>OZ025290.1:442205178-444771011 GCA_964019185.1 Maratus speculifer | reverse complement strand
GTGGGTAGGTTCAAATTTCAAATGATTATGAAAAACAGAATAATTGGTAAATTGATTTGCCGTTTTCACTAAAATTATTCTTTATGTCAGTATTGTCTTGATAATAAATTATACAGATAAATTTCAAAAAATGTCGATAGAGGGCACTTTAGACTTTGGAGTAACGTACAACTATTTTTTACCGGTATCTTTTGCATATCATTAAATTTTCTTAGAAGCTTAGACATAATCAAAATTTTTAGCTGAAAATCTGAATCGTTGAGAGTGGTTAAGTAGCGCAAACTGAACTGCGTTCAATGGGGATGGGGAGGTTCAAATTTCAAATGACTATAAAAAACGGAAAAAATTGTTCGATTCGTTTGCGGTTTTCTCTAAAGCCATTCATTATGTGAGTATTTCCTTGAAAATAAATTTTAAAGATAAATTTCAAAAAATTCCATCAGAGGGCGCCTTAAACTTTAGCGTACACAACAACTTTTTTTAACCGTAATTTTTTTTTTAAATCTAAATAAATGTTTTAAAAGCTTAGACTTAAATTTTGAGCTCAAAATCTGAGTTTTTTTGAGTAATTAAGTTGCGAAAAATTGAACTGTGTTTGTAGGGTGGGCAGGGTAACAATTCAACTCCTGAACAGAGTTCAGTTTGCGCTTCTTAACCCCTCCCAACGATTCAGAATTTTAGCTCAAAATCTAAATCTAAGCTTTTCAAGCATTGACTTTTGGTCTTGTGATTGACTTTTGGTCTCATAAACTTTTATGCATGCAGCTGTAAATAGAAAAAGAGTAGAGCTTGTATATAAAATAATATTATTTACCAATTTTATTTATTCATTGTTGATCAGGAATTTTTGTTTAAATAATTTTTTAAAAATGCAAAAGATAATCATACTCTACATGAAATTGTTTAAATTTTGTTTTGCTTATGCTTCTGAAAGATTTTAGATTGCGGGAGGGTGAGAGCAGGGAATGCTCTGAATTTCAAGGGAAACCAAAATCCAGAAAATTCCAACATCTGGAAAACCTTTGGTCCCGAGGATTTCAGATAATAGGTTCTGTACTGTAGATGCTAAACAAATTGCACTGCAGATGTTTTCAGTATAAACTGTAGAAGAGTATTGTGAGAGTAGAATGAGATGTTATTTTAGATTTCCATATTTAAAGTTCTTAGAAATGTATTTCTGTTTGTTAAGAAATTCATAGATTCAGTCATTTATATTTATTTATTTATTTATTTATTATTATTTTTTTTTTTTTTTCAAAAAAGTAATTTCTCAAAATGTGTATAATCTTAAAATAAATTATATATGTATGCATATATATATATACAGTAGACTCCCTCAAATCTGCACAGCTTGGGACCATAGGTTGTGCGGATTTTAGAATTTTGTGGATTTATGGTCAACGCTTTGTTTATATTTTTAGAAAAGTAATTTTAATGTAATTTATAATGAAATCAAAAGTATAATGAATGCTTACAATATATTAAAATAAGTAATAAACTAAAATGATAAAAATTTACATGATAAAAATATTAAAAACAAAAGGGAAATTTAATAATCAATAATGTACAATTAAATATTCATTATAAAGATGAAATGTGTTTTTTCCTAAATTATTCAATGAAACTTGCCTCATTTACATTACTAATTCACATCAAGATAATAACAAAGCTTTATTTCAGGTTCAGCCATACTTAATAGCTAAAAAAGCTTGATTATAATATATAAGTATATGTGGGAAGATTGTGATGACCAATGATATCAGCATTATCTTGATTTTTTCAGAAATAAATTATTCTTTCTTCATGAAAAAACATGAAGTCAATAACTTTAACAAAAGTTACAAATTAAAAAATGTATGGAATTGATATAAAACTAAAAAAGGGGAATTTTGCACCTACATCTGAACTGAATGTTTCATTGTTTACATCCGTAAAATATGTGCAGATTTTAGAGAGTTGCAGATTTTAGGAGTGCGGATTTGAGGGAGTCTACTGTATATATATATATATTAATTTACCATTTTTTTTTTCTTTTAAAACTTAAATTGATTTATAGACACTTTATTGTGCCAACACCAAACTACATCTCATTCCAGCCAACCAGTAGTTTTGAGTTATGATTAAAAATTACCGGCATTGTAATCTGTTTTACAGTGATTATAGATGAATTTAACATTAGGAATTCCAAAGTTTAAACCCTGCATAATATCTAAACAACTTATACCAAACTTCCTGTTGACTTCCCATTTTGTATCTTAATGTAAAATTTATAGAAAAGTTCAAGTATGATGTCAAAATCAGGTGAACAAAATTCAGAAAGTACAACTTCCAATATGGTTGTTTAAGATATCTTAAATATTTAGTCTGAATGGAGTATTGACCCCATTTCAAAATATGTGCATAGTAGAAAATGTTTGAAATGTGGAAACTTCTATTATTCTTAAAAACTCGATGCAATTTGACTGAGAATTCTAACAGTGTTCCTGAGGTTGAAAACCACAGTACATCAGGAAATGTAAGAAAAATAAATTTGACCAACTTAAATTAAATAAAAGTGTGTGATAATAAACAATCAGTCATCTAGATTCTTCTCTCACCTAAAATTGACATGTAAAATAAAATGAAATTTGTAGCTAGTAATTCTAATCGGAAAATGAATCTGAAAGAGTGTTGCAATTTAATGCATGGGGACAATTTTTGTATAATAATTAACATCTAAGTTCGAACAGATATTTCTAGTTTTGGAATTTATGAAGCACTTGAATCTCTGTCTTTGATAAAATGAACTCTATTTTGTACAACAACGTTTTCATTTCATGTTGCATTTTATTTATTTGCAATTAAAACAAATTTATGAATTTTCATATTTTATTGAGAGATGTTTTTAATTAAAAACATTCTTTTTTTACTAGGTTGTTAAACTTATAAGGGCATCCAGAGATAGGCATCCTCCTGAACTTCTTTTAACAGTTCGTCCAAATGGTGAGTTCACTCTGTTATTTTCTGTTCCACCTTTCACTGTTTGAAAGATGGTGTGATATTATTGTTTGAGAATAATGAGAATTCTCATCAAAAAGTTTGTAATTTATCCCGGATGAAGTTTTCAGAGTAAATGAAAGTGAACAAAAGTTTGTGCTACTTAACAAATTCTAGAAGAGAAAGAAAACGTGATAAATGTTTGAAGTATTAAATAGAAGTGGTCATTTATAAAAATATTCTTCCATGGTAAAGGGAATTTTTTGTGCTTTAGAGGATTGTGGATATCTTAGAGCACATTTTGATTAATGATTTTTGTAAATTTCACATTTTCTACATTTTTACTAGATTGATGTTGCACATAGCTTGATCCCAAAACTAAACAATAAAAATTAAGTATTGAAAACTTAAAACTATTTTGTAACGAAAACTTGATACTATATTGATTAGCTTGAAACTAGTTTTTACTCATTGGCCATAAGGCCAATGAGTAAAAACTGTTTCAAGTGCATTTTAATGATGTTACACTCTTTCGAACATAATAAAATTGATATGCATAATAAAGTATATATTGAAACATATAAGTGTAATGGAATACTTTTGATTGTCCCTGTAATTAAACTATGCATCCGATTTTCATAAAATTTGAAATGATGCAATAAAATTTTACAACACTATATATTTTAAATGATTTGGTTGGGTATTTTTTGCTATACTATCCAGCCAAATCATTTGAGTTTTGCATCAAATGATTTGGTTGGACAGTGCAAACACACCTAAAAACAACTACTTCAAAATATGACAAATCTCTATTCAGATTTTGACTAAATAATTTAAGTAAAACAAACTAAAATAATTAGAGAAAAATGATTTGAATATATTTATAGGCCTACAAAATATATTTAAATTGTTTTAACACTTTGTTTTTAAAAGAAGTCTCCTGAGATCCATTTATCATTTATAGATAAATTTCACACGATAATGTAGTAATTTGTTTTCCTTTCTGAAATATTATTTCTTGATTTCTAACAGTGTATGTTGGTGAAGATATTGAAGAGCCTGATTTCCAATATATCCCCGATGCACCCCATGTGTCTTCGAAAGTTCCCCGTTCCGATGTCCTTGCTGAATCCATTTTGCTGCTCAGTGAAGGTCTTGAAAGTGGAGCTGTCATTGCACAATTTGAAGTAATATTTTTATACTGTCACTGTAATTTTGTTGTTTAATTTAGTGAGCGTTCTGTTAAATTAAATAATTTTTTTAACTGTTCGAAAGACTATATTATGTTAGATTTATAGACTATAATCAGAGGTGAGGAAATACATAATTTTGCTCGCCAGTGGCAAGTGGATTTTCTTGCGAGGCGAGTGCATTTTTCGTTTTTGAAAAATAGTTGGCAATAGACACTTTCAGAGACACTTTTTCAATCTAGATATTTTAACTTTCCGAATTATTACAATGCAAATATGGTTCTAAGTTCTATCATATATTAAGATTATCTCTGTTGCAGAAAAAGAGAATTACGAAAATGTATTATAGTAATAGTAATTTCTTGTATGATTTTGTCATAACTGTTTTCAACTGTGTGCGTGTTGTATCTTGCAGGCTGGTGAAATAAAATCTTGGCTGGTAAGATTTTTGAAAAATTCCCCACCCCTGACTATAATAATTAACAAATTCAAATATAAATGCAAAAATTGTCAATTGATATGAAAAGTCTCTAATAAAAAGTTTCTTTATATACATATATACAAATCTTGATTCATGAATGACACCATAGTCAGTTACTTAAAATATTGCTATTAAATTGTAGACAAATACCACTTGAATTAATACCATAATATCTATGATTCTTTTACATACATAAATCTTAATACATAACCTTATTACTAACAATAAGGTTAACAATAATAATTTCAGCTGACAAAATAGCTAACTGAAAGAGGTTTTTTACCATAAAAAATATTTCTTTTAATATCAACAAAACAAACAAGTGTAGATTGTTGCCAAACGATCAAACGAACTTCTGAAAGAGAGCACATTAGTGCTGGCGTGTTGCCATGGTTTCCAAGGTAATCCATAACAACTGTTATACAGTAAAGATCGTTTATACAACGATCACTTTTACAACGTTTACATTTATACGACGTTTTAATATGGTCCTGATTCATTCCTATTCATTTTAATGTAAAAATATATCTTTTATACGATGTGTAAAATCGTTTATATGTCGATTTTTCGATTTTTTATAGGTTTATTTTTGTTTATTTTTCTTGTGTATTTTACAAACGAGCAGAAGTTTGCAGGTATGAATGACACCGAAGAGTGTGTTTAAATGCACTCCTAATTATAAAATGTGGGCTGGTGTTCGATTAATCTGAAAAGTCAGCTTATGTGTAACAGATTACACTGGGAGGGATCATTCTTTTTTCGAGGATGGTTAGCTTTCCTGACCTGTTTTAAGTTGCAAATAGACTATCCTTCTAACCAGGGTTTGAAAAAACCCGGGTTTTTTTTTAAAGCCCAACCCACTGGGCCCAGTAGTCTAAAACCCGGGTTTTTTCGGGTTTTATTGAAAATTTTTATAGAACTCTCCAAATTTCTAATTTTTATGTGCATAGTACCTAAGTTTTTCATTTATCAGTGAAACAAAGGTATAATTTTGCATTAAGTATAGATTAACAATAAAAAAAACACATAAAAAGAAAAAATATATATAGATGTAAAAAGATTATTTTGTATCTCATGGAACCAGATTACTGGAAGAATAATATATGCAACTGAAGTGCAACTGAATTTCTTTACATAAATCTTAAGTTAAACAGACTAATTTATGCAATTCTTTTCATTTACATCAATAGAAATCAATTTAAAGCAGCAACATTTATGTAAATATTTTTATTTTTGTGAAGAAAAAAAATAGAATTCACACATATATATACATATTACAATTTAAGCAACATTATATTGCAATAGTATAAAATTGGATTATCTAAAAGTCAATGTCAGTCATATTTATAAAGTTAGATCGTAAATGGCAATACAGTTTTATTAGTTTAGTTTTGTATGCCATCTGTAAGCAGTCATTTAAAGTATCTGGATACATTTTAGATTATATTTTATCAGGGTTTTTTGGTTATTATCAGGGTTATTTAAGTTAATATGGTTCCGAATGTTTGAAAACAAGGTACTTACTACTAAATACAATTTAAAATAACTAATTGATTACAAAAAATTTATAAATCAATGACAATAATAAACATTATAATTTTCTTTTTACAAAAATTAATTATTAGTAATAATTTTAACAATGAAATTATTATTAAAGTACTATACCAAAATTTTTTGTCTCTTTTTTTTCGTTATAATCTGTCACCATTTTTGTGTTGAAAATTACTCTATAAACTTTCATAGAACATTGAAGCAGGATAATATATGTTGCGATTAATCTTAAAAGCTATAACAGTACAAGCAAACATGATGGGGATCACATTTCAAGCATCATCTTTAGGTATACATTAAGATTTAAAGCACTTGGAAGCATTTTAAAATACATAGGCATGAAAATCTTCTTTATTTACAAACTAATTTATTTTATGATCATTTTATCAAAAGTACTTAGAAATTCTTTTAAATATGGTTGGTTTGAAATATATTTAAATTGGCATTTATCTTTCCATTCTCATATCTTAGATTAAATAATGAAACAGTGGTGAAACACGAGAAAATTCGAAAAAACCCACAAATGGGTTTTTTGGTGGGTTTTTTCAAGTGAGCCCGCCTGAAAAAACCCGGGCTGGTTTTTTCAGGCTGGGCCCACTTTGGCAAACCCTGCTTCTAACTGTCATCAGTATTGGCGACTTATAGTTAGCCACGTGGGGTTTTTGATCTTTGACTTTAAATGGAAAGGAAATGATGTACTGCAAATGAGGAACCTTTCAGTGAAACATAAATAAAGGTACGCATACTTAAATTGCTTACTGATCTCCCCCCCCCCCCCCTGTTTTTTTATTATTTGTTTATTTTGGTTTGTTTAATTTACAAATTCATGAAAATCATCACGTTAAACATTAAAATTAAGTGAAAATAAAATTAATTCTAGTTTTGGAAGTGAAAATCGATTATACGTCGTTATCGTTTATATGATGTTTTTTGGTAGTCGTATAAACGATGCTCCACTGTACTTCTATTTTCATAATCACTGACCCTTAAACAGATAATAAAAAGCACATATCTTACTCCTTTTGATCTCCTTATAGTCAGGTTCAAGTGTAAAAATATATTGGACAAGTTTCCAAAATAAACGCTAGCAGTTATTGATAAATTTGTGCATTGTAAATTAAATTTGGGTTAAAAGATAATTTTGTTGTACATACCTTTTTAAAAATAGATCATTAAAGCAACATAGGAAAATATTTGTCATCAAGCAAAGCACTCAGCTTTAAAAAAAAAAAAAAAAAAAAAAAAAAAAAAAAAAAAAAAAAAACTGTTTGATCTGTGAAGAATTACATGAACATTTCACTTGCTGCTGGCAAGTGGATTTTTTTATAAAGATAAGTAAATTTTTGGGCCTTTTTTTTTTTTTTTTTTTTTTTTAATTGCAAACTACAAAAGATATACCAAAAACTTTCTTATTCATTAGTAGATTGTAAAGTATTTTAATCAGTTTATTTAAATCAGCAATTCAATTGTGATTTTAATCAATTGATTAAAAAAAATAATTGATTAAAATTGTAAATTTTCTAAATGCTTAAAATGACATGAAAAAGTATTAAAAATCTAAGAATATAATTTGGAAACTTTTTACAGATATTTTGACTTATGAATACACAAGAAAAGCTTTAAATTATTTTTTTAATTTTAATTAATTTCCTACTCTTAATCTGAAGGGAGAAAATTTCTGCAAATAAAAGAATAAAATAGTCAGAATCTTATTTTCTCATTTAACTTTTGCAGCAATAAATTTATTGCAAATACAGGGGCTAAAGAAAAATGAAAGAATGACATTGGCTGAACCACTATTGTAAAATAATGTATAAGAAAAAAGGAACCAATTGGTATAAAATATTACGAACAGAGAGAGCTTCATTGAAGGTTGAAATATATTTTTTGTTTTTGAACTCATATACAACAAATATTAATTGTTAGGGATTAAAAAGGCAAGCAAAACTATTTGAAACACTGAATGCTGAGAATTCCTTCTGAGTGCTAATAACACTACTGTTTAATGTTTTAAGGCTCTTGGATATACTACGCCATTAACCTCTTAAGCTGTTATCAGATTCACAAACTTTACGAGCAACAAACTTTTCAGCCGATTTTAATCCCAAATTTTTCTTATTCAAAGAGAGAAAAAGATTACAATTGTCTTGGAAAAGCAGGAAAACCAGTACGACTAGTACCAGCTATTAATATTTATTGCCTATTTGTATCAATCGCTTATCTCTGAGTCGTTGAAAGGTTCGATGTTGGATGAAAAGTCTTGGCTGGGAAAGACTTTTTTGGAAGTGCGGAAAAAAGTTGTGGGATATTGCAGTTTGCTATCACACTGGGTGTTGTGGGGATATTTCTCGAAAAGTTGGAGGAAATCAAGTGTTGGCTCAAAAGTCTCTTGAAATGTTGGTGAATATGATAGCAGCTTTAGAAGTGCAGCATCTGCTGCAGATGGCCTTTGTTTTGGGAAGAAGGGAGATAAAATAGTCAAACAAGATCACTACATGTTATCACTACATTCCAGGGTATGGATGATTTTAAAAATAGATATATGTATTTATTTTAAAATAGCAATTTCAAAATTATTACAAAAAAAAAAAAAAAAAAAAAAAAAAAAAAAAAAAAATCAGTCAAGACAAAAAGAAATTCATTATGTCCAACTTCTTTATTTCTGGATTCCTTATATCCACAAAAAATACATATGTATTGCTCAACATGGGACAAACATTTAATTTATATCTGGTGGTTCATTGTAAGCTGTATTCATGGAAGGGGAGGGGGGGAATAATTATTTATTTTTAGAAAATTGTCAAATAGACAAAAGTGAGTAGTATAAATTGACAATCCTTATATTTAACACAAGTTATTAATTTTTCATCTGAGTGAAAAAGTATATAATACCAAGCATCTTTTGGCTGAAGCTTCCAAGAATAAATATTGCATGAAAATATTATGTGTCTGTGCAGATCTTTTGTGTTTAATTTTTTTTTTTTTTTTTTCATTTAAAATTTATTATCTTGTATGTTTTTCAGCAATTGTACAGAAAAAAGCCTGGTATGACAATGAATGATGCCAAACTCCCTGAGAATATTATAAAAAATCGCTACAGAGACATATCACCTTGTAAGTGGCAGTATGATTAATAAAGCATTGCTTTTTCTATCAAACGTGTGTGTATATGCTATTCATAAATACATCTCCCCATTCTTCATTCTTCATTTTTTTTTTTTTTTTTCATCTATATCAAAAGGAAAGGAATTCAGCTAAAAGAAATTTGACAACTTTTTCTCCCTCCTACATTTATTTTATAATAGCTTCTATATTTTGCTAGACTTCCACTTAAGAGGAGTAATCTGTTTTTAATTTTTTCTAAATATCTTCATTTTCTGCTATTTGCTGCGTCAGTATACAAAGTTTGAAATCTGTAAACAAATTTAAATTTTTCGCTCTATTTGTTACTTTGTACTATCATCTAAATCTCTGCCTTAACTTTTATTTCCTACAAAAATTAGAAATTTCTACATATAAGGGAAGCAAAAATTGTCTTTAATTTTCTTTACAATTTAGTTGTTCTTATCTCTGTTTCATTTTGTTTTTTTATTTTAAAAATATATACTGTTGAAATGATAAGTTATCTGCTTAGTGTAATGATAAAATAATAATAATAAATAAATGTGGAATTTTTTATTTTGTGGGATAAAATTTATTATAACCTTTTTATATAATTTATTATAATTTTTAAATTAAATCTATAGTATAAACATTATGATGAGATTCATCACTAACAATTCATTACTTTTGCCTAAAAGAAAAAAAAAGTTAAAAATCTTTTTTTTTTTTTTTTTTTTTTTTTTTAATAAATAATTTGATTAACTAGGTTGGCAGATCAACATGTTTCTGCTATATTGATCTTGATTTGATTCCTAGGCTTATGCCTATTTTTGACACAACAATATTCACCAATTAATTTCAAACCTCAGTTGTAACAATGTAGGTGTAGAAAAGTGCTAATCATTCATATTCCAATTAACAAAAGTTCTATTATCTAGATCTTTTAAATTCTCAACATGTTGCATTGTTTCTTTTTTACTGTTCTTAAATGGAACATGGAACAAAATGACAAAAAGCCTCACTTTAAGGATGCCTTTCTTCTTTTTATCAAATATTTCTGTAATGGAATTCATTTCAATTTAATTTGCATTTTCAAATTATAAGAAATTTCATTTCAGATTGCTTATTTTTTTCTGAACTTTTTCAGATGATAGTACAAGAGTTTTATTGTCAGGGAGCTCAGGAGATTATATCAATGCCAGTCATGTACATGTAAGTTACTTTAAACTTTTGACTTTTTAATTTTATGTTAGACCATGCTTTGACTATGCTTTAAATTTATAGAAATTAACTATGGTCTCGATTTCAATATCTTTCAGATGGAGATTCCAACCTCTGGCATTGTCAATCGCTATATAGCAACTCAAGGACCTCTGCCGAATACAACATTTGATTTTTGGCTAGTAAGTATTGACAATAAATCTTAACTGCATAAAGTATTATCTTTCACATTATAATTATCTTTGGTGGTTATGTGTCTTTTTTATTTTATACATAATCTTGACACTTAACCCGTTGAAATCCATTTGCTTAATTCTTTTACCGACAATTTTTTTAAACAGAAAATTTTCTGTAATTGAATCTTGAAAATGTTGTAATTAAATACCGTAATCTTTACAATATTCTGAGCACATATATTGGTCACTTTTTCCCAAGGGATTAAGTCAAAAATTTAGGTTTTTGCCAAAGTAAATGTTAATCACATCCACATTAAAGTGTGTTTATTGTGTAGCCCAACTTAAAAATTACAAAATAAATAAATAAATTATAAAAAATCTCCTAAAAATTTCTTTAATAATAATAACAGTAAACTATGAAATTTCAAATGTGAATGCTGATTTCTTTAATAATAATAGTAATAATAATAATAACGGCAGTTTTAAAAGTTGCTACCAGTCACAGATTAATCATATTTATGTAAGCTTGCTATTTAATTTTAAAATTAAAGCAATAAAACTGTGTCAAAAAAAAAAAAAATTAAAAATAAAAACAATACATAGGTATGCTCTATGTATTTGTGATGTAGAATCACATATATACAGTTTTCTTAAATTATGCATTTTGCTAAGTTAATTAAAAACTAATCTTTAATTACATATGCATTTTAACTTAAAGTTTATTTCGATCCCACAATAACTTTCCTTCAAAAGAAAAGAAAGAAAACATATTTAATATCTATTTTATTACTGTAATGGCTGTCAGATAAAGAGAATTTATTAAGATATGTATTTCATTCTCACTTGAAATAAATAAAAAAAAGAATAAAGATTGACTTTGCTCTCAGTCAGTGAAAATATCTCTTTTCCCTTTTCTTTGATTCATTTTTATATTTCAGCTCCTTATTAGATCATAATCTTTTCATTTATATGTGGCATGTCATATCTTTCACAGAAATTTCTCAAAACAGAGTCCTAACGTACGATTTGGTGTCAAATTCTTTTTGGCTTATTTTTTTAGGACTGTTATTTCTGGTACCCTGCCATTAAATTCAAAATCCTCTTAATTGTTAAGGCGTAACAGAAAATTTCACGTACATGATATCATTCATTTTTCATATGCTCTTTGTCGCCAATTGTGTGGTGCCAATGTGTGAATTATAGTATAACAAATTCAATTGCCTCCCGCTCGCTTCACAAACTCAGTAATGTGAAGACTATGTGAAGACTGTTTCTTAAAAAATGCTTTCAGGCACCATCCCTAACTATTTCTGTATGGAAAGCTTTAAATTTATAATTTTACTCTAAATAAATAAATTTCTTAAAAAGCATTGATTTTCATAATTGATCACAATTTACAACTATTTACTGCTTCAGCGAATGCATTTTAAAAGGAACTTGGTCAGCAATCGTCAACAAATGTTTAAAGTTTAGAACAATATTACAGTATTGTTTTTATTTTATAGTGATTTTTTAAGTTTTATTATTTTAATTGTTACACATTGTCAGTTTTCGGTGCTATTTCACAGTATTTAATTTTAGATTAATACCAATATTTTAACAATGATGGTGGGGGATTACCCTAGCAATACTTTGCTGCAATGTGAAGTAAATGGCAGCCAGTGATATTTTCAAGTCTGAGTAACATAATTTTTTGTCATTTGCTTCACACTGCAATATCCTGTGTGTTGTTACCATACCAAAAGACCTCCCACTGGTGTGCCATCTGATTGACTCTTTCGCTATCTGTACAATCTGTCCTGTCATACATACCAAAATCACCAATGTTAACATTAGTTGTAAAAATGTGATGCTGTCTTCTGACTAAACTCTGTTCATATCATGTCTGTACAGTAAACTCCCTCAAATCCGCAATCCTAAAATCCGCACATAATTTACGGATGTAAACAATGAAGCATTCAATTCAGATATAAGGAAAGAATTTGACTTTTTTAGTTTTATATCCATTTCATGTATATTTTAATTTGTAATTTTTGTTAATATTGCTGAATTTGTGTTTTTTCATGAAAAAAGAATAAAGTTATTTCTGAAAAAAATTCAAGATATTGCTTATATTATTGGTAATTACAATCTTCTTACCAAATAAATTCATGTATTAATCAAGTTTTTTTTTATTATTAAGTCGGGCTAAATCTGAAATAAAACTTTCTTTCATGATTTTGATGTGAATTAATAACGTTTTTATAAGGTAAGTTTCATTGAATGATTTGAATAAAAAATGCATTTCATTTATATAATGAATATTTAATCATACATTATTGATTATTAACTAAACCTTTGCGTATAAAATTTTAAACATTTAAAAATTATCGAAATTTTTATTATTTAAGTTTATTGTTTATTTTCATATTGTATTATATTGTAAACATTCATTATAGTTTCGATTGGATTATTAATTACATTCAAATTACTGTTTGAAAAATGTAAACAAAACAATGATAAAAAATTTGCAAAATTCTAAAATCTGCACAACTTCTGGTCCCAAGCTGTGCAGATTTGAGGGAGTCTACTGTAATTATATTGTCTGTTAAAATTCCCTTTTCTATGTTCATATCATTTTAATTTTATGTTATGTGAGGGTTTTTTTTTTTTTTTTTTTTTTTTTTTATTATTATTATGGTAATGATTAAATTCTGTTTCAATCTTTCATAACAGATGGTATGGGAGCAACAGTCGACACTTATTGTCATGGTAACTACGCTGATGGAAAGAGGACGGTCCAAATGTCATAAGTACTGGCCCAAGCTGTATGATGTCCTGGACCTTGGGCTTTTGAGAATAACTTGCATCAAAGAGCAGGAGAGTGTCTCCTTTGCATTTAGAGAGTTTACCTTAATTAATTCTGAGGTAATCTTAATTATTTTTTTTCTAGGTTTCTGATTACAAAAAAAAATGTGTGTCTGTGTTTTGTATAGAGTCTCTGTATCCATCAGAATCTCTTTAAAGCATCTGCAATCAGAACTGTTGTCCCAGGCTCCCCAATTCAATGTAACTCTTTCAAAATTGAAATGAAATCTTTGGGGGGGGGGGGGAGGGGGAAGTATCATGAAGCTTTTATTTTTAAAAGAAAAAAAAATAATAATTGTAATGTTTATTACTTCAAGCAGCATAAATTCTACTTAACTTTTTCTCTATTTTCCAACTACAGGGTGTCCAACAAATAAGATCCTTATTTCAAATTTAAATCTCTCAGACACAAAGATCGATAGAATTATGCAGAAAACACTTTGTCTATTAGGTAAGTTGTAAATAAGTTTCAATCAGTGAATATTTTGAAAAGATTGCGTTCTGATTACAAAGAATGCTTGACTTAACATTTTTCTTGTTTTATATTGCTTGCAGAGAACGAGTTTTTTGGCGTACAGTGCCATATTTTAAAGATTTTTGTAATTAAATTTTTGAAATTCCAAAAATTTAGTTTTAAAAATGTTAAAATATGGCACTGTATGCTAAAAAACTCGTTCTCTGCAACAGTGATGTAGTCATAAAATAAACAAAGGGTATACAATCTGAGCAGAGGATATACGCTCAAGGCATGACATATACCCTAGAGTATTATATACTATAGCTTTCCTCAGAAACAGAGGGTATACGGTGTTCCTTAAAAAATCTAGAAAATGTACACCATATACCCTCGGCTACATTCCTGCTCTGCAAGCAATCTAAAACAAGAAAAAAATCAACTATTCTTTGCAAACAGAATGCAATCTTTTCAAAATATTGATTGATTGTATAACATTTTTACAGCTTACCTAATAAACAAACAGTTTATCATATAATTCTATCAATCTTTGTTTTTGAGAAATTTAATTTTGAAATCAGGGTCTATTTGCTGGACAACCTGTACATTTGGCATTAACAATTTGATATTTTTTAATAATAAATACATAATTATTATGCTAGAAAATTATTAAAATCATAACTGTGTGATTATGATATACATATGTTCTTACTTAACAACAAGAGGAATATTTTCCTTTTTCTTTTCTTCTTTTATTTCTTAATATTTTGAAATATTATTGATTATAGTATTGTTTGTGACCAGGGCTAGAAAAATTTTACATGCCCAGTTGGGCATGTGATAGAAAAAAAACGATAGATGTCCAAATGAAAAAATGTGCATGCCTGAATGTACATGCACTTATGAATTTTATTGCTGCAATTTTTAGGCTGGTAAATATAACACAATCTATAAACAATAAATGATACATTGAATATTTTTTTATTCTAAATAATAATAAACTTTTATGATTCAATTTTTTAAAAATAAATGATTCTCATTTAATAAATGAAAATTACATGATAAAACATTGTTTTATTATAAGTAATTTACATTCTATTGCTAGTGTAGAGAATGACCACTAACGCATCATGTTTCTTTAGCAGTCGATTGCCAGTGTTTGATAGTCAGTGAGGCAGTCATAGATACAAGTATCAGGTATTGGCCGTCAATGCTTATTCATCTTAAGTCATTCATAATTTCTGTCAAGAGGCTATAGCAAAGAGAGGTTTTAATTTAATTCCTGAGGCTAAAGCTCCTTTCACATGTAGATGTACTAGGTTAAAAAAAAAAAAAAAAAAAAAAATTATTTCAACCAATAAAAGTATCCTATTGGTGATATCTTGTTTGAGTTATAGCTTTGATATTAGAGGTTTTTACTTTTACTGATCACAGATAACATTTCAAATCCTCACTATTGCATCTTAAATGCCATCAAAAATACATATCTGTTCGGTCATGTTGATAAGAATAATTATATGTCCATTTGGAAATTTTACATGCCCTGAGCATGTCAAGCAATAGATTTTTTCGAGCCCTGCTTTGTGATGCATATCAAAATAATTGAAGATGGGGCAAAAGTACAGATATTTAGCAAAACTGTATATAAGGAGCCCAGAAGCCAAGGGGTACAAGTGACAAAATGTCGATTTGGAGTAAATTGAGTTTAAAGATAATTGATGTTAAATTGGAACATCATTAACAATTGACTAAATTGAAATAGGAAACATCTGCTTGTTGCATTCTAATCTTTGAACTCTCATTTCAATGACTGTTAAAAAAAATAGAGTACATTTTTCTTTAAATGTATAATTAATCAATATTGTTTGTTTTTCGAAAAAAGTGGTTTATCTCTATAACTCCCCAAATAATCAGAAAATGACCTATATTTCTTTACCTGAAATGAAAAAAGCATATTTCCAGATACCCTGTGCACTTAACTCAATTTTGTCACTTATACCCCTTGGCTTCTGGGGTCCTCATATAGTTTTGCTAAATATCTGTTCTTTTGCCCCATCTTCAATTATTTTGATCTCTAACTATTTAGTTAAAAATAAATATTCAAGTTTACAAGTATATAATTTTGTGAACCTTTCATATCTTTTGGAGTCAATAAAATTAATATTAAACTCGCTTGGGAATTAAACATTGAAGGTCTTGCATTAAGCTGACTATGCTAATCAAGATACATACTTTCTAGCCCCTTCAGACTCAGGTTCAAGTTAACAGGGTTGGGCATTGTAGGCCCTGATCCTTCATGGATTGTCTAGACACAGGTTTGGTATTACTTTTGTTTTTCAAACTATCTCATCTAAAGCATCAAAAATGTTTCATTTAAATAGACTTTTGAGTGCAGTATAGGACTCATTGTCTGAAATTCCAAAATTTGGAATGCTCTTTTCCTACTTTGCATTGATCTTTTGTTTGTGAACACAATTTCACTGAGCTTTATTATCATACCTGGTACAACATTGTGAAGTTGAGAAAGAATTAGTGAAAAACTTTTGCTGATGATGTATAACATTTATGTTATTTGTTAACTTGGTTGCATCTTTCATGATTTGTGCATATTTTTTTTAGCTTACTGTGTTAATTTGTTTTCAGAATAATGAAGAAAGGCATATCACTCACATGCAGTACACTGCCTGGCCAGATCATGGTGTTCCTGATGATGCTTCGGATTTTTTAGATTTCGTGTCCCAGGTCAGACACAACAGGGTCGGGATGGTAGAATCAACAATCGTTCATTGTAGGTGAGTTGTTCGGCATTACTTTTTCTCATTCACTTTCTAAATGCAGACAATAGACTAAGTTGGGGCAAAGAGGTTTGTAAAATTGTATGCTTAGTAATTGAAATAGTTAGTCTAAAATAATATGAGATTTTTTAAATTTAAGTTGAGAACACTACAAGTATAAAAACTAGGGGTCATTCCACATCAAATCAACCAAAAAAATAATGTTTTTGAACCTTGACATCTCAGAAATTTACAATTTTTGGTGCAGTGGTAGTATCAGTCAAGTGAATAAGAAAAATCAAAATTTCTGATTTTTTGGACTTTTATTTTTCGAGTTATTGACTTTCAAAAAATGAAAAATTGCTGAAAATTGACTCCACTTTGACACCTTTAAACGGCTGTAGACAAAAACCTATTTGACTTAGAAAGCTCAAATTGGTGTCATTCTATTCTGCTTTTTATGATCTTCAAAATGATATATAACATGATTAATTTATTTAAAATTTTAATTTTTTATAAAAAATTTTAAAATTTAAATTTAAAAATTTTAAAAACACCCCTTTTAATTTTTTTGAAAAAAATATATGTTTTAAAGACATTAACTGACTATGTGTATGCCAACTTTCATAATGGGATGACCATGGGTTCCTATGCAAATTAATATTTTTGTATCATCATTTATGCTAAATTTCCTATACTTAAGGGTGTTCTTAACTGATCCGCTCAACAAGCGAAAAACGTTTTAACACATTTACAAATTCATTTTTTATCAGAAAGTTATAAAATTTTAATGCCTGATTATGAAAGTGATTTGGAATTGAACTTATTTTTCCATTTTATGATCATTAAATTACTTATCGAGTTATAAGCTATTTCGATGACGCAATCGCCCGTTTTTCTCCTCCTTTTCGACCGGTTTTTCTGCTTTCGTTGGGAAATAGGCTCAAAAGTGTCCACTTTGAAGGCTTGTTATGAAAAATCTATTGTGTTTTTTAAAAAACAAAAGAATGTGTGCAATTAGACAGTTTCTGAATAACAACACCTGCTATTTTCATGCATTTCCGAACAAAAATAAATTAATGCATGTGTCACAAAGTTGCCCTTTTTGATTTAAGAACACCCTTAAGAACAAGTCTCAACAGAATAACAAGTTTTAACATGAAAGGAACATACTCTCAACATGAATAACTATTATACTTGCTATCACTTGATTGTTGGCTTCAGACTTCATTCAGTTAATTAATGTTCTCTCAAAGTGAATTATTTGAAATAAGTTACTTTTAATAACACACAAGGTGTATGAGGGTTTATACTGTAAATGACAGAGAAATGAAATTGTCTTCACTTTATTTGGAAAATTATCATCTTAAAAGTCCTTGATATTTTTTGTATATTTATATATTTAATTTTTAATTATAAACAAATTCTAATTTTTAACAACATAAAATATGAAATATTAATTGTGAAGCTAATATTTTAAATTAGTGAAGTCATATGTGCAATGAAGAGTCATGAATTACACTCAATTGGATTCCAGGTGTTAATTTCCCCCCTCCCCCCTTTCAATGACTACACCTGAAACTTTAAATTCCATGGAAGATTGATAATATGTACAACATTCATGCAATTTTAGTGATCTGAAACTAGACCTGATTTTAACTTAGGATAACTTGAAATTCATTATGGAGAGATAATTTTATGTTATATGATTTATGAAGAATCTGAAAAATGTTTTTTCTTTAGCATATCTTTATTTTTATAGTAAACCATTTAATGGTATCCTACTCTATTATTAGGGATGCACAACCTGTGGCCCGCGGGCCAAAAGTGGCCCGCGATGTGTTAACGTGTGGCCCGCGAACTTCGTCAATTTACAGCTAGAAAAAATTTCAATTCTTGTGGAAAAGTCGCAGGTAAAAGTCGTCAATTTCGTCAATTTGCCGTGAGAAAATATAAAATTTTGTCAGTCACTTAAGAATCGCAAATTTCGTAGATAGGGCACGGAAAAATCGAATTTCATTAATCAAGTGCGGAAAAATCGCACTTTTCGTTCATAAAGTATGAAAAAATCGCGAATTTCGCCCATGAGGCTCGGAAAAAAATAGTAAATTTAACTGATCGGATACGAAAAATACGCCAGTTTTATCGATCAGGCACGGGAAAATCGCGAATTTTGTCGGTCAGACGTAGAAAATCGCACATTTCATTGATCAGCCAAGAAAAAATCGTCAGATTTGTTTATGATGCACGAAAAAATTGCAAATTAAACTCATCGGTTGCGAGAAAGTTCACATGTTTTCTAGGTTTACAGCGTGAAAAAAAAAATGCGAATTTCGTTGATCGAACACAAAGAAATCGCGAATTGTGTCGATCAGGGGCGAAAAAATTGCAAAGTTCGTTGATAAAGCACGAGAAAATCACGAATTTTGCGATGATGCGCGGAAAAATTGGAAATTTCGTTGATCGGCTACGAAACAATCGTGAGTTTTTGTAAGTTTCTCAAAAGAAAAAAAATCGCGAATTTCATCTTGTCACGTAAAAAAATGCCCTCTCGTCAAAATGAATTAAAATTCATGAATTTCCTTGATTGGTCGCGGAAAAAATGCAGATTTCGTCAGTTAAAGGCTGAAAAGCGCAAATTTTGTCGATCATCAGACACGGAAAAATCGCGAGTTTTATTGATCAGGTTCCAAAAATGGCAAATTTTGTCAGTCGGACACAGGAATTTTGAAAATTTCGTCGATCAGGCTCTAATAAAATCATCAAAAATTTCATCTATACGGTGTGGAAAAGTCCGGAATTTTGTTGATGAGGTGAAGAAAAATCGCGAATTTCGTCGATCGGCGTTGCAAAAATTGCAAATTTTATCGATCAGGTTCGTAAAAATTGAGAATTTTGTCAATCGGCTTTATAAAAATTGCGAATTTTGTCGATAAGGTTTGTAAAAATCGCGAAATTTGTCGACCTGGTATGGAAGAATCGCGAATTTTATCAATCATGCGATGAAAAATTGCAAATTTCGTCGATCAGCTTTGTAAGAATCGCGAATTTCGGCAATCGGCTTCGTAGAAAACGATAATTTCGTCCATCAGTCACAGTAAAGTCTCGAATTTCGTCGATCCGCTTCGTAAAAATTGCAAATTTCGTCAATCGGCTTCGTAAAAATCGCGAATTTCGCCAATTGACTTCGTAAAAATCGCAAATTTCGACAATTGGCTTCGTAAAAATCGTAAATTTCGCCGATCGGCTTTGTTAAAATTGATAATTTTGTCAATCAGCCGCAGAAAAATTGCGAATTTTATCGATCATGCGAAGAAAAATCGAGAATTTTAACGATCATTCGAAGAAAAATCACGAATTTCGCCGATCGGCTTTGTAAAAATCGATAATTTCGTCGATCAGCCGCAGGAAAGTCGCGAATTTCGCCGAACAACTTCGTAAAAATCGCGAATTTCATCAATCGCCTTCGTAAAAATTGTGAATTTCGCCGATCGGCTTCGTAAAAATCGATAATTTTGTCGATCGGCTTCATAAAAATCGCGAATGCTGTCGATCAGCTTCGTAAAAATAATGAATTTGTAAAAAATCATGTTTTTGTCGATCCGCCTTGTAGAAATTCCAAAATTTATCGATCGGTTTAGTAAAAATTGTGATTTTTCTTGATCTTTTTCGTAAGAATCGCAAATTTTGTTGATTAGGCACAGAAAGATCGAGTTTTCTCAATCAGTTTCATAAAAATTGCAAATTTTGTTGATCACTTTCATAAAAATCCCTAATTTGGTCGACATGCATGGAAAGCTGCAAATTTTGCTGATCAGGCATTGAAAAATCAAGAATTTCAGTGATGAGACAAAGAAAAATCTTACTGATCGGCTCCTTCCCTCTCCTTTGTTCATAAAGATCACATCTTTTTTTTTTTTTTTTTTTTTTCTTTTGCACCAGCCACTTATTTTTGTTTTTCAGCACTTTTAATAAAACAAAATTTACTCTCCTGAATATAGACAAGGAATAATATTACATCTTGAGAATAATCCTTGTTATATCTGTTATGTGCACAAACATAAAAACTGTTGATATAGCCTTACCAAATGAAATGGATATTTTGACTGATTAAGTGAAACCTAAAGGAGTATTTTCCCATTTTCCTCTGAAAACATATTTTTTATTCGATTATATTCCATAGATCCCCTTTGAAATCGAACTACTTCCAAGTTATTGATGTGGCCCCCGACTGCCCAGACATATTTGTAAGTGGCCCTTCTCTTGAAAAGGTTGTGCATCCCTACTACTATCATTAAGTAAACCAGCTTTTCCCAAGTTGTTATTGCCCCATCTGTGGCTGCGGGTCCTGCCCTCGAAACTGATAGACAGCAGGGGCTGGGTTCGAACCCAATCGCGCCTGTCGGCCTAACTGTTCAGAGTTTTCCGCAATTTTCTTTGAGCCTTGGATAACCTTATGTAAGATTCCCTAAAGGAGACCCCCCATGGAGGGTACCCTCATCCCTTGGGGGCCTATATCCCACATGCTGATAATTGGCCATAGGGGTGCCAAGTTTCATTAAAAGTTACCAGTAATCAGAGTTCTGGGATGAAGTGGGGAAAGGGGAGGGAATAATCGCAAATTTTCAAAAGTTAATTCATTCATTTATTCTGCTACTTTTTTGATGAAATTCTCGTTTTTCAGTGATCTTTTGGTGAAATTTGCACGTCTTTCTCGATCTTTTGACGAAATTTGCATATTTTTAGTGATCTTTTGATGAAAAATGCATATTTTACGAGATTTTTTAATCAAAACCATGCATTTTTTAATGATCTTTAGACGAAAATTGCATGTTTTTAACGACCTTTTGATGAAATCTGTGCGTTTTTCACCATTTTTTGATGAAAAGTATGTTTTTTTTTTCATGATTTTTTAATGAAATTCGTTTTTTGCGATTATCTATCAAAATTGGAACATTTTATGTCATCATTTGACTAAATTCATGCTTTTTGTGATCTTTTGGCTAAATTCTCGCTTTTACGCAAAATCTTTGTCAAAATTCATATTTTTTACTAAAACCTTGGATGAAATTCGCATATTTTGTGCAATCCTTTGATCTAATTTCGCACTTTTCTGTGAGTTTTAGACTAAATTTGTGCTTTTTTCATGACTCTGATGAATTTAGCATTTTTTTACATGATATTTCAACGAAATTTCAAGTTTTTCTCGTGATCCTAAGTCGAAATTCACATTTTTTTAAAGCAATCTTTTGATGAAATTCCAAATTTTTTTTCTCCGTAATTTTTATTTGATGCCCATAACGCCGTAACCTTTGTTGTGTATCCGTAATAATTACAGATAAATCGTAATACTTGGCATCTCTATGGCCGTCATAAACAAAACCCAAACTGTTATTACCTGATATTATATTTAATATTCACGTTTATTGTATTACAAAAACTGCTTTATGTATTAATAGTAATATTCAAACCTTAATCAATGAATTTACAGTTACTTTTTTAACATGGGAAAACAAGTATAGCAAATTTAGCATACATGATGATACAAAAATATTAATTTGCATAGGAACCCATGGTCATCCCATTATGAAAGTTGGCATACACATAGTCAGTTAATGTCTTTAAAACATATATTTTTTTCAAAAAAATTAAAAGGGGTGTTTTTAAAATTTTAAAATTTAAATTTTAAATTTTTTTATAAAAAGTTAAAATTTTAAATAAATTAATCATGTCATATATCATTTTAAAGATCATAAAAAGCAGAAGAGAATGACACCAATTTGAGCTTTCTAAGTCAAATAGGTTTTTGTCTACAGCCGTTTAAAGGTGTCAAAGTGGAGTCAATTTTCAGCAATTTTTCATTTTTTGAAAGTCAATAACTCAAAAAATAAAAGTCCAAAAAATCAGAAATTTTGATTTTTCTTATTCACTTGACTGATACTACCACTGCACCAAAAATTGTAAATTTCTGAGACGTCAAGGTTCAGACCATTGGTTGATTTGACATGGAATGACCCCTAGTCGTTGGGGGCCACCGTAATACTTACCCATCATGGATATGTATATGAAAATAAAACATGTGAAAACTATTTATACAATGCATTGCAATTCATAAACAAAATTTAAATATTGTTAATATACATAGTAATGCTACATTAAAGAACTGCTGATGTACCAATTTCGACAAATTATACAAAACGCCAAACTACTCAAGTAGTACCGAACTGCGTCAAAGGAACATCCTTATAACTCCAAAAATAATAATTCTATTAACTAACAATTAACTGCGTCGGATTAAGCGTCTCATTTCCAATTAAAATATACCTCTGAATTGAAATTTGAATGAAATACAGGGTCATGAAAAATCGAAGAATGTGGGAAACAGCATTACAAATATCTCGGCAACTAATAATCCAATCGACTTCGTTCTATATGCAAAATGTGTGTTATTTTATTGCCTTTTACGTTCATTCCTTAGAACAAAAAAATGCAAAAATTTTTATGTACCTTTCATTAGAACAAATTTTTTAAAAGTCCGAAAAAAAATAGTTCCGGATAATCGAGGTTGCTGATATTAAATAGGCTTCGTCTCATTCTTACATACTAACTATATGCAAAATTTCAAGTCTCTATCTCAATTTGTTCGGGAGATAGAGCGTTTACAGACAGACGAACAGCAAATTTTTTTTTCTAAAAATATGTTTTTTGAAATCTCCAGTGTCAAAAACTTGTAAATCCGTCAAAAAAAAAATTTTCGATTTTCAAAACGATTGCAAGACTTACCTTATACTACGTATGATGGGTAAGTAATATTCAATAGGATTTTTTGTGCTTTTAAGATTTTTTTTTTTTTTTTTCTGACAAGATAGTTTATATATATTTTACAAATTAAATAAAAGTTTATATTTACCAGTAATTAGTTTTATGTTAGTATTTATTCACAAAAATTGGTTAATTTAAATTACTAAAAATTATTAATCTTTTCTTTTTTGGCTGGTATTGTTTTTTCTCTTCTTTCTTTTCTGTATATTTTAATCTTTTTAACATGCTCTCTATTTTTATCCTTGATAATAAAATTTAAATTATAAGTAGTCAAAAGAGTAAAAAGATGTTTCATATCATATAATATGATAGATTTATTTAAAGCATTCTTTAAGTTAAAAAAAAGTTTAAAAAATCAATATTGTGTTTTTTTCATTTTACTTTTGCTAATATCTCTCCTTTAAAACTGAATTAGTTTGTTGTTATTGGGATTTTTGTTTTGTAAAACAATATGAATACCTTTTGTCAATTTTAGTTATGACTAGTCCAGTATTGGATGTACAAAAATGACATTTACAATTTAAGCAAAGCAGATTTAGCGTGGCATTTATAATCATGTACTAATTACATACATAAAATCCCTCCGTGTATAACGATTCCGGAATCAACCCATCCACGAGAAAAAACACTTATTGTAACCAATGACAAATTCCATTGTGAAAAGTTATCTTCGATTTTAAAGGCTATCAATTTTTTGTCCAATGCAAACGTTCCAGAGTCGTAATGGAGTGTTCTCATTTGTCAGATTTACAGTTTGAGCTGTAAATGACGTCACTACATTTTACTGTGCTTTGAAATCTTTTCCCTATTTCAAACACAATATTCGCGCTGTTAAAAATTTGACTCATTTGCTGCAGCATCACTCCACCGCTTTTATAGAAAACGATTACTTTGCTGTGTTATGGATCATTCGCATTGGTCACAAAAGAGACATTCTATAAAAGCTGCGGAGTGACGCTGCAGTAAATGGGTCAAATTTTTAGCAGTACACTGTTAAAAATCTGGCCTTTTTGCTGCATCATCACTCCCCAACTTTTATAGAATACACTGTAAGTAACACACACAAAGTAACTGTTTTCTATAAAAGCGTTGGAGTGATGCTGCAGCAACTGTTAAAAATTTGACCCATTTGCTGCAGCATCCCTCCACTGTTTTTATATAAAGCGGTTACTTTATTGTGATATGGAGCATTCTCATTGGTCATAAAAGAGAGATTCTATAAAAGCTGTGTAGTGACGCTGCAACAAATGGGTCAAATTATTAACAGTGTAATACGGTAAAGTAATAATTTTCTATAAAAGCTGTGTAATGATGATGCAGCAAAACAGTCAAATTTTTAACAGTGTTAAATTAAAACTTTTTATTTAAGAAAAGCGAAGGTGCGTTTTAAATACAATATTGTTAGAATTTTTATATTCGTGTTGCTTTATTTATTTTTATTTATTTATTTATTTATTTATTTATTTTTTTATTTTTTTTTTTTGCCATCGTGAATGATTCCATTGTCACATAACGAATCACGATTGTTTACTCTTTATTTTTGACATTTGTTTTCGATCTTATAAAGTATTTTCTTTTAAGTATTAGCTAATGGTATAAAATAGTTAATTCACAAATGTTTTAAAATAGTATTAGTGCATGTTTTGCATTATTAATGCATGTTAATTTGCATGTTTTTTGTGAAATAATTACTGTAATTTTGTGAGTGATATTCATTAGCTGCATATTCTATGCCATTATTTTACCCATTCAATTAATAATTTGGCTACCCTCTCATATTCGTCTGGAAATGGCCAAAATGGGAAATTTCTTTTATACATTTTGGATATTTTTATTATTTTCTCTTAGTATTTTAAAATATTTTTTGGCTGTAGTTTCACAATGTATTCTTTTATAATTGATATTTTACCTTACTTTATTCTTTTAAAATTTATGCATTTACCATTTGTTCATTACAATTCCTCCCCATCCACCAGATAGTTATAATTTTAAATGCAGATGTCTATTGAATTTTTTTTTTAGATATTTCCCTCATGTTCAATCTCTGTATTTTTCAAAATTGTTTAAGCCTAAAGTGGCTATGATTGACCGAAGTTGTTGTAATGTTTTATCATCCTTTTAAAAATAGAAACACGTCATTTTGACGGGCTATCTTCTAGGTTTTTATAAAAAGATATAGAAGGAAGAAAACACTTAATGTATTCAGTACAAAATAACATAGTAACAAATAAATTAGTGAAACATTAATAAAAATCTAAATAAAAAGTCATTAAAAATTACTTGATAACGTAAAAAACACATATATCATATTTAATATCAAATGAATGTGACATTTACGATCATTCATTATTGGCATTTAATCTTAAAGTTAGTTTATTTGGTGTCAGGTGGCATTTAATCTTAAAGTTAGTTTATTTGGTGTCAGGGTAATCAATTAGTATCATAAATAATTTAATTTCACATACACATACTATTTGCAAAATTTTTATATTTCACTGTAATTTTTGGCAGTCTTTACACTTTTTTTTTTTTAAATACTTTCTGTATTAATTTGTCTTAGTACAAAGAGGGTATTGCATGTGAAGGATTTTTCTTGATGATGTGGCTCTGACAGATTAATTTCTATACACCCCCCCCCCCCCTCCTAAAAAAAAAAATCACTTAATTTATTGTCTAAAAATAATCATTATAGGTATTTTTGGAAACCCCCCCCCCCCCCCAAAAAAAAAAAAAGTATGTAAATAAATAAGTAATTGTTCATTTAATAGTATAACATAAAAAGTTTTTTTTTAATATAAATAAAAAATAATTATTATAGTAGAGCTCCGCTAATATGAAATTTGGTTAATCCGAACCGATTTTATTTTTGAAAATATATTTAAACAGATTAACTGAAAAGGTTGGCGAACAAAACTTTCCAGATTGCAGGATGAATGTCAGGAAAAACATATAGAAGTTAGAATTAAGCAAAAAATGATAATAAAGCATGTTTTTTATCCCTTAAACAGCTTGAATAAAATTTTTCAAATTTAGTTTTCAAATCTGCAACTCTCTAAAATCTGCATATATTTTATGGATGTAAACAATGAAACATTCAATTTAGATATAGGTTTTTTTAGTTTTATATCAAATCCATATATTTTTTAATTTATAATTTTTGTTAATATTACTAAATTCAGTTTTTTCATGAAGGAAGAATAAATTTATTTGCAAAAAAATTTAAGATATTGCTGATATCACTTATAATCACAATCTTCTTACCAAATACATTTATATATTAATCAAGACTTTTTCGTTATTAAGTCTTGCTAAACCTGAAGTAATACTTCTTCATTTTATGATTTTGATGTGAATTAGTAATAAACTTTTATGTGGCAAGTTTCATTGAGTAATTCAGGAAAAATACATTTCATCTTTATAATGAATATTTAATCATACATTATTGAATATTAACTTTACCTTTGCTTTTAATATTTTAATCATTTTAAAAATTATCTAAATTTTTTTAGTTTATTACTTATATTAATATTTGATTATATTGTAAGCATTCATTATCATACCAACTGCATTATTAAATACATTCAAATTACTGTTTAAAAATAAATAAATAAACAAAGCAATGACCAGAAATCCTCAAAATTCTAAAATCCACACAACTTCTGGTCTCATGCTGTGTGAATTTGAGGGGGTCTACTGTATTATGAAATTATAATAAATTATATATTTTTGAAATTGTTTGGTCTGCTTCCTTTTTGAAAGATAAAGTTGAAAATTCAAAAATTTGAAACAATTCATATCTTTTGTGCCATTAATTCACTCAAAGCTTGCTTTCACAGAATTGTCCACAGAAATAGTAAGAATATGATGGAGAATTTCTGTTTTTTTTAATTATTTCATTTGTTTCTTACAGTGCTGGGATAGGTCGTACTGGTGTGTTGATTTTGATGGAGACAGCCATGTGCCTTATAGAAGCCAATGAACCCGTCTATCCTTTAGACATTGTGAGGTCCATGAGAGATCAGAGAGCAATGCTTATACAAACTACTGTGAGTTTGCATTTTTATTGAGAAAATTATTTATTTAATTAGCTTAGATAACAGTCTGTAGCACTTGGTACCATACTCACAAAAAAAAAAAAAAAAAAAAAAAAAATGCAACATTAAGTTTTACTTATTATTATAGTAAATTAATTACCTTATTTATGTTCATTTTGTTAAGCTTGTTTTCTATGTATGTGTATTAGAAATTATGCATGCAATTTATATTTCTATTTAGCTGTAGAAATTATAGTATTCTATATATATCTCTCATATTCTAAACCGTGGTTGCAGAGTTGGAAATAACAAAAAGTCGGGAATTTTTGTTTGATATCTGACAATTTGTATGTGTTACCAAAATTGACTATTAAGGGATTAAAAATTCAAGAACAATAAATGTTTTTTTTTTTTTTTTTCGCTTTTTCTTAAAATTTGTTTAGCTAAGCAGAATTTTATCTTTTTCTCAAAATAGAATTTCCCATTGCAATTTAAATACAGTAATACAGTTTATTTATCAGTTTTTATTGTCCATTTAAACTCATATTACCCATTCTCTTAACTCTTTTGGATACTCTTCTGGAATAAGATATATGCATATTTTTTAGGTTATAAAATGTTTGTCAATTCAAATTAGACAGATTTTTTTTTTGAATTAATATTTTAATACAGGGTTCCCAGCGTCATGGAAAGTCATGGAATTTCAAAGTAGACAGGGGAAGTCATGGAAATTTCAAAATATATCTGAAAAGTTAGGGAATTTACAAAGATTTTCTAAAAAGTCATGGAAAAATCTTTGAGAAAAAATTAAAAGTGATGCGAAAGTCATCAAGTTGTCTCTGGAAAAAATCTCAAAATTTATCAAAAAATCACAAAAGAAAAAAAAAACTAGAAGTTTGAAGAACAACCAAAGGAAAAAAAAAAAAACATTAGTTTTGACAAAGGATTAGGAAAATAAGTATCAAATTTTACTTATTCCCGTTTGGTTAAAGACATTGTTGAAATTTGGTCAGGGAAAGTCATGGAATTTTTTGAGATTTGGTCATGGAAAATCAGGGAATTTGCCTATCATGTTTTGCTGGGAACCCTGTAATATACAGTTAGTAAATAACAAATATTATTTTCCAGAACATTCATATAGTACTTTTTTATTGATATTGATATATATATATATATATATATATATATTGATAACTTTACAGTAAATAGTACTTTTCAGGTAGTTGTTATGGTGTTAAGAATGGTATTTGAAAGTGCAGTTCTCTAATGTAGGTTTCTCTTGATGAGTACAGTTAATTGATCTTTCAATATTATCTTATTCATCAAAACATATAGTTCGTGGAAGAAATCTAAAATAGATCTGACACCAGCTTTCTTAAAACTCAATACACATAAGAAAAACTGTAATAATGCATTGTGATATTGTTTTTAAATGTGTTAGTTTTAGAAAATGTACATTACAGCTTCATTTGAAACTTTCAAAAGAAATGTATTCAATGAACTTCCAATAACATGTTAGAGGTGTGCATGGGCCCAGGCTTGGCCCGTACCCGGCAGAATCGTTTCGAATTTTCTAACAGGCCAGGCTGGCAGATTTAGAATAGTTTTTTCAACGGGTCGGGCCGATTAAAAAAAAAATAATTTAGGGCCTGCCAGCCCATTCTGAAGATTTAAGCAGAAACGATAAAATATGAACTATTTTCAACGAAAATGGCTTTAACAAGAATAAGTATAAATGTGCATCATGAGCCATACTAGTTTGACAGTATCAATATAAAAATCGGAGAATTACATTGTATATAACCCATTTTAATATTTTTTTAGCTGACTCAGGCCGGGCCGTAGGGCAGAAAACGTGATTTGTAAAATTATTAACAGCGATAAAGAATTTATGTTAGCTTAATCTTTGGATATATACTTCTTGATGGCTTTTAAATTCATTTCTCAATAATGCGAAAGTTTGACACATATTCTGATTAATTTTAAATTGTAAAAGTATAAAAGTAATAAGCCTAACTATTGAAGGGATTTGGAATCTAATAGCGTTTTTTTATTTTTGATAAATAAAATACTTGTATAACCTTGTTGAGATCTAATAGTTTCTCAAATGATTGCAGGTTTTTCTCTTTTCCCATGCTATCGCTTCCAGATATTCTATTCAAAACGCTAATTATGACAGTATTATATTTGCTTGCAGTGTTCTTAAATTGCTTGTATCAAAAAAAGGATAACGCCATTCACTTATATAGTTTCTGAATTAAGATACCTGCTAATCTTAAGCGTTTCTGAGGGAAAAAAAAAAATGAATTTAGAAATGTATCAGAAAGGAGCTTCTTTGAATTTAAGAATGAATTTGGATTTAAAATCTTTAATAAAATGATATAGAAATATTTTTATAAATCTTCTTTTATTAAACAGCTTCAAAAGTAACGATGTTTTTAGCTTTCTTTCTTTTTTCTTTTATTCTAAGCCATATTAATTTTCTAATGAATCTTTATTCGAATGTTGAAAGCCTAAGAATCTAAGTAATCATTAATGTTGTTAATGTGTATTTCCTTCAAAATATACTGTAAAATCATCTCATAGATATGTATGTAGTATTCTTTAAAGGAATCTTAATTATATGATAAAAATCTGAATTTTTTGGAAATCGTAGAAATTGTAACAGGCCAGGCCTGTTTTCACTAATTTCTGTATGGGCCGGGCCGAAATGATTTTCCTACGGGCTGGGCCTGGAAATTCTGACCCGTGCAGACCTCTATAACATTTGACTAATTTTAATGGAACAATTAAGAAACATTAACATGTTTGTGTTAATTGGATCTTTGATTCATTGTTTCTCCATTGGTCACATTTCTTGTCAGATTTTCATTTTTACTCTTTTTTTTAAAAACTTGATCTGTTTTTTGTATGTAAAGAATGAATTTGTAGTTAATATTTTAATGTGCTAGAGTTATGAAAATGACGTTCGCAAGTGTATTTTTGATGCCAGTACAACATTTTAATAGTTTTAACCCTTCACTGCACTGTGTGCTACATCTGGCACATACCTAAAAACACTATAATTCTCATTATGTGTCATGAATTTGGTTAATAGGATCATTGTAACTGATCAAGAACAGTCCAAAGAATGGAATAACACTTATTTTGCCCACGTCAGAGGACTTCATTTGACCAAAAAAAAAAAACAAAAAAAAAAAAAAAAAAAAAAAAAGAATTTGTTTTTCAACTTTGGAAACCAAAAAAAAAAAAAAAAAAAAAAAAAAAAAAAAATTCGAGCAAGCTATTAAAGCAAAATTTACTCTTAATATTTTTACTGAATTCTTTGAAATATTGATATAAAGAAAGTTGCAGAGTGTTAAGCAGATAAATTTAGTTAATTTAAGTCCATTTAATTGCAAAATATAACAATACAATATTTAAAAACTCTAATTGTGTACATAGAGTACATGCCATAAATAATCAAACTTTAGTTGAAAATTTGATTTATTATTATTATTTTTTTTTTTTTTTCCAATATTAGACCGATATATAGATTTAATTTTTTTTTTTTTTATAAGAATAGAAAAAATTATGCAATGAAAGGTAAACCTTAACTATAAATTATTGTATTTATTTTGAGTCACTTTTGTTTCAATCTGCCATAAGTGATCGATTGCCCAATATTCTCTGTAATTCTAACAATTGTATATAAGTTGAAACAACAATGGGTTGAGCCCATAAACGCTCTTAAAAATAGGCCAAATGGCTGTTGTTGGTGCCACTGTTTGCTGTTATGACGTCACTGTATTTATCCTCCCATATATATTTCATCATTCCTTCAGTAATTGTATTGGATGCCAGCAAGGCAGTCATAGTCCAAGGAGCATGTATTTAAAATTTTAACAAAACAGTTCATTACATGAAAATTATCGACTTTTAATTCAGATTTATGTTTGCAATCCCAAACAATAACAGCTGTGAGCTAATTAACATCTTAAAGGTAAGTAAAAATAAATTACATAAAAATTAAAGTTGTGAATTCTATTTGGAAATCTTGAAAAGGTAGATTTAAAGAATCAGAGCAAAAATTGTGTTTTTTAATTAATTCATGAATTGTGCTTTCAATCAAGTGTAAGAAAAAAAGCATTGGATTTTTAGTAAGCGAGTTTAGTGACCACTCCAAATGAATGTATTGTAACAGAAATTTTAGAGAAAAAACATGAATTAGCAGTCTAAAAAGGAGCCATAATTTTCATGATAATTGTTGAATATTTATTAAAAAAAAAAAAAAAGTGTTTAAAAAACTGTTTTTTACTTTTCTATATTTTTTCATGTTATTTAGTGCTGTTTGGCTATCAAAATATGGTCACTCATTCTGCATTTTTTACAAATATTAAAAGCCTGTCTAGGGATTTGAAAAGAAAAAAAAAATAAATAAAATAAAAAAAAAATGTGCCAACTGAAATTGAATAAAAGCAAAGGAGAACTGTACCAGGGTTTTCTAGTTCCTTCAGAATTTTTGAATTATATATATTGACTTTTCACTTATTATATGTAAATTTGTATGTGTGTGTATGGTTTTTTAAAATGGGGGAAAGGGGGGTATAATATGCTTTATGTTTTTGGGACTACCTGTAGGTATACACCATAAACTCCCAATCTTCACCAGGTGAGCATTTTTCATTGGTCACAAGCATCTGAAACGAACTGTGCCATCCAATTATGAAAAGGGATTCAATTCTCTGGAGCTTATATGAACATTTAATTTAAAAAATTGAGTTTTGACAAAATGGCAATTAATTGAGCAAAAATTTTGAAATTTAAAAAAATAATTGTGAGCTCAAAACAATTATGAATGAAACCAAATTATATTTTTCAGTACTGTAAACTCCAGCAGAAATGATTACCTTTCTTTTTAAAAAAAAGATAACTGAAATTAGTTGTAAAGGTTCTGAGAAAAATGGTCGCCCAGTTTGAAAAACATGGTTTTAAGATTGTTCAACATGCTGTTCACATTTTTTTTTTTTTTTTTTTTTTTTTTTTTTTTCCCAACATTGTCTCGAGACGTATTTTTGACAAAATTTCAGCATGGCTTTGAATTACAACAAGCTTCAAATATACAGTAGACTCCCTGAAATCCGCACAGCTTGGGACCAGAAGTTTTGCGGATTTTAGAATTTTGCGGATTTCTGGTCATTGCTTTGTTTACGTTTTTTAAAAAGTAATTTGAATTTGAGTGTAATTAATAATGAAATCAAAAGTATAATGAATGCTTACAATATGCTAAAATATTAAAATAAGTAATAAACAAAAATAATAAAATATTAGATAGTTTTTTAAATGATAAAAATACTAAAAGCAAAGGTCAAATTAATAATCAATGTACAATTAAATATTCATTATCCAGATGAAATGTGTTTTTCCTTAATTATTCGTTGAAACTTGCCTCATAAAAAAAAGTACATTACTAATTCACACCAAGATCATAAAATAATGAAGCTTTATTTCAGTTTAGCCAGACTTAACTAAAAAAGCTTGATTAATACATAAAAATATTTGGTAAGATTATGATTACCAATGATATCAGCAATATCTTTATTTTTCAGTAGGGGTGCACAACCTGTGGCCCGCGGGCCAAACTGATACCAGTAATTTTATGCAGAATAATTTTCCTTATAATAATGACAGAAACTTTGCTATGAAAGAAAACAAACGTCACTTTTGAAATATTCTGGTGTCAAAAGGTTGTGCATCGCTATTTTTCAGAAATAAATTATTCTTTTTTCATGAAAAACATGTATTCAATTACCTTAACAAAAATTACAAATTAAAAAATATATGGAATTGATATAAAACTAAAAATGTCATATTTTGCACATACATCTGAACTGAATATTTCATTGTTTACATCTGTAAAATATGTGCAGATTTGAGGGAGTTTACTGTGCATGTTTTGCCAGAACATGATAAAAAAAATTGTATAAAGTTGGTTTTAATTTTGTTTTCTCACCAGTTTTGCTTATTATTATTATTATTATTATTATTATTTGTTATTCTTGTTTAGATAGGTTTTAGCTAAGAATGGTAAACCGTTTTTTCTTTATTGAAACAGAAATTTCAGGATTTTTTTCTTTTGTATTTTGGGTTAAAATTTCTAAACTTGAATTATTCTTCTATATATTTAAAGTTGCTTTTCTTTCATTTTCAGAGTCAATACAAATTTGTCTGTGAAGCAATTTTAAAAGTCTATAATGGTAATTATACACCTGTGCTTTTTTTTTTTTTCTTTTTAAATACTACTTTAAACTTTGAAAATGCATCTATTCAAATCCTGAATTTAAAAGATTTTTTTTTTCTTTTCACTTGACTTCCTTATCTAAAGTGTAGTTTTGTTTGTTAAATGTAATGTGCTATTCTATAATTTTCATTTGAAACTATGTTATTTTGTTTAAATTTGATAGCTTACTTAGAAATTTTTAGCCACTTTTTGCACCCTAATATTCTATCAAGATTGATCAATTAGCCTCTGCATATTCTCATATAGCTCTAACTAGTCTCTGATACAAATTTTATATATATATATTTAGAAACAATAACAAGCCCTGTAATGCTTACAAATTTCCTTTTACTGTTTTTACATTTCACGATTACTAATGTGCTAATGTTGTGTGTTTACAATGGACTGCAATTTCTTTTTCCAGATAAAATAGTTAAACCTCTTGAAGAATACCAAAGGTGAAACTAGCCCTGTGGAAAGCAGCTGTCTTATTGTGATCCTGTAAATGTCTCTGAGCCTTTAGTCCACGTGTTGGTCTACTCATGGGCTTCTGTGAAGTTTCTCGGGTTGCCTCTAATTCCATTGGATGATTTGAGTGCCGAATGTAGTCCTGTAACATGGGCATTTGTATCTGCTATTAGTTAACTGTGAAAGTCCACAATGCTGGTGCTTCCATTTGAATCGGAGAAATGTCCTTATCGCTGCTGCTCTTTCACTGGAATGATATGGGCATAGTCCTAGGTATATTTGTATGGGTTTATTTTTGTAGAGCATTTATACAATGTACATAGCAAATAAGATATAACTGTAGATAGGAGTGGACTGTCGAACAACGCTACTTTTTCCACTGAGGGATAGGCAGAAATCTTCATGCCACAACAGTATTGTATGGTAATACAGTAGAATCTTGGCTATCTTAGCTAATGAAAGATTCAAGTAATAGGAAAGTTCAATTTAATTTTTATCCAGCCTGTATAATCAAATAATGAAATAATTTTCCATAGAACTATCACACTGCGATTTAAAAATAGACTGTGCATACCTATAAAAATATCAGTATAATGGTACTTTGGCTAATTAATTATGCTGCTAACAAAAATAAACTCTCCAGTTGAAATGCTGATGTATATATGATTTTTGTCTCATGTGATAGCACTTGTATTTATAAACCGAATTCGATGGGACTGAACATGTTTATAGGACTTACCAAGATCGCAACTGAATACATTGACCAGCTTAGTCTGCCATCTTGTTTCAAATTAGTGGCCACTTAAGAATTTCAAACTCAAAAATTAGAAATCCAAATTTACTTTCTGCTTAAGTGTTAGTCCTTTATATAAGGACTGCATAACATTTTTTTTGTATAAACTAATATTTTTAAAAAATGGCTGAGATATAACACTTTGAAATTCTTGGGTGACTACCATTCTGATACAAGATAGCTGATTTAAAATAAACCATTTTCTTATAGTCAAGTTTAATTTATGAGTTTTAACAAATACTGACTCTTGTAAGTTTATTTTCATTGTAACCATTGTTGCTACGCTCATAGGCTTAAGGCTTCTGTCCCTGCCCACGAAGACACTCGCAAGCTAATTCTATTTCTATGGGGAGGCATTTTTCTAATAATTCTTTTGCATTTTGACATTTAAAAATTTTTTTTTTTTTTTCATTGGATAGTTGAGATTCTTCTCAAGATCGCTCTTTGATTACTTTTTCAATTTTGGTCGCAAGTATTTTATATAAAGTTACTTTCATTTTCTGAACCGGTTTTGGAAGTCAAAGTAACTTTATAAAAAATATCTGCAACCAAAATCGAAAAAGTAATCAATGAGCGATCTTGAGAGGGACCTCAGCTATCCAATGAAAAAAAAATTATTTTAGAATGTGAAAATGCGAAAAAGTTATTAGAAAAATGCCTCCCCATAGGAATAGCATTAGCTTGCGAGTGTCTTCACAGACAGGGGCCTTCAAACTACATAATCATATTTGCCATTGCCAGTTTCTTGCCAAGTGAGATGATATTTGGCACCAAAAATAAGTTGTTATAAATGAAGCTAACTTTGCTATAGCTGACTAATTTTTCAAAAATCCTTTTCAAATTCAGCATTAATGATATTGGGAATCTTCTGTAATCAAACTCCATCTTCACATGCTTGAGTAAAATTAGCTAAATTATTAAAACAAGGACTGTGATAGCTTTTTTTTCCCCTTCCCTGCCAGTTCCTTTAATATCTTGAACATTTAGCAGGTCATGTGTTTAGGCTTCTTATTTTTGACTTGTCTACCTTTAAGTAGCACAAGCTTAGATAATCAGGATTCTACTGTATTTACAAGTAGTATTATTTATTTTTTTAATCGATGTTCTAAGAGGTTCATTTTTTGTAAAAACAAAACAAATCACTTGGTTTAAAAATTACTTTAGAAGTGATAGATTGAAAGACATTTCTTTGAATTACATGTGTATCATATATTTAAATTGTGACATGAATTCTAGTTTTCAGTCCTCTGCTAAAACGAAATAGATTATCTTATAGTGCAAAAATATATTACAAAATTTTATATGAATTATACGCAGCTGTGTTTTCAATGCCTCTTAAGTACAATAGAAGTCCAATATAAGTAATTGTGGAAGGCCATAAGACACACCTATGTTAACATTAAACTGTGATAAATTAAGGGTAGTCCTTATGAAATAAAATAAAGATGTTAATAAGAAATTAGAATATAAAGGAGTTTTATGTGGCATTGATAAGAGAATAAAAAATGTTTGCTAACTTTTTTTCTCTGTAATTAATAGTAAATATTAAAATAATAAAAAAATATTTATTTTCATTTAAGCTTGCTTTAAAGAACCTACAATATGTTTGGCAGTTTCATACAAAGCCTATTAATTTTACATATTATCTAAGTATATGTCTACTGAAGTTATTCTAATTTGCTATACTTACTTGTAGTAGCACCAACTTTTGAAAAATATTGGGTGGGCTAAAAAATTTTTTTAGCAAAATAACACATACAATTTTTTCTCTTTAGTATGTTTGTGTATGCATGTGTGGGAACAGAGGCAGAATAGGAGTGAATTAGTAAAAATGATCAATTTTTTTTTTCTTTAAAAGCAAAATATAAAATTATTATAATTTAATAAATAATTTTATAAAATTATATTTTCATGAATTCTTCATTATAAATACATTAATTTAATTATAAATAATACAAACAATTAAAGTGCAACAAACTAAATTTCATTAAAAGCATACATTTTAGCCACCTAATTACTTCAACTCAAAACATTAAAACTGATGACAAAGTATGCAAGAAATTTGTTTTTGAGAGAGATTAAATTGTATATCTGCTTAAAGGGGTTTCAGTGCTCTAGTAAGTCTAATTGATGTCCTAACTATTTTAAAAACACAATTGTTTTGAGAACGTCTATAAAACCAAATTTGATTTTAACAATTATCTAAATAAATAATGAATTAAATCAATTAAAATTGGATTTGAGTGAGCAGAGAGATCAAATTATCAGGCATGAAAAAATTCCTCCTAAAGGAGGAATTCCACCTTTTTTTTAATGCAATTTTGAACATTCTCTGTATTAAAGCAAAAATGCAAAGAAAATTTTACAAAGCTATTAGAGGGGGGGGGGGGGCTGAAAAATTGCCTGACATTTTGTCTATTCAAACCCTTGGAGTTTGTTCTTGAATGGTTGTGAAAAAAAAGACATAAAATGAAAAATGAGCTTATATCATATAAGCATCTGAAAATCATATAAATGAAGATGTTCAAAATATCTTTTAAGAATGTTTTTGTAGACTTTAAAAATTCAAAGTGAAGGGAAGTGTTTTTGGAATAGAATATTTTGTACTATTTATACTATACAACACTTTTGAGTAATTTCTGTGATATCTTTTTTGAGAAGTATGTCTGAAGCAAAGGGTATTGTTAATAATTTCTAAGTTATGAAAAACCCCAGTAATATGTGCAGTTACATTTAATTTGATTGTATATGTAACTATTAAACTGATGCTTAAATTATGACTTTGGTGCCACTGTATAGATGAAGAAATTTTTCCACCTTTTTTCTCTTTTCCCACTTTCATGCCTGAATTATTGCTGGGTTTGCACTTCCCAAGGGCCCATAAGTTGGCTCCTTTGTTTATTTGTGTATACTAAAACTAAGCTCTGTGATTACATTCCATGAATGATCAGCGCAGACAGTACCTATCCCTGTTTACTAAACCCAGGGTCCTATGCAGCATATGTCCCAGCCAGGTGATCAACCTAATGAGAAACCCTTTGTTCCCAACCAAGCTTGGTATTCATTTTATCGACCAAGAAGGGATGAAAGGCTGAGCATACCATGCCCAGTCAAAGAGTCGAACTCATGAGCTGCGGCACCGCAGTTCAAATGATCTGACCATTACGCCACTGAGCTTACATTTGTGTATACTAAACACTCATATATAATGTGAACAAAGTCAAGAAATATGAGAAAGAAAAATTTTGTAGCTATCCCAACTCTCTCTCTCTCTCTTTCTCTCTCTCCTCTTGAACATAAATTAGTACATTCACTCAAATAAATTTTCCTCTTTATCAAAAGACCATAAAATTAATGTTTCTATAATGTGTAGTTTCCTCTCATTGAAAACTATGTTTTAAATTATTTACCTATAATGGAAGTTAATGCCATAGCTGCCAATTTGTACAATTTGACCATACAATGTATAATTGTACAAATGAACAGTAAGATTGTGGGGATTTGCACAAAAATAAACAATGATTCATAAAATGTTACTAAATTGGCAGAACAGGTTACATAATATCTGATATCCTATAATCTGCACTTAAATTATTTTATTTTGATTACATTTATGGGCATATAAAATTTCTCCAAGATTCAGAAAATGTAAGTGCTAGAAACTGTTAAACTGTTTTAAATATTAAACTCTATTTCATAAAATGATATATTAATTATACTATTTTTTTTCTTTATTCAGTGAAAAGAAATAAAACAAAATGGGAAAAAGTAAAATCAATGCAGCATAATAAAATTCTCATAAAATCGTGTACGAAAATGTTTTATATATATTAGAATTTTATGAAGAACATCTTGATCATTGCACCATGTGTAATTTGGATGTTAAAATTTATCATGGTGGTAGAATGGATCATAGGAGTGTTATAAAAGAACAATTTTATATGACAAAACTTTCAGACAGCTTGTAGCTTTAAAAAAAAACAAGTTACATTTTTCAATGTAATATTTTTAACAGTATGTGTGATGGCAGCATTGGGATGTAAGCATGTCAAAAGAAAAAAATCATAAAAATTATAGAGTTTTCAAATCTGACATGTTGGCAGCTATGCATTACCATGTATTTGCTTATTACTGAAATTAGGCACATAAAAGTGCAATTATTTCATCTATTTTACTTACTATATCTAGAATTTTATCACAATATTTGTTTTGCATTTAAAGTGCATGTGTTTTCCTAGAGCTGCCAGAAATATTCCATATAAACTGCAGTATACTAGGTTTATACTGCACCCACACTTTTTCAATCTGATATATATATATTAAGGGGGGGTTGCACATTATGCATTAACTGTACACTACAGGTAAAATAAATAGTATTCTTTACAAGTACAGTAATACCTGTAAAAATGAGACATGTTTATAATGGATCCCTGTCTTAAAAGAAAAATTTTCATTGCTATGATGAAAGAAATCCACACAGCTGTAGCTACTAGCATTGAAACCTGCCTAAAATGGAATTTTCCCCTGCCCCTGTTAATTCTATTTAACTGTAAATATAGTGATTAAGATGCTTTATGTGTTCAAAGTAATGTCTTTCAATTAAAAAAAAAAAATTTAGGTGGCATACATACTACACCTACTTAAGTACTACCTAAATGTACCGTGTGTCGAACCACATATTATTGGGCTTCTACTGTCTTATAAAATAGTTAAATCATGATTTTTTTTTTTTTTTTTTTTTTTTTTTTTTTCATCTTTAATTATAGTAAGTTTCATTAACTTTGAAACATATCGTCCAAACTCAGTTAGGGTCTTCATTGTTAAATGTCTCAATGAATTGAAAAATATTTCCTGGCAGAACAACAATCTACAAAGAGGCACCATCTTTGAATCCTTTTTTATATCTTTTGTAAATAATAGCCTATAATACAAGCAAGTCAATAAAGTTGATCTCAAGATAAATAAGTAAATAAATAAATGAAGGTTGACCTAAATGTAAGTGACTGCTTTAATGGTATGTGTATATTTTCTAATTTATGATAAACTTTTAAAATATACTGTATGCCTCATGTAAAAATCATTTATTTTGAAAAAAAATTTCATATCTTCTATTTAATGTTTTATTGATAAAAAATGTAAATGCCTTTTAGAAAAACCGGAATAATCTTTTTTAAAAAAAAAAACTATTATTATTAGTTTTTTTTTTTAATATTTAGTTATCCCAGCTTATTAGTTTGTGACAAAAAGTGAATTGCTGCCTGTAATTTATTGGTTTTATCATTAATTTTGCCAAGGTTTTTATAACTTTACAATTTCTAAATGACATCAATATTAGTAAATCATAGTAGTTAGCATGATGATGAAATAGCAATAACATAATTTTTTATCTGCCTGTCTCTGCTGTTCTCATTTTTTTCTTTTAATTCCAATGTGAAACTTTTTGACACATTTGCAATCCAATATCTATGAGTATCTTTGTTTCTAAGAATCAAACACAGTTTCTTTTTCTTTCTTTCTTTTTCCCCCCAATAAAATAAGTGTATTATAAACCCAGATTTTAATTTCTTATGAGCTTCTTGTTATGTATTGTTGTTGCTAGTTAAAATCTGAGCACTTTTGTGGAATTTTTATTTGATCCAGATTTAAGAAAATTTAGCATTTAAAAATACCATTTTCAAGCAGTTTTTAATTACAATATTATATAAATTGATATGTCATGCAATCAATTATATTACAACATGAGCAAATATATAATAACTCATTTCCAGCATTTATTGTTCATAGGTTTCAATAGTTTAGTTACTGTTCATTTTCATCTGTAGCCAAATTCTTTTCTCTGTTTCCATGTAAATGAACAATAAATTCTATGCTCACCATGTTCTACATTCTAACGATTTTGCCCATAAACTGTAATGTAACAGAATTCTCTTGAGTGCCCTTGTAAATGAACTGTAAAAGAAAAACCACTTAATTTTCAATATCAAACATGCCTTAGTAAGAAGAATATTTTAAGATCATTTGTTAAATTTTGAGAACATACTTTTTTAAAGGAATTTTTAGATCGGCAAAATTCCAAACCTTATTAGTTGATTGCTTATTAACTTTAGTAATGAATGATGATTTATTTTATTTTTTTTTTTTTTGGGGGGGGGGGGGAGAGGAAAAAAAAGAGAAACATTGTTTGATTCTTTGTGATATTAATAAGAATGTATGAAAAATTCATGCATGTGCAGATGAACAAAATGTTCTAATGAACTTTGTTGAACATGTTAGAAAGTAGCAGTTTCATATTTGAGAACAGTCTTTAAAAAAAGTAGAAAATGTACCATGATTTCTGGTGTATAATCCACGGAACAAACTATAATGCTTGAACCCAGAAATTTTATTTGTTAAAATGTAACTTATTAAAATGTGATAAATATTTGAAATCAGTTATTAAAAAAAAAAAAAATCTGAGTCCAAACATGATTGTTTGATCTGCAGATTATATGACTGAAATTATGGTATCATCATTTATTCCCCACTTGTATAGTTCTAATTTATTATTTTTATGCCTCCTGAGCTGTAAAAAGCTGGAATTATGTGTACCAAAATGTAAAGCTTAAATTTATGTTGTATATATTTATTTGCATTTAGCACAACTGATGACTTAAGTGCTTTTTTTTATATTTTACTTTTGTTTTTGTTTGAAAGAAAAATTTTTAGTGGCTATTTTTATCATGATTGGCAACTAATGCTTTTTTTGTTCTGTTTTGTTTTTAGTCTTTGGTGTGCGTGTGTCATGGACAATATGACACTAAAGTAGTTCATGTTTTGTTTATTTTTGTTGATTTTTAATATTTTACCTTGAAAAGGGGGTTGCACTATTCCCATTTCTCCTACTTTCAGTAGCAATATTCTTTATATCCTTATTTCTCTCCTCTCCTCCCCCCCCCCCCCCTCCCAATGTTAACCTCTGTATATTTCTGGTTTTTAAATCCAAATTCCTTATTGTCCTTTTTTTTTTTTTTTTTTTTAACCTATTTAACAAAAAGTTATGTTTGATAACATAAATTCAGCCTCATTTCTATGGGAACTGATGGCTTAATTGAATACAATCATGTCATTTGCTAGGTTTCAATGTTTGATTTTAAAAGCACTTTTTATTTTTAAAAAAGTCATCATAAAATATGAAGAAAAAACGAGAAAGTTAGTTTGATATCTACTGATAAATCATTATAAGTTTATTCTGTGATAACATCTATAAATGATAAAATTGTCCCTGAGAAAAGTACCAGTGAATTAATTTTAATATTTCATCATCATATCCATCACATTTTTTTTTCTCTCTAGCAGGAAATATTCACTGCATGTTAAAGAAAACATAACTGACAAACTTTAAGCAGAATTTTCCAACACTTTCAAAGCCATTTCATCTCCCATTATTGAGATGCTGTTGATTAGAGATATTAATGTACTTTTCTTATTTTTTATACAGTGAACTTACTGTTCTATTTCTGCATTTTCCTTAGTGTAAAATTTTCTTTAAAATCACGCAGTGTTAAAAGGGAAGGACTCTGTTGTAAAAAAAAAAAAAAAAAGTAATATAACATGCACCCCAGTTTTGTGATAAAGTTTTTAGGGAATCCACAAAAGTTCTTACTTTTATTAATACCTTTTGAGATTTTTATTTTTTTCCCCAACAACATTTTGTGTGCAACCCTTGTATATGATTCAAGAAATTTTATTTAAAAAGTAAGCCACACCATAAGATATCATCATCATTGATCTCATTTTCATTACTTATAATACTATTCCTTCTTGATCCCGAATTATTTTTATTGCCTCACTGCCGTATCTGATTCATCTGTTTTAGTAGAAATCATTTATCATATTTTCTAAAAGTAATGTTCCTCCATTTATTATCGCATTGTTCAGTGGTTTAGAGGGAAAATTAAGATTAATAATCCATCATAACTCTGAATGCAAGCAATCTTTTGAAATGCAGTGATAGTATTTGTACAATTGTTTTTTACTGTGAAAAAGAGATTTAATAGTTGTATATGCATAAGCAAGGTATTTCAAAACTAATGCAACAAACTTTTAGAGTTACTAAAATTCACTGAAAGAAAAATTTTTTACTTAAGAATCTTATTGTCAAAACCAATGCAGATTAACGCATTAGATAACACTTTTTTAATGTATAAAATGAAATGTTAAATTAACCTAAGTTGTATATATTCTTTGAAATTCCCTAGGAGCTATTTCAGATTAGAAAATTTTGCTTTATATATATATATATATATATATATATATATATATATATATATATATATATATATATATATATATATAATATGTATGTATATATTGTCTAGATCTGAAATCTTTCTGCTTTTAATCCTAGAATTTGTAACATTTTTCTGTATCTAAATAAATGGAGAACTCTGTTCGAAAGTGGTATCTGATAACAATATTTTATAAAGGTTTTATTTTTTTTATTTTGCAAATTATATCATTATTGAAAAAATTTCAGTCACAAAATAAAATACAAGAAAATAACCAAGAGTAAAAAATCAGTTTTATTGAGTGTGAAGTATAAAAATTACCTAGATAAGTAAATAAAATCTTTTGACTATTTTTAAACATTTAAAATGGAAGTGAAATAAAACGGTTGTTCTTCTTCACTTTTGGACTTAAAATAGTTTCTAAATAAAACATTTTGTAATTTTCTGGTTTTCTTCTTGTATTTACATGTTCTGTTAGCAGTACTTTTGTCAAAAACAATCCTGTATAAAATGAAAAATTAACAACTGTTCACATTATGCTGTAAAAGAAATTAATCTTTTCTGCAACTGGAAAATTCTCTCTCTCTGGCAGGTAATTCCTTCACTTGCATTTTATAAAGAACTGTGTCTGTCTGTGCTCTATGCTCTATCAATTTGAAAGTTTGTTGCATTTGGAATCCTAAGAAAAATGATAAATGAATAATTAGTAGAGAATTAGAATTGCTTATTAGAAAGTCTGCATGATCTTTGGGAGTAGTTGGTAAAATAATAATAGTAATAATAATAATTTCGCCTTCCTGCAAAATAAATATGTGAACTGTATAGATCTGACATTTCTATACCTCATAGTGGCATCTTAATTGCATGAACATGTACCATTTTTCTGAGTAACAGTTTTGTAATGATAAATAATTTTTTATTAATTTAATTTAAAATACTAGATAAAATTGAAAATGTGAAAAAGGTATTACTGTCTTTCAAAACAAGTCAATAAAATGTATCATAAAAATATGATTTTTTTTTTTTTTTTAATTTGAGATTAGTTATGAGAGGGGAAAAAAGACAACTTTACATAATATAACAATTTTATCACCTAAAGTACAGCAGGATCTTACTTATATTTCTTTCTCCATGATCGTCAAAAGAGTTAAGACCTTTGTCACTGCAGTACAGGCAATTGAACAGACCACTATGATTGATGCTCCCACCAATTGTGACTTGGGAATGATAATCCATTTTTTTCATACATCTTCCTGTATCTCGATCTCATATGATTATGTACAAAGCAGACCTTGAAAATTCTGAAAATTTTTCAGAAACTGTACTGGATGCTTATTCTGTGATGTGTTTCAATAGCACTACATCCATCTGCTTGCAAAAAATGAATTACATTTGGTAAGGGCATTGATTCTAGTGATCATGATCTATTACCCGTATCATAGCAACAAGAGTCTGAACTATTTCGGCAATTATGTAGAAACATAAATAAAGCACTGCTCTATTTTTGTTAATAAAATGTTAGTAATTAAGGTTATGTAAAGTTGTCCTTTTTCTAATAGCCCAGAGGTAAAAAAGAAAAAAAAACAGCCTTCATATACATTGTTCATGTGTCTTTTGCATTTTTGAATGTGTGTGTGTTCCCCCTTCTTTTGTATGTAATGATGTGATCTAACCTCTTTTAATTCTGTTTGTCATGCTGCATCTTCACAGATGTTTATATACATTTATTTACAGGTTATTTACGTTATAACACATACATTTTTTGTATATTTCCACTTATGTTTTGGTAAGACATTAAATACCTTAATTTAAAAACAAGCCATTCTGCTTTTAGAAAAAAATGGTACATGATTCAGTATTTTCATTTTTTTTAATGCCCCTGCCTTAAGGGTAATAGTTCCTTTAAAAGCTTGAATATTACTATAGTAAATTGAAATAATTTGTTATGTGTGCACCTGTAACGTTTCATTAATTTAGGTTGAAATGAAAATGGTTCATTTACAATGCAGTAGAAATATTGGATCTGTTCACCATGCTGTTAATATGCACTACTATATATTTTTTAATATTTTAAGGTTATTATAATAATAATAGTTTGTGTGTCTCAGATAAGTGAGAAATGTATGAAAGACCATTGATATTTTTAGAATTTTAATCAATTGTTCTTGAATTATTATTTTCCTTTCAGTCAACTTCTCTAAACTTTTGATGCAATTTCATTCCTATATATGCAAAATTTCCAGGTGCCAAAGAATCAAATAACTTTTTTTCTTTTCTATAGATGGTGCATTTTTCATTTGCAAACAATCACTGCCTGATGTGTTTTTTAATGAGATGGTTGCGTGTCTGATAGTTGGTTGTTTTTTTTATTGCAAACAGTGGCTGCCTGATGTGTTTTTTAATGTAATAGCTGTGTGCCTGACAATTGGTTAAAATCTGTTTTTTAATAAGATGGCTGTATGCCTGATGGTTAAAATGTTTTTAACCAATTGTTTGGCACACTTTGCTTGCAATATTCAGAAAACTTTATTTTATAAGAAAAAAAAACTTCTTTCGTTTCTTGTAATCTAAAAAGAAAAAAAAAAAACAATTGTCAATTTTATGCATTAAGGAGGTATTTAATTTTTTACATTTTTCTGTTTTTCATAGACTATAGATTATGCCAGTGAAATGATTTGCCTGAATTTGAAGTTATTTTGTGTATTTATTTAGTGCATGAGAACAATATATCTGTAGGCATTGCCAACTAGATATAAAAGCCTGCACATTTTGCTAAAAACTGCCGAAAAAGTGAAGCTGGATTCGGCTTCAAACCCTGAACCATTTCATTGGACCACGTGGTGCAAACCCTGTCCAAATTAGCATTGTATGAGCTGATTTCTGTTTTGTGCACATGGTCATTGTTTTGGTTCAGGGTTTACACGATTGGTCAGAATAACTTGGGCAGGGTATCAGTGTCCTCTGGCGGAAGGTTTCATACATTAATCTCAAATAAATGGGCCAGATAGATCTAGTTGGCCATGCTGTAGGCTTACAATATTTTTGCAGCACTGTAAATGCATATTATGCGAAATGACTTTTTTCAAATGGGGTGGGATCAGAACTCGAAAACTATTAAACTAGTCTTGCTATTAAAAAAAATTAATGGTAATATATTTTTTTGGAGCTTGAACAACTTCCAACCATTTTTATAAAAAAAAAATATTTTTAAATGCATGCCATTTGGGAAAAAAAGGGGGTTATAAATAGACCTTTCCTTTCAGATGGCTGTCATTTTGTTAATTTTCCATTTTTTGACCTCAAAGTGCTTGAAGCTCTACGCAATACTATCTAATTTCATAATACTTAATGAAAATTGATTGCAAATGACTCTGGCAACCTATCAGATTCTGCTCAGTTGGGTGCATGGCTCATAGTAGAAAATCCACCCAAGCAATTTAAGCCACATCATTAATTTTTTATTTTAAAAAAATTGAAATGTTCTTCAAATGATACCTGGAACTAAAATGTTTTTTTAAAAAAAAGAGCAAATCTTCCCTTAATGAATGAAAATGACTTTGTGAATGGTGTCAGAAAATAATGAGTTTAGATTTAGTGTGATATTTTTGTCATTTTATTGCAGCCTATGCTAGAATTGATGTTAAATTTATTGATTGTATCAGTTCAACTTGTTTTGCTAAATCTTAGAAGCTAAAATGTATATTTAAAATGATCAATGAGTTTTTTAATAACTTCATCAAACATGTAAAATACATTAAATTGAATTCTGTTTCTTGAGATATAAACTTCCAATTTTTCTAGAAGCTAATTTACTAAAAGTAACTTTATGGTCAACATCTGTAAATCAAGTCTTAGTGAAATGCAGTTAAGTTTTTCCCTTAATCATTTACAATGCTAAAAAAATATGCCAAAAAGATATGATTTTTTTTAACCTTTCAGCAAACATGCTATCATAAATTTTACAACTAAAATCGTTTTTTTATATTTTGTTCTCACAATTTAAACTGAAATAGAACTTAATTTTTTACTACTGATATGTGTAACTGTTCTTCTAATATTTCCCTTATTACTGTTATGAATTATCTTGCATTTGTAATACCATTAACTGCTGTTTGTAAAAAGTAAAACATGTGCCTATTCATTCATGCAAAAAAAGAAACTAAAATGTATTTGCTGAAAGGTTACTGGTGATTTTTGGGTAACTACAATCTCTCTGACATCGTAATTCATTTTTAATGGCATTTCTTCATATTAAACATATTAATTTTATAGATCCTCATAGGGTTTTTTCAGGTGCATGACTTTGTAGTAGACATAAAATGAAAGTTTTTAAAGTGTTTTTATAAGTACCATTGTATGGCTGCCATATACTTAAATTTTTTAGTATTTGTATAACATTTATATTCATACATACATATATACTATTATATATCTTGATAGTTCTATTGACTGGATTAAATATTGGCTCTTCTGTAACCTTTAGTTTTATCTCTTAGATAATTTCACTGTTATTTCCAAATTGCACTGTACTGTAGGAAATTTTCAAAACAGCCTGATAATAAAAATTGTTGAAATATTTATTCTATTGTTTTTCTTTTGATGAATGTTCTCACTCTTGTCAGTTTTCTCTTTACAAAACATTTTCATTGTTTAAATATGGCAACTTTTTGAAAGTGCCTTTCTGCATTTTACTAAAAATTTATATTACTCGAGAGAGGAGTTAGAAAAAATTAAAAACAAACAACATTGACATGTTTCGGATCCAATCTGATGAGAATCGTAATAAAAATAAAAATACAAATTGTCTCACTGTCAATACAAATGACACGTGACAATGAGATATAAATAAAAACACATGCTCTATTGAAAAAAAAAATGTATTAAATTAGCACCATGATCTAAAATTATTTTCCAACTTGGTTTATCCCATTCAAGCTTTCACATGGAATTTATTCATTAACTCTAACAATAACTTAGGAATAATAAAAGAAACAGGATCTAGATGGAGGAATAAAAATTGAAAGCAAATTGTATTTTATATCAAATTGTTATCATAAGTCTGTTAGAAGAGAATCCATTGAAATTTATACGCATAATAAGGTTTGCTTGCAATGATACTGTTTCTTTTATTAGTCCTAAATTATAGTTACAGATAATGAATAAATTCCTAGTGAAAGCTTGAATGGGATGAGCCAAGCAGAAAAATAATTTTAGATCATGGTCAATTTTTAATTAATTTTCTTTCAATAGCACATGTAGTTTTTATTTACATCTCATTGACCGCAAGGCGATTTTTATTTCTATTATGATTATGTTTCATGTCAGTGTTATTTGTTTTTAATTTTTTGTAACATCTCTCTCAAGTAATATAAATTGTTCAGTAAAATGTTTATATAAAAGGTGCCATTTTGCAATTTTGAATAGACAATCTTTATGTTGCAACTGTTGGGGCATCAAAAGTTATATACATTTTTGCATAATATGAATTTAACCAATCATTTTAACCAATGTTAAACTTATCTTATAAAATTACCATAATATATCGAAAACAGATCACTGTATTAACACATTGCAGCAATTTTGAAGTACAAATTATCTTAAAATTCAAAAATATGCAAATTAACATTATTTGTTATTGACAGAAGTAAATAATATTTAAATAGATTTGCAACAAATACATTAATATTTTATTTAAAATTGTTTTATTAACAATTCTTCACTGATAATTTAATTCAGTATCTTTAAATTTTTCTTCTATTAATGTTTATTTTATAAATAGTCAATATTTCTTAGTTTGCTACACAATTATGTTATTTAAAAAAATTTAAATATTATTCTGCCAACCTAAAGTAAAATATTTTTCATTTCCTATTTCTAAAATTATTTCAATTAATTACTTTAAGCTGCTGATATTTATTCAAAAAGAATAAAGAATATTCTTTTTTTCAAAGTTCATTGCTTAATATTTAAAAATCTATACAGTACAGATCTGCCAACTGCTACAAAAAAATTATATTTGCTATGGTTTGGACCTATAAACTATAATGCTACAAAAATCACTTTTAAACTACTTCCCCCCCCCCCCCCTTTGCAAAAACACTCAGAAGCATTTTTTTTCCCCCAGTTGTGGTAAAATCCACAGCTTGTGATCCTAAATAGGATCACGGTAAAAAATGTGAATTTCCTTGTAAGTTCATGGAGGCAGATTTCATGAATTATAATTGTGGGGGGAGGGGAGAAGAGTTAATATTGTGAAATTGCAGAAAATAAATATTGAGAATTTTGTGGAAATTTATTACTTTGGGAAAATTTACTACATTAAGTTGAAAAGTTGAAACCTTTTTTCTTATGGGAATATCAAAAAATGGCTGTGAAAGATGAAAAAACTACCAACTGACCTCCAGATTAATCTGAATTTTGTGTGCTACAATTTCTCATTTTTAAAGGTTCACAGGTCTTACATTAATTATAAATAGAAGTTTCCATATACGTCCATTAAAAACATTTCAAAAATATGAATTAAAATATTTAATTGCTATAAAGGACGTTAAATACTAATAAAGACATCAAAAGATCTTAATAATTTTTACATGTTTTGATTGAATTTACTCAATCATCATCAGAAAAAGAAATTACAAATAAATTTTCCCTTAATATATAAATATATTATTCCCTTAATAAATAAATTAAAGAAATTTAAAATAAATTTTTCCATCTTTGTGTTTATTTGTATTTTCTTTTTCTGATGATGATTGAGTAAATTCAATCGAAACATGTAAAAATTAAGATCTTTTAATGTTTTTATTAGTATTTAACGTCCTTTATAGCAGTTAAATATTTTAATGCATATTTTTGAAAGGTGCACAGATCTGTTTTAAAAATCTATGCAGTATAAACTTCTTTGGTACTTTTCTATTACCTTGTTGTTGGCCATTTTTTAAGTGCATACTTTCAGACAATGGAATTTATCACTAATAATGATACAAAAATGTTATCATGTATTGTAAATATTCCATTTGTACTCATTTTGCGATTAAACCATTTTAATTTTTTAAATGTAGGATTTTAGTTACTGTCAACAGGTATACTTGGACCACTTTTTCCTGATTCCACTAACAAATTTCCTTTATTAAAACAAGGTGGAACCCATTGAAATTTGATGAAAGAATTCTTTCATTGATTTATAATAAATCTACAAAATTAGTTACAGTAAAAAATACATCTGATATTGGCCAGTCTAACACTCAAACAAATATTATTTTAAGCTAAAATCAACAAAATTCTATGAAACTCAATGAGTAAAAATTATTAAACAAAATAAAACAGAAATTCATTGGATTTTATAACAGACGATATTTTTAAATAGTAAAATGATTCTACTGCCACAATTACAAAATTGGTACTAAAAACTATTAAAAAAAATTATATATAAAAAATAAATTGAGATACAGCTTTCAAATAAATTGCATTTTAAAGTACATTTTTTTCTCTATACAGCGGTGTAAAAATTTTAAATGTGCTGTGTTTTGAAGTGTAAAATTTGCTGAAGCGAAAATTGCAGGGGAAAATGTTGCCATTCGCAAAATGACTTATGTGTTATGCACAGATACGTTTGGCCTTTATAATATAGAAATATTATATATGATTTTTTAACATCAAAACTGAATTGTAAACAATTAGCATAAAACAATGGAGCAAACTGTGTGGTTTTAAATAGGAAATTATTTATTTTTACTATTTTTAAAGTTTTTGAATAAAGTAGCTCCTGCTGGAGGCTTTTTGGTCCATTTACTTAGTTTTATATAAAATAAATGCATTTCATATGTGTTAGAACATCTGATAATTTTAATACAGTAAACTCCCTCTAATCCGCACAGCTTGGGACCAGAGGTTGTGTGGAATTTAGAATTCTGTGGATTTCTGGTCATTGCTTTATTTACATTTTTTGAAACAGTAGTTGAATGCAATTGAAATTATAATGAATGCTCACAATGTAATAAAATATTAAAATAAGTTATAAACTAAAATAATGAAAATTTAGATAATTTTTTAAATGGTTAAAATATTAAAAGCAAAGGTCAAGTTTATAATCAATAATGTATAATTAAATATTTATTATAAAGTTGATATGAATTTTTCCTATGAAACTTGCCTTATAAAGATAAATTACCAAAGTCAATGTGTCAAAGTCATAAAATAGGGAAATTTTATTTAATGTTGAGCCAGACTTAATAACCAAACAAGTTAGAAATTGCACGTGAAGCGTAGCAAATGAGGTGCGTTCGTACTATAAGTTTTAAAATATTCAGATCTTGCTGATGTAATAGAGCGTACTTGGGATACAGTATAGCGGTCGAAATCTTTGTGTTCCTATAAATATGCAGGGAGTAATTTTTATTATACTTCATTAACGTATATTTTATTCATAAAATGTGAAGTAGGTTAATATAATTAAAACACGCCCCAAACAGTTTTTCCCCGTATAACATTATTTAGTGGAATACATTTGTGTGGCCCTGTAATTTAATAATAAATATTCTCTGCATCCCAGATTGTACAGAATGTGGATTTTAGTACATACATCATAGATTCATGCCAATTCTATTATGTTCAAATGAGTGTAACACCATTAAAATGCATTTGAAACATTTTTTCCCATTGATCGTAATGTAACGGAATACTTTTAATTGTCCCTGTAACTGATCTATGTATCCGATTTTCATAACATTTGAAATGACTCGACAAAATTATGTAATAAATATACGTTTTAAATTTCAAACGATTAAAATGCATTTGAAACTTTTTTTTCCCCATTGACCGTAATGTAACGGAATCCTTTTGATTGTCCCTGTAACTGATTTATCCATACGATTATCATAAAATTTGAAATGACTCGACAAAATTATGTTATAATTATGTATTTTAAATTTCAAACGATTCGGTTGGATAGTTTTTGCGTTGTTATATGCGGACGGACAGACGTACGGACTGAGCGACAACAATAGGTGCTACGTATTTACATAATTACGAACGCACCTAAAAAGCTTGATTAATACATGAATATATTTGGTGAAAAGATTGCTATTACCAGTGACTTCAGCAATATCTTGAATTTTTTCTTCTTTCATGAAAACACACGAATTCAGTAATATTAATGAAAATTACAAATTAAAATAAAAATGGAATTGATATAAAAGTAAAAAAAAAAAGTCAAATTTAGAACCTAGAGCTGAATTGAATATTTCATTGTTTACATCTGTCAATTATGTGTGGAATTTAGGCATTTGAGAGAGTCTATTGTATGCCATTTTTCTTTAGTTAAGTGACTTGATTACAAACACCAGAGGTTAATAAATTATAACAAAGCATCTTTACATCTGCCAACTTTAGTCATTTTCCTTTTTATTGTTTTTTCTAATGAAGTATTGTTATATTTCTATCAGTAAAAAACAATCAAATTTTTATAACCAAATTCTAATAATTTTAAATGTATCATGAAAATATAATGATAAAACTTATTGATTTGTCCTTGACAGAAAATGTAATTTGTTTACAGTAAGGGCTTTTGGGGATTATATATGTGTAAGAAAATGATTACAAAGCTACTTAATTCAGATTTGTTTACTTTTATAATAATTTTAAAATCTAGATAAGGATTTATTACCAATATAGCAAATTTAATTATGATGATATAATTTTTTGTTTAAACTTCTTATTCTTGTAGCAAGTGAAATTAGATCAGAGCTGTTCTGTCTGTAGAAGAGACAACATGTCTCTGAAAGAGATGATATTTTTTATCATTTATTAATATTTTGTGTATTGAAACTTCTGACTTTCAGGGATTTTGAAAGTGCCAAGAATTTATTTGGATACTCCTACTTCCCAGGTAAGAGAATTCAATTCATAAAATGCCTATTTTTAAATTAATTTATGTAATTGATTTATCACTTTCTCTGGACATGGGAATGAGGAGATATTATTTATTAATTTTGGCAAACATCAAAGTCGGGTAGATTTTGAGTGTTTAATTTGCTACTTTTAGTAAATAGTATCTAACAATCTATAAATGAAGACATAAATTATTGAGTTTCCCTTGCAATAGCATCTGTTAATGAATTAACACTGCCAACTCAATAAACAAATGTTTTTTTATACATTAAATATACAGTGTGTCCAGCAAATAAGACCCTGATTTCAAAATTAAATTTCTCAAAAACAAAGATCGATAGAATTATGCGGTAAACGGTTTGTTTATTAGGTGAGCTGTAAAAATCTTAACACTATCTTCTCAAAATATTCACCGTTCGAAACTTCTGTGTAAGATTTTTACAGCTCACCTAATAAACAAACCGTTTACCGCATAATTCTATTGATCTTTGTTTTTGAGAAATTTAATTTTGAAATCAGGGTCTTATTTGCTGGACACACTGTATATATATATATTGTAATAACTTAGCCCTCAATAGATTATAAGCTAAGAGGTAGGTAGCGTGTGTGCCGCTCGGCGAATAATCCAGGCAAAAATATTTAAAGAAGAATCTATTTATTATTCGTAGAACACAAAAGATCCTCTGGATAAATATTTACAGAATTTTATCATGGGTAATTCTCGTCCGAAATTTCCGAAAATGTAAGGCATCCTCTTCCGAAAATTTGAAATTGGGTTATCAGTTCCGCATAGTTGCCAACTTGTACTGTTTTGCGCGCGGAAAAAACAATTGCGTAGAAATGCAAATTTCGTGATAGGATCACCGAAATAGCAAACATTTCGTCAATATTTCGTGGAAAAACGACGATTTCGTCAATGTTTTTGTAAACGAACTTTGTCAAAAGATCGATGAAAAACGCGAATTTCCTGTGCGGATCGCGGAAAAAACGGCAATTTCAGTAAATATCGCAGATAAAACGCTGATTTCTTCTGAAGACGGCGGGAAAACGGCGATTTCGTCTAAAGATTGCGGATATAACGCTGATTTCGTTAAAAGATCGCGAGAAAAAACACCGTTTTTGATAAAAGATCGCTTAAAAATATTTTGTCAAAAGAATATTTGAAAAAATACTTCGATTTCATCAAAAGATCACGGGAATAAAACGCAGTTTTCGAGAAAAAATCGCGTAAAAAAGCAAATTTTGTCTAAAGATCGTCAAAAAAACGCCGATTTCACTTTAAAAAAACATGGAAAAACGTCGATTTCGTCAAAAGATCGCGGAAAAATCACAGATTTTGGCAAATGATCGCAATAAATTGCCGATTTTGCTAAAATATTGCTGATTTCATCTGAAGATAGCAGGAAAACGCAGATTTTGTCCGAAGATCGCTGTAGAAGGGGGGGACTCACGACCCCCCCTCCCCGCTGATTTCCGAAAATGCGATGCGAATTTCCGAAAAAAATTCATCCAGAATCACTCCTGATTTTAATTATAAATAAGCACAGAGGCTCTTTGACCAACCAGCTTCAACTACAATTCAGTTTGAGTTCCTTAAACACAAAGTTCGTGATTAACGCGAAGTTTCGTTAGCTTACACACAACGTAGAAGTGGAAAAAGTCACAGATAACTGCGTTATCAAACCTCTCAAGACGAGAGTTATCGCTCTGTCCTGGCGAGAGTACACTCCGCGATTCTGCACAGGGCTCTGCGATCAGATCACCCTCTAAGATCCTCTGGCGGGATCTGCTTTTCGAGCTCTCAATCCGAGCTGCTTCACTTTATCCGAGAGAACACTCTGAGCTCACCGCTCTGCTCTCCGCGAACACACTCTCGCTTCCTCCTTTTTTTTCCGATCCAGGTTTTCCTCTAGACCTCCCCTTAGAGGTCACAAACCAATCATGAACCTTAATGATCTTTCTCTCATTATATGAATAGTAAAATCGTGCTGCTATTGGCACCTGAGTCCCACTCCCGGTCGTCTGGTACTTTCGCTTCGTGTCGGAGTGTCATCAAAGGGGCGATACCTGTGGTCGACCCATTCACCCGACTGTCGGTTCCGTTGATCGATAATGATGTAGCGATCCTTTATAATATCGCCGACAGTTTCACTTTGAGAATAAGGGTCACTTTGAGTTTACAGTTTCATGGCGAAACCTCTTTCAGAAATAAATGCATATTTCTGCTATTTTGCTTTAAAAACCTGTGATAATTCTGAATTATCACAACTACCCCCACCTCTAAGATGATTTAACGTCTGAAAGGCGTGAAATCTAAAAAACAAAACATGGTTAGCTCCACTTGAGCGGCTCTTTGCACTCAAAATAAAATTTTGCCAATTCTAAAAAGACACTTCAAAAATTTTCAAACTCTTTTAAAGACTTTGTTTTGTTTGGAGAACTTTAATAAATTAAAGGTGTTGAAGCAAGTATAAACACATAAAGAAAATCTTATATGGGATCAAGCAGCGACTGTTTGAGTATTAAAAGGGATATTTTTACGTTATTCTTATGAAAACGATGTTCAAGGGACTCAAAAAAATCTGCGCCATCGCATCGTAAACGGTTCCGACTCTATTGAGTTCTTCAAATGAAGTGCATGTCCAGAAGTTGCCCTGCTTGAATTTAAACGCGTCACAAATTTAACTTTTCTTTACTGGTTAATATATTCTTTTAACGTTTAGGGGGTCTGATACACATTTCAAAGTAATTTTTATTTATTGAGTTAAAATTTTGAATTTTTTTGTTATGGTTAACCATATTATTTTTAAACAAAATCACATTAATAAAACTTCTCATATATATTTACAAAAAAGTTTTTAATTTAAAATTTATTAAAAATGTGGGATAATTAAAATCGTTATAACTCAAAATATTATAAGTCGATTTTTTTGGTGTTATTTAAATGAACAGAAATACATGAGCAATCTTGATTCAACATTTTTTAAAATATTAATTTACATAAAAATTAAAAATATTTAAAATAAAAAAAATTTAAATACATAGATGTAACATTTTTAATCATATTTTCAAATTTGCTGAATGAAAATTAAAGTAAAATAATGTTTTTTGTTTACCTTAGGGCAATTATAGGAATCGTATAAACAGGAAGGAAAATCACCGGGAAGCTACTTTCTGGCCCAATAAAAGCGCTGCCACGTGATGAAAATCGTTGAAAATAATATAGTTTAAAGTTTGTACCCCACTCTTTAAATCAGACACAGAAAAAAAAGATAAAAAAGTATGAATGAAAAGGAACAACTCTTTTACTATAAAAGTTGTCTTTGTATATTAAAAAGGTTACTTAAATAAAAATCACGAAAGTCGCATTCCTTAAATTTTACTTTTAAGTTCGATGCAAATTATGCGATTATCTTATAATTTTGTCAAATTTCGTTTTTTCGGCTAATGAGATTAATTAATTTCTATACAAGCGCTAGAGGTCTGCATGGACCGGAATTACCAGACCCGGCCCGTATGAAGTTTCTTTCGGCCCGGCCCGTTACAAATTCTACTATTTTTAAAAAATTCAGATTTTTATCATATAATTAAGATACTTTTAAAGAATACTGCTTACATGTCTATGGGATGATTTTACAGTATATTTTACAGGAAATACATATAAGCAACATTAATGATTACTTATAGATTCTAAGGCCCGCCACACACTAGTGAAACATTGAATAAAACAAGTAAGAAAAATCATGCGTTAAGCATAGATTATGAAGCTCTTTCCAACACTTCATGAAATCGTTAAAAAACTTCGTTATTTAGGTAAATAAGGATATAAATCCAAATATAACCAAATATATATTCCAGTATTTTGAACAATTCTGTATTTGATCTGACAGCTAATATACATACTATATAATGGGAAAATTTAGTTTAGATGCAATGAAAAAATGCCTAGTAGCTTTAAATTTCTCTTTTAGCAATTTATACTAATAGATGGAAACATACTTGAATGCTTTGTTCAGCCCTGCAGTTTGCCTGGTACCTTTATTATACACCAGTGTTACGCTAAAATTTATTTTAAAACACTCCTAAAACAACTGAAATCACTTTCTGATAAATTATCGTTCACAGGCTCCATGTACCCAATTTTTTGCGTGGCCCTGTATATCATTTTATCTATATTCTGCAAACATTTCTTAGTAAATTTAATGCAGTTCATCATAAAAATGCATAATTTATTTAAGGACCACCTTTAAGTAATTTACGTTCAAATAATCATAAGCAGTAACGGTGGCGAACTCTTTTGGGTAGCCCTGTACCTGTATATCAACTATAGCATTTATACACATCATATAATGTGCATAGATTTAATGAAACTTAAATGCGCATATCATACTTAAAATGCATTTTATCCATCATCGGATACATATACAGTACTTTGGAAAGAATGTACTATTTGAAATCTTTTGCGTGTCCCTGTAAATGCTATGTACATTATATTAGGGAAGGCAGTATTGTATAATTTATACTAAGCCTCATTGACATACATCAATTTTATTATACATGAAACAGTTTAATATATTTAAAATATGTCACACACAATTCTCCCTTTTACCACTATCTAATGGAATTCTTTTGTGTGGCCCTATAATAAATGAATAATAGCTACATTTTCACCTCATATTTTATAGAATGCATATTTTAATGCACTTCGTAGAAGCATATAAATTTTAATATGCTTGACAGAATATACCATCTTTAAAATTCCTTTGAAACGATTTTTCCCTGTAGGCCGTAATGTAATGGGAAACTTTTGACTCTCTCTGTAGACAAACTAATCACGGTAGAAACTTCATTTTCAATAGGATTCATGTTACAGTAAACGTCAATAACGTCCTAAACTAACGTCCTAAAACTTCGTTATTTAGGTAAATAAGGATATAAATCCAAATATAACCAAATATGTATTCCAGTATTTTGAACAGCCCTGTATTTGATCTGACAGCTAATATACATACTATATAATGGGAAAATTTAGTTTAGATGCAATGAAAAAATGCCTAGTAGCTTTAAATTTCTCTTTTAGCAATTTATACTAATAGATGGAAACATACTTGAATACTTTGTTCAGCCCTGTAGTTTGCCTGGTACCTTTATTATACACCAGTGTTACGCTAAAATTTATTTTAAAACACTCCTAAAACAACTGAAATCACTTTCTGATAAATTATCGTTCATAGGCTCCATGTACCCAATTTTTTGCGTGGCCCTGTATATAATTTTATCTATATTCTGCAACCATTTCTTAGTAAATTTAATGCAGTTCAGCATAAAAATGCATAATTTATTAAGGACCACCTTTAAGTAATTTACGTTCATATAATCATAAGCAGTAACGTTGGCGAACTCTTTTGGATAGCCCTGTACCTGTATATCAACTATAGCATTTATACACAGCATATAATGTGCATAGATTTAATGAAACTTAAATGCGCATATCATACTTAAAATGCATTTTATCCATCATCGGATACATATACAGTACTTTGGAAAGAATGTACTATTTGAAATCTTTTGCGTGTCCCTGTAAATGCTATGTACATTATATTAGGGAAGGCAGTATTGTATAATTTATACTAAGCCTCATTGACATACATCAATTTTATTATACATGAAACAGTTTAATATATTTAAAATATGTCACACACAATTCTCCCTTTTACCACTATCTAATGGAATTCTTTTGTGTGGCCCTATAAATGAATAATAGCTACATTTTCACCTCATATTTTATAGAATGCATATTTTAATGCACCTCGTAAAAGCATATAAATTTTAATATGCTTGACAGGGTATACCATCTTTTAAATTCCTTTGAAACGATTTTTCCCTATAGGCCGTAATGTAATGGGAAATTTTTGACTCTCTCTGTAGACAAACTAATCACGGTAGAAACTTCATTTTCAATAGGATTCATGTTACAGTAAACGTCAATAACGTCCTAAAATTTCATGGCAATCCGAGTATATTTACGTGAGTTAGAGCGTCGACAGACGACCAGACAAACCAAATTCATAAGCACTTTTCAACTTTGTTGGAAAGTGCTAAAAACGTGCGACATGCGACAATTTCACCTTGATAACAAAGAAAAAACAGGTTTGACTCCGTCCTGTTACACGATTTTTGACGCATGTCTCCCTGGTGTGTGGCGGCCTTAGACTTTCCACATTCAAATAAATATTCATTAAAAAATTAATATGGCTTTGAATGAAAGAAAAAAAATAAAATAAAACATCGTAACTTTTGATGATGTATAGTAAAAACAGATTTGTGGAAATATCTCTATATCATTTTATTAAAGATTCCAAATCTAAATTCATTCTCAAATCCAAAAGAGCTACTTTCTAATACATTTCTGAATTCATTTTTTTTTTCTTTTTTCGAAAGCGCATTAGATTAACAAGTGTTTTTATTCAGGAACTATGTATTTGAATGGATTTATCCATTTTTTGATACCAGAAAATACTTTCAAAGTTAGCGTTTTGAATAGAATTTCCGGAAGCGACAGCATGGGAAGGAAGAAAATTGCAATCATTTGACAAGAATATCTCATATCTCAACAAGATTATACAAGTATTTTATTTACCAAAATTAAAAACGCTATTCGATTCCAAATCCCGTCAATAGTCAGGCTTGTCAATTTTATACTTTTGCAGTGAAAAATTAGTTGTCTGAGCGAAGCGAAGTCTTTATACTCAGAGATACGTAACGATATTAAAATTCAAAAAAATTCTTTCGTCAAGCAAATCTCAAAAAGTACTTGTCGGATTTTGATTCTGTTTGTACCAATAGGTACCTAAGAAGGTAATCTGGTGAATGCACCTACTTTTAAAAATTAATTCCAAATAGTTTAAAAGTTATATTAAAAAAAATGATAAAAAAGCACAATTTATGTACATACGTCACAGAAATTTGGTGAGCGTGATTTTCACCGGCTGGACATTTTCGTAGATAACCGAATCAGTACATGGAGTAAATAGTAATCATTTTCGCACTCAGAAATATTGAATGCAATAAAACATTTTAAAATTTAATCATACAGGAAAATAAAACTGTTATTTTTTTTATATTAAAAAATGTCATAAAAACTTTGATTTTGAGATTTTGTGATAACCTCTTAACAGCACTTTTTGATCGCTAAAAGAATGTTTTACATATTTCGCGTGTGAAAATTAGAAACAATTACGTTTTTAAATAAAAAGTTTCTTTTATGACATCATTTTCCCTTTATATTTATTTTCATTGCATGTTTTCTTGTAACTTATATTTTGTTTGTGTATGGAAGTCAATTCTGGTCACTAATTTTTCGGCACGGATACCACAAGCGCATCAGATTTGGCGCAATTTTTTTCAAAGCCCATTTGGCGAAAACTCCCTTTTCAAATAACGCTTACATATACATTTTTAAATTATTTTCTATTTTCAAAAAGAACTTACAGTAAATAAAATAATAATAATAATTAATAACTATAAAAAGAAATATTTTATATAATTAAAAGAAGGAAGTGAAAGTAAATAAACATTTTATGAGTAAATAAACAAATAATAAATAAATAAAGCCGGGTTACCATCTCAGGTAAAATAATGCCATTTTGGCGCCAATTATGTACCCTGGTGCATATGTGACTTTTTTCCCATTTTTCATCCGTTTCCTGTTGGCATACAACTTTGAAATATGGAGTATGTATGCATACCTGGGAGCAATACTGGAATTATACATTGATTTTTTTTTTTAATTCGATCCAAAAAGGGGCAACGGGGCTATTTTTTAAAGTTTTATACAATTTATACTGCATAAAGGAGCCACTTACCTATTTCTATATACCAGAAGAAGTAAGTGGTATGTAAAAACAATTATAGTATACATAAATAAAATACTTGAGATAATATACTAGAGATATAAGCACAGGGTTTGGCAAGATTTTTTTATGCCAATTAGGCGAAAACATAGTTTTCATTACCAGATGCATATAGCATGCTATAACAACACGTTGTTTATTTATTTCAAAATGAAAAAAAAGGAATAAATGAAACATTTCCGGTTATTAAAAAAGATATAACAATCAATAAATGATAATATTTTTAGAACAAACAATTTATTATAACATTTATATGATAACCAGCATGTCAGGCAACTAAACGCCATTTTGGCACCAATTAGGTACCTCGGTGTATATAGGGCATATACGTGCCATATTTATTTGTAAAACTGAGCATGAAAGTTTACCAGGTGTGTTTTCATAGGCGCTTATATCTTTTTGCAACATAGCGCACCTTTCGAAGCCAAAACTGCACAAAAGAAAAAATTATCAATATTTTCAGCATTTTTTTTTAATGTAATGCACATTTTGTAATCAGTAGGCTCGATAATCAGACTTCGTTTTTTTGCTTTAAAAGATGATATTTCATACGACGTCTTTTTGGGATTCGTCGTTTTTCTATATTTGATAGTATGCATCTACTCGTTTTGTAACTTTTTTTTGTAACTTTCTTCTTTATTAACAGCGACATTTAGATTTCCTATTTAAATAAAAATTCTTCGAAATACAAAGGATTTTGTTAAAATAAATAAATAATAGGAAATGCGGACATCAATTGCTCAAAACACAAAATTTTTCCTATTGAGTTAATAAAAATCAGTAAAAACATAATTTTTATGATAATAAAAAGGTGACTTATGTAATAACAGTCATATATTATGTACGTTATGGATTATGAATATTTCAATGAAAAGTGATATTTCAAAAATATTATGAAATTAGTTAAAAACCATTTATTTTAAACTAAATGAATAAAAGATTTATATTTTTAATGAAATAAATGGGATTTGAAAAATTATTGGAAATTTATCACCATAGATGTATCAATATTACAATCAGTACCTTGTATGTAAAATGGAACAATTAGCAATACTTTTTGTACCCGAAAAATAGTCGTTGCTTTTTTTAAGGTTAAAAAGTTGATTACGAAATATTCCTATATAGAGATGCCAAACCCTCGCTTATTGCATAGCAGAATTTTCTTATAGGAAAAGTTATTTTTTAAATCCGCAGAATGTTCCAATTTAATAAAACATTTTCTGTATTAAAATACCGGTACCCAAAATGCCGGAGACTTGGCAGCTCTGCCTATAACATTTTAATTAATCACGGTACTTTTTTTAATCGGATTCAAATTTAGTGAAGACAACTTTTTTTTGGCCGAAAGCAGCTTTTTTCCACATGTGTAAGTACGATACAATTCCTTGATGTTGACTTATGAATGTTTTGACTTATGCTATTATTGCTTCCTCTCATTTATTTATTTGAATTTTAAATAAGATGACTCAAAATCGTGTTTTTTAAATATACGAAAAGAATGCATTTCGAGAGAGGGCGAAAAGGACAATATTTGGCGATTTATTACCTGCGTTTGGCTAAGTGTCTTACTACCTAGTATTCAATACTCTTCACAATACTTCGCTGTTATATGGACTTAGGCGCTTTTATAAAAAGTTTGACGTAATTCGGGCTTTAAAAAGTGAGTTTTTTACTGAATAATACAAATAAATGAAAAATGAATACTAAGAAATCTATATAATAAAGGCCAAACGTATCTGTGCGTAACGCATACGTCATGTTTTGAATGGCAACACTTTCCGATGAAATTTCGGTTTTGCAATTTTCGCTATTGTAAATTTTTAAACTTCTAGACATTGCACGTTTTCAATCTTTGTATCACCGTTTAGAGAAAAAAATGCACTTTTAAATGCCGTTTGTCAGAAAACTGTATCTCAATTTGTTTTTGAGATATTAATTTTTTTGTAGTTTTTGGTTCAATTTCTCTAATGGTGGCAACTTGAGTATCGCATTTACGTGGGGAAGAGAGGAAAAATAACCATAGAGTAAAAATGAAAAAAAAAAAAAAGAAAAAAATAGAGATGCATTTAGTGGCTGGAGGTGACGCCAAAAATGTAAAATTCGCTGCATTGCATCAAGCACAACCGCGTGCTTTCACAAAAAAGAAAAACTTTTAGCGATGCAATTTTAATTCATAATACAATGAAATGCTATTTTATAATGCTAAAATATAATCGGATCTTTTTCATTTAGAGAAAAAATGGTGTTAAAAAATTCGGTCTCTGTTTCACGTGATTGTTTTGTTTGGGTCGAATGAGAGAGACTTAAATTGGAAGAATAACGACCATCAAACCATTTTAATCGCATACTGCACCTCCATCTATCTCTTTTCTCCATGGAAAATAACAGATCACTGTATATTTGAGTTGTCATTTTTTCATAGCAACTGAAAAAAAATGGTAATTAAAAACCTGTTATGTCAATATATCGTCGGTTGTAAAACCCGGTGAATGTTGTTGGTTTTATTACGTTTTTATCTATGAATTTAATGACTTTTAGTTTGTTGTAAACTTACTTTACAAAAGATACACCAATTAACCTTTACAAAAATGCATTTTAAAGAATATCTGGGTATCATATTTTCTTAGTTGTTTTTAAAAACTGAGAATGCAGTTTTATTCTTTTGCAAAATATTTGGCTAATAACTCCTATCTTACGTCTAATACGGAAGTACCGATAATTTTTAAAGTTGTATATGATTACATAAATAATATGTTTCATACAAAATTGCTGTTTGGAATTAGTTGGCAGTTTAAAAAGCCTATTACGCAGAAAAAATTTATTAGACTTTCCAGTTTTAAATTTTAAAAAAGTTTTTCACCTTCACTTTGTGACCCGGGAACCCCGGGTTCGGTGTACTTGTACTAATAAAAGAAAAATGAAGCATTATGTATCTAGCATTATGTATGTAGCATTATGTAAGATCTATGTATATTTAAAAATTCATCTGCTAGCACTAATTAGATAATTTATGTCATGTGTATATAATAGGAGATAAATAGCTTTTGATTCTGTATTTCTATGCTATAAAGCATTAACGTTTGTGTGTTTTTCGTTAGCATTGGGAGTACCTAGCCGATTTAAAAATAATGCGGGCAAAAAATGTTGGTAACCATCTTTGCTGCAAAATATACTATATTTTGCGTAGGAACAATAATTAGCCATCAATGCACGAGCAAAAAAAGTTCTAAAATTGAGAATTCTTTGATGTTGATATGACTAAAAATTTAAAATCTTTTTTTTGGTGGCAACTTTTAAGATATAATATTCTCGTTATGAACGATTTCTAAAACATTCGACAATTTAATTTCACATATTAAACATTTTTTTTCTAGAAAAAGTTTTAAACCCAATTTATTGAGAATATTGAAGTTTCTAGGATACTGTTGGGGTCAGAAACTATAACTTTGGCATCACAGTAACTTATAAGATGTAAGTGTTCGTTTAGGACAAATTTTTAAAAAAAGATTCCTTAACTCTTATCGACAACCTCATTGCATCCGTGGAAAACAGATATTCAACATTATAAACTATTCGGACGGATTTCACACCATATAAAATACACTCCATTTCTCTTCAAACATAATAGTTTGTTATTTATAATTTCTCAAATCGGTGCGAAGCTTTTGTTTATGCTCATGGCATCATTTCAAAGAGCTATATTTCCAATATAGGGAAAATTTGGCGTTTTATTTTCTGTATTACTTTTAACATTTTGCATGTTTCCAATTTTATATCCATGCATGGTTTGCTTTTCTTTTATAAAAATAGTATATGCAACAAGATTTTGTAGTTCTACGATTCGATATGCTTATTTTCATCATTATATTTTATCACAATGAATGACCAATTAAAGATAACATCTCATTTTCTTTACTTATCGCAAGTTATTAAATGTGTATTCTCAGCAATATCGCTCAGACTAATCCCTCTGAGGGAAGTCCTAGTTGTCTGAGCGAAGCGAAGTCTTTATACTCAGAGATACGTAACGATATTAAAAGTAAAAAAAATTCTTTCGTCAAGCAAATCTCAAAAAGTACTTGTCGGATTTTGATTCTGTTTGTACCAATAGGTACCTATGAAGGTAATCTGGTGAATGCACTTACTTTTAAAAATTAATTCCAAATAGTTCAAAAGTTACATTAAAAAAAACTGATAAAAAAGCACAATTTATTTGCATACGTCACAGAAATTTGGTGTGCGTGATTTTCACAGGCTGGATATTTTCGTAGATAACCGCATCAGTACATGGAGTAAATAATAATCATTTACGCACTCAGAAATATTGAATGCAATAAAACATTTTAAAATTTAATCATGCAGGAAAATAAAACTTATTTTTTATATGTAAAAAAAAAATGTCATAAAAACTTTGATTTTGAGATTTTGTGATAATCTCTCTTAATAGCATTTTTTGATCGCTAAAAGAATGTTTTATATATTTCGCGTGCGAAAAATAGAAACAATTACGTTTTTAAATAAAAAGTTTCTTTTATGACATCATTTTCCCTTATATTTATTTTTATTGCATGTTTTCTTTTAACGTATATTTTGTTTGTGTGTGGAAGTCAATTCTGGTCACAAATTTTTCGGCACGGATACCACAAGCGCATCAGATTTGGCGCATTTTTTTTCAAAGCCCATTTGGCGAAAACTCCGTTTTCAAATAACGCTTACATACACATTTTTAAATTATTTTCTATTTTCAAAAAGAACTTACAGTAAATAAAATAATAATAATAATTAATAACTATAAAAAGAAATATTTTATATGATTAAAAAAAGGAAATGAAAGTAAATAAACATTTTATGAGTAAATAAACAAATAATAAATAAATACAGCCGGGTTACCATCTCAGGTAAAATAATGCCATTTTGACGCCAATTATGTACCCTGGTGCATATGTGACAACTTTTCCCATTTTTCATCCATTTCCTGTTGACATACAACTTTGAAATTTGGAATATGTATGCATACCTGAGAGCAATACTGGAATTAGAAGTTGATTTTTTTTAAATTCGATGCAAAAAAGGGGCATCGTGGGATATTTTTAAAAGATTTATACAATTTATACTGCATAAAAGAGCCACTTACCTATTTTTATATACAAGAAGAAGTAAGTGGTATATAAAAACAATTATAGTATACGTAAATAAAATACTTGAGATAATATACTAGAGATAAAAGCACTGGGTTTGGCGAGATTTTTTATGCCAATTAGGCGAAAACGTCGTTTTGATTACCAGATACATATAGCATGCTATAATAAAACGTTATTTATGTATTTCAAAATGAAACAAGTTGGAAATTGCACGTGAAGCGTAGCAAATGAGGTGCGTTCGTACGATAACGAAGTTTTAAAAATATTACTCTCATATATCAATCTCATAAAATTGTAAATAGTTATTTAGAATTAAAACGCTCATCAAACAATGTTCTCCCGGTACCATTATGTAATGGAATACTTTTGTGTGGCTTTTTAAATCAATAACAAATGTTCTTTGCATCCTAAATTATGTAAAATGTATATTATAATATGTACTTCATAGTTGCATATGAATTTTAATAAGTTCGAAGGAGTGTAACACCATTAAAATGCATTTGAAACATTTTTCCCCATTGACCGTAATGTAATGGATTACTTTTGATTGTCCCTGTAATTGATCTATGCATCCGATTTTGATAAAATTTGAAAAAACTCGGCAAAATTATGTAATAATTATGTATTTTACATTTCAAACGTATAAAATACATTTGAAACTTTTTTCCCATTGACCATAATGTAATTGAATACTTTTGATTGCCCCTGTAATTGATCTATGCACCCGATTATCAAAAAATTTTAAATAACTCGACAAAATTACATAATAATTATGTATTTTAAATTTCAAGAAGAGCGGACTTTGGATACAGTATAGTGGTCGAAATCTTTGTGTTCCTGTAAATATGCAGGGAATAATTTTTATTATACTTCATTAACGTATATCATCTTATTCATAAAATGTGAAATAGTTTAATATAATTAAAACACGCCCCAAACAATGTTTCCCCGTATAACATTATTTAGTGGAATACATTTGTGTGGCCCTGTAAATAAATAATAAGTATTCTTTACATCCCAGATTGTACATAATGTATAATTTAGAACATACTTCATAGATTCATGTCAATTCTATTAATTCAAATGAGTGTAACACCATTTAAATGCATTTGAAACTTTTTTTCCCATTGATCGTAATGTAACGGAATACTTTTAATTGTCCCTGTAATTTATCTATGCAACCAATTTTCATAACATTTAAAATGGCTCGACAATATTATGTAATAATTATACGTTTTAAATTTCAAACGATTAATAAAATACATTTCAAACTTTTTTCCCCGTTGACCGTAATGTAACGGAATCCTTTTGATTGTCCCTGTAATTGATTTATCCATCCGATTTTCATAAAATTTGAAATGATTCGACAAAATTATGTTATAATTATGTATTTTAAATTTCAAACGATTAAAATATATTTGAAACTTTTTCCCCATTGACCGTAATGTAACGGAATCCTTTTGATAGTCCCTGTAATTGATCTATCCATCCGATTTTCATAAAATTTGAAATGACTCGACAAAATTATGTAATAATTATGTATTTTAAATTTCAAACGATTCGGTTGGGTAGTTTTTGCTTTGTTATATGCGGACAGACGGACAGACAGACGGACGGACTGAGCGGCAACAATAGGTGCTACGTATTTACATAATTACGAACGCACCTAAAAAGGAATAAACAAAACATTTTCTGTTATTAAAAAAAAAGAAATAACAATCAATAAATGATAATATTTTTAGAACAAACAGTTTATTATATCATTTATATGATAACCAGCATGTTAGGCAACTGAACGCCATTTTGGCACCAATTAGGTACCTTGGTCTGTATAGGGCATATATGTGCCATATTTATTTGTAAAACTGAGCATGAACGTTTATCAAGTCTGCTTTCATAGTCGCTTATATCTTTTTGCAACATAGCGCACCTTTCAAAGCCAAAACTGCACAAAAGAAAAAAAAAATCAATTTTTGCAGGATTTTTTTTTCATGTAATACACATTTCGTAATCAGTAGACTCGATAGTCAGACCTCGTTTTTTTGCTTTAAAAGATGATATTTCATACGACGTCTATTTGGGATTCGTCGTTTTTCCATATTTGATAGTATACGTCTACTCGTTTTGTAACTTTCTTCTTTATTAACAGCGACATTTGGATTTCCTATTTTAATAAAAATTCTTCTAAATGCAAATAATTTTGTTAAAATAAATAAATAAATGAAATACGGACATCTATTGCTCAAAGCACAAAATTTTTCCTATTGAGTTAATAAAAATCAGTAAAAACATAATTTTTATGATAATAAAAAGATGACTTATGTAATAACAGTGTCATATATTATGTACGTTATGGATTAAGGATGAATATTTCTCCACCATTTATAAATAATAATAATAATAAAATAAAATGCGGACAGACCAAAATCTATATTTGACTGAAAACAACAACCATTTTCTAAATGCTTTAAAAAAATGGCCAATGAAAAGTGATTTTCAAAAGTATTATGAAATTAGTTAAAAACCATTTATTTTAAACTAAATGAATAAAAGATTTATATTTTTAATGAAATAAATGGTATTCGAAAAATTATTGGAAATTTATCACCATAGATGTATCAATATTATAATCAGTACCTTGTATGCAAAATGGAACAATTAGTAAATACTTTTTGTACCCGAAAAATGGTCGTTGCTTTTTTTAAGGTTAAAAAGTAGATTACGAAATATTCCTATACAGAGATGCCAAGCCCCCGCTTATTGCACAGCAAAATTTTCTTATAGAAAAAGTTTTTTTTTTTTTTTTTTTTTTTTTTTTTTTTTTTTTTTTAAATCCGCAGAATGTTTCAATTTAATAAAACATTTTCTGTATTAAAATAACGGTATCCAAAATGCCGGAGACTTGGCAGTTGTGCCTATAACATTTTAATTAATCACAGTACTTTTTTTAATCGAATTCAAATTTAGTGAAGACAACGTTTTTTGGCCAAAAGCAGCTTTTTTCCACATGTGTAACTACGATACAATTCCTTGACGCTGAAATAAGATGCCTTGACTTACGCTATTATTGCTTCCTCTTATTTATTTATTTGAATTTTAAATAAGATGACTCTAAATCGTGTTTTTTAAATGTACGGAAAAAATGCATTTCGAGAGAGGGCGAAAAGAACAATATTTGGCGATTTATTACCTGCGTTTGACTAAGTATCTTACTACCTTGTATTTAATACTCTTCCCAATATTTTGTTGTTATATGGACTTAGGCGCTTTTATAAAAAGTTTAACGTAATTCGAGCTTAAGAAAGTGAGTTTTTTACTGAATAATACAAATTAATGAAAAATGAATACTAAGAAATACTAATAAAAGAAAAATGAATCATTATATTGATCTTTGTATATTTAAAAATGCATCTGCTAGCACTAATTGGATAATTTATGTGTATGTAATAGGAGATAAATAGCTTTTGATTCTGTATTTCTATGCTATTATAAAGCATTAACGTTTGTGTGTTTTTCGTTATCATTGGGAATACCTAGCCGATTTAAAAAATAATGTGGGCAAAAAATGTTGGTAACCACCTTTGCAGCAAAATATACTGTATTTTGCGTAGAAACAATAATCACCATCAATTCACGAGTAAAAAAAGTTCTAAAATTGAGAATTCTTTTATGTTGATATGACTAAAAATTTTAAATCTTTTTTTTTTTTGGTGGCAACTTTTAAGATATAATATTCTCGTTATGAACGATTTCTAAAACATTCGATAGTTTAATTTCACAAATAAAACATTTTTTTTTCCAGAAAAAGTTTTAAACCCAATTTATTGAGAATATTGTAATTTTTAGGATATTGTTAGGGTCAGAAACTATAACTTTGGCATCACAGTAACTTATAAGATGTAAGTGCTCGTTTAGGACAATTTTTAAAAAAAGGATTGCTTAACTCTTATCAACAACCTCATTGCATCCGTGGCAAACAGATATTCAACATTATAAACTATTCGGACGGATTTCACACCCTATAAAATACACTCCATTCTCTTCAAACATAATAGTTTATGTTATTTATAGTTTCTCAAATCGGTGCGAAGCTTCTGTTTATGCGCATGACATCATTTCAAAGAGTTATATTTCCAATATTGGAAAATTTGATGTTTTATTTTCTGTATTACTTTTAACATTTTGCATATTTCCAATTTTATATTCATGCATGGTTTGCTTTTCTTTTATAAAAATAGTATATGCAACTTTATATATAAGATTTTGTAATTCTATGATTCAATATGCTTATTTTCATCATATTTTATCACAATGAATGACCAATTAAAGGTAACTTCTCATTTTCTTTACTTATCGCAAGTTATTAAATGTGTATTCTCAGCAATATCGCTCAGACTAATCCCTCTGAGGGAAGTCCTAGTTAGAAAATGTGTCAAACTTTCGCGTTGTTGAGAAGTGAATTTAAGAGTCACTAAGAAGTATATATACGAAGTATATATAGAAGTATAAATTACGTTAACATAAGTTCTTTATCGCTAGTAATAATTTTGCAAATCATGCTCTAAACTTCTTGAGAACAATTAAGTCTAGTTCCGGCTCGGCTCCTCTGTATGTAGAAAAACAATGCAAGCCTGATCTCGGCCCAGCACGAGTCTGCTAAAAAATATTAAGCCAGGGTTCCACATAATGTAACTATCCGATGCTGATCTCTGCATTGTAGAAGTTACATTTCTGCATTAATGTTCTCAAACTAAGTATCGGTTCGTGACGCACATTATTACATGTTATTTTCGTTAAAGCCATATTCGTTGAAAATAATTCTTAATTTATCGTTTCTGTGTAAATCTTTATAACGGGTCTATAGGCCCGTTATAAAGATTTTTATCTACCCGTACGGCCCGTTCATTTTTTTTGCTGACCCAGCCCGTTGAAAAAATTATTCTAATTATGTCAGCCCGGCCCATGAAAACCTCTAATAAGCGTTATAAATTCAATAATAGAATCAGAATGCAAAGAATCATATGTATTGCTCTTGCCCAGATCCCGGCAAAAAAAAAAGTGCAAGATTAAATAAACACCCGAAATATAAAGCTATGGAAAATAAACCAACGGGGAGAAAAAAGAAAAAAACCCCGAAAGATATAGCCCTATTTTGGAATGATTTCATCTCATGGTTACAGTTGCAATGATGTAATCAAACTCAAGCTGCTTCAATAGCAATGGTTCCTAATGGTTCCCGAAAATCATCATAATGTAGCTTCTAGAAGATGAAACTCATGCTTGCTGGAAATTTAATAAAGGTGGTTTTGAATTTAAGTAAGGAGAGTTATGGTGAATAAAATTAAAGAAAGAAATAATGGACGAAACGTGCAAATAAATAAATAATGAGCAGGAAGCAATAGAAAAAATGCTCCTACAAGCCCTGCAACACATTCAAAATTATCCTCCCATTCTGTCATATATTTATCCAAAAAAGAAATTTTTTCTTTACATTCAAAAGAAAAAACACTCTTTAAAATTTCATGCAAGCATAGATGTATACACATCATATTATTTTTTTAAAAAGTTTTACCACTGTGACTGTTCCAAAACATTTTTCTTTACATTGAATGAAAACAGCTTTATTGTTAAAGCCAAGAATTATGATTATTTGATATCAAATAGCATTAACAGTTGCTAAGCAACCACTTCACCAGATTTTAGGTGATAATTAAACATATATTTTCCTGAAATATTTTTGGGATGCACATCACTATTGAATGACACAGGGAAGAGGACAAACATTTTAAAAATATGACTTTTTTATCAGAAAGTACTTTTCTAAAAGTTTCAAAGATGGACAGAAAAAATGTGCAATTATTTTTATTATATTTTAATATGCATTGATATAAACTTTTTTCAGCTTTTAGAAAAACTTTTCAAGCGATACATTCCAAAATTAAGCAAGATTTTTTTGTTACTCTGATATTAAACAATACGCTATAAACGATAAAAATTTTATGTATCCTAATATTTTAGATACTGTCCATCTCTAGTATTTAAGATAAAAACTTTACCCAATTAATTTTAGTTTTTGAGGCTCTCTTAGTTCGAGTGCCACTTCCTTTCGATTGAGCCAAATGGTTTGAATGCAACCAATGTTTTTACTGTTATGTGCCGATTGACAATCTATCAGGCAGCAAAATTTATTAAATCATATTTTTTGAAAAAATTCTATTACATGACCAATTTGTCATACATGCTCATTTTTTTTTTTTTTTTTGTATCATTATACAATAAATAGTAAAACAATTCATTATTCCACACATTTAAAAAATACTTTTTTCCTTTGACACGAGGAATACATGAAAGTAATGAATGTTTTCTTTTTCACTATTATGTTTTTGTTTTAATATTGTTATACATATAATTGAAGTGGCACTCTTAAACCCCCTCGCCAACGGTAAGGCGGAGCCTCGTCGAGCCCCCCCCCAACAGCAGAGATGGCCAACTGATTGTATCAATAAACTGTTATAACTGAATTACAGTTTGACTAATGTCACACCATGATCACGTCAAGAAAAATTAATAAATCAGAAATCATGAAAAAAAATAGATATAAAAAAAATTTGCTTTAGTTTAGTTTTAATCTATATGTTCAATAATTTGATCAGAATTGCAGATTAGTTCTTAATTTTAATTTAAGTGGAAAATTTAATGCTAGAGAAAGATATTATTAATATTTTCTAACTTAAATGTAATTGTAATATTACTATTTAGGTATTAACATATAACAATGATATTAACATTACGGATTTTTAAAATTCCTCTACCTTAAACAGCAATTAATATGAACTGACAATGAACTTTATTCTTATCCTTAAAAATTAATTTCTACTCATAGATCGCGAGGCAGCAACACCAATAATCACCTCATTGAGTTCACAGCTGAAATTTTAGAAGTAGTTAAATCTCTATTTATGTATCAAAATGCAATCGCTTAGCCAAGCCTTAACTTGGTGGAAAACACCTAAAAACACGATTTCAGCGGTTGACTCGTAGGTTTACCCTTGTGCTTCCCAGCAACCTCAAATATACAAAAAGGAGATTGGGAGTAGAAAAAGAATATGGTAAACCAATGAATCAAACACTAAAATCAAGTTTTTAGGTGTTTTCAACCAAAATATGATTTGGCAGACCTAATGCGTTTTAATATGCGAATCAAGATTTAACTAGTCCTAGATTTTTACCTGTGAACTCGATAAGGTAATTGTCTGTGCTGCCGCATTTCGGTCTGTGAAAAAAATTGATAAATTGACCATCTCTGCTTTTTACACGCGCACGAAGCTAAATATAGCTTTATATTTTTTCCCTAATAAAACCCCTTAACAGTTAAAATGAAAAACACCAAAAAAACTTAAATTGTTTTTTAATAATTATGATAATCGATTTTTCATAAATACAAGTGAACTATGAAAAATCGATTTAGTATACCCTCCCCCTTCTAAAAAAAAAGAAAAATGCAAAAATGTTACACCAGTGGAATGCCAGAAAAGTGGAGGATCAATATTGCCAGTTTCAAGCCCGATAACGCTGGGCTCGGCTGAGATGATAAAGAAAGTGCAGAAAGAAAAACTGGTGGTGATGCCTTTGAGCCCGGTGACGTTGGACTATCATGATCGTAAATACAAGAAGAATGCTGCTGTTTTCTAGCCCGATGACGTTGGGCAGTGAAGCCAAGAAACGGAAGAAAATGCCAATGATGAAGCCAGGATTGCCATAATCTGAAGATGATGAACTGTTAGATGTTGAGGGACAGTGAAAGAGCCAGTGAACGGGAGATTGGGTTGCTCCTAAGACACCTGCATCGCATTTGTTTATAATGAATTGAAACAATTCGCGTTATTATCAGAAGCCTGCCAGAGAAACACATTTTATTTACGCGGATTTTTAAGCTGCGAATCCTATTGTTTTATTTTAGTTTTTTTTCAGCTTTGTTTTTTGTGTGTTTTTTATTTGGATTTTCGTTTTATTTTATCTTTTTCCAGTTGTACTTTTTGTTTGTTTTTTATTTGGATTTTTGTTTTATTTCAGTTTTTTTCAGTTGTGTTTTTTGTTTGTTTTTTATTTGGATTTTTGTTTTATTTTAGTTTTTTCCAGTTGTACTTTTTGTTTGTTTTTTATTTGGATTTTTGTTTTATTTCAGTTTTTTTCAGTTGTGTTTTTTGTTTGTTTTTTATTTGGATTTTTGATTTGTTTTAGTTTTTCAGTTTTGTTTTTTGCTTGGATTTTTGTTTTATTTGTTTTGATTTGTTTTTAATTTGTAAGTTTGGATATATTTTATTTATGTTTTGTGTTTGTCATTTTTGTACATTTGTATCTGTGATAAATTTAAATACCAAATTGCCGAATAGATTGTTTAATATGAATATATACTTAAAAAACTACATGTATTCTGAGAAAAAGTAATTTATATATATGTACAATGCCAAACAAGTTAAAAATGCATGTTTCAAAACTGTTACAAAAAATTTAAATATTTACAGAAAAGGCCGCTCAAGTAATGAAACATATATATAAACTAAATAACAAGATAATAATATACAGATAATATAAATAAGAAAAAAATGCTATGTGGCCGAAAAAAATCATTAACCGTGAAAAATGTAGTTTTAGAATTCTACATGCAAGCCCACTAATCAGCATTCGAATCTGTATTCTGCAAAATCCTGATCTTTCAATATTTTTAAAACAATCGATCGCATTATATTTCAGTACACTATTGTCTAAACGCATGAATTCTTGTTAGATTTTACTTATGAAATAAACTTTTACTTTCATGCTAAAAATAACATTAATTCTTAAAAAAAAAAAAAAAAAAAAAAAAAAAAAAAAAAAAAAAAGATATATAATAAATATTAAAATACGACATACGAAAATAAAAGATATCATAGAATTTTTTTTAAATTAATAATTCTGTTTCCAAAAATAATATTGGCATTTTTATAAGGAAAAATACCAACTTGACATCTTAATAATTCACATTTCTGTAGCCATTTTTTTTTTTTTTTTTTTTTTTTTTTTTTTTTTTTGTCTAAGAAAAAGTACATATACAGTATAACTTTTTTAGAATTATTTTATTTATTAAACTTTATTTTCCAGAATCATCGCGATTGTGGCTATTCTGGATTTTATAAAATTTCGGATTACAGAAGGTTTGAAACTGGGATGCATTTAAAAAAATAATAATGCTGATATTTGTCCTAAGTATGGCAATGCAAAAATGCACACAAGTTAATAATTGAGAAAAATTAATTCGAAATGCTCTTATACATATATTTAAAAAATAATAATTACAAAATTTTTTGCAGATTCCCATCTGTTATAAAGCACAAAACAATAACTATTTTTATTATTATTATTATTACGATTTCTGATTTTTTAAAATTCTATAAATGACAGAAATCACAAAAAATAATAGATTTATTATGTAAAATATTGAGCCCCATTTTCTAAAACCAATATATATATGCCATATGCCGTATATACTCGTGTATAAGTCTAGTTGAATCCCTCCCCCCCCCCCTTAATTCTTAAGCAAAGTTTTGAAAAAAAAATTTTTTTTTTTTTCGTGTATAAATCGAATAAATTTTCTGGTACAATGTTGAAAAATGATTTGTAATCGAGGATAAAAAAAAAAATAATGTTGAACTTTCAATAAATTAGTAAAAAGTAAAAAAAAAAAAAAAAAAAAAAAAAAAATCACGTTTTCAATCAGATTTTTTTTTTTTTATTCAATCTTTTAAAACCGCATGATTATGTAAAACTGCAGAAGCTTAAACTATTTTGAAAACTATTCACATCAATTTAATAATACTTAAAAAGAAGAAAAATTCTTTCAAAAATTTATTTAAGCCTTTTTACAATGGTAAACAGTTTTTTAGACTTTTAAAATACACTATTTCTTCTTTGTATTGTAGGACTTTTAGAAGAGATATCTAGAAAGTTTCTCTACACTAAAATACACTATTTCTTCTTTGTATTGTAGGACTTTTAGAAGCGATATCTAGAAAGTTTCTCAGGTTTACTCTTTTAAAACGACGATTAAAACGTTGAAAGTATTGAACGGAATTCTATCCCAAGAGAAAATTGATTCAGAATAATTACTGGGACTTGTTGAGAATTTTTTGTCAAGTACAGGGACCATCGTCTGCTTTAACCCTCACTCGAACCTATCCCCATACGTGATTACTTAAAAGAGTTGTCTATTCCTCGATTATCTGAGATATATTTTTTATTATTATTATTAACTTGCATAAGTCGACCCTCTAATTTTCAACGAAAATGGGGGGTGGAATTATACACGAGTTAATAATAAACAAGAAAGAAAATATCATGCGTCACATGCATAGATTATTAGTCATTTTCCAACACATTCAGAAAAATGTAACAAAACCGCGCCGTTTAAAAAAATTAAAATACTACGTCTGTATAACAAATTTCACAGTCGAATTTCAGCGGTTCCCATTTAAAAACAGAAAATTATCCAAAATTTTTAGCAGCCCTGTATATCGTATAAAGATTTGTATCTATTAAAAACATGCAATCCAAAATTTAGCTCATTCAAGAGATACATATATATTTCAGAAAATTCACCTTCAGCAATTTCCTCTGAAAAGGAGATTGGTATGCGAATACTTTTGTACAGTCTTGGATATGGAGATTTTATGTATAAAGAGTAATATGCAAAAAAAACTAATTAAATTTACAAAGGCATACCGAATTTAAAACGTAATCTCCAGCAATTAATATGTAAAGACAGTATTAAGATTTTTTTTTGTGTGTGTGTGTATGTCTCTGTAAATTAATAAAAATGCTCTGAATGCCCTTTTTAACATTATTGTAGTGATTTCACTTTCAATGCATTTGAAATGGCGCAATGTCATTAAAATACTCTCCAAACAATTTTCCTCCTGTACCATAATGTAATTGAATTCTTTTAAGTGTCCCTGTAAATGAACCATTAATTGTAAATACTTCATATGCAGTACAGAACATGCTTTGCTGATCCTAAGCTTTATCAATTGCATGAAAATCCGAGTATATTTACGGGAGTTAGAGCGTGGACAGACGGTGTCGGTCCGTCTGTCTCAACCGAGTATACTTATACCATCTCAACCGAAAGCATAAGCATTTTTTAACTTTGTTGGTAAGTGCTTAAAAAAATCTACTTGGTTATCCCGTCGACCAATTTCGCCAAATTATAGAAATCGCCAAATTAATAGCCAAATTATATATGTTGACATAATTTTTATTTTAAATAACGAAAAAATAAATAATTAGAAGAATATTAATAAAAATACAAATAAAAAGTCGAAATAAAAATCACTTAAAGACTTTTTAAACACGTGTATCGTATTTAATGTCATTGAATGTGAAATTCACGATCATCTACTATTGGCACTTAATTTTATAGTTTGGCGATACTTTTTTGGTCGAAGGGATAACCAAATAGTATCAAAAAAAGAATAATAAAGAAATAATAAATACCTCCCAAATCTTACCTAATATAATCAGACTTATACACGGTGTATACGGCATATATATATTATAGAAAGAAATTTAAGGCACATATGTCATACACGCACTACATTGGCGCAATATTTCACCCCCGGGAATTTGGCAAAAATTGTGTTTTTGAATATTGCTATAACTGTTAATATTTACGATGTATGCGATATTTTTATATTTATTATTGTGTTTATAAATTATAGCTGATTACTTATTGTTTCAACAGTTATTTCTTTTTTGATAAATTGTCGAAAAAAAAAAGAAAAATGCATACGCGTCGAAGGTACTACTCTGCCATCCCGTCGACCAAAATACTACCGCCAAATTACAAGATTAAATGGCAATAATGGATGATCGTGAATGTCAATTCAATGACATTAAATACGATACGTGTGTTTAAAACGTCATTAAGTGATTTTTATTTTGACTTTTTATTTGTATTTTTATTAATATTCTACTAATTACTTTTTTTTATTATTTAAAATAAAAATTAGGTGAATATGTATAATTTGGCTATTAGTTTGGCGATTTGTATAATTTGGCGAAATCGGTCGACAGGTTAGTACCGCGTCGAATTGATAATCGCCTCATTTTTTGAAGTCAATTAAAATAACTCGGTTACCATATGAGGCGTAAAATCGCCATTTTGTTGCAATTTGCCAATAAGATGCGTATATGACATCTGTGCCAAATTTAAATAAGACTTACAATTAATTTACAATTAAAAAATGAATTTATAATTACATTAGCATATTTAAAATAGTGACATATAACGCTAATGTTAAAATAAATAAAAAGTACTTACAAATATTGAAGTCAAGAGAAATTATTATAATAATAAAATCCGATTTCGAACAGTTTTGGTGCCATTTTCTTATCTTTCGAGAAATAAAAATAGTGAAATTAATAGATTTTGAATTTTCACAACTTAATATTAAAAAAGACACATCTATATTAATTATAAATGTAATACAATAAGTTCTTATAATTTTAAAATGTATAAAAAAGTAGCAAGTTTGGTAATCTGTTCATACTTCTTAATCATTTTCTGAAATTCATACATATATGCGTAATGGCGCCAACCATGATATTTAATTTAAAACATTTGGACGAGCTACAGAAGTTTCGGGATTAGAGATGTCCAAATTAATGATGTTATACTGTATATATACTATTATCAGAATATTATCTCAATGTAAAATGATTTATTATTGAGAAGGGGTCAGATTATAAAGTCATTACTATAAAACATCTTTCAAGCGACTAGTGGACTAACATGTATCATATTTAGAATTTAAAATAAATTCATAATACTTCAGGAAAAAAAACTGTAAATTTAAAAATACATTAAGACCGATTTTTCTTGTCAATACAGTTGATAAAAAGATTGCAACCTTTGATATGAGCTATAGATAATGACTACAATCTTTAAATTTTACTGTATTAAAAATCGGCCTCATAGCATATGCAGCAGAAGGCCAGAGTCTTCCGCCACCAACTTACCTTTGACTTCTTCCACCAACTCAAGGAAGGTTGGGGAGAAGTCGTACTTACTTCATCCACGGCTGCTTCTTCAACTGTTACTGCCATGGGCTTCCAGAACTTGTGTCCGTCATCCAACGATGAGGCAATACCCAAATAAAAATTCTCATATGAGCATGCCATCCATCCGTCGATGCTCCCATGTTCCTGTCGTCGACCTGAAAAAAAAGAATAAAGAGACATTATATGAGTAGTTTCCATTTTTTTCAAGAGCAGTTGCAAGTAGAACCCACAAGCTTGAAAATTTTTTTGGAAATGAATTTGAAATCGAATTCTATTCTATTTTTAATTTACTGGCGCACGAGATGACGATTGAAACAATTAAACATTGTTCGCTCCTCTGTTAAAACGGCGCCAGGTGGGCGCGGAAGCAATTGGTTTTTTTCCGTCAGTTGTAATCAGAGTTAGATTGGCACCTGTGCGTGTCGGATGTTCTATCCGAGAAATAAATATTTTTTTGTGAGAAACAAATGTTTTAATGGTGTCGTCTTCAGTTGGCCCGTTCGAGCGTGAGGGCCGGAGACCTATGGATGTGTTTTAGTGTTTTGATTCGTGAAAAAAAAAAAAAAAAAAAAAAAAAAAAAGTAATCAGTGTGAGATATTATGAATAATAACAAAGACATATCGTGATAAATAAGAAATTGTGAAAAAAGAACAATTTGAAGAATAACAAAGAGGTTTCGTGAAGAATAAGTTATTGTTTTCGAATTCAAGAGTTGTGATATTCATCATATGATATGAAGAGATCAATCTACGTATAGGATTAAGAAAGATAATGATTAGAAGCCGTTTCGAGGTAACGGTGAGTACACTTTTTAGATAAAGTTGTTATTGTTTAATGAGTTTCGTTTTGACTTTTAAGTTGATTTTGTTAGTTTGTTTTCGGTTTGAAATTTAATGTTGAAGTGATTTTGATTTCGAATGAGTTTTTAACTTTGAGTTTAGTTTCGTTTTAATTTGAATGTTTTGAGTTTGATTTTTATTTAATGAAATTACTTGGGTTCTCTTGTCGAACAAAATGTCGTTAACAAAATTAAAGAAAAATGAGTTAACTGAGGTTGCTGAAGAACTTCAGCTTACGCTTCCTACGAGGCCGACAATACTGTCGATAAAGGAATTAATTGAAACGAGTAAAATTTATAAGAATAATTATGACCTTGTGGAGACTGTTATTGAATCGGTGACTCAAAAGGAAAAAGACAATGAAAAAAGGGCTGAACGGGAGAGAATAGAAAGGGAATCGGCGCTTGAATTAGAAAAAATTAAACTTGCGCAGTTAGAAAAACAATTAAAACTTAGTAATATCCAGAAAGAAATGTCGAATAAATTCAGTGAAGTAGCAATAAAAAGTGATTCTGAATTATCAAATTGTAGTTTAGAAAATTTGTTAAAAAGTGTTAAAACATTAACCATTCCACCCCCTTCGCGTGCAGAATCGTATAATCTTTTTTTTCAGTCAGTAGAAAAAGCGTTTAAAACAAAGAATATTCCGGAGGACTTTAAAGCAGAAATTCTTTTAAATATCTTAGGAGAAAAAGCCGCTAATTTAATGGTATATTTGAGTGAGGATGATTTAAGTAAATATGAAAAACTTAAAGAAGTAGTGTTAAAAGAATTTCAATCCTCCCCACACGAAGTGTTAAACAATTTTCGGAAGGCACAAAAATTCCAAAACGAAAGTTATGTCCAATTCGCGTCGCGATTAACAGCAACATTTGATTACTATTGTCAGTTAAGAAAGGTTAATGATTTTAAGGGATTGTGTGAATTAATGATTTCCGATAAAATCTTTCATTCGTTAGATCGTGAACTCCAAGTTTACATAGGTGTAAAACAAGGAGAGGATTGGTACACGCCACAAGAATTATCGCGATACTGTGATATTTATGTGTCATCTAAGAATAAATGTAAAACCGAAAATAACGCGTTTTCACGTCCGCAGTTTGGAAACAATTCTCAAAAATTTCGTAATGCATACAGTCCACAAAAGAATTCTAAGGTTTTGTGTCGGAAGTTAAAACTCCGAAATGTGTTCTTTGTAAATCTAATGGAAATCATTATCTTGATATGTGTCCTATTTTCAAAAAAATGCTAGTTAGTGAACGAATTGAGTTCGTTAAAAATAATCAATTATGCTTTAATTGTCTTAATCACCATAAGGTTAGCAATTGTTCTGCCAAATTCAATTGTGCTATTTGTAAGAAACGGCACAGTACGTATTTACATATAGAGAAAAAATTAGATGAAGGGCGTACGCAGGGTGATGCAAGAGGTACCAATCACGAATACAAACCGTTTGGAATGTCGGGTGCCGCGTTAGATCCAAGTTCAAATGTTTTTATTCCGAAAGGAGCATGTGGTGATAACTTATCAGCCGAGAATAGAGAATCGTTATCTTTCACAGCCACAAATATTAATGTTAACAAATCTCGTATGGTTTTGCTGAGTACAGCTAAAGTAATGATCGCGGATAATTTCGGAATATTCCATGAAGCGCGTGCATTATTAGACAATGGAAGCCAGTCATGCTTCATATCGAAACAGTGCGCTGACAGATTTAATTTGAAGAGGGAAAAAATAAATCTTGTGGTTTCTGGCTTAAATAAATCATCGTCAGTGATTAATTCGGTGGTAAAGACAAAAATTGCGAATCATAGCAGAACTTTCGAAAAAAGAGTAGAGCTTTTGATAGTTTTGAATATAACAGATTACACACCCGCTAAGAAATTTAGCATTGATAAGCTCGATTTAGAGAATTTAACATTAGCAGACGAAAGTTTCAATAAGCCAGGTGTTGTGGATATTTTATTGGGCGCACAATTATTTTATGAAATTTTAAAATCCGGTCAAATGAGAATCCCCGAGACAGATATAATTTTGCAAAATTCAGTATTTGGATTTATTGCAACTGGGAGTGTTGGGATTGAAAATAAAACTTCTGTTCATTGTGGGTTAATTTTGGAAAATTTAGACACAACTTTGAGAAAATTTTGGGAGATTGAAAATGTTGAGGCAGAAAGGGTGCAAACCGATGAGAATTTGATATGTGAAGATCATTTCATGAAAACTCATTTCAGAAATGACGATGGTCGCTATGTCGTTAGAATGCCGTTAAAGGAAGACCCGCCATGTTTGGGAGAATCAAAAGATATTGCGGTAAACAGATTGAATTCTCTTTGGCAACGTTTGAGAAGAGAACCTGAGTATCTAAATATGTATAGGGAATTCTTAACTGAGTATGAAGAATTAGGTCATATGCAGGCAACTAACGACAATCCAAAATACATTATGCCTCATCATGGAGTTTATAGGCCGAATAATAGTACTACGAAATTACGGGTCGTATTTAATGCTTCTCAAGCAACCTCATCTGGACAATCTCTTAATGATAAGCTATATTCTGGATTTGTTGTCCAAGATGATTTATTTTCAATTTTGTCGAGATTTAGGAAGCATACTGTAGTGTTCACCGCGGGCATAAAAAATATGTATAGGCAAATTTATATTAGTCCCGATCAGTGCGATTTACAATGTATTTTATGGAAGGGTAATGAGAATGAAATTATACGCGTTTTTAAGTTGCTCACTGTTACCCACGGAACCAAATGTGCACCGTTTTTAGCAACGAGAGTGCTTCAACAGCTATGCCACGATGAAAGGGAGAAGTACCCTTTAGGTGCCGCTGCTGGCCAGGATTTTTATGTCGATGACATCCTCAGCGGTGCGAATGATATATTTACGGCTATTGAACTTCAGAGACAGTTAATATCTCTATTAAATTCTGGTGGACTGGAACTTCACAAGTGGAGCTCTAACAAGGAATTGTTATTAAAAAATGTTTCTTCCTCAGAAAAAGAGTATGATTTTGATTCTGGGGAATCGGAAACTGTAAAAACTCTTGGTCTTCTATTTAATCCTAAAAATAATACATTTTGTTTTAAAATTCAACATTTTGAGAATTCTGTAACTAAGAGAGCAGTCTTATCAGACATTGCACGGTTATTTGACCCTTTGGGTCTTTTAGGTCCTGTGATAGTTACAGCAAAAATTTATTTGCAGAAGTTGTGGCTCCTTAAGCTTGATTGGGATGATGAGATTCCACTGCGAGAAAAAAGGCTTGGTTCAAATTTCGTCAAGAACTGACAGAGTTGACACAGTTGCAAATTAATCGTCACGTATTATGGCCAAATTCACAACAAATAGACTTGATAGGATTCGGCGATGCGTCTCAAGAAGCGTATGGCTGCGTTCTTTACCTTCGATCTATCTCCGAATCGGGCGAATCCAAGGTGTCACTCCTGTGTAGTAAATCGCGTGTGGCACACCTCAAGAAGATTACGATCCCAAGATTAGAGCTCTGCGCCGCAGAGCTGCTTTCGAAATTAACTGTCAAGGTACTTTCATCCTTAGATGTTCAAATTCGTGGAGTATATTTATACTCAGATTCGACAGTAGTGCTGGCATGGATTGCTTCACCACCTCAAACTCTGAAGGTTTTCGTATCAAATCGTGTCTCGAACATTCAAAATAGTACTAAAGACTTCTCTAACTTAAGAACTATGTAAAAACTTCTGAGAATCCAGCTGATTTAATTTCACGTGGTGTTAGTCCGACGAAAATTCTCGATTTAAAACTGTGGTGGAATGAGCCTGATTTCTTGCACAGTCAGGAAGGTTATAAATTTGAGAAGGAACTGTTAACTGTAGCTGAAACACAGGAGTTCCAGCAAGAACTCAGACCGAACTGTAATTATAAGAACTCCGAATTAAGTTTTATCAATGAAATTTCAGACATTGATTATTTATTTAATATTACTAATTCTTATGTAAAACTAATTAGAATCATTAGTTTTATTTTTAGGTTTATTTCTAATGTGAAATCTTGTGCAAAGGAAAAGGGGCCTTTATCTCCTGCTGAATTGAAGAAAGGTAAAATGGTTTTAATAAAATCTGTACAATTGCAGGTATTTTCTAGGGAGATAAAGGCTTTGAAGGAGAAAGGGAAAATTAAAGAATTTAATGTGAGTAGTTTATCTCCTTTTATTGATGATGAAGGAATTCTTCGCGTGGGTGGCAGACTTGTAAACTCTAATTTACAAGGGGATGTTAAGCACCCCATACTATTGCCTAAAAGTCACAAATTTACTCAAATGATTTTTAATTATTTTCATGTAAAAAATTATCATGTGGGCCCCCAAACTTTATTATATGCTGTGCGCCAAGAATATTGGCCTCTGGGGGGACGATCAATTGCAAGAAAAACTGTACATAATTGTGTAGTATGATTTAAGGCTAGCCCTAGGCAAACAAGCCAAATTATGGCACCTTTACCCAAAGAAAGAGTAACCATTAATCCACCTTTTTTAAATTCAGGCCTGGATTGTTGTGGACCTTTTTTAATAAAATATAAAAAACAAAGAAAGGGTGTTTATCAAAAAATTTATGTATGTGTATTTGTTTACCTTGTGACGAAAGCCGTTCATTTTGAAATGATTACAGAGTTATCGGCTGAAGCCATGATTGCATGTTTAAAGAGATTTTTTGCACGCAGAGGTTTGGCAGCTCTTCTTTTTTCTGACAATGGCACTAACTTTCAAGGTGCTGCTTCCCAAATAAGGGAAGTATTTGCCTTATTTAAAAATACTAATGTAATTAATTATTTGTGTTCTGAAGGTGTGTCATGGAGCTTTATCCCTCCACAGTCACCTAATTTTGGGAGACTCTGGGAAACGGGGGTAAAGTCTTTCAAACACCATTTTAAAAGAGTTGTAGGTGAGCACAAACTTACATTCGAGGAATTTTTAACGGTGAGCAATCAAATCGAGGCAATTTTAAACAGCCGACCTCTGACACCGCTTTCAGCTGACCCTAATGATTATAATGTTTTAACTCCAGGGCATTTTTTAATCGGTAGGCCACTTAACGCTTTACCTGAGATTGACTTATCATGTATAGAAAATAATCGATTGTCCAAATGGCAACTATTAACAAAATTGGTTCAAACTATTTGGAAAAAATGGACCAGAGATTACTTAAATAACTTAGAGCAGAGGTCGAAGTGGCACATAAGTAATAATGACATTAAACCAAATATGGTTGTACTATTAAAAGAAAACAACTTACCAGTATGTACCTGGGTAATTGGTAGGATAGAAGGTGTAATTCGTGGGAATGATGAAAAAATAAGAGTAGTTTTAGTAAAAACGCCTAAGGGCATTTATAAGAGAAGTATCTCTAGTGTAGCAATTTTACCTATTTCAGACAATGTTATGGAAGCTTGTTAAATTTTATTATTGTATAATTATTATTGAATTTGATATTTTATTCGTATATTCTGGTTGTATATATATTGTGTTATTTTCATTGTATCTATTGTGTGTGTAATTGAAATTGTATATCATTAATAGTGTAAATTGATTGAAACCTTTGGGTTTCAAGGGGGGGGGGGGGGAGTATGTTCGCTCCTCTCGCTCCTCTGTTAAAACGGCGCCAGGTGGGCGCGGAAGCAATTGGGTTTTTTTTCCGTCAGTTGTAATCAGAGTTAGAATGGCACCTGTGCGTGTCGGATGTTCTATCCGAGAAATAAATATTTTTTGTGAGAAACAAGTCTTTCAATGGTGTCGTCTTCAAACATTGTTACGAAACAATATTTCTAAACTGTAACTTACCGTCGAAACCTATATTGTTGAATTAATGCTTAATTATTTGAGCGTTAAATTTTGAATGTTTACAAATAATTAATTTTGTAGCCATACCGAGAAACTAAATTATAACGAAAAAAGAGACAACAATGAGAATAGCGTTGAACAGCTTCAAGTGTTATGAAAAGTTGATTGAAATGACGTCATTCTTTCGCAATTATTTTATCTTTTGTTGTCATTTTTCCATAACAACCGAAAAGAAAATGTAATTAAAATTCGTGCTATTTCAAAACATTATAAATGAATGATTTCTGATAAAACATGCAGCTATTGCAAACTATATTTAATTTTAAGTATCTATATTAATGTTACAAACAAATAAAGGCATATGAATGATTAAATAGCCAAATTTTTTATCGCTTCTTTCTTTTTTTCCAGCAACAGAGGCGGTATTAAATTTTGATTGGTTGATTTTTGTCGTCCGATTATCTACGCTAATGGGATGTAGGACCAGGGGGAGCGCCCTCCGTGGGGGTCTTTCTAAGGGAACCTAACCCTTATTTACGCAAGGTTCGAAGAAAACCACGGAAACTCCGAACGGTTAGGCCGACAGCCGCGATTGGGTTCGAACCCAGCACCTGCCGTCTACCAGTTGAGAGGTCCGTACCTCTCGGCCACTGGTGGGGCGTATTAAATTTTGAAAAAGCAGAATTCCTGTTTTCTAGTTTTAAAGTTACATCCGTTTTATCATCAAAGCGTATTTATATATTATACAGAGATTATATTTACTGTTATACAAATAAGTTAAATAGACAAACGCATCGAGTCTAAGTTTGATGAAATTGCGTAAACAGAATTGGAGTGAAAGCTGCTTACTTACAGTACATTAGAGGTCTACGCGGGCCGGAATTTCCAGGCCCGGGCCCGTAGGAAAATTATTTCGGCCCGGCCCGTTGTAAAACTCAAAATTTCTGCCCGGGCTCGGAGCGTTAAATTTTTATATTTTAGGCCCGGCCCGGACCGTACAGAAATCAGTGAAAACAGGCCCGGCCCGTTTTGGCCCGTTATAGTTTCTACGATTTATAAAAAAATCATATTTTTACCACATAATTAAAATTCCTTTAAAGATTACTGCATATATATCTATGGAATGATCTTACAGTATATTTTACAGGAAATACACGTTAACAACATTAATGATTACTTAGATTCTTAGGCTCTCAACATTCGAATAAAGATTCATTAAAAAATTAATATGGCTTAGAATAAAAGAAAAAAGAAAGAAAGCTAAAAACATCGTTACTTGTGAAGCTGTTTAATAAAAGAAGATTTATAAAAATATTTCTATTCATTTTATTAAAGATTTTAAATCCAAATTCATTCTTAAATTCAAAGAAGCTCCTTTCTGATGCATTTCTAAATTCATTTTTTTCTCAGAAACGCATAAGATTAGAAGGTATCTTTATTCAGAAATTATATAATCAAATGGCGTTATCCATTTTTTTTTTTTAACAAGCAATTGAAGAATACTGCAAGCAAATAAAATACTGTCATAATTAGCGTTTTGAATAGAATTTCCGGAAGCGATAGCATGGGACGGGACGGGAGAAAAACCTGCAATCATTTGAGAAACTATTACATCTCAACAAGGTTATACAAGTATTTTATTTACCATAAAAGAAAAACGCTATTCGATTCCAAATTCCTTCAATAGTTAGACTTATAACTTTTATACTTTAACAATTTAAAATTCATCTGAAAATGTGTCAAACTTTCGCATTATTGAGAAATTAATTTAAAAACCACCAAGAAGTATATATCCAAAGATTAAGCTATATTAAGTTCTTTATCGCTGTTAATAATTTTACAAATCATGTTTTCTGCCCTATACAGATCTTGAGAACAGTTAAGTCTAGTTCCGGTCCGGCCAGTCTGTATGTAGAAAAATAATGCAAGCTTGATCTTGGCCCGGCATGAGTCAGCTAAAAAATATTAAAACTGACACACAATGTAACTCTCCGATGCCAATCTCTACACTATATATTTTTATATTGATGCTGTCAAAGTATTAAGGCTCGCGATGCACGTTTATACTTATTCTCGTTAAAACCATTTTCTTTTATTGTTTCTGCTTAAGTCTTCAGAACGAGCGGGCAGCCCCGAAATTTTTTTTATCGGCCCGGCCCTGCCCGTTTATGTTGTTTGTCATCCTAGCCCATTGAAAAAACTATTCTAAATCTGCCGGCCCAACCCGGCCCGTTTGAAAATTCGAAACGATTCCGTCGGCCCGCGGGCCGGCCCTTGCAGACCTTTGCAGTACGTGTCAGCTCCATTTATACGATTGTGGAGAATCATTTTTAATCATTGTTAAAAAAAAAAAATAATTAATTTACACAAACTTATAAAGTCAGTGATTTTTTTCATCCACTAAGTAACTCGTTTTTTGTCATCATTAACTCAGTGTGTCTGTGACGGCCAATTATCTAACTTGGGGTATAGGCCCTTATGGGAAGAGGGATTTCCCTCCATGGGGGTCTTTCTAAGGGAACTTAACCCGTATTTACGCAAGAAAATTCATGTTTAAAAAAAACACGGAAAACTCCAAACAGTTAGGCCGACGACCCCGATTGGGTTTGAATCCAGCACCTGCCGTCTACCAGTTTCAGAAGCAGAACCTCTCGGCCACTGGTGGGACCATGTGTGTAGAAAAAGCCTATGTATTGTTGGGATACTACAGTTTTAGTTTTTATTTGAAGAGTCTGTTATATATTAAGTGTGAATTTTAAATTAAGCTATTAAAAATAACAGAACTTGTTCACCACGAGCCACTTAACTTTGCATAAAGCTGACATTAGCCGATGTCCCCGCACTTCAATAAGGTTCCAAAAGAGCTCCAGCCGTAGGGAAAGTTGAAATACGGCAACAGCCGGGTTGCGCGACTGTTCCCGCACTCGCGATTCCCCGGCCGTGCTTTTCCTCGCCGCTCATTCTTGGTTTAGCAGACGTCCAAGATGGAAGATCCCATTGTTGATCAGGCCAAGTGCAACATTCGTTTCTTAATTGGCTTTTTTTTTCTTTTTTTGCTGAGAAAATTTAGGTTAGCTATCACAAAGCGCCGGCGAGGACGATTGGCAGCCGCCGTAACGTTGCTTTATGACCAGTGGCGCAGCCAGATTTCGGTTCTAGAGGGGGGGGGGGGGGGTGAGTTTCTGATAAAGATGTTTTCCGGTTATTTGAATCGCCGGTTAATAGAATCAGTACTAATTAGAATATTCACTGTATAATACTTAAACTCAAACCGCATCTGTGTGGCAGAAAATCACCATTCTTTTAGCATAATACGTCTCAAAAAAATGATTTAGTTCAAATAACCAATTTTTATTTAACTAATCCATGTAATATGCACTTTCAGAGTTTTAAATAGAATTTTCCCACTTAATTGACCACTTAAATCTGATTCAATAAAGCGGAGGATACCGAAATACTCCAAAACGTTTAAATGTTAAGTTTGGTTTTGATTCATATAAGCGCAATTATAGCGATCTTTCTTAGCTCTGGGGGGTTTTAACCCTGAAACCACCCCCTTGGCTGCGCCACTGCTTATATATACAATAAAAGAAAACTATTTACAATTGTGAAAAAAATGAGCCCTTTTTTTCATTATTTTATTACCCTGCTCAGACAGTCAACGTGCGGTATATCTTTGCCCGCTCTGTGTTTTATGGCATACAAGAACGGTTGCAGTGATAAAGACCATCTTAACAGTCTGGGATTGTTACCTGCATTGTTTTTCAGTAATACTAAAGGATTGTGATCGGTCTCGATACTGAACTCTTGTCCATCAATGTAGTGACGTAATTTTTTTATGGCAAAAATTATAGCCGCACATTCTTTTTCTGTGGCGATATAACTTTTCTCTTGCTCCGAAAATTTTCTGCTCAAATAAATAATGGGATGCTCTTCTGAGCCCTTCTTTGTGCTAAAACTACCCCTATCCCTTTATCTGACGCGTCCGTCACAACCACAAATTCTAGGTTATAATTTGGCGCATATAGGATGGGTTTTTGGGTGAGTTTAGACTTTAAGGTTTCGAAAGTCTCTTTCATTTCATTGGTCCATATGCTTTTTTCTATTTTCTTTTTTTCTTTTAATGCTCGTGTGAGCGGTTCTACGATGGTCGCATAATTTTCTATATAACGGGAGTAATACCCTGCCATGCCAAGGCATCTTCTAATTTCCGTTTTATTTTTAGGGTCTTGGAGTTCCGTTATGGTGCGGATTTTCGCTTCTGCCGGTTTCCTTTTCCCTTTCTCTACTATATGTCCCAGATATTTAACCGTTTTTTGTGCGAATCTGCATTTCGAAATTTTAATGGTAAATTTCGCCTCTTTAATTCGATTTAGTACCGTGTTTAGATGCTGAATATGGTCTTCCCAGCTATCTGAAAAAATGGCCATGTCATCTAAATATGGAAGACAAAATTCTTCCAACCCATTTAGTAATTTAGACATAAATTTGGAAAACTCATAGCTAGCGTTGGACAATGCGAACGGCATTGCAAGAGGTAAAAAACTACCAAAGCTTGTGACAAAAGCAGCTAATTTTTGTGCTTTTGGTATCATGGATATCTGCCAGTATCCTTTGGTCAGGTCTAATACAGAAATATATTTTGCCGCCGCTACCTTTTCGACCCTTTGTTCAATATTCGTAAGCGGAAAAAATTCTGTTTTCGTTATCGCATTCAATTTGCGATAATCAATGTAAGGGCGAGGTTCCTTCCTCGGAGTTTCGACTAAAATCATGGGGGAATTATAATACGATTCCCCTTCCTTAATTATATTGAATTCCAGCATGCGTTTTATCTCTTTTTTTTAGAATTTCATTCTGCCTATGAGATGCCCTATAGGGCCTAATTCTCACCGGTTTTTCCTCAGTTAGCTCGATATCATGAAAAGTCAGGTCCGTTAAGCCCGGGTCGTTAGAAAAAACTTCCCTGTATTCGTCTAATACCTGCTTTAACATTTGAATTTCGCCTGCTGTGCACCGCTCGTTTAATTCACTTTGTTCGATAACTTCATCAAAGTTATAACTATTTGAATCTGCTAACGGGAATGCTATCTCCAAATCTTGAGAGTCATCTGTCTCATTAAATTCTTTTTTCAAAATATTTATTTTCCCTACCCTAGTGATGTAGGGTTTTAATAGATTTAGATGATAGATTTGCGATTTTTCTCTCCTTTCTGGTATACTCACAATATAATTTGTCTCTGAAATTTTAGACTCTACTCTACCGGGGCCTAACCAACCTACAGACATTTTGTTTTTCTTGTTAGTCGCCAAAACTAACACTTCGTCTCCTAGTTGAAAGTTTCGTTCTTTAGCATTTCTATCATACCAAATTTTCGGTTTGTCTCTAGTAATGGTCATGTTTTCAACCGCCAGCTCCTGACAGCGTTTTAATCGGTTGATAAGTTTGAAAACGTACTCGGTAACTAATTCATGACCATCATTTTCTCTCGTCCACTGTTCGAAAAGTAAAGTTTCCTGACAAGGAAGGTCTCCATTGGGGGCATACTCAGAATTTTTTGAAAAAAATACGAATTAAACTACACATGTAGATAATAAAGGATCAGTGAAAATTAGCGGCGGAATTACATTATTAGATATGTAAAAAAATAAAATAGTTTGGAATAATTGGCGTGAAAAGCTGAAAGCGACGCGGGATTTGGCGTACAGTGCATTTCCTCGCCAAAAGCAGACGATTTTGACGAAAATGAAAATTGATTTCAATTGACTTCACTGTTAAAAATCTGCAGCATTTACTGCAACGTCACTCCACTACTTTTAAAGAATATCTCTCTTCTGACCAATGAAAATGCTCCATAGCACCGTAAATTGGCCGTGTCATACACTGTTAAAAATCTGCTGCATTTTGTTGCAACGCACTCCTCCGCTTGTATATAATATCTCTATTCCAACCAATGAGAAAACTCCATTTCACGGCCAAGTAACCGTTTTCTATACAAGCAAGGGAGTGCGTTGCAACAAAATGCAGCAGATTTTTAACAGTGTATTTTTCAATTTGGAACAATTTTAATCAATTTAAATTGTGTTTTAAATGATAAAATTATTAATTTCATTTTGTTTAAGTACGTATAAACGTATGTGACAAAATTACACTTAAAGTAAAGTAAAAATGCAAAACTAAAATTTCTTAAACTAAACTTATTTAAATAAATTGAACATAGAAAGTTTTTTCTTTAAAAAGTATTCGAAGCGTAAAAGCGTATTTTTCAAAATTTCGTTTTTTCGCCAACCGGAGATAAATCGCCAAATAAACGAAATTTTTATTATTTTTTTACGGACGTTATAAGGAGATTCCGCCGAAATGTTTTTTATAAACATACCCACATAGCATGCATGGTCACAGTGACGTCACAGTGACGTCACTGTGAGTCACTGTGGTCACGTCACATCTGTGACCAAAATGCCACCGCTCAGTGACGTCACATTGTGACTGAAATGTGACGTCACACCTGTGACCAAAATGCCACCCCTCAGTGACGTCACATTGTGACTGAAATGTGACGTCATATCTGTGACCAAAATGCCACCCCTCAGTGACGTCACATTGTGACTGAAATGTGACCTTCTTAGAAAATTAAAAAATATATACAAAAATTCTTCAGAAGATCCCTCGTAGCATGCATGGTCACAATGACGTCACTGCGAGTCACTGTGGTCACATCACATCTGTGACCAAATTACCACCACTCAGTGACGTCACATTGTGACTCAGATGTGACTTTTTTAGAAAACTTTAGAAAATTACAAAAATTCTTCAAACCATGTTATTTACTGGTAAAAAAACGTGTTTTCTGGCATTTCAGAAGAATATTGTGCAATCGCTGTTATGCCACACGTTACATGCAGTGCATGTAACGTGTACGTCATATCACATATGTGAGATAAACCTCCCATCATATGAAACTAACAAGGAAGGTCTCCATACGGGCATACTCAGAAAAATGTGAAAAAATTACAGAATGTTCTTCTCATATAGTTATATATGTTTATAAAAAAAATTTCGGCGGAATTTCCTTATAACGTCCGTAAAAAAATAATAAAAATTTCGTTTATTTGGCGATTTATCCCCGGTTGGCGAAAAAACGAAATTTTGAAAAATACGCTTTTATGCTTCGAATACTTTTTAAAGAAAAAACTTTCTATGTTCAATTTATTTAAATAAGTTTAGTTTAAGTAATTTTAGTTTTGAAATTTTACTTTACTTTAAGTGTAATTTTGTCATCTACGTTTATATGTACTTATAACAAAATGAAATTAATATATTTTATCATTTAAAGCACAATTTAAATTGATTAAAATTGTTCCAAATTGAAAAATACACTCTTAAAAATCTGTTGGATTTTGTTGCAACGCACTTCCTTGCTTATATAGAAAACGGTTACTTGGCCGTGAAATGGAGCTTTCTCATTGGTTGGAAGAGAGATATTATATACAAGCGGTGGAGTGCGTTGCAACAAAATGCAGCAGATTTTTAACAGTGTATGACACTGTCAGTTCACCATGCTATGGAGCATTCTCATTGGTCAGAAGAGAGATATTCTATAAAAGTAGTGGAGTGACGTTGCAGTAAATGCTGCAGATTTTTAACGGTGAAGTCAATTAAAATCAATTTTCAGATTCGTTAAAATTGTCTGCTTTTGGCGAGGAAATTCACTACTCGCCAAATCCCTCGTCGCTTTCAGCTTTTCACGCCAATTATTCCAAACTATTTAATTTTTTTACATATCTAATAATGTAATTCCGCCGCTAATTTTCACTGATCCTTTATTACCTACATCAGTAGTTTAATTCGTATTTTTTTCAAAAAATTCTGAGTATGCCCCCAATGGAGACCTTCCTTGTAAGCACCCAGCAATGAACCTATCAGTGAAACTTCCATTTAAGGAAATTTCTCGTTACACTTAAATGCTTCGTTATGAAAAAAATATCGTTGAATAGAAATCCACGAAAATTCATGAAATTTGTATAGCAAACTACAAAGAAAAATGGAAATATTATAAAACTGTGTTTTAATTTGGATAGTAATTTTTGTTATGCAATATAACCACATAAGAAAAAATTCATTAGTATAATATCTAAAAAAACACGTAATAAAGGAAGGGAAACAAAATCTGAATCGCAGCGTTCTATTTCTCGTTTTCTCTTGTATTTCAAATCCAAAAATTAAAAAAAATCGGAATATTACTTTGTGGTGATCTCTTATGAAAGATACACTCATAAAAACTTTCGCATCTTTTTTAAGTATTCAGAGAATGGACCTATAAAATTTTCGTGGAACTAGAATCCCTTTCTTAGCATATCGAAAAATTTTCGCATTTTTTTCCTTTTTATTTAAAAGATAAAATAAATACATAATTTCAATTCATACAAGCCGCTGAAATATATTCACCAATCAATCTTAACAGCAATCTATCCTTTTGAATATTGTGCACGCACGGAAGTGCAACAAATTTTGCTAAATAGAATTTTTTTTTAATATGAATATTAATTTAAATGTTAATTGCGTTCTAGGTTCAACAGAAAATTAAAAAAAGTAGATAATTTCATGAAATATGGGATTCGTTAAATGAAAGTTCCACTGTATTTCGAAACTAATTGAAAGTAAAATAGAAATGCGTGAAAAAAAAATTTAACCTCAAAATTTTAATTAGGGATACTCTCATAAAACTAATACGCATGCGCATTCACCTTACAAATCTTCGAAGCTCAAACAACCAATAATAACAAAAAAAACACCTGCTTAAAAAATATCGTTTGGCAACGACCAGAATAGTTGACACGATTTATTCTTTAGAATATTAGGCAGCTGCTCTGGTAGCTTTGTTATGGTGTTATGTCTGTATATTTAGTACGTAAGTTGAAAATTTTTAAAAAGTTATGCAGAAATGCTATCAGGTGACATTTTATATAAAATGTCGGTCCGAAAAAATACAATGTCAGTGGCGTTTCGTTAATATAAGCGCGCCAATGTCATTGTACTTCATTCGGACATTCCGACTTCGAAATTATCTTCCGTATTTGGATTATCACACTGTTATTAGAAGATAATGCCGATAAGAAAGAGGTAAGAAAATTTTATTTTTCCTGCTTTTTTTATAATGATTTCTGTTAATTTCGTAATAAACATGTTATAAAAGGAATAAGTATCATATTTAACTTTTTTGAATTCACTTACCTTAGTAAATTCAATAAATTTAACATTTATTTTGTTGAAATACGGAACAGCATGTCAACGATTTGAAAATAGTTAATAATATTATTTTTAAAATGCACTTTAATCACATTTTTTTAATTACATGGTTAAAATCACATTTTAATAAATTAAAAAATGTATACATAATCAAAAGTTAACGTTATAATTAATATATAAAGGAGTTTGGGGTTGTTTAATTGTTGAAAATAGTGATAAATATACCAATTTATTCACTAATATTGCAAAAACAAATTTTTTTAAACTTTTTTATTACCTTTCTGAATTTCTCATAATCCCAAAAATTTGATAACTGTAATTCCATGACATTTATTATTTTAAACCATGTATCTAAAATAATTAAGATATTGATTTTGAGATAATAACAATTATTGATTTTTAAAAATGAGTAATTATCGCATTATTTTATTAATTTTTGATATCTTAATTGTTAAATGGTGTTGAAAATAACAATTTTGTTTCATTAGTATGTGTTCATTAAATCTTGGTTCTAAATAGTCATAAAAACAATTACATGTACTTTTTTGTGGGATGTACATTACTGAAATTTTTAGTGTTTGATGTATTTCTATTATTTTCAATAAAATTTTGTCTAATATTGGGAAGTGAGACTAAGAATACTTAAATATTATTAATAGATTCATCAAATACGAAAAAAAAAATGAAATCTAATAACTATTAATAAGGAAACTTTTTAAAAATAAATTCCATAAGGATGTCCTTTACCGGCACATCTACACTATATGACACATACAATATATATATATGAGTTTAACTACGAATTTAAACCTTGGTGTTACCATACATGCGCACAGGCCACTAAAGTAAGGAAATAAATAAGCGTAATACTAGAACTAATTGCCTCATCTTCATTTGCACTCGATTTTCAAATAAAATCTGTATATTACGAATATTGCGCATAAACTTCAAATAGTTTTATCAAAAGATAATTCTATGTTATATTTAACAGAATGATTTTAATTGGTAAATTAATCAAACGAATATTAATTTTCCAAAATGATTAAAAAAATGTTTAGATTAGGATTCGAACTAGAGACCCTCGATGTATGCTGCCAATGCTCTTCCAACAGAGCAACTTAGCACGCACAATTCACCCGGAGAAATATCATTATATAATCATACGAATATTATGCATTTATCATACGGGTAGTTTGAAAAAATATTAAAGTATTATTACATAGGGTTATACATAATAATGATAAGTATGCATTCGTATTCACTGTGTGAATTGTGTGCGTCAGATTCTTCCAGGATAGTTCAGTCGACAAAGTATTGACAATTTGCGCGAAAGACTGCTTAGTTCGAATCCTGACCTGGACACTTTTTCAATCAGTTGGAAAATTACAACAAAAGATAATTAAAAGTTATATATATTTATAGACATCAGGATTATTGGTCAGAAATATTGGCAAGCTGTACAGTTGTAGATATGTGCTGAGATTTGTGGATATTAAAGCGAGTAAAAGTAAAAAAAAAAAAAGACTAAAAAGATTAAACAGTTTGAACAACGTTCTACTAAATGTGTGTCAGTTATAAATAAAATTGAAGCTATGCAATTTTCAGCATGTGGCGAGAAAATATGTAAATATTTTTGAAAGGTAATATTTTTCAAATTTTGAAAACACCACCAGAGTTGTAAGGCATGTGAGGTAAATCGAATTTTTAACTTTAATTTAGAAGAAAGTCTCCTTCAGGTAACTATTTTTATATATTATACAATACAGTATTTGTTCATAAATTGTCAATATATGATTTTAGGAGTCAAACACTATTTTAACAGGAACATGGCATGGAGTTATAGTTTCAGCAGATCCTGTTTCTTTTAAATTGTTAGAGAATCGTTAAGAAAAGTTAAATCGTCACAGAATCATCACAGAAAATTTTGTCACAAATGATCTGCAGCGTGAGTCTAAAATAATGGGAAAAACTTTAAGGGAGATGGTAGAGCTCACTATAATAAATAATTATGGCATAGAAATGTATGACTGGAAGTGACGCGTTGAAACGCCACACTAGTCACTGCAAAAGACACGGATTATAATGTTAAGTGTATGGGAGCGCTATTTTCAAATATCTCGGTAAAATTTTAATATTTTCGCATAATTTTTTTCTATAGGATAGCTGAGGACGATCTGAAACTGGGCTGGTTGTTATTCTTTTGATTTTGGTTACAGATTAAAAGAAAAATACTTTAACTTTCAGAACCAGTTTAAACCGGTTCTAAAACTGAAACTATCTTAATATAAAAAAATATAACCAAAATCAAAAAAGTAAAAATTAGCCCGGTTGTGGATCGTCCTCAGCTATCCCATGGAAAAAATATCATGTAAAATATTGAAATTTGAGCAAGATATTTGAAAACAACGCCCCCCCCCATAGACTTAACATTATCATCCGGGTCTTTTTTAGTGACTAGTGTAGCGTCTTGACGGGTCACTTCCGGTCATATATTTCTGTGCCATCATTATTTGTTATAGTGAGTCCTACCACCCCCTCGAAGTTTGTTCCATGATTTTGGACGCACCCTGTATTTCAAAATTTGGTCACAATGTGATTTGAAAGCATTGTCACTTTCGTCACAGTTTCGTCACCATGTTAATGACAAAATCGTCACAAATGACACACTTTTCACAAATTGGTCACATTGTGACGTCACAAAGTGGTCACAATGTGACGTCACAAACAAGCTCTAAAACGGCCATAACGACTTCACATTTTAGTCACTGTGACTTCACATCGACGTCACGTGACGTCACATCGACGGTCACAAAGTCACAGTGTGACTTCACAACGACGTCACCGTGACGTCACCATGTCTTACGGGTATGTATAACTATATGAGAAGAACATTCTGTAATTTTTTCAGATTTTTCTGAGTATGCCCGTATGGAGACCTTCCTTGTGAGTACGAAGATTTCTCCCATGAACTAGCTCTGCTGGGCTAAAACCTGTAGAATCATGCGTTACCGTTCTAAGGGTTAAAAGCGCGTGGGGCAGATTAGCTTCCCAATCGCTACCGTTTTCCACGCATTGCACTTTTAAATGTGCTATGCGTGGAATGCCTTCTCTCAATAACGTTTGAGGAGGGGTGGCATACACTTGAGTGATTAAGTTTTACCCCAAACCTTTTTAGGAAGGCTGTCGTTAAATTCGAAGTAAAACTCCTCCCAAGGTCCGTTTGTATGCTAGACGGGTAACCAAGTCTATTAAAAATCATAATCATCGCTTCAATGATCGTTTCCGAAAGCATATCTGGTATCGGTATTGCTTCTGGATAACGTGAATAAACACAGATTGCTGTAAGTAAATATTTATTCCCCTTTTTTGACGTCTTCAAGGGACCTACTAGATCGCACGATAATTTAGAAAACACTTCCGAAATTATGGGAACTAATTTTAATGGGGCTTTCTGAGTTTTTCCCCGCCTTTTCCACTACCTGGCAAGCATGGCATGACTTGACAAAATCCTCAATCTCCCTAATAGGATTAGGCCATAGGATTAGGTCTCCTTAGGCCAGAAAAGGCCCGCTATACCTTCGTGACAAGCACTAAGTATCGCTTCCCTGTACTTTGTCGGGACAACTAACTGTTTTCTTTCGAATCCGTGATGATCCGTTACTTTTCTCATTACTAAATTCTCTTTAATTTCAAAATTCGATTTGTTTTGTTTTGCTTTTTCGCGAATGTCTCACAGCGAGGAGTTCGTGCCTTGCTCGGCTATGAAGTCCGCCCTTTTCACTCTAGACAAACCGGTCCCTAAGTTTTCCCCTGCTAGCGGTAAGAGCTCGTTGTCTGAGCCTTCTTGATGTGCTTGTTCTGAGAGCTCGTTTCCCTCATCTCTCTCCGTCTGAGTTAGTTTCGGTTCCTTTTTCTCCTCCGTCGCTCTCTGCCTGGCTAACGCTTTTCTTCGCCTGCGCGCGCGTGACTACTGCGTTCAATGTTTTGACCGTGTTTTTTCAACTCGTCGATGATCCTTTGCGTATCATTCCCTAGTATACAATACGACATGTCTACGTTTCTATCAGTTACTATAGCCTTCGTAGAAATACTTCCTATTTCCTCTATTTCTAGCGTTACGTTAGCGGTAGGTAAACAGCGAACATCGTTCAACAGTGGCTGTTTAATCCACATAACTTCACCATCTAATTGATTGTGATCAATAAATTTACTGGAAACCACATCTACATAAGTCCCCGAATCTCTTAATACCGTAATTTCCTCCCCATTAATACGAGCCTTACTTAAATACGTCGAAAAACCTTTCTCAAATTCCTGATGTTTATTTAAATGCCCTACTGAAGCGGCGTTATTTTCCTTGTGTTTTTCCGGGCATTAGGCACGATGGTGCGAAAAACTTCCGCAAATAAAACATTTGTTTGCTTTCTTTTGCTCAAAAACACGGCTTCTCTCTTTATCGAGATCCTTGTCTCTCCGTCTCCAACTCGTTTTGGTTTCGGAAGATTTCTCAACACGCGGTTTATCTTCGAATCTCGGCTTTTCTGATTTTATGGGAAAATTTCTCGGGTTTCAGATTTTTTTAGAGGGCCCTTTGACTGTCTCAAACTCATCTAAACACTTAACTAGAACCAACGGGTCTTTGAAATTTGCCCAAGAGTCAATAAAATGCTCTTTATATTCTACCGGCGTACGGCGTTTAATTTGGTCAGTTACCAATAATTTCTTTAAATCTTCGAAATTTGAAATTTCTAGTCCGTTTAACCACCCTTCTAGATAACTATTTAACTCGAAAATAATATCCTTCCAAGGGGTGCCTGCTATTTGAGCATGCCTCGTAAATTTCTGGCGATACGCTTCTGGACTTAGCCGAAAACGTGCTAACAAAACTGATTTCACTTGCTTGAAGTCATCGATTTTTTCTGCGGGCTCGCACAAAATTACTTCTGCAATGTCTGCCGGGAGTAAAGGTAAGAGATGGGTCACGAGCTCTTCTGGCTCTATGCCTGCACGAGAGGATTGGCGTTCAAAAAGATTTAAGAACAGCGTAATATCTGACCGTTCTGGGTGGAATTTATGCATTAGCGCTTTTAAGGGAGGTTTCTGACTTCTATCAGACCCGCTACTTGACGTAGATTCTCGTCTATTCAGGTTTTCAGTTAATCTCAATTGCTCTAATTGAAAGTCCCTTTCTCTCTGTTTTTCTTCCCTGTCACGCTCTGCTCTTTCTCTTTCCGCCTCTAATTCTCGCTCGACCCTTACTCTTTCTGCCTCTAATTTTTCTTGTTCCTTTTGTGCGGATGTGTTAGCCTCCCTATCTTGTACTATATAATTAGCTTGCGATAAAGTAAGATCTTTATCATAATCTGCAGCTGATTCAATTTTCTGAATAATTACAGCTATTTTGTCACTCTTATCAATTTCAATTCTCAACTCGTCTGCTAACATTTGCAAATCGATTTTCCTGCACTGCTTTAAATCTGTGATAATCGTCATTTTTCTAGACTGGGTTGCCCTAACAGAAACTTCTATTTATTTCCTAACAACCTATAAAATTATCCTAACATATATGCAATGCTAAATTTTATACATACACTTTTACTACACAGTTTAAACACAGTAAATGAGAATGAAATGAAAAATATATACATGAAAAGTACTCAATTAACCCAGATTCAACACTTTTTTTTCCAACTGGCCACAATACATGTACCTATCTTTAATTTTAGAAAAATATTGCCTGTTTTAGCATTCAGATTTTTCAAAACTACACTTCAAGAATGTAAAATAAATAATTTTAGTTCAGCAGGTAACAATATCAGTAGTAGGAAAACAAGAGTACGGGGACAGCCGCAGGTGGCACTGTGGCACCGTGCCTCCTGCGGTGCCTCCTGCGGCTGTCCCACCGCCACCATCCCTCCTGGCCCCTCCTGCGGTGCCTCCTGCTCCCACCATCTCACCGCCGCCCTCCTGCGCCCCCTAGTGGAAAAAAGGAACATTCTATTCTAACAGGATAGGTGAACAACCTTCCCTAATTAAAAATATTATCAATCACATCTCAACATTGAATCATACTATAAGATGAAGATTAAATTTGTATTTGAATTTTGAACAACCGTAATTTTAATGAGTATTATTAATTAAGCGAAACAATTAAAATCTCAGTTTTTAACCATTTTATGTAGATTTCTTCAACTACAAGATGAGATTATCAATTTAATACAAGAAAGTTAAACATATATTTGAATTTTGCTTCATAGACATCTTAATGAGTATCGTTAATTAAGTAAAAAACAATAGAAAATATCCAGTTTTATAGAAAAAGACTGATTTCTTACGATTTTTATCAACTATATGATCAATGTAACGAAAAAAGTTAAACATGTATCCTAGTTTTTCAACAGCTATAGCCTTAATGAGTATCGTTAATTAAGTAAAAAAACAATGGAAAATATCCAGTTTTATAGAAAAAGACTGATTTCTTACGATTTTTATCAACTATATGATCAATGTAACGAAAAAAGTTAAACATGTATCCTAGTTTTTCAACAGCTATAATCTTAATGAGTATCGTTAATTAAGTAAAAAACAATGGAAAATATCAAGTTTTATAGAAAAAGACTGATTTCTTACGATTTTTTCAACTCAAACTTCAGAATATCAATTTGATAGAAAGAAATTTAAGCTTGCATTCCAGTTTTGGACAACCATTTCCTTCATGAACATTATTAATTAAGCAAAACAGAAAATATTAAATTTTTAACTGATTTCTTCATATTTTTTATTTATTTATTTATTTTTTAATATAAAATCAGAATACACAACTTAAAATAGAAATTTAAACATATTTTTTAGTTTTTGAACAGTTGTTACCTCAAAGAATTTCGATAATTGAACAATTAACAAAGGAAACTAATGATTTTTTAACGAAAAAAGACGAATTAAACGAATTTGGTTAACTTTTACTCTAATTGGAAATTTCATCGTACTTTATGTATACCAACTAAGTAGAATTTTAATGCATAAACGAATAATTTAAAGAAATCCCCAACACACAAATGTGAACCTGCAGAGCATTTCTTATTACGTCATATCTAAACTAAAACTTTTTTCTGCAACCCCACCATGCATGCATTCCAGGTAGGGGAACATAACAAAGAATCTTGACGTCACAACTTACAAAGGTATACAAATGTTTACGTTCAAGAAAAAGTATCACATAGAGTGAAAAAAAAGAAGAGATTTAAGTTATTTATCCATTCTAGTTTTATAACAGTTACTACAACATCTCCAAATTAAAATTTGGAAGTCATAATGAGTATAATTAATTAAGCAAAATAATAGAAATATTAGTTTTTCAGAGGGGAAAAGACGAATTTAAACAAATTTTATTAGTTTTACACTAGTTTAATAATAATTTTAAGGAGGAAAAAGACGAATTTAAACTTTTTTTTTTTTAGTTTTACACTATTTTTTCTCATCTCCAACATGGATATATCAATTTTAACAGAAGAATTAAACGTATATTATAGTTTTTAACAACAAAATCTTAACAAGTATCATTAATTAAACAAAAATAAATATCAGTTTTAAAGAAAAGACGAATTTGAATAATTTTACACTAGTATTTTCAAAAGCAACATGGAAATATCAATACTTATTCACATATTTCACTTATTCACTGTATTCAATACTATATTTAATAAATTTGGATACACTTTAAGAATTTCCTAATCTATAATTAAATATTAGCTGTATATTTAATGTTACCCATGTTTTCAACATTAGTTCATAATCGTGAATTTTGTATTTTAAATACCATGTATTCAGGTTCAGATTATTTTCACTTGAAATCATACAGAATTTTTTAACAGAGTTTGTTTTTGAAATCATTGAAGCAACTGTATTTAATATTTTTAACACCAATTTTCTAAGATTTTCTAACATTTTCTGATTATACATTCTTCAGAAGTACATTTCTAAATGCTACAATCACTTTACATATCGAAAAGATATCATTGAAGCAACTGTATTTAATATTTTTAATACCAATTTTCTAAGATTTTTTAACATTTTCCGGTTATACATTCCTCAAAAGTTATTATTACGTATTCTAAACAATAGCAAATATTAATTTTAAGAATAAAAAGACGAATTTAAACAAATTTTATTAGTTTTACACTATTTTTTCTCACCCCCAACACGGATATATCAATTTTAACAGAAGAATTAAACGTATATTTTAGTTTTTAACAACAAAAATGTAATAAGTATCATTAATTAAACAAAAATAAATACCAATTTTCAAGAAAAGACAATTTTTTACACAAATTTTCAACTTTGAAATACATCGCTTACATATATTGTTACAGTATATTACTAAACTTAAACTTTTTAAAAAGTTTGAATGTCTTTACAAAGGGTTCATACTTATATTTTTCACGTCTTGACTGCATTCGAAATCTTACAACAAAAGTATACTTTTATTATTATTATTATTATTATTATTATTCTAGAAAACCTAAAAAATCGTTTCTTGCTGCTTTAGACACTTGACATATTAAAACTACTCTACCCATATAATTAATCAAATTAGGACATGATTCATCTTACACTTCAAAATTTCTGAATTTTTACAATACTTATTTTCATCAAACTTTATTCTTGATCCTATATATTTTAATAGCACAGAATTTTCACATCTGTTTTTATCTACTTATCAGAAAATTATTAAAACACCCAACAACATTTTTCAAATATGAATATTATCTTTACAATTTAATGATGCAAAACATACACGAATACAAAGTTTAATTTTTACAAACATTTCATATTTCAAACCAAACTATTCGAAATTTTCACAACGTAAGAGCAAACATTAGACGAACTTTTTAACACTAATATTGCTTAGATCTTTTCATCATAACTTTTAACTATGATAATTATCCATTTTTAGGTTGATTGTCGAAAAACTGTAACTGAAATTACATAAACTTAATGTAAAAAACCATGTTCTCACACAATTTCTTGAAATTCAACAAAGAATTGACTATTACTCCAATACTTATCTACTTCAATCTCGACTCTCGATAGTATATAGATATTACATCATTACATACTTACAACTCTTTTCAAACGTTTATCAGAAAATCAAGCCAATCAAAGTCTAGTAGTTATCACACCTGTTCCTCAGAAATATTACTATCATATGAAACAGTAAAGAAAATTAATAGATATTTAATATTTAATAACTTCATACGTGAAATTACTGTCGAATGAGAATACTAATAATCAATAAAATCAACTGTTGGACAAAAAAATAGTACAGATTACCGAAAATTCAAATCATTTTTTCTACAAAAATTACAAAAATTAACAAATGAATGACCAGTTAGAGAAATAATTAAAAAAAATAATGAACATATTTACAAATTTATTAAAATCACACCTTTTTCTGGATTACAAACCACAATTTCTTGAAAAATTTAACACCGAATTTGTAAGATTTTAATCCTAGTATTACATACACTCAATAAATATTCAAAATTAACAAAAAAATAATTTTTTTAGTCTCATCAATAAGCAGAAATTCTATATTAAAAGAATATTTTCATAGTAGTACTTATAAAAATGAGAGTTTACAAACTGATTTTCATAATTTTATCACATTTAAACTTAATTTTTATACATAAAACATTATTTAATCAAATTTTATACTTTCTAATTCAGTAAAATTCAATACTTTTTTAGTTTTTAAACCAATACCACAATATTTATTTACATCAAACTTGATTCTTTACCTTTTATATTTCCACATTACACAAGTGAGTTAAATACTAACTTGGAATAATTTTTTTAGTCTCATCAATAAGCAGAAATTCTATATTAAAAGAATATTTTCATAGTAGTACTTATAAAAATGAGAGTTTACAAACTGATTTTCATAATTTTATCACATTTAAACTTAATTTTTATACATAAAACATTATTTAATCAAATTTTATACTTTCTAATTCAGTAAAATTCAATACTTTTTTAGTTTTTAAACCAATACCACAATATTTATTTACATCAAACTTGATTCTTTACCTTTTATATTTCCACATTACACAAGTGAGTTAAATACTAACTTGGAACGGGAGTTGAAGTCAATTGATTCAATTCGATTTTCATCGTATACGCATTTCCCCTACACGAAATTTCTTACTTCTATAATCATCTAATGTATTAAAACTAATCTACTCATATTTTTAATCAATTCATCAGATGTTTCATCTCGCACTTCTGAATTATCATCCACCAAGTTGCTTAAAATATAAATACTATCTTTAAAGTTTTAATGTAGTATACATGACTAATCTTGAGTTTCCATCTATACTATTAATCAAATTATCATATGTTTCATCTTACAGTTCAACGATTTCTGAATTATCGTCCATCTAGTTGTTTAAAATATTAATAAAATGTTTATAGTTTTTGATTATACATAGTATGTACGAATACAATCTTTAATTTTAACATTTCATATTTCAAATAACCTATTTCCGAAACCAAGCTATGTGAATTTTACCACAATGCTTATTATCATAGAATAATTTGTGTTTCACACTTTTCTAAAAATTATCAGATATGTACCCCTCAGAGAAATTACTATCATATGAATAAATGAAGAAAATTTAATTTATATTAAATGTACACGAAATTGATTGCAATATACATGTATTTAATAAAAATAAATAAATAAGCGATTATTTATACATTAAACCTTTACTAAATATATATTTCTTTCATTATACAGATGTTTCAACAAGATGAACCAAAACAGCAGCAAACTTCAGAAATTAATGATCCGAATGATTCATCCCTAGCACATGTAGCGTTAACGAATAACAAATATGTGAGTACTTATATGAGAAATACTAGAATTCGTATATGAAACGTAATTAGAGTAAATACAAAATGATTTGTCTTACTACCTACACTTTAACAAGTGCTTTTTACCTATATTATTGAAGAGAATCCTAACTGTGTCCATTTATTTCTATTACAGATGTGCTCTATTTGTTACAAACACTTCTTAAGTAAATGGAATTTAATAGAACATACAAAAATCTATACAGGTGAAAAACCTTACACTTGGAAAGATTACCATAAATGCTGTTTTCAAGGAGACGTGAATCAAAAATGCACACATCATCATATAAAGCATCGTCAGATATATGTAAACTTAGCGAAGATATTCAAAAATTAGTCAGACTTTTGAAGAATTTAGAAATAAAGGAAGATATTTAGGCTATTTATCCATCATATTTTCACAACACTTACCACAATATCTCAAACTTAAAATTTGGAAGACATACACACTGCTGAAAAGTAATTTTGTGATTCTTCTAATCAGTATGAATGTATAGATATTATTTTGCAGTGTATTCTTTAAATGCTCACATTAAATATTCTTTTATATGCATATATCGTTGTGTTTATTTTTCTAATACCTATTACATTAATGAAATACATAACATTTTAAGTGAAATAACACTCTCACAACTTAAAAAATGCATAAGAACATACAAAAAATAAGCAGATGTATGAAAAAATATGCATGTTTACAAAATAATTTCATTGTTTTCTAGAAATATTAACAAAAAATATTTACAATATGAAAAAATTGCAAAAGTGAAAAGAAAAAACACAAATGTAAAAACAAAAACCACAAAGTAAAAAACTCATAACAAAGTTTTTGAAAAAAATATTTACAACAAAATTTTTTTTTACAAAAACCAAAACTTACAAAAATATTTTTTTCAAAAATTTTTTTTTCAAAAACATTTTTTACAAAATTTTTTTTTTCAAAATAAGTTTTTACAAAAGTAAAAAAAAGAAAATCACAACGTTAAAAAAATGAAAAATTTTTGCTAAAAAAAATGTAAAAAAATTGCAAAAAAAGTTGCAAAAATTTCAAAAAAAGTTATGAAAAAAGTCTCAAAAATTTTGTTGTTTTTAATAGCAAATACAATGGTTTCGCCATTGCATACTGCATTAAAACCAACGAAATTTTTGAAGCTTTTTTCATAACTTTTTTTGAAATTTTTGCAACTTTTTTTGCAATTTTTTTACATTTTTTTTTAGCAAAAAATTTTTCATTTTTTTAACGTTGTGATTTTCTTTTTTTTACTTTTGTAAAAACTTATTTTGAAAAAAAAAATTTTGTAAAAAATGTTTTTGAAAAAAAAATTTTTGAAAAAAATATTTTTGTAAGTTTTGGTTTTTGTAAAAAAAAATTTTGTTGTAAATATTTTTTTCAAAAACTTTGTTATGAGTTTTTTACTTTGTGGTTTTTGTTTTTACATTTGTGTTTTTTCTTTTCACTTTTGCAATTTTTTCATATTGTAAATATTTTTTGTTAATATTTCTAGAAAACAATGAAATTATTTTGTAAACATGCATATTTTTTCATACATCTGCTTATTTTTTGTATGTTCTTATGCATTTTTTAAGTTGTGAGAGTGTTATTTCACTTAAAATGTTATGTATTTCATTAATGTAATAGGTATTAGAAAAATAAACACAACGATATATGCATATAAAAGAATATTTAATGTGAGCATTTAAAGAATACACTGCAAAATAATATCTATACATTCATACTGATTAGAAGAATCACAAAATTACTTTTCAGCAGTGTGTATGTCTTCCAAATTTTAAGTTTGAGATATTGTGGTAAGTGTTGTGAAAATATGATGGATAAATAGCCTAAATATCTTCCTTTATTTCTAAATTCTTCAAAAGTCTGACTAATTTTTGAATATCTTCGCTAAGTTTACATATATCTGACGATGCTTTATATGATGATGTGTGCATTTTTGATTCACGTCTCCTTGAAAACAGCATTTATGGTAATCTTTCCAAGTGTAAGGTTTTTCACCTGTATAGATTTTTGTATGTTCTATTAAATTCCATTTACTTAAGAAGTGTTTGTAACAAATAGAGCACATCTGTAATAGAAATAAATGGACACAGTTAGGATTCTCTTCAATAATATAGGTAAAAAGCACTTGTTAAAGTGTAGGTAGTAAGACAAATCATTTTGTATTTACTCTAATTACGTTTCATATACGAATTCTAGTATTTCTCATATAAGTACTCACATATTTGTTATTCGTTAACGCTACATGTGCTAGGGATGAATCATTCGGATCATTAATTTCTGAAGTTTGCTGCTGTTTTGGTTCATCTTGTTGAAACATCTGTATAATGAAAGAAATATATATTTAGTAAAGGTTTAATGTATAAATAATCGCTTATTTATTTATTTTTATTAAATACATGTATATTGCAATCAATTTCGTGTACATTTAATATAAATTAAATTTTCTTCATTTATTCATATGATAGTAATTTCTCTGAGGGGTACATATCTGATAATTTTTAGAAAAGTGTGAAACACAAATTATTCTATGATAATAAGCATTGTGGTAAAATTCACATAGCTTGGTTTCGGAAATAGGTTATTTGAAATATGAAATGTTAAAATTAAAGATTGTATTCGTACATACTATGTATAATCAAAAACTATAAACATTTTATTAATATTTTAAACAACTAGATGGACGATAATTCAGAAATCGTTGAACTGTAAGATGAAACATATGATAATTTGATTAATAGTATAGATGGAAACTCAAGATTAGTCATGTATACTACATTAAAACTTTAAAGATAGTATTTATATTTTAAGCAACTTGGTGGATGATAATTCAGAAGTGCGAGATGAAACATCTGATGAATTGATTAAAAATATGAGTAGATTAGTTTTAATACATTAGATGATTATAGAAGTAAGAAATTTCGTGTAGGGGAAATGCGTATACGATGAAAATCGAATTGAATCAATTGACTTCAACTCCCGTTCCAAGTTAGTATTTAACTCACTTGTGTAATGTGGAAATATAAAAGGTAAAGAATCAAGTTTGATGTAAATAAATATTGTGGTATTGGTTTAAAAACTAAAAAAGTATTGAATTTTACTGAATTAGAAAGTATAAAATTTGATTAAATAATGTTTTATGTATAAAAATTAAGTTTAAATGTGATAAAATTATGAAAATCAGTTTGTAAACTCTCATTTTTATAAGTACTACTATGAAAATATTCTTTTAATATAGAATTTCTGCTTATTGATGAGACTAAAAAAATTATTCCAAGTTAGTATTTAACTCACTTGTGTAATGTGGAAATATAAAAGGTAAAGAATCAAGTTTGATGTAAATAAATATTGTGGTATTGGTTTAAAAACTAAAAAAGTATTGAATTTTACTGAATTAGAAAGTATAAAATTTGATTAAATAATGTTTTATGTATAAAAATTAAGTTTAAATGTGATAAAATTATGAAAATCAGTTTGTAAACTCTCATTTTTATAAGTACTACTATGAAAATATTCTTTTAATATAGAATTTCTGCTTATTGATGAGACTAAAAAAATTATTTTTTTGTTAATTTTGAATATTTATTGAGTGTATGTAATACTAGGATTAAAATCTTACAAATTCGGTGTTAAATTTTTCAAGAAATTGTGGTTTGTAATCCAGAAAAAGGTGTGATTTTAATAAATTTGTAAATATGTTCATTATTTTTTTTAATTATTTCTCTAACTGGTCATTCATTTGTTAATTTTTGTAATTTTGTAGAAAAAATGATTTGAATTTTCGGTAATCTGTACTATTTTTTTGTCCAACAGTTGATTTTATTGATTATTAGTATTCTCATTCGACAGTAATTTCACGTATGAAGTTATTAAATATTAAATATCTATTAATTTTCTTTACTGTTTCATATGATAGTAATATTTCTGAGGAACAGGTGTGATAACTACTAGACTTTGATTGGCTTGATTTTCTGATAAACGTTTGAAAAGAGTTGTAAGTATGTAATGATGTAATATCTATATACTATCGAGAGTCGAGATTGATGTAGATAAGTATTGGAGTAATAGTCAATTCTTTGTTGAATTTCAAGAAATTGTGTGAGAACATGGTTTTTTACATTAAGTTTATGTAATTTCAGTTACAGTTTTTCGACAATCAACCTAAAAATGGATAATTATCATAGTTAAAAGTTATGATGAAAAGATCTAAGCAATATTAGTGTTAAAAAGTTCGTCTAATGTTTGCTCTTACGTTGTGAAAATTTCGAATAGTTTGGTTTGAAATATGAAATGTTTGTAAAAATTAAACTTTGTATTCGTGTATGTTTTGCATCATTAAATTGTAAAGATAATATTCATATTTGAAAAATGTTGTTGGGTGTTTTAATAATTTTCTGATAAGTAGATAAAAACAGATGTGAAAATTCTGTGCTATTAAAATATATAGGATCAAGAATAAAGTTTGATGAAAATAAGTATTGTAAAAATTCAGAAATTTTGAAGTGTAAGATGAATCATGTCCTAATTTGATTAATTATATGGGTAGAGTAGTTTTAATATGTCAAGTGTCTAAAGCAGCAAGAAACGATTTTTTAGGTTTTCTAGAATAATAATAATAATAATAATAATAATAAAAGTATACTTTTGTTGTAAGATTTCGAATGCAGTCAAGACGTGAAAAATATAAGTATGAACCCTTTGTAAAGACATTCAAACTTTTTAAAAAGTTTAAGTTTAGTAATATACTGTAACAATATATGTAAGCGATGTATTTCAAAGTTGAAAATTTGTGTAAAAAATTGTCTTTTCTTGAAAATTGGTATTTATTTTTGTTTAATTAATGATACTTATTACATTTTTGTTGTTAAAAACTAAAATATACGTTTAATTCTTCTGTTAAAATTGATATATCCGTGTTGGGGGTGAGAAAAAATAGTGTAAAACTAATAAAATTTGTTTAAATTCGTCTTTTTATTCTTAAAATTAATATTTGCTATTGTTTAGAATACGTAATAATAACTTTTGAGGAATGTATAACCGGAAAATGTTAAAAAATCTTAGAAAATTGGTATTAAAAATATTAAATACAGTTGCTTCAATGATATCTTTTCGATATGTAAAGTGATTGTAGCATTTAGAAATGTACTTCTGAAGAATGTATAATCAGAAAATGTTAGAAAATCTTAGAAAATTGGTGTTAAAAATATTAAATACAGTTGCTTCAATGATTTCAAAAACAAACTCTGTTAAAAAATTCTGTATGATTTCAAGTGAAAATAATCTGAACCTGAATACATGGTATTTAAAATACAAAATTCACGATTATGAACTAATGTTGAAAACATGGGTAACATTAAATATACAGCTAATATTTAATTATAGATTAGGAAATTCTTAAAGTGTATCCAAATTTATTAAATATAGTATTGAATACAGTGAATAAGTGAAATATGTGAATAAGTATTGATATTTCCATGTTGCTTTTGAAAATACTAGTGTAAAATTATTCAAATTCGTCTTTTCTTTAAAACTGATATTTATTTTTGTTTAATTAATGATACTTGTTAAGATTTTGTTGTTAAAAACTATAATATACGTTTAATTCTTCTGTTAAAATTGATATATCCATGTTGGAGATGAGAAAAAATAGTGTAAAACTAAAAAAAAAAAAGTTTAAATTCGTCTTTTTCCTCCTTAAAATTATTATTAAACTAGTGTAAAACTAATAAAATTTGTTTAAATTCGTCTTTTCCCCTCTGAAAAACTAATATTTCTATTATTTTGCTTAATTAATTATACTCATTATGACTTCCAAATTTTAATTTGGAGATGTTGTAGTAACTGTTATAAAACTAGAATGGATAAATAACTTAAATCTCTTCTTTTTTTTCACTCTATGTGATACTTTTTCTTGAACGTAAACATTTGTATACCTTTGTAAGTTGTGACGTCAAGATTCTTTGTTATGTTCCCCTACCTGGAATGCATGCATGGTGGGGTTGCAGAAAAAAGTTTTAGTTTAGATATGACGTAATAAGAAATGCTCTGCAGGTTCACATTTGTGTGTTGGGGATTTCTTTAAATTATTCGTTTATGCATTAAAATTCTACTTAGTTGGTATACATAAAGTACGATGAAATTTCCAATTAGAGTAAAAGTTAACCAAATTCGTTTAATTCGTCTTTTTTCGTTAAAAAATCATTAGTTTCCTTTGTTAATTGTTCAATTATCGAAATTCTTTGAGGTAACAACTGTTCAAAAACTAAAAAATATGTTTAAATTTCTATTTTAAGTTGTGTATTCTGATTTTATATTAAAAAATAAATAAATAAATAAAAAATATGAAGAAATCAGTTAAAAATTTAATATTTTCTGTTTTGCTTAATTAATAATGTTCATGAAGGAAATGGTTGTCCAAAACTGGAATGCAAGCTTAAATTTCTTTCTATCAAATTGATATTCTGAAGTTTGAGTTGAAAAAATCGTAAGAAATCAGTCTTTTTCTATAAAACTTGATATTTTCCATTGTTTTTTACTTAATTAACGATACTCATTAAGATTATAGCTGTTGAAAAACTAGGATACATGTTTAACTTTTTTCGTTACATTGATCATATAGTTGATAAAAATCGTAAGAAATCAGTCTTTTTCTATAAAACTGGATATTTTCCATTGTTTTTTTACTTAATTAACGATACTCATTAAGGCTATAGCTGTTGAAAAACTAGGATACATGTTTAACTTTTTTCGTTACATTGATCATATAGTTGATAAAAATCGTAAGAAATCAGTCTTTTTCTATAAAACTGGATATTTTCTATTGTTTTTTACTTAATTAACGATACTCATTAAGATGTCTATGAAGCAAAATTCAAATATATGTTTAACTTTCTTGTATTAAATTGATAATCTCATCTTGTAGTTGAAGAAATCTACATAAAATGGTTAAAAACTGAGATTTTAATTGTTTCGCTTAATTAATAATACTCATTAAAATTACGGTTGTTCAAAATTCAAATACAAATTTAATCTTCATCTTATAGTATGATTCAATGTTGAGATGTGATTGATAATATTTTTAATTAGGGAAGGTTGTTCACCTATCCTGTTAGAATAGAATGTTCCTTTTTTCCACTAGGGGGCGCAGGAGGGCGGCGGTGAGATGGTGGGAGCAGGAGGCACCGCAGGAGGGGCCAGGAGGGATGGTGGCGGTGGGACAGCCGCAGGAGGCACCGCAGGAGGCACGGTGCCACAGTGCCACCTGCGGCTGTCCCCGTACTCTTGTTTTCCTACTACTAATATCCCTTTCTGTATAGAAGCATTTGATATGAAGAAAAACTTAAATTTATGATTAAACTCATAACATTTACACTCCTAAAAAAATACAATCTACTGAGTTGTTACGCTCTTTTGTTCTTCAAATTTTTCTAGTTTGTTCCGTTTTGTCCGGAAAGAAATACATTTAAATTTAGTGTTTTTATCATTAAGAAGAGAAGGAAAATTTTTTTTAACAACACTCCTTACTAATTTCTTAATTTTAGACTAAAATAATAAAAGTAGAGAAACATGGTACATAATTTTCCTCACAGAACTTAATTTTATGCAAAGATCATGAAACAAAGCCACTCAAAATGGAATGAGCTTACCTATTGCCGTAGTCTGCATCTCTTTTGGGGAATCTTTCCGTCAGATCAGTGGGCGCTGAGGACTCCTTCTCATCTCACTCGGACTCTGTCGTCGGATGTTTGTGGGCACTGCACCGGTATACTCGTCTGTTGTCGCGGCTAGCGTACAGCCTCTCTTTCCGTTAGCTGGTCTGGATGCTATGGGTGGGTTGCGGCTGGATGCCTTTCGTCAGCTGGGCGCTGGACACTATCGATGAGTATCTCTGGAACTGCACGGCGAACTATAGTCATGGGCTGGTGGCTCCCGCTGCCATTAAGCTGTAATAACTTAGCCCTTAATAGATTATAAGCTAAGAGGTAGGTAGCGTGTGTGCCGCTCGGCGAATAATCCAGGCAAGAATATTTAAAGGAGAATCTATTTATTATTCGTAGAACACAAAAGATCCTATGGATAAATATTTACAGCATTTTAATTATAAATAAGCACATAGGCTCTTTGACCAACCAGCTTCAACTAAAGTTCTGTTTGAGTTCCTTAAACACAAAGTTCGTGATTAACGCAAAGTTTCGTTAGCTTACACACAACGTAGAAGTAGGAAAAGTCACAGATAACTGTGTTATCAAACCTCTCAAGACGAGAGTTATCGCTGTCTCTCCTGGTGAGAGTACACTCCGCGATTCTGCACAGGGCTCTGCTATCAGATCACCCTCTAAGATCCTCTGGTGGGATCTGCTTTTCCAGCTCTCAATCCGAGCTGCTTCACTTTATCCGAGAGAACATGCTCTGCTCCACTCTGCTCTGCTCTCCGCGAACACACTCTCGCTTCCTCCTTTTTCTTCCGATCCAGATTTTCCTCTAGACCTCCCCTTAGAGGCCACAAACCAATCATGAACCTTAATGATCTTTCTCTCATTAAATGAATAGTAAAATTGTGCTGCTATTGGCACCTGAGTTCCACTCCCGACCGCCCAGAAACGGCTCCAGGCTGTCTGGCCTCCCGGTCGTCTGGTATTTTCGCTTCGTGTCGGAGTGTCATCAAAGGGGCGACGCCTGTGGTCGACCCATTCACCCGACTGTCATCCGACTGTCGGTTCCGTTGATCGATAATGATGTAGCGATCTTTTATAATATCGCCGACAGTTTCACTTTGAGAATAAGGATCACTTTGAGTTTACAGTTTCATGGCGAAACCTCTTCATGCCGATAGCGCACCTTTTTTACTTTTTCGATTTTGGTTGCAGATATATTTTTTAAAAAGCACTTTCAGTTTCGAAACCGGTTTTGAAAGTGAAACTAACTTTGTAAAAAATATCTGCAACCAAAATCGAAAAAGTAAAAAAGGTGCGCTGTCGGCATGCACCTCAGCTATCCAATGCAAAAAAATATTCAAAAATGTCAAAATGCGAAAGAGTTATTAGAAAAATGCTTCCCCATAGGAATAGCATTAGCTCGCGAGCGTTTCCTCGAGCGAGGACAGGGCCCTTAACGGATACTGTTGAACAGTGAATATTTTTTCACTCTCCATCAGTGACATTATTTGTATACTTTTATCTCCGAATAGCAGACAAATTCCTCACTTCCGAGCTGTCCCCTATTGTGAGATTTTGCAGTATTTACACTTAACTTTACAAATTATTACCAATAAAATCAATTTTTGATGCCCTCATATTTTGTCAAATAAATTATAATATACGTTGCAAGCTGTAAAAAATATGTGCGATCGTGTATTCGTGAGAATAATTAATAAAAATAATATTGCCCAGTTAAACGGATGGCGTTGAGCTATGCACATAAATTGTATATTACAGCCTGATATTTTCAAGGAATGATACCGTTCGAAAAGCAAATTAAGGTTGGAAATAGTCAACCCCTTTATTTCCCTTCTTTATACTTAATCATTAAACCCCCAAAACTAATCAGGGAAATGCTTTATCATATAATAAACCTACATCCAAAATTCGAAGCAAGTTTGATAATTCTGCATAAAACCCCATTTATATAATTTAAGAAAAGTTATTCTCCATTCCCTCCTTTATAATTAACCATTAAACATCCAAAACTATTTAGATATTTGCCTTATCAGAAACAACTTACATCCAAAATTTAAAGCAAATCGAACAATTCTGCATAAAAATACAATTATCTAATTTAAGGGGGAAGGGGAATTGCCCATAAGTCCTTTATACTTAACAAAAGAACCCCACGACTAATCAGGGAAGTGTCTTATCACAATGATCATATATCCAAAAATTGAGGCAAATTAGTTAATTCTGCATGAAAAACCATTTACTAAATTAAGAGGGATAGTCCCCCCGATCACCCCCCCCCCCCTCTTTATACTTATCCAATGAATTCCCAAAACAAATTACGGAAGCGCTTTATCAGAATGAATCTATATCCGAAATTTGAAACAAATCAATAAATTTTGCATGAAAAACCCATTAACATAAATTAAGGAGGAGGGGAGCTCCATTTCTCCCCTTTTATACTTTCTAATGAACACCCAATACTAATCACGGAGGCACCTCATTTGATTGATCTTATATATAAATTTTGAATGAAATCTGATAATTCGGCATAAAAAACTCATTTATCTAAATTAAGGGAAGGGAGGGGATTAGTCCTTCTTCCCCCTCTTATACTTATCCAATAAACTCCCGAAACTAATTCCGGAGGTGCCTACATCAGAATGATTTTAAATCTAAAATTTGAATGAAATCTGATAATTCTGCATGAAAAACATATTTATCTAAATTAAGGGGATTGCCCCCATTCCTCCTTCTTTTTACTTATCCAATGAACTCCCAAAACTAATCATGGAAATGCCTCAACAGAAGGATCCTATATCTAAAATTTGAATGAAATCTGATAATTTTGCTAAGAAACTCATTTATGAAAATTATAGGAAGGAGTATTAGCTCCCGTTCCCGGCCCTTTTATACTTATCGAATGAACTCCCAAAACTAATCAGGAAGCGCCTTATCAGAATAAACCTATATCCAAAATTTCAAGTAAATCGGATATTTTTAACATGAGTTATCGCATTATATATATACATATGTACAATTTTTCAGAACGGGCGGGCACATAAGTTCTCAGGTTTTGATAGCCTGTGAGCTAAAAAAAGGGGGGAAATTTTTGAAGTAACTAAATTTGGTACTACTAGGTTATCCCGTCGACCATTTTCGCCAAATTATAAAAATCGCCAAACTAATAGCCAAGTTATACATGTTGACATAATTTTTATTTTAAATAACGGAAAAACAAATAAATTAGTAAAACACGAATAAAAATACAAATAAAAAGTGGAATTAAAGACCACTTAATGATATTTTAAACATGTGTATCGTGTTAATGTTATTGAATGTGACATTCACAACCATCCATTATTGGCAGGTAATCTTATAATTTGGCGATAGTTTTTTGGTCGACGGGATAACCTAGTAGTACCCTAAATTTAATACACACAAAACTTTTGCAGGTTCCAATAAAGTTTATCCTCCTTTAAAAAATAAATAAATAAAATTTTATAGATTGTAAAAATAATATTAAAATCTAATGAATTTTAGCCGGAAAGTTTAATTAAAATTAAATTTCACTGCCTCAAGACTTCGTTTCTTCTTCATTAACATGAATTTGTAAGAAATAAACTATAGAAATATCAAAACTGTGGTATGCATTTTTTAAATGTCGGATTTACCATTTGTAAATCTGTACGCTAAATTAAATCGTACATTTGAACGTCATTTTTTTATTCAATTAAACAAGATAATCTAGCCCGGTTTAATCTGATTAAAAATATCCTGTATACTGCCCTGTGTAAAAAACATAAATGTTATTATTATTATTATTGTTATTTTTTTTTTAATTCGATGACGTAAGTTGAAATGGTATTTAGAAGTTTTAAAAAGTTGTAGTAAAAGCGAAATTTATGGCTTGGCCATTGCTATCGTCACCTTTTTTCATAGACATGCTTTATTTTACTGCATAAATTCGAATTTAATATACAGCAGCACACTATTTCATAATTTATTTGAAAAAGCATTATTATATTGACATTTCTTAAAGGAGACTAAATCAAACCTTAGAATTTCAATGGATTCCGAACCTCAGAGAATATAAAAATTGCAATACAATTTGGAACTACTAGATTATCCCGTCGACCAATTTCGCCAAATTATACAAATCGCCAAACTCACTGCCAAACTATACATATTGGCATAATTTTTATTTTGAATAACAAAGAAACAATTAATTAGTGGAATATTAATAAAAATACAAATAAAACGTCTAAATAAAAATCACTTAGTGGCGTTTTTAAAACGTATATCGTATTTAATTTCACTGAATGTGACATTCATGATCGTCCATTATTGGCATTTAACCTTCTAGTTTTCCGATAGATTTTCGGTCGACGGGATAACCTAGTAGTACCGTTTACTTTTATGTGTGAAAGTAATTGAAAAGAAAAGATTTCGAAACAGATACATGTATTATATTGTAATAATAATAATACAGAAAAACTTCTGAATAGCGGCCACCATCGAGAGAACGATCAAGTGACCGTACTTCGGAGGTTGCCACTATTCAGAGGTTCCACATTTTAAAACTTCAAAATTAGTTAAATTAAAATCAAAATAACTCAGCAAAACTATTTTATTTTTTCTTTAAAAAATACAGACTATTGTTTTATACTAAAAAAATCGTTTGTTCGAATATTTTGTTTAAAGCGTATGTTTTTTTTTTCTAAATGCATAATCATTTTCACGGTCCCACCAGTGGCCGCAGGGTTCTGACCTCCAAAGTGGTAGATCCTGGTCTTATATCCCATTAGCGTAGATAATCGGACGACAAAAATCAACCAATCAACCAACCAACCAAAGTGGTAGACGGTAGGTGCTGGGTTCGAACCCAATCGCGACCGTCGGCCTAACCGTTCGAAGTTTTCCGTGATTTTCTTCGAACCTTGCGTAAATACGGGTTAGGTTCCCTTAGAAAGACCCCCCACGGAGGGCATCCCACCCCATAGGGCCTATATCCCGTAGTGTAGATAACTGGCCGACATAAATACAAACAAACAAATCATTTTCACAGATTTGTTGTAGAATTCGTTATCATTTTTAGTGAGCGCAAAATTTTTAATTTCCACACTGTTAAAGATTTGCCGCATAGTCACTGCATTGATTTTATATATAGCCCTATTTTATCCAATGTGAATGCTCGTCAAGCAATCGTTTTCTATAAAATTGGAGGACTGACTATGCAGCAAAGCTACAGATTTTTAACAGTGAAGTTTCTCGGCAATTTCTGGGGTACTTTCTTGCATCATTTGTCCAAAAATTTGGAAATTTTTCTCTGGACAGTTCGAAAACCATTCTAAAAGCAACTTATCAATCTCATCATAACCAGCTCTTTCTTGAACGCTTAAGATTCCAGTTTTACACCTAGAAATGTCGTTTCTAAGAAAAAGACACTTTTTTTTTTTTCAGAATGTTATATACAGTCGAACCCCGTTATAACGAACTTCAAGGGACCGAATATTTTGTTCGCTATATCCAAACCGTAAAAAAAAATGTTAGAGTTCACAAAATGTGTGTATTATTAGATGTTATCTGTATATTCAATAATGATATATTAAGAAAAATCGTAAAATCTATTAAAACTAGTAAATCTGCAGATCAAGAGCCTCAACGTCAGCTTTGCACATCATTTCTTTTTTAAAACACACTTTGGGTAATATTCAATTTCCTAGAAACTGTAATTTAAAATTTTCAAATTACGTAATTATTTATAAGAATAAAATAAGAATAAGAAGTTTTCAGCCAATAAAAGCGTTAAATTAAAGGTTTAGTTATGTTAGGATATTCTGAATATAACATAGTAGATTTCTTCAGAAGGGCTCCGCCCCCCTGAACCCCCCGTAGTCTCATTAAACTTCAGTTTGTAACTTTCTATCAATTTGCTAATGGTTATCGTATATCTTGTATTTCTTTATACATTTTGATTTATAAGGATAAGTAACAGTTTTAATAAGCATTTTTCATTATCCTCATACTTCTACATACCTGTTCACACCTAAATCTGATATATCAGGAACTTTTGAAAGTGTAAACTCAGTAATCTAGGGTTTTACAATTTGTTTCCGAAAAAAAGAAGTTTTGATTGCATTTTGTGGCAGATATCGCGGCCAGACAGAACAGACTGACAGGCGGAAAACAATAAATTTTGTGTCGCCAAAATAAGCCTTCACTGAAGTTTCGGCAATGACGTCATTATTCATGAGTTATTGCTATCCATGTTTCTTATATTTTTAACGACTACTATAAAATACCTGTTTTATTTCAATTATGACGTCGAATTTTATCAGGTGAAATATTTGTTAAAAATATAATTATTTTTTATTTCTTTTACTTCTAATTATGCCACCATTTTTGTCAGAAAAATTCTTATTAACCAAACAAATTTCCGTGTTTAATATTTAACAAAGTACTATATTTATTTTTATTTTAATTCTGACGTCATATTTATTTTTTCTTAGTTTAATTTTTTGAATGGAACTTGCTCAATTGAAACTTATTGCCGTTGACAAATTATTCCATATTTTGATTTTTTTTTTGGCAACAATAAAAGAAATTGGTTAAATTTTATCTAAAAGATCGCTATTGATTCTGCATGAAAAAGAAGGAAATTTTGAATTATTAAGGAAAATATGTGAATAAAATCAATAAAACATAGCCTATGTTCTTTTTTGGGCTATGTTATAGCTATACACAAAGATACAAAGACATTAATTCATCAGTTTTGACGTTGACTTAATTTAAATTTTCGCTTTCAATAATTACACGCATTCAAATTTATAACATTATAAAAATAAGGATTAGGATGAGTGGTTGCTTAGCAACCATTAAAAGAAAATAAAGAAAATGAAATAAATACTTTTGAAATAAGCAAGTCTCTAAAACAAATTAGTTTATTCGCGTTTGTAATGATCGAAAGGTGGCGTTGTATAAACCTGAAAATCGTTTGTTTACGTATGCTGTTTGTTCCATGCAGCGAAACCTTTGCATAGCGAAACCCGTTTAAAGAACTATTTAAAGTGCAGTTTTTAATCTTTTTTATTTAATTATGGGAGATAAATTACAAATATCGACAATTTTAGAATTTCTAGATGCTGGAAAATCTAGTAATTGCTTTAGAGAAGCTGAAGAAATTATTGATTCATTAATCATGCAAGCATTGTGTTGCTGTCATATTATTTTGCCATGAGTAAGTCAAATGTACTTTTTTATATTATAGATCTAAACTTTGTGTATAAAATTTTGATTTTAGATAATTTTAATACAAAGAACCCAACGTTGCTTGCGTTATAGGACTGTTTATTTATTTATTTATTATAGAACTGTTTATTTATTTATCGGCCTTTTAAACACTGATTTCAGCGGAAGATATCAGTTCTATTTCGTTTCAGACTTTGTCCGCGAGAGGGCGTCTATTTCATTTCAAACGCGAATTAGGATGAGCGAAGCGAATCCTCTACTAGTCCACTCAAATTACAATTTGTCGTACGCTTTACAAAAAAACTATTCAATATTTTAACTTCAAATTAAACACAAAAATAAATTATGATCTGTAGATTTGCAGAATATAATTTTTTTTACAGTAAAACGTTAAAAAAATATTATTTTAATTAATTTACTTTACATGCATTTCCAATACGGACGCATTTTAGCAAATAAATAAAAAATGAAACGCGTATATTTTCAGAAAAAAAAAGTTTAAATCATGGAGTAAATAATTATAGATAGAATCATGATTAATTTATTAAATAAAACATGTTTTCATTATCCCGCAAAATCGTTTGCACAGATGACACTTAAACATTTAAAAAAAATTGCATTATGGATTTTTTTTTTTTTTTTTTTTTTTGTAAACTGGCAACAAAATAATTGTAAACAAATAAAATTAATTCTTAAATTTGTTATATAAATGAAAAATTAAAAGATCTGCGTGAAGTTGTTGGTTCAAGCTCTTTATAAATATTTTTGCGAAGGTCGTATTGTGGCTAAATAATATCGACTCATTAATCAGAAGGATTTTATAGAAAAATAAGACTTTAATAAGTTCGCAAACACAACAATAATTATTCGTGAAAACGTCACTGCGAGAATGAGAGAGCGCTTCGTTAAAAGGTAATTCCGTTAATTGAGTTGCCATTCGCAGAAAGTAAAAAGTTCTCCCACGCGGAGAGAGTTACAGCAATTCTCATACGCTAACATGTATAAAAACGAAGAAATTAAAATGTTTTACAGTTAAAAATTCATAGTATCAACGAAAGCAGATTTCAAATGTTTTTTCCAGAAAATAGGATTTTGAAGAAGTAACTTTCTTCAAGCTTTCTTCAAATATATTATTCTAAAATAGCTATCAAAGATTATCGGATGTTGATTACAAAGATTGGAAACATGCATATTTCAAACAATTAAAAAACACCAGTGGCTACTTGAAATTGTAAAAACATCTTTAAAAGAGCTTTTAGTTGAAAATTAAAAAAAAAAAAATTTAAAGTTTGCTTCGAAAATATCTTATTATGCCAGTTTTACATCATAAATAAAAAATTAAAATGCGCCAAAACATAAAACAACGTTTTTGTTTAATAAAGATGCAAAAATAATAATAAAAAAAAATATTGTTACTTTCAAATATCTGTTTTATAAAATAATGCTTCGCGAATCCAAACAAAGCATGGCTTTTGCTAGTATTATTGGAATACATTTATAAAAAATCTCCAAAATTTACAGTAATAATTTTAAAAATCTGACAAATGAATAGAAAAAATTTCAAAACAATACGAATAATTTAACCGGTAAATTTCAGCATCCATTTATCATAATGTGACATTTTCTCTCAAGAAAAAAAATGGAAATCACTGGATTTGCCATAGAAAAGCATTATTGCGCAAAATAAAATATTCTATATTTTTCGAACGAATGAACCAAATCTTACAAAAAACTATACAGCTTAACCCCAGTGCCTCACTAACATACCCACTTAATTTCAAGCCAATCGGATGCTTTTTACGGAAATTATCGCGGAACAGACAGACTGACAGACTGACTGACAGACAGACACAAAAAAATTTCGTGTCTCCAAAGTAAGCCTTCACTGACGTTTCGGCAATTAATCATTAATGAATTAAATTGATTAAAATCTATTGCTTAAACTGACATAATACGAAATAAATTAACTTAAAATGAAGACAAATCGAAATACATTACAGCGCCTCTTATTCGAACAAGTAGAGACCGAAGCTAGATCGGATAAGCAATGTAAAATGAATTTAGGAAAAAAGGTCAACGGAAAAAAAAAGGCAACGGAAAAAACGTCAACGGAAAAAAAGGCAACGGAAAAAACGTCAACGGAAAAAAGGGCAACGGAAAAAAGGTCAACAGATGAAACGGCAACAATAAATATTAGTAATAGATGTCAGTTCTTCAATAAATCGAAAGTTGATATACATTAGTTATTAAAGGAGGTATCTTAAGTTATAGAATACCGATCCTATGTTTCAAGTAAGCATATAAGTGTATCGGTTAGTATACGTGTATCGGTTATTTCAATTCGATTGATGAATAGCTTACGTATAAAAACAGCGACTTTCATATCTTTATGCAAACTTTGACCAAGGACATTCTTTGGAGTGAGAAAAAAGTTTAAAACAGGCAATGAAAAAAAAAAAAAAAAAAAAAAAAAAAAAAAAAAAAAAATGGTACAAATACATTTTAAATGGGATGAAAAAAATAACAAAAAAAAAATTTGTTTTGCTTTCTTGATATTTAATTATGTTACTAGAATGTTAAGGGGGATAACAGAAAATGAGTCGAAATGTGGAGATTTGGTACAAGAAAACTCAATTTTGGATACAGCAGCATAAACCATTTAAATTAAAATTTAAAAAATAAAGAAATTTTTTATGGTGATTCTATTGATTATAGTAATAATAATAATAATAAAAAATAATAATTGAATAAAAAATTGTATGTATAAACATATTATTTCATTTTTCGACAAGTGAATTGCATTTTGTTATAAGATTGTGTTTTCTCACGATGACCTTTATCAGGCTTTCGCGTGCGAAAATTCTGTCGAAAACACCATTTTGGACCGCATTTTCCGAAAAATGAAAACATTATTCGACTTTATGGTTTCTAAATAAGTCACCCCCCCCCTTGTCAAATCCGCCCCTCCAGTGGCTAAGAGGTTGTGCTCTCGAAGCTGGTAGACGGGAGGTGCTGGGATCGAACCCAGTCGCATTCGTCGGCCAAATCGTTCGGAGTTTTCCATGATTTTCTTCCAACCTTGTCTCTTTCTTGCCTTGTAATTATTTTTATTAATAGAACCACCTTAACGAATTTCGTTACATTTTAAATTTTATTTTAAATGGTTTATGCTGCATGTTGCCAAATTGAGTTTTCGTGTACCAAATTTTAAAATTTCGGCTCTTTTTCTGTTATCCGTCTGAACATTCTAAATATCAAGACAACAATTTTTTTTGTGTCTTTTTTCCACCCTATTAAAATATAGATATCTGTATTTTTTTTTTCACATTTGCCCCTTTTTCATCACTTAAAGAATGTTTTTATTCAAAGTTTAGATAAAGATATGAAAGTTGCTGTTTTTATACATAAGCTTTTACCTGTTGCCCTTTTTTCCGTTGCCTTTTTTTCCGTTGCCCTTTTTTCCGTTGACCTTTTTTCCGCGCACCATGTAAAATAAGCTTACTTATTCGAAGCAACTTTCAGATAAGTAATGGAAAATAACTGATGGGTGGGCGTGAACACACCTACAGAATGGCTTTTATAAAAGAGAAAGTAAGCAATTTTTTTCTACCATTTAAGAAAAAAAAGATTTATCGCTAATTTGTACTATGTTTCACTAGCCGACATACATTTTCTTATAAAAATTAAAGTCGAAATCATATTTTCACAACTGCGGAGAGGTTAAAAAAAAAAAAAAATCATCGTCGACTGGAAAAATGTTCGTTATAACCGATTCATAAGATTTCGGAGTTCGTTATAAAAGAGTAAATTTGCATTAAATACAATAGGAAAACCGCGGGACCAAAATTTTCGTTCGTTATATCAGTGAGTTCGCTATAATGGGGTTCGACTGTATTTGAATATTTCCACATTTGTACATTTCAGCTTATTTTCGAGCATTTACACCTATTTTGCTATCCTGGATAACTTTCGATTTATCAGTTAAAGTTAACCCTTTGAAGTCATTTGTCGCATCTGACGCGACATCATCTTTCTTTGCAAAATTTGTTTTTAGTACCAGTAACTAAGGAAAATAAAATTGTCTTATTTTATTAAAGCATTTTCGATCTACTGTAATTATAGGTATAACTTCTTTTTAAAAAGTGCAGCCAACCGGGTAAAATTGGTGTAAGGGACGGCAAAGTCGAAAAATTAAAATTCTTCGCATTCTCAGTTGTAGCTAAAACATAACGTGAAAAGAGAAAAAAAAACTGTGATGTGGTCGTTGTTTGGAATTTGTTGGGTACTACTAAGTTATCACGTCGACCAAAAAATGATCGCCAAACTATAAGATTAAATGCCATAATGGATGGTCGTGAATGTCACATTGAATGACATTAAATGCGATTCACGTGTTTGAAATGTCATTAAAGGATTTTTATTTCGACTTTTTATTAATATTTTCATTAATATTCTACTAATTATTTGTTTTTTCGTTATTTAAAATAAAAATTACATCAATATGCATAATTTGGCTGTTAGTTTGGCGATTTGTATAATTTGGCAAAATGGGTCGACGGGATAACAGAGTAGTACCATTTGTTGTTTAGTGTATTTTATGGAAGAGATTCGGTAACACTAAAACATGACCAGTATTCGGAGGTTACCGTTGTTCGGAGTGACCGTTGTAGGAGATTTGTATTGTTATTACGATATAAGTTATTAATGGCCGTAATCAAGATTTTCTGCTTTTATATTTCGCATTGATACACGTAATAACAAAACTGTGGCTTATGAAGTACGAAATAGACCTATTATTTTTGTTTTAGAAAACTTACAAGGAAGGTCTCCATACTGGGCATACTCAGATTTTTTTTGAAAAAAAAAATAATGAAACTACTCTTGTATGTAATAAAGGATAAGTGAAAATTAGCGGCGGAATTGAATTAGGAAACATGTAAAAAAATAAAATATTTTCGAATATTTGGCGTAAAAAGACGAAAGTGTCACACGATTTGGCGAGCAGCACTTTTTCCCGCCAAAAGCAAACGATTTTAATGCAACTGAAAATTTTTGGATTTTTAGAATCCGTGTAAATGAATTGAAACATAAATGAATTTATACATAAACAATGAGCGAGTTTAATATATTGTGTACATATATATATGCATTAAATTGCATATATATGTTATTTGTTGCTGTAGTTTTTCAATTTAGCTCTGGAAAAAAAATTTTATATATAAAAATTCTTATTCAGTAAAATTATTTTCATACATTCAAGCGTATTGAAAAATAAAAAACAGGTGTTTCCATAGCAACAAAACGAGTTGACGATGCTCAACTGGATTTTGAACTAGAACCAATTTTAATGAATTTAAATTTGAATTACGTTTTAAATCTCAAATTTTGATGGTTAAATTTTAATACAAATATATATAAATATTAATATAACAAAATTATATTTAAAGCAAACTGAAGCTGACAAAACAAAAGTTATTTAATTTATCTAAACACGTTAAACATGAAACTTTTATCCTTTAAAATGCATTTGACATTAAAAGAAAAAAAAAATTAATTTGCTTTTCATCGCCAACCGATGATAAACCGCCAAATAACGAAATTTTCATTATTTTTTTACGGACAGTGTAAGGAGGTTCCGCCGAAATTTTTTTTATAAACATATATATCCTCATGAGAAGAACATTCTGTATTTTTTTCAGATTTTTCGGAGTATGCCCGTATGGAGACCTTCCTTGTTAGGTCTAAACTTTAGTTTTAATTATTCCTGAATTATGATGAAAATTTCACCAAAAATATGCATAATATAATTTTTCCTCTATAACTTTAGTTGCATCAAATCTCGTGGGAGTAGTGTTAATATTTTGAATTCCTGATAGATGTCGCCACCAACGGTTTTCAAGAAACCTTAGCGCAAATGATTTATTATTCCGTCTTATATTTTTGAGAGATTTACGTTACCTTACAGGAGGAATTGTTATGCAGTAAAACCCCGATAATTCGGATTAATTAGAAAAAAAATGAAATAAAAAAAAACATACTTACAGAAAATCACCTTTAAGTTAACCGTATTGAATATTTACAGACAGTAAAAATGTTTACTTTGTAATAAAAAAAAAATATAATTTTCTGCTGTGCCAGTTTTCTATATATTTTTAGAGTCCTACGGTCTTGCATCCGCTTGAGTATAAGTAGTTCTTTGTGTGTAGTTTTAATAAGAAAGCTTAAGGTATTCTTCCGAAAAGATTTCAGAAAAAGTTTTTTTTTTAATTCAGAATACGACGATGAAATAAATTATGGAAATTAGCTAATCGCTTCTCAAACGTGAAAAAAAATTACCAAACCGATCCGAATTATCCTGAAATCCGGATTAACGGGGTCCTACTGCATATATATATATATATATATATATATATATATATATATATATATATATATATATATATATATATATATATGTCTTTGTAACAAATACACCATGATCGTTCGTAACCAAATGAATAATATTTCAAGTCGGAAGTCTGCGCGGGTCGGAATTTCCAGGCCCGGTCCGTGCAATTTTCATTATTTTTTTACGGACAGTGTAAGGAGGTTCCGCCGAAATTTTTTTTATAAACATATATATCCTCATGAGAAGAACATTCTGTATTTTTTTCAGATTTTTCGGAGTATGCCCGTATGGAGACCTTCCTTGTTAGGTCTAAACTTTAGTTTTAATTATTCCTGAATTATGATGAAAATTTCACCAAAAATATGCATAATATAATTTTTCCTCTATAACTTTAGTTGCATCAAATCTCGTGGGAGTAGTGTTAATATTCTTAATTCCTGATAGATGTCGCCACCAACGGTTTTCAAGAAACCTTAGCGCAAATGATTTATTATTCCGTCTTATATTTTTGAGAGATTTACGTTACCTTACAGGAGGAATTGTTATGCAGTAAAACCCCGATAATTCGGATTAATTAGAAAAAAAATGAAATAAAAAAAAACATACTTACAGAAAATCACCTTTAAGTTAACCGTATTGAATATTTACAGACAGTAAAAATGTTTACTTTGTAATAAAAAAAAATTATAATTTTCTGCTGTGCCAGTTTTCTATATATTTTTAGAGCCCTACGGTCTTGCATCCGCTTGAGTATAAGTAGTTCTTTGGGTGTAGTTTTAATAAGAAAGCTTAAGGTATTCTTCCGAAAAGATTTCAGAAAAAGTTTTTTTTTTAATTCAGAATACGACGATGAAATAAATTATGGAAATTAGCTAATCGCTTCTCAAACGTGAAAAAAAATTACCAAACCGATCCGAATTATCCTGAAATCCGGATTAACGGGGTCCTACTGCATATATATATATATATATATATATATGTCTTTGTAACAAATACACCATGATCGTTCGTAACCAAATGAATAATATTTCAAGTCGGAAGTCTGCGCGGGTCGGAATTTCCAGGCCCGGTCCGTGCAAAAATCAGTCACAGACCCGGTCCGCGCACAAATCAATTAAATCGGACCTGATTTTATTACTATAGAATATTCCCCTTTTTTACTAACAACTGTAAAATACAATTACTGTAACCAACTAAAACCAACAACTGTAAAATACAATTACGATTCTTTAAAAGAATACTGTATACATAATTTTGAATCATTTCCACTGTACATTTTAGATTACTATATATTCACAAGTCAGAATGTGCACAATAGCAATATTAATCATTACTTATAATTAGTATTCAACTAAAGGTTTGTTTAAAAAAAAATAATTTAGAATAAAATATAAACAAGTTGGAAATTGTACGTGAAGCTTAGCAAATGAGGTGCGTTCGTACGATAATGAAGTTTTAAAAATATCCCTCTCATACATCAATCTCATAAAATTGTAAATAGTTAATTACAATTAAAATGCGCAACAATGTTCTCTATTCTCATTGTGTAATGAAATACTCTTGTGTGGCCTTGTAAATCAATAATAAAAGTTGTTTGCACAACATATTTTGCAAAATCTATATTATAATATGTACTTTATGGTGCATATCAATATTATTATGTTCGAATGAGTGTAACACCATTAAAATGCATTTGAAACTTTTTTTTTTCCATTGACTGTAATGTAACGTAGTCCTTTTGATTGTCCCTGTATTTGATCTATGCATCTTATTTTAAAAAAAATGGAAATGACGTGACCAAATGATGTAATAAGTATGTAATTTAAATTTCAAACGATTAAAATGCAATTGCAACATTTTCCCCCATTGACCGTAATGTAACGGAATACTTTTGATCGTCCCTGTCATTGATCTATCCATCCGATTCTCATGACTCGATAAAATTATGTAATAATTATATATTTTAAATTTCAAAAATTTGATTGGGTAGTTTTTGCGTTGTCTGACAGACGGACGGACTGAACGAACACTATGGGTGCTACGTATTTATATAATTACGAACGCACCTAAAAAGAGGCTCAAAAGCTTGTGAAGCTGTATAATAAAAATTAGATTTTTGAAAATATTTCTCTAATTTATTAAGGCACATTTTCAGTCATTCTTTTAACAGAAATTCACTGTCAACGTATTGCTTGTCCGACACACTCTGGGAACAATTATGTTTAATTGCGGCCCGGCTATGTAGAAAAAAAATGTAAGCCTGATCCCAAGTTTGTCGAGCCACGGCCAAACTCGATTCCCCTGAAGGGTGTTCTTAAATCGAAAAGAACAACTTTGTGGTATAAGTTTTAATTTATTACTTACCCATCATACGTAGTATAGGGTAAGTCTTGCAATCGTTTTAAAAATCGATTTTTTTTTTTTTTTTTTTTTTTTTTTTGACGGATGTACACGTTTCGGACATTGGAGATTCCGAAAAACATATTTTTAGAAAAAAAAAATTTCCGTCCGTCCGTCTGTGTGTCTGTCTGTCTGTCTGTAACCGCTCTATCTCTCGAAAAAATTGAGATAGAGACTTGAAATTTTGTATGAGCTTAGTATGTAAGAATGGGACGAAGCTTATTTAATATCAGTAACCTCGATTATCCGGAACTATTTTTTTCGGACTCTCGAAAAATTCGTTCTGATGAAAGGTATATAAAAATTTTCGAATTTTTTTATTTTAAGGAGTGGACGTAAAAGGCAATAAATTAACACAAATTTTGCATAAAAAATGAAGTCGATCGGATTATTAGTTGTCGAGATATTTCTAATCCTGTTTTTCACATTCTTTGATTTTTCATGACCCTGTATTTCATTCAAATTTCAATTCAAAGATATCTTTTAATTGCAAATGAGACACTTAATTCGATGCAAGAAACCGTTAGTGAATATGATAATTATTTTTAGAGTTATAAGGATATTTCTTTTATGCAATTCAGTGCTACTTGAATAGTTTGGCGTTTCATACAATTTATCGAAATTGATTCATCAGAAATTCATTAATAGAGCATGATGATGTGTTAAAAATACTTAAAAATACGTTTATATTTTATTTTGGAATCGTAATGCATTTTATAAATTGCTTACATATGTTATGTTTTCATATATTATGTTATGTATATCCATGATGGGTAAGTATTACGGTGGCCTCCAACGACTAGTTTTTGTTCGGAAATGCATGAAACTAGCAGGTATTGTTATTCAGAAATTAGATAATCGCACTCAGTTTTCTGTTTTGTTTTTTACAAACGCAAAAGATCTTTCATACACTGTTAAAAATTTCCGTTCAATGTTGAACCAATTTATGGAGTAAAATAAAGAGAAGCACCAAAATATGGTACTACTTTTTTTTCGAAAACTCCATATTATGGAGTAAGTTTGAAAAATAAGAAGTAGCACCAAAAGATGGTGCTACTTATAGCCAATCAAAACACAGATTTCTGCGCATATCTATGACGCTTTTCGTGAAGAACAAAAGCAAAACAGTAATGGATGCCGATATCGGTGTGTATAAAACAAAATATTTTTTAATTCTATAGTTTTCAATTTTGTATAGTTATTTACATGATTTTTTGCTTTAATATGTAACATTACTATGTTCTATATATTGTTTAATTAACATCTTCCTTCATTAATGTTCTTATTAGTTTCTGTACATGCTTTTAGTGCTTGTTATATAAGTGGAATATTGTATGTGTTGGTTCAAATATCAAAGTTTTTGTTAAATGTGTATTCTACTTTAACCATATCTTTTGTTTTAAAGTAATTTTTAACTTAGGGCTTGGAAAATGATTTCGGATCAAGCTCATTCTTAAAAAAAAATTTTATGAATACGAACAAAAATTCTCTGCAGCAAAATTTACTAAATTAGATATTATTTCAGAAAATACGTTCTCATGAATTATAAGAATGTAAGAATATTATTGATTTTGAATGTAAGAAAGGAAAAAAGTATCATTTGATTATAAACTTTTTGTAAATTCTTTATATTTTAATCAAAATAACTTACTAACCTGACTTATAGAAAATGAATCTGATATATTTTAGAATAAAATGATAAAATGCAATTTCGTAATTTTTTGTGCTTAAATAAATTTTTAAAATTTAATAATAAATTTAAAAAGTGTATTTTTAAATTGGTAAAATGATTAAGAAGTTCCTATTTAAAAAATGTTTACGAATTAATTTCCTGTAGAAAAAGTTATTCTATTATAATTCAGATGTAGTAAAAGTTGTTTTATTTTAATTATTAGCAGTACACTGTCAAAAATTTGGTGCTAGGTTGAACCAATTTATGGTGCTGCAGTAGCTGCCACCATAAAGTGGTGAAATGTTGTTCCAACATTTGGTGCTAAGGTCGAACCATAAAGTGGTGAAAGGTTGAACCATAAGTTGGTGAAAGGTTGAACCATTAAATGCATTCTGTTAAAGTTAATGGTTCAACCTTTCACCACTTTATGGTTCAACATTTCACCACTTTATGGTTCGACCTTAGCACCAAATGTTGGAACAACATTTCACCATCTTATGGTGGCAGCTATTGCAGCACCATAAATTGGTTCAACCTAGCACCACATTTTTAACAGTGTAGCAAGCCTTCAAAGTAGACGTTTTTGAGCACATTTCCCGACGAAAGCAGAAAAACCGGTCGCAAAGCAGGAGAAAAACGGATGATCAAGATAGCTTAGAACTAGATAGTTGATTTAATTGTCATAAAATGAGAAACTCAGTTCGATTCGAAATTGCTTCCCTAGTCAGGCCTTCCAATTTTAAATCTCTCCGTTAAGAAATGAATTTGTAAATGTGTCAAAACGTTTTGCGCTTGTTGAAGGAAGGGGAAGAGGAAGAATTGAGTTTTGGCTACTCTAGGTGGCAATGGTTTTGGTCGTTTCTGAGCAAATGAAACCCGTGCTCAGGCGTGAAGTAATTATAGGATGGAGATCTCTGCTCTAGAAATGTTTATTTCTGTATAGATGTTGTCAACTAGCATCGGACCCGACTTGCACTTGTAGCACATTTATACTTATTCTCACGAAACTCATATCTATTGAAAATGGTTCATATTTTATTGACTTGATTTAAGTCTGTTTTCATATCCAATAAGGCAATTAGTTTTAATTTATCTTTGTTCGAAAATTATGGATAATTATGCTGGTAATTATGCTAGATCCCTTTAGAGTACAACGGCACCCTTTAGAGTCCCAACGGTTGTTTTATAGTTGTCAGAAGAGAGCAAGGTAGTATATGAAGTCGAGACACTCCACGACTTCCAAGCTTGGTAGATGACGCCCGAAGGAAAAGAAGTATTCTGGAAAGGAAGACCAACCAAAATAATATGGCAACCAGAATGAAGAAAGGGAGAGGATGGCTATGAGAACTTGAGAATATGATTAGGACCTAAATTATAAGAAGTCAGAAGATCAGCAACAGCAGAGAGATGACCAGATGGGGTAGAAGGGTCAGCTGAAAAAGGGGGTGAGAGAGAGAGAGCTGGCGTGCCAGAAATCAATCAGCAATACAGCGGATACAGCTGACCATTTAAGAGGCATCCGCCTCTCGGCAAAGGAGAGGGCGCGGAGTGTATTTCGGAAAGCCATAACGGGCTTTGGCTAAAAGCTTCGAGGAAGAGTTCCGCTTGGGCGTGTCAGGAAGCGACAGGAACCCGCTCCGCAGGAAGTTGTTACCGCGCGGAGAATCTTTGCGAGCAAGGTTTTTAAGTAGTTTAAAAATTTGACCATTCGATCTTTGAAAACGACAGATCTTATCCCAGTAGTTGCGGGAAGCGAGTCAGGTGTATCCCCTGAACTTGCAGACAATCTACGTGTCAAGTAGCGTCTGTTCTTGGAGCAATATGACCTTGCAAGGCGAAGATAGCGGCGCTTGAGATTGGGCAGCTTGAACCAGGTGGGGGTCCCACATTGGCGCACTCGACCAGGAAAAGTGGAGCATCTGGAGATATCTCTGCAGGATTTCCAAAATAAAGTATAGTTGGTTCCAGTAGTTGAGCTATCTAAGGCCGAGTTGAGAAAACAGCTGTCAGAGGTCCAGTTGACAAAACAGCAGTGGGTATCAGCATAAGTATCGGGCCTGCCAATCTGAATGGTTATGGGCTGCTGGTCCGAATCAAATGGATCCGGATGAATCGGCCAGGATAACGAATTAAAGCCAGGGGACAAAAGGGAGAAATCAAGCAGGAAATAAGAGGATTTAGGAACAGTACGAGTCGCAGTAGAAGTATTACAGACACAGACATGGTGTCTGAGAATCCAAGAATGGAAACATTGAAGATCTGGGGGATAAGGAGGATGACGACAAAGTAGGTGTGGTGGTTACTCGATAACCCCCCCATATTTTTTTTTAAATTCAATTGTATTAACTATTTTATTGCTTATCATCTCCTTTTTATTAATGTTCTCAATTTAAAATATTATTTCGATTTCGTTTCTTTTGATGTCTTCTCCTGTAAATTTTTCTTCCTTACGTAGCTTATCGAATGTTCTAAAACGGTAAAATCTTGTTTGAATTCATTCCTTCCGGTTTAAAAAGCTTCTAGAAATTTCTCGATTGTTCGATGGGTGGTTACTTCCGTTTAATCTGGCCCTCCCTTTGGCCTATCAAATTGAAATCCACAAGTGACGTGATTTAACCAGTTAAGTGCCTGGCCACCTTCTTTGGCTTTCCTTCTTTAAGTGTATTATCATTTTTTTCCTTATTAAATTCATATTTCACTATACATTGACACGTAACTTGGCCTCTTTTTCCTCGCTTTCCCCATCCTAACGTTGCCAACTTGGCGTATTCCGGGTTTGCGGTAACCCTTTATTTTTGCTCTCCCCTCTCTCTGCGCCGCGAGTTCAGTTGAGCGGATGCTGCACTGCAAGATGGAACGTAAGCCTCCGAATCGTCGTTCTGCTGCGAGGATCAGTGCACCTCTGCCGCTGCGATCTAATCCGTTTGGCCATTTTCTATGCCGGCCACTCAAAATGTTCTCTTGGCTTGTTGAGAATCAATTAATCTTTTTCAGATGTGCTTTGTCGTAGTTTTAAAAAAGGGCTCTCTTCACTTTATTCAAGTTCATCTCCATATTATTATTATCAGTGAAATCATCTTTTCCTCCGAAGATAATACAAGGAATATTCTTCTTACTTAAAATATCACAGCTTGTTCTTTTTTGATTCATGATAAATCGCTCATACGCATAAATATGATTATCTTTGCAAAAACGGGATCCCCACTGGAAAGTATTGAATATCTCTTTGTGATTCAAGCGTATTCTTTATTGAGTTGATATTGTTTGATATTCTAAAAATAATTTATTCTTCTGATCGTTAAAAAAAATGATCGATCAAAGTGAATACATATAAATAAAGAAAAATTATGTGAAAAGTATATCTACTCCTATATATTATCCTTGTGAAGCATTTATACGAAATGAATAATTATATATTTACATAAAATGTGCATGAAAGAGAATATATTTATTAAAAATATAAAGTCATGACGTATTTCACAAATAATTATAAATAAAAATTTTTGTTCTTCAATTTTTTCTTCATTTGATTTGTCCCAAGTTAATTTATTCGTCGTCTGGAATATTTCTTCATTTGCCAAGATTCCAGGTAACATTCTTCTTATTATTGTATATTTTTCTTTTACAATTTACTTTGAGTTATTATTATCATAGTTAAAGAATTACTACTAACAAGGAAGGTCTCCATTGGGGGCATACTCAGAATTTTTTGAAAAAAATACGAATTAAACTACTCATGTAGGTAATAAAGGATCAGTGAAAATTAGCGGCGGAATTACATTATTACATATGTAAAAAAATAAAATAGTTTGGAATAATTGGCGTGAAAAGCTGAAAGCGACGCGGGATTTGGCGTACAGTGCATTTCCTCGCCAAAAGCAGACGATTTTAACGAATCTGAAAATTGATTTCAATTGACTTCACTGTTAAAAATCTGCAGCATTTACTGCAACGTCACTCCACTACTTTTAAAGAATATCTCTCTTCTGACCAATGAGAATGCTCCATAGCACCGTGAATTGGCCGTGTCATACACTGTTAAAAATCTGCTGCATTTTGTTGCAACGCACTCCTCCGCTTGTATATAATATCTCTATTCCAACCAATGAGAAAGCTCCATTTCACGGCCAAGTAACCGTTTTCTATGCAAGCAAGGGAATGCGTTGCAACAAAATGCAGCAGATTTTTAACAGTGTATTTTTCAATTTGGAACAATTTTAATCAATTTAAATTGTGTTTTAAATGATAAAATATATTAATTTCATTTTGTTTAAGTACGTATAAACGTATGTGACAAAATTACACTTAAAGTAAAGTAAAAATGCAAAACTAAAATTACTTAAACTAAACTTATTTAAATAAATTGAACATAGAAAGTTTTTTCTTTAAAAAGTATTCGAAGCGTAAAAGCGTATTTTTCAAAATTTCGTTTTTTCGCCAACCGGAGATAAATCGCCAAATAAACGAAATTTTTATTATTTTTTTACGGACGTTATAAGGAGATTCCGCCGAAATGTTTTTTATAAGATGTATAACTATATGAGAAGAACATTCTGTAATTTTTTCAGATTTTTCTGAGTATGCCCGTATGGAGACCTTCCTTGTAAGAACTATAAAGGTTGCCTTTTGTCATGTTCTTTTATTACGGGTCTTTTGCTGGCATTCATCCAATGCAATGTCTTTCTATCCACTTGTATGATCACTTGGCCTATTTTAGATGAAACAAGAAATAAGTGTTCTCATCTCTCTTCTCCCAAACATAACAGTAGGTTGATGTAAAAGTCACCTATCAGAAGAAACGTTGCCTCAACGGTCTGGAACAATTCATCAAACCAATTTTCTGCAAAGAATCTCTGGGGAGATAATTGTTGATAATGCTGATCCAGGTGCCACGGACATTGATACTTACACCAAGAGCTTCAGTTCTGCCGGAGGAGTCGATAGTGAGAGAAATGCATGAGGATGGGTAAGAGGTGTGAACCGACATGAGGAGTCAACCACCGCGGCCACTACTACTTTCTGCCAAAAATATATGCATATAAGGGATCGAGAATCTAAAAAGGTCTCCTGTAGACAGATGATTTGGCAGTCCCCGATCAAAGAAGCATGAAATTAATGGCCTTTGGCTCGAATACTACGACAATTCCAATGTACAACCTTGAAGCTCATAAAGAGGAGAAAAAGAAACAACCAAAGTGGAAAAAGAAAGCCAGATGAACAAAGAAAAGACGAAAACTAGGACGAGCAGTAATAAAGAAAAAACAAATACCATGCCACATAAAAAAGCTATCCTTCTCCCGAAAAAAAGGAGGGGAATGGGGTAGACCCATTTCAAAGACATTAAGTAGTGAGAGGAGAGTGTCCACTTATAGTCTCATGCTGGGAAATGCCATCTGGAACCCAAGCTTCAGGAGAAGAAGTGTCCATGAGTAAGTCCATTAGGAGCCCCTTTCTCATATTGGCCTTCCATAATCTTTTGAGTTTTTCTGCCTTATGTGGAGATCGAGGTGAAGACGGAAGCTTATCCTTCTTTTAAGAGTGTGAAGGCAAAGAGGGGGAATCAAGCGAAGTTAATATTTTTTTCCCGGCACCAACGACAGCTAAAATAACCATAACAAGCATGCTCTAGCAGTTGGATGCGAGGCATCCAAAACCTGCTGCAGTATGCCAGCAATATTCTTGGCAAAACTTTGAAAAGTTTCTTGCAATTCAGTTTTGATGATGTAGTCTGTGAGCGATGAAATTCAAGCAAGTGATGAGGTGGTAGCAGCATATGATTTCAAATTTAGAGAAGTGGTGGTAAGGAATTGGCGCCGGGCCTCAGTAAATCCTAAATGGTGTTCGGTTTTGAATCTTAAAAGCCGAGCTTCTCGTATGTAGTGGGATTATGAAGGCATTTGCAATTCGCGCAAAGAAGGATGTCAGTAGGACAAGTACCTTGGTATGAGTCAGCGCACTGGTCGTATATACGATCACTTTTACAGGCTCGTGAATTATGCGTGATGCGTGAATTTGAAGCAGTTCAAGCATTTTTTCGAATTGTCCACACGGAGAGAAGATGGAATTGACCACTAGCATAGGGCGGAGTTCACAATGTTTCCCACAAGCATTTCGGTACTTGATTGGCTTTTGGTGAACGGTTGTGGGATAAATCGAGAAGCTGATTAGGTAGAAACCATCGTGACGTTTTATGACGTCAGAAATGCTAGTGGTCCATTGATACCATAGTTAAAGTCAATGGCAATGGATGTACGAGTCTGGCTGACTGTGTATATATGAGTAATTTACTTTGATGAGTAATTTTTATAAAATCAATGCAGTTGTGGGAGAGGACTTGTGAGGCAATGACATTCTTTAAAATAGTAGTGCAAATAGCCTTTTTCAGCAGTGAGGATGACAGACATGCCAACCAATACCAAATTTGCTAGCTTCTAGACGAATATTTTTGGAATTTCTCTGAAGTGAGAAACTGTATACTCGATTCTGTATAAACCAATATGTTTCATGCCAATATTGAAATTTCAGAGGGAGGAAGGATACGCACGAGTTTATTTCCTGTTGTAGCAGTGGTATGCAAAGTGGATGGATTTGTTTATTGTATTTGTGCCGTAAATTACGATTTCTGTTTTTTTTTAAGGCAGCTGTTATTTAAAAAGAAGTACATAAAAATTAATCAATAAAAAGCCTACGTTTTTGCAAACAACCAAAAGTTTGCAAAAATACAGTCTTCTGATTGGTCGATCTCGTTTCGCTAAACAGCGAAAAATGCACATGACATATACTTCAAACAATAATTAAAAAAATACAGAAACATAATTTAAATTACAAAAATGGAGTAGAAACTTGACATAGATTCTATATCTTTCAATAATTTTTTAGTTATTTAAAGAGTTTGCTTTTTCATCTTCTCTAGGTTGTTGCTATTAGTTGCAAGTTTAACAACTAGATGTCGCCATACATAAATTTGACAAAATAGTATTGTCATATTTTACCGACTCATCTAAGATTAAATTTATTAATGAAATGATGATGATGTTTGTTGTTGTTATTTTAGTATTTTTGGCGTTTTAAAAACATGTATGAAATGACAAATATTTCGGGTAGTTGCTTCTTTTCTTTTATCGTGCTATCGTCCGATATACAAATTTAAAATTTTCTTCACTCAAAGTATCCGATTATTAGTTTTTATCGACTATGTGGTGATGTTTTAGATATTAGTTTAATGGTAGGGTGATGGCTTGTGAAATATGTAAAAAACCATATATACCACCATCTGATGATAACTCGTTTAGCTTCGATGGGAAGCCTCATTTATGCAAGATTTGTGGTCAAAGTTTTGCATTGAAAGTACAGTTAAAACGGCATCTTTTAACTCACGAAGGTGATGTACCTTACGTATGCAGCAATTGTGAAAGCCAGTCTACTTCCTACAATTTAAGGTTGTCTCAAAAAGGAAACTTTGAGTGCGAAACTTGCAACAAATGTTTCAGCACAAAAAGATCGCTTCTAAGGCATGCCGGAGAACATACGATGGAGAATATATTGAACTGCGATGAATGTGGGGAATCTTTTAAAAACATGACTGCTTTAAAAAAACATATTGCGATTCACAAACCAAACAAGAATCAGGTGAGAAATAGTCGTAAAAACTCGAGTGAGACGTCATATCAGTGCCAAGAATGTGGGAAAATTTTTGCAAAGTTAAAACAATACGAGGTTCATTGTTTAAATCATAAAAAATATCACTGTAGTGAGTGTAATGTTTACTTTGCTTCGAACAAGCTCTTACAGGAACATCTGAGTACTAGTAATTGCTGTTCTAGATCTGAAACTTCGCAAGATTCCTCAAATTCTAATACTTTGACTAACTTCAATTGTGAAAGTAGGAAACACGAGTGCAACATATGCGACAAAAGTTTTACTCGAAAATCTGCTCTCGAAGGTCACATGGTTGGCCATTTCATGGAAGACAATCATGAAAGTCCAGCAGAAGATCAAGATGATTCTGACAAAGATATGGACTTTCAGTGTAATCCGAAAGACGAAAAATCAAATGACTTGTGCCTTCCGAAACTTAAAGTTCGACGTTCGTTCACATGTGAAAAATGCAGTTTAGTTTTCTCTTCTAAGATTCAATTGAATAAGCATATGCTGTCCCACAAAGAAAATCCTGTACCTAGAATCGAGATGGTAACATCTGAATATAAAAAAACATACACGTGTCGCGTATGCCGACAAACGTTTGACGTTAAAGAAGATTACAAACAACATAAGTTATCACACAACACGAGTGAGCCGGGCATGAAAGAGGAAAAGAACTATACGTGCCAGATTTGCCTCAAAGTGTTCGCTAGAAAGAAACATTTAAAAAAGCACGTCAAAACTCATTTGGATGATACGAGCAACGATTTGAGCATCAGCAAAAATCCTGCCGAAGAAAGCAGTGCTGATAAATCCTACTCTCAAGACGAGGTGATGATGTTTGGTGGTAAAAAAGAAAAAAGGGCCAAAAATTTCTCCTGTCGTTTTTGCGGGAAGCTTTTTGCTGGTGAGACATGTTTGAGAAAACACGAGGCCAAACATGACAAAAATGAAGAACAGTTTAAAGAAAAGGAAGAAACAGTGCATAAAGGTAGGAAAGGTAAAAAACCAAAAATTTTAATATGCGAATATTGCAACGAAGATTTTACTGGCAAAAGGCACGTTTTTGTGAAACATAGATTAAGTCATACGCCTGAAGTGTGTGGCATATGCGATGCTAGATTTACGGATCGTGCAAGTCTCCGAGAACATTGTAAGATTCACATTGGGACAGAAGAAGGTAAAAGGTTTCTGGAATGCAGCCAGAAGGTTCTAGATGCAAAAAATGGTGTTGTTCAACCTGAACCTAAAGTAGAATATATCTATCTTGTACTACGATGAAGTAGATTGTATGATATTTATATTTGCTTTTCATACATTGCTTGTCTTTTATATGATTATCATGGCATTGGAATTAGAGTCCGATACTGGTCAGGTTTTATCGGATACGAACCTGAAAATTCTATTTAAAATAAATCCAATCTGAATCCGGACTTGAAAGTAAATTAATCCCTGTTTTAATGCAAATATGGAAAAATAGTGTGCATTTACACCTTCTAGTTTCAATTTCATTTTTTAGTTAAAAAGTGAATATATATATATTCATTGATGTTCAAATATCATTTTTTTCATTTGAAAAGAAGGTAATACAGTAGACTCTCTAATACCCGTACAGCTTGGGACCTGGGATTATGCAAATTTTAGAATGTTGCAGATTTCTGATCATTGCTTTGTTTACATTTTTAAAACAGCTATTTAAATGTAATTAATAATGCAATCAAAATTTTAATGAACATGAATGCTTACAATATAGTAAAATATTAAAATTATTTTAAGGAAATTAATAATCTAAAAAAAAAAAATATATATATATTTTTTTAAATGATGAAAACATTAAAAGCAAAGGTTAAATAATCAATAATGTATAATTAAATATTCATTGTAAAGATGAAATGCATTTTTCTTAAATTATTCAATGAAACTCAAATGCTTCAAAGATGCATTACTAATTTACATCAAAATCATAAAATAAAGAATAACATAAAATAAAGAAGCTTTATTTCCGGCTTAACCAGACTTAATTATCATAAAAGCTTGATTAATGCATAAATACATTTGGCAAAACGATTGTGATTGCCAGTAATATCTTGAATTTTTTTCAGAAATAAATTTATTCTTCTTTCATGAAAAAGCATAAATTCAATAATATTAGCAAAAATTACAGTTAAAATATCTATAGAATTGATAAAATAATTAAATTTTGTCGGATAAATAAATTTTGTCGGGTTACCGAAAGTTTCATTGTTTACATCTGTGAATTATGTATGCATTTTAGGATTGCAAATTTGAGGGAATCTACTGTATGTATAACATAAAATTTTTGGTACTATGTTATCCCGTCAACCGATTTCGCCTAATTATACAAATCGCCAAACTAGTAGTCAAGTTATACATATTGACGTAATTTTTATTTTAAGTAATAAAAAATCAAATAATTAGTAGAATATTAATAAAAATACAAATAAAATGTTTAAATAAAAATCACTTAATGACGTTTTAAACATGTGTATCGTCATTGAATGTGACATTCACGATCACCCATTATTGGCATTTAAGATAGTTTTTTGGTCGACGGGATAACAGACTAGTACCAAATTTTTTCATTACATGGTGGTTTTTATTTGGGTTTATGGCCTTGGTGGTTTTTTAGAAAAGCCATTCAGACTTCAGAAACTCAGGTTCAGAATTCTTGTTGCCAACTTATATGAACAACTATAGAAACATGTTTTATGAACATTTGCTTGTTTATATATGAATTGATATCTATATATATACACTGGTGTGCAAAATTTAGGGACAAGTCCCAAAATGCCAGTTTTCAAGTGATAATTTTCACGCGAATATCCAAAAGGAAGTAATATAACAAGAATAATTACTATCCCTGCATTACAGCTAGTCCATATAACATCTCATTCAGGTCACACATGGTCACAAGAGTCACAGTCACTACAGTGAAACAAAAAAATAGGAAATTTCATATGTCTCTTTTATGAGTCTCAAATGACTACTATATGTGACTCCACTATCAAGTCACTGCGACTGCTGCTTTGTGACGAGTCACCAGGTGACTTTACAGTGTCGTGTTATTGAGACTGTCGTGTGACTGCCATTTGGAGGCTCAATTTCAAAGTCATTGTGAATGTTGCATTATGATAAATCACGAAACAATGTCCCAATAAAGTCACATGGTGAGTTTTCACCACTTTTCACAGTGGTTACTTCACAGTAGGGTCTCTTACCATTTGACAAAGTCTTGTGACAGAAAGTCACCATGTGACTTTAATGTGTCATTATTTGGTTATTTATAATAATGCAACATTCAGAATGACTTTGAAATTGAACCTCCAAATGACAGTCACACGAGAGTCTCAATAAAACGACACTGTAAAGACACCTGGTGATTCATCACAAAGCAGCAGTCGCAGTGATTTGACAGTGGAGTCACATATAGTAGTCATTTGAGACTCATAAAAGAGACGCATGGAATTTCCTATTGTTTCCCTGTAGTGACTGTGACTCTTGTGACCATGTGTGACCTGAATGAGATGTTATATGGACTAGCTGTTATGCAGAGATAGTAATTATTCAAATTATATTACTTCCTGTTGAATATTTGTGTGGAAATTATCGCTTGAAAATCCCTTCGTCCTTAAATTTTGCACACCAGTGTATAAATGTTTTAATACTTCTTGATTAGCTGGGTGCCAGTGTTATATAGGGGAGAGTGGGACATTGAAAGGAATGGGACAATAGGTTTTTCTCTTTATTTCTCATTCTAGACATTTCATTAATCACACACAAGATAAGATGAAGCAATGATAGTCCAATCTTCAATTGAAAAATTTTTTTTAACTGTATAAGCTTGCAGTTGTATAAAAGAAGAGATTATTTCAAAAATCAAAATTAAATTTGCTTCATATACTTTTTATGCTTTCTGTATATTAATGACTTGTTTATGCATAGATGTAGTAGTTTCCCTATTTATGGGAGCATTATACTGTATATTATCCATAACTTAAACTAAGCCTTAAAAGCAGCATTTTTGCTTATACAAGAAATTTAACACAAAACAAGGAAGTGGGGGAAGAATGCCGGATATGCCAGTAAAGGGAGGAATGAGACATGTCCAATTCCTTCTTTTTAATAAGATGAATGTAAATTTCTATGTTACACAAATATTTTTAACTAGTAATATATTAATTATAGTACTGATAATATTATTCATTTACAACCAGGGTTGGCACGGTTTAAACCAATTGGTTTTAACCATGGTTTAAACCACGGTTTAAACCAACTGGTTTTTTTCTCAAAAAAACCAATTGTTTTTTTTCAAATAAATCTAATGATATTTTCTAATTTTCTTTATAATTTAAGACTTATAAATTATTGTATATAAATATTTTTTACTTTTAACACTTTTTTTCGGCAATAAGTATTAGATATAGTGGGCCTAGGTTATTATTATTTTTTTTTATGTATAGAATGAAAATTACTATGCATTGGTGAACATATTCTATTGCTGTAAAGAAAAATCTTAGAACATGTGAATTGATCAAAGATAAAAGTGATTAAAAATATTCAATATTTAGTGTAAAATATTTTCATTAAAAAAATGCAGATTATTTAAAGCAATCTATCATAACATGTACAAGCTTTTGAATATGGAGCTACATAACTTGATGACCTTTAAAATTTTCATGAAATTTTAAATTTTTTTTAAATTATTTTTTTTATTGGGGAGATAATCTTTAAAAATTAAAATCAAAATATGAAGTTGTATAAGAGAGTATTAAAAAATTGGGTGCTAGTTATAGTATTTTAACAATAACAAACTAATTTTTCCCCTTTATCTGCTAAATCTAATGACCATAAATTTTGATTTCAAATTGTCTCTCAAAAAACGAAACCCCCAAGAAGTATCTCAAATTTATTTATTTTTTAAATTGTGGAAAATAATATTTACATTTATCAAACTACATCAGATGTTTATTATAAGTAATCAAAAGATTGTTTATAAAGATTTTCAAAATACTAATGTTTCACTGTGTAGAGTAGTTTATTGTTTGGATATAAGACTGTTTACTAAAAACTGTTTAAATTAAAATGACTTTTTTTAAAATTTTTTTACATAATTCACAATAATTATTTAATTTAAATTATTTTCAAATGAATTTATACTATTTATAATCCAACAATGTCTATTTTTATTAATGAATATGCATGTATATGTACTAAAAAAGGATGTTTTTAAAAAAACCCGGTTTAAACCAAAAAAACCTGGTTTAAACCAAAAAAACCGGTTTTTTTGGTTTTTTTTTAAAAAAACCTGGTTTTTTTCCAACCCTGTTTACAACAAAATATAAATAAATTGAATTGATGATTTTTTAATGTCATCTATGACTTACAATCCTGAATTTTCCTTCCAATTACGAAGATACTGGGAATTTTATTTTGTAGCACATACATTACATGATTTAGCACATACATCAATTTACAATTTTTGATTGTATATCTAGCTGACACTAGACTATTTGTGCCTTATAGCTTTCTTTTATTGCTGCCCCATATCTTCCTGTTAGTGGGCAGGCATGGGACAGATTTTGAAACTTACATTTTCTTTAATTATAAAATAGTTGTTGTATGTAATGTTTCTATATTATTCAGGGAGGTCAAAAAGTGTTTCCCCTTGCACTCTATAAATTGAAATTTTTGTGTCAAGCAGGAAGTTAATTTTCTTATTTTTATGAAAAGTGTCCCACACCATCCCACTCTCCTTTATATATGAGAACACGAGTTTTAAAATTCCTCTTATTAAAAATTTAAAAGATCAGTTTTTCTTTGTCAATCTATTCTGTTGGTGAATCTGTGTTGAACCAAACACTACAATCTGCAAAACAACTAATTTTATCTGCATTGTAAATTCAAAAAAAAAAAAAAAAAAAAAAGAATGAATATCAATGGATGCTATTTTTTTGCAATTTCCCAAAACCTGATTTTCTGGATTAGACTAGTTTTGAAATTCACGTCCATATGTTGGGAATATATGGATATAATAATTATATATGGAATATATAATTATTGTTTTTAGTATGCAAATTATTTTTGCTTGCATATAAAAATAAATACCGTAGTCCCCACATTAGCTGGCATGCCGCAAAATTTGAGGGAGACCAGATTTTTAAATATAAGTCCCTTGTCTTTTCCTCCATGCTGGAAAAAATGAGGAACTTCTAAAATGGGAAAGAAATGTGGTTCATTAGCTGTATTCAGTAGCCACAACTATATTGTTGGGAAGAAAGAGTGCGATATACAGTTTTTTCCTTTTTTCTAATTATTTAGTTTACTTTTTTTACATAAAGAGAATTAAAATGTGTTCCATGTATCAAATACTATTTCACAAAAAGCTCTTTCAGAACACCCATACTATATTTACAATGTTAAAATAGATTATCTCATAAATTATGACATGAAAAGAAATATTCTTATTATAAAGTAAGAAAAATATAATAATTATTTAAATATATAAAGAAAGAAATATGTGCTTACTATATATCAAAAATGTAACTTTGTGATAATTTAATTAACCTAATGTCGTCATCTTTGAGTAAATGTTATGCATGAAAATTTTACATAATAATAAGATAAATAAAACCTAATAATCACTAAAATATTAATTAATATATACAAAAAGGGAGAAAGACAACAAGTATTGATGTTTTTCTTTAAACTGAAAAATGTTGTTAGAAAAAACACCATAAATGAGTTGCACATCCTCCAGTAGCGAAACTTCATATTTCCCAGTATGCTGGTAAATAAGTTTTTCCGGTATGCTGATGTACTTCTATTTTTCTGGCATGCCGGCTAATGCAAGGGAATATGGTAAATGGCATTTTTTATATGAAGTAAATTTTATAAATATTGAAAAAATTATGCATATGAATTGCCTTCAGTCATCAAGATTATCTTTTTTTTTAACCCACCAAGGCCTCTTATACTAGAAAAATACCTGAAAAAATAGTTTCAACTCTCTCTCTCTTTTTTTTTTTTTTTTTTAATTGAGTCAACTAGAAACCAAAACATTTAAATTCCACCCAACTTGCAATAAAAATAAAAATGAGTTAACCCATCCTGGGACAAGTTTTGTGTTAAGTTTAAGTAAAAAGAATATGATCTGATCTGATACAGGACTCTAATTGAAATTAAAAAGCTTAGTCAAGCTGCATTTATAAATGAATGCTTAGGGATTTAATTTTCAACTAGCATTCCCAAGATATGGAAGTTAAGGCATCAAAATAATGATGTTTGCCATGTTAGCACTACCAAAATGCTTGAGCTATATCTGCTTTTAATTCTTCGGTTTACTTATGTCTTCCATAAAATCAGCAAAATATCATTAATGATATTATCTTATCTTTTTCATAAACATAGAATAAAGTAGGATTTCTCATGAAATAATTTTTAGAAAAAGAAAATCGTTCCTTGAAAATTTGTCTAATAGATGGCGCTGTGTCATACTGTTCGACTTGATTTTGTCTGCTTCAATATGTTCCACCAATAATCTCTTTGATCATTGAGATTCAGCCAATGAATATTGTCCACTAGAGGTACTGGTATGTAATTGTTCTATTCTAACTGTTGTTATCAGCTTATTTAAATCCAAAATCCCAATATGATAGTCACATTATTTTGTGAGAAGTCCTTCTCTATTTTATGCTCATGATTTCCTTATACTATCAAAAGTTCAAGTAAAATCTAAAAATCAATTTATTTTTATGTTAATAATGTACAATACTTTTTTTTGAATGATTAGAAATCCTGGTAAGGATAAAAGCTAATCTTGAATAAAATTACAGATAGATGTTAATTTCATCTAATTATTTGTTATTTGTTTGTTTTTTTAACAAATTATTTTTAAACCATTTTAAAATAAACTTATTTCTGTTTTAAGTTGTGTTTGTGTGTCTATATACTGCAAATGACTGCTATTTTTTGGACAAATGTATAATAAAAATTGCAAAAGGGGAAGGGAAAATTGCAAGGGACTGGAGAAAAAAATGGTGTATTCTTATAAAGGATCTGTTAAAATATAATATAGAACAATCAAAGCTCTGTAATCCATACAAGTTGGGGCCATAGGTTGTGCAGATTATGGAATATTACGAATTATAGGGTATTATGGATTATATGTCATTTTATTATTCCTAGGCAGCATTTTAGTTAAACATGATTAATTTAATATGCTATTTCAAAAAAGTGCCTTTTAAAAGTTATTTTATTAAAAAATTGATATATACATGCATTTAAATAAAAATAATTACATATGTTCCATAATACAGTACTGGTAATAAAATAAATGAGTTATATTTAAAAAAAATAGATGTTTTATTATGATTTTTTTCAATTTCTTTATTATTTATTAAAAAAAAAAAAAATCTGGATCACAAATTTGTAAGTTATCTGAACTGTTTATTTCACTGTTTACATTAGCAAAATGACATGAATTATAGAAAATTGTGGATTATGGATATTATATTGGGTTGGGGAAAAAGTAAATTCGTTTTTTCCCAATAGGTAGTTTAAAGTCCCATATCTCGAGTAATACTTACTCAATTAAGTCATACTATACAGCGTTTGAAAGGTAACAGTTTCTAGAAAATTCTAGATATAAAGGTAGCATCATTTGTTTAACCAGTCAAAAGTTATTGTGTTTTAAAAATAGAGATTTCAGAAGATCATTTTCGTCACATTTTAGTTTTTTACTTCTAAAAAGGGAAAAATTGGCGCAGGGTCATCGAAACTTGTGTGGCATTTATGGTGATCAATGCTTAAGTAAACGCCAAAGCCAGAATCTGTTTTCTCTTTTTCCTTCCGAAAATTTCGATGTTGAAAATGAACCTTTCCCTGGCCGGCCAATCCTTGAAAAATTCGATGAAATTTTAAAAACAATCCAGGTAGACTGACATATTTCTTCCCACGACATTGCTACAGAACTAAACATTAACCATAAACCACTTTTGAACCATTTACATAAAATTGGATACCAAAAGAAACTCGATACTTAGGTCCCCATAAACTTACAGTGAAAAATTTAATGGAGAGTTTTCATTTGTGAATTGCTACTGAAACGGTATGAAATCGAGCCATTTTTTAAACAAATCATTACGAGTGATGAAAAGGGAATCATGTATAACAACAATGTGCTAAAAAGATCGTGATCGAAGCTTCACAAATGGTGGCAAAGTCCGGATTCAGAGTTTCCCCCAGAGGGTTTCAGGGGGGCGCGGCACCCCTCCTGCCCTTTCATTTAAAAAATAGCGCCCCTCTTGCCCCTCATCGAAAAACTAGCGCCCCTCTTGTCGTTCATTCAAAAAAATAGCGTCCTTTTTGCACCACATCAGAAGAAACGGAACTCTTCAGCGATGATGCGGACGTGCTATAATGCGTAAATTACGCAAAAAAAATAGCTCTTAACGTCCCACAAAACGCATTATTTCATCAAAAAATTGTGAAAAAACGTAAAATTTCATTCAAAAATCGAGAAATAACGTGTAATTTCCGGCAATTTGCAAAAAAATGGCTCATTTCGCCACAAAATACCGAGAAAGCGGCAGATTTTCTTAAAAGATCGTGAAAAAATGATAAATTTCTTCCAGAAATCACGATAAAACGGAAAATTTTGTCAAAAGATTTGCAAAAAAATGGCATATTTCATCCAAAAACCGCAATAAAATGGAAAATTCTGTGAAAAAATTCACGAAAAACGGCAAATTTTGCCAAAAATTTGCAAAAAATGCAAAATTTGTTAAAACACTCCAAAAAAAACGGCAGATTTCATCAAAAGATCACGAAAAAATGCAAATTTCGTCAAAGGGGCACAAAAAAAGCTAATGCCAGCAGTGAATTTTTTTTTTTTCGGAACTTACATTTTTTCATGTTTAAACGTGACAAAATTGGCAGTTTTTCGCTATCTTTTGACGAATTTTACCATCTTTTGTGAGCTTCTAATAAAATTTGCCGTTTATTCGCAATCTTTTCACTAAATTTGTCGTTTTTTTGCGATTTTTTTGCAAAATCTGTCGTTTTTTCTCGATCTTTCAACAAAATCTGCTATTTTTTGTGATCTTTTACCGAAATCGGCCGTTTTTCAGCGATCTTTTAACAATATTTTCCATTTTTTCGCGGTCTTTTAACAAAATTTACCTTTTTTTTTCTTTTTTTTCAATTTTTTGACAAAATTTTTGGATTTTTTTTCTCGATTCTTTGGCGAAATTTCTGTTTTTTCACGATTGTTTTAACTGGTATGTTCTAGATTCAACTCTATAAAAGTGCCCTTTTCAGAACAGTAGCTCCCTGCCCCTTTTTAATCCTGGGGGAAATTCTGCCCAGATTGATGCCCACGAAAGTGATTCTGAGTGTTTGGTAGGATTGGAAAGGAATTTTCCATCATGAGCTGCTCAAACCTGGCCAAACCATCAATTCAACTATCTTCTGTAAACAACTAATGCGATTGAAGCAGGCAATTAAAAAATCCGGTCAAAATTGATCGAAAGGAAAGGCGCTGTCTTCCATCACGACAACGCTAAACAACACGCATCTTTAGTCACTCGGCAAAAACTGAAAGAGCTTCGTTGGGAAGTTTTGATGAACCCATCATATAGTCTGGACCTAGATCCGACGGATTACCATTTGTTCCGCCCTATGCGGTACTCTCTTGAAAGTACCTCCCGAATAGCGGACACCTTTATTTAACGGACAATTTACCGATCCCCACTCCCAAAATCTAAATTTTTGTATGTTTGACCTCTGAATTTGCTGGTTTCAAAAAAGGCTTGTGAAAATCACCTTATTCAGTTTTTTGCCCAGAACTCTCAGAAATTCTACAGTGACGGAATTATTGTTTTAGCAGAAAAATGGCAAAAAGTCATCGAACAAAATAGCACATAAATTTTGATTAGTTTTGTTTTATTTATATAAATAAATTCTGAAAAACACGAAAAAAGCGAACTTACTTTTTCCCCAACCCAATACAGTAAAACCTCCATAACGGACACTCCCGAATAGCGGACACCTTTATTTAACGGACAATTTACCGATCCCCACTCCCAAAATCTAAATTTTTGTATGTTTGACCTCTGAATAACGGACATTCCGAATAGCGGACAGTAATTTTCGCGATAAAGTATGAGAAATTGTTTTTTAACGAAGAAAAAGAAAAGTAAAAAGCTCTAAATATGTCAGGGCAATGTGTCGAAATTTTGTGATCATAGATTAATGTAGAGAGTGGGCCGGGTCCCACCCGGGCCTTCCCTCCCACCTCCAGTATTAAATTCAGGGGATGGTACGAGGGACATTACCTCCCGGAGCATCACCCCCCCCCCCCCCCAAACTCCCCTCCGGAAGATTTGAGATTTTATGTTTTTAAGAAATAGCAAAATACAGTCAGATGTGACACTTTTTTTTCTTTTTTTTTAAAGATGATTCAGGAAAATCAAAATTATTGACATGGTTAAAACTTCACATTGAAAAAAAAAAAATGTAATCTTTAAATGCTAAAGGAAACTTTTTAAATGCATTTTTTTCGCAGGAATGTAATAAACAGTGTACAAAGCAATATACCATTTTATTTCAATTTTATTGCTTAAATAATAATTTAAATTTCTGGTTAATCATATATTAGAATTTTAATAAAACATTTTAATAAAAATTTTAATTTTACTTATGAAAGGTGTTATAATAAAAATAAAAGACACTGACATGTTTCGGAACCGTCAAATAAGTTCCATAATCATAATATAAATAAACTAAAATTTCAAAATATTTCACGGTCAATACAAATGACACGCAACAATGAGATATAAATAACAAAAAAACACAAAAAACACGCGCTCTATTATAAATACTAAAAATATAGACCATGATCAAAATATAAATAAAAATAAAATTTCAAAATATTTCACGGTCAATACAAATGACACGCGACAATGAGATATAAAAATACCAAAAAGCACGCGCTCTTTGTAAAAAATTAAATTAAAAATAGACCATGATCTAAAAGAATTTCCAACATGGTTCTTATATCTCATTGTCACGTGCCATTTGTATTGACCGTGAAATATTTTGAAATTTTATTTTTATTTATATTTTGATCATGGTCTATATTTTAATTTAATATTTATAATAGAGCGTGTGTTTTTTGTTATTTACATCTCATTGTCGCGTGTCATTTGTATTGACCGTGAAATATTTTGAAATTTTAGTTTATTTATATTATGATTATGGAACTTATTTGACGGTTCCGAAACATGTCAATGTCTTTTATTTTTATTATAACACCTTTCTTAAGTAAAATTAAAATTTTTATTAAAATGTTTATATAAAAGGTGAAGGTTTTAAAATCTGATGATTTAAAAAATCAATTGGATTTAATTAACTTTTTATCATATATTAGAATTTTAGGACATATAAAAGTCAATTAATGAAAACTTAAGCATTTCTTAGCAATTTTTGAATCTCCGAGTTTTTCCCAATAGCGGACACCTCCGAATAGCGGACAGTTTCTGCATTCCCGTGGTGTCCGTTATTTGGAGGTTTTACTGTATTATTACATCTGGGAAAGATGATGTAGTAATGAAAGTAGGATATGGATTATGTGGATTCTGAAAAACATATTTAAAAAAAAAAAAAAAAAAAAAAAAAAAATTGCCGTCTGTCCATCTGTTTGTCTGTAAACGCTCTATCTCCTGAACAATTTGAGATAGAGGCTTGGAATTTTGTATGTACTTAGTATGTAAGAATGGGGCGAAGCCTATTTAATATCAGTAACCGCGATTATCCGTAATATTTTTTTTTCGGACTCTCGAAAAATTTGTTCTGATGAAAAGTGCATAAAAATTTTCAATTTTTTTTTCAATTTTTATTTTAAGGAGTGAACGTAAAAGACAATAAAATAATAAAAATTTTGCATAAAGAACGAAGTCGATAGGATTATTAGTTGCCGAGATATTTGTAATCCTGTTTTCCACATTCTTCGATTTTTCATGACCCTGTATTACATTCAAATTTCAATTCAAAGATATATTTTAATTGGAAATGAAACGCTTAATCAGACGCAGTAAACTAAGGTTCACACACTCCTTATATTTTTAAAAGATTCTGGCATCAGTATTGATAAGAAAATTTATATTTAATTTTTAAGAAACAGAATACCTAACCACAGCCTTCATTATCATTGCACTGAAATACTTTGAAAATACTGTTACAATTTTGTGGTAAAATTGTGCGAGCCCTGTAAACTGTTAGTTAATATGATTATTATTTTGGAGTTATAAGGATATTTCTTTTACGCGATTTAGTACTACTCTAGTAGTTTGGCATTTTATATAATTTGTTGAAATTGGTTCATCAGTAATTCATGAAGAGAGCATTAGTATGTATATTAAAAATATTTAAATATATGTTTAAATTTTGTTTTGGAATTGCAATGCATATTATAAATAGTTTTCACACATTTTATTTTCACATATTATATAATGCATATCCATGATGGCAGCGTTAGAATTCCTAAAAAAAAGTCACTGGTCCCAAGGACCAGTAAGCATGAGAATTTACTGGTCTGCAGACATCATCACTGGTCCGCTACATAAAATTCTATTAAATAATTTTAACACTTAGAATGCCCCCCCCCCCCCCCCCACTCCCTGGAAAATAAACTTATCCAAAATTTTCAGCATAATAAAATGTAAAATTATAATTTGCTAAAACTTAAATAAACAGTATGTAAAGAAAAACTATCAAATTATTAGATATTTTATTTGCCATTACTTATTTCAACTGACTGAAAGGTTTTTTCAATTTTTCTCCAGATTGTAGCCAGAGTGGTGGAATTGAAGTGTCAGTGAATCAGCTGGACTTGAGAAATCCTGGGTCCCCGGGACCTCTAAAATTCTGGCTCCCTTTTCTACAAAAGCGGGTCCCCACTAATAATAAGTCATATTTTTCGATGCGAAAATTGAACTTGTTCGTTTCCACAAGAAAAATAAAATGCAATAATTATTTTAATAATAATAAATAATTAAAACCAATATTAATTTAAGAGAAATTTTCTGTACTTTTTAAAGAATAAATCTGCAAGATACAAATTTAATTATAAAATAATGCTTATTTAAGTGTAGAAGATAACAAGTTTCACGATTGTTTGCATTTCTTTTAAAATAGGGCAAGACAGGTTTACTGAAAAAGACATTTTTGTTGAAAAAGGGATATTTTTGTTGAGTAAATGAGTACTTTGCTTAATGAAATGGTGCTTTCAGGAGTCACATTCACTCAGAAATATTTAAAGCAATAAAAAACCGATTGGGAAGCAGGAAAATCTGTTTTTGGAGCAGCAACAACAATTTTGAAGCAGGAAAATTAGTTTTTAAAAAAGAAAAATTGTCTCCCGGCATTCACTTATTTAAAGATAAAAAGCCAACGATTATAAATGCACAAATAATCGTTGGCTTTTTATCTTTAAACATTTTTGAACAAAGGCTTTATTTGCTATTTTAATTCACTTATTTATTTATTTATTTTTTGTGTGTGCTTTTTTGTCGAAATTTCCGTTTTTCGCGTTATTTCGATGAAATCTTTTGTTTTTTGGGATTTATTGACGAAATATACCATTTTTCGCGATATTTTTTGACAAAATTTGCCGTTTTATCGCGATTTTTGGACGAAATTTGTCGTTTTTTTCGCGATCTTTTGAAGAAATCTGCCGTTTTTTCGGGTTTCAGGATGAAATTAACCATTTCTTCGCGAATTTTTTGACAATATTTGCCGGAAATTAGTCGTTATTTAGCGATTTTTTTAACAAAATTTGTCATTTTTCGCGATTTTTTTGACAAATTTTGCCGTTTTATAGTGCTTTTCAGAAAAAACTTGCCGTTTTTTTTCGAAGAAATCTGCCTTTTTTCGCAATTTTCGCAATCTACCATTTCTCCGCAATTTAAAAAAAAAATCTGCCATTTTTCGCAATTTTTTGACAAAATTTGCCGTTTTTTCACGATCTTTTGAAGAAATTTGCCCCTTTTTTTCGGGTTTTGGAATGAAATTAGCCATTTTTTCGAGAAATGTTTGACAAAATTTGCCGGAAATTAGTCGTTATTTCGAGATTTCTTAACGAAATTTGCCGTTTTTTTGCTATCTCTTAATGAAATTACGCGTCCCGTGGGACGCGTAAGAGCTATTTTTTGCATCCCATCACCGATTTTTTGTGTAATTTACGCTCTCTAGCGCGTTCGCGGCATCGCTAATAATAAAAAATATCTTATATGCGATCGGTTGCAGTTCTTTCAGGGCCTGAAAAAAGGCGCTGGTCCTGCAGACCACTAAATTTTTCAAATTAGTGGTCCGATTGAATTATCTGTGGTCTCGGACCAGCGGACCACCAAGGATTTCGAACGCTGCATGATGGGTAAGTATCTCGGTGGTCCCCAATGACTAGTTTTTTGTTAGAAATTAAGCCGTGACTCCATACACTCAATTTTGTTCTCTATTCAACAATGTTTATTTCGTGTATATCTTGTTATTAATTGTAGACTCATTAGAAGAGTCATAAAAAAGCATTTTCCACCCCAAAAGGGTAAAAGAACGGCTCATCTGCTGGGCTTGACTACAAGTGAAAATGAAAAACACATTTTTTTTATTAATTGACTAAAATTAAGAAAACTAATCAAGATTTCGATCTGAAAATTTCAGAGGAATGTAGATTTCTTTTTATATCTGAATAACCATTTAACAAAATATCGTACTTTAGTTTTTTGTGAGAACTGATGATCACTGTATAAAAATTCGGAGAAAGAGCCAAGTGGGAACATAAGTATTTATTAAAAACTGAACTAATAAGAGATCCCTTTCAGCAGATAAACTAACCCTCTAATTAATTTTGAATATAAAAGAACATTAATTATTAAACAATGACAAATGTTAAAAACATAATTTAAAAGAATTTTATGAACTTAATCGAAGATTATTAATGTGTTCTGTGATAAGAAGAATCCCTTGATACGAGTTAAAAGTTGGTATAAAAGGATTTCTTTCTTTTTATTTCTCCCCCTTTGTGTTTCTAAATATAGATTTTGGTTTATTTACCACTATTTTCAAGCATGAAAATCTCATTCTTTTCTCGGGTTCTATGAGACCGATTTCAAAAGGAATTGCTTAATTCAACTTAGGTTGGGATTTTGTTACATATTTTAACGCCCAATTTCATTGTCATGGGGCGCAACCTAATTTTGGGTACTATGGGTTTGATTTCAGCAAGGTTTGGCTCATTCAACTTGGTTTTCAATCGATTTTTGTTTAACTGACCATTTCTTAATAACTCAAATCCTATTGATAGTAGCTTTTTGAAATTACTTACAAATTACATTATAATGATTAGCTTTCATAGTCTTAAGGTTAATTTATAAGTAGTGGTTTCCACTATTTTCAAATAGTAGTTTGAGCAAATTCATAAATTAAATTCTTGGCTCTGGTACCAATCCAACTTTTTAACTAAGGACTCCAATATTCCAGATTTAGCATTTGTCAAAAAATATTTTCATCTCCCACCCCACAGTTTGCTTCTCAGATGATTTTTTTCTTAATTGAGCCCCTATTCCCTCAAATTAACATATCTCTAGATAGGTTAAATAACGAAGTTTTGTGCGAATAGAGGATTGTTTATAACAGAATGTATCCTTGCAGAGCTGTCCTTAGGGGTGTGGGACAGGTGCAGCCGCACAGGGCCTCGCGCCTAGAAAAGCCTTGTGCTTTGGTAAAATAATAATAATGATAATCATTTCAATTTTAAAAACACCCAAATATTTTTTTTTAAATTGCTGTAAGTTATTTATTTCACGATTAAATTTAGATATTTAAAAATGTTTATTTATAAAATGTAAAATTTTTATCATAAATTGTTACTCAAACATTCAAAAGCAGAAAATATTCCTTGTAGTCGTATAATCTATTCTCAATCTGTAGCCATACTTACACTTTAGTTTTATGAACATGTTGCAACATTGTTACAGAATATGTGGAATAAAAATTTCTTAACTGAAAAACAAAACTCTTGTTGCCACCCTGCAAGCAGTTCTGAACTCTTCCCCTTATTGCAGACGTATTGGTGTTAATTCTGTAGGATAATTTTACTTTGGCCTCTCGATATATTTAGAAAAAAATGACAAAATTTTCAAACAAGCAATGTCGATTATCATATTTCTTCCCTATCAGAAGATGAAAAATCCTATTTCTATGTTTTTTTAAGGGTTCATACAGAGTTGCAAAGAAAAAATCCAAGGAGTACATTAATTATATAAAGAGTCCAAAAAATTTTAAGGAATTGCCACTTTTGTTGTTATTTATGTGGCATTCACTTGCACAGCCCCAATTCCGCAGGAATTCCGTGAGTCCCCCCCCCCCTCCACCTGGGGGAGGGGTATCCGTGATCTTACACGAAATCGGCGCTTTCCCGTGATCTTCAGACGAAATCTGAGATTTATCTGTGATATTTTGTCAAAATCAGTGGTTTTCCCGTTTTTTTTTCTTTATGAAATCAATGTTTTTTTCAATGATTTTTAGACAAAATTTGCATTTTTACATGATCTTTTCTCGAAAACGGCGTTTTATCCCTGCAATCTTTTGATGAAATAGGCTTTTTTCCGTGATCTTTTGATGAAATAGGCTTTTCTTTTTCAATGATCTTTAGACAAAATATTTGTAAGCTATCTTTTATCGAAAACAGCATTTTTTTCCTGCGATCTTTTAACGAAATCGGGGTTATATCCACAATCTTTAGACAAAATCAATGTTTTTTCTCGGTCTTCAGACGAAATTAAGAGTTTTATCTGCAACATGGGTGACATATCTGGTGAAATTGCCATTTTAATTGCGGTCTCACAGGAAATTCGCGTTTTTCAGTGATCTTTTGACAAAATTCATTGACAAAAACATTGACGAAATCGTCGTTTTCCCACGAAATATTGATGAAATGTATGCTTTTTCGGCGATCATTTCATGAAATTTGCATTTCTCAGCGACTGTTTTTCCGCGCTCAAAACTTTACAAGTTGGCAACTATACGGAACTAATAATCCAATTTCAAATTTTCGGATGAGAATCACCCCAAAATCCACCGTTATCAGCAAAATTGAGGATGAATAGTATTATGAAGAAGAAATCAAAGTTGTCTATCGAGCTGTGAAGGAATTAAACAGTGCAATCATTTTTTGAAATTAGAAGCTTAGAGGTGTGTCTGGATTATTATTTTCACTTTTCTTTCCCTTATGGCCGTGAAAAGTAAATCACTTTGGTGGCTATTAGTATGATCCCAACCAATCACTGCTGTACTTCTGATGAATGACGTGCATAAAGGGTTTATCGTGCGTTTTACAATCGTGATTTTTTTTTTTTTTCCCTGGGAGCAATATTGCTTGCGTGCAAAACCACAATACAATTTAAGGAGTTTCTAAGGAGTATTTTGTTTATCTAAGTAGTTCTAGTACTACTTGGGAACATTTTCAATTCTAAGTAGTTTCTAAGGAGTCTGTATGAACCCTGTTTTTCCCTATGAGAAAATGGAATATACCTTTTTTCTTTCCCTTCCGAAAGAGGAATGGGAGATTTAATTTTCTGATAAGGAAAAAATGTAATCACCATTGTCATTTTTTTTTCTTCAAAAAAAAAAAAAAAAAAAAAAAAAAAAAAATAATAATAATGAGATTTTTTTTTTTTCCCATGTTTTTATACATAAGTTCAAGTACTGCATGACATATTTTGTTTTGTGTAACTGTGACATTTTTTTGAGCTAACACAAATTTAAATGTTGCAGATTTTGAATATTTAACAGATTATATTTGCTAACAGCAACAATATCCGAGTGCATTACTATATTATTTAGCTTGTCCTAATAGTACACTTTCATATTATTTAAGAAAAAGTTTGGGGTATTACTGATTAAATAGTATATTAAATGCAGAAAATGAAAAAAAAAAAAAACGTCATTTTGATGGTACTTTGTGGCAATATAACAATGTAAAGTAATAATGTCCCATGAAACAAATTTTAATAAACAGGTAGTGTTATACTAATAGTTTATGTCAAAAGAATTTTGGGATGTTGCTTGCCAGAGATATAGCACTCCAAACATATCGGCATTTCATTTTTCATGAAAAATGGCATTCACAACTTTGAATTTAAACATTTTCTATAGAGAAGAGAAATTTTTTTTCAGGACTCCAAAATTGCCCATTATTCACTAAATATGATTTATTTCAACATAAAAAGAAAAAAAAAAAAAAAAAAAGGTCAAGCCAATGAAAAAATACGACTATCAAAATATAACTTTTTTGTCTGAATTTCAAAGTAATGGCTATTAATCAAACAAATCATAATCTGATTTAATTCTAATACATATCATACATATACTCCAGAGATCAAGCAGTAAAAATTTTGTAGGGTGATATTTGCTAACTTAACTGATTTTTAGCATAAAATAAACAAACAAAAATACAATAGTAAAAAAATACATAAAATAAGATTTTAACAGCGAAATTTTATTGGGTCTCCAACTTTTATGTATGGGGCTACAAAATGCACCAGGTCTCAATATCATCAAGACCTAATGACATCAATGTTTTTGATGTGAGCAGCATTTAAAGTGGTGCCCTTGTAAGAAGGGAAAGTCATTCCATCAACAGCTCAAACAGCACATGTACATCTGTACTTTGTTATCAAAGGGTTTTAAAGGAACTACAGAAGAAAATTTCTGCCTATCTGCTTTATCAAATGACATTCAAGTGACTACAAATGCAACTACAGTCGACTCTCAGTAATTTGAAATCTGATAATTCGAACCTTCGCTTAATTCGAACTAAACATGAAGTCCCGAAATTTTCAAAGGCAGAATAATGTCAAACTTTTTCATTAATTCGAACTCATTTTCTCTTGACATCGTTTAATTCGAATTAACGAGAATTCCTATTTTTCATTCTTCCTTTCTTTCTCACGGATTTCAGATCATTTGAGAAACTTTCTTTGATTTTTGTGAAAATTGTTCCGAACGAGTATACATATAATTCAATGCATTTGATATTCACTTTCGTAATGCCCCGTATGTCCGTCAGTGACAATTTAATTTTTTATTTCATTATGCTTGTTTTGCATCTTTTAATTAATTTAATGTACTTATACATTCTAATTTAATATTAAGTCATAGTCTAATGACAACAGACGAAATAAATTTAAAAAACACTATAACATTAATTCCTTTGTAATAGTATCATATTAAGCATGTTTTCATTTCATATTTCCATAATTCGAACATTTCTTGTGGCCCCGACGAGTTCAAATTAACGAGAGCTGACTGTACATTTAACAAGTCAACATTTCTTCGGATCAACATGTACATTTAAAAATTTTCACAAAGCTATCACTACACTTTGACAGCTGTATAAATAGCTTCTGTTACCACTTACATTAACATTATCATACTGCATATGTGCATGAAACAAGTCAATGACCACAAACCTGCATCATTTTCACCAACTATGAGGAAGCCATGGGCCAGAATGATTGTACTCAAGAGTGGCCACAGAAGCTTTGACGGGCAAAGTTACAGTCTAATATCTGTAAGAGGAAATCATTAACTATCACCCCTTTCCGGTAGTAGCTATCTAGACATAGATCATGCTGCAGTAGAGTCTGGAAGAAAAACTTATCCCATGTTGGCTTTGACCCTTTCCAGACAAACAAATTCTGTTATAGCAGTATCACATGAACTCTTTTCGCCAAACTTTCCCCCCTACACAAGGTTGGCAAGTTTTTGACAGTGTACGGTTTTATCCGGTTAAAACCGTGGTTTAAACTGTCATGGCTAAAACCTCTTGTCAAAAACCTCAAATACTACACTGATCTGTAAAATTTCACATTAAAAATCTGTCACAAATATAAAATATTAGATGTAATATTAAAAATTCACTTTTACTGTATTTTATATTATCATTTCCGGGAAAAAAAAAATTGTCATAAATCTGAAAATTTGGCCTGCCTCCCAACTTGCTCAACTAGCAATGCTTCTGCTATCAAGCCCTGCTAGCTTAGCACCAATTTAGAGAGTATTTTGTAACTTTGGCTTCATACACTCTAAATTCATAAACAATTTGGGTGTAAATAAATGTGCTAAATTGGTTAAGTGCTATAAGATGCTGTGGGGTAAAATTGATCCAGATTATTTACTGTACAAAATCATTTTCTACTGTTTGAACATTCTAAAAAACAATGTTTTATTGCAATTAAAGCAATTTAATTTTTTTGTAATTATTAAATTACAGTATAATTAATTTTAATTAAAAAATTATTCAATGTTTCTCTCTTGTTCTTAAAATGTTTAAAGCGCATTACACGTTTTTGACGGTTTAAACCAGTTTTTGACATTTGTCATGTCAAAAACCAGTTTCTGACGTCAGAAACCTAACCCTGCCCCTACACAACATTACAGTCAGCAAAATGCTGCCTGACCTTGAATCTGGTCGTATTTTCGCTTACCGAGCATTTCGTGCATTGCACGGAAAAAGTTCATTCATTCAGCGCTGATCAACTGACCAATAGGAGCGGAGCGAGAAATTAAATAACCTCGCGAGAAGTTTGAAAAACCTGTTTACCGAACACTCTGCAAGATGAACGATAGTGTTTTGTAAAATGTTTGCCGAAAAATCTTTCTCTGTGTGATACAGCTCTTAGTAAAATGAAAAATTATCAACTGACACCGGAATTTACACATGACTTATTTAGAAATTTAGAACGCCCTAATTTAAGCTTCGATTGTAAAAGCAAAATTTTATTAAAATATTATTGGTGCTGTTTGGAAGTTTTGAATTAAAATTAGGTATATCTGGACTGGACATACTGAGCCGGAAAGGGTTAAGAGTGTGCACAGGTACAGGCAATGCTTGATAGCGTTTACGCTAATCCCAAAGAAGCATATTGGGTCTCTGCAGAAGCAAGCCTGGTGATCACAAAAGGTACCATGTGATGAAATGGCATGAAGTCACATTGCAGCTCACTAAATATGATTTATAAGAACAAACATCTCATACAGCATGCACCCAGTTTCATAGTTTTGAAACTGGATAAAAATAACAACATACTATTGAGAAATTATAATTTAAAAAAATTTTATGGTCGAACAATCGAAGCAATATTGCAGACTTGTGACTTTGAACAATGTTTTTTACATCACTGAACAGCATTTTTTTTAACAAAATGATCACTATTTTTCCAATGGTTTAGGAATGAAACAGTGTTAATGATGTAGATGAAGAAGTTTTATATAGTAATAAATACAGACTATTGGCAGGGCTTGAATTTCAGGGCAGGATGGCGGGATTCGTGCCTGAAATTTTGAAATCCTGCTCAAAAAATTATTGTAGGCAAGAAGTTCCTGCCCAAAGAAATAATCACGAATTTTCCGAAATATTTTGCATTTTGAAACTACGATTAACTATTCACATTTACTAACTTTTTTTTTTCCTGAATTTTGTGATATTTTTGTGTGACTGAATGACATATTTTGCGAGTTTTTTATTGTAAAAATTTGTTGGAATTCACTCTATTTTTCTGCAACCAATCATCAAATTTAGCTTGTCTTACTCATATATATATATATATATATATATATATATATATATATATAAAACATTTTGCATAATTATTCTGAGTTGTTGATAAAAATTGTTTCAATGGTATTTTGTCATGTCAATTCTTCAAATAGCACATAAAATAACAGTAGCTTTTAAAGATTTTTTTTCTCCCTCCAAAACAGCTTAGCTCCCCTCCATTTATAAATGTTGGGAGGGAGACTCTCCTCCTCTGGAAAATTGAATTTCAAGCACTGATTGGTGTTTTTTAAATTAAATGAAAATGACATACATTTTAAATTCCAATTTTGAAAAAAGAATACAAATACACATATTTTAAGCACCAGTTCAAATTTTATTCAAAGAAAAAAAGATATAAAGTGTAACATTTTTACATATTATTTAAAAAAAAAAAAAAAAAAAAAAAAAAAAAAAAAAAAAAAACCCACAGGAATAAAAAATGTTAAAATATCACATTTTTATCACAAAGTTTTGGCAACTACAAAGTTCAGCTATATTTATACATATCACACATTATCACTTTGCCTAGATCACATTTTTTTCCCCTCTCAGACAGGACTTTGAAAAGTGGCATTGCCAATACTGGAAATAATTTGAAGCTTACTCTGCAGCCATCTATAAACAAAAAGCATAAAGAATTCACATGACAAAACAAAATTTCTATAATTTTAGTTAGTGAATATTAATAACAAATGTCAAATTAAAAATGCAAACAAACACATTAGATTACAGAAGAAATATTTCTGCAGCATCACACATATTTCAAAAGCATAAAGATGAAAAGTAGTTATTCTAAAAATAAAGAGAAACAACTTCAGGTAGATTTTTTACCCATGTTTCATCCAACCTCTCAATGCTTTAAACCAGCAGTTCCCAATCTATGGGTTGCGACCCACTGGTGGGCCGTGGCAATTGTTTTGGTGGGTCTCAGAACAATCAAGATTTGTCATCAAAATATATCTTTTATTTCATCTATTTAAAAAGATATGCCGATTCAAATAGAAAATATTTAAAAGGAATTTTTTTAATTTACTTCTAGATTGATATACGAATAGAATATCCAGAAGTATTTAAATTAGCTTTAAGGTCCTTGATGAAATTCAACACTTCATGCTTACAAGAACACTCTTTTTCTACTTTACTATTTTTGAAAGACAAGTACTGAGCCAATATGAGTGTTCCTACATTGGCATTTATAATAATTAAACATATTTTTAAGTGCCTTTATAGTTTGTACATTGTTTTAATTACTATTCACTTATACATATTGAGATTACAGATTCTTGTTTTTGTTAATAATGTATCTTCTGTATGAAAATTAGCATTTTTTGTCGGATAGGATCAGCCTAGCGTACAGACATTCAAAAATTGCTATACTGATGTCTACAACTTTATTTTAAAAAGGTCACTTTTTTCTTTTTTTTCTGAAAGGTGGGTTGTGAAAATTGTTTTCTCTGAAAGGTAGATCGTGTACCAAGAAAGTTTGGGAACCGCTGCTTTAAACCAATATGACACAATCATTTACCATTATATGAGCAGGCTTTGACTGCCAATACCTAAAAGGTACATCTATGTTCACTTCAAATATTTTTTCACATAATTTCCATCAGGCCTCAAATCCAATATACATATCTGGTCTTTTTCAAATCTGTCTTTCTTGCTGTCACTACCTTCTCCTTCTAACTCCTTCCGGATTTTCTTTTCTTGCCAAAACTAGATTGCATCATTACAATCTTCTGATCAACCCAGTGGCACAGCCAGAATTCGGTATTAGGGGGGGGGGGGAGTTTCTGATGAAAGTGTTTGCTGGTTATTTGAATCACTGGTTAATGGAATCAGTATTTTTAATGAATCAAATTATAATGCATTTTTTCTGCAGTTACACTGGTCATGTTTCATTTAAACAGCATTTACAATATTAGAGCTAAAAAGATAAAAGTGGTCAGTTTTGACTGCTTGCAGATTCGATTATTGAGATTGGAAGCCGTTTCAATAAATGATGTCATCCAGTGTGCATGTAATCACGTGTACAGTACGTTTTAAAAAAATGCTCTATCTCTAGTGTATCTCTTTTGTTTTCAAAAACTCAACACACTCTGTATGACTTAATGAAATTACAATCAGTACTTCTTTCCTACAAGGGATGGCTGTGAATGCATCCCCGAGAGCAAGCACCATTACTCAATTCTACATTTATCAACTAATGGAATATTGTGTTCTTTAAATTTATGTAGAGACCCCCCCCCCTCCCTCCTACAAAACAAATAGATCAAAAGAAACACTGATTGCGATAATTTGTTCACTCACAATCAAAAACAGCTTGGAATTTGATTCAACAAAGTGCCGGATTCTGAAGTACGCCAAAACTTTTAAATATTAAGTTTAGTTTTGATTCATATAAGCGGCAATTATAATGATCTTTCTAACTCTGGGATGGGTTTTAACCCTAAAACCTCCCCCTTGGCTGCGCCACTGGATCAACCACATTGCCCTCACAATCCTGTTTTCATTCAAATGAGATATAGGTGTGGTTTCACCTAAGAGAATTTCCCCAAACTTTTTGCAAAAATGGTCAAAATGACTGCCAATAGATGAATAAACTATGATAATGAAAGAAAAAATATTAAAAATAATTATTAAAAAAACATTAAAAGTAACTTTCCTGTTAATTTAGGAAATTTTATTTGAGCTAAGATTTAAAACATTCATTTGCCTATTAAAAACAATATTCCAATTAAATCAAATCTTTATTTAAACCATAATCAGCCCATTACTATCATTAATTAATTTAAAATAGGTATTATTGAACTTTTCACTGAATATATTTAAAGTTATGTTATTTGATAAGTTTTTTCTTTAAATTGATAAATATAATTGGATATAATCATTTCTTCCAAACTAATAATTGCTGAACTGAAATGCATTTTAATTCAATCCAAGAAAATCCAGTTAGAGAAACTTATCTCCAATTCATTCACTTAAATACATTTGAACAGAAATTTTTTGAGGGGGGGGGGGGGTCAAAAATTAATTGTAAATGTTGTGCAGAATGTAAAAGCTGCGTAAAAAGATACTTTGCAAACAAGCTAGCATATCTCAATTTTAGAAACACAACAAAACGCCCTTTTCAAAGAAAAATTTTATGAGTTTCTCTTACCTTATTCCCTCACATTAGCTGGCGTGCTGGAAAAAAAATTGAAGTACACCAGCATGCTGGAAAAAACTTATTTACTGGCATGCTAGAAAATATGAGGTTCCGTTACTGGAGGAGGGGGAGCTGATTTATTTTGATTTTTCTAACAAAATTTTGCATGGTTTAACTACGAAAAGAAACAGACTATTTTTCCCAATCACTTAAGAAAACTTATGCCGAAGAATGCTGTTTCTGATTCTGCTGTCAAAGAACAATAATAGATGAATAAATGATTATAGTAATAAAGAATGATAATATAGAGTACATTTGTTTTTTCTAACTCTTTCTTTCTAAATAAAAAAAAGAATTTCAGTTTAAATTATCATACAAAATTACTTTTTTTATATACTGTAAGCACATATTTCTCTCTTTATATAGTTTGATAATTATTATATTTTTAAATTTTATATATAGTAGAAACATAAAATAGTTCATGTGATAATTTATCAGATAATCTATTTCTACATTATAAATATTGGATGAATGCTGGAGAAAGAGCTTTATGTGAAATTGTAAGAAACAAATGAAATAAGTTTTTATCCACTTTGATTTGTATAAAAGATAAACTAAATAATTAGAAAAGTGGAGGCTTACACATTTGTAAGTCTAACTTTACATCTATATTGCACCCCTCCTCCTTAATACTAACTGCTACTACCGAATACAGAAAATGAGTCTCATTCATTTTTGTTTTCCGAGATCCTCACTTTTTCTGGCATTTCGGAAAAAAACAGGGACTGCTATTAAAAAATCTGGTCTCTCTCGAATTTTGCGGCATACCGGATAATGTGGGGAGGACTGGTTTTTTACAAAATTTGTCAATTCTCACTTTTTTCTTTTTCCTGTGTATTTTGATATTTTGTGCAGCCATCTAACTAAACTGCTCAGTAAGCCTATCCAGCTTCATAAAGACACATGTGCATTAAAAGTATTAGGGCGAAGCTCTTATGGGATGTACTATCACAGATTAATGCAGGGATTGATTGAGACAAAAATTAAGACCGATTCAGGGCCCCTTCACAAATTTAATTTTTTTTGAAAAAGGAAACTTTTCATTAATTATTTTTATTTTGTTAAAATTCAAAATGTATAATTTGTAAACAAAATAAGTTCACCAGAAAAAAAAACTTTATACAAAGACTTAACAAATTATTAATAAATGTTTAACTTGAATTTCACAAACACTTTTTTTTTTCCCACCACAAATTGGAGATCCAAGAAGAAAAAACATGCATGAAGCCATATGATGAAAATGCTTATTGTGTTATTGAGATACATAAAAAACAAATTGAAAAACTATGAGGTTTATTCAAATTGCTACAAATAACCCAGATGATAAAAAAAGTATTGCATATGCAAGTATGTCTTTGTATTTACAGACATGATATAGGTTCAGTGAAAAAAAAAAAGCTGAATTTTTACAGCCTTGTGGACAAAATTTGCATTTTTTTGCAGCACTTTGACGAAATTTGTATCAGGGTTGCTACTCATGCGGGGAAATGAATTTCCCTGACTTTTCCAGGTGTATTTCAAGAAAATTCTAGTCTAGCGGTGTAACGTAAAGTGGACATGGTGAAGTTAAAAAAAATTTTATATTACTCAAAAAAGACAAATTTCTTGAATACAGTTGCTAATAATCTCTGAGCTAAAGCTCTTTATCCTAATTCTCCTCCCAAATCAATAACAATCTTGCTTTGAGGATTACAATTGGAATTGCTCTCTTTAATAATTTATGATTCCAAACTTTCAAATAAAGTTTCCTACAAACTGTAGAAACTTGCTACAAAATATTTGTGCACTGAATTCACAAACATTCATTTTGTTAATTATATCCCAAAATCATTGTCTAACTAAAATTATTTTTCAACAGGAGTCAAAAGGGAAAAGGAAACAGAAGATGTAGGCTTGTGATAATTACTTATTGTTGCATGAAAATAACTACTGGAAAAAGTTTTAAAATCTGTAATAATGAGTATAAAAATATAAAATGTGAAGCATAAAAGAGGAAATTTTTGAAAAAAAAAAGTACATTTGCTAAATCATGGAAGATTCTCACTTCTGGCCGCACAACGATCAAACTCTAACAAAAATTGGATACATGGTCATTTGTGAAATAGGAATTCCCAGAAATGTGGATTCTATAATTTTAATCGGGTTTTTGCTTGAATAATTTAAGCTAATTTTGTGGCCTGTATAAAAATCTGCAAGTAATATACAGGGCTGTACAAAAAAAAGTACATTTCTGTCTATTATTAGAAATTGCTAAAAGGGAATTTTAATCTTCGTTATGTTTTTTCTGACTAAACTATATTTTAGCATTCTATTTAGAATATTTACACATATATAGACCATAAATAGCTGCACAAAAGAATGGGCTGTCAAAATTATGTATTTTGAAAGTGTTGGGTATTTTTTTTTATTATCAAGGTTTAATGCATTAATTTTCTTTCTTTGATATGAAATTCTTAAATGTACAACAACATGATTTCTGTAGAACATGGAGTGTGTTACAGTAGTTGTACAGTATAAGTAAATGTAGTTTCATTTTAGCGATTGTCCTTATTATCTGGCACAACATAAAATTTTTTAAATCCTTATAAGTAAGAACCACTATATTGCCTCCTATAAAATGGGATAAAATATGTGTTAATTATATATCTTTTAAATTATCGTAAATAAAACATTTTGTTTAGTAATGTGTTTATCTTTTTTTAATGCTAAGTGAACAAAGTCACAGGTAACAGCTAGTATGAAATATGTAAGATTAATAGTTTATTTACAGGGGCACCCAAAAGTTTTCCATTACATTGTGGTAATTAAATTACACTACTGCAAATTATTGAAACCTATATAAATCGGTGAATTTCATTACATTTATGTTTGAACAGGACATTCATATCATTTTTAATCTATTTACAGGGACAGACAAAAGAAATCTGTTAAATACTGTCTTTGAGCAATAATTGGTGGTCATGTGTTTTCAATTTCGGCATGTGCTTTGAAATTTAACTGTTTCTTAGGTGCATTCGTAATTATATAAATATGTAGTACCTATAATCGTCGTCTGAGCCATCCATCACTCATTCCGCATGGAACAGTACAAAAACTATCCAACCAAATCGTTTTAAATTTAAAATACATATTTGTTGTTAAATTTTGTTGAATCATTTTAAATTTTAGTAAAACTGGATAAATAGTTCGAATACAGGGACAGTAAAAAATATTCCTTTACATTATAGCCGATGGAATGAATTAATTCCAAGAACATTTTAATGATGCTATGCGCCCATCGAAACATAATGAAATTGATATGCATTTATAAGGAAGGTGCACTAGAATATATATTTTGTACAGCATGCCGCACAAAGAATATTTATTATTCACTTACAGGGCACCACAAAAGAATTCCTTAACAAAAAGGTACAGGGGAGAGGGACATTGATTTTTTCAGCTTTACTAATGTGGAGATTTTATCATTTTCTCAATTGTCACTAGCAGGCTTTTTACATAACTTTTTGGGGTAAAGCTGCATAATGGAGTGCATATTGGCGTATTTGAGCCAGCATGTCTTATAGGAAAAATATGCGCAGATTTATAAGTCATTTGTGGTGATATTTTTAGAGCTCAAGGCTTATGCAGATGAGATATTCAGATCTCGTTCGTACCTTATACTACATGTATTGCATATTCCTTTAATTTAATGCATGCTACAGTGAAATACTGCTCAACTTCATGAGAACAAGTTTGAAAAAAAAAAAGAAAAACAGTATGTAGTGGCCAGCATGCTCAATCCATTTAAATCCGACTGAGCATATCTGGGATTCACTCGAACGACGCATTGCATTTTTTTGTTGGCGTTTTTGGGATTTTTATATATAATTTTTTAAAGAGAGAATTCACTAAATTCTTACCGAGAATCTCATTGTATCCATAGAAAACAGATGTAGATATATATGATTAATTATTCTGTATTAACTATCTAAGGGGACCACACACCATGTAAAAAAAATTCCCTCATTCTACTCAACCATCATGAATTGTGCAATTTTTTGTGCTGTTTATACTTTTTACATCATTTCAAAGTTCAAATTCTGATTCAAGATATTTCAGTGTTTTATTATCTGCATTACTTTCAATTCATTACATACTTCCAATTTTATACCCATGCATGGCTGATTTGCATAGTTTGCTTTCCCAATTTTAAACTGCGTATAGGATATTTTATATAATATTTTGCATTTCTACCATTTACTTTGCTCATTTTTGACGTTTAAATTTGTGACACTATATAATAAATTAAAACTAACATCTCATTTTTTCTATTAACTATCTGGAAAATAGTTGTTCATGGTAGATAATTGGGAAATCTGAAGTATATCTGAATGTTTTTATTAGTTGAATTCCACAGCTTATTTTGTTTTTTTCGTTTTCTGATTGATCTATGTTTAATTTCCAAAAATGGAATATGGCTTCTGCATTTAATTTTATTCATTTTCGAAAGGGTTTTCTAATTTGTTCTCTAATGTCTAGAAATGGAATACTTCTGTTGCCAGGATGACGAAAAAAGTAATAAAAACAAAAAAAATAACTCAATAACAAATTGAGATACAGGTTTCAAACAAGTTGCATTTAAAAGTAATTTTTTTTTCTTTATACAACAGTGTGAAAATTAAAAATGTGCAATGTTTAGAAATTAAAAAATTTAAAGTACCGAAAATTGTTAAACTGAAATTTCATTTAATATTTGTTTATGATTGGCTCAGGAATATTAACGTGCCTCTAAATGTCCAGGCATATTAATATAACTCTTATTACGTAGGCTACATTTTGATTACTCTAAAAATGTTATTTTTTTTAAGTATAGAAATCATTTATAACCCTAAAATTATAGTCTTTGAAAATATTGTTTTCCAAATAGTCATTGTAATTTGTTAAATTACATTTTTTTAAAAAATGTCTTTTTTTCCCTCCCAAATTATTATTAAATATATGTTCTCAGCAATATCGCTTAGACTAATCCCTCTGAGGGAAGCCCTAGTATCTACCAAACATGGATTTTAGAGAGAATTTTTTACAAGAGATTAATCTGAATAAGAACTTTTTTTTTTAGCTTTTTTTTTTTAACAAAAGTCTAGGCGTCAAATTTGATGACTAGGTATAATTTTGTGGTCGCCAAATACAATAATTTAGTTGCATTTGGCAATTAACGATTACTAATCTCTAACACTGGTTACAAAGTGTAAATTTAATTAAAAATAATTTTAGATAAATGCCTCACAAATTTGAAATAAGAGAAATTACTCACTCAATGACAGTATTTGCAATGAGGATGACATCGAACAACATTTACCATACATTTACTACCACCACTTGTATCACCAAAACCCTATAAAATAAAAAAAATCCTTCGTTTCAAAATAAGTTATGTAAAATATATACCAAACATAGTCTTTTATATTATAATGTAGTTAGTTTACTTTCTGATATTTCCAAATTTCACAAACAAAATTACGAAACATACATTACTTCAAAATCTTATAATATGAGCAAATCTTGTGCGTGTCTGCGTGTGTAAACTTTATCTTAAAAACAATTCTAACAATTTTGACATAAAGTTTGCATTTTGCCATTTTCAAGCAAAAGACTATTGGGCAAGGACGCATGTTCAGGTAAATTCAATTAGTTGGTCTTAATGCCTCGGGGTCAAACTAATTATATCTAAAAAAACAGCTCGATCGTTTTAACTAAATTTTGTTTCAAACCATTTTTGGCCAGAAAAAACTATTGGGCTAGATCACATGTTCCAGAAATTTTGGGCCATGGGTCAAACAATTTCATCTAAACAACAGATCTAAAGATCGACTAAATTTTGCAATTTATTGTATTTGATAATGAGAAAACCATTGGACTAAGTCCAGTGTTCTCGCTGACATTTGACCAACATTAGCAATTTGGCTAATTAAAAAAAAAACATTCGGCAGATGAAAAAAGTATTAACAAAATAAATTTGCCGTGTAACACATACACACACAAAAAAAAACTTTAGTCCTTTAATGTACCCACTTTTTTGTTCAATATGTTCTTAAATAACCTAAGTTTTCATGACTGCGACAACAATTGTTATTATCTAATTTCAACTATCCACTATAAATATATTAAAAATTTGTACATATACATATGTATGAAAATCAAAAAAGAAAAGAAAGAAAAAGCAAAAATTAAACACTAGCAATTTGGCGAATCTAATCGCTTGTTTACTAGCCAAATGAAGAATTTAGTCGCAATTTGCCGCAATGGTGAGCAACAGCGAGAATCCTGACTAAGTCACATGTTAGGGAAAATTCGATCAATGGATCATTTTTAAGTCATTGTGGGTAAGATCTAGAAAATGGCTCTAATGATTTTAACTAAATTTTGCATTTTATAGTTTTTTGGCTCAAGATGAACATTGGATTACATTGTGTGTTTAAGAAAATTAGATGAATTGGTCAATTTGGGTCAAGCCAATTATGTTATACTATAATACAAGCAAGAATTGTGTGTGTAAATTTTATCTTAAAACAGCTCTAACAATTTTGACAAAATTTTGCATTTTACCATCTCCGTCACATGTAGAGCTAAATGTATCTATAGTACATTTACTTAACGGAGGCGGGTGAGTTACTCCACTGGCCTTGCTTGCTATGGTGAAAATCAGCGTATTACCGCCTCTTTTCGTTTTTCCCACTACAGTTCCGCTCTGACAGTTCAGTCAGGAGTCGCGAGGAAGCATTTTTTGGTGTCAAATTCTCCGTAAAATTTTGTGCATTAGCTCAGGTTTTGCCCGGGTTTGAGTGATGTTTATTTAATAAATATGCAGTGCTGTAATTGGGTGGGAACACCGTTCCCAGAAATATTTGGTTTATTACTGTAAAAAAAAAAATTTAAAATATCGCGCACGAGCATTAACTTTCCTTTTCTTTTTTTCGAGGAAAACGATAATTATTGTTATTAATTATGATCATAATCATCAAGTTTATTGATACTGGAGACTAGAGAAAAGCCTAAAGAGTTAAACAAAAATATAGAGCTATAATAACTAGAATAAATAATTATTGTTAAACATTATAGTTATGTTTCTGTCTTGAAAAGTCTTTTTGTCTAAATGTTTTAAATTGGAATTTGGCTAAGCGAAAATCCGGTACCATCAATATCTATTCTAAGAAAAAATAAGTTCCCACAAATATTTTTTCCACCTACAGCACTGTGGCTATACATTGTGAAACTTATCCTACATTTATTTTCTAAACATCATTAAGCTTGATTTTTTTTTTGATACATTTAATATTTACTTTTAAAATATCCTATTAGATTTCTTTTATTTTTTCATTCAAAGGAAGTGTAAATGAACAACATGAGTTTAATCGATCAACTTTTATTAATTATAGAGTTTGTAGATAAATAATTTCCCCCTTGTCTATAGCCCCCTCACTCCAATCCCCCCCCCCCATTTCCTCTTTGGAAAAAAAATTCTAAGCTTTATGCATTTATAGCTAAATTTTTAATGCAGAATCAATAATTATGTAAAACAATATCAACTTGGAACAATCAGTGAAAGATAAATTGCCTACTTTAACTAAACTTTTATTTACAACTTAAGGTGACGGTGGACGTTAAAAATTTATTTTATTCATTTTTATCATAGCAATATGAAATTTTGTGCATATATACATTTCATCAAAAGCATATAGAATACCTTCAAAAAATTCCAACCTTATTAAAATTTGTAATTTTTTTACAAAAATCTAAATTTTTAAACGAAATTTTAAAATGCTCCTCGTGTCTTAATTTTTGAAATATTTTCTTGCTTTTGCATTTATCACTTAAAACAATATTATAAACACATTTGTGTAAGATTTTTTAAATCTCTTGAATAGTTAATATTTTACAGATTTTTTTCTAAATTCCTTATCGATTTTCATCAAAATTTTGCCTTTTAATAAGTAAAAAATAAAATTCGACTATCTTAATAAAGACGAATTTTAAAAAGCTTACACAATTTCTTTTTAAATAATATCAGGATACTTCCTTATCAATTTTATAAATAATCAAAAATTAAGACGCAAGGAGGAATTCAAAAATCTAAAAACACTGAAAAATTAGTTTTGAGAAAAACAGATTTAAAGTATATAAATAAATTTATCTTTATTATTTACTCCTTAAAACCTTCATAAATGATATTTCAATAAGAAAAAACTGTTTAGGTACTATTATACCCCAGAAATGGACCTTTTTCTGACGATTTTGCTATAGATGATGTTGCTCAAATAAAAGGTCCACTGTCCCCTTAATCATTAATATTTCTTTTTGATTTTGAATTAAGTCAGTTTAAACTAAACACAGGTCAGAGAACAAAAAAGTACACAAGCGTATACTTACATTAAAATTTGTAATAAAATAATTATTTTGTATTTATAGTTTTACTGTATAAAGCATGAAATTTCTATGATGCTTAGTTCGAAATCTTTTATTTTGTTTTTCCGATTAATGCAAAACAAAAAAATTTATCCTTTTTCAAATAATAATCTTTAGTTTTATGGTAAATGGAGACTTCGCTAATCGGCAAAAGAAAAATTATGCAAAATGTGTTAATCGGTTGTTGGAAAAATCTTGCTAAATTTGTGATTTAGTTGTCGGCCTTAGTATTATTTATGATACGGATGATCTACATGTGGAATGTATGCCTTAGTGGGGTGTGCTTTCCGTGTGTGTGTGTGTGCTTGGGAGAAGATGATCTTTTTAAAAGAGACTAACTCACATTTACGGAAGGTTCAAAGAGATCCACAGAGTACTCTGAACTATTAGGCCGACGAGCGAGTTTTGGATCAAACTCAGCACCTCCCGTCTACCAGCTTAGAGAGAAGAACGTCTTGGCTACTGTTATAGCCCATTCAGACGTTAAAAAAATTAGCCTTTTGTGGAGAGGGGGAATGAGATGTAGAGAAATGAAAATTTGTGGAATGCATTTTTTTTTTTTTTTTTTTAAGTTCTGGATAGAGTTTTTAAAAGGACTTAGTTCTAAAAAGAACTGTTTTTTTATGGGTTTATTCTTTTTTATTTTAAAGGTAAAAAATGCCCTTTTCAAAATATTAGTGCCGTGCCCCTTTTTCAACATGGGGAAACTGTATATATATATATATATATATATATATATATATATATATATATATATATATATATATATATATATATATATATATATATATATATATATATATATATATATATATATATATATATATATATATATAAAATTAAAGCAAGAAATTTGTAAAAAATGTCCCCATAGACTTAACTATAGAAAAATCTAAAACGCACTCGTCGGCCTAATAATTCAGAGTATTCTGTGGCTCTCTTTGAACTTTCCTGTAAATGTGAGTTAAGTTCCTTTAGAAAGATCCCTTCCCTGCGCACACACATGCGAAAAGATTAATAGGGATAAAAGGATTCAGAATCAAGCATACTTTATACAATAAAACTACAAATATAAAATAATTATTTTAGTACAAATTTTATCGTAAATATACGCTCGTGTGCTTTTTTTGTACCATGGCCTGTTGTTCAGTTTAAACCGACTTAAGTAAAAAAAAAACATATTTATGATTAATTTGTTAATAAAAGTTTAGTTAAAGTAGGCAATTTATCTTTCACCGATTGTTCTAAGTTGATATTGTCTCATATAATTATTGATTTTGCATCAAAAAATCAGCTATAAATACACAAAGCATATTTTTTTTTTCCAAAGAAGAAGCAGGAGGGGGGGGGGGAAGTTATTAACAAGGAGTAAAATTATCTACAAACTCCATTATTAATAAAAGTTGATTGATTACACTTATGTTGTTCAGTTACACTTCCTTTGAATGAAAAATTAAAAGATGTCTTATAGGATGATATTTTAAAAGTAAATATTAAATGTATCGAAAAAAAAAAAAATCAAGCATAATGATGTTTAGAAAAAAATATATAGGATAAATTTCCCGATGTATATCCATTAATAAATATCACTCAAACCCGAGTAAAACTTGGGCTAATGCGCAAAATTTAACGGAGAAATTAGCACCAAATATGTGTCTTTGCGGCTCCCGACCGAACCGTCATAGCGGAACAGCAGTGGGAAAAAAGAGCGGCGCGTGATTTTCACCATAGCAAGCAAGGCCAGTGGAAGAACTCACCCGCCTCTGTTAAGTAAATGAACTATAATAAGCGGCTCAATTGATTTTAACTACATTTTGTATCAAAGTTTTTTGGAATGTAAAAACCATTGGTTTAGGTCACATGTTTTATAAATTTTGATTAGTGGGTTATTTTTATGTCATGGTAGGTCAAACCAATTTTATTTCAAAAACGCTCTAACAATACTAAATTTTGAATTTTACCATTTTAGGTTATGAAAAGAGAATTGGGCTGAGTCACATGCAAAAAAACCAATTAGTGGGTCCAGGGTGGTCACAAAAATCTTATTGTTAAACTCCCTGACAGGGTTGGCGAGTTTTTGCCGAAGGTGGAAAAAACCTGGTAAAAACCGTCCTGGCAAAAATAGGTTTTTGCCAAAAAGGTGGCAAAAATAGACTGTCCATTTAATTTTTTCCCCAGAAAGAAAAAATATTTCACGAAAGAAAAGATAAACTGCATACTTAATTGAAGAATCAATATTATTCTAAATTTATTTTAACTTTTAAGTTAAATAAGAATAATTATGCACTTTATGAAATAATACTAACTTTTATAACAAGATTATAAATGGAATAAATTCCAATTTTATATAAATGAAAAGAAACTTCTTTATTCATGTTTATACAATTATTAATAATTTGCATAATAGAACTGTTGAGACTGAGTAAAGCACTTATGTTTATAGTTTATATATGTTAGAAATTCTAAGAAACAGTTATAGTAACCTAAATTTAATTTAATATAAAATTATATTTAAAGCAGGAAACTTAAATTTCAGATTTTTCAGCAATATCTTCCTCACAACCTAAATTTTGCTGTTTTAGTATGACATAGGAGTAAACAAGTTTTGAAAGAGCACCTGTTGATAGCTTATTTTGAATTTTAGTTTGCACAAATGAAAAATTTGAAAACAATCTTTCAATAGCAGCACTACTTGCTGGCATATTTGAAGGTGTGCTACTAATGAACAGAAGTTTTTTGAAATTGCACAAGCTTATTCAATACTTCTCTACTAATTACATGCACTGACACTATTAATCACTTCTGCAAAATATGAGCTAGGAAAGGGTTTTTCTTGAGCTTAAAATTAATAATATAAGATATAAAATCAGGATTGATTTTAGATAACCATGCTTTACAGCTTTCTTTTTGTTCATAATTTAGAAGTTCATCTCTGTACTTTCGATGTAACAAATACGCTACAAGACAAGATGACATGGCAAAATCGCTTGTTCAAATATCTTTTTTAGTTTTGAAAAATGTGGTTTTAACTCTTCATTTTTCAAAAAATTTAGCCATACATGACAAGCATCTGCTATGGTGGGGGAAGGGGGAATATAATACAAAAAGATAAAGAGACAACAGGCTACTTACTGAAAGTAAATCTAAATAATTTAACATTTTGTTCTTTTCTTGGAGAGTAAAAGTGACAGAAAAAAAATCTAGTTTCCTAATAAGCCATAACAGTTTTTTCAATACATAATTTTCAATTTAATTTACTTATTTTATCTTTAACAAACTAGTTTCATCAGATAAATAGCTATAAAATAATACCAAAGACTTAAATATTTACATTCCTTAAGTCTCATGACATAAAACAAAAATAACAAAACTGTATAAAATCTTTTGATAATTAAAAAAAATATATATATATTCATGACTGATAAAATACTTTACTTACAGGGGTCTGTCTAGACTTTTCTCACAGGGTGCTTTTGTTAAATTGGGAAGTTTTTCTTGTCTTTGTGAAAATTCTAGACATACTTTTGTGAATTTTAAATTATTAGTGTTTTCAGGTTCTAACCTTCACATACAAAGAAACTAAGTAATATATTTTTTGATGAGTTCAATTGTTTATTAACAGGGCAGATTTTATTTTTAAATGATTAAATTTGTGAAAAGTTCAATTTGAAGGTGAAACGTCTATTTCAGGGACAAATAATTTTATGAAGGGTCCTGTTTGAGGTTAAAAAATTTTGTAAAGGATCCTATTTTAAAATAAATTATTTTATGAAGGGTCCTTTAAAGGACCTAAAATTTCTTAAACATATCCCTGACTTAAGAAAAAAAAATTAGGTATGTAATTTTTTTATTTTGTTCTTAAATTCTTAAGTAAGAGCGAATCCCACCTATTTTTTAAAGGTTTAAATTATTTAATATTAATTAATTAGCAAATTAAATTAAAATATTAAATAGTACACTGTTAAATTTAATTGTTTATACCATTATTATTCTTATTAACATGCAGATTTTATTACACATTAAAGACAAATAGGTTTTTTGCATTTTTCCAGTTTTTTCCACTGTCCTGGCAAAAATGCCAACCCTGCTCCCTGATATTTCCAGATTTGCCTCAAATTTCCATGTTATCATTAAAACAATGAAATTTTCACAAATAATTTATTTTATGGCATTACTTTAACACATACCATCATTTAAAAAAAATATATAAACTTTTACTAAATATAAAAAATTCACACTACAAATTCTTACATAGTTAATCAAAAATAAACATCGTTGCTTGTTAGATCTTTTTGTACTGTACATTTTAAGAAAACTTATCAAAATGACATCTAGTGGGAGTTGAATAAAAATTTACTGTGCATCAAGATAAGAGGAGAGAACTTCAAATAAGAATAATTGATACTTGTCTATTACCTTGTTGACTACTTTTCATGGGGAAGGGGGGGGGGGATTGCCAAATATAGGATTAAACGACAAAAATGGATCATCATGGAGTTCCATTCAATTCATGTCAGATGGAAACTTCGCAATGCAGGGTTAGAAATTAGGAACTTTAACAAAGGCGTCAAATGATGCCTACAATTTTTTTTCCAGGTACCAAATAGCATTTCATGCTGCAATTTTACATTGCATCATATTGTCTCATTTCTTTTTGTGACCATGTTAACAATAATATTGTTTCTATTAAGGCAAGGGGGGGGGGGGGTTATAAAACACTATATAACTGTCTTAATTACTAAATCAAAATAAAAATGACTTTTTATAAAATTTTAAAACTTGATATATATGAAGTCCAGAAAAATGTTTAACTAATTCTTTTTATGAAGCTAACATGAATACAAAAATGAACAATACAAGCATATGAAAATAAAAGCAATACAAAAATTAAAATCATGACAGTTAGTTTTTAAAATCGGATATCTTAATTTGAACATGCATTACATCAGAGTATAATAAATTAGAGGCCTTTTCAGCATTAAAATCTTTCAATTGGTGTCCATATAATTTTTGAAATGTGACTTTAAGGTCAGTTATATCTGACATTGGTTAAAGTGAAGTCAGCTCAGATTTGATCGACAGATGCATGAGAGTTTTAAATCATGCTTTCAAACAAGGTGTGAAGAGTTTTAGGGACACATGGCTATACGTGGCCCTAGGTCAATTTTATCAATCATTGGTTAAAGTAAAAGGTGCAGTTTAAAGGTGATTGACAAGTGCAAGGGTTGTCACACATGCTACTATCCAAAATTTTATGAAAAACAGGACTCTAAGTGTGTGCAGTGCAGGACTTCTGCTAAAATCTGAATAAGAGCGTTTGTTAAAAAAAAAATAAAATAAAAAAATAAAGTAAAAAAAAAAAAATTTAGGTGTCAAATTTGAAGACTAGGAATAATTTTGTGGTCACCAAATGCAATAATTGCATTTGGCGACTAACAACTACTAGTTTCTAATCCTGTTACAATGATATTTTTATTTATTTCATTTATTATTATTATTATTATTTTTACATTTTAAAAGTAGCTGTAGATAATTAAATAAGTGTTACATTTTTCTAAAATTGTTAGGATGAACGAAGCGAATCCTCTACTAGGCCACTCAAATGACATTTTGTCGTACACTTTACAAAAAAAACTATATACAGTATTTTGACTTGAAATTAAACACAAATATAAATTATGATCTGTAGATTTGCAGAATATTATTTTTTTTTTACAGAAATACTTTTCAAAAAATTATTTTAATTAATTTATTTTACATGTTTTTTCTATTACGAACGCATTTTTTCAAATAAAAAGTGAAACACGTACGTTTTCAGAAGAAAAACTTAAATCATGGGGTCAGTAATTATAGCTAGAATCATCATTAAATAAATAAAATGTATTTTCATTATTCTGAAAAATCTCAAAAACTGCTTTCAGATTTTCAAACTATGCTCATTCCTTTTAATTATGTATAGTTTCATGATTTCTTTTATAAAATTTATAAAATACTTTTTTTTTAAAGAAAAATTATAGCATATTTTTAAGGAATTAAAATTTGTGAAAATTATCTTATTAACATTCAATTATAAAAGTATTTTCTGTGTTAGGAATTCAAATACACAATTTATTCTTATTTTGTGAAATCATTTAAGCAGACGATATTTATGAATTTAAAAGAATTACATTATATTTTTGTGAAGTGGCAATAAAAGAATTGTAAACAAATAAAATTAATATTTTATATAATTCTACTTCAAAAATATTTTTATTTATACCAGTCTTATATCATAAATAAACAATCTGAGGAAATTCTTAGTTATTTGGTTAAAGTACATTTTAAAATTAAAATGCACCAAAACATAAAATTACATTTTTGCTTAATAAAGATGCAAAAGTAATTTAAAAAATATATTATTACTTTCAAATATTTATCTTATAGCATAATACTTCGCGAATCCAAACAAAGCATGGCTTTTGCTAGTCATAATACAAAGCACTTACCCCTGGCCCCCATCGAGGTCCTTTGGTACTCCAACAAATTTCTGTACGACACATTGAACACCTGAACCAGTCACAACCTTTTTTCTTCATTAAAATTATTTGGCACTGTGGACATTTCATGGCTTTACCAAGTTTATCCTAAAAAGGAAATTTAAAATAAATCTTTATAAGGCAAAACAATCTTATTACATAATTTTACATAGTATTTTAAAATATAAATTATTTAGGCTGAAGATATAATCATGATTTGATTTTGCATAACTCAAAACTAATTTGCTGGCAATGCTTTTTAATTACTCTGTATTAAAATTAAAAAAAAATGTAATCATCTTGATTACATAATTTAATAGTTTTTTTAATGTTGTCCAGGAGTCATCTATGACTTTTTTCTCAAATATAGAGGCATTTTATGCCCAGAATTCAGTAATTTTGTATATTTACAAACTTGTATAAGACAGAGTAAATGATACAGTGAAAATACTATATCAGGTTGAATACAAAGTTAATTTTGACTGAGCTTAGCTCGGTCAACCCTGCTAGTAATCAATAATTGAATCAAATTACCTAAAGGTACTGTTTTGTTTTTGGAACTTCTATGGCTGAAAAATTTCATAACTCAATATTAAAAATATTAGATGATCTACAAATTATTGAGGCAGATGAACTGAAGAATATGAATTAAAGGAATTTACAAATATTATATTATATATATAGGGTGTCCGAAAAATCTGGAAACGGCCGAATAACTCGAGAAATACATATGAGATTGAAAAACATAAATATACATGTTAAATATTTTTAAATAAGCTACTCTGTGATACCAAATTTGACCATCGAAACCGACCCCCTGGGGGTCAGAGGGGGTCCAACTTTGAAATCTTAAATTATAACCCCCATTTTTTATTGCAGATTCGGATTCTACGGACAAAAATACGTAACTTTTGTATTTGATGTTTATTTCAAATCTTCGTTTATCACGGTGTAATCGAGCATATTAAATCGATACATATTCCCGCTTTTCCAACGGGATTTTCCCTAATCGAAACTGATTGGGCGGAATTTGAGATCAAATTCCCCGTCTTTTGTAGGAATAGCGTTTCCTGAAAATTACCCGTGGCGATTATTTCAATAGTGCTACACTGTTAAAAATTTGACCCATTTGCTGCAGCGTCACTCCACAGCTATTATAGAATATCTCTTTTGTGACCAATGAGAATGCTCCATAACACAGTAAAGTAATCATTTTCTATAAAAGCGGAGGAGTAACGATGCAGCAAAAGGGTCAATTTTTTTTACAGTGTACTTTACTGTGTTATGGAACATTCTCATTGGTCATGAAAGAGATTCTATAAAAGCTGTGGAGTGACGCTACAGCAAATGGATCAAATTTTTAACTGTGTAGCACTACCGAAATAATCGTCACGGGTGATTTTCAGTAAATGCTATTATTGCAAAAGACGAGGAATTTGATGTCATAAATTTTCCCCAATTAGTTTCGATTAGGGAAAATCCCGTTGGAAAAGCCGAAATATGTATCGATTTAATATGCTCGATTACACCGTGATAAACGAAGATTTGAAATAAACATCAAATACAAAAGTTGCATATTTTTGTCCGTAGAATCCGAATCTGCAATAAAAAATGGGGGTTATAATTTAAGATTTCAAAGTTGGACCCCCTCTGACCCCCAGGGGGTCGGTTACGAAGGTCAAATTTGGTATCACTGAGTAGCTTATTTAAAAATATTTAACACATATTTACGTTTTTCAATCTCATATGTATTTTTCGAGTTATTCAACCATTTCCAGACTTTTCGGACACCCTGTATATATATATATGTATATATGTTATATATATGTAATATATGTATATATGTATTATATGTTATATTTCATTCTGAAAAAAATCGAAAAAGTAAACAATCCGATAAGAAAATATTAATAAGTTAAAAACTGTAGAATTCCCAATTCTGCTTAAAGTATATAACGTGTAAAAAGTATATAAAGAAAAAAAAAGTTCGAACTTTGAGTTGAACCTCATGATGCTCATGAAAATTCGATTAGTGGGTCATTTTGGGTTATAATGGGTTAGGGTCATTCTAATTATATATAACGACTCAATCAATTTTACCTAAATTTTGTAACAAAACGTCTTGTCACGAGAAGACTATTGAACAGCATCGCATGTTAACAAAATTATATATTAATGGGTTATTTCACTTCATTGCTGAATGCTATCAAGCTAATTTTACCTAAGAAATGGCTTAAACGATTTTGATTCAATTTTATATTATACTGTTTTTGATTATCTGAAGACCATTGAGTTAAGTCGCATGTTTCATCAAATTTGATTAGTGGGTCATTTCAGGTAATACGAGAATATGACAACAGCCAGTAAGTTGGCGATATGACAAAATATTGGCCACATTTGGCTGAAAAATCGACAATTAAGATTATGAAAACCAAAACACATATTTCGGCCAAATGAAAGAACGTCTCCACATTTGGCTATATCTGGCAAAAAATATTTCTTTCAGAATGTGAAGAAATTTCTTATACATTCTTAATAGAATTCTAGATGCATGGTTAAACCAATCAGAGTCGAGCTAAAAAAGTGATTTGGGTTGATGTCCTTTCATTGTAAATTTAAAATAAAGTAAAATTTATGAACAGGTGTAATGTGTATACATAGTTTTCTTATTGATTGTTTTTGCAAATAAGACTATTATAAATAACATGTTTTACAGAAATAAGACAGAGTAAATGATACAGTGAAAATACTATATCAGGTTGAATACAAAGTTAATTTTGACCGAGCTTAGTTTGGTCAACCCTGCCAGTAATCAATAATTGAATCTAATTACCTTAAGGTACTGTTTTGCTTTCGGAACTTCTTCAATGTTATAATATCTTAACTTCATATCATCCTGATACTCTTTACAATTTTTTCCTTCATGGATTGCAGCACAAAATAAACAGTTGAAATGATGACAAACTGGACATAAGAAAATATTTCTAGGATCTTCATAGAAACACCAACCAGGGCAATTGAGAGTTTTACAATGAAAACTATTTTGGGCTTGACTTTCGGCAAGAGCTACACTTCGCTGAAGATATTGTTGATATATTACAGGTTCAACAAGCTAAAGAAAATTTATTAAATAAATGAAGTGGAATTAAGTAAGAACAATAACATGAAAGTAATGTGTAGTTGAGAACAAAACAATACATAACATGTAACAGACAAAAATTTAAATAAAACTATATTTTTAAAAGGCGTAGATTAGGGATGCACAACCTGTGGCCAGCAGGCCACTAAAATAACACTATTTTCATGTAGGTAAGTTTTCCTTATAATAAAGAAAGAATCTTTGCTATTAAATAAAACAAACATCAGCTTTTAAATATTCTGATGGCAAACAACTTTCTTTCAAAAAGGTTGTGTGTCACTCAGCATGGGTTTTTGACATGACAAAGGTTTAAAGCAGATTAAACCGTCAAAAACCCATAGAATCACAATCTACTGTGGTGCACCAGAGTTTGTTGTTAAATTTTTAAAACTAGCAACAGTTGCCATACATTATGTTGAAATCTAATTATATTATGGGTAATTAGCAGGTCTAAGTATTTTTAATTAATAAAAATTAAGGTAAAAATGACAGATTTCAAATCTCCAAAATTTATCTCGAAAGGATATACAGAAATATTTGCACAAAAATTATGTTTAAATATATTTTTTATTATTATTATTTTGATATTTTTAAAAATATCTAAAGTTATTTAGTATGCATAACATTATTTAGTATGCACCTGACAGCTAATATTTATAACTGTTAATGAGTTAAGTGTTGTAAATGCAGGATTTTCAAAATGTGGAATTTGATGCACATGTTTAATATATATTTTTTAATGCTATACACATTATACACATAATATACAGTAGGTTAATTTGAATTTAAATATAATGCATATTATTTACTATATATATGATTATTACACATCATTATAAACCATTTTTATATCCCCCACCCACAGCACACACACTAATAGTATTAAAAATACAAATAATGTTTACTTTGATAGAAAGGTAAGACAAGAATCAATTATTCAACAATTGAATACTTAAGATATCTAACAAAATTTTATACTATTTAGTGAGAAGGAAAAAAAAATTTTTTTTCATAAGCATTTGTATAAGCTAATTTTTCAGCATAGTAAATAAATAGGCTGAATAATGTAAACATATACTCAGATATTTATAGAAAGAAGTTAGTTTTTTTATTATCTGTATATTAGTTATAAATTCAAAAAAATGACTGACGATTTAAAATTCTAACCAAATAACAATTGTAAAAGTCCAAACAGAAAAAAATATTACACTGATCTATGACATACTTCTAAAACACAAAACATTCTGTAGTTTTTTATTATCTAATTAAATACATAATTTTTAAAAATAAAACATTCATTAAATGCTTCCAATTAATCTGATTACGTACTCGAAATCGATCCAAATGAAAATTATCAAAGTAAAAATTTAGTTCAATAATCCAATTCATTTGCCCCATGCAGCACATAACCAGTTTTGAACATCTTTCTGTTCCTAATCAAACACAGAACATATCTAATCTTTAATATTTTAAACTATACACTAAATTTGGTTATAAATAAATTTCTTCATAATATAATATCCCTGTATATTTTGAATAACTCTTTAAAATTTAATAAATAATACTACAAAAGATAAGTTTTCCAGAATCTAAGGTTTTGTTTAATATTCAAAATATTTTCTTCAAAAATTTAAATTTTTTTACTACAACATATTTAAAAACATTTTCTTTATTAATATAGGTTTCTTTATTAATATAGGTAGATATATGTATATACGTAAATGAATATTTTTATTTACATATAAATATGGGTTTTTGACATGACGGTTTAAACTGTCAAAAACTGTTGTATGTTTAAAACTTGCCAACCCTGGTGTCACTAATGTAGATCATAGTCAGATAAAGTGAAGCAATCAACCTATGTGTTAAACTGGTAAACCAGAGGGTAAGTGTGATCACAGATTGCACGAGGGTTTCATTTAATGTTCCTTTCAAAAAACTAAAGGTAATTAATAAATTCAAGTTGTTAATTTATAATTTATAAATTTTTACTTATATGGTAGATCCAAAAAATTTAATTTTAAAATTATTATAAAAGGAAGTTTTAAATCTTTTATTTTAATCTAATTAAAAATGTTCAAATCAAATTATTATAAAGGACAAAATTCTAAATTTTTCGAAAATCCAAAATGAAAAAAAAATTTATCGGAGATATAAATAAAATTTTAAATATCTAAACACACCAAAAAAAAAAAAAATGTTTTAAGGAAATTTAAAATACTGAATCATTAATAATCATAGTAATTTTTAAAATAGAAAGAAAATTGAATTCCAAAAAATGTTATGAATATCAGATGAACTAATAATATAAACCCTTAAATTTGCAAACTATACAATTTTTTTTTTTTTTTAACTAAATATATCTTAACTTAAAAATTTCAACTTGCAGCACCAGGGATCAAACTAACAATCTCGTATTTATTTGTGAGATACTTTACCTTCAAGCTAGGATGTCTACACACAAAATGTTCAAAAATTAAGGTTCTCTTTTATAAGGTAAATCGCAAAAATGAACGGGTGGTGTAATTAAAATATTAGACTTTTTCAAAATTTTATGATTTGTCATGTAACATGAGGTATTCAAAAGCTAATCGGAATGCAGGAATAATTGCAAGCTCATCTAAAAATGCATGAAACATTTGAAATAGAAAAAGAAGGTAGTGGATGAATTATTTTGCCTTTAATAATATATGATTTATAAGTAATTTAGGAAGAACATAAGTTCTTTAAGGGTATTCTCAAATACAAAGGGGCATCTTTATGACAGGTTTTAATTCATTTTTATCTAAAAACACATGAAATTTACGGGTGTTATATATAACAAAATTTTGTAACCAAAAAACTTGTTCCATTTTTTGGTTAACAAAAAACTTTTCAGAAACTACTGACAAAGTTGATGTTTTAAAACAAATTTCCAGATAAAAGAAAAAATACCAATCAGGGAAAAGAGAAAATATGATCCTAAATCTCCTATAACTCAATAAATAATTTATTTATTAAAAAATAGTAAAAGTGTTTCAATTTCAAACTGCGACCATAGTTAGCATAATACAGCTAATTTTGTGCCTTTAGGTTTAAAAATGAATCGGTAAACATGACAGGAAGTTTTAGAGCAGTAGACTTGAGAACCGCCTTAAAGATCCTTCACAATTTTCTTAGCTTAAAAGATAAGACTTTGTGAAATTTGGAAAATTTTTCAATCTTTCTACTGAAACCTTCACAAATGTGATGTTTTTAGAATAAGAAAAATGTGATATTACAGTTGAAACAAATTAATATTATCTAGCTTCATATGTAGCGTGTATTTATACATATACACAACATGATATATAAAGAGATAAAAAGAATAGTTTATTTCTTTAACCCTTTGTCAGCCGCAATGTGCCTGCTGGCACAACATAATTATTTCTGATCTCCTCATTAAAGATATTATCTCTGAGGACGATTAATATTCATATTAGATAGAAGGTAGTTTCTTAATATTTCATTCAATACAAATTAGGGTCAGCAGAATTAGTGAGATCTTGACGAAACAGAAATTATGTTTTGCTTAGACAAATTTAAGATTCTAGGACTGAATTAGTTGCATATTCCAGTTCCAAAACTTTTTTCTTTCTCTTACATCTTAATATTTCAAACTAGTTGGATGTGACAATCCCAAAACTTTCTTCTATTTCATATGTACATTTTAATATTAAAAAAAAAAATAGTTACTCATTTTAATGCTTTAATAATTTTAATTCAATACTATACAAACTTTGATTTTCATCTTAAATTTCTGCTTCAGTCAATTAATCTGAGTAAAAACGAATTTCCATCTCTGCACGAGCCGATGGACAATAGAATAATAGGCAGCTTTTTCTTTTTTTTTCCAAATTTAGGGAGGACCTACTCGTCATATCAAAAAATAATCATACATAAAAATTTTAGTTCAGTTCTAGGCCTAACTTCATACACTTTCAGGTAATGCAATATTGAAAATGGCTTAAAAATTGCTATTGCAGTGCCTTCTTCCGGCAGATTTTTTTCAAATTCAGAGAGGACCAACTAGCTATAGCCATACACTTACACAAAAAATTTGGTTCAATTCGATGCATAACTTTTGATCGGTACAAAATTGAAAAATTGCGATTGCAGCACCTCCTTTTGACAGAAAATTTCAAAATTGAAGGAGGACCTGATTGCCATTGCCAAAAACATTCACAAAGAATTTGGTTCAATTTTATGCATAACTTCATACACTTTTTGATGGTAGAATGGTGAGAACAGACAGACATACAGACATTTTGAAAAAACTTTTTTGGTATCTGACCCCTAAAACGTGTAAATCAGTCGAATAATGGGAGTCGAAAGAAATTTTGATTACAATACTTTCTTTTATTGAAGATAGAAGAAAGTAAAAAGTAGCTTACAGATCTTAATAATGAAATACACTGCTCAAAACAATTAAAGGATATTTGAAGTTTTATATAAAATAAAGATATAAACGAAATTTTTTTTGCCGAAAATAGAAGAAGAGAATCACAAATGCAAATTTTTCTGTTTTTCAAACTGTGGAGTATGCAAATTTTTAGTTCGATGTCAAAAACGTCGCTTCAGCGGCAGTGATTGAAATTTGACTTCCAACTGGATAAAAGAGAATGAAGACAAGGATGATCGGCATTCAGTGATTGCTTTGTTTCGATGAGTACGATGTCTTAGCGAAGTCATTTGACAGATTCAGAAGCTTGGAGAATTGTTGGTAGGTTAGAAGGGGGCCAAACTCAAGCCGAAGTAGCACAAGCCATTGGAGTGTCACAAAGTGTCATTTCCAGGATCTGGAACCGTTTTTTGGAGAGTGGATGTGCAGGCCGAAGACCAGGGCAAGGTCGTAGATGGGCAACAACGCCCAATGAAGATCGGTATTTAGCGTTAACAGCTCGGAGACACCGAAACATGAAAGCTACTCTTCTCCAACAACACCTTCGCTCGGCTACAGGCACCACGATTTCAACTCTGACTGTCCGAAACCGGCTCCATGCTGTAGGTCTGTATGCTCGCCGACCGATGGTATGTGTTAGATTAACATCAAGGCATCGTCGCGACCGCAGGGAGTGGGCAACCGAGCATGTCAACTGGAAGAGAAATGAATGGAGCAATATTCTGTTTTTTGACGAATCTCTTTTTCTGTGCATCCGGATAGACGTATTTTCATCTGGAGGGACCGTGGCAGTAGGAATAATCCTGTGTTCGTGCACGAAAGTGTCAGATTTGGCGGTGGAGGAGTGTTGGTGTATGGTGGCATCTCCATTGACGGGCGCACTGACCTCTACATCATTCGAGATGGAGCTCTGACTGGTCGCCGATATAGGGATGAGATCCTCAGACCTATTGTAGTCCCTTACGCTGCAGCAATCAGAGATAACTTCATTTTAATGGACGATAACTGCAGGCCACATCATGCAAACCTGGTGGAGGACTTCCTTTTTGAGGAAGGAATCATTCGAATGGAATGGCCAGCTTGTTCTCCAGACATGAATCCAATCGAGCATGTTTGGGACGCTCTAGGAAGACGAGTTTCTGGCCGCCAACAACCCCCACAAACTTTCCAAGAACTGGAAAGAGCTCTTCTGGAAGAATGGGGCAGAATACCCCAACTCGTCATTAATAGCCTCATTGAGTCCATGCCTCAAAGGTGTTCAACGTTGCTGGCCGCCCGTGGAAACCATACCCCCTACTGAAAATGATTTTCTTTGAAGAAAACACCTTTTCTTATTCTTTTTTTCTCATATGCACAAATTGTGTTTTTTTCCTTTTGTACACAAATGCGCAATAAAATGCATTTTTTTCTGCCAAACATGTGTAATTTATTCTCATATAACCTACTATGTCTGTCGACTATGTATCAATCAGCTAAAAAGTTTCCCAGATACAAAATCCACCTAAAACTGCAATATCCTTTAATTGTTTTGAGCAGTGTATTATTAGTTCCATACTATACCAACTTTAATTTTCATCATAAATTTCTGCTTCAGTCAATTAATTGGGTTAAAAAAAAAGTTTATCATTTTTATTAAAATCAATTTTAATAAATAACATTAGTTTTTTGCTATTCTGTTATATATCAACTGTTTGCGAATAGATGGATTACCTGTCGCTACACAAAACGCTGAAAGACAACAGAATTACAAGAAACCGAGAAAATTATTCAAAAAGTCTATCACAGCACCCTTTTCAGGTGAAATGTGTCCAAATTCAATGTAAATCTGCTAGCCACAGCTAAAAGCATACACAAAAAATTTAATTCAATTTTGTCTGTAACATACATTTTTTGAAAATAAAATAAAGAAAACCACACAAAAATTGCTATTACAGCAACCTCTTTTGGCAGAATATTCTCAAATTCAAGGAGAAGTTACTGGCACAACACAAAAAATTTAGTTCAATTCTATGCATAACTTTATGCTTATTGTTGGTACAAGAATGAAAATGACACAGACATCAATTTACAGAACCTCTTTCAGCAGAATATTTCCAAATCGAATGAAGACCTGCTGACATGCTGATCATAGCAAAAAACATGTGCAAAAAATTTGGTTCAATTCTATGTATCATTTTTACGCACTTTACAATAGTACAATAATGAAATAGTACAGGCATCGTTATTACACCACTTCCTTCTGGCAAATTTTTTTCAAATTCAGGGAGAACCAGCTGGCTAAAGCTAAAAACATACACAAAGAATTTGGTTCAATTCTATGCATAACTTCATACACTTTTTGATTGTAAAATAAAAATGGCATAAAAATTGCTATTACAGCACCCCGTACTGGCAGAATTTTTCTAAACTGAAGGAAGACCTACTTGCCACAGCCAAATACATACACAAAACATTTGGTTCAATTCTATGCATAAATTCATACAATTTTCAATGGCACAAAGGCAACACACAAGCATACAGAAGAACAGCACTTTCATGTTCTTTCAAATGAACTAACACTAACAAAAGCTAGTAAATATTTACATATTTATTCAGTAACCCTACCTATTTAACATGCGACACAAATTTATATAGACAGAGAAAAAAAAAAAAAAAAAAAATGTTTATCAGTTTCTAAAATGCCAAGAAGAAATGAATGAATGCATTTTTTACAGTGTTTGTTGTTTATTTTTCACCATATCTGATGTAATTACAATAGAACAAGAGTATGTAATTGTTTTTCGGAAGTACATTTTAAACATCAACATAAAGAGGAAAAGGATATCTCTACTGTTGCACTGCTGCTTGCAAATAGTAATGTCAAAATCTATTTCCCCCCCCCCCTCGTCTTACAGTGTGAAACAGGGCTGTGCGAAGTAGGCAGTCCCCCCCCCCCCCCCCCCCCCCAAGGAGCAGAAAGTGAGGGGCACAAAATTTATACTGCCTACCTGAATTATTTCTTCTTTTATTGTAATATATACACTTTTATAAATACATCCAAAGTTATTCAGACAATACCAATAAAAGAACCAATGAAACCAGTATTTTTACATTCATATTATCCCCAAAGCAGAATACTTTGTGATATTCTGCAACGCAAATGTATTTGACTGAAATTGTTCTGCAAGATAAATTCATACATTTTCAATTTATCTTCCAAATCTTACCAAAATAAAATTACTTAAATATGCGTACATTGCAATGCAATTTAGAAATTAATGAAATACAATCAAATTTTAAATCAGAAAAGGATATATTTCAATAATTTTATATTAAAATATTTAGATTGTCATTCTTTGATACACACTGAATTAATACCATGGTAGTGACAGAGTTCATCGCAGGGCTTGAAAATTCTAAAAATTTCAAGGTACACAGTTGGGAACCTACATGAAAAATGTAGGTTCCTTGAAAAATTTATGTGTAAGTATTTTGACGAAATTTGCCGTTTTTCGCGATTTTTGATGAAATTTGCGTTGTTTTCTGTTATTTTTTGACACAATCGGTTGTTTTTTTTTCAGTAATTTTTTACGAAATCAGCGTTTTTGCGCAAATTTGACGAAATTTGCCTTTTTTTCGCAAATTTTGCGTTGTTTTCCGCGATATTTTGACGAAATCTTGTTTTTTTCGGGGTTTTTTGACGAAATTAGCGTTTTTTCATGTTTTTTTTTGACGAAATTTGCCGTTTAATCGTGATTTTTTTTTTGAAAAAAAAGTTGCCGTTTTAAGGAATTTGGCGAAATTTGTCGTTTTATCGCGATTTTTTTGCCAAATTTCACCTTTTTTAGGGATTTTTTTGACAAAATTTACCGTTTTTTCGAGATGTTAGTCGAAATCTGCCATTTCTCGATATTTTTTGATAAAATTTGCCGTTTTTTCGCGAATTTTTTGACGAATTTTGCCGTTTTTCGCGATTTTTAATGAAATTTGTGTGGTTTTCTACTATTTTTTGACGAAATTGTCGATTTTTCGGTAATTTTTCTACGAAATTAGCATTTTTTTGCGATTTTTTTGGACGAAATTTGCCGCTTTTTTGCAAATTTTGCTTTGTTTTCCGCGATATTTTGACAAAATCTTATTTTTTCGTTTTTTTTGATGAAATTAGCGTTTTTTTTCACGAATTTTTTGACGAAATTTGCCGTTTTAACGCGATTTTTTTGGCAAATTTTATCTTTTTTCGGGAATTTTTAGACAAAATTTACCGTTTTTTCGGGGTTGTTTGTGGAAGTATACCGTTTTACTACGATTTTTTGACGAAATGACGCATCCCACGGGACGCATAAGAGCTATTTTTTGCATAATTTATGTGCTACAACACGTCCGGCATCGCTGGCAGCCATGGTGACTTATTAGGTTCCTGGACGGGAACCTGAGTGAAAAAAAATACGCTTCCAGAAAGGATTTCTGCGTTCCCCGGGAATGCTTTTTTTTTTTTAGCCCTGATTCATAGTTTTATGGATAACTTTAGATGAAAAATATCTTGACATGTTTCCTCTATGCATAAAATGTTGGTTAAAAACATCGGAGAGCTCCGAGATCGTCCGAGATAGTGTTGTTCAAATCATCTTACGGCACGGTGCAGCGTTTTCCCCATTCTTAGAAAATGTGGTGGTTTCGGAGATTTTTTTCCCCACTTTAGACCAGAATTGTTCTGCAGCTCAGGCATCTGTTCTGCGACGTACGTCGCAAATTTCGTAGCATTCTGCTTTCGGGCATATTATTAAAAACAGTTGAAGTTTAAAGAGAAATAGAAGGCAGATTACCAAATTACTAAGAAATATGTGGATAAATGGACATTATATAACCAGAGTAATTCATATATTACCATACAATAAACCAATGAAACCAGTATTTTTACAATCATCTTATTGAAAACAGTTGAAGTTTGAAGTGAAATAGAAGGCAGATTACCAAAATAATGAAAGATAAATGGATAAAAAGGCAGTAGAAGGCCTTTTCATTAAACTACTTCATCAGGGGTGTATAGTTTAACAAAAAAGCAAAAACATCCAACCAGTTTCTGTTATGAGTCGTGCTGAAAGCTAAGAATTCGACTCACAATACACCTGACTGGCTGGAAGCTATTCAGATGACAAATTAGTAGAAAGATACACATAGAAGAAAATAAAATCAATATGACAAAAAAACAATAATACATTATTCCATTAAAAAAAAAAGGGGGGGGAGGATATATATACTAAGATATTTACCATATCTTAGCAAGATTTGTAGTGCAATCAGATAGAAACTACATGCGACTTACTAACAGTCACGGTTATGGTCATAGTATAAATCACATAGATAATAAAATAAAGTTGTAACAATAATTGTAAAAATCATTCATTCATTCATTCATTCATTCATTCATTCATTCATTCATACATACATACATACATACATACATACATACATACATACATACATACATACATACATTTCTAAGTTTATTTTGGCAACAAAAACAAACATTCTCAAAATAGCATATGACATCTTTCCTGGAACCCAAAAGATGTTACAAATTGTTATACTGTACTGTAGATGCATTTATTCCACATCTGTTTTCTAGATACCCTTTGCCAAAATATAAGTGAAATTTTATCTTACATTATTTAGTTGTTAAGTAAATGTGAATATGTATTCAGTAGAATTTGTGTTTTCACATTTTTCAATTTTATGACACCTGTCACAAAGAGAAGTGGGAGTGGGAAGGAATTGGAACTTTGCCTCAGGCACAGTTTTCTCTTTGTATGCTGCTGGTGTGAAAGGCCACATTGTTTTTACAGACATCCAGTGCATGCAAATGCAACATGAGATTTTTATTCCTACAATTAAAAAAAAAAAAAAAAAAAAAAGACCTTTCCTTTGCAATATTTTACTTCCAGCTGTTATTTTGCATAAGATTTTTATATGTTATAAAGAGCATATTGATAAAGAGAAAAAATATTGATCTGGCCTTTTTTCCAAGTATATCAAGAGTTTACAATATTCTCATATGGATCTTATTCTGCAGATAATAAAAAATAACTTTTATTTTCCCAAAAAATATTTCAGGGAAAAAAAAGGTAGTTTGTGAAGAACATACTAATGTGAAAAAAAATTCTAAGCTTATGTAATAGTAATGTATATTAAATGATAGTACAGAGAATTAATATATGAATAAAGAAATAAGAGAAACTCACAGATTTAATTTCTTTCTCTTGAAGATAAGATTCACAAGAATATTCAACGCTTTCAAAAGGACATTTTACAGCAGCAGTTTGAGAAATCAGGATGGCATCAGCAAGACATATTCTGTAATAATTAAAATACTTAGAAGAAATATACAGAAGACTCCCTCAAATTTGCAACACTAATATCCACAACTCTCTAAAATCTGCACATAATTTATGGATGTAAAGAATGAAATATTTAGTTCAGATATAGGGACAAAATTTGACTCTTTTATATCAATTCCACATACAGAGTGATCCAAAAGTCAGGAAGAACTTTAAAAACGAATCAAGATACAAAGATAGCGTTTGCACCAAATGGATAAAAAAAAAAAAACCCGATTTTGTGTGGTTATGGAAAAATAAAAAAAAGTTCTATTGGCAACCAACAGATGGCGCTGTTGGATTTCTGAATTGCAAGCGCGACAGGCACTCCAAACAGTCACCTTCATGCAAGATGGAGCACCACCCCATATTGTTCTGCCTGCGTAATGCCTCTTATGCTTAATATTTGGGGGGGGGGGGGGGAGAGGATCGCATTATCAGTCTCTACTTTAATCATGTATGGTCTCCAGAATCTCCTGATCTGACATCTCTGGGACGTTTGGCTGTGGAGATTATTGAAGCCAAAAGTGTACTGCGACCAACCGGCATCACTAGCAGCGCTGAAAGATGTCATCCACCAAAATGTGTCTGCCATAATGCAAGAAATGCTACTCTATGCCTTTGCTATGAAAGGGTGTGATGCCTCGTCTCACAGCTGTACTTCTAAATGATGCACAGTACATTGAACATTTACTGTAATACTAATGAACTGTAATTAAGCTGAATTGTAAGTTGTCAACATTTTTTTTCACTTGTAAATCAACTTTTGGTTCATTAAATCACTATAGTGCTATCTGTTGGTCGCCAACAGATTATTTTTTTTCATTGCCACACAAAACCCGGTTTCTTTTACATCTCTTTGGTGCAAACCGTATCTTTGTATCTTGATTCATTTTCAAATTATTCATTTTAAAAGTTCATCCTGACTTTTGGGACCTGACCTTTTCCTGACCTTCCCTTTTATATGCTAAGCAAATGAAAAAATAAGTACTGTGAGAAAATATCTGTTTGCATGTTAACAATTTCCTTTTTTGAGAATTTTAGAAGTCAGTTTTTATTCAGACTAGGATGCAAACAGGGTGAGTAGCAACATTTTAGTTTTAAAAATAAGCACCTGTAAGCACACTTTTAAAGAAAAAGAAGTACCCATTTATGCACATATACACATTATAGGGTGATTGTGTTCCCGCTGTACCCCGGATTTCCGAGCTTTTCGACTGATCCTTTCGGTTTTATGATATCGTTACACTTAGTAAAAAATTCAAACATTAAAAAATATCGCAAATTTTGCCAAAAATTAAAAGAAAAAAACATGAATTTCTTTAAGGAATCGCGCAGAGAACAAATTTCTTTCTAGAATCAGGGGTAAAAATGCAAATTCGTTTTAAAAAAAAGACAAATTTTGTCGAAAAATGTGAAAAAACGATCAATTCCGTCAAAAAATTGCAAAGATCAATTTCATCAAAAAATCATCAAAAGAAAGATCAATTTCGTCAAAAAATCGCAAAAAAAAACCCCTCAATTTTGTCAAATAAGCGCGAAAAAAAACAACAAATTTCTAGAAAAAAGGTCACGAAAATACAGTAAATTTCACAAAAAATAGCGTAAAAACAATTATGTTCGTCATTTAAGCGGGAAAAAACCTCAAATTTCTTGAAACAATCACGAAAAAATGACAAATTTCATCAAAAAATCGGGTAAAAATAATCAATTTCGTCAAATAGATGCACAAAAACGGCAAATTTCGTGAAAAGATTGTGGAAAAATGAGATTCCTTCAAAAGATCGCGAAAAAAAGAAAACGAGATTTCCTCAAAAGATCGCGATAAAACGAGATTTCTTCAAAAGATCGCGATAAAGCCGCAAATTTTGTCAAAAGACTGCGAAAAAAAAAGTCATTGCTGGAGTGGAATTTTTTGTACAAAAACTGTTTTTGCTGTTTTAAAAACTGATTTTATAGCAGCCCCAGTAGCAGAATTTTTTTCTGCAGTCTGCAACACAAGTAAAAACTTAAAAAACAGTCTGCAGACCAATCCCTCGCATTACATTATATGCACTCAAACCTCCCAAGTATTTGTGATAGACATAAAAGAAAAGTATACTTAAAAAAAAAGAAATTGTCTTCGTACTCAATTTTTAACACCTCATACATTTTCTGAAAGAGGGGGGGGGGGGGTCCTCTTTGACAAAAATTGACATGGATTTTTCACGATCTTTTGACGCAATATCATTTTTCGCGAACTTTTGACGCTATTTGCACCTTTTTTCGCATTTTTATGACAAAATTTGAAGTTTTTCCATTTTTTTGACGAAAACCTGAAGAAATTTGCCGTTTTTTCCACAATCTCTTGAAGAAATTTGACGTTTTTTTCTCAATCTCTTGAAGAAATTTGCCGTTTTTCACGATCTTTTGAATAAATTTGCTGTTTTTTGAAATCTTTTGAAGAAATGTTTCGTTTTTTCTGATGAAATTTGCCGTTTTTTCGCGATTTTTTGAAGAAGTTCGACGATGTCTCGCGATTTTTTCACGAAAACTGCAGTTTTTCGCGATCTTTTGAATAAATTTCCCGATTTATAGTGATCTTTAGATGAAAGCTGCCTTTTTTTGCGATCTTTTGACGAAAACTGCCGCTTTGTCGCGATCTCTTGAATAAATTTGCCGTTTTTTCGCGATCTTTTGAAGAAATCTGCAGTTTTTTCGAGATTTTTTTTAACGAAAACTGTCACTTTTTCGCGATCTTTTGAAGAAATTTGCCGTTTTTTCGAGATTTTTTGAACAAATGTTCCGTTTTTTTCGTGATTTTTTGATGAAATTTACCGTTTTTTCGCGATTTTTTGAAAAAATTCGACGATGTTTCGTGATATTTAACAAAAACTGCCGTTCTTTCGCGATCTCTCCACGAAGACTGCCGTTTTTCCGCGATCTCTCCACGAAGACTGCCGTTTTAGTGATCTTTTGAAGAAATTTGCCGTTTTTTCACGATTTTTTTTGACGAAAACTACCATTTTTGTCGTGAATTTTTGCAGAAATTTGCCATTTTTTGCGATTTTTAGAAGAAATTTGCTTTTTTTCGTGATTTTTTGACAAAAACTGCTGTTTTTGTGATCTTTTGAAGAAATTTGCCGTTTTTTGCAATGTTTTGAAAAAACTTGCCGTTTTTTCGTGATCTTTTTAAGAAATTTGCTTTTCTAGATTTTTGGAAGAATTTTGCCGTTCTTTTCGCTATTTTTCGACGAAATTCACGTGTTTTCCACAAAATTGATTTCTTTTCGAAGACTATTTGTCGAAATTTGCGATACTTTTTAAGTCGAATTTTTGGATTCAGGGCCGAAATTTTTTAATTGTTGCTAAATTTTTAACAGTTGAAAAATAACCTGCAGACATTCCTCAGAGTCTGCGACGTACGTCGCAGCGTTGCGTAGATTCTGCTCCCGGGGTAGCAGCATTTTTTTTTGTTTTCTTTTTTTTAATTTCTTGCTTTTTCTAAAGCTGTTTTTTCTGCTCCAAAATTGTTTGTTTCAAATTTTGTTTTTGAGTGAATATGAACTTTGAAATTAATATATTTTGCATTTGATAATTTTCAGGGTTTTTTACTTTGTATCAGTTAATTTTCAGGGTTTTTTTTTTTTTCTTCTCTCCTGGGGTTCATGAAATTTAAGTCTTTTTAAAAATCCTTTGAAGAAATTTGATATTTTGCAATATTTTGACACTTTTTTTTATTATTTTTTTGCAGAAAATTTTTGGTTTTCGCAATTTTTTGCGGTTTTATCCCGATTTTTTGTAGATATTTCTGTATTTTTGCGATCTTTTTTTTTTTTTTTTCGACGTAATTTGCAGTTATTCGAGATCTTTTTGCGAAATTTGTGATTTCATCGCGATCCTTTTGACAAAATGAGTGGTTTTTTCGCGAGCTTTCGTCAAAAATAAGTTTTGTCTCGATCTTTTCACGAAAATTGCAATTTTATTGCAAATTTTTTAACAAACTTAGTATTTTTTAGCGATGCAAATTTCTTCGCCGAAATTTGCATTTTTTCGCTTTCTTTAATAAAAAATTGAGACGGAATTTTTCAATTTTTTCGCGATTATTCGGCGAAATTTCAGCAGTTTGTTTGGTTTTCTGGTGAAATTTGTGGTTTTATCGCAGTTTATTGAAGAAATTTGGGGTTTTATTGCTGTTTTTTGATCAAAATTTGCAGTTTCATCGCTATTTTCGGAGGAAATTTGTGGTTTTATTCCGAGATTTTTCGGTAAAATTTGTGCTTTGATCGCATTCTTTGACATAATTTGCTTTTTTTTCATAATCTTTTGATGAATGTTTTTGGTTTTTTGACGAATTTTTTGAATTTCTATGATATTTTTAGGTTTCTTTGCGATTCTTTATAAAAATTTGAGCATTTTCATGATCTTTTGACAGCGCTGTGCGAGGGAGGTGGGGAGAGCCGCGCCGGGTACGGAAATTTAGGGTGTACCAAATTTATACTATCAATGTCATTTTTCATCTATTACAAGAAAAAATTGGGTAGAGGGGTCGTCAAATTTACAATTTTTTCCGCGCGTAGTTTTCTCTTCGCACGCCCTGTCTTTTGATAGATATTTTTTTTTTATTGTTTTATGATATTCCCAACTTATTTTGATCGATCGTTCGACGATATATTCAACTTACTTTGGTATAATAAAAAATTCAAATGGCAATAATGAATAATCACACGCTCACACGAGAGTCATAAAAGCAAAACATATGCAACGCCAGAATTCCAGAAAACCATGCAGAACGGAGAACTTACGTTCAGAGTTCCGAGAATCAAAGGCTGAAAGATGAGGGAGGAGCTAAATCATCGGCCGTTCTAATAAGGAAAAGTTGTAGTTGTTTCGCTTTTATCGAAATAGTTTCGGTTCAGGATCGCGAAAATTAAAACAAGCAAAGGGAGAGAGAAAAAATAAGCACCCAGGGAAAAAAAGAAGCACCTTGTAAGGACCTGACAAATTTGCTTTGAAAATAAGTACCTTGTAAGCACCTGTAAGCACCGCTACGCACCCTGGCAAATCATGTTTTACAGTGCCAAAATTAACATGGGAAATATTATAAAAAGCAAAATGCAGATGTACATAGTTTTAACTAAAAATATCTGCACATATAATTTTTAAAATAGTGAAATGTATGGGATTTTCCTTCTTCGCTTTCTCTTCAATGCAGCAACCTTAAATAACTATCACCAATTTCAGAGCCAAGGGGAAAAATGTATGTTTCGAGCCGGGCTATACAGAGACTCTAGTGTATTGAGAAGCCGCCGTAATATGTCTGTCGGCCAGGGGTTGGAACCATAGGAAGTGTCTGCCAATGGAGGACATGATTTCTAATATCATTCCAAAGGAAATATCAAAAAATTATGCTTTATAAAATGACGAAAATAAGTTGGTATATTTTACACCTTTGCTCCCTGGTCACTGCCAAAGCCACAATGATCCAAATTTCATAATTACCCATCGTTCCTATCTGTGTTGGAAGACTGCAGAGAAAGTTTCAGCTTTTATAAAATAACGAAGGTCTGCCATTCACGGGCTCTTGCTCTATAAGATTTATATAAAGAAATTTAGTTGTACTTGGCATAGTATATCATTCTTACAGTAATCTAGTCCCATGAGATACAAAATAATCTTTTTAAATATACTTTTTTTTTCTTTTTATATACAGTAGACTCCCTCAAATCCGCAAACCAGAAATCCGCAATTCTCTAAAATCCGCACATATTTTATGGATGTAAACAATGAAATTTCAATTCAGATATTGGGACAAAATTTGATTTTTTTAGTTTTGTATCAGTTCCATATCTTTTTTTAATTTGTAATTTTTTTAGTAATACTCTATTCATGTTTTTTTCATGAAGGAAGAATACATTTTTTTTGAAAAGATTCAAGATATTTTTAATATTACTGTTAATCACAATCGTCTTACCAAATATATTTATGCATTAATCAAGATTTTTTGGTTATTAAGCCTGGCTAAACTTGAAGAAAAAAAAATCCTTATTTTATGGTTTTGATGTAAATTAGTAATGTACTTTTATGAGGCAAGTTTTGTTGAATAATTTTGGAAAAATACATTTAATCTTTATAATATATATTTAATCATACACTATTGATTATTAACTTGACCTTTGCTATTAGTACTTTAATTATTTTAAAAATTATCTAAATTTTTATTTTTGTTCATTATTTATTTTAATATTTTATTATATTGTAAGCATTCATTATAGTTCTGATTACATTATTAATTGCACTCAAATTACTGTTTAAAAAATGTAAACAAAGCAATGACCAGAAATCTGCAAAATTCTAAAATCCGCACAACCTCTGGTCCCGAGCTGTGCGGATTTAAGGGAGTCTACTGTATTTCTTTTTATTGATAATCCATACTTAATGTAAAAATATACCCTTGTTTCACTGATAAATGAAAAATTTAGGTATTATGCATATGAAAATTAGAAGTTTGAAGAGTTCTTTAAAAAATTTTCTGAAAAACCCCAAAAAAACCTGGGTTTTAGACTACTGGGCCCAGCGGGTTGGGCTTTTTTAAAAAAAGGGGGGTTTTCAAACCCTTATTACTGCCTGTATAATTAAGTAAAGAACTAGAGATTGGAAATAGAGTTACATTTGCTTAACGGTTACAATGTTACATACTTGCATAAGTAACAGGTTCCAACAACGTGTTATTTTTATAACATATCTAATAGCATGCTGTCAACAGTTATTTTAATTAAAAGGCTTTTAACAAAATATTTGAAATAATTTTTAGATGTGAGTACAGATGCTGTTTTTTGGATCAGATGAGTCCACAATATTAAAATTCATTTTTGGTTAAAATCTTAATTTTTACAAGGCAAAACGTACCTAGTTATGCTACTGTTAAATTCCAGCATTTTCAGCATTTCTGGCACTAAAATATGCTTTCAATTAATGGTGACTAAAACGTCGAAAATTCATAAAATTCTAAGTATAATAACTCAGTAAGCTTTATCTGTAGAAGAATAAATTTTTACTCCCTTAAGGGTGCTAGTCACTCAATGGTGGAATTCCTCTCAATAATATTAAATTACAGGGGTTTGATGCATTCTCATATTCAAAATATCTTTTTAAAGAAGTTATATTTTTAAGTTCTTTTTTAATATACCTTTTTTTAGGCTATCAAAATATTTCCAAAATTTATGCTCAATTTCTTAATTTAATATTTTATGTTTTAAAAAACAATGATCTAGAAGTAAAATTTTAACACTTTATATAAAATTATGCATAAATTTTATAAATATTTTGGCAACTAAGAAAAAAAGAGACATCCTTTAAGAAGAAAACACTGAAAGAAAGAACTTAAAAATGTTATAATTTCTTAAGAAGATGTTTTGAATATAAGAATGCATCAAACGCCTATAGACTTAACATTATGGATGGAAATTCTGCCGCTGAGTGACTAGCATCCTTAATGATTAGAACATGAAAAAAAAATTTCTGAATGAAGCTTATAAGATCCAGACATTGTAAAAAATTTTACATTTCTGAACTATTACAACGCACATATTTTAACATAAATTGAATAGAGAATGAGGCATAACAAATTCTAAAACATTTTTTACAATTGGAACCACTAAAACTAACAGTTCAGAATTTAGCTTTTGCTAAATGATAACAAGAGATGCTCTGTATAAAAATAAACACAGATTTAACATAATTAAAAAAATTTTGAGTTTCTTCCCGACTTTATTGCAGTTATACATATCAATGCATATGCATAGTGAACACCACAAGACCATGAAATTATTATTTGTGCATTTTTAATCAAATGCAATTTAGCAATGCAGTACTAAAAACATTCTTTTCCATATTTGCTAACTAAAAATCTGAGAATTCATTAAAGTGCAAGTATCAACTCAGTAAGTTTTGGTCATAGAAGAATATTTCTTTTACATGTTAAAACAGAGAAAGTTATAAGACCCAAACATTGTATTTATTGTTATTATTTCTTAAGTATTTAAAAAACAGCTATTGTAACATAAATCAATTTTTTATGATACAGAACAAAATTTGAAACAGTTTTGCAATTGGAACCATACCTCTAAAACTAATGGCTTTTGAATTAGCTTTTGGTAAATGATAATAAAAGACATGCTACATAAAAATTAACAGTGCTTTAACAACATGATTTGTTAAAAAAAGAAATTTGAGGCCTGACTTCCTTGCAGCCATATTTATTAACTCCTATTCAAAGAAAATCCAAAAGAACCTGAAAATGTTATTTATAAACTTTTAATCAAAAGTAATTTATCCAAACAGATTCTTATTACTTTTTCAAATTAGTTACTCGCACAAATAATGGGATGTTATTGTCTTTCTTTGATTTACAATGAAATAAAATTGCAGAAATAAAAATACTCCTAGTTCTCATTTTCTAAAAAATAGTATTGAGAAAATAATAAAAAAAAAATTCTCAAACTCCATGAATATTATCCCTTTTAAACATCTAAAGTCAAAGAAACTGCCACTACCCAGTCAAAAATACGACAAAATCTAAATAATCCCCATCCTCTGATTCCCTTTAAACATTCATATTCAAAGAAAACATCACATGGGCAAAAATGGCTGACAAAATTTACTCTGCCAATGGAATGAAGTCAAAACTAATCCCATCCTTCGATATCCTTTATTAAAAAACACCTATATTTTTATTCCAACGAATCTCATCTACTAAAGTGATTTTATGCAACACTATTTATCTACACAACAACTTATAACTATTTAACTTAAATGAATGTGACATGTTAAAAAAATATTTCTTCCTGTTGAAGAAAAGCAGTTGCAGTATTTATTATCCCATATTACATCATAGTCACCCAGCATCCCATATTACACAAGGAGTCAAAATTCCAGATGTCTCCATGTTATCTTATGGCACCATGGGAGTCTCTTCAAAAGCAAGCAACTCCCCTGATGCCATTGGACAACATGGAAACGCCTGGAATTTTGACCACTCATGCAATAGCACCATTAAAATCAACAGTAATGAATAAATGCAGCTTCTCTGTGAACATTTTAACAATCATAGCTTTTTTTTTTTCCTAGCAAATGGTTACGCAGACTTGTATAAAACCAAAAACTTTCTGCGCACGTAATATTAGGTCAAAATTTTACTACAAATTAATTTAATGTTGGGTGTAATTAACTTTTTTTGAGTGATTCATAGCCGTAATTCATGTTTTTTATGCAATTTATGAATGTAATTTGCGTTTCTGAGCGATTTATGGACGTAATTCGTGTTTTTTATGCGATTCATGAATATAATTTGCATTTATTATGCGATTTATGGATGTAATTCGCTATTTTTATGAGATTCACGGATGTAATTTGCATTTTTTTAGCTTTCTGCCAACGAAATTCGCATTTGAGAGATTTATGAACGTAATCAGTGTGTTTTTACATGACTCATGGACGTAATTCGCATTTTTTATGGAAATTATGAATGCAATTCGCGTGTTTCTACATGGTTCATGGACGTAATTTGCGTTTTTTACGCGATTCATGGACGTAATTTGCATATTTTTTTGAGCAATTCATGGATGTCATTTGCGTTTTATTAATGTAATTGTGTTTTTTGAGCAATTTATGGACGCAATTTGCATTTTTTATGCAATTTATGAACCTAATTCACGTTTTTTTTACACGATTCACGGACGTTATAATTTTTTATGCAATTTATGAAAGTAATTCATGTTTTTTTACACGATTCATGGACGTAATTCACATATTTTGAAGCAATTTATGAGCTTAATTTGCATTTTTTGAACGATTCATAAATGTAATTTGCGGTTTTTACGCGATTCATGCACGAAATTCGTGTTATTTAGAGATTCATGCACGGAATTCGCATTTTTAGCACGGTGATTTGTCGAAATATTGTTTTTTTACACGATTCTTTGTTGAAACGCATGTTTTATACGTTATTCTTTGTCGAAATGTTGATTTTTTCGAGGTCTTTTGATGATGTTCCCGTTAACAGTAAACAATTCGTTTATAAAATTAAGGGAATATTTTTATTTTTTATATTAAAAAAATTACAAAAATAGAATTGTTTCTTTTTAAAATTTTTCTGCCAACTTCACAAAATTTTCTGCGCACGGCATGCACGCGTGTGTCTATATTATACAACTCTGTGGTTACGATTAGGTGTTTGCTAGTGAATTTAACTTTGAGTATTTGGATAGGGCTATACAGCTACTAAGGTTTACTTATTCTGCAGTGGATGATATATTCTAGACATTGAAAAGCTTATAAGGGCACGAAAGGAAGATTTGTTACTGTTTGCAGTTGATTTCTTTTGGTTTGCTTTGGCACGTCATAAAACATTTAAAGAAAAGAGACTTTTTTAAATTTTAAAATATATTTTTAAGCTCTTTTTATAATAATATCAAAAACAAATTTTGGAATATTTTTAATATGTATTTCTAAAAAATTGTTTTTTTCAGCTTTTTTTTTTTTTTTTCTCTCCTTTACATACTTTGCAGGTAATGTGTTCCAAATTTAACAGGAACTTTCTGTTAATCTGTTACTAAATAATGCACCATAAAAGAATAACACTGCTATTCATTCTAATAGGTTAAATAATTTCCGTCTCTACTAAGAACCCAATTAAAACTATTAGATATTAGAATTCAAAGAGAAGCAGAATGTGGTACAAATCATTTTATGGTGCAAGCAAGACTTGCATTTCCTTACTCTGATAATCTAATTAGTGTAAAAGGGAATCCCACACAGATGGAAGATGCCCTAGAATAAATGTTGGAAGGATTGTTGGAGGAAAGAACAAGAAGACTTTTTCAAGTAAAATTAGATGAAAAATTTAGAGGAAAGAAAGTTTACTAATACAACTGAACTATATCAACATACTAAATTATCTTTACACCAGGCTGCAAATAAAGCATTGGAACCAGGGTTCTTGCTGTCGCTCGCCATTGCAACAAAATTCATTTGGCGAGTAAACAAGCGAACAGATTTGCCAAATTGCTCGTGCTCATTTTTTGCTTTTTCTTTCTTTTTTTTTCGTTTATCATGCATATACATACATACATATTTTAAATATATTTGTAGAGGATAGTTGAAACTAAATTATTAACAATTGTTGTCTCAGTTATAAAAACTTAGGTTATTTCAGAACATTTTGAAAAAAAGGGGGGATACATTAAAGGATTAAAGATAATTTTTTTAGTGCTACACGGCGAATCTATTTTGCCAATACTTTTTTCATTTGGCGAATGTTTTTTATTTTTAATTCGCCAAATTACTAACACTAGTCCAATGTCAGCGAGAACACCGATTGGAACAATAATAAAAGGAAGAACTTCACTCAAAAATTTTTGGTAGGATAAAGACATTGAAAAGACAGAAACAGAAAAAAGAAGCCTATATTAGATGGACAATGTCAAAAAAGCAAGAGGATAGAGAGCTTTAAAGGATTATTAGAAAAGACATTAAGAACTTAGTACTAGAAGAAAGAGCATCATGGGAGAAAAACTGAGAAATCGGAGCATATATAGGAAGAAGACTGTATAGAGGCATGGAAGTTTTAAAAGAATATTAGAAAAGAAAATAATTCACGGCAAAGAATGTCTGTTAAGAAATGGGAAGAATACCATAAGAATTTCCGTAACAGAAACTAGAGGTGAATTTCAAATAAATAAATAATACAAGTACCTACTGACTTTGAAGGACAGACTACACTGTTTGAGCTTGAAAGAGTAAAAAGAGCAATTAAAAAACAAAGAGCAAAGAATCTTTGTAGAATCTTGGCAGGGTTAATTGGAAAAAAAAAAAAAAAAAAAAAAAAAAAAAAAAACCGATAAATTTATTAGATTAATTACACAATTATTTGAAAATGGTTGAACGAAGTGGAAACACTGAAAGAATGGAAAATTGCATATTTAACATCAATATAAATACATAAGAAAGAAGACTGACAAAAATGTGAGAAATATTGTGGAATTACTGTAACAGCAATGTTTAGTTAAATTATACGATCAAATTTTAAAAGATTTCATTTAAGAATTTAAAATGAAGGAAAGTGAAAAGCAAAGTGGATTTAGAACAGGATGATCATGTATGGATAATATATTTTGACTTTAAAAAATTGTTGAAAATGGAAATGACAGTGGCAAATCAAATTCATCTTCTATTTATTGATCTTATGAAAGCATACAGTGTCTCACATAAGTGATGGGACACTTGTGCTTTACAAAAGGAAACTAATCAAATAAATTAAAAAAACATGTACACATTTTTTTGTGGATGTGTTTCATACTTAAATTTAGTAAAGATTATTACATAACATACATTTTGTCAAAATATTAAAATATTAATTTAATATAAATACAAATGTTTAGAACGGAGCAAAAAATAGCTCACATAAGTGATGGGACACCATTATATATGCAACAAAAATCGCCTGAAATAAGCAATAAAAATATTTTTTGAGGTTTTATTTTTACTTAAAAGCAATTGGCAATAATTTATAAAATCCTCTGCAGTATTTCTCTCCAGTTTGTTTTGGAATTTGTGTTTTTTAGCTCTGTGTAGCCATGAATGCTAAACGAAAAGAAACTTCGCCTGAAATTCGAAAATTAGTTATTAATTTGCATATTGAACGTGGAAAATCTATTAAAAAAACTGCTGAAACAGTTAACTTGAGTCGTTCAACAGTTTTCAATATCATTAAACGATATAAAAAGAATCGTGTGATTCAGGATAAAAGAAGACCTGGCCGACCATCAAAGCTATCCAATGGAATAAAGCGAATTATCGTTCGAAATATTAAAAAAAATTAAAGAAATAGTGCTTCAAAAGTTGCTGCTGATTTACAAGCATTATATGGAATAATTATTAATCCTGAGACTATTAGAAGGGTAATTCGATCTGCTGGATATCACAGTAGAGTAGCCAGGAAAATATTCTTCGTAAATGAAAAGAATAGAAAACTCAGACTAGCTTTCGCAAAATCCAACATAAATAAGAATTCTGATTACTAGAATAAAGTTATATTTGCTGATGAGAGTAAATTTAATATATTTGGTTCTGACGGTAGAATCTTGGTGTAGAGAAAACCCAGGGAAGAATTTCGCAAACAGAACTTGGTACCAACAGTAAAACATGGTGGAGGAGGAGTTATGGTATGGGGGTGTATGTCGTCCGCTGGAGTTGGTAATCTTGTTTTTATTGACAGTATAATGGATCAGTACAAGTATATTGATATTTTAAAACAAAATTTGAAATCTTCAGCACGAAAATTGAACCTTCATAACGATTTTAAATTCTACCAGGACAATGACCCCAAGCACACTGCTCTGAACGTTAGACTCTGGCTGCTATATAACTGTCCTGAAATAATAAAAACACCACCACAATCTCAAGACTTAAATCCCATAGAGAATATTTGGCAAGAATTAGAATCAAGAATTCGCAAACACGCCATTTCTTCAAAACAACAACTAAAATCGGTGCTTCAAGAAGAATGGGGTAAAATCACTCCAGAAATCACAAAAAAATTAGTCTAATCCATCCCAAAAAGATTAAATCATGTTTTAAAAGTAAAAGGAAATCCAACAAAATATTAAAACCTTTTAAAAAGTAAAATTTTTGGATAAATATTTGATGGAGAAGTAAGTGTCCCATCACTTATGTGAGCCATTTTTTGCTCTGTTCTGAACAATTGTATTTTTACTAAATTAATATTTTAATATTTTGACAAAATGTATGTTATGTAATAATTGTTACTAACTTTAAATATTAAACACACCCAAAAAATTTTTGCACATGTTTATTTTATTGCAGTTTCTTTTTATAAAGCACAAGTGTCCCATCACTTTTGTGAGACACTGTACGATGTTCCAACAACAAAATTACAGAATTAAATAAAAGGAACATTAATCCAAATATTAGAGCAATTCAAGAACTTTATGGCAAATCAAAAACAAAGAAAAACAGGCCAAAGATTATCAAAAGGTTTTATAACAGATAAAGCACTCAGACTGGGATTCTGTATCCAACACTTTTTAAAATTTATAAAAGAAGCACTAAAAATGCTGAGAAAAGGGACTTAATGAGAAGGAATGTCAATTTTTACACAACAATTCACAGATGACTAAGTTATAATTGCAAAAAGTAAGAAGAATTTAAAAGAAAATGATAAAATTAACCTTTTAAATGCTGCTCTCTGTTCCAAGTATAAAAAATACTATTTCTTTATAAAAATAAGACTAAAATCCAGCTATTTAAACAATGTAAGAAATTTTCTCCCAAAATTTTTTTTATCCACAATTTTGGGTAAGTTCTTGTTTGGGAACATTGTGTGATTCATTAAACTAGAATTTTATAAGTATAAATAACATTTAACAGATTTAATAATATTCAAATTATTTTATGGGAAATTTGTGTGTTGATAATTATATTTTATAAAAAAAAAAAAATCAAATGTGTGTGTATATATATATATATATATATATATATATATATATATATATATATATATATATATATAATTAGTCAAATTTTTTTAAACTAACTATACAAAAGGCACAAATGACATGAAAGTTAATTATAAACTATCTATACGTGCTACAAATGTAAATTACTTAAAACTATAAATAATAATCAGTGCTGTAATTGGGTGGGAACGCGTGGGAGCGCCTTTCCCAGAAATATTTGGTTTGTTATTGTAAAAAAAAAAAAAAAAAAAAAAAAAAAAAAAATCACGTATGAACGCAATTTATATTTTCTTCGAGCAAAACATTAAAATTTGCTAGTTTTGAGGAGATCCGTTACCATTTATCGAAAAAGGCGATATTTAGACCTACAGATGCTTTGAAGCCGCCCTTCTACCACCGCCCTTTGAATACTAGGCCACAGGCCCGTAGCCAGGATTTTCTTTCGGGAGGGGCTCAATTTTGGAATTTTTTCTATTCTTACAAAAATAATTTGAATAATAATCAGTAAAAATTTTAAAAATTATCCAGGCTTATCCTAATGTGTGTTCCTATATAAGATACTTGTTAACTATGTCAAATATTATTTCATATTCAATTTTTTCAATTTCTGTTGCAATTTTTAATTTTTAAGAGCACTTCCAGTTTCCAAACCAGTTCAAAAACCGGAGAGTTTTTAGGGAAAAATTTCTGCGAAACTTAAAAAGCACATAATAGTGTTTGAGATGAGCCTCAAGTATCCTATCAAAAAAACGTAAAATATTGAAATGCAAACAAGTAATGTATATTGGTTTGAAGCCCAGGATGAATGTTAACGTGCGAGAATCTGACATTACGAGTGCAAAGTTTTGAAACTATTGATCCATAAATGAAATAAAGTACATGCATTACTTTTTTTGAAATAAAAATTAATTGCTACAATCAAATTTAATCATAAAAATTATGTTTGTATTTCACATTCTCTGATTATAATAATTATAAATAATACTCTTGGTACAATAAATTTACTAGCAGTGGTGAATTCAGACGCTTTTCTCCAGGAGGGATTTTTGGGGTTCCGGGGGAACATTACAGTGTTCCCCCGGGGGGGGGGGGGGGGTTGTACTTTTTGACCATTGAAAACACAAAATCAAAAATTTTTCCGGGGGGGGGGGACATCTCATTGCTACGGGAGAAGGTGAATTTCCCTCCCCCCCCCCTCGGGCTACCACCTGAATTCAACACCATTTACTAGTACAACAGAAGCAATCATCATAATTTCGTCTTAGCCATGATGCTGAATGACTTATCAAGATCTTCTGTAATTTCCCAATTAACGGAAATCATTGAAAAGCTACTTAACCTGTCATCAACCATAACACTTTGAGTCAAAGATTTAATTATTTTCTTACCCGAGAAATATCTTCCAGCGCTGACTGTTGTTATCCGGCTTTCAACCAAAACTGTCAACATATGTTTGATTTTATCGTAATACGTCACATACTAAAACTTTTAAAACCTTTGTGTTGGTGTCAACATTAACAATTTGTTTGTACCCTAATTCATATTCAGCTTTAACTGGCTACATTGACACTTCACCCAGAAACTATTGCATCGGATTCTATAATTTGCTTGTTTTTTCCAGTGAAGCGCATCTTGCAAGATGTAATTGGGAATCTCTTAGAATGTCTTCATTCGAAATGAATTCATCATTTAAATTTTGAATAAGACTTTCTACATGGGGAAATAAGACCGTGGTATTGTAATACTTGCCAGTGGATGTAATTTGAGAGTTTGTACCTGTTGTCTGTCAAAATGTTAGTCTTGGGATCTTTATTTCAGTTTGGAAGATGTCTTCCTGAAGTTTTGAGGCACAATAAAATCTCACAAAATCTTTCTACTTCATTTTTCTGCATACTTATGTAAAACAATTAGGCACTTTAGCATCGGTTACAAGCAATATTATATCACAACTTTTTTTTTTTTTTTTTTTTTTTTTTTTTTTTTTAAGAAATTACTATGGATTGTCAGACAGAAAACCTTCTGACAAACAGACAAGCTTATGAGAAAAAGATTCTTCTCCCTGACTGCAAAAAAAGCTCCAGCTGTTGAAGAAATCTTCCATATGTTTTTCGAAATATTTTGTGAGCTAACACAAATGTATTTAAGTAGCTCAACAAAAGTCAATATGCTTTCATGCCTCTCGATAAAACTTGTATCACAAATGCGGAGAAGTCATTTTCTTTTGTTTTCTAGGATATATGATGCAATTACTTCTTGAAGCACTAAATTTGCCTTCAGGTGATTTTTAAAAACTCTAGTCGATGCTTTAACAAGTCCATGATATTTTCGAATGACGGGAATCAGCATGCTATTGGACAAGGCAAAATTTAACCAATGGCCTTCACAGAGGACGTGTCTAATTTTTAGATACTCTGAAGAATTCTAGAATTAATCCTGCTAACATGACCAAACTTATTGGCTACTTTGTCATACGCCTATGCGACGCATTTATACATGCCAAGACATAGATCATCATAGTGTTGTAATATTACTTTTCTTGAATTTTTGGAAAAGACATTTATTGGAATAAAACGTTAAAAAAAAAATCCGAATTTTTGGTCTTGTGAATTTTTTAATAGTTCACATATCTAACACAAATGGCAAGCTGTTCTGCGCTTGAAATGTGCACAGTTTTATCATCAATTAAGCTAAAACAGATCGCAATATTCATTTTGATAATTAAAACTTCGGTAACTGTATCCCAAAATATGCTTTTTTTCGTGATTTTTTGACAAAAACTGCTGTTTTTGTGATCTTTTGAAGAAATTTGCCGTTTTTTGCAATGTTTTGAAAAAACTTGCCGTTTTTTCGAGATCTTTTTAAGAAATTTGCTTTTCTAGATTTTTGGAAGAATTTTGCCGTTCTTTTCGCTATTTTTCGACGAAATTCACGTGTTTTCCACAAAATTGATTTCTTTTCGAAGACTATTTGTCGAAATTTGCGATACTTTTTAAGTCGAATTTTTGGATTCAGGGCCGAAATTTTTTAATTGTTGCTAAATTTTTAACAGTTGAAAAATAACCTGCAGACATTCCTCAGAGTCTGCGACGTACGTCGCAGCGTTGCGTAGATTCTGCTCCCGGGGTAGCAGCATTTTTTTTTGTTTTCTTTTTTTTAATTTCTTGCTTTTTCTAAAGCTGTTTTTTCTGCTCCAAAATTGTTTGTTTCAAATTTTGTTTTTGAGTGAATATGAACTTTGAAATTAATATATTTTGCATTTGATAATTTTCAGGGTTTTTTACTTTGTATCAGTTAATTTTCAGGGTTTTTTTTTTTTTCTTCTCTCCTGGGGTTCATGAAATTTAAGTCTTTTTAAAAATCCTTTGAAGAAATTTGATATTTTGCAATATTTTGACACTTTTTTTTATTATTTTTTTGCAGAAAATTTTTGGTTTTCGCAATTTTTTGCGGTTTTATCCCGATTTTTTGTAGATATTTCTGTATTTTTGCGATCTTTTTTTTTTTTTTTTCGACGTAATTTGCAGTTATTCGAGATCTTTTTGCGAAATTTGTGATTTCATCGCGATCCTTTTGACAAAATGAGTGGTTTTTTCGCGAGCTTTCGTCAAAAATAAGTTTTGTCTCGATCTTTTCACGAAAATTGCAATTTTATTGCAAATTTTTTAACAAACTTAGTATTTTTTAGCGATGCAAATTTCTTCGCCGAAATTTGCATTTTTTCGCTTTCTTTAATAAAAAATTGAGACGGAATTTTTCAATTTTTTCGCGATTATTCGGCGAAATTTCAGCAGTTTGTTTGGTTTTCTGGTGAAATTTGTGGTTTTATCGCAGTTTATTGAAGAAATTTGGGGTTTTATTGCTGTTTTTTGATCAAAATTTGCAGTTTCATCGCTATTTTCGGAGGAAATTTGTGGTTTTATTCCGAGATTTTTCGGTAAAATTTGTGCTTTGATCGCATTCTTTGACATAATTTGCTTTTTTTTCATAATCTTTTGATGAATGTTTTTGGTTTTTTGACGAATTTTTTGAATTTCTATGATATTTTTAGGTTTCTTTGCGATTCTTTATAAAAATTTGAGCATTTTCATGATCTTTTGACAGCGCTGTGCGAGGGAGGTGGGGAGAGCCGCGCCGGGTACGGAAATTTAGGGTGTACCAAATTTATACTATCAATGTCATTTTTCATCTATTACAAGAAAAAATTGGGTAGAGGGGTCGTCAAATTTACAATTTTTTCCGCGCGTAGTTTTCTCTTCGCACGCCCTGTCTTTTGATAGATATTTTTTTTTTATTGTTTTATGATATTCCCAACTTATTTTGATCGATCGTTCGACGATATATTCAACTTACTTTGGTATAATAAAAAATTCAAATGGCAATAATGAATAATCACACGCTCACACGAGAGTCATAAAAGCAAAACATATGCAACGCCAGAATTCCAGAAAACCATGCAGAACGGAGAACTTACGTTCAGAGTTCCGAGAATCAAAGGCTGAAAGATGAGGGAGGAGCTAAATCATCGGCCGTTCTAATAAGGAAAAGTTGTAGTTGTTTCGCTTTTATCGAAATAGTTTCGGTTCAGGATCGCGAAAATTAAAACAAGCAAAGGGAGAGAGAAAAAATAAGCACCCAGGGAAAAAAAGAAGCACCTTGTAAGGACCTGACAAATTTGCTTTGAAAATAAGTACCTTGTAAGCACCTGTAAGCACCGCTACGCACCCTGGCAAATCATGTTTTACAGTGCCAAAATTAACATGGGAAATATTATAAAAAGCAAAATGCAGATGTACATAGTTTTAACTAAAAATATCTGCACATATAATTTTTAAAATAGTGAAATGTATGGGATTTTCCTTCTTCGCTTTCTCTTCAATGCAGCAACCTTAAATAACTATCACCAATTTCAGAGCCAAGGGGAAAAATGTATGTTTCGAGCCGGGCTATACAGAGACTCTAGTGTATTGAGAAGCCGCCGTAATATGTCTGTCGGCCAGGGGTTGGAACCATAGGAAGTGTCTGCCAATGGAGGACATGATTTCTAATATCATTCCAAAGGAAATATCAAAAAATTATGCTTTATAAAATGACGAAAATAAGTTGGTATATTTTACACCTTTGCTCCCTGGTCACTGCCAAAGCCACAATGATCCAAATTTCATAATTACCCATCGTTCCTATCTGTGTTGGAAGACTGCAGAGAAAGTTTCAGCTTTTATAAAATAACGAAGGTCTGCCATTCACGGGCTCTTGCTCTATAAGATTTATATAAAGAAATTTAGTTGTACTTGGCATAGTATATCATTCTTACAGTAATCTAGTCCCATGAGATACAAAATAATCTTTTTAAATATACTTTTTTTTTCTTTTTATATACAGTAGACTCCCTCAAATCCGCAAACCAGAAATCCGCAATTCTCTAAAATCCGCACATATTTTATGGATGTAAACAATGAAATTTCAATTCAGATATTGGGACAAAATTTGATTTTTTTAGTTTTGTATCAGTTCCATATCTTTTTTTAATTTGTAATTTTTTTAGTAATACTCTATTCATGTTTTTTTCATGAAGGAAGAATACATTTTTTTTGAAAAGATTCAAGATATTTTTAATATTACTGTTAATCACAATCGTCTTACCAAATATATTTATGCATTAATCAAGATTTTTTGGTTATTAAGCCTGGCTAAACTTGAAGAAAAAAAAATCCTTATTTTATGGTTTTGATGTAAATTAGTAATGTACTTTTATGAGGCAAGTTTTGTTGAATAATTTTGGAAAAATACATTTAATCTTTATAATATATATTTAATCATACACTATTGATTATTAACTTGACCTTTGCTATTAGTACTTTAATTATTTTAAAAATTATCTAAATTTTTATTTTTGTTCATTATTTATTTTAATATTTTATTATATTGTAAGCATTCATTATAGTTCTGATTACATTATTAATTGCACTCAAATTACTGTTTAAAAAATGTAAACAAAGCAATGACCAGAAATCTGCAAAATTCTAAAATCCGCACAACCTCTGGTCCCGAGCTGTGCGGATTTAAGGGAGTCTACTGTATTTCTTTTTATTGATAATCCATACTTAATGTAAAAATATACCCTTGTTTCACTGATAAATGAAAAATTTAGGTATTATGCATATGAAAATTAGAAGTTTGAAGAGTTCTTTAAAAAATTTTCTGAAAAACCCCAAAAAAACCTGGGTTTTAGACTACTGGGCCCAGCGGGTTGGGCTTTTTTAAAAAAAGGGGGGTTTTCAAACCCTTATTACTGCCTGTATAATTAAGTAAAGAACTAGAGATTGGAAATAGAGTTACATTTGCTTAACGGTTACAATGTTACATACTTGCATAAGTAACAGGTTCCAACAACGTGTTATTTTTATAACATATCTAATAGCATGCTGTCAACAGTTATTTTAATTAAAAGGCTTTTAACAAAATATTTGAAATAATTTTTAGATGTGAGTACAGATGCTGTTTTTTGGATCAGATGAGTCCACAATATTAAAATTCATTTTTGGTTAAAATCTTAATTTTTACAAGGCAAAACGTACCTAGTTATGCTACTGTTAAATTCCAGCATTTTCAGCATTTCTGGCACTAAAATATGCTTTCAATTAATGGTGACTAAAACGTCGAAAATTCATAAAATTCTAAGTATAATAACTCAGTAAGCTTTATCTGTAGAAGAATAAATTTTTACTCCCTTAAGGGTGCTAGTCACTCAATGGTGGAATTCCTCTCAATAATATTAAATTACAGGGGTTTGATGCATTCTCATATTCAAAATATCTTTTTAAAGAAGTTATATTTTTAAGTTCTTTTTTAATATACCTTTTTTTAGGCTATCAAAATATTTCCAAAATTTATGCTCAATTTCTTAATTTAATATTTTATGTTTTAAAAAACAATGATCTAGAAGTAAAATTTTAACACTTTATATAAAATTATGCATAAATTTTATAAATATTTTGGCAACTAAGAAAAAAAGAGACATCCTTTAAGAAGAAAACACTGAAAGAAAGAACTTAAAAATGTTATAATTTCTTAAGAAGATGTTTTGAATATAAGAATGCATCAAACGCCTATAGACTTAACATTATGGATGGAAATTCTGCCGCTGAGTGACTAGCATCCTTAATGATTAGAACATGAAAAAAAAATTTCTGAATGAAGCTTATAAGATCCAGACATTGTAAAAAATTTTACATTTCTGAACTATTACAACGCACATATTTTAACATAAATTGAATAGAGAATGAGGCATAACAAATTCTAAAACATTTTTTACAATTGGAACCACTAAAACTAACAGTTCAGAATTTAGCTTTTGCTAAATGATAACAAGAGATGCTCTGTATAAAAATAAACACAGATTTAACATAATTAAAAAAATTTTGAGTTTCTTCCCGACTTTATTGCAGTTATACATATCAATGCATATGCATAGTGAACACCACAAGACCATGAAATTATTATTTGTGCATTTTTAATCAAATGCAATTTAGCAATGCAGTACTAAAAACATTCTTTTCCATATTTGCTAACTAAAAATCTGAGAATTCATTAAAGTGCAAGTATCAACTCAGTAAGTTTTGGTCATAGAAGAATATTTCTTTTACATGTTAAAACAGAGAAAGTTATAAGACCCAAACATTGTATTTATTGTTATTATTTCTTAAGTATTTAAAAAACAGCTATTGTAACATAAATCAATTTTTTATGATACAGAACAAAATTTGAAACAGTTTTGCAATTGGAACCATACCTCTAAAACTAATGGCTTTTGAATTAGCTTTTGGTAAATGATAATAAAAGACATGCTACATAAAAATTAACAGTGCTTTAACAACATGATTTGTTAAAAAAAGAAATTTGAGGCCTGACTTCCTTGCAGCCATATTTATTAACTCCTATTCAAAGAAAATCCAAAAGAACCTGAAAATGTTATTTATAAACTTTTAATCAAAAGTAATTTATCCAAACAGATTCTTATTACTTTTTCAAATTAGTTACTCGCACAAATAATGGGATGTTATTGTCTTTCTTTGATTTACAATGAAATAAAATTGCAGAAATAAAAATACTCCTAGTTCTCATTTTCTAAAAAATAGTATTGAGAAAATAATAAAAAAAAAATTCTCAAACTCCATGAATATTATCCCTTTTAAACATCTAAAGTCAAAGAAACTGCCACTACCCAGTCAAAAATACGACAAAATCTAAATAATCCCCATCCTCTGATTCCCTTTAAACATTCATATTCAAAGAAAACATCACATGGGCAAAAATGGCTGACAAAATTTACTCTGCCAATGGAATGAAGTCAAAACTAATCCCATCCTTCGATATCCTTTATTAAAAAACACCTATATTTTTATTCCAACGAATCTCATCTACTAAAGTGATTTTATGCAACACTATTTATCTACACAACAACTTATAACTATTTAACTTAAATGAATGTGACATGTTAAAAAAATATTTCTTCCTGTTGAAGAAAAGCAGTTGCAGTATTTATTATCCCATATTACATCATAGTCACCCAGCATCCCATATTACACAAGGAGTCAAAATTCCAGATGTCTCCATGTTATCTTATGGCACCATGGGAGTCTCTTCAAAAGCAAGCAACTCCCCTGATGCCATTGGACAACATGGAAACGCCTGGAATTTTGACCACTCATGCAATAGCACCATTAAAATCAACAGTAATGAATAAATGCAGCTTCTCTGTGAACATTTTAACAATCATAGCTTTTTTTTTTTCCTAGCAAATGGTTACGCAGACTTGTATAAAACCAAAAACTTTCTGCGCACGTAATATTAGGTCAAAATTTTACTACAAATTAATTTAATGTTGGGTGTAATTAACTTTTTTTGAGTGATTCATAGCCGTAATTCATGTTTTTTATGCAATTTATGAATGTAATTTGCGTTTCTGAGCGATTTATGGACGTAATTCGTGTTTTTTATGCGATTCATGAATATAATTTGCATTTATTATGCGATTTATGGATGTAATTCGCTATTTTTATGAGATTCACGGATGTAATTTGCATTTTTTTAGCTTTCTGCCAACGAAATTCGCATTTGAGAGATTTATGAACGTAATCAGTGTGTTTTTACATGACTCATGGACGTAATTCGCATTTTTTATGGAAATTATGAATGCAATTCGCGTGTTTCTACATGGTTCATGGACGTAATTTGCGTTTTTTACGCGATTCATGGACGTAATTTGCATATTTTTTTGAGCAATTCATGGATGTCATTTGCGTTTTATTAATGTAATTGTGTTTTTTGAGCAATTTATGGACGCAATTTGCATTTTTTATGCAATTTATGAACCTAATTCACGTTTTTTTTACACGATTCACGGACGTTATAATTTTTTATGCAATTTATGAAAGTAATTCATGTTTTTTTACACGATTCATGGACGTAATTCACATATTTTGAAGCAATTTATGAGCTTAATTTGCATTTTTTGAACGATTCATAAATGTAATTTGCGGTTTTTACGCGATTCATGCACGAAATTCGTGTTATTTAGAGATTCATGCACGGAATTCGCATTTTTAGCACGGTGATTTGTCGAAATATTGTTTTTTTACACGATTCTTTGTTGAAACGCATGTTTTATACGTTATTCTTTGTCGAAATGTTGATTTTTTCGAGGTCTTTTGATGATGTTCCCGTTAACAGTAAACAATTCGTTTATAAAATTAAGGGAATATTTTTATTTTTTATATTAAAAAAATTACAAAAATAGAATTGTTTCTTTTTAAAATTTTTCTGCCAACTTCACAAAATTTTCTGCGCACGGCATGCACGCGTGTGTCTATATTATACAACTCTGTGGTTACGATTAGGTGTTTGCTAGTGAATTTAACTTTGAGTATTTGGATAGGGCTATACAGCTACTAAGGTTTACTTATTCTGCAGTGGATGATATATTCTAGACATTGAAAAGCTTATAAGGGCACGAAAGGAAGATTTGTTACTGTTTGCAGTTGATTTCTTTTGGTTTGCTTTGGCACGTCATAAAACATTTAAAGAAAAGAGACTTTTTTAAATTTTAAAATATATTTTTAAGCTCTTTTTATAATAATATCAAAAACAAATTTTGGAATATTTTTAATATGTATTTCTAAAAAATTGTTTTTTTCAGCTTTTTTTTTTTTTTTTCTCTCCTTTACATACTTTGCAGGTAATGTGTTCCAAATTTAACAGGAACTTTCTGTTAATCTGTTACTAAATAATGCACCATAAAAGAATAACACTGCTATTCATTCTAATAGGTTAAATAATTTCCGTCTCTACTAAGAACCCAATTAAAACTATTAGATATTAGAATTCAAAGAGAAGCAGAATGTGGTACAAATCATTTTATGGTGCAAGCAAGACTTGCATTTCCTTACTCTGATAATCTAATTAGTGTAAAAGGGAATCCCACACAGATGGAAGATGCCCTAGAATAAATGTTGGAAGGATTGTTGGAGGAAAGAACAAGAAGACTTTTTCAAGTAAAATTAGATGAAAAATTTAGAGGAAAGAAAGTTTACTAATACAACTGAACTATATCAACATACTAAATTATCTTTACACCAGGCTGCAAATAAAGCATTGGAACCAGGGTTCTTGCTGTCGCTCGCCATTGCAACAAAATTCATTTGGCGAGTAAACAAGCGAACAGATTTGCCAAATTGCTCGTGCTCATTTTTTGCTTTTTCTTTCTTTTTTTTTCGTTTATCATGCATATACATACATACATATTTTAAATATATTTGTAGAGGATAGTTGAAACTAAATTATTAACAATTGTTGTCTCAGTTATAAAAACTTAGGTTATTTCAGAACATTTTGAAAAAAAGGGGGGATACATTAAAGGATTAAAGATAATTTTTTTAGTGCTACACGGCGAATCTATTTTGCCAATACTTTTTTCATTTGGCGAATGTTTTTTATTTTTAATTCGCCAAATTACTAACACTAGTCCAATGTCAGCGAGAACACCGATTGGAACAATAATAAAAGGAAGAACTTCACTCAAAAATTTTTGGTAGGATAAAGACATTGAAAAGACAGAAACAGAAAAAAGAAGCCTATATTAGATGGACAATGTCAAAAAAGCAAGAGGATAGAGAGCTTTAAAGGATTATTAGAAAAGACATTAAGAACTTAGTACTAGAAGAAAGAGCATCATGGGAGAAAAACTGAGAAATCGGAGCATATATAGGAAGAAGACTGTATAGAGGCATGGAAGTTTTAAAAGAATATTAGAAAAGAAAATAATTCACGGCAAAGAATGTCTGTTAAGAAATGGGAAGAATACCATAAGAATTTCCGTAACAGAAACTAGAGGTGAATTTCAAATAAATAAATAATACAAGTACCTACTGACTTTGAAGGACAGACTACACTGTTTGAGCTTGAAAGAGTAAAAAGAGCAATTAAAAAACAAAGAGCAAAGAATCTTTGTAGAATCTTGGCAGGGTTAATTGGAAAAAAAAAAAAAAAAAAAAAAAAAAAAAAAAACCGATAAATTTATTAGATTAATTACACAATTATTTGAAAATGGTTGAACGAAGTGGAAACACTGAAAGAATGGAAAATTGCATATTTAACATCAATATAAATACATAAGAAAGAAGACTGACAAAAATGTGAGAAATATTGTGGAATTACTGTAACAGCAATGTTTAGTTAAATTATACGATCAAATTTTAAAAGATTTCATTTAAGAATTTAAAATGAAGGAAAGTGAAAAGCAAAGTGGATTTAGAACAGGATGATCATGTATGGATAATATATTTTGACTTTAAAAAATTGTTGAAAATGGAAATGACAGTGGCAAATCAAATTCATCTTCTATTTATTGATCTTATGAAAGCATACAGTGTCTCACATAAGTGATGGGACACTTGTGCTTTACAAAAGGAAACTAATCAAATAAATTAAAAAAACATGTACACATTTTTTTGTGGATGTGTTTCATACTTAAATTTAGTAAAGATTATTACATAACATACATTTTGTCAAAATATTAAAATATTAATTTAATATAAATACAAATGTTTAGAACGGAGCAAAAAATAGCTCACATAAGTGATGGGACACCATTATATATGCAACAAAAATCGCCTGAAATAAGCAATAAAAATATTTTTTGAGGTTTTATTTTTACTTAAAAGCAATTGGCAATAATTTATAAAATCCTCTGCAGTATTTCTCTCCAGTTTGTTTTGGAATTTGTGTTTTTTAGCTCTGTGTAGCCATGAATGCTAAACGAAAAGAAACTTCGCCTGAAATTCGAAAATTAGTTATTAATTTGCATATTGAACGTGGAAAATCTATTAAAAAAACTGCTGAAACAGTTAACTTGAGTCGTTCAACAGTTTTCAATATCATTAAACGATATAAAAAGAATCGTGTGATTCAGGATAAAAGAAGACCTGGCCGACCATCAAAGCTATCCAATGGAATAAAGCGAATTATCGTTCGAAATATTAAAAAAAATTAAAGAAATAGTGCTTCAAAAGTTGCTGCTGATTTACAAGCATTATATGGAATAATTATTAATCCTGAGACTATTAGAAGGGTAATTCGATCTGCTGGATATCACAGTAGAGTAGCCAGGAAAATATTCTTCGTAAATGAAAAGAATAGAAAACTCAGACTAGCTTTCGCAAAATCCAACATAAATAAGAATTCTGATTACTAGAATAAAGTTATATTTGCTGATGAGAGTAAATTTAATATATTTGGTTCTGACGGTAGAATCTTGGTGTAGAGAAAACCCAGGGAAGAATTTCGCAAACAGAACTTGGTACCAACAGTAAAACATGGTGGAGGAGGAGTTATGGTATGGGGGTGTATGTCGTCCGCTGGAGTTGGTAATCTTGTTTTTATTGACAGTATAATGGATCAGTACAAGTATATTGATATTTTAAAACAAAATTTGAAATCTTCAGCACGAAAATTGAACCTTCATAACGATTTTAAATTCTACCAGGACAATGACCCCAAGCACACTGCTCTGAACGTTAGACTCTGGCTGCTATATAACTGTCCTGAAATAATAAAAACACCACCACAATCTCAAGACTTAAATCCCATAGAGAATATTTGGCAAGAATTAGAATCAAGAATTCGCAAACACGCCATTTCTTCAAAACAACAACTAAAATCGGTGCTTCAAGAAGAATGGGGTAAAATCACTCCAGAAATCACAAAAAAATTAGTCTAATCCATCCCAAAAAGATTAAATCATGTTTTAAAAGTAAAAGGAAATCCAACAAAATATTAAAACCTTTTAAAAAGTAAAATTTTTGGATAAATATTTGATGGAGAAGTAAGTGTCCCATCACTTATGTGAGCCATTTTTTGCTCTGTTCTGAACAATTGTATTTTTACTAAATTAATATTTTAATATTTTGACAAAATGTATGTTATGTAATAATTGTTACTAACTTTAAATATTAAACACACCCAAAAAATTTTTGCACATGTTTATTTTATTGCAGTTTCTTTTTATAAAGCACAAGTGTCCCATCACTTTTGTGAGACACTGTACGATGTTCCAACAACAAAATTACAGAATTAAATAAAAGGAACATTAATCCAAATATTAGAGCAATTCAAGAACTTTATGGCAAATCAAAAACAAAGAAAAACAGGCCAAAGATTATCAAAAGGTTTTATAACAGATAAAGCACTCAGACTGGGATTCTGTATCCAACACTTTTTAAAATTTATAAAAGAAGCACTAAAAATGCTGAGAAAAGGGACTTAATGAGAAGGAATGTCAATTTTTACACAACAATTCACAGATGACTAAGTTATAATTGCAAAAAGTAAGAAGAATTTAAAAGAAAATGATAAAATTAACCTTTTAAATGCTGCTCTCTGTTCCAAGTATAAAAAATACTATTTCTTTATAAAAATAAGACTAAAATCCAGCTATTTAAACAATGTAAGAAATTTTCTCCCAAAATTTTTTTTATCCACAATTTTGGGTAAGTTCTTGTTTGGGAACATTGTGTGATTCATTAAACTAGAATTTTATAAGTATAAATAACATTTAACAGATTTAATAATATTCAAATTATTTTATGGGAAATTTGTGTGTTGATAATTATATTTTATAAAAAAAAAAAAATCAAATGTGTGTGTATATATATATATATATATATATATATATATATATATATATATATATATATATATATATATATAATTAGTCAAATTTTTTTAAACTAACTATACAAAAGGCACAAATGACATGAAAGTTAATTATAAACTATCTATACGTGCTACAAATGTAAATTACTTAAAACTATAAATAATAATCAGTGCTGTAATTGGGTGGGAACGCGTGGGAGCGCCTTTCCCAGAAATATTTGGTTTGTTATTGTAAAAAAAAAAAAAAAAAAAAAAAAAAAAAAAAATCACGTATGAACGCAATTTATATTTTCTTCGAGCAAAACATTAAAATTTGCTAGTTTTGAGGAGATCCGTTACCATTTATCGAAAAAGGCGATATTTAGACCTACAGATGCTTTGAAGCCGCCCTTCTACCACCGCCCTTTGAATACTAGGCCACAGGCCCGTAGCCAGGATTTTCTTTCGGGAGGGGCTCAATTTTGGAATTTTTTCTATTCTTACAAAAATAATTTGAATAATAATCAGTAAAAATTTTAAAAATTATCCAGGCTTATCCTAATGTGTGTTCCTATATAAGATACTTGTTAACTATGTCAAATATTATTTCATATTCAATTTTTTCAATTTCTGTTGCAATTTTTAATTTTTAAGAGCACTTCCAGTTTCCAAACCAGTTCAAAAACCGGAGAGTTTTTAGGGAAAAATTTCTGCGAAACTTAAAAAGCACATAATAGTGTTTGAGATGAGCCTCAAGTATCCTATCAAAAAAACGTAAAATATTGAAATGCAAACAAGTAATGTATATTGGTTTGAAGCCCAGGATGAATGTTAACGTGCGAGAATCTGACATTACGAGTGCAAAGTTTTGAAACTATTGATCCATAAATGAAATAAAGTACATGCATTACTTTTTTTGAAATAAAAATTAATTGCTACAATCAAATTTAATCATAAAAATTATGTTTGTATTTCACATTCTCTGATTATAATAATTATAAATAATACTCTTGGTACAATAAATTTACTAGCAGTGGTGAATTCAGACGCTTTTCTCCAGGAGGGATTTTTGGGGTTCCGGGGGAACATTACAGTGTTCCCCCGGGGGGGGGGGGGGGGGGGGTTGTACTTTTTGACCATTGAAAACACAAAATCAAAAATTTTTCCGGGGGGGGGGGGGACATCTCATTGCTACGGGAGAAGGTGAATTTCCCTCCCCCCCCCCTCGGGCTACCACCTGAATTCAACACCATTTACTAGTACAACAGAAGCAATCATCATAATTTCGTCTTAGCCATGATGCTGAATGACTTATCAAGATCTTCTGTAATTTCCCAATTAACGGAAATCATTGAAAAGCTACTTAACCTGTCATCAACCATAACACTTTGAGTCAAAGATTTAATTATTTTCTTACCCGAGAAATATCTTCCAGCGCTGACTGTTGTTACCCGGCTTTCAACCAAAACTGTCAACATATGTTTGATTTTATCGTAATACGTCACATACTAAAACTTTTAAAACCTTTGTGTTGGTGTCAACATTAACAATTTGTTTGTACCCTAATTCATATTCAGCTTTAACTGGCTACATTGACACTTCACCCAGAAACTATTGCATCGGATTCTATAATTTGCTTGTTTTTTCCAGTGAAGCGCATCTTGCAAGATGTAATTGGGAATCTCTTAGAATGTCTTCATTCGAAATGAATTCATCATTTAAATTTTGAATAAGACTTTCTACATGGGGAAATAAGACCGTGGTATTGTAATACTTGCCAGTGGATGTAATTTGAGAGTTTGTACCTGTTGTCTGTCAAAATGTTAGTCTTGGGATCTTTATTTCAGTTTGGAAGATGTCTTCCTGAAGTTTTGAGGCACAATAAAATCTCACAAAATCTTTCTACTTCATTTTTCTGCATACTTATGTAAAACAATTAGGCACTTTAGCATCGGTTACAAGCAATATTATATCACAACTTTTTTTTTTTTTTTTTTTTTTTTTTTTTTTTTTTTTTTTAAGAAATTACTATGGATTGTCAGACAGAAAACCTTCTGACAAACAGACAAGCTTATGAGAAAAAGATTCTTCTCCCTGACTGCAAAAAAAGCTCCAGCTGTTGAAGAAATCTTCCATATGTTTTTCGAAATATTTTGTGAGCTAACACAAATGTATTTAAGTAGCTCAACAAAAGTCAATATGCTTTCATGCCTCTCGATAAAACTCGTATCACAAATGCGGAGAAGTCATTTTCTTTTGTTTTCTAGGATATATGATGCAATTACTTCTTGAAGCACTAAATTTGCCTTCAGGTGATTTTTAAAAACTCTAGTCGATGCTTTAACAAGTCCATGATATTTTCGAATGACGGGAATCAGCATGCTATTGGACAAGGCAAAATTTAACCAATGGCCTTCACAGAGGACGTGTCTAATTTTTAGATACTCTGAAGAATTCTAGAATTAATCCTGCTAACATGACCAAACTTATTGGCTACTTTGTCATACGCCTATGCGACGCATTTATACATGCCAAGACATAGATCATCATAGTGTTGTAATATTACTTTTCTTGAATTTTTGGAAAAGACATTTATTGGAATAAAACGTTAAAAAAAAAATCCGAATTTTTGGTCTTGTGAATTTTTTAATAGTTCACATATCTAACACAAATGGCAAGCTGTTCTGCGCTTGAAATGTGCACAGTTTTATCATCAATTAAGCTAAAACAGATCGCAATATTCATTTTGATAATTAAAACTTCGGTAACTGTATCCCAAAATATTTCAATGATGTCATCTTAAGTTTCTGGGTTAACATCCTAGGTTTCTGGTTAAGTTTCTTTTTCAGCTTTTTAAGGCTATTTTATTTATAATACCTCGTTTCAATTCATTCGCTCCAGACTTTGCTCAAAACTTAAAAGAACTTTTAGCTAACAGTTTTTTTATACCATTTTCTCTAAGTTAGAGGATCGTCATCGTGTTCAGTGGCTATTTTGTTCTGCACAAAATAAGATTGTTTCAAGTATTAGTCCAAGAGCTACTCTAATATCTTCTTTTTATGGAGCTCTTTTAAAACTCAACGATGAAATAATTCTATTTCTATTTTTCTGAAGAAATCTAAAGTTTGCTTGTTAAAATAACATACGGTTTGTGATAATCTAATTGTACATGCTTTGAGAAAAAACATTTAGCGTTTTTCCGATGACTGAGATATGTAGAAAAAAGTCTTCTTCATTTTTCGTCACCTTTCTTACGCCGTATGCGTATTATAAGTAATTTTTCTTAGTCAAATTAATGATAAGAAATTACACTTGATCGAATTTTACTCTGCATAAAGAAAATAAAAAATTACTTTTCAGGAAGAATTTATATTTTTAGTGGTACTTACTTATTAAAAAAACAATATATCCAAATAACTGATATAATGGAGGATTACCATAACTGTAATTCAATAAATGAATATTTTTACAGTTAAAAATGCAATTGATTTTAATGTAATGGAAGGTAAAAACAAACAAAACTTATTTTTTATCATACAGATAATTTTGTATTTTCAAAATTTCGGGAGGGGCTTCAGCCCCCTTAGCCCCCTCCCTGGCTACGTGCCTGCTAGGCCAGACACTAAAATGGCGGGGTACCGAAGACGGATTTGTTTAAAAGTGTGCATGGTCATAAGTTTAAGTTTTCACCCCAGTGAAAGATTTCTTAGACTTCTTTAACCCATTAATGCCCAAATTATTTTCTTCATTAAAAATGAAATTTTGGGTTTCCCACCACTTTTAAAAGACGAATAACTTTTATCTTAGTTTATTAAAGAATTGGTATAGTGAAAAATAGTGCTTATTTATCTTTCTATTTACTGGTGTGAAAAGTGCTCTTTTGCCTTTTTTATAATCGGCCCTAAAAAGGGACACTAGGCACTAATGAGTTAATCTCAGAAAAAAAAAAACGAAAAAACTTAAAATAAATATTGATATCAAAACTGAAGAGATCGTACACATGCTGAAAAGATCTGCCTTTGGTAGCCGCCACTTTTTTTGCCAGCGCTGAGGACTAGTATTTAGGAGGCGGAAGTTCTGAATTGACGTCAGTTTCCCTATTATTATGGAATAAAAGCAAGTTACATTACTATAAATAATTCAATATAATAGTTATAACTGTAATTTTTTTTAAAAATCTGCTATTGGTTAAATGTTTCAAATTTGGTTTTTGGGAAAAAAAAAAAAAAAAAAAAAAAAAAAAAAAAAATATGGTAGCATAATAATATATGAAAATTTGAGTTCCTACAAATATTTTTTTCCAACTACAGCACTGATAATAATTATATAAAATGCAAATTACCATACTAAATTATTTTATGGTTTGCATAACTGCCCATGATAAGAGGGAAAACAGTGTTCATTCAAGCGTTTTTTTAACATTCAAAACCCATACTCGTTGTATTTTTTTGGAAACTACACATGATCGTTAAGATGTAATACCAAATAATGCATATCTGACTGCCATGAAGACTTTGATGGTTGGACATTTGGACATGGAATAGATATAATCTAGGATTTCATTCAAAGTAAACTCAAAGACACCTCTCTTCAAAAATTCTGGTATGACAGTCCTGATATTGCATTGTGGTAAAATTCAGTCTATAAAATCCACACTGCACTAACAAACATATTTAGGGCATTTCTGAATAAGTTTCAATACCACTTTTTGCTATGGAACATAGGTCGATAACATCCGTCTAACAAATCAACTGCACCAATATCTTCTTTATAGCATTTTACAAGATGTGGCTGGGAACATCTACTTTCTTTTTTTCATTGCGGCAAAATTGTTTTGTCTTATCCATAGATTGATGAGTATCATAATTCAATGTTAAAGTAACAACTGAACTGTTGTTCCATCCGCACATATAAACTTTTCCATTACACTGAAAATCGTACTTTCCCCTCTCACATTTAACCTTTTGTTTTGATGATTGCAAAGGATATTGTCCTGTTCTAGTAACAGAATAGTACAAGTCATCTATATCTGTGAAATTATTTTCCCGTAACCCCATAGAGGACCATCAGAAAATTTAAATAGAACGAATATCTTTTGGATAATCCCGTCAAAACTAATGTAGCAGAGCACTTAAACTGTTGATTATGATTAAGTGGCTTACTGTAATAAACTGTGTTTATTTTTATTAGGGTAGCATGCATACTTGTAGCAAAATTAAAGTTTTCACAAAAACAGTTGAAAAATTTCAGCAGGTTTTTTACATATAATTTACAAAGCTCTTAATATACATGAATACAATCAAAATATAATGTGCATAATGTGTTAGTTAAATGCATCAAGCAACTTTTGTGAAAGTCTCAAAAACATAGCTTGAAAAGTCTGAAAAATTATTGCTGATAAAATAAACTCAAAATCTGTTCTTAAGAAAATGAAAAGACAACGGACTATATTCATTAATTAGTGTCAATATAGCATACACAATATTACACATACTACTATATTTGGATAGAGCCCCTCATCTTTCTTTGCTTCGTTTGGGGAACAACTGATTTTGAGCTTATTCTGTTGATGATAATTTTCAAGCTAGATTTTTTAGACTTTAACAAAAGTTACTCTATTCATTTAGCTAACAAATTATGTACATTATATTTTGATTGCATTCACACATGTGCAGTAAAACAATATTCAGTAAACCTGCTCATTTTTAATACATTTTTTTTTTCTGATTGAAAGGTATTGTGTACACTACTGTGTCATATTTTCTGAAAACTTTTTTATACTAAGAACTCTGCAAATTATAAGCAAAAAAACTTGGCAAAATTTGGGACTTTTTATGAAAACTTTAATTTTGCTACTAGTATACATTCTATCCTCATAAAAATGAACATAGTTTATTACAATACGCCATTTAATCCTAATCTATAGCTTGAACACTTTTGTTACATTAGTTTTGAAAAGGTTATCCAAAAGATTCATTCTTTATCAATTTGTTGACGGCCCATTTTAAGGTTTTAAGAAAAAATCTTAAAAGAAATCTTCAGACTTGTACTATTTTGTTAACACACCTAAAGTTTCAGGATAATTCCACATGGATATTTTGACAAAACATCTAAAATCACACGTGACTAATCACCTTTGGTTTTATAGTGTATGTATCACCAGATGAGGTGCGTCCAAATCAGTGTTGAATTCAGATACTTTTCTCTGGCAGGGATTTCAGTAGCTCCAAGGAGGAGGGGGAGGGATATTATAGAGTTCCGGGATACTTTTTAACCATTGAATAACGCAAATTTTCCAGGGGGGGGGAGCATATTATTGCTCAGGGGGGAAATGTTCCCCCCCCCCTGAATTCAACACTGGTCAAAGTTTATTATAGAAGGTTGGAGTAGTAGGAGTATTCAATTTATCAAATAATAGCAATTTAAAAGGATAATACTAAAATAGTTTTAAAATGTACCTGCAAAAACTATGTAAGCACTCCTGCAGAGTAACTCCTTTACCAACATCTACATTCAAAAAGCAAAGAGGACATTTAAACAGCTCAGCATTTTGTACAAGATTAACGTCATTTAGAGCTAGTAGATTATAATAACTGGTCTTCTCCAATTTAGCACCAGGTCCTTTTAAAGCTGCTTCAATTTTAGTCACTAAAGTTAATATGTCCTAAAATATTCAAATGTAATGCATTATTTCATTAAAGTTTTAATACACTTTTAAAATTATCCTGAGATTATTAAGACAATGACAGACAATATGTGCAAAATAATTATTGTTATTAATGAATATATAATTTTGAACTCTTATGCTCGCAGATGATAGTTTGTGGCAACAATTAAAATTCAGCTATTGTAGAATAAATTTTGAATGAAGAGGAAATACAGTTGATGCAAGATGTAAAGCTGTGATTTTCTGCGATTTTAAAGTTGAACTAAATCAAACCTTCATTATCTACAATTTAACATATGCATAGGCGTAACCATCCTGGGGGTTACGCGTGAACATGGGGGGGGGGGCAGCATTTTTTTTTTTACTTGAATGTGTCAGGTGCAAACAATATCTTATGTAGTAAAACCTAAAACGGAATCACAAGAAATATGCCTATTTTCTGTTTTAGTCAGGTTTTATCTTAGAAAGTATAATTGTGTGGTTTTCTTTTAAAAAAAAGGTCCAAACGCAATTTTTGTTTGAGGGGGAGTGAGAAGGAGTTAAAAACTAAGTGTAATGATTAAAAATAAAGACATATGAATTTCCTTGCATAATACAGTGACTAAGTGTGGAAACAAGTGTAAAACTTTTGACATCCTAATTTTTTATAAAGAATAAAAAAGACTTAATCATTCTGAAAACTTCTATAGGTGCAGAGGAAAACTGCATAAGATCTAAAATTATCTAATTTAAAGTCTTCCAGATGAAATTTTGCTGGACGATAAATCTCAGATAAAACATATGCAGTACATCAGTACATACAGGCGAAAGTTTTCCACAATGTGACTCCATAACTTCTTAGGAGTCTCCAGTCTGCTTGAGTCCGATACCGAAATTATGCAATACATATATATACAGTAGACTCTCTTAAATCCGCACATTTTCTCAGATGTAAACAATGAAATTAAAGATGGCGTTGAAGTCAACAGCTAACGCAATACAAATAATACTTTAAACATAAATTTTTAAATCCTTTTCAACTTCTTCCTTGTTTTTAAAGTCTATTTAAATTCTGCAGTGTTAAATAATACATTTCTTAGACATACAATGATCGATATTTAATCAAATTAATCATTATCATATCGTAATTGCAGCGTAATATAACTTTCAATGGCCATTTGGTAGTGTTTACAACAGGGTTGGCAAGTTTTTGACGGTTTTAACCATGGTTTAAACCGTCATGTCAAAAATGTCTAAAACTGTCAAAAACCTACATTTATATGTAAATAAAAATAATTATTTACACATATATAATCTACCTGTATTTATATTTAATAAGTAAAATTTATTTGCTTTTAATAAAGAAAATGTTTCTAAATATGTTATTAAAAAAATAAAAATTTAAATTTTTGAAGAAACATATTTTGAATATTAAACAAAACCTTAGATTTTGGAAAACTTATCTTTTGTAACATTATTTATTAAATTTTAATGTGTTATTCAAAATATGCAGGTATATTATATAATGTAGAAATTTATTCATAACTAAATTTAGTGTACAGTTTAAAAAAAAATTAAAGATAAGACATGGTAGTCGTATCCGTAATCGATTAGGAATAGACAGATGTTCAAAACTGGTTATGTGCTATGTGGGGCAAATGAATTGGATTATTGAACTAAATTTTTACTTTGATAAATTTTCATTTGGATTGATTTTGATTATGTAATCTAATTAATTAGAAGTATTTAATGAATGCTTTATTTTTAAAATTATGTATTTAATCAGATAATAAAAAAAAAAAAAACTACATAATATTTTGTGTTTTAGAAGTATTTCATAGATGTGTAATTGTTTTGACTTTTACAATTGTTATTTGGTTTTTTAGAAAAATCAGTAATTCTGAATTTTAAATCGTCAGTCATTTTTTGAATTTATAACTAACATATAAAAAATTAACTCCTTTCTATAAATATCTGAGTATCTATTTACAATACTCAGCTTATTTATTTATTATCCTGAAAAATTAGCTTATACAAATATTTATGAATTTCTCTCCCCCCCCCCCCATTGAATACTATAAATTTTTTGTTAAATATCTTAATTATTCAGTTGTTGAATCCTTCAGTTGTTGGATCTACATCCGGCTTGCTAATTACGATGATCGATATTTAATCAAAATAATCATTATTGTATCGTAGTTGCAACGTAATATAACTTTCAATGACCATTTGTTAGTGTTTATAATTCGAGAGGCAGGATAATTTTTGCTGTATAACATGAATATTTTTAAATTAATCAAGCTTATTTTGTTTATTAACAAAGGCAAATATATATCTTTATAAAAAAAGATTGATTTTTCCTCATCATTACTTATATTTAGTATTGCATCTTAATTATTTACTTTAATATTTTTCTAAAATTTTATTTAACTTAATTTTTTTTTCTAATAATAACTTGCTTTTTAACTATTTATTTATTTAAATATTTTACTTAATTATTTTAATGTTTCAATTTATTATATGCATTGATTACAATGCTTAACTACCAACCAAAATACTGTTTAAAAGAATGTAAACAAATCAAACACCAGAAATCCACAAAATTCTAAAATCCACACAACCTCTGGTCCCAAAGCTTTGCGGATTTGAGGGAGTCTATTGTGTATATATATATATATATATAAAGAACTGCATAACATGTACAGTTGTTCTAAATGTAATATTTCATTTTTTTAACAATTTCTTATATGACAAAAACTTTAGCCCTAGCTCATAATTAGTTTTATCAAATTTACAATCAATCATTTCAAAAGAGAAATTCAGTATTAGATAAAAAAAAATATATTTCCTTAAAATGCATAAGAACTGCTTATGAAAAAATTACTTTGTTACCAGGTACCCATAATTAACAGATTTCCTAAAAACTGAGAGTGTCAGAATCAATTAAAAAAAAAAAAAATCCTAAATTTATATAATAATGGTGGTCAATATTTCTAAAATCACAATGGGTGATCATACCTGTTTATGATGCTTTAACACACCAAGAAAGTAAAACAAGGTCTCTAAAAATTATCCCAAACCAACAATGGTTAAAAGATGAAGAGAAATTAAACTAGTCGTTGGGGGCCACTGTAATACTTACCCATCATGGATATGTATATGAAAATAAAACATATGAAAACTATTTATACAATGCATTCCAATTCATAAACAAAATTTAAATATTGTTAATATACACAGTAATGCCATATTAAAGAACTGTTGATGTACCAATTTCGACAAATTATATAAAACGACAAACTACTCAAGTAGTACCGAACTGCATAAAAGAAACATCCTTATAACTCCAAAAATAATAATTCTATTAACTAACAATTAATTGCGTCGGATTAAGCTTCTCATTTCCAATTAAAATATACCTCTGAATTGAAATTTTAATGAAATACAGGGTCATGAAAAGTCGAAGAATGTGGAAAACAGGATTACAAATATCTCGGCAACTCATAATCCGATCGACTTCATTCTATATGCAAAATGTGTGTTATTTTATTGCCTTTTACGTCCATTCTTTAGAACAAAAAAAATTCGAAAACTTTTATATACCTTTCATCAGAATGAATTTTTCGAGAGTCTGGAAAAAATTGTTCCGGATAATCGAGGTTGCTGATATTAAATAGGCTTCGTCCCATTCTTACATACTAACTACATACAAAATTTTAAATCTATCTCAATTTGTTCGGGAGATAGAGCGTTTACAGACAGACGAACGGTAATTTTTTTTTTTTTTTTTTTTAAAATATGTTTTTCGGAATCTCCACTATCTAAAATATGTAAATTCGTCAAAATTTTTTTTTTTTTCGATTTTCAAAACGATTGCAAGACTTACCCTATACTACATATGATGGGTAAGTAAAAAGTAATATATTGTTACGAATTTTGTAAATATTTCCCTTTTATTAAGATAAAATTGCCATGCAATTCATGCCAAATGCTTTGAACATCCATTGTAGGATCTCTGATTCTTTGCAGGAAAGCAACCTTACAGGTTCTCATGTTTAACATTATGTCAATGGGAATATCGCCAAGATAGTATTGGTTTCGGTGACTTATTTTTGTCACCAAATTTGGAAATGTATAAATTTTGCATTAATATAAAGTTTACTTATAAAAATGTTATATGAAAGAAGTATTTTTTTTTTCTAATACAGTCGAACTCCATTATAGCGAACCTGGTTTATAACGAATACCCGGATATAATGAACGAAAATTTTGGTTGCACCGTTTTCTTATTGTATTTGATGCTATTTCATCCTTTTATAGTGAACCACCGGAATCTTAAGAATTGGATATAATGAACTTTTTTTCTAGTCAACCATGATTTTTTTTTCTCTTTTTATTTTTCCGCTGATGTGAAAAAAGGTTCGACGCTAATTTTATAAGAAAATGCATACGCTAGTAAAACATGGTGCAGATTAATGATAAGTCTTTTTATTAAAGAATAGTAAGTCCTGCATTATTTCTCTTTTATGGTAGCCATTTTGCAGATGTGATCACGCCCACCAATCGGTTATTTTCCGTTACTCCTGTCATAGCAATCTGGTACTGCATTTAAGCTAACTTAACTAATGTATTTAAGAATCAGGGTTCGTGATTTGATTTTTTTAATAAAAATCAAAACAATCCGATTTTTTTTATTTAAATCGGATTTTTTTGATTTAAATCAGATTTTTTTGATTTTTTTAAAAATTGCCACACATTTTTATTATTTTATGACTTTTTGTTTAATTTAAATAATATAAAGTTTACGTACATAGGCATGCATATTATAAGTATTATCTATTACTAATATTACACAATTTACATAAATGATTCATATTATTTCAAGGTAAAATTTTAGGCTATGAAAAAGATCTTGATTACACAAAATGCATGAAAAACTACAAATCAGATGTCAAAAATTAATTCAACCTTCAATATTTTAATTAAAATAAAAAACATCTGCAACACATAAAAAATTTAAACAAAATTGGAAGTTTTTAACTTTTTTTTTGACTGAGAAAAATGAGTTTAATTGCTGCCACCAAAATACTTAAGGCCAGAGGACAGAAATTGAGATGTCATCACTAATCGACTGACTTCTCAGTAGTGTTGGAATTTACACAAGAAAATTTTGAATAGCAATTTTATTTTACTTGTGGAATATTTATCATCTTATAAAACAATAACTATTTAAACTCACTAATAAGAACTTGGAATCCCTAAATAAAAATTCAGCCAGAGAAGGAATGCTACAGTGTTGCTGCATCTGGATATTTTTTTATTGGGGGATTCCAAATTCTCATATGTATGTTTAAGTTTAAGAAGTAATTAATCATAAGTTAATCAGTATGTTCAGTGTTTTATACGATGATTGATATTCCACAAATAAAATAAAAGTAAATAGTTATTCAAAATTTTCTAGTGTGAATTCCAACATAATTGAGAAGTAAGTCAATTAGTGAATACCTCACAATTTGTATCATCTGGCCTTGAGCATTTCGATGGCAGCGGTTTAACAGTTTTATCTGTTGATTTCTAATTTCTGAAAGTATCAAACCAAAGGCAAAAAACATTTGTTCGATTGAAGCAGATAAATCTATTGCAGTAAAAAGCTAGTTGATCATTAATTCTCTTTTTAGTATGAGCTTTTTTTATCTGTAACAAAAATACCTTCCACCATTCTAAAGGGCTGAGATCAATTATATTAAATTAAATAAATAAATTGCTGATTAAGATTTTGCTCAAATCCTTATATAGCAGGCTTCACCAAAGTACAGCACATAAAGTCATACAATTTTATTTTACTTCAACTTGCAAAAGTTCTTCTAAATACTAATGAGTAAATATTCAAATATTTAGTATATTTCTGTTTAGATTTCTTTGCCGTTGCAAGATTATTTTATAATTTGATTCAAATGAAATTTGAAAGCATTTTTTTTTTTCTAAACTTTACATTTATTTTACTTTTTTACTAAGCTTTGTCTTTCTGAAAGTTGTTTGATTATATATGGTATATAAAACTAAATTATATTAAAGCACATTATTAAGTTTGTTTCATCTGAAATTTATTAAAAAATAACTTAAAAGAAAAACTGATTTAAATCAATGATTTTTTTAAAAAAAATCAGTTGATTTAAATCGTGATTTAAATCATGATTAAAATCAAGCCGATTTAAATCAACGAACCCTGTTAAGAATAATTCGAGATATGGCAGCATTGAAAAGAAGATCATTCTTTAAATTGTTGCTCATTTATCCTAACATTTATCCAAACTAGGGTTTGGTCTCGAATGTTTAGAGAGTCACGCTTCATTGTATTTCTATTTGTCTTCCTTTTTAGTTAATTTTTTTAGCATTGTGTCAGTTTAATGTCACCAATTTTAGTCAATTTGATTCATTAATGATCATATCTAATAGAATTTATGTTTTTTTTTTCTTAATAGATCATTACTGAACATATAGGTATTAGGTAATTATTGCTGAAACGTCAGTGAAGGCTTACTTTGGAGACACGAAATTTTTTTGAGTCTGTCTGTCAGTCAGTCAGTCTGTCTGTTCTGCGATAACTTCCGTAAAAAGCATCCGATTGGCTTGAAATTAAGTGGGTATGTTAGTGAGGCACTGGGATTAAGCTGTATAGTTTTCTGTAAGATTTGGTTCATTCGTTCGAAAAATATAGAATATTTTATTTTGCGCAATAATGCTTTCCTATGGCAAATCCAATGATTTCCATTTTTGTTTTCTTGAGAGAAAATGTCACATTATGATAAATGGAAGCTAAAATTTACCGGTTAAATTATTCGTATTGTTTTGAAATTTTGTCTATTTGTCAGATTTTTTAAATTATTACTGTAAATTTTGGAGATTTTTTATAAATGTGTTCCAATAATATAGACTAATTTGTTTTAGAGATTTACTTATATGAAATGTATTTATTTCATTTTCTTTATTTTCTTTTAATGGTTGCTAAGCAACCATTCATCTTCATGCTTATCCTTATAATGCTATAAATTTGAAAGCGTGTGCGAAATTTAAATGAAGTCAACATCAAAACTTATGAATTAACGTTTTTGTATCTTTGCATATAAATATAGCATAGCCCAGAAAAAAAAAACATAGGCTATGTTTTATTAATTTTATTCAAATATTTTCCTTAATAATTCAAAATTTCCTTCTTTTTCATGCAGAATCAATAGGGATTTTTAAAATAAAATTTAAGCAATTTCCTTTATCGTTGCCAAAAAAAAAAATCAAAACTTGGAATAATAATTTTTTAACAGCAATAAGTTTCAATTGAGCAATTTCCATTCGAAAAATTAAACTATGAAAAAAAAAAAAAAAAAAATATGACGTCAGAATTAAAATAACTATAGATATAGTACTTTTTGCTAAATTTTAAACACGGGTATTCGTTTCGTTAATAGGAATTTTTCTCACAAAAATGGGGACATAATTAGAAGTAAAAGAAATAAAAAAGAATTATATTTTTAATAAATATTTCACTAAGTAAAATATGCCGTCATAGTTGAACAAAAACAGGTATTTTATAGTAGCCGTTAAAAATACAAGAAACATGAATATCAATAACTAATGAATAATGAGGTCATTGCCGAAACTTCAGTGAAGGCTTACTTTGGAGACACAAAATTTATTTTTTTCATATGTCAGTCTCTTCTTCTGTATGTCTGTCTGTCCCGCTATAACTGCAGCAAAATGCAATCTAAACTTTTTTTATTCGGAAACAAAATTGTAAAACTCTAGATTACTGAGTTTACACTTACAAAAGTTCCTGATGCATCAGGCTTAGGTGTTTGTGGCTGGCAGGCATGTAGAAGTATGTAGATAAAGAAAAATATTTGCCCAAACTGTTACTTATTCTTATAAATCAAAATGTATAAAGAAATGCAAAATATACAATAATCATTAGCACAATTATTAGAAAGTGACAAATTTAAATTAAGTGAGGCTCGGGGGGGTTCAGAGGGGCGGAGCCCCCCTGAAGAAATCTACTATGTTATAATAAAGAAAACAAAAATAATAGATCATGAAAATTTCAGAATATCCTAACATAACTAAATTTTTAATTTACCGCTTTTGATGGCTGAAAACTTCTAATTCCTATTTTATTCTTATAAATAATTACGCAATTTGAAAATTTTAAATTACAGTTTCCAGGGAGTTGAATACTATCCAAAGTGTGTTTTAAAAAAAAAGATGTGAAAAGCTGACGTTGAGGCTCCTGATCTGCAGATTTACTAGTATACATACTTTGTAAACTCTAACATTTTTTAACGTTTTGGATATAGCGAACCACCAGATACAGTGAACAAAAACTTCGGCCCCTTGAAGTTCGTTATAACAGGATTCGACTGTATTACTCAAAATTGTTTCAAAATTTAACTTTCTAATATTTTTAAACACTAAAATACAGGAATATTCAGCGAGTTCAATATTTGGTATTCAGACAAAATTACTATTTATTGTAACCAAAATATAAACCGTTAAAATTCTAGAAACAAATCTTACATTTTTTGCTTTCAGATTAAAGGTTAAAATTCGTGGTCGCCACAGGGCGACTAAATGTAAAAAATTGGCGACTTTATGTTATGCACCTGATCGCCATTTTGGTGATCAATTGTTTTGGAAAATTAAAAAAAAAAAAAGTAGGTCATAAATCCGAAAATTAGGACATAATCGCAAATTTTGACAAAAGGTCGCCGAAAATAACCAATTTTGCCAATCGTTCGAAGAACAATAGCTAATTTCGTCAAAAGATCGCGGAAAAACGCGAATTTAATCAAAAAATTTCGACAAATATCGGTAAAAAATCGCGGAATAAAAGTAAATTTCATCGAGAAATAATGAAAATACAACAAATTTCATCAAAATATCGCGAAAAAAAAAGGTAGATTTCGTCAAAATATTGCGAAAAAACGGCAGATTTCGTCAAAAAATCGCGAAAATCGGCCAATTTCGTCAAAAAATCGGCTTATTTCGCTAAAAGATCGCGAAAAAACGGCAGATTTCTTCAAAAGATAACGAAAAATCCGTGTATTTCGCCATAAGATCGCGAAAAAACGGCAGAATTTGTTAAGAAATCGCGGAAAAACGCATTTTGGTAAAAAAAAAAAAAAAATCACGAACAGACAGAATATTTCGTCAAAAAATCGCGGAAAAACGGCAGATCTCGTCAAAAAATCACGAAAAATCGGCATATTTCGTCAAAAAATCGCAAAAAACGGTAGATTCGGTAAAAAAAAAAAATCACGAAAAAACGAAATATTTCATCAAAAAAAAAATCATGAAAAAAAATGATGGATTTCGTCAAAAAATCTCAAAAACGGTGTAATCCTTGCCAATAATTGCAAAAAAAAAAAAAAAAAAAAAAAAAAAAGGCTAATTTTATCAAAATATCACGAAAAAACGGCAGATTTCGTCAAAAGATCGTAGAAAAAAAGTAGATCTCAAAAAATTGCGAAAAACTGCAAATTCCTTCAAAAAAAAGCAAATTTAGATTAAAAACGCGGAAAAACAATAAATTTTGTCCAAAAATCGTGAAAATACGATAAATTTCGTCAAAAAATTGCGAAAAAACAGCAAATTTCTTCAAAAGACTGCGAAATCCATTGCCCAATAGCGGAAAATATTACTAAATTCATCAAGTGGTTGGAAAAAAAAAAAAAAAAAAAAAAAAAAATCCCCATTTTCATTATCTGTAATGGGGAAAAAATCTAAGTTTGAATGAAGTTATGGTTTTCTTTACATATAAAATAATTTTTAACTATTTAATATTCTGATTAGAATTAATACGATACTTGGTGGCAATTATGATAGTAATTAGTGGCCACTAACTTGACAATAGTGGCTACTTAACATTCAGCCTCTACTGGCCACTGGCTACTAATACAAATATTGAATTTTAACCTTTATTTCAGATGCTTTTCTGTTAAGATAGTTTGAGCATCTAAGTTTTTCATTCGTTCAATATGTGCAAAAGGTAGGATTTTCTTATTTTTAATTAGTTTCAAATTATCTGGAATTTTATTTTTAGAATTAATAGGATCAATCTGAAGACCAGATTTTGGTAACTTTGAGGTTAGAGACTCTTCAACTTTAATTAAAGGCTTATTCACCTGACTGAAATTTTCACTTCTAGGCGGGCAAATGAACCCATTTGCCTTCCTTTTTGGTGCCCATAAGATTCCTGCAGGGTATTCATTCTTTATTCGAATAGGTGAATTCGATTGCTTGACTATATATTTGACATTGTTATCCCGAATTTCACTCTTTAAGTCAGCAGAGATGACTTGGTTACCAGTTTTCTTGTGACATTTTTGAAGAAACTTCAGCTTAACAGTTTTACTTTTGCTGCAAGTAATTTTATTAGAGCAAGGAGATACAAGAGCTTTACTTTTGCTGCGAGTAATTATATTTGAGCAAGGAGATAAAGACATTTTCAGTCGCTTTACAGAAGTTGCTTTCATCAGTTCATGCGGGGATTCACACAAAAACTTTCTTTTAGCTGAAGTTTTTTCAATATTATGTTTAGAATCAGGTTTGTATTGAATATTAACAATGTGGCAAGCAGATTTGGCTATTTCTTTCTTTTTCATGGGACTTTCTTTATGAGAAACCTGTTAAAGAAATTTTCAAATTAAAGTACAATATTATCATTAATGTAACTTTTAACTTAAGTTGTAAACAGGCATAAGATTGCAAAAAGATAAAGAGGAAAAGCACATAAACCAGAAAATAAGTAAATTATTTAAAATAGCACATGTGTAAGACAATCAGGAAATTTATTTTATTCTCAGTAAAATTGTCAATATTTTTTGTTTGAATCCTGTTTTGTTTGGATGGAGGCAACATAAATCAATTTATGGAATTACTAAAGGCGATTCTAAAATGAAATGCTATTTCAAGTTGATACTTCTGATTGTTTTACACAGCAATCTTAGCTAATTGTCCAGTTAAAATTTTAATAAAATATCGGTTAACAATCATGCCAAGCTTATGTTTAATTTGCCATTCAGCTACAAAAGCAATGTTGAAAATATTAATATTGCAGCAAGTTTTCCATGATTCTTTGATGAAATTTGTTTTCTGCAATCCTTTCGAAGATTTTTTTTCCACGATCCTATTATGAAATTTGTGTTTTTTCATGATCTTTTGATAAAAATTGCAGATTTTTTTCCATTCTTTTGGTAAAAAACCTGTATATTTATATACTATATACTTATATATACTACAGTAGAGGACCTATTATCCGGAATCGTTGGGACTGAGGGCTTTCCGGATTTTGTTATGTTTAATTAAAACTTTTTTCTAACCATTTTTCATTATAAAGTAAAGTAAATGCAAATATAAAGAAGAAAAATGTTTTATCCCAATTAGTTTTCCCAGTTCTCTCCATAACCAATTAGCATGCATGTTTTAAAAGATGTTTGTTTACTTAAAACATGCTATTTATTTTCAAAGTGCTTTTATAAATTTAATGAAGTTTCATAAACTGTTTTGAATAAAAGATTTAAAGTATAACAGCTAAAGTTTCCTTAAGATAAATTATGCAATATATTTATTAAAGTAAATGTAATTGCAAGTGTTGCCTGCAACTTGCAGTGGTGTGACAGGTTGTCAAATGTAAACAAATGATTGTTGCCACTGCTGGTTTAGAAACTCTGCAATGCTGGACTTGTAAATAATTAACTGTAGCTTTGACATGGTAAGTGGGTGTGTCCAGTTAAACTGGCTTTAGTTTTTGCATAATTTTTGTGTCTGACTGTAACTGTAATTAATCAAGTTGACTTTGACTGATTTCATTTTTGATAGTATTTAAAGACCAAGCTGTTGGTGAGATTGTGTAGCACTAGCCTGGCAGTAGTGATGGTAGCATCAATGAAATGGCACTTACGAGAATTGTTTTTTTCCAGAGTTGGATGGAGATGAGTGTTTTTAAGAAAGTTTGTGTTTGTGTGCCTTAGAGGCGGATATGAGCTGTGCTCATTTTAGTTCATTTTTAACAAGTTTTTAATGCAATAGTTTAATTAACATAGTTTAAATAAAGAAATTTAGTTTGAAAATTTTTGAATATTTTTCTCTTGCCATGATTCACCAACATATGGTCTCTCAACATAGAAATGATCCACGGCCTAACAGATTTCGGGTCCGTTTGAAACTCGATCCTCCCCTCCCCCTCCAAAAAAAAAAAAACACGGAAAATTTAAAAATAACAAAATTATAGCACTGATGTCTAGAATATGAATGAAAAGTGTGTTGTATGAGAAGTCTGTGGAAAAAACACTAAGCTACAACTTTGACTCTTGTACTAGAGTACAAAGTCAAATATACGGACATCCAAAATTCAGAGCTCTTAAAATCAGTACGTTTTGCTAACTGGCTTTACATATATATACATATATATATACACACACACACACACATATATAACCGTAAAATACCGTTAATCTGCTCCCCCAAAAGGTGACGTAAATCTTAAAATAATTAGAGGGGGGTGCTTACACTGGATTTTTCCACGATCGTTTCACAAAATTTGCATTTTTTGCGAGATATCTGCAGAATTTTTCGCGATATTCGATGAGATTTGCAGCTTTTTATTGCGATATTTGACGAAATTTGCAGAGTTTTATAGCGATATTTGACGAATTTGCAGAGCATTTTTGCGATACTTGAAAAAATTTGCGTTTTTTTTATGGGGATGAATCATGATGAAATGATTGAACCAATCTTTGAATGAATAATGAATTTTGATACTTGAAGCAATACTTGTAAAAATTTGCGTTTTTGTTAAAGAAAAACGTAAATTCTGTCGAAAAAACACAGAAAAAAATGTGAATTTCGTAAAAATAAGCCAAAAAAGCATGAAATCTAAAATCTTGAAAAAACGCACATTTGATAAAAGACTCGTGATTCATTCATTTCATCATGATTCATCTCGTTCTCAATCGTCTACATTTCCGGATTTTGGGTCTTTCCGGATTTCGGGTCTTTCCGGATAATAGGTCCTCTACTGTATATACTTATATCTATATACTATATATTTTACTTATTTTTTCCCCTCAATATTTTGAGAAAAAATGCAGTTTTAATTTTTTAATTTTTTTTTTTTTTAAAGGGAAATTTTGATTTTTTCATGTTTTTTTGAAGAGAATCGCAGCTTTTTTGCAATCTATTAATGAAAATAGCCTTTCTCTAGCATTCTTTAGATGGAAATAGTGCTTTTCTCACGATCTTGTGATGAAAGTAGTGCTTCTCTTGCGATTTTTTGATTAAATACTGGACATATTAGCTAGGTTTATTCCTTTTTCTTCTAGAGTTTTTAAATATTGTGCTTTATTTCCTTTCTCGTCAAACCAAAGATCATATAGATCTTTGAAAATTTTAGCAGAATTAACTCTTGCTCCACTTAAAATGCTGGACATATTAGCTAGATTCATTGCTTGTTCTTCTAGAGTTTTTAAATACTGAGTTTCATGTTCTTCTCCATTAAGGGGGCTCAGGGGTTGATCAATACGGAAAAACATGTAAACAGAGCTCTCGCTTCGAGCCCATATAAAAACAGAAATATTCAATGTAATTTAAACTTTCTGATATTTTAAAGGTATGTTTGTAGTCTTATAAAATTACAAAATGAAGTATTTCAATGTAATATAATAAAAAATATAGCGAACTGTATGAAACAATTTTCAAAAAAAAAAAAAAAAAAATTATGCTATATCACAAACCAGTGGCGCAGCCAGAATTCGGTTCTAGAGAGGGTTTTGAGTATCCGATAAAGGTGTTTGCTGGTTATTTGAATCGCTGGTTAATAGAATCAGTACTCATTAGAATATTCACTGTATAATACTTAAACTCAAAGAGCATCTGTGTGGCAGAAAATCATCATTCTTTCAGCATAATACGTCTCAGAAAAATGATTTAGTTCAAATAACCAATTTTTACTTAACTAATCAATGTAATATGCACTTTCACAGTTTTAACCTCTTCAGTCCCTGAGTACCCAAATGGGTACATCAGTTTTGTTCCATTTTATTAATGATACTCAAATATAAATGAAATTTTGATATAAGAATAATATGTTTCGAATTCTAAGATTCGAGCTAATGAAAATAAAAAATCTCGCTCTGAAGTCAAACGAGAGAAGAAATAATTCAGTAATAATTAAAAATACTGTAATAATCACCGGTAGCGAAGAGGTTAAGTAGAATTTTTGCCATTTAATTGAATCCTTTTATTAAATGAAATCTGATTCAATAAATTGGCGGAATCTGAAGTACGTCAAAGCATTTAAATATTAAGTTTGGTTTTGATTCATATAAGCGGCAATTGTAGTGATCTTTCTTAGCTCTGGGAGGGGTTTTAACCCCAAAACCACCCCCTTGGCTGCGCCACTGTCACCAACACCAAAATATCTTAACGATGAATTGACTTAAGAACCTAAATTTTGCTTTAAAATGATCAGGAAACTTTACTCTAGAGAATGAATTAAAGATAAAAATCCATCAAAAAAAATAAATAAATAAATAAATAAAAAAATAAAAACTCTTAAATTTGAAAATTTAAAAAACCCTTAAAAAATACCACTTTTTTTTCATTAAAAATACTCAAAATATTAAACTATCTAAAATATATTAATTCATAACCTAGATAATGATGTTATATAGATGCAAAAAAAAAAAAAAAAAAAAAAAAAAAAAGCCACATTCCATCAAATAGATTTTTTTTATTTTGATGTTAGTCATCAAAAATCAAGTTTTGAGAAAACGCGACTTAAAGTTGAAATTATATGGATGCGGCTATGAAAGTGTTGATACATAAATGCTTATAACTCCATTAAAAATGCAAAATATTTTTATGCGGTTTTTAGCATTGAGTTAAATATTAAGTGAATAATCAAATTAGATCATTAAAAAAAAAATCTATTTTTTGAAAAGTTTTCAACCCCTGAGCCCCCTTAAAGGGTGATTCCACAGTATTTAGGTGTTACGTATGGGACAATTCACACTGTTTTCATGATACATTTTATTGTTTTTCTATGGTATAAAATATAAAATATTTTTGAACCATTTAAAAACATTCTGCATCCTTGGCTTACATTAATTTGAAATTAAATTTTAATTAGGTCAATTTTAGAATTAAAAAATATATAGATAAAGTTTTGTAACGTACGGGACGCCACAATTTTTTTTTTTACCAAAATAAACTTTCATTTTCTCTGAATTTTTTTTTTATTTTTTGAAAAGTAAATTGTATAATTTATTAAAAGATTAGAGCCATACCGAGTACTCTGTAAATACTCAGTATTCGGTCTACTCTGCCAATTTGCCGAGTACTCGGTATTCGGCCAATACCGAGTAGTTGTAAGAATTTCATTTTTTAAGCATATGAATTGATAACTGATCTGTAAAAATTATTCGAATATCAATGTATAATATATGTAGTAATTCATAAAACTATTTACTCTGTATTTAACAATATGTCTGCAAAATATAAAAAAAGTTAAGAACAAAATCCCTAAAAAAATTTCACATTTATACACAGGGTTGGAAAAAAACCAGGTTTTTTTGAAAAAAAACCCATAAAAACCGGTTTTTTGGTTTAAACCAGGTTTTTTTGGTTTAAACCGGGTTTTTTTTAAAACATCCTTTTTTATTACACATACATGCATATTTACTGATAAAAACAGACATTATTGGTTTATAAGCAGTGTAACTTCATTTAAAATAATTTAAATTTAATAATAATGAATTTATGCTGAAAATTGAAAAAATTCATTTTTCAATTTAAACACTTTTAGCAAACAGTCTTATGTTGAAAGTTTTAATTGTTCTACACAGTGAACCATTGATGCCCTGTAATTCTTTATAAGCAATCTTTTGATTTCTAATAATAAACATTTGGATGTAGTTTGATAAATATTATTTTCCACAATTATTCAAATAATAAATTACAAATACTTTTTAGGATTCTTTCTTTCTGAGTGACAATTTGAAGTTAACATTTTTAGTCGTTAGATTCAGCAGATAACAGAGGGGAAAAAAATTATTACTAAAATGCTACAACTAGCAACTAGTCTTTGCTTTTAATTCTTCAAGATAATCTCCCAAAAGAAAAATTTCTTTTACAGGTTGTGCAAAATCTTAAAAGATCATTGTGATACATTATTAACTACATTAAATAATCTTCATTATTAAAAAAATTAAAATATTTTATACTAAATATTGAATTTATTTTATCTTTAATCAATTCACATATTTGAAGTTTTTTCTTTAGAGCAATAGAAACCAATGTGTACTGATTTTTATCCTATGCATAAAAAAAGATGTAAATCCAATATATCTAATGCTTATTGCTGAAATAAAGTGTTAAAAGTAGAAATTATTTATATCCAATAATCTGAAACTCGTAAATTATAAAGAAAAAAAAATGTCATTAGATTTTTTCTAAAAAACGAATTGCTTTTTTTAAAAGAAAAAACCAATTGGTTTAATCCTATGCATAAAAAAAGACCTAAACCCACTATATATAATACTTATTACTGAAATAAAGTGTTAAAAGTAGAAATTATTTATGTCCAATAATCTGAAACACGTAAATTATAAAGAAAAAAAAGAAAATGTCATTAGATTTCTTTTAAAAAAACCAATTGGTTTTTTTGAGAAAAAAACCATTTGGTTTAAACCAATTGGTTTAAACCGTGCCAACCCTGTTTATACAAATAAAAATACTTTTTTATGTATAGGAAAACAGAAACGACTTATTTTGGATAAAGAAACTGAAAATACAATAAAAAATTAATAAATTAAATTTATTATATTTCAAATTATGGTGCAAAAACACCAAACATTCTACATTATCAGTAGACAGGGCATTTCTTTTACTACTATAAATTTGGCTGGCCTCTATTATGTTCAGAATAAATAGTTGTTGAAGGTGCATATAAGAGTTTTTGCAAAGTTGTACATAATCTAAGAAGTTTTTTTTTTTCCTTCTCACCATGCAAATGGAGTGTCAGTTTTACAAATCTTCTGTTAAAGCCTGTAACTCTTTTTGTACCAATTCTTCATGTGGTGATTTTAAACTAGTGCTAGTGCCAAAATCTTTTTGTTCATTCACAATTTCCTCAAAACATTGCCAGAAAATAGATGAACTTTTTGCTAGCATTTTCTCTTTTGGTTCGTTGACATTAGCATTCTCATATTTATTTTTAGATGCGTTCGTAGTTATGTAAATACGTAGCACCTATTGTCATTCAGTCCGTCCACCTGTCTGTCCACATATAACAACGCAAAAACTACCCAACTGAATCGTTTGAAATTTAAAAACCATAATTATTACATAATTTTGTTGAGTCATTTCAAATTTTATGAAAATCGGATGCATAGATCAATTACAAGGACAATCAAAAGGATTCCATTACGGTCAATGGGGAAAAAAGTTTCAAATGCATTTTAATCGTTTGAAATTTTAAATACATAATTATTACATAATTTTGTCGAGTTATTTCAAATTTTATCAAAATTGGATGCATAGTTCAACTACAGGGACAATCAAAAGTGTTCCGTTACATTACGGTTAATGGGGGGAAATGGTTCAAATGCATTTTAATGGTCTTACACTCATTCGAACGTAATAAAATTGATATGCATCTATAAAGTACATATTATAATATACATTTTGCATAATCTGTGGTGCAAAGAATATTTGTTATTGATTTACAAGGCCACACAAAAGTATTCCATTACATAATGATATAGGGAGAACATTGTTTGGTGCGCATTTTAATTGTAGTTATTTACAATTTTATGAGATTGATATATGAGAACAATATTTTTAAAACTTCGTTATTGTATGAACGCACTTCATTTGCTACGCTTCACGTGCAATTCCCAACTTGTTTGTTTCTTTGGTGCATTTTCAAGTTCTAGATCATCTAAACTCATCAATTTTAGAGCTTGCTTTTTAAGGCAATTTTAATTTACACATTTATAATTTCCATTGAAAAAGGTTAGTTTTTTACTGAGATATTTAAAAAATAATAAATTTAAAATAACATAATATAATCTGTACACATAAAAAATGAAAAACTGCAAAGCCAATACATTTTTTTTTTAATCAGAAGAAAATAAGGTACAGACAGTTACAAAATAAATTTGAAATGTTTGCATTATTCAATGAATTGTTACAGTAACCAATAAACATTTTATTTTTGATAGACAGATTTCAATGATTAGAATATATTGGAGGGTTAAAGAATGTTTAAATTTTATATTAGTTAATAACTGTAGTTGTCATGTATCAATTCTCCTTTTTTATTAGTTTTGAACTGTCAAAAATTGTCTTTAAAAGGTGCACAGATAAATTTCAAATTTAATGAGTTAATTTGTTTATACTATATATGTATATTATATGTACACACAGGTATAGGTATGTGTATACAGATATATTTATATACATGTACACCTAAGCTCACATTATGCGCACATCAGTGTCGTATTTTCTTATTATACAACTACTCGGTACACCACTATAAAAGCAGGGCTCGAAAAATAGCGTTCCCGGGATCCCGGGGAACCCAGAAATCATTTCTGGGAACGTATATTTTTTCACTCAGGTTCCCAGCTGGGAACCTAAAAAATCGTCATGATCGCTACCGATCCGCGCACGCATTATATCGCGTAAATTATGCAAAAATATAACTCTTGAGCGGTCCATGGGATGCGTAATTTCGTCAAAATATTACGGAAAAAGTCCGAACTTCGTTAAAAAATAGCGAAAAAACAGCAAATTATGTTAAAAAAATCACGAAAAAACGGCAAATTTCGTCAAAAAATCGCGCTAAAACGGCAAATTTCGTCACAAAATACCGAGAAAACAACAGATTTCGGCATAAGATCGTACAAATTCGGGAAGCAACGCAAATTTCATTAAAAGATCGCGAAAAAACGGCAGATTTCGTAAAAGAAATCGCAAATGTCGTTAAAAAAATATTGAAAAACGACAGGTTTTGTTAAAATATTGCGATAAATCGGCAGGTTTCGTTAAAACATCGCAATAAAACGTCAAAAGATCGAGAAAAAACGGCCAATTTTGTCAAAAGATCGCGAAAAAACGGCAAATTTCGTCAAAATACTCACACATAAATTTTATTGGGAACCTACATTTTTCATCTGGGAACCTATACTTTTCATGTAGGTTCCCAGCCGGGAACCTCACAATTTTTTGAATTTTCTAGCCCTGATAAAAGATATGTTGAATTTACCTTAATTACTTAAAATAACTTTTTAATTTCTCCCATTAATTAATAGATAATTTCATGCGTCACATACAGGACATAGCTTATTGTAACATACGGGACATCCAATTAAAAATAACAAAATGTTCAAGAATGTACAATGTATCAATAAAAAATAATTTAGCTGAAAAATTAAGTATTTTGCTTAGTTAAAAGAAACAAAAAAAAAAGTAAATAAAGGAATTTTGCACAAATTGCAAAAATTTAAATGAAATTTTATGTATTGAAATAATTACAAACTATCTATGAAAAAATATGATTCTATACATGAAATTCATTAGACATTTAATGAAGTTGTAAAATTTCAATGATGTTTTCAATTTTTGAATATCTTCTAATGATATGAAAAAATGCCCTCTATTGTTAATGGGATAAGGGCTATTATCTAGTCTCATCAAAATATTTTTCTTTTGGATTTTGTCCTTCTCTGGAATAGCTGGGTACATGAATTTATTCCTATTGGTTTCATAAATGAAATGTAAAGAATGTCATGAATTGTTTCTACGATACCAGACCACCATTCATCGTCATACAAAACACATATCCAATCTGATACTTGAATTGTTCAAGTTAGAGATTCTTTGATTGGAAGCCAAAGTAATGTCTTCATCAGGTATTTCAGTTTTACTAAAGCATGAGTGTTGCCAAAGGCCTAGATTTTCATTATTTAATGGCTGTGTAAAATGGATATTGTGGATGCCTAGAACTGATGTCGCTCTTCTTTTGCTTGAAGCAAATCACACACAACTAATTCTTCCTTCATTTTACCTTCTATGCATTTCCATTGGTAAAAACAAACTTCCATTTCTTCTCCAATATCTATTTTATTGAAATCAATAATATTGTTTACCCAGGCCTCTACTAACCATTCTTTACATATTCTTTTACAACAATTGGCTGTTTTACTACTTTTAAGATCAAAAGAAGCAGAGTTTCCCCCAGGTTTAAAAAGGGGCAGGGCGCTACTATTTTGAAAAGGGCACTTTTTACATTCTTGAGGGCACTTTGATTTTTAAGGGCACTTTTATAGAGTTCAATCTAGAATCTAGCGGTTAAAAAAAATCATGGAAAATCAAAAATTTCGTCAAAAAATCGAGAAAATCCCAAAATTCTAAAAAAAAAAAAAAAATGAAAAAGAAAAAAAAAGGTAAACTTTGTGAAAAAGTTAAAAACTGCGAAAAAGCAGCAAATATTGTTAAAAGATCTCGAAAAAATGGCTGATTTTGTTGAAAGATTGCAAAAAACGAAAGATTTTGTTAAAAAAAAATCGGGAAAAAAAAAAACGGAAAATTTTGGTAAAAAAAAAAAAAAATCACGAAAAAACGGCAAATTTCATTAAAAAAAACTAGAAACTAGTCGTTGGGGGCCACCGTAATACTTACCCATCATGGATATGTATATGAAAATAAAACATGTGAAAACTATTTATACAATGCATTGCAATTCATAAACAAAATTTAAATATTGTTAATATACATAGTAATGCTATATTAAAGAACTGCTGAGGTACCAATTTCGACAAATTATATAAAACGCCAAACTACTCAAGTAGTACCGAACTGCGTAAAAGAAACATCCTTATAAATCCAAAAATAATAATTCTATTAACTAACAATTAACTGCGTCGGATTAAGCGTCTCTTTTCCAATTTAAATATACCTCTGAATTGAAATTTGAATGAAATAGAGGGTCATGAAAAATCGAAGAATGTGGAAAACAGGATTACAAATATCTCGACAACTAACAATCCGATCGACTTCGTTCTATATGCAAAATGTGTGTTATTTTATTGCCTTTTACATCCATTCCTTAGAACAAAAAAATTCGAAAATTTTTATATACCTTTCATCAGAACGAATTTTTCGAGAGTCCGAAAAAAATTGTTCTGGATAATCGAGGTTGCTGATATTAAATAGGCTTCGTCCCATTCTTACATACTAACTACATACAAAATTTCAAGTTTCTATCTCAATTTGTTAGGGAGATAGAGCGGTTACAGACAGACAGACACACAGACGGGCGGACGGCAAAATTTTTTTTCTAAAAATATGTTTTTCGGAATCTCCAGTATCTGAAACTTGTAAATCCGTCAAAATTTTTTTTTCGATTTTCAAAACAATTGCAAGACTTACCCTATACTACGTATGATGGGTAAGTAAACTAGTCGTTGGGGACCACAGTAACACTCATAGATATGCATAATATAAAATATGAAAATAAAACATGTGTAAACTATAAAATGCATTGCAATTCCAAAACAAAACTTAAACATGCATTTTAATACTTTTAATATACATAGCATTATATACAGTTGGCAAAAAAGTATTTGTACACTTCATTTTTTTAAATTATAATGAAATTAAACAAACGATTTAAGCAAAAAATACTGTAATACATTAATTTAATGCATTATAATATTATAGAAGCGAAAACAATATTAAACGAATCGATTTTTTACATAATAATAAACAAATATACAAAAATATAATGCAAAAAAAGTATTTGTACACTATATTAATGTAATATAATTAATGAAAATTTAGCAAAATGATACAAATTAATATTTTGTTTGAATTCATTTAGCGTTTATGACTACTTCTAGATGGTGTGACATAGATTCCACCAACTTTTTTGTAGCGGTCTGGTTAATGTTATTCCATGACACTAAGAGCTTTTTTAAAACTGATTTTTACTGTTACATATTTTTTTTTCGGATTTTTGCTTCCAATAGCATCCGGAAATGTTCTATTGGATTCAAGTCTAGAGATTTTAGAGGAGTTACCAGTCGTCTTCGAGTATTGTCGTAACCATGTGCTGGTGATCACAGCAGTATGCTTTAATCGCTAGGGTCACCCGAGGTAAAATGGGTAGCTGGGGTAAAATGGGTATATTTTATTTATTTATTTTATTATTTTACCAGACAAATTTTTAAAATAAATTAAAATTATGAACAAAGTGCTTACATATCAGGCAATACTTAAACCTTATAAAAACAAACTGGCGACGCATATAATGGGCTTAGCAACCATTTTGTTTTTCAGAAGATAGAACAAAGTGTTTTTAGTGGTTGAAAAACTTCTTTCCAGAAAAATATACAGGAAGAATTTTAGGAATAAACTGTTTGATATTTACAGAAGAAGAATTCTTCTAACTGAAAACTGTTAAATTAAGTAAATTTATTTACTCACAAAAATTTTATAGCGTTTTTTGTCATATGGGGTAAAATGGGTATAGGTCAAGATATGAATGTATGAAGATTGATCAAAGTTGAAAGAAACTTTTGAGGGCAAATTGTTATTGATCCTATGTTTTAAACTGAAATTATACTTTGTTATATGAAATTAGGCTATTACTTATATCATCAATTTATCATTTATATTATAAATTAGGCTATTTCGGGTGACATTATAATACATGCAAATTGACTAAATGTACAGGAACACAAGGTAAGAAAAATATCACAAAATTAAATTAAAACACATTTTCTAGTACTGGCGAGGCTAAGAGAGTACAAGCAAAGGTAGAAGTTTTAACTACAGAGCAGGTAGCTGCAAGTCTAAAAAAGTACAAACAGTTAAAAGAATCGAAGCAACCCATAAAATAGAAGTTAAACCAAAGGTTTTCACTGCAATGAATCCAGTGATTGGCAATTGAGTCCCTGTAAAAGTTAATGTAAAGAAGTCCGTTCAAGAATTCACAGGTCTTATTGATATCCCTGATGAAGGTGAAAATACTGTGAAGTTTGCAACATAGTCATCTGCTGGATTATTTTTATATCTTTCCTGAGAAAGACTATGTTGCTGATGTGAACACATCCTAATTGCCAGAGAGCTATCTCAACAGAGCTGCAATAGTCCTTGCCAATATACACTTTGCATGTAAATTTTTATTATGTTATACCTATCTGCATAAATTGCTTTTGATTAAACATTGATTTTCTAGTGTAATTTAATTTCTCATTTTTTCCCTACAGATATTTATGCTGATATCTATCTGCTTTTGAATTTCATTAAATAAAAAAAATACTTTTAAAGAGAAACATGATTCACAGCATGTGCGTAAACTGATGTGGTGAAGGATAGGATTTGTCAGTACTCTATCTTATTTACATTAGTTTCATAACAGTGTTTTTATATGTCAAGAAAAAAATGTAAGCAAATTGAAGTGGGGAGTTTTTGAAGCCCCTTCCCCTCACCTTCCAAGTTTACACATGATTCAGAGGATGAAAGTACAAAACTTTTAAATGGTTTACACATTGATTATAGTGTATTTAAGTATATTTAATTTATTATTCAACTTTAACCAGCATATACCCATTTTACCCCGGTGCATACCCATTTTACCCCGAACCACGAGGTAAAATGGGTATACACCGGGGTAAAATAGGTATAGGGTTTTACACAAAAATTAAAAAAAACAGTAAACACAAATTATGTTTAATTTAGACCTAAGATACACATTGTCAAAAATATAGAACAAAAACATGAATTTATGTCATAATATTTCTGCTATGAAACATTAAAATTAAAAAAGCTGATTTTTATACCCATTTTACCCCGGGTGACCCTATCCTGCAGAAAGTGAAAAGCTTTTTCTACCCATAATTTCTTGGCAGAGTTTAATAAATTATGCCGCGACACATCAATGTATGTTAAACCTGTCCTTCCATTGTTAATAAATTTTAAATGTCCTGCTCCATTAGAAGCTATACACCCCAAAACTATAATATTCCCCCCCAATATGCTTGATAGTTTGAAGCATACGTTTTAAATCTAGAACAGTTTTATTTTTACGCCAATTTTTTCGAATGCTTGGTGGTAAAAAAAATTCCGAATTTTCCCTCATCAGAAAAAATTGCTGTTTTCCAAAAATCTAATGATTTACTTCTGTATGCGAAAGCGAATACTATGCGTTTTCGCCTATTTGTTTCGCTGATGAATGGATTTTTCCTTGAGGTTCTTCCTTTTAAATCTGCATTGAGAGGAATATTTTTTATTGTTTGAGGTATTACTCTGATGCTAGAAGATGTCGCAAGGTCTCCAGCAAATTTTTGAACCGAACGCATAGGATTTTTTAAAGCTTTTTTAACAACACTCTCTTTTTCCCCTCATTGTTAGTTTGCTGAGAAGTCCTGGTTTTCATTGAATTTCGATGCTTTTAATTTATTCATAGTTTCTCACTATACACCCAATAGTTGTAAATAGTAATTTAATAGCTTTTACAAATTATTGTTGCAAATTTAAATTTTTATTATGCTCAATCATAGGATTTCATATATCTAGAGGTGCCTCTCTAGTTTTATGTTCTATACTCAATTACTTCAAGAGCAAATTAGATTAAATGTCAGACAAGTATAATATGAAGTTAAAAATTATTAACAGCTTCTGTAAAAGTAGTCCTTTGAACCATAAACACTATAAAATACAGTACATATCAGGTTGGAGAAATGTACAAATACTTTTTTTGCAAGAAATTTTTAAACTTTCCCTATTAGAAAATTATTTTACATCTTTATCGAAATTTTCTGTTGTGTAATTTAAAAAACACGGTAAACAGACTGTATTAAAACTATTTTTGACAAAATATCTTTTTTTATTTAGTTAAAAATTAAAAATTTTAGAGTGTACAAATACTTTTTTTTCCAACTGTATATGCTCTATAATGAATTGCTGATGAACCTATTTCGACAAATTATACAAAACGCCAAAATACTCAAGTAGTACCGAATTGCATAAAAGGAACATCCTTATAACTCCAAAAATAATAATCATATTAACTAAAAATTTACTGCGTCGAATTAAGCGTCTCATTTCCAATTAAAATATATCTTTGTATTGAAATTTGAATGAAATACAGGGTCATGAAAAATCAAAGAATGTGAAAAACAGGATTACAGATATCTCGGCAACTAATAATCCGATCGACTTCGTTTTTTATGCAAAATTTGTGTTATTTTATTGCCTTTTATATCCACTCCTTAAAATAAAAAAATTCGAAAATTTTTATATACCATTCATCAGAGCGAATTTTTCGAGAGTCCGAAAAAAATAGTTCCGGATAATCGAGGTTACTGATATTAAATAGGCTTCGTCCCATTCTTACATACTAAGTACATACAAAATTTCAAGTCTATCTCAATTTGTTCGGGAGATAGAGCGGTTACAGACACACAGACAGACAGACACACAGACGGACGGACGGCAAATTTTTTTTTTCTAAAAATATGTTTTACGGAATCTCCAGTATCTGAAACGTGTAAATCCGTCAAAAAAAAATTTTCGATTTTCAAAACGATTGCAAGACTTACCCTATACTATGTATGATGGGTAAGTAAAAACGGCAGATTTTATTAGACGATCACAAAAAATGGTAAATTTCGTCAAAAGATAGCGAAAAATCGCCAATTTTATCATGCAAAAACGTAAATTTGGAAAATAAAATTCACCTGTGATTAACTTTTCTTTGTGCCCCTTTGACGAAATTTGCATTTTTTCCGCGATCTTTTGACAAAATTTGCCCTTTTTTCGGGGTATTCTGAAGAATTTTGAGTATTTTCGCAAATTTTCGGCAAAATTTGTTGTTTTTTGTGATTCTTTTCACAAAATCTGCCAATTTTTTAGTGATCTTTTTGCGAAATTTGCAGTTTTTCGCGAATCGTTTGACAAAATTTTCCATTTTATTGTGATTTCTGGATGAAATGTCGTTTTTTTTCACGATTTTTTAAGAAAATCTTTTTGGGGGATTTTGTGACGAAATTAGCCATTTTTTCGCAAATCTCGCCGGAAACTAGTCATTTCGCGATTTTTCAATGAAATTTGCCATTTCTTCACAATTTTTTGACAATATTAGGCGTCCCATGGGACGCGTAAGTTTTTTTTGTTGTGTTCCTTCGTCGACTTTTTGCGTAATTTACACGTTATAGTGTGTCCATATCATCGCTGAAGAACTGCATTTTTTCTAATGTGGGGCAAGAAGGGCGCATTTTTGAATGAGCGACAAGAGGGGTGCTAATTTTTTGGATGAGGGGCAAGAGGGGCGCTATTTTTCAAACTAAAGGGCAGGAGGGGCAGCGCCCCCCCCCCCCGAAACCCTCTGGGGGGAACTCTGAAGGAGCAAATTGTTCCTTTTTACGGCTGTTTCTGCACTTGTTGGAAATTTAAATGAATTGCTAATTCTGTTTAATCCATCAATTAACAATTCAATGAAATAAAGAAGATATTTTCATTTTAATTGGTCCCATTGTCAGAAGCATTCTTGGTCAGATTTTTTCAGTGTCTTTGTAAAAATAACTATAAAAAATTAATATTGTTTTTGTAATCATGGTGAACTTGATCAGATTTTTTTACAGAGACTTTTTAAAAATAACTTTCAAAAGACTAATTTAGTATTCTTGTAATTATGATGCCTTTGTTCAGTTTTTTTCAGTGCCTCTTAATAAATAATTTTAAAAAATAATATTGTGCTTTTAGAATTGTGACGCCCTTGGTCAGATTTTTTTTCAGCAGCTCTATAAAAATAACTTTTAAAAAACTAATATCGGTTTTTGTAATCATGGCATCCTTGGCCAGGGTTTTTTTCAGTGTTACTGTAAAAGTAATTTTCAAAAATCTAATATTGTGTTTTTATAATCATAGTGCTCTTGTTCGGATTTTTTTCAGTGTTTATGTAAAAACTACTTTCAAAAAACTAATATCTTTTTTGTAATTATGGGGCCCTTATCAGATTTTTTTTCTTCGCCTCTGTAAAAATAATTAAAAAAAAAAAAAAAAAAAACTTATCTCGTTTTTGTAATAATGACGACCTTGGTCAGATTTTTCAACACCTCTATAAACTAGTCATTGGAGGCCACCGTAATACTTACCCATCATGGATATGTATATGAAAAAACATGTGAAAACTATTTATACAATGCATTGCAATTCATAAACAAAATTTAAATATTGTTAATATACATAGTAATGCTCTATTAAAGAACTGCTTGTTGTGTTTACTTTAGTGGGTGAGAAGAAGAGATGGGAGGAGAAACACTTGTTTATTTGTTTCTACCCACAATTAGGCCAAAGTGATCGTGAAAGTGACTAATACATTGCGAAGAATGGAGGCCGGCAAACGACCCAAAAATGACCATCATTGCTTCATTTAAAATAATAGAAAAATCTTTATCCATGATGATAAAAATCAAGCACAAAATTATAAAAAATATAAAATTGAAAAAGTAAAAGTTACCTGTAAAGTCCTTGGCTTTTGAAGAATAATTAATCCAGACTCATGCACAGGAATTAAAACATAGACAGATTTTTGAAGATGAATATTTTTATTTCATGAAAACTTATTTATTTTTTTACGCCTATAAATATTTCTTCACAGATATGTATTTTTTTGCACTCGTACATATTAATCATGTACTCTGCGGTAACAATTTCACAACAGATGATAATTATAAAATTGATATCTTCTAAAAACAAAATTCTCTTTCATAACACATTTTTTATATGTCTTGACAGCATGAACTATAAAATTTCTCATGATACGAAAAAAAGGGAAGAAATTATTATTTTCTTCAAAACATCACTTATGGATATGTACTTTCAAATATAAATATATCAGACGAAAATTTTACATAGAGATGTACAATATCTTCCTTTGGAACGCCCCGTGATATTTCAAGATTTATATATATAATGTTGGGCCAAATAATGATATGATGAAATAATTACTTTATGAATGAAATAACTCATAACTTGGATGAGAGTGATCACCTCCGCATGTTTCCTTCAGAGGGGAGAGAACAAACAAGGTAATATTGAAGAATGAGGAACGAATTTGGTTAAAGATTTTGATGAGATAATTGACGAACAAGATATGGAGAGAAATGATGATATAACTTTATGTAACATCTGTAACCAGGAAGAAGTACACTCAGAATCATTTTCTGGATGCTTAGGATTGATGCCTTGCTACTCGCAGCCTTAAAAAATCAACACTTGTTCGGTCCAACGGTATCGGGGGGAGCACCCTTTGCCCCGGGATTCCACTAAAATCTCTGATCAACCATCCGCATCCATTACGGCAGGAGTCTAACAGCGCTACTGACTGGTGGGCGAGAGCCCGGAGGGAAAAAAAGAAAGGGTTACTGTAAATCCGAAAGGCGCCAAGTTGGCAGCGAGCGAAAGAGGGGGGCGAGGAAAAAATAAGCCAAGTTACGATGCAAAGAATGGAGAAATATGAATTTAATAAAAACAGAATTGATAAACACGTAAAGAAGGGAGGCCAAAGCAGGTGGCCATGCACTCAATGGCTTAAAATACGTCACCTGCGGAAACTAATTTGATAGGTTAAGGGGGGTGTCTGAATAAGCGGAAGTTCCACCCATAGAACAAGCCAGAATGTTCTCGAAGGATCTCCAAACCGGAAGGAATGACTTCGAACAGGATTTTACCGGCTTGGAACATTCGAAAGCTAAGTAAGAAAGAAAACATTACAGGCGACGAAATGAAAAGAAACGAAATCGAAATAAAATTTAAATTGAGAACATTAATAAAAAGGAGGTGATATGAAATAAAATGGCTAATAAAAATGAACTAAACAAAACATATGGGGGGGTTATCGAGTAACCACCACACTGCTGATTAGCAATTTCAACAAATTATAAAACGCCAAACTACTCGAGTAGTACCGAACTGCGTAAAAGCAACATTCTTATAACTCCAAAAATAATAACTATTAACTAACAATTAACTGCGTCGAATTAAGCGTCTCATTTCCAATTAAAATATACATCTGAATTGAAATTTGAATGAAATACAGGGTCATGAAAAATCTAAGAATGTGGAAAACAGCATTACAAATATCTCGGCAACTAATAATCTGATCGACTTCGTTCTACATGCAAAATGTGTGTTATTTTATTGCTTTTTACTTCCATTCCTTAGAACAAAAAAAAATCGAAAATTTTTATATACCTGTCATCAGAACGAATTTTTCTAGAGTCCGAAAAAAATAGTTCTGGATAATCAAGGTTGCTGATATTAAATAGGCTTTGTCCCATTCTTACATACTAACTACATACAAAATTTCAAGTCTATCTCAATTCGTTCGGGAGATAGAGCATTTACAGACAGACTGACAGCAAATTTTTTTTTCTAAAAATATGTTTTTCGGAATATCCACTATCTAAAACGTGTAAATCCGTCAAAAATTTTTTTTTTTCGATTTTCAAAACGATTGCAAGACTTACCCTATACTATGTATGATGGGTAAGTAAAATAACCTAAAAAAATGATATTGTGTTTTTGTAGTCATGACGTCCTTGTTCAGATTTTTTTTTCTTCTGCTGCCTTTTTGTGATCTTTTATGGAAATTTGCCTTTTTTTTGCGATCAGTTAAAGTTTATTTTTTGATGAAATTTGCCCCTTTTTTTACGATTTTTTGTATAAATTTGCCGTTGTTTTGTGATCTTTTTACAAAAACTGCTGTCTTTTCATGATATTTTCATAAAACTTGAAGTTTTTTTGCAACTTAATGAGAAATTTTGCCTTTGTGATTTTTTTTTTAATGAAAACTGCCGTTTTTCATGATCTTTTGAAGGAATTTGCAGTTTCTTCGCGATTTTTGGTTGAAATTGTGTGTTTTCCGCGATCTGTGATGAAATTGATTTCTTTTCAAAGACTATTTGTCGAAATTTGCGATACATTTTATGTCCGAATTTTTTAAACTTTAGCTAAATTTTGAATAGTTGAAAAATAGTCTACAGACCCTTCCAAGAGTCTGCGATGTGCGTCGCAGCGTTGCGCCGATTCTGCTCCTGAGAATCTATCATTTTATGAGTTATTAAACATCAAAATGGGTCTGGGACTTTATAAACACCCTGTATTTTGAATATCTGATTTATCACATTATGTTAATTTATAGATTGATTGATACATCTTATTTTAAAACTAGATGTGTTTAAGATTTCGATAAAGTTTTTGGTTGCAAACTTTTTTAATAAACATACTTTCATTTTCAAAACAGGTTTTGAATGTAAAAGTATTTTTATTAGAAAAAATGAGAAACCTAAACCGAAAAAGTAAAATATAGCCATATTAGAGACAAAGCTATACCATTCAGCTATACCATGCAAAAAATCTAAAAATATCCAAAATTAAACAAGAAACTTGAAAACAACCTGCTCATAAGACTAACTTTACAAAACGATTGTTTTCAAATGAATGAAAACTATTCATCCCAATTAACTAGAATATCGATCATCTGAATTATAATAATTGAAGCAAAAAGTGAATGATTATCACAAATATTTTATTAATTACTGATATCCCAATTACTGGATGTATTTAAAATATTTTGTTTCATTAGATGCTTTCATTAAATTCTGGTTCGAAATACAATCATAAAAACAATATTTATTACTTTTTATGGGGTGTCCATTAATGGGCTTTTGGCTGTTTTGATAAATTCTTATCATTTATAATAAAACTTTTATTCATGTTAAGAAATGAAGCAATATGAATTATTATATAATGTGGACTGATTAATATAATATTGAAAAAAGTTGAATATGATAATTATTGATAAAAAAAATAATTTTAAAAAGAAATTCCTTAAGGGTATCCATTGGGGGAGGGTGGGCCACAATGAGACATTGTAATTTCCACAATATATACTTCAGAGATAATTACTACCATCTAGGTTTGATAAGCAGAAGCTAATTAGTACCCAGAATGCCTTGTTGCAAATAGCTACTGGCACATGTATTGCAGAAACTTGTTAATTGTGTCCGAGTGAGTGTGCAAAATTTTTTACAGAAGTTTTCATTCTCCTATCATCCAAGCTTCATTTGAATTTTAGAGCTAAGCAGGGTTGGTAAAAAACCGGGTTTTTTTAAAAAAATCCAAAAACCATGGTTTTTTTGGTTTAAACCTGGTTTTTTTAAAATATGTTTTCCTGTTACATATACATGCATATTTATGAACAAAAATAAATATTTTTGAATATATAAGTAATAATTTGATTTAAAAGTAATTCTAATCAATATAATTATTTAATATACAACCAATTATGTAGAAAATTGAAATTCTTTAAATTCTAAACATTTTTAGAAAAAGCTGTGTCTTATGTTTCATAAATAAAATGTGCTACATAATGAAACATTGACACCTTGAAAATCGTAATAAACAATCTTTTGATTACTAGCACTATAAATATGATATAGATTCATATATAAAACTTCATATACATTATTTTCAAATGGTCATTCAAAACAATTAATTTGAAATACTTGTTATATGTGATGTCTGATTTTTTTGTTAGAAGACTGCATGAATTAATTATCTTTTATTGAAAAATAAAGCTTTTTATAAAGAATTTATGGAAGGATTTGAATTTAGCAGTAGTCTTTACACATTTCAAGCATTGTGTTTGCTAAAACTACCAATTAAAGAAAAGAAAATAGATGACTGTTAAATAAACAAAAATATCTAACAGCTTTTTAGACTATTGAAAAACATTGATGTTAAAATATACAGTAGCTTTATAAATGCTGTCATCTACCAAAGAATTTAAACAGCCATCGGACTGCATGCTCTATTATAACACTTAGTATTTTTAAACATCTAAACAAAAAATTGCATTTTTTTTTTACTATTTCTATTACGTCTCAAGCAAATCTCATCTTGACCCACCCCCCCACCCCTCCCCTCTTTCTGCCAATTTTCTTAACTGATCTAAGTAATGGGTTTGGTTATGCAATAGAAGATTTAAATATATCTTTTGCATATTTTAGTTAAATGTAAACAGGTGCTTTACTAGTGCCTAATTTTTCAATGTCTTCTTATTCGATTTCATATCTTGAGTTTTTTTTTTTATTCTTAAAAAATAATCCCTCCAATCAAGAAAAATTTCTTTTAGAGTTTGACTGAAATTTTAAAAATCATTTATGTCATTATCTGTACATCTGCTTTTCTCAAAGGAAAATATTTTTTAAATCTAAATATTGCATATTTTTCATCTATTTTATTTTTGCTAAATTTACATGATTTAAGTGTTTTCTGTAGAGTTTCAGATATGTTCATCAGTGCATGAAATATGCATTCTACATGTATACTAACATGACCTTGACTAGACTCACTGTCTTATGGTGACTATTGAGATAAGACTTAAAAATAGAAATTACTTTCATCCAATAATTTGAAATGCTTAAATTACAAAAATGAGAAAATATTAGGGATGGGACGAATATTCGGCCACTATTCGGTATTCGGCCCTTTTGCCGAATATTCGGTTGGCCGAATATTGAAGGCTTGTTGACCGAATACCTGTAGCCGAATATTTAGAGATATCTGGCCGAATATTGGTAAAATCTCACCGAATAGTGAAAGATATAATAAAATTTGCCAAATAAATTTAGGATTTAAAGAGTTTCATTTCTTACAATTTTTTTTCTCTAATCCAAAATGGCTACTTTATTCATGAAGTCATTCTCATTCTTATTTACAAAATATACAGTTATTCGATTGCTAAAAAATACACAGCCTTTCTGTATTGCCTATAAAAGTGAGTAATATTTTAGAAAATGCTGCCCAAGTTGGAATTTAATTGTATGGGAAATGTCTTCATTAGAGAATGATATATTACAATTCAAAATATAACAACACTTATTTAAAAAAAAAAAAAAAAAAAAAAAAAAAAAAAAACACTGCCTTATTTTAAAACACTTGAATATTTATTAATGTCTGCAAATTCCATGCACATATAAAAAAGGCTCTTATGAAATTTGTAACTTATTTCCGTAAAGTAAGAAATGAAAAAATTCATTCACTAGGTGTATTATTAACAATGATTCATTTTCAAAATTAGATATCAATTAGATATTCCTAATACTACAACGGTACATCTGAAAACAGAACTGGTGGCAAACTAGATACGCATTAGATGACACAACTAGCTTTATGAAGATTGTTTTATAAGTATTTAAACATCAATTCTAAATACTGAACAAAAATTTTTTTTTATTCTATAGCTTTCAATTTTAAATAATTATTTGGATAATTACTTACAGGGACGTAGCTTTAGGGGGGGGGGGAAGGGGGAGCCTCTCCTCCCAATATGTTCAGGTAGTAGGGCGCCAAAAAAGGTTTAAGGGCGCCGTTAGGCTCCCGGAAAAAAAGGCTTTGTTGGTAGTAATAAATTATTATAAAATAACTTAATTTGAAATGTAAAATTACAAAATAAATTACTATTCACTTACAAAACATGAAAAAGGCACTTAATTTTAGACTTGTTACTACCTCTATTCCTCCACTCTTATCCCGAAGAAAATTTATGCATCCAAAATAAAAAATTTCAAAAACAGGCTTGTAATGAATTCCAGGATAAATGTACAGTTATTTCCTTCTTATAGTAGTTGTTGGTCACCCTTAGAAATATATAGAAAGGGAAAAGAAGTGTAGAAACGACTGTAGTGCGTTTGAATGGTTCTATAATATGTTTTAGTAGTAGGGCGCCACAAAAGATTTGGAGGTGCAGTGAGGCACCTAAAAAAGAGGGTTTCAAAAAGGGCGCCATGGAAGGTTTAAAGGTGCCGTTAGGCACCTAAAATTTTTATTATATGGCATTCTTAGATTATTTTTTACACACACACACACAAAAAAGGAAAAAGAAAAAATAATGAAATAGAAGTAACATGATTTGGAATTCATATTATTGTAAATTTATAAGAAAATAAATTATGGTTTCAAAAAAATATAGGCAATCCATTACATTTGAGACATTTTAAGATCACTACTAGGCGCTATCCCCAGTGCGAAAACAAGAACACATTCCGGAAATGGACATTGTTCGATCCTACATGTAATGTGAATTTTCGGAGAAAAGCTCTCCTGTTATTCCAATTCAAGGTTGGTGGTCCTCGACAGGGTCATCTGACCTTAATTATTTTAACTCTCATCTTATGTGCTTCCTTGTGTGAGGTTAGATAATTTCCGGGCGTCACCTACATACATCTTTGTTGTCCAGTGTCTAGTGTTGTCAGATTGTACTGAAGCTAATAACACGACTTTTCAAAACTAGAAATTTTTTTCGTTCAATTTTTAAAATAAAAATAAAAAGCTGTCTTTCGTAGTCGTCCAGAGAGAAGAAATTCAGTCATGAATGATGACTGAAAACATAAAAATAAAAAACTAGGAACAAAAGAGAAAAAGAAGTTATGAAGCGGAGAAATGACGCAAATTTATGAAAAAGTGGATGAAAAACGATGATGCAGTCGAAGGTAAAAAATGTACATATTTTCCTTTAATTAAGCATGTTCTTAAAGTATAATGTTTATATTTCTGACGCAATTGTTAGTTAATTTATTATCAATCATTGCTATTATTATAGGAAAAAAATCGAATAGCATTCTCAGTTTTCCGGTAAATTTAAGTTTTAATGATTTTTATTATTTATTTCCTAAACAGATTGCTATTTTTTGATTAATGGTGATTTCTGAAACTTTTACATCATTAATAATCGACCTAGTTTTAACCCAGGACTGGGCAGGAATGAAGCTTTCCCCCAAATTAAAAGAAATGTATGTTTAAGGATGTACTCGAAAACATGCTTTTCTACCTTCAACACCTCGAAATTTTCTGATAGAATTTCAGACTCATTTTTAAAAATAGAAAAATGAAACTTGCTGGAGTGATTTTTGAAGAGATGTACAAGGTGCCGTATGATCTTATTTTTCGCTCCATTTATTAGAATTTGATAAACAATCATTGCTTCAGCATGGTTCTTTTTTTCGTCTCCAGGTCTTCCGCTTCAGAAATTTTGGTTCACAACGCTCACTTTGACAGCATTTTTCACACTATTTTCTGCCTTTATCAAAATATCGAGATTTACGGCATCTTGTATAGTTTCTGAATAAGAGAATCTGTCAGTCTGATGAATTTGAGAGCAAAAATAAATTCAAAATTAAATGCGAAAATAAGCAGTTTGGATCAGAATACACCATTACTTACAAATGTTTTTCGAAAAAGCAATCTAACCAGGGTTGGAAAAAAATCATGATTTTTTTTAAAAAAATCAAAAAAATCGGATTTATTTGATTTAAATCAGATTTTTTTGATTTAAATCGGATTTATTTGATTTTTTTAGAATCCTACATTTAATTACTGTGTTTTTATGTTTTTACAATACATGGAGCAGTTTTTTATAATAAATAACTAAAAAAAGAATAAATAACATTTATAATTTATAAAAATAATATAAGAAATAATTATATAGTTAAGAAAATATTACATTCTAGTTACTGATTGGTACTAAAAATTAAACATCTAGGCTTTAATCTAAAACCATTCTATTATTTTGTAACTGAATTGTGCACACTAAATAAAAAATAAATTTAAATATGTTGTAAATGAATAGAAAATGGTAAAATTTAAAAAACAAATTAAATATAGTAAACTACCTCAAATCCGCTGCCCTAATATCCGCAACTCTCTAAAATCTGCAGATAATTTACAGATGTAAACAATCAAGCTTTCAGGTTAGGTTTAGGGACAAAATTTGACTTTTTTTATATCAATTCTATATATACAGTCGAGTCTCTATATAACGAAATCCATTTTTCCAGTAAAAAATTCATTATATATAGAAATTCGTTGAATAGAGAAAGCCATTAAAATTTCTATTTAATGTGCAAATTTTGAACAAGTATTTTCTATACGTTTAATTAAAAATTTGAAGTGTTTAACTATAAATATTAACTTAATATCATATTTCTTAATTATTTGAACAGTTTCAAAAAAGAGAATAGACGTTTATTTAAAAGCTTAATAAAAATCACACAAGAAAAATGTACGTTAATTTTTTTTGCCATTGAAAACACAACATCTCAAATTTTCGGGAGCGATCTCATTGCTCCGAGAGTGAACTGACATTCACTCCCGGCCTAAAACCACCCTCTGAAATCAACACTGACTTCAATTACCACATTGTTCCAGGTTTTATTTGTGCAAAAATTAAATTGACACTGTTTCTCGAAATATGTTAAAAGATGTGTGGGAGGGGGGGCTGGTGGAATGAATTCGTTGGACTTAAAGATCAAGGAGATTCAAGGTAGAAAAGCAATATAAAAAAATCAGTCTTGAACTATAAATCAAAAATAAATGAGGGAAATTTGATTCCATGTGATTTTGAAGCTTTTTTAAAACTTAATAACTAAAGAACATTTTATGAAAAAATTCGTTATATGCAGATAGATATTTCACTATATAGAGACTGTTTTTAATGAAAAAAGGGGACCGTTCCTGCTAAAAATTCGTTATGGGGTATGGAGTTTTGTTATAGGAAGATTCGACTGTATTTTAAACTGTAACTTTCATTGATATTATTAAATTCATGCTTTTTCATGAAGGAAGAATAAATTTATTTCTGAAAAAAAAATTCAAGGTATTGCTAATATAGGTGGTGATCACAAACTTTTTGCAAAATGCATTTATACATTCATCAAGCTTTTTTTATTGAGTTTAGTTAAACCTGAAATAGAAGTTCTTTATTTTATGATTTTGATGTGAATTAGCAGTGCATCTTTATGGGGCAAGTTTCATTGAATAATTTAGGAAAAAATGCATCTCATCTTTATAATAAATGTCTAATTATACATTGATTATTTAGTCATCTTTGCGGCTTTCAATATTTTAATCATTTTTAATTATCTAAATTTTTATTATTTTAGTTTAATTACCTTACATAATTGTTTTAATGTTTTGCTATATTATAAACATTCATTATAATTTCAATTGCATTATTAATTACAATCATATTACCATTTAAAAAATGTAAACAAACCCATGGCCAGAAATCCACAAAATTCTAAAATCCACACAACCTCTGGTCCCAAGCTGTGCAGATTTGAGGGAGTCTACTGTATTCATTTAATGCAAGCTGCTTATTAAGGGATAAAAATCACAATTAATTCAATATTTTTAAAGCAAATAGGAAAAAATCAGGGATTTAATTGTTTGAACAAAAATACTAATTTAGAATCTTTGCCTACTCCTAATTTATTATGAAGGCTTGAATGAACTAGTCCAAAAGAAGAAAATTGTCTTTTTACTCCAGGAGATGAAGTTACTGCTGTTGTTATTTGGTAAATAAATTCAATTTCAATTTCGCCGATTGTCTCATTACTTCCCATTACATAAAAGGACTTCCACCAATCATAATCTGTCATAATATCAGAAAGTCTTTTCTCAAGCAATGTTAATTTTTGGAATGGGCCATTTTTTGCTTGTAAATGTACTACAGTACCGGACCTCAAATCCGGAATCCCGAAATCCGGACGACCCAAAATCCGGAACGAATAACGAAATCTGAAATTCCGCGACGATCTCTGATTAAAAAATTCTAAAAACTGTCCATAGATGGCGCAACGTGCGTGCATAATACAGTTCCAAGTCATTCTAAACTAAGCAATTGGACTCAATTCATTAATTTTATTGCAATGTTTTGTTTTTACATTACTTTTAATCCAAATTTACTAATTACTCTTCATTAAAACAGAAATTGCACCCCCTTCCACCCCACAAGGGGTGAAGAATTATTACCACAAGGGAGAATTATTTTTAAAAGGGGATTACAATACACTTATAATATTTATATGTAAACATATTTTACTACACCTTCTCCTCCACTTTAAATTTTTTTAACATTTTTTCTCTTTCGGAAAAATTTTGTATGTAAATACCGTACCAAAAATATTTGTTCCTTATTTCAAAAGGGGGGGGGGGGAATCTATACAAGGTTTATTTCTGCATAACAAAACAAACTAATCCATTGAAAGTTAATGATCTCATTCTGATAACATTGATTTTCTACTTCGTACAGTTAAATAAACAAGTGAATAAGCAAAACATATGGCAGATGGATATCTTGTTTTTCTTCGCTTCCTTTTTTTCTCTATAGTGGCCGTTTTTAAGGGGTATCCTAATTTTCGAATAACTAATTATATTTTAATAAAAATTTGTACTACGGTCTAATTTGCTATTATTGTAACATGCTGAAAATTTGAAAGAAATTCGTCAATTAGCAACGGAGATAAGTATTTTTTTCTTTTTTAATAAAGGAAAGAACGTGGGAAAGTAACCCTATCACTGGAAACTCGTTGCTACAGTTTCAGAACAAACTTGGGGGCAAATGGTAGTTAAAAATGGTAGTTTTTTATCTGGCAAAACTACAGAGTTCATATAATACTGTACTGTGCATATTCTCAATTCTAGCGATACGCACGTGCTATTCTTTTCTAAAAGTTGTCAGCAAATATTTATTTTTAGAAGCGATTTTGATATTTTAATATTATTTTTTATTTGTTTGTGTGGTGAATTATGTCATCAAAAAGAAAACATTGTTCACTTACTATAAGTGACAAAGTTAAAGTTCTAAAAAAACTGGACCAAGGAACCCCCGTAAAAAATGTATGCGATGAGTACGGGATAGGAAAATCTACTATATACGATTTTAAAAAGCAGCGATCAGAGATTTTGAAAGTCTTTTCCGAAAGTGATGTGCCAGAAAATATGGCAAAAAGAAAAACTTTGCATTCATCGAAATGCCCCGATGTTGACAAGGTGTTAATGGAATGGATACGACAAAGGAGGATGGAAAATGTGCCTTTGGACCGAAACATGATTGTACACCAAGCGAAAATTTTCCACGAAGAATTGGAAATCGCCACTCCGTGTGAATATTCATCGGGGTGGTATAACAAGTTTAGAATTCGCCATGGTTTGCGTTTGGTGAAAGCTTCAGGCAAAAAAAGTTCTGCAAATGTCGAAGCTGCCGAATCGTACGTTGATGATTTTCAAGAATTTATCGACAAAGAAAATTTGACACCCGAGCAAGTGTACAATGCTGATGAAAGCTCGTTATTCTGGCGATCCATTCCCAGAAAAACTTATATACTGAATGACGAGAAATCTGCATCGGGCTATAAAGACTCCAAAGAATGTCTAACAATTATGACGTGTGCAAATGCTGCTGGCACGCATAAGTGCAAACTGTTAGTTATCGGAAAGAGCCGACATCCAAGAGCATTAAATGGCGTAAAAGTTTTACCTGTTCATTATATGGCAAATCAGCGAGCATGGATGACTGCCGAAATTTTCGAAGAGTGGTTTAAAAAACATTTCGTGCCAGAAGCTCGGAATCACTGCCGAAGTGTAGGTTTGCCCGAACAATGCAAGATTGCTCTGATTTTAGACAATTGCTCTGCACATACAACTGCAGATATTCATTCTAAAGAAAATGTGCTTATAGAGTTTTTGCCACCGAACTGCACATCGGTGATACAACCAATGGATCAAGGCGTTATACGGTCATTGAAGTGCAGTTACAAAACTGAATTTATGCGAAAAATGTTAGATGATGTAACAGTGGTCTTGGCGTTACTGCCTTTCAAAAGGACTTTAATGTGAAAGACGCTTTGTGGAGAGCAGCAAGTGCTTGGCACAGTGTATCAAAAGAAACATTAAGTCACGCATGGCATAAATTATGGCCCTCCCTTATTTTCTTGGAAAATGATGATACTGCCGATAAAAACAACGATTTTCGTGGATTTTCTGTGTCTGCAGAAAAGTTGATGATCGATGAGCTGTTAGAATACGCTAAAGAAGCTACTAATGGGAAGATGCAGCTGTTAGATGAAGAAGCTATAACAGATTGCTTAAATATTGATAAAGATGGACCAATAGTCAATGAACTGACAAATAGAGAGATTTGTGATATGGTGTTGCACCCAGAAATGGCCGAAAATGCCAGTGATGATGAGGAGGAGGAGATCGAAGAAAATATTGATGAAATTCCTATCGATAAATGCATCGATCTCACAAAAGAGTTGATTCGTGGTTTGGAAACAAAAAGTTTCATTAATGAGGCCCAAATCATGCAACTTTATAAATTGCAAGAAATGTTGCAGCGCGAAAAACCAAAAAAAAATGAAACAATTGAAAATATCTGATATATTTATGGAAGCAGATCATTGAAATACGTTTTATTATTTTTTCATAAATGTTTATTTTTATTTTATTTATATTAATGCTACCTCAACCTTAGATTTCTTATAAATTATTTTTTTTAAATTTATGTTTCTCTGTTTATTTTCATAGAGCAGTTCACATCACGTGACTTTTACCGGAGAACAATGAAGAAAGCTGTAGGACACACAAACACAAAAAGCATTGATAAAGGCAGCAATGGTTGTCCTACAGCAGCAGCAAAAACCTGTTCGTGGCGTCACCTTGCACAGCTCTATTGAGTCTAATTCGTTATAAAACTCCTAGGCCTAATGCGGCTCTAGTGATTTTCATTTTCTAAAAAATGTTTTTTATGTTGCTAATAAATATGATGTGCCGTATTAAAAAAATTGTTTATCCTTATTTTAGATTGTTTTTGTAATCTGTTTTTCTCTGTTTACTTATACCTAACACGGCGATTCGAGATATCGATTCCTAGGCCTAACTCGGCTCTCGCGAGCTATAACGCATTTTCGTTTTCCAAAAGACGTTTTAATATTTTTAAGAATATGCAGTAGTATTTAAAAATATTTCTTATCCTTATTTTTATTTATTATTCTTATTTTGTAATTCGTCTATTTGGCTTTATTTACGCTAAGCCTAACTAGGCGATACGCGAAATAGTTTGCTTAACGGCATGCAAAATTTTGTCAGGGGCATGTACCATATCTGTTTAACTATTGTTTTGGTTGAGGACCTAAAATCCGGAAAATTCCGAAATCCGGAACGATCGCTGTCCCGACCAGTCTGGATTTGAGGTCCGGTACTGTACAGTGGTGAGAAGATTTAAACAATCTTCTTTAATGAATGCCAAACCTTCATTATTTTCCCCTACACTAAGTAAAATTTCATTTCGGTTTAAAACAGAGGGATTTAATAAAACTCCAGAAAAATGACAGCCATTAATAGCTTGTTCATATCTTGCTTTAAATTTTGTAATTCTATCGTTATCTAATACATTTTCTAACTTTTTACCCAAAATTTTTCTTTGATATGTGCATTCATGTGATACTGCAAAAAATTGATTTAAATCAAATGATTTTTTAAAAAAAATCAGTTGATTTAAATCTAGATTTAAATCTTTATTTAAATCAGTTGATTTAAATCATGCCAACCCTGAATCTAACATAGTAAGATGCAATCGAATGGAACCAAACAAATATTCAGTTTTACATGATTTTTTATTATTTAGGTTTTTGGTATCCACATATTGCATTTTCACAGATTTTATTTTATAAAACACTATTTAAAATTGTAACATTATAGTTAAAAATGTATTGTTTATGATCAAGTGGTACTGATTTCATTCTTGCAAGGGTTAACTGATCATGTGGTAAAAAAAAAAAAATTTCAAAAAAATTTTCAACTGAGCAATATTTTTTGTTTTTGGCTCTATTTTTGTTTTATAATATGATTCCTAAATATAATTTTGTTATGTTTTATCAATTGTACATATACATTTCAAGTTATTGTTACTCTTCTGATAAGTCTTTTTTTGCCTTGCGGTGGACATTACAGCTTAAGGGTATATTTCAATTCATACTGCTTATTTTCAGATTTATTTTTTAATTCATTTTTGCTGCCAAATACACCAAACTTTCAAAATCTCTTATTTGGAAAGTACACAAGGTGCCGTGATTTCCGATTCTTTCATAAATGTAGAAAATATTCCAAAAAAAAAGCAATCTAAAACGACATTTCAAACCTATTTTACCGAAGCGGTAGATCTGGGAACGAAAAAAAGGGTCATACTGATAAGGTTTGTTTATAACTCAAATTCTAATTAATTGAGTGTAAAAAGACATCACACGACACCTCATACGTCTCTTCAAGAATCCCCTCAGCAAGTTTCATGTTTCTACTTTTAAAAATATGTCTGAAATTGTATCGGAAAATTTCGAGCTGTTGAAGGTGGAAAAGCGTTTTTTCGAATACACCCTTAAATTTGATTTATCTGAAAAATAACAGTTTCAATTAACTCTATAAACATCACGATGTACCAACGTGCAAAGTGAACTCTTCTATCTGAAAGTCCAAAATATATGTCTTTATTTTAATTCGAGATTGAATGTAGTGCATGTTCTATGCATCTGAGTTTTTTGCGTCGCTAATTGCAATTGTGATAAATTACTTTTGACGAAATTTAATGATATCCGGTATTCAGCATACTATTGCTAAATTGAACATGTTGCTTAAGGGGTTAAAAATGTTTTTTTCAAGTGATTGGATAAAGGGATTTGGTTGGTTGGTTGATTAGGGTTTTATGGCGCAAAGTCCCTTTAGGGACATGCTGCGCCAAAAAGGGATTTGGAAATAATTGATTTTTGCTTTTAAAGTAGCCATTGTCAAAAGAAAGAATTAAATTTATTTTGAACAACTGTCTTTTAATGTTAAAAAGTAACAGGAAAAAAAGTGTAGAACCCCGATAATCCGGATCGGGTTTTTCACTTTTTTTTCAAGTTTGAGAAGCGATTGGCTAATTTCCATAACATTAACTTGTTGCATCGTCGTATTCTGTATAATAAAACAAAAAAATTTCGTCAATCGCTTCTTAAAGTTGAAAAGAAAAAATGAAAAAACCGATCCGGATTATTGGGGCTCTACTGTATTCGTTAATGTACTGTATAATTAATAGAATATTCGTGCAACCAATTTAAAAAATGCGCATTAGAAAAAAATAACTATAAAGTTTTGTGTTACAATTGCAGTACAATACAGGTTATTTTTTACTTATCTGTATTTACTGGGGAACTAAGATTTACTGGGGAACTTTGAACTAAGGGAAAACATGTTATTTCATTTTACAGAAACTGGAATATTCAGTATATTTGGTATATAGATCACCGTTACTTCTTTGAAAAAGGGTCGAATGTTCATCCAGAGATTTAACATTCCTTTTTTACTACTATCACTACTGCTATCACTATTACTACTGTCACTACTATCACTCCCACCACATTGGTGGGAGTGATAGTAGTGGGCCCGATCTCGGAGGATGTCACCAGAAAAAATTGAAGGCTAAATTCAATTATATTGACCAGTAAGTTTCGGGTGGAAGCTGCGGCTTTGAAACCACTATAACTCTTTGTGTTCTGTATTTTTTTTTTCTTTCAAATACAATTGTTCTTATCATATCAAGAAAATGAATTTAAGGATCCAGGATTCTGATTCTCTTCAAACATTCTACATTGCCTTTTTAGACCTTGAAAAAATAAGAGCTGGGAGAGATATTTTATCAGCACATGTGCATGCACGCTGGAAATGGAAGTTTAATCATGGCTACATCACTTATATCACCTAAATAATAGATGCCATTGCCATGAATAATTAACTAAACATAAAAAGTAGCATAATTACCCCCCCTCTCTCCTAAAAAATGTGCAAATAATTCAAGGGCGCCAAAACATTAAAAGGCGCCAAATTTTGGTTCTCCCCCCCCCCCCCAATAAAAATTTCACGCTACGCCCCTGATTACTTAATTATATAATATTATTATGTTTATATTTTTAATTTACATGGTCCTTCATTCATATTGTTATCAATTTCTGTTTATCCTTTTAATGCTTTTTGAATAAGTGGAATATTGAAGTTGAATATATATGCGCCAATTCAAATGTCAAAGATTTTGTTACCATATGCATTCTACTTTAAGCATAACCTTTTGCTTTAACGTGATTTGTAATTTAAAACTTGGCAACTGATTTCAGAGCAGGCTCATTCTTACGAATTCGCTTATCATTAGGGACACAAACTCTAAATGATCAAATTTATTTCGTTAAAGGTTATTTCAGAAAATATCTCCTTGCGAGTTCTGAGAGAGAGAGGGAGAGATTAAGAATATTATTAGTTTTGGATGCAAGAAAGGGTAAAAATATCATTTGATAGTAAAAGTGAAGTACATTCTTCATATTTTAATGGAAATATTTTACCATCCTGACTTACTAAAAATCAAATTGATGTACATTAAGATAAAAGAATATAATGCAATTTCATAGTTTTTTTATGTTAAAATAAGTGTTTCAAATTTAAAAATACATTTAAAAGCACATTTAAGAGTAATAATTATTAATGAGCTCCTATTTTTTAAATTATGTATAATCAAAATTTATTTTCTTTATTGGAAAAAAAAAGTTGGTATTCGGCCGCCGAATATTCGGTATTCGGCCTAAAATTTGGCCGAATATTCAGTATTCAGCTAAATCACTATTCGTCCCATCCCTGGAAAATATTATATTCGTTCTAAAAAACTAATTGGTTTGAACTGCGCCAACCTAGCTGGTAAAAGAATAAAATTATAATGCAAAAAACCCAATCCCAATGTAAGAATGCAAGAAAAACAAAAGCTTGTTAAAATCACTAATCACAGAGCAAATAAAAAGCTCATTGCCAATTATTCTATTCAATAGCATACATAACAAAAACAATTTCTGAAATGATGAAATCCTTAGTAAATCTTAATTAATCAAGCAATTTAAATAGTAAAAGTGCATTTTTAACTTAAGTCTGCCCTTCTGGCTATATATATATATATATATATATATATATATATATATATATATTACAAATAATGGCTATATATGTATATACATATAGGCCTTGAAAAAGAAAGAAAGAAAACTGATTAGTTTTTCTTAACCAGCTAATTTTAGAAAAATTAGTTATTCTGCCATATAGATTTACAGCTTACAAGAAAAGTCGAGTTGATTAAATTTTTTTGTCCTTTTAGAAACTTAATTCATCATTTTTCTACAGCTTTGCTTGTAGCTTCATCAGGGTTAGTAAAAAACTGGGGTTTTTTTTTTAACCAAAAACCATGGTTTTTTTGGTTTAAACCAGGTTTTTTGGTTTAAACCGGGTTTTTCTTAAATATGTTTTCCTGTTACATATATACATGCAAATTTATGAACAAAAGTAAACATTTCTGAATATATAAGTAATAATTTGATTTAAAGGTAATTCTAATCAATATAATTATTTAATATACAATCAATTATGTAGAAAATTGAAATTCTTTAAAATCTAAACATTTTTAGAAAAAGCTGTGTCTTATATTTCATAAATAAAATGTGCTACATAATCAGGGATGGGAACTGCAAAAAAGCAAAAAGACTGAAAATATGCGTGAATGAAAAATTGCACCATACTGTATTCACGCACGTGAATGAAAAATTGCACCCCATTTTGATCACACTCGTGAATGAAAAATTGCACCACAAATAAGGGGGGTACTTTTTGTTTAATGAATAGGTGTTATCAGAATTCAGAAGTTACATTCACTGAGAAAGATTTGGAACAATCAAAAAAAGATTGTGAAGCAGGAAATTCTGTTTTTGGAGCAGCAAAAAGAATAATTTGGAAGCAGGAAAGTTAGTTTTTGGAACAGAAAAATTCTATCCACCAGGCATTAACTTTCTTTTCTTCCCCTTTGACGAAAATTGCGTTTTAATGCGATTTTTCGACAAAATTTGCCGTTTTTTTGCGATCTTTTGGGGAAATTTGCCGTTTTTCCGCGATCTTTTGACGAAATGTGATGGTTTTTTGCGATCTTTTGACGAAATGTGCTGGTTGATCGGTTCTGTAACAAGAACCGTCTAAAACAAAATAAAATTTAGCAGCTTATAACAGTGTAACTACGGTGACCTAAGATAGTAAGTATTGGTGACATTGTGACAGTGTAATGTAAGACATTAAAGAAACTGTTTTTCAGTAAAATAAGGCTAACGTTTATTAACGAAAAAAAAGTGCAAGTTTAAATAAAAACATGTATAAATCCAGGTGAAAAATATAACAGGCATAACGTGAACAGAAACAAGTTCAGTTAAAAATTATTCTATGTCATGAAATAATATTCAAGTTTAAATAAAATATGTATAAACTTAGATGGAAAATATTACTGGTAAAATGTAAACAGGAAATAAGTTCAAATCTGTATTTAAATTAAAAACATTCTATGTAATGAAATAATGTTACTTATTGAATGGCATGGCATGGCATAAAACAATACTAGGATAGCAATGAAAACAAAACGGACTCACGTATGGATGACTGCTCTCGACGTACTGAAAGAATTCCCATGATATGGCACACCAACTATTTCGATGAAAAGTCTTAAGAAAACTGAAGATAATAATGTCCACAAATAAATGAGTATGAAGACGTAATTAACAACACAAATGGACTATGACCGCTGGTAAAATGAAACACGGGCGAAGTTGATAAACCATTTTCACAATCAAATGTCCAGCAATGGATTTGGCGTAATTAAACAACTAGATGTTAACTTTAAAACTGGATGAATTAAAATACATTTCTGAAACTATATCATATTGACGTTAACATCAATTATCTTGAGACATAACATCACTTCAAAATCCCCCGCACAATCTATCTCCGCCGGTTTAAATAGCAGCGGCAATCCGAAACTGGATACGCCCCTCCGAGTTGAGCAAGCGAGTTCCTGACTTGCGATGGAAGAAATGCAAGACAGCCATTTGCGAGTTGCGATCCGCGATGCTTGCGAATTGCGACCGAACGGAACGATAAAACCAGGATGAACACACCCATCAGCGACGATCGGAAAAACAGAAGATAAGCGATTGATTTGAACATGTAAACAAAAGATCGGAAGATTGGAAAAATGCCGGCAAAGAAGAAAAATGGAAGTTGGAACAAAATATAAGATAGTAAGCCATGCCATTTTACAATATTACGATATATATAATTAGAATTATGTATTTTAGAGTGTTAAGGAAGAAAAATGGCTGACAATCGCCCCCCCCCCTTAACACTCGTACTTAAAAATAAAATGGATAATCAACAGATATTGTAAATTATATATATACAGAATAATGTAAAACATTAGAATATAAACTATCACACTTCGATAGTTACCAGTAAAACAGAAACTTGACATTAACAAGTATAAATGCAACAAATTCAATAACTTCAACAGGGTTAATCAAAAACATCAACAATGTTAATAATAAGATTCAACAATAACAACAATTTTAACAATTATATAACAACTAGATTAACAATTTTTTCATTTCATGAAAGTTCAGTTACAATTGTAACTCTAACGAAAAGTTTTTTTTTCACGTCGAATATAGTTCAATAGCAACAGTCTATAAAGATAACATTTTCCTGAAAAAAAAACCGTGAAAGATAAGTACAATTACCTCGTCACGTGCAAGTGACTACGAGTTACCTTTACATAAACAATTTAATATGATGATTTTTTTCCTTTGGTCTTGACTTGTAACAATATTCGAATGAATTTTAAACAATTATACATTTGCATATTTATTCTGAAAAAGAATGATTATCACATAAACGCAAATTCAGGATAATATGAAGAATAAAAATACATGAATTACAATATGAAAAATACTTTGACAATATATGAAAGATACATGTTATGCAAATGAGAAAATTTCAATAATGAGAACAACAACGATCATGATCATGATAACGATTATGAATTATGATTATGTTAGTGACATAGTTAAATGACTGTGAGCGCTCACGTGAAAGACAACACAGAAAAATATGCTTAAGCTTTTGAAACGATATACATTTGCAAATGATTTGGCCAATTTAAATATGGAAAAAAAACTTGTTATATATATTCTTAAAACGAGAAGAAAAATTTCATATTTACATATGCAATAAAACAAAATACAACTCGATTTTCAACACCAATGAAATGATATTATGAAACGTATGCATACGAAACAAATATGAAATAACAAGAGTATAATCACATATTCAAACATTTTTTTCAAAGAAAAGTACTGAAATATACAAAAATTTCAGTTTAAAAAAAAAAATGCTAAACTTCAAGGTTTAACATAAAAAGTTAAACAAGCATCTTAATGCTTGACACAAGTTCAAAGGAGGAGGAGTTTCTTTTTTTTCATAGCATTTAAATATCATGTATATATATAAATTACTTATAGCTAAAAATTACATCAATAAATTTTTTAAGATCAAACTTTGTTAAAGGTTTAGTAAAAATGTCTGAGAGATTAGATTTACTGGCTACGTGTTTAACATTAAAAATCTCTTGGTTTAAAAGGTCTCTAACAAAAAATAATTTTACGTCAATGTGTTTCGTTCTGTAATTTTCAATGGGAGACTTAAGAAAATCAATGGAGGCCATGTTGTCTACTAAAAGTGTTGGTTTAACTTGTGGACCTGTAAAAATATGTTTGTTATAACATTCAGTTATGATCCTACTAAACCATAGAAGCTCTTTAGTTGCTTCTGTTAAAGCCACAAATTCTGATTCCATAGTAGACAAACAGACAGATTTTTGTTTAAAGGCTCTCCACATGATAGGAGCTTTGTCTAACATTAGTAGTTGTCCCCCCATTGATGTCCTGTCATCCCTATTAGCGGCGAAATCCGCGTCGGTGTAAGTTATTAGGTTTATGTGGTGACAAGGTAACCTCAGTTTATAGTGTTTTGTGCTTTGGACATACCCTAAAAGCTTCAGGAGACCATTCCAGTGAACAATCCCAGGATTGCTCTGGAATTGGCTGAAGATATTTACAGCGTATGAAATATCAGGACGTGTCCTGCTTGTTAAAAATGAAAGGCAGCCCAAAACACTTCTGTATGGATATTGTAACATTTCCTGGGTTTCTGCTTCGGTTTGAGGACATTGTGACTTGGAGTATACAGTACCTTTAGTTATAGGGAGTGATGTAATGGGAAAGTTGAATTCTTTAAATCTTGTACAAATATCATCAATATATTGCCTTTGATGAATTGAAACCGTGCCATTCCCATCCTCCTCAAATTCAACACCAAGTAGTTTGCGTGTTCTCCCCAGGATTTTTATGTCAAAATGTTTTGTTAAAAAGGGTTAAAATTTCATTAATATGTTTCTGATGGTTACTTAATATTACAAAGTCATCCACATATAGTAATAAAACAACATAATTAGAAAACGAATAGACGCAATTACACCACTCTAACTTTTTAAAACCAAGAGAAATTAAAATCTTATGTAATTCATAAAACCATACTCGTCCACTCTGGTGGAGGCCATAAAGGGCCCTCTGGAGTTTGCAGACTAAATGTTCTTTACCTTTTACCTCGAACCCTGATGGTTGTTTCATGTAGATGTTATCAGAAAGAGGGGCGTACAGATAGGCACCTTTTACATCACACTGAGTGTGGATCCATCCGAGACATGAGACAAGGGCTGCAAAGAAAAAGCGGATTAGACTGAAATTGACTACGGGCGAAAACGTCTCATCGTACGTTTCACCCCTGACTTGTTTGTAGCCTTGTGCTACAAGTCTCGCTTTATATCTTGCAACCCGTCCCTTGTCGTCTCGTTTGATGGTGAATACCCATCTGCAGCCTAGAGGTTCGGTGTTGGGTGGCAGAGATGTTAATACCCATACTTGTCTTTTATTTATAACATCCATCTCTTCCTTCATTGCCTGTCTCCAGAGTTCCCACTGAGGTGATTTTAATGCCTGCTTATATGTGGTAGGTATGGGGTCTTCTAGTCAGGAACTGGTTTTATGAGTTTCAGTGAAAGAAGTGTGTGGAGGTGTGTAACTAGGACTTGAGCTAGGACTAGGAGTGGATTTTACAATGCCTTCGTACTTATTGCTTCCTTTAAAACTGAACAGTGACGGATTAAATTTGATACCATTAGATTGACAGTAATCTCTTACTTCCTTCAGTGATCTTAGACGTTGTGTCTCACCCAACTCGTAATAGTAGACGTCGGTTCTCGATTTGTCAGGCCTAGTTACAGGCTTACGGAACCAGACAGCTTCCCTGAGAGTTCTAGTAAACTCCTCGCCATCCTCGTCACTGTCACCCTCAGATGGGTGTGAGGAGGCAGAGTCGGAAGGTTTAGAGGTACTCGGTCTAATACTTTGAGTGGGTGGTGCTTCTGAAGTAAATCTGTCAGGTTGAAGGTCAGTCAAAGGGTCTATTTCAGGTGGTTCGGAACTTAGGATGTAAGAGGGTCCCAGATCGCTTCCGTTGCGCTGCTCCGAAGTTGTAAATGGGTTTGTGCCTATTGAACAGCTTGGACCTTGTTCACTGTGTTTGTGGACACTTCCGGATACAGATTCGTCACCAAACCTAACATTTATTGTCTCTATTATTTTATTGGTTTCGGGAATCCATACCCTGTAGCCTTTTGTAGACATTGCGTAACCCACAAAGACACCCTTTTTAGCCTTCGGATCGAATTTGGAATTTCTTAGTTGTTTAGGTACCCCCACATATGTCACCGTACCAAAAGGTCGTAAATGTCTTACGGATGGTTTATTACCACAATAATATTCGAAAGGAGTTTTTTTCTGAGTTTTGTGACATATTCGGTTAAGAGTGTATGCGATGTATAAGACAGCTTCTGGCCAGAATTTGAGACTGAGTTTACTTTCATTGAGTATTGAGCGAGCCCCGTCCATTATTGTTTGATTTAAACGTTCTGAAACTCCATTTTGCTCCGGAGAATATACATTGGTAAATTCGTGTTTTATGCCATTGTCCTCAAAAAATTTAGTGAATGCTTCATTATCGAATTCCCGCCCATTGTCGCTACGAACCTCTTTTACTTTGGTACCCAAAAACCTTTCTGCTCTTTTTACGTGGTTAGAAAATACTTTAAACACCTGTGTTTTACTGCATAAGGGGTATACTGACACTTTGCGAGAGAAGTCGTCTGTTATAGTTAGGAAATACTTCTCCCCGTTTCGCCCTGTTATTTGTGTCGGACCCCACAGATCAGTGTGTAGCAGTTCTAGAGGTCGTTTAGATCTTATTTGGTTTATTGGGCGGAATGATGTTCGTCTGTGTTTATTAATTCTACATGTTTCACATTCAAAGTCTTTACATTTAATGGGTGGTAAGCCCCTAACGCCATTACATTTTAGAGTATGTTCAATTAATGTGGAACTGATGTGCCCAAGGCGTCTATGCCAGAGTTTAAAATCATCTTTTTGAACGGTTGAGGCTTGGAAACGTACCTTTTTAGGATTTTGATTACGGTTAGTTTTAGGGTCTTTATTTCTATTTTTATGGTTAGGATCTGGATAGAGGCAGTAAATGCCATCTTTAAGAAAAGCACGAAAAAGTGTGCCAGAATCCCGATATGCCTTGACCCTTCCCTCACCTCCTTTGAACTTGGCACCCATTTTATCAAGTCTGGGACCTGAAATTAAATTATGTCTTAGACTAGGACAATACATGACGTCGCCGAAGCGAACCATTTCCCCATTTATTTTTAAATCCACTAAACCGGTGCCCTCGATAGGGAAAGTAGCACCGTCAACTGCAACAGCCAATTCCTCATTTTTTAAAGGTTTAAACTTAACATATAAACTTTTATCTTTATAGAAATGGTGGGAGGCACCTGTGTCAAAGACCCAGGCGTCTCCACCACATTTTATGTTACTCAGATTAGATTGTATGAGGTAATTTACCTGGCCTGTTGTCTTACGTTGACATCGGTTGCGAGGCACATCTTTTCTGGATCTATGACCATCAGATTGAGCACGGACAGGACTGGATACGGAAGAGTCTTTCGATGAATTTCTGGAAAAGGAGGAACCTCTGGACAAAGAAGAATTTCTGGAACTGGAAGAGTCTCTAGGCATCATGGAACTTCTGGAACTAGAGCTAAGACAGGATTCCTGGCGGGTGACATCAGGCACTCTACACTGGCTCTGTAAATGTCCTATGCGTCCACATTTGTGACACCGACCTCTGAACTTAGGCTTAAAGGAACACTTCTTTGAGGAACGGGCTTTGGAGAAATGAGACTGCACGGCATCTATTCTGTCGTCCTCTCTTAGTTTGATCCGGGACTCTTCTGCGACTAATTCTGTAAGAACGCTTTTGAACGTAAACTGTTGGTCTGGCCATCGCAGAATCCCTTGCACCATGTTGTCGAACTTCTTCGGGAGCCATCTAAGCAATTGAAATGTGAGGTAAGTTTCTTTGATTGGCTCATTTATTGCAGCAAGTTGGTCAGCAAGTCTTTGGAGGCGAGCTGCAAACATATCAACGGGCTCTTCAGGTTGTATCTTACAGGAAAGAATTTCACCAAATAATTGCATATGGCGTGCCCGGTTATCAGGCTGAAAATGCAATTTAAGTTTAGTCCAGGCTTCATGAGGGTCGTCGATATTTTCTATGATTCTCCGGAATTCATTTTCCACATTTAAATACACTATTGATAGGGCAGACCTGACTCTGGATTGGTATTCTTTTGTCGCTACAGAGTCATTTTCATCAGGAGCCTTTTCAGTGCCATTAACTATGCTCCACGCATTTTTATCTAATAGTAGATACTTTACGTCAGCTGCCCAAGTTCCATAATTGTGAGAATTCAGTTTTGTTATGCACACCTGTATGTTAGCCATGGCCATGATTTAAACAGAAGGTATTACATGAAAAGGGAGAAATTTTTTTTTTTTTTTTTTTTTTTTTTTTTTTGAATAACGTACTTAGTAATCAGATAGTACAAAAATTTCTATTATAAATGTTCCAAAAAAAACCTTTTTGTATTTCATCTCAATAGGAAAGAAAAAAACATATAGCCTTAAAAAAAAATTTTATATTGCGGCCCCCCCCTCTAAAGTGACTCGGAGGTCCAATGGCCGCATACTACAAACAACTGTCAAAAAAATTTTTGAAATGTCACCAATTAGGTTATGGCCGCCGTAAAGGGTTTAAAAGCGTATTCGCTTCTGGGCCCATAACCCGTGATCGGTTCTGTAACAAGAACCGTCTAAAACAAAATAAAATTTAGCAGCTTATAACAGTGTAACTACGGTGACCTAAGATAGTAAGTATTGGTGACATTGTGACAGTGTAATGTAAGACATTAAAGAAACTGTTTTTCAGTAAAATAAGGCTAACGTTTATTAACGAAAAAAAAGTGCAAGTTTAAATAAAAACATGTATAAATCCAGGTGAAAAATATAACAGGCATAACGTGAACAGAAACAAGTTCAGTTAAAAATTATTCTATGTCATGAAATAATATTCAAGTTTAAATAAAATATGTATAAACTTAGATGGAAAATATTACTGGTAAAATGTAAACAGGAAATAAGTTCAAATCTGTATTTAAATTAAAAACATTCTATGTAATGAAATAATGTTACTTATTGAATGGCATGGCATGGCATAAAACAATACTAGGATAGCAATGAAAACAAAACGGACTCACGTATGGATGACTGCTCTCGACGTACTGAAAGAATTCCCATGATATGGCACACCAACTATTTCGATGAAAAGTCTTAAGAAAACTGAAGATAATAATGTCCACAAATAAATGAGTATGAAGACGTAATTAACAACACAAATGGACTATGACCGCTGGTAAAATGAAACACGGGCGAAGTTGATAAACCATTTTCACAATCAAATGTCCAGCAATGGATTTGGCGTAATTAAACAACTAGATGTTAACTTTAAAACTTTAAAACTGGATGAATTAAAATACATTTCTGAAACTATATCATATTGACGTTAACATCAATTATCTTGAGACATAACATCACTTCAAAATCCCCCGCACAATCTATCTCCGCCGGTTTAAATAGCAGCGGCAATCCGAAACTGGATATGCCCCTCCGAGTTGAGCAAGCGAGTTCCTGACTTGCGATGGAAGAAATGCAAGACAGCCATTTGCGAGTTGCGATCCGCGATGCTTGCGAATTGCGACCGAACGGAACGATAAAACCAGGATGAACACACCCATCAGCGACGATCGGAAAAACAGAAGATAAGCGATTGATTTGAACATGTAAACAAAAGATCGGAAGATTGGAAAAATGCCGGCAAAGAAGAAAAATGGAAGTTGGAACAAAATATAAGATAGTAAGCCATGCCATTTTACAATATTACGATATATATAATTAGAATTATGTATTTTAGAGTGTTAAGGAAGAAAAATGGCTGACACTGGTTTTTCGCGATATTTTGACGAAAGTTAGAGTTTTATCACGATTTTTTGATGGTAGCTTTTCGCGAATCTTTTTACAAAATTTGCCGTTTTATCGCGATTTTTGGACGAAATTTGTCGTTTCAATCGCGAAAAAGTCGCGCTTTTTTGAGGAAATCTGCCCTTTTTTTTCGCGATTTTGTAACAAAATTAGCCATTTTTTCGCGAATCTTTTGACGAAATTTGCGAGAAACTATTCGTTATATTCGTTATTTCACGATTTTTTTTGTGAAATTTCTTTTTTTTGCGGTTCGTTGACGAAATTTTACCATTTTTCCGCCATCTTTTGACGAAATGTTCTGTTTTTTCGCAATCTTTTAAAGAAAATTACCGTTTTTTTGATAAAATTTATCGTTTTTCGCGAATGTTTCGACAATATTTTCCGTTTTATTACGATTTTTGGACAAAACTTGTCATTTTTTCGAAGAAATCAGACTTTTATTCTGGATTTTGTAACAAAATTAGCCATTTTTTCGCGACTTTGACGAAATTTGCCGGAAATTATTCGTTATTTCGCGATTTTTTAACGAAATTTGCCTTTTTTGCGATTTTTTGACAAAAATTACGCGTCCCGTCGCCGATTTTTTGTGTATTTTACGCGCTATAGCGTGTCCGCGGCATCCCTGTTACATATTTCTGAAATCTGCGGAAAAAAGCGGAATTTTTGGGGTGAAAAATCTGAAACTTATCAAAATAACAAAAAAGCGGAAATCCGCGAAATTTCTTAAAATAACAAAAAAGCGGAAATCCGCCAAAAAGCGGAAAATTCCCATCCCTGCATAATGAAACATTGATACCCTGAAAATCTTAATGAACAATCTTTTGATTACTAGCACTATAAATAAATATATGATATAGATTCATATATAAAACTTCATATATATTATTTATTTTCAAATGGTTATTCAAAATAATTAATTTGAAATACTTGTTATATGTGATGTCTGATTTTTGTTAGAAAACTGCATGAGTTAATTATCTTTTATTGAAAAATAAAGCTTTTTATAAAGAATTTTTGGAAGGATTTGAATTTAGCTGTAGAGTCTTTACACACTTCAAGCATTGTGTTTTCTAAAACTACCAGTTAAAAGATGACTGTTAAATAAACAAAAATATCTATTTAACAGCTTTTTAGACTATTGAAAAACATTGATGTTAAAATATACAGTAGCTTTATAAATGCTGTCATCTACCAAAGAATTTAAACAGCCATCGGACTGCATGCTCTATTATAACACTTAGTATTTTTAAACATCTAAACTAAAAATTGCATTTTTTTAGGCATTTTTATGAGACTTAAGCTATTGCATGGCTTTTATCGCGGGCTTTGAGCGCGGCGACCGAATCCAAAAATTCCGTAACACGAAAAATCCTAACACATCCGTAACGAAAAAACCTACACTGTTAAAAATCTGCAGCATTTTATCCAGGCATTTGACCGTTTTCTACAAAAAAAGTAAAACAACCGTCTTTTTACGTTATTCTGAACATATTACCAATTTTATGGTCAGAATAGAGTTAAATTACGGTTATGTTACTGGTTTTTCAGAAAACGGTGAAATGACTGTACAAAATGCTGCAAGATTTTTAACAGTGTAACATTCTGCTAACGTCGTATCAGCTCGGCAGACTTCGGCATGGTATCCTTCGGTAGACTTCGGCAGACATTGACGCGGTATTTTTCAGATATTTAGAGGATATCAAATCTCAAACTTATGTTTCTTATTTCAGTTACCATAAATCTATAGCTTCAATGATAAAAATTCCTGATAGAATGTGTATAGCAAAAAATAGTCTTAAGATAAAACAAGGTAGGATAATGTAGCTTTTGGTGATTGGAGACCCGCCCAATGGCGAGGATAGAAAAATTTAAAATGCTTATAACTCGCGATCTAATTTTCGTAGAGCGGCCAAATTTTGTTTGGTAATTTATTATGAGACAGTGTTAATTTTTGGTGACTGGAGACCCCCCACGGTGAAGGTCGAAAAATTTATAAAAGCTTATAACTCACGATATAATTTTCGTAGCGCGGCCATATTTTGTTTGGTAATTTATTATGAGACAGTTTTAATTTTTGCTGACAGGAACCCCCCCACCCCCCACGGTGAGGGTTGAAAAATTTAAAATGCTTATAACTCGCAATCTAATTTTCGTATGGCGGCCAAATTTTGTTCGGTAGATTATTATGAGAGATTGTTAATTTTTGGACAGGAGACCTTCCACGGTGAGGGTCGAAAAATTTAAAATGCTTATAATTCGCAATCAATTTTCGTAGTGCGGCCAAATTTTGTTTAATGATTTACTATGAAACAGTGTTACATTTTGATGACAGGAATCTCCCCCCCCCCCCCCACGGTGAAGGTCGAAAAAGTTGAAATGCATATAACTCGTGATCTAACTTTCGTAGCGCGGCCATATTTTGTTCGGTAATTTATTATGAGAAAGTGTTAATTTTTGGTGACAGGAGACAACCCACGGTGAGGGTCGAAAAATTTAAAATGTTTATAACTCGCGATCAATTTTTGTAGCGCGGCCAAATTTTGTTTGGTAATTTATTATGAGACAGTGTTAATTTTGGTGACAGGAGACCCCCCCCCCCTATGATGAAGGTCGCAAAATTTAAAATGCTTATAACTTGCGATCTAATTTTTGTAGCGCGACCAAATTTCGTTTGGTAATTTTTAATGAGACAATGTTAATTTTTGGTGACAGGAGACCCCCCACGGTGAGGATAGGAAAATTTATAATGCTTATTACTCGCGATCTAATTTTCGTAGTGCTGCCAAGTTTTGTTTGGTAATTTTTTACGGTATTGCATAGCTTTTATCGCGGCGAAAGAATCTAGAAATTCCGTAACGAGAAAAAAACCTAACACTCCGGCTAACGTCGCTTCAGTTTGGGCAGACTTCTGCACGGTATCCTTCGGCAGACATGAAAGCGGTATTTTTCAGATATTTTGAGAATATCAAGTCTCAAACTTATGTTTTTTTATTTCAGCTACCATAAACGAATAGTTTCAATGATAAAAATTCCCGATTAACCTACATGTATTAATAAAAATATTTTAAACGATATTAATTTCTCATTTATTCAATAAAAGAAAAATGTTTTGTTATCGGTTATCACGCTCAAAAAGTATAACTTGAATTAATATCAATGACAAAAAAAAATTTCATAAATAAAAAGTAAATAAATAATTATGATTGCATAAGTTGATAAAAAATGCTGTGCAATAGCTTTACCGCAGCAGTCCCCGAGTGCCACAGGTCTTTTTTTTTTCTATTACGTCTCAAGCAAACCTTGTCTTGCCCCCCCCCCTCCTCCCCCCTTTCTGCCAATTTTCTTAACTGATCTAAGTAATGGGTTTGGTTATGCAATAGAAGATTTAAATATATCTTTTGCATATTTTAGTTAAATGTAAACAGGTGCTTTACTAGTGCCTAATTTTTCAATGTCTTCTTATTCAACTTCATATCTTGAGTTTTTTTTTATTCTTAAAAAATAATTCCCCCCCCCCCCCAATCAAGAAAAATTTCTTTTAGAGCTTGACTGAAATTTTAAAGATCATTTATGTCATTATCTGTACATCTGCGTTTCTTAAAGGAAAATACAGTAGACTCCCTCAAATCCACAAACCAGAAATCCACAACTCTCTAAAATCCGCTCATATTTTATGGATGTAAACAATGAAACTTTCAATTCAGATATTGGGACAAAATTTGATTTTTTTAGTTTTTTTATCAATTCTATATATTTTTTAATTTGTAATTTTCTGAATAATACTTTATTCATGTTTTTTTCATGCAGAAAGAATATTTTTTTTAGATAAAATTAAAGATATTTCTGATATCACTGATAATCACAATCTCCTTACCAAATATATATTCATTAATCAAGATTTTTTGGTTATTAAGCCTGGCTAAACTTGAAATAAAAAATCCTTATTTTATGATTTTGATGTGAATTAGTAATGTACTTTTATGAAGCAAGTTTTTTTTTAATAATTCTGGAAAAATACATTTAATCTTTATAATGTATATTTAATCATACACTATTGATTATTAATTTTGCTATTGGTACTTTAATCATTTTAAAAGTTAAATTACCTAAAATTTATTATTTTAGTTTATTACTTATTTTAATAATTTATTATATTGTAAGCATTCATTATAGTTCACATTGCACTATTAATTGCACTCAAATTTCTGTTTAAAAAATATAAACAAAGCAATGACCAGAAATCCGCAAAATTCTAAAATCCGCACAACCTCTGGTCCCAAGCTGTGCGGATTTAAGGGAGTCTACTGTATTTTTTAAATCTAAATATTGCATATTTTTCATCTATTTTATTTTTGCTAAATTTACATGATTTAAGTGTTTTCTGTAGAGTTTCAGATATGTTCATCAGTGCATGAAATATGCATTCTACATGCATACTAACATGACCTTGACTAGACTCACTGTCTTATGGTGACTATTGAGATAAGACTTAAAAATAGAAATTACTTTCATCCAATAATTTGAAACACTTAAATTACAAAAATGAGAAAATATTATATTAGATTTGTTCTAAAAAACCAATTGGTTTGAACTGTACCAACCTGGCTGGCAAAAAAATAAAATTATAATGCAAAAAAAAACCAATCCCAATGTAAGAATGCAAGAAAACCAAAGGCTTGTTAAAATCACTAATCACAGAGCAAATAAAAAGCTCATTGCCAATTAATTATCCAATAGCATACATAACAAAAAGAATTTCTGAAATGATGAAATCGTTAGTAAATCTTAACTAATTGCTGCAATTTAAATAATAAAAGTGCATTTTTAACTCGAGTCTGCCCTTCTGCCTTTCTCTATATATATACACATAGGCCTTAAAAAAAAGGAAAAGAAAACTCAGGGCTTGAAATTCAATTTTTCGAAGGAGGGGAGTCTCCCTACCAACATTTACAAATGGAGGGGAGTTTAGCTGTTTGGGAGGGAGAAAAAAAATGTTTAAAACCCACTATTATTTTATGTTCTATTTAAAGAATTACCAGAATACAGACATGACAAAATATCACTGAAGCAATTTTTATCAACAATTCAGAATAATTATGCAAAATGTGTAAAAAAAACTTTTATACTGTCTAGTTTTTATCAGTGGTAAATCTTTTCCCAGTGCTAATTATTTTTGTGGCAGGTCTAATTATTGTTTTAACAATAATTAAGGCTAATTATTGTTTCAAAAATAATTAAAACTTCTAATTTGATAAATTTATATTTATAATTGAAACCAATATTATTTTCTGTATATTAAATGTACAACATACAAATTTAATTATAAAATAATGCTTATTTGAGTGTAAAAGATAAGTATCACTATTGTTCGCATTTCTTTTAAAATGGGGCAAGTCAAATTTATTGAAAAATATTTTTTCGTAAAGAACGAATACTTTCATTAAGTAAAGGGGTGCTTTTTGTTTAATGAATGGCTACTTTCAGGAATTGCATTAACTCAGAAAGATTTGGAGCTGCCAGAAACAGATTTTAGAGCAGCAAAAAAAAAAAAAAAAAAATATATATATATATATATATATATATATATATATATATATATATATATATATATATAAATTGAAACAAGAAAATTAACTTATTTAACAGAAAAATGCACTCCCCGCAATCAGGGTTGTTATGATTTTGCCCAGCCCAAAAAACCCGGGTGGATTTTTTCTGAAAAAACCCACTTGAAAAAACTCAGGAAAAAACCCAAGTGGGTTTTTTCAAAATTTCAACTTTAAATTACATATATAATGTATTGTAATATATTTCCTAATATCAGTACACCACTCAAAGTTTATGGCCATTACACCCCAAAGAAAAGAAATGTCCGAATTATACCATCACAATTTTTAAAAGAAATAATTGTTAATCTCTGTAGCATGTGTAAGAAACACAAACAAATTTTTTCCCATTAAAAAAATACTTTGATGTGTAATGTGTTCTATGTTATACAATAGAAACTCATAACAAAATACCAGATATGCTTAGAATCCTAATTTAATTATGTAAACATGTAGAATTACATGGCTTATTCTATTATTTAGTAATAATAAAAAATACTTTATAAATTATTACTAATAATCAATTTATCTAAAAGCAAAGCATAATTTTAATTACTGTCATTGATTTATATATATTTGTAATCAATTAGCTACTTTAAATTTAGTACTAAGTAATTTTTTTTTTTTCTTTTCTCAAGCATTCTGAATCGCTTCCCATAAACCCCCAAAACCTAAAACAAACGCTGAAAAAAACCCCAAAAACTCTGAAAAAACACAGTGGGTTGGGTTTTTTCTGAAAAAAAACCCGGGTATTTAACAACCCTGCCGGCAATATTTTTTGGGAGGCCGGGGTGAGAGGTTCCCTTTGTCAGAATTTGCATATTTTAGCTATCTTTTAAAGAAATTTCTCTTTTTTACAATCATTTCAGGAAAATCTGCCGTTTTTTCGGGATTTTTTGACGAAAATTGCTTTTTTTTCGCGAATCTTCTGAGGAAATTTGCCGTTTTTTCGCGATCTTTTGATGAAATCTACCGTTTTATCGAGATTTTTTGACGAAAGTTGTCATTTTTCGCGATTTTTTTGAGAAATTTGCCATTTATAGTGAATCTTGTCAAAATTTGTTGTTTTTCGCGATTTTTGGACGAAATTTGGCGGTTTTCATCGACTTTGACGAAAACTACCATTTAACTATCGCCATTTTTCACGATCTTTTAGAGAAATTTGTTGTTTATGGTGAATCTTTTGTCGAAATTTGTTATTTCTTGTGATTTTTGGACGAACTTTGACGTTTTTCATAGACTTTTGTTGACGAAATTTGTGGGAAATTAGGCTTTTTTTAAACAATATTTGCCGTTTTTCGCAAACCTGTACGAAATCACGGGTCCTGTGGGACGCATAATAGCTGTTTTTTTTTATGTACCATCTCCGATTTTTTTGCGTAATTTACGCACTATAGCGCATCCGTGGGATCACTGTTTCATAATTTTTTTTATTAAATGCGTTAAGTTTAATTTTTTTAATTTAAATTATTTATTTATTGAAAATTTTGAACAGAATCACCTTTTTTACGCCGCGGAAAATAGAACGAAACTCGTCAATCGATTCCAGGAAAAGAAATTTGTCGAGCGGTCGCGGAAAAAATCGTGATTTTCAATGATTTTTCGCAGTAAAAAACTAGCAAAATGTGTCGATCAGTCGTACGAAAATATCACAAACTTCGCAAAACGGTCGTGGGAGTTGATCACAGTTTGAAAATGTAAAATTTTTTGGGCGGGAGCCTCCCGTCCACGTTATTCTTTTGGACGGGATTTCAAAATTTTGGGCGCGAATCCCGCCCTGGAATTCAAGCCCTGAAACTGATTAGTTTCTTCTAACCAGCTAATTTTAGAAAAAATAGTTATTCTGCCATATAGATTTACAGCTTACAAGAAAAGTTGAGTTGATTAAATTTTTTTGTCCTTTTAGAAACTTATTAATTCATTTTTCTACAGCTTTGCTTGTAGCTTCTTCATAATTTGGATTTTGCATTTTTCAATAATGTGTAAAATAAAACATTTGGGTAAAATAATAAAAAAAACCAGGTGAAAAAAACTAGCATGGTTTTTTAAAAAAAAAAAACACTTGGTTTAAACCATGGTTTTAACCACGGTTTAAACCAAACAACCCTGTTCTTCATAATTTGGATTTTGCATTTTTCAATAATGTGTAAAATAAAACATTTGGGTAAAAGAATTGTTAAAATTTAATTTTTATATAATTGCATTTATGCCAAAGCAGTGCTAAACTTCTTTTTCCCTCAACTCAACAGTCTGAGTTTTGTAACTTGCCTGAGTGGCAACATTAAATTTTTTATTGATGTTCGTGTGATCGCTAGCACCATGCTCTGATGCTGTCAATACAATCTTGTCTTTCTATTTTAATTAAAGTTTAAAATCCCAGCTACAAGTGCAGTTATTTTTAGCATGTTTATTTTTTCTTTCAACACGTTATCAGCACGAAAAACTCTGATGAGCATTTTTTTTTAAATAAAGCTCATAAAGCATGCTAAGCCTTGCACGCTCGTTAAGACTGAAGTAGATGTACTGAAGGTATTTGATCGCTAATATTTTTTTTTGAAGAAGTCGTGAAATATTGTAGCGGTAAGGACTTTCTGATACATTTTTTCAAGTGTGCATAATGGCTTACGAAGATTATAAAGTGCCGAAATTAAACGGCGAAAATTACCACGCGTGGTCCATTCGAGCACGTGCTGCACTTGTTCAGAAGAAATGCTGGGATGCCGTAGAACCTGGATATGGAATAGAAATGACAGAAAACGAGAGAAAAAAAAACGACGAAGCGCTGACTCTCATGTTTTTAATTGTTGACGATACTTTTCTTGATGATATCGGTGATTGCAGTAGAGCCAGAGAAGCATGGAATTCATTGAAGGAAATGCACACAAAATTCGGATTGCTGCATGTATTACAATTAATGAAAGATTTTTTTAACACCTCAATGAAGCCTGGAGAAACTGTAAAATCATATCTTGGCAGATTAATGGACATCCATCGTAAGCTGTCCAGTGGCGGATATGCATTTACAGACAGAAGTAGCTCTAATTATGCTCATTGGATTGCCAAAATCTTATGAATCCCTTATCATCAATCTAGAAAAGGATGAAGAAAACCTCACAACAGCAGTTGTTAAATCAAAGCTCTTAATTGAAGAAAAGAGAATTTCTAGAAATGAATATGCTGACGTAGAGAAACATGAAGAACGAGCACTACACACAAAAAGCTTTAACTCAATGCAGAAGAAGCCTGTACATGAGAAAAAAAAGAAGTGGGCATCTAAGAAGCAAGAAGAAGCTGAAAGCTATCAAAGAAAAACTAAGTGTTTCAGCTGCGGTGAATGGGGCCACATATCCAGACACTGTGAAGAAGCAAGGCAGAAGAGTCAAAGTGCCGCAAAGACCGTCATAGATCTCAAGAACTGGGCATTATCAGTAAATCTGAAAAATGAAAACAAGTCAAGATTATGGATTTTAGATAGTGGAGCCACAGAACACATGACGTCCGATAAAGCAAAATATGTAAATTTCAAGCACTACAAATCAACTGTTGAAGTTGCAAATTCAGAGAAAATTGAAGTTACTGGAATAGGTGACTTAAAGTTGTTATTACATGACGAAAATGAAGTATCCAGAACTGTCACCCTTGAAAATGTCCTGTACGTCCCGAAGCTAGGAGGGAACTTACTTTCAGTCGGAAGAATTGAAGAACGGGGCCTTAAAGTAGAGTTTGCAAATGGTGAAGCCAAAGTAACAGAGAAAAATGACGAAACCGTTTTCATAGCCAAGAGGAAAGGAAGACTTTATGTTGTCGAAGAACAACAACCCACAGCTTATGTTGCAAGAACTGCCAGTGAAGAACTATGGCACCGACGTTTGGGGCACCCTAGTTATAATGCCTTGAAAGGGCTGAATGAAGATATTTGTCATGGTGAAGAACTTATCCCAAAACAAGAAAATCTTTGCTCAGTGTGCATACAAGGGAAGATGAACAAATTGAAGTTTCCAAAAACTGATCATATACGGTCCCAAGATGTATTAGATGTAATTCACTCTGATGTAGTTGGCAGAATCACTCCATCATCATTGGGCGGCTCAAATTATTTTGTGACATTTACAGATGAATACTCACATTATACTTGTTTATACCCAATGAAGACGAAAGATGAAGTCTTGGATAAATTTGATGAATACAGGCGAATGGCAGAAACATTTCATGGCAAGAAAATAAAAGCTCTAAAGAGTGACAATGGAGGCGAATACAAGAGTGAAAGGTTTGATAATTACCTCATCAAATTTGGAATAAAAAGACAGCTCTCAGTACCAGAATCCCCACAACAAAATGGACTGGCTGAAAGATTAAATCAAACATTAGCGAACATAACTAGATGTTTTTTGATAGAGTCTGGAGCCAATCTCAATTTTTGGGCTGAAGCTGCATGCACAGCGGCATACGTTCTCAATAAGCGACCATCTACAGCAATCAAGGGAAACACTCCAGAAAGATTATGGTCAAACAAGGAACCAAATTTGAAGAACTTAAAAGTATTTGGAAGTAGAGTTTGGAGCCATGTACGTTCTTATGAAAAGAGAAGCAAGTTTGATCCTAAAGCCAAAGAATGTGTATTTGTTGGGTATCCTGATGGAATTAAAGGTTACAAACTATGGGATCTAAAGAATAGGAAATTCTTTATTAGTCGAGATGTAGTGTTTGAAGAAAATATTTTTCCTTTCAAGAGCAAACTTCCTGACACTAATGAAAACTTCGTTAGACTTCACATTGAAAATGAAGAAATCCTGGAAGATTGCACAATGGAACCAGAAGTCCAAGAATCATGTACAAATTCAGAACAAATTTTTGATACGAACAACTCAAATGAAGCAGTTGAAAGTTGCCACATAAAAGATTTAGATGCATTATGCTTGGATGAGTGCAATGAGGAATCTGCAATTCAAAATACAGATGAAAAGGTAATAGAAGATGACAAAATTGACCCTGGAAGTGAGACTACAACTGAAGAGCCTAATATATCTCCTGGTTATCGACAAGCTAGCGGAATGATCAGAGCAAGAAGACCACCACAATATTTAGATGATTATATTCTGTACAATGTGAAGGAAATGAAAAAACAAGATAAAGATCCAATATCAGTCACAGAAGCTCTGTCATCAGATGAAGCAAAAATGTGGAAAGAAGCTATGACAGAAGAATTTGACAATCTTCTCAGCAACCAAACATGGGAATTAGTTCCAAAACCAGTAAACACCAAACCTATTGGTTGCAAATGGGTGTTCAAAAGAAAACTAAATTCAGAAGGAGAAGTAATTAAATTTAAGGCTCGTTTGGTTGCAAAAGGCTACTCGCAGGTCCCAGGTAGAGATTTCTCCGATACCTTCTCTCCTGTTGTAAAAATAAAATCCATACGTATTCTTTTAGCCCTTGCCATGGAGCTGGATCTGAAAATCCACCAAATGGATATCACCGCAGCTTATCTAAATGGGACACTAAAAGAAGACATATACATGTTGCAGCCTGAAGGTATGCAACAACAAGGCAAAGAACATCTTGTGTGTCACCTGAAGAAGACCTTGTATGGCTTAAAACAGGCTGGAAGAGAATGGAATGAATGTTTTGATACCTTCCTTAAAGAATTTGGACTGTGTAGATCTAAGAGTGATCCATGCATCTACTATCATCCAAAGAAAACATTGTATCTTGGTCTTTATGTTGATGATATGCTGATTGTTGGAACTTCTGAAGCCATAAGTGTTTTCAAGCTCAAGGTTATGCAGAAATTCCAAGCTAAAGACCTTGGTGAAGCAAGTGAAATTTTATCTATGAGAATCCAGAAACAAGCTGATGGTTCACTTACACTGGATCAAACAGCCTACATTGAAGAAATTCTGGAAACATTTGGAGCAAGTTCAGTTAAAGGAGCATCAACCCCTTTAGACCCAAGTATTAAACATCACAAGGTAACTGATGCAGAATGGTCTAACATAAAAGAGAAGAGCAGTGAAATTCCTTATAGGCAAGCCATTGGAAGTCTGCTGTATGTTGCCTGTGGAACACGTCCTGACATTGCATTCAGTTCCACCTACATGAGCCAGTTTAATGAGAGACCTTCTGAGCAGCATTGGAGGAGCATTAAACACCTCTTTCGATACCTGAAAGAAACCAAGAACCTGTCTCTTACCTTCAGAAAGACTGGAAGAGCTGTGGAAATTTTTTCTGATGCAGATTGGGGAGCAGATCATGTGGATAGAAAGTCCTTCAGTGGATATGTGATTATTTTTGGTGGTGCTGCAGTTTCTTGGTCGAGTAAAAAGCAGTGTTGTACTGCATTATCTTCTGCTGAATCTGAGTATTTGGCATTAGCCCATACCACAAAGGAAGTGTTATGGCTGAAAAGTCTAATGCAAGAGCTTGGTGTGGAGAAATTTATCCATACACCAGTGTCAGTGAAAATCGACAGTCAGGCAGCTATGTTTATTGCAAAAAATCAAACAACATCTGAGCGCAGTAAACATATTGATATTAGGCATCATTTTCTGAGGGACTATATTGAACAGAATGTTATTTGTTTAGAGCATGTAGCCTCAGTGAATAATGTTGCTGATCTTTTAACTAAAAACATTTCAAAGAAAACTTTGATTGACTTAAGAAAACATTTAGGTTTTGAGTATTGAGTTTTTTAAAATTGATGTGTTTGTAGTATGCAAGTTCCTTTTTTTTTTGGTTTTACACAATGTTTTTGTATTTGTGATGTAGTTAACCTGTGTACTATTTCTTGGGGTAAGTCTATATGTTTTTTTTCAGCCATGCTTTGGCAAGGAGGAGTGTTAAAATTTAATTTTTATATAATTGCATTTATGCCAAAGCAGTGCTAAACTTCTTTTTCCCTCAACTCAACAGTCTGAGTTTTGTAACTTGCCTGAGTGGCAACATTAAATTTTTTATTGATGTTCGTGTGATCGCTAGCACCATGCTCTGATGCTGTCAATACAATCTTGTCTTTCTATTTTAATTAAAGTTTAAAATCCCAGCTACAAGTGCAGTTATTTTTAGCATGTTTATTTTTTCTTTCAACAAGAATAAAAAAACCAGGTGAAAAAAACCAACATGGTTTTTTTTTTAAACCACTTGGTTTAAACCATGATTTTAACCACGGTTTAAACCAACTTGGTTTAAACCAAACAACCCTGGAGCTAAGTATTGTGTATTAACTTATAGCTTATTAATATAGCTCCTTATTATATTCCATAGTTATGTTAAATTATGATGGATTTTTTGATATAAACAAATTTTTGCTATGTTGTTTGGGCCACAATGAGACAATTTTTTAGGCCACTATGACATGAGACGTCTGATTGTGGACCAAGCCTAAACAAAGAACTGCAGAATTTAAATTTTTGTAGATTTTTAAACAACTTGTAAAAATGAATAGTTAAAATTTAAAAAGCACAAGTTGTCCTTCATGAAAAAAGATAGGAAAACCCAATAACTTATGAAAGAAATTAAAAAATTCCAAAATCACACGATTACAATAGTGATTCAGTGTCTGATGAAAGTGTAGAAGTGAGTGATGAACCCAAAATGGACTATTCTTTAGACACATTACATGAGAATGATTTTGTTTTAGTTCAGTTTTGTACAAAAAAGACAAAAATACACTATGTTACCTGCATTGAAAAAGTGGAATCAGGTGGAGCATTTGTTAAGTAATGAGAAAACAAACTAACAAAACTTTTATATTTCCAGAAATAGATAACATTTCAATGGTAGATTCTGATGATATTATTCTTAAATTGCCTCAGCCATCCATTTCAGGGAGTATTTTTCGAGCAGCAAGCTCATTCAACTTTGAGGTAAAATTACGGGAGTGGTCAGATATCCTGTGCTAGATTTTTGCCACTTTTATTGGCGCGCTTTTTCGGCGATAAATGTTTTGATCGGGTTTAGTTTATTTCTGGAATTCTGAGCGGCTTCACAGCTTTAGGGTTGCATTTTTTCGGAAATCGTGTTTGAGGAGAAGAAAGCTTGGAGAAAAGATATCTTGAAGCTTATTGGTTCATTAGTATCACATGAACCATTAGTCAGCTAAATTTTGAATTCTGTTAGATATTCCCCCCCCCCCTCCCCAAACATTGACATTCAGATGCACGTGCATTTTCATGTCGCCAAAACGGTACTTTGGCACAAATTTTTTCGCCAAGTTTTCCCACCTAGCGGCAGGATATCAGACTCTTCCCAAAATTACATCAATACAATATCCACTAAATGTTTATTCATCTTGGTAACTTGTTTTTTCTTAACTTATATGCGAATCAATTATTTCTAAATGCATTAAATATTGCATTAATGTTCATACTTACTACTAATATATTCAAAATCAATATTTTTAAAATAAATTTATTACAAAATTTTAAGATTATTTAGCTGTCTCATTGTGGCCCACCCTTAGGCCACAATGAGATGTTTTTATTTTTTTTAATACAATATGTCATTAAATACTTATATATTCCACCAATTTTTAATCCCATATGTATAAAAACACGTATTTTATTTATCTGATATGTTTTTCATAACATAGACTTAAATAAAAAATTATAAAAATATTTAAGTGTTTTGTCTCATTATGGCCCACCCTCCCCTACTGACACATCGATCTTAGAATTATTTAATTTTTCATTATTATTGTTTGCATTTACAGTGGCTCACAAAAGTGTTCATACACTTAGGAATTACAATGAAATAGGGCTCTATCTATTAATTAAAATTAATATTTTAGAATGGGTATTTAAGAGTAAGATCTATGAGTCATTATTAACAAAACTACATAAAATATTTTTAAAACATCGCAAAACTTTATTTTGAAAAAATCACTAATCAAAAAATAACAAAAAATTTACCTCACAAAAGTCTTCGTACACTTTAAAAAAATCTCTGTATATTTGTAAATATTGTAATATTTCGCTAAAGTTGTACTTAATAGCACCCACAAAAGTTTTTCAAACACCTGGGAATAGATTTAATTGGTGTTTTTGTAATTTCTGCATGAAAGTTGATGCCTTCATCGAACATTGCTGTTTTTACTTTGCTTTGTTTCAATGCTGTGTTTTCGTGTTCTAACTTCCAGTTACCTCCAAATATGTTTTACTGGGTAAATTCGGCAATTGAGGTGATGTTTTCAGAACTTGTGAACAATTATAAAGACGCTAGAGGCGAACGTTGAGAGCCATGTGCCTGATAAAAAACAAAGTTGTATCTGTTACCCATATATTGGCCTGATAATTTTAAATCGTCTTTTAAAATAGTGGAACAAAAATAATGATTTATTATGCTATCAATCTATACCAAATTACCAAATCCTGATGCTGATATGCACCCTCACACAAGGACAACTCCACTGCCATGCTTAACTGTTCCAACTAAGTTCTTTGAATTAAATTCTTAATTTTTTTTCTCCATACTATTAAGCACGCTTTGGACCAAGAATGACATACTAGATTTAATCTGTAAATAAAACATTAATTTAATACGATTCGGGTTTATTTATCATTGATTTTGCTAAAGAAAGCCTAAGCTTTCAGTTTTTCGCCCTAACAAAAAATTTTCTATGGGCAGAATACCAATATAATGCAGCTGGGCTTGCCATTTGTCGAACAGTTTCAGGTAAAAATGAAGTAGAAACTGTTTCATTAAATTCTATAGCAACTTTTATAGCATTTAAACATGGATTTTTTAAGACTTTTCTAATTGTAAGTATTTGATCTCATTGCGTTCACTTAGATTGACGACCTTTTCATACCTAGTTTTCAATCCATTTTTTTCTACAAAGCCTTTTATCGCATACTTCACCATAGAATGGAATAAATTAACAAATTTTGCAATATTTCGAATTGATTTACTACTATTATGAAGAAAAATAACTAATTTCAAACGCTATTAGTCGTGACATTTCAATTACAAACCATTTTTAATTAATAAATAGAATATTACTGACCAATTCTGCAAAATATAAAGCCAAACGATTTTTTAAATGTCAATATAATGCAAAAATAAAAATAAAGCGACAAATAATATTTTTAATAATGAAATTATCCGAAAATGTTTCTGTGTACGAAGACTTTTGTGGCGTCTTCTTTCTGTGGCATCTCCTGTTTTCATTTTTAGATAAAAAAAAATCCCGTAATGTTAAACAAAAAGGTTGTGTGTTATTTAGAATAACTTGAAAATAATATAAAAAAATTCTCTACTTCATATACGAATTTAATTTCAGGGAAATTTCCTTTTAGTACAAATTTTTAAAGTGTACGAACACTTTTGTGAGCCACTGTATTTGCAAAAATAAAACAGAAGTTTTCCGTCTTGGATGGCTAAAAATTTCTATCTTGAAATCAGGAGAATACCGAAACGGAGATTTTCTGAAGAAACAGGGAATATAGATGTCAATTTTATTGCCAATATATTTCGGCCTTTTAGCGAAAATTTTTTAGTGCATGCTTTTAGAAGGGAAAGAGAGGATATATGATATTAAACACAGCCATTGAATAGCTTTGATATTGAAGTATAAATAAACAGTACATATCGGGAGAAAAAATTCGGAATAAATTTAAACTTTATTCTTATTATAGTCACACACATTATTCGAAAACACTTTTTAATTTATAAAATTACTCAAAAAATATATATATACATAATAAACTTACTTTTCATAAAACAAAATAATAAGCTAACTTTAAATCATTCTATGGTAAAGCAAAACATTCGAAAAAAATGGGTTTTCAGCTGATCGCATTTTATTGGCTGTCAACCACAAGCGTCTCTGCGCATATCATTCCCCGCATGACGTAGCGATTTTCGCGGATTTTTGCATACTGCACATATTTAGGAAATAAAAATAAATTACAAAAGTTTAATTAATAATAATAGACCAAAACAATTTATATCGATTTATAAAAGGAAATACAAAGTAAATAAGCAATTTATAAATAACTAAACAACAATGACCGAGTTACCATATGAAGCACAAAATCGCCATTTGCTTCAGGCACAGGAAGCATTTTTGCCGATCCCACCGAAGCTAGCATGGGGAAGAAAATACGGGCTTCTGATTGGTAGAATAATTTCGAGAGCATTTTGCTTTGGATCATTTTGATCATTTTTGAGTTTACGTTTATTTAATCATCTATTTCTGTTTGAAATTGAAAATCTTTTGAGAGAAGATTTTGACAAATTTCCTTCTCATTTTACACATTTATTGATAAAGAAATATTTTCTGGAATTTATAATTAAAGAAGTTAATCTTGATGTTTCTCAATTGTTCTCTATTACTTTTAGAAAATAATAAAAATAGTTAAAATTTGGGCAGTAAAAATAATCATGTTAAAATAATAATAATTTCTTTTTATTATTTTAACATGATATGCACATATATGCCCTTAAAACATACATGCATATTCTTAACAATTTATTTACAAACAATAATCACATCGAGGGGTCCGACTCCGACAACGCTGTACATCTGGTACATGAAGAGACTTACGATGTAAACAAAGCGCAAACGGTATTACGGTAGCGGCGTAACTTAAAGGTGCTATTATACATGCGCTGCTGCAGGCGTCAAATCGCAGGCATCTCCATGTAATCCTGGGACCAAGGGAGTCGCTTGGTAGCGCGCGATTCTCTTTTGTCTGAGCGTCTTTGACGCGTGGAACGAAGCGAGTCGCCGGCAACAGCCAATGAAATGCTTGGAAATCCAAATGATGGTAAAGACTCTTCTCGAACAGCCAATGAAATGCTAAGAACACGAAAAAACGCAGGCGATTTTTGTCGCCTGCAATTTTTAAGTGTAATAGCACTTTTAGGCAGCTCGAAAGCAGTCGTAAGTTTGAACACAAATGGATGCGCGCGCAACCACAACAAAAGTAACTACGGCCTCTGATTGGCTGAGAGTGAGAGGACTTATGCTTAAGCGCGAGGACTTACGCTGAGGCACCGTAATGCGAAGTTACGATCGATCGCAGGAACTCCCATCCTATGATCGAGCGTAAGATAAGACAGAGCGAAGCACCGTAATCCCAGCCTTACCGCTATGTAAATCAAGTTGAAATCAGTAAATCAAAATTTAAATAGTAAATCCTGTAATAAATCAGTAAATCAATAAATCCGATAGTAATTCAGTAAATCCGGTAGTAAATCAGTAAATTCGATAGTAAATCAGTTAAATCCTTTAATAAATCAAGTTACAATCAATAAATCCAATAGAAATCAGTATGTCATTTAATAAATCAAGTTACAATCAGGAAATCAAGATGAAAATTTAAATCTGATAGTAAATCAATATATCCTATAACAAATCAATAAATCCTGTAATAAATCAAATTAAAATCATTAAATCAAAATTTAATTTGTAAATCCTGTAATAAATCGATAAATCAGTGTAAAATCAATCAATCTCACTTTATTTGAATGAAAGTATTGTATTCGGGAAAATTGTCGAATTCCGGTTTTCGACGGATTTATACGTTTTAGGGTTAGAGATTCCAAAAAACATGTTTTTTCAAAACATCTGTCTCTATGTGACATAAATCTTGTGGGTGCACTTTCTCAAGAACTAAAGCACCGAATTTCACAAAATTTTATATTCAGTTAGACCTCTATATAAAATAGATCTGATTAGCTTTTGGAGTATATCCCCTAACAGGTGGTGCTGCTAATTATTTTTAGTGTAAAATTTAATAAGTAAACGTGCTTGTAAAAATATTTATATCATTTTGAAACGAACTGAATTTTAAAACACCATTAAATGCTAATTTTACAGCACATGTCATAAGAGAATTCTTTCTTCAAATATGTATGATGATTGTTGCCATGTTGCCTGATTATTGATACCTGATTTCTGAACTGCGAGGAAAGGAATGAATAAGGAATACTTTCTAACGTGAAGGAGTCCGAAAATAATGGGTATTGGCGATTCAAGCGCTCGAATACGCCGTCTGGTGGAGAAAAGATGTAACTTCTCCATTCAGGATAACGCCGTGTAAGCTCATTACATTACATGCGTTTTAAATTTATTCAGAATAATTATTATTTAGCACAATTTCAGATTATCTGTGACATTTGTTTTCTGTCTTATATGACGAAGTAAATATTATACGAATTTGAATATCTAAAACTTTTAAATACATTTATAATAAAGAATTGTTTCAATGAGACTTCAACATTAGTTAAAGGGAAATTAAAGGGACAGTTATCCTGTATTGAAGGCTGCGAGCAGCGCCTCTATAGGCCGTTTTAGTTCCCAATTTCTTTTGTCATTAATCAAACATCCGTGATGGGACGAGCAAACACCGTCACGTCACATGATCTGAAGAGCGAATCCGAGCAATGCTAACCGCCAGTAAGTCAGAAGTAAATCAGTAAATCTCAAGTAAATCAGTAAATATCAAGTAAATCAATAAATCTCACGTAAATCAATAAATCACGAATAGAGCTGTGCTATGTGACGTCACAAACAGGTTTTTGCTGCTGCTGTAGGACAACTATCGCTACCTTTATCAATGCTTTTTGTGTTTGTGTGTCCTACAGCTTTCTTCATTGTTCTCCGGCAAAAGTCACGTGATGTGAACTGCTCTATAAATCAGTAAATCTCAAGTAAATCAATAAATCAATTAGAAATCAGGTAAATCAACTTGATTTATAAATCTGGTACAACAAAAGCTAGTTTTCGAACCCCTTGAATCACATTTCCTTTTTGCAGCGTCAATTACGCGATATTTGCATGTACCTTTGTTCTATAGTACTTTTTTAAATTGCCATTCCTTTATTACTATTATTATTATTTTAGCATGATATATCCGTATACAGGGCGTCCGAAAAGTCTGGAAACGGCCGAATAACTCGAGAAATACATATGAGATTGAAAAACGTAAATATACGTGTTAAATATTTTTAAATAAGCTACTCTGTGATACCAAATTTGACCTTCGAAACCGACCCCCTAGGGGTCAGAGGGGGTCCAACTTCGAAATCTTAAATTATAACCCCCATTTTTTATTGCAGATTCGGATTCTACGGACAAAAATACGTAACTTTTGTATTTGATGTTTATTTCAAATCTTCGTTTATCACGGTGTATTCGAGCATATTAAATCGATACATATTTCGGCTTTTCCAACGGGATTTTCCCTAATCGAAACTGATTGGGCAGAATTTTTGACGTCAAATTCCCCGTCTTTTGCAAAAATAGCGTTTCCTGAAAATCACCCGTGGCGATTATTTCAATAGTGCTACACTGTTAAAAATCTGACCCATTTGCTGCAGCGTCACTCAACAGCTATTATAGAATATCTCTTTTGTGACCAATATCGTTTTCTATAAAAGTGGTGGAGTGACGATGCAGCAAAAGTGTCAATTTTTTACAGTGTACTTTACTGTGTTATGGAACATTCTCATTGGTCATGAAACAGATATTCTATAAAAACTGTGGAGTGACGCTACAGCAAATGGGTCAAATTTTTAACTGTGTGTAGTACTATCGAAATAATCGGCATGGGTGATTTTCAGGAAATGCTATTCTTGCAAAAGACGAGGAATTTGATGTCATAAATTCTCCCCAATTAGTTTCGATTAGGGAAAATCCCGTTGGAAAAGCCGAAAAATGTATCGATTTAATATGCTCGAATACACCGTGATAAACGAGGATTCGAAATAAACATCAAATACAAAAGTTGCGCATTTTTGTCCGTAGAATCCGAATCTGCAATAAAAAATGGGGGGTTATAATTTAGGATTTCAAAGTTGGACCCCCTCTGACCCCCAGGGTTCAGTTACGAAGGTCAAATTTGGTATCACTGAGTAGCTTTCTTAAAAATATTTAACACGTATATTTGCGTTTTTTAATCTCATATGTATTTCTCGAGTTATTCGACCGTTTCCAGACTTTTCGGACACCCTGTATACTCCTAATACGTACATTCGAAATTATTCAACCAATCAGCAGCCCGTATTTTCTTCTCTATGCTAGCTTCGGTAGGATCGGCAAAAATGCAGCCCGTCTCATCTCTCATGTATATGTGTTCATGTTTGTACACAAAAGATAAAATTATGGATTACTTTGTTATAAATGTTTTAAAATATGGGATAATTAATACGCTTTTATTAGCTTCATCTGTTTCTGTATGTATGTAATGGAATCTTTTAACGTTATTTTCACCCACTTTAAGGCATCAGCTTAAATTGAAACTTTACACATTTATTAAGAACTGGTGACAATGGACCTTATGCACGTGACGTCACACGCCAGAGTTGGCGGTATGCTAACCTGTTATTCTAGTCACTGCACCGCCAGAATGCCTGAATGCGCAGGCGCAAGCATCGCTAGCAGACGATTTCAGCCTTTCTGGATACATTTTAACAGAAAATTTACAAATTTAGAGAATTTCCTTGCAAGCAGAATAACAATTTTGAATTTATATTACAATATATAAAGTATATGATGCTTCAACAAAGAATTTTTTTCCGGTATTTCTAACAAAGAAGCATTGATAATTTACATTCCGTAGACTGCTATGGTAAACACCGCCAGTAAATACCGCCAGCAGACGAATTTTAGCCTCGACCTCAGCTTGTGTGCATAAGGTCCATTAAACGATTTAAAAATTCGCCGCTTAAAAGGATCAAAATAAAAAATGCCGGATAAACGGATCAAAAGCAATTTGAAAAATTTACTGTCATTTGACATCCTAGATACATGACAAATTGAAACACATATGCTCAGAAGCAGAATCGGCTCAACGCTGCGACGCACGTCGCAGACTCTAGGGAAGGTCTGCAGACTATTTTTCAACTGTTAAAAGTTTAGTATTGCGGTCCTAAATCCAAAAATTCGGTCGTAAAATGTATCGCGAATTTCGACAAATAATCTTCGAAAGGAAATCAATTTCGTCATAGATCGCGAAAAAAACTCAAGTTTTGTCTTAAATTGGGTGAAAAACGATAAATTTCGTCAAAAAATCACGAAAAACGGCAAATTTCTTCAAAAAATCGAGAAAAAAGGCAAGTTTTTTTCAAAACATTGCAAAAAGCGGGAAATTTCTTCAAAAGATCACGAAAAAACGGCAGTTTTCGTCAGAAAATCACGAAAAAAACGGCAATTTTTTTCAATAAATTGCAAAAAAAAGCAAATTTTTTCAAAAAATCGCAGAAAAACGGGAAATTTTTTCAAAAAATCGCAAAAAGACGGCAAATTTCTTCAAAAAATTGCAAAAAAGCAAAAAATCTTCAAAAGATAAAAAAAAAGGCAGTTTTCGTCAAAAAATCACGAAAAAACAGCAAATTTCTTCAAAAAATCGTGAAAAAAACGGCAAATTTCTTCAAAAGATCGCGAAAAATCGGTATTTTCGTGAAAAGATCGCGAGAAAACGGAAGTTTTCGTAAAAAGATCACAAACAACGGCAAATTTCTTCAAAAAATTGCAAAGAAACGACACATTTCATCAAAAAATCGCGAAAAAAACGGCAGTTTTCGCTAAAAAATGATTTTAAAACTGCACATTTCTTCAAAAAATCACGAAAAAAACGGCTAATTTCTTCAAAATGTCGCGAAAAAAAAGCAAATTTCTTCAAAAAAATCGCGACAAAACGGCTGTTTTCGTCAAAAAATCACGAAAAAACGGCAAATTTTATCAATAAATTTTAAAAAAAGCGGCAAATTTTTTCTATAGATTGCAAAAAAACGGCAAATTTCGTCAAAAAATCACGAAAAAACGGGAAAATTTTCAAGAGATCGCAAAAAACAGATAATTTCTTCAAAAAATCGCAAAAAAGGGAAATTTCTTCAAAAGATCACGAAAAAACGGCAGTTTTCATGAAAAGATCGCGAGAAAACGAAAGTTTTCGTAAAAAGATCACAAGACAAAGGCGAATTTCTTCAAAAAATAGTGAAAAAACGGCACATTTCATCAAAAAATCACGAAAAAACAGCATTTTTTCAAAAGATCGCGAAAAAAACGGCAGTTTCCGTTAAAAAATGACGAAAAAAACAGGAAAATTTCTTTAAAATGTCGCGAAAAAAATCGGCAAGTTTCTTTAAAATGTCGCGAAAAAATCGGCAAATTTCTTCAAGCAATCGCGAAAAAACGGCAAATTTCTTCAAAAAATCGCGACAAAACGGCAGTTTTTGTCAAACGATCACGACAAATCGGTAAATTTCTTCAAAAGACCGCGAAGAAAAGGCAAATTTATTCTAAAGATCGCGAAAAAAACAGCATTTTTCATCAAAAGATCGGAAAAAAGTCGAATCTTGTCAAAAAAGCGCGAAAAGATGCAAATTTCGTCAAAAGATCGCGAAAATGACATATCGTCAAAAGATCGGGAAAAACCAGCAAATTTTGTCAAAGGGGATCCCCCCCCCCTCTTTCGGACAATGTAATGAGGTGTTAAAAATTCTGAGAAAAAGAAAACTTCTTTTTAAAAGTATGCTTTTCTTTTTTGTCCAAATATTTGAGGAGGTTTGAGCAGGGATGTAGTGGAGGGTATACGGAGGTATACGCCGTACACCTTCTGGATTTTTTAAAGAAATATCGTATATCCTCTGTTTTTCAAGAAAGCTATAGTATACGCACTGTGGGGTATACCTTCTGTTTAGAACGTATATCCTCTGTTATTTTTACGCCTACATCCCTGGGTTTGAGTGCATATATTGTAATGCGAGGGATTGGTCTGCAGACTGTTTTTTAAGTTTTTACTTGTGTTGCAGACTGCAGAAAAAATTTTGCTGCTGGGCACATATGAAAATCATAAAAGTGGTCTGGTGTAATGTTTGTTTCAACCTTTTTTTTTTTATTGAAATTTATTTGGTCATTCTTCATTAGCGTATCAAATTTATGATGCGCGTTATATACGAGATTTTAAGAAATCGCCATTTTTACTTGTAAAGTAAGAGGTGCGCCTTGGTCCGTATCGATTTCGGTTCTGATGGCATGCATGTAATAAAACCAATATCGATACAATTTCTGGCAAAATACAGCTATGGCACTACTGAAAGAAGAATGCTGACATTGATCCTGAGTTGGGCATCGACTTCACTAAAATGCAAGGCTGTACGGTTGATCATGCGGTCATTTATCAGGGCTCTCGGCTGATTGATGCTAGACAAGCTTGTAGAGGTTTGCACGGGCCGAAATTTCCAGGCCCGAGCCCGGCCCGAAAGTTAAAATTTCGGCCCGAACTCGGCCCGGCTCTGGTGAATTTCTACAGAACATTTATCTTTACTCTAACGGAAGAGTTCAGACTAAAAAACTTATCTTACAAGGAAGGTTTACATACGGGCATACTAAGAAAAATCTGAAAAAATTATAGAATGTTCTTCTCATATAGCTATATATGTTTATAAAAAATTTTTGGCGGAACCTCCTTATAACGTCCGTAAAAAAATAATAAAAATTTCGTTTATTTGGCGATTTATCTCCGGTTGGCGAAAAAATGAAATTTTGAAAAATACGCTTATACGCTTCGAATAGTTTTAAAGAAAAAACTTTCTATGTTCAATTTATTTAAATAGTTTAGTTTAAGTAATTTTAGTTTTGCATTTTTACTTTACTTTAAGTGTAATTTTGTCATATACGTTTATATGTACTTATAACAAAATGAAATTAATATATTTTATCATTTAAAACACAATTTAAATTGATTAAAATTGTTCCAAATTGAAAAATACACTGTTGAAAATCTGCTGCATTTTGTTGCAACGCACTCCCTTGCTTGTATAGAAAACGGTTACTTGACCGTGAAATGGAGCTTTCTCATTGGTTGAAATAGAGATGTTATATACAAGCGGTGGAGTGCGTTGCAACGAAATGCAGCAGATTTTTAACAGTGTATGACACGGTCAATTCACCGTGCTATGGAGCATTCTCATTGGTCAGAAGAGAGATATTCTATAAAAGTAGTGGAGTGACGTCAGGCCCGGACTGGCTCCTTTGGGGGCCCTCGGCTAGAGAATGAAAAGAAGCCCCTTACGAGAAATTCAGAGAAAACAGACGTTTCTGTAAAATCTTTGTTTCTGCACTCATCTTTTTTTTTTCTAGTTTTTGACATCATCAACTTTGATTTCATGTATAGTTTTTGTTCCTCTGTGGTCTATTACGCTTTACATTATGGATGTTTTATTTTACTTTACTTGTTGGTGTAAGTATTTGCGTACTTTTATTAAAACCATGTGCTCTTATAATTGTTTTGAGCAGTGTAAATCTAATTCGATTCTTAATCATTTTAAATTTTGAAAACACCCTTTCACAAGTGACTTTTATACAAAGTATGGTTAGTACAAACTCATAAGCGACATACAGGTTAGTAAACATTTCAAATTATGAGAGTTAAAAAACTATAGAAAAGGTGCATGATAAGCACTGTAAACATTGGCTGCGGTCAGAGAAACAAATTTAAAGATTTTCGTTACTTTCAATTTTAGATTCTGCATCGACAAATTCAAAGATTTGATCAGCTTTTTTTTTCAAATTGTCTTCTTTAGCCATTGTAAAGCTTTCATGCTAACCTGTAAACTGTTTCAAGTCTATCAGTAATTGACTTCGTTCAGTTTTACAAAATTTAGAAATTCTACAAAGCATTTCCTTAAAAAAACCATCAAGCACTACGAATCCATTAAATTTCTTTGGATTTAACCAGTAATAATCTTTTTAAAAAATTTTTAGACAAAATCTTTCTTCGGTACTTGTTTTGACACAATCTAAAACATTGAAAAGGACCAATTTATGTTTTGAGCAATTGAGATTTCAGGAGCTTAGTCTATTGCATTTTTTACATGGCATATTTTTCTTTGAAATTCATTTTTCCTTGGAATCCAATTCTATTTCTATATCGATACTGTTATCTTCTAATTTGCAGTTAACTGTGCTTGTACAACATTTTGTTTTTAATATAAAGTTTAGCGTGTTTGTCACTCTTTTTATTCGTTTCTTTTTGAAAAATCTTCTCCTCCACCGAATTGCAGGTTGTAAGAAATGGTTTTATTTTATAAGTAATTTGAAATAGAAGATATAACAAGAAGATACGAGTAATCTAGTAAACCAATATACATATATAGGTTTTCAAATCTGGACCGTTGACTGATCAAATTTCTTGTCATGAATTTAGATTTGCAGTTAGTTTATTTTAAAAAACAGTAATAAGATTGTATAGTTTCATTGTTTTCATTTTCCTTGGTAACTGGAGAAAGATATATTTGCTTGCTCCATCACCTTGTGGCTCCTATTTATCGAAGCCTGTAAAATTTTTCATGCGCAATACATTTTATTTTTCATATTATTTTTCTTCCCTTTTACGTACCTTCTTTTATAAGACGAGCAAAGAAAAACAACAGATTCTTCCACCAATCCAAATAAGTTTTCTGCTTTGAGAAACGTAACTGTTCAATCAGCTATAACCAAATTCAATAAATTTTCCATGCAGCAAGTATATTATATTTTATTTTGATTCTCTTTTACGCACATTTTTTTTATAAGACGAGCTTAGCAAAACAACAGATTCTTCCACTAATGCAAATAAATTTTCTACTTTGCGAAACGTAACAGTTCAATCAGCTGTAACCAGATTCAGTAATTTTTCCATGCAGTAAGTATAAATAACATTCCTTTTTTAAATGAGTTTGTACACTGTTATGATAGCCTTTCATATTAGTAACTCTATAGAATGAACAAGCAATAACGATTGATGCAATCTACACTTGGCTAATTCTAATTTTATGAGCTCGTATACAAAGCCAACTAACAAAAATCATAGATTTCTGTTATTCTCAAAAGTCTTTCACATACCTTTCCTTGAAGGACATAGCTGAAGCAAATGGCCAACTCGTAACAGCTACATCTTGAGTACTACCTTCCACCATGCTGAATATTATGGTATCATATGGATCTTTCAAAATATTACAGAACATTGAACCTATTATTTGTTGTAGAAGTCTGCAAGGGCCAGGGTTTGGGCCAAGGCCTATATCCAGCCCGGCCTGCGGGCCGAAAAGCCAAAGACGTTTAGCGGGACTGCTGGGCCGAGTAAAAGAAATAAAAAAAATAGCGAGCTTACCAACCCCATTTAAAAATTTAAATAAGACGGATAAAATATGATCCGTTTTTAGTGAATGACTTTCGCGAGAATGAGTGTAAATGTGCTGCATGAGCTGATGCTAGTTTGACAGCATCCATACAAAAATGCAACATGTGCATCGTAGAAATTGGCATCGGCCAGTTATGTGGTATCAGAGGCAAAGTAATTTTTTCAGCAGATTTATGCCTAAGGCTGAGATCAGGTGTGCACTTTTTTTCTGCGTAGTAGAGTCGGGCCAGAACTGGACTTTAATGTTCTCAGAATGTATACGGCAGTTACTATGTTTAAAAAAAATATAATTGGCGATAATAAACTTCTGTCAGCTGAATCTTTGAAAGAATAACTAAGGTGGTTTTCAATTCTCTTCTCAATAATGCGAAACTCTCTGACTAATTTTTAACTGCAAATGCATAAAATTGACATTTTTATAATTGCGTGGCTATGAAAGGAATTTGGAATCGAATTTTTTCCCTTTTTAGTAAATAAATTGATTATCAAAGCTAAAAGATTTTTGTCACGTGACTGCAGATTTTTCCTCTTTTCAATGATATTGCTTCCAAAAATTCAATTCAAAACGCTAAATTTGACAGTATTTCTAAAAGATATTGCGTGTGTGGAAATTGAATGGAATCGGGTCGTCCTTCAACTGATTTTTGTACGGGACTTGGCCGTGAACTGTGAAAGTGCAAACGAGCCTAGATGATCTTGTAGGCATGGACATTCCGGCCCATGCAGACTTCTAACTTGTTGATAAAGATTTTCAACACAAAGTCTCGTCCAGTTTTAATTAACTTTCCCGTGACTTTTTTTTTCTGTTAACTATTTTTATTTTGCTCTTTTTCGTTGTCTTCAATATACTTTTTTACATGATTTCGTAAAAACACCTCATAATTTATAACCAACATGATTAGTTCGAGAAAAGTATTATGGTTAGCTACAGAGTCAAGCGTATAATCTCCTTCTGCTTTATTCCCTCAGTACCCAATGCCTTGTTTTCCAATCAAACAAAACTACATCAATTAACCATTGAACAACATATCTTCCAGTGTGACCGAAGAAGAATCTTGGAACTACTTAACCAGGTATTAAAACTTTTTAAAAAATTTTCAACGTTTAAACATTTTTTTCATTTTTTCTTTCCTTTTCGTACCGTCACATGCTTCGTGTTGACACAGCTGTGACAATGCACTAGTTACAACCATACTGTGCGTGACTGGCAAGTGAGCGTCGCGATGCATTCTGAATCTGACTCTATGAGCACTGCATGATAGAGTCGATGTATCAGTCAGCAACCCTATTCCGTCTGTTCAACAACACGACACGGCGAAATTATATGTTACCATGAAAAAACTGTCAATTGCTTAAAATTTATTCTAAACGCATGCAATTACTGGAAAATACTCATTTTTTTCTCTTATGTAAGTAGTAATTATAAAATCGTGCATTCTATTTTTTGGGGTGCACCTCCGGGGCCCCCTTGGGCCGGAGGCCCTCGGCAATCGCCGACCAGCCGACCTGGCCAGTCCGGGCCTGAGTGACGTTGCAGTAAATGCTGCAGATTTTTAACAGAGAAGTCAATTAAAATCAATTTTCAGATTCGTTAAAATCGTCTGCTTTTGGCGAGGAAATGTACTGCTCGCCAAATCCCGCGTCGCTTTTAGCTTTTTACGCCAATTATTCCAAACTATTTTATTTTTTTACATATCTAATAATGTAATTCCGCCGCTAATTTTCACTGATCCTTTATTGCCTACATGAGTAGTTTAATTCGTAATTTTTTCAAAAAAATCTGAGTATGCCCCCAATGGAGACCTTCCTTGTTAATCTTTTTTTTTCTTTTATGTTTATAATCTCTATTTATGCAGAAGTGCCATAGGCTGCGATATTTACGCTTTTAGCCCTTTGAGGTGCCTATTGAGGTTCTATTCTTAAAATGCTGCAATGACTGATTGATACCAGAATTTAAAAATGAATTTTTTTCAAAATAGATAAAAACTTTTCTGTACGTACTTGATAAAATTAAAATCTTCTTTTCAAATTTCTGGTGTCAATGTGGCGTTTCTCAATTAAAATTAAGTAGTGTATATTTTATACCACCGCCCTTCAAGGGGTTAGTGAACCTTTGTTTGTTGTATGTAAATGTTTCAGTTATCATTAGTATTATTAATACATAAAAAAGAAATCTAAATAAATTTAACTTTTTCAAAAAAATGTATAACCGACTCCAAAAAAAGCGCTAAAAAGAATTAAATAATTCTATAAAATTCTCTAATGACAAATTGTTATCCAATAACCACACATTGACTATCATGTACCGGTATAAAACGGTTAAATTTAATATATAGAATTTAATATCCACCAAACATAGGTTTTCCAGAGAATATTTTTTACAAGAGATTAATTTACATATTTTTGATTTAATTTTTGAATATATACATATAAAAAGTAAGGAATTACTTTTTGAAGTTGGTGCCAAACAATCATAATCGATAATGATTTCCCCATTTTATTTATGGTACTAGGCATAATATATCCACAATTCTTACTATACTTAAGATAGCTTGGCACCAACTTCAAAAAGTAATTCCTTACTTTTTATATGTATATATTCAAAAATTAAATCAAAAATATGTAAATTAATCTCTTGTAAAAAATATTCTCTGGAAAACCTATGTTTGGTGGATATTAAATTCTATATATTAAATTTAACCGTTTTATACCGGTACATGATAGTCAATGTGTGGTTATTGGATAACAATTTGTCATTAGAGAATTTTATAGAATTATTTAATTCTTTTTAGCGCTTTTTTTGGAGTCGGTTATACATTTTTTTGAAAAAGTTAAATTTATTTCCTATTTTTTAGTTATTTATACCGTAATACATAATTATGTGTACTGACATATGATGGCTCTTTGCAACGCATTTCTAATGAACGCACTTTGCTGAGTTCTGATGTATTCGCTTTACTTGTCACTGTTTGATTGTCAACTTTTCAAAAGACACTTAAAATATCGGTTAGTATCGTTGTGAATCTTTAGGTTTTCTGGATGTGATAACTTCTTCAGATCTGGCACGACGAAAAGCTGCCGCATTCATGAAATCTTAAAGTCAACATCTAATCGTACGGACATCGGAAGTGGTTATCGAAAGGTGACAATGCCTCAAGTAAAGTGTCCTTACACATAAGCGCGCGGCAAAGCGCTTCCATATATGAATAAACAGCAAAATGACTCCATGTATCAATGAATAGTAAAATGCTTTTCTAGTGTAGTCAAAAGTACCCCCCCCCCCCTTCAGTCAGAAAAAGCAAAAAGAAAGTTTTTAACAAAAATCGCTCTATGATTCAATAGATAAACAACAATAATCTAATTCCTATAAATGCAGTAAAGACATCGGAAATGATTCGACGAGGAATCCGAAAATCATAACCTGTACTTGGCTGCATCTACAAGAGAGTGACAGCATTCGATGCCCAAATACTTTTTTCACGGACGCATTTGTCCCAACTAAACTGTTAAAAATTTGAAACTCACTCCAACGCTTTTATGGAAAACGATTATTTCAGCCTATCATGAAGCATTCTCATGGGTCAAAAGACAAATATTTAAAAAAAGCGAGGGAGTGACGATGCAGCAAAAGGGTAAAATTTTAAAAAGTGTATGTATGAGATATTCCATAAAACAGATGGAGTGATGATGCAGCAAAAGTTAAATTTTTAACAATGTATCGCAATGCTAGGCATTTTCTTTTATAAAATTTGATGATGATTTCCTGGTAGAATTCGATTGTACGCCGAATGATCCTTTATTTCTACACAGACATAAATACATAATCCATATTATTTTACAAATTCGTGGACATACAAGGACAAGATAGCACAAGGAAATATTACGACACAATAAAAGTACAACCGGAGCTACACATAAAGAGTGTGTGCAACGGAGCCAGTGGGATTCGAACCCACAATCTCCTACGCTATCAAGAGATTAGCAGCGTGGTGTCTTAACTACTCGGCCACAAGGACTCCCTTGATGACTCATTTTTGTCCAGAATCTTTTCAATCAATCGTATACTGTGCTTCATGTGTCGTCATATTCACATCGACGAATCCTACATGAACAAAATCTCAAATCATTCTGGTGTCTAATCCGGTAACCAAATCTGAATCTAAATATAATTTTGTTACACATATCTATGAACTTTATTTTGCATTGATATGTAGAAATAATTTTTTTCTCCGGAGCAAAATATATACTAAAGGATTTTTATCTTTTCAACAACTTAAGGATGTCGATTGGTATCGATGTCTATTTCCGCTTAAGTGGATGCGAGAACTTGTCCATTTAAGCTTTAACATTTCGGAAATTTATTGCTTCCAGCAAACTTTAAGGCCGCACACTAGGCACAGAAAAATTTCCGGATGATAATGTGAAGTCTATGGGGGCGTTCTTTTCAAATATCTCGCTCAAATTTTAAAATTTTTACGTGATTTTTTTTTTTTTTTTTTTTTTTTTTTTTTTTTTTGCATAGGATAACTGAAGATATTCCACAACCGACCTAATTTTTACTTTTTCAATTTTGGTTTCAGATTTAAAAAAAAAATATTTTAAATTTCAAAATTTGTTTAAACGGTTCTGAAACTGAAACTATCATTATATAAAACATACATAAGCAAAATCGAAGAAGTAAAAACTAGGCCGGTTGTAGATCATCCTCGGCTATCCTATGCAAAAAAAAATCATGTAAATATATTAAAATGTCAGCGAGATATTTGAAAAGAACACACCCATAGTCTTTACACTATCATCCGGGTCTTTTCCTGAGACTAGTGTAGTGCCTTAAGGTCCACATTGAAATCCACAGACTTCGTAAATGGGCATTGAAAAGCTGACAATCCATCAGTACACGTTAAAATTATTGCGAAAAATTACCTTTGTTTTTAAAGATTATCTATTTTCTGACTAATGAATGCGATCTAAAAACGTGTATGGAGCGTTTTCATTGGTCAGAAAATAGATAGTCTTTAAAACAGAGGTAATTTTTCAAGATATTTTAAACAGGGTACACTGTTAAAAATTTGACCCTTTTGCTGCATCGTCCCTCCACCGCTTATATAGAAAACGATTACTTCAGCCTATTATGGAGCATTCTCATGGATAAAAAGTGAGATATTCTATAAAAGCGGGGTAGTGACGATGCAGCAAAAGGGTCAGATTTTTTACAGTTTAAAGTACGTGTACACAATCAGAGCGCGTCAAGTTGCTTCTATGATTCAATGCATAGCAAAGTAATTCTAAATGTTCGTATGTATTAAAATACCCTTTTCAGTCATAAAAACTAAAAAGGAAGATATTATCAAAATCACACCATGATTCAACATGCGTCTATATGAAAGTAGTAATATTAGAAGTTAAGAGTTATTTGATAAACGCAGTTTTCCAAAGCACAGAAAATTTAAGAATTTTTATTCCAGAACTTGGCGGTAGTCGCCTGAACGAGTTTGTTTTATGGGTTGAGAGAAGTTAACTAGCTTAACTTTAATGGTAAGCTTATCAAAATTTTTCGTCATTTATATTTGTCCAAATGTAAATCTAGCACACAGCAATGTATTTTAATCACTTTGTGAATCCGGCATAACAAACGCCCTGATACATAGACACTCTTGCTTTAACGTGTAAGGCTCTTTAGAGATGAATTTTCAGCTTTTCGATATCGAATTCTCATGTCTGGATAGATGTGTATCTTTCACTTTGGTGGATACGAGAATTGTTCCAGCTAAGATTTCGTACTTTGAAAAAAAAAAAAAAAAAAAAAAAAAAAAAAAAAAAAAAAAAAAAACTAGCATTTCTGCAACAGTGGTTAGGATCCAGAAGGATTATTCGCTGTTAAGCAAAACAAGATTGACCAATCATAAGCCTTCATTTTTGAGAACTTTTCACTGTTCGAAGGAGAGAATCTGGAATACATGGAGTGAAAATCTGCTATCGACACTGTAAAAAATTTGACCCTTTTGCTGCATCGTTACTCCATCGCTTTTATAGAATTTCTTTGGGTTCAATTTTTTACAATGCAAGCAGTGCTAAAAATTTGTATCCTTTAAATGTGCAACGATGCTACTGAATTCCAAAGTGTAGATCACAGCGAAATCTGCGGCATTTTCGTGATACATTATCTAGACTAGCAATAATTCTTGCATATTTATAAAATGTCCTGCAGATGTCGCTTCTATCTTTAAATTTCATTAGCATTGTTGCACATTTAAAGAATAGAACATTTTAGCGCTTTTTTTTAAGTGTTACAAAGGGCGTGTTCAGCACAACTTACCGGTTACTTACCGACCACTTACCGAATGTAGACAAGTACAAGATGAAAATCAAAGCGAAGTGTGACGTAAGCTACAATTCAACAGAATAGTTTTCATTGATGCCACAATTTGCTTTCGTATTGCCTTACAATCGGTCGGTAACATTGGTTACTTGGCTCTGAATACGCCCTGAGATAGCCGATTTCCACACTGTATCCCCTAGATGCTATATTTCCAGTTTCTTGCATAAGAGAACTTGTCCGGAATCCAGGTAGAATTTGCGCTGTTAGCAAAACCAGATTAACGAATCAGAAGTCTTAATTTTAGAAAATTTTTCAATGTTTTAAATAAATTTTCATGTTAATAAATCTCGTTTCGCAAACAACGCAAAATTTATGTGAATCCTGGCCCTCATCCAGTTAGGATTTTGCACATTGAACACTGTTAAAAATTTTAAACTTTTACCAGGGCTACACTAGATATCGGGCTTGCTCATTCATTATCACGACGTCACAAAAGGTGGCTGGCCGCTATCTGCGATTGGTACAAACAGGGCCAAAGTGACGCGCCCATCGTTTTGTACCAACCGCTGGATGTCATTCAGCCACCTTTTGTGACGTCATGAAAAGAATGAGCTAGCCCGGTATCTAGTGTTGCCTTGCTTTTACTTTATCGTCTATCCATCGCTTTTATAGAAAATTATTACTTCATTGTATTATAGTGAATTCTCATTGGTCAAAATAGAGATATTCCATAAAAGCGGTGGAGTGACGATGCAGCAAAAACTTCAAAGTTTTAACAGTGAGAAGATCGTATGTCTATGTAAGTGTAACACAAAAGCATGCAAAAGGAACACTTCTAATTGGTCGATTGCTTCAAAATGAATTTGAAATTTAAAGTTTTTATTTTTAAAAAAGTTCTAATTATCAGATTTTTATGAAATTCGAATGGGACCACATGGGCCTCATACGCTTTCAAACAAAAAAAGAATTATCAAAATCGGTTCATATTTGCAAAAGTTATGCGTGAACAACAAATACATACAGGTCGAAATCATAACCTCCTCTTTGAAGTCGGTTAATAAAAATGGTATATGGTAAAAGTAAAATCTTCTAAGATATTGAAAAAAAAAAAAAAAAAAAAAAAAATACGTTCCCTTTTTAGCAGATGTAAATGTTTAATATATAATTTTTTTTTCGCGTATTTGTTGTATTCATTTTGCATGAATGAACAGTTTAAAAGAAATTTGCAGTTTTCAGTTTAAACAAAAATTCCGTCATAATCATGTTTTTTTTTTTTTTTTTTTTTTTTTTTTTTTTTTTTTAAATGTATTAATTCTATTTTAAGACACCTAGTGATCTACGATTCTTTAAAAAGAATAAATTCTAATGTTTCATGACGACTTAAAAGTATATGTCTATTTTGCAAAAATTTTTGGATCAAGCCAAACTTTACTGAACAGACTTTCCCACGTCGAGAAAAGGATTTTCATACGGGAAGATTCAACAGGAACTGATTACTTACACTTGCCGTCGAAAGTCTGCGTACAGACGATCATCTTTCGTGTTCATGCAACGATCACCAAGTAATTGAAGTCTTTCGGAATGGAAAATTTTTTTAGTGATTCCTGTAACTTCATAAATTTAAATAGTATAAACAACAATCACTTGATCGTTGCATAAAATAATACAAAAATTCATAACTTAAGAACGACACAAATCGTGTGCGCCAAAAGTCTGCGTACACTGGAAAAATATAGCTTTTAAAGACCTTTTATTGTGAGATAATTGCACCAACTTTAGTTTTTTCAAGTAATTATAGGCTTTTGTTACCAGTTATATAGAATTTGAGATTTTGAATGATTGTATTGTTCCATGGGAGGTAACAGAAAGGAAAACGATACTGCTGAAAGCGTATCATCGTAGATCTTTGGAAAAGGGAAAAAACTCGTACTTTAATTAGTAAAACTGTTAATAGAAAACATTTATCGAATCAAAAAGTGATCATGAACTACAAATAAACAGGATTTTCAAACTCCAACCCAAGATACCACCGTCCGTCTGCATTGTTGCCTCGAGAGTCAAACTTTGAATTACGCTTCGTAAAAATAAATCCAGGATTATCAGCTTCACAGATAGCTAAAAGTGTTCCTCAAAGATTTAAAAAAAGGTGAGTTTAACCACAATCCGAAGAGAACTGAAAAAGCATGGCTATCATGGCCAAGTTGCACTGAAGAAGTCATTTGTCTCTCGAGTGAACAGAGCTAAAAGAATGGCTTTTGCTAAAAAACATCTAAATAAAACACGTGACTTTTGAAAACAGGTAATATATTCAGCTAAAAGTAAATTTTGTATTTTCGGTATTCAAGAACAAAAATATGTCCTGAAGGAAACCCGGTACAGAGCTCAAAAAAAGGGAATCTTTTTCTGACTACCAAACATGGAGGAGGAGGCGGTATGGTTTAGGGGTGCATGGGAAGAAAAGGGGTTGATAATCTTGAGTTTATTGAATCAATAATGAACAAGTTTGATTATTTGAACATATTAAAGAAAAATCCCAAGGCAAGTGCCAAAAAGCTTAGAGTAAGTGATGATTTTTACTTTTAGCAGGACAATGACCCCAAGCCCACAGCATACATTGTGAGATTATGGGTGCTCTGCCATGTACCATACCAACTCCGTAGACTACCCCAGTCTCCATAATCAAACCTAATAGAGCATTTGTGGGTTTTACTAGAGCGGAGAATGAGGGAGCACATAATAATAAGATCCAAAGAAATGCTGAAACATGTCATGGTAGATGAATGGAACAAAATAACCACACTAGAGAGTTCTAAGCTAGTTGAATCCATGCCAAACAGGCTGAGAGAGATGATAAAAAGAAGTATATACCCTACAATGTATTAACTTATGATTACAATCCACTATCGTAAAGATTTTTCCAGCGTACGCAGACTTTTGGCGCACACGATTTGTGTCGTTCTTATGTTATGAATTTTTGTATTATTTTATACAACGATCAAGTGATTGTTGTTTATACTATTTAAATTTATAAAGTTACAGGAATCACTAAAAATTTTTTCCATTCCGAAAGACTTCATTTACTTGGTGATCGTTGCATGAACACGAAAGATGATCGTCTGCAGGGATGCAGAAAATGTTTTTACTTTCCACATTTCCCTCAATCCTTATGAAAATTTCCCCAAAATTTTATGTTTTAGAATTCTTACATGCGTTTAGATATAGACTTTTTTTTTCTAAAAATTTCTCAACTTATACACAAGTATATACACAATACGTATTATTCCTAGATTGATTTTGTGAAAGTCGCTAAGCAGATAGATCTATTTATTTGTCAGAAAAAAAAATCTCAGAGAAATATGTAATTCTTTATTAAAATTGAAATCGATTGTATGTTTTTCTGCAAAATTTCCCCAGATGGCTAAAATTTCCCCCGATCCTAGATCGCCGGATCGGACATAATCTGCACCCCTGATCGTCTGTACGCAGACTTTCGACGGCAAGTGTAGGTCCGTGAAGACTAGGAAGAACGAAATTAGTCTCGGCTTCGTGCAGAAAAAATAAGTGAGACTCGGCCCGGACCGATACTCCACGAAAAAAATTAAGGCCCGGCCCGTGCAGTAGAGATGAGACGGGCTCAGCCCGAGCCCGAAAGCCCGAGCCCGGGCCCGACACGGGCTCGGGCTCTATTTTTATTTTAGACTTCGGGCTCGGGCGGGCCCGGGCTCATTTTTTCTAAAGCCGGAAAATTTTATTTACTCTTGTGAAATAACTTTTTCCACTTAAAATTGCTTACTTATTCCTTTTCAAGTCATTTTAATTCTTTTTTATCAAAATGACGGGAGAACTGAATGCTTGTTTATTTATTTTAGTATTTCATTGCTGTTTCAAATGAAATTTGTGATAGTTACAGATTTATGTCTGCGGAACTTCCTCCGATTGGCGCCATCTATTTATATGGCGCCAATCATACCAAACACAACAATAAATTTAATCTTTGTTGGCTTTTCGTTTGCAGAACATAATTTTTAATGGGATCGTTTATTTATTTATTATTTAGTTACATAACACGAAGGTAATATTTTCTTCTGTTTTTGGTAGACGAGAATTAGCTCATTAGTGGAGGTTTTAAAATTTATTTAATATTCGATTGTGCATGAAACATAGTCGTTTTTCTTATGAAAATAACTTTAGTGATTATTATTATATGCATTTGTCATCATGAATATGAATTCTGCTAATGCTGAGGACGTTGTTCCTTCTCAAAGTCACTTTTCTCCGTAAGTAAATTTTATTACCATGTTATTCCAACAGAAAGCAATTGATCAGTGTTTCCTCTTTTTCTATAAAAACAATAGGACCTTTAAAATAACAATGTCACTTTTTTAATTTACGTTGATTTTCAGGTATCTGTCAATCATGGAAGATTGTTATGAGAAAAGAATCCATTATAATAAAATATGTACACTTTTTACAGAAAATTGAAAAACGTTGTTCGATTCGCTAGCTTACAAATAGTAATTTCTGCAAATTTCATGCATTGATTCATTAAACAAAAACGTTTCCATCAAATTTGCTTGTTAAAGGAGGAAAGAATATGAGAATACTTTTACATATGAAGTATATTTTTATTTTATACGAATTTTGATAAGAATGAATTTAAATTTTCATTTAAAAATCATATCTATGTAAGAAGTTTTTAAAAAAGTGATATTACTTTTGAAACAATTTTTAAATACAATACAATTTTATGTTGTTCATTTTCGGTATCGGGCTCGGGCTCGGGCTCTGGTGACAAAAAAATCTTTCGGGCTCGGGCGGGCTCGGACTTAAAATCGTCGGGCTCGGGCGGGCCCGGGCCCCGAAAACCGAGCCCGAACTCATCTCTATCGTGCAGACCTCTACAAGCTTGTGTAGCATTCAGTCGTGGAAGGTGTTCAGTTCTAGACAGTATCCAAATTGAAGAACTTGATTGCTCAAAGTTAACAGGGGGAGAGTTCCATGTAATGTTGAGGCATTAAATGAAATGATCAGGTTACTAGATAATTCATAAAACAATCTAATAATCATCCGTTGCCACGTATGATGTAGCAAAGATTTGAGTCCTTAAGTGACTATAACATTTAAAATTCAATAAAGTTTTTTAATAGTCCAATTAATTTTTTCAGTTTAACTGTACATTGAAATTCTAAATAAAATTGATTTAGAAAATCGAACTTAGAAAATAAATAATCAATTTTTATAAGATGAAAAATATAGAAGGTCCTGACTAGTTCATCTTCTTCAATGATTAAAATCATATTTGAAAATCATATTTGCCAAAAAAGCATAGCATTTTTCACAATAGAGTTCTTGACTACTCCAAATTAATGTACTGCATTAGAAATTTTTAAAAGAAAAATATTGCAGCTAAATTCAACATGATCATTGGATGCTTATAAAACAGTGTTTTTTTAATAACTATTTTCACTTTTATTATTAAATAATTAAGCAGAAAATACATTTATTATTCTTAGTATTATAAAAATGCGGGAACAGTGCTGAGGAGCTTGTTATACGCATCATGGTAGCTCTTGGAGAAGTTCGGGACAAACCCGGTATTTTCGAGAACATGATCTTCCATCTCCCAGCGGGCGAATTCTGCCTCTGTCGGATCGGACGACTTTCTCGAAATCCTCCGACGAACTGAAAATTTCCTCAATCTGCCCCTATCGTCTCGGAATCCTCTCCGGTTTGACGGGCTTGTTTTCTCGTAATTCCTCCGACTGCTGCAGGCAGCCAGAAACCCACTATCTATATCGGTTTAAGATGGCGGCGTTTATATTAGCAGATCTTCTATGTGAAGATAGCAGGGCCGTAGCTAGAAGTGATCTATAGGGGGGGGGGTCATATGTTTTTTTCTCTTTCTTTGACCCAGAAAGATAAATTAGTGCATATTAACACTGTAGGTACTATGTTTCTTATTAAACTGTTGTCATAACTTCATTTTATATTATGAAAAGTATAGGATGATGAAAATTTTGAGCGTACAACTGGTGGAAAATTAAACATCATGTTAGCTTCACAGGATGAGGGATTGTTGAATTGCTTTTTTTAGATACAATTTAATAATTCTGCAAAAGTGTAAAAGGATCTCAAAACTAAATTAGACTTTTGAACAGAATTTCATTTGAATTTTTTGGAACAGAATTTCATTTAGTGACCTTGGAATCTTTTCCAGGGGGGGGGGGACTCAAGATATTTTAGGGGGGGGGGCTGAGCCGCCCATAGCGCCCCCTTAGCAACGGCCCTGGAAGATAGAGCTTATTTTTTATTAAATGTATATTCGCATTCTATTATTAGTATTTTTTTTTCCAGTTTTGTTATGTTCATCAGTAGAAGTAATTTTAGCTTCAATTTAATATAAACTAATTGTAATTATAGCATATTTTTTTAATTATTTGAGTTAAAGCTGTTTGTATTTTAAAACGTGTATTTAAATATATATATATATATATATACATTTATTTATGCTAAAATATAAAATATATATTTTGAGATTAAAACTTATCGGAGTAATGCAAAAGTGTCGGTTAGTTGATTGTGTTTATGACGACTATTTATCAACACGGGGAATATAGATAAAATAATACAATTTGTAAAAATCATCATAAATAAAAATAAAGCAACTCCTTTATTTTTTATTTATGATGATTTTTACAAAGTGCATTATTTTATTTATTCATTATCGCATGTGTTTTCGGTGTTTTTTCACGAAGAATATAGACATTAAGTGGAGGAGTGCCCTCTGTGGGAGTCTTTCTTTGGGAGCCTAAGCCGTATTTACGCATGGTAAACCAAGGTTCTAAAAATTCCGAACCATAGGCCAACGGGCGCGATTGGGTTCGAACCTAGCACCTCCCGTCTACCAGTTTCGTTTTTAGAACCTCTCGGCCGCTGATGAGGGATTACATAAGTGTAATTACAAATGGTTTGTGCTTAAAAAACCCCCATATTTTGATCTAAACAATAAAAAATGTATAATTGTGAATGTCAAATAATAAAAAGTCAAACATAATTTTCAAATTATGTTTGTCTGATATAGCTCGTATTTAAAAAATTATAATTTAAAGCTTGTATTAAAAAAAAATCAGCTAAAATATATTTTTGAGAAAAATATAACTTATTGCACTAAATCAAAAAGAGTACTTACACATAGTTTGTATTCGTAGATCGTAATTTCGAACATTTACTTTTAGGGCCGTAATTAAGAAGGTGCTAGAGGTAGCTCAGCGCTCTTCCCCCCCCCCCCCCCTCATAGGCGTAGCCAGCCTCTTGAACGGGGGGGTGCCTAAATTTTTTAACCTGAACATGTTGGGTACAAACAATATCTTATTTAATAAAACCTAATAAAACGGAAACCCATAAAAGCTATCAAATTTCCGTTTTAGAAAGGTTTTTTGCGGAAGGTATAATTGTGTAGAACTTCTTTTAAAAAGGACCCAAACGCAAATTTTCATTGCGTGAAGGAGGATGAGAAATTGCTTAAAACTAAATCTAATGGACAGGGGCGTGCGAAGAGAAAACTGCTCCCGGGGCAAAGCTACAATTTGGCGCCCCCTCCACCCAACTTTTTCTTGTAACAGCCAAAAATGACGTTGGTAGTATAAATTTGGCGCCCCATAAAATTCTACGCCGGGGCAGCTGCCCCATACGCTTCCCCTTTCGCACGACGCTGCTAATGGATAAGAAAAAGATATATAAACATAAACAAAACATGATAGATATAAAAATAAGATATCCGTAAACATAAATCTGTAATTATCACAAGTTTTCATTTCAAACAGCAATAAAATACTAAAATATATAAGCACGACTTTAGTTCCCCCCCGTCATTTTGATCAAAGTAGCATTGAAATAACATGTAGTAAGCAATTTAAAGTGAAAAATAGTTATATTTTCTACTCATGAATAAATAAAATTTTCCCTTTAAAAAAAATGAGCCCGTACGAATGTCAAAATATGATCCCAAAAAACGAAATTTAGCAAACCAACGAACCAACCTCCATACTAATTTGAATTTTGCGTAGCATCATTTTTTATTTTCAGAGGAAGCACAGATTTGTACTAGAGATGAGTTCGGGCTCGATTTTTGAAACCCGCGCCCGAAAGATTTTTAGTACATTGGAGCACAATACCATCCGAGCCAAGGGCGGATCTGGAGAGTCCTCAAGGGGGGAGGGGGGGATTTTAAAAATTGGGAGACTCGCATTCTATGCGCGGGTCAGGGCTAATATTTTCACTATGGGTCGGGTTTGGGTCCGGTTAACTTCTATATTTTCTGCGGGTCGGGTTTGGGTCCGGTCGATTTTTTTTCAAGCGGGTCGGGTTTGGGCCCATTTGATTTCTACTTTTTTCTGATGGTCGTGTTAACTAACCAGGGGCGTGTGAACAGAAAACTGTGCCTGGACAAAATTTCAGCTTGCCCCCCCCTCCCTCCCCCAGACTAATTTTCTTGTGACAGGCAAAAATGACGTTGGTAGTATAAATTTGACGTCGTTTAAATTTCCGGACCCAGGGCGACCGCCCCTACCCTTTCGCACCAAGCTGTAACTAATACTTTTTCTGTGGTTCGCATTTGGGTCCATTTGACTTATACTTTTTGCAGTGGGTCGGGTTAACCTATTTTGCTGTGGGTTGCGTTTGAGATGACTTCTTTTTTGCTGCGGGTCGGGTTAACTTCTACTTATAATATAAATCATAATAGTAAAGCTGTACAATACGAAGAAAAGTAAATTTAAAAAAATGCATTTCTTAAGATTTCGCTAAACAAATGTGCAACATAAATATATTTTTTACGAATAATAAATAAGATGCCAGCCCGAATTGGGCTCGGAGTGAATAATTGCACGAATCGTTTGGTAAAAAATAGTATATAAAATAAAGTTTGGTATAAAATAAAATTGTACTTTATACATAAAAAAGTCTCATATTTCGTCTCCTTTAATAAGAAAATATTATGGATATGTTAATGAAGTGTGTTTCATGAATAAATGCTTGGAACTTGTAGAAATTATTATCGATTATTTGTCAAATCGAACATTTATCAATTTTCTATAAAAAGTGCACATTTTTAACTATAACCATTTCATTCCTCATAACAATCTTTTGTGTAGGCGTGACCCAGACAATAACATTAAATTAAAAGTTTTAAATTACGATGTTTTTACAGGAATAAAGGAAACACTGTTCAATTGCTTTCTATCGGAATAATATGGAAATTAAATTTACTTACGACCAAAAGTGACTTCGTAAATTGCAGAGTAACAGCTTCAGCATCATCAGAATTCACAAAAAAGCAACAATCACTAAAATTATTTCCATATGAAAAGCGATTACGACCTGTGTACGCTTTGTACAATAGTAATCTAAATTATGCGCCAAAAGCAAACCAAAATTTGAAGAAAATATCCTCTTCGCATTAAATGTCTAAATAATAAACAACCCTATTACAAAATAACCTCTGCTACAGACAAAAAAACAAACTACAGACAAATTCATTATTCCCGCTTTTTTGTTGGCGCCAGAACATCGTCGGAAATGGCTAAAATAGATTTGTAGAAGTGACTAATAATTTTCTTTTAAAATAGCATTCTAAAGCTACAATAGAAAAAACACAATTTCTGCTTCCCCTTCATTCTAATCAAAACGTCAATATAGTGATTTGAAAAGGAACAAGTAATGTTTAAGGGGGAGGGGGAGACAAGTTCTTTTAATATTTTCTATTCATTGATAAATAAAATTTGTAGGTTTCAGAAAAAAATGAGTCCGGGTCCGAGCACTGTCTCTTCTCTAATACAGACATTTAGGAAGAATGACTCCAAGCAGGGCTCGACATCGAAGAAAAACAAGTCTGGCCCGACCCAAATCATCAGAAAAAATAAAGATCAGGATAATGCCCGGCTCTAAAAGTCAGAAAACCTGACCCAGCCCAACCCTGGGTGTGTGATCGCCCCTTCGCCACCCCCCCCCCACACACACCTTAGATCCGCCACTGCCTGATTCACGAATTGGCGCGGGCCGGGCCGACCTTGGCCTTCAGTCTAAGTTCTATTCCATGAAGATCTCCCATGTTGGTTTGAAAAACTTTATGGGCCCAAGGGGGGGGGGGCGATCGCCCCATCCCCCCCCCCCCTTAGATCCGCCATTGATCCGAGCCCGATACAAAAAGTATACAAAAATAAATAAATAAAAGATTTAATGATTTTTTAAAATTGTTTCAAATGTGATATCCCATTTTTAAAATTTTCTTATAAAATTTACTGTTAAATAAAAATTTTAATTCAAGCTTATGAAAAGAGCATTTTGCTATCAAATAAAAATATCCTTCACACCTAAAATGATTCCCATGTTTCTTGTCCTTTAAGAAGAAAATTTAATGGACATACTAAAGAAGTGTAATGAATAAATAGATAGAGTTTATAGAAATTACTATTTGTATGCTGAAGAATCAAAAAACGTTTTCAATTTCCTATAAAAAGTGTACATCTTCAAGGTTTTGTAGTCGTAAAAAAACCACAGGTTACACTATCGACGCAGAGTGTATATGATCAAGACACAAAGTATATTCTAGAGAGTACATCCTATGGGTTTCATGAGAAACAGAGGGTTATACGGTGTTCCTTAAAAAAATCCAGAAGGTATATCCCAGTATACCCTTCATTACATCCCCTGTACATTTATCTATAATCAATTCATTTCTCATAACAATTCCCCATGACTGACGGGAACCTTAAAATCAACGCAAACTAAAACATTGATACAGTTATCTTAAAGTTCCGTTGTTTTTATGGGAAAAGAAGAAATATTAATCGAATGTTTTCTATAGGAATAACATGTAAAATATGTTTACCTTCGAAGGGAAATCCTCAGCATAAGCAAAATTCATGATGACAAACAGAAAAAAAAAATCACAATGCTGTTGTCATACGAAGAACGATTATGCACAGTCAAATAATTTGCAAACCTCAAGCATCTAGTCTGCCTCAAAAACGAAGAAATCATTCTCAAACAAAATAAATAAATAAACGATCGAATTAAAAAATATCTTCTGCCTTAAACGAAAATCCAACCAGAAGCTAATTTATTATTTATGATTATTTTAATAGGCGCCTTATCAATTAATCGTCGACGGAAATGCAGTAGACATAAATCTCCATACATCACAAATTTTCTTTTGAAGCAACAATCAACTATTGAAACATAAAAAAAAAATATATTTTTATTTTTCTTTCATTTGATCAAAATAACACTGAAATGACTTGAAAAAGAATAAATAATTTTAAAAGGAAAATAGTAGTTCTTTCAATCTCTTCTACACATAAATGTTTTTAATTCTCAGAAAGAATGAGCCCGAGCCCCCCCCCCCTCTCCGGGCCCGAATACTAAAATGAAAATAGAGCCTGTGCCCGCTTCGGACCCGGGTTTGGGCTCGGGCTTTCGTGCTGGGGCTGAGCCTGACTCATCTCTAAGTTGTACAACCTTCCACCCCCTCCGTTCTCCAAGCTAATCACATGGTGGAATTATCGTTTCACATCTGTATTTAATTTCATTTTTTTTTTTTTTTTTTTTTGCTTCTATCTAAACTTTAGATAACAAAAGCAAAGATAAAAATACATTAAAACCTCCATAACGGACACTCCCGAATAGCGGACACCTCTATTTAACGGACAGTTTACCGATCCCCACTCCCAAAATCTAAATTTTTATATGTTTAACCTCTGAATAACGGACATTCCGAATAGCGGACAGTAATTTTGGGAATAAAGTATGAAAAATTGTTTTTTAACGAGGAAAAAAAAAAGTAGAAAGTCTCTAAATTTGTCAGGGCAATGTGTTCAAAATTTTGGGATCACAGGCAAATGTAGAGAGTGGGCCGAGAAAAATCTTTCCTCTCACGTTTAGTATTAAATTCAGGGAATGGTCCGGAGGAACATTACCTCCCGGAGCATCGCAATGCCCCGCCTCCACTCCTCTCTGTAAGATTTGAGATTTTATGCTTTTAAAAGATGGCAAAAAACAATGAGCAGTTACACTTTTTTTTAAGATGATTCAGAAAAATCAAAACTAGTAACAGGGTTAAAATTTCTCATTGAAAAAAAATTACATGTAATCTTTAAACGCAAATGAAACTTTGAAAATACATTTTTTCCGTAAGAATGTAATAAACAGTGTACAAAAGTATGTACCATTTTATTTCAACTTTATTGCTTAAAAAATTATTTTAATTTATGAATAATCATATATTAGAATTTTAGGACATATAAAAGTCAATTAATGAAACTTTAAGAATTTCTTAACAATTTTTGAATCTGCGAGATTTTTCCCAATAGCGGACACCTTCGAAAAGCGGACAGTTTTCGCGCTCCCGAGGTGTCCGTTATTTGGAGGTTTTACTGTAGTAGTTTCTATCCTTGTCGAGAATTTACTCTTAATTTTTATGGAAATATGCATACATTAGAAATGTGTTAAAAAAATTCCATAAAGAAACTACATCAAATTGGGATTATAAAACCGATTTTTTTGATTTACTGTGATTAATACAGATTGTAGTAAATATTCTAGTTTTAAGAAAGATGAATAAAATAATTTTCTTAAACAGAAAAAAAGAAAGAATCAAGGTCTCTTCTTTTATCACATTTCAAAACATAGACTGTTAGTTTTGATTAACTAAATGAACTAACTTTGCTTACATTTTTCTTCTTTATCTTTTATAAATTTTGATTAAAAAAAAAAAAAAAATCAATCTTGGATCTGCGCGAGCGGGGGGGGGGGGGGTGCCCGGGCACCCAGGGCACCCCCCCTGGCTACGCGCATACCCCTCGAAACGATTTCAAGTCACTAAATGGGCTTATGTTCCGAAAATCCGAATGCAATTCGGCCCTTTCACAGTTTTGCAGAAATGCTAAATTGTAATTAAAATAAGTGTTTCAACACTTCGCTCATCCTATTTGCACATATGAAGCTAAGATGATGCTTAATATTGCACTACTTACACATTCGAAATTTCCATCATCCTATTTTTTTTTTCTTAGCATAAAATGAAGTTCTTACAATAGTTTAATAAGTAACATAGTACCTACAGTGTGTGTGAATAAGCACTCATTTATCTTTCTGCGTCATTGAGAGAAAGAGAAAATATGACCTCCCCCTCCCCCTATTATACATTTCTAGCTATGCAGTGACTGCTTTGATGACGATCGTTGTTTCTTTAATGTTATCTTTTCTTACTTTTTTCGTATACTAAGGATACTAAAGATATTTTCTTCTCTTATTCGTGCCCTGTCTTTTTGGGGTTTTGTGTCGTCACAACCACGCCAGGGAAATGTTTCCGATTGTCGATTGCTATGCAAATCCGAATTTTTGTGACGTCCCCTACCTTCCCTTAAAGTTTGTCCGAATACTTTTAGGCCACACTGTATATAGATATAAAATACATTTTAAGAAATAAAACCGACCATGAAATCTCAATATTTTATGAATTATATATGCATTTCAAATGGTGGATAACGTAATGAGTATTTTTTTTTTTATCTTCCTATTATTTCTTTGTGTGTTTTTAATTATTTTTTTCCTTGTTATTTTGAAAATTAAACCTGTTTAAAATGTCTTAGAACGATTGACCTGTTAATGAATTACAAGGATAAAATGTAAAATGTATTCATTTTTATTTACTGTAAAACACCGATAATTCGGATTATTTGGGACCAAACCCAATCCGGATTATCAAAAATCCGGATTATCCGGAGATTTAGAAAAAAATGAAATAAAATAAAACATACTTACAGAAAATCACCTTTACGTTTAACTTATTGATTATTTACAAACAGTTAAAAAAGTTTACTTTGTAACAGAAAAGTTTGTAATTTTTTGCCGTGCTGGTTTTCTATGCCTTTTGCCTTATATTTGTATTAACTGCAAATCAGACTCTGAAACAAGCTATGTCAATGAGTGATTAAAAATATAGGATATAGGCCTACACGTTGTACTAGACTCCCGAATTAAAGATCAATATGGCCAAAGGTTGGTGTTGGTTTACGTTTTATTTCTTTCTTGATTAAGACAGTTGTAATCCGGATTATCCGGAGATTTAGAAAAAAGAAATAAAATAAAACATACTTACATAAAATCACCTTTACGTTTAACTTATTGATCATTTACAAACAGTAAATAAAGTTTACTTTGTAATAGAAAATTTGTAATTTTTTGCCGTGCTGGTTTTCTATACCTTTTGCGAGCCGTACGGTCCCGCTAGAGGTCTGCACGGGCCGGAATTTCCAGGCCCGATCCCGGCCTGGGAAAAAGTTAAAAATTCGACCCGAACCCGGCCAGGCTCTAGTTAATTTCAACAGAACATTAATCTTTACTCTTACGAAAGAATTTGACAAAAAAAAAAAAAAAAAAAAAAAAAAAAACTTATCTTAGTTTTTAGCTTACAGGCTATCATAGGATGAGAGCTTATGTGCCCGCCCGTTCTGTATGTACGTTCGTACGTTCGTGCGTAACGCGATAACACATGACAAAAATATCGGATCCACTTGAAATTTTGTATATAGGTATATCCTGATAAGGCGCTTCCCTGATTAGTTTTTGGTGTTCATTCGAAATGTATAAGAGTGGGAACGGGGGCTCATGCCCCTCCCCTTAATTGTTTTTAATGGATTTTTCATGCAGAATTAACAGTTTTCGTTCAAAAATTTAGATATAGGATCATTTTGATGAGGCAATATTGTGACTATTATTAGGTGTTCATTGAATAATCATAAACAGGGGGAACGGGGGTTCTAATGCCCCTCCCCTTAATTGATATAAAAGGGTTTTTCAAGCAAAATTGTCAGATTTCGTTCAAATCTCTGAATAGTTTTGGAAGTTTAATGGTTAAGTATAAAAGAGGGGGATAGCTCCTCTTAAATTACATAAATGTTAAATGGGTTTTTATTAAGAATTATCCGATTTGCTCTGAATTTGGATATAGATCTTTTATATGATAAAGCATGTTCTTGATAGTTTAGGAGATTTAATGATTAAGTATAAAAAAGAGGAAAGGAGAGAGCTGTTTCCCTTTCTTAATTTTTTTTCCCAACGGAATTAACCCTTGAAAATATAAGGCTGTAATGTGCAATTAGTATGCGTAACCTGTGAGCTCAATACCATCAGTTTAACTGGGCAATATTCTTTTTATTTATTTTTTCTTTTTCATTTTTATAATCTCCATTTATGCAGAAGTGCCGTAAGCTGCAATATTTACGCTTTTAGTGAACCTTTGTTTGTTGTATGTAACTGTTTCAGTTATCATTAGTATTATTAATCCATATTCTATATAATAAAGACAAAAAAATCTAAAAAATGTATATGGTAAAAGTAAAATCCTCTAAGACAGTATCGCATTGAAAAAAAAAAAAAAAAAAAAAAAAAAAAAAAAAAACGTCGCTTTTTAGCAGATGCAAATAACTGCTAAAAAGGGACGTATTTTTTTTCCTTTCCAATTAGAAAACTGGCTTTTTTAAAATAAAAATTTTAATTTTCGCATCGATCATTATGTTATTCATGCAGTTGATCCTTAGTTTTTCGCTTTCCGACGTTGAATTGAATACAATTTTCATATACTCTAGAAGAGGACTTAGCTCTCTGGCTCATTTTCAGTATCAATAAACTTGATAACTATTGTTATAATACATAATAATCATTATCATTTCGGTTGATATGAAAAAAAAATTGTGCTTGTATGCGATATTAAATTTTATTTATTTATTTATTTTTACTGTAACAAATCAAATATTTATGTGAACGGCGTTCCCGCCCAATTACAGCACTGACAAGGAAGGTCTCCATACTGAGCATACTCAGATTTTTTTGAAAAAAAATACTGATTAAACTACTCATGTATGTAATAAAAGATCAGTGAAAATTAGCGGCGGAATTGCATTAGGAAACATTTAAAAAATAAAATAGTTTCGAATATTTGGCGTGAAAAGATGAAAATGTCACACGATTTGGCGAGCAGCACTTTTCCCCGCCAAAAGCAAACGATTTTAATGCAACTGAAAACTTTTGGATTTTTAGAATCCGTGTAAATGAATTGAAACATAAATTAATTTAAACATAAACAATGAGCGAGTTTAATATATTGTATACATATATATATATACATTAAATTGCATGTATATATATTATTTGTTGTTGTAGTTTTTTAATTTACTTCTGGAAAAAATATTTTTATACATAAAAAATTCTTATTCAGTAAAATTATTTTCATAATGAATTTAAATTTGAATTACGTTTTAAATCTCAAATTTTGATGGTTAAATTTGAATATCTATATATTTAAAAGACCTGGCTGGTTTTTTTTGGTCATCAGCCCTGAGCTTTCTACTGGCCCGATTTTGATAATTATTTTTTTAAATGAAAGCTGTTTATGTGTAGATGCGCCCATTCTGGCTAATTTTTAAATTATTTCAATTTTTATATTTTATTTTTAATTTTAAAAGCTTTTTCATGACATTTCTTCAAAACAGTGGCAACAGTTCTCAAAATTTATTTTGTTTCATTATTTTCCACCAATCAGGAGCTTGATCTCATCGGTGAATGTATAATCGCATTTCAAACAAACAAAAAAAAAAAAAAAAAAAAATGAATAAATAAATAAATAAAAATAAATAAAGGTTTTCGTTAAATTTAATCATAATAAAATGATTGTACATAATTCTTCCCTGCAATACACAGATTATTTACTGAGTAATATTATTAAGTATTATGTAAGTAAAATAACAGAAGGTAAATTTTAATAAAATACTAGCAAAAGCCATGCTTTGTTTGGATTCGCGAAGTATTATGCTATAAGATAAATATTTGAAAGTAATAATATATATATTTTAATTACTTTTGCACCTTTATTAAGCAAAAATGTAAATTTATGTTTCGGCTCATTTTAATTTTAAAATGCATTTCAACCAAATAACTAAGAATACCCAGAGAGCGTGTTTATTTATGATATAAGACTGGTAACTGGTATAAATAAAAATATTTTCGAAGTAGAATTATACAAAATATTAGTTTTATTTGTTTACAATTCTTTTATTGCCACTTCACAAAAACATAATGTAACTCTTTTAAAATTCATAAATACCGTCTGCTTAAATGATTTCACAAAATAAAAATAAATTGTGTATTTGAATTCCTAACACAGAAAAATACTTTTATAATTGAGTGTTAATAAGAGAATTTTCACAATTTTTCATTCATTAAAAATATGCTATAATTTTTATAAAAAAATTATTTTATAAATTTTATAAAAGAAATCATGAAACTATACATAGTTAAAAGGAATGAGCATAGTTTGAAAATCTGAAAGCAGTTTGAGATATTTCGTCAGAATAATGAAAATATATTTTATTTATTTAATAATGATTCTAGCTATAATTACTGACCCCATGATTTAAGTTTTTTTTTTTTTTTTTTTTTTTTTTTTTTTTCCTGAGAACGTACGTGTTTCACTTTTTATTTGAAAAAATGCATTCGTAATGGAAAAACATGTAAAATAAATTAATTAAAATAATAATTTTTTGAAAAGTATTTCTGTAAAAAAATAACATTCTGCAAATCTACACATCATAATTTATATTTGTGTTTAATTTCAAGACAAAATACTGTATAGTTTTTTTGTAAAGTGTACGACAAAGTGTCATTTGAGTGGCCTAGTAGAGGATTCGCTTCGCTCATCCTAATAATATCTAAAATGAAATTTTGTCGATGGAGAAAATGTCGTCATACAAAAACTAGATACATTTATTCCATGAATATAATATACATTGTTATAGCTGTGTCAGTGATGACGTCATATTTACTGACTTTAATTCCTGCATCTAAATAAAGTGAACTTCTATTAATTTAAAGGTCCGCGGTGTGCACAAATGAAAATATTTCTATAAACTGCGCCATTTCTATTTAATTATAATGAATATTTTATGAAACTAAAGAATTCTTAAATAATTGCATAAATTACGCTTTTATTTAAGAAAAGATTAGTAATTCTGAAGGTGTAAATGATGTCATATTAGAAAAAAAAAAGAATAATACCTGTGATATGTCGGTATTACTATATTTCTATCTTACATAATATAAAAAAAAATTAAAATCATTTCATTGAATTTATTATTATTTAAAATAAAATAAAAAAAATCTGCATTTTAGCAACAAATACATAAATTTTATTCTTTTTTATAACAGAGATATCTGTTTTTTTTTTTTTTTCGTTGCCATAACAATAAAATTAATTTTTGCAAGTTCATGGAGGATACAAACCAATAAATAAATTAAATTTATTGCAAGTGCTGTAAATGTGTAGTGGGTTGGTTAGACAGTTTAGTAAGTCTCCGTTTCTATTATAATTAAAATGTTTCATTGGTATTATAATTATTGTACAGTTATCAAGCGATATTTAAACGGAGAAAAAATAAACTATGCAGATATTTTTGAATTCGTCTTCCGGGGTATAATATTAACTTCCTAAATAATTTGGCATTTAAATAATATTTAAGGTTTAGAAACCGCATTAAAAAAGATTTGTAGCTGAAGTTAAGTCCAACATAATAATTTATGAGTTGTTTTCCTTATTTTTTGTTATTTTCTGAAGTTTGTGTATCTTCATCATGAAAAGCTATGTTATCCCTATTTTAAGAGGTGGCAATAGTTTATTTCGCTCAGTATTTTACTGTCTATATAAGATTGATATATATCATACCTAATATATGTTCTTTTCCGTCGAGTTTCGATGGGTGCAGCTAGTAAATATTAATATAACGAAATTATACTTAAAACAAACTGTTGAAAATATTCCAGTGAAAATGCTTGAGATTTTTTGTAATTTTTTTTTATTTTTTTCTTTAGCACAGCACACATCGCAATACTTGACAAACACAAATTTTCACACAAACTTTACAGAACATAGATCATTACATAAATCTTGCAGAACAATAAATTATAACTTCTGGTTTCATATTTAATCTATTATGAAAAATCTTCTAACTAATTCTTTCATCTGACATGAAAGGATGAATTCAAATAATAATTAATAACCCCAGCCAACTTTGGGCGAAGTTAATTAAAAATATATTAAAAAATTAACAGGTGAGTCAAGAGCACCTCTTGACCCCTTTAAGTCCCATTCTCAACTGAACTGTGACATCATAATTCTGACTTTAAAACAAAGCACAGAATTCATAGTGCTGCCACCTGTTATCAAACAGAATAACTAACACTTAAATTGTTCTAATTAAATTGGGTTCACTGAACATACTCCCACCCATCAAGAAGTTATTCTTGATGCAGAGGAAGTAAACAAAGTTTTACAATAGGTCTTTTAAAGACACCCCTAACGGTTTTAACAGTCACTACTCTGACTATACCATCCTTACCCGGATGAATTTCAATGATTTTGCCTAATGGCCAAACAGAAGGAGGAACATTATCCTCTTTCAAAATTACAATATCATTTACTTTAAAATTTTCAGTTTGTACTCTCCATTTTTTTTCTATTTTGCAAAGAGCTCAAATAGTCAATACTCCACCTCATGGAGGAAGAAGATAGGTGGAGGTGAACTAAGCCTTAAAAAAGGTTTGCAATGTGAATCCATTTATCGCTCAAATTTTAGTGTACCAAACAAAAGCACGTGGAAAATTGGAAAGCTTCCAAAAAAGGAAGGGATTTTGTATTAATAAGACGAATTGAAAGAAATGAATTACAGCTGGAGCATTTTTTAAGAAGAAATAGGAAATTTTTAAAATGATCTTTGTTCTATTATTATTTATTAAAAGAAATGTTTACTTTTAAAATAATTGAAATTGGGAAATTATTATTATTATTATTATTATTATTATTAAATGTCATTATTATTACTAAATTTCAAATTAAAATTAAATAAGAAATTGAAAACGTTTGATACGAACTAAAAATCATATTATTAAAAGTTTTCTTTTTACAGTAATTTTTATTAACACTTTTCAACAAAATTGAAAAATGTTTATGTATTCGTTTTGTCTGTCCGTCTGTCCGCGCTCTAACTCTCGTAAATATACTCGGAATGCAAAGAAATTTTACCATGTTATTGAAGTTTACACAAGCACAAACCCTATTAAAAATGAAGTTTCTACCACGATTAATTCATTTACAGGGACAGTCAAAAGTTTTCGATTATATTAGGGCCAATGGGGAAAAATCGTATCAAATTAATTTTAAAGATGTTGCGGCCGGACAAACGTATTCACATTTATTTGCATCTACGAAAAGCACACTAAAATATGCAGCTAAAAGAATAGTTATTCATTTACAGGGCCACACAAAATAATTCTAATACATGATAATAAAGGAGGAAATTGTTTGCGACATATTTTAACGATGGTAAATGGTATCATGTGTAATCAAATTGATATACGACGCTGAGACTTAATATGAGCTATTTCACGCATAATACGAAATGCATAGCATTTACAGGGACACACAAAATACTTCAAAAAGCATATTCTATTCAAAGTACTGTATATTACGCATGGTAACTGCTCCATGGATGAAAGGCATTTTTAATTATGATATGCGCTTTTAAGTGTCACTAAATGTATTCAGATTATATGATGTGCATAAATGCTATAACAGTTACACAATTAAGATATACAGGGTTACTCAAAAGAACTCGGAAAAGTTTCTGAATGTGAGTGTAATTTACTTAAAGGTTTGTTTTTAAAAAAGTTTTGCATTTTTACGTCGATTCGCATTTAGTTTATCGTGAAATGTTTGTAGAATATAGATTAAATGATATACAGGGTCACGCAAAGAACTGGATACAGGTTTGTTTAAGGATGATAATTTCTGGAAATATGATTTAAATAGTTTAAAGAGTATTGTTGTTTGATTAACATTTTTTATTTATTTTTTTTATATAATTAATTTTAGCAAAATACTTTCGTGTAATAAAGGTACTAGGTAAACTGCAGGGCTGAACAAAAGTATTGAAGTATGTTTTACATCTATTCGTATAAACTGCCAAAAGAAAAATTTCATCCAGCAAGGCATTTTTTTGCTAAACTAAATTTCTCCGTGATATAGTATATATATCGACCGACAAATCAAATACAGAGCCGTTCAGAAGTATTGGAATACATATTTGGTTATGAGCAGTAACACTCATTTCCCTGAATAACGAAGTTTTGTTAAAGAATTAAGGAAATTTGGATAGTGTTTTATAATCTATGCTTAACGCGGGATTTTTTTTTACTGGTTAATATAATACTTTGTAACGTAGATGAAAAATGTTTATGACTCCGGTTTGTGTGGCCGAGTTCTAACTCTTTTAAATAAACTCTGATGCTCGTAGCATTTTTTATATGTTATGGACGTGTACGACACCGTAATCGCTATTTGAAAAGGAAACGTGTAGAATTTATAGTTCATTTGCATAGACAGTCTAAAGTATTCTGCTACATTATGGTCAATGGGAAAAATCCTTTCAAGTTCATTTCAATGACGTTAGACCATTTAAAACATAAAGAAATTGATATGCATTTATAAACGGCAGTATAACAAGCATTTTGTAGAATATGGGGTTTGTTAAATATTTATTATTTATTTAAAGAACCACACAAAAGAATTCCGTTTATGGGGATAATGATATATGGTTGGGAGCTTTTAGCGGCCAAAATATGTTACTAAATTATAGTGAAATAGACACAAATTATTCACTGATTCTCCTCAACGCTACATTTCCGCACCCACATTCCTTTACAAATCTGCTCATTAATGTTCCCGCTAATTGCATTTACATTTCTGATGCATAACTTTGAAACACCCTATATAGGCATATTCAAAATGTGAAGAGTGTAGCTCAATATAGTTTAAAACCGGGCTTTTTCAATATTTTTCGTGATGATATAAAATTTCACGCAAAGGAAAGTAAGAGTGTTTAAAATGATATAATGTTGCTTAAACTGTAATGTTGAAAAATTATAATATTGCCACATTATAAAAAAAGTGATATTATAATTTTGCTTATTTGCTCAACGCTTAAAGCTGCACAAATAAAAATGTATGTTAAATTTGCAGCGAGTCTAGATCCTTGAATGGGTCGGGTTGTGTATTTTACCTGAACACGAAAATTCTATTCAAATCGGAATCCACCTGAACACGAAAATTCTATTCAAATCGGAATTCAACATAAATGTTTTTTTATCGATCTGAACCGCTAATATTTGAATTCGAATCCGACACATAAACAGTATTCCGCCTGAAACAGAGCTAATTTTAATACTTACAACGTTATTAAAAAATTCCAAAACATGTTTTAAAACAAATATTGTTAGCATATAGTCATGCTTTACATTAATAAGAACAATTTTTGACAAATATAAAAATTTTACTTCTTCAAAATAACAGCATTATCAATAAAAAATTTTGAGAAACAATAAACAAGTTGGAAATTACACGTGAAGCGTAACAAATGAGGTGCGTTCGTACGATAACGAAGTTTTTAAAATATTCAGATCTTGCTGATATAGTAGACAGTACTTCGGTTACATTATAGTAGTAGAAATCTTTGTGTTCCTGTAAATATACAGGAAGTAATTTTTATTACACCTCAGCAACGTATATCATATTCATAAAATGCTATATAGTTTAATGTAATTAAAACACGCCCCACAAACAATGTTTCTCCGTATAGCTTTATGTAATGGAATACTTTTGTGTGCTCCTGTAATTTAAAAACAAATATTCTTTGCATCACCGATTGTACAGAATATATATTTTAGTATACATATACTTCATAGGTTCATGTCAGTTTTATTATGTTTGAATTAGTTTAACACCATTAAAATGCATTTGAAACTTTTTTTCCCATTGACCGTAATGTCATGGAATATTTTTTATTGTTCCTGTAATTGATTTATGCATCCAATTTATATAAAATTTAAAATGACACGACAAAATTATGTAATAATTATTTGTTTTAAATTTCAAATGATTAAAATGCATTTGAAACCCCCCTTGACCGTAATGTAACGGGATACTTTTGATTGTCCCTGTAATTCATCTATGCATAATTGATCTATCTTAAATTTGAAATAACTTGACAAAATTATGTATTAATTATGTATTTTAAACTTCAAACGATTCGGTTGGGTAGTTTTTGCGTTGTTATATGCGAATGGACAGACAGACGGATGGAGTGAACGACAACTATAGGTGCTACGTATTTACATAATTACGAAAGCACCTAAAAACAACAGATATAAAGCATAATAAAATTTGAGAGTTGTAAAATAAATGAGCCGATTTTCACGCAGTAAAAATTTCGATTCTTATCATGTTTTTAAAATTATTAGAAAATAAATTACACATATTTTAAGATTAATCGGATTTAAATGCGAAAAATGAAGCATAAATACAGGGTTTCGATATTACAAATAGATTTATTCTAAATAAATAATTCAGGGATAAAAAAAATCAAGATGAATACATAAAAAGAAATTTGTTTTGTTACATATTAATAATTGCATTTAAATAATACTAGCAGGGGAGACCGAGCTTAGCTCGGTCAAAATTAACTTTGTGTTCAACTCGATATAGTATTTCACTGTATCATTAACTCTGTATTATTACTGTAAAACATGTTTATAATAGTATTATTTAGAAAAACAATCAATAAGAAAACTATGTTTTTATGCGCATGTTTATAAATTTTACTTTATTTTAAAATTTACAACGAAAGGACATCGATCTAAATCTCTTTTTTAGCTCGACTCTGATTGATTTAACCATGCATCTCGAATCCTCTTAAGAATGTATAAAAAAATTCTTTACATTCTGAAAGACAATATTTTTTGCTAAATATAGCCAAATTTGGAGGCACTCTTTCATTTGGCTCAAAATACGTGTTTTGGTTTTCGTAATTTTTATAGTCGACTTTTTGGCCATATGTCGCCAATATTTTGTCAAATATCACCAAGTTATTGGCTTTTGCCATATTCTCGTGACCCTGACCCGTATTACCCAAAATGAGCCACTAATCAAATTTGATCAAGCATGTGACATAGCTCAATCGTCTTCAGGTAATCAAAAACAGTAGAATATAAAATTGAATCAAAATCGTTTAAGCCATTTTTTAGGTAAAATTAGCTTGGCAGCATTCAGCAATGAAGCGAAATGACCCACTAATACAATTTTGTTTAACATGCGACTCAGCCCAATAGTCTTCTCGTGACAAAAAACGTTTTGTTTCAAAATTTAGGTAAAATTGATTGAGTCGTTGTTATATATAATTAGAATGACCCTAGCTCATTAAGACCCAAAATGACCCACTAATCGAATTTTCGCGAGCATGTGTCCAACCCAAATGGTTTTCTCTTGCTCAAAAACGATATAATACAAAGTATAGTTCAAATGGTGAGTACCATTTTCTATATAAAATTAGCATGACCCATCATGACCAACAAATGACCCTTATAATCAAAATCTCTCGAACGTGTGGCCTAGCTCATTAGTTTTAGCATACCGAAAAACATTAGATAAAAAATTTAGATAAAATCGATTGAGCCGTTTTTTAGATATAGTTAGTTTGACCCTGACCCCTTATGATCCAAAATGACCCATTGATCGAATTTTCTCAAATATCTGTCATAACCCAATGATTTTCTTGTGCCCGAAAACGATAAAATACAAAACTTAGTCAAAATTGCGCGAAACGGTGTCTAGATAAAATTAGAATGACCCAAAAGTGACCCACTAATCGAAATTTCTCGAACATGTGACCTACCCGAATGATTTTCTCATGCCAAAAATATGTTGTATACAAAATTTCGTTAAAATCGACCCACCCATTCTTTAGATATAGCTTAAGCTTGACCCATTAAGGCCCACAAATGACCCTTATAATCGAAAGCTCTCTAATATGTGACTTAGTCCATTAGTTTTCTCGTTTCTAAAAATTGTTACATACAGAATTTCGTTAAAATTGATCCTGCCGTTCTTTAATTATATATAGCTGGACCCAGACCCTTTATGATCCAAAATGACCCATTAATCGAAATTTTTCGAACATGTAACCTAGTCCAATGATTTTATCGTGCCAAAAAAATGTTGCATACAAAGTTTCGTTAAAATCGATCCACCTGTTCTTTAGATATAGCTTGACCATGACCCACAAATGACCCTCATAGTCAAAATCTCTCAAACATGTGATTTTGCCCATTAGTTTTCTCATGTCAAAAAACTGTTACATACAAAATTTCGTTATAATCGATCACGCCGTTCTTTAAATATAAATAGCTTGACCCAGACTCTTAATGACCCAAAATGACCCATTAATCGAAATTTTTCGAACATGTAACCTAGTCCAATGATTTTATAGTCCCAAAAAAATGTTGCATACAAAATTTCGTTAAACTCTATCCACCTGTTCTTTAGCTATAGCTTGACCATGACCCATTATGACCCATCATGACCCACAAATGACTCTTATAGTCAAAATATCTCGATCGTGTGACTTAGCCCATTAGCTTTCTCGTGTCAAAAAACTATTACAGGCAAAATTTCGTTGAAATTGATTCTGCGGTTCTTTAAATATTAATAGCTTGACCCAGACCCTTAATGACCCAATATGACCCATTAAAATTTTTTCTCGAACATGTAACCTAGCCCAATGTTTTTCTCGTGCCCGAAAACCATAGAATGCAATTTTTAGTCAAAATTGCGTGAGAAAATCTCTAGATAAAAATAGCATGACCCACAATGACCCCAAAAATGACCCACTAACCGAATTTTCTCGAACATGTTACCTAACCCAATGGTCTTCTTGTAATCCAAAGCGATAAAATATAAAATTTGGTCAAAATCGTTAGAGCCGTTTTTTTGATAAAAATGGCTTGACCCACAATGACCCCAAAATGACCCACTAATCGAAATTTTTCGAACATGTGACCCAGCCCAATAGTTTTCTCGTACCAAAAAACGGTTGGGTACAAAATTTCCTTAAAATCGATCCAGCCGTTCTATAGATATAAATAGCTTTATCCTGACCCATTATGACCCAAAATGACCCAGTAATCGAATTTTCCCGAACATGGGACCTAGCCCAATGGTCTTCTCGTGCCCGAAAATGGTAAAATCCAAATTTTTGCGAAAATCGTTAGAGCCGTTTTTGAGATAAAATTTACACCCCCCCCCCCCCCCCCCACACACACACAATTTTTGCTCGCATTATAGTATAAGATTTAAAATATAATAATGAAAACATTCTTTTAAAATCATGTATGAAAACATAAGTAATAAATATTAATCTAAAATACAGATTTCTGATTGCAAAAGATTTTCAGATATTAGCAAAATAATGTTATCTTTTCAAGAAAAATGTTAAAAGATTTTCTATTTTGATATTTAAAACACATATAATTAAATAATCAAAGAAATTTTTACCTGTGAAGCGCTGTCTAATAAAAAATTCGCCGATAAAAAACAAGAGTAATCAAATACGGGTTTTAACCGGTTTGAATTCATAGGCGAATCAAAGCACGTGGTTTTGTTTGGACTTAATGTAGGGTTACATTTTTGGCATCACCCAAATCATTATAGTTCACCTCCAGTATATTCTTCCTCCATGACTCCACCTTTTCCAGAAACATAATTTCATTTTTTGTACAATATGCCAACGAGACCGTAAGGATAAATTTTCTTCATATACCGGTTCAGCTGGCGAAGTAATAACATCTCCAATTAAAAAATGAGATGGAGTCAATATATTGATACTGTCTATGCTATCATTATCAATTGCTACTAATGGTCTAGAGTTTAGAATAGCCTCAATTTGAGTCAAATATGTGTAAAATTCTTCAAAAGTTAAATTAGTATTACCAATAACACGTTTAATATGAAATTTTACAGAACGAACAGCGGCTTCCCATAGTCCACCAAAATGTGGACTTACTGGAGGAATCATATGCCACTCAATATTTCTTTGAGACAAAAAATAACAAATTTCTTCATTACTTTCAATATGACAAATAAATTTATATAAATCTGAAAGTTGCCCCTTAGCACCTACAAATGTTGTAGCATTATCACTATATATATGCTGAGGAGCTCCTCTTCGAGAGCAAAATCTGTTTAATGCAGCAATAAATGCCTCAGCAGTCAAATCACTTACCAACTCTAAATGTAGAGCTTTAGTGGCAAAACAAATGAATAAAGCAATATAACATTTGGTAGTTTTAGCTCCTCTACCTCGATATTTCAAAATATTAATAGGCCCCGCATAATCGATTCCACATGCAGCAAATGGCCTGTTAGGAGTAACTCTGTTAAGAGGAAGATCTCCCATTAATTGTTTGGAAGAAGCTGTTCTATATCTACAACAAGTAACACATTTATAAATACAATTTTTAATTATCTTCCTGGCACATACTATCCAATAACTCTGTCTTATGATGCCCATTAATAAATTTAACCCAGCATGAAAATGCATAACATGAAAATATTTAACAATTAACACACTTAATTTATGCTGAGTTGGCAAAATGACAGGATGTTTTGCATTATATTGGAGGGGTGAATTTCTCAGCCTACCTCCCACCCTAAGCAAACCATCACTATCAATAAAAGGACTAAGTGAAAAAAGAGAACTTTTTTTAGAAACAGGTCTATTTGATCTAATACAACTAATTTCATCTCCGAAATATAGCTGCTGAATATAAGAAATAATCAAATTACCTGAATGTCTTCTTTTGGTTATTGATAAAGGAAGAAATTTACCTTTATTCAAAGGACTGGTGTTCATTTTGCCAACTTTCTGCTTACAATTTTTCACAAACCTAATACAAAAAGCTAAAACATCAACAATTTTAGTAAAAGAAGAATATTTTTCAAAAAGCATATCTATCACAGAATTATTTACAGTTACTGGAAAACAAAATTTAGATTTTTTCTTCTCTTTATTCACAGTATCTAAATTAGTTTTGATTTGAGGTTGTTCAGGCCAATGTTCTTGACTTAAAGAAAGCCATTTTGGGCCCTCCCACCAAAGGGAACAATCAGGAAGATCCTTGGGAGGTAACCCTCTGGAAGCAATGTCAGCTGGATTTTCCTTGCCTGGAACATACCTCCAACAGTCAGATGGAACAGAATCCAAAATTTCGGAAGTTCTATTAGCCACATAAGGTTTCCAATACCTAGGATGAGATGACAGCCAAGATAGAACTACTTGAGAGTCTGTCCATGCATAAAATTTAATAACGAAGGTATTCAAAATAGTCACTAGTGTAGAATATAATCTAGAAAGTAATAAAGCACCATTTAGCTCAAGTCGTGGTATGGAAACAGATTTAAGTGGTGCTACCTTGCTTTTAGCAACCAATATGGTCACCTTTGACTTTATTTCACCAGGTTGTACCACATAGATGACTGCAGCATATGCTGATTCTGAAGAGTCACAAAAACCATGCAATATGATTTCTTTACTGGAACATTGGATCCATCGTGGAATTTGAATAGAACAAACTTGTTCAAATTCTTGTTGGAATTTTTTCCAATTTGCTTGGAAATTTTCAGGAAGAGCAGTGTCCCAGTCTAACTTCATTAACCATAATTGCTGGTAAAACATTTTTATCGCAACAGTGCAAGGAGCCAAAAATCCCAATGGATCAAATAATTTAGCTGATTGTGAAAGAAAATTTCTTTTAGTTATGTTATCATCAAATTGTAAATTAACTTTAAAGATGAAAACATCATTTGTAGAATCCCAACTAAGCCCTAAGGCTTTGGAGCAATCATCAGGATGAATTTCTAAGTTTGTTGACTCAAGAGAATTTGAAGATAAATGAGTCAATACATCAGAAGAATTAGACCTCCATTTCCGTAAATGAAAACCTCTATTTTCTAAAGCCAGTGAAAGTTTATCAATCACTCTAATAGTTTCTTCACTTGAGATTGAACCTGACATACAGTCATCAATATAGAAACTATCTTTAATAATTGAAGCTGTAACAGGATCATCGTTTTCTATGTCCTTTCCAATTTGAAATAAGCAACGAGTTGCTAAAAATGGAGCTGATGCTGTTCCATAAGTGACAGTTTGCAGACGATACTCCTTTAAATCTGAGTATGCTGATTCTCGCCAAATAATACGTTGTAAATCTTGATCTTCTGGAGCAATCAGAATTTGTCTATACATTTGCTGAATATCAGCGGTAAAAGCAACAGGATTTGTTCTAAATCTAATAAGAACTGTGAAGAGATTTGGTTGAGGAATTTGTCCAACTGCCAAAACAGAATTCAAAGAATTACCATTAGGTGGTTTGCATGTACCATCAAACACCACCCGTAACTTTGTAGAAATAGAACCACTTTTTATAACAGAATGATGTGGAAGGTAGTATACTTTGTTGTGTGTAGGATTTGAATCTTTGTCAACAGGTGTCATGTGACCAAAATCTTCATATTCATTCATAAATTTTCTGTATTCATTCTCAAATTTTTTATCAAACTGAAATTTTTTCTCCATAGCAAACAATCGTGAAACTGCCATAGATTTAGAATCTCCTAATGTTATTACATCTTTAAAAACTGGCAACTTAACTTGAAATCTACCTTCTGGAGTTATCTTATAAGTCGAACAAAAATGTTGTTCACAAAATTTTTCTTCTTCAGACAAATGAGGATTTTTAATATCTATTTCTTCTGCTTGCCAAAACTTTTGTAATAATAAATCAACATTTAATTCATTTTTTACACTAAGAAAATGTGAATTGATACTAGAAGAATATTTACAATTAGATTGCAATTTTCCAGCTACCACCCAACCAAACATAGTATTTTGAGCAATTGGCTCATTCTCATTACTAACAATTTTACCATATCTTAAAATAGTAAAGAAACAGTCAGATCCTAGAATAATATCACATTCTTGTGGTTTCATGAAATCTTCATCTGCTAAGGTAATATTCTTAAGATAATCTATGTTTTTTGTATCAAGCAATTCTGCAGGTAATTGAGATGTCACTTTAGGCAGAATGTATGCCTGTACCTTTAAGGATTCATTTGAAAGCTTTGATCCAACTTTGAGAGTTACTGAACCTCGAGTTTGTCCAGCTGATACTCCAGTAATTCCATTTAAAAGAATTCTGTCGTTCTTCCTTTTTAATCCTAAAATTCTTATAACATTTTCACTGACAAACGAACATTCTGATCCAGAATCCAGCAAAGCTCTAAAAGAGTAAGCTTTGTTTTCATTATCATATAGTAAAACTTTAGCAGTAGGTAGAAAAGAAACACATTTAGAATCATTAAAAGAAGCACTAGAATTAATTTGCAATTCATGAGATGTTGACTCATGTGCATAATTTTCATTTAACTGATGATCCTTATTCTCAGATGAAACGGGAACTACTTTATTTTCAAATTTAACAGAGTAAGCATTATTACTTTTATTTTCTTCATGTAAGAGTGTATTGTGCTTACTTTCACACTTAAAACATTTTAAATGAGAATTTGGACATTCCTTAATTTTATGCAAGTTTAAACATAGAAAACAACAGTTATTACGCTTAATAAAGTTTTTTCGAGCAGCAACATCCATGGATTTAAATTTGATACACTTATACAGTGGGTGTGTTCCTTGACATTTTAAACAAACTTTTGATTTGTCATTTGAATTATGTTTGGAACCTACAAAATTTGAGCTTTTGGAATGTTTAATATCATTTCCATTGCTAGAGATGAGTTCTAAAGAAGAACATCTTACACTTAAGAAATCAAAAAATTCTTGTAAAGAGGGAAATTCATTTTCTGCACTTTCAATAGACCACAGTCTTCTACTTTCAGGATCTAGTTTTTGGAATAATAAATATATTAGCCATGGGTCTCTACTTGTAGCTTCATCCCCAACAGCTTTTAAACCCCTAATAACTTCATCACTTATGTTCAACAAATTCCTGATATTTATACTATTTGGATGCAGAACTGATTTTTGTTCTAAAAATAATTTAATCAAAGAATTTACTATTTGTTTCTTTTTGTCATATCGGTTTAGCAATTTATCCCACGCTTCTTGATAAGAATCATTAGAAAGAGGAATATGTTTAATCAATGTAGCTGGTTCTTCAGAAAGTAATCCTTTAAGATATTGAAATTTCTGAATATTACTTAAACCTGCTTGTGAATGAACAGTGGAAACAAACATATCTTTAAAATTTGTCCATTCAGAAAATTTTCCAGAAAATACTGGAATGTTTAACTTAGGTAGTCGAATATTACACTGATTAGGAATATTAATAGAACCACCTTGAGTAGAATTGTGCGTTATAGCATTAATAACTTCAGTAGAATTCAAAGAATCCAATTTGTTTTGGTATTTAGTTTTTAACTGAAAATACCTCTCTTCAAATTCTGCTAACTCTGAATCTTCATCATTTAAGCTAGAATCTAATCTTAAGAATTCTTTAAGTAAATCATCTAATCTCTGTAACCTAATCAAAATTTCATTTTTCGTATTCACATTCTCAAAACTATTCTCTAATCTAGTTACAGAGCCTTTAACCCTACCTCTCTCAATTTTAATTTGAGCTGCCTTTTTTTCATAATCTTCCATTTTATACAATTACTTAAAGCAGAATGATTTCCAAAATAAAATTTAATCAAATTAGCTTCAAAACAAAACTAATCAAATTATACTTCAAAATCAAAACTAATCAAAAATATACCTTGAAATCAAAACTAATCATAATTGCTTCAAAACAATAATAATCAAATAAAATTCAAAACCTAAACTAAATTAAATCAAAAACAGAACAAATCAAACTCAAAAATAGAACTTCTGTATAATATTCTATCACTTAAGAATGCTGTTTCATATAAACAATGGAAGAATGTTCTGTTCTTAAATGTACATAAATTCAAAAATAATCTTCTAAATTCTTCAATGCAATATAATTCTTTATAGTAATCAAATATTCAAATTCTCAAGCAAATAAATCATAATGTTCTATAGAACAAGTAAATAAATCAATATGTTATTCTTCAGAACAATTCTATTCTTTCCAAGAACAATTATCAAAATATAATAATGCAGAATATTTATCTTATTTAATCACTTTAAATAAACTTAATTGTTCCTATATTTGCTAACTTCTCTAGCAAAATTAAACTTATGCTATAGCATCATAGAATATTAAAAATAAAAGTACTCACAATCTAGCCTAGGTGCCTCCACTTCTTCTCTGTTGAAAATATTCCAGTGAAAATGCTTGAGATTTTTTGTAATTTTTTTTTATTTTTTTCTTTAGCACAGCACACATCGCAATACTTGACAAACACAAATTTTCACACAAACTTTACAGAACATAGATCATTACATAAATCTTGCAGAACAATAAATTATAACTTCTGGTTTCATATTTAATCTATTATGAAAAATCTTCTAACTAATTCTTTCATCTGACATGAAAGGATGAATTCAAATAATAATTAATAACCCCAGCCAACTTTGGGCGAAGTTAATTAAAAATATATTAAAAAATTAACAGGTGAGTCAAGAGCACCTCTTGACCCCTTTAAGTCCCATTCTCAACTGAACTGTGACATCATAATTCTGACTTTAAAACAAAGCACAGAATTCATAGTGCTGCCACCTGTTATCAAACAGAATAACTAACACTTAAATTGTTCTAATTAAATTGGGTTCACTGAACACAAACTAAAGCTGACAAAACCAAACATATTTGATTTATCTAAACACGTTGAACATGAAACTTTTTTTTCCTTTAAAATACATTTGACATAAAAAAAAAAAAAAATCTTGAATTTGCTTTTCATCGCTAACCGATGATAAATCGCCAAATAACGAAATTTACATTATTTTTTTACGGACAGGGTAAGGAGGTTCCGCCGAATTTTTTTTTATAAACTTATCTATCCTCATGAGAAGAACATTCTGTAATTTTTTCAGATTTTTTGGAGTATGCCCGTATGGGGACCTTCCTTGTGAGAAGAGTTGAAAGTTATTGTTGGGGCTATGTGCAAGATGACGAAAATGCCTAATGTGGTCCTTAGTGTTGCATGCACCTTGCTGAGCACAGTGAAGAGAGACGGAATAATGTGTTTGTGGATAGAGGTCTGCACGGGCCGGAATTTCCAGGCCCGGCCCGGCCCGGCCCGTAAGAAAGTTATTTCGGCCCGGCCCGGCCCGTTGTAAAACTCAAAAGTTCGGCCCGGGCCCGGCCCGGCCCGTTTAAATTTTTATATTTTAGGCCCGGCCCGGCCCGTACAAAAATCAGCGAAAACAGGCCCGGCCCGTTTTGGCCCGTTACAATTTCTACGATTTCTAAAAAATTCAGATTTTTATCATATAACTAAGATTCCTTTAAAGAATACTGCATACATATCTATGGAATGGTTTTACAGTATATTTTACAGCAAATACACATTAACATCATTAATGATTACTTAGATTTTTAAGCTTTCAACATTCGAATAAAGATTCATTAAAAAATTAATATGGCTTAGAATAAAAGAAAAAAAAAGAAAGCTAAAAACATCGTTAATTTTGAAGCTGTTTAATAAAAGAAGATTTATAAATATATTTCTATATCATTTTATTATAGATTTCAAATCCAAATTCATTCTTAAATTCAAAGAAGCTCCTTTCTGATACATTTCTAAATTCATTTTTTTTCCCTCAGAAACGTATAAGATTAGCAGATATCTTTATTCAGAATCGAATGGCGTTATCCATTTTTTGATACAAGCAATTTAAGAATACTGCAAACAAATAAAATACTGTCATAATTAGCGTTTTGAATAGAATTTCCAGAAGCAATAGCAAGGGAAGGGAGAAAAACCTGCAATCATTTGAGAAACTATTATATCTCAACAAGGTTATACAAGTATTTTATTTACCAAAAATGAAAAACGCTATTCGATTAAAATCCCTTCAATAGTTAGGCTTTTCACTTTTATACTTTTACAATTTAAAATTAATCAGAAAATGTGTCAAACTTTCGCATTATTGAGAAATTAATTTATTTAAAAATCATCAAGAAGTATATATCCGAAGACTAAGCTAACATAAGTTCTTTATCGCTGTTAATAATTTTACAAATCACGTTTTCTGTCAATAATTAAGTCTAGTACCGGTCCGGCCAGTCTATATGTATAAAAATAATGCAAGTGTGATCTCGGACCGGCATGAGTCAGCTAAAAATATATTAAAACGGGTTACACATAATGTAAATCTCCGATGCCGATACACTGCGCATTTTTATATTGATGCTGTCAAATTAGTGTGGCCACATTTATACTTATTCTCGTTAAAATCATTTTCGTTGAAAATAGCTCATATTTTATCGTTTCTGCATAAATCTTCAGAACGGGCCGACAGGCCCGAAAATTTTTTTTATCGGCCCGGCCCGTCTGGCCCGCTCAATTTTTTCGCCGGCCCGGCCCGTTGAAAAAACTATTCTAAATCTGCCGGCCCGGCCCGCGGGCCGGGCCGGGTACGGGCCACGGGCCAAGCCCGGGCCCGTGCAGACCTCTATTTGTGGATAACATTCCAAAGTGTAATGTAAGACAGTATCTGGATTGTGATATTGTATTGTGTTGTAAATATCCAAATGTGTTGCAAATAAATATCCAATTTAATATTTATTTGAAGTATCCTGGTAAACTGATTCCCAATCTTTCATTGTGTACGGCATTAATTACTTACACTGGAAATGCTGGCATATAAATTAAGGAGTATTTATATCTTCATGTGCGGTGAATAAAAATCGGATTAATAGTTATTACAATATCGGCAGCATTTGTCACATTCATCACTTAAATGAAACTTACTTCACTCAAATGAAAAGAGCCGTTCTCTAATGCTAATCCTATATGGACAAAAATTTAGAAAGATATCTCGGTTGTATTTTAATATTTTTAAATGATTCTTTTTGCACTGGATAGCTAAGATCGATTAGTATGCCGGCCGTTTTTAACTTTTTCGATTTGGGTTGAAGACATTTTTGATGAGGGTGCTTTCTCTTTGCAAACCGGTTCCAAAAATGAAAGCGTCCTCCTAAAAAATATCTGTAAAGAAAAAAAAAAATAAAAAACGGCCTGCATTCAGATTAGTCTCAGCTATCCAATGCAAAAAGAACCCTTTAAAAATATTAAAATTCAATCGAGATATCTTTCTAAATTTCTTTCTTTCCATTTGAGTGAAGTAGCCCCTTAAGGTGCAACGCTAGGCACAGGAAAAAAAAAAAAACCAGGATGATAATTTAAAATCTATGGGGGCGTTCTTTTCAAATATCTCGCTAAAATTTTAATATTTTTACATGTTCTTTTTTTGCATAGGATAGCTGAAGACGAGCCCCAACCGGCCTAGTTTTTACTTTTTCGATTTTGCGTATATACAGTCGAACCTCGTTAATACGCGAATCAGGGGTCCGATCAAAATTCGCGTATTAAACGGATTCGCGTATTAACCGATGGTCGTGAATTTTCGTCGAGTGGTCTATCTAATGACAATCTATGCGGGGAAAAAAAAAAAAAAAAACATTATTTGCCCATTTTTAGCGTTTTAAGACATAAAATGATAATTTATTTATTTTAATCATTATGTGCTTAATAAGCAGGAACATTTGAAAGCTGAAAATTGAAATAACCGTTATTTTCTCAAGTAAAAATCCTATGTCTTTTCAAATTTAGATTTATTATATATGATGGGTAAAATTGAATAAGACAAACATAAAAATTTCTGCTAATCATATTAACTAAAACTAATGTTAACCAAATTGAAATCATTGTTAGCTATACAGAACAGATAGATGCGATAATAAATACTGTTGATAATAATAAAAAGTCAATTAAAAAAACTTATTGAAGTCAATAATGTCATAAAAGTTACTTTTTGGAAAAGTAGCTCCCAATTTTGGCCTGTTTGACATGCGGTCGCACTATCACCATGATGTTTTCCGCCTTATTTAGGTAGTGGTAAAGTTCGGTTGTTGAGGGTCCTTCGACCAGTGACGTCGCATATAGAGCTGTGCAAGGTGACGTCACGAACAGGTTTTTGCTGCTGCTGTAGGACAACCATCGCTGCCTTTATCAATGCTTTTTGTGTTTGTGTGTCCTACAGCTTTCTTCATTGTTCTCCAGTAAAAGTCACGTGATGTGAACTGCTCTATTGTCTTAGGAAATTGAATGCCTGTGTAACTTTGGAGAATGGGGATGTGGCCGGAAGCGCAGGTTCATCGTCTTCTTCCTCCTGATCCGGTTTGTCAGTTGCAGTTGCATCGGCAATGATATCCTCAAGGCTTCTAAATTCGGAGGTAACTAGATCTTTGTGGATATTAATGAACATGGCTAAATGGACAAAATTTTAGCCTATAGTTTTTTGTGCGGCCAGCCAAGCTTCTTCAATATTAGGGTGCGAGGTTGGATCTGTATAAATGATGTCCTCGCTACTTCCGGAACCCGCTTTGTTAAAGCAATTTGTAATTGTTGTTGGTGTGACACTCTCCCATTCTGCAGTAAGCATATGTATAGCGTCGAGGGCTGTAATTGGACGACACTCGTAGCAAGAAGGATTGTTACCGTGTTTCATTTGATGATGGTATCGCCGACGACGCGAATCTTGAAATTTACTTTGGCGCTGTTAGTTATTCCTTGTTCTATTGGCTGGGTCACACTAGTAGAAATTGTACTTGGACATTATTCAGGTCTTCATTATCTTCTGGGTGCGCAGGGCAGTTGTCCACAACCAATAACACATGACGCGATTCTTTTCTTATACGCCAATCAAAATTACGAAGCTATGTTGTAAAAATGTTGTCCGTCATCCATGCTCTACGCTTGCTTTAGTACAGGCAGGGGAAATTCTTGATATTTTTAAAACATAGTGGGATGCGTGATTTCCCTAGGACCAGCAGCTTTAATTTATCTGATTCAGCAGAGTTGGCAACGAACAGAATAGCTAACTATTCCGTTCGTTGCTCAGTTTGCCTCCATGATATGTTTCTTCTTTTATGGTCATTGTTTTATTGGGTGTCAGTTTGTAAAAAAGCCCAAATTCGTCCACGTTGTAAACATCCTGATTTGAGTAGTTTTTTTACAAGCTGTGAAAGCACATTAATTTTCCAACAGTGAACATCTTCAATGTTGACTGCAGATGACTCACTGCACGCTTGCTTTTATGCCGTATCGAATTTTAAACCGATCCAGTAACCCGTTTGAGGCATTGAAATTTAGAAATACCATTTTTGCTGCGATTTTAGAAACTTTTTCTTGTATAGCAAGCCGCTTATAAAGATATTCGTAGAGCGCGTTTGAACAAACCACCCGTGAAGGCCCTTTTCCATGTCCTCAAACTGGCGGTTTTTATTTTCCTGTTCTTTGTTTCTCCAACCACAGCTTGGTTAATGATGGCATTCCTATTCTTTAACAAAGTCCTTAAACTTGACTCAGGTATGCCTTTTTCTTTGGCGAACGCAGACTTATTTGAGATAGCTTGGACATCGTATTGATTTATAATTTATAAATTCTCGAGGATAGAGACAGCCTTTCGTTTAATATGTTTTGCTATTTCCGCCATAGTTAAGACTAGATTATAAAAGCATAGATAGATATCGTAAACTAGATAATACTGGGAGCGACAAGCGACTCTCTTCTTTTAAAAATATAGCAGCACTGATGAAACAGCGATTGGAAAGACCACATGATTAATTTGCGATTATAGCGCATGCTCCATCTATCGGTTCTATCGCTCTAATTTAAAGCAGGGGAAGGGGTCACATCATTTCTTAACAGTAAGAAAAAATTATTTTCATTTTTGCTTTTTATAAGACCTATCTGACTCGCTCAGACCGCTCCCGCGATGAATGAGCCTTACATGAACTTCAAATTTGTATGATTTTATAAATTTAATTCCCTTTTGTCTACATTTATATTTTTAAATGACAAAAAATGCAAGAAAAGTATTTAATTAAAGGTACATTCTGCTTTGCGTAATTAGATTTTTTGGACCAATGCGTACAGAAAGCGAGCGAAAACACGACATAACACTCAGGTTTTTACTCATTTCAAAACGGTTTGCAACAATTATTTTTTAATTTACATATTCTTAATTAGCGTCTCATGATAGGCCAAATCATAAGTTAAAAACCTCTAAATGCTGTATTTTTTAAAAATTGAATTTCTAATAATGTTTTACAAAGTGATTTTATTTACTATCCAAATGAAAACAGGTGTTTTTCAAAGCAGACATAATGTTTTTAACTTTTGCACAACGCTAGCTTCGTCTCTCTTAAGAAATTTCATTGGGAGAAATTTGATTGGACAGTCTTGTGCTAGACTCGGATCGGGGTCCAAATCTAGTCAGCGTGAGGTTTTGTGGGGAAAAATGCTGAATTTAATTGGGTTTAAATAATTATTTTATAAAAAATAAGTTAAATAATTGCTGTATAAAATGCTTGGGAAAATACTTCATCTAAAAACTCGTATGTTTAGAACTAATCTCATTCGCGTATTAAACGTAGGTTTCTCTTTCTAGGGACTGATAAAATTTCGCGTATTAAACAGGTTCGCGTATTAACCATTCGCGTATTAAAGAGGGTTTTTTATATGTGTAAGATATGAGAATTTCAAGGGACCAAAGAAAATTCGCGTATTAAGCGGTTTCGCGTATTAAGCAGGGCGCGTATTAACGGGGTTTGACTGTATTTTCTAGATATGATAGTTTCGGTTTCAGAATCGGTTTAAACCGGTTTTGAAAGTTAAAGTATTTTTTTTTTATCTGAAACCAAAACTGAAAAAGTAATAAAAAGAATATTGCCCAGTTAAACTGATGGCATTGAGCTCACAGGGTACGCATACTAATTGTACATTACAGACTTGTATTTTCGTTAATTCCGTTAGAAAAAAAAAATTAAGAAGGGGAAACAGCTCCCCCCTTTCTCCTTTTTCATACTTGATCATTGAACCTCCTAAACTATCAAGTACATGCTTTATCATATTAAAAAATCTATATCCAAAATTCAGAGCAAATCGGATAATTCTTAATAAAAACCCATTTAGCATTTATATAATTTAAGAGGAGCTATTCCCCTCTTTTATACTAAACCATTAAACTTCCAAAACTATTCAGAGTTTTGAACGAAATCTGACAATTCTGATTGAAAAATCCATTTATACAAGTTAAGGGGAGAGGCATTAGAACCCCCGTTCCCCCTGTTTATACTTATTCAATGAACACCTAATAACAGTCACGGATTCGCCTCATCAGAATGATCCTATATCTAAATGTTGAACGAAAACTCTTAATTCTGCATGAAAATCCCGTTTATATCAATTAAGGGAAGGGGCATGAGCCCCCCGTTCCCCCTGTTTATACTTATTCTATGAACACCTAATAATAGCCACGGTATCGCCTCATCAGAATGATCCTATATCTAAATTTTGAACGAAAACTGTTGATTCTGCATGAAAATCCCGTTTATATCAATTAAGGGGAGGGGCATGAGCCCCCCGTTCCTCCTGTTTGTACTTATTCAATGAACACCTAATAACAGCCACGGAATCGCCTCATCAGAATGATCCTATATCTAAATTTTGAACGAAAACTGTTAATTCTGCATGAAAATCCCGTTTATATCAATTAAGGGGAGGGGCATGAGCCCCCCGTTCCCTCTCTTATACTTATCGAATGAACTCCAAAAACTAATCAGGGAAGCGCCTTATCAGGATATACCTATATACAAAATTTCAAGTGGATCCGATATTTTTATCATGAGTTATCGCGTTACGCACGAACGCACGTACGAACGTACATACAGAACGGACGGGCACATAAGCTCTCAGGCTATGATAGCCTGTGAGCTAAAAACTAGGCCGGTTGGCGATCGTCCTCAGCTATCCTAAAAGCAAAAATAAAATCATGTCAAAATATTAAAATTTGAGCGAGATATTTGAAAAGAATGCCCCCGTAGACTTTGCATTATCATCCGGGTCTTTTCCTGTGCCTAGTGTGGGGGCGTAATTTTTTTTCCCAAGCACCTTCGTCGTTCCAAGCCCAAACTCGCACTCTGATTGGTTGTTGCTTTCGGCACTGTTTTCATGTAACTTGACGATAATCATACTTGGCGTAGCGATAGATGCTTCCGTCCGTTGAGTTTGATTTCCTTCCGAACCGAGTACAAAGTAACTTTTCTCTTGCAGCATTGTATTGGATGGAACGTGTCTTACTGAAAGCTGTACTCTTTAAAAGTTTTTACACACAAGAGCACAAGACCACGAGGATGAGAATGAAGGAAGAATAAGAATAAGTAGATTTGGTTTTAGGTTTACTCGTTCACTTACGAGCGAAGTATTTTTCGCCAAGTATGGTTATCGCCAAGTTACGTGAAAACAGTGCTGAGAGCAACAACCAATCAGAGTGCGAGCTTGGGCTTGGAACGACGAAGGTGCTCGGAAAAAAAAAATTCGCAGTGTGGGGCCTTAAGAAAATGAGCCCAACAATGCCATGATGAGCTAAGAAAAAGGGAGAAACGAAAGAGAAACAGGAAAAAGAGATGAATTTAATGCAATTCATGATCGAGTACATAACAGTATAAAAATTCTTCATTTCTTTCTTCTTGAAAGCCACACGTACAAGATAAGAGTCGCAATGATGGTGGCACCAATGATCGCTCCTACCACCAAAGGGATGCGGTAATCCTTTTCTGTAAAAGAGAAAAGAAATCTTTTAAGTTTGTATACAAAAGCTATATAATGCTTTAGGAGAGACTACACTGTAAAAAAGTTGACCCTTTTGCTGCATCGTCACTCCACGGCTTTTATAGAATTATCTCTCTTTTGATCCCTGATAATACTCCATAATAGGCTGAAGTAATCGTTTTCTATAAAAGCGGTGGAGTGACGATGCAGCAAAAGGGTCAAATTTTTTACAGTGTACGGATGGTTGATCCACTTTTCAAGGAGTAGGTTATGATTTCGACCTGTATGTATTCCTTGTTCACTCATAATTTCCCTAAATATGGACCGATTTTGATAATTCTTTTTTTGTTTGAAAGTATAAGATACCCATGTGATCCCATTTTAATTTCATTAAATTCTGATGATTAGAATTTCTTTTAGATAAAAAAATGTGGATTTAGTATTAAAAAAAAAAATACTGATTTGGCTCAAATTATCTTTCATTGTTGCAACCGTTTTCAAATCATAAGCATATTAAAACTATGCATTCATATGCGTTAGCGCAAAATTTTCGCCAAACTTGATTCTTTTTTTGAAGCCGGTTAGAATTTTTTTTAAGCATATTTTATTACGAAATGATTTTTAACTTTTTAAATAGTCAACCTAGATCAAAGTTTTATGTATCATTTTATTTATTATACAATTAGCTATCAGAATAAAACTATGACATAAGTGTAATACGTAAGAAATTTGAAAAAAAGATCGATTTTAATAATGAGAAAATGAGTCAAGGCTTCCCCACATATGGAAGGCTTGACCCACTGTATTTTATATTGAAATGTTGGCAATAATAAACAAATATAGATATAAAATAAATTTAAAAAACAAAATACCTTAATTCTACAAGGTTTAAGCAAATAAAATAAATTTCAGAAACCCAGAAAATCTTTATGCTACAAGAGTTAACAGTTTTCAAAAAACCAGAATACCTCTATCCTTTAGCTGATATTACTCGGCTGCTTTTTTAAATTTTTATAGTTTGACTTGTAACTTTAAATTTAAATACAAACATTACCGAAATTTTGTCTCATTTGGAACTTTAGTAGGGGAAAGTCGGATAAAACCGGGACCCTAATGTTTTTCTTCATATTATTGTGCAGTATGAGAACAAAACAGTCAAAATTTGTGTTAAAACGATAAATTCTTTCCTTAGGAAGAAAAAAAGTATTCATTCATTCACGAAAAACAGAAATTGAAATCATAACAACACTTTTTTCAGATGTGTGCAATGCCCCGTTTTTGTCCGACTAGGGCGGATAAAATCGGGAACTGAAAAAAATAATTAAAAGCACATTGTAATTTTGAAATAATGCAATTTATTAAAGGAAAATTGACACATTATAATGAATGTATATGAAATCAACACAAAATAAAAATGAGTTAAGTTATGCTTTCAGAGTTAAAATTGTTAGGCTCAAAAATCACAAAGAAAGTTCGATCTTGTTCATTTGCATTGCTGCATGCTTCATATGCCCACCCTCTGCAATGAAGGCACTGTAACCAACTCTCCTTAGCATACTTCAGCAGATGCATGCTTCACTTTCATCTTTCTCCTCGTTTGATCTTAAGGGTTTTTTTTTCTTAAGACTTTTCTTTTTCACATCAGTTTTTCTACTTTTCTTTTCTGTCATCTTGGAAAGCTTCACTTCAGGGTTAAGTACTTGTTTTGTTTTTCCATATTTTCTTTTTCTTCTTGTTCGAGTTCCGATTTTTAGGGGATTGAAATAAGGATAGATGTTGCAATAGAAATGATTAAAAACAATCTTCTATATAACAATTTAATTAAAATAATATTTTGTATAGTTTTTAAATATTTATACATCGTCAAACAATGCATAAACAAGATAATTCTAGTTGAATCATTCAAATAAATGAGTTGTCCAAAACCGGAAACGTCCCGGTTATGTCCGACCATCTGCATTTCGATGAAATGTTACTCTAGCGTTGTTCGGATAACTCGTAGACACCAATACAAAACGTTAAAATAACGAGTAAATAATAGACTATCATACTTTATACTTACCTAATTTAAATCCTTAGGTATTCAGGATTGGGAACGTAATAATGCAGACGTCGAATTTTTAACATTTTCAAGTGAAATCTTAAAAAAAATCACCACAGCGAAATGAATTCATTTACACGACTTCTGGTTACTGGGAGGTAGCATGCCGCTCGCCTAAAACTAATTCTAAAAGTTTCAGCTAGATACCGCCGCAAATAAAGTCATAAAGCTTGGTTCCCTGTTTTATCCACCTACACGGTTTTATCCAACTTTCCACTACTATTACCAGAGACATGTGAATAGGTGCATTTTACTTATAACAGCCCTTAACAAAATGTTAAGCATAAAAACAATATCCTATTAATTAATATCGCTGTAAATTCACTTTTGAAGGAGTAGTCAGACCGCTTCACAGTAATTATGTGCTAATTTCTGTCCCACGACATTCTATCTTTGAGCATGGTAAAACCCTCCCTCACATTGATTGGGTCAAGCCATTGACTTTCTCATACGTAGACGCCAAATCCCATTGTTATCTCGGCATGGTTTCGAATTCAACATCTTTGGCGAAAAGATGCTGTTTTTTGGCGGTGATCGCTTTATTGGCAACTTTCAGATTTCACAAAGAGAAAAGAAGAAGTGCGGTCCAATTCAAGACGAACAAAGCAATATGAGTTTCGGCGGGAGAAAAACCGGTTTGGCGTGCTAAATCTTCCCTCCGTCACGTGACGGAAGGCAGACATATCGGCCTACGAAAAGGTTGCCATTTTGGTGTCTACGTAGGTATTATAGGTCATTGGGTCAAGCCTACCCACGTAGCCATTTTGTAATCAATAGCACATAGTTATTTTAAGCCTTATTTACTGTGCAAACTCCATGCCTAGAATGAAAGCTCAATATTTGTACATTAGTTAAAAACTACTTACTGTAATTTCCATGAAATATTTTATCTGAAAAACTCTAACTAAATATTTCTAAAAAACTCACCTTTTATGTTGAAAACACATCACAACTGATTCTGTCTCTACCTGTTTCAATTATCTGATGAAACGAAGGTTGCTGTTTGACCATTCCATTAGCTTTGATTACCATCTAGCAATAAAAGTCTGAAACACAGTTAAATATGAAAAAGGACGAGTAGAAGCATCTCGTATGGCCAACCATCCCTATTCTCCCCTATAGTACACTGTTCTTCAAAAGTTGAGGTATAGTGCCAAAATACATAATAGTAAACTGGAAAGGCGAACATTGTTGGATCTAAGACCTTTCGCTAAAACTGCCAACGCTCTCTATTGAGCTAATCTGGACAGTCAGCTAGCCGACACAATTCATCCAGGAAACCGTTTTTGGTAGTAGCATCTGCACAATATTGAAAATGGTACAAAAATTCGCTATGACAGCCCCCACTTCAGCCAGAATATTTCTAAATTAAAGGAGGACATGCTGGTCAAAGCCAAAAACATATATGAAAACTTTGGTTCAATTCTTTACGTCATTTTTTTTTTCGAAGATACAAAGAGGACATGCGGACACACACACGAAGAGACAGACATTTTGTAAAACCATGTCTTTTGAGATCTCTAATTCCTGAAAGGTATAAATCCGCAGAAAAACCCGAAGTGGAAAAAAAATTTCGATTACAATACTTTCTTTTTTAGAAAGAAGAAAGCAATATTTAATGGACTTTACCCGAGGCTAACGAAAAAGGCAGGCTACCGCGGTGCATCCTTCTTATCTTTTTTTACAGACTGCTAGAATGACGTGATGCTCTTTTCGTACATCTTCATTGGTGCATTCGAAAATCACGTGACTTCTGCAGTCTGTAAAAATCATAAGTGGAATGCACCGCGGTAGCCTGTCTTTTTCGTTAGCCTCGACTTTACCCATGTGACGTCAAAGTAGTTATATAAAAGAAAAACATTAATAAGCGTTCAGAATATTTTAACGCTGCTCCCCCTTCATCCAATAAATAATCTTTTTCGGAGGATACATACCAAGAAAGGCGGCTGTTGCCATTCATGGGTAAAGTCCATTTCACGAAATATGAAAATATTTTAGAAAACATTTCTGTAGATTAGTCTTGCTTTACTCAAAATGCGATGACATCACGGGAATTTTACTATAAATCAGCTAATGACACTGTGTAACTATGCAGCGCCTGTTTGTAAGTTGCTTGGACGAGAATGGACATTTACAGCGCTTATGAATGACGGCGTTATCGCATTTTACATGAATATATATTAAAAATCTCGCTGTAAAATCTTAATTATTATTAAAAACCTTCAAAAAATCTGTGTTCGACTGAGAGTAAAACTCTTTGTAGTTTTGATTGCTTGTTGCCTTGCACAAGAAGCAAAAAAAAAAAAAAAAAAAAAAAAAAAAAAAAAAATTTTGTTTTGATAATTTTGTGATATTACATACTTTTTGATGTCATGCATAATTTACGGGTACACAATTTGAATTTGCACTTACCTTTTATGAGACACTTATTGTCCTGTTGTGTGTACTTTCTGGTGTCGCAGGCGCAAGTACTGTTTGTAGAACACAGCCCTCCAGGGTACTTGCATTGTTCGTTGTAGATACACTCGTTTCCCGTCTCATTAAAACCTGGAAAATAAAAATACATCATCAATGTTATTTAATAATAAGTACGAAAGTTTTCAAAAAGTATGGCATCACCAACCAAAAGGCTATAAATTGCTGTCACTTGGATTTGCTAATAAATTACAAACAAGGTGCGTTTAGTAAAAATTGGAAGTAAAGCTAGGGGCCAATGGTATACTATATTGGAAATTTCCAGTTACCATCTCAATACCGATGTCAAATAGCAACAGATATAGTCCATACTTCAGAAGGAACACCTGTGAATATCGCGATGCTATTTTTTATGCTTGCCCATAAAATCAGTGGTGTGGAGAGTCCTCTCAGTGGGGGAAAGTTACTATGAAGAGAGATTATTACTCACCGACACATATTCTGGCAAAGACCAAAATGATGGGGAGAAACATTGAGGCCAAATCGGTCTTACGGTATTTTGGTTCCTTTATGGTTAAATGGACACTACTGGTCGGCTTCGTTACGTTTAGCGCTTTCTAAATCAGACGTAAAACTACGGCCGGTTATTAGGTTGCCGAGAGACGACATACGCAGTGTGCGTGCTGGCACATCATTATCCTATAGATAATGCCCAAGTGATGAGTTTTGACGTCACGCTAGATCGGAGCATAGTCTTTTCAAGAGGTTTTACCCAAGTCATGTCAGTTGTGGGTATTTTGAAGGAAAACACCAGTAAACGTGAAAAACAGTTTAACACAGCTTCCCTCCGTCTAGTAAACAGTCCTTTTTGGAGCGTATTTACCCGCAGAGGCGTGACTGTCGCAAATCGTGGATAAAGTTCATACAGGCCAAATAGCTACATTTACTTCGGCGAATCATGTGACCAGTCGAAGAAGGTTGAATTGTAGTGAAACCAAAAAATAAACTAACAGACGCCATTGATACTGTTCTTAAACATTTAACAGTTGATGGTATCAACTCTCGATTTTCGCATAAAGTTATACATCATTTTCAAGTTATTTTGAAATCCAGAAAGAATGAACAACGTTAAAAAGCACAAATTATATATACAAAAGGTGCAAGCAGGTATTTTATAATTTCTGAAGGTTGAGCAATGTTATTTCACCATTGATGGCGAGCTGTAAGGCTTATCTATACATACAGTGTTGAATTCAGATTGTGGCCCGGAGGGGGGAGACATTCTCCCTCCCCTGGATCACTGAAATGTCTCCCCCGGAAAATTTTAAAATTTGCGTTTTCAATGGTCAAAAAGTATAATTCCCGCCCCCCCCCGGAGCCACCGAAGTCCCTCCCGGAGAAAAGTGTCTGAATCCAACACTGTATACATAGGATTAGAATTAGCGAACGAGTCTTTCTAAGTGACGGAAGTTGCCCTTAAGGGGACACAGTATCTTGAAATTAGTCAAAATAATAATTCTTTTTTTTTTTTTTTAATATTAATTGAAAGCTTTTTTAGTTCTGAATATTTCTTCTCTTTTACATATACGACCATAATATCGCGAGATATTCTAAATCTTTTTAATAAATTTGAGGCAATTACCCATATAAATGAAGACTTTAAATTGATTTTTCACCGTGTTCCTATTTTCATAACTTGTTGTTCGATAAACACTAAGGCTTTCTTGCTAATTTACATTAAAGTTTATTTTTTTATTTTTTTATTTTTTTTTACATCTTTATGTAATATTTAATATTTTTGTGTATGTATTTAACATTCGAGTTTGTTGCTATTTTTAAAAAACTATTAAAATTGAAAGTTTGTTGATCTTTTCTTTTATACATATACGTGAGAAAAAATTCATATTAAATATAAAATCTTTTACATCTAAAAATCCATATACAGTTTTTTTTTTTTTTTTTTTTTTTTTTTTTTTTTTTGTAGTATATTCTAATGAATGTGGGGGAAAAATCTAAGTCGAAATATTCATATTTGTAAAAATAGTAGTGATTTTAAAATAGTTGATAAAAAAAAAAAAAAAAAAAAAAAAAAAAAAAAAGGCTGTTTTACATTTCTTTTCTTTTAATTTTATTTGATTTTTAGCATTAAATCTATGGATAATCATTAAGTACAAATGTGCCATCACACATATTACAATATTATTTGAAATTGAAGAGATGGCTTCAAATTCTCCCCTTAAGGGAGCTGGTCACTCTTCAGAACTTCCCTCACTAATGTAAAATCTATGGATGTTTGATGCATTCGTATATTTAAAATATCAGTACTGCTTGGTTATCCCGTCGACCAATGTCGCCAAATTATATAAATTGACATAATTTTTATTTTAAATAACGAAAGAGCAAATAAATTGGCATAATATTAATAAAAAGTACGGTACTAATCTGTTATCCCGTCGACCAAAACACTATCGCCAAACTATAAGATTAAATGCCAATAATGGATGATCGTGAATGTCACATTCAATGACATTAAATACGATACACGTGTTTAAAACGTCATTAAGTGATTTTTATTTCGACTTTTTATTTGTATTTTTATTAATATTCTACTAATTATTTGATTTTTTATTATTTAAAATAAAAATTACGTCAATATGTATAATTTGGCTAATAGTTTGGCGATTTGTATAATTTGGCGAAATCGGTCGACGGGATAACAGAATAGTACCAAAAGTACAAATAAAGCATCGAAATAAAAATAATTTGATTTGACGATCAATCATTTGGCGACCAATTTCGCCAAATTATATAAACCGCCAAACTACTCGCCAAATTATGTAATTTGACATAATTTTTATCTTAAACTAGCTGAACCCGTCGAAATTCGACGAAAAAGAAAATATATTAGATATGATACATATTAGTCATTGTGTATATACACTATATTGCCATTGATTATGGGACACTTGCGATTTTAGACATTTTACTAAATATCTAGAAAAATACATGAGGAATCATCTCGAAACTCTTAGTGTATAAATATAATAGTATACGTCATACATCTCCGTGAAGATTTTTTTACCGAAACTTCATAGGGGACCGTCAACAAATTAAAAAAGAATGAATATCTTTTGAATAACCCTGTCAAAACTAATGTAGCAAAAGCGCTCAAACTCTAGATTATGATTGAATGCCTTATTGTAATACACTGTGTTCATTTTTATGCAAATAGCATGCATACTCGCAGAGTAATTAAGGTTTTTATAAAAATGGCCCCAAATTTTTCCAAGTTTTTCCCTTATAATTTTCAGAGTTCTTAATATAAAATAATATTTTTTTCAGAAAATATGACAAACAACATTGCACACAGTACCCCGTAATCAGAATTAAAAAATAATAAAAATTGTATGAAAAATGAGTAGGTTTACTAAATAATTTTTTACTGCGCATGCGTCAAAGATATCAAAATTTCATTTGCATATTATGTTAGCTAAATGTATAGAGCAACTTTTGTAAAAGTCTCAAAATTATGGCTTGAAAATTCTGAAAGTAATCGTCTATAGAAAAAGGACAAAATCTGTTGTTTCCAAAATGAAGCAAAAAATGAGGGATTTTATCCAAACGTAGTCGTAACATCCTGTATTGTGTATTCTATATTGACACTAATCAATGAAAATATGGATACAACCCCTTTGTTTTTGCTTCATTTTGAGAATAACGGATTTTCAACTTATTCAATTGACAATTATTTTCAGAATTTTCAAGTTATGATTTTGTGACTTTCACAAAAGTTGCTCTATACATTTAGCTAACATAATATGCAAATGAAATTTTGATATCGTTGACGTATGCGCAGTAAAAAATTATTTAGTAAACCAACTCATTTTGTATACAATTTTCATTATTTTTTTAATTCTGATTACAAGGTACTGTGCGCAATGTTGTTTGTCATATTTTCTGAAAAAAATATTATTTTATATTAAGAACTCTGAAAATTATAAGGAAAAAACGTGGAAAAATTTGGGACCATTTTTATAAAAACCTTAATTACTCTGCGAGTATGCATGCTATTTGCATAAAAATGAACACAATGTATTACAATAAGGCATTCAATCATAATCTAGAGTTTGAGCGCTTTTGCTACATTAGTTTTGACAGGGTTATTCAAAAGATATTCATTCTTTTTTAATTTGTTGACGGTCCCCTATGGAGTTTCGGTAAAAAATCTTCACGGAGATGTATGACGTATACTATTATATTTATACACTAAGAGTTTCGAGATGATTCCTCATGTATTTTTCTAGATATTTAGTAAAATGTCTAAAATCGCAAGTGTCCAATAATCAATGGCAATATAGTGTATATATATATATTAGACTAGCAGGCTATGCCCGCTTCGCTGGTCCATATTTCCAAACAAACCTTGACTCAAAAAAAAAAAAAAAATGGTGATTTAAAAATTTTATTTTAAAGCAGTATAGACCACCCTGGAATGATCTTCCGCATTGCTGAAAATCATGCCAACGCCATTGCGATATTGTACTATAGTAAGTCGGCGAAAATTTGGGCAATAAAGCACCATCTCTTTTATTTTATCATTTATAGTAGAGTTTCGTATGAACATGAGACCGTTATGACAACAGGAATCAAAATATTCTCGAGTCATCACACTATTACATTAGAGGGCATTGCAATGATTAGTGACATTGATTATCAAACTCTATAAACTTTCGGATTGTACATTATCATTTCTTAGTTCTTAAAATCCTGACATCTGAACTTGCACTATGTGTAGTTCTGGTAGCCTACATACAATGTCATTTCATGTTACATTTTTTAATAAACGTCCTCTGCTAGCAGGTCTACTGTAGTTTCCTATCTGCCTTAATCTGTTCCAGCAAGAATAATAGAGTAAAAAATGTAAAGAATTATTTACAGATAAAGAAGAGTTTTTGTTTGTTTGTATTTATGACGGCCATTTATCTACACGTGGGATATAGGTCCTAAGGAAAGGGTGCCCTCCGTGAAAGTGGCAGACGAAGAAGGGTGTTTCACTTATATATTTAGTAGAACAATGAAGCATAAAAAGTGTGTTTTAAAGCTTTATTATTTGAATAACATTAAAATTACATCAGTTTCACTACCTCTTCCTTTTATAAAACAGTTGCTAACATGTAAACCGTTAATTCAGAATAATCTTGATGACTAAATTTTGTAGAAAAATAAGTCTTTAGTTTGCATCTAATAAAATCTTTCTACCTTCTGTAATCGATTCCATTATGATTTTTAGTGTCAAACATTAGAAGTGCTAGAAACGATATTGTTACAAATGTACCAGACTTATTTCATGTTTGTCCTCAAATAAATGTGAAATTTACGATCATCCATTATTGGCATTTAATGTTATAATTTGACGATAGTTTTTTGTTCGACTACTTGATTATTCCGTCGATCAATTTCGCCAAATTATACAAATGTACATAATTTTTATTTTAAATAACCAAAGAATCAATAAATTACTAAAATGTTAATAGAAATACAAATAAACATCGAATTAACATTGGTTGATGAAGTAACAATTACATATAACAAATTTAATGTGAAATGAATGTGACATTTACAATCATCCATTGACATTTAACCTTATACTTTAGCGATAGTTTTTTCGTCGATGGGATTATCAAGTATTACCAAATTATATAAACAAATTGTATAAACAATAATATTGCCAATAACATGTAGGTGCAGGTGTCATCTACGGATCCCGTTGGCGCGATTGCAGCAAATTGCGATTTTATGCCTCACGTGGTAATCCGGTAATAGTTGATTATTTTTGAGTAAATTATTTCATTATTTTTCTTTTCTCTTTTAAAATTATGTAAATTGTTTTGTTCCATAATTATTTATTGACTTAGTTTATTATTATTATTTCCTTTTTAAAAAAATAGAAAATAAAAATAAGTAATATAAATGTAATTGGTATTTGAAAACGCAGTGTTCTCCAAATTGGCATCATAAAAAAAAAAAAAAAATCACGCCAAGGTGATGCGTGTATAAAAGTGGAAAAATGTTTGCAATAATATAAACAAAAAAAACGTAAACAAATAATTAAAAAATCGCCATTTCGATAGTTTTTTAAAATAACATCAAGGTTAATTCTCCAGTCGGGCAGCAATAGTAAATTTTCTTTTCTTCGTCTATTTCATAATAAAAAAACATAAATTTAATAACTTCTAATTAAATAATTTGACTAATTTTCTGTAATCGGATGTATGATCTAAAAGTATCCTTAATACATAAACAAAACAGCGCAATAGTCATGTACGCGCCGAGGTCGGCAGGGTAATTTTTTACACTAATTTGGCGGAAAAATCGTTTTCGAATACCAGTTTCATATATATATTTAAATTATTTTCTGTTATTTAAAAAATAATAACAATTAGTATTTAAATAATAAGTATATGACAAAACAGTTTACATAATTTTAAAGAAGAGAAAGGAAATAAAAAAACATTTTATTAATAATTAAATAAACAATAGTGGGGTTGCCATGCCAGGCAAAATAACATCAATTTAGTGTCCATTAGGTTACCTCGGTGTGTATATGATATCTGTGCAAACAAAACTTCCGATAATATAACAAATGACGTCATATTTATTTTCCTTTGAAATTTTTTTTATTTTAATTTTTCACGTGGATACTGTTCAACTAAAAATTAATTGCCGAGGAGAAATTATTTTCCATATATTGATTTTTTGGCAACTGAAAAGAAAATGGTTATTTTTTATCGGAAAAATTTTAATTGATTCTGTATGAAAAATAATGAAGTTTTGAATTATTAAGGAAAATATTTGAATAAATCAATTAAAAATTAGCCTATGTTCACCGGAAATTGTATAGCTTTCCAACGGTGAAAGAATTTTTCAAAACCGTCAAGTAGTTTCGGAGCCTATTCAATTCAAACAAACAAACAATCAAATCTTTCCTCTTTATAATACTAGCATACCCAGCCCGCTTCGCCGGGCTTAATTTGAATCCCCCGGTGACTCTCCCCGGACCATCGGCACTCCACGTGCGTCGGGTGAGCGTCAGAACAAACTTTCAGCATATACATATGGGTGGTTGTACTTGAATGCACAGACCTGCGCGTTTTTTTCTATCTTGCTTTTATACCTCTGGACCGAGTTGGCGCATTGCCAAGATTTGCTTCCTCTGGACCGAGTTGGCGCATTGCCAAGATTTGCTTTCACCTGTGCCTCAATTAATTATTCAATTAATTATCCTCGGAATTCCTTTTATTTATAGAGATTAGTATAGATATGATATATACACAATAAGATACTGAGCGGAATAAACTATTGCCACCTCTTAAAATAGGAATAATATAACTTTTCATGAAGAAGATACACAAACTTTAGAAAATAACAAAAAATAAAGAAAACAACTCATAAATCACAACATCAACAAATCTTTTTTAATGCGATTTCTAAACCTTAAACATTATTTAAATGCCAAATTATTTAGGAAGTTAATATAATAATACCTCAGGAAGGCGAATTCAAAAATATCTGCATAGTTTATTTTTTCTCCGTTTAAATATCACTTGGTAATTGTACAATCTATCTATATTATAAAGGCCAAACGTATCTGTGCGAAACGCATACGTCATTCTTCGAATGGCAACACTTTCTGATGAAATTTCACTTTTGCAATTTCCATTACTGCAATTTTTTTAACTCCTAGACATCGTACATTTTCAATCTTTACACCGTTGTGTAGGGAAAAATATGTACTTTTAAATGCAATTTGTTTGAAAACCGTATCTTAATTTGTTTTTGAGATATTAATTTTTTCGTAGTTTTTAATTTAATTTTTCTGGAAGTGGCAACTTGAGTACTCCATTTCTGTGCAAAGCATTACCAACTGGATATAATGGCCTGCGCATTTCGCTAAAAACCGCCGAAAAAGTGAAGCTGGATTCAGCTTCAAACTCTGAGCCATTTCATTGGATCACGTGGCACAAACCCTGCCCAAATTAGCATTTTATGAGCTGATTTCTGTTCTGAGCACATCGTCGTTGTTTTGGTTCAGAGTTTGCACGATTGGTCAGAGTAACTTGGGCAAAGTATCAGAGTCTTCTGGCGGGAGATTTCACAAATTAATCTCAAATAAATGGGCCTTATAGATATAGTTGGCCATGGTGTAAAGTAAAGGAAAAATAGCCATAAAGTAAAAAGAAGAAATAGAGAGAACTTATGTTTGGTGGCTGGGAGTGGTGCAAAAAATGTAACCCTGAGAAATCTGCTACATTAAACCCAAACACAACCGCGTGTTTTCGTAAAAAAGAAAACTTTCAATGACAAGTCTGTGGAAACTTTTAGTACTATAGTTTTTGTTTATAATAAAATAAAATGCTACTTTAGAATGCTTAAATTTAAGCAGATCATTTTTATTCAAAGAAAAAATGCACGACTGATGTCAAAGGATTTAGTACCTGTTCAATGGGATTCTTTTTTTTTTTTTTTTTTTTTTTTTCTTTTTTCCCTCCGGGTTGAATTTTTTTCGCCCAGTTAGACAAGCAAACAAAGATGGTCTTGGCAATAATTCCAGGTTTAAAGTAATGTCCGGTTCCCCAAATTTTTGCCCAATTGTTTAAGACATTCAATTATAATTATATTAAAATAACATTACTCGCTTAGTGTAATTTTTTATAAATTTCAGTTGTTTCCTTGCTATAGCAGGCGATTTTTTAAGTTCTTTTTTGTTACCTGTCATTTTACCAAAATTATTTAATTTTTCTTTCTTTTTGGAATAATTATATTTTTTATGTTATTTATTTTTTACTTTTTTTTTAGAACCATTTTTATTTTCCAAATATATTTTCAGAAAAGAAAAAAAAAAGTACATTTTTCACATAGAAAATTGATCTGAAATAGAAAAAGAACGATGTAAATGACGAAATGAGATTTCATAATTCGCCAATATCCAATGTTTAAAATGTAACTGCAAATTTGGTTTGGCATGATTTGTAAAAATCAAGATTTGCGTATTCACGGAAAATACGGCATCTTCTTTGCACGTTGAAGTGACGGAGTGCAATTGTTTGTGTATTTTAATGTTTATTCTTTTAGTTTGTGTTGTGTATTTTAATTTATAAAACGAATTTTAAATTTGTCATAGAGTTAACTTTGAAGCAAACTTTTTCGAAAAGATGTACGTGCAGTCATTTCTTTGCTTTTAACATTTTAGTATGCGCGTAAGATTTTTCCGTACTACTTAGTTATCCCGTCGACCAAAAAACTATCGCCAAATTATAAGATTATATGCCAATAATGGATGATTGTGAATGTCATAATGAATGATATTAAACACGATACACATGTTTAAAATGTCATCAAAGTTTTAATACTACTTTTTATTTATATTTTTATTCATGTTTTACTAATTTATTTGTTTTCCCGTTATTTGAAATAAAAATTATGTCAACATACATAACATGGCTATTAGTTTGGCATTTTTTTTTAATTTGGCGAAAATGGTCGACGGGATAATCAAGTAGTACCGATTTTTCATATGAGCAATATCTATATTGTAACGAACAAATGTATCCGTATGTAGCACTGATGTTATTTTGCAAATGACAACATTTCAGGGCACAGATGTCATATATGCACATTTGCACGTGCTTTTTTCTCTTACCAATTTGGCGAAAATTTTATTTTTGAATGTAAGTACAAATTGCATGCAATAACAGCACGTAATTTTTTACTCCATTATAAAAATAAAATAACGTAAAAAATGAAAAAGATTCAAAATTTTTAAAAAAGGAAATAAAAATAAATAAGTGATAGCTTGATATAAATAATTATTGATATAGTATATAATAAAATAATTTAAAGAATTAAAATGAAAAATAACAGTAAATAAATATGAATTTAATCAAAAAGGAAACAAATAAACAATTATAAATAATAAACTTAATAGGCAACAAAACAGCAATTATAATTTTCACAATAATGCGTAAAACCTATTGCCATATTGAATGCAAGGCTAACTTATCATAATATCAAGGCTTGTCATTCGCCAAGATTCCTTTGACCGCAGTACAGGGGGCGCTGAACTACATGATTTTCACGTTGGTAGCGCCATCTAATGTTAGAAACTCAAATGTTTTCCATTATTTCCTATGGGATTATTAGCAGTAGTACGCACCAGATGGCGCTACATACGAGACAAAATCAGTTAATATGTTGGCATCTATAGAGACAGTTTCAACAATAGATTTTCTCCTGAATGCGAGGCCTGATTATGATAAGGGGGCCTTGATTGAATGCATGCAGTTGCATCATTTAATCAGCACGTTGCACTAAAATCTTTAATTTTCCCCATTTCCTTTCCCTAATAATTGTTATAAACTTATTAAACAGATCTCCTTGGCACAGATGTGTAATGCCAAATTGGTGAGAGAAAAAAGCACGTGCAAATGTGGTGCGTATATGACATCTGTTCCCATTTCAGGATAAAATGATTTTTTTGCAATTTTTGTTACTGCAATTTTTTAATCTTCTAAACGTTGCACATTTTTAATGTTTATTTCGTCATATAGGAAAAGAAATCTACTTTCAAATGCAATTTGATTGAAGACTATCTCATTTTACTCATTTATTACGAGCTTATATTTTCAAGCATTTTTTTAAATCTCTATTACGCATCTCCATTAAGAAATAATGATACACAATTTACTCATAAATCTATAAATATTGTTCCTGATAATTTCCCATTATAAAATTAAAATCGCATGAGCAATAAAATACAAGAATGGTTTAAAACGCAGATTAAATTACTAAAAATTACAAGTTCAACATGTAATAAAACAACTTAAAATTTTACAGTGCCAAATAAGAAAAAAAAATACTTTGAAAATGCTTCGAATTTGTTTGAAAACTGTATTTCAATTTACTGATTGGCTGTGGTTTAAAAAAAAAATCAGGTGCGAGTTATTTTTAAATATATCTCTACCGAGTGAAACTCGATTACGATGGATTTTTTGTCCCTAGAAAAATATAAAGAGTTCGGGATTTGTTTCCGGCTAATATACTATAGCAAAATTAAAATTTCCTTTATAAATAATAAAATAAAATAAATACAAATTTAACAGACATGTAATTAAATTACGTGCTCGAAACACTGAAATGACCAGAAACAAAACTGCTGCCGTAACGAAATCTTTGCTAATAACTTCTGGCATGCATCTAATACGGAAATGTGACTTTTGGGAAACTTCATAGCTTTATATGATTCCATAATTAGTATTTTTCATTTAACCACTTAACCTAACCACGTTAGCCTTATCATGTTTTTCCGCTATGTAATATTTTAATTCAAAGATTGATTTAATATAATATTGAGATTAATGTTAATTTTTTAAATTTTATAAGATAAAAAAATATGTGAAGTACAATACAATACAAAAATATGTAAAGTATCAAATACAAATCTTCATATCAATATTTTTCACAGTATTATTTTATGAACAAAACATGAATGAAAAAATCCGCAAGACACTTAACCCTTTGAGGGAAAAAGCACTTCAATTCTTAAAATGCTGAAATGATTGATTGACACGAGAATTTAAAAACAAATTTGTTTCAAAGTATTTAAAAGCATTTCTTCACGTATTTGAGAAAAATAAAACTGCTATTTCAAATTATTGGCGTCAATGTGGCGTTTTGAAATTAAAATTAAGTGGGATAATTTTTTCCCAACCCCTTCAAGGGGTTTAAGGGTTAAAATGCTTTTTTGGAGTTAGTTAGCAATCTAAAACGCATATTACATGCAGAAAATTCATTAAAGTTTTCAATTAAAAAATGGTTTTATGATTGCTATGTAACCCGGGAAGCCCGGGTTCGATCTACTAGTAATTATAATATCAATAAAACATTTTAATTATAAAAGAAACACAGAGCTACTAAACTGCAAACCGACCCACTACACATTTACAGCACTTGCAATAAATTTAATTTATCTATTGGTTTATAGCTTCCATGAACTTGTGAAAGTTAATTTTATTGTTATGGCAACGAAAAGAAAAACGATATATTTGTTATTAAAAAGAATAAAAATTTTGTGTTTGTTGCTGATATGCAGAAAACATTTTATTTATTTTCATTTTAAATAATAACTTAATACAACGAGATGATTTTAATTAATCTTTGAAATTATATAAAATAGAAATATCGTAATACCGGCATATCACAAGTTTTATTCTTTTTTTTTTCCTAATATGACATTATTAACGCCTTCAGAAACACTCATCTTTTCCGAAAAAACACATGATTTATACATCTATTTAAAAATGCTTTAGTTTCATAAAATATTTATTATAATTAAATAGAAATCGCTCAATTTACAGAAATATTTTTATTTGTTTACACCACGGACCTTTAAATAAATAGAAGTTCAGTTTATTTAGATGCAGGAATGTCAGTGAATATGACATCATCACTGACACAGCTGTAACAATGTATATTATATTCATGGTGTAACACTTCCCGCCTCACACAGAGAGAACTGAAAGCAACACCGAAGGTGGCACTGTCATTACCAAGTGGCAATCGAAATATATAGCAATTAGCGCATCCCTTTGATATAACGGCGTGTCAAATGTGATGATAGTTCGACCACCCAGGCGAAGCCTCGACGTGCCGACACAGGCGAGCCGACCGAAAATGTCCCACGAAGCAAGAGAGGGGAGTGCAGTGCGCAAAAGAGCGGGAAAATGACAGGTGCCCTCGGAAGAGGATAAAAGGGAGAGAGAAGAGAAAGATAGGAACTTTTTGCCTTGGAGAAGAAAGAGCGTTGAGCACAGGGCTGAGTGGTGCTCGGAAGATGCGGGACTCTGAAAAGGCTGCGGAGAACGCACAGGCTATGTGAACTGGGTTAAGCTGGCTGCCACCTCATGATTAATTCCCAAACTGGACTAATAAACTTTACGTTGTGACTAAAATGTGACTACCATAATTAAATAATCTGTTTACAGATGTACTTGAAATGTAAATAAATTACAATTTGATATTACTAAAGCAGAGTAGTTCATGATCACAAGCCTCGGAAGTAGCCTCACCGCTTTTCGCTACCAAATCTACTAGAGGCTTCACAACTGGTGGCAGCGCTAGAAACGAACTCATTGGGAAAAGAGTCAATAGCAGTGAGACAGCAGGCGAAGGAAGGACGGTATAAAATAAGCCGAGGACCGAGCAGCAGTTCCTTCAAGACAGACCTCGCTGGAGTGTGACAGACCAGATCGCGGTTTCAGTTCAGGAGACAACCAGAGATAGATGTGCATATAGCCGGACGACAGTTGCCCCAAAGAAAAGGACCCGCTAGAGAGTGATAGAGCAGCCCACAGACACTGTTCCGAAAACCACCGGGAGATAAAGAGCACAGCGTCAGAGGAGAATTCCCCCGACAAGGCTTCAAAGAAGAGCAGTTGACAGGCCTAGTGACAGCATATCACCGTCTAGTTCAACGTGATGAGACACCACGAAAACAAAGGTAAGCTCATTATTTTTTTGAATGGCGCTCAGTAGAAAATTTTATAAACTTTATTGTTAAAATTAAGATCTAAAAATTTAGTGTTCCCGAGTGTTGTTCTAAGTAGAAAATATAAAGATAAAACATAAAGGCATCACGCCGAGTGGGGCGCATATTTCAGATGTGTATATTGCTGGGACGATTACTGTTTCTAAACCAATAGGAGACCGTCATTATCACGGTCAAGTACACGCCCACACAGTTTGATTGACAGGAACTCGTGGACAATTGATCGTGTGTGTTTATTATTTATTTGTACTCGGATTGTTTGAATCAAGGCTAACTTATCATAATAACAAGGCTTGTCATTCCCTAAGTTTCCTTTGTCTGCAGTACACGTGATCAAAATTCACGTTGTTAGCGCCCTCTGTCGCTCAAATATATTGTGCAGCAAGGCCACTTTATCATAATAATAGGCCTTACAATCAGAAAAAGTGTATGGGAGAAAATGTCCGAATAGTTGCGAACTCATAAACCGACTTTATACCGTAAGTATCGCCACCTGGTGCATATTACTAGTAATATTCTAATTGCATAGGGAAAATCAAAATGTATTATTCACAATATTATAAAAAATATTTTTCAAATCCCACTAAAATATATACGTAAAAAATACACTGAAAATGATGAATTAAAAGTAAGAATTAATGGTACTTTATTAATGTAGAGTCATGGGCTTATATATATATATATATATATATATATTTAAAGCTTAGCATAATTTTCGGCTTCAGAAAGTATGATTTATTGCCAAATGATGTAAACAGTAATGAAAACAAACTTGTAAAATGTTTCGTTTGTCTTTTAAGAATTTATAAGAATATTATTATTGTTTTTATGTACAATTTACTTATGTTTTTGCATAAAAATAGAAAATTGGCTTTTTTATATGAAATATATTGTATAGCTATTGCAAAACATTTCTTCTCTATGAGAACAGAAAATAGGATTCCAGAAAATATGTAGCCAAATTTCCTTTTCTCGCCAAGACCATTTTCTCTATTTGAGAAAGGTACTTTGAAAAAGTATCGATTTAATATTATATAATGCAGTATTGGCTATTTTTCTGTAATATGTTCCGGTTTCGCATTTAAAGTTATCTGCAAATAAGCATTATTCTAGAACAATGCGATATTAAGTATACGGTTAAAAAATGAAATTAGTTTAGCGCCAATTATACTTGCTTAATGAGCCAATTGGCTGTAAGTTTAATTAAGAAAGAAGCGCCAAATAAAGATTTACACCACAAGCGTAGCACAAAAAGAATTTATTTTTGAGGATAAACTTTGAGATGTGTTTAGTTTAAGTGATTTATAAATTTCTTATAACTTTCATTTTTTTAATGTTTATGATTTTTATCCGGTTTTAGCTAACTATACAGGGAGACTAAAAAGAATTAAAATATAAGATCGGAGAATACTTTAAATTATAGGTATGAGAACATGTTTTTAATCTAAAATATTGAGCGTAGCGTTTATTAGTCAGGTAGAAGAATGTATACGCACAACCAGACCGGGAGGCGGCAGCACAGACAATCATCTCATCGAGTTCACAGATGAAAATATAGGATTAGTTAAATCTCGGTTCCCATATTAAGACGCAATCGGTCTGCCAAATTATATCTCGGTGAAAACACCTAAAACCCTATTTTAGGGGTTAACTCATAAGTTTACCATTGTGCTTTCCTGCACCCAAAAGTATAAAATCATGGAAGTTTGGGAGTAGGAAAAAAATCGTAAACTTATGAGTCATCTGCTGAAATTGGGTTTTTTATTTTCTACACAGATTTTCCTTGGCAGACCGATTGCGTTATAATATGCTAATCAAGATTTAACTAGTCCTAGATTTTCATCCATGACCTCGATAAGGTAATTGTCTATGCTCCTGCTTCCCGGTCTAAATGAAATTATATACAATTGTTGCTATAGACAGTGATACTTTTAGTACATTTTAATAGATATTATATTTATAGCATAATGAAATTGATATGTATTATTGGGATTCACAATAATACCTTCCCTACAATAAAAGGTTCATGTAATACTCGTATTCTTTTACAGAGCCACATATTATAAGCTTAATTTAAATTTGAGGTTTAAATTAAGCTTAATTTAAAAATCTATATGTCATATACACAACTTCTCAAAAGAATCCCATATAATGAACTTTAATTCTTGAGAATTGCTAAAAGAGTATTAAACAAGTTGGAAATTGCACGTGAAGCGTAGCAAATTAGGTGCGTTCGTACGATAACGAAGTTTAAAAAATATTACTTTCATATATCAATCTCATAAAATTGTAAATAGTGAATTACAATTAAAACGCTCATCAAACAATGTTCTCCCTATAACATTATGTAATGGAAAATACTTTTGTGTGGCCTTGTAAATCAATAACAAATGTTCTTTGCACCACAAATTATGTATGACGTATATTATAATATGTACTTTATAGTTGCATATAAATTTTATTAAGTTCGCATGAGTGTAACACGATTAAAATGCATTTGAAACATTTTTTCCCATTGACCGTAATGTAACGGAATACGTTTGATTGTCCCTGTAATTGATCTATGCATCTGATTTTCATAAAATTTGAAATAACTCGACAAAATTATGTAATAATTATGTTTTTTAAATTTCAAACGTATAGAATATATTTGAAACTTTTTCCTAATTGACCATAATGTAATTGAATACTTTTGATTGCCCCTGTAATTGATCTATACACACGATTATCAAAATATTTGAAATAACTCGACAGAATTATGTAATAATTGCGTATTTTAAATTTCAAACGATTAAAATGCATTTGAAACATTTTTCCCCATTGACCGTAATGTAATGGAATACTTTTGATTGCCCCTGTAATTGATCTATGCATCCGAGTTTCATTTACACAGCGGTACGCAACAGTTCACCATTTTTCATAAATAATAACAGTAAAATAAGTACATTTTATGCCAAAAAAAAAAATAAAATAAATAACAAAAAACTGCCGTACTTTCGAAAATTGGAAAAATAACAAATCTCATTTGAAAAATACAAGCTTACAGCATATCGAAAAGAAAATGGAAAAGCATATATAGAAAACAAGGCCCGGTTGGAAAACAAATTATAAAATTTATACATTTGTTACTACAACAGAGGGCGCTAACAACGGGAAAAATCACGAGGTTTCTGGCCAAGTTTACTGGGGCCACGAAAACTTAGCGATTGCCAAGTCTATTATTATGAAAGTGGCCTTGATGACTAGTAGTACGCACCAGATGGCGCTACATACGAGACAAAATCAGTTAATATGTTGGCAGCTATAGAGACAATTTCGACAATTTCAACGCAAATCTCCTGAATGCGAGGCCTGATTATGATAAGGGGGCCTTGGTTTGAATTTGTACTCGGTAATTAAAAATTAAAGGTACGAAAGATTTTTTTTTTTTTCAAAATGACTGAATTTTATTTACTTCAATTAGAAATTATACTTCCTCTGATCCTGAAATAAATAAATAAATAAATAAAAATTAAAGTAAGAATTTTGCTTATACGGATATTTTCGCAGAATATTTTTTTCCCATTTGTTTAATATATATATAAATCATTTTGGAACGATATTTAGAATATTAAAAGGGTTTGAAATATTTTTTTTAAAAATGTCTTATTTATTAATAAAAGACAGCCTCCAATAATTAAAAAAAAAATCACCAACGGACTCTCGGTCCGCGATGGACTCGAACCCATATCCTCCGGTTTCAAGCTCGACGCTCTAACCATTCAGCCAGTCAGCTCACTTTCATCCGCAACAGATTATCGTTATAATTAGCACCGTCAATTGTCCACGAGTTCCTGTCAATCAAACTGTGTGGGCGTGTACTTGACAGTGATAATGACGCTCTCCTATTGGTTTAGAAACAGTAATCATCCCAGCAATATACACATCTGAAATATGCGAGTGGGGCTAAAAAGAATTTTTTTTCGGAAGCATAAATTTGTGATCAGATTAAAATCTGGGGTATATTCGAGGAGAATAAATGTAAATAAAGCGGGAAAAATTGCTTAAAAAAAAAGAAAATTAAGGATAGAAGGCTTTGCAAAGAAAATTGCAGTCTTTGGGTCAAATAGAAAAAAGAATCTTTTCGTTCTTTTCTGTCATAAAAAGACTATTATAAGGAGGTTAATTCTAAAAGATAAATGTTTTAACCTAAAAGATTGAAATTAACCTAAAGATCAGATAAATAAACATATATATATATCCTCTGAAAGGTTATGGTTTAAGTAGTTGCAGCACTGGATAAGGCTTGCGAAAAAAAAAAAAAAGGCCCAAAATTGAGACATACAGAGAAGTATGCCGATGTATATGTATAATTGTGAAAAAAATATATTACATACAGTATTGACTTTGTGTACAGGGACTATACCTGAAATATTTGCATAATTGTATAGCGTTTTTTTTTGTGTTTTTGTTCTTTGTTCTTTTTAAACAAAAAGGTGTGTTTAAAGAAGGAATCTCATTTTTTCCTCTATGTGTATACTGCGCTTGCACTCAAAAATTTTTTTATAAATGTGTTTAACCTTCCGTCTGCCAGACGGGTCCATTGGACCCGACAGCAATATTTCTGGTGTCAATGGTAAAATGAGAAATTGTCGATTGACACCGGAATTTATAAAGGACTTGTGCAGATATTACGAATTCCTTAATTTAAGCTTTCATTGTAAAAGCAAAATTATATTAAAATATTACTGGTGCCGTTTGCAAGTTTGGAATTAAAATTAGGTGTTGCCGTAGATAAATGGGTGTTTTGTCTGGTAGACGGAAGGTTAAAGTGAAATCTGTATTTAGTAAATATTGAAAATATAAGCAGTGCCAGATAACAAATATATCAGATTTGTTTAGTAAATATCCTGAATATCCCTAAGAAATTTTTTGCTCTTTGTATATGATATTTGTATTCAAAAATGTGTCTATGAATATATTTAAAGTAAAATGTATATCGGATAAATAGAGTAAGGGTAGATAGGGTTAGATATCAAGTAAATTAAGTTTGTTAGGAAATTTTTCAAAAAAAAATAGTGAACAACAAACATGGCAAAGATTACCGCACTGAAATATTGTAGGAGAATAGACCTGGTAAACTTAGCGGAAACATTAGGTGTCGCCATATAAGAAAGTGATATAATTAAGATAATTATTGAGAAAATAGAAAAATCGGATGGTTACGACCAAGAACAAGCCCTAACACAGGTTTCTTATATTGCACAAGACAGGGAGGAACAAAAGCAGAGAGATGAATTACAAAGAGAGAGAGATTTTCAACTCGAACAACTCCGTTTAACGCAAAACTCGGATAGGCGAAGTTCAACCTCTAGTATTAGGTCGGAAAGAAATCCCAAAATTTCTCTAAAAGGAATCATGCAAAAGTTTGACCCAGAAAGGTCCGATATAACTCTATTTTTGAATTTATTTGAAAGACAGGCTGAAAGGGCAGAGATAGAAACAGAAAATCTAGTCACGCATTTATTAGCGTTGTTGCCTATTGAAATTGCCGAGCTAATATTAAGGGAACCCAAGGACAAAATAGATAGTTTTTCTCATGTGAAAAAAGTCCTTCTGGATAGGTATTCGGCGGAAACAAAGTTCGAATGGTCGAGATATGAGGAAAAAGAACCGGAAAAAGATCAGGAAATAAAACCAAATTGGCGAGAAAAAAATGATAAGGAGGACAGGCAGAAAACTTTCGAAAAAACGACGAAAAACACTTGTTTCGTTTGCGGAGATTCGAGCCACTGGAAGCGTAATTGCCCAGAAAATAAGAAAAATATAACAAACATTGCTAATGTTTATCACATTCAGGAGGGGACAAATTTCAAAGAGAATTTTAAACCTTATCTAGGTCAGGCGCATATAAATTTAAAAAAATGCACGACGCTAAGAGACACGGGAAGTCAGTATGATGTGATTCCCGAAAGGTTAATTAAACCCAATCAATTAGATGGTAGGGAAATTTACGTAAAACAACCGCTAATAAACGATGTAAGAAGGTTACCTACGGCGGGCATTACATTAAATATCGAAGGGCTAGGAAGCTTAAAGACGAAAGCGATAGTGGCTGATAAAAACACAGACTTGTCCTATTATATTTTGGGTAACGAGACTCAAAAAGAAATTGATAAAATTAAAAGTAAGAAAATTCAGAGGTTAAACGCCAATACCTTTCAGAAGAAAGCCAAAACAAAACAGGAACTAAAATTCTCTTTTGCTGGAAAAAGCGGAGAAAAAGAAAATAGTTCACAGTCAAATATGACGAAAAAGATTTCCGATGACAGATCGAAAAGAGAAGGTGTCAAAACGACGCAGGAAAATAAATACATGAAATTGGGGTTAGGAAAATCTTTGTTACGGAAGGAAATAAAAGAAAAAAAGGCAGACCAACCCATACAATGGTTTAAGGAACGTTTTAAAAGTCATAATTCGGGCTACTCAAACGGTAAAGTCAGGCAAAAGCCGCAAAATAAACAGAAGGAATCGGAAAACACCGAACACAAAGCGAGTAGATGGGGGAAATTTGGAAAGATGTCAGCAAAAACTGATCAGGCTAAAAGCGACAGAAAAATGGGATTCAACAGATACGTTAACAAAAGGGACGCATCGACGTAGGACAAAGGGTCAGGTTTAAAAGAGGATAAGTCATACGACCAAGCAAGTAGTACGATGCGAAAAAGAGTTAATACTATAAGTACCGTAAAAAATTACTCGGAAAAAGTAGCGGAGAGAGCTGAAAATTCCCACAATCAGAGTAAAAATATTGTTAAATCCCCTGAAAAAAGCAAAGAACAAAAGCATGACAGAGAGAAACACAAATGCGATAATCCAAGTATAAATACACCTTTCAAAGTTAAATTGTTGTAAAATTTGAGCAAGCTAAACTCTAGAAGAAGCTAGGTGTAATATATTAATTCCTATTTTGTTTTTTGTGTAAATGTTAAAGTGCTAGATTTAGAATGTGTTTATTTTTATAAAGTGTAAATTCTTAATATGCCTAGAATTGTAGGTACAAAAGGCTATGATAATAATAATAAAAAAAGATTTAAAAATAAAAGGTGGTTAAGGTAGGTTGCGAAGATAGACATTAACTGTGCAGCCTTACCAGAATGCTATTACTCATAAACCTGGAAAAGATATCAAACAGGTAGATGTTAGGTGTAGGGCGAAATGAGGCCTTGAAAAAAAAAGGCTCAAAATGTACATATTTTCCTTTATATTCCTAGTAATATGTTTTGTTAGAGAGTAGCGAACTAAATGGATGTCTTATACCAGAAAAAAATGTGTATATATACAGATATTGTTGTAAACTAATAAGTGAAAAAAAAGGAGTAGAATAGTAAGTAATGATTTTCTTTTTGATTTTTTTTTTCGTGTGTGAGCCATTCATTAGATTTTGAGCTACCTTATTGTCATGAATATTTCGTCTTGCAGCCAAAATATTCACTTGAGGAGGGGAGAGTAGTTGTAACACTTCCCGCCTCACACAGAGAGAACTGAAAGCAACACCGAAGGTGGCACTGTCATTACTAAGTGGCAATCGAAATATATAGCAATTAGCGCATCCTTTGTTATAACGGCGTGTCAAATGTGATGATAGTTCGACCACCCAGGCGAAGCCTCGACGTGCCGACACAGGCGAGCGGACCGAAAATGTCCCACGAAGCAAGAGAGGGGAGTGCAGTGCGCAAAAGAGCGGGAAAATGACAGGTGCCCTCGGAAGAGGATAAAAGGGAGAGAGAAGAGAAAGATAGGAACTTTTTGCCTTGGAGAAGAAAGAGCGTTGAGCACAGGGCTGAGTGGTGCTCGGAAGATGCGGGACTCTGAAAAGGCTGCGGAGAACGCACAGGCTATGTGAACTGGGTTAAGCTGGCTGCCACCTCATGATTAATTCCCAAACTGGACTAATAAATTCTACGTTGTGACTAAAATGTGACTACCATGATTAAATAATCTGTTAACAGATGTACTTGAAATGTAAATAAATTCCAATTTGATATTACTAAAGCAGAGTAGTTCATGATCACAAGCCTCGGAAATAGCCTCACCGCTTTTCGCTACCAAATCTACTAGAGGCTTCACAATGGAACAAAATTGTCTGGTTTCTGAATGACGACATTTTCTCCATCGACGAAAATTCACTTAAGGTATTATATTTTACTAGTAAATCTGCAGATCAAGAGCCTCAACGTCAGCTTTTCACATATTTTTTTTAAAACACACTTAGCGTAATATTCAACTTCCTGGAAACTGTAATTTAAAATTTTCGAATTACTTAATTATTTATAAGAATAAAATAAGAATAAGAAATTTGAAGCCATCAAAAGCCGTTAAATTAAAGATTTAGTTAGTTAGGATATTCTGAAAAATTCATGATCTATTATTTTTGTTTTTTTATTATACCACAATAGATTTCTTCAAGGGGGCTCCGCCCCCCTGAACCCCCCGTAGTCTCATTAAATTTAAATTTCTAACTTTCTATCAATCTGCTAATGGTTATCATTTAGTTAATGGTTATAGTTTTATTTTTTTCTACATTTTGATTTATAAGGATAAGTGACAGTTTTAATAAGCATTTTTCATTATCCTCATACTTCTAGATACCTGCCCACCAAAAACACTTAAATCTGATGTATCCAGGAACTTTTGAAAGTGTAAACTCAGTAATCTAGGGTTTTACAATTTTGTTTACGAAAAAAAAGAAGTTTTGATTGCATTTTGTGGCAGTTATCGGGGACTGACAGATAGACAGAAGAACAGACTGAGATATGGAAAACAATAAATTTTCCGTCGCTAAAATAAGCCTTCACTGAAGTTTCGGCAATGACGTCATTATTAATGAGTTATTGCTGTCCATGTTTCTTGTATTTTTAACCACAACTATAAAATACCTGTTTTATTTCAATTATGACGTCAAATTTTATCAATTGAAATATTTGTTAAAAAATATAATTATTTTTTATTTCCTTTACTTCTAATTATGCCCTCACTAACATACCCACTTAATTTCAAGCCAATCGGATGTTTTTTGCGTTAGTTATCGCGGAACAGACAGTCTGACTAACAGACTGACTGACAGACAGACAGAAACAAAAAAATTTCGTGTCTCCAAAGTAAGCCTTCACTGACGTTTCGGCAATTAAAGTTTATTTTATGTTATTTTATTTACGTAATACTTAATAATATTACTCAGTAAATAATCTATGTATTGTACCGCGATTAGAGAATAATTATGAGCAATCATTTTATTAGAAATAAATTTTACGAAAAACATTATTTTTTTTCTTTGAAATGTGATTGCGCATTCACCGATGAGATCAAGCTCCTGATTGGTGAAAAGTAATAAAGCAAAATAAATTTTTATTATAGTGAGAAAAGCTTAACCTGTTGTCACTGATTTGAAGAAATGTCACGAAAAAGCTTTTAAAATTAAAAATAAAATATAAAAATGGAAATAAAATGAAAAATTAGCCAGAATGGGCACATCTACACATAAACAGCTTTCATTTAAAAAAATAATTATCAAAATCGGGCCAGTGGAAAGCTCAGGGCTGATGACTAAAAAAACAGCCAGGTCTTTTAAATATATAGATAACAAAAGAACAAATAGGTTGGTATAATATTAATTAAAAGTACAAATAAAACATCGAAATAAAAATCACTTGATGACGTAGTAAACACCCGTAGCGTGTTTTATCAAGTAAATGTGACATTTACGATCAACCATTATTGGCATTTAATCTTATACTTTGGCGATAGTTTTTTGGTCGATGGAATAACCAAGTAGTACCAATTTTACTTACAGTTCGTTAGCTTTTAACACATACAATATTAAATTAAGCATAGAGCTTCGAAATATTTTGAGAACTAAGGAAAAAATAAACATCCGGTATTACTCTGTTATCCCGTCGAGCCATTTCGCCAAATTATACAAATCGCCAAACTAATAGCCAAATTATACACATTAGCATAATTTTCATTTTATATAGCGAAAAAACAAATTGTTAGTAGAATATTAATAAAGCTACAAATAAAAAAGTCGAAATAAAAATCACTTAATGACGTTTTAAACACGCATATCGTATTTAATGTCATTGAATAAGACATTCACGATCATCCATTATTGACATTTAATCTTATAGTTTGGCGATAGTTTTTTGGTCAACGGGGTCATCAAGCAGTACCAAACATCCTTTAAAGAGAGTACAGAGAAAAAAGAAGTTAAAAATATTAATTTTCTGAGACGATATTTTAAATATACGAATGTATCAAACGTCCACAAGGCTTAACATTACGGCGAAGAATTCCAAAGCTGAGTGCTCAGCTTTCTTAAGTTCTACGAAGAGCAATCATGAATGCTTACTTACTTTCAACACAATACCATTTGTTTGAATCTTCGACCATCACCGTCGTATTATAGAGGCATTGGCAACTTTCTTTGACGCAAATCGACGTACCATTTACGATCGTCCTGCAATCTTTGTTGGCAGAGCATTTTCGTTCGGCGCCTGAAAACAAGTTGCATGCAATTAGGGGAAAAAAAATAAAAATAAGAAGCTAAATTTTTTACCCAATTTTACCTAATTTATTGTTGCGCTGTGTGTTTTACATTTTTAACAGTTTCCAACCTAGTTAAAAAGTATTTATGAATTTGATTTGTCTATCCGTGTTCTAATTCGCATAAATTGGAGTCCGATTGCCATAAGGTAAATATATGTTATTGGGCATCAGTATAGTATGTTCGGTATTGAAAGTTGAAACGTTTAGCATTGACGGTTCATTTACAGGGACACTCGTTCGATTACATGATGGACTATGGGGAAAAATCGTTTGCTGTGCATTTTAATGATATTACACATGCCTATCATCATCTCACATGCCTATAAACCATCTTGATCATCATTACAGCAGCATCCTATACTTTCATGAATCCACAAAAGGTTATAGTAACTGTTTAAACTATGTTTTTTGACGAAATTTAAGTTAACTTAGCTCGAATTTTGGAGGAGGTGCTCCAGGGATTACAAATGCCTGTAATCACATTCCAAAAGTCATCTAAATTAACTGTCTGAGATGTGAACAAAGCTCAAGTATGCCCATGCCCATAAGTTAGAGCGAACCTCAACAGCCAATCAGTTAAATTGAACCGCCACAGCCAAACAGAGTAAGTGATAGTATCTGTATCTGGGTACGGATTGTCTCTATTCACTAGCGTTCATATTCACCAACTACTTCGACCCCGAGTTATAAGGAAAGGGCATGTTTACAAACAAACACTTCTGTCAACCAATCTACCGCTACATTTTTTGTTAAAGCGATCATTGTAGGAATCATCTTGACAACGTAGCCCAATCATATCATACTTACTTATACATTGGCAAACTTAGACCAATCAAATTTCCGGAGCTCATGCGTGCAGTGTCAGTCGTTAAGAACGGGCAGTTTTTCTCGCTTATCCACAGTAATTCGTCCACAGTGACGTCAGCTGCCCTTTCCTTATACCGAAAACCTCGGTCGAAAGCTCAAACGGTATTCACCTCTAATCCTGATTAGACATCTCATTATAATGTTCAATCGAATGTTATCATGAATTTCATTTGAGTGTTCGATCGAGGTTTTCTAAGTTGATGTAAATTATGAAAACGTGCATTAATGAATTTGTTGAACTCACTGAGTCAATTAATCACGATAATGTTATGTCACTAGTGGTGTTATGTCGTAAAGAAATAAATTATATGCCAATTTTTTTTTTTTTTTATTTCAAGTATTTTCTTTTTACAGTACAAGAGGCCGCTCACAGACATACACTTCACCGGGTTCACAATTGCAATTCCAGGATTCGATAGAATTTGGTTGTCATATTAAAATGAACCTGATTTGCCAAGTCATATCATAGTAAAAAACCATGTAATCACATTGTAATGTTAGTTTGTTAGGGTTCCACGGAATTTTCCAAGGAAATTCCGATATAATATTGCTTATTTAGTATGGAAAGGAATAAAAGGTTGCATGAATTTCATTCGATCAATGAACTCGTAAATATGGGTGTACAGGCGGTTAGCCTCAAGCAGACCTTTTCCATTTTATTATAGGCCAAGAGTCGATCACAAAAAAACCTAAAGTATCAAGCACAAGAAAATATCCTTTATTTTATGGAAGAGTAGAAATAGAGTATTCGAATGACCCATGTCTGCCGAAAGTGAAGTGGTGCACGAACCAAAAATCAATACGACTAGTGGTGCATTCGTAGGTTTATCATTGTGTTTGATGTACTATCAAAGATATGAATACATGGAAAATTGGCAGCAGGAAAACACAATGCTAAGCCTACGGGTGAGCCACTAGGGGTATTGATTTTTTGGCTTATGCTCCACTTCACTTCCGGCAGACATGAATCATTAGAATTCCCTATTTCTACTTTTCCAAAAATAAAGGTTCTTTTCTTGTGCTTGATATCTTACAAGGAAGGTCTCCATACTGGGCATACTCAGAATTTTATGAAAAAAATACTAATTAAAGTACTTATGTATGTAATAAAAAATCAGTCAAAATTAGCGGCGGAATCACATTAGAAATTATGTAAAAAAATAAAATAGTTTCGAATATTTGGCGTGAAAACACGAAAGAGTCACTCGATTTGGCGAGCAGCTCTTTTCTTCGCCAAAAGCAAACGATTATTATGCAACTCAATACTGTTAGATATTTAGAATGCGTGTAAATCGTATTAAATAATTTAAACATAAACAATGAGATACTTTAATATATTATATAGATATATATACATATTATATTGCATATATATATATATTACTTGTTGAAGTAGCTATTTAATTAATCACTGGAAAAAATGTTTTCATAGATAAAAAAAATCACATTGAGAAAAATTATCTTCATAAATTTAAGCGTATTCAAAAATAAAAGCCACATGTTTCCTTAGCAACAAAATCTAATCGACAATTCTCAAGTGGACTTTGAGCAGGAAACAAATTTATATATTTTAAATTATAAATTTCGTGTTAAATCTCAAGTTTTGATGATTAAATTTGAATATAAATACATATAAATATCGATATAGCAAAAATATACTTACAACAAATTAAAACTTATAAAACTAAAGTTATTTAAATTAAATTTATCAAAACAAGTTCAACATGAAACTTTTTTTTTTCTTGAAGTATATTTGAAGCAAAGTATTTTCTGAAATTACATTCTATCGCCAACCGGCGATAAATCGCCAAATAACGAAATTTTCATTATTTTTTTACGGATACTGAATGGAGGTTCCGCCGAAATTTTTTTATAAACGTATATATCCACACGAGAAGAACATTCTGTAATTTTTTCAGATTTTTTGGGGCATGCCCGTATGGAGACCTTCCTTGTTAAGTTTTTGTGCTATCGTCTCTTGGACTTATTATGTTAATGGCGAGGTTAACGAAAAAGACAGGCTACCGCGGTGCATCTCAAGTATCTTTTTTACAGACCGCTAGAATGACGTAGTGCTCTATTCGTGCACCCCCATTCGTGTATTCGAGCATCACGTGACTCCAGCGGTCTGTAAAAAAAGATATGTGGTATAGACTGCGGTAGCCTGCTCGTTAGCCTCGATTAATGGAATTCTATGGTGTCGCTGGAAATTTAACTTTGAACCCGATGAGGTCATGATGGTTTGTTTACATCGCCCGGTAAATTATTATGTCTATTTTTTTTTTTTTTTTTTTTTTTTTTTAATCGAATGAAAAGTTTCCTATCTTTGGTAAATATTAATATAGCTTTTTTGGAATTTCTCTTTAAGGAGGGAGGGGGGGGGGGTGCAATGGATCTAGCATGCCGAATTCAAACGGGAGATCATATATCACCACTTATTTGTTTTCAATCATGCTTTCTTATATGAATATGATTTATATGCGCGATATATGAATGTTGTGGACCTTTTCTTAAAATTTCTGCGCAGTGCACTCTTAAAATGAAAGCGTGGATTTGGCTTCTCAGGAAAGATCTGTAATTTATTGGATCGTGAATGAGTTGTTTTCTAAAGTTTTACTCGTCTTCATTTAAATTACTTTTTTCTAAACTACTCATATTGATTCAAATTGCTTACAAACAACTCGCTATTCGAGTTGTTTCAACTCTTTTTGAGAAGCTGCCTTTCAAATCGCGAGATGAGTGAATTTCGGCTCAACTCGAGTTATTTTGTGGCTGCGGTTTTAAGAGAGTGAATTTTCCTTCATAGGTATCGGTATGCGCGACAAAACATGCGAGAATCAAAATGACAGTCACCTTGTGTCCTGACTGGTCCGAAAGCGACGATAATGATGGTCATCAGGCTAAACGAAGCGACTGTCCAGGCGAAGCATCTCATTCTCTGGAATAAAAAAAAGAAAAACGGGAAACTTTGCTGAAAGAGGATCACATTCAAAACATTGCTTTACCAAGAGGATATTGCATTATATTGCCAGATCGCATATTTCAGATGTGTATATTGCTGGGACGATTACTGTTTCTAAACCAATAGGAGAGCGTCATTATCACGGTCAAGTACACGCCCACACAGTTTGATTGACAGGAACTCGTGGACAATTGACGGTGCTAATTATAACGATAATCTGTTGCGGATGAAAGTGAGCTGACTGGCTGAATGGTTAGAGCGTCGAGCTTGAAACCGGAGGATATGGGTTCGAGTCCATCGCGGGCCGAGAGTCCGTTGGTGATTTTTTTTTTTTAATTATTGGAGGCTGTCTTTTATTAATAAATAAGACATTAAAAAAAATATTTCAAACCCTTTTAATATTCTAAATATCATTCCAAAAGGATTTATATATATATATTAAACAAATGGGAAAAAAAGTATTCTGCGAAAATATCCGTATAAGCAAAATTCTTACTTTAATTTTTATTTATTTATTTATTTATTTATTTCAGGATCAGAGGAAGTATAATTTCTAATTGAAGTAAATAAAATTCAGTCATTTTGAAAAAAAAAAAAAAAAAAAAAAAATTCTTTTGTACCTTTAATTTTTAATTACCGAGTACAAATTCAAACAATCCGAGTACAAATAAATAATAAACAGACACGATCAATTGTCCACGAGTTCCTGTCAATCAAACTGTGTGGGCGTGTACTTGACCGTGATAATGACGGTCTCCTATTGGTTTAGAAACAGTAATCGTTCCAGCAATATACACATCTGAAATATGCTGCCAGATCTTCACTCTAAAGCCTAAACTGGTAGACTCGGTTTTAGAGTCTACTGTTATCAAGGGACGCGCTGGTAAGATGGTAGATGCAAGATCTGGAGAATTCTCTACTTTTGGTAACGATCAAAATTGTGAAGGCTCATTTATTTTTAGGCATTATCATTCTAGGCCTTGTCGTTCCAGCCGTAAAATAATATGACCCAACTAATCAGAAAAGTTTAAATAACCCATGAAGCACATTAATTGATTGAAAACCGATCCTCTCAGATATCATAGACTAAGGTTCAAAGGAAACCACAGAAAATTCCGAACAATCTGGCTGACGGGTGTAATTGGATTGGAACCCAACATCTCCCGTCACCAGCTTCGAAAGTAGAACCTCTTGGCCGCTGGTGGAGCATTCGGATATCAACTCAGCCTATGTCTCAGTTTAGTAAAATACCATACACTTCTCATATAACTCATGAACGCGATTCTCGTCTAAGAGAAATACAAATAATTTTTTAGCCTATCTGAAAAAAACCAGTCTTTTTAGACCGGGGGCCGGCAGCACAGACAAATCACGTCATCGAGTTCACACTTGAAAATCTAGGATTAGTTAAATCTCAATTTCTATATTAAAACACAATCGGTCTGCCAACTCCGATCTTGGTGGAAACTACCTAAAAACCCGATTTCATCGTTTGATTCGTAGGTTTACCATTATGCTTTCCTGCGTCCAAAAGTATGAAATCATGGAGTATTGGGAGCAGGAAAACATAATATTATATAAACACAATCCTGTGAGTCAACCATTAAAATTGGATTTTTTTATGTTTTCCACTAAGATAGGACTTGGGAAACCGATTACGTTTATATGCTAAACGAGATTTAACTAATCCTATATTTTCATCCGTGAACTCGATGAGATGATTGCAAGTGATGCCGCCTCTCGGCCTATTTGGTTTTAATATATTGTTCAGATTAAAAAGTAATTGCTGTCCCGGACCATCTCATTATCTTGAATGGCTTAATCTGTGAACATATATTTCGTTTGTAAGTTTTATTCGGTAGCTTTCATTGCAAAAAGTAAAAAGTTACCTATTGCAGCCGTCCGGAGGAAAGCACTTCCGGAAAATTTTGGTATATTTTCACCGATCATGCCCCCCAGACCCCAAAACCACCCTCCGTTCAAATGTTGACACACACACATATATATATATATCTGATTTTTGTATCCATATATATATATATATATATATATATATATATATATATATCTGACTTTTTTAAACTTTTGTCATGCGGTAACTATCGTATTTATGAACCGATTTAAATGAAACTTGGTATGTACATAATACATACAAATATCTCGACCGAGTTCATTGGCCAGCATCATCCGCCATCTTGTTTCAAAATGGCAGCCATTTAAATTTTTTTAAATTTAAAATTTAATGAGAAAAATTTAAAAGTTGAAAAATATTTTTCTTTTATGTGTTAGAACTTAAAACAAAGATTCCAGAGCACTTTTAGTTTCATCTATATCTTAAAAAATGACTGAATTATATCACTTTGAATTTCTAGTGTGACTGACATTTAGAAACGATCTGATTTTTGTCGCGTGATAACACCGTATTTATAAACCGATTTGAATTTAACTTGCTGTGTACATAGTACATACTGAGGCCTGGACCGAGTTCGTTAGCCAGCTCCATACGCCATCTTGTTTCAAAACGGCGGCCATTTAAATTAAAAATAAAATTTTATTTAAAATTAGGTACAAAAAAGTGAGAAATTGAAAAAGATTTTTCTTCTATGCTTTTGACCTTGATACAAAGATTCCGGAGTATTTTTTGTTTCGTGTGTATCTTAAAAAATGGCTGAATTGTAGCACTTTTAAATTCTAGTGTTGATCACATTTTGAAATACAGTCAAACCCCGTTAATACGCGCCCCGCTTAATACGCGAAACCGCTTAATACGCGAATTTTCTTTGGTCCCTTGAAATACTCCTATCTTATGCATAGAAAAACCCCGTTTAATACGCGAAATTTTATCAGTCCCTAGAAAGAAAAACCTACGTTTAATACGCGAATGAACTTAGCTCTAAACATACGAGTTTTTAGATGAAGTATTCTTCCAAGCATTTGATACAACAATTATTTAAACAATTATTTAATTTATTCTTTATACAACAATTATTTAAACCCAATTAAATTGAACATTTTTTCCCTCAAAACCACACGCTGACTAAATTTCGATCCCGATACGAGGCTAGCATAAGACTGCCCAATCAAAACTCTTTCAATGAAATCTCATAGGTGAGACGAGGCTATAACGTTATTCAAAAGTTAAAGACATTATGTCTGCTTTGAAAAACGTGTGTTTTCATTTAGAAAACATATAAAACCAAAGTGTAAAATTTTAATGGAAATTCAAATTTTTAAAAATTTTAGCATTTAGAGATTTTTAATTTATGCGTTTCGTTGTAACATGAGACGAAAATTAAGAATATGTAAATTAAAAAATAATTGATACAAAACTTTTTGAAGTCAGTAAAAACCTGAATGTTTTGTGGTGGTTTCACTCGCTTTCTGTACCCATAGGTTGAAAAAAATCAAATTATGTAAAGTAGAATGTACCTTCAATTCAATACTTTTCTTGCGATTTTTGTCATTTAAAAATCAAAATGTAGACAAAAACAGGGAATTAAATTTATGAAATCTTACAAATTTGAAGTTCATGTAAGGTTTATTCATCGCAGGTACAGGCTGCGCGAGTCAGCTAGTTTTATAAAAGCAAAAGTGAAAAGAACTTTCCCCCATAATTAAGAAATGATGTGACCCCCCTCCCCTAAATTTGAGCGGTGGAGCCGATAGATGAAGCATGCACTACTATCGCAGATTAATCACGTGAGATTTTCCAATCGTTGTTTCATAAGTGCTGTGATATTTTTAAAATAAGAGAGTCTTTTGTCTCTGCCAGTATTATCTAGTCTACGATATCCATCTACACTTTTATAATCTAGTCTAAACTATGGCGGAAGGAACAAAACATATTAAACGAAAGGCTCTCTCCGTTACTGAGAAATTACAAATTACAAATCAATACGATGCCCTAGCTGTCTCAAATAAGTCAACGTTCGTCAAAGAAAAAGGCATACTTGAGTCAACTTTAAGGACTTTGTTAAAGAATAGGAATGTCATCGTTAATCAAGCTGTGGTTGGAGGTTGGAGGAACAAAGAACAAGAAAATAAAAACCGCCAAGTTTGAGGACATGGAAAAGACCCTTCACGAGTGATTTGTTAAAGCACGCTCTACGAATATCCAAATAAGCGGCTTGTCAATGCAAGAAAAAAATTTGAAATCGCAGCAAAAATGGGATTGCTAGATTTCAATGCCTCAAATGGATGGCTGGATCGATTTTAAACACGGTACGGCATAAAATTCCAGCAAGTGTGCAGTGAGTCAGCTGCAGTCAATATTGAAGATATTCACTGTTGAAAATTAATGTTCTTCCGCAGCTTAAATAAAACAACTCAAGTCGGGATATTTACTACGTGGTCGAATTTGGGCTTTTTACAAACTGACGCCCAGTCAAACAATTGTCATGAACGGAGAAATAGTTCATGGAGGCAAACTGAGCAAAGAGTGTCTTAATATTCTACTGGGTGCCAACTATAGTGGATCATATAAATTAAAGCTCCTGGTCACAGGAAATCAAGCAACACGCGATGCTTTAAAAATGTCAAGAATTTCCCCTGCCTGTACAAAAGCCAGCATAAGAGCATGGATGATGGGCAACATTTTTACAACATGGTTTCGTAATTTTTATCGGTGTATGAGAAAAGAAACGTACTATGTGCTATTGCTTGTGGACAACTGCCCTGCGCTTCCAAAAGATAACGAAGATCTGAATAATGTCCAAGTAGAATTTTTACATCCAAATTTGACTAGTGTCAAGTCTAGAGGCGTACCACATTTCTATATGAAATCACATGGCTAAGCATAACAAGAGATTGATCGCATGGCTACGCATAACAAGAGAGTGATCACGGAATTAATCCCTCAGTCAGTCAATGGATTAATCAATAATTAATAGCGCCAAAGTAAATTAAAGACTCATACGGTGATACTTCACCAAATGAAACACGACAACAATCCTTCTTGCTACGAATGTCGTCCAATTACAGTCCTCGACGCTATGCACATGCTTACTGCAGCATGGGAGAGTGTTACACCAACAACAATAAAAAATTGTTTTCAAAAAGCAGGTTTTGAAAGTAGCGAAGACATCATTTACACGGAGCGAACCTCGCACCCTAATGCTGAAGAAGATTGGCTGGTCGTACAAGAAACTGTAGGAGAAAATTTTGTCGATTTAGACACGCTCATTAATATCGACAAAGATCTAGTTACCTCCGAACTTAGAAGTCTGGATGATATAATCGCGGATGTAACTGCGACTAACAATCTGGATGAGGAGGAAGATGATGAACCTGCACTTCCGGCCCCATCCACACTCTCCAAAGTTATACAGGCATTCAAATTCTTAAGACTAATATGCCCGACTTCACTGGATAAAGGACCCTCAACAAGCGAATCTAAATAAGGCGGAAAACATCATGCTTATGGAGCAATCGCTTGTCAAACAGGTCAAAACCGACAGCTACTTTTCATAAAAGTAATTTTTATGATATTATTGACTTCTGTAAGATTTTTTAATTGACATTTTATTATTATCAACACTATTTATTATCTCATCTATCTGTTTTGTATAACTAACAAAGATTTCTATTTTGTTAGCATTAATTTTAATAAATATGATTAGCAGAAATTTTTGTGTTCGCTTTATTCAGTTTTATGTGTATACATAATAAATCTAAATTTGAAAAGACATAGGATTTTTACTTCAGAAAATAATAATTATTTGAATTTATAGCTTTCAAACGTTCCTGTTTAATAAGCACATAATGGTTAAAATAAATAAAATGTCATTTTATGTCTTAAGTGCTAAAAATTGATAAAAAAAAATGTGTTCTATCCGCATAAATTGTTATTAGATAGACCACTCGACGAAAATTCGCGACCTTTGGTTAATACGCGAATTTTGATCGGACCCCTGATTCGCGTATTAACGGGGTTCGACTGTAATCTGATTTTCGTCACGTGGTTACACGCGCATTTACAAACCGATTTAGATGTAACTTGGTACTCCACCGCTTATATATAATATCTCTATTCCAACCAATGAGAAAGCTCCATTTCACGGCCAAGTAACCGTTTTCTATACAAGCAGGGGAGTGCGTTGCAGCAAAATGGAGCAGATTTTTATCAGTGTATGTACAAACAAAAAATTAGGAATTGAAAAAATTCTTTCTGGATGTTTGATCTTAATACATGAATTCCGGAATATTTTTTGTTTTGTTTTTACCTTAAAAACCCCTGAGATATAGCAGTTTAAATTTCTCATGTGGGTGCCTTTTTAAAAAAAATCAGTTTGCCGGCTACAGCACTCGTATATGTTAATCGATTTCGATGTGAGTGTGCATGTGCACAATAATTAAGATTTCGACCAAGCTTATTGGTTTGTTTTATCCATCATGTTGTTTTAAAATGGCATACACTTCATGATATCGTGGAATTTGGCAAGCTTATAAATCGCTTAAAATAAAACCAGCTTGAATAAAAGATAACTAATTTCTAAAAATTCACATTAATTTCAGTATTGACAAAAACTAGTATTCAATCTTATATAATTGGATTCCACTAATTTGAGCTTCGTATGTTTGAATACTATAACTTAATTTAAAATAAATAGATAAATAAATTAGATATATGAAAGCTACCTATTCCTCCCGGTACTGCCGGAAGGACTTTTAAGTTTTAAGTTGTTTTAAATACATCAACATCTTTCAGCTGCATACTTTTAAATGTAATATTTCCAAATTTTTGAAAAAAATTAAAAAGGTGTGAAGGATCTATTATAAATACTAGGGTATAAGTTGAGAAGCAATGAAAATTGGCAAAATTCACCAATTATAATAACCACCAACTATACAAACAAATCACCAACTATACAAACAATAAGTAAGCTAGACATTCATTATTCAAAATGCAACTGACGCTGGTGGTACATTTATTGTGTTACTGACCAAAAATTCAGTCATTTCATCATATTTCACATAAAGCAAAGTTAACATGATGAAAATCTCGCAAAAATGTCTTCATCATTGCAAAAGCTATGAATAAAATTTTCGAATCAGCTTATTATGCATGATATAAGTGGGAAGATATTGACAATATTTACTAAATTTAATCTTTTGAACATTTTTATGAAAATAATGATCTCAAATATTTTATTGTTAGAATTTTTAAATTTTTCCAGAGATACAGATACACATCTTTAATTAACGAAATAATCTGTTTTCATATTTTTTTTACAGCTATTTCATAAGGTAAAAGTATTTGTTCCATAAAAAATACTTATTTTTGTAATCCACCCCTTTTATATAAAAACTATAATTCAATGTTTACTATCTTTAAAAGAGTAAAACATTAAAAAGTATGGTATCTATAATTGGTAAATGAAATGTACCATTGTTGTGTGGAATAAAATATGTCTCTGCAAATTTTCAAACTTATCCCATTGATCCTATGAACCTTATGTATGCATTGTAAAAATATTTTTAAAAGGTAAACAAGAATATAATTTTTATTAGAGAAAATATCATGCCAATAAATAATAATAAATCTCTATAATAGTTGCTTTACTCATGTGACTGTCATCAATAATTTCGGGCTCACCTCTTCACTTTTTATATGTCAGGCGACCATATTTTGGCACTTTAATGTTAGCTAGGCGCAAGTGATAAGTAGCCAAATATTGTTATATCGCCATCATTTTATTGTGTTATAATAGTCCAAGTCACGTGATTGTTATAAACAACTTCGACCTATTTCCACCGCTTTTCATATGCAAGGTTTCCATTTTGATTTTAAAGCAATCCAAAATATTTTTTCGAATAACACTACATAAAAAGGTGCTATGATCGCAAAGATTTCCTGATACTTTTATGTTAGCCGGGTGAAAATCTAGCTAGTAGCATTTTTTAATTCTCCAGTTACTCTTTTTTTTTCCCGCGTGGTAAATTAAAACAATACATTGAAAACAGAATTAAATGTCGTGGTTTGTGGCATTATGTAATGTTTTTCATTTTCTCTTTTTCGTTTCAAATAATAATAATAATAATAATAAATAAAAATAAATAAATAAATAAAGATGTGAAAGCCGTGAATTTTAAACATTTCAGTTTTCAATGAAAGTTTTTTATTTTTAAATGAAATGATTAAAAAGAGTATATTTTAAATAAAAATTTTAAAAAAAGATGTCATGTGGAGAATGTTTGGCGATTTATCACTTGTTCCAGGTTAACATAAAAATAAAGAATTCGTAATTTCTCTATCAGGATCTTCCGATTTGGTGAAAGATTGGGCAAATAAACTTAATTATGAACATACCGTGATTCTTGATACCTGTAACATGATACCCTGCTTTGCATACTTTTAAGGGAGACCAAACTGGTCTCAAAGGGCAGCTAGTTATTAAATATTGGAGTATTCTTTTAAACAATTCTCTAAAATTAATATCGAAGCAAACGCGGTAGCGTTTGGTATAATATGTTCTAAAAAAAATAGAAAATTCAAACGTCTTTTTGAAATTTCTGGCGAACCAGTTGACCTACAACAAGATTTTAAGGTAGAACTTGACGAGAATAAAATGATAGCATTCAAAAAATTATCGAAGTTTACTGTAGTTTTTTATTTAACTTTTAAAGAAAAAATGAAGACGTAAAATTCAACAAACTGTAGCTAACGATCCCGTGTGTTGTAAAATGAAATGAAGTGAAACTAATAGAACGCGCTGTGCGAAAATTAAGAAAATGAAAATATCGTCTGATTTTATTTGTTATTATTCGAAGAACTTTGACAAGTGTATGAGAACGACTGAGTTCTCTGAATGTAATGACGGATGTGGCTTTTACATGGAATTAAACGACATTTTTTAAATAATATATGGACTTTTAGATTAATTTGAACTTAGAATAAGTTTATCTTAACAGATGAGTTTGATTTCAATTCAAGAGCTCTAAGCATCGCGTAGACGCAACCCGCAAAATGAAGACATGCATGGTTAGTAAGTAATTTTTAAACTAACCCTATTTTCGAATTCTAACACATACTGGTACCCTCGGCGGGACAGTAATGGGGAAACAAACGTGTGGTGAGAAACATAACGTTTTGACAACATTGTCTATGCACGTTCAGGGCCGTAACTATAAACTTGGGGGCCCCCAGGGAGGACAAATTGAAACTTTGCCCCGGGCATAGTTTCTTTTCTCGCACACCGTTGTTTAAATGTACGTAGTATGATAAGCCCAAAAATGACTAAAAGATGTAGAATTGGACAACTCTACTCGGCAGGCGCTTGGCGGCGACGCCATTTTTGCCGATCCCACTGAAGTTAGCATAGGGAAGAAAATACGGACTTCTGATTGGTTGAATACTTTAAAGAGCATTTTATTTAGGTTCATTTTTGAGTATATGTAACTTAATCATGCGTTTCTGTTTAAAAACCTTTTGAAAGATGGATTGTGATAATTTTTTTTTTCGATTTTATGTATTTATTAATAGACTAGCTGACCCATCCGGCATTGCCCGGGACACGTTATGATAACCTTAAGCAAACAATTAACACTTTAGATCTACAATTAGTCCAAATTAAGCATAGGATATGAATTATTCGTTAAATAATATTTTAAAGAAATTCATAAAAAAATGAGTAAATGCTTTAAAAAAGGCCTTCAATAAAAACATCAGGGTGTAGGTCCTGAAATAAGAGTCCAAAATTCAACTTTAAATTTATGCATTGAGAAGGTTTGATAATAAGTGGGTGAAATATGCATGGAGAACAAAAATTTCAAGGCGCCTGAGCCGAGACCACAGGGAGTCTCAGGCTTTTAAATGGAATGTAAGAACATGGGAATAACTAAGTGAAAAAATAGTTCCAAAAATGAAGATTGGATTAAAAGAGGGCAGTTTAATAGCAATTTATGGTACAAAATCTTCAAGAGGCCAGGAACTTATTTCGCATGTAGTTGGGTATAAAATATTTTTTGTAGTTATTAAAGTAATGGGAGGACGCTAAAGCAATGTGAAAGAAAACTGCAAGCAATCCGGATCATTTTTAAAGAAATTGCACAACGGCCCCAAGAACGCGATTAATATTCAAAATTGGTGGTAGCTAGACTATGGCGGTTTCTTAGTAGCTGATGGATTTAAGAAGTTGTTTAAAAAAGGAGTTAATTGAACCATTTTAAAGGGATTTATAATAAGGGCCCAAAAAGGACAACTGACAGTTAGAAAGAGGGCCCTAACAGGAAAACATGTTATACTATCTTAGTACTTAGCTCTTTAGATCCACAATTAGTCAAAATTAATCATAGGGTATGAATTATTCATTTTAATAATATTTTATCGAAATGCACAAATTGATTCGGAAAATGTTTAAAAAAAGGGTCCTAGCCGCGGATGAAAATATGAGAATCTTGTCCCTGAAAGAAGAGTCCAAGACTCAAATTTAAAAATTTTGCACTGAGAAGGGGATAAATTTAAAGGGTGAACTATGTTTGCCTCACAAAATGTTCAGGGGCCCTATGATTCCACAGGAGGCCAAAGTGTCTTATATAGAATGTCAAAACATTAAAATATCTAAATGAATAAAGAATCCTAAAAATGAAGATCGGATTAAAAGGAAACAATTTATTAACAATTTATTATTACAAAAACTTCAACGGGCCCCAAGGGGCCAGGAATTTATTTTGCATGTAGTTGGGTATAAAGATATTTTTTGTAGTTATTAAAATGCTGGAAAGACGCTATAACTTTGTTAAATAAAATTGAAAGCAATTTGGTTCATGTTTAAAGAAGCTGCATCAAGGGCTTCAAGAAAGCAATTGACAAACAAAATTAATGGTAGCTGAAGTCTGAGAAATTCTTTTGTCGTTCATGTAATAGGTAGAGAAAGTACAAAAAATTGTTAAAAAAAAAAAAAAAAAAAAAGCTAGTGAATTGGACCATTTAAGGGAGCTATAATATGGAGCCCTGTAGGGACCAACTGACAGTTAAAACCAGGGCCCTAATATGAAACCATGTTAAAATATTTTAGTACATAGCGCTTTAGATCTTTAATTAGTCAAAATTAAGCATATAGTAGGAACTATTCTTTGGAATGATATAATTTTTAAATGCACCAATTGGTTGGGCAAATGTTTAAAAAGGGGCTCTAGGGTCCGAATAAAAACATCAGGTTTTCTGGATTGGTCCTGAAAGAAGAGTCCCAGGCAACTTTAAAATGTTGCACTAAGAAAATCAGAAATATAGGAAGTGAAATACGTTTATTTCACAAAATGTTGAGGGGCCCTGGGCTGGACCCTATGATTTCACAGGGGAACACTGTCTTGTATAGAATGTCAAAACATTAAAATATGTAAATGAGTAAAGAATCCTCAAAATAAAGATCAGATTAAAAGGAAGCAATTTATTGACACTTTATTATTACAAAAACTTCAAGGGGGCCTGTACCGGGACCCAAACGGCCAGGAAATTATTTCGCATGTAGTTGGGTATAAAAATATTTGTGTAGTTATTAAAATAATGGGAAGACGCTAAATCTATGTTGAATAAAATTGAAAGCAATTTGGATCATTTTTAATGAAGCTGCACCAAGGGCTCCAAGAAAGCGATTAATATTCATAAAAAGCGATAGCTGAAGTCTAAAAAAATTTTTTGTTGTTCATCTCGTAGTTGGAGGACCTAAAAAGTTGTTAAAAAAAATCTAGTGAATCCGACCATTTTTAAGGGAGCTATGATAGAGGACCCCATAGGGGCCAACTGACAAATACAATCAGGGCCCTAAAATGAAAACATGTTAAAATGTTTTAGTACATAGCGCTTTAGACCTTTAATTAGTCAAAGTCAAGCATAGAGTATGAATTATTTGCAAGAATAATATTTTTTTAAAATTCATTAATTGTTTGGGTAATCGTTAAAAAAGGGCCCCAGGGCCCGAATAAAAATATCTGGGTGTTGGTCCTAATATAATAGTCCAAGATTCAGCTTTAAAATTTTGCATTAAGAAGGTGTGAAATTTAGGAAGTGAAAAATGTTTAGCGTACAAAAAGATCAAGGGGCCCTGGGTCGGCCCTATGATTATCAAGGGGGCCCCAGTTTCTTATATGGCATGTAAAAATTTGAAAATATCTAAATGGAACAGGTATCCCAAAAATGAAGATCGAAATTAATGGAAGCAATTTATTAACAATTTACTGTCACAAAGACTAAAAGGGACGCTAAAACGGGCCCCAAGAGTCCAGTGTCATAACTGAAAAGTAAAAAGGCGAAAATATCTAAAAGGAGAAAGGTACCTCAAAACGGAAAAGATTAGATAAAAATGAGTCAAGCTATTAACATTTTGGCGCATAAAAATTGTAAGGGGCCCAAGGCCCTGGCTCTTAAAATTTTAAAAATCTGAGCTTCAGGTGCATCAGGACCTGTCTTGGACTATCTTCACCTAAAATTTCAGACTTTTACGTGCGGTAGATTTTGCTAACCATCGCAGTCACACACTCACACACACATACATACGCAGACATACACAAACAGAGCGTTTTGTTAACTCTTTAGTATAGATAAGAATAAAGATTTTCTAGAACTTTTTAGATGCTTTTTAATATATTATTCAATCGATTAGAAGTCCATATTTTCTTTCTTATACTACCTTCGGTGGGGTCAGAAAACATGCTGGCGTGATACGACACATTCGACTCGACATTTTGCTGTCTGCTGTAGAACTCCTTTTGCATGCGAAGCGTAAGGAGTGAATTGGCGGACACGCAAAACCATCTATTCTAGCACTTTGATTTTTTTTTTTTAATTACTAACTTTTAGGTATGTGCTGTGCATTTTATAGAAACTTAGATTAGAAACTAAAATCAGTTTTTTTAACCATCAGTTTGGAGCCCCTCAGGCTTGGGGGCCCCGGGGCAGTGCCCCGGCTGCCCCGGCGGTAGTTACGGCCCTGTGCACGTTAGAAATATTCCTTTGAATGAATTATGGGAACTTGAAACCATAGGAATTTCTGACCCCATTCAGAGTTTCGAAAAATGGGAAAACTTTGATTTAAACGATTTTAAAGAAAAAATGAAAATTCTTCCAGATGGCAGATATAAAGTAGGGCTTCCATGGAAGTGTAATTTTAAGAACTTGCCCGACAATAAAGTTTTAGCTCGGAAGAGTTATGAAAAAATGATTAATAAATTTAAATGTGGGGGATTTTTCGATGAATATCAGGAAGTATTTAAGAACTGGGAAAAAATGAATATTATTGAACGTGTTCCAGAAAATGAATTAAGTAATAAATGTCATTATTTACCGCATAGGCCCGTTATCAGGTTAGATAAGGAAACCACAAAAATACGCCCTGTATTTGATGCATCTGCTTCTGAGAAAGGAAAACCCTCGTTAAATGAATGTTTGTATAAAGGCATTAATCTTATAGAATTAATACCTGATATTCTTGATCGTTTTAGAATGTATCCTATCGGTATAACTGCAGATATAGAAAAGGCTTATTTAATGTTATCTGTTATGCCTAAAGATAGAGATTTTCTTAGATTCTATTTCCCATGTAATGAAGGACAATTGATTTATAGACATTGTAGAGTTGTATTTGGTGTCTCTTCTAGCTCTTATTTATTAAGTGCATCTATAATGCATCTTTTAGAAAATAGTCCTCCTGAATATAAGGAAACTGCTGAAAAATTAAAATGTTCATTCTATGTAGATAATTGTGTATCAGGTGTTTCTAACATTAATGAAGCTGAAATGTTTATTGAAAATGCAAAGTTATTAATGTCTAAAAGGTGTTTCAATTTGCGTTGTTTTGAAAGCAATGTAGCTTGCAAGAATGTTGATAAACATTCTGGGGATACTTCAGTTTTGGGGATTATTTGGAATTTAGATAATGATTCTTTGAAATGTTGTTTAGATTTAGAAACATTAACGTGTGAAAGGAAAATTACTAAGAGATTAATTTTGAGCATTGTGCAAAAGATTTTTGATCCTATCGGCTTATTCTCTCCTGCTACATTGCTTCCAAAATTATTGCTACAAGACTCATGGAAACAGAAAATCCCATGGGATCGAGAATTATCTTGTAACATTGTGAGTGCTTTTCTAAAATGGTTGAAGAATATTGATGTTTTAAAAGTAGCTATACCTCGATACTTAGAAATTAATGCTTTATCTGAACTTCATGTTTTTGTTGATGTGAGTAAAGGGGCATATGCAGCATGTGTCTATAATTGATCAATAATTGATTCCGAAGTCAAAGTTACGCTTGTTAGAGCGAAGTCTAGGGTTGCTCCTCTCAAAACTTTGAGCATGCCGCGTTTAGAGTTGATGGCTTGTTGTATAGGTACTCGACTTGCGAGTTCTCCGCAGAAAATGCTTACAAGGAAGGTCTCCATACGGGCATACTCAGAAAAATCTGAAAAAATTACAGAATGTTCTTCTCATACAGTTATATATGTTTATAAAAAAAATTTCGGCGGAATTTCCTTATTACGTCCGTAAAAAAATAATAAAAATTTCGTTTATTTGGCGATTTATCTCCGGTTGGCGAAAACACGAAATTTTGAAAAATACGCTTTTACGCTTCGAATACTTTTTAAAGAAAAAACTTTCTATGTTCAATTTATTTAAATAAGTTTAGTTTAAGTAATTTTAGTTTTGCATTTTTATTTTACTTTAAGTGTAATTTTCTCATATACGTTTATATGTACTTTTAACAAAATGAAATTAATATATTTTATCATTTAAAACACAATTTAAATTGATAAAAATTGTTCCAAATTGAAAAATACACTGTTAAAAATCTGCTGCATTTTGTTGCAGCACGGTTACTTGGCCGTGAAATGGAGCTTTCTCATTGGTTGGAATAGAGATATTATATACAAGCGGTGGAGTGCGTTGCAACAAAATGCAGCAGATTTTTAGCAGTGTATGACGCGGTCAATTGACCGTGCTATGGAGCATTCTCATTGGTCAGAAGAGTGATATTCTATAAAAGTAGTGGAGTGACGTTGCAGTAAATGCTGCAGATTTTAAAAAGTGAAGACAATTAAAATCAATTTTCAGATTCGTTAAAATCGTCTGCTTTTGGCGAGGAAATGCATTGTTCGCCAAATCCCGCGTCGCTTTCAGCTTTTCACGCCAATTATTCCAAACTATTTTATTTTTTTACATATTTAATAATGTAATTCCGCCGCTAATTTTCACTGATCTTTTATTACCTACATGAGTAGTTTAATTCGTATTTTTTTCAAAAGATTCTGAGTATGCCCCCAATGGAGACCTTCCTTGTTAGTTCGCGATGGTGGGAAGGTCCTAAGTGGTTAAAAGAAAATCTGGAATGTTGGCCAATTGGCGCGATTGACTGTCAGCCAAAAAATGTTGATTTAGAAAGAAAAAAGGTCGAAATTACGAATATTGATCTAGCTAAAAACGCACCCCTTTGGCTCTTAGATAATACATCTAATTATGATAAGATGATAAGAATATTTGAAGGGCGGATCCAGCCCAACCTCCAGGGGGGGGGGTCACAACTTTTGACAGATGATTTAATGAAGCAATTTTTAAATACAGTAAATCTTGTAAAAACGGAATTACGATAAAAAATGGCAAATTTCGCCGATCGGGCATGAAAAAATCGCGAATTTTGTCGATTACGCACGGAAAAATCACGAATTTTGTCGATCGGACGCGAAAAATTTCAGATTTCGTTTATCGGGCAAGGAAAAAAAGTCTAAATTTTTTATAATACTTGAAAAAATTGCAAATTTTGTTCATAGGTTGCAGAAAAGTCGCCTGTTTTGTCTGTTTACCGTGCGAAAAAAACGCGAATTTCGTTGACCGAGCGCGAAAAAATCGAATATCGTCAACTGTACGTGTACATATTGGAAAATCGCGAGTTTTGTCTATTGTTTGTTATTTTTGTCTTTTTTATTATTTTATTTTTATTTTACTTTTTATTATTATTGTTTGTTTGTTATTTTTGTCTAATCGCGAGTTTTGTCTCAGAAAAATCGCGAATTTTGTCGATCTGGAACGAAAAAATCGCAAATTTCTTTAATAAAGCACGAAAAAATCCCAATTTTGTCGATCAGCTTCGTAAAAAGCGCGAATTTATTCGATCGGGAACGGAAAAATCGCAAATTTTGTTGATTGGGAATAAAAATCGCGAATTTCGAGTTGATATAGAACGCAAAAGTTGCCGATTTCGTGAATCGGGAAAGAAATCATCGCAAATGTAGTCGATTGTTTTCGTAAAAAGAGCGATACGGGCAATTGGGTACGAAAAACTCGCGAATTTTGTCGAATCGGTGCAAAAAACCCGCTAATTTCGTTGATAGGGCAAAGAAAAATCGAAGATTTTGTCGATGATGCGCGGAAAAATCGAAAAATTTTTTGAGCGGCTGCAGAACAATAGCGAGTTTTATCAGTTTATCGCGAGAAAAAAATTACAGATTTCATCAATTTACGGCGGGGAAAAAAATGAAGATTTCATCAGTCAGTTAAGAATCGCGAATTTTATTGTTCGGTGCGGTATTTCAGGGACCAAGAACGGATAAAGGAGCGAATCTCGTCGATTGGGCACGGAAAAATCCCGAATATGGTCGATGGCTTTCGTAAAAAGCCCGAATTTATTCGATCAGGAACAACAAAATCGCTTTTGATAGGGCATGGAAAAATTGCGAATTTTGTCGATCGTGAACGAAAAAGTCGCAAATATGGTCGCTCAGTTTCGTAAAAAGCGCAAATACAGTCGATCGGGAATGAAAAAAATCGAGAATTACATTGATATGGCGAACAAAAATTGACAATTCCATCGATCGGGAAAGAAATTATCGCGAATATGGTCGATCGGCTTTGTAAAAAGCACGGATTCGGGCGACCGAGTACAAAAAAAACTCGCGAACTTTGTCGATTCGGGACGAAAAAATCGGTAATTTTGTCGATGATACGCGGAAAAATTAAAAAAATCTTTGAGCGGTTGAAGAAATTTCATCAAACAAGAACGGAAAAATGTGCTAATTTCGTGGATTGGGTATGGAAAAATCATGAATTTTGTCAATCAAGTGAAGAAAAATCGCAAATTTCGCAGACCATTTCTGGAAAATTTTCAAATTTCGTCGATCACACCCAAAAAATTTTGCGTTCCTGTTTTAGCACTTTTTACTTACATTGTACATCCCTCTTTGAAAAGCTCCGGGGGGGGGGGGTCATGACCCCCATGACCCCCCCCTCTTGGATCCGCCACTGGCTTGGATTCTGAGATTTGTAAATAATTGCCGAAATGTTTCTAATAAGTGTAAATATTCTAATCTTACTCAAAATGAAATTGAAAATTCTGAAAAATATCTAATCCGTTTAGTTCAGAGCTGTTATTTGTGTAAAAAAATTTCATTAAGTGATATTGTAACATTCACAGATGATAATGGAGTTTTAAGAGTAAACACTAAAATAACTGAAAGAAATGACCGAGAATCATTTTTGTATCGAATATTGTTGCCAAGTAAATGTGAATTTACTAAATTATTGATTAGATCAGTACACCAAAAGAATTGTCATGGAGGGATAAGAACAATGCAATCTTTAATAAGAGAAAGATTTTGGATAATTAGAGCTAGAAGAACTATTAAAAATGTATTGTACGACTGTATTACATGTAAACGTTTTAAGGTAAAGTCTTTGTCAAGCGAACCAACACTTTTGCCACCAGATCGCGTAACAGATTGTGCTGTCTTTGAAATTATTGGAGTAGACTTAGCCGGGCCTTTATTTCTAAAAAATGGCGAGAAAGTTTGGATAGCATTGTTTACTTGTGCCGTTTATCGCGCATTTCACCTTGAACTAGTCAATTCGCTATCTTCTGATGCCTTCCTGCTAGCACTTAGACGTTTTATAGCTAGACGCGGTAGGCCCAGCACTATTTATTGTGATAACGGAACAAACTTTAGGGGGGCTTCCAATGAACTTTCAAAATTAAATTGGGATAAAATTTTAAAAGAAACCATGACGCATAAAATTGTTTGGAAATTTATACCTCCCACCGCAGCTTGGTGGGGAGGCTGGTGGGAAAGGTTAGTTCGCATTGTAAAAGAATTGTTAGTACGTACTTTAGGTAGATCTGTATTGACTTATGAAGAATTGAATACACTTATATGTGATTGTGAATCTGTGATTAACTGCAGACCTCAAACCTATATCTCAGAGGACCCACTGGAGCTAGTACCTCTCACACCCGCTATGTTTCTTACTGAAAACCGAAGTTTCAGCAATTCGGATATTATCGAATTAGATTCTCAAAGTTTAAGGAGAAGGTTGAATTACAGAGCTAAACTTCTTACAGATTTTAGGCAACGTTTTAGAAAGGAATACCTCAGCGAATTAGTTCAAAAACATACTGAAAAACATACACGTGAACCGCGAGTGGGAGAAGTAGTCTTAGTTGGGGATGATAACAAAAAACGTTTATTTTGGCCTTTAGCAAAGGTGATTCATTTAATTCCAGGACGGGATGGTAAAGTTCGTGCTGTTAAGTTGAAAACTCAGCACGGCACGGTTTTGCGTCCGGTGCAGCGCATTTTTCCTTTGGAAATATATTCGAATGAAATGACTGAAATTGCATCCAAACCGTCGGGTGAAGAGAAAACTAGTTCCAGTGAGCATGATGATCATGAAAATGTGTCTTCTCCTGATAGTGTCAAACTTAAGAAATATAACTCTTCTGGAAGATGTGTAAAAGCTCCAAAGAGGTTGGATCTTTTTAATAATAATTGTTATGTATTTGAAACTCTCCCCAAGTTTCAAAGGGGGGAGGATGTTGTAAAATGAAATGAAGTGAAACTAATAGAACGCGCTGTGCGAAAATTAAGAAAATGAAAATATCGTCTGATTTTATTTGTTATTATTCGAAGAACTTTGACAAGTGTATGAGAACGATTGAGTTCTCTGAATGTAATGACGGATGTGGCTTTTACATGGAATTAAACGACATTTTTAAAATAATATATGGACTTTTAGATTAATTTGAACTTAGAATAAGTTTATCTTAACAGATGAGTTTGATTTCAATTCAAGAGCTCCAAGCATCGCGTAGATGCAACCCGCAAAATGAAGACATGCATGGTTAGTAATTTTTAAACTAACCCTATTTTCGAATTCTAACACCGTGGATGAATTAACTTTATTTTTGTCTTATTTTTATTTTCATGATAAAGCTTAATTTAGATTTTTTTCTCATGTTTGTATGTTTGACGGTCGCTGAGAAAATCGAATTTGTGTCGTAAAGCTCCAGTTGAACATTGTTTCTTGTTGTTGCTGTAGTAGTTTCTTTTTCTTTTTTTTTATTCATTGCCACCAAGTTTAAATTAATATAAAAATTGTTATGTATGTAACATAATTCATTCAAATTAAATAAATCACGTGAAAACATGGTTGTTCGTTCGTATTGCAAATCTTTTAGTTTCAGTTCTTTGAATAAAGTCGTGACCGCACTTTAATTTTTTGTTTCGAGTCCTTGGTTTATTTTTCAGCCATCGTACATTTTATATGACAATTCAATAACTTTCTTAATTATTCTAATACAACAATAAAATTTTGACAACGGCAAATATTTTGCTTTTCAAGATATAAAAAAAAATCTTCAGTTTTTATCAAAATAAATAAATAAATGACAATTATTAAAAAATGCTCTGGTGAGCAAGTCGGGTGTCGGATATGTTCTTTTCTTTGGTACTTCTAGGTTATCCCGTCGACCAAAAAATTATCGCCAAACTATAAGATTAAATGCCAATAATGGATGATCGTGATTGTCACATTCAGTGACATTAAATGCGATTCACGTGTTTAAAACGTCATTAAGTGATTTTTATTTCGACTTTTTATTAATATTTTTATTAATATTCTACTAATTATTTGTTTTTTCGTTATTTAAAATAAGAATTATGTCAACCTGTATAACTTGGCTATTAGTTTGGCGATTTGTATAATTTGGCGAAATGGGTCGACGGGATAACCTAGAAGTACCTTGTAATGTGATAAAAGTATGCGAAACATTTATAACCTTAATAACGAAAACATAGGCTTTAATCGACATTAAACAACACATACAAATTCCGGCAATCTAAAGGAATTTGAAAAGCATATAGCATGTTGTCAAAACGTTATTCATAAAAACATTACAATAACACATATATCATTCACCCCAACCAAAAGTTAGTTTAAAACATAGTCCGACAAATATGCGGGTTTACGTCTCAGTCTACTGGGACGTAATCGCTCATTATCAGTTTTCTGTTCAGGTTGCTCATGTAAAACAATTTCATCAGGCATTGCATCTTTTTTCGTATTCCTTTCGGTCTCCTCCAATATCTCTGTTGATTATTTCGAATGGTCATCAACCTCTGAGCATTCGTTCTGGTTAACGGATAGCTCTATTTCACCGTTACTCTCATAGGTATTCTCGATGGTTTCCCCTCTTGGAGCTAAATGTCTGATAGACACAGTAGTCTCACGTCCATCTGGTAACTTTACGTAGGCATATTTTGGATTAGCTTCCAGAAGTTCAACTTCTTGTACAATGGGCTCATACTTATTAGTACGTGAATGATTTTTCATCAACACTGGTCCTGCTTGAGTAAGCCAAGTAGGTATTGAACTTCCATTATGTGACCTTCTAGGGTGAGAGAACATGCGTTCGTGTGGTGTTTCATTAGTTGCAGTGCATAAAAGTGAACGGATAGAATGGAGTGCTGATTGTAGGACTTCTTCCCACAGTTCAATTTTCTTGTTCTGAGTTTTCAATGCCAACTGAATGGTTTTCCAAATGATACCGTTGTAGCGTTCGACCTGTCCGTTACCTCGTGGATTATAGGCAGTTGTACGACTAGTTGCTATACCAAGCTCAGTAAGGAACATTTTTAATTCTCTAGACATGAGAGATGGCCCCCTGTCTGTATGGATGTATGCTGGCATACCAAATATTGAAAAGATGTTACTTAAATGCTTAATAACTGTAGATGAAGAGACATCAGTGCAGGGAATGGCAAAAGGGAATCTTGAATACTCGTCAATCACAGTGAGGAGGAAACGATTTCTTGAATTTGATGGTAAAGGGCCCTTAAAATCTATGTTCAGTCTTTCGAATGCAGATGTTGCTTTTATTAATTTACCTTGATTTTTAATGAATTTAGGTTTTATTTCACAGCAGATACGGCAGGAATTTATGAGACTTTTCACATCTTCTAGCGAAAAGGGCAAGTTTTTAGATCTAATCCAGTGATGCATTCGAACAATTCCAGGATGACACAAGTCTTCATGCAGCTGTTTTAAATTCACTTCTGGGTTAATAGCAGCAGTTATCCGTGAAAATGCATCTGCATTAGCATTTTTACTACCAGGGCGGTAAATTATATCAAACTTGTAACACGACAATTCCAGTCTCCAACGCAAGATCTTTTCATTTTTGATTTTACTAGAATGATGTTTATCAAACATAAATGAGACAGATCTTTGATCAGTAAATACTTCAAAAGGCCTACCAATCAGGTAATGTCGCCAATAACGTAGAGATTCCACGATGGCATATGCTTCTTTTTCAACAGCTGAATGATTTAATTCGGATTTGTTTAGTGTTCTAGAGAAGAATGCTATGGGTCGTCCTGCTTGGCTAAGAGTTGCTGCTATGGCAAACTTTGATGCATCAGTCTCTACTCTGAATGGAATATTGTCATCGATTGCGGCTAATGAAGCTTTCGCTATATCTGACTTTAAACTGTTAAAGGCATTTACAGCTTCTGCTGCAAGAGGGAATGCATTGTTTGATAGTAATGGACGCATTTTCTTTGAGAATGTTGGTATCCAGCGGCAATAATGGGCAAACATACCTAATGCTCTCCGGAGAGATGCTGCATTGTCAGGTACAGGAAGGTTCATCAAGGGAGCAAGCCTATCCGGGTCAGGCTTGATAGTCTTGTTCTGGATAGTGTAACCTAATAGATTTACAACCTTGGTTGAAAACTTGCACTTCTTTTCATTTAGAGTTAAGTTGTATTTTTTAGTAACTGCTAAGAATCTTTTTAAATTTCGATCATGTTCATGAGGATTTCTTCCGCAGATAGTTACGTCATCCAGATAAGGATAAGTACCTTCCAACTCTTCATCTTGAATGATCTTGTCAATGGATCTCTGGAAGCATGCAACACCATTTGTGACTCCAAAAGGTACGCGGAGGAAATGATACAATTTACCATCAGCTTCAAAAGCAGTATAATGCTTTTCAGCATCATTAATAGGTAGTTGATGGTATGCACTTCTTAAATCAATAGTGCTGAATATTTCATATCTCGATATTTTTGAGATTAACTCCTCAATTTTCGGAAGAGGATAAGCATCAAGCATTGTGAAACGATTAATCGTTTGAGAATAATCAATTATCATACGAGGTTTGTGATGCTCTCCTTTTACCACAAACGCTTGAGCACGCCAAGGAGAGTTACTGGGTTCAATCACGCCCTCTTCCAGCAACTTCTTTACTTCTGCAGCGATAAATTTTTGGTCTTCCAAAGATTGACGTCTAGATTTGGTAGCCACTGGTTTACAATCGGGGGTTAAATTAGCAAACAGTGAGACTGGTGGCACTTGAGCAACAGCTATGGAGCAGATTTTGAGAGGAGGTCTTTCACCATTAAATTGGATTTCAATAAGAGAATGGTCCTTCAGAATATCATGACCAATAAGAACGTCCGCACAGAGATTTCTCATGGTTAGTACTCTTACATTATTAGGATGAGCGAAGCGAATCCTCTACTAGGCCACTCAAATTACACTTTGTCGTACACTTTACAAAAAAACTATTCAATATTTTAACTTCAAATTAAACACAAAAATAAATTATGATCTGTAGATTTGCAGAATATAATTTTTTTACAATAAAACGTTCAAAAATTTATTATTTTAATTAATTTATTTTACAAGCATTTCCAATACGGACGCATTTTAGCAAATAAATAAAAAAATTAAACGCGTATATTTTCAGAAAAAAAATATAAATCATGGAGTAAGTAATAATAGATAGAATCATGATTAATTTAATAAATAAAATACGTTTTCATTATTCAGCAAAATCGTTTGCACAGATGACACTTAAACATTTTTAAAAAATTGTATTTTTTTTTTTTTTTTGTAAAGTGGCAACAAAAGAATTGTAAACAAATAAAATTAATTGTTAAATTTGTTATATAAATGAAAAATGAAAAGAATTGAAGCGTGAAGTTGTTGCCTCGATTCAAGCTCTTTATAAATGTACTAAAGCAAAGTTGGCCGATTCAGAAACGACAAATTGACTTTAACCATTTCTTACTTTATCATTTGGATCTAAAGTTATGTTACGTTCTTATTTGTGGACCGAAAAAGATTTAGTGAACGGGACTTTAGACTTTGTTGCACGTAATAAAGAAAATCACAAGCCACCAGACCAGATATCGCGAATAATCATGGATAAATTTGAATACTACAATAATTTAACTTATAAGAATTGGTGCGTTCCAATTCCCCCAATAATTAAATTCTAGAAAAATGGAAGCATAAATTGCTCAAGGAAAGAATTTCTTCTGCAGTTAGCTTTTGCTGTTACAATTCATAAATTCCAAGGTTTAACATTAGATGAAGCAGTTATAGATATTGAGGATATGTAGACACCAGTTGGCTTAAAAACGTACGTAACGTTGTCGAGAGTGAAAATCCTTCAAAATTAAGCATTCAATAGGAAATTTTCCTTACGAAAAATTCTACAGTATAAAAAATTCTGATACGCTAACATGTATAAAAACGAAGAAATTAGAAAAAAAAAGTTTTACAGTTAAAAATTCGTAGTATCAACGAGGGCAGATTTCAAATGTTTTTCCAGAAAATAGGATTTTGACGAAGTAACTTTCTTCAAGCTCTCTTCAAATATATTATTCTAAAATAGCTATCAAAGATCATTTGATGTTAATTACAAAGATTGGAAACATGCATATTTCAAACAACTTTAAAAAACATAAGTGGTTACTGGAAATTGTAAAAACATCTTTAAAAGAGCTTTTAGTTGAAAATTTAAAAATATTTTGTAAAAGTAAGTTTGCTTCGAAAATATTTTATTATGACAGTCTTACATCACAGATAAAAAATTAAAATGCGCCAAAACATAAAATAACGTTTTTGTTTAATAAAGATGCAAAAATAATATTAAAAATATTTTTACTTTCAAATATCTGTTTTATAAAATAATGCTTCGCGAATCCAAACAAAGCATGACTTTTGCTAGTTGTACACATGGTCATTTAATTTCATACTAGCAGGAGTGACCGAGTTAAACTCGGTCAAAATTAACTTTGTGTTCAACTCGATATAGTATTTTCAATGCATTAATCTCTCTGTATTATTACTATAAAACATGTTATTTATAATAGTATCATTTACAAACACAATAAATAAGATTACTATGTGTGTTTGCCCGTGTTAATAAATTTTACATCGTTTTAAAACTTACAACGGAAGGACATCGATCCAAATCACTTTTTTAGCTCGACTCTGATTGGTTTATCCATACATCTCGAATCTTATTAAGAATGTATTTTCTTCCCAAAATTTCTTCACATTTTGAAAAACAATATTTTTTGCCAGATATAACCAAATTTGGTGACGTTCTTTCATTTGACGCTAAATGCATGTTTTGGCTTTCGTAAAGTTAATAGTCAATTTTTAGGCCAAAAGATGCCAATATTTTGTCAAATACCGCCAATTTATTGGCTGTAACCCTATACTTATGATCCTGACCCATTATGACCCGACTCACTAATCAAATTTTCGCGAGCACGTGTCCTAGCCCAGTGGTTTTCACTTGCCCGAAAACGATATAGTACAAAGTAGTAGTAAAAATGGCGAGAGTCATTTTTTAGATAAAATTAGCATGACAAATCATGACCCACAAATGACCCTTATAATCGAAATCTGTCGAATATGTGACCTAGCCCATTACTTTTTGCGTATCGATAAACGTTTGGATACAAAATTTATATAAAATCGATTGAGCAGTTTTTAGATATAATTATTTTTACACTAACCCATTATGACCCAAAATGACCCATTAATAAAATTTTCTCGTACATCTGACGTAACCCAATGATTTTCCCGTAGCCAAAAACGATAGAATACAAAATTTAGTCAAAATTGCGCGATAGATTGTTTAGATAAAATTAGCATGACCCACTAATCGAATTCCAAAAATCTTCTTGTAATCTGAACGGTAGGATACGAAATTTCGTCAAAGTCTTTAGAGTCATTTTTTAGATAAAATTGGCTTGACCACTAAACCTGCCTAAAAATGACACACTAATCGAAATTTTTTGATCATGTGACCTAACCCAATGATTTTCTCGTGCCAAAAAAATGTTGTATACAAAATTTCGTTAAAATTGATCCATATGTTCTTTAGATGTAGCTTGACATGACCCATTATGACCCATCATGACCCATAAATGACTCTTATAATCGAAATCTTTCAAACATGTGAGATAGCCCATTAATTTTCTCGTGTCAAAAAACTTACATACAAAATTTCATTAAATTTGATACTGTCGTACTTTATATATAAATAGCTTGACCCAGACATTTTATGACCCAAAATGACCCACTAATCGAAATTTCTCGAACTGAGACCTAGCCCAATAGTTTTCTCGTGCCAAAAAAATGTTGTATACAAAATTTCGTTAAAATCGATCCACCTGTTCTTTAGCTATAGCTTGACCATGACCCATTATGACCCATCATGACCCACAAATGACTCTTATAATCGAAATCTCTCGATCGTGTGACTTAGCCCATTAGCTTTCTCGTGTCAAAAAACTATTACAGGCAAAATTTCGATGAAATTGATTCTGCGGTTCTTTAAATATAAATAGCTTGACCCAGACCCTGAATGACCCAATATGACCCATTCAAATTTTTTTTCGAACATGTAACCTAGCCCAATGTTTTTGTCGTGCCCGAAAACCATAGAATGCAACTTTTAGTCAAAATTGCGTGAGAAAATCTCTAGATAAAAATAGCATGACCCACAATGACCCCCAAAATGACCCACTAACCGAATTTTTTCGAACATGTTACCTAACCCAATGGTCTTCTTCTAATCCAAAACGATAAAATATAAAATTTGGTCGAAATCGTTAGAGCCATTTTTTAAATAAAAATGGCTTGACCCACAATGACCCATAAATGACCCACTAATCAAAATTTTTCGAACATGTGACCCAGCTCAATTGTTTTCTCGTGCCAAAAAACGATTGGATACAAAATTTCCTTAAAATCGATCCAGCTATTCTCTAGATATAAATAGCTTAATCCTGACCCATTATGACCCAAAATGACCCAATAATCGAATTTTCTCGAACATGCGACCTAGCCCAATGGTCTTCTCGTGCCCGAAAATGGTAAAATCCAAATTTTTGCGAAAATCGTTAGAGCCGTTTTTGAGATAAAATTTACCCCCCCCCCCCCCCCCCCCACACACACACAATTTTTGCTCGCATTATAGTATAAGATTAACTTCACCGCAACCCTTAACATCTGAGCTTAGAGAGGAATTAGCCATCGTTATTTTGCTTAAGTATGGTTTAACTTTTATTTTACATTTTCTAGTGTGGAATTCATTTATAAAACTAAGTGAGCTACCAGTGTCAATAAGCGCATTCAATTCTACCCCATTAATTTGTACTTTAGTAATAGACTTTTGAAGGCAACTGGGTGAGATTGGTATTGAAGCTAAGGTGTGAATTGATGCAGCAGTGTTATGAGAGACGCGCTGTGGTTTTGATCGGCATACTCTTTGATAGTGCCCCTTTTTTCCACATTTTCTGCACAGTACCTCTTTTGCAGGGCATAGATTTCGTAAATGCCGGTCATTTCCACAAAAGAAACATTTTCCAGATTGACGTGGCTTAACAGCAGCAGAAAAATTATTCTCAGTAACATTATTCGAAGGATCGGTTGCAGCCACAGGCATATGATGTGAAGTATTCATGTACGAGGCTGAGTGAGATTCAGCTAGTTCCAAAGCCCTAGCTTGATCAAAAGCATTTTCTAAGGTAATGGTGGAGTTTTCTAACAAACGCTCTCTGATGAGTGGATTCCTTAAACCTCGGATGAACGAATCTCGGATGTATTCACACTTGTATTGCTCGGCCGTCACCGCTTTAAATTTACAGTCCTTGCTTGGTTGCTTAAGTGTTTGTAAGTAATCTGTTACAGATTCGCCACTTTCTTGTATTCTAGAGGCTAGACAATGTCTGGTAAAAATTTCATTTCGTTTGGTAACATAGATAGAGTCCAAAACAGCAATAGCAGAATCATAGTTTTCGGCATCATTAATATGAAGAAACACACTAGCAGAAACATAATTGCAAAGGAGCGGCAACTTGTTTGCTTCAGTTATATTATTGATTTCACTTAAAAAATTAGAAAAGGTTTGTTTCCATTTAGCCTCCGCACCAATACAAGCGGGATCGACATCAAACTTTTCAGGTTTTAAAAGTTGATCCATCATACGTAATTTAGGAATAGTAAATTTTAATGTCGATTAAATTGTAATGTGATAAAAGTATGCGAAACATTTATAACCTTAATAACGAAAACATAGGCTTTAATCGACATTAAACAACACATACAAATTCCGGCAATCTAAAGGAATTTGAAAAGCATATAGCATGTTGCCAAAACGTTATTCATAAAAACATTACAATAACACATATATCATACCTTTTCTTTTCTATTCATTTTAATAATGTTATTATGATTTATTTTTCATGATTTTCTAAATTTTATTTTAGTTTTATGTGTGTTGATAGCTCCAAATTCATATTATTTTGTTTTTTCGTGGTTAATTCGAAGATGAAACTACACAGTTTATTTGTTGTTCCAAAGTATTTGTGTTTCTGGTTCCGCAAGTTTCGAATCCAATACTTTTTTCTTGTAAAGATAGAGAAAATAAAAAGGGTCAAATCGATCCCTTGATGTTTGTATTTCAAGCCGTCACTTGTGCCCATACAATTGCATACAAAAAATGATTATCACAGTGTCTTGTACCAGTACTTAAAGTCTGTCCCATAAATTTAGAATCATCCTGCATAGATTTATCCTTACTAATATTATAAATCGGAAAGTGAGTTTGTTTGTTTGTTCCGCTTTCACGCCGTAACTACTGAACCAATTGCTTTGAAATTTTGCAGACGTAAAGTTAGAAGTCCGGATTAAATAAAAGGGTAATTTTTATTTATTTTATTCAAATATTTTCCTTAATAATTCAAAATTTAATTATTTTTCATACAAAATCAATAGGCATTTTTCAGATAAAATTTAATCATTTTCCTTTCCTGTTGCCAAGAAAATAAAAAAATTGGAATAATAATTTTTCAGCGGCAATGAATTTTTAATAGAAAACTTCCACGCGAAAAACTATTTGCGTTTGAAATGAAATAGACGCCCTCTCGCGGACAAAGTCTGAAACGAAATAGAACTGATACCGTGAGCATCTTCTGCTGAAATCAGTGTTTAAAAGGCCGATAAATAAATAAACAGTTCTATAATAAATATATAAATAAACAGTTCTATAACGCATACAACGTTGGGTTCTTTGTATTAAAATTATCTAAAATCAAAATTTTATACAGAAAGTTTAGATCTATAATTTTAAAAAGTACATTTGACTTACTCATGGCAAAATAACATGACAGCAACACAATGCTTGCATGATTCGCGTGCTCCAGCATGGAACAAACAGCATTACGTAAACAAACGATTATCAGGTCTATACAACGCCACCTTTCGGTCATTTCAAACGCGAATAATAAAATAATTTAAAAGAAAATAAATATGACGTCATGTTTGAAATAAAAATAAAAGGTGTATTTTTTATAATACATTTAACAAGGATATTTGTTTAGTTAATGGTAATTTTTGTGTAAAATATGGTGACATAAATTAAAAGTAAAAAGAATGAAAAAAAATTATATAATTATTAGTTATTAGTAAAAAATTATATTTTTAATAAAATTGTGCACTCATGAAAATGTGACGTCATAGTTGAAATAAAACAGGTACTTTATAGCAGTCGTTAAAAATACAAGGGGTATGAATATCAGTAGCTAATGGAGCGAGATAAATAATGACGTCATATTTAAAATGAATCAGAAATATTTTTTACTTATACTAATTAATAAGTTATAAGTTACATACAAATGAATATTTTTATTCAAAACTCATAATTATCAATGGAAGAAATTTTTTGTGGGGAAAAGGTGGAAAATAAAATCACTGATTAATATATTTTTGGCTCGATTTTTTAACACTTTCGAACAAAGTTGAAAAGTTATTATGCTTTCGGTTTGTCTGTCTGTCTGGTCGCTTTCTAACTTTCGTAAATATACTCCAATTTCCATGAAATTTTTGGACGTTCTTAACGTTTACCTAGCACGAATACCTATAGAAAATAAAGTTTCTACCATGATTAGTTTATTTACAGGGATAGTCAAAAAATTTCCTTATATTACGGCATTATGGGGAAAAATCGTTTTAATTAAATTTAACGATGTTACAGCCTGTAGAACATATTCAAATTTATATGCATTTACAAAGTGCACTAAAATATGCATTTTGTAAAGTATGTAGTGAAAAGGGCACTTACTATTCATTTACAGGGTCAGACAGAAGAATTCCATTACATAGGAATAAAGGGAGGAACAGTTTCCGACATATTTTAATTATGGTAAGCGATTTCATGTATAATCAAATTGATATATGTTGCTGAGGCTTAATGTAAGTTATTTCATGCATAATACGAAGTGCATAGCATTTACAGGGACACACAAAAGATTTCAAATATTATATATTTTATCCGAAGTAATGTATATCATGGATGATGACTGTTGTATGGATGAAATGCATTTTGAATTAAGGTATGTGCTTTTAAGTTTCGCTAAATGTATGCATATTAAATGGAGAGTATAAATGGTAATAGTATAAATAGTTAAATTTAGATATACAGGGTTACACAAAAGATCTCGGAAAGGTTACTGAATATGAGCGTAATTTACTTAAAGGTGGTTTTTAAATAAAATATGCATTTTTATTTTGAACTGCATTTACTAAACTAAGAAATGTTTGTAGTATATATATAAAATGATAAACAGGGCCCCGCATAAAACTGGATACAAGGTTGTCTTCGGATGATAATTTCTGAAAATGTAATTTAGGTAGTAATAAGAAATATTTTTGTTTGAACTAAATTTTAAAAAGATACTTTCGTGTATTAAAGGCACTTGGAAAACTACAGGGCTGAACAAAAGAATTCAAGAATGTTTCTATCTATTAGTATTAATCGCTGAAAGGAAAATTTTGACCAGCAAACAAATTAGCAAATAGGGATTATCAGAAGTTTTTTTACCATAAATTCGCGATAAAAAGTTAATTACACATGCTTTTCATCATCGAAATTTTTTGCTTGATTGATCAATTATTTCTTCTTTAAATGTTATGTGAACGAAGTCACGGGTAACTGCTAGTTGAATATAAAACATATTTGCTGTGATAAAAATGAAGAAGAGGATGTACAAATAATTTGTTAGAAGTTAGCATCTACGATTACATCTGTGGTGAACATTTGGATAATCGGGGCAAAACTACGTTTTTAGCTGTTTGTAAGGAAATTGAAAGTTGGAAATTGCACGTGAAGCGTAGCAAATGAGGTGCGTTCGTACTATAACGAAGTTTTAAAATATTCAGATCTTGCTGATATAGTAGAGCGTACTTTGGATACAGTAGTGGTCGAAATATTTGTGTTCCTGTAAATATGCAGGGAGTAATTTTTATTATACTTCATTAACGTATATCTTATTCATAAAATGTGAAGTAGGTTAATATGATTAAAACACGCCCCAAACAATGTTTCCTCGTATAACATTATTTAGTGGAATACATTTGTGTGGCCCTGTAATTTAATAATAAATATTCTTTGCATCACAGATTGTACAGAATGTATATTTTAGTACATACTTCATAGATTCATGTCAATTCTATTATGTTCAAATGAGTGTAACACTATTAAAATGCATTTGAAACTTTTTTCCCATTGATCGTAATGTAACGGAATATTTTTGATTGTCCCTGTAATTAATCTATTCATCCGATTTTCAAAACATTTGAAATGACTCGACAAAATTATGTAATAATTATATGTTTTCAATTTCAAACGATTAAAATGCATTTGAAACTTTTTTCCCCATTGACCGTAATGTAACGGAATACTTTTGATGTCTCTGTAATTGACCTATCCATCCGATTTTCATAAAATTTGAAATGACTCGACAAAATTATGTAATAATTATGTATTTTAAATTTCAAACGATTCGGTTGGGTGGTTTTTGCGTTGTTATATGCGGACAGACAGACGGACGGACTGAGCGACAACAATAGGTGGGTATTTACATAATTACGAACGCAACTAAAAAAAAGAAAAGTCTTATTTTTGAAATGCATATTGTTGAGCAGGGTTGGTAAGATTTTGCCATAGACAGAAAAAAATCGTGGGAAACTGGTTAAAACCGTCCTGGCAAAAATAGTTTTTTGCCAAAGTGGTGATAAAAATAGGATGTCCAATTAATTTTTTTTCCCAGAAAAAGAGAAAAAAATATTTCATGATAGAAAAAAGAACTCAGAAGCTCAAAACCTTAATACTTAGTTAAAAAATCAATATTATAAATTTATTTTTGAATTTTTAAATTACATAAATATAATTGTGCATTTTATGATAGAATACTAACTTTTATAATAATTATATAACACGTTTTCTAACAAGACTTAGAAGAGAATTTTTCAAATATTTAATTTTCACAAGGTTCCCACACTCCTGGGAATTTCCAAGGACTCTGGCACCACTATTAAAAATGAGAAAATTTGCATTTAATTTTAAAACCACTACATTCGCAATCCCCACCTTCATTCACAGATTTTACATTTTTCTGCAGTGAAAAACTTCGAATTTTTTTTTTTTTAATTTAGTGGTAGAACTCTCCGAACCCTGTTTTCAATTTAATTTTTTTTTTTTTTTTTTTTTTTTTTTTTTTTTTGTAGCAGATTAGTTTTATTTAAACAAATAAATTAGTACCAAAGATTTAAATATTTGCATATTTTTAAGACTCGTTACATAAAACAAAATCAGCAAAGTTATATAAATCATTTTGAGAATTAAAAAAATATTAATAGTCCAGTCATTTTAGCACCTTTTTTTGCAAATAGCGGAAAAAATTAGAACAAAGCTGGATTTTTGCATAGGTGCTAGTTAGGATATGTAGTTTAACATACTAAAAGTCCCCATGGATCCGATGTGAGCTTTCGCCTCCAGGGGGCGCTAAAGAGCTTGAAAATCGGTTTTATGTGAATATCTCACGAACAATGGCAGCTAGACAAAAAAGTTCAATTACAAAAATGTAGATAGTTTAATTTCCTACAAAAAGTGTCATTAATATTTTTTTGTCACACCAACTCCTCCCTTCCAAAAATTAAGATAAAATAAACATTATTGAAAAAGAATGTGCAAACACAATCATAACGCGGCGAAGAGGCAGAACAAATACTAAACAACATTTGATTTCCCCCCCCCCCCTCATCTCTCCCCCATTGTTTGTATGGCGTTTTCGCGCGCTTGTGCAATACGTCACCTGAGAGTAATAAGGTTCTATCTGTGTTTTTGAAAAAATCGACTTATCGATATAGAAATCTTCTATTTGTATCTATGAAAGCATTTCTGGATTAAAATAATGTCGTAATATAATATGTAAATTATATATAGCATCATTCTGATGCAAAAATACCTTCATAATTCAAATAGAGTCTTTCTAAATAGATAAGTGAATATTTTCAAAAACACAGATAGAACTTTATTATTCTCAGGTGACGAATAGTCATTGCCCAATACCCTAACTCTCTTTGCATTTCTCGAAATGTACCACGTGCAAGTACTTTTCAATATTTTATTTTTATTTGGTGCTCATTTCGCTAGTATGAAATGACCCTAATTTATTGAACGAAGTATTTATTCTTTTTAAGATTTTAGGAAGGGAATAATTTTATTTTCAACGCATGTTGTAAAAAGTTTTAAATTATTTATGACAGTTTAAAATGACTCGTTCTTAATTGCTGATTCTGAGCGAAAAATGGAGATTGACAAAACAGTTTATCTTGCATGAGATGAGGACTGATCTTCGAAAGATTTTGTAAAAACAGAAAAAAAGGGTCTAAAGTCGCTTGTGAGAGCAAGTTCGGAAAGAGATGACCATAAGTGGAAAATATTTGAAGAAATGGCTAAAAACAATAATGAATTTACAGTTCATTGAAAGAGTAAGAAAAATTATTCACGAAAGAATTCTATTAAATCATACAATAAATCTATTGCCGAAAAACGATCAACATCCGCACAAGTTAATCATCCATTGAAGGAAAAATTGAGAAATGACAGTCCGTTGTTTGAATTTAAGGGAAAATGTTTATTATTTCTGATACATTAGACGAAGATTTTTTACAGAAAGAAAAAAAGAAAGCTCTAAAGTATCGCGGAAAAGAATTTTTTTAATCTAATCATTAAAATAAGACACGTCTCATATTTATGCTTATGGAGAAATTTATGGAGAATGGTTTCGAAGCGAAACAAGCAGAAGATGATGCTAACTAATGCAGACTAATTGTTAACACAGTTATTGAAGTAGCAAAGTCTGGTGCGCTTACAGCTGTTGTTGGCGATGATGTTGACTTGCTCGTATTGTTGACAGTTTTAGCACCTCCAGAGATAGAGATATTTTTTATTAAGTCTGGAAGAGGACGAATTGTTACCACCCTGTATTCATCGCACAGTTTTAACAATGATGCTGTTCTGAAAAATCATATATTGTTCCTTCACGCTTTTTCAGGTTGTGATTCGACATCAGCAATGTTTAGGAAAGGTAAAACGTCGTTAGCAAAATTTTTGAAGAAGGAAGAAGATCATAACATACAAGCTGCCAGCATTTTTAAAAGTGATCAAGTATTTTAATTTGAAGTTTCCGAGGCTGGAAAAACTATTTTTCTTGCTTTATACGGTAGTAAAGCAGAAATTTCTCTGAAAAAGTACTGTTTTGTATGTGTCAAGAAAAGAGTTGCTGTTGGTAAAAAAAAAAAAAAAGCCTTTTATCGTTGCCGCCTGCCCAAGATGCAGCTAGATTGTACAGTTTACGTATTTATCATCAAGTACAATACTGATTGAGCAATAAATTACTTCCTGAGAACTGGGGCTGGCAAAATGCACCTAATTTGTTTCCAATTCTTGCTACCTTACCGCCCGCACCAAAAGATATTATTGAATCTATTTTTTATACTTGCTCCAAAGGATGTGGAAAAGCATGTGGATGCCGAAAAATTGGATTGAAATGTTCTGATATTTCATAAATTGCTGCGGAGTTTCATTTCATAATGCAAGTAAAATTGAATTTGAAGACGAGGAAAATATTGACAGTATGTATGACAGTATGCTGCTCACTGCAAGGGAGGAGGGAAGCGCTACTTCTGTATTCAGTGATGATATCGAAAGGCAAACAAAAATACTGAAAGCAGTACAGCAACGAAAGAAATAAATACAGATAATTACGAATCTGAATCGAGTGTAGAAATTGAAGCTGTGCAAAGAACTATTAAAGCAGTTAAACGACTTAAATTGGATTAAGCCAGTCACTATAAGTGGAATATGCCTACAGAAAAAACCACAAAAAAAAAAAAAAAAAAAAAAAAAAAAAAAAAAAAAAAAACGCACTAAGTGTTTTACCTCTAGGGTGGTGTGGAAATAAGCATAAATGTATATTATATATTCACATTCCCCATTCAAAGGTGAGAATTATAGATCTGTTTACAATTTTTTTTTTAAAGTAGCAGCAGATTTTTTGAATTTTTATAATTTTACTTTCAAATATGGTCACGTTTTTATATTTTTGACAGGGAAGGGTTAATGTGACAAACAAATGTTAATGACACTTTTTATAGAAAATTAAATTATCTACAACTTTGTAATTCACCTTTTTTCTCTAAATGCCATTGTTCATGAGATATTCACAAAAAACTGATTTTGAAGCTCTTTAGCGCCCCCTGGTGGCGACAGCTCACATCGGATCGATGGGGACTTTTAGTATGTTTAACTACATAACCTAACTAGCACCTATGCAAAAATCCAGCTTTGTTCTAATTTTTTCCCCTATTTTTGCTAAAATGACTGGGCTATAATGGCTGACAAAATACTTAGAAAAAAAGAAAAAAGTACTTAGAAAATTATTGAAAAAAAAATAGATATCTGATTTTTAATTTGGTCTTTTAATTTCTAAGTTAGTCTGAATCCCACCTACTTTATAAAGTTTTAAAATGTGCAAAAATATTTAATTATATTTATTAATTAGCAAATTAAGAAAAAATATTAAATGATATGTTATTAAACTTGATTGTTTACATAAATATTAACCTTATTAGCTTATATATTTTATTATGTATTAAAGAGAAATAAGAATTTGGCTTTTTTTTCATTTTTGCCCCGTTTTTTTTCAGTTTTTGCCACTATCCTAACAAAGATATCTTTTTGGCTGCAAAAATGCCAGCCCTGCTGTTGAGTGTATAAAAAAGTTCTAACTATGAAAATTGTAGAGAATTTTGTCGCCTTTAAGATTGTAAACAATAAATAATACGCTACGGAAATGGAGACTACCAGCTCTGTTTGTATATATGAGGACGTGAGTTTCAAAATTCGACTTATAAAAAAAAAAATAATAATTATAATTAACTAATTTTGGGAAATCGCAAAAAACTTCTAAAAGCGCCCTTTGTTTTTCATTGTAAAACAAAATTTTACGATGCCAGAAATACAAAATAAAATTAGTTTTTTTTTTTTTTTTTTTTTTTTTTTTTTTCCAGATTGCTGCGTTTTTTCGGTGCAGGTTTATTATTGCTGATTTATTATTGAAAGTTTATTATTGCAGATTTACCAATAGAATAGTTTGAAAGAGAAAACATGATTTTTTAATTTCTTGGATAAGGCGAGTTTTGAAATTCATGTCCTCATATATATATAAATCTTCAGTTTATTATTTGTTGCAATTAGATTAACGTCTCAAAACAAATATGTATATTTTTTCCCGAATTTACATTAAGGGTGCTGGACACTCATATTCCGAGTTCCCCTTCTTAATGTTAAGTCTATGAATGTTTGATGCATTTTTACATTCAAAATATCTCCTCAGTAAATTAATATTTTTAAACTCCTTTTTTTCTGTGTAATGTCTCCTTTTTTCTTAGTTCGCAAAATACTTGTAAAATCTATGTATAATTTAATATTTTATGTGACTAATATAAGTTATATTATAATGACGAACTGAGAGTAAGATTTACTGTTTATAAAATTAAGCATATATTTTAGAAATATTTTGAGAACTAAGAAAACAAGTTGGAAATTGCACGTCAACCCTAGCAAATGAGGTGCGTTCGTACTATAAAGAAATTTTTAAAATATTCAGTTCTTGGAGTAATAATATACAGCAGATTATCCGAAATCTTTTGTATATCCCTGTAAATACTATGTGCTTTCTGTTAAACAGGAAGTAACTTGTAGTAAGCCTCAGCAACGTACATCAGTTTCATAAATTGTGAAAAAATTTAATAGTATTAAAACGCACTCCAAACAATGTTTCCCCGAAAAACCATTATGTTATGGAATACTTTTGTAAAGCCCTGTAAACTATTAACAACCCGTAAAGCATGGTGACGTCAATGCAACGTCGTTATGAAGTCACATTGTGACTTTGTGATCAGTGGCGTAGCTAAGTGGGGGCAAGGGGAGCGTCTGCCCCGGGCGCCGAGGCCTAGGGGCGCCGAATTGAGAGAAATTGTTATATATCTATATTGGGGTGGTGCGCAAAATTTCTTGCTGGCCCCGGGCGCCAAAAAACATAGCTACGCTACTGTTTCCCACATAGCATGGATGGTCACAGTGACGTCACTGCAAGTCACTGTAGTCACATCACATCTGTGACCAAAATGCCACCACTTTGTGACGTCGCATTGTGACTTAGATGTGAACAACTTAGAAAATTTAAAATAATTATAAAAAGTGTCTAAAACATGACATTTAATGTAAAATTTTGTTTTTGTTTTGGCAATATAAAAAAAAATACGTCACTATGATGTCACTTCATGTAGCGTTCGTCACAAATATGTGACAATACCACCACATTTTAAAATCGCAACGTGACAAAAACATGAACTAAAAAAACTTTTGAATCAAATCTTGAAACAATTTTTAGCTGATATATCAAATAAAAATTGAGTTCAAAAGAATTATTGTGGCGTTTACTTGGTGAAAATGATTCCAGTCTGTATCACAATAATTAATATTGAACTTAACTTGTACGGCAAAATTCTTCATTGCAATTTTTGTTTTAGTATGTTGTTAAGTATGTTTTTTAAAAGTTATTTTACAAGATTTTTTTTCCTACAGAAAATTAATATGAAAAAAATTACAGATTGACAAAGAGAAATTTTTCATTCTCTATAACACTTTTTTTATTTTTTAAGAAGATGTGTATTAGAAGTAAACTGATGTAAACTGAAGGCAGTTACTACGTTTGATAACTTTACTTAAAAAAGTATATTATCACCATTAAATCTACCTTTATACATTTTAAAAATTTAAACTATGTTTTATCTAATAAACTCTAATTGTTAATATTATTTACAAGAAAAAAAAAAGGTTTATGAATAATTTTTTATTTTGTTTTGAAACTGACAAAAGTAAAAGATAAATTACCAAATTCATTAATTAAATAATAAATAAAAAAGTTTAGCTAGAGACACTCTTATTAAATTATTGTGTATTTAACTTCCAAATCTGTTGTTTACAAAATGAAATAAACGGTCATGCGCATTAAAAGATTCATCATCGTCTGCAGACGACTTTTTACCGGAGAATAAAATAAAGTTCTAAGGTGCCAGAAATAAGTTTGCTGGAGAGCATATGGCAGTTATGTGCGCGTATTAAAACGGATTTAAAAATTTTAACAAGAAAATCCTCAAGAGCAAATTTTAGCTGATATATCAAGCAAAAAATGAGTTCAAGAGAATTATTGTGGCGCTGGTTTGGTGAAAATGATTCCAGTCTGTGTCACAATAATTAATATTGAACTTAACAAGATCGGCAAAAAGCAATTTGAATAGAAAAACGTCAACAAAACATAGGTATGATTTTTTTCTTTTTTGCTGTTTCTTTATCATTATTGTTATTATTAGAACGATTTTAATTAGCTTTTCAAAAACATTATTTATTTTTTTTTATATAGAAAACTTCACCATCAATAATTTGGATCAGGTTGTTAAAATTAGTGATTTTAATTGCATTTTAATCTAATTTGTTTCTTTATTTAGAATATCTGGTTAAAACAAAATGTTTCCATAAATACAGCAGCATATGGAAGAGTATTATATATAACCAATCGTTTATACAATTACTAAACATTTTATGCTAATTAAAATATTTAATATAGAAATCCTTTTTTTAAATAAAATTATTTGTAAACATACTTTTAAAATTTTTGTATCAAGGAATGTTATGAAACATGGCATAGTTTTATTTTTTTTAAAATTGCATCTGCTCTGAAGAAAAACTTATAAGAAATAGGGTAACAAAAAGAACTATTGAAAGAGATCGTGAATATGCAATAATAATAATAATACTAATAATAATTGTTTAATGTATTTTTCAACCTAACAAATATAAAATTTATAAAAGAAGTAATAATAGTGGGTGAAAACGTCTCAGTTGATAAACATTCTTATTGGAATATTTTCAAAGTATAACAACTAAAAGTCTGAATGAAAATTTAGAAGTTAATCAATCAATAAGAGTTAAAATATGACTGTGCTTTAGAAATAACTATAAATTTTAAAATATGTATTATATGCACTATTAATATACATCATGATTAAAATGGTTTTCTTATTTATAATTACCGTCTAATCTTGTAAATAAAATATTAATAATTTTATTTAACGTGTATATGGTTTTATTTTAAATTTATGGTCGGAAGTTTCATAGGGTAGGTATGCTAGCAATAGACAACCTTCCAGAAATGGGCCCCCTTTCATGTCTTTTGGTTCATAAAACAATAACTAATAAATATTTTGCTTTAATTATTTTTTCATAATTTCCATTAGCATGTATTACAGTCCGGGCTATTTTTGACAACTTTTAATTAAACCAATCAGGAAGCAGAAAATAATATTTCAAAGTTCCACTGTTTTTCAGTGAAAATCTTAATGAATATGCTAGGAGCTGCCTTTTTTTAATAAATTTTGGTATTCTTTATTTTCTTAGAAAATTTGAATGTTTTCGTTTGAATAGTAATAGCAAATTTTGAATTTTATATACTAATGACCATTTAAAAATGTCGTTTATTTTTAAGGTTTTAAGAGAGGTGTTCATTATTGGGATCTATCCCAATATTATTATTCATTTTCCAATGTTAAATTCGTTAATAATAGTTTTCTAATAAAATAGTTAATTATTCATTTTCCAATAATGAACACCCAATGTAGACAGTTTCAGTAATGTTTATGGTGCATGAAATATTTTTATTACATAACTTAAAACCTAAATAATCAAATTTTGTATTTAAATTTTACATGCCAAAATGGACACAAAAACAAAATTATTATTTAATTATGTTATTATTTAATGTGTATATTTTCATAAATGAAGATGTAATTTTGGCAATCAATTATTAAAGTTATTTTAATCAATAAGCTTTTTTTAAATATGTTTTTTACTGCAGGCAAACTTTGATGTAAAATTACCCCTTCTAAGTATCTGCAACATGAACAAAAGTCAATTACTTTTACAGTGAGCTGAAAAATAAGATTTTATTTATTGTTTCTATCTTCCAAAATAGCAATTGTTTCCAAAATATAATTTTTAGAATTCTCAACTTACTTGAATTATTGGTACGAGTTATATTTGTTTTCATTCTAAAGTTACGTTTATCAAGGGACTAGTTTCAGATCGTTGTTAGTAAAATGTAAATTTAAGCTTTGTAAATTTTGTAAAATTAAAAAGCTAGAGATAGCTAGGAATAGATAGTTTCAAAAGTAAGTTTGTATATTTTATAATTTTTTTATTTGTATATTGATAAAGTGAGTGAGTGTGTCATTTTCTGCTTATCGAAAGTATAACAAATATCCATAATTTATTATTTTTATGTTTGAATTTATTTTTTTACGTATCTAAAACAACATTCGAGCATTTGCAGTTTCAAAATTAAATTGCCTTTAAAATAGTTGTTTGATTTAAAAACTGTGTCAACACATTTATCATATATGTTTCTACACCCTTTAAGTGCCCTGACAGTGTTTTTCAGTCACATAATTATAGAATTTAAGGCGCAACACTAGTCACAGAAAAAGACCCGGATGATAATGTAAAGTCTATGGGAGCACTCTTTTCAAATATGTCGCTCAAATTTTAATACTTTTACATGAATTTTTTTATAGGATAGCTGAGGACGATCCACAACCAGTCTAGTTTTTACTTTTTCAATTTTGGTTTCGGATTAAAAAAAAAAAAAACTTTAAATTTCAAAACCGGTTTGAACCGGTTCTGAAATTGAAACCATCATAATATAAAAAATATATAAGTAAAAACTAGGCCGGATGTAGATCGTCCTGAGCTATCCTATGAAGAAAAAAACATATAAAATATTAAAATTTGAGCGAGATATTTAAAAAGAACATACCCATAGACTTAACATTATCATCCGGGTCTTTTTAGTGACTATTGTGGAGCCTTACGGGCTGATTTAATACAAAATTTATATCAATGTCCTTTTTTTTGCCGTGAATAAAATAACCACATTTGCAGTGAGTAAAATAATTTGTGACGATAGTGACAAGATAGTGAAGACACTTTGTGACGATTTTGTTACTAATTTTGTGATGGTGGCTACATTGCCAGTGTTGTAATGTTACACTGAGACACAATTATACGGTTATGAACATTGATATATAGTGTAAAATCATTTACATCTTTTACAAAACTTTATTATATTTTGACGATATATCTCAATTAAAACTTGAGAGCTGCTATAAAAAGAAAGTTTCTGCATCAAACTGCAATGCTATACAGACTTTATCAAAACAAAATATGTTTTGATTGTTTATATTTAATGAATCATTAAATATTCACGAAAAAATCTTAAGGCCGCTTAAAAGGTTAAACAGAAATGTTTCTTTCAGAATTTTAATGCTTTTTAAAAAACATATAGCTAAATTTCAAATAACTGTGATATACCGAATATTCAACTGTCTTAAATATTTCCATTTATTGCAACAGAAAAAAATATGTAACAAAGATTAAAATCTGCATGGCATTGCAGTTTGATTCAGTAACTTTCTTTTGGTGCTTTCTTTTCATAGCAGCTTTCAAGTTTGAATTGAGATACATTGCCAAATTATAATAAAATTTTGTAAAAGATGTAAATGATTTTACACTATATATCAATGTTCATAACTGTATAATTGTGTCCCAGTGTAACATTACAGCACTGGCAATGTAGCCACCGTCACAAAGTTAGTAACAAAATCGTCACAGGTCACAAAATATTCACAAAAATGTCACAAAGTGTCTTCACAATCCTGTCACTATCGTCACAGAATAGTCACAGTTTCAAAGACAATTTTGTCACAAATGACACATTTTTCACATTTTGGTCACACCGTGACTTCACAAAATGGTCACAAGGCGACGTCACAAACGAGCTCTAAAACGGCCATAACGACTTCACATTTTAGTCACTGTGACCTCACATCGACGTCACGCGACGTCACATCGACGGTCACAAAGTCACAATGTGACTTCACAACGACGTCACTGTGACGTCACCATGTCTTGCGGGTTGTGACCATCAATTGTCGATGTGACGTCACGTGACGTCGAAGTGAAGTCACAGTGACAAAAATATGAAGTCGTTATGGCCGTTTTAGAGCTATTTTGTGACGTTTCACAAAGTGGTCACAATGTGACAAATTTGTGAAAACTGTGTCATTTGTGACTAATTTGACATTAACATTGTGACGAAACTGTGACAAAAGCGACGATATTTAAATTGCCAGAAACATGTTTTTTAAAGTAAATAACATGTTTTGAAGAATATTTATAAATTTCTAAAGATTTTTAAGAAAGTCACATCTCAGTCACAATGTGACGTCACTCAGTGGTGGCATTTTGTTCAAAGATGTGATGTGACCAAAGTGACTCACAGTGACGTCACTGTGACCATGCATGCTATTAGGGAACTATTCTTTGCTCCACAGATGGCACAGAATGTATATTTTAGTATATACTTCATAGATGCATATCCATTTTATTATGTTCGGAAGAGTGTAACACCATTAAGAGCCCACAATAGTCACAGAAAAATTACTCAAAAAGACCCGGATGACCATGTAAAGTCTATGGGAGCGTTCTTTTCTAATATCTCGCTCAAATTTTAATGTTTTCACATGATTTTTTTTTTGTATAGGCTAGCTTAGGACGATCTACAACCGGGCTAGTTTTTACTTTTTCGATTTTGGTTTCAGATTTTTTTAAAAAAAATATTTTAACTTTCAAAACCGGTTTAAACCGGTTCTGAAATTGAAACTATCATAATATAAAAAATATATGAGCAAAATCGAAAAAGTAAAAACTAGCCCGGTTGTAGATCGTCCTAAGCTAGCCTATGCAAAAAAAATCATGTAAAAACATTAAAATTTGAGCGAGATATTAGAAAAGAACGCTCCCATAGACTTTACATAATCAGCCGGGTCTTTTTGCGTACTTTTTCTGTGACTATTGTGGGCTCTTAAAATGGACTTGAAACGATTTTTTCCCATTGGCCGTAATGCAACGGGATACTTTTGATTGTCCCTGTTATTAAAGTATGCGTCCAATTTTTATAAAATTTGAAATGACTCCACAAATGTATGCAACAATTATATATTTAAAATTTCAATTGGTTGGGTAGTTTTTGCTCTGTTATATGCTTACAGAAGGATGGACGGACTGAGCGGCGACTATAGGTGTTACGTATTTACATAAATACGAACGCACCTAAAAAGAGACATTCATTAAGAAGAGTACACAAAAAAGAAATTAAAATATTAATTTCCTGAAGAGATATTTTAAATATACGAATGCATCAAACTGTCCATAGATTTAACATTACAGAGAGGAATTCCGAAACTGACTGACCAGCTCCCTTAAATACTGCTCTGTCTAAGCAGAATAATTGATAGAAGTACGTTTTCATTTGTGGTATAGGTTTCAAAGATTAACTGTTTTGTTGTTGCCTTCTATTGAGTCTGTTACAAATTCTATAGATCGTATACTGGGTGACAAAAAGATTACAAGTACATTTCAGTTTATTCACGGAAATGGCTGAATAGATAATTTTAACTGTGCTAAGCGATTAATTGAATTAAATTTTAGCCCATGTAGCATGTAAACAAATCTATAAATCCTATACAAGGCTGCACAAAAAATTCGGATATATATATATTTTTTCTGACTATTGATGATGACTACAGAAATTGGGTTTTCACCTGCGTTATACATTTTCTAAATTATTTATTTACATGCTTTTCATCAAAGTAAACTTTAAAGTTTTGTACATATATATTAAGATTGTATTGGGAAGCGTTAGATAATGTATGCCTGCCGGATGATTTTTCGTTCTGCAGTGGCGTAGCTAGGATGAGTGACACCCTGGGTGGATGTAAAGGGTGTCACACCCAACAGCATGATGTCACATCCCCCTCAATCTGTCATATATTTTCAATCACAATTCTATGTTATTATAACAAATGACCATATCATTCCTTATTTACTTTTCGTCCTCCTGCATTAAAAAAAAGGAGCGGTGTCTATATGTCGAAGTCTTTCTTTTAACCTCTTCAGACCTGATGTATCTTATAGGATACATATCTTTACAATTTTTTTTTCACGTATATAAATAATGTAAAAAAAAAAGAGAAATTGGCGTAAATGGAGGCCTAAAAGATAGAAGAATTAAACAAAATAGTAATTTGTTTGTTATAGCTCTTTTTTAGTAAGCTACGTGTTATATAAAATTGGCTTGAAGCAAAAATATACGGAATGAACAAAAATGAAAACTCGAATAATTTTATTGTGTGTTGAGATATCATTTGTAGAGTCCATTAGTAATGAAAAATTACCAAATATATATTTATTTTATGTTTTTCAGTGTTTTTACAATGCAAAAAAGTATAATAAAATTAAAAAATCCAAAGAAATTGTCAAAAAATGTCTTTTTTGAGTCCCGATGTATCATCAATTTTTATCAACAAAAAATAAATTCTAATTTTTTTTGCTGATCAATCTTTTTTAGGTATCAGTTTGATAATATAAATCCATAACTGAAATTAAAAAAAAGTACATAAATAAACCCTGGGGTCTGAAGAGGTTAAAGTTTGTTTTTCGCTGCCCACTCACTGGGTAGGTTGTTTTTTGTTCCCTGGCGTATATCTTATTTAAACACCCCACAGGCTGTAAAAAATTTCACATTCTAAAAAAAAAAAAAAAAAAAAAAAAAAAAAAAATTAACTCTGATGCGTTGTGCGCGACAAATTTAATTTTATTCCAGAATTTTTTTTTTCCAAAATCTTATAATATTATTTGTATATATTTTCAAATAAGGCTTTGGTGTCGCACTTAAGAGGGTGACACCCGCTAGCTACGCCTTTGATGACTTTGATTGCAAATAATGCTTTGACTTGACATTTTTCTTGTTTTAGATTGCTTGCAGAGAACGAGGTTTTCGGCATACAGTGCCATATTTTAACGATTTTTGGAACTAAATTTTTAGAATTTCAGAAATTCTAAAAATTTATTTCCAAAAATCGTTAAAATATGACAATGTAAGTCAAAAAACCCACTTTCTGTAAGCAATCTAAAACCAAAAAAATGTCAAATCAAAGCATTCAGTACAGGGCCGTAGCTAAGGGGGCGCTTTGGGCGGCTCAGCCCCCCCCCCCTAAAATATTTTGAGCTCCCCTTGGAAAAGATTCCAAGGTCACTCAATGAAGTTCTGTTCCGAAAAATTCAAATGAAATTCTGTTCAAAAGTCTAATTTAGTTTTGAGATTCTTTTACAGTTTTGCAGAATTATTAAATTGTATCTTAAAAAAAAGCAATTCAACAATCCCTCATCCTGTGAAGCTAACATGATGTTTAATTTTCCACCAGTTATACACTCAAAATTTTCATCATCACATACTTTTCTTAGCATAAAATGAAGTTATTACAACAGTTTAATAAGAAACATAGTACCTACAGTGTAAATATGCACTAATTTATCTTTCTGTGTCAGAAAAAGAAGAAAAAAATTACGAGCACCCCCCCCCGCTACAATCTCTTGAGCCCCCCCCCCCCCCCCCTATAGATCACTTCTAGCTACGGCCCTGATTCAGTACACAATCTTTTCAAAATTTCCACAGTTTTAAAATTATGTATAACATTTTTACAGCTTACCTAATAAGCAAACCGTTTACCGCATAATTCTATCGATCTTTGTTTCTGTGAAATTTAATTTTGAAATGAGGATCTTATTCGCTGGGATACCCTGTATAAACGGTCATGTGTTCAATAACAATTTCGTATAATATTTGAAAGAAAAACGTGAAAAAGCCTTACCGAATCGCAAATGGACGTCTATCTTCGGTCGACAAATTCTTAATTTTGAGCTCGCGTCTCTCACGAAAAGCTACGGAGGCACTTTTTCTGATAAAAATGGGGACGTTTCTGATAAAAGGGATAGGTCTGTTTGCTAATTGCTCCGGAGACTAGATTTTTTTTTATCGCTTACCGATTACAGATAAAATCAGACAATCGAGCCACCGATTAACACAAAAATCACCTGAAAGAGGAAAAAAAAACAGTAAACAAAGTGAACAATTTCATAACATTCAGCATTTAACTCATCAACGAAAATTATCGGAACGGAGGAATATTATTGATTTGACGAGAATTTAGTACAGGCGTGACAAACCCGTAGCCAGCGGGCCACAACTGGACCGCCGACCTCTTATGTGCGACCCGCGAAACATTTGTTACATTACTTGGTTAAACATTACTTGTGTTTAACCTTTAACTGATGTGACCGAAATTGTAACGTAACTTTTGTGAAGCGGTCTGTGAGACCACTGCAGACCGCTTGGTGGTTTCACAAGCGGTCTACTCGTGAGAACGCTTGTGAGACTGTTTCAACAAGCGCTCTCGATCTGCGAGATCACCGTGAATAAGAGGCATGATTAACTCGTAGGATGCTGTTTTTGTTTCGGCTAAACTTTTTGTTCAAGATTATTATAATTAACATTCACCTAATTAAAAGTATCAAGAGATAGTACTAAAGCTTCAAATGAAACGAAATTTCCGTAGTGTTTGTAATTAAACTGAAAATTACAAGTTAAACTATAGAAATTGAAAAAAGCAGTAGTCTGTGAAACCGAAAAATATTTTGATATCTTTTAATTTGTATATCTTAATTCCCAACAGAAAATTAAAACAGCAATATTTGCTTTAATTAAAACAGAACATTCCGTATTTAAATAAAATGAAATTAACCATTGGATTTTTCTGATGTAAGCAGTGTGCATTAGCATGTGACACAAATTGTCGGATATCTCATAAAACGGCTCATTTCCGACGGGTGATTCCATTGAGTTTTTTAATCCTCCCGATGATATCTTTTCAACGGTACCACTTTCGTTAAAATCGAGACTAAAATTTTTTGCGGTCCTCCATTAAGTCTGCACTAGCTACGTGACATAAATTGCCGGATATCTCGAAAACGGCTCATTTGTGACGGGTAGTTCCATTGAGTGTTTTACTGCTCTCGATGAGATCTTTCCAACGATACCACTTTCGTCAAAATCGGTGACTTACACTTCTTGCAGTTCCCTAGTTAGAGATGGCAAACATCCGAAAGGCATGTACAGTGGGTGATAGGTTGACTAACACTCTGACAGTCTTGCAAAAAGATAAAATTGTAATGTTTTTATTTTCTGTGCATTGTATTTTAGCCCTTTAAGCATTCGAACCATGTTTTTTACATCACGCAATCTTTGAATTCGAGGACTGGTTTAACACAAAATCAACATTAATGTTATTTTTTTGCAGTTGTATAAGATAAATAAATATGTAAGGTGATGATAGAAAAATCCTGATACAAATACTATTTCATGAACAAACAATGCAGAACACTTAAGGGTGTTCTCCGCTCAACAAGCGCAAAACGTTTTGACACATATAGAAATTGATTTTTGAACAGAAAGATATAAAATTGAAAGGCCTGACTATGGAAGCGATTTCAAATCGAACTTAAATTTCCATTTTTTGATCAATAAATTACCTATCGAATTCTAAGCTATTTCGATCACGTGATCACCCGTTTTTCTCCTGCTTTTCGACCGGTTTTTCTGCTTTCGTCGGGAAATGTTCTCGAAAACGTCAACTTTGAAGGCTTGTTATGAAAGATCTATTGTGTTTTTAAAAAACAGATAATTGAGTGCCATTAGACAGCTTCTGAATAACAACACCTGCTATTTTCATGCATTTCCGAACAAAAGTAAATTAAAGCATACGTCACAAAGTTGCCCTTTTTGATTTAAGAACAGCCTTAAAGGGTTAAATGTTAAAAAAAAAGTCGATTTTGTGAAAAAACAGTGATGACGTCACAGCCAGCTCAATTTCGCATATCAACCTCAAATTGGTTCTAAACAAACAACAGAATTCAGAGACAGGAATTGTGTTGGTTCGGTTGGAATCTAACCGTGAAACCGTTTAAAAAGGTCGCAATTCGGCCCAAACACTTGCGACACACACGATTTGTAAACTTTTCCTGTTCCAGTAAATTCAGTTCTAGTTCCACTTGCTTGTCTTATTTTGAACAATATTTGGGTTTCATATTGCAAACGATTTGATGGTATACAGTGGCGTAGCTATGCTTTTTGGCGTTCGGATTAATTTTTGCGCCCTCACCCCCCCCCCAAAAAAAAAAAAAACTTTTTTTTTTTTTTTTTTTCGGAAGAAGAAACAAAACAGTCTCTTTGACTTGTACCGGGAGGAAAAGGCATCTTAACTTTTTCTTGTTTTTAAGGATTCGCCTAATTTTACTGAGACACACTAAAATAAAATGGATAGAACCGGATTACTGAACATTTCTAATTTCCATCAATACTGAATTTGAATGGGAATTTCAAAAACTTAGCGGTACGTTCACGAACATGTTTATGTTGTTTTAAGCATGTGGGTGCGGAGCCCGATTAGGGTTATGCGGGGCCGACCCAGCACCTTTTTTCTGGCGCCTTGCAGTTCCTATACATTTTTTTTTTGGGGGGGGGGCTGTAGAGGATAAGGAATGGGTTATTATTAGATATTACGATACGGTTTCAAACTTAATCAAAATATTTATTTGTTTTTGAGAAAATGATGCGGAAACTACAATTTTAAGACTTTAAAAAAAAAAAAAAATCATTTACTAAATTTGAGCCCTCAGCAACAGTGGGTCCAAGGCCATGGCCATAGGGCTGTGCGGTAATCTGACTCTGTAATGGGAATACCGACAAAGAGAATAAATTTGCAAAAAAACATATTTACTAAAATTGTTAAGTTGCGATACGTCCGATTATGGAGTAAAATCTCCTCATTGAAAACTGCACTCACCCTAGAATTTCAAAATGCTATACGCATCCATTTTTAAAGATGGATGGGAAAACAATAAAAGGTCTTGAATTCTTATGGTAAATCAAGATATCCAACGAATTTGTTTGAGATCTTAATAAACCTTTAACATAGTCTCTGTCGCATAACAATGATCAGATATCAATATAGAGAGAGATATGCTATAGATGAAAATGCTAAAAACAAAAATCCTTTTGAAATTCAAAACTTTAAATTAAAATCCACAAATTCTTTTTTTTCAAAATCCATTTTAGTCCTTGAATTTTATTTTTCAGCATGACATTTATTATGTTCACCAGTAAAATCAGAGAGTAACTTAAGATGGAAAAATATAGACGTTTAGGCAATTCTTCTTTCTTTTGTGGCTAAATCTTTGTATGTTTCAGATTCCAGGAATTGTGCGGATTCTGAACATATGTCAATCAAGAGCTAATTAACCAATTAAATTAAACGTTTCTCGCAAATTGACATCTTCGCCCCCTATTGGAAAATATTACAAGAATCAACTGGAACGAAAAAAGTTTAGATTTGGCAATTCTGATAAGCCTGCATAACCTACGTCCTTGTAGGTTCCAAAATTTGCGTAAATAAGTCGTAAGACCTCCGATCGAGTTCACCGAGATGATTGTAACATGCAGTGTTCTCGCTGTCGCTCGCCAATGCGCCAAATTGCGACTAAATTCTTCATTTGGCGAGTAAACAAGAGATTAGATTCGCCAAATTGCTAGTGCTCAATTTTTGTTTTTGCTTTTTTTCATTTTCGTTTTCGATACATATGCATATATATGTAATATATACATATTTTTTTTATTTGTAGCGGATAGTTGAAATTAGATTAATAACAATCGCTGTCACAGTTATAAAACTTGGGTTATTTTAAAACATATTGAAAAAAGAGAATACATTAAAGGATTAAAGTTTTTTTTTTTTTTTTTTTTTTTGTGCTACACGGCGAATCTATTTTGCTAATACTTTTTTCATTTGGCGAATGTTTTTTATTTTTAATTAGCCAAATTACTAACGTTGGTCAAATCTCAGCGAGAACACTGGTAACATGCAATGACGAAAAAGTTCGGTCCAAAGAGGTTCTCGAGTCAAATTATTTTCTTCCATTGATCTCTCAGTCATTCCCATAATTTACATAGATAGGTGTAGTTTTCTCTAATGCATATGCGCTGAATTTAAATATATGTAAAATAAATTGAATTTTTAAAACGACGAAAACAGACGTTTGTTGTGGTAGTACTGTGGAAGACTGAAAAGTCCTACTTTGTCTTTTTATACGATTTAAGTAGGAGAAATTTGGGGTAGGTCGCTCACATACCATTATTTGGTTTTCTCAATCACAATTTGACGGAAAAATCGAGTTTCCAATAAGGAAGAAATAATACTTTTTCTTGTTGTTCTTTCAGCTAAATACTTTTTGCATTAATTTAAGGAAGCTTTCATTTTAAATATTTATATGGGATGCTAAGAACAGCAAAAATCAGCGTGAAACCAATCTATGTGTGTGCGTGTGTATGACGGAGAGGACTAAAAATATCTACTACACATACAACTCTGAAATTTTGAGTGAGGGTAGTACAAGGAAAATCATATTCTAATACATGTGAGAGTCCAAATTTTTATTTTCTTTTATTTTCTTTTTTCTTATAGTCGAGAATATCAATTAAAAATTCATCAAAAATGCAAATTTTTCCCGCAAAATGGCAAAAATCGCACACTCATCTGAATATGATTTCCCAGTCGAAAGGAATTAAAAATTTTCACTTATGAGTGAAAAAAGAAAAAAAAACTAATTAAGATTGCAATTTGAATATTTCAAAGCACATAAATAAAAAAAATATTATAGATTTTTTTGAAAATCGCTCGGTAATTTTTTTTTCTTTTTAATTGACGGTGACAGTATACAAAAAAGAGAGACCCCATATGCAAAAGCTGCCACAGTCGACTATTTTTGTATTCTGTACGCACAAGTATTTTTCTAATATAAATATTCGCGTTCATTGTTATTGTAAATGTTATTAAAGTGTGCGTAAGGATTTTTGTTTTGGGAAAGTGGTACCAATTAGAATATGAAAAATAATCGGCTGTGGCAGTCCTGCATACGATAGAAACATACAGGAATAAACATCCATTAAAAACAGAACTAAAAATATTTTTTTTTTTATGTCCGAACACTCCACTAGATTTTGAAAATCGACTGATCAAAGATTATATAACATTAAGTTAATCAACTTAATTATTAAACGCTATCGAATGCTCAAATCATAATTTAAATGTATTTTATCAATTTATTTGCAAATTACTTGTGTGTTCTGTGGTCAGAGTGAAGTGATAGGAGTTAAGAGTCCGTCCACAATAGTTTCTTCCCTTTATATACATTTTACAGTATGATGACTATTGAACTTTTAAGCCCCTTTTTTGTCGGATTCTACAAAGTAGATTTCAACAGGTATTGATTCTGGAAAATTAGCTTACGATTTTCTTGAAATTTTTAGCTCCATCTTCATATGAAGATGACTTATTCTTATCTCAGGTTCTATGGACCCTTGTTTCCACTGGGTTTTTCTCATTCAACTTGATTTTCTATTGTCTTACAGGTTTTATTTCTATCTTACACCACCAGGGGCATTTTATCTGAGATTTCATGGGACCTATTTCGAGGGAATTTTCTTTCTTTCAATTCATTTTACGATTATCACCAGATGTTCTTGCACGTGCGCAGTACGCCTTCTACATGGTAACCAGGGGCGTCGCCATGGGGGGGGGTATGGGGGGGAGCCTCCCCCCAATATATGTGAAGTTGGGAAATTTGAGCTTAGAGTTGGGAAAATTTAGATTTTTGAAAGACTTTCTTTTTTTTAATAATTACAAGAAATATATGAACTTTTTATTCTTTCGGTGACAATGGTTTAACAAACAAGTTAAATTATCAAAAGAAATCAACCAGACTCAATTTGTCATTGTATTTCTCTGTTCTATGAAAACATCATACACTTATTAGACCTAAATGTCTCTGCTCCTGTGTATCAATATCTGACTCTAAACAGCTTTCTCCACTCCTTTGTTTCCTCCAAAACTTTCATTTCTGAAAAATTTCAAATTATAGTCCGTGACTTTTATGTTACTTTCGTATGAAAATCCATAATGGCTCATATACTAGAAGTCTGTCCGGGCCTGGGCTTGGTCCAAGGTACTGGCATGGCCCGTGGACCGAGCAGGCAAACTTTCAAACAGAGTGCTTCCACCATTCTGATATAAAAATTTAAAAGAAGCTCATAAAATTTGAATTATTTTCAATAAATATGAGTTTCACAAGAATGCGTATAAATGTGCTGCATGAGCCGATTTTATTTTAACAACACTAATGCAAAAATATATTTTGTCCAAAATGTAGAGAACGTCATCGGATAGTTAATCATGTTTGAGCCTGAGCTTAGCTTTTTTTGCAGACTCGGGCAGGAGCACCGTCAGTTTATTACCCCTCCCCCTTTTTAATCCTCAAACCAGAAAAATTATCAAATCATAGATGCAAAAAAAGTAAAAATGTCGAATATGAAGTCGCAAAGGACTGATGAAAACTTTCACTTTAGACAGATTTTTATCTTTGGCGGGAAATTTTCAAGCAATTTTTACGTCAGGAGTATGAAAGGAGGACACTGTGCAACATCAAACACCCTACAGTTGGCGGGGGATTCTCCTCACATCGCCAGGTCCCCCAAAATGGCTTTCCAGATTGTTTATTACCTTGTTCATAGTCATATAATAACAAACATCTTCATTAATCTCTCACATTTTCTTCCGGAAGTTTTTTTTTTTTTTTTTTTTGTAATAGAGGCTGCGATCAAAAATGTCTGTTTTCTTGTGGGGAGGGGATGTCTCCCCTGTCCTTCCCAAATGGCTCTCCTGGACTCGGGTTAGGCCGAGGTAAGGATTATTTTTTTCTGCATAGTTGAGTCGGGACGGAACTGGACTTGGTTGCTCTTGGCATGTGTCGGGCGGACAGTTTTGCTTTGCAAAATAAGTAATAATGATAACGAACTTTTGGTAAGGGGAATCATCGGAAATGTATCTTGAGGTGGTTCTCAAATTCCCTGTTGAATAACACAAAACTTTCTGAAACATTTTCTGACTCATTTTTAAAAGAAAATGCATAACATTGACAGGCCTGAAGTGATTGGATTGAAACGATTTCGAATTGAATAGCGTTTTCCATTTTTCGATAAATAAATTACTTATCCAATTACAGGCGATTATTGTCACACAACGACAGTTTTCTCTTCTTTACTTGCTATGACGTTTTGAAAATCGAATCAAAAACTAATATTTGACAGCCTTTTCTGAAATATATGTTGCTTTCATTCCAAGAAAAAAGAAAGCGCCATTCGATAGCATTTTTTCTAAATAAGAACATCTGCCAATTTTATGCGTTTCCGAACAAAAGTGAATTGAGAAATGCGCAAGAAAATAATTATTTTAGATTCTTTTTATCAGCATTCTTTAGAAGAATCTTAATTGTACGTTAAGAAAAATCCGAATTTTTTGTAGCTATCAAATTGGGCCGGATCGGGCCTGGTTTAATTGTTTTTTACGCAAGCTGTTCCTGTTTTCAAAGATTTTTGTTCAGGCCAGCCCCTGAACTGTGAAAATAATAGATCCGGCTCGAGCCAAAGTTTTAATTTTCAAATCGGGCCGTGCTGGGCCAAAATAGCTTATATGTAGTCGGGACCGTGCTCTGATCTGGAAATTCCAGCCGGAAAAGACATGTATAGCAAAGACAGTAAACAAAAAAGGGAATTTTTAAACTAATGATGGTTGACGAAAGAAAAGAAATCGCAATAGACCTTTAAAAATAAAATTAATAATTCCAATTATAACGTATTCTACTGTCAAAATGAAAATAAAACAAGAAAATATTCACATCTTTTCATATTTAACCCGTCCGTCGTCGCGTCGCCGGAGAATTTATACAACGGCTTTAGTCGTCGAGTCAATCTAAGCTTAAAAATCTGTAAATTTTATTTCAAAATAGCAATCTATTCTAATATTGTAAAACAAACATGCAATTTGTATTTCCGTTTTATGCTAATCTCAAATAGTATTAAAAGAACTTGGAATAAGTAACTTTGAAAAAAAAAATATTAAAAATATTTATTCAGGCGCCAAAAGAAAAAAAAAAGGAAAAGCTGGAGTCCTAACTTCTATAATAGTAGCTACACCTGCTATATTACGTAACTGGGCAATAGGGTGGGCCGAAAAAAACTTTTTTTCGATTTTCGATTATGGCGGGTGCGGAAAAGTGGCCGCTGGTGGCACTCAGTTCATACAAAAAATTTGAGATTTTTTGGACATTTCCTTACCCTGCCGCAAACGACTTGAAGTTTTGCAAAAATGTTAATTTTTGAACTTTTTTCGAAAAAAATAAAAAATGTTAAATTAAATTTATTTTGGTTGTATTTACTTGAAAAGGCATATTTAATGTACCAAATGTTTAAATAATATCTGATCATGTATTATTTAATATCTATGTGTGTTATAACTTGGGCTATTTTTATAGCTTTTTCGCGAATAACAGGAAAAAGTTGTATTTGTTTGAATCGATCGTTAGTTTCTATATTATTTATGTCTCTTGGTCTTCTTTATATTTTTTGTATGTGTCAAACGTCATATATTTGGGGAAAAGACAGCAGTATACTTCAAAAACAAATCTGAAAGGTGAGAAAGTGGTGAATCAGGACTTTAAGCGAGCGCGATGACTCGTCGTAATACTCAGGGAGTGAAGGACGAAATAACTGAGAGCCAAAATGCGATAAAGGATTCTTATTATTTATCCTTGCTCAGTAACCTGTTACATTTGTTCAGTGTTAACGTGAAACCTTTTTGTAGTGATTATACAGTGCTTTTGGGGTCGTTTAATGTGCCATTATAGTGTTTTGTGCGTTTTATTACAACGAACTTAGAAATGGCTAGTATAAAGGGCCATGACAATGCAAAGACACGCAATAGCGTGAAAAGTAACTTTTTGGGGGCGTCAGGCATATTGAAAGAATTGCAATTGCCAACTTATGCTGATAATCATGTGCCAATACTACTGGTTGCTTCACCATGTAGAAGTTGTGACAGCAGAGGATACGAATCTCGTCATCGATAACAACAAAGTCAGAAGAGATAAATAGAAACTTGGAAAGAAGATACAGGCAGAAGAAGTTATTGAAAGAAGGAAAATTAAAAGCATATTTTTTGATGGTAGAAAGGATAAAAGTATATTAAGAGATAGAAAAATAACAAGCCGCACCGTCGAGAGAAAGGCGAAGAACACATCACCGGGTTAAGGTCACGGAAAAGAAATAGCAAAATCATTATACAATCTTCCAAGTCACCACAAGTTAGACTTTTCTGAACTAACGAGGTATCAAGGTAACGGAACGAGGTATCAAGTGACCCGAGTATTCCTAACCAGGTTCAAACAACACGGTGATGTGTTCCTCGCCTTTCTTTCGACGGTCCCGCTTGTTATTTTTCTTCCTCTTAATATACTTTTATCCTTTCTACCATCAAAAAATATGTTTTTAATTTTCCTTCTTTCAATAACTTCTGCCTGTATCTTCTTTCCAAGTTTCTATTTCTCTCTTCTGACTTTGTTTTTAACGATGACGAGATTCGTATCCTCTGCTGTCACATCTTCTACATGGTGAAGCAACCAGTAGTAGTGGCGCATGATTATCAGCATAAGTTGGCAATTGCAATTCTTCCAATATGCAAGATGCCCCGAAAACGTTACTTTTCACGGTAGCGCGTGTCATTGCATTGTCATGGCCCTTTATACTAGCCATTTCTAAGCTCGTCGTAATAAAATGCACAAAACACTATAATGGCACATTATACGACACAAAAAGCACTGTTTAATCACTACAAAAGGTTAATCACACTTTCACGTTAACACTGAACAAATGTCGCAGGTAACTGAGCAAGGATAAATAATAAGAATCCTTTATCGCATTTTGGCTCTCAACTATTTCGTCCTTCATTCCCTGAGTATTACGCCGAGTCATTGCGCTCGCTTAGAGTCCTGCTTCACCACTTTCTCACCTTCCAGATTTGTTTTTGAAGTATACTGCTGTCTTTTCCCCAAATATATGACGTTTGACACATACAAAAAATATAAAGAAGACCAAGGGACATAAATAATATAGAAACTAACGATCGATTCTAACAAATACGACTTTTGCCTGTTATACGCGAAAAAGCTATAAAAATAGCCTAAGTTATAATACACATAGATATTAAATAATGCATGATAAGATCTTATTTAAACATTTTGTACATTAAATATGCCTTTTTAAGTAAATACAACCAAAATAAATTTAATTTAACATTTTTTAATTTTTTTCGAAAAAAGTTCAAAAATGAACATTTTTGCAAAATTTCAAGCCGTTTGCGGCAGGGTAAAGAAATGTCCAAAAAATCTCAAATTTTTTGTATGAACTGAGTGCCACCAGTGGCCACTTTTCCGCACCCGCCATAATCGAAAATCGAAAAAAAGTTTTTTTCGGCCCACCCTACTGGGCAACAATATCCAATGAGTTTTCGCCAGAAAATATACTGGTAACCCTTTGTCGTCAAGAAAAAATAATCATAAAAGCAAATGTGATTTCAAAAAATTATTGATTCTGATAAATGTGTTCCTTTTTACTTTGTTTGTGTGCGGATAAAAAACCTGCTATATTTTTACCGGTTTATAAAATATGAAACCAAAGCAATATAAAGTTCAATGTTGTAATTGTAAAGCAGTATTTAATAATGACTATAAATCTCAGCATGAAAAAAACAATCATAATGGGAATAGAGTTTCTGTGCAGGAAATTGGAGCCCCTAAAAATCCATTCGATGCTTCAGTACGTAAAAGGAAAAAAGTGGACGATGTGAAATCGGAACAAATATATGGATATGACAGCAGTCCGTCAAATGAAGAAATAATCAGCATAAGTTGTAATACTGATGTGTTGAACGTCAAAACTATTTTTTCTCAATATAATGAATCTGACATAGTTAACGAGAAATTGGCAATAACTGAGATTGTTAACTTTATCTCTTCAATTAAAGAAACCTGTGATATAGTTCTTGAAGAGGGGTGCAGAGTATTGAATAAACTGAATAATGAGTTAGAATTTTCTATTGAAGACAGTGGAAGTGCCTCTGAAATAGTAAATCATGATCCTGGTCTACGTCCAGATACTTTAAATGAAAATCAGAAAAATTATTAAATTCAGTTAGGTCCACATCAACCTAAATTAGCATGTTTTCCTTCTGATGGAAAAAACCGGTTTAATCCCCACTGGTATACAGAATTTGAATATTTAGAGTACAGTACAGCAAAGCATGCTGCTTTTTGCTTTGTATGTTGTCTTTTACCTGTTGGTATAAGAGGAGATGCTTGGACTTCAACCGGAGTAAAAGTATGGGGTAAAATGAAAAGCTGCGGAAAAGATAAATTAGGGAAGCTCCAACAACATTTCTCATCTCAAGCTCATAAGTCTGCTCTATATGATTTTTGTAATTTTCTTGTAAAGAAAAAACATATTGATGTCTTAATTGACAAATCAAAAAGACAAGTTTTAATTCAGGAAGAAAAAGTTCGAATGCACAACAGAGAAGTTATCAAAATTTTAATGGATACTTGTAAAACATTCGGAAAGCAAGGATTAGCATTTCGAGAGTCAAACACCGATGATATTAATAAAGGAAATTTTTGCGAAGTGATACAGCTTATCTCAAGGCACAATACTACAATGAAATGTTGGTTTGAAGATAAAAAATTGAGACCATATCATGTTACATATATGAGTCCAGAATCTCAAAATGAAATGATAAATTTAATAGCATCTGAAATTCGTCAGGTAATCACTTCTGAAATAAAAAATAGTTTATGTTTTGCAGTTTTGGCCGACACAACTCCAGATCTGTCACACAAAGATATAATGTCTATTGTTATCCGAAGTGTAAGTAATGAAGGTGAAATTAGGGAAAGATTGGTCAAAACAATTGAATGTAGTGACAAAACTGGAAAGGGAATGGCAGATTTAATTTTACAGTGCTTAAATGAAATAGAAATTGATTATTCGAAGCTTGCATTCCAGTCTTATGATTTTGCTCAAAATATGTCCGGGAGGTTCAATGGTGTACAAAAACATATATCTGAGATTGTCGGTCACAGTGTTCCTTACATACCTTGTCAAGATCACCGCACTAATACTGCTCTAGAACATGCTTGCAACGTTAGCATATTAATTCAAGATTTGTTTAACATCCTTGAAGAGCTCTATGTCTTTTTCACATCAAGTACAAAAAGATTTAAGCATTATCAGTCAAATGTAGAGAACATTGATAAAGTAATTCAACTTAAAAATCTATCAAAAACCAGATGGACCGCAAGAGCTGAATCGGTCAAAGCCTTAACTCAATCGTTTGAAATGGTAATAGAACTATTAGAAAATATTTTCAATGAAAAGACTTTTGATTCCTCTACTAGAACAAAAGCATTTGGAACTTATAAAAAAATGAAAACTTTTGATTTTATTGCATCATTTTTTTTCATGAAAAAATCTTAAGCAAAATAAAAATTTTAACTGAAATTCTGGAGACACCTGATTTTAACGTCATTGACTGCATTGCGATAATAAAAAGTACTGTCCAAAGCTTACAAGCAATTAGTGATGATTCCACTTAGTCCGAGTGCTACGCGACAAAAATAAGGTGAAAACTGCAAATCGTGATAAGAATATACCGCTTGGTGAGTATGTACTTTATGATAATACAATGCATATCAGAGGGGGAGGCATCTCGTAAAGTCGTCTGAATTCAAGATGGCGGCTGTTATTCAAAATGGTGTCATTTTCTGAATATGCTTAATATAAATGTGCATTTCATATCGATTTCGATGTTTTTAAAGTCAAGTTTTTGTTTTTAATACTATTCAACATTATTTAAAAGAGTGTATGAATTCGGTTTATCTGTCTGTTTGTCTGTCTGTCCGCCTGTCTTTCCATGCTCTAGCTCGCTTAAATGTACTCAGATTGCCATGTATATTTTATATGTTTTATGAAGTTTATAATAGCATGTTCGGAGTAAAAAGTAAAGTGTATAGCTTTTATAGTTCATTTACAGGGCGCTAAAAACATTACATTACAATATTGTGTATGTGGCCAAATCGTTTGCAATGTTTCTTAATGTTGTTATCCTCTTTAAAACACATTAAAATTTATATACATCAATGTTAATACTACAATGAGCTACCAATTACTTATTATATAATAAGGAGTACATAGTATTTATCGCTTATTTACTGTGACACACCAAACAAGAAAATGCGTATTTGCATATAAATCTTATAACGATCACCATATAATTCAAGTGTTATTAGTGAAAGTGCTAAGTGGGATAAAATCTTTGTAATAAGTATATCCCGAATAGTCAGTATCTATCTTATATTAATAAAATGCATCTAAGAAAGAGAGGTATCATATAAATTTATAGGAATTCAAAATGGCGACTATTATTTAAAATCTCTTGCAGGTTTATTCCTCTGCATCTTACAAGGCTATTTATTATGTTAATATCCATATTTTATAACTCAAAAATAATCTTTCTAATACTAGAAATATACCTAAAATGAAAATAGGACATTTATTAAAGTATTTTTATCATTTACAGTAGAAAATGTAAAAGAATGAATATATAATAAAAATACTCTTTTATTAATAGGTTACTTATACAGCATATTAAAAAATGAATGTTATATATAAAGCTGTAGAATATAGAAACTTCACTCGGTGTCATGATATTTCTCACATTCGTGTTTGCAAATACACAATAATGCAAGAAAGTCCAACCTTTCTACAGCCACATTTAACTTTACAGATTTTACACATACACTTTATTAAATCTTCACAAGAGTCTAAAATCACTGGCAACTCCGACCATCTATTTTCTATGATAAATTATCCAAGCACCATTCACATTTGTTTGGAGAGATTGCATGTATTTCCCGATGATCTACTTTTCCCCAAATGTCTTCAGCTTGGAAAGCACTGCGTAAAATATATTTTTGAAGTGCACCCATGGTTGGTGGAAAATTGTCAGAAACAATTCTTGTCTTGCATTATTGACACTTATGATATTGCTTGATGAACAGCACAACAATACTACGAACTTTTCTAAAATATTTAAAATACTTTCAAGAATAGGAGTTTGTGGTTTTGATAGGTATGCAAAGGCAGCAGTACCTTCTTTAAAGAGAATGGGCGTTTTCCAATTTGATTTTTTAGTTTTTCCTGTGAAACCCATATTACTGTCGCATCCTGTGAAAGCATTAAATCCTAAGTCGTTGTCTTTTCTCTTCCAATCACTGGAGCTATAGTATGAACAGGAATAAATCTGTATTTCTTCTCTGTTCCAAATGCAATCCGAACAGTTTCTAAGCATCTGTTTGAAAGGATTAAAAAAATATGGAATCACCAAAACTAATACATCAGTGTCTACAGAGCGTACAATATTATTTTTCAGTCCTTTTTCAACCATGTCTTTGAGATGCAGTATTATTCTTCAATATTGCTTCTTCGTGACCAGGGCAAGTCGTTGCAATTAAGGAACTTACGGCAGTAAGACTGCCTTTAACTTCTTCTCCTGGAGTGGTTACTCCAGGAGAACTCCACCATAACTTGTGTGTTATTGTATGGTGCTAGTGTTCCAAGGATATTAAAAAACTCTTCTTTTTTATTTGAATTTCTTAAGAAATGGTGTCGATTTTTAGGTAATCTAACATGTGGTTGCACTTGTAATCTCGCCCCTTGAACCCCTCTTCTGTCTAGTTTCTCCTTTAAAGCCTAGTATAATATATCTATCCCAAATCAAATCTATTCTTTGACATTTAAAACTCTCAGTGTCTGTACGTAAGTAAGGATAAAACGTTTTAATGTATAACTAAATAAATAAACAACGTTCAAAAGCACAAATATAAAATAAAAGATGTTAAAAGATGCTAAAAGCATACATGTTTCGGGACTTCTTAAGTCCCATCATCAGTGCTAAAAGTGTAAAATATAAAAGAATGTCACATAGCAAAATAAAATAAGTCTTGTAACTGAGCTCGCCCTTGGGCGAACTGATTAGGAAACGTCGCAAAGCGACAGTAAAAATAAGCAGGCACGCGCACCCAGAGGAGACCAATCATACGTCACATCTTACTGGAACGAGTCCAAAGAGAACAGGAGGGGGGGGGGTTAATGTAGTAGTCATTAAATGTCTTTAAAGTCTTTTGAGGCTTTAAAATGTTCGTAAGAAATAGCCCCTCATATATTAAAGCATCACATTTTATAAGTTGCATTCCAACCAAAGAAAATAATCATATGACATTTTGCAATTCGTTCCTACCTGGTAAAGTTTAAAATAGCATACTATAATTTAAAAGCACGTAGACAACATTGTGTTTATAGACAGAATTGTAAACGTATTCTTTTTTTAGAGCTTGTAAATGAACTATAAACTCTACGCTCACCATATTGTACAGTAAGTATCTTGTACTACACTTCACTGATGTATGTTAATTTCAAAATGTTTCAAATAATTTAACATCATTAAAACACACTAAAGAGGATTTTAGCAAATGGACCATAATGTAAGGGGATTATTTTGAGTGTGTCTGTAAATGAACTATAAATGCTAGACACTTCATTTTCGATGTAGAACATTTTGCAGTATACCTCGTCTTTAAATTACACATACAGATAACACATAAATAAATTACACGGATATATGAGTAAATTTAAGCAAAAAAGAGCAGGGTCAGACAATTCATAAATACTTTGAGTGCCCTGTAAATGGACTATAAAAGCTATACACTTTACTTTTTACTCCGAACATGTTATTATAAACTTCATAAAACATATAAAATATACATGGCAATCTGAATACATTTAAGCGAGCTAGAGCATGGAAGGACAGGCGGACAGACAGACAAACAGACAGATAAACCGAATTCATACACTCTTTTAAATAATGTTGAATAGTATTAAAAACGAAAACTTGACTTTAAAAACATCGAAATCGACATGAAATGCACATTTATATTAAGCATATTCAGAAAATGACGCCATTTTGAATAACAGCCGCCATCTTGAATTCCGACGAATTTGCGAGATGCCTCCCCCTCTAATATACATTGTATTATCATAAAGTACATACTCACCAAGCGGTATATTCTTATCACGATTTGCAGTTTTCTGATGCGTAGCACCTGGACTAACTGGAATGAATAATCTTATAAAAAGTTCAATTGTATTCGCTGAAAAAATGGGGATAGATGTTGAATCAGACTTCCGAAAACACCATAGAAAAAGGGTTCCACCTAAAAAAATTGATGAAAACAATAGAACAGCAATGGACATAGATTTAAAGAATTTAGGAAAAAAGGTCAACGGAAAAAAAGGCAACGGAAAAAACGTCAACGGTAAAAAAGGCAACGGAAAAAACGTCAACGGAAAAAAGGGCAACGGAAAAAAGGTCAACAGATAAAAACGGCAACAATAAATAATAGTAATAAATGTCAGTTCTTCAATAAATCGAAAGTTGAAATACATTAGTTATTAAGGGAGGTATCTTAAGTTATAGAATATCGATTCTATGTTCAGAGCCCGATTAAGGTTGTGCAGGGCCTAAGGCTAAGTACCTTTTCAAGGGCCCCTGGCAGCGAAATAGTTGCGATTTTTCTTAAGGGGGAATAAGGGAGGGGGATATTATTAAATATTGCGACACACTTGCAATGTTAACCAAAATATATTTTGGTTTTTGAGAAAATAATTACAAAAATTTCAATTGTATTCTTCTTCTTCTAAATAATTTTACTCAAATTAGGGCCCCCAGCAGCAGTGGGCCCAAGGCCACAGCCTAGTTGGCCTGTGCGGTAATCAGGCACTGTCTATGTTTCAAGTAAGCATACAAGTGTATCGGTTATTTCAACTCGATTGTTGAATAGCTTACGTATAAAAACAGCGACTTTCATATCTTTATGCAAACTTTGACCAAGGACATTCTTTGGAGTGAGAAAAAAGTTTAAAACAGGCAATGAAAAAAAAAAAAATAGTACAAATACATTTTAAATGGGATGGGAAAATGGCAAAAGAAATTTTTTTTTGTTGTTCGCTTCATATTTAATTATGTTACTAGAATGTTAAGGGGGATAACAGAAAATAAGTCGAAATGTGGAGATTCGGCACAAGAAAACTCAATTTTGGATACAGCAGCATAAACCATTTAAATTAAAATTTAAAAAATAAGGAAATTTGTTATGGTGATTCTACTGATTATAGTAATAATAATAATAAAAATAATAATAATTGAATAAAAAATTGTATGTATAAACATATTATTTCATTTTTTGACAAGTGAATTGCATTTTGTTATAAGGTTGTGTTTTCTCACGATGACCTTTATCAGGCTTTCGCGTGCGAAAATTCTGTCGAAAACAACATTTTGGACCGCATTTTCTGGAAGGCTACCTGCATTTATCGAAAAATGAATGCATTATTCGACTTTATGGTTTCTAAATAAGTCCCCCCTTGTCAAATCCGCCCCACCAGTGGCTAAGAGGTTGTGCTCTCGAAGCTGGTAGACGGGAGGTGCTGGGTTCGAATCCAATCGCATCCGTCGGCCAAATCGTTCGGAGTTTTCCATGATTTTCTTCTAACCTTGGGTAACCTTGCGTAAATACAGTTAGAAAGACCTCCACGGAGGGCTCTCCTACAAGGGCCTATATACCCCGGGCAGGTAATCGGAAGTAACAACAATAACAATCCTTGCTATTTCCAAATCGGTAAACGAAAAAAAGTGTCTCGAAATAAAAGACCGGTGAAAACATTAGCATATATAAATATAATGTAATAATATTAATAATAATAATTGAATCATAGATTAATATTTTATTATATTTATATAATTTTATAAATTTACTTGTAATTATATATTTTATATTTTTTAATATTATTTAAAATAATTATTATATTTAATATTTATATACTATATTATTATTACTACATTATTATTATTAATTTTTATTCTATTTTATATTTAATTTTTCATATTTATATATTATATATAATATACAGTATAACACATAATAATTAATATAACAACATAATAAAAATATGTAATAATATATAAATATAAATTAAATATAAAATTATTAATGAATAATTAATTATTATTTAAATATTATTAATTATTAAATATTATACATTTTTATTCATTTCTTATTCTTCTAAAAGTATTATCGAAAAATGAAAACGTTATTCGACTTTATGGTTTCTAAATAAGACCCCCCTTGTCAAATCCGCCCCACCAGTGGATAAGAGGTTGTGCTCTCGAAGCTGGTAGACGGGAGGTGATGGGTTCGAACCCAATCACATCCGTCGGCCAGATAGTTCGGAGTTTTCCATGATTTTCTTCCAACCTTGTCTCTTTCTTGCCTTGTAATTATTTTTATTAATAGAACCACCATAACAAATTTCGTTATATTTTTAATTTTATTTTAAATGGTTTATGCTGCATGTTGCCAAATTGAGTTTTCGTGGACCAAATTTTAAAATTTCGACTCTTTTTCTGTTATTCGTGGGAACATTCTAAATATCAAGACAACAATTTTTTTGTGTCTTTTTCCACCCTATTAAAATATATATACCTGTATTTTTTTTTCACGTTTGCCCCTTTTTCGTCACTTAAAGAATATTTTTGCTCAAAGTTTACATAAAGATATGAAAGTTGCTGTCTTTATACATAAGCTTTTACTTGTTGCCCTTTTTTCGTTGCCTTTTTTTTCCGTTGCCTTTTTTTCCGTTGACGTTTTTTCCGTTGCCCTTTTTTCCGTTGCCCTTTTTTCCGTTGACGTTTTTTCCGTTGACCTTTATTCCGCGCACCAGATTTAGATTTAAATACTTTTTACAGGAAAGAATTCAAAGAAGTTTTGGACACATTAATAATGGGTTTCAATGACAATGTTTTATATATCAAAGATACTATTGAACCGATACATTCGATTTTTAAGCTACCATTCACCAAAGCAAATTTGAGCATAAGTAATCTAGAAAAAGTTATTAACATGTTTCCTCCTGGATCTGATAAACCTGACATACACGACTTGCAGAGTCAAATGGAAATACTTTTTGACTTGTGTTCAAACAATAATGTTGACTCTCTTAACGGACTTTTCGTTCATGCCAAAAAATTCAAAAATTATTTAGGTCAAGCCTTCAAACTGTGCATTTTAACATTCACAGCAGCTTATGGTGTTGCGTCAAATGAAAGGACATTTAGTCAGCTAAAAATTATAAAAAATGAATTACGAACTACCATGAACGATGACAGACTGAATAGCTTAATGCTTTTGAAATGTGAAAATAAAATAGCGGACTTACTTAAACTGGACGATGTGATCATTAGGTGGGCTTCTTTGAAGAACAGAAGGATCAGTGTTAAATGAAAAAAATTACAATGTAAGTGTTCATTAGCAATCGTTACAATTTTTCTTTATGTAACATTTTTTGTTTCATATTTCATATATTTATATAATTTTTTTTGAATGTATGCAATGTCTCTAACTTTGAATCTTACATTTATTGCATTATTTGAAATTGTTTCTTTAACCTTTGTGGTAAAAGTATAATCTTTATCTCTTTTTCTTCTGATCTTTATTTTCATGCTGAAAAAATAGCAATAAATCTAGTTTTTTTTTTTTTTTTTTTTTTTTTTTTTTTGGAAAAGAAATTATTTTTAATGCATAAGTATTGTTATCATTATAAGCACATTGCATTGTATAATTTTAATTGGAAATTAGAACAATATTTTTCAAGTTGGGAAATTTTTAAATTCCCCCCCCCCACCCCCCCAAATATCTGTAGCTACGCCTCTGATGGTAACATAGGCAGCCCACATCCATTCCGGAGATTCATTTTGGCAGAAATAAATTTGAATGCTCGTATTTAATGTTTGGTTCTTGGCTGCGTAGCACACCCGTTCTATGCTGCCGAAGTCATTGGAGACTCATCCCAGAGGTTCATTTTGAAAGATTTTTTTAAAATTTGAATAGAGGTTTTAATCATTCGCGATTCATTTAGAAAAATCGACGGACGGGTCAGCTAGCTACAAATGGAAAATGTTCTTGATACCAGAAATGTAATTTGAAGTCTCCAATCGGATTTTGGATTTATTTACTTCAGGCTAGACAGTTAAAAGCCTCCATCAGCGATTGACAATTATGAATTTTACCATTCCTTCTACCTTCACCGAATTTCTTCAAAACATTCACACACACAAACAAAAGAAGTCAACAATTATTATTCATTTTCAAAATATATGAAATAATTTCGGTTTAAAGCTCTTCTGAATTTGGCGCCCCTATTTAATCATTTTGCGTCTCAATTCAGAAACATAATTATCTTCGTTACCGACTGAATTGAGAAATCCCTAGAAATATTTACATAATTTTTTCCTTTCTTCATTAATTGGATGTAACAAAATATTTTACTATAGAATACATTAACACACATAAAAAAATTTTAAAGTCAACAATTATTGTTCATTGTTAAAATATGTAAGATAATTTCAGTTTAAAGCTCTCTCAATTTGGCGCCCCTTAGCATCGGCGCCCGGGGCGGGTGCCCCCCTTGCCCCTCCGTAGCTATGCCACTGAGTGCCAGAGCCGGCTTAAAGCAAGGCCCGGTGCAAGGATTTTGTGTGGCCCTTTCCTTTCACACTCTTAACATAATCTTATCTACTACACTATCAACAAACAAGTTGGAAATTGTACGAGAAGCGTAGCAAATGAGGTGCGTTCGTACGATAACGAAGTTTTAAAATATTCAGATCGTGCTGGTATAGTAGAGCGTACTTTGGATACAGCAGTGGCGGATCCAAGGGGGGGGGTCATGGGGGTCATGACCCCCCCCCCTGGAGCTCTTCAAAGAGTGATGCACAGTGTAAGTAAAAAGTGCTAAAACAAGAACGCAAAATAACGTCTAATCGAAAGAATTTGCGCTTTTTTCGAAACTAATCAAGAAAATTCGGGAATTTTCCGCGCCTGATCGACATAATTCACAATTTTTCCGCACCCGATCGGTGAAATTCGCGATTTTTGCGAAGCCGATCCACGAAATTCACAATTTTTCGATGCCTAATCGACGAAATTCACGATTTTTTTGGGTGTGATCGACGAAATTTGAGATTTTTTCCACGAATGGTTTGCGAAATTTGTGATTTTTCTTCACTTGGTTGAAAAAATTCACGATTTTCCCGGCCTAATCCACAAAATAGCACATTTTTCCGTTCTTGTTCGATGAAATGCGAACTTTTCCGCACATGAACTTCGTCAGTCAAATACGCTTTTCTTAATTGACTGACGAAATCTGCTTTTTTTTCCCGCCGTAAATTGATGAAATCCGTGATTTTTTTTCCTCGCGATAAACTGACGAAACTCACGATTGTTCCGCAGCCACTCATATTTTTTTAATTTTTCCGTGCATCATCGACAAAATTAGCGGTTTTTCCGCACCCCATCAACAAAATTCGCTAGTTTTTTGTACTCGATCGCTCGAATTCGTGTTTTTTACGAAGGCGATCGACCGTATTCGCGGTAATTTCTTTCCCTATCGATGGAATTGTCAATTTTTGTTCGCCGTATCAACGTAATTCGCGATTTTTTTCATTCCCGATCGACTATATTCGCACTTTTTATGAAACTGATCGACCATATTCGGGATTTTTCTGTGCCCAATTGACGAGATTCGTGCCTTTTTCCGTTCTTGTCCATGAAATACGCATTTTTCCGCACCGAACAATAAAATTTTCGATTCTTAACTAACTGATGAAATCTGCATTTTTTTCGCGGCCGTAAATTGATGAAATCTGATTTTTTTTTTTTTTTTTTTTTTTTTCTCGCGATAAACTGATGAAACTCGCTATTGTTCTGCAGCCGCTCAAAAAAATTTTAGATTTTTCCGCGCATCATCGACAAAGTCTTCGATTTTTCCATGCCCTGTCAACGAAATTAGCGACTTTTTCGTTCCGAATCGACAAAATTCGCCAGTTTTTCGTGCCCAATCTCCCGAATCGCTCTTTTTACGAAGAGAATCACTTACATTCGCGATAATTTCTTTCCCGATTCACGAAATTGGCAATTTTTGCGTTCCATATCAACTCAAATTAACAATTTTTTTATTCCCAATCAATAAAATTCGCGATTTTCCCCTTCCCGAATAAATTCGCGCTTTTTACGAAGTTTTCGAGAAAATTGGGGATTTTCCGTGCCCTATTAACGAAATTTCGATTTTTTTTGTACCAGATATACAAAATTCGCGATTTTTTGTGCTCGATCGACAAAATTTGCGATTTTTCAGAGACATACAGACAAAATTCGAGATTTTTCGAAGGCCGATAGACAAAACTGGCGATTTTCCAATGTCCAGTTGACGATATTTTCGATTTTTCAGCGCCCGATCAACGAAATTCGCGTTGTTTTCGCGCGGTAAACAGACAAAACAGGCGACTTTTCCGCAACTTATGAACAAAATTTGCAATTGTTTCAAGTATTAAAAAAAAAAATTAGATTTTTTTTCCTTGCCCGATAAACGAAAAATGAGATTTTTCGCGTCCGATCGACAAAGTTCGAGATTTTTCCGTGCCTAATCAACAAAATTCACAATTTTTTTCATGCCCGATCGCCGAAATTTGCTACTTTTTATCGTAATTCCGTTTTCACAAGATTTACTGTATTTTAAAATTGTTTCATTAAATCATTTAACAAAAGTTTTGACCCCCCTCCCTGGAGGTTGGGCTGGATCCGCCCTTGGGATACAGTATAGTGGTCGAAATCTTTGTGTTCCTGTAAATATGCAGGGAGTAATTTTTATTATTCTTCATTAACGTATATCTTATTCGTAAAATGTGAAGTAGGTTAATATAATTAAAACACGCCTTAAGCAATGTAGTCCGAGTGCTACGCGACAAAAATAAGGTGAAAACTGCAAATCGTGATAAGAATATACCGCTTGGTGAGGATGTACTTTATGATAATACAATGCATATTAGAGGGGGAGGCATCTCGTAAAGTCGTCTGAATTCAAGATGGCGGCTGTTATTCAAAATGGCGTCATTTTTAACCGACTTCAAAGAGGAGGTTATGATTTCGACCTGTATGTATTTGTTGTTCACGCATAACTTTTGCAAATATGAACCGATTTTGATAATTCTTTTTTTGTTTGAAAGCGTATGAGGCCATTGTGGTCCCATTCGAATTTCATAAAAATCTGATTATTAGAACTTTAAAAAAAAAAAACTTTAAATTTCAAATTCATTTTGAAGCAATCGACCAATTAGAAGTGTTCATTTTGCATGCTTTTATGTTACACTTACATAGACACACGATCTTTTCATTGTTAAAAGTTTGAAGTTTTTGCTGCGTCGTCACTCCACCGCTTTTATGGAATATCTCTATTTTGACCAATGAGAATTCACCATAATATAATGAAGTAATCATTTTCTATAAAAGCGATGGATTGACGATAAAGTAAAAGTTTCAAATTTTTAACAGTATTCATAGTGCAAAATCTTAACTGGATGAGGGCCAGGATTCACATAAATTTTGCGCTGTTTGCGAAAGGAGATTTATTAACAAGAAAATTTATTTAAAACATTGAAAAATTTGCTAAAATTCAGACTTTTGATTCGTTAATCTGGTTTCGCTAACAGCGGAAATTCTACCTGGATTCCGGACAAGTTCTCTTATGCAAGAAACCGGAAATATAGCATCTAGGGGATATAGTGTGGAAATCGGCTATCTCAGGGCGTGTTCAGAGCGCGAAACTTTAAAATATAGGGCTAAAACCACAGTCCGGTGAAATCCAAGCGCATTATTGGCCATTGAGCCGCGTCCTTTTCAGAGAATAATCTCTTAGCGGTAGGGGAAATGTCGCCTTACTCCTTTTTCCGAGAAAAAATCGTAGCGGCAATTTCGAAGTAAATCTGATCTGTTTTCATTTATAACCAAAATTTTTCACTCTCGTTCTATAAAATGTCATCAAAATATCTTAACTGAGTTAATTTCGATGGTTTATCGTAAATAAGAACAGACGGTAACAATCGCTTGAAAATTACATTACCCCTCCTTCTTTTTCAAATGGAGAAACAAATTCGTGACACCCTTTCCACACGACCAATGAGGTGTCTGGATTTTACTTTTACTTGACTGTGAATTTGGCCCTCCATTTCAAAATTTCGCGTTCAGAGCAACTTACAAAAGTAACCATTGTTACCGACCGATTGTAGGGCAGTACGAAAGCAAATTGTGGCATCAATGAAAACTATTCTGTTGAATTGTCGCTGACGTCACACTTCGCTTTGATTTTCATTTCGTACTTGTCTACAATCGGTAAGTGGTCGGTAAGTAACCGGTAAGTTGTGCTGAACACGCCCTCTGTAACACTTAAAAAAGCGCTAAAATGTTCTATTCTTTAAATGTGCAACAATGCTAATGAAATTTAAAGATAGAAGCGACATCTGCAGGACATTTTCTAAAAATGCAAGAATTATTGCTAGTCTAGATAATGTATCACACAAATGCCGCAGATGTCGCTGTGATCGACACTTTGGAATTCAATAGCATCGTTGCACATTTAAAGGATACAAATTTTTAGCACTGCTTGCATTGCAAAAAATTGAGCCCTTATGCTACATCGTCACTCCATCGCTTTTATAGGAAACGATTACTTCGCGCTCTGTTATGGAGCATTCTCATTGGTCAAAACAAAGAAATTCTATAAAAGCGATGGAGTAACGATGCAGCAAAAGGGTCAAATTTTTTACAGTGTCGATAGCAGATTTTCACTCCATGTATTCCAGATTCTCTCCCTCGAACAATGAAAAGTTCTCCAAAATGAAGGCTTATGACTGGTCAATCTTGTTTTGCTTAACAGCGAAAAATCCTTCGGGATCCTAACCACTATTGCAGAGATGCTAGTTTTTTCCCAAAGTACGAAATCTTAGCTGGAACAATTCTCGTATCCACCAAAGTGAAAGATCCACATCGATCCAGACATGAGAATTCGATATCGAAAAGCTGAAAATTCATCTCTAAAGAGCCTTACACGTTAAAGCAAGAGTGTCTGTGTATCAGGGTGCTTGTTATGCCGGATTCACAAAGTGATTAAAGTACATTGCTATGTGCTAGATTTACATTTGGACAAATTTAAATGACGAAAAATTTTGATAAGCTTACCATTAAAGTTAAGCTAGTTAATTTCTTTCACCCATAAAACAAACTCGTTCAGGCGACTACCGCCAAGTTCTGAAATAAAAATTCTTAAATTTTCTGTACTTTGGAAAACCGCGTTTATCAAAGAATATTCTTAACTTCAAATATTGCTACTTTCATATAGAAATATGTTGAATCATGGTGTGATTTTGATAATATCTTCCTTTTTAGTTTTTATGACTGAGAAGAGTATTTTAATACATACGAACATTTAGAATTCTTTGCTATACATTGAATCATAGAAGCAACTTGACGCGCTCTGATTGTGTACGCGTACTTTAAACTGTAAAAAATCTGACCCTTTTGCTGCATCGTCACTACCCTGCTTTTATAGAATATCTCACTTTTGATCCATGAGAATGCTCCATAATAGACTGAAGCAATTGTTTTTTATATTAGCAGTGGAGGGACGATGCAGCAAAAGGGTCAAATTTTTAACAGTGTACCCTGTTTAAAATGTCTTGAAAAATTACCTCTGTTTTTAAAGACTATCTATTTTCTGCCCAATGAAAACGCTCCATAGACGTTTTTAGATCGCTCTCATTAGTCAGAAAATAGATAGCTTTAAAAACAAAGGTAATTTTTCACAATAATTTTAACGTATACGGATGGATTGTCAGCTTTTCAACGCCCAATTACGAAGTCTGTAGATTTCAATGTGGACCTTAAGGCACTACACTAGTCTCAGAAAAAGACCCTAATGTTAATTTTAATATATTTACATGATTTTTTTTAGAATAGGATAGCCGAGAATGATCTACAACCGGCCTAGTTTTTACTTCTTCGATTTTGCTTATGTATGTTTTATATAATGATAGTTTCAATTTCAGAACCGTTTAAACCGATTTTGAAATTTAAAGTATTTTTTTTTTTAAATCTGAAACCAAAATTGAAAAAGTAAAAACTAGGCCGGTTGTGGAATATTTTCAGCTATCCTATGCTGGATGAGGGCCAGGATTCACATAAATTTTGCGCTGTTTGCGAAAGGAGATTTATTAACAAGAAAATTTATTTAAAACATTGAAAAATTTGCTAAAATTCAGACTTTTGATTCGTTAATCTGGTTTCGCTAACAGCGGAAATTCTACCTGGATTCCGGACAAGTTCTCTTATGCAAGAAACCGGAAATATAGCATCTAGGGGATATAGTGTGGAAATCGGCTATCTCAGGGCGTGTTCAGAGCGCGAAACTTTAAAATATAGGGCTAAAACCACAGTCCGGTGAAATCCAAGCGCATTATTGGCCATTGAGCCGCGTCCTTTTCAGAGAATAATCTCTTAGCGGTAGGGGAAATGTCGCCTTACTCCTTTTTCCGAGAAAAAATCGTAGCGGCAATTTCGAAGTAAATCTGATCTGTTTTCATTTATAACCAAAATTTTTCACTCTCGTTCTATAAAATGTCATCAAAATATCTTAACTGAGTTAATTTCGATGGTTTATCGTAAATAAGAACAGACGGTAACAATCGCTTGAAAATTACATTACCCCTCCTTCTTTTTCAAATGGAGAAACAAATTCGTGACACCCTTTCCACACGACCAATGAGGTGTCTGGATTTTACTTTTACTTGACTGTGAATTTGGCCCTCCATTTCAAAATTTCGCGTTCAGAGCAACTTACAAAAGTAACCATTGTTACCGACCGATTGTAGGGCAGTACGAAAGCAAATTGTGGCATCAATGAAAACTATTCTGTTGAATTGTCGCTGACGTCACACTTCGCTTTGATTTTCATTTCGTACTTGTCTACAATCGGTAAGTGGTCGGTAAGTAACCGGTAAGTTGTGCTGAACACGCCCTCTGTAACACTTAAAAAAGCGCTAAAATGTTCTATTCTTTAAATGTGCAACAATGCTAATGAAATTTAAAGATAGAAGCGACATCTGCAGGACATTTTCTAAAAATGCAAGAATTATTGCTAGTCTAGATAATGTATCACACAAATGCCGCAGATGTCGCTGTGATCGACACTTTGGAATTCAATAGCATCGTTGCACATTTAAAGGATACAAATTTTTAGCACTGCTTGCATTGCAAAAAATTGAGCCCTTATGCTACATCGTCACTCCATCGCTTTTATAGGAAACGATTACTTCGCGCTCTGTTATGGAGCATTCTCATTGGTCAAAACAAAGAAATTCTATAAAAGCGATGGAGTAACGATGCAGCAAAAGGGTCAAATTTTTTACAGTGTCGATAGCAGATTTTCACTCCATGTATTCCAGATTCTCTCCCTCGAACAATGAAAAGTTCTCCAAAATGAAGGCTTATGACTGGTCAATCTTGTTTTGCTTAACAGCGAAAAATCCTTCGGGATCCTAACCACTATTGCAGAGATGCTAGTTTTTTCCCAAAGTACGAAATCTTAGCTGGAACAATTCTCGTATCCACCAAAGTGAAAGATCCACATCGATCCAGACATGAGAATTCGATATCGAAAAGCTGAAAATTCATCTCTAAAGAGCCTTACACGTTAAAGCAAGAGTGTCTGTGTATCAGGGTGCTTGTTATGCCGGATTCACAAAGTGATTAAAGTACATTGCTATGTGCTAGATTTACATTTGGACAAATTTAAATGACGAAAAATTTTGATAAGCTTACCATTAAAGTTAAGCTAGTTAATTTCTTTCACCCATAAAACAAACTCGTTCAGGCGACTACCGCCAAGTTCTGAAATAAAAATTCTTAAATTTTCTGTACTTTGGAAAACCGCGTTTATCAAAGAATATTCTTAACTTCAAATATTGCTACTTTCATATAGAAATATGTTGAATCATGGTGTGATTTTGATAATATCTTCCTTTTTAGTTTTTATGACTGAGAAGAGTATTTTAATACATACGAACATTTAGAATTCTTTGCTATACATTGAATCATAGAAGCAACTTGACGCGCTCTGATTGTGTACGCGTACTTTAAACTGTAAAAAATCTGACCCTTTTGCTGCATCGTCACTACCCTGCTTTTATAGAATATCTCACTTTTGATCCATGAGAATGCTCCATAATAGACTGAAGCAATTGTTTTTTATATTAGCAGTGGAGGGACGATGCAGCAAAAGGGTCAAATTTTTAACAGTGTACCCTGTTTAAAATGTCTTGAAAAATTACCTCTGTTTTTAAAGACTATCTATTTTCTGCCCAATGAAAACGCTCCATAGACGTTTTTAGATCGCTCTCATTAGTCAGAAAATAGATAGCTTTAAAAACAAAGGTAATTTTTCACAATAATTTTAACGTATACGGATGGATTGTCAGCTTTTCAACGCCCAATTACGAAGTCTGTAGATTTCAATGTGGACCTTAAGGCACTACACTAGTCTCAGAAAAAGACCCTAATGTTAATTTTAATATATTTACATGATTTTTTTTAGAATAGGATAGCCGAGAATGATCTACAACCGGCCTAGTTTTTACTTCTTCGATTTTGCTTATGTATGTTTTATATAATGATAGTTTCAATTTCAGAACCGTTTAAACCGATTTTGAAATTTAAAGTATTTTTTTTTTTAAATCTGAAACCAAAATTGAAAAAGTAAAAACTAGGCCGGTTGTGGAATATTTTCAGCTATCCTATGCAAAAAAAATCACGTAAAATTTTTAAAATTTGAGCGAGATATGTGAAAAGAACGCCCCTATAGACTTCACATTATCATCCGGGTCAGTTTCTGTGCCTAGTGTGTGGCTTTAAAGTTTGCTGGATGCGATAAATTTCCGAAATGTTAAAGCTTAAATGGACAAGTTCTCGGATCCACTAAAGCAGAAATAGACATCGATACCAATCGACACCTTAAGTTGTTGAAAAGATGAAAATCCTTTAGTATATATTTTCCTCCGGAGGAAAAAAATTATCTCTACATATCAATGCAAAATAAGATATGTGTAACAAAATTATCTTTAGATTCAGATTAGGTTACCGGATTAGACACCAGAATGATTTCAGATTTTGTTCATGTAGGATTCCTCGATGTGAATATGGCGACACATGGAGCACAGTATACGATTGATTGAAAAGATTCTGGACAAAAATGAGTCATCAAGGGGGTTCTTGTGGCCGAGTGGTTAAGACACCACGCTACTAATCTCTTGAGAGCGTAGGAGATTGTAGGTTCGAATCCCACTGACTCCGTTGCACACACTCTTTATGTGTAGCTCCCGGTTGTACTTTTCTTGTGTCGTAATATTTCCAAGTGCTATCTTGTCCTTGTATGTCCATGAATTTGTAAAATAATATGGATTATGCATTTATGTCTGTGTAGAAATAAAGGATCATTCGGCGTACAATCGAATGCTACCAGGATATCATCATCAAATTTTATAATAGAAAATGCCTAGCATTGCGATACATTGTTAAAAATTTAACTTTTGCTGCATCATCACTCCATCCCTCTTATGGAATATCTCATGCATACACTGTAAAAAAATTACCCTTTTGCTGCATCTTCACACCCCCGCTTTTATAAAATATTTGTCTTTTGACCCATGAGAATGCTCCATGATAGGCTGAAATAATCGTTTTCCATAAAAGCGGTAGAGTGACGATGCAGCAAAAGGGTGAAATTTATAAATGTTTAGTTGGGACAAAAGCGTCCATGAAAAAGTATTTGGGCATCGAATGCTGTCACTCTCTTATAGATGCAGCCAAGTACAGGTTATGATTTTCGGATTCCTCGTCGAATCATTACCGCTCATTTCCGATGCCTTTACTGCATTTATAGGAATTAGATTGTTGTTGTTTATCTATTGAATCATAGAGCGATTTTTGTTAAAATCTTTCTTTTTGCTTTTTCTGACTGAAGGGGGAGTACTTTTGACTACACTAGAAAAGCATTTTACTATTCATTGATACGTGGAGTCATTTTGCTGTTTACTCATATATGGAAGCCCTTTGCCGCGCGCTTATGTGTAAGGACACTTTACTTGAGGCATTGTCACCTTTCGATAACCACTTCCGATGTCCGTACGATTAGATGTTGACTTTAAGATTTCATGAATGCGGTAGCTTTTCGTCGTGCCAGATCTGAAGAAGTTACCACATCCAGAAAACCTAAAGATTCACAACGATACTAACCGATATTGTAAGTGTCTTTTGAAAAGTTGACAATCAAACAGTGACAAGTAAAGCGAATACATGAGAACTCAGCAAAGTGCGTTCATTAGTAATGCGTTGCAAAGAGCCATCATATATCAGTACACATAATTATGTATTACGGTATAAATAACTAAAAAGTAGGAAATAAATTTAACTTTTTCAAAAAAATGTATAACCGACTCCAAAGAAAAGCGCTAAAAAGAATTAAATAATTCTATAAAATTCTCTAATGACAAATCGTTATCCAATAACCACACATTGACTATCATGTACCGGTATAAAACGGTTAAATCTAATATATAGAATTTAATATCCACCAAACATAGATTTTCCAGAGAATATTTTTTACAAGAGATTAATTTACATATTTTTGATTTAATTTTTGAATATATACATATAAAAAGTAATGAATTACTTTTTGAAGTTGGTGCCAAACTATCTTAAGTATAGTAAGAATTCTGGATATATTATGTCTAGTACCGTAAATCAAATGGGGAAATCATTATCGATTATGATTGTTTGGCACCAATTTCAAAAAGTAATTCATTAGTTTTTATATGTATATATTCAAAAATTAAATCAAAAATATGTAAATTAATCTCTTGTAAAAAATATTCTCTGGAAAATCTATGTTTGGTGGATATTAAATTCTATATATTAGATTTAACCGTTTTATACCGGTACATGATAGTCAATGTGTGGTTATTGGATAACGATTTGTCATTAGAGAATTTTATAGAATTATTTAATTCTTTTTAGCGCTTTTCTTTGGAGTCGGTTATACATTTTTTTGAAAAAGTTAAATTTATCTATATATGCTTAATATAAATGTGTAATTCATAGAGATTTCGACGTTTTTAAAGTCAAGTTTTTGTTTTTAACACTATTCAACATTATTTAAAAGAGAGTATGAATTCGGTTTATCTGTCTGTTTGTCTGTCTGTCCGCCTGTCCTTTCATGCTCTAGCTCGCTTAAATGTTCTCAGATTGCCATGTATATTTTATTTATTTTATGAAGTTTATAATAACATGTTCGTAGTAAGTGTATAAAAGTGTATAGCTTTTATAGTTTATTTACAGGGCGCTAAAAAATTCATTACAATATTGTGTATGTGGCCAAATCGTTTGCAATGTTTCTTAATGATGTTATACTCTTTAAAACACATTAAAATTTATATACATCAATGTTAATATTACAATGAGCTACCAATTACTTATTATATAATAAGGTGTACATAGTATTTATCGCTTATTTACTGTGACACACCAAAACAAGAAAATATACGTTTATAATTTGCATATAAATCTTATAACGATCACCATATAATTCAAGTGTTATTAATGAAAGTGCTAGGTGGGTAAAAACCTTTGTAATAAGGATATCCCGAATAGTCAGTATCTATCTTATATTAATAAAATGCATGTAAGAAAGAGAGGTATCGTATAAATTTATAGGCATTCAAATTGGCGACTATTATTTAAAATCTTTTGCAATTTTATTCCTCTGCATCTTACAAGGCTATTTATTATGTTAATTTCCACATTCTATAACTCAAAAATAATCTTTCTAATACTAGAAATATATCTAAAATGAAAATAGGACATTTATTAAAGTATATTTGTCATTTACAGTAGAAAATTTAAAAGAATGAATATATAATAAAAATACTCTTTTATTAATAGATTACTATTATTATTCATTTTTAATACAGTATATTAAAAAATGAATGTTAAATATAAAGCTGTAGAATATAGAAACTTCACTCGGTGTCATCATATTTCTCACATTCGTGTTTGCAATTGTACAATAATGCAAGAAAGTCTAACCTTTCTACAGCCATATTTACCTTTACAGATTTTACACATACACTTTCTTAAATCTTCACAAGAGTCTAAAATCACTGGCAACTCCGACCATCTATTTTTCTATGATAAATTATCGAAGCACCATTCCCATTTGCTTGGAGAGGTTGCATGTATTTCCCGATGATCTACTTTTCCCCAAATGTCTCCAGCTTGGAAAGCACTGCGTAAAATATATTTTTGATGTGGTGGAAAATTCTCAGAAACAATTCTTGTCTTGCATTATTGACACTTATAGTATTGCTTATTGAACAGCACAACAATACTACGAAATGTTCTAAAATATTTAAAATACTTTCAAGAATAGAAGTTTGTGGTTTTGATAGATATGAAAAGGCAGCAGTAGCTTCTTTAAAGAGAATGAGCGTTTTCCAATTTGACTTTTTAGTTTTCCCTGTGAAACCCATATTACTGTCGCATCCTGTGAAAGCATTAAATCTTAGTAAAGTCGTTGCCTTTTCTCTTCCAATCGCTGCTGCTATGGTATGAACAAGAATAAATCTGTATTTCTTCCCTGTTCCAAATGCAATCCGAACAGTTTCTAAGCATCTGTTTGAAAGGATAAAAAAAAAAAATATGGAATCACCAAAACTAATACATCAGTGTCTATAGAGCGTACAATATTATTTTTCAGTCTTTTTTCAACAATGTCTTTGAGATGCAGTATTATTCTTCAATCTCGCTTCTTCGTGACCAGGGCAAGTCGTTGCAATTAAGGAACTTACGGCAGTAAGACTGCCTTTAACTTCTTCACCTGGAGTGGTTTAACTTTTGTGTTTTTGTATGGTGCTAGTGTTCCAAGGAGATTAAAAAGCTATTCTTTGTTATTTGAATTTCTTAAGAAATCCTGCCAATTTATAGGTAATCTAACATGTGGTTGCACTTGTCATCTCGCCTCTTGAACCCCTCTTCTGTCTAGATTCTCCTTTAAAGCTTAGTATAATATATCTATCCCAAATCAAATCTATTATTTGACATTTAAAACTCTCAATGTCTTTACGTAAGTAAGTATAAAACGTTTTAATGTAGTAATCATTAAATGTCTTTAATGTCTGTTGAGGCTTTAAGATGTTAGTAAGAAATGGCCCATCATATATTAAACCATCACATGTTATAAGCTGCATTCCAACCAAAGAAAATAATCATATGACATTTTGCAATTTGTTCCTACCTGGTAAAGTTTTAAAAAGCATACTATAACTTAAAAGCACATAGGCAACATTGTGTATAGACAGAATTGTAAACGTATTCTTTTTTAGATCTTGTAAATGAACTATAAATTCTACGCTCACCATATTGTACAGTATCTTGTACCACACTTTACTCATGTATGTTAATTTCAATATGTTTCAAATAATTTAATATCATTAAAACACACTAAAAAGGATTTTTGCAAATGGACCATAATGTAAGGGGATTATTTTGAGTGTACTTGTAAACGAACTATAAATGCTAGACACTTAATTTTCGATATAGAACATTTTGCAGTACACCACGTCTTTAAATTACACATAGAGATAACACATACATAAATTACACGGATATCTGAGTAAATTTAAGCAAAAAAGAGCAAGGTCAGACAATTCGTAAATACTTTGATTGCCCTGTAAATGAACTATAAAAGCTATACACTTTACTTTTTACTCCGAACATGTTATTATAAACTTCATAAAATAAATAAAATATACATGGCAATCTGAGAACATTTAAGCGAGCTAGAGCATGAAAGGACAGGCGGACAGACAGACAAACAGACAGATAAACCGAATTCATACACTCTTTTAAATAACGTTGAATAGCGTTAAAAACGAAAACTTGACTTTTAAAACATCGAAATCGACATGAAATGCACATTTATATTAAGCATATTCAGAAAATGACGCCATTTTGAATAACAGCCGCCATCTTGAATTCCGACGACTTTGCGAGATGCCTCCCTCTCCAATATGCATTGTATTATCATAAAGTACATACTCATCAAGCGGTATATTCTTATCACGATTTGCAGTTTTCTGATGCGTAGCACCCGGACTAATGTTTCCCCGTATAACATTATTTAGTGGAATACACATTTGTGTGGCCCTGTAATTTAATAATAAATATTCTCTGCATCACAGATTGTACAGAATGTAGATTTTAGTACATACTTCATAGATTCATGTCAATTCTATTATGTTCAAATGAGTGTAACACCATTAAAATGCATTTGAAACTTTTTTCCCCATTGATCGTTATGTAACGGAAGACTTTTGATTGTCCCTGTAATTGATCTATACGTCCGATTTTCATAATATTTGAAATGACTCGACAAAATTATGTAATAATTAAACGTTTTAAATTTCAAACGATTAAAATGCATTTGAAACTTTTTTTCCCCATTGACCGTAATGTAACGGAATTCTTTTGATTGTCTCTGTAATTGATTAGTCCATCCGATATTCATAAAATTTGAAATGACTCGACAAAATTGTGTAATAATTATATATTTTATATTTCAAACGATTCGGTTGGGTAGTTTTTGCGTTGTTATATGCGGACAGACGGACAGACAGACAGACAGACGGACAGACGGACGGACTGAGCGACAGCAATAGGTGCTACGTATTTACATAATTACGAACGCACCTAAAAAAAATGTTTTCATAGCTGCCAACTTTCAACTAATCTTCCGTAATACCTGGATTAGTTTGATCCAGGTTAACGGCATTTCAAACCAGAAAATATATTTCATGAATCTTTATTTAATTTTAGGATCGTTACTGGAACATACTTAATTTCATTTTTTTTTTTTTTTTTGTAAAAATTCTGGTTCGAAACTTATTAAAACCAAGGTCAAATTAACGAATGTATTACGGATAATCGATGTCAGACTGGCACCTATGTGTTTTTCACCTATACTGTGACTCGGGGAGCCAGGGTTTGATCCCCTAGCTATTATAAAGGGGTAGCGTTTGTTTGTGTGTTTGTAAGGCTAATTTCTGGAAATAATGAACCAATTTCAAAAGTAAGGGTAGCAAATTGATGATGAAAGTCTCTCCCAACATAGGTTATATTTTATGTCAAGGCCAGTCTATTTTCTTAACTAAAATCATAAATTTATATTAAAGATTTTCTATTATACCTTCTTTTTTTTATTAAAGAAAAAATATTTTGTGTTAAAGTGCGAGGCCTCTCTAGGCGCGAGGCTCTGTGCGGCCGCACATGTCGCACATCCCTGAGGACGGCTCTGTGTAGTGCATCTCTAATGGACTCTGAACTTGATGGGTTTGTTTGGATCCAAATTGCAATTGATACGCAGAATTGGGTTACCTGTGATGTCACACTGAGAGAGTCTATGGTTTTATGTCAAAATTAACATTTATTTGTAGAAACTAACTTATTTTCTACTCCAGGGGCGTAGGAAAGGGGGGGGGGCTCAGGGGGCTCAAGCCCCCCCCCCCCATTGGATTTTATCAGAAGCTTAATTAGGCAAAAAAATTTCATTTAATAAACGCATTCAAATTATTTCGTGATAATGAAAATTTTAAATATTTCAAATTCTGTTGCTTAAACTTATGTAAAATAATAAATATGCTTAAGCTCATCTATAATCTGAAAATTCTAATAGGTTTTAATTTGTATTGTTAATTTGTTAAAATTCACAAAAATAATAAATTTGAAACATTCTAGGAAGTTCGAACAAGTTAATCTGCAATATTTAATAGCGATCAATTTCAGTAAAGGGGGGGGGGGACTAAAAGCATATTATAGTAGAATAATAGAACTGTTAGAAGCAACATTTGTAATAGGAAAAAAATAGATAAAGCTTTTTTTTTCTTATTTTTTCTTTCTTTTTTTTTTTTAATCCTCTGGGAACGGCAGTGCTTCGAACTCAGATCAGGGCCGTAACTACCGCCGGGGCAGACGGGGCACTGCCCCGGGGCCCCTAAGCCAGAGGGGCCCCAAACTGATTGTTAAAAAACTATTGATTTTAGTTTCTAGTCTAAGTTCCTATAAAATGCCCAGCACATACCTAAAAGTTAGTAATAAAAAAAAAATCAAAGTGCTAGAATAGATATTTTTGCGTGTCCGTCAATACACTCCTTACGCTTCGCATGCAAAAGGAGTTCTATACAGCAGACAGCAAAATGTCGAGTCGAATGTGTCATGTCGCGCCAGCATGTTTGCTGACCCCACCGAAGCTAGTATAAGGACGAAAATATGGACTTCTAATCGATTGAATAATATAAAAAGCATCTAAAAAATTCTAGAAAATCTTTCTTCTTATCTATACTAATAAGTTAACAAAACTTTCTGTTTGTGCGTGTCTGCGTATGTGTGTGTGAATGTGTGACTGCGATGGTTAGTAAAATCTACCGCACGTAAAAGTCTGAAATTTTAGGTGAAGATAGTCCAAGACAGGTCCTGATGCACCTGAGGCTCAGATTTTTAATATTTTAAGAGCCAGGGCCCTGGGCCCCTTACAATTTTTATGCGCCAAATTTTTAATAGCTTGACTTCTTTTTATCTAATCTTTTCCGTTTTGAGGTACCTTTCTCCTTTTTACTTTTCAGTTATGATCCTGGTCACTTGGGGCACGTTTTAGGGCCCCTTTTAGTCTTTGTGATAGTAATTTGTTAATAAATTGCTTCCATTAATTTCGATCTTCATTTTTGGGATACCTGTTCCATTTAGATATTTTCAAATTTTTACATTCCATATAAGACACTGGGGTCTCCTTGATAATCATAGGACCGACCCAAGGCCCCTTGATCTTTTTGTGCGCTAAATATTTTTCACTCCCTAAATTTCTCACCTTCTTAGTGCAAATTTTTAAAGCTGAATCTTTGACTCTTATGTCAGGACCAACACCCTGATATTTTTATTCGGGCCCTGGGGCCCCTTTTTTAACGCTTGCCCAAACAATTGGTGCATTAAAAAAAATACTATTCTTGCAAATAATTCATACTCTATGCTTAATTTTGACTAATTAAAGGTCTAAAGCACTATGTACTAAAACATTTTAACATGTTTTCATGTTAGGGCACTGATTGTATTTGTCAGTTGGCCCCTATGGGCCCTCTATCATACCTCCCTTAAAAATGGTCGGATTCACATTTTCAGGACCTACACCCTGATGTTTTTATTGAGGTCCAAAAGGCCTTTTTTAAAGCATTTACTAATTTTTTATGCATTTCTTTAAAATATTATTTAACGAATAATTCATATCCTATGCTTAATTTCGACTAATTGTAGATCTAAAGTGTTAATTGTCTGCTTAAGGTTATCATAACGGGTCCCGGGCAATGCCGGATGGGTCAGCTAGTCTATTAATCTAGCTAAACTAATCTAACTAAGACATAAAATCTAAAAAAAATTATCACAATCCATCTTTCAAAAGGTTTTTAAACAGAAACGCATGATTAAGTTACATATACTCAAAAATGAACCTAAATAAAATGCTCTTTAAAGTATTCAACCAATCAGAAGTCCATATTTTCTTCTCTATGCTAACTTCAGTGGGATCGGCAAAAATGACATCGCCGCCAAGTGCCTGCCAAGTAGAGTTGACCAATTCTACATTTTTTAGTCATTTTTGTTCTTATCATACTATGTACATTTAAACAGCGGTATGCGAGAAAAGAAACTATTTGCCCAATGTTTGTTTCAATTTGCCCTCCCTGGGAGGCCCCCCCGTAGGTTCTGCCCGGGGCCCCCAAGTTTATAGTTACGGCCCTGACTCAGATCCGACTGGTATAGCACGTGAACAAAACACGTGTCCAAACAAGAGGGGAAGATTTTAGTGGTACGTCATTGGTCGAATTAAAACTTATTGCTAGCAGTGGATTGCGTCATTCCCCTGATATTTTGTGAATAGAACAGAATTTCTTCTGAAAAGATTGTTTTCAAAATCACTTTGATTTTGCGTTTGCCTTTCGTGTTATGATTTGTTAAGGTTTAGTTGAATTTTATCGCCCTAGGTAGCAGTTTATGTGAACGTTATGTACGATACCTAACAAAAATAAAACTGCACTATGAATTCTCGTAAAATACCGAAAAAAACATTGTTGAGTTTTTTCTCTTCTAAAGTTCCAAAAAGAACGGAAGATTCTGAAGTCATGGAAGAAAAACGTGAAGAAACAAGTTCTGCAGTTAAAGATGAAAAAACTGAAGAAGCGAGAGAAGCTATTAGCATTGGACAAAGTGATGTAAATACATTATCTAAATCGTTCTCTGAAAGTAATATGGATATAGGACTATTTATTGGCGATGGCATTTATCTCGATGACTGCCAAAAATTAAAAGTTTTAGAAAATTCGTGGAAGCCAGATCGATCTTTTTCTTTCCCAGCAAACCATAAAAAAAGAAAATTTCAATATCACTGGTTTGAAAAATTTCCATGGTTAAGTTACTCTGCAAAACTTGATGGAGCATTTTGCAAAATTTGTGTAGTATTTTCAAATGGGCAAGGTGGTCAAGGAAACCAGCGATTAGGTAAATTAGTTTTATCGCCTTTTTCACAATGGAAAGATGCTTTAGCATGCTTCACATCGCATCAAATGTGCCAATATCATAAGAATTACGTTATTATGGCAGAAGAATTCAAGAAAATTATGAAAGGGCAAAATGAAAATATAGAAATACAACTTCATCAAAACAGAAATGCAGAAATCTGTAAAAATAGGCTGAAGCTCCTTTCCGTAATTAAAACAGTTATTGTTTGCGGAAGACAAGGATTTGCATTACGTGGTCACAGAGATTCTGGAAATATTTCTGTTGAAGAAACAGGTAAAAATGAAGGTAATTTCAGAGCTTTGCTTCGATTTCGTTTGGAAGCTAGCGATAAAGCTGAGGACTTAAAGGAAATTCAATCAGGTATGATTTCAAAAAAATATACAAGTTCGGACATACAAAATGAAATCATCAAAATATGTGGAAAGACTATACAAGATGAAATAGTTGAAAAAGTCAATAATGCGAGATGTTTCGCAGTTCTCGCAGACGAGACTACCGATATTTCCGGAAAGGAAGTTCTGACACTTTGTGTCCGTTATATCGAGGAATCTGATTCTTCTTGTATAATAAGAGAAGACTTCTTAGACTTTATAGAAATTGAAAATTTATCTGGGGCTAATATCGCTGATACAATATTGTCAAATCTCAAAAAACTTGGGATCGATATTTCCTACTTGGGGGGCCAAGGTTACGATGGGGCCGCTTCTATGTCTGGAAAATTGAATGGAGTTCAAGCAAAAATATTGCAGGTGCACCCAGCAGCATTGTATGTACATTGTTGCAACCATGTGTTAAATTTAGTTTTATCAAAATCATGTGTTGTCCCTTCAATCAGAAATTCCCTTGCAACTATTCAAGAAATAGTCACCTATTTTAGAGCTTCGTCAAAGAGAAGGAAAATTTTAAAGAGCAAGCTTCTAGAAGAAGAGTTTTTAAACAGTAAAAATGCATCCAGAAAAACGACTTGCCTTAAAAAATTTTGTGGAACTCGCTGGGTAGAACGCCACGAAACTATTTTTACATTTTGTGAATGTCTGGAACCAATACTTTCAACCTTGCTGGAAATTACTGAAGACGCCACTTCCGAAACCGATGCATCAAAGAAAGCTATGCTGTTTTACAATGCTTTATGCCAAAGTAGTTTTTTAGTATCGCTTTTTGTGGCAGAAAAATGTTTCTCAATCACACACAACTTATCAATAGCCCTACAGAAACCGGATATTGATTTAATATCATCTTATGAAGCTATAAGTGATGTGACAGAGATTTTTAGAAAAATGCGTGAAAATTCTAAATCCAAATTTTCAGCTATATTCGAACGAGCTTCCGAAGTCGCAAAGGACTTAAATTTAGAAATTAAAAAACCTAGACTGCTAAAAAGGCAAATGCATAGGGATAATACACCTAGTGAATCAGCAGAAGACTATTACAGAAAAACAATTTTCATACCTTTCATGGATTTTGTTATTCAAAATATGATTGACCGTTTTGAAAATCATAAGAATATAGTTACTAGCTTATACGCAATACTGCCAAAATACATAGAAAAATCTTCAGTAGAAAATATCATGCAATGTGCTGAATTTTATTCTTCTGATATAAAAAGTTTTCCGAATATTTTACAAGCTGAAATTGAAATGTGGTTCGAAAAATGGTTATCGTTAGACAAAGAAGAAAGACCAAGCACTGCGATAGAGTCATTATCAAAATGTAATGCGAATGTTTATCCCAACATCAAAAAATTGTTAAAAGTATTATCAACGCTTCCAGTATCAACAGCCACTCCAGAAAGAACATTTTCCACATTGAGACAGTTAAAAACTTACCTTAGGAACAGTATGTCAAATTCTAGGCTTTCTGGACTTGCACTGATGAACATTCATCAAGAAATAAAACTAAATGCTGAATCCATTTTGAACACAATGGCTTCGAACCGCACTTACCTTGTATTATGACGACAAAATTTGTAAGTATATATATATTTATTTTTCTAAGCACTGTATTTTATCGAAGAAACGCCGCATTCGTCATAATCACTGTATTCGTCAAAACTGACCCCCCCCCCCTCAATAACCTTTAACTATTGTAATCGCTTAACTCATATGAATGCTTCTTTTGTGGACAGCGTTGCATTGATCTGACTTCAATTAACGTTTTCTGAATAATGTAAAGTAAGAGATGTCTTATAATTTGAGTTATCTATAACTTTATTTAAAATATTTAAATCAAATTTTAAATATTTTAATGTAATTCGATTCGGGTTTTTCGATCGATCTTCCAGGTTTATAATATGATACTTTTAGTGGAAAATTCAGATATATAAAAAGTTCGCGAATTTCGAAAAAAGCGCTAAAAAACGTAAATTGCTCAAAAATTAACGAAAAAACAAATTTCTCTAAAGAATCGCGTAGTAAAAACGCAAGTTTTGTAAAAAAAAAATCGTGAAAAAACAATCTATAACGTCAAAAAATCGTGAAAAACAATAAATTTCATCAAAAAATCACGAAAAAGCGACTAATTTCGTCTTATAAGCGCGAAAAAACAGCCATTTTTTTTTAGAAGATTACGAGAAAACGGCTAATTTGTGTAATAAAATGAGTCAAAAACATCAATTTTGTCAAGAAAGCGTGAAAAAACGGCAAATTTCGCGAAAAGATCGAGAAAAAACGACTAATTTCTTCGAATATTGCAAAAAACGACCGATTTCGTCAAAAGATCGAGAAAAGACGACCGATTTCGTAAAAAGATCGAGTAAAAGCAGAAGTAAACGTCGCATTTGGAAAAAAATAAAACAAACTTTCAAACTAGTAAACGCCGCGGTGTTTCTTTTATAAAATTCGGTTATATTTATGAAAAATTTCTTTCGTATTGTAGTGTCATATTTAACAAAATTGTGAAATTTAGCCTATTCTTTAATGTTTGCTTTTAAATAATGTGTACACACATATACTGAATAAATATATTTATAATTCTACATAATTACTAATTGAGACGTTTTATCCATTATATATTTTCTCAGTTTTGTAGTTATTTTGTGCGTATTGAGTTAGAAATTATTTGAGCCCCCCCCCCCCCCCCCCCATAATTTTTAAATTGCTACGCCACTGTTCTACTCTTTTCGATTTTACACTAATTTTAAAAAATAATATTAAGGGAGACTAGGAAAGGCTGACCATAGGACACATGACACTGGACACTTATGTACTATATAGCCTATTGTATTACTGTATGGCCTAAATCCTGAGAATTTTTACCCTTGTGTTGAAGGGAAATACAGTGAAACCTCCAAATAAGGGACACTCCGAATAAGGGACACCTCTATTTAAGGAACAAAAATTCCGGTCCCAGTCCCTTGGTATAGGACGTGTAATGTGTTTACCTCTGAATAAGGGACACTCGATTTAAGGGACACTTGAAAATGAGATTAAAGGGGCTGGCTTTTATATTTCAGGTAATGAAGTTGTCTGTGATGAAATTAAAATACAAATTTTTGTGAACTTATCAAAAAGATAGACAGTCATGTTGATGCAGAAGCATGTACATAACTGAAGAGCATTTATTTACCGATAATTCTGATTCGAATTTAGATTGTTTATCCCCATTGAAAGTACTGCTGAAAATTGCGAGAATGATTCTGAAAATGGAGAATAAAAGAAAATTGTGAAATAAAGAACTTCACAGATGCTTTAAGGCTGTTCTTAAATCAAAAAGGGCAATTTTTATGACATAAGTTTTAATTTATTTTTATTCAGAAATGCTTGAAATTAGCCGGCGTTTTTGTTCAGAAACTATGTAATCAAACAGTTTCTTATGGGTTCTTTTTTCTCAAACGCAATAGATTTTTTTGAAAATACTATCAATATGGGTGTTTTGAATGAAATTTCTATGCTAGAGAAGAATAATTACTCAAGAAAGGGTGAAAAACATCTTTTTCCCATGATCAAAACGCTTATAACTCAATAGGTAATTTATTCAAAACTTGAAAACACAGTTTAATTCCAAATGGCTTCCATAGTCAGGCGTTCCAATTTTCTGCGTGTTGAACAGAGCAGTTGAGAGATTTGTTGCCTTAAAATATGCAAAGCAACTGAAATTGAATACTTTTTTGGTAAATACTGCTCATAATGAAGAACTAAAATTTATAAGTTATGATAAATGAACACTTGAAAAGTTTATAGTGAAAAAAAGGACATTTGCAAAACAATCACTTTTGATTGACTACTTCAAGTAAAATTCTTTTAAATGTTTTTATACTTTTTACATGCATACAGTTTCTACAAAAAATACAAATCAATAATTCTACAAAACATTTCATGATTTAGTAATCAATTGAAAATTAATTAATTTTCTATTCCTTTTGTGCCTGATTAACATGATTTATACGATTCGAATACATTTAAACTTCACCTTTAATGTTTTGTTACTTTTATATCTTTCTGGGCGATTAATTAAAAAAATAATAAAAACTCCAAATAAGGGACACCTCTATTTAAGGGACAAAAGTTCCGGTCCCAAAGGTGTCCCTTATTTGGAGGTTTCACTGTATAGATCAGTAATTTCCTTTATTTTTTGAGCATTTTTTTTTTCAATTTTCTAATTTTTTTATAATTTCAAATTTTTATTTTAGGTATTTTTTGTAAAAATTGTCAGAGAAATTTTAACCATTTGAGCTGTGGTGGCATAATTTTCTACTACTTATTTTTAATTGTGTAATGACCCAATGGCACCGGAATATTTGACCAAATTTATTCAAAATAGGATTAATGCTTTTTTTTTTTTCGCGTAAATAGTAAACCTAATTTTTTCTTTGAAAAATACTAGTGCAAATGTCATATTTGAAATTTCGAATAAATTTACTCACCAGAGCTCAAAGGGTTAAAACATCATCAATGATTATGTTTAAAAAGCAATAGAATGCGATTCTTCAACTTAAAAACTTAGCTCACAACACAACTTTCGACATCACATGAAATTAATCGCCTTTTCACTTGAAGGTATTTGAAAATTCTACAAAGATAAAACTATAAAAAAAACTTATTAACCGAAAATTGCTAAATATTTATCCCAGTTATCTCCAACCAGGGACGTAGCTAAGGAGGCACTATGGGCGGCCCAGCCCCCCTAAAATTGATCCCCCCCCCCTGGAGAAGATTCCAAGGTCACTTAATGAATTTCTGTTCCGAAAATCGAAATGAAATTCTGTTCAAAAATCTAATTTAGTTTTGAGACCATGCGCGTAGCCAAGGGGGGTGCCCTGGGTGTCCGGGCACCCCCCCACTCGCACAGATTCAAGATTGATTATTTTAAAAAATCAAAATTTATAAAAGAAAAAAGAAGAAAAATGTAAGCAAAGTTAATTCAATTAGTTAATCAAAACTAACAGTCTATGTTTTGAAATGTGATAAAAGAAGAGACCTTGATTGAAAGGAAATACAGATGTGAAACGATAATTCCACCATGTGATTAGCCTGAAGAACAGAGGGGGTGGAAGGTTGTACAAATTGAGATGAGACAGGCTCAGCCCCAGCACGAAAGCCCGATCCCAAACCCGGGTCCGAAGCGGGCACAGGCTCTATTTTCATTTTAGTGTTCGGGCCCGGGGGGGGGGGCTCGGGCTCATTCTTTCTGAGGATTAAAAAACATTTATGTGTAGAAGAGATTGAAAGAACTACTATTTTCCTTTTAAAATTATTTATTCTTTTTCAAGTCATTTCAGTGATATTTTGATCAAAACGAAAGAAAAAAAATATTTTTTTCTTATATTTCAATAGTTGATTGTTACTTCAAAAGAAAATTTGTGATGTATGGAGATTTATGTCTACTGCATTTCCGTTGACGATTAATTGATAAGGCGCCTATCAAAATAATCATAAATAATAAATTAGCTTCTAGTTGGATTTCCATTTGAGGCAGAGGATATTTTTTAATTCGATCGTTTATTTATTTATTTAGTTAGAGAATGATTTCTTCGTTTTTGATGCAGACTAGATGCTTGAGGTTTGCAAATTATTTGATTGTGCACGAATCATAATCGTTCTTCTTATGATAACAGCATTGTGATTTTTTTTTCTGTTTGTCATCATGAATGTTGCTTATGCTGAGGATTTCCCTTCTTAAGTAAACATATTTTACATGTTATTCCGATTGAAAACATTCGATTAATGTTTCTTCTTTTCCCATAAAAACAACGGAACTTTAAGATAACTGTATCAATGTTTTAATTTGCGTTGTTTTTAAGGTTCTCGTCAGTCATGGGGAATTGTTAAGAGAAATGAATTGATTATAAATAAATGTGCAGGGCTGTAGTGGAGGGTATACTGGGGTATACGTCGTATACCTTCTGGATTTATTTTAAGGAACACCGTATAACCCTCTGTTTCTCATGAAACCCATAGGAACTCTTGAACTCTCTTCTCATGAAACTCTCTAGAGTATACTCTGTGCCTAGAGCATATACCCTCTGCGTCGATCGTGTAAACTGTGGTTTTTTTTGTTTTTTTTACGACTACACCCCTGAAGATGTACACTTTTTATAGGAAATTGAAAACGTTTTTTGATTCTTCAGCATACAAATAGTGATTTCTATAAACACTATCCATTTATTTATTACACTTCTTTAATATGTCCATCAAATTTTCTTCTTAACGGACAAGAAATATGGGAATCATTTTAGGTATGAAGGATATTTTTATTTGATACCAAATTGCTCTTTTCATAAGCTTGAATTTAAATTTTTATGTAATAGTAAATTTTATAAGAATTTTTTTAAAATGGGATATCACATTTGAAACAAATTTTAAATATCATTAATCTTTTTTTATTTATTTATTTTTGTATACTTTTTGTATCGGGCTCGGATGGGCTCGGGCTCCAATGTACTAAAAATCTTTCGGGCGCGGGTTTCAAAAATCGACCCCGAACTCATCTCTAGTACAAATCTGCGCTTCCTCTGAAAATAAGAAATGATGCTACGCAAAATTCAAATTAATATGGAGGTTGGTTTAGTGGTTTGCTAAATTTCGTTTTTTGGGATCATATTTTGACATTCGTACGGGCTCATTTTTTTAAACGGGGAAATTTTATTTATTCATGAGTAGAAAATATAAGAACTATTTTTCACTTTAAATTGCATACTGCAAATTATTTTAATGCTACTTTGATCAAAACGACGGGGGTAACTAAAGTCGTGCATATTTATTTTAGTATTTCATTGCTGTTTGAAATGAAAACTTGTAATAATTACAGATTTATGTTTACGGATATCTTTATTTTATATCTATCATGTTTTATCTATGTTTATATATCTTTTTCTTATCCGTTAGCAGCGTCGTGCGAAAGAGGAGGCGTAGGAGGCAGCTGTCCCGGCGTGGAATTTTAGGGGGCGCCAAATTTATACTACTAACATCATTTTTGGCCTGTTACAAGAAAAGTTGGGTGGAGGGGGCGCCAAATTGTAACTTTGCCCTGGACGCAGTTTTCTCTTCGCACGCCCCTGTCCATTAGATTTAGTTTTAAGCAACTTCTCATCCTTCTTCACGCAATGAAAAATTGCGTTTGGGTCCTTTTTAAAAGAAGTTCCACACAATTATACCTTTCGCAAAAAACCTGTCTAAAACGGAAATTTGATAGGTTTTATGGGGTTCCGTTTTATTAGGTTTTATTACATAAGATGTTGTTTGTACCCAACATGTTCAGGTTAAAAAATTTGGGCACCCCCCCGTTCAAAAGGCTGGCTACGGTTTTGCCGAATTTCGAAATTGTAGCTAAAATAAGTATTTTAACACTTGCTCATCTTATTCGCATACATGATGCTAACATGCACCAGGTATACACTCAAAATTTTCATCATCCTATACTTTTCTTAGCATAAAATGAAGTTATGACAACAGTTTAATAAGAAACATTGTACCTACAGTGTGAATATGCACTAACTTATCTTTCTGCATCAGAAAGAAGGAAAAAAAATGTGAGCCCCCCCCTACATTATCTTGAGCACCCCCCCCCCTATTGTTCACTTCTAGCTACGGCCCTGTCTCCAACAATATTTTGCTTTATGAGACTCTCTTAGTTCAAGTGCCACTTCATTTCTACTCATATTGAATCATTCACTTGAACCCCTGGAAAGGCATAATTGCGTATTGGCCATCTAGTTAGCAATTTCAGATATACCTGAAAGCTATTTTTACTTTCTTCTATCTTTAAAAGAAGAAAGTATTGGATTCATGAAAATTTTCGACTTCCGGTTTTCGACGGATTTATACGTTTTAGAAGCTCCTGAACACGTTTTGACTATTTTTAGAAAATGTCTGTCTGTGAGTCTGTCCGTCTGTCTGTCTGTCTGTCTGTATGTGACAAAAAATTTGTGGGCGCTCTATCTCAAGAACTAATGCTCGAAATTTAATAAAATTTTATATTCAGTTAGACCTTGATATGAATTAGAGCCTATTGGTTTTTGGTGAAAATTGGCCTGCAGGTGGCGCTGCTATACTACGTTTTTCATGATTTTCAAGATTGCTATATCTCAAGAACTAATGCACAGAATTTCACCAAACTTCAGATTCTGTGACCCCTTGATAAACATAGATGCTGATTACGTTTTGGTGTAAATTGGCCAGCAGGTGGCACTGCTATGCCACGTTTTTCATGATTCTCATGATAGCTATATCTCAAGAACTAATGCACAGAATTTCACCAAACTTCAGAATCCGCGATACCTTGAGATACATAGCCGCTGATAAGGTTTTGGTGTGAACTGCCCTATAGGTGGCACTGCTATGCTACATTTTGTACGATTTTTGCGATAGCTATATCTCAAGAACTAATGCAGAGAACTTCATCAAATTTTAGATTCTGTTACACTAGAATATATAACGTAATTAGACGCTGATTGCATTTTGGTATTAACCTTGCAACAGGTGATGCAGCTATGCTGCATTTTGCACGATTTTTCCGATAGCTATATCTCAACAACCAACCCACAGTATTTCATCAAACTTCAGATTTTGTTACAAAATGACATATAACATAATTACACGATGATTACGTTTTGTTATAAATCCTTCAACTGATAATGCTGCTGTGCTATATTTTACACGGTTTTTTTAAACTAGCTATATCTCAAGAACTAATGCACAGAATTTCATCAAACTTCAGATTCTTTTACACCATAACATAATTAGAAGCTTTTTTACGTTTTGGCATAACTTGTCCAAGATATGGTGTTGCTGTGCTACGTTTTGTAAATTTTTTGTTATAACTATATCTCAAGAACTAATGGACGAAATTCCAAATTTCAGATTCTGTTAGGTCTTGACATAAATAGATGCTTATTAGGTTTTAATATAAATTACCCAGCATGAGGCACCACTAAGCTCATTTTCTCAGAATATTAATTAAATTTTGTGTTTTAGGCTTTTCGGATACCAGAATCTCATTAGGCTAGGCCAAATGTTCGAGGAAATTCGATAGTGGATAGCTTTGGGGTCACCACTTTTTTTTTTTAAAATATTAAAATGTACTTATGAGATAGAAGAAAGTTTTGGGATTGACACATCCAACTAGTTTCTAAAAAGTTTTATTTTTAGGATTGATGAAATATCTTCCCTATTCAAACTAATTTTAATAATTTCCCTTTTAACACTCTATTCCAGAGGCAACACCTTCTACATTTTACTACATTTCAAGCCCAACAGCAGAATTTTTTTCTGCAGTCTGCAACACAAGTAAAAACCTAAAACACAGTCTGCAGACCAATCTTTCGCATTACATAGATGCACTCAAACCTCCCGAGTATTTGTCATAGACATAAAAGAAAAGTATACTGTAAAAAAGAAATTGCAGAATTTTTAACATCTCATACATTGTCCGAAAAAGCGGGAGCTCTCTTTTGATAAAATTTGCGGGTTTTTCACGATCTTTTGACGCGATGTCATTTTTCGTGATCTTTTGACAAAATTTGCATTTTTTCGCGATCTTTTGAATAAATTTGGTGTTTTTTCGAGATCTTTTGACGAAAATTGCCTTTTTGTCGCGATCTCTTGAAGATATTGCCGTTTTTTCGCGATCTCTTGAAGAAATTTGTCGTTTTTTTCGCGACCTTATGAAGAAATTTGCCGTTTTTTCGTTATTTTTTGTAGAAATTTGCAGTTTTTTCGTGATTTTTTATCGAAAATTGCCGTTGTTTCGAGATTTTTTTGAAGAAATGTTCCTTTTTTTTCGTGTTTTTTTTATGAAACTTGCCGTTTTCCCGCGATCTTTTGAAGAAATTTGCCATTTTTCACGATCTTTTGAAGAAACCTCCGTTTTTTTCGTGATGTTTTTGACGGGAACTGTCGTTTTCCGTGATTTTTTGAAGACATTTCCGCTTTTTGAAGAAATTTGCCGTTTTTCCGTGATTTTTTGACAAAATTTGCCGTTTTTTAAGGATTTTTTGACGAAATTTGTCGTTTTATCGCAATTTATTTTAAAAAAATTTGTCGTTTTTTCGTGATTTTTTGACGAAAACAGCCGTTTTTTTTTGCGATCTTTTGAAGAAATTTGCATTTTTTTCGTGATATTTTGACGAAATTTGCCGTTTTTTCGCGAGCTATGACGAAATAGATTTCTTTTCGAAGACTATTTGTCGAAATTCGCGATACATTTTATGTCCGAATTTTTGGATTTAGGACCGAAATTTTTCTTAATTTTTGCTAAATTTTTAACAGCTGGAGAATAGTCTGCAGACCTCACCAAGAGTCTGCGAAGTGCGTCGCAGCGTTGCGCCGATTCTGCTCCCGGGATTTCAAGTAGATTAAAATTACTTTGTTTTGTTACTTTCTTCTATCTTCAATAGAAGAAAGTATTGTAATCGAAAAGATTTTTCGACTTCCGGTTTTCGACGGATTTACACGTTTCAGGGTTCAGAGATTCAAAAAAAAAAAACATGTTTTTACAAAATGTCTGTCTGTCCGTGTTTCTGTGTGTGTCCGTATGTCGCCATTCTACCATCAAAAAGTTTATGAAGATATGTATAGAATTGAACCAATTTTTTGTGAATGTTTTTGGCCGTGGCAAGCAGATCTTCCTTCAGTTTTGAAATATTCCGCCGGAAAGGGGTGCTGCAATAGCTATTTTTGTGACATTTTCAATATTGTACCGATTAAAAGTGTATGAAGTTATGCATCGAATTGAACCAAATTTTTTGTGTAAGTGTTTGGCTATGGCTAGTTGGTCCTCCCTGAATTTGAAAAAAAAATGCACCGGAAGGAGGCCCTGCAATAGTGATTTTTGTATCATTTTCAATAGTACCACCTAAAAGTTTATGAAGTTATACATAGAATTGAACCAAATTTTTTGTGTGAGTGGCTAGTTGGGCTATGGTTATGGCTAGTTATGTCTAGTTATGGCTAGTTGGTAATTCCTGAATTTGAAAAAAAATCCGTCGGAAGGTGGCGCTATAATCGCGATGTCTCTGCCATTTTCATTATTTTAACATCATAAAAGTGTGTGAAATTATGCCCAGAACATAACATATTTTTTGTGTAAGATTATTTTTGACTATGGCAATCAGGTCCTCCCTGAATTTGAAAAAAAAAATCTGTCAATAGTTCCACAGAATATTGTCTATCGGCTCGTGCAGAGACGGGAACACCTGTCCTGCTAGGCCGGCTATTTGTAAACAACTGATGACAGCAAGTTAAGGAAAAACTATTGATTTTAATAATTATTATAATTCACATTAACTCGTTTTTAGCTCACAGGCTATCATAGCCTGAGAGCTTATGTGCCCGTCCGTTCTGTATGTATGTTCGTATGTACGTAACGCGATAACTCATGATAAAAATATCCGATCCACTTGAAATTTTGTATGTAGGTATATCCTGACAAGGCGCTTCCCTGATTAGTTTTTGGAGTTCATTCGATATGTATAAGAGGGGGAACGGGGGGCTCATGCCCCCCGTTAGTTGATATAGATGGGATTTTCATGCAGAATTAAGTTTTCAAAATTTAGATTAGGATCATTCTGATGAGGCGATTCCGTGACTGTTATTAGGTGTTCATTGATTAAGTATAAATAGGGGGAACAGGGGTTTTAATGCCCCCCCCCGTTAGTTGATATAAATGGGATTTTCATGCAGAATTAAGTTTTCAAAATTTAGATTAGGATCATTCTGATGAGGCGATTCCGTGACTGTTATTAGGTGTTCATTGAATAAGTATAAATAGGGGGAACAGGGGTTCTAATACCCCCCCCCCCCGTTAGTTGATATAAATGGGATTTTCATGCAGAATTAAGTTTTCGTTCAAAATTTAGATTAGGATCATTCTGATGAGGCGATTCAGTGACTGTTATTAGTTGTTCATTGAATAAGTATAAATAGGGGGAACAGGGGTTCTAATGCCCCCCCCCCCCGTTAGTTGATATAAATGGGATTTTAATGCAGAATTAAGTTTTCGTTCAAAATTTAGATTAGGATCATTCTGATGAGGCGATTCCGTGACTGTTATTAGGTGTTCATTGATTAAGTATAAATAGGGGAAACAGGGGTTCTAATGCCCCCCCCCCGTTAGTTGATATAAATGGGATTTTCATGCAGAATTAAGTTTTCGTTCAAAATTTAGATTAGGATCATTCTGATGAGGCGATTCCGTGACTGTTATTAGGTGTTCATTGAATAAGTATAAATAGGGGGAACAGGGGCTCTAATGCCCCCCCCCCCGTTAGTTGATATAAATGGGATTTTCATGCAGAATTAATTTTCGTTCAAAATTTAGATTAGGATCATTCTGATGAGGCGATTCCGTGACTGTTATTAGGTGTTCATTGAATAAGTATAAATAAGGGGAACAGGGGTTCTAATGTCCCCCCCCCTTAATTTATATAAATGGGTTTTTCAAGCAGAATTTTCAGGTTTCGTTCAAATCTCTGAATAGTTTTGGAAGTTTAATGGTTAAGTATAAAAGAGGGGCATAACTCTTTTTAAATTATATAAATGCTAAATGGGTTTTTATTAAGAATTATCTAATTTGCTCTGAATTTTGGATATAGATTTTTTATATGATAAAGCATGTCTTTGATAGTATAGGAGGTTCAATGATTAAGTATAAAAAAAGAGAAAAGGGGAGAGCTGTTTCCCCTTCTTATTTTTTTTTTCGAACGGAATTAACCCTTGAAAATATAAAGCTTTAATGTGCAATTAGTATTTGTAGCCTGTGAGCTCAATGCCTTCAGTTTAACTGGGCAGTATTCTTTATTACTCCGATTAATTGACTGAAGCAAAAATATAAGATGAAAATTAAAGTTGGTATAGTATTGAACTAATAATATTAAAGTATTAACATGTGTAACTAATTTTTGAAATAATAAAATGTACGTATGAGATAGAAGAAAGTTTTGGGATTGGCAAATCCAACTAGTTCAAATTAATCATCATGTCAAAATCCAAGTTCCGTTTCTAAGGATCTACCATCTCTCGAGGGGCAGTGGTAGAGTAGAGCGCCACAAATCAGCCGACCTAAAATCCGCCAGAGTCCGAAATCTACACAGGCTTGAAGATGTAAACATCTTTCTTCCGTGGCGGGCGCTAAAAGAACGAAGTTAAAAAAAATGATGATTTCATTCCAAAGCGAATGATTGATTCAGAACATTTTCATCGATGACGGAAACCAGACAGATTTTCCGATGATTAGCGAAATGAGTTTCACAAATCAGAAACCTGCATTTTCGGGCAATTTTCGCTGTTTGCAAAAATGTGGCCTTCTGATTAGTCATCTTCTTTCGCGAATGAGCGAAAAGTCTACCTGGATCCCAGTGTATTTTTGCAAAGAACGCAGGAAAAGTTGGGGCTGACGTGAAGAGAAGAAGATTAGATACGCACATGCGTTTCTGATGCTGTTTTTATCGCGTGGGAGATCTTGTATTTTATTCATTATTTAAGCTATTTTACGATATATTTTTCCTATGAAGTATCTATACTAATAAAATCCGTGCGCCTCTGTGTGTCTGTCTGAAGCCGATTACAGTTCGCAACGCGGGCGAGTTGGAAGTCGCGAGAGGTGTCTTTCGATTCGAAAAATTCCGGGGAAGTTATTTCGGGCATTTTCGAGACCGTGGGACCAAAAATTAAAAAAGTTATGAATTAAAAACCGCTCGGGAGGCGGAACACAAAACGTCTCATTTCCCAAACGGAGTTCTCAAGCAGAACACTGCGCCACCTTGCGGTGAATGACTTGAACTTTTCCCCTTTGGCTAAAAGAAGAAGCAGCCGAAAACCTCTTTTTTCTCCCCGTACTACGAGCGCTTTGTTCCGCATCTATTTTTTTGACTTGCCGTCGAATATTTACCGTAGTTTTCGCTAAAATATTGAACTTAGAAATAAAACAGGCCGAAATATACCGAAACTTTTTTTGAGCGTTTTTTCTTAAACCATCATGCAGACAGTTTTTTAAGCAGAAAAAAACTGATTACATATTCAGAATCTGCGTAAAAATCTGCTTCTGATGAACCAAAAAATACGAAAAAATGTCTTATGGGCGCGTAGCGCGAACCGTACAAAACCAAATATTTTTAACGGGACGATGGGAGCGAAGCGACCATGACTCCGATCCACAATCTTTTTTTTCAAGTGCGCGTAGCGAAATCACATATTTTTAACGGGATAATGGGCGCATAACAACCATAGCTCTTTAATTTACTTTTTTTGTGCTTGAGGATTCGAAGACCAAGACTTGCTTATTAAATGATTTTTTTTTTTTGCTTATTATATACTGCTTAATATCGAGGTTCGTTTGAAAAAAGTGGCCCAGCTATCGGGCGTAGCTGGTCTGCATGTTTAAAGCGAAATCAATTTCTTAAAATAACAAAATTGTGTTACTGAACAGGAATTAATAACTATTTATAACTTGCAGAAAAAAAACTTAAATAAGAACATTCTAAAGTTTTGAAACAAACAACTATTGATCAAATGTTTTCAAAGTTCAAAAGATAAATTGTTTTGTTTATATTGTGTTCAATGTTTTTTTTTTTTTTCATTCATTATAAAATAACTTAAAAATCTAATATTTTATTGCTATTAATGTTTTAATTTACTTTTAATCTTTATTAATATTATTATTATTTCAATGGCCTAAAATCCACAAAATTCCGAAATCCGCACAATGTCCTCTCTTAAACAGTGCGGATTTCTGGCCCTCTGCTGTATTTCCATAAAATGTCTACGTTAGAAAAGACACAGTCACCATTAATTTGCAAATGTTAATTTTTTGAAATCGGTTTAATATTTCCTAATATTCCATAGAAACGTGATTTAGAAAGTTTTTAAAAGCTTTTTTAAAAATATTTATTGTTTCTGCTTACCCCAAGTGATAACGGTACTGACATAGAACATAAAAGATCATGAGAATGATCTATGTAGGATCAGAAAGTGTCACCATTGATTCGAAACCATCACACTTTTATATTCGGCTTATTACTTCCTGACCTTGCACCGAAATCGTAATTTACAATTTTTTTAGAATGCTTTTCGCACCATTCCTTCGCTTCACAACTTTTAATATCAAATTTACTCCCGACAATTCTTAGCAGACATTTATATTTTGTAAGTAACTACCTTGTAAAATTTAAAGTTTCTAGACTCTTTAGTACAATAAAAACTCCCATTTTGAATATTTTTGGATCCTGCACCATATGTTGATATAATTACCGACATAAAATGTAGCTTAAGTTTGTTACGTTTTAACACATTCTATCACCACCAATTTACTTTTGAAATCGGTTTCAAGCGTGCTCAGATTGCTCAACCCCTTAACGCGCAGTGTTGCCGGGTCGGCAACACCTAAAGTTCCCCCTGTTTAGAGACACAAAAAGTCCGTGAATATTTCAAAAACTACTCTAATGGCTACTTTAAATCTTTCTTATGAGTTCTAGATGGCAGCACCACAGAAATCAAACTCTACTGTTTTTAAATAATAGGTGAAATGTTTTACTGTAATACGCGCTTCACAGCAATGCTCTTCTCACTGCGCTTATCAATGCTTTACTTATGGGAGGTTACCACTTCGGCAACAGCTGTATATTTAAAATGGTTAGTGCAATCTTTACAAAACAATACCTGTGAACTCCTCTAGGCCTAAATAGATTGCCTATTTTTTTTTTCTTTAAATTCCAACTTTAAAGAGTAGTGCGCCGGAAAGGGTTAAAGATTGCATTTCGAAAGCTTTTACTTTATTAAAAACCTGCAGCATTTGCTGCATCGAAACTCTACCTTTTTTACAAAATGTACAAAACCTCTTTCAAAATGTTTTCTAAATTATCCTTTATTTAGAATTAGCTTTAGTTCGTCTTATTATTTTAACCCCTTAACTGGTTAACTCTTTTCCGTTCAATAAATTGAAAATAGCGGACTCACACCACTATTATTTAAATGAAATATTCGTAAAATTTAGTCTAAACATTTCCGCCTTTCAATAGTATGATAATTTTCTTAAAAAATAATAATGGTGTCAGAAAGCTTTAAATGATGAAATAAGGAAATTCGTCTTGCTCGAAGGCCGTTCGGGAAAACAAGTTAAGTGGTTAAATCTCATTTCTGAATAATGCTGCATAAAAATGAAATTATTCAAACTGTGGCTTAAATGTAAATTTTTGAATTATTCTAAAATAAATTATTACTTCTAATAAAAATCAGCCTATTACTTCTAATAAAAATCAGACATGCAATATAATTTAGCATATTTCAACTATTACGCGAGCAAAGCTCCAGGGTTTGCTGGTTAAAAATATGTTGGATGCTTATGAATTTTCTTTTCTTTGTTTTTGTACAACATGCACCCATCTTAATTCAACATGTTTTCTTAACTTTTAAGGGGGCTTTCAATCCCTAAATCCTTTCTTCTTTGCTTCTTCGTTCTTCCTCTTGAATACTTTTGGAAAAGTTTAACAAATGAAGCATTAACAAACATATGCTATTGGATTACTGCATTGAATTCATTGACATTTCAAACAGTTTTGGTTATTTTTTTAGTTAAGTAAAGGTTTGAAATATTTTATTTGACACTCAAAGTTTAAACAGATTTTTGTCTTTATGCAATTTTCAGACATTGACTTACGTTGAGGTCAATGGCTTGTTATGACTTTTGATTGATGGATGCATATGCAAACATATCTAGAATTTTATTTGAAAAACTGAAACGTAATGTAGTACACAATTTTCTTTAAAAAAATAAAAGTATAGACTAGTTTCTCAAATTATTTATTCAATCATTTTAAAGATGTAGTCCTTTACATTTTTGGCAAATTTATAGAGTAAAGAAAAAGGATAGAGATGCAGTACTCCGTATAAAAAAAGTTTGCAATATGTTACTCTTAAATACCCTAATTCGGTCCAAACAAAATAAGTACATGTAATAGAGACTGAATTCTATGACCCACCACCCGTAGGTCACGGGGAATCCATCCCCAAGAGTGTAGTTGTAAATATAACAGATGATATACACTCTAAGCAGAGGGTATAGGCCCAAGGCAGAGGGTATACCTTAGAATGTGTATACTATGGCTTTCTTGTGAAATAGAAGTTATACGGAATTTCTTTAAAAAATCCAGAAGGTTGTTGAACTATGAGTTCTCGTGCAACCTGCCGTTCAATATTTATTATGATTTTATTATTTGGCAACTTCTACAAATTCTCTTTTTAAGTAGTTTATATTTTAATGTCTATCATGTAGGTTGTTTATTTAGATCGTACCTTTATTAAATATATTTTTCCTATTCAAACTGCGTTTATTACTCTGCTACCTTGCTACACATTTAAGTAGTATGCTCTACAATTCAATTCTGAACAGGTTATGTTGCCCAGAAGGCTATTTTCTTTTGAATTAGGAAAATTTATTTAACAGTTCAATTTCATTTTTTGTGAAGAAGTGGGATTTAACATATGAAATATGGCTGAACAGCAAGCTAACTTTACAATGTTAAATAACAGTAATTATGATGTTTGGAAATTCAAGATGGAAATGTTTTTAACCGATAAAGGATTATGGGATGTTATTACATCCGAACAACCTACTAAAGCGGGAGCTGATCGAGATGCTTGGATTAAAGCAAACAAGTCTGCTAAAGCAAAAATTGCTTTAAGTGTCGAAGATAATCAGCTAATACATATCAAACATGAGGAAACAGCAAAAGGTATGTGGGATTCTTTACGTAAAGTTTATGAACAAAAGCATTTAAATACGAAACTTTTCTTGCAAAGAAAGTTATACAGTATGAAATATGATGAAACCTTAAACATGAAAGATTATATTCAAAGTATATTAGAAGTAGTTGATCAACTAAGGGGTCTAGGTAAAGTCATCCCAGATGATGATATCATTGCAATTTTACTATGCGGTGTTCCAGAGAGTTATGATTCCTTAATTACAAGTTTAGAAGCTCGTTCTTCTGAGGAATTATCATTAGAATACGTAAAAAGTAAACTTATTGCAACGTATGAGCGTCGTTTAGAAACGTTTAAATTGAATGAAGAAACAGCGATGAAAATACTTAAAGATCCAAAGAAAAAGGGAAATTTTAGGGTTAACTCTGAAAACAAGTCAAAACAGCTTTGCCATTACTGTAAACGGCCAGGACATATTAAGAAATTTTGTTATTTATGGAAAGCTGAGCAGCATAAAACAAGAAGTCACAAAGTTAAAATGATTACAGATAGCGAGGAAATTAATACGGAAAATGAAATTTTTCACTGTCTTAAAGCTTCGAATAAATTCTCTAATATTAATTGGTATATTGATTCTGCTGCGACAACTCACATGACAAATGATAAAAATATTTATTGCACTGAAATAAAGCCAAAAAGAGGCCAAGTACAAGTTGCTAGTGATCAATTACTCGATATTAAAGGTATTGGTGATTGTTTAATGAAATACAGAGGAACAGGCAATGAAGTTAGAAATATAAAATTTTGTGATGTCCTATATGTTCCAGATCTTGATAGCAGTTTATTATCAGTGAAGCGACTTGATGAAAACGACTGTTTTGTGCACTTTGGCAACAGGAAATGTACAATAATGAAAAACGACCAAGTCATAATTGAAGGAAAATTAAAAAATGGTTTGTACAAGTTAAACTGCAATGAAATTGCTAATAAAGTTTTTGAAGAATCGCATATCAATTGCATTCATATGTGGCATAGAATATTTGGACATCGTGATCTTCCAGCAATTAAGGAATTACAAGATAATCATTTAGTCCATGGTTTAAAAATGAAGGACTGTAAGCAGAAAATGAAATGTTTATGTTGTACAAAGGTTAAGATAGTTCAGAATGCTTATCCTAAGAGAAGTGAACATCGAGCATCAAAAGTTGCAGATTTATTCCATGCTGATATTTGTGGACCTTTTCCAAATGAGACTCCCACAGGAAAGTGATATTTCTTAACACTTATAGATGACAAGTCAAGATATCCAACTGTTTATTTACTGAAACATAAAAGTGAAGCAGCGACAAAAATTGAAGAATTTTTCCGTTATGTGAAAACTAAATTTGAACGTACGCCAAAGTTTTTAAGATGTGACAGAGGAGGGGAATTTGTGAATGAAAGACTCCGAAATTTCATGATTAAAGAAGGAATTAAATACCAGTTATCAGTACCACATTCTCCTCAACAGAACGGAGTTGCAGAAAGAAGGAATCGTTATTTGACTGAAATGGGAAAATGCATGCTGGAAGATTCAAAGTTGGATAAAAAGTTTTGGGGAGCAGCTATAATGACATCGACCTACCTGCAAAATCGTTTACCCACAAATGCTTGCGAGAAAACACCTTTTGAAATATGGCATGGATATAAACCAATAGTAAAGCACTTGAAGATTTTTGGTTGCAAAGTTGTTTATTATATTGCACCTGTATTAAGAAGAAAATTAGACAACAGAGGTAAAGAAGGAATTTTTCTTGGTTATGCAGAAGAATCTAAAGGTTATATTATTCTTGATAAAGAAACAAACAAAGTAATTATTTCAAGAAATGTAATTTGTCTCAATGATGGAGAAAATGAAATACTAACCAGTTCTCATGAAACAGACGACTGTAATAAACACAAGAAAATTATCTTAAACTTAAATGATGAGCACGAAGCAAAACCTTTAGAGGAAGAGGAAGATTTAGAAGCGAACGAAAATGTAAAAGTAAGACGTTCAGAACGTTCCAACAAAGGTGTACCTCCTGTAAGATATATTACAGCATATAAAACATCTGTTAAAAGTGTTGATGAACCTATGTCATGGGCTGAAATGAAAAAGTTATCTGAAGATGAACAAAATAAATGGATTAAAGCTGCAGACGACGAAATTAAATCAATCGAAGAAAGAAATGTTTGGGAACTTACAGATTTACCTCAAAACCGAAATGCAATTGGTACTAAATGGGTTTTTAAACTTAAACAAGATCAAACCGGAAATGTTTCACGTTATAAGGCTCGACTTGTAGCTAAGGGATTTACTCAAAAGCCAGGAGAAGATTTTAAAGAAACATATGCTCCTGTTGCAAACAATGTAACATTTCGAGTCCTCTTAACAGTGGCAAGTGCCAAGAATATGAAAATAAAACATTTAGATGTAAAAACAGCCTTTTTAAATGCTGATATAGATGAAGAATTATATATACGACAACCAGAAGGATACATTATTAAAGGTCAAGAAGATAAAGTTTACAGATTAAAGAAAGGTTTATACGGCTTAAAACAATCGGCAAAAGCTTGGAATGATAAGGTAAATTCAATTTTAACTTTAAATGGTTATGTACGCAGTAAAGTGGATCAGTGTCTCTACATCAGAAAAGAAGAAAATGGTTGGAGTTATATTCTTTTATATGTTGATGACATACTTATTTGTACATTAGATGAAGAAACTGAAATTAATATAATGCAAATATTTCAAGAATCATTTGATATATCTGATTTAGGACAAGTGTCATATTATTTAGGAGTTCAAGTTGAACGACTAGAAGATGGATGTTTTGTAATAAACCAGAAAATAAAAATTGATCAACTTATTAAAAAATATGGATTAAATGAAGCTAAAACTGTAAATATCCCTATGAATCCAGAATTTTTGAAAAATGGAGATTCATCAAAAGAATTAGAAACAAATAACAAGTATAGAGAAGCAGTCGGATCTCTTTTATATATTTCTAATACCTCAAGACCAGATATTTCAATAGCAGTTGGAATCTTATCAAGACGAGTTAGTAAACCAACTGAAAATGACTGGAATGCAGTTAAACAAGTTATGAGATATCTTAAAGGAACATCTGAGTATAAACTTAAATTTGGGAAAGATCTATCATCGGTTGAAGTTTTTGTTGATGCTGATTGGGGTGGAAATATTTCAGATCGGAAGTCTACAACCGGATTCATAATTATGCTAGGAAATTCACCTGTAATATGGTCTAGTAGGAAACAACACTCAGTTTCACTGTCCTCTACTGAAGCTGAATTTATTGCTGTGTCTGAAGCATGTAAAGAGGGTGTGTGGTTAGTACAATTATTGTGTGAAATTGAGGATACTCAGAAAAGGCAATTTACGATTTATGAAGACAACCAAGGATGTATAGCCCTGATTAAAAACGAACGAATTGGTCAAAGATCCAAACACATCGATGCTCGTTACTGTTTTATACGTGAGCTCTATAAAGATGGTGTGTTTGATATAAAGTACTGTGAATCTCATAACATGACTGCAGATATGTTTACAAAGCCATTGAGCAAAATTAAATTTAATAAAATGTGTGATAAAATTATTTTTAATGCGGCAGCTTGAGGAGGGGTGTTGAACTATGAGTTCTCGTGCAACCTGCCGTTCAATATTTATTATGATTTTATTATTTGGCAACTTCTACAAATTCTCTTTTTAAGTAGTTTATATTTTAATGTCTATCATGTAGGTTGTTTATTTAGATCGTACCTTTATTAAATATATTTTTCCTATTCAAACTGCGTTTATTGCTCTGCTACCTTGCTACACATTTAAGTAGTATGCTCTACAATTCAATTCTGAACAAAGGTATACGGCTATGCCTCTGTGTACCCTCCACTACATCCCTGCCCATCACTTTCACCTCTCATGCACTTCTCTAAATGAAAGTGACTTGTTTATGTTTAAGCTTTTAAAGTTTCATTTCATAAGGAAGGGATTTTGTATTGTTAAGACAAATTCAAAGACAGGAATTACTACGTGGTTGTATTTGAGCTAAAAATAAAGGTTTTTCAGGGTTGCATTTTTGACTTCACGCCCAGACACTGCACTTCATCTTTAGGTCCGCCACACACTAGTGAAACATTGGACGAAAAAACGTGCGACATGCGACAATTTCATCCTGATAACAAAGAAAAAACCGGTTTGACCGCATCATGTTGCACGATTTTTGACGCATGTCTCCTTAGTGTGTGGCGAGCCTTATTCTTTCTCTTTACCCTAATCTGTGAGACGAGTTTCTTGGTTTAGCAGCGTCCTCTGTTGTTGATTTTGGAAACATTTCTCGGAGATATCGAGCAAGTTTGCTCTCCTTTGCACGTCTCTTCGGTAAACTGAAACTGGTCAACATGATTTTTCTTTTTTCATTTTAACAAATAAATAAATAAAAAGGATCTGCCACTCGAGAATTTGAAAAAAAAAAAAAAATAGTCATGCTTTTCATGAAAAGAGGAAAACTACAAAAATTGGAGATGTGTTGATTTAACGTGTTTTGATTGGATGACAGGCGTATGGTTCAGTGTGTGATTTAGGAGACCGTGTGTAAGCCTGTGAGGCCTGTGGCAGAGCTAGTTAAACGACTACGAAGCTCACTCAAAGATGGCGTCAAATCATGACTCTGAATTAACAAAAAACCTTTTAAATTGCCCTTGGGGAGCTCATTTTGCCGACGAATTCAACTTAAATAGTAAGTTTAAACATTAAAAGTTATTTCTATGCATTTATAGTACTCGAGGGTGTTGTTCCACATCATTGTAAACACGGTTATTTACTGCCGTTGCAGGCGTGTAATGTTTCTTCTTTTTCTATTCATTGAAATGTAATAACATATTTTTTCCCTATGGAACTGAGTAGCTCATCAGAAAACTTAATTTTACATTATCCGGTACTTTCTGCCATTGTTACATTGTATTATCTGATGCATAACGAGATAACTGCAGCAGTGACATAATTGTAAACATGTATACATTAATGTAGTTTACTATTTTAAAGTAGCTTGTAACTTTATGTACATTATAGTATTAATGTGTTTTAATATTATGTGTTTGCATTACTTTGCTTTAATATTTTTTTTTTCAATTTTTTTTTATTGCATAATTCATGAATAATTTATAAGTGGTGTGTAATGTACAAAATTATTGTTGAATTTTATTTATCAGTAATAGTTATTAGCAATTTAACATACCATTAGCATCCGAAAAAGCATCATAACTGAAAAATGATTTATCTTGTTCATCAAATAATTCATTATTCTTTATGGTTAGTGTTTTTATTGCAAAAACTGTTTTGTTTACCTGTTTGGTAGCAGTGTTATCATGATTGCATATGAAACATAAACAAACCTACTTTATTTTATATGTCTAATTTATTACTAGATTTATTACTAGTGGCTTTAAATGAGAGATATTTAAAATAATAGTATCTCATTAGTTAAATTTAATGTTTAACTAATGTTGTTTAGCATGAGAATGCATGTTACTGTTATTGTAAATTAAATATTTTGAAATTTATTTCAAATATTCTACTTCTGTTTAGTATTCAACTTTTATGAGAAATATGTGAGGTACAGACAATTTAAATATGTAAGATAGTCAGGTATCTGTTTAAAAAAACTCTGAAAACTTTATGTGCAATAGGAATATATATATACATCTATTATAGTATAATGTGTACATAATTATATGCATAGGTGTAAAATATTTTTACATATGATTTATAGACATATGTTTATATAAGAAAAGGGGAGGATTGTACTTTGTGCTTATATATGAATAAATAAAGAAACAACGTTAAGAAGCACAAATAGTATGAAATAATAGATGTTAAAAACCATACAGCTGTTTCGGGACTTCTAAAGTCCCATTATCAGTGCTCTAAAAATAAGTAAAATGTAAAAGACAAGTCACATTATTAAATAAAAATGTGCATCGCAGCTCGAGTTCGCCTTAGCAGCGAGCTGCGATACACGTTTTATTTTTATTTAATAATGTGACTTTTACATTTTACTTATTTTTAGTTCTGATGATGGGACTTTAGAAGTCCCGAAACAGCTGTATGCTTTTTAACCTCTATTATTTTATACTATTTGTGCTTCTTAACATTGTTTCTTTATTTATTCATTTGTTTATACATACACATAATAAATATGTGTATAAAATGTTTCTACCATTTTTATGGATAATTTTTTAAAAAGTATAAATATGTGATATAATTTACACACAATATATATATGCATATACTTATGAAATATAAATAAAATAATTGTACCTTATTAGTTGAACTTATTGCTTATTAATCTTTTTCAGCATGAAATAATGTTTGTTACTGCAAGTTTCAATATTTTGAAATTTATTTAAAATATATATTTTTTTCTATTTCTGTTTAAATATGAATTAATCTTTTAAATATAACATAGTACAAAATGTTATACAAAATTGTATGCATACATATGAAATATATTTATTTACATATACCGTATATACTCGCGTATAAGTCGAGAAATTTTAGACAAAAAAAGAACTTCAAAGTAGGGGGGTCGACTTATACACGAGACCTAAAAAAAAAAAAAAAAAAAAAACTATAAATAAAATATCGGAAAATAATTTGCTAGCGAATCAGTGCTGCAGCAACCAATTGTTTGTAGAGTACAAAATCGAAAACAGTTCCAACCTCGACGATTTTGTATTTAAGATCATTTTTAGTTTATTTTTCAAAAAAAATAATCTACCCTACCCTGTTGCAAAAAACAAAAAAAAAGTGCATGATTTATGTCAAGAACACATTTCTAATACTACAAAATGGAAATGGGCAAAATCGTCTATTTTAAAGAGTCGTTCAACGAAAGAAATGAGTCATTCGAAGTGATTACGATAAAAAGACGAATCCGAGAAAAAAAAAACATATCAAAGAAAAAAGGAACGGGTGAAGAAAAAAAGGAATAGGTCCGAGAAAATGGAGAGAATGTGAGAAAAAAGGGAAGAGTCCAAGAAAAAACGGAATGAATCCGACTTTTCTTCGCCATTCTCTGATTGCGATTTATGACATTAAGCATAATTCTTCAGATGATACATTTTGGAATGATTCCGAAGAATCGTTCATTTTCGGAATTGTTTAATTTCGGAACGGGTCTGAGGAATCGTCCTTATCGGATGCGTTTCATTTCGGAACAATTCAGAGGAGTCGTTCTCTAACAGACAATTCCGAAGGATGGATTCTTTTCAGTCATTTCATTTCAGAACGAGTCCCAGAATTGATCCTTTTTGGAGTATGAACGAATCGGATGAATCGTTCTTTTTCGGGGGAGAGTCAAGCGATCTCCCCTTTTGGAGGAGGGTCGACTTATACGCGGGTTTTGAATTTTTTTTTCTTATTTTTAACAACATATGTTAGGGGGCAACTTATTCGCAGGTTTTGAATTTTTTTCTTATTTTTAACAACATATGTTAGGGGGTCGACTTATACGCGAGTATATACGGTAATTTATAAACATGTTTATATTGATGTGTAATATATATAAAATGTTTGTTTCTACCATCTTTATGTATAGTTAAAATAAAAACACACATACATATATATTATGGTATAATTTCTGCATAATGCCTCATTAGGTGAATTTAATATTTAACTTAGTGTTCAGCATGAGAATGTATATTACTGTTGTAAGTTTTTAAATTTTGAGATATAATATAGTGTATATAATGTTATGCATACAATTATAAAACATATTACATAATGTTTATATATCTAACCATAACCGATAAAAAACCTTGTATGTAAGCCAGTAAAATATGTTTAAAACACACAATCATTAAAAATTTTAAAGATACTTATATGTTTCGCTAGTTCAAGGACTCGTATCCTCAGTGTTAAAGAGGGAAAAAATGTAAAATATATAAAATCTCCCCCTCCAATTGAAAGCAAGGTGAAAACACAGCACTTGATGGTCTTTTTGGTGCTGTGTTTACTATCATTTGGGTTTTCGCCTTTCTTCTAGTTGGGGGGAGGGGTTGATTTTATGTAATTTTTCCCATTTTAACACTAAAGATGCGAGTCCTTGAACTTGTGAAACTTATACTTATACATATGTTTAGAATTTTTAATGATTGTGTGTTTTAAACATTGTATTTGACACATTGACCAAATACTTGATATTTGTCAAAATTCCTGTTTCTGTCAATCCCTAGTAATACTAAAGTAATACTTAGTATAGATATTTACAAAGACCGACGTGTATTATATCTAATAAAACAACAAATTGCTCTGTGTGTCTGCAGTGGCTAGCAAAATCTACTGCACATAGAAATCTGAAAATTTAGGTGAAGATAATCAAAGACAGGTCCTAGTGCACCTGAGGCTCAGATTTTTAATATTTTAAGGACCAGGACCCTTAGGTCCTTTAACATTTTTATGCATTAAATTGTTAGTAACTTGACCTCTTTGTATTGAATCTTTGTTTTGAGGGACCTTTCTCGGCTTAGTTATTCGCACCTTTTTACTTTTTGACCCTGGACTCTTGGGGCCTGTCTCAGGGCCAGGGGTCCTTGAAGTTTTTGTGATAATAAATTGTAATTGAATTGCTTCCATTTAATCTGATCTTCATTTTTGGGATTCCTGTTCCATTTAGATATTTTCAAGTTTTTACATTCTGTATAAGACACTAGGGAATTATAGAGGCTGGCTCTGGGCCCCTTGAACTTTTTGTGTGTCGAACATATTTCACTCTCTAAATTTCTCATCTTCTCAGTGCAAAATTTTAATGTTGTCTTTTACTCTTTTTCCAGGACTAACATCCTGATATTTTTATTTCTGGTCCTAGGGCCTTTTTTCAAACATCTACTCAAACATTTAGTACATTAAAAAAATATATTATTTCAACAAATTATTCATACTCTATGCTTAATTTTTACTAATTAAAGATGTGAAGCACTATGTTATAAAAGATTTTAACATGGTTTCATGTTAGGTACCCTGACTTTGTCAATTGGCCCCTCTGACACCCCTTATTATAGTTCCCTTAACCACTTCACCAGCGATGGGTATGGAGAAACAGTGCTTTTAACCCCGAGTTATCTTGGGGCAGGCGGTTAAGTGGTTAAAATGGTCAGATTCACTAGCGTTTTTTTTTCGATCAACTTCTTAGGTCTTCCAATTATTACATGAACAAGAAAAAAAGTCTCAGATTTCAGCTACCATTAATTTTGAATATTAATCGCTTTCTTGAGGCCCTTGGTGCAGCTTCTTTAAAAATGATCCAAATGAGTTGCTTTAATTTTTATTGAACATAGTTTTCCTTCCATTATATTAATAACTGCAAAAAAAAAAAAAAAAAAAAAAGAAAAAAATATATATATATACTTAACTATATGGAAATAAATTCATTTATGGTCCCTTGGGGAACAGTACAAGGCCACTTGCAATTTTTGCTTTAATAAATTGTTTATAAATTGCTACCTTTTAATCCAATCTTCATTTTTAGGATTCTTTATCTATTTAGGTAATTTCAAGTTTTGACGTTCCATATAAGAAACCGTGACTCCCTAGAGAGTCATAGGGTTTAGCCCAGGACATCCTAAGCGTTTTGTGAGACATATTTCTCACCCTCATGCAAAATTTTAAAGTTGAATCTTGAATTTTTCTTCCAGGACCAATACCCTGGTATTTTTATTTTTAGACCCAAGGGTCCTTTTTAAACATTTACTGAAACATTTGGTGCATTTTTTAAAAAATACTATTCCAATGAATAATTCATACCCTATGCTTAATTTTGACTAATTAAAAATCTAAAGTGCTATGTACTTAAAAATCTTAACATGTTTTCATGTTAGGGTCCTGGTTTCAACTATCAGTTGACTCCTCTAGGACCCCTTATATAGAGTTTCCCCCAGAGGGTTTCAGGAGGGCGCTCTACCCCTCCTGCCCTTTAGTTTAAAAATTAGTGTCCCTCTTGCCCCTCATCCAAAAACTAGCGCCCCCCCTGGTCGCTCATCCAAAAAAATAGCACCCTTCTTGCCTCCCTTGCAAGAAATTGGCGACGGAACCCAAAAATAGCTCTTACGCGTTCCATGGGAATAGAAATTCGTAATAAAAATGCCTATTTTCATTTTAAAAAAAACGTGAAATAATGACTAATTTCTGACAAGATTCGTGAAAAAATGGCTAATTTCGTCGCAAAATCCCGAATAAGCGGCAAATTTCCTCAAAAGATTGTGAAAAAACGACAAATTTCGTCGAAAAATCTAGATAAAATGGAAAATTTTGTCAAAATATTCACGAGAAACGGAAAATTTCACCAAAAGATCACGAAAAACGGCAACTTTTGTCAAAAAATTACGATAAAATGGCAGATTTTGTCAAAAGATTTGTGAAAAAAAGAGGGCAAAGTTCGTACAAAAATCATAATAAAACAGAAAATTCTCTCAAAAAAATTCAGAAAAACGGCAGTTTTCGTCAAAAATTCGTGAAAAGACAGGGTTGTTAAATACCTGGGTTTTTTCAGAAAAAGCCCAACCCACTGGGTTTTTTCAGGGTTTTTGGGGTTTTATCAGGGTTTTTTGGGTTTTATCAGGGTTTTTCGGGTTTTTTCGAGGTTTTTTGGGGGTTATGGGAGGTGGTTCAGAATGCTTGAAAAAAAAATGTACTTATTACTAAATTTAAAGCAGCTAATTGATTACAAATATATATAAATCAATGACAGTAATCAAAATTATGCTTTGCTTTTAGATAAATTGATTATTAGTAATAATTTATAAATTATTTTTTTTGTTATTACTAATAGAATAAGCCAAGTAATTCTACATGTCTACATAATTCAATTAGGATTCTAAGCATATATGGTATTTTGTTATGAGTTTCTATTGTATAACATAGAACACGTTACACATCAAAGTATTTTTTTAATGGGAAAAAATTTGTGTTTCTTGCACAAGCTACAGAGATTAACTAACAATTATTTCTTTTAAAAATTGTGATGGTATAATTAGGACATTTCTTTTCTTTAGGCTGGGGGGTGATGGTTATAAATTTTATGAGTTGTGTACTGATATTAAGAAATATATTACAATACATTATATATGTAATATAAATACATTATATATGTAATTTAAAGTTGAAATTTTGAAAAAACCCACTTGGGTTTTTTCAAGTGGGTTTTTTCAGAAAAAACCCACCCGGGTTTTTTGGGCTGGGTAAAATCATAACAACCCTGTGAAAAGAACGCAAAATATCCTGAAAAAATGGCAGATTTCGTCAAAAGATCGCATAAAATGCAAATTTTGTCAAAGTAGCACACACTGACACACAAAATGCCAGAAGCGAATTTTTCTGTTCTAAAAACTAATTTCCCTGCTTCAAGATTGAATTTATTGCTCCAAAAGAGGATTTTTCTGATTCACAATCATTTTCGTGGGAAGAGAAAATTGCAGCCGAGGCATAATTAGAATTTCACCCCCCCCCCCCTCAACTTTTTCTTGTGACAGCCCAAAATTGACGTTTGTAGTATAAATTTGGCGCCACCTAAATTTCTGCATCCGTGGCGACCCCCCCCCCCCCCCCGCACGGTTTTGTTCACAATCACAAGATGTGAAGCACTATGTTATAAAAGATTTTAACATGGTTTCATGTTAGGGACCCTGACTTTGTCAATTGGCCCCTCTGACACCCCTTATTATAGTTCCCTTAACCACTTCACCAGCGATGGGTATGGAGAAACACTGCTTTTAACCCCGAGTTATCTTGGGGCAGGCGGTTAAGTGGTTAAAATGGTCAGATTCACTAGCGTTTTTTTTTCGATCAACTTCTTAGGTCTTCCAATTATTATATGAACAAGAAAAAAATGTCTCAGATTTCAGCTACCATTAATTTTGAATATTAATCGCTTTCTTGAGGCCCTTGGTGCAGCTTCTTTAAAAATGATCCAAATGAGTTGCTTTAATTTTTATTGAACATAGTTTTCCTTCCATTATATTAATAACTACAAAAAAAAAAAAAAAAATATATATATATATATATATATATATATACTTAACTATATGGAAATAAATTCATTTATGGTCCCTTGGGGAACAGTACAAGGCCACTTGCAATTTTTGCTTTAATAAATTGTTTATAAATTGCTACCTTTTAATCCAATCTTCATTTTTAGGATTCTTTATCTATTTAGGTAATTTCAAGTTTTGACGTTCCATATAAGAAACCGTGACCAGGGCCCGATTAACCTCTGAAGCTATGGGAAGCACAGTGGCATTCAGGCCCCCCCCCCCCCTCATTCGAGAAGACCTTTTTAAGTTTTACGTACCCAAAATCTCGCCATATTATGGTGGCTCAGCTGACTTCACATATATTTCATTAAACAAATGATATATAAATAGTGGAAAATAAATAGTGGAATGCAGTAATAACAATACATACATATATATATATATTGAAAAAAAATTTATTACATCGAACAGAAACAACATCCACAATCTGATACAGTAAAAACATAAAATGAAACATTCAAAACCTTATAGATATTAGCTATAATTCATGAAATGGATAATTTAATAAAATGGAAAATTCAAACTTAAAAAATGAAACATGAGAGAATATCTAGAATATTTGGAACATTAAAGCAATTATTAAAGGAGAAAATAAATTATCCCTCATTCATTATTAAAATAAAGTTTTTTCCTGATAGTACATTTAATTAAAATCTTGGCACACATATCATATACGCACCACATTTGCACATATTTTTAAAATTGGCGATTTTACGCCAAACATTGTAACCCGGTATTTTTGTTTCTTATTGTAAACCTAGTTAGTTGATATCTCGCCTAATGCATTTAGCATTTTATATTTTGTTTTACATCTTTATATGCTAACAAATTTTGCTTAAATATGGATTTATATGTTATAAATGTTCTTCTGATATGATTATAAGAAATAATAAATGATATAGCTGCATGCATTCAATATAGCTACAAGTGTTAATATTTAAGATTTATTGTGAAAATTATATTTACTGTTTTAGTAACTTATTAAGTTTCTTATTTAAATTCATGCCTTTTTACTGTTATATTTTATTTTAATTCTTTAAATTATTTTTCAAACTATCATTTTCTTATTTTAATTTTATTTTTTAAAATACTAGAGTCTTTCTCTGTTTCACGTTATTTTATTTTTACATTGCAATAAAAAATCACCTGCTGTCATTGTATGTAATTTATATTGAAAAACAAAAATTTCCCCAAATTGGCAAGGGGAAAAATGTATATATGACATCTGTGCCAAAATCTTTTTGAATGATCAGCAATGAATAATTTTGAAACCGTTCTAATAAGCCATTAGACCAAAACTAAATGGTTAAGAGCTTAGTTATTATAACTTTTTAAAAATCAAAAAATAAATAATAAGTTTATACACATTATACAAATCATAAATAAAATAAACAAAGTTTTCACTTATTCATAGTCTTTTTTGATAAATTGTTATCTTTAAATATTTATTTCTATGTAGCTTGAATCAACTGTTTTAAACTAAACTGCTTTTAATTAAAATTTAATAAAATCAGTTTTAACAATGATAAAACTATTACAAGTTAAAAATATGCTGCCTTTTATATTAGGTCAGATGTGCAAGTTTAATGGACAAACAAGGAATCTTAAAAGTAATAATAATAAATATTTTTTGTTTTTTAATTTGTAAACAACATTTAAGCAACCAAATATGAATCAAAATTTAATAGTACACAAAAATTTTCCAAAACACATAAAATTCTAGTAATGGACAGATAATTATTTTAGATGAATAGTTTAAAATTAACCTCGCTAAATTATTTTAACCTCGCTTGAAGACCTGAGTACTTACCAGACATATTGCTAGCGTTATCAAATGATTGACCTCGGCAATATTTCAACTCAATATTCAAACTTTGAAGAAAATTTATAATGACTCCATGCAAATGTTCTGAACTGTGGCTATGAATAGGAATAAACTTTAAAAATCACTCAACTGGTTCATCTTGATTTACATAATGTAAGACAATAGCAAGTTGGTCAATATGGCTAATATCAGGTGTATATTCCACAATAAGTCCAAAATATTTTGCCTGTTGGATTTGTTTTACTATTTCTTTCAGAACTCTGTCTGACATTATCTCTATGAATTCAATAACGATTGTTGATGATAGGTAGTTAACATTGCCTTTACCCTTATTACCATAATAATAAATATGATCTGCCAAAAAAGAATCAAATGAGGCTAATAATTTCAATATACCTAAAAAATTTCCATTATGTACAGATCCAAAAGTTTCATCATCTCCAAAACAAGATAGTCCACGTAGCGATATATATTTTATAACAGCAACAACTCTGAATAAGATTTTCCGCCAGTACTCACATTCATTTTCAAATTGCTCCACAAGATTGTTATCAATACGATTAGAGGATTTTGATCGTGATGAGAAGGAAAACATGCATCTTCGATGAAATTCTGAGTTTTCATGCGATTGGAGCCTTTTTACAATATTTCTCCAATCTGAAAATCCATCTTTACATAACGCTTGATCATTTGAACCACCATACAACTTGCATACATAGCAAAAAACAGCCTTTACACTGGGTGAATAAACCAACCATTCTCGACTGACTAATTCTCCATTTTTTTATATCTAAAGAAATTGGTTTTTGAACATGTTCGCTCAGTTCCTCCAATTACTTTTTTGGAGTTGCTAAGATAACTTATGTTTTGTTCCAGTTTTATGTTAGTAAAATATTCCCTAATAGAATCAGTTATGGGAGGCCACAAAGCAGGATTACTATAATTTACAAAATTTTGCACAAGATTTGTTTCCAATGTAGTCTCAACTTCTGTATTACTTTCCTTTTCAGGTGGAACTGAAAGGAAATCATTAGAATTCGAATCACAAGCATTTTGTTTTAATGTTGAATTTTTACCTATGCATTCTAATTCCTTTTCCTAAGTTTCTTCTTTAGAAACAAACGGGCGACATTCCAAATTTGTAAAAATATTTTCCGTGAAAGTTGGCTGATTTTCACATTGAGATTTGTTTTGTTTCTTAAGCTCGCACTTTTGAGGAACAGAAGTCAAAACTTCAAAATTTTAATCTAAGTTATTTGGAATCTCTTCATCAGGAACAGAAGCTACGATTTGGAAATTTGCATCAAAATCACTATCTTGGATTTCAACTTCAGGAACGGGAAAAGATGAAAATTTTTTTTCAGTCTCGGATGTGGATTCAACTTTAATTTCTTCTTCTTTTGCAGGTGTAGATATTTTTGCACCAGGTAAGTTTTCTGAATCGCCCCTATTGTCTTCTGTTTTTAAAACAAATTGGTTCATTGCCACGCTTAATCGTTTGTTACAAGCAAGTCTTTTTGCTCTTTTTTTTCGTTTACTACATCCTGAAAGACTTTGAGGCTTAGTTTTAGCCATACTGAATAATTAAGTTAAACAAAATAAAATTCTGCAAAAATTCAACTATAATGTAAAAGAGTAATAAAATATCCATACAACGCACGTGTTATGATAAACACAGTTGTTGCGGTGTTGAATGTAAATATTTCACAGATCTAAAAGTTGAGAGATTTCATTACTGCTTTATCAAATTCTACTTGCAAATCGCATGGCAAATTCATCGCAACGAGACAGTGAATCAGTGTCAACAGACGTCACACCCTAGCAACTAACTTCACAATCTGGTGGGCATTTATGATTGCCGACTAGATTCTTTCGATTTTGATTGGTTGAATGATAATACTACTTGATAAATTGAGGGCTTTGATTGGTCGGGCAAAATATAGAAGGATGATAAAAAAGTTATTTGCTAAACATACTTTTTATGAAAAACTTTTTAAAATCCATATACATGAATTAGTTAAAAAGAAAAAAGGTAAAACTTTCATATGGAATTAATTCAACATAAGATTTGGGGCCCCCTATTTTCTCAATTTCGGGCCCAAATTTTTCTAGGGGAAGCACGTGCTTCTTGTGCCTATTCGGTAATCAGGGCCTGACCGTGACTCCCTAGAGAGTCATAGGGTTTAGCCCAGGACACCCTAAGCGTTTTGTGAGACATATTTCTCACCCTCATGCAAAATTTTAAAGTTGAGTCTTGAATTTTTCTTTCAGGACCAATACCCTGGTATTTTTATTTTTAGACCCAAGGGTCCTTTTTAAACATTTACTGAAACATTTGGCGCATTTTTAAAAAAATACTATTCCAATGAATAATTCATACCCTATGCTTAATTTTGACTAATTAAAAATCTAAAGTGCTATGTACTTAAAAATCTTAACATGTTTTCATGTTAGGGTCCTGGTTTCAACTATCAGTTGACTCCTCTAGGACCCCTTATATAGAGTTTCCCCCAGAGGGTTTCAGGAGGGCGCTCTACCCCTCCTGCCCTTTAGTTTAAAAATTAGCGTCCCTCTTGCCCCTCATCCAAAAACTAGCGCCCCCCCCTGGTCGCTCATCCAAAAAAATAGCACCCTTCTTGCCTCCCTTGCAAGAAATTGGCGACGGAACCCAAAAATAGCTCTTACGCGTTCCATGGGAATAGAAATTCGTAATAAAAACGCCTATTTTCATTTTAAAAAAACGTGAAATAATGACTAATTTCCGACAAGATTCGTGAAAAAATGGCTAATTTCGTCGCAAAATCCCGAATAAGCGGCAAATTTCCTCAAAAGATTGTGAAAAAACGACAAATTTCGTCGAAAAATCTAGATAAAATGGAAAATTTTGTCAAAATTTTCATGAGAAACGGAAAATTTCACCAAAAGATCACGAAAAATGGCAACTTTTGTCAAAAAATTACGATAAAATGGCAGATTTTGTCAAAAGATTTGCGAAAAAAAGAGGGCAAAGTTCGTACAAAAATCATAATAAAACAGAAAATTCTCTCAAAAAAATTCAGAAAAACGGCAGTTTTCGTCAAAAATTCGTGAAAAGAACGCAAAATATCCTGAAAAAATGGCAGATTTCGTCAAAAGATCGCATAAAATGCAAATTTTGCCAAAGTAGCACACACTGACACACAAAATGCCAGAAGCGAATTTTTCTGTTCTAAAAACTAATTTCCCTGCTTCAAGATTGAATTTATTGCTCCAAAAGAGGATTTTTCTGATTCACAATCATTTTCGTGCGAAGAGAAAATTGCAGCCGAGGCATAATTAGAATTTCACCCCCCCCCCCTCAACTTTTTCTTGTGACAGCCCAAAATTGACGTTTGTAGTATAAATTTGGCGCCACCTAAATTTCTGCATCCGTGGCGACCCCCCCCCCCCGCACGGTTTTGTTCACAATCCATCAAAAGTTTGCCTTTTTTCATGATCTTTTCACAAAATTTGTCATTTTTTTCTCTTTCTTTTCTTTTCTTTTTTTTAGCAAAATCTGCCGTTTTTCGTGATCTTGTAACAAAACCTACTGTTTTTTGCAACCTTTTAACAAAATCGGCTGTTTTTTGCAGTCTTTTAACAATATTTGCCGTTTTTTTTTTTGTGTGATCTTTTAACAAAATTTACCTTTTTTTTTTTTTAAATTTATGAAATTTTTGGATTTTTTTTTCTAGATTCCTTGACGAAATTTCTGTTTTTGTACGACTTTTTTGAACCGCTAGATTCTGGATTCATCACTATTAAAAGTGCCCTCAAGAATGTAAAAAGTGCCCTTTTCAGAACAGTAGTGCCCTGCCCCTTTTTAAACCTGGGGGAAACTGCCTTATACCTCCCTTAAAAATGGTCCAATTCACTAGCTTTTTTTTTTCTCTCTCCCTTAATAATTTCTTAGGTACTCCAGCTACTACATGAACAAGGGGAAAAAAAAAAATTAAAAATAAATAAAAATTAGATTTTAGCCATGACCAATTTTGTATATTAATTGCTTTCTTGGGGCCTTTAGTGCACAGCTCTTTTAAAAATGATCTAAATTGCTTGCAATTTTATTTAACATCGTTTTAGTGTCCTCCCATTACTTTAAAACTACAAAAATAAATATTTTACAATAGACTCCCTCAGACCTACAATCCAAAAATATACAACTCTCTAAAATTTGCACATAATTTATGGATGTAAGCAATGAAACATTCAGTTCAGATACAAGGACAAAATTTGGCATTTTTAGTTTTATATTAATTTTGTACTTATATTAATTTTGTACTTATTTTAATTTGTAATTTTTGTTAATATCACTAATACTAAATTCATGCTTTTTCATGAAGGAAAAATAAATTTATTTCTAAAAAAAATTCAAGATATTGCTGATATCAATGGTAATCACAAACTTCTTACCAAATATATATGTATATATTAATCAAACTTTTTTGGTTATTAAGTCTGGCTAAACCTGAAATAAAACTTCCTTATTTTGTGATTTTCATGTGAATTAGTAATGTACCTTTGTGAGACTTGTTTAATTGAATAATTTAGAAAAAATACATTTCACCTTTATAATAAACATTTAATCATACAATATTATTACCTTTGCTTTTAATAATTTTAAAAATCTAAATCAGCGGCTCCCAAACTATGGGTTGCGGCAACTATTTTAGTGGATTGCGGAAACAATCGAAGTTTCACAAAAATATATACTGGTGAACCACGTTTGAGAGGAACCTGGACAGAACTGCACATGGGCGAAAAGAGCGAGTCCATGTCAAAAATGGGGAAGTTAGTACGATCTCAAGATGAGTTTGTTTATTTAAACAACCCTAGATGTGTCGAGTTTTTTTTTTTTTTTTTTTTGAAGGGAGGAATACCTTTTTGTTTCTGTAATTGAATTATCTGTTTTTAAAATTACATTGTAATTCTGTCACACAAAATAAGTTATAAAAAGACAAGTATATTAAAAAAGACGATTTAAAGGTATAACTATTAAATTTAGCTTAATAACTCTTCACTCGCAATATAGCGCAACTTAATCTTTTTTGAAGTAACGGCAACATGGCGTGATTTTAAAACATACCAGATTAGCAATTTTTTATATGTTTCTTTACATTATTGTGTACATTATTTATATTATTTGCATGCATTAGATATGAATATGGCGCAGATGTCATATACTTATAAGGTTTGGAACAATTGTTTTTCCAACGTCCATTTGGCAAAAACCTCATTTTCGAATACTGGTCAAATATACATCTTTAAATTATTTTCTATTATTTAAAAGAATAACAATAAATAAAACAATTTTTAAATATAATAAATTTTAAAAACTAATAACTATAGAACAAAAAACATTTTATATAATTAAAAAAAAATTAAGGTAAATAAACAATTTATCAAAAAATAAACAGTATCAGGGTTGCCATATTAGGCTAAACAACGCCATTCTGGCGCCAAGTAAATCCCAGTGAATATATGACACACAAGTGCCTTGAATATTTAGGTTGTTAGAATTGGCGAATTTCTTGAATAGCCGCCAAGTCAAATGCCAAGCAGTCGTTAAAACTGCATTTTAGCCATAAAATAAATGTTAAAAAAAAACAGACATGTTTTTATTAAAATTCACAAAAATGCAGGAGAAAATATATATTTTGGAAAGGTTATTCCGAGAACTAATAATATGTCTACAATCTATTTATTTTAAAATAAAATTTCACTCGGAACAAAAAATAGAAAACAATATTTAATATCATTTCTCGGCCTCATAGGCTATTACCCCCAAAGTCTGAATGGAATAGACTTGACATTCTGCCAAGTGAAGACCTTACTAAGCTGGTATATCAGTATTGTATTTTATCTGCTGAAAAAAAGTAACAATTTCAATAGCAAATAATATTTCAAGGAAAATTTCTTAATTTCCACATGAAGAAATATACGAGCAGAATATCCAGAAACATCTGAATGAGCTTTGAATTCCTTCATGGTGTTCAACGCATGAGTAAAGATTTTTCTTTACTCTATGCAACACATGTCATGGTAATGTGAACATGCTTGACTGTTTTTGAAAAACAATTAAAGAAAAAAACTGTGTTGGTATTTTTTCCATTTTGGTGTTTGTACCACTTGGTATTTTTTCACCCACTTAGAAAATTTGCATCTGTTGCAATTCATTTACCAATTGAATAATCATATTCTAAATTACTGTAATATAAAAGCTCAATTATTCATTATTATGTGTCCACATATTAAGTAAAAAGAAATTGTTTGAGAGAATACAAATGTTGTATTGTAAGATTGAGATTTAAAACTTAATACTGTGTCAGTGTAATTGATCAGAGACAGATCAGATCTTATCAGTTTTAAATTTTTAAATGCATGGATTCTAATTTAATGTTAATTAAAATTCTGTTTTATTAATAGCTGATGATATACATTTAAATTTTTGGTACTACTCTGTTATCCCGTCGACCAATTTTGCCAAATTATACAAATAGCCAAATTAATAGCCAAGTTCTGCTTCATAATTAATATCTATGAAACTAATCAAAAAATTAAAATTCTGAGCTTCAGGTGCATCAGGAGAGATATTGGGAAACTCTCAAATTTTTGAGCTTCGTACGTCCCATAGATTTTGCTAGCCATCACAGACACACACACAGACAGACAGCGATTTGTTATTTTATTAGTATAAGATTAGTCTTTTTAAATGTTCCAATTGCTGTGATGTTAATGGGGCCTAAGTTTTATTCTGTGCTAAATTTCTTCTATTGTATATATTTCTTAATTATATATATGTATATTTATTTGAAAAATATTTTTACAAATATGCATTGTAGTAATGAATTTAATGACTGATTTTATTATTTACATGGCAACAAATTTAATTCATTAGTTTTGTTGCCGTGTAAAATTTCTGATAACATTTATATGCTGTATGCATTGGCATACAGTCTTGCAAGTTTTCTAATATTTTTCTAAAATTCTCATCTCTTAAGTATTCATATTCACTACTGCTTTATAGAAGTTGTTTATGCCCTAAAAAGTTATTTAAGCCCAGGGTTCGTAAATATCATGATATTTTCGAAAATATCCGATATTTTGATATATATCTGATATTTTCGATATATATCCGATATTTTCAAAATTTTCAGCTTATTGATTACAAATATTTTTTGATTTAATATAAATTAAAATTTTAATCATATTACAGTTAACATGAAAACATAAACCAATATTCTAAATCTTTTTTTTTTCCTTTGTAAATTTGATGATTAAATAAATGAAGACAAACAATTTTTTGTGATGTTCAACAAATTACCTTTTCACTCATCAAAACACAAAATACAGAATTCAGTTTCAAGTTTTAAAAAAATTTATTTTTAAAGAACAAGTTTCAAGATACAAAATAATAATAATAATAATAAATAAAAAATAAATTATTTTTTTCTATTGAAGAATTTAAACATGAATGTAAGCTTGTCAGCTTTTTCATTCCCTAACCTATTCCGGAATTTAGACTGAACTAAACCGAAACTGGAAAAGATTCTTTCTAATCCAGCTGTTGAAGGAGAAGCTGTAAACAACTGATTAGTTAAGTTGGACATTTTTTCTTTTATGGGCTGCTCCAATTTAATATTGTCCCACCAAATTATTGGTTCAACCTTTATATATTCAGTTTCAAACATAAAACTTGGAAAAGGGAGATTTCTTTGCTAAAAATGTCATTGCCAGGGGCAAAAGTTCTTTGTCTACTGAACGCAAGAAATTAAAAGCACTATGCTTTTGATCTTCAGTTAATTTTTTCCCACAGTATCTGTGGTCCAACATATTAGCAGCTAAATGTGCTGGTGACAATGCCATTTCTTCTCTTGCTAATAATTTTTTCTTGATATCCTTTCCAGATGTTTCCAATTGTTCCTTTAATTTGCACCAAATTTCTACACATTGTGCAATCTTAGTGTCATCTTTTTGCATTTCATCTAATGCATCTGCAATAGGTGTTAAAATATTTATGTAATCTGTGCAATTAACCATTAAGTTGACATCATTCACTAAATTGAAAATTTCTTTATCAATTTCAAGTTTGTGATCCTGACAGACTTGCACCAGTTTTCCTCTGTTATCTAAAAAAGACTTCAGTGTATCGAACATTGTGTTCCACCTTACAGCTTGAGGTATTACTAGCAGTTTTCCACCATTTTTCTTATACCAAGCAGTTGGCAAATGAGTATATTTAAAATATTTAATTATCTTGATGACATTTTTACTTATATTTGGAAATTCTATGTCTTTGGCAAGAAGATTTAATATGTGAGCAGAACAACCATAGTAAATAATATCAAAATCTTCAGACTTAGCAAGCTCTTCTCTCATTTTTTTAACATTTCCAGTATTATCTGTAACAAAACTGCGAACATCTACAGCAAATTTTTCTTTACAATCCAAGATAGATTGTTTTGCCACATCACATAAATATTCTGCAGTATGTGAATGTTCTGATGAATCTATAGTCGAAGTTAGGAAAGTATCACCAGATGTTGTGATCACTGAGGTGCAAATAAGTGACTCGTTGTGGATATTACTCCAGCCATCAAGACTCATAGTTAGTGTTTCTCCAGAGAGAATTTCCTTTGATTCTTCAACTACTTTTTTGTGTAAATCATCCAAAAGTTCCCCTGCTAATCTTCTTTCCGAAGGAGGCGTATAGCCAGGTCGAAGCAAACTACAAAGTTTTATAAATTCAGGATGAATAACATGATTAAATGGTGTATTTGTAGCAAAAAAGTAACGCGCAATTTGTTCATCAATAGCTTGAGCATATACTGTTGAAGTGCAAACCACATCAGAATCTTTAGACAATGAAACTGTTGTTGTTTTGTATCTTGTTGCTGCAGAAGCTTTTTTCTGTTTCTTGCATGGTTGTTCTGATAAGATACAATTGTCTAAATCAACACTTCTTTTAGGATCATCATCATCTGTAATAAGAAAAAAGAATGCATCAGAATGAACTGTGGAATGAAATATTTAATATTTAAGAAATATAAAATTCAGGACTGCCAATAAGTTCTAATCTATAATTTCATAGTAGCATATGTAAGTGTAATTAATAAAAACATATGAAAACATTCTAAACAAATTAATAAATCTCTTGTTAATATTAAAACTTTTTAACGCAGCAAAGTCTTTTTAAAAATAGAATAAATATTAAAATTTTACTAAGCACAAAAAGAAATTTTACAAATAAAAATATATTTAGTTATTTTAATATTATCTTGTTTATGAAAAAGCATTTGAAGTTTAAAATTGAATTGAAGAATTGTGTGCATTTTTTATTCAACATTATCACATTACAAGATAAAAGTTTGGTCAAAATATCAATTAGATATACAGTAGACTCCCTTAAATCCACACTCCTAAAATCCACAACTCTCTAAAATCCGCACATATTTTACGGATGTAAACAATGAAACATTCAATTCAGATGTAGGTGCAAAATTTGACTTTTTTAGATTTTTATCAATTCTATATATTTTTTAATTTGTAATTTTTTTTAAGGTTATTGAATTCATGTTTTTTCATAAAGAAAGAATAATTTATTTCTGAAAAAATAAATATATTGCTGATATCATTTCTAATCACAATATTACCAAATATATTTATGTATTAATCAAGCTTTTTTAGTTGTTAAGTCTGGCTAAACCTGAAATAAAACTTCATTATTTTATGATCTTGATGTAAATTAGTAATGTACATTTATGAGGCAAGTTTTTATTGAATAATTTAGGAAAAACACGTTTCATCTTTATAATGAATATTTAATTGTACATTACTCCTCATTAATTTTACCTTTGCTTTTAGTACTTTTATCATTTCAAAAACTATCTAAATTTTTATTATTTTAGTTTATTACTTATTTTAGTATTTTAGCATATAGTAAGCATTCATTATACTTTTGATTTCATTATTAATTACATTCAAATTACTTTTTAAACTAGTTGGATGTGCCAATCCCAAAACTTTCTTCTATCTCATACGTACATTTTAATATTAAAAAAAATAATTACTCATTTTAATGCTTTAATAATTTTAATTCAATACCATACCAACTTTGATTTTCATCTTAAATTTCTGCTTCAATCAATTAATCAGAGTAAAAACGAATTTACGTCTGCACGAGCCGATGGACAATAGAATGATAGGCAGATTTTTTTTTTCAAATTCAGGGAGGACCTACTTGCCTTACCAAGAAATAATTATATACAAAAAATTTACTTCAGTTCTAGAACTAACTTCATACACTTTTATGTGGTGCAATATTGAAAATGGCATAAAATTGGCTATTGCAGCGCCTCCTTCCGGCGGATTTTTTTCAGATTCAGGGCGATCCAACTAGCCCTAAACATACACTTACACAAAAAATTTCGTTCAATTCGATGCATAACTTCATGTACTTTTGGTCGGTACAATATTGAAAATGGCACAAAAAACGCGATTGTAGCGCCCCCTTCCGACGGATTTTTTTCAAATTCAGGGAGGACAAACTAGCCATAGTCATACACTTACACAAAAAAGTTGGTTAAATTCGGTGCATAACTTCATATACTTTTGATCGGTACAATATTGAAAATGGCACAAAATTCGCGATTGCAGCGCCTCCTTCTTTCCGGATTATTTTCAAATTCAGGGGAGACCAACTAGCCATAGTCATACACATACACAAAAAATCTCGTTCAATTCGATGCATAACTTCATATACTTTTGCTCGGTACAATATTGAAAATGGCACAAAAATCGTGATTGCAGCGCCCCCTTCCGGCGAAATATTTCAAAAGTGAAGGAGGACCTGCTTGCCACAGCCAAAAACATTTACAAAAAATTTGGTTCAATTCTATCCATAACTTCATACACTTTTTGATGGTAGAATGGCGACATACACACACACACACACACACACACACACACACACACACACAGACAGACAGACACGGACAGACAGACATTTTGTAAAAACATGTTTTTTGGAATCTCTGACCCCTAAAACGTGTAAATCAGTCGAAAACCGGAAGTCGAAAAAAATTTCGATTACAATACTTTCTTCTATTGAAGATAGAAGAAAGTAAAAAATGTAAACAAAGCAATGACCAGAAATCCGCAAAATTCTAAAATCCGCAAAACCTCTGGTCCCAAGCTGTGTGGATTTGAGGGAGTCTACTGTATATATTTTTTTAATATTTCATGATACTAAACCATTTTAAGTCATAATAAAACTTAATAGAAATCTTATGTATTAAAAAAAAAAAAAAAAAAAGTCTTAACTTTTAGAGCATTTAAATTGTGATATAAGAATTCAAAAATATAATCTAAAATTGGTAATGAGAGTAATGTGTAATAAAATCTTATCCGTATTTTTAATGTAGAGATGTAAAGTTAACTCTAAAATGTGTAACTGTTGGCAGCCTTAAAGATTGAATAACCATATTTTAAAGAAAATATTAAAATATAAAACAGAAAAATGTGTAATTACCTGTATTATCAATCTGAGCAGAAGAACACAATTCATAATGCTTCTCCATCCTTTTTGGAATTCCTTGCATTTCTTTATCACACATCTTACATATGGCCCATTTGCCACTATTTCCTTCTTTAATTTTACATGTGAAATGATTCCATATAGGATCTTTTATTCTTGGCATAGTGATTGCAATAAAAACTTTAATAAAAATTTTAAGCTTTATATCATTTAAATATAATATCAACAAGAACAAAATAATGACAGCACAGCAAAGACTTGCAACATATGTAAAATTTTGTTCTTAAAACATGTCTATTCTATGCCTACACATTACACTGCCTGATTGACTATTGAGCAATTCAGATTAGCCAATCATCACCCCTTTTTCCAATTCTAGCAGGTGCAATCTAAAAATAGTTTTTGGAGGTGGGGGATATTTTGTAAGCATGTTTTTAATATTTTAGTTATTTACAGATGGGTTAATTTTTAATAACAATTGAAGAGCTCATTTAGACTTTTGTTGACTAAAAATATTTTGAAAATAAAAATTAAATATATGAAAATATCAAGAATCATGATATTTTGAAAATAAATATGAAAATATCAAAAAGCTTGATATTTTGAAAATAAATATCGGATATATATCATGATATATATCATGATATATATCCATTGATATATATCACCGAACCCTGTTTAAGCCAACATGAGATATTTTTAACCATCAGCACACACACCGGGATAACATTTATCCAGTCACATTGTACACTCAAATCTACAAATGCAGTCATGAATGCCGACAGGTTAAAATTTATTTTCACCAAGATAAATGTTGTGTTGCATATGGGTCATTCCATGCCAAATCAACCAGTGGCTCAACCTGACCCTTTCAGATTTCGATGAAATGAAACTCTCGGGAATCGTCAAGGTAACACTAGATACCTACTAGATTTATATCATCTAGCAGAACGATTCCAGGGCTACACTAGATACCGGGCTTGCTCATTCCTTTCATGACGTCACAAAAGGTGGCTGAATGACATCCAGCGATTGGTACAAAATGATGGGTGCGTCACTTTGAGCCCTGTTTGTACCAATAGCAGATAGTGGCCAGCCACCTTTTGTGACGTCGTGATAAGAAATGAGCAAGCCCGGTATCTAGTGTAGCCCTGGAATCGTACTGCTAGATGATATAAATGAGAATATATGTTCATAATTTTTTTTTCGAATTGAAATTTCATATAGATAATTATTTAAATTTTGAAAAATCATTTTTTTTGGCTTGCTTACATGTTTTTAATTTTAAATTTCTCAAGTTCTATCATAGAAAATTTTATGACCACTCATTTTAAAGAGGAGTTTATAAGGTTTAATTTGTTATGCAAATTGACTATCCATAGTTAAAATAAATAAAATTAAAAAAAATTTTAAATTTGAAAATTTTTTAGATAGTCATTTTTAATTTTGAAAAAAATGCATGCATGTTGTAATATTATAAGCTTAAAATTCTGAAATTTTTAGAGTGGGATCTCAATGGGATCAGGAGTTATTAAATTAAAGCAAAAATTACCATTAAAATATCAATTTAATCTATTTTGTTATTTATTTAAGATTTGTATGGTAATTTTCAGCTTTTATTTCATAATTCCTGATCCCATTGAGGTCCCACTCTAAAAATTTCAGAATTTTAAGAACATTTTTTAGAACAACAAACATACAATTTTTTCAAAATTTTAAAAAATGACTATCTAAAAAAATTTTAAATTAAAAATTAAAAAAAAAAATTAAATTTTATTTTAATTATGCATAGTCAACTTGCATATCAAATTATACCATATAAACTCCTCTTTAAAATGAGTGGTCATAAAATTTTCTACGTTTGATAGAACTTTAGAAATTTAAAATTTAAAATATTTATGCAAGTCAAAAAATGATGAATTTTCAAAATTTAAATAATTAATTGCATGAAAGTTTAAAGCGACAAACAAAAAATAAAAATATGCTCTAATTAATATCATCATAGAGAATGATCTCTGGCAGTTTCATTTCTCTGGCACTTTCATTATTGAATTTTTTTGGTTGATTTGACATGGAATGACCCATACAGTTTAAGTTGAATAAACAACAGAAGCGACACAGCATAAAGACTAACTAAAAATATTTTTTCATTTAACACTTTAGGCTTTTTTTTTTTTTAAAGGCTATTAAAGTTTTTTTTCTCACTATTAAAATTAATATATATATATATATATATTTGTAGTTTTTGTACTAACTAAACTATAAATTAGCAAGAAATGAATCGTTTTCATATTTCTATTTCTTTTCGGTACTCTGTTATCCTGTCGACCAGAATACTATTCAATGTTAAAACTGTTGTTAGCTTTCGTTTTTTCAAAACTAAAAACTAAAATAAAATCACTTCACCTTTTTCATTCACGTATAAAAACATTTCATATTTATTTACTTAGAACATGTGTCACAAATAAAAATTAAATTAAAAAGTTGACATGTTTCGGTTCATTCATAAGAACCGTATTCATAACACATAAAATCAGTAGAAAACTAAATGACACTGGATATTAATATAATTTAAAAACCAAAACAAAACATTGCGCCCCCTATGATCATGAATAGCCATTGCCACTGCGGCATATAAATATAACTTTGATCATATATTAAATTTAATATGTATAAAATTAATATTAATAAAAGTAGAAAAACTAAATGACTCTGGATATAAAGGTAGTTTAAAAACCCAAAAACACAAAATATTGCACCCTCTATGATCGTGAATAGCCAATGCCACCGCGGCTCCCCCTATTAGACTCACCCTTTAAATATTTATTAAGTAATTCTAACCACAAACTCGGAATGTAATAAGAATCATTACAAACCCTATCTCTCCTAGAATATATCTCTATGGATTCACGGATGATTAATTTTTGGAATAAACTTGAAATGAACTCTAGTCTACTATCTTTAAAACAAATTTTAACCCCCCCTCTTTAAAAACAATCTTGATAACGCAGTCTTATCCCTACCAAATTTTATGTCACATTCATGCTCTTTCTTTCTAACCTCAAACTTTCTTCTGTCATACCGATATAAAAATTAATATCCCCCCCCTTCATTCTCATATGGAATTTCATACACCCCTGCTAGATCATCTTGTGGAACCGGATCAAAAGCTATGTATAGAAGATGTTTTAACTTAGGAGGTGGCTTAGCAACTAATTCAATTTTAAACTTTTTTAATTTAGTTTTAAGCCTCTCAAAATTACCCTTTATATAAGGAAACGATAGTCTTTTGACCCCAATCTCTTCCCTCTTCTCACATGCATTATCAACCAAATTACAATTAACCTGAGAATTTTTTATCCCTATAATTTTTAACCAGTTTATTAATTGTATCCTTTTTGTAACCATTCAACTTAGCAATATTAAAAATATAATTCAACTCCTCATACAAAAATTCATCAGAACAAATAATAAACGCACAATTAACCATGAACCGGAATGTAGAAAACTTATACCCAAAGGGTGAATACGCAGAAAATGGAATAATATGCTAACTAGCTATATCCTTCCTGTAAACTTTCCTTTTTAACATAGAACCCTCTCTAATAAGCCACACGTCTAAAAATGAAATAGCACGATCATTTTCCAATTCAAACGTAAATTGAATATTCCTATCCAGTTTATTAACTTCATCTAGTGCATCACCGGTTATAACCGCTGGTTTTAACCACCCCGGCAGAAACTTGCCAGCCCTTTTAAAATGTGCTTAAGTGATTTTTATTTAGACTTTTTTGTATTTTTATTAATATTCTACTAATTATTTGTTTTTTTTATTATTTAAAATAAAAATTACATCAATGTGTATAATTTGGCTATTAGTTTGGTGATTTGTATAATTTGGTGAAATCGGTCAATCGGATAACAGAGTAGTACCTTTTTTTTCTTATTGCTTGAAGAAATTTATTTTTCTCACAAAATGAAGCATATAAACATCAAAACATACATATAATTTCTTAAACATTATTAAAAACATATAAAGTTATTTTTACATGTGCAACTACGTCAGTCATCTTTTTCCCCTTTGCAAGTGAATGCGTGCATTTGATAGATCTCACAAGGAAGGTCTCCATTGGGGGCATACTCAGAATTTTTTGAAAAAAATACGAATTAAACTACTCATGTAGGTAATAAAGGATCAGTGAAAATTAGCGGCGGAATTACATTATCAGATATGTAAAAAAATAAAATAGTTTGGAATAATTGGCGTAGAAAGCTGAAAGCGACGTGGGATTTGGCGAGCTGTGCATTTCCTCGCCAAAAGCAGATGATTTTAACGAATCTGAAAATTGATTTTAATTGACTTCACTGTTAAAAATCTGCAGCATTTACTGCAACGTCACTCCACTACTTTTATAGAATATCTCTCTTCTGACCAATGAGAATGCTCCATAGCACTGTGAATTGACCGTGTCAGACACTGTTAAAAATCTGCTGCATTTTGTTGCAACGCACTCCACCGCTTGTATATAATATCTCTATTCCAACCAATGAGAAAGCTCCATTTCACGGCCAAGTAACCGTTTTCTATACAAGTAAGGGAGTGCGTTGCAACAAAATGCAGCAGATTTTTAACAGTGTATTTTTCAATTTGGAACAATTTTAATCAATTTAAATTGTGTTTTAAATGATAAAATATATTAATTTCATTTTGTTATAAGTACATATAAATGTATGTGACAAAATTACACTTAAAGTAAGGTAAAAATGCAAAACTAAAATTACTTAAACTAAACTTATTTAAATAAATTGAACATAGAAAGTTTTTTCTTTAAAATGTATTCGAAGCGTAAAAGCGTATTTTTCAAAATTTCGTCTTTTTGCCAACCGGAGATAAATCGCCAAATAAACGAAATTTTTATTATTTTTTACGGACGTTATAAGGAGGTTCCGCCGAAATTTTTTTTATAAACATATATAACTATATGAGAAGAACATTCTGTAATTTTTTAAGATTTTTCTGAGTATGCCCGTATGGAGACCTTCCTTGTCAGGGTTATATTAACTAACATCCTTTTTTTTTTTTTTTTTTTTTTTTTTTTTAATACCTTTTTGAGAAATTGTGTTTTTTAATGTTTATATTAATAACAAGGTGAGATTCCTTCACAGCACTAGTTTTGGTACAGTGCTTTGGTTCTATATCAAAATAAAGCAATCATTTATTATAATAATAATAAAAAAAAAGTGTCTAAAACACTCTATTTTATTAGAAAAAGGGTAGGTACACCAATATCAGTTGTTTTCTATTTTCACAATTATAGTATCCTCCTTAACTGGAATCAAAATGAATTATTTTCTAGTGTTATTCTTGCTGTGTACACGTTTCTGTAAAATAGTTATTAATTAAATTTGTATTTTTTAATTTCAGTTGTTGAAGAAAATGGTTTTTCACCTAGCTCTGAAAGCAGTTTTGAACCAGAAAAAAGTAGTAAGTTTGTAATAAATAATTTAAATTTTTGAATTTTTTTCTTAACAACCTTGTACTTTAATGTACAGTAGACTCCCTCAAATCCGCAACTCTCTAAAATCCGCACATACTTTATGGATGTAAACAATGAAACTTTCAGATTGGATATTTGGACAAAATGTGATTTTTTTAATTTTGTATCAATTCCATATATTTTTTAATTTTCTCAATAATACTCTATTCATGGGGTTTTTTTTTTTTTTTTTTTTTTTTTTCTTCCATGAAGGAAGAAAAATTAAAAAAAAAAAAAAAAAAAAAAAAAAAAATATTGCTGATATCACTGGTAATCACAATTTTCTTACCAAATATATTTATGCATTAATCAAGATTTTTTGGTTACTAAGCCTGGCTAAACTTTAAAAGAAAAAATCCTTATTTTATGATTTTGATGTGAATTAGTAATGTACTTTTATGAGGCAAGTTTTGTTGAATAATTTTGGAAAAATATATTTAATTTTTATAATGAATACTTAATCATACACTATTGATCATTAACTTGATCTTTGCTTTTAATATTTTAATCATTTTGAAAATTATCTAAATTTTTATTATTTTAATTTATTACTTATTTTAACATTTTATTATATTGTAAGTATTCATTATAGTCCTGAATGCACTATTAATTGCACTCAAATTACTGTTTACAAAACGTAAACAAAGCAATGACCAGAAATCCACAAAATTCTAAAATCTGTACAACCTCTGGTCCCAAGCTGTGCGGATTTGAGGGAGTCTACTGTATATATTAGTGTTCAGGTTAAAACATTAGTTAATAAGATTCTTTGCTTTTTAATTCATTAAATTCTTAATTTTCTAAGATGCATTTAAACCTTATGATGTGTCATTATTATTTTTTTTTTAATCTAGTTTTCTTTTTAGTCATAAATTTACCACTAAAATAATTAGAGAGTTATAACACATTTTGTTTTTGTAGGTATAAAATTTATTCTTTTAATACAAATATTTATGGCCAACTGTCAATAATATAGTTAGCTGTTTGATATTAAATGAAATAGATTGCACCTTCATATGTTAAATCTTTTTCTGGCATTCAGATGATGATTCACTATATTAATTATGTCTACCATAAATTTTATTTTTTCCTTTAACTTCTAAATCATTATGTCATAAATTTAAGTATGTAATGATAAATATCTAATTTGATTGTTGGTTTCACTTTCAGAAGAAATTTATATCAGTAATTTTCCTGAAAAAATACTTTGTTTACGTTAATATTGTTGCAGCGTATATAGGGTTCTTTCGATCTTATGGTTAGACAACTTCAAACTCTTTTCTCTTAGAAAAGTAGAAAATAATTTATTTACAGATCTTCAGAACAACAGAGTCTTCGAAACTCACAAATATTACAAGATATTCCAAAATAACTGTTTAAATCTATCGAACAAGTACAAATATAGGTCGCAGAGACTCTTTATACAATGTCTCAACACTATATCACATTCAAAACAACGTAGATAAAACTCAATACATCAAGCAAACTTGCTTGGACAATCTCTAGTAGCTCATTCAATGACTGACTGGTAAATAATAACAACAGCTCGCATCGCTTCTCTTCTTATATAGGTTCGGAGCATGCGGCGAAGTTTCTACAATCTTCTAGAAAAAAAAACCGGAAAACCACGGAACAACATTCAATGTATCAGTAGACCTAAGGGGGGGGGGTTACCATAAACAGGGAAGGGTTACCATCGCCAAGTTTGTCGCCAACTTGGCGATATATCACCAAATTTGGCGACCAAAATTAGTTGCCAAAAGTGACGCCAACTTGGCGATATCTCTAATATTTCGCAAAGCTGCCATACACATTCACTGAAAATAATAGACAAGTTTGCTTGATAACAGAGACAATGCAACAAAAACTAATATTAGAAAAGGAATGGAGCTTAATAAGATTATTTACATTATTTTACAGTACAAACACTTACTATTTACAAAATTCGTAACACTACCCCCTCCTCAAAGACTGCACGTCCCGGGCAGTGCAATCCTTGAGTTAGAGGAAAACGCTTAAAATAAATAAACAAATAAATAAATAAATAATAACAATAATAATAAAATTTACATAAATAAGAACTAATTACTATTTACATATTTACAAAAAGTGACTTTCATGACCATGGTCTGAAATTCCAGTTTTGAATTTTTAATCACTTTGGCCAAAATAAGGGGCTAGCCGGTTATAATGTACGACCTTGGGTTTGGTGTGTGGCGATTTTTGTATGCGTACGACGACGTCATTCAGCCTGTTGACGACTGTGTAAGGACCGTCCCAGTTTCTTTGTAGTTTTGGCGACAGTCCCTTACGACGTATCGGATTCCACAACCAAACTTTGTCACCTTCGTTGAACTCATGTCCAGTTGCCTTTGTGTCGTACCGTGTCTTCATCTTTTCTGATGCCAGTCCAATTCGGTTCCTCGCTAGACAATGAATCTTCTCAATCCGTGCCTGGAGTTCATCGACATATTCCTCAGGCGATGAAGGAGCATCAGGAGGACGGCCAAACAAAAGATCAGCAGGCAGACGAAGATCACGACCAAAGAGCATTTGAGAAGGGGAGTAACCAGTGGCCTCATGAGTGGCACTCCTGTAGGCAAGCAGGAAAAGAGGCAATTTCTTGTCCCAGTCCTGTTGGTCTCTAGACACCAGGAGAGAGAGGCTATTTAGGATGGTACGATTGAACCGCTCTACCATGCCGTCCGATTGAGGGTGTAGAGGTGTTGTTCGGGTTTTGTCCATGCCGAGTAGTTCACACATTTCCTTGAACACAGCCGAATCAAAATTTCTTCCTTGATCGGAATGGACTTGAAGAGGAACTCCGTATCTGGAAACCCAGTGTTGAATCAGTATGTCTGCTACGGTTACCGCCTCTTGATTAGGAATGGCATAGGCTTCAGGCCACTTAGTGAAGTAGTCCATGACAACGAGGATGTACTTATTGCCATCAGATGTTCTAGGAAGTGGACCCAGGATGTCTAGAGCAATTCGTTCGAAAGGAGCTCCTACATTATAACGTTGCAATCGCCCACGGGTTCGCCTCTTAGGACCTTTACGTGCTACACAGGTGTCACAAGTTCGACACCACTTCTCCACGTCACTGCGAACATTATTCCAGTAGAAACGCTCTCGAACCTTTTGCAGGGTCTTCATTACACCAAAATGACCTCCTGTGGGACTACCATGCAGTTCTTGAAGGACCATAGAAATTCTCGACTTAGGGAGTAGTAGTTGCCATCTACATGTCTTTCCATCGTCAGACTCCCATTTTCGGTACAAGATGCCGTTCTTCAAATGTAAGGAATCCCAGAGAGCCCAATAACGTTTAGTCGTAGGGTGGTAATGGGCCATGTCTTGCCAGCTGGGCTTCCTGTTGGACTCCTCTTTCAGCTCTAGAATTGGCTTAATTTCAGGATCAGCAAGTTGATCTTTACGCAGGCTCTCGTCACTCCACGGATCTTGCGATGATGTAGACCCAGTTGTAACTTGTCTTACTATAGGACCTTTGACATTAAATTTCTTCTCAGCCCGGTCGCAGTATCTACAATTCTCTGAGCAGGGTCTTCTTGAGAGAGCATCTGCATTTCCATGTGATGAGCCTTTTCGATGGCGTATCTCCATATCGTACTCTTGAAGCTTTTGTATCCACCTGGCTATCTGGCCTTCAGGGTTCTTAAAATTCAATAGCCAAGTTAGAGAAGCATGATCAGTTCGGATCAGGAACTTTCGACCGTAAAGATAGTGATGAAAGTGGTCTATGGCTTTCACTACAGCAAGAAGCTCTTTTCTTGTTACGCAGTAGTTTCGCTCGGTCTTTGACAAGCACTTGCTGAAATAGGCGATAACACGCTCCTGGCCGTCGATTTCCTGGGACAGTACAGCGCCAATGCTTTCGTTGCTTGCATCCGTATCAAGTATAAACTGTTTATCGATTTGAGGATACGACAGAATTGGAGTGGATGTCAAGGCCTCCTTAAGCATTTCGAAAGCAGCGTCACATTCCTGTGTCCACATAAATTTTTGATTGGCTTCTGTTAATTTATGAAGTGGTCTTGCAATCATCGAGAAGCCTTTGACGAATTTTCTGTAATAGGTGCATAATCCTAGAAAACTTCGAAGCTGGTGAACATCTGCTGGACGATTCCAATTTTTCACGGCCGATATCTTCTCCGGATCAGTCCTAACTCCTTCCGCCGAAATGATGTGTCCAAGGTAGGCGACTTCATTACGAAACAAACTGCACTTCGAAGGGCTTAACTTCAAATTAGCTTCCTTTAATTTTTGTAGCACCCGCCTGAGGTTGTTCAGATGTTCATCAAAAGATTTTCCTATGATTATGATATCGTCTAAATAAACAAGACATGCCTCATATGACAGTCCCCGAAGAACCGTTTCCATAAGGCGTTCAAAAGTTGCAGGTGCGTTACATAGACCAAAAGGCATTACCTTGAACTGCCATAATCCTTGTCCCGTTGTAAAGGCAGTCTTCTCGCGGTCGTCGGGATGGATCTCTACCTGCCAGTAACCACTCTTCAAGTCTAAAGTCGAGAACCAAGTGTTGCCCGCAAGTGTGTCAAGAGTGTCGTCAATCCTTGGCAGAGGGTAACTATCCTTTTTGGTGACGTCATTCAGTCGGCGGTAGTCTACACAAAATCTTGTAGAACCATCCTTCTTTCTTACTAATACAATGGGAGACGCCCATGGACTTGTTGATGGTTCGATGACGTCATTTTCTTCCATATCTTTAATTAAATTCTGCACCTCTTCTTGCTTGGCAAAAGGTAATCGTCTAGGGTGCTGTTTAATAGGAGAGTGATCTCCCGTGTCAATTCGGTGTTGTGCCATTTTAGTTCGTCCAAAGTCTTCAGATGTTTGGGAAAATAAACTTTGGAATTCTCTAATTAAATTTTCCGCAGCTTCCAACTGTTTTGGAATTAAGTCTGTATTTTGTAACAAATCCTTGACTAAATTATCTGAAGATTTCTCAGAGTGACTGGAATTTTGACTTATGCACGTCACAGGAGCACATGACGCTATCACCTCTCCTTTCTTGATAGTCCTCGTCTTATCACTGATGTTAGCAATTCTGACTGGAATGGTCTTTTTCGAGAGGTCTACCACAGAAGAAGCCGCCAATACTCCTGCTTGTGTACTATTGTCTTCTGGATAATCTATATGGCCAAATCGATAATTAGTTTTATTTTTAATTACAGCAGGAACCAAACATTCTGTTCTTGCATCTAGATTAATGTCTTCTTTGGCTATTACTATTTGTTTACATTCAATTTCGTTATTTAATCCAAAAAGACTTATTTCTTCAAATTTTGAGATCATTTTGTTATTTTTGAAATCAAGTCTGAAGTCAAACTTCTTCAGAAAATCTAGTCCGATTAAGCAAGGATCTGTTATGTCAGCCACATATGCCGTATGGTAATATTTCGTTCCTCCAAAGTTGATAGTTAAATTGGCTTTTCCATATATGCCTATCTTGTCGCCCGTCACAGTTTGCAGGGTAACGCATGGTGGAGTCCAGATGAGTTTACATTTCAATTTTCGAGCCAAATCTTCTCTTATTATTGTCACATTGGCTCCTGTATCGACAATCATACGGCACTGAATTCCGTTAATAAAGCCTATCACATATAATTCGTTATCACCGCCGCTCATTTTTGATATCTGGAGGATCTTCAGGTGGGGCTTTTCATTCTCTGGCAACCTCCGCCCCGCGAGATGGCCAAAATTTAGTTTCCCTGCTGACTGTTTGAATTTATCTCACGTTCGTGGATTTTGGGGCAATTTCTTCGGAGATGTCCTGTATCACCGCATCCCCAGCACGTGAGATTCTGTCTTCTTGAACTTGTTCTTCCGTATTTTAAAGCTTCAATTTCTTGATTTATTTTCCTAATTTCTTTCAAGACGTCGTTCTCAGTGTCTGAGCTTTTGTTCACCGTTGCCCCTCGGACTGAATGACGATCTCTTCGGCTGGCTTGTGTAGCTGCTTCCAACTTTAAGGCATATAGTAGTGCAGCCTTTAAATCCTGTACATCTGCCATTCGTACCGCTCTCTGCACTTCTGGATCTTTTATTCCGTCTACAAAATATTGCAGTGACAGCATTTCCCGTACATTTGTTGGACAGTCAATGAATGCTAAATTTGCAAGCCGTTCAATTTCCGAGGCAAACTCTTGAAGGGTTTCACTCGATTTTTGATGGCGGCTCTTCATTTGTATTCTCGTATAATCCTTGAAGAATTTTTCGCCGAATCTCATTTCAAGTGCACAACTTAAAGTCTCAAAATTGAGTTGCGGCATATCGGGCAATGTTTGCAGCACGTCGGCGGCTTCTCCTCTTAAAGATGCTGCCAGTTGACAAGCTTTCACCTCGTCACTCCATTTGTTCGCTTCAGCTACAATGGTGAATTGGGTCTTGTAAACTTGCCAGGAACTCTTTCCATCGTATGTCGACAGCTTAATGTGCACGGGAGAAGCAGGCGGATTCCTAAATTCTTCATAATTACCACTAGACGCTGAAAGTTTCTTCTCAAGATCTTGTACTTTTTTATTTAGCTTTTCATCTACTTCACCTAGTATTTTCTCTTCAACGTTACTGATTTTCTCTTCAACGTTACTGATTTTCTCTTCAACTTTACAAACTTCATTCTGAATTTTCTCTTCTACTTCCGCCATTTTCCGTTCCATTTTCTGTTCAACATTACTAACTTCATTCTGAATTTTCTCTTCTACTTCCCCTATTTTCTCTTCTACCGAGCCTATTCTCTCTACCGACGAGAACTTTTCTTCTAAAGTTTTCTTCATTTCTTCTTGGCCTTTATTAATCTTTTCAGTCACATCTTCTTGGCATTTGTTCATCTTTTCCGCCAACTCTTCTTGGCCTTTATTCATTTTTTCCGCCAACTCTTCTTGGCCTTTATTCATTTTTTCTGCCAACTCTTCTTGGCCTTTATTCATTTTTTCCGCCAACTCTTCTTGGCCTTTCGTCAATTCTGCCTTTATTCCATTAATAGCTTCTAACAGTTCTTTCAGTTGACCATCCATTGTTCTTGTTTTCGCCATAAGATCCCGACTCCTGACACCAAATGTTGCAGCGTATATAGGGTTCTTTCGATCTTATGGTTAGACAACTTCAAACTCTTTTCTCTTAGAAAAGTAGAAAATAATTTATTTACAGATCTTCAGAACAACAGAGTCTTCGAAACTCACAAATATTACAAGATATTCCAAAATAACTGTTTAAATCTATCGAACAAGTACAAATATAGGTCGCAGAGACTCTTTATACAATGTCTCAACACTATATCACATTCAAAACAACGTAGATAAAACTCAATACATCAAGCAAACTTGCTTGGACAATCTCTAGTAGCTCACTCAATGACTGACTGGTAAATAATAACAACAGCTCGCATCGCTTCTCTTCTTATATAGGTTCGGAGCATACGGCGAAGTTTCTACAATCTTCTAGAAAAAAAAACCGGAAAACCACGGAACAACATTCAATGTATCAGTAGACCTAAGGGGGGGGGTTACCATAAACAGGGAAGGGTTACCATCGCCAACAATTGCCAAGTTTGTCGCCAACTTGGCGATATATCGCCAAATTTGGTGACCAAAATTAGTTGCCAAAAGTGACGCCAACTTGGCGATATCTCTAATATTTCGCAAAGCTGCCATACACATTCACTGAAAATAATAGACAAGTTTGCTTGATAACAGAGACAATGCAACAAAAACTAATATTAGAAAAGGAATGGAGCTTAATAAGATTATTTACATTATTTTACAGTACAAACACTTACTATTTACAAAATTCGTAACACTATATTTTCAATCTCATTTTCATATCTCATGTTAATGTATTTTGCCTTGAAAATAAATCTAAATCATTAATTGAACTGATAATGTACATTCTGTGTCAAAAGTTAGTATTAGATTGATTGTTGTTGAAAAAGATTTATTGAAAATGATAATCCTGTCAAAAACATGAATGTGAAAGAATGCCAAGTTCGTTAAAGGTTTCGCTAATAAAAGAAGTGAGATGTAACTGCAAACTAAGTTCTTTCAGAGCTCCTTAAATCATAACTCCTGTCATGCATAATATTATTCAATTGCTTAAAATGATTTGTTAAGTTACTTGTTATTCAATAGAGCGACTTAGCAAGTTTTCTCTTATTCAATTTTTTCTATTTAGTTGATCAGAAATTAAAGTTGATCCCTTCCTTAATTTATCAGTACCTTAACTTCAATATACTTATTCGAACACTCGATTGACTAGATCTTTGTTAATCAGATTCTAGATTAAATTGTACTCCGACTTAAAGATTAAAGTTGGCAACTGAAAACTTGCCAAGTCGCTCTATTGAATAACAAGTAACTTAACAAATCATTTTAAGCAATTGAATAATATGCATGACAGGAGTTATGATTTAAGGCATAGGAGCCAACTTTGGTCTCAAAGCTGGGTCTGCCACAAGGGCAGTTGTTTCAGGGGGAGGGGTTCTCATTCTGTTTCCACCGTCAGAAATTTTCAAAAGTCAAAATTAACGGAAAACTTGCACTCATGATCACAATACATATATATGAGACGGTCAACTGATTTGATTGTCGCAAATAATAATAATAAAAAAGGACAGTGGCTCGGATTTTAAGTGATATTTTAAATACATTTTCAGGCATGCGTTTGCGAAAAAATAAAAAAGAGGAAAAGCTCGCGAAATGGGAAAATGAGAAATTACTTAAAATAGCTTGTGCTTAAACATGTGTTATATTAAATAACATTATTTTATTAAAAAAAAAAAGCCATTATACTTTTCAAATGCTGTTTTATTTCAAGGGGGGGGGGGAGAAATCAATAATTTATGCAAATACTAAAAGTAATTTTAAACTGAAAGTTTCTATTTTAAATCTATAATTTTGATTCAATGTTTTATACACAGCAATCTTTGCTACTTGCACAATTCACATGCCCAGCAGCAGAATTTTTTTCTGCACTCTACAACACCAGTAAAAAATTAAAACGGTCTGCAGACCAATCCCTCGTATTACATTATATGCACTCAAACCCCCCTAAGTATTTGTGATAGATATAAAAGGAAAGTACTTTTAAAGATAAGTTGCCTTTTGTTCTCAGATTTTTTAACACCTCATGCATTGTCTGAAAGGGAAGGGGCTTCTCTTTGAGAAAATCTGCGGGTTTTTCACAATCTTTTGACGAAATTTACTTTTTTCGTGCTTTTTTGACGAAATTTAATATTTTTCCAATCTTTTGATGAAAACTACCGATTTTTCGCGATCTTTTGACGAAAATTGCCGTTTTGTCACGATCTCTTGAAGAAATTTGTCATTTTTTCGCAATTTTTTAACCCGTCAGTAGTCGCGTGTCGGTCTTTTCGCCGCCTGTATAACTTATCTTCTCCTAACTTCTATCACATAACAAATACAGCAGAGATCTACCAGGTACCTGACTTTGAAAGTTTCTCGACCACCTTAGTGAAGTAACAGTGATCGGTTCTGAGGCCAGAACCGTTCTAAAATTAAATAAAATTTAAGCAGAGGTTGAAAAAAAAAAATAAAAAATGGTGACCTGAAAAAAATATTGGCAATATGTGTGATTGCGTTATAAAGTCAGTAAAGAAGCATTTGATTAAAATATAACCTAACGTTTATTTTTCAAAAAAACATATTCAAATTAAAATATATGTATATATGAAATAATAAACAAAGAGAAAATTATATCTGGTAAAATCAGTCAAAAACAATAATTTCTGAAATTATATTATCCATAGAATTAGAGTAATACCTTAACATGATAAAAGCACTTAATTAATTTAAACGGCATGACGTAAGGTAAAGTTTAAAAGACCAGTACAGGTTTGCAAAACGAACAACTCACCATGGCATCACTGGAAAAAGCAATTCTCAAAACGGACGATGACGAACAAGTAAAGTCCAGGAATAGTTCAAAGAAAATAAAAAAACCTTGGATGTTAACACAGTTCATGGCAGCAACATATTCATCATCACATTCCCGCTATTAACTAACAGAAGTTTGTTTCATAAAAAAAACACTATCTTTCACTATCTAAGATAAACTGCAATTGAACCTTCCATAACTAGTATTTATGACAACAAACGGCCTTTACTAGCCCACAACATCGTCAAACCACCAGCCGTCAAAACAAACGGACTGATTTAAATACCCCTCGCGATTCCAGATATCGCCAGACGACAACGCCCCTTTGCGTCTGCAGAAGTTGAGCGAAAGCGTTCCTGCTTTGCGAAAGGGAGATACGGCTACTCGTAAGTTGCGATTTGCGAAGATCGCAAATCGCGATCAAACAAAAGAAAACGACCATGAACGCACACGTAAGATGATCAAATCGAAAGTAAACAAATAAGTAACCAATTTAAACGGTGGAATATGCTATGGAACCAGGAAAACAAAATAAAAGAATTGGAGATAAGACAAAGATCGAATAGTATTGAAATAAAATAAAAACCAGTAAGTCATGCCATATTATTCCCTTACAATATGTATATGTGCTTAGGAATATGAGTGTTAAGGATATGGGTAAGGCTGACAAACAGGACACCTCTGTTTTTCTTTCAGGTACATTTTTAGAAAGAAAGTTGAAATTGGCTAAAAAGTCTACGTAACAATCACTAATGTCAGTTCATTTTTACTTTTCTAATTACTCCAGATCTCTTGAATAAAATGCATAACTTAAGAAAACTGCGAATTTATATATTAATTGTGTTACGCATCTATACGTTTCTTAAGTTTAAATAAGCATTAAAAGTTTAAAAGAAACGGGTTTTAAAGTAGAAATAAAATGTATTTACTCAGATAGATGCATGTATGGTTTTTCGTCATCTCCCGAGCACGTTTGTTTACAATATCCGAGAGCTGGCTTTTCCGATCTGCTTTTACTGAGTAATGTTACTGCGTAACAGCCGAGTAACAGTGATTTTAGCGATCGCGTCAGTTGCCGTGAACGGCAGTGGTTTTTGACGTCATACCGCGCGGCCAATAGCGTCTCTGGTATGTGTTGCAGATAAATCTTGATGTATTTCTGAAGAGAATTTGTAACTACAATGGCAACAGATATATGCAAAACAAGTTCATCAGAATCTTGTATAAATAGTTTGTATTGCGGTGGCTTGTTGCTCGCTCTATCTCAATTTTTCTTTTCGAATGTTGCTTAAGCACATAATTATGTAACTTAATTCATCTTTATTTTTAGTTCTTTTAAGTTTACGGCAAAGTGATGTCGTAATGTTGTTTACATCTGTAAATAGTTCATCTCAGTTAATAATAAAAGTTTTGGTCATGTAAAACTGTTGTTATCAATTAAGCCTTCCACAAAACCACTGCAAATACTCTGCTCGGCCCATTTTAAATGGCCGTCAGGGTTATGGGCCCAGAGCCCTTGTGGAAGTGAAGATTTTTGCGTCGACGATGTTTGTTGACAAGTGACGTCGTGCCGATGTTTTTCCGTTCCTGGAAATTTTCGATGGAGTTTTCAAGTTTTGCTGTTTACCTGTTTTGATGTGATTTCCTTCTACTTCACCGGTGATAAATCTGCAAGGACTGTTTTCGTTTTGGACTTTGTGTTCCTTTTGGACTTTTCCAATTTTTTGAAAGTTTCCCCGATTGCTGTGAAGGAGGCCGAGTTTTAGAAATGGAGATGACAAATGTCACCCTTTTGACCTCTTCAAATTGGGAGAGTTGGAAAATAGAAGTGAAAGTCCTTTTGCTCCATTATGGGGCATGGCAATTTATAGAAGGTCCGGATGCAGAAGCTGGTGAAAGTGTAGAACCATCAAATGAAAGCAAAGTTCCGAGAAAGGAGGTGGAGGCGACAACAGTTCCTGTGACTGAACCACTAACTTGGAGGGAAAGAAATGATCTGAGTTTGCGCAAAGCCCGTGCATACACAATAATTTATCAGACCCTGAGCCCAGAGTTCAAGCCCCTGATTGCCGGTACTACTAATGGAGCAGTTGCATGGAAGATTCTAAAAGATCATTTTGAACCAACCACCCGAGCTCGAGTTATTCAACTCTTAGATGATTTTTTTAGCCTGAGATATGTGCAAGGTGAAAATCTTGGACTATTTTTGTGTAAAGTGAAACAAGCAACCGAGCGGCTTCACGAAGTTGGTCATGATCTGCAACCACTATATATTGGTTATCAAATGATAAGAAGTCTTCCAGAAGAATTTCAGTCAACAGTGCAAGCAATCTACAGGTGGCCTGATAAAGATTTTGTACCTGATAAGATTGAAGCTGAGCTGCTGCTGGAGGAGAATAGATTGAAGCTAGCCACTAGAGACATTCAGAATGCTGCTTTTTCTGGAGAAGTGAAATGTAAATCAGGTAAATTTTCAAAGTTTGCTAATTGTAATGTAAACCCAAGTAATCAAAGTAAATTTTTAAGGTCTGACAATAGTAATGTAAATCCAAGCAATCAAAGTAAATCTTTTAATTCTGACAATGTAAATTCAAGTAAATTTTCTAAAACTAAAAATTTTAAACAGAATAAATCAATAGGTCCTTGTTATTTTTGTAAATCTTATGGTCATTTAATTTCGAACTGTAAACTTAAATCTAAAAATTCTCAAAATAAAAGTAAATTTTCAGAATCTAGTAATGTTGAATTAAAGTATAATAATGTAAAATGCACCTTCTCTGAACATGAAGCAAGTTTAATTGAAATTTCTCCAAATATTTTTGAAGCAAATACATCTGATTTTGGTAAAAGTAATAGCTGGGTTTTTGATACCGCAGCGACTGCTCATTTTTGTAATGACAAAAATTTATTTTTAGATTTTGAGCCAGTGTCAAATATGCAGATGTCACTTGCTGTAGGAGAAAAGGAAAGCCCTGTTCAGGGAAGGGGTACAGTAAATTTTTTTGTAAAGTGTAAAGATGGCAGCTTCAATCAAATTATCCTTAAAAATGTTTTGTATAATCCTAATTTACGTAGAAATCTATTGTCGGGCAGCAAGCTTGAAAAATTGGGTGTAAACTTTGTGGGCAGTAAGGGCAGGGTAATTGTTTATGACAAGGAATGGAATTTTTTGTTTTATGCTGTTAGAAAAAATGACTTGTACTTTTTAAAACCTTTTAGCTACAAATGTAAAGGAGAAAGCAACTCGGCTAACATTTCTGCAAATCAAGTTGAAAAATTAAATTTAAATGAACTTTGGCATGAAAGATTTTGTCATGTAAACAATGAATATTTAATTAACACTTCTAAAAATGAAAGTGTTGTAGGTTTGCCTTTATTGTCAAAGTTAGCCGAGGATTGTATCTCCTGTAAACTCGCTAAGTCTAAAAGAACATCATTTAAGGCTATAGGTAAAATTAAATCCAAAACTGCTCTCGAACTTTTACATATGGATCTTTGTGGCCCTTTACAAGTAACGTCGCATGGGGGAAGTCGTTATTTTTTCACCATCATTGATGATTTTTCTCGTTTTGTTACAGTATACCCCATCAAGAATAAGTCTGATGTTTTTCAAATTTTTTTAAAATTTCAAAGTAGGGCCGAAAGGTATCTAAACAAGAAAATAATTTCAATCAGAACGGATGGGGGTTTAGAATTTTGTAACAGAGAATTTGATTCTTTTTTAGAAAAGCAGGGTATTTTTCATGAAAAGACGAATCCGTACAGTCCTGAAATGAACGGGGTTGCGGAGCGTTTTAATTTAACTGCTTTGGATGGTGTTAAGACTCTTCTCAATGCTAGCGGCTTATCACAAAAATTTTGGGCGGAAGCCTTAATGTGTTTTTCTTACGTATGGAATAGGGTGTGTCACAAACAGTCAGAACTCACCCCTTTTGAGATGTATTCTGGTAAAAAACCCTCGGTTTCTCATTTAAAGAAATTCGGATGTTTAGCGTACGTTGGAGTGCCCAAACAGATTAGAAGGAAGCTTGATATGCGAGCTAAACTGGGGATCATGTGCGGGTATGCTCAATCAACGAAGGGCTATAGAATTTGGTTAATTGGTGAAAATAAAATTGTAGAAACCATTAATGTAAGATTTGATGAAACAAAAAGGGGGGTTGATGTAGTTTCAAAATTTAAAGAACAAAAATTTAACTTTTCACTTTTTGATCTTCCAGAAGACGGAGATATTTTTTGTGAACCTGAAAATACATCTCAATTGGGGAGTGAGACTGTTAAAGTAAAAGATCCAGTAGTTTCGGAGCAGGAAATTTTAAAACCTTGTGCATCAATTCCATGGACCCGTAAAGCAGTACCCCGAAAAACAGGAAATCAAACAGACATTTACTATGGCATAGAAGGAACCAACACAAGAATTAGATCTTTTAATGAATTAATTAAATATTGTAAAGAAAATAAAATAGAATGTGATAAAAATTTATTTGATTTTAGTTCTAAAAATAAAGAATCCGGTAAAGTTTTAAATTTAAATGAAGCAAATTTAACTGAAATCAAAATTCCTCAAAGCTACAATCAAGCCATTAAAAGCCCAGAAGCATCAAATTGGAGGGACGCAATGAACCATGAAATTAACGTCATGTATGAACGAAAAGTATGGGATCTTGTGACACCACCAAAAGATGCTAAAGTTTTGGGAAACCGCTGGGTATTTACCGTTAAAAGAAACGAGAAAAATGAAATTGTAAGGTACAAGGCGAGATTAGTAGCGAAGGGGTTTAATCAAATAAAGGGGGAAAATTACGAAGAAGTTTTTAGCCCGGTTGTTAGTTTTACAATAATTAGGTTGTTCTTTGCCATATTTTCATGTCTGTTTAAATGGAGAAATGTCCAGGTAGATGTCAACAATGCTTACCTTTATGCCAATCTGGATGAGACTGTATACATGCACCAACCTGAAGGTTTTGTTAAAGATAAAGATAAAATTTGTAAGTTAAATAAAGCCATTTATGGTCTCCACCAGTCTGGTAGACAATGGTTTTTCGAGATGGATGATGTTTTATCCAAACTTGATTTTCAAAAACTAGATTGGTGCAATTGTGTATACATGTTTCAGACCAGATTAGTTCTTTTGCTTTATGTTGACGACATAGTTCTTTTTGGTAAAACTAAAGAGGATTTAGATTTTGGGATAGAATTGCTGCAAAAACATTTTAACTTAAAAATTTTGGGGTCAACTAAAAAACTATTGGGTATAGAGTTTGAAGAAATAGGAAATCGTCTTTTTATACACCAAACTTCATACATTGAAAAAGTTTGTGAAATGTTTTCAGAATTTAAATTTCCTGTTAGTACTTTACCTATGCCCAAGGGTTTAGTTTTGTCGAAGCAAGACTCTCCTTCCACTAAGGAAGATATTGAAATGATGTCAAAGTTTCCTTACAGAAATCTTATAGGCTGTTTATCTTTTATAGCTGGAAGGACTAGACCGGATATTATGTATGCAGTTAATTTGTTATCCCAATTTCAATCAAACCCTGGAATTTCTCATTGGAATAGTTTATTAAAATTGTTAGGTTATCTTAAATATACTAAACATTATAAACTTGAGTTATCCAGAATTAGTGAGTTAAATCTTTCATGCTATTCAGACTCAGATTTTGCTGCAAACAGAGACGATCGAGTTTCCATAGGTGGCTATATTTTGTTTCTAGATGAAACGCCCATTTCGTGGAAGACTTTTAAACAGAAATGTATAAGTCTTTCAACTATGGAGGCCGAATACGTCAGTTTAACTGAAGCTGCTAAAGAATTAATCTGGGTCAAAAATGTTTTACAAAATGAGATTCTAAATTTAAACTTGAAAGATTGCACACTATTCTGTGATAACCAAGCAGCAATAGCCTTTTCGAATTCTCCTTTTGAAAATCAAAAAACTAAACATATCCATATAAAATATCATTTCCTTAGAAATTTAGTATATGATCAGGTCTTTAAACTTAAATATATTGCTAGTAAATTTAACTTGGCTGACAGTTTTACAAAACCCCAGATTAGAGAGCAGTTGTTGAAGTTTTGTAAAAGGATTTTTGATATTTAAAGTTTTAAGGGGGGGGGGTTATAATTTTTTCTTACAATGTAATCACTCTGGTCAATGCCTTGCCAATAAAGTCTTATATGACCTGACATTGACCAGATTGTTGTTTTTTTTAATATTAAAATGTAATTTAATTTTATTGAACTTTTGAAGTTCTGAATTTTTGAAGTTTTTGAAATTTTTCATATTATAATTTTTGCATTTTTATAACTTTTTTCCAGAATTTTTGTAATACTCTGGAGATGACGAAAAAGGAGGCCGTTTGTTACGCATCTATACGTTTCTTAAGTTTAAATAAGCATTAAAAGTTTAAAAGAAACGGGTTTTAAAGTAGAAATAAAATGTATTTACTCAGATAGATGCATGTATGGTTTTTCGTCATCTCCCGAGCACGTTTGTTTACAATATCCGAGAGCTGGCTTTTCCGATCTGCTTTTACTGAGTAATGTTACTGCGTAACAGCCGAGTAACAGTGATTTTAGCGATCGCGTCAGTTGCCGTGAACGGCAGTGGTTTTTGACGTCATACCGCGCGGCCAATAGCGTCTCGGGTATGTGTTGCAGATAAATCTTGATGTATTTCTGAAGAGAATTTGTAACTACAATGGCAACAGATATATGCAAAACAAGTTCATCAGAATCTTGTATAAATAGTTTGTATTGCGGTGGCTTGTTGCTCGCTCTATCTCAATTTTTCTTTTCGAATGTTGCTTAAGCACATAATTATGTAACTTAATTCATCTTTATTTTTAGTTCTTTTAAGTTTACGGCAAAGTGATGTCGTAATGTTGTTTACATCTGTAAATAGTTCATCTCAGTTAATAATAAAAGTTTTGGTCATGTAAAACTGTTGTTATCAATTAAGCCTTCCACAAAACCACTGCAAATACTCTGCTCGGCCCATTTTAAATGGCCGTCAAATTGAAAGGTTATCTTCGTATATTAGGTGAAAAATATTTCTTATTTTACATATTTGGTATGCGGGGGGCCAGCGGCGAAAAGACCGAGCGCGACTAATGACGTTGTGAAAAAAGTCGCGACTACTCGCGGGTTAAAGAAATTTGCTGTTTTTTCGTGACTTTTATAACGAAACTGCCGTTTTTTCGCGATTTTTGCGAGAAATTCGCCATTGCTTCATGATCTTTGGACAAAAACGGCCATCTTTTCACGATTTTTTGAAGAAATTTGCCGTTTTTTCACGATCTTTTGAAGAAACTTGCCGTTTCTTCACGATCTTTTGAAAAAATTTGCCGTTTTTTCGCAATTTTTTGAGGAAATTTGCCGTTTTTTTTTTTTTGCAATTATTTGAGGAAATTTGGCGTTTTTTGTGATTTTTTAACAGCAACTGCCCCTTTTTCGTGATTTTTTGAAGAAATTTGCCTCTTTTGCGATTTTTTGAAGAAATTTGCCGTTTTTTCGCAATATTTTGAGGAAATTTTTCCGTTTTCTCGTGATTTATTGACGAAAACTCATTTGTTTTGTGATCTTTTGAAGAAATTTTCCGTTTTTTCTGCGTTCCTTTGACAAAATTCACGTGTTTCCCGACGAAATCTATGACGAAATTCATTTCTTTTCGAAAACTATTTGTTGAAATATGCAATACATTTTATGTCCGAATTTTTGGAATAAAGACCGAAATTTTTTAATTTTTATTAATTTTTTAACAGTTGCAAAATAGTCTGCAGACCTTCCCAAGAGTCTGCGACATGCGTCGCAGCGTTGCGCCAATTCTGCATCTGAGTTCACATGTTCATATCCTTTACTCAAAACATCAGTTAATAAATATGGCAAGATAGTCATGTATTTTTCTCGCGATCTTTTGCCAAAATTTGCATTTTTTCGCGATTTTTCGCCGAAATATGCATTTTACTCGCGTTTTTTCGCCGTAATTAGCAATTTTTTCGCGTTCTTTTGCCGAAATTAGCTAAAGATCGATTTTTCCCTTGATCTTTAGCCGAAATTAGCGTTTTCTCGCGATCTTCAGCTGAAATTCACGTTTTTCCGCAATGTTAACCTCAAATTAGCATTTTTTCCACTATTCTTTGATTGAGTTTGTTTTTTTCTCTGCTATCTTTGAACGAAATTTGAGTTTTTTCCACGATTCTTTGCGTTTTATTGCTATTTTTTGATGAAATTCGCGTCTTTTTCCTTGATTTTTTGCTAAAATTTGAATTTTTCCTTCGATCTTTCGCCGAAATTAGCTTTTTCTCGCAAACTTTAGGCGAAATTTGCGTTTTTATCGCGATCTTTTACCGAAATTTGCGTTTACCGCCAATTTTTTGCTAAATTCCGATTTTCTTCACGATTCTTTGACAGAAAAACTGCTTTTTCTTTGCTGTTCTTGAACAAAATTCGAGTTTTTTCAACTATTCTTTGCGTTTTCTCTGCAATTTTTTCGCGTTTTTTGCCAAAATTCGCATTTTTTTAGATCTTTTGCCAAAATTCACATTGTTTTTTAGATTTTTTGCCAAAATTCACGTTTTTTCCATGATCGTTTGACGAAATGTGCGTTTTTTTCACGATCTTTTGTCAAAATTTGCATTTCCCATCGCAATCTTTTACCGAAATTCGCGTTTTCCCTGCCATCTTTTGCCGAAATTCGCATTTTTCCCACGATTCTTTGACAGAATTTGTTTTTTCCCTGCTATCTTTCAACGAAATTAAGAGTTTTTTTCTGCGATTATTTGCATTTTCTTCACTATTGTTTGACGAAATTCGCGTCTTTAGTCAAAATTCGCAATTTTTCAACAGAAGTTGCGTTTTCTCTGCGATTTTTTTTTTTTTTTTTTTTGAAAGATTTAATTTTTTTTGCTTTTATTTGTGAAATTTGTATTTTTTTCTTTGCTATATTTTGCGAAAATCCATCTATTTCTCTCGATTCTTTGACAGAATTTGCATTTCCCTCTACTATCTTAGAACAAAATTTGCATTTTTTCTGTGATACTTTGACAGAATGCGCGTTTTTCACGCTATTTTTTTGACGAAATTTTTCGCAATCTTTTAAAGATTTTCATGTTTTTTCCACTATACTTTCACAAAATTGACGTTTATTCGCGATTCTTTGATGAAACTGGCGTTTTTCCATGATCTTTCGACAAAATTGACATCCCCCCGCTATTCTTTGATTTCTGTTTATTACGCGATCTTTTGACTGAGTTTTTTTCGCGATTTTATCAAAAATTTTTTGGATTGATGACCGATTTTTTAAAATTCCGGAACAAATCACTCCCGTGAAAAACGGCAAAAAATCGGAAAATGGGAGAGAGGGGAAAAAAAAACCCCCGGAAAATCGCGAATGTCATGCCTGCATTTTGTAGGGTCTGCCAAGATATTGCAAGGTCTGCAGATATTTTTCAAAGTCTGCGCGGCAGACCCGCAGACCCGGAAGTCGGCGCCACTGATTTAAGGAGCTCCGAAAGAACTTGGTTTGCAGTTACATCTCACTTCTTTTATTAGCGAAACCTTTAACGAACTTGGCATTCTTTCACATTCATGTTTTTGACAGGATATCATTATTTTTTGTCAAATCACTTCTTTTATGAGCAAAACCTTTAACGAACTTGGCATTTTTTCACATTCATGTTTTTGATAGGATATCATTATTTTTTGTCAAATAAGTAGGTATTTGTTTCCTTTTTGAAATAAGTAGGTTAAATTAGTTTTATTTAATATTAATTTCAGCTTTTTCCTGCATTTATTCACTGTTTTTTTTCAGTCAAATTAAAATATTTAACATTAGGACTGCTTATGTTCCTATAAATTCCACTAATAAGGATGTTTCTTTTACGTGATTGGGTACTACTTGATTATTTCGTCGACCAAAAATGTTTGTAGCCAACTTGGCAAAATATCGCTATATTGATGACAAAAATTACGCACCAAAAGTCATACTAACATGGCTCTATTTCTGGTATTTTGCCAAATTCCCATAGATTCCCATTGTAATCTGGTAATTTATCCAATAATTTTGTTAGAGCAAGGACTGTTGCCATCATTTTGGCATTTTTTTTTTCTTTAAATCGGTTCGCTAACTACCCAAGATTGCTTAAATATTGCTATTTAGAAAGTTTTTAGAACACTTTTCGCGCATTTTTACCCCTTTTAAATTTTGTATTTGTTAACAAATGTTCTTAGTGATCATTTATATCTTATACAGTAGACTCCCTCAAATCCGCACAGCTTGGGACCAGAGGTTTTGCGGATTTTAAAATTTTGCATATTTCTGGTCATTGCTTTGTTTGCATTTTTTAAAAAATAATTTGAGTGTAATTAATAATGAAATCAAAAGTATAATGAATGTCTACAATATACTAAAATATTAAAATAAGTAATAAACTGAAATAATAAAAATTTAGATGTTTTTTAAAATGACTAAATACTAAAAGGAAAGGTCAAGTTAATAATCAATAATGTACAATTAAATATTCATTATAAAAGAGGAAATGTGTTTTTCCTAAATTATTCAATGAAACTTGCCTCATAAAGGTACATTACTAATTCACATCAGGATCATAAAGTAATGAAATTTTATTTCAGGTTTAGCCAGACTTAATAACTAAAAAAGCTTGATTAATACATAAATATATTTGATAAGAAGATTGTGGCTACCAATGATATTAGCAATATCTTTATTTTTTCAGAAATAAATTATTCTTTCTTCATGAAAAAACATGAATTTAGTCCTATTAACAAAAATTATAAATAAAAAAATGTATGGAACTGATATAAAACTGAAAAAAATCAATTTTTGCACCTACATCTGAACTGAATGTTTCATTGTTTACATCCGTAAAATATGTGCGGATTTTAGAGAGTTGCGGATTTTAGGAGTGCGGATTTGAGGGAGTCTACTGTAATTAATGAACATGCCAAATTTTATGTTTTTAGGCCCTTAACATACAGACATCGCATTTTTAGAACGCTTTTACTTACCCATCATACCTAGTATAGGGTAGGTCTTGCAAGCGTTTTGAAAATCGAAAAAAAAATTTTGACGGATTTACACGTTTTAGATAGTGGAGATTCCGAAAAACATATTTTTAGAAACAAAATTTTGCCGTCCGTCTGTCTGTCTGTAAACGCTCTATCTCCCGAACGAATTGAGATAGAGACTTGAAATTTTGTATGTAGTTAGTATGTAAGAATGGGACGAAACCTATTTAATATCAGCAACCTCGATTATCCGGAACTATTTTTTCGGATTCTCGAAAATTTCGTTCTGATGAAAGGTACATAAAAATTTTCGAATTTTTTTTTTCTAAGGAATGGACGTAAAAGGCAATAAAATATCACACATTTTGCATATAGAACGAAGTCGATCGGATTATTAATTGCTGAGATATTTTTAATCCTGTTTTCCACATTCTACGATTTTTCATGGCCCTGTATTTGATTCAAATTTCAATTCAGAGGTATATTTTAATTGGACATAAGACGCAGTTAATTTTTAGTTAATAGAGTTATTATTTTTGGAGTTATAAGGATGTTTCTTTTACGCAGTTCGGTACTATTTGAGTAGTTTGGCGTTTTATATAATTTGTCGAAATCGGTAATCATCAGTTCTTTAATAGAGCATTACCATGTATATTAACAATATTTAAATTTTGTTTATGAATTGCAATGCATTGTATAAATAGTTTTCACATGTTTTATTTTCATATACATATCCATGATGGGTAAGTATTACGGTGGCCCCCAACGACTAGTTTTCTATTTTACTCCCTTTGGGTTAGTGGAATCGACAATAAGATATAGCCTATATTGGAGCAAGGACTATCACCATCATTTTGATATCATTACTTTTAAGATCGTTTGTTGTTTGCTGAAATTGCTTAAAAATCCCAATTTAGAACATTTTTAGAACGCTTTTCGCACATTTTCATCCCTTTTTAATTCCGTATTTTTTATCAAATGCCCTTAGAGATCATTTATATCTTATAAATAATTAACATGCCAAATCTTATAGTTCTAGGTCCTTCAGTAACACAAAAGTTGCATTTTTAGAATTTTTTTGCTTCTTCACCCTCTTTTGGTTAATTGTATACGCATAAAATATAGCCTATGTTTGAACCGAGGCGAATACCATCATTTTGGTATCATTAATTTTGAAATCTGTTCGGTGGTTTCAGAGATTAGCCTCGATACTTGCCAAAAGTGTTGCCAACTTGGCACTATTTCTGATATTTCGCGAAATAACTCTAAAATGCCAAACTTTGTTTCCAGTCTAGTCCCTTAATATACAGACATCGCATTTTTAGAATGTTTTTATGCTCTTTTACCTCCTTTGGGTTAGTGTAATCGACATAAGATATATCTTATGTTGGTGCAAAGACTGTCATCATCATTTTGATATCATTACTTTTAAGATCGGTTTGTTGTTTGCTGAGATTGTTTTAAAATTGGTATTTCGAACTTTTTTAGAACACTCTTCGCGGATTTTCACTCATTTAAATTTGATATTTTTTTAGCAAATGTCATTAGTGATCATTTACATCTTATAAATAATTAACATGCCAAATTTTGTGCTTCTTGGCCCTTCAGTAAAACAAAAATCACATTTTTAGAATGTTTTTCGCTCCTGAACCCTCTTTTGGTTAGTGGCACAGACATAAGATATAGTCTATGTTTGAACCGGGGCGAATACCATCATTTTGGTACCATTACTTTTGAAATCGGTTCGGTAGTTTCAGAGATTAACCCTGATACTTGCCAAAAGTGATGCCAACTTAGCACTATTACTGGTATTTTGTGAAATTCTCATAAGCTTCCATTGTAATCCAATAATTTATCCTCTAACCAACCATTAATGTTTAATTAATGGTGATTTCTGATTTTTTCCTATTTATAGATCCAATAACCTACCTTCACACCAAATTTCAACTTCCTAAGTCACGTGGAAGTAGTCAAACATTTCTATGAGTGAGTCAGTGGTAAAAACAGTGGTTTTCAGGCGTCAATTTCTCGTCATCGGTAAAAGATTTTTTTTTTTTTTATTTTAGATTCGGAAATTAGAAGATGGTCTTACACGACACAAAAAATTGCAAGTGTGTAGGTCAAATAGAATTTAAGTTATTGAGGGGTCAAAAGTGGTTCGAAATGGTTCGGGTAATATAACCCACGGCCGGTGTGTCGCCTTTTACTTTGTGAACTTGGCTGACACACTGCCGTGTGTCTAGATACATTAATTTTCTCTTTGGGATAAGGCAATATTTTATCAATGTAGTTATTTTAATTCTTAATTTCTGTTGCACTATAATCTAGCAAATAATTGTGCCATTTTTTATCATGTTGGGAATTTTGGATATTTGCATCATTGCATGCCAACATAATAAAAGCTGTATGTTTGATTATGCTCTCTCTCTCTTGTGATTGTATTGATTGTATTAGCTTCTCGAAGGATGTAAACATTTATAAGCTATGTTGATGGGCCACCCCTGCTAAAGTTTTTTAAAGTCCTTCTAGTGATAAAGCATTTTAAAATGTAAATTATTTTTTGCTTATTTTACTCCTACAGGGATGAGAACTCAAAAATTGAGTTTGCACGTAGCGTTGTGTACTATCTACAACATACTTATCAAAGAAAGTTTTTCTACTGAAAAGTATTGATGAGGGCTTCGCCCTCACCATTTACCATAGGGAGCTCACCTCCCTACCCCCTCCCTGAAACAATTGAACATCCCCTGGAAAATGTTCCAAAGTCAGTAGATGAATTTCTGTTATGAAAATCCAAATGAAATTCTGCTAAAAAATAGTTTAGTTTTGAGGCCCATAGTTTTGCAGAATTACTAAATTGTATTTTTACAAAAAGCTCAAATTAAGTGTTTCAACGCTTGCACATCCTGTTTACACACAAGAGGAACTAATAGAATGTATAATTTAATTTTGCACTAGTTATATACCAGGGTTCATACTCATCAGGGTAATATGGGATTCCTGGGAAAATCAGGGTATAAATTTTAGATTGTAAAAATCACGGGAATCTCAGGGGATAATACAAAAAATTCCCCCAACCCGAGAAATGACTGTCTATTCTGGAAAATTGAAGGCAATTGTTGCTGTTTGCATGGTTTATAATATTGAATCTGTCAACATCGATTTAGTCACTAGTCCTAACATCAGGTTTGACAATAGTTCAAGAAAAATTTAAGGAAAATAAAGGACATTTTAAATTGATTTTCATACTTATAAGCTTCATATTATTCATAGTGCTTTAAAAAGATTTAAAAAAGTCATAAAGTAAAATTGAAATTCTTTCAGGAAATTACCAAGTTTTTAAGAACAGCCCCACAAGGCATGCAGATTCCATCGCTGTTAACATAAATGAATGTTTTCCTTTTTAAAGTTATGTTCATATTGTTTATTTAAGTGATGCATGAACTTTATTTTTGAAATTACCTTGTTTTTATTTTATTTTGAGGAGATGGGAGTATCATGATACTCGTTTAAAAAATGTTAAATTTTTAATATGAAAAAATTGTTCACCCCCAGAAAATAAATCATCAGGGGATTCTCAGGATATTTTTTTCTTGGAAAATGAGCCTGAACCCTGTATACTCGAATTTTTCATCCACCATCTTATTCTTTGCTTAGTGTAAAATTTAGTGTAAAAAACTTATACAAACAGTTTATTAAGGAACATAGTTTGTGTATGCATGTGCCAAAGAAAGAGAAAATATGAGTTCCCACCCTATATTTTCAGGAGCGCCCCCTCCCATTACTTCTTGTTACAGCCCTGTGCTTGTGTCAGGTGATAAATTATTAAATATTTTACTCCATCTTATCATTCTTATTATATTAATTTTATGTAAAATATCCTTTCATTCATTTTTTTTAAAAAGAAGTACCATAAATCAAATATTTTATTTAAACTTCAAAACATTGTTTATAATTTACTCTCACAAACAGAAAATAAATGCTGCTACTGAAGGAAAGGGGAAAATTATTTTCGTGAAATATCCAACTGGCTTATAAACTACCAAAAAATATTTTAATTTTTTGCATTAAAAAAAAAAAAAAAAAAAAAAAAAAAAAAAAAAAAAAATGCTACTTGCAAAATGATATTGGGTCTTTACAAAATTGGTTAACATTTATTTCTAATTAATCCTCTCATTCATACTGGCCTATTGATAGACCAAATTTGTAAGGTCTTCACTTGGCAAATGTCAAGCCGATTCCATTCAGACTTCAGGGAGTATTATAGCCCATGAGACCGAGATTACTTCTACACATTCATGAAACTGATATTAAATGTTGTTTTTTATTTTTTGTTCTGAGTAAAATTTTATTTTAAATTAAATGCATTGTGCACCTTCTATCAGTTCTCGGAATAAGCCTTTCCAAAGTATGTATTTTTCTCTACTTTTTTGTGAATTTTAATTAAAGCATGTCTGTTTTTGCTTTTTTTACATTTATATTTATGGCTGAAACACAGATTTAACGATTGTTTGCTATCTGACTTGGCGGCTATGCGAGAAATTCACCAGTTCTAACAGCCTAAATCTAAATATTCATGGCCCATATTCACTGGATATTTACTTAGCGCCAAAATGGCCTTATTTTGGCTGCTATAGTAACCTGGCTATTGTTGTTTATTTATTCTTAAATTGTTTATTTACTTTAATTTTCTTTTTTCAAATTAAATAAAATGCTTTTTTGTTCCATAGTTGTTAGTTTTTAACATTTAATATGTTTAATTTATTTATTATTTCCTTTGTAAAGTAATAAAAAATAATTTAAAAATGTATGTTAGACTGGTATTCAAAAACAAGGTTTATGCCAAATTGACATTGGAAAAAAATCGTACCTAACTCTGATATCTGTGGCACATTCATATCCAATGCATAATAATAAAAGCAATAATGTAAAGAAAATTTTTTTTTAAATTGCCAATTTAGCAATTTTTTAAATCATGCCATGCAGTTGTTAATTCTGCAAAGATTAAGTTACGCCATATTGCAAAGGAAAAAGTTATTGTGCTAAGTTTAAAAATCATATTTTTAAATCATCTTTTTTATTATATTTGATTTTTATAACTTATTTTAATATATCAGAATTACGGTGAATATTTAAAAACATATAATTCAATGACAGAAACGAATAGGTATTCGTCAAAAAAAGTCGACATATTTAGGATGCTAAATAAACTCATCTCGAGATGGTATGAACTTTCCCATTTTCGACGTGTACTAGTCCTTTTAGCCTATTTGCAGTTCTGACCAGGTTTCTATCAAACGTGGTACATCAGTAGACAGATAAGTATTGCCCTATACCCCCCCCCCCCCCTCCAAAAAAAAAAGAAAGAAAAAAACTGCATTCATTTATGGAGATTTGATTTGTTGACAGATAATAGCTAGCATACAATAATAAAATTATTTTATAAACAATTCTCATTTATCACATTATTTTTATGAATCATGAAATAATTCATGCATGAGGGATAAAAAAAATTACCGCCCTCATAACTTTAACTATCTTAATTATAATTAATTATTTTGTAATTGTATGATTTTATTTATTTTCTTGTTTTCTAGCCCAAATTGTCTTTAACTTAACCCTAGAATTCTAATGTATACATCATTTTGCCTGCATTTTTTCATTGAAATAACATTTTTTAATATATATAGTTTAGAGTAAATGCAGAAGGAGATTTGCTTTCTAAAGTTAATGTCTTTCAACAAAAAAAGATCTTTGTGTTGACGCTATGAAACTGCAACAAAAAGTTTATATTAAATAATAAAAGCAAATACAGCCACCTCTCACTTATACACATTTCAAGAAATTGATTTGAAATTGTGCATAAGGAGAGCTGTGCATAACTGAGGGGATGTTATATGTACCAGACTTCGAGTAATCGTAATCGTGTAATCGTAGTCGATTATAATCGATTACAAAAACCGTGTAATCGCACTGTAATCGTAATCATAGATTTTGGTTTTTGAAATAATCACAACATAATCATAATCAAGAGATTTCATCTCGATTATAATAATAATCTAATCATAATCGAACCCTAATGTAACTGCAATGTAATCGTAATCTTAAATAAATATGCGATTACGTTAGGATTACGTCTTCTTTTTTCCCTTCCTTTCTCTTCCAAACCAAAATATACTTGGTTGGTTTGCTAAACATTGTACCACCGGAAAAGGAATAGTTCGGTTCATGTTTTCAACTCATTAAATGGCCCTAAAGTAGGAGTGTGAAGGTCAGAGGTCATAAGAGATAGAGATAGCCTTTAATGGGGTAAAGTGAAACAGAATGTATACCGCACACTGTAATAGGATATAGGAATAGTATTTGACTTGAGTTTGTCAGTGATATGGGAAGTGAGAAAATAAAACAACATGTGGTCAATCCAGAGGTATGGGTCATTGATTGGAAGTAGTGAAGGATAAAAAGTAAAAAAGAAAAGAAAGAAAATAATTTTATTTATGGTTTTACTATTGAACATTATATCCTGCATTCCCACATCCCTTAAATTCTGTCCTACTAGAAGACAATGCGCTTTTTCTTCCTTTAAATGTTCTTGTACAGAGTCATAGCCGGGGGGAGGGTTCAAATGCTCTTCATACCATTAAAATCGAAAAGTTTATTCCGCCTTACTAATAGCTTCAAATTCTCTGATTAGATATGGCAAAGAAAACTTTATAAAATTAGTGATACCAGTGCATCTTTATTCCCCCCCCCCCCTCATCTTCTACGCCGCTGTTCATGTAATTGAAATTTATTTTAAAATTTATGAAATTTGAAAATCATTAATATCAGTATATATTTTTTAGTTTGTATTTCTTCATTTTTTCTCCAAAAGCAATGTAATTATTAAAGGGTTACTTTAGTAATCCCAAAACACCCCTTCGCTAATGTTAATTTTATGGGCAAAAAAATTATGATAACAAATTTACGATCACTTGCATTTCAATATTTTTAAATGTTTTCTCATTGAACAACTAAAGTCGATCTGTATAATAACGGATTTTTTTTTTACCCTTTCAATTTCCACTACGGTTTTTATTTATTTATTTATTTATTTTAATGAGTATATTTACATTTTCAAAACCGGTTCCTAAAGTAAAAACATCTTAAGGGTGTTCTCAAGCGCAAGACATTTTGACACATTTACAAATTCATTTTTTAACGGAAAGATAAAAAATTGGAAGGCTGAGTATGGAAGCGAATTTGAATCGAACTGAATTTTCCATTTTATGACAATTAAATTACCAACAGAATTATGAGCTATTTTGGTCACGTGATCTCACGATTGTTTCCCTTTCATTGACTGGTTTTTCTGCTTTCACTGGAAAATGCGTTCGAAATATAAACTTTGATGGCTTGTTCTGAAATATCCATTGCGTTTACCCCCCCCCCCCCCCCCAAAAAAAAAAAAAAAAAAAAAAAAAAAAAAAAAAAAAAAACAGATAAATGAGTGCAATTAGATAGTTTCTGAATAACAACACCTGCTATTTTCCTGCATTTTAGAACAAAAATAAATTAAAACTTATGTCGCAAAGTTTACCTTTTTGATTTAAAAACACCCATAATAAAAAGAATGCATACAAAATCAAAAAAGTAGAAAACGGTCTTTATATACATCGATCTGAGCTAAACAATGCAGAAAAAAACGTTTAAAAGACTAAAATGCGAAGAAGATATTTAAAAAAAATTCTTCCAAAGGATTAACATTAGTGAATGGGTGTGTTTGCCTTACTGAAGTAGCTTCTGTATGCTATGCACTGCATATTAAAAGGCACACATATAGAAATTTATAAAAAGAAGAAAATTTAATGTCTTATAATGTGAATGAGAAGGTTCAAAACAAAACCTCAGACTACTTTAAAGAGGTATTTTCCCAATATCGAATAATAATATGAAAAAAATGTGATTTAGGCTGAATTTTTCTTAGGAAATCCGTAAAGTTAAATCATCAAAAATCAATAAAAATAATAATAACCATAAAACATGGGAAATTTGAAATGGTTTTAAATTGTATTACAAAATGTGAATATTGCATATAGATAGTCAAACAATGAATTCCAAACAAGAGTTGTTCGTAATAGAACTCTGCACAACTCGGGTTAAACCACCTGGAATTTTATTCCTTGAGTCCTGGAATTTTATTTTTAGTCAATCTGAAACCCGATTCAAATTCAACATACTTCCACTCGAAACTGATTCAGACTGACTTTTTAATTTAATGCAATTATGATATTAGCCTATAAGAAACTAATAAGAAACTCTAATAAGAAATTACTATAATAAAATACTCGAATTCAGCGGTTTCCAATCTATGGGTCGCGATCCACTGGTGGGCCGCGGCAGTTGTTTTGGTGGCTCGCGAAACAATCTAAGTTTGTCATAAAAATACTTTATTTCTGTTTAAAAAGATAAGACAATTTCGAAAGGAAATAATGGGAGTATCCTTATTTTCCTTTTAGATTAATATACGAACAGAATATCTAGAAATATTTAAATCAACTTTGAAATCCTTGATGAAATTCAACATTTTGTGCTAATGAGAACATGATTTTTCTACTTTGCTGTTTTTGAAAGACAAGTACTGAGACAAACTGTGAGTTAATATATGTTTCCACATTGGTAAACAGCAATTAGAAATCTCATTCATTACAAAGTTATGTTTTCATGATAATTAAACATACTTTTAACCATCTTCATAGTTTGTGTATTGTTTTAATCCATATTCATTTACACACATTGAGATTACCGATTCTGGTTTCTATTGATAATTTATCTTCCGTACGAAATTTTGCGTTTTTCTTAGGATAGGATAGCTGAGCGTATAGAGATCGTACAGAAATTGCTATACTGACATACAACTTTATCTTGGGTGGGTCGCGAAAATTTTTTTTACTGAAAAGTGGGTCACGAAAGTTTTTCCCCTGAAAGGTGGGTCGCGTACAAAGAAAGTTTGGGAACCGCTGCTCTAATTAATTACTCTAATAAGAAATTTATCTTTTTTATAATGGAAGAAATGTACCCGATATTGCGCATATACATAAATATAATATACCTTAATATTTAATAATACAATTTTTTCTCCGGAAAAATATTTTGTTTTGTGAAAAATTGGGTAAATCCTAATAAGAGTCACAAAAGGCTGAGACACAAGCCAACAGATTTAATACTTAACTGCTGTAACAAAAATTGTCGCATAACTACTGAGAGCGGTTTGTCAGACCGCTTAATATAAAGATGAATAAAAAGTTAAATTAAATCTCGGAATACTATTTTTGTATTAAATTTTATATATAGGACAATTATAAATAAAATTCAGTTATTCAAAAGTCTCTAGAGATAATAAAGGCTCCAAACGAAACAAAATTTGACCAGTATTTAAAGTTAAACTAAAAATTACGAGTTAAACTTCAAAACCTGAAAAACAGCGGTCTATGAGACCGCTAACAGTAGTTAAGGGTTAAAGTCAACATGACCTGCAAAAATGTCAACCGTAATCGTAATCTAAATGTAATCGTAATGCAACAAAAAAATTGTAATCGTAATCTAAACGTAATCGTAATCCAACAAAAAATATTAATCGTAATCTAAACGTAATCGTAATCCAACTGACATAAAAAGAGACATAATCGTAATCGGTTTTTAGAAATTGAAAATAATCGTAATCCTAATCGATTACAGTCCTCTGTAATCGACTCGAAGTCTGATATGTACTAATACTTTATACACTTTATAGGAATTAAAAATATTTTGAAATGTAATAATTATGGTTAATAATATTTCATAAGATAAAGCAGGTGAAATATTAATATAGTTTATTTAAAAAAAAAAAAACTTTCATAACAAAATTTAGTTTAAGAAAATATAATAAATTTCATTTTACGTAGAACATATTTTTACATAAAAAGGAATTGCTAATTTATCCTCTTGACTTTATTTTTGCTTGCTCAGCATTTGTACAATGATCTTTCTTAATGCATTAATATGCGTCATTGTATTTGATGTTACATCAGAAGTTACCTCAGTGTCCAGAACTCACAAAGCATATTATATGGAACAACTACAGTATCAATTTAATCTTTATCATCATCTTCTTCTTTTTCAAATGTTACATAATCAAAAACAGTTTCAATAACTCTTATGTTTGTTGATGTTAAGGTTTTATCAACATTGACGAAAACTTGAAAAAAAAGTATCTTGGCTTATGCTGTTCCACTCTTTCTTGTCTATAATCTTTATTAAAATCATTGTTGTTTTCATTTTTCTATAGAGGAATGACTTCATCTTTTCATCAGCATCTTTTCAATGAACAAGATCTGCTTTTCTAAAGCAGTTAGAAATTCTGCTCTAGTCATATGACCATTCTTTGCACCAGATCTTTTCTATACTGCACACACATAATAATACATACATGCATACATAATATAAAATATTTGTAAATTATTTATAAAATGCATTGCAGTTCCAAAATAAAATTTAAATGTTTTTAATGTACATAATAATGCTGTATTACTAAATTGCAGGTATTACTTGATTATCCCATCGAAACATTTCAACAAATCATATAAATCGCCAAAGATTATTAAATACAAGCAAAACATCTAATTAAATATCACTTGATGATGTAACAAGCACGTGTAACGTGTTTAATGTTAAGTGAATGCAACCTTTTTTTTTTTTTTTTGGCTAAGATAATTTAGTAGTACCGAAATGCGAAAAAGAAACATTCTCATAATTCCAAAAATAATAAGCATATTAACTAAGTTAACTTTGTCAGATTGTCTCATTTCCAATTAAAATGTATACTCAAATTGAAATTTGAATGAAATAGTCATAAAAATCAAAGAGTGGAAAATATGATTATGAATATCTCAGCACTAATTATCCAATCAACTTCGCTTTTTATTGTCTTTTACATTCAATCCTTAAAATAAAGTTTTGAAATTTTTTATATACCTTTCATCAAAACAAATATTTCAAGAGTCTGGAAAAAAATAGTTCCAGATAATTGAGGTTACTGATATTCACTAAACTTCTCATTATTACATACTAAATACAAGTCTCTATTTCAATTTTTCAAGAGATAGTGTGTATAGACACAGCAACTTTTTAAAAATAATTTTTTTTCTGCAATTTCTGAAACATGTAAATCCGTCAAAATAAAATTTCTGATTTTCAAAATGATTGCAAGATTTACCCTATACTTCATATGATGGTATAAGTTCATCAGGTTTTTTCTTCATAGCTTTTTATGTCATTTCATAAAAAAAATCTCACTTCCTGAAGGACTAATAATGCTAAACCTTAAAATGACACCTCCCCTATACTAGAAAATTTATATTTAATTAACTTAAATTTTATCTTTTTCAGATGTTATTTTCTTTTTAAGTTATATGATCTTTTTAGTATTACATTCACAGTTTCTATATTGGTAATATAACTTATGAACATCTTTTTTTCTTTTCTGCAGGTCGTCAAGAACTCTTTCAACTTAGTCCGTATATAGATGAATGTGTACTAGTCAAGTGTAAACTTAAAATATGTAGAAAATTTGTAAAAGCACAACATTTAAAGTCTCATGTAACAGGTTTGTTTATTTCTTTTAGTAATTTGATGTTTTTAATGCCTTTTTTAAAAATGACTTTTTTTTAAATTATTGATAAACCTTGCAATAACCATGCAACAAAAACTAAAATCAGGTACAGATTCCCGACACTAGTTGCATATTTATTGTTAAGAAATTTAACTTTTTCCTTGAGTGTAAGGAGATAGTTAAATAAACATCTTAAGGGAGAACCGAACCCCATTTTCGGCCAAAAATCAATAGTTCAAAAAAAAAATTTTCTCAGAAAACGATAAAATACATATTTGCAAATATCCATGCAAAATTTCAGAACTCAGGGACACTTGGAACAGGTAGAAAATGAGCTTTTTAAATTGTATTCACTATAGAGTTTAAAGGACTAGCGGCCATTTAAAACTTGTTTTCCTGAAAATGACTTTTTTCATATTTTGCTTAAGTTCAAAGTACTAAGGCTCAGTGGTAAAAAGATTTAGAAACAGCGTTTATGTTTTTAGAATGTTAAAAATTTTGCAACAAAAGTAAGGAGATATATTTTTTTAAACTATTTCTGAAAATTTTACATAAATTGGTAAACATGAAAATTGTAACGAATTTAAGGAAATTTACCATGCATATTTTTACTTATTTTTTTTTTAGCTGATTAGAATAGAAAATTAAAAATATCTCTCCTTAGCTCTTTTCTATATACTATAACACTATTTAAGAAATTTTAGTAATACCAAAATATTGAAAATTGAATGAGGAGTAGTAATTTTAAAAAGTGTATTTTTCGACAAAAAAATCATAAAAATCCCCATAAAAAATATACTTTTTAATAAAAAGTGAATTTTTTTGCTAATTATTCCTTACAAGAAGATTCTTAAATAGTACACCAAAATTCATTACTTTAAAATCAATAATAAAAAATTTGGGTTTTTTCTTACGGGTCTCCCTTAAACAGGATTCCTACAGAATCTGAAAATCAGAGAATCATCGGAATGATTTATCAATCTGGAAAAGTCAGAAAATTTTGTAAAAATATTCAAAAATTGGGAAAATTTCTCCATAAACAAAAATATTTGTATTATCTCAAAAGGGCAAAACTGGGAAATTTCATCAAGGGTCAGTAGTGCCAGTTTTATAAGTGGCCACTTTTTTACTTAAAAATTCTATATAGTAAACTTTGTTAAAATTTCTATTAGTATTAAGTCTAAAATTGATTAGATCAAATAAACATGACAATATAAATGTATTGAAACTAGAAAAAAATACAATCTGTTTGGAATGCAAGAAAATTTTACTCTCTTCTTGTAGAAAAGAGGCCATAAGGTAACTGCTGATAAGTTAATAGTCACTTTTTCCATTTAGAGGCCCTGTGGCTAGTGCTAATTTTGCCCTTTAAGTTTCACCTTACTAGAGACTGGTTTGTCTATTTTATGTATACCACTTTTCTTTTCTTTTTTTCCAATATTTTTAACATTTTCCAACGAGGTTAGAAAGTGTTTATGCATTCCAGGATTTCAAAAAAGCTGACTGAAATTTTGAAATCCTGATGGTGGTTTTTATTGGTTTTAACTGGCTTTCTTTTTGGCTTTTATACAGCAAAGTATTTTAATTAAAAATTCTGCATTTTTGAATGTTTTTTAATTAGTTTTATGCCATTTAATTGACTTAGAATATAATAAGTAACCCAATTTCACAATAAATAAAATACAATATGTACTGGAATAACACATGGATGGAGCTATTGGTGATTTGTAGTCAGAATTAAATGTTGAAAGGTCTTGCCAACTTTGCTCCTTTATTTTATATGCTTATATTACTAGACATTTTTCAGACATAATGCCTTTACAGTTGCTTTATAGTGGTTATAAAGTCTTATTGTGGCAAATTTAATAGAAAGTATAAGTTTATTAAAAATAAATAAATTCAAATTTAAAATGAATTAGCTGTAAATTAACTTTTAAATAATAAAAGCCAGTTTTAAGTAGTTAAAACCAAAAAAAAAATATCAGCCAGTTTTTTTTTTTATTTCCTCCGATTTAGCTAAAAACCAGCAATCCTGATGCATTTGGTTTGTCTGGCTCCCAGTAGCAGAAACTGTCCAGTTCGATAGCGGATGTTGCATCTTATTTTAAACTTTGCAGATTAATCCACCAGCTTAAAAAGAAAGGCTGGGCTTTTTAAAAAGCTGAAATATACTTTAAGTTTCTAGATTTATGATATTTGTTTCTTGATTTTATTATATTTTCTATATAAAAACAAAATTTTTTATTTTATGGGATGTTGTTTTAGTAAGCTTAGTCTAGCACTGTCAGGTTGCAGATAAATTGTTGTATGCTGCAGACTGACACACAAAATTCTATTTCTAGGGTAGAGGTGTGCACTGGCCAGGCCGGCTTAATTGTTTCTGATTTTCTAACGGGCCGGGCCTGCAAAAAAATTGAACGGGTCGAAAAAAAAAAATTTAGTGAGACGATAGGCTCGCTAAATTAAGTTCTTTTCGGAGACTATAAAATGTCCTATTTTCAATGAATATGGCTTTAACGAGAATAAATATAAATGTGCGTCTCAAGGCGATACTAGTTTGACAACATCAATATTGCAGAAATGTAACTCGTACTTTGTAGAGATCAAGATCAGATAGTTACATTGTGTGTAACTTGGGCTTAATATTTTTTTTTGCTGGTTCGTGCCTGGCTGAAATCAGGCTTGCATTGTTTTTCTGTATATAGACTATAGGGCCAGAACTAGACTTAATTGTTATCAAGTTGTGCAGGGTAGACTACATGATTTGTAAAATTATTAATAGCAATAAAGAATTAATATTAATGTAATCTTTGGATATATACTTCATGTTGGTTCTTAAATTCACTTTTCAACAACGCAAAAGTTTGACACATTTTCTGACTAATTTTTAATTGTAAAAGTATAAAATTGAAAATCCTGACTATTAGAGGGATTTGGAATCCAATACTGTTTTTCATTTTTTGTAAATAAGATACTTGCATAACTTTGAGTTATAAGAGCTTCTTGTCAAAAAGCTGCAGATTTCTTTCCATGTAGTCTCTTCTAGAAACTCTATTCAAAACACAAACTTTGACAGTATTTTCTTAAATTGCTTGTATCAAAAGACACATATAGGCCATGGGGGTGATGAGCATTATCGTTGAATTTCATTGCCACACTGGGGGGCCAACTTAATTCCTGCATGAATATTATAACAATTGTTAAAACTTTCGAAATCACAAAAGTTCTGGATCCGAAAGTTGTCAATTAATAATTACAATAAAAACAGGGAACTCTTTTTTTGATAGGTTTTGTAAAACGATCTGCGATTGGCGTGTTTTTACCCCAACAGCCAATAAAAAGCGATCTCACAAATGTTTCTCCAATGAAAAACGTAAACAAACTGTCGTCGATTAGCTGAAAAGCGAAAACGACTGTCAATACGTTTCTCTTTAAATCTTTATGCAATTTATTGATATTCTTAACTTTTAGTTAATACTTATATTTATAAAAACGTATCATTAGATGTAGTATACATGTGGAGAAATGAACCTGTTTAAAAAATATGAGACATAGTTGCCAGGTGAAGTATAAAATATGAATGCAAAGTTATGCAGAACAAAATAATTTATTGTGGTAAATTCTATGATTACATCTGGCAGTTTCTACTATTTCAAAATAAAGGTGCACTGGTTAGCAATCACCATATGGCAACTACATTTTTTTTACTGTAGCTCCTGTTTTTTTTATAAATGTGGTAATGTATTTTAATTTTGTAACTGATCGATGAGTATGTTAGATCAAACAAAAATACTTTATGCAAGTCTTCACTGTGAAAATATGGATATATATTCTTTAGTTCTGTGACTTTTTCTGTAATGTCTTTCCTTTCTCCATAATAACCACAGTGTTTACATTCATAATTTAAATTCAATGGATAAATTTTCAGATTATCTGCTACTAAACATTAAAATAGAATGCGCATTTTCAGCATTCATTAAAAAATTAAAACAATGTATGTCTGTATTATAAATCTGATCAAATAATTCCTTGACAATAATCTTTTTTATGATTTTAATGTTATGTTAATGCCATATTAAGCAGAAAGCAAAAATGGCCCGAGAAATATTATATTTAAGATAGAATTAAATTTCTAATAAATACTTTGCAACTGAAAAAAAAAAAAAATAAAATAAATAAATAAAATCATTCACTTCATGTAACATGCCTTAAATTATGCTTTTGTTGTACATGGTATATGTTTTTTTTTTTTTTTTTTTTAACTAATGCTTGTTTACAATTATACAGAAGGTGTTTTATTTTCGAATGAAGTAATTTACTATAAAATCTGTTAAATTAAAAATTTTATAATGAAAAGGTTTTGAGCAACTTTAAAATCTTTGTAAGTAATAAGAAAATGTGTTGAAAATTTTTAAAAATGGATGTCAAGTTGAATAAAATTTATAGTTTTCATGCTGCATGAGTATACGAAAAGCTAAATATATATTTTTTTAAATTTCAACCTTATGTATTTATTATACTACGGTATCATTTCTTTTATAGTTGTAATACTAAACACTACTATTAATATACCAAATAGTTTTGAGATCAAATATTAAAAATAGCGGGAAATATATGAATCTATGCAAAACTAACTATTGCAATTTTTTTTATTATTATTATCCTTCCTTCAACTCTCTCTCAATTTAATTTCTATAGTTCCCTGACATTTAGTAAGTTAAAACATCTAAAATAATTGAAATATTCATAATGTGATAATCGCAATAATTAAATTGAACAATAAATAATTCTCACAAATGTCTAACTAATTAATTGCTAAATTTATTTGAAAATAACTGTTTTGTTTCATTAGTAAGCTTTCATTAAATTCTGTTACTAAATACAGTTATAAAACAATTTTATTTATTTTTTTGTGTGTGTGTGGGGGGGGGGGGGGGCATCCATTATTGGAATCTTAATTGTTTCAATATATTTCTATTATTTAAATTAAATTTTGATTAATATTGGAAATGAGACTATGAGAATGAATAGATTAATATGTTGAAAAAAAAACTGAAATATAATTATTAATTAAAAAAATATTTTTAAAGAGATTTTTTAAGGATATCCATCACTGGCATATTTTAAATAAAATTGTCCATCAAATATTAAAGATTTGTAAAATAAAATAAAATAAAATAAAATAAATAAAAATATTTTTTTCATATAAAAATACTTTTTTTCTGCAATAATGTGAAGAATATATGTAAAAAAATCAGATGTACGGTTTGCATAATGGGACATACGGCTGTTTTGATTGATATTAGTACTTAAAGAAGTCACAATAAATAAAATTGAGATGGAAATCTAGAGTAAAATGTTGATAAAATCATCTTTGGTGTACTTTTAAAATTGCAAATATGCCATAGCATATGATTTCAAAATTATTTTGTCAAAATATTTCATTTTGAAGCACTGTAAGTTAGTTTTTAAACAAAAAAAGTGAAATTTTCGCTAGTTTTTTACGCTATCCACGGCGAATTCCTAAACGGACGCTTCCGATTGGTTAATACATAAGTGAAGGGAGAGATTGAGCCAATCGACTGTTAGATGTTATGAGAAAATAATTCGTTATATATTTTGTTTATTTTCATATTAATGAGCAACTTTTACGTCCAGAACTTTGACAATTTCAATGTTTGAGAACATTTTATAGCATAAAAATGTAAAGTTAAGTTGCCCCCCCAAAGTTGCAACGGAAATCTGTTTCTAAGCCTCTTTTCAACGATCGCCCCATGGCCTAATAACGCAAATCGATTATAGTTTCTCGATAAAACACCTGCTAATCTTATGCGATAAAAAAAAAAAAAGAGAAAGTAAGGCCTTTGGATTTAGAATACAGTAGAATCCCATTAATTTGGACCCCGTTAATCTGGATCAGTTTAGTCTTTTTTTTTTTTTTTTTTCCAAGTTTGAGAAGTGACTGGCTAATTTCTACAACATTAACTTGTTTCATCATTGTATTCTGAATTTAAAAAAAAAAACTTTCTCTGAAATCTTTTCGAAAGAATCAAACAAAGTAAACAGTTTTACCATCTTTAAATATTGAATAATTTTAATAAAGGTGATTTTCTGTAAGTATGTTTCATTTTATTTCATTTTTTTCTAATTCTCTGGATAATCTGGATTTTCGATAATCCGAATTGGGTCTGGTCCCAATTAAACCGAATTATCGGGGTTGTACTGTATATAATAAAATGACCTAGAAATATTTTCATGATTCCACTTTTATTATACAGCTCCAAAAGTTGTGATGTTTTTAACTTTAATTTTTTCTTTTATTCTAAACCATATTAATTTCTTAATGAATCTTTATTTGAACGTAATTTAAGTAATTAATGTAGCTAATGTGTATTTCATGTAAACTATACTATAACATCATTCCATAGATATGTATGCAATATTCTTTTAAAAAATCTTAATTACCTGAGAAAAATCTGAATTTTTTAGAATAGTAAATATTGTGATGGGCCGGGCCTAGGAAGAAAGAATATAAATGGCCCGGGCCTGGAAATTCCGGCCCGTGCAGATCTCTATTCTAGGGTTTGGCTGTCTTTCCGTGTTCCCAATTCTGTAAAATGTTCTGATTTTAATGCAGTTGATAAATACTATTTAGCGACGCTAAAGCATGTTTAGAATTGAATATTAATAAAGCTTCAATGGAAAAATAGTCTTAAATATTCTGTTTTAAACTTTCTGCTACCGAGCTTAATATAATATGCTGTGAAAGAGTTGTAATTTTCAATTAATCAATGTAATTTTTCTTTTATGTTATAAGTATACTCTATATAAATCAGTAATTCATTTATATTTTAGAAGTTCTATACAGTGTCATCAAAAAAGTTTGGACTCATTTAACTGTACTTTCACTGTTCATCATGTGAAAGTAGTATCATGTGAAATAGATATTAATCTAATTAGTAAATTATAAATCTAATTAGTAGATTAATAATTGGCAGATTATAATTTTTTTTTTTTGTGTGTGTGTGTTTCTTCAATTGGAATTAACATTAGTGCTTAGTCTCTAACTTTAATAACTGTAAAATAACTTTAAAAGTTTCAACTTCTTTTGAAGAACCTGTTTAATGTGAATGAACAATGGTATTTTGTAAATTTAATATTCATTCTTGTTTTTAATATTTGACAAAAATTCTACTTTCATAACTCCAAATTATACTAAGGCTATTGTAGAAAATTGTTTTCTATTTTACCTACATTTTTTTTTCTTATAAAATATATTGAATTTTTTTTTATCTTCTAGATTATCATCGACTAAGTGTTGAAGAATATAAACAAATAACAAATTTAGATGGTCATTCCAAGACAACAAATAATTTAGATGATGAAGATGACCTAATAAAGATGCTAAATAATTTTGAATCTGATCAGATTAAAATAAATTCAGAGACTGAACAATTCAAGGCAAATATATTTCGAAATTATGAGAAAAATTGTATTAACTCAAATGGAATTGTGCCCTTAAACCGATTTGTAGATAATTGTAAAAGGCCACTTGTAAATAGCACACAGAGCACAGCTAAAAAGAAAGTTAAATTGAACCCTGATCAGGAGCATAGGTGGGTGAGGATTAGATCACCACCAACCATGGCAGGAATCATACAAGCTCAAAGACAACAGGGTAATTATTTAATTTTTTTTTTCCCACATCTTTTTTGTGTATGTACTTTTTCCAATTGAAATTATCTCATAACACTGGTTTACAAATTAAAATGTACAAACTTTGTGCTTAATTAATATAAATTAAGAAATAAATCGAGAAAAAATATTAGCACTCTTCAAATTTAACTCTTTATAACTCAAATTATGAATTTAAAAAACAACCTCCTTGAAATTTTCCCCCCTTGCATTGCTATTATACCTTAAATGACAAATGTGCTAAAAATAAGATCTATTAATTTTTTGTTAATCATTGTTAATTACTTAATGCTATTTCAAAGTATACTAGGTGTGCAATTAACTTCCTGGGTTTCGCCTATGGATGGCACTAACGACACATATAGATGACATACATGTCTGAAGTTATATATATATTTTTTTATAGCTTGGGTATCTGTTAACAATAAACTGATAAAATACCAATACGTATCACAACACAAAAATATTTTTTCTAACAATTAAGTTGTCAAATTTTGTGCCCCACAAAAAAAAAAAAAAAAAAAAAAAAAAAAAAAAAAAAAAAAAAAACGTTTGCAGGAAGTTTTGTTTTTCTGATTTAAGCTGAAAAAAATTGCAGCTGAAGGACTTTGTTTGTTAAAGGGGCTTATGGCAAACTTGCACCATCGAAAACTACCTGTAAAGATTTGTTTAAATGTTTTAGAAGTGGCGATTTCTCTGGAAAATCAAAACGATTGAGGATACTGATTTGGAAGCAGGATTGCAGGAAGATGATAAAAAAGAACAAAACTAACTTGGGTAAGCATTAAACATGACTTGCCAAAGAGTTACCAAATTCTTACATGTGATGGAAAAAATTCAAAAAGCAAGAAAATGGGTGCCGCATGAGTTGACTGAAAAACATATGAAAAGTGGAAGAACCAGTATCGAAATTTTGCTTTTTTGGCATGGAAGAAAGTTTTCTGCACTGAATTGTTATTGGTGATGAGAAGTAGATATATTTCGAGAATCCCAAATGAAAAAAAGTTTCTTTCACCTGGCAAAGCATCAATATCGAACGGCATAGTCAAATCGCTTTGGAAACAAGACAATGCCCTGTGTTTAGTGGGACCAGATACTATGGCTTGCTGAAACTAAGCAAAACTGACAATAGGCATTGCTACTGACAAAACTTGATTAATTTTACCCATGCATTGTTTGAACAACGGCCAGAATGGGACAAGAGACACGAGTCATATTGCAGAACATTAACGTCCCGTGCTATCAAATTTCATCGTTCAGGACACACTAAAATGCTTAAATAGGATGTTCTACCACACCCGCTATATCTGTCAGACCTGGCCTCTTCCGATTATCACTTGTTCTGGTCCATGGCACATGACTTAGCTGGGATATACTTGGCTAATTTTGAAGAGGTGCAAAATTGACTGGTTAAATGTTTTCGGTCCAAACACGCATCATTTTATCGTCATGCTATTCATGTTTTATCAGAGATACGGCAAAAATGTGTAGCTAGCGAGGGACGATACTTTTAATGAACCATTTTTTATATTTCTCTTGAAATTTTGCATTTTTCAGAAAAACGCAGAAACTTAGTTGTAGGGATGCAACGGATATTGATTTTGCCGGATATCGGATATCGGATATCCGATTTGCCTGCCGGATTCGGATATCCGGCCGGATATCCGATCGGATATCTGGTACTAAATATGTTTTTAGTTATGGTGAATGTTCGTTTATTTCTTTATACAATGCCATCTCATGTAATAAATTGCAAACATGTTTCACACACCATTACAACATTTTAAACATATTGCAATATATTTTACAGAAACTATATATCTTTGACTATCAGGGCTTGAAATTCAGGTTTTCCCAGGAGGAGAGAGTTTTCCTCATAACATTTGTAAATGCAGGGGAGTTAAACTATATGAGAGGGGGGAAAATATTTTTTAAACCCTATTATTTTTTACATGCCACTTAAATATTTACAAATTATACCGACAGGACAAAATTCCACTGAAATAAATTAAATCAACAACTCAAGATAATTATCCAAAATGTTTATTTTAATTAAAACAAAGGAAAATAATAAAACCTTATATATATTATATCATTTTTCAATTTTCACTCAATGTTATGGGCAATTAATAACTGAGTTGCTAAATGAATTTTTCAATTCATGTTTTTTCGATTTTGTGTAGCTTAGAATCTTTTATAGGTTACACTTTTGACAAACAGAACAGAGCAACTTTTCTAACACATTAAATTATCGAAAATACTTGGTTATGCTTTTTTCATCTTATTTTTTTTTTCTTAATTTTTTTTCTTAATTTTCTTAAAATCTGATTGGCATTCATTTTTAATTTACTTTCAAAAATAATGCATGTAGGCGATTGTATTGTCAATATCCTTCGGTGATTGTATATCACTTAGTGGAATTATCGTCAATACTGTAATGTGTAATCCCTGGCATTTTAGCTAATTGAATTATGTTCTACTATTTATTAGAATTTAAACAAATATGAAATTCTGAAAAGAACATAGTCAATAGGTTTCTTCTATTATATAAGAAATGGTTTATTTAAAAAAGTCATGTCTTAATTTCTGTGAACTATGCACATCAAGTATTTATTGTTTCTAAATGTGTTTCCTTGAAGTTCATCTTTTTTTTTTTTTTTTTAAATCATTTAGAAAACGGCTGTTGTTTTCGGTTGAGAATGGGCCTTGTGATGTCTGCATTTTATTTTGTTTATGATTCATCCAGGAACATTAACGTTTAATCCATGATATACATAATATATGACTTATTATATAAATCATGTTTTGAACATCATAAAAATGTTTTTACTGATTTACAATAATTCAATGGGAAACATTTAAACATCTTGCTTTGGGCAATGGATGTCCACATTTTATTTATTTTACGAAATTCTTTAAATTTAGAAGAATTTTTATTTGAATAGGAAATCAAAATGTCAATTTTAATAAAGAAGAGAGTAGAAAAGTTACAAAATGGGAAGGTGCAAATTATCAGATATGAAAAAAAATGAATCCGAACAGAAACGGTGTATGAAAGATCGTCTTTTAAATAAAAAAAGGAGGTATGATTATTGAGCCCATTGATGACAAAATGTGTGATGACTTTGAAAAATGAAAAAATCTAATGTTGATCCACTGATTGTAAACAAAAAATGTTTATTTAATTTTTTTTTTTTTTTTTTTTTTTTTTTTTTCAAATGTGCAACACGGGATTTAATCTCATTTTGTTCAGAGCTAATTCCAGACTCATGTGATAGAGCTCAGACTCTAGTGACCATTACTGCCCTATTAGTTATTTCTTGTTTTGGCACAGGAAAAAAAATCGCAAAATATATAAATCTGTCATAGAAAAAAATGTAGCTGATTTCGTTTATCATGGCAAAAATAAATTTTCAAAAATTGTCGACCTGCCTGAAAAAATTTTAACTTTGAGAGAACTTGGGTAGAGGGAAAATATATCGAAATTCGTCAATCAATTACAATAAAATATCGTAAAATTTGTTAAGCTGTCACAAGGAAATATCATGAAATTTGTCAGCCAATAACAAAGGACAAAACACAAATTTTTCAGCTGGACACAGGAAAATAATTGTTAATTTCATCAGAATGTCACAAAAACAAAAAGGGAAATTTGCCAATCAGTCGAAGAATAAAATAGCTAAATTTGTCAATTAGTTGAGAGAAATAAATTATGAATTTTGCCTGTTGGTCTCCAGAAATAAAAAATTGCAAAATTTTGTAAGACCAGCAAACGGGAAATTTTGTGAGAAAAATTACAAAACATTTCAGTCAAACGCAGAAAAACAATCATGAATTTTGTATAATTGTCGTAAGAGCAAACTGTGAGATTTGTCAATTGATAGAGGAAAATAGTCAGTCGGTCCTGAGACTTGACCCTCACTTCACAAAGAAAAAAAATTTCAAAAAGTGATTTTTGGGGGAAACAGGAATGACACAAGATTCTTTAGTGCATGAATCCTGCCATCCCGTCCCGAAATTCAAACCCTGTATGTGTATAATAATAATATTGAATAAAAAATGCAATTCTAATATTTAAATACTCTGCTTATTTGTCATTGAACCGCTGAAAATTGCTTATAATATGTACAATGAAATGGCTGATAATTTTTAGAACAAATTTTACATGTTTATTAATATGTCTATAATTGTAAAGAATTTTCACAAAGAAATACATAGCATCCTTTTATAATGTAAACATAAAAGTCTTACTAATATACCAATGGTTGAAGAGTTATATCCAAACACAGGTTTAATTGATGATTTTTTTTTCATGTTTTAACTATTCAAAAATGTCTTACCTTAAGCTATATTTAATTTTATTTTAAGGTAAAATCACTTTGAAATTTATTAAAAGAAAAAATTACCTTTAATTTTAAATATTTATAATGAAGTCACGAAAATAACTAGTTGGATGCACCAATCCTAAGACTCTCTTCTATTTCATAGATCTCAATTTTCAAAAAATATTTACAAATATTAATACTACATCAATATTGTTAGTTCAATACCGTACCAACTTTGATTTTCATCTAGATTTTTGCTGCAGTCAATTAGATTAAGAATGAGTTAATCTCGATCATGTTATTTATTAAAATTAATATTTTTTTGTTATTCCGCTATACATCAGCTGTTTGCGAATAGCCAGTTTTAGCAAGATACAAAATTCCCATCTCTGCATGAACTGCCAATTCAAAAACACTCGAAAAAAAAATTAAGGGAGGAAATAGCTCCCCCCCCATTTCCCCTTTTTATACTTAATCATTGAATCCCCTAAACTAACCAAGGATATGCTTTATCACATAAAAAAACCTATATCCAAAATTCATAGCAAATTGAATAATTCTTCATAAAAACCCATTTATATAATTTAAGAAGAGTTATCCCTGTTCTTTATACTTAAACATTAAACTTCCAAAACTACTCAGAGATTCGCCTTATCAAAAAGATGTACATCCAAAATTTAAAGCAAATAAGGTATTTCTGCATAAAAACTTATTTATCAAATTTAAGGGGGTTTGAGGTAATCTCCGGTGTCCCTTTTATGCTTAACAAAAGGACCCCACAGCTAATTAGGGAAGCATCTTATCACTATAAACCTGTATCCAAATATTAAAACAAATTGGTTAATTCTGCAAGAAAAATCATTTACCTAAATTAAGATGGGTAGTCCCACCAATCCCCCATTTATACTTATCCAATGAACTCTCAAAACAAATCAGGGAAGTGCCTTATCCAAATGAACCTATATCCAAATTTTGAAGCAAATCGGTAAATTTTATGTAAAAAACCCATTAACCTAAATTCAAGATGGGGGAGTTACCTCCCATCCCCCCCCCCCTCTTAGACTTATCCAATGAACTCGCAAAACTAATCATGGAGGTGTCCTCATCAGAATGATCCTAAGTCTAAAACTACAGCCAAAAACATGTACAAAATGTTTGGTTCATTCTATGTATAACTTCATACAATTTTTTATGATATGATGGTGACACTGGGACAGACAGCTTTTGAATAAACATGTTTTTAGGATATTGGATCCCTAAAACATATAAATTTGTCGAAAAAAAATGATTACATTACTTTCTACTATCAAGGATAGAAGAAAGTAAAAAATGTCTGTTTGGTTGTTTAACTTATAAACCAATTAACCTATTATTTAAACTAAGCGAAAGAAAGAAAATTAATAAAATCATAGTTTATTAAACAATTTCAAATTTTATAAAGACTAAAGACAGAAACCAATATTTAGAAATGCATAAATAATGCATGTAAGGTAGCAAACAGCCATTTAGAATCTACTATCATTCGCTCCTGTAATCTATATATATAAAAGAAAGTCTGGATTTCGTATTAATCACAGCACAAAAAAATCTACCGAACCAAAAATCTTGAAAATTGGGATAAAAATACTTCCCATAATACTGAGTGCCACTAAGAAGAGATTTTTAAAAATTCCACCCCTAAGGGGGGGGGGGGGGGGTGAAAAAAAGCGCGAGTTTAAAAAAAAATTTCCTTTAAAATCGGCTTTAGCAGTTATTTTTCAATTGATAACATATTTTAGTGTATTTTTTCATGCTGAATCGAATGGTACCAAGCAAAATCTTTTAAATCCAGTAGTTCGTGAGATACTTCACATTTTTCTAATTTGGTGATGTCTTCGGTGCAAAAACCTGACATTTTCAATCCTTATCTATATATATAAAAGAAAGTCTGGATTTTGTATTATTCACAGCACAAAAAAATCTGCCGAACCAAAAATCTTGAAAATTGGGATAAAAACACTTCTCATAATACTGAATGCCACTAAGAAGAAATTTTCGAGAATTCCATCCCCAAGGGAGGTGAAAAAAAAGAGCGAATTTAAAAAAAAAATTCTTAATCGGCTTTTGTAGTTATTTTTCAACTGATAACATATTTTAGTGTATTTTTTTATGCTGAATCGAATGGTACCAAGCAAAATCTTTTAAATCCAGTAGTTCGTGAAATACTTTGCATTTTCCTAATTTGGCGATGCCTTCTGTGCAAAAACTTGAAATTTTCAATCTATCTATATAAAAGGAAGTCTGAATTTTGTATTAATCATTGTACAAAAAAATCTGTTGTACCTATAATTTTGAAAGAGAGTTCTATAATCAGGTTAACATGATTATGTAAGCTATATTTAATTATATCAATATATATAAAACGCAAAGTGAAATTTCATTCCGGCTGCTTATAACTTAAGTTCTACTAGATAGATTTTAATGGAACTTACATTGTTACTTGGATAATTTTTCTGAAATTTTGTAGCAAATGAAATATAGCATTCTACGTTGCTTAATTGAATACTTATGGAGATGTTTTAAATCAGATGAACCCAATTACAAAAGGTTGGCTTTATTTTAAAGGCTCTGCTGAATGAATTTTTATGTGATTAAAACTGTTAACATGTTGAGCGCTACGTCATTCATTGGTGAATAACATTGAACTTTCCGTTTAGATGATGGACTTTTCACCGATGACAGACAGTCTAAAGTATGATATAAAACTAAAAATTACTATGATATAAAAATTTCGTTTGATTCAAAGTTTCTTTAAAAAAACACTGACCAGCGTAGCGGGCGAAGGCTGCTAGATGGTATATAAGCCTGCGCTTCTCTGTCGCTTTGCTCAGCTTAGCTTTTTCTACATGCTGAGTCTTGTACTGATGAAGAATCTCGACAATAGATTCGAAACAGCTGTTTGCTACCTTTTCTTTCATTATTTGAGCATTTCTAAATGTTGGTTTTCTATCTTTATACATTTTTACAAAAAGGCTTCATTTGCTATTTTGACTTCAAATTTTGTTTTACAATCCAAAAGTAAAGATACAATTTTCTAAAAGATATAAACATAAAATCTTGAATTTATTACAGAATTTTAATATAAATAGTAGGGAAAGCTGGCAATTTTTTAAGCTTTTGAGAATTATCTTTTACTCATATTGATAGGGAACTTATTATTTCATCTTTTGCATTATAAACAAAATTTTTTCAGTATTATTTGGAATCAAAGGATTACTGTTATTCATCTATATTTGCTTTGCTGCATTCTCCGGATATCCGATCGGATATCCGACAGAGAAGTCGGATATCCGGTGATTGTGATCCGGATATCCGACGATATTTCGGATATTGAAAAATCAGCCGGATATGCCGGATATCGGATATTGGCCGGATATCCGTTGCATCCCTACTTAGTTGTGCACCTAGTACTTCAAAGTACCATTGGGTCATAACATTTGGGAAAAAAATTTAAACTTTCTAAAAATTAGATTTTTTTCCCCCCTCTTTTAATGGGAAGATGATGATGCTGTTGATTGATCATCAGTGAGCATTTTATCATCAGAAGAATATTCATAGTTGCATCACTATCACCTGATAGAAATAATATCTGAGAGAAATTTGCAAACTTGTTGTAGGAGACTCATTGATTAGGCAAGAAATGAAAGGGAAATCTGGGGGGGGATGTACATCCAGCAGTCTATTAAAAACGATTGATGATGGTGATATATAATTTGGTTCAAATCTGTACATAAATCCATAATTTCATTTTTTTTAAATGTACATTTTACATTTAAATGTAAAACAATACATTTTACAAATTAGAAACACACATATATACATGATATTTTCTGAAAATGTTTTTTGTGGTCTGTTTTCTAAAATATGTAAATTTGTCAAAGACCAGAATTTGAAAAAAAATTAGTCTTCAATACTTTTTTCTGAATCATCATTTGGTATATGTAGTTGTGTTAAAATATAGATTCAGTATTTTTGATAGAACAGTCAACTTATGCTACACTTAATGATGTATTTTAATTTAAAAGAAAGAAAAAAATTACTTTCAAAGTTGTTGATTTAAAAATCAATGCAAACCAATTCAAGGTAAAACTTATTTTTTCCATATCAAGCTGGGATAGATTTCATTCTTCCTAGTTTTCATGACCCAAGATATTCATTCCTGGGTTTGAACCAGCCCATATGAAAATAATCATTGTTTCAACTTGGTTAGGTCTGTTCAAAGATCAGTAAAATTTGGCCTGGTCCAAAAATGTTTGCAAAAAATTAATTTTAAAATTGCCATTAGTCTACAGCTAAACATAAAAATGTATTCTTTTTAAAGAATCAGATTTCTTTGCTTATTAAAATATAGTCACACGTATGAAATGGAACCTGCCTATGATGGATTCTTGTTTTAAACTAAAAAATGTGTTCATCCATGCAAAATGATTACAATATATGAGGGAAAAAATATATATATGATATTTACACCTGCTAAAAAGGAAACTTGTCTATGGGTTTTTTCCCCCCTATATGCTTCCCCTAAATTTTACTCTATACTATTTTTTAGATTTTTACGTCTCCATTGCATGGAATATGGATTAATAATATTAACAATAATTGAAACATTTACATACAACAAACAGAAGTTTATTAAAAACTTAAGTATCTCTATATAAATGAAGGTTATAAAAAGTTTTTTTGGTCAGAACTACTCCTTAGGAATTATTAAAACCAGTGTTTTGTAGAAATTTGCTTGGGCCAAAATTTTAGCTATTCCAAGACCAGGCTGAAATTTTAATCTTTAATCCAAGCCTGGAAATTTCAGTCAGTGATAAATAATAATAATAATAATAATAAGAAGAAGAATATAATATAAACTAGAATCTCTCTTCTTTGGACTTTATTTTTATTAATGCAGTCGTAGTACATGTTCATTAAAACTTCTAGTAAATTAAGCAGCTGTTTAAAAATTTTATAACTTGTTTATGATTATTTTGTGGTTTGATTGTATTTACTATTTGAATGGATATAAAGTTTTTTCTCTTTTCTTTTTAGGATTAACTTATTCTATTATAAGAAAATTTCGCAAATCTCCAGTTGCTTCTATGCATGGCAGCTTACAGTTAAAAAGACATAGATTAGTGTACCCTAGTTATAGAATACAGCAAAAGCAGATGGTGGATGTCATTAAACATAGGAATTCCTTTTTTCAAAATGCAGATGGGTCAAGACGGTCATCTGTTTCTTCATCAAAAAGTAACTATTCAATTTTATTTCACAATAATATTATAGTATTGCTTTGATGACCAAAATTGGTATTTCATTTGTAATTTACTAAATTTTCAAATTTTTATCATGAAGATTTAATTTTAAACTAGTTGTGTGTTGCGTATCAACCTATTGTGTTCCATTTATGTTTTATAACATATATTTCAAATTTTTTGAAGAAAATATGTAGCAATCCCGTTTTTTAAGTGAAAATATGTCATAATCTAAAAGTGTATGCTTTATAAATCATAACTAGAACTTTCACTTAATGTTGGATTTCTTGAAATACATCGATAAATTTCTGCATTCTTGAATATTAAAAGATTAATTGATAAGTTTATTCTCCTGGTTTTTACTTGTTTACTCAAAACTAGTTTTATATATTAAATGGCAGCAAATGCGGATTGTAATCAGTAGCATTTTCTATCTACCCCTGATAAGTTGCGTATTTTTTATTCAACTATTTCTTGAGTCATTACTGAACAGAGAAAAAATAATTTAAATGTTATATTGACTATATGTTGTGTAAAATAGTTGAATAAGCTTAAAAATACCTGTAGGTGTTTCTCTTATAATAAGACACTTCATAAACCAGGAGATGGCAGCGCAATCAGCTCAAATTTACAGTCAGGGTTCATACTCATCAGGAGAATATGGGATTCCTGGGAAAATCAGGGGGTAATACAAAAAATTTCCCAAACCTGGGAAAACTTGACAAAATGCTTGTCTATTCTTGGAAATTGGGGGCAATTGTTACTGTTTGCATTCTTTATTATCATATGTAACATCAAAATGTTGTTAATTGTTGATATGGAAAAATTGTACATCCCAGAAAATACATCAGGGGATTTTTTTCTTGGAAAATGAGTATGAACCCTGACTGTTGAAATTCCAGAATTAACTAAAGGGTCATTCCATGCCAAATCAACCAGTGACTCAACCTGACCCTTTCCGATTTCAATGAAACTGCTAGGAATCATTCTCTATGATGATATAAATTAGAGCATATTTTTATTTTTTGTTTATCGCTTTAAATTTTTATGCAATTATTTAAATTTTGAAAAATCATCATTTTTTGACTTTCATAAATATTTTTAATTTTGAATTTCTCAAGTTCTATCAAACATAGAAAATTTTATGACCACTCATTTCAAAGAGGAGTTTATAAGGTTTAATTTGATATGCAAGTAGACTATGTATAGTTAAAATAAATAAAATTTTTAAATTTGAAAAATTTTTAGATAGTCATTTTTAAAAATTTTGAAAAAATTGTATGTTTGTTTTAATATTATAAGCTTTAAATTCTGAAATTTTTAGAGTGGGATCTCAATAGGATCAGGAATTATTAAATAAGCAAAAATTACCATTAATATAGCAATTTTAATTCTGTCTATTTTGTTATTTATTTATGATTTGTATGGTAATTTTCAGCTTTTATTTCATAACTCCTGATCCCATTGAGATCCCATTCTAAAAATTTCAGAATTTAAAGCTTATAATATTACGACAAACATACAATTTTTTCAAAATTTTTAAAAATAACTATCTAAAAAATTTTTTAATTTTATTTATTTTAATTATACATAGTCAACTTGCATATCAAATTAAACCTTACAAACTCCTCTTTGAAATGAGTGGTCATAAAATTTTCTATGTTTGATAGAACTTGAGAAATTCAAAATTTAAATAATTAACTGTATAAAAATTTAAAGCGATAAACAAAAAATAAAAATATGCTCTAATTTATATCATCATAGAGAATGATCCCTAGCAGTTTCATTGAAATCGGAAATGGTCAGGTTGAATATTGATTTTTTTTTTTTTTTTTTTGGTTGATTTGACATGGAATGACCCTAAAACTTGATTCACATATTAACTTACAATCGGTCTATCAAGTTGTATCTTGGAAAACACCTAAAAATCTGATTTTTAATGGTTGACTCATAAGTTTACCATTGTGTTTTTCTGATCTCAAAAGTATTAAACAGGGAGGACTGGGAGCAGGGAAACACAATGCTAAAGCTAGGATTGAACCATTAAATTTGGGTTTTCAGGTGTTTTCCATCAATATCAATTGGTAGGGCATTTTGAGAATTAACCTTCAAAGCTAAGCTTGCTATTCTCTAACAGAAATCAATTAGTTTTTGCTTATATTGTGAAATAATGTCCCTGACAGTAATTTTGCAATACATAAGTTTCATTTTTTATTTATATTTCTTGCTTTCTTATTGAAAATTTTCATAATACATTTTCAATTCTTCTGTTTTTATTACACAGCATTTTGGATAATTTTTATGGTAACATAACTAACATTTTTATAGTCAGGTTTTCATTTGTTGAATTCATTGCAATCCAATTTTAAAATTGGATTGGGGAAAAATAGGTTTCATTCAAAATTAATAATATTTATTTCAACATAAGGGTTGCCAATCTATGTCACAGTTTATGCACTTATTGCTTATTTGTCCTCCTTTTTTTTTTTTTTTTTTTTTTTTTCTTTCTTAAGATAAATAATTCTCTTATGATATTTTCATAAAAACCTGTCCTCCCAAAACAGGGAAAATCCAGGGAATTTTTTAAAAAATCTGGAAAACACAGGGAATATGGCAATGGCAAATTATAACATTTCTAATTGCCATTAAATTAATTTTCACTCATTGCCATTTTCTCTATTGCACCCAAACCCCTATACTGAAACAATAGCTAATTCTTTTTTTCATAACATTAATTTCTGAAAAGACCTCAAATTTTGTTTATAAAATAGATTAACTATTGCATTTTTAATTTTTGTTTCAGTATATTACATGCAGTAATTGCCATTTGAAGTTAAAATGTTTCATATTTGAAATGATATTGTCTAATATTTTCTGGTCATATTTCAGATAAAACACCTGTCCATCCTATTCATCTCTTTACCAGAGAGGCTAAACCAAGTGATAATCATAATTTAGAATCTATTAGTAATCCTTTAGTAAGTTTATTTTTATTATTTATTGGTACTATTTTTGTTTTAACCATGATTTTTAAAGTTGTTTGTCATCGCTACAGTATAGAATTATTAGGTATGAAATAACTGTTTTATATGATTTTGCATTGCATCAGTCATGAGAATGTAGTCAGATCTGTGTTTAACAAATTAATTTAATCTTTGTAGGAAAAAAGGTTCATTATGTAGAAAATTCATTTGAGATTCACCCTTTAAAAATACTTCAAACCACATAAAACAGATTTTCAATTCATAAACACTGAATATTTTTTAATATTTATTTAATCCTTGTTTTAAAAATAATTGTTTTATTAATTTTGCCCCCTAAAAAGAAATCTGCAAGCAAAACATTATCAGGGAATACATTATATTTATCTTCATAAACACATGCTTTTAAATGTTTTGAAAACAAGAATTCAATTAATCATAATTTTGTATCTTATCATAAATTTTTATTATGGTTGATAAGCTGTTAAGAAGAAAGAATAACAAATTTTGAAGCAATGTCCTTTTTCTGCATATCTTTATGCATTTCATGAATAAGTAATTTTTTGGATTCTGAATCACTTTCACTTTGAATTACAAGAATCAAAGACTGATAAACAGTCTAGAACTTTAATCCATGGAGATTTTAATCCAGGTACAAACATGAGAAGCTCCATTAAAAGAAAGAGGGGGGGGGGGGGGTTACTAAGAGTTTGCATTTCCTGGATGAAACTTGAAGAATGGCAATGATTTTACTGCCCTCAGTAAATTAGATTGATGAAACCAGTTCAATTCCATTAATCATCGTAAAATGCATTAAAAAAAGATTAATTTTGAATTGCTCAGAAATATTTTAAATAGCAGAGAAAAAAATTAGATCACGAGAAAAAGTTCATTAAATATCAAATGGCCTTTGCTATTTGGAGCTTTATTTTATCAAGAAATTAACATAATATTCTTGCTTCCAAAGAAAAGTTTGCAAAATACAGATTTGTTAAATATAGGTCTGGCTGTAATAGCTTTGACTTTTCAGATTTCAAACAAAATGAATGATAATTTGCTTAATTTTGAACTCATTAAAAGAAGAAAGTGTTCAAATATACTTTTATTATCAAATTTCTCCAGGTTGATCTCAGATTGTTTGCAGCAATTTTAAAATTGGATTGGGGAAAAATAGGTTTCATTCAAAATTAATAATATTTATTTCAACATAAGGGTTGCCAATCTATGTCACAGTTTATGCACTTATTGCTTATTTGTCCTCCTTTTTTTTTTTTTTTTTTTTCTTAAGATAAATAATTCTCTTATGATATTTTCATAAAAACCTGTCCTCCCAAAACAGGGAAAATCCAGGGAATTTTTTAAAAAATCTGGAAAACACAGGGAATATGGCAATGGCAAATTATAACATTTCTAATTAGCCTTCATACACGCATATATTTTTTAGCACTCAACATGGAATAAATGCATTGCAGTACAGGGAAAATACACAGATTTTTTTTTTTTTTTTTTTTTTTTTTTTTTTTCAAGATTAGAGTGGCAACCCTGTAATGGGTCTTTAAAAATAAAGTTTTCAGTCCTGGTTATGATTCCATTCTATTAACAGTAAATAACTTTTTTTTTTATTTCAAACTTTCATCCTTCTGAGATCAATAAAATGAGTATCAAGCTTGTTTAGGAAACAAAACATTGAAGTACTGTGTAGTAGGGTGGGCCGAAAAAAACTTTTTTTCGATTTTCGATTATGGCGGGTGCGGAAAAGTGGCCACTGGTGGCACTCAGTTCATACAAAAAATTTGAGATTTTTTGGACATTTCCTTACCCTGCCGCAAACGGCTTGAAGTTTTGCAAAAATGCTCATTTTTGAACTTTTTTCGAAAAAAATTAAAAAATGTTAAATTAAATTTATTTTGGTTGTATTTACTTGAAAAGGCATATTTAATGTACCAAATGTTTAAATAAGATCCGATCATGCATTATTTAATATCTATGTGTATTATAACTTAGGCTATTTTTATAGCTTTTTCGCGTATAATAGGCAAAAGTTGTATTTGTTTGAATTGATCGTTAGTTTCTGTATTATTTACGTCCCTTGGTCTTCTTTATATATTTTCTATGTGTCAAACGTCATATATTTGAGGAAAAGACAGCAGTATGCTTTAAAAACAAATCTGGAAGGTGAAAAAGTGGTGAAGCAGGACTCTAAGCGCACGCAATGATTCATCGTGATACTCAGGGTGTGAAGGACGAAATAGTTGAGAACCAAAATTCGATAAAGGATTCTTATTATTTATCCTTGCTCAGTTACCTGCTATATTTGTTCAGTATTAACCTGAAACCTTTTTGTATTGATATGCAGTGCTTTTTGGGTCGTTTAATGTGCCATTAGAGTGTTTTGTGCGTTTTATTACAACGGGCTTAGAAATGGCTAGTACAAAGGGCCATGACAATGCAAAGACACGCAATAGAGTGAAAAGGAAATCTTTAGGAGCATCATGCATATTGAAAGGATTGCAATTGCCAACTTATGCTGATAATCATGCGCCACTAGTACTGGTTGCTTCACCATGTAGAAGTTGTGACAGCAGAGTATACGAATCTCGTCATCGATAAAAACAAAGTCAGAAGAGATAAATAGAATCTTGGAAAGAAGATACAAGCAGAAGAAGTTATTGAAAGAAGGAAAATTAAAAGCATATTTTTTGATGGTAGAAAGGATAAAAGTGTATTCAGAGGAAGAAAAATAACAAGCAGCACCGTCGAGAGAGGCGTGGAACACATCACCGTGTTTGAACCTGGTTAGGAATACTTGTGTCACTTGATACCTCGTTCCGTTACCTTGATATCTCGTCAGTTCAGAAAAGTCTAACTTGTGGTGACTTGGAAGATTTGTATAATGATTTTGCTATTTCTTTTCCGTGACCGGAACGAGGTATCAAGTGACCCGAGTATTCCTAACCAGGTTCAAACAACACGGTGATGTGTTCCTCGACTTTCCTTCAACAGTGCCGCTTGTTCTTTTTTTCCTCTGAATATACTTTTATCCTTTCTACCATAAAAAAATATGCTTTTAATTTTCCTTCTTTCAATAACTTCTTCTGTCTGTATCTTCTTTCCAAGTTTCTATTTCTCTCTTCTGACTTTGTTTTTATTGATGACCAGATTCGTATTCTCTGCTGTCACAATTTCTACATGGTGAAGCAACCAGTATTAGTGGCGCATGATTATCAGCATAAGTTGGCAATTGCAATTCTTTCAATATGCATGATGCCGCCAAAGAGTTACTTTTCACGCTATCGCGTGTCTTTGCATTGTCATGGCCCTTTATACTAGCCATTTCTAAGCTCGTTGTAATAAAACGCACAAAACACTATAATGGCACATTAAACGACCCAAAAAGCACTGTATATCACCACAAAAGGGTTTCACGTAAACACTGAACAAATGTCGCAGGTAATTTAGCAAGGATAAATAATAAGAATCCATTATCGCATTTTGGCTCTCAACTATTTCGTCCTTCACTCCCTGAGTATTACGACGAATCATTGCGCGCGCTTAGGGTCCTGCTTCACCACTTTCTCACCTTCCAGATTTGTTTTTGAAGTATACTGCTGTCTTTTCCTCAAATATATGACGTTTGACACATAGAAAATATATAAAGAAGACCAAGGGACGTAAATAATACAGAAACTAACGATCAATTCAAACAAATACAACTTTTGCCTATTATACGCGAAAAAGCTATAAAAATAGCCTAAGTTATAATACACATAGATATTAAATAATGCATGATCGGATCTTATTTAAACATTTGGTACATTAAATATGCCTTTTCAAGTAAATACAACCAAAATAAATTTAATCTAACATTTTTTAATTTTTTTTCGAAAAAAGTTCAAAAATGAACATTTTTGCAAAACTTCAAGCCGTTTGCGGCAGGGTAAGGAAATGTCCAAAAAATCTCAAATTTTTTGTACGGACTGAGTGCCACCAGTGGCCACTTTTCCGCACCCGCCATAATCGAAAATCGAAAAAAAGTTTTTTTCGGCCCACCCTACTGTGTAGGGTCGACTGTCTGACACAGGGCATGTTGTATAATATCTCATGGTCAAGAAAGCTGACTTAGGCACTGTAAGTTAAGATCCCTAGTAGACCAGGAGGTGGCAGCACAAACAATCATCTCATTGAGTTCATGGCTGAAATTCCATAGTTACTTAAAACTCAATTTGCATATTAAAATGCAATCAGTCTGCCAAGTCATATTTTGGTGGAAAACACCTAAATACCTGATTTTAGCAGTTGACTTGTAGGTTTATCTTTATGCTTTCCAGCAAAAACCCAAAGGCATGAAAACATGGAGGACTAGAAGCAGGAAAACACAATGGTAAGCTTAGAGTCAACAGGTGTTTTCCACCAAGATCTGATTTGGCAGATTCATTGCTTTTTAATGTGTGAATTGAATTTTAAATCATTGTGGAATTTCAGTTGTTAACTTGATGAGGTAATTTTCTGCACTTCTGCCTCCCAGGCTATAGGGACTTTAAGCATTACTGAGCTTAATTTTATAGCAATCAAAATTACTTTTTTTTTCTCTTGCGGCATTCAAAATTTTTAAAGTTTAAAAAACTTTTTTAAAGCTTTTTGCTCTAAATGTTAATTTTTAGGAGTAGTGAACAATTATTTTTTCTAAATTTCTTATTGTTTTTTTTTTTTTAAGCAAATAAGTGAATTTTTAAATTCCTTTCTTTGCAGTTTAGCTGTTCTCGTGCCTGAAATCTTTTTTTTAATATAGTGTATTTTTGATTCTTTTAATTACTGCGCATATTAATTTTTTGTCTCTTTCAATTCTTCAAATAGTGTAGAGAGTAATTCTTATTGTTCTTAATCTTATCATTTCAGACTTATTCCAAGATACTGTGTTATAGAAGAGAGAACTGCCGCAGGAACAGTAGTTCTGATAAGCCGAACACATCACCTCCACATTACTTAAGTAATAAAGTTCCAGATGAAATGGTAACTGAAAATAGTGAGTGCCCTGTTCTTAGAATGAAAAGCCTTGGTTTGCAAAGGCCTGGAACGGCTGAATCAGATGTTGATGCTTGTTCTTCTTCAACTACTTCTTCTAATGTGATAACAGATGAAGATCGGTCTTCTTCCTTAGAAGAGAGGAGGCAGAGTGAAGAGGATGTGACTTCAGATTCCGATGCAAAATGTAGTAGTGATGATGAAACAAGTGGGACATCCTCATCGCCTAGTGAGGATGAACAAGATCAAAAGAAAGATGTTTCTTTTTTAGATAAAAGAGAGGAACATCCTGAAATTTTTTCCAAAGAGAAATGTTTTTCAGGGCCTAACAGTAAGTTCTGAATTTTATTTAGATGTATATTTCATAGCTTTTCAAGGTTCTATTTCTGGCCCTCTTAAATTTTTGAATAATTTCTGTCAAAAAACTCAAAATTTGGATTTAAAGAAAAAACCAAAAAAACATGAATTCCATTAAAAAATCTTGAAAAACCTCACATTTCTTTTAAGAATTGTGAAAGAAATGTACATCTCCACAAAGTATCGCATAAAAAAATGCAGTAAAAAAATAGCAGAAAAAAATATATTTTCTTTGAAAAAATGCAAATTTTGTAAAGTATTGTGGAAAAAGCTCTGCAAATTTGTAAAATATAACGGTAAAACCCTGCAATTTTTGTCAAATATCGTAAAAAAAATTCTGCAGATATCTTGCAAAAAATGCAAATTTTGTGCAAGCGCCCCCTCTGACTATTTTATGATTTTTCTTCACATTTGAGGTAGGGAGGGGGGGTTAAACAGTATTTTACGGCAATTTTCTCAATATCATTTGAGCCATTTTTTAGATAAAAGTAAGTTCACCCGGACTCATAGGGACTAAAAATGAGCTACTAATCAAAATTCCTCGAACATGTAATTTAGCTCATTGATCTTCTCATGCTTTGTAATGACTTAATTAAAAAAAAGTCGATCTTTTAAGATGTGTTTTAGGAACAATTAACTTACTTCTGACCTATTGTGATCCAAAATGACCCTCTAATTGAAATGTTCTTGAACATGCAACCTAGTCCATTGATCTTTTTGAGTCTAAGAACGATAAAATACAAAATTTATTAAAATTAATAGAGCTGTTTTTAAGTAAAATTAGCTTGACCCTGTGTTGTACACACCCTGTGTGCTTGTAACCCCAAAATGACCCATTAATCAAAATTATTCGAACATGTGATCTAGCCCAAAAATCTTGAACCCAAAATAATACAAATTCCCAAAAATTGGGAAAATTGCTGAAATTGTTTGAGTCTATTTTTACATATAATTAGCTTCACCCTGACCCATTATTACCGAAAATGATCCACTAATAGAATTTCTCATACCGAAAAAAGATATAATCAGGGATGAGATTCTTTAGACTTTTTTTCAATTTTTAAAGAAATTTCAACAGTTACATTTTTGGGGAAATTTTATATTTTTTTCCTTAGTTTTTTACTTTTGTTTTTGTACTTTGATATAATGGCCCATTTTTTTTTTTTTTTTTTTTTTTCTGAATTCCTTTTAATTTTCTGAATTTTTAATGTTTTTCATGGCGTTACTAATTTGTTTTTTAAATAACACTTTAAAAATTTTTTTTTAATTATTTTTCCTTAAATCTTCATTCTTAGTGGTTGGCTTGTTGCACCTTTAACAATCAATTGTGATCAATCTAGTTCCTTAACAACTTATTTTTGTTTTTTAAAAAAAAGAGTAGGAACTCTGTCCTATCATATACTTAATGTGGTTGCAATTATTTTGATTTGCTGTTTCAAGAAAAGTGTCTACTATTTTTAAAATTACAATTAAAAATATTTATGTCAGTAATTTTATTAATGTTCTGTATCTTGGTAAAATAGACTTTTCATTGCAGTAAGTGAATAATTTCTGCCTAATTCTTTCTAAAAGTTTCTTTTTAATTTGCTTAAAGCTAAATTGTATGTAATATATAAATTTTAAGAGCAGTTATAGTATGTATTCCACTTGAAATTCATAAGTGTTATTGTTCGAATATAGTTTGCGCAGTTTCTACATTTTTTTACTTTTTTGTCAATCTCATCCTTGTAATTTTATAGTTTTTGTACTGCCTTGTAAAATTCAGTCTCAGGACTAAGCAGGTTTTACATTTACAGCTGCTAAGAAAGGAACTTGTCTATAACATATTTTTTTTTTCCTTTCCAATGTGATTCTGTCTTAGAAGATTTCATTTTTACCACATACTATATTTTAGATTTTTATGTCTCCATTACATAGAATATGGATTAATAATATTAATGATAATTGAAATATTTACATACTTTATTCCGCTTGAAATTTATAAGTATTATTGCTCAAATGTCGTTCGTACAGTTTTATTTATTTATTTATTTTTTCGTCAATCTTATCCCTGTATAATACAAACTTTAGACAAAATAGTGAGATCCATTTTCCAGTTAAAATTACCGTGGCCCACAGTAATTTAAAAATAACTCGCTAATCAAAAATTTTCTGACACGTGACTAAGCCCAATGGCCTTCTTGGGCCAAAAAAACCGTTTAGATTCAAAATTTACTTAAAATTATGAATCATTCTTTATATATAATTAGAATAATCTTGACCCATTATGACCCAAAATGACACATTATTTGAATTTTCGCAAACATTTATCCTAGCTCATTGGTTTTCCCGTGTCTAAATACGATATAATACAAAGTATAGTCAAAATGGTGAGAGCCATTTTCTAGATAAAATTGCCATGACCCTTATAATTGAAATCTCTGAAATATGTAACCTAGCCCAATATTTTTCCTTGCTGAAAAACGTTTTAATACAAAATTTAGTTAAAATCGAATGGGCTATTTTTTTAGGCATAATTCACTTATTCCTGACCTATCAATCGAATTTTCTCGAACATGTGACTTAGCCAAATGATTTTCTCATGTCCAAAAATTATAGAATACAAAATTTAGTCAAAATTGAGTTTCTATTTTCTAGATAAATTACTGTGACCCAGAATGATCCGTTAATTGATTATTTGCAAACATGTATCCTAGCCCAATAGATTTCTCTTGCCCAAAAACAATATTACAAAGTATAGTCAAAATGGTGTGAGCCATTTTCTAGATAAAATTAGCATGACCCACAAATGACCAACTAATCAAAAATTTTCGAACCTGTGATCCAGCCTAATAGTTTTTTAGCGTCAAAAGACTGTTGAAAACAAAGTTTCTTTAAAATTGATCCAGCCATTCTTTAGACATAAATAGCTTGACCCTGACCCAAAATGACAGATTAATCAAATTTCTCGAACATGTGACCTAGCCCAATGATATTCTCATGTCCGAAAACTTTTGAATACAAAATTTAATCAATCTTACAAGTCATTTTCTTGATGAAATTAGTGTGACCCACAATGACCCAAAAATGACCCACTAATCAAATTTTTTCTAACTGACTTAACCCAATGGTTTTCTTGTAATCCAAAACAGTTGAATACAAAATTTAGTCAATTATAAAAGCCGTTTTTAAATAAATTTGGTTTGACCCACTAATTGAAACTTTTTGAACATGTGACCTAGCCCAATAATTTTCCTGTGCCAAAGAATTGTTGGATACAAAATTTCGTTAAAATCAACAGAGACGTTCTTTAGATATAAATAGCTTGATCCTGACCCAAAATGACCCGCTAATCGAATTTTCCCAAACATATGACCTAACCCATTAATCTTTTTGTGCCCAAAAATCTTAAAATACAGAATTTTGTCAACCGTTAGAACTGTTTTTAAGATAAAATTTAAACATACAATTTTTGCTCGTATCATAGTATAAGGTAACTAGTATGGGAATTTGAAGGACAGCAGTACACATTCTTAGTGTTATATTTTTTGTATTATGTTGAAACTTTATTTTCTAAATATATATATATATATATATATACAGTCAACTCTCGTTAACTCGAAATCAGATAATTCGAATCTTCGCTTAATTTGAACTAAACATGAAGTCCCGAAATTTTCAATGGCAGAATAACGTTAACTTTTTCATTAATTTGAACTCATTTTCTCTTGACATCGTTTAATTCGAACTAATGAGAATTCAGATTTTTCATTCTTCCTTTCTTTCTCGCGGATTTCAGATCATTTGAATAACTTTCTTTTTTTTTTATTTTTATGAAAATTGTTCCGAACGAGTATACATATAATACCATGCATTTGATATCCACTTTCTAAGTGCCCCGTCTGTCCATCAGTGACGCTTCAAGTTTTTCTTCCATTGTGCTTGTTTCTTGTTTCTAATCTTTTAATTAGTTTACTTATTTATATATTCTAATTTAATATTAAGTCATATTCTGATAACAGACATAATAATAAATTAAAAAAACACTAACGTTAATTCCTTTGTAATAGTATCATATTGAGCATGCTTTCATTTCATACTTTCCATAATTCGAACTTCGGATAATTCGAACATTTATTGTGGTCCCGACGAGCTCGAATTAACGAAGACCGACTGTATATATTTTCCCTGTTTGTGATACAGTTGATTTTATACATGTTTCTATATATTTTCAGGTAATTCTCCTACTCCTAAGGAATGTGAAATTGGAAGTCTGAATTTTTTAGGGGTTAAGAAAGGATCTTCCTCTTCTGAGTATGTACTTATTATTTTTTAAATTATTTTGTGAAATGGCATATCTGCTCTTATGTATCAGATATATTAACTATAAAAATTTGGAGTGTCTTTAACCCTTTACTGCACCACTTTTTCTATTTTTATAAAAAAAAAAAATTACTTGAATTAGATATGATATTCGATATCTGTCTAATAAAGGGAAAAATAGTAAAAGAATATTTTAATTTTCTGCTAAATTTTGATATTTTATGCTGTGTGTGCCATGTACCTAATTCGGATTTTAAAATACTGTATGCTATATTTTGTAAGTAAATGAACTTAAAATAATTAATTTTATCTGCTTAATATCCTGCAGCTTTTTTATATATTAATATTTTTAAGTACATGAAAGTAAATCTTACCTCAGTAGCTTTATTGGAATTTCTTTTGCTGCCAAAGAACAAAGTCTTTTTTTTTTTTTTTCCTTTTCTAATGTAGCCATCTGACATAGTCAAAATAAGTATTATTTTCATCTTTAGGTTGTTCCTGATCAGAGACAGGTCTTGGCAAATTCATCACACATTAGGAAAATTAAGTTTTTAGGTTTGTGTCAGATAGGGCACATGGTACAGCAAACGATTAAAGCTTTTTTTATTATTATTTCCTTTTTACCATATTCTCCCATATTAGTCATCATGCTGGAAAAAATTGAAGTACACCAGCATGCCATAAAAACTCATATTTATTAACAAGGTGGAAAATATGAAGTTTCACTACTGGAAGATGGGTGGTTGACTTATTTTAGTTTTTTTAACATTTTCCATTTTAAGGAAAAAAAGTTCAATACTTGTTTTTTTTTTTCTGTCTCTCTCTCTCATATATTTAAGTGAATAGAGAACAGGATTTCACGATGTCTGGTAAATGTCAATCTGCTTCGTATCAAATTTTAAATAATTTTTCTTTGTATCAAACAATAGCTCAATAGGTAAAGGCAACTTGGAGAAAAATTTCAAAATATTAATTAAACAATCTTTTATAAAATGAGGTTTGACTATGAAAAGAGAACTTTTTACATAATCGTTTAAAAGAACTTATTCAAAAATGTCATTCCTGACATTGCCAAAGGCAAGACAGTCTGAAAGACAAGTCTAACAGACTAAAAAAAGTCCGTATAGTGATAATGAATGATAAAATATAAAGCAAATTTTGTGTTTCTAATTCTTTTTTATTAAATAAAAACCTGGATTTCAATTAAATTTCAGTTTAAATTATGATATAAAATTACTTTTATATAAGATAAGCACATATTTCTCTCTTTATATATTTAGATAATTATTCTAATATTCTTTATGTACGTATTTTTATGTAATATTTTTCATGTAATTTATGAGATAAACTATTTCTACATTGTAAATATTGGATGGGTGCTGGGGAGAGAGCTTTATGTGAAATGTTACGAGATATATGAAACACATTTTTATTATTTTGAATACGTAAAAAAGGTAACTATTTAATTAGAAATGTAGGGTCAAACTGTATTCTGCACTTTTCCTCCTATAGGGCAAAATTGGGAAATTTCATTACCGGCTACTGGCCAGTAAGACTAGTTTTTTAAGAGGCCACTTTGTTTAAACTAATGGACACTTTTTTATTTAAAATTATTAAGCAGTAAAATTTCTATAATTATCTAAAACTGAACAGGCCAAGTAAATATGTTCATATAAATATATTGAAATCTGAAAAAAAATAGAATCTCTGATGAAATATGAATAAATTGTATTCTCTCCTTGTAAAAAAAAGTTGCCACAAGGTGGCCACTGATAGACAATTTTTCACTGCCACTTTTTCTTATATACTGGACCTATGGCTGGTGGCTAGTGCTAATTTTGCCCTTTACTTCCTCCAATTTATCAGTTGTTTCTACTGAATACAGCTCATGAACCTCAAACACTAGCTCTGTAAATCTTGTTTGTATTTCATAAAGAAGTAAGAAAATTCCAGTGATTCTAGTGTCACACACCAAAATCTCCATTATTACCATATAAAAATAAGTTACAACAGAAATGTAAAACATAGTGAATGTACAATTACATTTCCCTGAAAAAACATCTAAAACACCTAAAAAAATTTCTAAAAAACATCTAAAAACATCTAATCAGTAAAAACATCTAATTTTTTTTTGTACAATAAGACTAAACCTTAAAATTGCCTACAATAGAGAAACACTTAATGTTTTTTTTTTTTTTTTTTTTTTTTAAACATTTTTTTTTTTCCAAATGGAATTTTAAGTTTCAAAAAAGCTAATAACAGGAATTCAAAAGGCACACCGACATATTTACAAGTCTAAAATTACATTATGCATCAAATTATTTTGCACAAACAATTAAGTTTTGAAATGGAAGTCTAGTTAGTTAGATATTGGACTTTTTAATTTTTATGGAGAAGAAGCAGATGAATTTTTTGTTTTAAAGGGATTCTGATATTACAGTAACAAGGTCCATGCTCATCAGGGCACTATGGGATTCCTGGGAAAATCAGGGGAGGAATTTTATGTTGTAAAAATCAGGGGGATAATATAAAAAATTTCCTGAACCTGGGAAAACCTGCTAAAATGACAATTTACTCTGAAAAATTGGGGACAATTGTTGCTGGTCGTGTGCTTTATTATCATATGTAATATCAAAATGTTGTTAATTGTTGATGTGCATAGGTGCAAGTTATTCCGTCTTAAAAATTCCCAAGGATGGAAACGAGACGGAAAAATCTCTGAGCATGGAAGCAGATTGCAAAAAACTTGTGCTTTTCGTCAAAGAATCGCGGGAAAAAAATCATTTTTTGTCAAAGGATTGCAGGAATAAACATGATTTTCGTGAAATGATCGCGGAAAAAAGTGCTATTTCTGTCGAAAGATTGCAAAAGGAGACACGTTTACCGTCAAAAGCTTATGGGGGGGGAAATGCGATTCCTGTCGAAGTATCGCGAAGACACGCTATTTCTGTCGAAAAATCGCAAAAAACACTAATATCATCAACGAATTGAGAAAAGGTACGATTTTCATCAAAAGCTGGTGAAGAAAACGCGATTCCTGTTAAAAGATAGCAGAAAAGACGTCATCTCAGTCAAAGAATGCGAAATAGATGCAGTCTCTGTCAAAGGATTGCAAAAAAGATTTTTCTATAGAAAAAACGCAATTTCTGTCGAAGAATCGTGAAAAAGACGCTATTTCTGCTCAAAGAATACGAAATAGGTACAATTTTTGTCAAAGGATTGCAATAAAGATGTGAATTTAATCGAAGGATGGAAAGGATGCAAATTTTGCCAAAAGATCGAGAAAAATGAGATTTCTGTGAAATGATCTCAAAAATCCCATGATTTTCATCAAATAATAGCAAGGAAAACTCTATTTTTGTCTAAGGATCGTGAAAAAAATGCGATTTCTGTCCAAGGATCGCGAAAAAGACGCAAATTTTGTCAAAAGATAGTATAAAATATTTCAGCTGAAAACCGTAGGAAAATTGTAAATTTTGTCTAAAAACCATAGAAAAATTGCAAATTTCACCTAAAAATAGTAGAAAATCGCAAGTTTCTGTTTAAAATCATAGAAAAATCACAAATTTATTGTTTTCTGAGAAAAAAAATTTTTTTTGAACTTTTGATGATTTTTGGCCGAAAATGGGGTACGGGTCTCCCTGATAGAATATTTATTCTATTTTAGGCGTAAGTAAGAATAATGTCCTCTTTATATCTTTAATAAAATCTATCTTACAAAACTTCAAAATGAAAGGTAAGTAAAATTCTACTCACCCGAATCATGAATTCTTCTTTTCCGACGTATCCAATATAATCCATATGGCGTATTATTCCGTGCTATTTGCGGCACCGAGCACAATATGTTGTATATTCTTGTTTAGGATTCTTATTCCTTAAAAGTTGTACATTTCATTATTAATTCTTTTGCACACAAACATTAATAACGTCGATTCAAACGAAAAGAACATATATTTATTTTTGTACCGCGAGAAAAAAGACAGAGCATTACCGCTCTACTTAGTGAGCTACATAACTATAAAGAATATCAAAAACGCACACACAATCACATGAAAAAGCAAATAAAGAAATAAAAAATGTTATTTTAGAGTTTTGACAGTTTGAACAATACATAATGATTCTTTCCTCTGTAATCATTTTTCAAGATTTAGAATACATGTAATTTCAACCATTCTGAATAAAAAATTTTCTGCTCTATATTTCATTTAAAACCCTATCATATTTTTTAATTTCTTGAATGCTCAATCAGTTATTCAGAATACATGTAATTTCAACCATTCTGAATAAATTTTTCTGCTCTATATTTGATTTAAAACACTTAGTTTTTACACATGTCAATGTATGAAGATTTAAAAAAAAAAAAAAAAAAAAAAAAAAAAAAATATGTTTAAAGATCAATGCAATTAGTTCTTTAAAGCTATTGAAATGCATTAAATTCTGCTGATTAAATCTATTTTCAATCTTTAAAATAGTTTAATAACTAAAAATCATTCATAAAGACAAGTAATGGCGATCTTACTAAAATGAACGAAACTGCTTTGTAAAAAGAACAAAAAAAAAAAAAAAAGAAAAAAAAGAAAGAAAGAAATGAAAAATTCTATTTTGGGGACAAAAAATAAATGCTTTATTTGCTCATTTTTTTATTATATTTAAATGAAAATATTTTATTCATTATCCCTAATTTTTTCCGATTGACTTTCTTTCACAGCAGCTGTTCCTCTGCCGAATCATCTGTGGAAGATTCTGAAAATGAGGATCTGTCCAGTGAAGATGATGATGAGGAAGAGGAGATGTCCGAAGATGATGATAATCAGGAGGAGGAAGAAGTGTCTGATGGTGATGAGGTTGAGAAAGAGGAGATGTCTGATGAAGAAGAAAATGAGGTGAAGAAAGAAGAAATTTTCAATAAAGAGGATGAGATGGAAAATAAGCAGGTGTTCAGTAAAGAATTTGAGGTGTCTGATGATAAAAGTGATGAGGAAGAAGAGGTGTTCAAAGATTATAATGACAATTGGTGGGATAGACGCTCGAGCTTAACTTCTGCTGGATCAAATGTAAGAATCTCTTTTATGTGTATTTCTAGGGGACTCTGTCAAATCAAGCTACTTTTGCTAATCTGTTCAAATACTTCAGCCTCTAAAAATACATTAATGTTTAAAAAAAAGGGGGGGGGGGAAGGGAAATAATGCAAATGTCAAACTTATAGCATTTAAAGATAAATTTTCTTTTAAAAATGGAATCTATGAACAGAAAAGCTTTAAAAGTCTTTTTAATTTAATAAAATATAGTTTTCTGAATTTCTGAAAAAATATAGAAATCTGCTGAAAAGGAATTAAGAACATAAAAGTTTATGGAAATTGCCGCCACTTTGTGTAAGCATAAAAAATTTATTTTCTGAATAAAACCGGGCTTTCGCTTTAAAAATGACTCCATTTCCTATCAATAAAGGCTTCAAAGTTTGAGTTATAACTATAAATGTGTGGTCTAAATATTCTACAACTGCTACATATTAAAACAATACATTAAATGTTGATATACACTTATCAAAATATTTTTAGTCTTGCTCAGTTTCTTTTAAAAATTCCAACAGCAGCAACAACAAAAAAAAAAAAAAAATCAACTATGCTAAAAGTTTCAAATACTTTTAGCATAGTTGATTTTTTATTGATTTATGATTGTTGGGATCAACAATCATAATTAAATTTAGAAAAATCTGTTCTTAGCTATGATGTCAAACTTTCATTGCCGAAACGTCAGTGAAGGCTTACTTTGGAGAAACAAAATGTTTTGGATTCTGTCTGTCTGTTCCGCAATAACTGTCGTAAGAAAAACACCTGATTAACTTGAAATTAAATGGGTATGTTCTTGAGATACCTGGATTTAGCTGTATAGTTTTTTGTTCTATTTAATTCATTTTTTCGAAAAATACAAGAGATTTAATTTTGCACCATAATGCCTTTCTATAGCAGTTCAGACGTTTTTAAAATTTTCATTTGTTGAAAGAAAATGGCTCACTTGCTCAATAGCATTAAATGACAAATTGGATACTGAAATTTACGAATGTGAGGCTGAAATTATTCAAATTATTTTGAAATTTTGTCTATGCATTTGTCAGATTTTTTTAATTATTACTGTAATTTTTGATTAATTTTTATAAATGTGTTCCAATAATATAAAACAATTTGTTTTAGAGATTTACTTATTTTCAATGTATTTATTCCATTTTTTCTTTTACTTGTTATAGTTGCCTAGCAACCCTTTATTATCATAATATTAAAAGCATGGATAAGCATCAATGTAATTTTTGAATTTTCATGTAAATAAAGGTAAATTAAAAAAAAAAAAAAAATCATATGAATTAAAAGAAAATTAATATAACTTCATATTGGAAAGAAAATGGAAATTTTCAAGTATCTTTTAATAATAAAAAATAAAGGAAGATTGATTTTAGGGCACGAAAACAAGCGATTATGACATCATATACCGAAAATAAAACTAATGCACTTTGGCGCTTAAATTAAATGATCTTGGATTATGATATTAATCCTTATTTATTTACAGAAATTTATTATTAAAATTTTTTAATTTGTCAGATGCGTGTTAAAATATTTTTTTTTAATATTTAAAATAATAATAAACTTGTTGTTAAGCAAGTGGTTGGATAGTAAATTTTAATAATATGCCCCACATAGATATAAATGCCATTAATTTGCTTCGGATAGATATAGATATCAAAATGACGTCAAGATTAGCGGGAAATAAGTGTCTTTATTGGGTGATTTTAGTGAGGTAAAGTTATCAAAAAGATTTGGATTTATATTTAGATGAAATCTTTTAGGTCTAAATATTATAGAAATGTAAAAAATTGAAATTTTTGAGAAACAAAAATTGTAAAAACATTAAAATTGTAAATTAGATAACTCCTTTTCATAAATTTTTATATCTCCTTTTTTATAAATTACTTGTATATCAAATACAGGTTTTTGTAGTTAGTAGGTAAAAAAAAAAAAAAAATCAATACTGTCACACATTTAATAGAAAATTATGAATGTAAATTTAATGAGTCAACGGGGGGTTCAGAGGGCAGAACTCCCCTGAAGAAATGTACTTTGTTGTCTAAAAAATTATAATAATATGCAGTTCATAAAATTTTAGAATATTGTTGCATAAAAACGGGATCAATTTAATGTATCAAATTTCTGAAAACTTCTACGTATTTTTAAATGTGTTCGTAACTATATAAATATGTAGCACTTATAGTCTATCCACCTATCTGTCTGTCCGAGTATAACTATGAAAATAGTACTCGGTCAAATGGTTTGAATTTTAAAATATATAATTGTTGCATAATTTTGTCGTGTCATTGCAAATTTTATGAGCATCGGATATATAGTTTAATTATAAGGACAGTCAAAAATATTCCGTTACATAACGCCAATGAGAAGAATACCTTCAAATGCATTTTAAACATGTTACACTTTTTGTACATGTTAGTTTTTTTTTCTTTTAATTATGCATTTTCGTGTTGAACTATATTTAGTACACTAAGATATCTTTGTACAATGTAGATAAAATAATATACAAGGCCATGCAAAGAATAGCATACAAGGCCTTCTATGGATGATAATCTCTGAAACAATGATCTCAGTAGATTTAAGTGTGTATAACAACAAATTACAAATTGTAATTAAATAACAGCCAATTAGTATCGTGCAAATAAATAGTGGGTTGTATAAAAGTATTCAAGTATGATTCCATTTATAATTTCTTGAAAGTGAAATTTAAATCTGTTATGCGTTTTCAAAGTATTACAAGAAGTTAAAATTAATTTGTGAATTATGTTTGTCTGTCCATCTGATCCTCTGTCTTTCCGAACTTGCTTTAATATTGTTGGATTGATCTGTAATTTATATATTTTATTGAGATTTACTATGTCCTGTTCGTTATTGAAAATAAAGTGCATAAAGCTTGTGGGTCATTCCATGTCAAATCAACCAAAAAAATTCAATATTCAACCTGACCATTTTCGATTTCAATGAAACTGCTAGTGATCATTCTTTATGATGATATAAATTAGAGCATATTTTTATTTTTTGTTTATCACTTTAAATTTTTATACAATTATTTAAATTTTGAAAAATCATCATTTTTTGACTTGCATAAATATTTTCAATTTTGAATTTCTCAAGTTCTATCAAACATAGAAAATTTTATGACCACTCATTTCAAAAAGGAGTTTATAAGGCTTAATTTTATATGCAAGTCGACTATGTATAATTAAAATAAATAAAAAATTTGAATTTTAAATTTGAAAATTTTTTAGACATTTTTAAAAATTTTGAAAAAATTGTATGTTTGTTGTAATATTATAAGCTTTAAATTCTGAAATTTTTAGAGTGGGATCTCAATGGGATCAAGAGTTATGAAATAAAAGCTGAAAATTACCATACAAATCATAAATAAATAATAAAATAGACAGAATTAAATTGCTATTTTATTGGTAATTTTTGCTTTTATTTAATAACTCCTGATCCCATTGAGATCCACTCTAAAAATTTCAGAATTTAAAAATTATAATATTACAAAAACAAAAAAAAATTCAAAAATTTTAAAAATGACTATCTAAAAAATTTTCACATTTAAAATTTTAAAAAATTTTATTTTAATTCTACATAGTCGATTTGCATATCAAATTAAACCTTATAAACTTCTCTTTGAAATGAGTGGTCATAAAATTTTCTATGTTTGATAAAACTTGAGAAATTGAAAATTGAAAATATTTATGCAAGTCAAAAAATGATGATTTTTTAAAATTTAAATAATTGTATAAAAATTTAAAGTGATAAACAAAAAATAAAAATATGCTCTAATTTATATCATCATAGAGCTCTAGCAGTTTCATTGAAATCGGAAATGGTCAGGTTGAGTCACTGGTTGATTTGGCATGGAATGACCCTTGTAGTTTATTTGCTGAGACACTTAAAACAATTTTATTACATTATCGTTCATGGGAAATTATAATTTTTCAACTTTGTAGCACCTATAATCGTTACCTGGTCCATCTACCTGTTTGTCGGTCTGTTCACATATAATAACGCAAAAACTACCTAGCTGAATGATTTGAAATTAAATATATAAAACTGTCGCAAAATTTTATTGCATCATTTCAGATTTCATGAAAATCCAATCACAACTTAATAAAAGTTTTCTCCAATCTATCAAATCCTATCATTTTTAAATAATTCAATCATATTCCATGATAGATGTTGATTCCAGATTGCTATGGTGATTATGCCCCAGTTAAGAAGTATTAATATTATCTGTATAACTGATATCATATCTGTATAATTGAATTTAATATGTAAAATCGTTATAAATTTTGTACCCATGCATTTTTGCACAGGAGTGCAGCAACTCCTTACACCTAGATCTAAATATATTTTAAACTTCGTTATAGTAAGAACGAACCTCATTTGATAGGTTTGACATGCAATTTTTGACTTGTTTATTCATTTATAAATTTATGTAATTTGAAAACCTTGGATTGCTGTTGGTATAAAGTTAAATTATACTCACAAGGAAGGTCTCCATTGGGGGCATACTCAGAATTTTTTGAAAAAAATACGAATTAAACTACTCATGTAGGTAATAAAGGATCAGTGAAAATTAGCGGCGGAATTTCATTATTAGATATGTAAAAAAATAAAATTGTTTGGAATAATTGGCGTGAAAAGCTGAAAGCTACGCGGGATTTGGCAAGCAGTGCATTTCCTCGCTAAAAGCAGACGATTTTAACGAATCTGAAAATTGATTTTAATTGACTTCACTGTTAAAAATCTGCAGCATTTACTGCAACGTCACTCCACTACTTTTATAGAATATCTTTCTTCTGACCAATGAGAATGCTCCATAGCACGGTGAATTGACCGTGTCATACACAGTTAAAAATCTGCTGCATTTTGTTGCAACGCACTCCACCGCTTGTATTAATATCTCTATTCCAACCAATGAGAAAGCTAAATTTCACGGCCAAGTAACCGTTTTCTATACAAGCAAGGGAGGGCGTTGCAACAAAATGCAGCAGATTTTTAACAGTGTATTTTTCAATTTGGAACAATTTTAATCAATTTAAATTGTGTTTTAAATGATAAAATATATTAATTTAATTTTGTTATAAGTACATATAAACGTATATGACAAAATTACACTTAGGGTAAAGTAAAAATGCAAAACTAAAATTACTTAAACTAAACTTATTTAAATAAATTGAACATAGAAAGTTTTTTCTTTAAAAAGTATTCGAAGCGTAAAAGCGTATTTTTCAAAATTTCGTTTTTTCGCCAACCGGAGATAAATCGCCAAATACACGAAATTTTTATTATTTTTTTGCGGACGTTATAAGGAGGTTCCGCCGAAATGTTTTTTATAAACATATAATAACTATATGAAAAGAACATTCTGTAATTTTTTCAGATTTTTCTGAGTATGCCCATATGGAGACCTTCCTTGTCAGTGTGGTAAAAAGCAGTCATTAGAAGAGCTGACGTTGAGGCTCCTGATCTGCAGATTTACTAGTTTATTTACCGTTATTCATGTATCTTTATGAAATTGTGCCTCGTGTATCATTAAAAAATATTTCAACAACTAAAAATGCAAATTTGGTTTTAGCCCAGTGCTAGGGAGATGAATTCGGAATTAATTAGGGGAAAACTGGAAATTGTTTTAATCCTTTCAGTTTTGGTCTAGAATGATATAAGCTATGTTTTTCTCCCGTCATACTAGGTAAGCGTTAGGAAAAATGTATATATTTATAGTAAAAAAATATGTATAGTAAAATGACTGTTTAAATCTGGTTGTTTTATTTATTTCTGTATTTATAAAATTCAATAGTATCAATTTTGACTTTTATATTTTCCATTTGCAGATAAGTATAAATTGGTGCAAGAATTCAAAATTTAATTTAGTTTCATTCAAGCCTCCTCCCACAAAATTTGATAGAATACAGCCTGTAAATAACATAAAGTTAAAAATTACTCATACAAGTAACATGTAAGTATACAAAAAAATTTCTATTATTTTGTTCTTTGTGTAAAGAAGTTTTGAAACTATTCATTAGTATTAATTTTAAATTGTTTTCTAATGTTTAATTGTATCATTCTTGTTTATCAAGAAAAAACCTTTTTTTTTTTCTTCTGTATATGTGAATCGGTGTATATTTCATGTTTTATTCAATGTTAATCAGTACGCTTTGTTATCTACAGGGTAATTCAAAATAACTTAATCAAAATGAAAGAACAAAGCAGGCATGCAAAAAGAATACAGGAACATGGGGTTGCGAATGCCATCTGGACTGGGGATGCTAGAGCGGGTTACAAATTATGTAATTAATACAAGAATTAACAAAAATTATTTTATATAATTTTATTTACACTGTATTACACATTGCATATTTACAACCAATCACTACTACAGGAGATGCTCAGAATTTTTATCAGATGCCTGGAGATATGCATTGCATTAAGGCTGCATTGACTGGCACACCTTCTCAATTTTATCTCACAATCTGGCAAAGTCTGAGAGCTAATGTATCAACAGGTTGTGTATGTACAGTGTCTCACAAAAGTGATGGGACACTTGAGCTTTATAAAAAGAAACTGCAATAAAATAAACAAACAAACATGTGCAAAAATTTTTTGGGTGTGTTTCATATTTAAAGTTAGTAACAATTATTACATAACATACATTTAGTCAAAATATTAAAATATTAATTTAGTAAAAATACAATTGTTCAGAACAGAGCAAAAAATGGCTCACATAAGTGATGGGACACTTACTCTTCCATCAAATATTTATCCAAAAATTTTACTTTTTAATAAGGTTTAAATATTTTGTTGGATTTCCTTTTACTTTTAAAACATGATTTAATCTTTTTGGGATGGATTCGACTAATTTTTTTGTGATTTCTGGAGTGATTTTACCCCATTCTTCTTGAAGCACCGATTTTAGTTGTTGTTTTGAAGAAATGGTGTGTTTGCGAATTCTTGATTCCAATTCTTGCCAAATATTCTCTATGGGATTTAAGTCTGGAGATTGTGGTGGTGTTTTTATTATTTCAGGACAGTTATATAGCAGACAGAGTCTAACATTCAGAGCAGTGTGCTTGGGGTCATTGTCCTGGTAGAATTTAAAACCGTTATGAAGGTTCAATTTTCGTGCTGAAGATTTCAAATTTTGCTTTAAAATATCAATATACTTGTACTGATCCATTATACTGTCAATAAAAACAAGATTACCAACTCCAGCGGACGACATACACCCCCATACCATAACTCCTCCTCCACCATGTTTTACTGTTGGTACCAAGTTCTGTTAGCGAAATTCTTCCCTGGATTTTCTCCACACCAAGATTCTACCGTCAGAACCAAATATATTAAATTTACTCTCATCAGCAAATATAACTTTATTCCAATAATCAGAATTCTTATTTATATTGGATTTTGCGAAAGCTTGTCTGAGTTTTCTATTCTTTTCACTTACGAAGAATTTTTTCCTGGCTACTCTACCGTGATATCCAGCAGATCAAATTACCCTTCTAATAGTCTCAGGATTAACAATTATTCCATATAATGCTTGTAAATCAGCAGCAACTTTTGAAGCACTATTTCTTAGATTTTTTTTTTTATATTTCGAACGATAATTCGCTTTATTCCATTGGATAGCGTTGATGGTCGGCCAGGTCTTCTTTTATCCTGAATCATATGATTCTTTTTATATCATTTAATAATAATGAAAACTGTTGAATGACTCAAGTTAACTGTTTCAGCAGTTTTTCTAATAGATTTTCCACGTTCAATATGCAAATTAATAACTAATTTTCGAATTTCAGGCGAAATTTCTTTTCGTTTAGCATTCATGGCTACACAGAGCTAAAAAACACAAAAATTCCAAAACAAACTGGAGAGAAATACTGCAGACGATTTTATAAATTATTGCCAATTGCTTTTAAGTAAAAATTAAACCCCAAAAAATATTTTTATTGCTTATTTCAGACGATTTTTGTTGCATATATAATGGTGTCCCATCACTTATGTGAGCTATTTTTTGCTCCATTCTAAACATTTGTATTTTTATTAAATTAATATTTTAATATTTTGACAAAATGTATGTTATGTAATATTTACTAAATTTAAGTATGAAACACACCCACAAAAAAATTTGTACATGTTTTATTTGATTAGTTTCCTTTTGTAAAGCACAAATGTCCCATCACTTATGTGAGACACTGTATGTAATTTGATAACTGTTGTAGACATATCGGACTTTGCTTTAAATTTTATATATAAGGTGCTTCCATGATTAGTTTTGGGATTTCATTGGTTAAGTGTATATGGGGGGGGGGAGACTACCTAGAATGCTATCCTTTGAAAAACTTATGAAATGGTAACTATTCATCTCCCAGACAAACTGTGAGTGAGCGTGCTAAAAATCACTTTTGATATCTAAATAAAATAAAACTGTACTACGTGCAGATGACTTCATCACTTTCGATCGTCAAGTAAGCAAAAAAACACGATTCATTTTCAAAACAGTCTTTACACATCTTAGCGTGATATTCACCACACATTGCTCTAGAACAGGGCTGTCCAACGCGGCGCCCTTTGCAGATTTTTTTGGCGCCCTTTTGAAGATTTCCTGTTATCATACTTTTTAGCAGTAAAATTTCTTATAAAGAATCTTTTCTTAAAAATCATTCTTATTTTCATGAAAGATATTTTCAAAACCTGCGAAAATATATTAAGCCAGAAACATACTTTGAAAATTTAATCATGCATATTTTGAGGATTTCTTGTTATTGTTTAATGTTTATAAAGTGTAATTAAGATGGTTAAATTTTATAATATTCTGAAATAGCTATTTTTAAATATTTAAGAAGTAACATAAAAATAAACCTTTTTCACTCCCCCCGCCGCGCGCCCCTTTACAGACAAATTTGCATGTGCATTAAATTTCAGCTTTTTTTTATGTTGCTGTTGTCACAGTGATTTGCTGTTTTATACGAGGGATAAAGAAGCTCAATTTTTCCTTCTTGATTTTTTGAAATTTTATCCTTTTTTTTCAGTTTACTTAGAAAAATTGTTAAAACATTGCAAAATGATTTCCATCTATAAAAGCACTTCCAGACTATCTCCCTGGAACCAGCTATATGAACTGATCGCCATCATACTTGTTACTTATCCATCATACGTAGTATAGGGTAAGTCTTGCAATCGTTTTGAAAAAAAAAAAAAAAAAAAAAAAAAAAAAAAAAAAAATGACGGATTTACACGTTTTAGATAGTGGAGATTCCGAAAAACATATTTAAAGAAAAAAATTTTGCCGTTCGTCTGTCTGTAAACGCCTCTATCTCCCGAACGAATTGAGATAGAGACTTAAAATGTTGTATGTGGTTAGTATGTAAGAATTGGACGAAGCTTATTTAATATCAGCAACCTCGATTATCCGCAACTATTTTTTTCGGACTCTCGAAAAATGCGTTCTGATGAAAGGTATATAAAAATTTTCGAATTTTTTTGTTCTAAGGAATGGACGTAAAAGGCAATAAAATAACACACATTTTGCATATAGAACGAAGTCGATCGGATTATTAGTTGCCGAGATATTTGTAATCTTGTTTTCCACATTCTTCGATTTTTCATGACCCTATATTTCATTCAAATTTCAATTCAGAAGTATATTTTTATTGGAAATGAGATGCTTAATCCGACGCAGTTATTTGTTAGTTAATAGAATTATTATTTTTGGAATTATAAGGATGTTTCTTTTACGCAGTTCGGTACTACTTGAGTAGTTTGGCGTTTTATATAATTTGACGAAATTGGTAATCAGCAGTTCTTTAATAGAGCATTACTATGTATATTAACAATATTTAAATTTTGTTTATGAATTGTAATGCATTGTATAAATAGTTTTCACATGTTTTATTTTCATATACATATCCATCATGGGTAAGTATTACGGTGGCCTCCAACGACTAGTTTTTCTTATCGTACATAAAAAGTGAATTAATTTTATTTTTATAAAATTAATTCATGCTTTCAAAATGAGTCAAAACGTATTTTAGCTCATAAAAGAAACCTACAATATCATTGATCTCCATGTTTATTTATTTTTATTTTTTGTTATTATTTTTATTATAGGCATGTTTAAAATGTTTGGTACCTTACGTTAAAAACATTTTTGTGTAGGACCTTACGTACAAAAATGTATAATTTGAAATTTAATACATGCGATTTCAAAACCACGGGTGCCTTTTGTCTACTGCCTTAAGATTCATTCCCACATCATTAAGATGTGCAAGTGCATGCATACCAGTAAAACTGTGCAATAATACTGCCGCATGTTTTCAGTCTTATGAAAAATGGCGCCCTTCATTGAATACCAAAAGCTGAGGTGCGCCCCTGCTTACGAAAAGGTTGGACAGCCCTGCTCTAGAACATGTTAGACAAAAAATGCACGTCATTCTATGCAAATTATATGGGCAAAATGCACAAATTTTCCTTTTTTTACATTGAGATTGTTCTGGTTGTTGAATGTTCATATCCAATTTCAAAAGTTCATTTATAATTGTCCTTGTTGGTCGGGGCAAAGTTGATGTTTTAAAACGATTCTTCATCCATGGAGCAAGAAGTTCCTCACTTAGCTTTATCACAAACTTTTTTCTGGATAATGCTTTTTTTTTTTTTTTTTTTTTTTTTTTTTTTGTGCCATATTATGGACATATATAACATGTGCATTCACTAAACTAATATTTATCATATCATAAAACACTCAGAGGCCATCGGTATGTTTTCCTGCTACGTGACATGTTATTACACATCTGATCCAAAGTGTCGACGGCTCCTTTTGTAGAATTATAAAATTCTATTATTTCTGGTTTCTTAATTTCTTTATTAACGTTTGGGTTTTCGTGAAGAGTAGACAGTAGAATAACACATTTATTTGGTTTAGTTTTATACGACAAAAGAGTTTCGGCTTGGTCAAAGCAATACATTGAAGTTCCAATCCTTCGAGAACGCAACTGTAAGAGTTCAGGAGGAATTTCTTTTTTATTTTTCCGAACAGTCCGCACAACCATTAATTTCATTGAACTCGTTAGTAGTTTTTCAGCTAAGGGTATCGATGTAAACCATTGTCCATTGTAATATTTCTATTTGTCTTTTGAATATTTCTTGTTAGCTCTTCGACGAAATAAGATGCTAGAAGAATACCTTTAGTTTGTGTATTCGAACCCAAATAAGGTATTGCATTGATCATATAGTTCATTCCAACTTCGCACGTCATTACTATTTTAATGCCATATTTTGCAGGCTTATTCGGTATGTACATTCTAAATGGACATCTTCCTCGAAAAGCTACTAATTGTTCATCAATAGTAACATAAGATCCTGGTTTATAAGAATCCATACAACACTTAATAAATTCTTCTCAAATCTCTCTGATAGGTGCAAATTTATCTTTTTCTCTTCTTTCAGCACTTGTTTCTTTTGCATCAAATCGTAGGCAGTTCACCAAAAAACGAAATCTCGTCTCACTCATTCCTGCTTTGTACCACTGACCACATAATGTTGTATCAAACAACTTATGTGTTGCTAAATGATTATTTTTCATAGCTGCTGATAGAACAAGTAATCCTAGTAAGGCTTTAATTTCTTCAACACAAGTTTCCGATACTGTATTTTTTTTTCTCAGCATAAAGATTTTTTTTCTTCTAATTTCAGAATTAGTATGAAAAACAATTATTTCCAGCATTTGAGGGGTAAAAAATTGACTAAATGTTTCAATAGGTGTGTAAAGCTCTTTTGCTGAGTCCTTTGGACCTTGAATGAAATGAATATTTCTAGCTGCTGTCCTTGTCTTACTTGATTTAGGAACAGATGACCATTTTGATTTATCTTTACCAGTGAGCTGAATTTTACCAAGATAAATAATAGATTTATCACATGACTCGAAAAATTTCGGAATATTTTCAACCCATTCACTTTTCTTTGATAAAACGCGATTTTCAATTTTAGCTTTATAATTTGTCATACATTCATCTTCCTGGACTTGTTCTTCATATCATTTTTCCTTCATCTTTATTGTCAAAAGAAATTTCATGATTTTCATCTCTATCGCTGTCTGTAATTTCCTCATTTTCAACTTCTATAAAATCTTCATTTTCTGATTCTTCCTCCGAAATAGAATTTTCTTCATCGCTTAATTCTTTTAATAGTTTCCGGATAGCCTCAGGTCTACCTCAAAAATTTTTTCCAGCAAAACGTTTCAACATGACAAAGCAGCAAATGGAAGAAAAAAACTAAGTCAGATTCTGAAAAGCAAACGTTAGCACTAACCATTCGTCTGGGAGACGAACATTTTTCTAAAAACATCACATGCAGAAATATTTCTGGAAGAAGTGAATAGCCTTGTGTGAAGGTACCAAGGTCAAATGAAGGTACTGTATGGCGCATCCCATTTCCTGTTTTAGAGGAGGCAGGTCAAGGGCGTTTCTTATAGGCTTCATCCAGGAGACGAATAGGTAGCATTCTAGGGTTAATTTAGATAAATGTGTTTTTCATGCTAAATTATCAGATTTGCTTCAAATTTAGTGCACTAATTTATTCTGATTAGACACTTTTCTTATTAGATTCGGAAGTTCTTCAGTTAAATATAAAGGAGGATGATGGTATTCAGGGACAGTCCTCCTTAGTTAAGATAAATAAGGTTTTTATACAATTATTTGATTTGTTTTAAATTTAGTACATCTTTTTATTCTGATAAGGCGCTTTCCAATTATACTTGTAGGTTCATTGGTGAAGTTTAAAGGGTGAGAAAAGGGGGTTAACACTCATTAAATTAATTACTGTTTTCTTCAAAATGAGTGAGTTCTGTTTTATAATTAATAAACATTCATAAGAGTTTAATATACAGTTAGTGTGAATAGCCTGTGAACTCAATGTCATCAAATTTAACTGGACACTTTTTTTGTTACCAAATCTTCTTGCGATGAACTTATGTTTTGTAAGCAAGTCCTTTTTTAAAAAAAGCTTTATAAGAAGAAATTTACTGAAGATAAATATAGTGATTGTGATGGCCATGTGATTGGTCGACCTCGACCAATCTAATACTAGGAAAAGGTGGTTGCTGATGTGTTGGACTTGTCATCTGAAATTATGCACATCAAGTCTCTCAATTTGATTAGATCAAGTTTTCATGGAAGTACCTTCTACTAGTCCTAGATGGAATTTGCTACTCTTAAGTTTCTACAAAATTATTTTATTATATTTGTTGTTACATTTGCTCTTTCATTTTGGCCACATTATTTAATAACCCTGTATAGGTATAGACTTTCACTGAGACTTAATTGCTACCAACCTATTAGACCAGGGTAGAAATTTGAGTTAATGCACTGATATAATTTTGAATTTAAAAAATTAAGATTTTAATTTACTTTCATACTTAATTACTTTTGCTTATTGCAGGAAGGTGTATACAAAATTTGTCCGTTGACTGATTCAATTTTGGCATACAATAATTTACTGCAATGATCTGATAAAAGATGCATGACAGCATATTTAAATTCTATCTACATAAGAAATTTTTAAGACTTGAATAGTTTCAATATAGAAATACTTTTACTAATAAACTTTTGAAAAATTGATATTCTAAGCTGATATTTATTTTTCTTAGCTCATTTTAATTTTACTTTTTTTATTCTTAAATTGTAAAACAACTTTTAGGCACTTTTTATTTTTATTTTTTTTTTTTGAGGGGGGGGGGGGATTGAGTACAACTTTTGGAAATTCCTTTTAACTTGTGGGATGGGTATCATAGCAATAAGAATTGAAAAATAAATATTTAAAATTTTTAATTCCTGCGAAAAACTGGATGAAAATAAGCATAGGATATTTTTGTTTCAGCACATCAGAGGTCTGGTAACTGATTGCACCAGTGTTTCCTGGAGGCTGGTGCCTGTAGCTAATCCTTGCTTTCTATTTGTAGTCCTGTTCAAATTATTAACAGAATTTGTTAACACTTTCTAACAAAGTTGAAAAATGTGTATACATTTGGTTTGTTTGGCCATCTGTCCACATTTAACTCATGTATGATTTTATGCAATTGATAAATTGCATGGGCCACAAAGACATGTTCGGTATTGTATATGAAGCCATGTCTATGCTTCTTTATAATGTTTTTTTCTTGAGATTTTTTTTTTTTTTTTTTTTTTTTTTTTTTTTGTCATGATAGTACAATAGTATTTTTAAAAAACATTAATTGTAACTTTAGGCAGAATTTAGTCAGTATATGAACAACTGTGTAACTATGTGTAACAGCATGCCTGTGTATATGAGTACAGTAGACTTGCAATTTTACGACCCCCGATTTAGCGACCATTGGATGAGGTTCCAACGATTTTCCAATACTTACAATGTTTTTCCTCAATCGTTTTAACAACCCACAAATTATCCAAATCTTGATTTTAATGACCTTTTCACATCCTTTAGACGTTAAAAATCTAGAAGCAGTAAATAATCTAACATATAGATTAAGGTGTTATACAGTGTTTAAAAAAATATATTGAATAAATTAGTCAATGGTATTCTAATCAATGTACAAGTAAAGAAAATTCACAAAATGAATTCTTGGTATCTGTTCAGGTTATAGAGCAAATAATTCTCTGCTGGCGGTTTCCCAGGACACAGTTTTGTTTCCATTCTACAGAACCAAACTTGAGAATTTGAAACAACTACCCAGGGGTTGAAAAAACAGAACACCAAAACTGAAGATTCCAATCATCTAATATGCAAACATTATGAAAACATGTTTGGCTGCAAAATCTTACACTTGAAGATTATGTTGACACTGACTTTTAAACTTTTGACTGAGTTTAAAACTGAGAAAACATTTTCAAAAGATGATTTTTAATCTGCAGCCTTCTCAATTTTGATTGGACATTCCAAATAATTCTTTCCCAAGGAAATTGACAAAGTTCCATATATGCAACCAACATTTAAAAAAAAACTGAGTATGTCATCAAGTTGTATGGAACATTTACATCAAGCTATATGGAAGGAAAGGAAATTCTAATGACTACTTTAAGAAATTTCCAACTACCATTTTTTTTTTTTTTTTTTAAATAGCATAACATGAATATTCAAAAAATATTAACTAATCTTTTTTGTGTGTGTGTGTGTAAAATGTTGTAAAATTATTTCATAATTTTTAACCAATTTAAAAATTTAAACTAAATACTACAAATATATTTTTTAAATGTATAATTCAGTAGTTTTTACTACATTAGAATGCTAGGTATTTTTGAAGTGCAATAAGATCAACCAATATCAGCAACATTTAATGACCATTCGATTTAGCATCCTGTTTGCCAAGGTCTCGTGAAGGTTCTTGAACCGAAAGTCTACTGTAACACATTTTCTATTTTAAACAAATTTTGTGGCATGAAATATTGTTATGAGAGGGTATTTAGGGTGAATATTTAAATTCTATATACAGAATATATTTTTCGCTGAGAAAATTAATCTTAAAATAATTTTAATCGGGGTTGGCAAGTTTTGGACAGTGTGCAGTATAAACCATCATGTCAAAAACCTCGTCAGAAACCTCAAATACTACATTGATCTATAAAATTTGACATTCTGTCACACATATGCAATATTAGATGTAATAATAAACATTCACTATTACTGTATTGTATATTATCATTTCCGGGAAAAAAAGTAAAAAAAAATCTGTCATAAATCCAAAAATTTGGCCTGCCTCCCAACTTGCTCAACTCGCAATGCTTCTGCTATCAAGCTCTGCTAGCTCAGAATCAACTGAGAGAGTATTTTCTAACTTTGGCTTAATACACTCTAAACTCAGAATTCGATTGGGTGAAAATAAATGTGCTAAATTGGTTATGTGCTATAGGATGCTGCTGCTGATCCAGATTATTAACTGTACAAAATCATTTTCTTCGGTTTGAACATTCTAAAAAACAAATGTTTTATTGCAATTAATTTTTTTTTGCAAATTTTAAATTACAGTAAATAATGTTAAATAAAAAATTACTTAAATCATTAAGACTTATTCAATGTTTCCTTCTTGTTCTTATAATGTTTTAAAGAGCATTATATGTTTTTGATGGTTTAAGCCAGTTTTTTGACAGTTTAAACCAGTTTTTGATGCTTGTCATGTCAAAAACGCATTTGACGCCAAAAACCCAACCCTGATTTTAATGTTATCAACCATTTTCTACTTTATACTTTCTGCATTAACCTAATATTGCATAGTTTATTTAAAACTTGTGACCATTTATCATTAAAAGTATTTTTAATTTTTCTTTTTTTTCCTCCTTATAGGAGCAATAAGTCTGTGGGCACCATGTTATCCGAGAAAGAAGAATCAAATTTTGACTTTGAAGGGAAGGTGCTTGTAGCTCGTGCAAGAAGTTTGGGTACTGATAAGTCAACAGATAATCCTGAAGAAGACTTGAGACCAGATGATCATAGAAATATTTCTCCTACTCCTAAAGAATCATCTGAAAATAGTGTTAAAAATTCTGCAGCTCCTATTACTCCAAATAAAGAACAGCCTGATCTTGGCAAAAATAGGAACCGTAATTCTAATCCTTCTGTATCCACTACACCTGTGGAACCTCAGCCTCAGAAAAAGCTTAATACTGATAAATCTGATAGCACATCTGTGATAAATAGGAAATTTTCATTTAAAAACAATTATTTGAAATTTAATAGGCCTCGTACATTATTTTCTTCTCTTAAACAGCAAGACAAATCTAGGGATGAAATGCTGAGGAAAGTTAAATTACCTGATGCAGATAAGGAGCCTTTTAAGCAGCCAATACTCTCTCCCATTTCATTCCCTAATCAAAGTGCAATTCAGCAAACCTCTGTACCTAAGCCTAATAACATTCACACTGTGCAAGCTGTGAAAACATTAGTTCAAACCACTAATGGTAATATCGATAAATGTGATAAAATAGCAAATTTAGTGACTAGAAAACATCCTCAAGTGAATGGAATAAAATTGAATGAAAACCACCTCAAACCAGAGTATATTAATGCTATTGTTAGTTCCTGCATAGATGGAAGGAAACATCCAAAGGGTAATTATTTTATTCTTTTATATAATTCAGCTTGTTTTTTACATTTGTAAACCTCTTTGAAGGATGCTGATGCACTAATGGCATTGCCCTAATTGGCACCCGAATTTTTGAATGAAAGTTTACTTTTATTAAGTACCTGGAAAGATATTTGTTTACACCATAAATTTTCTCTTAAATATTGGTTTCAATCAATTATTTTAACATTTTATGAATATAATAAACTCCTTTAAAACTACAACCCTAAAATCTGTACATATTTAAACGATGAGACGTTCAGATATAGGGACAAAATTTGACTGTTTTTAGTTTTATACAAATTCCATATATATTTTAATTTATAATTTTTGTTAATATTATTGAATTCATGTTTTTTCACAAAGAAAGAATAAATCTATCTGAAAAAAAACCATGATATTTCTGGTAATCGCAATCTTTTTGCCAAATATTTTTTTGCATTAATCAAGCTTTGTTGATTATTAATTCCGGCTAAACCTGAAACAAAACTTCCTTATTTTAAGATTTTATTTTTATGTGAATTAGTAGTACAGTAGAACCCCGAAAATCCGGATCGGGTTTTTCGCTTTTTTTTTCAAGTTTGAGAAGCGATTGGCTAATTTCTTTAACATTAACTTGTTGCGTCGTCGTATTCTGAATAATAAAACAAAAACTTTTTCACCAATTGCTTCTCAAAGTTGAAAAAAAAATGAAAAAACCGATCTGGATTATCGGGGTTCTACTGTATATCTTTAGAAGCAAATTCCATTGAATAATTTAGGAAAAATGCATCTCATTTTTATAATGAATATTTCATTATACATTATTGATTACTTACTTGACCTTTTGCTTTTAACATTTCAATCATTTAAAGAAAATATGTAAATTTTTATTATTTTAGTTTATTTTTTTATTTAATTATTTAAATATTTTTACTATATTGTAAACATTCACTATTATTTTGATTATATTATTTATTACATTAAAATTAATGTTTAAAAAATGTAAACAAAGCAATGACCAGAAATTTGCAAAATTCTAAAATCCACGCAATCTCTGTTCCCAAGCTGTGCGGATTTGAAAGAGTTTACTGTATAAATATTTTGCTCTTGAAAGTATTAACTTATAATTATGTTTGTATGTGGCAGTCAAATCTTGTTATTCATCTTTCACAAGCATCCTGTTGACATAAAAATGGAAAATACAGTAAAACCTCTAAATAACGGACAGCTCGGGAATGCAGAAATTGTCCGCTATTCGGAGGTGTCCGCTATTGGGAAAACCTCAAATATTCAAAAATCGCTAAGAAATGCTTAATGTTTCATTAATTGACTTTTATATTCCTAAATCATATATTATATGATTAATCAGAAATTAAAATTATTTTTAAGCGATAAAACTGAAATAAAATTGTGCACACTTTTATCTACTATTTATTACATTCTTATGAAAAAATCTGCTACAAAAGTTTACTTTTGCTTGCAATTATTATATATAATTTGTTTTTCAATGTGACGTTATTGGACTCTATAGAATTCCGGGCGGGGAGGAGGGATTGCACTTTTTGTCTATTAAAAGCATAAAATTTTAAAATCTTCAGGGGTACATTGCAATGCTGAAGGAGATGTCCCTCAAGGGCAACCCTGAATTCACACTAAATGTGTGTGTGGGGGGGGGGGGGATTTCCCCTAGCCACCCTCTACATTTATTTGTGATCACCAAATTTGTGACACATTGCTCTGATAAATTTAATGGCCTTTTTACTCTTTTTTCGGGGTTTTTTTCTGGATAATTTTTTTTTCTCCAGAATCCTTTCATTCTTTTACATTCTTTATCGCCGAAAATAGTGTCCGCTATTCGGAATGTCCGTTATTCAGAGGTAAAACATACAAAAATGTAGGTTTTGGGAGTGGGGATTGGAAAACTGTCCGTTAAATAGAGGTGTCCACTATTCGGGAGTGTCCGTTATGGAGGTTTTACTGTATATGTATTCCTGAGAGAAATACACAGGGTTGCTACACTACCTGGAGAACCTGGAAAAGTCTGGGAAATTAGCCAAATTAGTCAGGCAAAAGTCAGGGAATTTCAATATTTTTTCTTAAAACCTGGAAAAGTCAGGGAATTTGAACTTTCATTGTGATCTCTAAGAGAGTTCGATCGTTATGTGGCCAGAAGTGAGAATCTTCCATGATTTGGCAAACTGCATGCTTTAAAAATAGAGGGAAAATCTCTCTTTTTTTTTTCTGAAAATTTCCTCTTTCATCCTCCACATTTTTTATTTTTAATACTCATTATTACAGATTTTAAAACTTTTTCCAGCAGTTATTTTCATATAACAATAAGTAATTATCACAAGCATCCATCTCCTCACTCTGTTTTCCCTTTCCTTGTTGAAAATAAATTTTAACTAGACAATTATTTTGGGATATTGTTAACAAAATTAGTATTTGTGAACTCGGTGCACAAATATTTTGTAACAAGTTTGTACAGTTTGTAGGAAACTTTATTTGAAAACTTGCAATCATAAATTATTAAAGAGTATTTCAGTTGTGAACTTCAAAGAAATATTGTTATTGATTTGGGAGGGAAATTGGGATTAGCTGAGAGATTATTATCAACTCTATTAAAAAAATTTTAGTTTTTTAGTAATATATAAAAATTTTTTACCCTGAGCAAGTCCACTACGCCCTATATTGCTAGACTAGAATTTTCTTGAAATACACTTGGAAAAGTCAGGGAATTTCATTCTCCCATATGAGTAGTAACCCTGAATACATTACTTGAATGTTTATTTCTGTGATACAGCTGCCATATATATTTGTCTTGTAAGTTTTGAGTGCATTTGTCAGTTCAAGAGCAACTGCCACACATGAACAGGGTTGGCAAGTTTCTTCCGCAGTGGAAAAAACCATGGAAAAAAACGGCCAGAAGAAATGGAAGAAACTGTTTTTCCTCTAGAATTTACCATATAGTTTCAATTTTGTAAGATATAATAAATATCTTCTTCCTATAATCTTATATAAATTAATTTCGCTGGACCGAAACAAATTTAATTAAGTATATACGCTAAATTAATAATTACATCAGTTTTTTAGCCAAGATCACACACAGCACTTATTTAGAGATCTTTAACCATTGGCTAAATGAAAAGAAATTTTATCGAAAATACATAAAATCAGTAAAATATTATACATTTCAATTTAACCAACATATTTATTTATTATTTAAATTTTTGAAACTAGTAGTAAATAGTAGAGATTCTTGACTAATGGTAGAATGAAACCCATTTAAATAATATTTTAATTTACATCAGTTTTGTTAATGTAAGTAATGTATAGTAATTACTGTATTAGAGATCAACCAAAAATACAGTTTCGTTTTCAGCCCAAAATTAAAGTTTTGCCAAAAATGTGGGAGAAAATACTGCCTGACCAAAACACTTAGTATTCCAAAAATCTTGTTTCTCATTTCGGAAATTTTCAACATTAGTCACTGATTTGAACGGTATCGGCTCAAATGAATGAATGTATTGCAATAAACTTCATTATTTATAATTCAGTCATGAATTATCAATTATGTCATAGAAAATTTTTAGTTTAAACTGCATTAGATTTCATATATTCTTTTGAGAAAGTTCTAGGATAACAAATGATCATTTACAAAAATCATTAGATGAAAAATCAAGGTGTGTATACCTAAAACTAAAATATTTTTTAATTAAATGAAATTCGTATAATTAGAAAATTTTTCTGTGTCATGGATGAATTAATTACGTATTATTGCATATGAAAATAAAGTTTTTGGATTATTAACAGTTGTACATAATTAATAATATACATATATTTTACAATTAATGTATCAGGGCTTGAAATTCAATTTTCCAGCAGAGGGGAGTCTCCCTCCCAATATTTATAAATGGAGGGGAGTTTAGCTGTTTGGGAGGGAGAAAAAAAATCTTTAAAACCTACTCTTATTTTATGAGCTATTTAAAGAATTACACGAATACAGACATGACAAAATACCACTGAAGCAATTTTTATCAACAACTCAGAATAACTATGCAAAATGTTTTTGTTTTTTTAATTTTAAAAAAGAATAAGTCAAGATTTTATATAGTCTATTTTGTTTTCAAATGAATAAATTCCCTCCCTGTGCTAATTACTTTTTTTTTTTTCAGATCTAGCAAACTTAGTTTTTGGTTCAAATTTATTTTAGGTTGAGTGTAGAATGCTGCAAGTTGGGTTCGAGTTAATCTAATTTTTCAAAAGTTAGCTCAATATATAAAATTTCTGATTAAAAATTATACCTATAACAATAAACAGATATGTTTGTGTGTGTTGTTTTCCAAGGAGAAGGTTGCATTTTTTTCTGCGACCCCAAGAGTAATTCTGGGTTATTATTATTATTATTATTATTATTATTTAATTCACATCGCATTTTCGGAAAACTGCGGGAAGAGGGGGTTTTCGCGAGTTACCCCCCCCCCCCTCCCTCTTATACACGATCTTCAGACGAAATCAGCGATTTATCTGCAATATTTTAGTAAAATCGGCAATTTATTGCGATCTTTTGTGGAAATCGACGGTTTTTCCGCGATCTTTTGACGGAATCGGCGTTTTTCCGTGGGGTTTTTTATGAAATCGGCATTTTTTCGACAATTTTTAGACAAAATTTGCATATTTACGCGATCTTTCTCGAAAACAGAGTTTTATCCCCGCGATCTTTTCACGAAATCGGCGTTTTCTCCGTGACCATTTGATGAAATCGGCATTTTTTTTTCAATGATCTTTTGACAAAATATTTTTATGCGATTTTTTATCGAAAACGGCGTTTTTTCCCGCGATCTTTTAACGAAATCGGCGTTATATCTGCAATCTTTAGACAAAATTGACGTTTTCCCGCGGTCTTCAGATATAATCAGCCTTTTATCTGCGACATTTGGTCAAGTTGCCGTTTTTTCCACGATCCGCACAGGAAATTCACGTTTTTCAGCTATCTTTTGAAAAAGTTTGTTTACAAAAACATGGCGAAATCGTCATTTTTTTAACGAAATATTGACGAAATGTGTGCTTTTTCGGAGATCCTTTCACGAAATTTACATTTCTCCGTAATTGTTTTTTCCGTGTGCAAAACGCCAAATTCGCGTTTATTCCGCAATCATTTCACGAAATTCGAGTTTCCTCCGCGATTCTTTTTAAAGAAATTAGCATTTTATCGCGATCTTTTAAGGAAAGTCGAATTTTTTTTTATGGGAGGGGGGGGGGGGGGGGGGGATTTTGCGTTTTCATTTTTTGCGAACGATTGATGAAATTGATTGTGAAAATATGCAATTCAGCTCGGTTCAAAAGCTATGAAAAATCGGTTATTACTGCGGAAATTGGGACATAACTATCCGAGTTTCCGGGCTCATAAATGATGTTTCATAACTTTTGGAATTAAATGCGTTAATTTTTTGTAAAATTCGAAACGGAATTACTCCGTTCTCGCGACGAAAAATCGCATGAAACAATCTAACGCAGGGGGAAAAAATGCAAAATTTGACGATTGGTTCCAGAAAAATATCGTGAATTCCAACGATTTTTCGCAGTAAAAAACTCTTCAAATGTGTCATTCGGTCGACGAAATTATATAAATTTGCAAAAAGATTGTGAGACTTAATAATGGCTTCAAAATGTAAATTATTTTGGGAAAATTCGTGATTTTTTTGGGGCGGGAGCCTCCCGCCTACGATATTCTTTTGGGCGGGATTTCAAAATTTCGGGCGTGAATCCCGCCATCCCGCCCTGAAATTCAAGCCCTGTGTATATTTATGTATATATCAATTACTTTAAAACATACAATTTAATTACTTAAAATTTTTTTGGATGTTATCCTTTACAGCCAAAAAGTAGGAAAGTCACCTAAATTCGGTTTTGGCCTTAAAAACCTGTTTCAGTCTCTCCTTAATATTAAAAAAAAAAAAAAAAAAAAAAAAAAAAAAAATCATTAAAATCTTTATTTTTATTTATTTATTTATTTATTTTTTTTTTTGTACAATGCAACACAGTATAGCAAAAAACTTTTTCAGCAGTAGGATGCTACAATCAGTTTCTCACATTGGATGAAAGCAAAAAATGAAGATTTTTTTTTTTTTTTTTTTTAAGTTCTACACTTCAGGATAGTTTAAAAGCATTTTGACATACCCATAGATATTTTTAGAACACTAGTCTTTTAAAATCAGCAATGAAATATTCATGCTAGATGAATAATTTAAAAAATTACAAATTTATTTACTTACTGTGTTGCACAGTTTAAAATAATACAATTTTATATGAAAATAATATATTTTTCTATGAAAAATAAACAATTTGCAGGTAGTTTCTTTTTTTTATAAATGGAGCAATTAATGAAAAAATCCATCCTTCTAGAGTAGTAAAAACCCATCACCTGAAATTGTCACTTGAAGTGTGAACCTGAAGTTTATTATAAAAAAATAACTTATCTTTGCAAAAATAATATTTTTAATAATTAAATTTCGCAATTTAGATTTCATGTAATTATACTTTAATTCTTTTACATAGTTAATATACTTTAACTTTGAGCATTTGTTTTAGTTTCTGGTGGTTTCTTCCATTTCTTCCACTGTTCTGGAAGAAACCCAACCCTGCACATGAAAAACTGATAGAAGAACTGATAAAACTCATAGACTTTACATTATCAGTCTTTTTCAGTCAGTAGTGTGGTAGTGTTTTAAGAAGGGAAGAAAATAGTGTGTACACATGTCACTAATGCAAGTTTAAACTGTATTCTAGATACATTAAACTTATTTCTTTTGTTTACTTATATAAATTAAAGCTAACTTAATGTGTTTGTACTGTAATTTCAGGTGATTCTTGTAGAAATGAAGCTGAAAGTGAGATTATTTTAGGAATTAAGAAAAGACCTTTTATTGATCCGTATGTATCTCATTTATTCTTTACTTTTATACGGTGGGAGTTAACTGTTGGTATGGTGGAATTACCGATTGTAAAGATGCATGAAATGGGACATTTTTGGATGTGTTAGTTTGAATAATTGTGAAACTACAATAATGTTTTTAGTACATTGTTTCCAGTTAATGAAATATTGCTTAACATTTTAGCCAATTTTTAAGTAATATAAAAATAATTAAGGTACATTGAAATAAGGGTACTAATTTTAGAATAAGTGTTTTTTTGAAGAAAAAATGTTTTTAAAATCTGTATGTCTGTCTAATAATGAAAAAAACCAGTGGAAAAAAAATAAATTTCAACTAAAGTTAATATTTTATGGCATGTACTCTATGTATGCAATTAGGCTTTTTAAAGATTGTATTGCTATATTTTGCAACTAAATGTTTAATTTTATTTGCATAACACTCTGCAACTTTTTCATATTAATATTTTTTAAGTATTTAGTGAAAAATAATTAAAGCAAATTTTTCTTTTAATTGCTTGATGGATTTTTCTTTTGTTTCTGAAGAACAAATTCTAATTTTTTGTCTAGTGCAGCTATTTGGCATGGACAAAATAAGTGTTATTTCATTCTTTGGACTTTGCTTGAGCAGAGACAGCAATCACAATACTCAAATTCATTGCTCATAATGAGAATTGTACTGTTTTTTTAGGTATGTGCCAGATGTAGTATGTGGTGCAATGAAAAATTAAGTTCCAAATTTCTTTTAACTTTATTAATCTGCTGTGCTTCACGCTGTTTTCGCTTTTGGACATTTAAATGTTTATCTTCAGCATTATTTTTTATGTGAATTTAAAATACATATGTCAACTTCTTTTAAAGCTCCCCCCCCCTTTTTTTTTAATTTAAAAATTATATTCCTAAATTATTTTAGTCTGTCCTCCCTACAGTCTTCTCCTCCCCCCCCCCCCCTCAAGAAATCTTTTTTTTTTTTTTTTTTTCCTTTTATCTCCTAAAATAACCAGATGTTTGAAATATTTACAAACAAGCTCATCCGAAAAGCATATTTTAGTAAGAAAGCAGTTAGTGTATTAATAAATGGATAGTATAAGATTTGATTAACTAGGTTTGATCTTTCGTTATAAAATTTTATTCTTCACAAAAATATAAGAAATTTTTTATAAAATAAGGACCAAAGTGAACTTGAATTAAGTACTAGCTCTGTTGTAGATATTAGAAATATGGGAATGAAATTGTTTCTATCATTGGTGCTAATATTTCCTAATTTTATATTTAGTATGTTGCTTTTAATATATACCCATTATTTATCCATAATTATTTATGTGTTTTTGATTTTTTTTTTTTTTTTGCAGGAGCATTTCCTCTACCAAGTTACCTCTAGAAAATTCTTTCTCAAAGATAAGAAAGGACTCATCTAATGTAATGATACATAATGAGGACAATAAAGATAAGCAGTATTGTATGTATCTTGTATTTTTGGTAGTTACTTTTTAATAATAATCATTTAACTCTCTATATCTTGATGAAATTTTAAAGTATCATTAAAGAAAATTCAATGTAAAATTTATTTAATTTGTCTGCAAGCAAAAATTGATTGTGCTTTTGATACATAATTTGCTCAGTCCTAATTAAGGCATGAAAGAGTTCCTTCTAAAGGAGGAATTCAACCTTTTTTAAAGCAATTTTGGACATTCTCTGGATTCATGCAAACAAAATCTTGGAAGGGCAATAGTGTAGGGTGTGCCTGGGGGAAAAATTTTGTTAAATATTCCAACCCTTGAAATTTGTTCTTGAATTGTTGTGCAAAAGAGACATAAAATGAAAGATGTACAATCATATAAGCATCTGAAAGTCATGTAAATGAAGTTGTTCAAAGTGTCTTTCAAAAATGAATTTTTTTAGACTTTAAAAATTCAAAGTAAAAGGAAGTTTCTTTTTGGAGTAGAATATTTTTTATATTATTTATACAATACATTTGAGTAATTTCTCTGATAACTTGTTCGGAGAGTATTTCTGAAGCAAAAATCAGGAGGATTTTTTTAAGCAGTACAAGGAGGAATTAAACTGCTAAGCCATTCAGAATAATGTTTTGTTTAGGACATTTTGATTCTATTTTACATAAGTTGTTCAGATATGTTTAAATTTACACCTTTTTAGCATTGTTAATACTTTCTAAGTTAACATAACAATCAGATGTACAGTTACATTCAATTTTATTGTATATGTAGGTAGCTATTAAAGACACTTAAATTATTAGAGTTTGGCTCTACTGTATAGCTGGAAAAAATTTTCTTCCTTTTTTCTCATTTCCAATTGTTATGCCTCTATTTAGAAAGCACAGTGGAACAGTCGAAGCTGAATATTTTTTGACAGGGTTATTTTTTCAACCATTTACTCTACCTTTTATATTATTAAAAAATGCTATACAAAAATTTGAAACTGCAGAACAGTTCTGTTGCAGATAGAATTGCACTGCTAGTCTTGAAACGGTTTTCATCGCTTAAAAGAAAACCCATCTTTAATATCTTTTCTTTTATATTTTCATTAAAAAAAAAAAAACATTTATTAAGACTATTCTTATAAGATTTGTGAGGTTTTCATATAAGTACTTTTTGTAAATTAATCTATTTTTGTAAATATTTTGCTAACTGTCCTTGTATTAAATCATTTTCAATTTAAAGAAATTCTAAAAATCAAACTATTACATTATATATATATATATATATATATATATATATATATTGGATTTTAACATAAATAATTATGTAGGTGAAGCAATTTTTGCATTCCAAATTCAGATTATAAAGGATTAAGTTGGTGAAAAAAGGGCGATTTAATGTTAAAAGAATAGATGTTTTGGAAGAAGTTTTCTTTTTATCAGACTTATTGAGTTCACCATAGACTGCTGTAAGAGTTTAATTTTGCCTTTATGGCACCAAATAGATGATTCAAAAACTGTTAGATCAGGCTTCTGAAGAGATTTGGAATCAAATGGCACTTTCCATTTAAAAATAAATTTTTAATTATAAGCAATTTTTCTAGAAACAGATTTTTCTGTTTCTCTTAACTATTGTATCCAGAAATTTGGCTCAAACTAAAAATCAAAAAACAAGTTTTTTTTGTTGTTGTTGTTTTAGCTGTGCCAGGGCCATAGCTAAGGGGGAGCTATGGACAGCTCAGCCCCACCTAAAATATCTTGACGACCCCCCCCCCCCCCCCCTCCCTCATGGAAAAGATTTTAAGGTCACTGAATGAATTTCTGTTCTGAAAATTCAAATGAAATTCTGTTCAAAAATCTAATTTAGTTTTGAGACCCTTTCACAGTTTTGCAGAATTACTAAATTGTATCTAAAATAAGTGTTTCAGCACTCCCTCATCCTATTTGTACATATGAAGCTAACATGTTTAATTTTGCACCAGTTATACACTCAAAATTTTCATCATCCAATTATTTTCTTTAGCAGAAGATGAAGTTATGACAACAGTTTAATAAAAAACATAGTACCTACGATATGAATATGCACTACTTTATCTTTCTTCATCAGAGAGAGAAAATATATATATGAGCCCCCCTCCCCCCCTTCCTATTGATCACTTCTTGCTACGGCCCTCAGCTGTGCCCTCATTTTAAATGAGTTTGGCTGTATATCTAAGAATTGAAAATCTTGTATAGTTGGTTTTAACTTCTCGCTGCTATTAGACAGAGGGGCTGTTAATTAACTGCTCCCAAACCTACAGTTGTTTTTACTAAACATGAGAAGAAAAAAAATTCTTATTTACTTTTTCTATTACTAATATTATGTTGTTCTGAGTTTTTCGTAAATTATTCATTATGATATAAGATAATAAATTCTAATTGTTGGTTTTATTTTTTAGTGAATAGTGGACCCGTGATACAAAATGGGTAAGTATACTTATTTAATTGAAATGTTTATTTTTTAATGTTAACCTATTTGTTTAGGTATTTTTATTCAATTAAAAATGTGCAATTTAAGTTAAGCAATGTTTCTATTACTTTATTAACATTTATTTATCTGTGGCTGTGTATTTTTAATTTATGCATTTTGTGTTTCAGTTATTGAAGTATCTGGTGAAACAAGGTTTCAAAGGTCAGTTACCAATTTTTTCTTTTTCTGTATGTATGTTTGTTGTATCATTTTACAGGGGTGATTGTATTTCATTTATCCACTTAAATTCTACTATTTTTATTGGAATTTAAGCTGGGGAAGGAAAAGAAAGTTGTTATACACTTCATTCATTACTAAATCTTCTACATCAAAATCAATTGTATGTATGCTTTTTTTTCTTCTTAAAGGAAGTTTCTTGCTTGGCAAAATATTTCTGAAATAAATGTCCATAAATGTAATATTTGAAATGTTCAAATCGTGAGGAATCTACCAAAGTGCAAACAAGACTTACAATTTTAAAGTAAAATGAAATATTTTCTAGGGCATTCATTCCCTTGCTTGCTAATGAGCGCCAACCCCTGTGTCAGTGCAAGGCAGTTTGCAAATCATATTATGATTGCTATGCTATTCCAGCTTGCTTTGGTTTTTTGCCTCTATTTACCTAAACTCTATGAATATTAACATAAATCATTTTACCATATCAAGATATGCATAAAACAATAATGGGAAACTTTGTTGAAAATGCAAATAAAAATGCATCTTTTTTCCCCCCTGTAACATTGCTAAGGTGCCAAGTATTATGGTATCCATAATTATTATAGATTCATGACAAAAGTTACAATGCTAGCATAGGTATAAAAATGTGGTGAAATCACAAGTTTTGTCGAAAGGGTGCTTGAAAAAACACAATTTGTTAAAGGATCACCAAAAAACATGACATTTTGTCAAAAAACACAGAAATGCTCAAAACTAGTCCAAAAGATTGCAGAAAAAGGCAAAATTAGTGCAAAGGTCTGCGTAAACTTCACAAATTACATCCGAGGTTTGCATAAAAAATGCAAATTTTGTCAAAGGTTTGCACAAAAGTTAGAACTAAGTCAAAAGATCATGTAACACATGCAAATTTAGTCAAGATTGCATTAAATGTGTGAATTCAGTCAAAAGATTGCCAAAAACACACACATTTAGTCAAAAGATTGCAAAAAACACTAAATTTTAGCCAAAAAAATTGCAAAAAAAGGCACAAATTTCATCAAAGTATTGAAAAAAAAAAAAAACACAAATTTTGTCAAAATGTGATGAAAAAAGTTAATGAAACTATACCTTTTGAAACTTTTAGTTTACTTTGACCCCGACCCCCTCCCCTTCTCCTAACTTTGGTTACTGGTAACTTTTATTAAAATTTTGCAATTCTGACATTGCATAGTATGGTTTATAAATAATTTTATTTTAATGAAATTTACACCTATTTTTAATGTATAAGAAAGTAACAAAAACTTTTGTTGAAAATACAACTAAAAATGCATTTTTCAACTGTAATTAAATAGCATGGCACAAATTCATTTAAAATTCTTTGAAAATCACTATAGACATGCTAATGAAATGTAAAGACATTTTCTACTGTATCATAAAGACAGTCTTATCAGAAAACTGATTTGTTGAATGCATACATCTCAGCGAAATGAACCAATCACACTGCTATTCATACATTGATCAAGCAATCTGTTTTCAAGTAAAAGATACTCTTTGATTATTTTGCTGAATGGTTCAGGTCAAGTGATTGTAAATTAATCACTTGGGATAGTTGTTATATAGGCTGTCAAATGGTAAGCTATAAATTCAGCCTCATTTTGCCATCACATAAGAGAGATATATAGATTTTAGAAATATTTTGTGAAACAAGGTAAACATTCTATAAGAAGATATGCAGAAAACAATAATTTAAGAATGGAAAATTTAATGCTAATACATTCAAGCTCGTAGGTTTAATATTGAGCAGTGAAATTGCAGTTTGAAAATTTTTTTTAAAAATAAGTTATACATTTTTTTTTTTTTTTCTTTCCTGCAAAATATTTACGTGAGGGAACAATCATCCCTGCATTTACAAGTATTTGCCTACCTCGTAAAATTTAAACTGTTATGAAAGAATTAAGAATTAATATTTTACATTTTGTTTTCATAGGAAGAAAAGTCTGTTTCGTGATTTGGCCGTGAAAAAGCCAATATGATTCAAGCGCCAAAAGATGCCGTATGATGGTGCCATGTATGGTAGTCAAGATCCAAACACATTGGCCTGCAAAGAACATTAATAGGTGGAAAATATCACCAACAAAATCCTGTGTGAAGAGATAGTTTGAAAGAATAAGATTTTTAGTTCGTACATGCAATAGCAATTTAAAAAAAAAAAAAAAGTTTAATAGTTTCATAAGTCACTGATGGTGAATCTGTCTAAATTCTAGTCTTTTTAAAGAAAGAATTCTTTCAAATCTATCTTATATGACCACCATCTCTTTGCATTTTAGTCCAGTGTTGGATTCTTTTGGTATGTCTATTTTATTATTGTATATCTATACACATTAAATTAGAAATAATTGTGCTTTGATTATGCTATTAAATTCAAAATTATAGTGAACAAAAGTAGACATAATTATCAGTTGAACATTACCTCTGACATCTCTCTGCAACAATACAATAGTAAAATATCATAGTGTTTTCTTCTTTCTCTTTTACACTGTGCAAAATTTTTTCAGTCTTTTGATTTTCTGATTTTTTTTTTTTTTTTTTTTTTGTTCTTTCTTTTAACTCTTTAACTGATTTGCCTGGACGCTGTTCGGGCAAGACAAATTTTCTTGTTGCATCATTTAAAGCTTTTTGACACCACTATTATTTTAAAGAAAACTTTCATACTATTGAAAGGCAGAAATGTTTAGACTAAATTTTACAAATATTTTATTTAAATAATAGTGATGTGAATCCACTATTTTCAGTTTATTGGACGGAAAAGAATTAACCAGTTGAGGGGTTAATGAAAAGTATAATATGAAACATGATTGGAAAAAATGAAGAGGGCATTAGTAAAAATTTTATATTTAGAGATGCAAATTTTTTTCTGTAACTTTATAAGAAGTTTGATTATCCAAAAAAAACTAGCAAACAGTGTTTTAAACGTAATAAAAATTATTTGAAAAAAAAATAGACCATTTACTTGGAGGGATGTGCTGGTTAGTTCTCCTTAGAAAAAAAAAATTTGCAATAATTGTCAATCATTTCAAGTATAATTAATTCTAATGCAGGTAGCATTTACCTGAATTTAATCAAATGTAATAAAATGTTTGTAATGTAATCAAATTTCAAGTGTTTCTGTATTTTTATACTTTCTGTAGATAAATATAATAATTTCTGTTTCAGTGTGACATGCTAGTTGAATGCAAGAAGTTCAGCTCTATTCAGTCTAATGATGAGTATGGAAATGGGCCGTAAGTATGCATGAGATTTTTCCTTAATTTATATGTACTTCATAAAAATATTCATTCATCATCAAAGCAAACTTATGCATGAGTCCATTAATATTCAGAAATTATTGCATAGGATGAGACTTAAAAAGATAAGGAAAAAAAAAAGAATTAATTAGAATTAGTCTTGCATGGGTTTGGTTGCATATATTTTTGACAGAGGTAGAAATTATCAACCTGAATCCAACATACTTCAGTCTGAAAAATCTACAAACCTGAAATATTCAAGAGTCCATTATTATTCAGAAATTGTGTAGGGTGACACTTATCAAATATGCGAGTAACTTATTTTTATACAACTATGAAAAAGCAGAACATTACGATTATTTCTAATAACAATTTTTTAAATATAAAAATTAACACACATAGACTCATTAATATTCAGATATACATTCTTCTCTCCCTGCCACAGTGTTGTTTGTTTTAAACCAAATGGTTTAAAAAAAAAAAACCATGCTCCAGGAGTGATCGTGGATTCTCGTCTGAAATTTCCGAAAATTTAAGGCATCCTCTTCCGAAAATTTGAAATTGGGTTATCAGTTGCCAACTTGTACGGTTTTGTGCGCGGAAAAAACAATTACGTAGAAATGCAAATTTCCTGAAAGGATCGCCGAAATAGCATACATTTCGTCAATATTTCGTGGAAAAACGACGATTTTGTCAATGTTTTTGTAAACGAACTTTGTCAACAGATCGATAAAAAACGCGAATTTCCTGTGCGGATTGTGGAAAAAACGGCAATTTCACCAAATATCGCAGATAAAACGCTGATTTCTTCTGAAGACTTCGGGAAAACCCCGATTTTATCTAAAGATTGCGAATATAACGCTGATTTCGTTAAAAGATTGCGGGAAAAAAACGCCATTTTCGATAAAAGATTGCTTAAAAATATTTTATCAAAAGAATATTTGAAAAAATATGCTGATTTCATCAAAAGATCACGGAAAAAACGCTGATTTCGTCAAAAGATCGCCAGAATAAAACACCATTTTCGAGAAAAAAAATCACGTAAAAATGCAAATTTTGTCTAAAGATCATTGAAAAAACAATTTCACTTAAAAAAACATGGGAAAACACAGATTTCATCAAAAGATCGCGGGAAAAACTGCCGATTTCGGCAAAAGATCGCAATAAATCGCCGATTTTGCTAAAACATTGCTGATTTCGTCTGAAGATAGCAGGAAAACGCAGATTTTGTCTGCTGGAAAGGGGGTCATCTCATTTTCTGGTCAAACAAGGTCTTCCAGATTTATGTTTTGTTTTGAAGGAGTCATCCTTAGACTATACTTCATAGACAGACCACTATAGACGATTCAATGCTGCTGAAATTTCTGCAACAGTCTTCCCTTTCCAGGGTTCGCCCAAGAGGGCCCACCCCGGGTTTTTTCAGTTCTTTCTAATTTAGATAGAAAAACAGTCGAAATTAAATATTTTTAAAAAGAGGTAGGTTTTTTTTAATTTTCACAGGTATATCTTTTTTTCTTTGAAAAAAATTATATGGAATATTTTTGACAGTAAAAGCCTTTCCATTTACAGAGAGGATCATAAAACATTTAAATAGATTGCTTTTATAAGAATTGTAATATTTCCATAAGAGTATTTTTGTTAATTAATTTGATTGTTTTTTAAAATATTTTACAAAAAAAATATTAATACCAATATATTGAATCAGTTTTAATGAAAAAACACTTCTAAATTTTATTATTTAAAAATTCCCAGTATATTTTCAGATATTAAAGAAAACAATTATTGATGTGAAGCCATTTCTTGATAAATAATTCTGTAGATAAAGGGTTAAAGTTTCTTATATTAAAAATGTATGTTATTTGAAAGGAAAATATATATTTTAATAGAATACTTTGTTGAGATTGGTTGAAAATGACACATTTTGCTGCTCATTCCTGTTAATCAGATAATCACTTCATGATTTCTTTTGTGAAATTTTTAAAATACAGTCGAGCCTCTATATAACGAAATCCATCGTTCCAGCAAAAAATTCGTTATATAGAGAAATTCGATGTATAGAATATGATGTTAAAAATAGTATTTAATGTGTAAATTTTGAACAAATATTATTTTTGATCTTTTTAATTAAGAATTTGAAATGTTTAAAAGTATATATTAACCTAACATTTTATTTCTTACTTATTTAAGCAGTTGCAAAAAAAAGAAAAGACATTTATTTGAAAGCTTAATGAAAATCAAATAAGGAAGACTTACATAAATTTCAGAGGAAGAAATCTGTAATTTTTTTAAATTACAATTGTTACGCTCTCAAAAAAAATTCTCAAATTTTAGCAAGGAATGAAAAATTGTAGTTGATATTTTCCTCCATTTGAAGGTTTCTCTTATGTGCTCTCATTGATTCCTCTCTTATATGTGTAACAATTCAATTGACTGTATTTTGAGAAGGATGTTGAAAGGTGTGTGGGAGGTGGGATGAACTTGTTAGATTTAAAGAATAAGGAGAGAAGTAATATTTATAAAAAAAAAAAAAAAACCTCTCCACTGAACGATAAATCAAAAATAAATTGATTCGATATGATTTCGAAGCTTTTTTAAAACTGAATAAATTAAGATCAATTTATGAAAAATTCGTTATATGGAGATAGATATTTCGCTATATAGAGTCTGTTTTTAATGTAATCATGCGAAAAGGGGACCGTTCTTACTAAAAATTCGTTATATGGAGTAATTCGATGTATGGAGTTACGCTATATAGAGGTTCGACTGTACCTTTTTAAAAATTATATGTATGTATATTTAATGAATAAAATTTATGAAAATTAAACTATTTACATACAATTATTAAAGTATTTTTCTGTGTTAAGAATTCATATACATATTTTTTTAATATTCGAAATTATTTATCCAGACGATACTTATGCATTTTGAAAGAATTGCTTTTTTTTTTGTTGTTGTTGTTGTAAATTGGCAACAAAAGATTTGTGAACAAATAAAATTGTTAAATTTTTTATATAAAGTATTATTTGAATTCAAAGGTTGAAAATTGAACCAAATGATACATGTTTGCTATTACAGAGTAATTACTATTAGTATTATTTTTTATATGTTTGCTGTTTAAAAACAGTTTATAGAATTTGGCTGAATTTACGTTTCTAAAATTAAAATGCGCCAAAACATAAAATAACATTTTTTGCTTAATAAAGATGACAAAAATTTTTTTTTATATTGTTACTTTTAAAATAATGCTTTGTCAATCTAAACAAAACATGGCTTTTGCTAGTTAAATATGCAATAAAAAAAGGTTAAATAAGTGTTTTAATATTTTTTTTTAGTATTCCCTTATGCATTACATTGCAAAATAATAGGCTGCACTTATAAAATCTACAAAATTCATGCTTGTCCTGGGTTAAAATCTGTCCATATTTTAGCCATTTTGTTACTTAATGAAATATTAAAAAAATTTCTATTTGTCAGGTGATGGTGGCACCATTGAGCATCTGCTGTCTGTTTCAGCCAGTGCAACATCTTTTCTCATAACAATGTAGGGAGGAGTGCATTCTTTCCCAGTGCTTCGATGTCGGAGAGTCCTTTCTTTAGACCTAAGAAGGATGAAAGCAACCTCAAGGATAACAGGCTGATTTACATGGACTGCTTTGAGGAAATAGGTAAAAAAAAGGTTTTATCTTTCCTTAAAGCATGTTCTCAAAACTTATATTTATTTCACTTAGAGTTGCCAGGTTGTATCTCTTCCCATAAGTCGTAAGATTTTCAAGCTTTTTGTATTTTAATATTTAAACCTTTGCTATACCAGGGTTCCCAGTACCATGAACCACTTTAGACAATTATAAACCTAATCATTTGATGGAAATTTTCGAGTTCTAAATCGGTCCAGTAATTCACTCATTGGCTCACATAACAGAAATTTTAAAATGCTCATTCTATTCTAAGATAGAGCAGTGGCAAATACAGTGAACTGTATGTATATAAATCAGACTGTGTATAGGATGATGTCACTGCAAATTAATAGACATAGAGTAAATGGAATAAGGTCTATTATGGAAAATTGTCTTGGTCCTAATCAATTTTGTCTTAGACAGAATTTACTGTATATATAGGAGTAGCAATTTAGCCATCCTGAATGCCTGAAACCTTTTTAAACCTAAACAGAGTAAACTAACTGAATTAATCTGTGTTGGCTACCAATTTGAGTATTAAGAAAGTGTTTAAATTACTGTTGGCAAAAATGCACATTGTCAGTGTATACCTTTTTTATTTATACAGTTAATGATTTTAGGATGAGAAAGCAGGTTTGTCTATGTTTTATTTTATTAATAACTTTGAATGAACTTGTGAAAATTGATGTTATTTATAAAGCACAAAATAAAAGAAGAAATAGGTATATTTTTATCAAAGGAAAAGGATTTTTTTTTTTTTATTAACTATATCTGAGAAAATTTGAATTTAAATATTAGATAATGCATGATGATTAGGTAATTACCTCATTAGACTAATCTTATAAAATATCGTTGCACGCACGTTAAATCAAAGTTTGAGGATTGTATTAAAAACTAAACCCAACTACATTCAGGCTCAGACCTAGACCAAGACAATCTCATTTCTAGTTCCTTGTTAAGGTACTAAGTTGTTCATGACTGTTATTGAATTTTAGAATGTTCTAATTTGTTTTTGTTGTTACAATTAATTTTTGATTTATATAACTAGTAATATAATTTCAAAACTAGTTAAACTATACAGATAGAATAATATGTAATAAATCCAAATAACAATTGGAAAATAACTGTAGCTATTAACTATTTTAAGGAATCTTGGTTTAAAAAAAAAAAATGCTACTATTTGATTATTCTATCAATAAATTTTGCAAAATTATACAATTGATATAATTTTTATTTTAAATAATGATAGAACAAATAAACTAGTAAAACATTAATTAAAATACAAATAGACTGAATTAAAAATCACTCAATAACATAACAAACACATGTTATTTGATGCCAAATGAATGTGACATTTGATAATCAGTTATTGGCATTGGCTTTTTGGTTGACAAGGATAATCAAATAGTACCACTTACATTACTGGTACATTTAAGCTAGCGTATTAGATGTGAATAATGATAATCTAATAAAACTTCGAAACTAGTCTTAAAAATCTGACAAGTCTAACATAATTTAACAATATCAACTACTTTTAAAATGTTTTAATCTCTCATTTCAGTTCTTTTATTCCAACAAGTTGCTGTTGATGAGCAAAATAGGCAGCTAAAGTACTACTTTAATTAGAAGAAATGGAAAACCAAGAAACTCGTGCACTGCATTTACAAGCTATGCATTTTGTCTTCCCATTCATCTTGTGTTCCAGATTTTTATACCTGTACATTATCACTTCATGTAAACAAGTCCCATCTTTCAGTGTTAATCTTTTCAGGGAATTATTTTTAAACATTTTATCAAATCTTTTTTCATTCCCACATTGTGAATGCACACCAAAATCTGCCAAGTTGTAAGTTCAGTATTTTTTAATCTGTTATACTTTTTTGTACAAGTGGAAAATAATTGTTTATTTTAAGAGGAAGCAGTAGCCTAATATTCTTGTAGCAGCCCAATATTGATTATGTTGACATTTCAGGATATTATACCATTTTGTGCTCATAATAATTTGCAACGAAATCCCAGTATTACAGAAGTATGTCAACATTGCAATGTTGGTGCAATATATTGTATCATTATTTGCCAATCTATCTAACATAAGCAATATTTGCTTTTTTTTTTTTTTTTTTTTTTTTCCCCTGGAGAAATTTAGAGACAAATGTGTTTTCAGGAGTAAAGAATAACAATCCATATACCTACAAAGTACATTGTTGTAAATTTTAAAAATTCACACAAAATGCCATTTGTTAAAATTCCATTTTTGACCTAATACCTACCTCATTTTTATCAAAATATTTAAACATTTATCTCAATTTGATATTTTTTCCTGTCTTAAATTTTGGAAAAAAAAAAAAAAATAGTTAATCATTATTTCATATGAAATAGATTAAAGATTTTTTATTAACTAATGGTATTATATGGATTGGAAAAAATAAAAAATCCAATCCTTAACATTATTAATCACATTACTGACAACGTGAGAAATATCTTTAAAAAAATAATAATAAAATTTGTAAGGCACTGAATCCTCTTAAAATCAGGAGGAAAAGTCACATTGTACGTATATGAGTCATATATGTTTGTAATTTTAAAATGAACCCCTAAATTGCATTTTGACAATTTTAAAACAGTAATGATATAAGTTTGGAGTATTCTGCACCAGCATTTTTCAGCTAATGATTGAAATTTTTATTAAGTAGTTTAAATTGCATTAGTAACATTTTGTATTGCATCCATATTGAAGTATAAATGTGAACTGTTAATTGTAATTTAGGGTTAACTGGTTGTAGTTAATAACTTTTTATGTATGTTTACAGTAATATTTCAGATACTGCTGTGCAGTTAATATGCAAAATTCTGAACAATTTTACTAACTGTATATAGGTGAACAGTGTTTAAGTGTGCATGTTTTTTTTTTTCTTTTGTTTGTTTCTTAGCATGTTATTGTTGTTTATGGAAATGGTAGTTTTTTGCTGAATTCTAGTCAAAATGTTTCAAAAATTAAAAAAAAAAAAAAAAAAAAAAAAAAAAAAAAAAACTTTCTAAAGTGCATTGTTATTGTGTGTAAAAATAATGACCTTATTGATTTTACCAAGAGTATGAAAATTTGATTTCGACTTGTAGAATATTTTTATTTGTTGTTAATTTATTGAAATAATATAGTTCTATTTCTTTAAGAAATTTATTGTATCGTCTTTCAGTTTTATTTTTTATTTCTACTTTTTGTTTTACTGTCAAGCAAGTGTGTTCTTGCACTGTTGAAAATAGTTTTTAAAACCAGAAAAAAAAAAAAAAAGTTTAATCTTTCAAATTGCCTTATTTAAATAAAGCTTGATTACAGCTTACTCATTAGCTATAAATCAGATTGCTATTCCATAATTGTCAACTTTACATAACTCTTCAATTTGATTCATTTTGAACCAGAAAATTTATTTTTTGTTTGTACTTACTAGCTATGTGAAGTTGGCTAGTACAATTTATTTGTATTGCAATTTTATTCTCCCTTTCATCCTTTCTCAAAATTTTATCTTAGTGTTTTTTTTTTTATTTGGCTGGATTTTATAATTTTTTTAAGTAATTTGATACACAATAGAGCATATGTCAAACATTTAAAAACAATTTTTATTAAACTGTAATGTGTCAAACTTTTATATAAAAAACAATATATTACACCCTATGTTGCTTTTTAATACAAAACATTCATTTATAGAATCTATTCCATGCATTAAACAACAAAATAAAATTAAAAATGGCTATCTTTATGTATATTGTAATAGTGATAGTAAGAAATTTTGATTCAGAAATATTCTTTTAAGTGGCATGGACTGTAATAAAGAAATTTTGGAAATTTTTATTTTAGTAATTATTTATCCATCATTAATAAATGCATCTAACTTATAGTAATCAAAGTTGCAATAAAAATATGTATATTAATAATTTTTAATGAGATTTTTTTTCTTTTTTAAAACTGTGTGAAGTTACTTTATATATTTTTTATTCCATTGTGCATAGCAAAAATTTATCTGCTTGTCATTTTATTGCAGTGGCTATAATAAAGTTCATTTTATTAAATAAAATCTTTAAAATTGGTATTGAAAAATAAAATGGTTAATGTCCATCATACTGCATTGCGTAACATCATCCCCCCCCTCCCCCCAAAAAAGAGAGAAAATTTAATAATTTATGCAAAAATAATTATTTTTTGTATTACTCTGCAAGTTTTAAAATTTTCATTTGTATACCCCCCCCCCCCCCCCCCAAAAAAAAAAAAAAAAAAAAAAACTATTTTTATCAAATATAATTTTTATAAACCAGGGAAATTATTGTAGGTTCACCATCTCTGCGCTAGATATTAGATCTATATACATTGGTGTCCAAAAATTCAAATTGCATTAAATTGCTATATATATTAGGCATCTGTGTGATAAAGAAAAAAAAAAAAAAAAAACTAAAACATGGACCAAATTTTTAAAAGTTTTTTTTTAATAGCCATGCAGAATTTTGTAAGTTTTTCTGTTTTCAAATCTTTATCATCCCTTATATCTATAAATATCTATTGGACATAAACTGATTATATATAACTACAATATAATACAATTACTACACTTCATTTCATATATAATTATCTGAACTGAAATATTAAACTATATTGAATTTGTTTCATCCTTTTCTTTTGAAACTTATGTAAAGAAAAAAGTCTGCTTATAACATTTGATATCTTGATTTATGCAATATTCTGATCATATTTTGTTTATTTACGATTTAAAAAACAAAACAGGGTTATTTTAATTTAAAATAAACCTGGAAAAAATTTCCAATCAATTTTAATGCATAACTACCATGACATAATTAGAATGCAGTCAATTTTTTTTTCCTTGTGAATTTTTAATAAATGTAAATCAATAACTTAATTTAGTGTGTAACTCTGTTATTCATACCCATGTTTGACAACCTCATATTAAATTGTTCAATTGTCCTAGTGAAATAAATGCATTTTGAACTAGGAAACTTATTTAATAAAATGTTTATGTAACATATATTTCATTTACTAAAGAAGTATCTAGTTTGAAGGACATTTATTTAATTTGGATCAAATTAAAATTTGATCCAAAAACACACTTTACAGCTTTGTGTTACATTTATTTTTTAGCTTTGAACTGTGTCTTATGTCTATGTGGCATAGATATTTTGAAGAGAATTTGTTTTTATACATGTTTGTCTTAAGTCATATTAAGTAATTTAAAACTGTGCATTGCATGTATTTTTTAGTGTCTAGCTAGGGATCTTATTTAATAAAATGTTTCTTGTGCCTGTGTGGTATATATTTCTGAATAAATTTCTTGTTTGAAACATGTTTACTTGACTTGGGTCAAATTAAATAGTATATATTATATGTATTTGTCGTTTGTTACTAATTTTTTATACCTACAAGTTAATAGGCTAAACTGTTGTATACTGTTTCAAATCTTATGCAAAAATAGATGCTTGAGTCATTCTGTTGTATGTCTGAAGGGAAATTTTTGTGTGTTTAGGAAAAAGCTTTCTTTTTCTAAAATTTTAAAAGTTTAAGTCATTTGTATTATTATATGTACTGTTATGTGTTTAAAATTTTTGCTCATTAAATTTTCATGCTTTTGAAATAATTAATCTTAAAGAAATTTTTCAGTGTATTTCTTCATCAATTCTCAGTCTAATACTAAGCAAAAAAATAAAAATGTTTTTTAAATAACTTTGAGGAAATTGTGTCTAATGCGTTGACTGCCCCATAATTCTATATGGTTTCATGTGCGACTTTTAAGTGTACTATTAGACCATGATTTCATGCACAGATTATTATGGCACAAATTTGCCAAGCCTGTGTACAACTTGCCGGCAAAAGATACTGATTGTGGGGAAATCAAATACATCTTGAAAAGTAATCAATTTCAGGATGGGTGGTCAATATGTTAATGCAATTTATAACAAGTTTTGTTTATTTATTAGCATTACATGCATATCAACCACTTTGGAAGAAAGCTCACAACTATTCAAAACATAGCAAATACTCTTAAGAACTTTCAGTAATCTTAATGGAATGTTTTTCTTAATTTGATCTTTAGTCATAAATGAATTTTAAATGTTTTACAATTTTTAGTTTATTTTTTATATTATGAAAGGAAAATGATTTAATTTGTTAATGATAATAAACACTAGGTGTTTTTCAATTATTTTTCTATTTTTGAAGTAACGTATAATCCTTAAAAAATTTCTTCTGTAAGGAATTCTTTTTGTCTAATGCAGTTCCCTAATTTCAGGATTTATTATTTCTTTTTTTCAATGACTTTTTTAAAAGAAAATGATGAGGAAAATTTAGAATTCATAATAATTTAATAATGTTAGCATATTTAAAATGGGAGTTGAACACTCCCTGGTACCTCACAGAGTGTTCTAAGTGTTGGCATGTGTGTTTAAACATAGTTTTGTTTCATGGAAGCAAGCCTTTCAAAATTGTACAAAATAAACAGAGTGCAATTATTTTAGCCCACACCCAGAAAGTTATTCTGTTCTTAAGTGTTATATAATTGTAGTCAGAAATTCGCAAGAGATTGTTTTAGGAGTGGCAGGTGTTATAGGAAATTTTCTTGAAATTTTATACTTAAAAAGAGGCTTATTTTTTATTTGATATCATTAATATATGTACATTCATGTCTGTCTTTTAGTTGTTTGTGTGTGTTTTCGTAACTCCATAGAATATTTTTGGCTTTTTGGGGGACTGACCTCATCTACAGAATATTCATTCAGTTTGTGCTAAAAATTTTTATGAGAGAATATGTACTAAATTTTTTTTTTCCTGATGCAAATGTAGTTGAGTATTTTTTTTTTTTTTTTTTTTTTCTTAAATTGTTATGTGTAACTGTATAAAGTCCAGCTGGTATGGAAAATATATGCATGTTTAAATATAAATAAGACGACCTTTCTATTATTACTTGTAGTCTCTCCTACCTAGTACCTGACAGCAAATAATTGTAAGTTTCAAACAATGTTATTTGCACTTCTACACGTAAGGCAACATCAGTTATATTTATTACTTTTAGTCTGTTTTATCTTGTTAACCTTCCATCAGGTGCATCATTGTAAATAGTACAACATTCACTTCCTTTTTTCTTTAAAACAAAATTCAAGCAGTAGTGGGTGTTAATAACCGTTTATATTCATTTATTGGATCTCTTAAGCCAGTTCCTGAAAGTTATTTGTATTTCAGATTGCACAATCAGCTGCACCTGTCATTTTAATCTGTTAACAGTGCATGAAATGCTCAAGATTTATCTGTAAAGAACCTTTATTAAAAAAAAAAAAGAAAAAAATCATGCTTGATATGGGAAGCGACTAATATAGATAAAATATAGGAGTAATTCTGTAAATCCGAAATTACTTATTGTTAAGTAATTCATTATTAATTTTTATTCTTTGTGATTGTAGTAACAAGTAGCTTTTTACACATCTAAACTTCTGCTTTAGTATGTTATAACAAAATAAGTGTGCTGTGGAACACTTTCACAAATTGTGATCAGAGATAACTTATATGATATTTGTAAGGTAATTATTTGTAAAATTAAAATAAAGCAGCAATAATTGTTTTTTGCCTGTTGTACAATTTACAATGCGAGCCTGCTCATGTGATGAAAATTTGCACTCCTAGCAAAAGCTTAATATGAATAGAGAATGCGACCAAGAACACAAATAAAACTGCAGTTGCTATGCATTTAAGACCGGCAGCTATTTCTGAGTTTCAGAAACTATCATTAATTCAATGATTAAAAGTATTGAAAACTAAATAATTGTAACCCTTTAGTGCACAATTTTTTTCTATTTTAAAGGGGGGGGGGATCTATATAATAGGAAAAATAGTTAAAAAAAGTTCCACTATAATTTGTTATTTTATAGTGTCATATTTAAAAAAATAGGGGTTTTAAAATATTGTATTTTTTGCAACTAAATTAGTGTAAAATAAATCTACATAAAAATTAAAAAATTTTCTATAGAAAAATTCACGCACCTAGCATTCAATATATTTTCAAATTTTAAAATTTGTTTGATTTCATTGATATTTGATTTTCATTAGTTTTGTGCTTGTCCCAGAGTTGATGACTCACAGAAAAATATTCTTTTTTGTGCTGCGATTGTAGCCTTGCCAACATATGTAATAAGAAGTGACACGCTGGGTATTGTTCCAAGTGGCTCAGTTGATAAAATGTTGGTGCACTGTACCAAATGCCTGGGCTTGAGTCCCCGCTTGGACACTTTTTTGCACTTTCGGCTATACGCCTGTTAAGTAAGGTGGTCTGGTGTAATAACGCCAAGTGCTAATATTTTGCATAATTATGAAATAATCTGGTAAATGACATCCATGTGCTCTGTGCAGAAGGGTTTTGAGTCATGTAAATCACGAAGAACAGCTTCAAGTTAATTTGTTTCATTTTTAGGTCTTATTGTTTTTACAAGCAACTAAAATTAGCACTTGATCTAAAATTTTCGAGATATGTTTTGTGATGTGAAGACTATTTTTTTTTTATCCGGAAATATTTTGTTAACTATATAAATTTGTAGTACATTTCATGGATTTTCAAAATGTTGTTGAAGAATTTGGATATCTTCTCAAGATAATTTGTAATTTAAAATGTACAGCGCAATAACTATAACGGGGTAATAACGCCAATCCTTGGCATTAATACCCCGGTTGATTCCCTACAGTGGCCGAGCTACATCCTAAATACTGATTCAAATAAACACAGTTAAAACTGTGCAATGTTTCTAATAATTCTATTTAAGCGGCCCTTTTTTAAGCAAAAAGAAGCTTGCAGTCTGATATTCTTTTGCCTTATCCTACCTCACACACCACACCTTTATTTTTCTTACACTTTCACAAAAAATTGAACATTTTCAATAGCTTAGAATGCAATTTGTCATTTTCTAAGTTTGTATTTTTAGAATTGGGCAATCTACATGCAATTATTACATCTTATTTTATAGTTTTGTTTGCATGGCGTTATTACCCATATAGGTGGGTTATAACGCCAAATAGCATTGGTCAAGAAATCATGCCATTACATTTTATGAATACATATCTGTTAAATTATTTTTTTCATATAGATAGTCAATGAGTTGCTGTATCAAATCTTATATTTGTTTGAAAAATACAAACTAAAACTGAGCCTTGAAAATTGGTAGAACCTTAACGTGGCGTTATTACCCCAGGGTACCTTAATTAAAGTTTGAAAGAGCTTAAAATAATTTTATCTGCTTAACACTAGAATCCTAAATAGGTATATCGACCAATTTATTTCAATAATTTCAATTTGAGCCAAAAATTTCTTTATAAAATAAGTTAGACAATTACCTTAAATAATTTTCAATAAATTTTCTGACATTCTACTGTTAACTCTCTGAAACTTGTTTTGTATTAAATTTAAATACAAAATAAATAAATAAATAAATACTTGATTGAAATTTTTTTGTCTTGTGCAATTATTTGACATGGACAAAATAAGTATTATTCCATTATTTGGTTTGTTCCTGATCGGGGCAGAAATTATATTGACCAAATGTATGGCACCGAATGAAAATACTCTTAGGTATGTACCAGATGTGGTATTTGGTGCAGTTAACGGTCAAATTACTAAAAGGTAAACTATTTTAACCATTGTACTAATGATTAAACTTCAAAAGATCTATAACAACTGTATATTTTTGTAATATCTGATATTTTATTTGTGCACTTGTCATGTACATTAGTTATTTTGTATCATCATAAAGTTCAATCCTCTCGTTTTAACGGTTTTATCTTGTACCTGATTACAAGTCTGTAGATTTTGAACAATATTGTTATTTATTAAGCAGACAGGTTCTGATTAAGTGCTTAAATGTCGTTATTTTTCATTTACAAGACCAATCAATAATTTTTTTAATATTGTTCTCTTTCCTTAAAACAGCATGCAGTTTTCTAGTGATATAATTTTTTCTTCCAATATTTTTGCCCCTTCCCTTAGTAATGCCAAATACAATATGTAGTATAAAATTTTTGGTTAATGACATAAAAAAAATTTTGGGCAATGAAATTTGTAAGAAAAATGTATTTTTTTAATTCCAAACTGCAAGTAGGAACCCTATATTTTGTTTCATACAAATGCTTAAAAATATAATTTTGTCCAAAAAGTGCTTTGACTATCCTTATTTTTATTTTAGTAAACAGTTGATAACATTGATGAAGCTGAACTAAGTATTTATAAAAAAGGAAGGGAATAAAATTTGCTATAAAAGAGTTCGCATTTTAAGGGGCCTAGTAAAATTTCTAGTCATGTTGTAAAAAATTACTATTCTACATTAATTTTTCCGTTGCTTATATAAATGCAATTCCCAAACATCAAATATTCAGTTGGCTGAATAATGAAATTTCAAATGCAATTCTATTTAAAGTTATAGCATGTTTTCTTTTCTTTTTCCTGTATAGATAAATATAGAAATTTTATATTTAAAATAGTTGTTTGTTAATTTGTCTTTATAATTTTTTGTAATTGATCTAGAGTTTTTGTATTAAAACATTTCATTAATTTTTTTAATTGCAACATTCTCACACATAGTGTGGTTTTTAGAAATACTTAAAAACTCTTTTAAATCTTAATTTTTTTTTTTTTTTTTTTTTTTTATCAATTAGTTTTAATCTTTAAAAATATGCCATTTTACAATATTATTTTTGTGTCCCGAAATAAAAGCAATGCAAAATCCAAATTATTTTTTAAAAACATACATGTTAAGATTATACATACATTGTTTGTCTTAACTACAATAGGTTACTGTGCATATATCCTACTAATTTTTTTTTGTGTGTGTGTTTTTAAAATAGAACTCATTTTTAATCATTTGTGCTATATAATTAAAGTTCATGTTAGGTTGCAATCTGAATTTATCACTTCAAAGATACTCATGTTTATTGTTCAGTTCCTTAATACCTACTTATTTCATGAAATTGAATATTCCAAATAATCGGTATAATTACTAATAACCAAATATTCATTCCTACTCTAGTCTTTAATATTGCATCAGTTATTTACTCTTATGTGTTAATTTGATTGTATGTTTATAATTTTAACGTCATCTTTTATGTGCGGTATTTTTTTGTTATATTATTTGAATGACAATATTTTAATATTGCATCAGTTATTTACTCTTCTGTGTTAATTTGTATGTTAATAATTTTTGACATCAACTTTTACATGAGATATTTCTTTGTTATATTGTTTGCAAAGTAAATTATTTCACTTAACCTCATTGTAATTAGTCATCTATCCAAACTAATTTAACATTTGGATGCTACATTTTGTCCATTATTGTTATTTTTCTGATTAAATAATTTATTCTGACAATCCAGATGAGATCCAAATATATTGTACCTAGAGGTCTGCACGGGCTGAAATTCCCTGGCTCGAGCCTGGCCCGATCCATCCAAAAAAAAAAAAAAAAAAATTTGCCCTGTCCCAAGTGAATTTCTACAAAACATTGATCTTTACTCTTATGGAAGAGTTCATATAAAAAAAAACTTATCTTAGTTTTTTCTTTCCTTGTTTATAATCCCCATTTATGCAGAAGTGCCATAGGCTGCGTTATTTATGTTTTTAATGAACCTTTGTTTGTTGTATGTAAATGTTTCAATTATCATTAGTATTATTAATCCATAAAAATCTAAAAAATGGTATATGGTAAAAATAAAATCTTCTAAGACGGAATCGCACTGGAAAGAAAAAAATATCCTCCCTTCTTAGCAGATATAAACGTTTAATATATTTTTTTCTTGTGTATTGTTGTATTCATTTTGCATGGATGAACAGTTTAAAAGATTGCAGTTTTTAGTCTAAAAGAAAATTCAGTCATAATGTTATTTTTTAATATGTTTAACTCTATTTTAATAAGCCTAGTAATCTATGACTATTTAAAAAGAATAAATTCTAATGTTTAATTGTAAAATAATGACAACTTAAAAGTATATGAATTTTTTGGACCAAGCCAAATTTTAATGATTTTTGGACAGACTTGACCACGTCGATAAAAGTATTTTCATACGGGATGAATCAACAGGAACTGATTATTTTGGGTCGTGAAGACTAGGAAGAATGAAAAAGGAAAGTCTCGGCTTCATACCGAAAAAATACGTTAGACCCGGCCTGATACTCCAAGGAAAAAAAAATTAAGACCGAAAAGAGTAGTGACTAGTCTCAGCCTAGCCCGAGTCTTCAGAAGTAAGGCCCATGCAGATCTCTAATTGTACCATAGCTGCTTATTTTGGATCCAGTCATCAATCCACTCATCTATACATATAATAAAACAGTAGGACCCGGTGTGTCTGTACATTGAAGATAATTGACAAAAATGGAGTCAGGGCGATAAAAGAAAACCAATGAAACACAAAAAAATTTTTTTTGAATTTTTTGTCTGTCTGTCTGTCTGTCTGTTTGTTCGAGGTTATCTTCGTAACTACTGAATGGATTTTTATGCGGTTTTCACTAATGAAGAATGCACACTCCCGGGCAGTGTATAGGCTTTGTTTCATCAAAATCGGACAACAGACAAAAAAGTAACAAAAAGAAACAAAAGAAACTATTAGGTGCGCTGCTCACGTTTTTTAGTACATAACGTTTTTTAGTACATATAAAATCCAATAGATGTCACTGTGCGATTTTAAAACGCGCTATCGTTATGTTTTCGCCAGTCTACTTAAGTATGAGAAAGTTTCAAGCTGGCTGTCGTTCCATGTGGTTTAGTCGGTAGAACGTCAGTGCGCCATACTGATGGCCCGGGTTCGATTCCCAGCATGGAATTTTTTTTCACTATGTTGGCATTAACGCCTATAAGCAATTAAAAGAATTTGAAATATTGTATTCAAGGCGAATTTTCTCTCTGGGAAAATTTCCTTGCATTAATATGTCAGTGTAATTTTTTTTTCGATTTAATTTTTTTTTTCGAAACTTTGTTTTTCTTAAAAAATTACAGTAAATATTTGATATTTCCCAACGTTTTTTGAATGATCGACTTGCTTTTTTTTTTTTTTAATGTATGTCTGAACCTTATCTAACTACTTCTTCAAGATTTCTTTAGATAAACCGACCAGCGTAGCGGGCGAAGGCCGCTAGTTATAATTATTTCTGAAAGTATTCTTTTAGTCCAAGAGCCAACCGCACAAAACCCTAAGTCTCCAAGCACAAGAAAAAAATCCTTTTTTTTTATGGAAGAGTAGTGATAAGGAAATCTAATGATCCATGTCTGCCAAAAGCAAAGGGGTGCAGAAGCCAAAAATTGATGTCACTAGTGATCGACTCATAGGTTTAGCATTGTTTTCTATACAATCAAAAGTATGGAAAACTGAGTGCAGGAAAACACGAGGAGTCAACCACTTGTGGTATCAATTTCTGGCTTATGCACCCAGACATGGATCGTTAGATTCCCCTATGACTACTCTTCCGTAAAATAAAGGATTTTTTCTTGTGTTCGATGACTTAGGGTTTTGTGCGGTCGGCTCTTGGACTATTGGTCTTAACTTCAGAAATTGAATAATTAGACTATAAGCCCCAAACGTGTCAATATTCAACTAAATAAGACAAAAATTATTGTACATAAATAGTTGTAAGAATCATCCTATTAGTTAACTCCTTGCCAGAAGCTTATACCAGAAAGTTCAAACTTGTAGTTTAAAAACATCAATAACTGTATAAATGTACAAAACACATTTTAAAAACAGTTTATTGTGGCAATATTTATGTATATAATGTATTTTATTTGCAGATCATTTTAAGTAATATTGAACTTATTCTTTTAATATAAAAGATGCACACAGTAAAAGAAATACAATGTTATGAGAGTTATGTGTATGTTCGTGGTGTTAAAAATTTCTTTGAATTTGAGACTAAGCTCCAGTATTTTCCTTTTGATGATCTTTTTTATTGAATTTTTTATAGATTGATTAGAAATTTCTAGTTTTTAATCAATGTTTAAAAGAAAATAATTGCAGTTGTCGAAAATTCCTATATTTATTTTATAGCAAAAGTCTCGTTAGTATTGCATTTTGCAGGTATCAAAATTTTCTTAATTGTGTTTGAGCAAAATTCTATTTGTAAATTATTGTAAATGTTTGTGATCATAAAATTTTCAGGGGATTTAATCCCAAATCTATAAAACTTTCAATGAACTATATGAAGACTAACAAACATCCTACAAAAGTTGTAACAGTAGAGTAAAAAAACAACCTTTCTTTTAGAATTTATTGAAAGTTGAAATCCAATATAAAAATTAAAATGTTTAGTCTACATATAATTTTGGTTGTGACATGCATTGTATTTTAAAGTTTTCAAGCATCTTATCAGACAAATGTGTCCTGTGCAAAACCTTTTATTTGTATGCCTTCTATTTTTTTTTTCTTTTTTTAAGAATTTGTTGTTGAATGTTTGTAAACAGTGTGTGATGTGGTTTAATTTCACCCTATGCCTTCAAGAACACAGATGGTTTTCTTAACCTGTATTTCAATAGCCATCTTCTTGCCTTTTTCAAAGTGCTTTAAAAATGAACTGTGGTTGTAATTTAATCAGGAAAGTTGTTTTAGGTAATTTATTATTTATCATGTCTGTGATGCGATTTGATTATAAACCAAATGTGTTTGTATTTTCTGTTTTTTTTTTTTTCTCTCTCTCTCCAGTAACCACTGCTGTCTAACAGTATGTACATATATTTATTGTATTCCTCGAAATTTAACTGGTAGCAGTGGATACTGGAATGCTCAATTTCTTTATAGATGTAGTCGCTTCTTTGTTGGGACTCTCAGTTTAAAAGGCCATGCTTAAGGTGCAACACTATTCACAGAAAAAGAACCGGATGATAATGTAAAGTCTATAGGAGCGATCTTTTCAAATATCTCACTCAAATTTTAATATTTTTGCATAATTTCTTTTGCTTAGGATAGCTGAGGACGATACACAACTGGCCTTCTTTTAACTTTTTCAATTTTGGTTTTATATTTTTAAAAAAAAATTACTTTCAATTTCAAAACTGGTTCTGAAATTGAAACTATCCTAATACCAAAAAATATATCAGCAAAATCAAAAAAGTAAAATCTAGGCCAGTTGTAGATATTGGATTAATTTTAAACACAACTATTCAATCGGTAAATTAAACAGAAGGAATTTTTTTTCCATTTTTGAATTTTGGATGAAAAAAGTCCGGGCCAGGATTCGAACCAGGGATGTATTGGCTGAAGCCGCCAATGCTCTACCAACTGAGCTATCCCGGACATGAACACTGGAAGACTATTTCATCCATATAGCTCAGTTGGTAGAGCATTGGTGGCTTCAGCCAATACATCCCTGGTTCGAATCCTGGCCTAGACTTTTTTCACTCAATGATGAAAAATGTAAAATTTACATTTGTTATAATTAATTTACCGATTGAATAGTCGTGTTTAAAATTAATCTAATGTAATTTCGTATGCAGTGATTTTCTGCAGTTCCATATACTGACCTTCGATTTATCCTGTTGAGCTGATCCAGAGTATCAGACCAGATAAAGTGATTGTTGAGGTTAATTGGGTGAAATAGTCTTAGTGTCTGGGATGGCTCAGTTGGTAGAGCATTGGCGGCTTCAACCAATATATCCCTGGTTCGAATCCTGGCTCGACTTTTTTCACCCAATATTGAAAAATGGAAAAAAAAAATTACAGTTGTAGATAGTCTTAAGCTATCCTACACAAAAAAAGCATGTAAAAATATTAAAATTTGAGTGAGATGTTTGAAAATAATGCTTCCATACGCTTTACACTACAGTAGAGGACCTATTATCCGGAATTCCAAAATCCGGAAGGACCCGAAATCCGGAAATGAAGAAGATTGAGAACGAGGTGAATCATGATGAAATGAACGAATCACGAATCTTTGAACAAATGTGCGTTTTTTCAAAATTTTTTAAGATTTCATGCTTTTTTGGCTTTTTTTTTCAAAATTCACCTGTTTTCTACGTTTTTTTGATAGAATTTACGTTTAAAAAAAAAAACGCAATTTTTTTCAAGTATTGCTTCAAGTATCAAAATTCATGTCATTCAAAGATTCATGATTCATTCATTTAATCATGATTCATGCCCATAAAAAACGCAAATTTTTTTAAGTATAGTGAAAAAACTCTGCAAATTCGTCAAAAAGCGCTCTAAAACCCTGCAAATTTCGTGATAAAACCCTGCAAATCTCGTCAAATATCGTGAAAAAATCCTGCAGATATCTCCCAAAAAATTCAAATTTTGTGAAACGATCGCGGAAAAATCCCATATAAGCGCCCCCTCTAATTATTTTACGATTTTTCGTCACCTTTGGGGGGGTGGATTAACGGTATTTTACGGTATATATAAAGCCAGTTGGCAAAACGTCCGGATTTTGAAGAGCTCTGAATTTTGGATGTCCGGATTTGAGACTTTGTACTATAGTACAAGAGTCAAAATTGTAGCTTAGTGTCTTTTCCACAGACTTCTCATACAACACACTTTTCATTCGTATTCTAGATAGTGCTATATTCCTTGTTTGTTTTTTGTGTGGGGGAGAGTGTCGAGTTTCGGACTGACCTGAAATCTGGAAAATTCCAAAATCCAGAAAGCCCTCGGTCCCGACGATTCCGGATAATAGGTCCTCTACTGTATCATCAGTCTTTTTCAGTGACTATTGTGGGGCTTTAAGAAGTTGAAGTATAGTACCTGTCTATCCAAATTGTTTCTTTGAGCTTAAATTTTAGCTTAAGGCCACTAGTCACTTAGCTTTTGTTTTTCCCCTCTGCTTATGGCATTTGATTCTTTCTTACATTTAAAATATCACCCCCATGGATTTCATATCTTTAACTTCGAAATGCACAAAAAGCATTCTAAATTAAGATTTCTACAGAACTGTTAGGGATACAAAGTTATTGCTTTTAAGGACTCGCAGAAAAGTTTTTTACAACATTTGAAGTTTAAAAGGGTGCAAAAGTAAAGTTTTAAATATACACATTTTGAGATACTGAAGAGAGTAGACTAGAAATTTAGCAAGGGGTTACATTGATACAAATGCATGTTAAAAATATTTTATGAAAAAAATTCAAAATTTAAAAACGTAAAATGCATAGAGAATTTCTGAAAACGTTCTAAATTAATATGAAATTTTACATCATATTTATTAACTAATCACACTTTCATTTCAAAAGTACAGAAATATCACTTGGCAAATTTCAAAATACATGTGCAACTTTTAAAGAAATGACAATTTGAGTATGTTTGTGACCTGTTATAACAAAATAACCCCTCCAATTTTGAAAAATTTTCCTTGTAATTTGACATTTGGAAAGTAACAAAATTAATGCTGGCATATGTAACAAAATTATGGTACAGTAGAGTGCCAATTACAGGTTTATCCAATCAACCAGATTGATCAAGCACCATACTTTTTTTGCACTGCCTTCAAAATTTAAGTAAAATTTCTTTTGGCAAAGTAGAGTAAATTCAGATGAATGTCACAAGAGTTAATTGTTAAATTATCGTTTCCTAATCCTAAAATAGTAAAATCGCCTACAAATGTAAAGAGAGCAATCATAAAATTGTTTCTAGAACCAAAAATGTTTCAGTTCTAACGTGTGAGAGTCACACACATATGTAACAGGTATTTGACCTCTTATAACAAAATAAATTCCTCCAATTATGAAAAATCTTTATAGTAATCAAATCAAAGTTTTTCTTGCATTTATTAAAGTTATAGATTTGAGATAAGATACTGTTTTTTTTTTCCTATTTAAAGGAGCCTTGAAAAGTAAAGCTGATGTGCGTTAGGTATTCTTTGGAATAGGGTTTCTTAAACTGGTGATTTTTGCATTACTCTTGGCTCAAGTGAATTCATAGTAAAAGTAATTATTTTTGTTAACAATTTCACAATCTTTATTTTCATTTGAACACATTTCTCTTGGTTTATTCTTGAGTGGATTTTGTTTAATAATTTAATATTTTAGGAAGTTTTAATTTCTTATTGAAATCCAGTTTACTATGTGATGGATGGACATATATTTTGCTATGTTCAAGCTGAAAATTTCTGTTGACACCTTGTACTAATATATATTTCAAGTTTCTAAAAAAGGTGTAAAGAAATTTTTAAAAACAGTTTTATTATTTATTTTGTTACTATTGTTTCAACTCCTGAGTCTTAATCGAAACAAACTCTTTAATTGCTAATAAGAATACATTTCATTTTCATAATTGCAAATAAATCGTGATTGTGAAAGTTATTTGAAATCTTAAATTAATTTTTAACATTATCTTTTTATATGTGTATAGTTACCTTTTGAATTAAAATTTATCCCACAAGTTAATGTATCAATATTAACCAAAAAGCTTAAATAGTAAAAAGAATTTGGTTGCAAAATACTTTCTTTTTCCCATGTTTGAAAAATGAGTATTCGAGAATTTAAAATGAGTCTCAACAATTTAGTGATTTTATTAGCATCCTTTTTTTTTTTTTTTAATTGGAGGGCCATAACACAAATAAAAACTATTGTGATTGCATTGATTTTTCTTTTATAATTTCTTTGAATATTGATAAAAATATTTATACACAAAATTTCTCAATTTTGTAAAGTTATGTACATAGACTTTTTTACAAAATTTTTTTATAAGGCATTATATAATTTACTAAAAAAAATAGACAAAGTATGTACCGGCCAGAAATTTTTTGTGTTGATTATGTTCATTTTATTGACAGTTTAAAACTATTTAAAGTTTCTAGATTTATTTTCTATTACAAAATGAAATTGTTGTTAGCTTATATCCTATTCATATTGTAAATGATATGTACAGAATAAATTTTATTTATGTAAATATTGTCTCTTGTTGTTTTTAAAGGATATAATTATCTTTTAGTGTTACATAGCTGTTATAAAAAGTTACTTTGGATCATTGAAGATTCGGTCGAAGCACACCTTTCCAGTAAACTGAAAATTTTCCTTAATATAGTGAGAACAGATTTTTAAAGAATTCAGAATTCAACAGGGAAAAAGAACATGAAGAGAACATTTTTTTTTCACTTGAATTGCTTTTTTAAAGAATCGGAGACAATTATTTTCCTTTTTAAATTGAAACTTAATTTTCAAATGGAAATAGGCAAAAAATTAGTTTCAGCTGAGATGGTTTAAGATCTGTTTAAAATTATTTATTTTTTGTTATTATTATTATTTTATTTATTATTATTTTTTTTTTTTTCTAGGGAGTTGGAAAAATATCTAATTTAGCTAACTGATTATTTGTCTATTGTTTTTACAAAATAATTAGTAGAACAGAGAGAAAGGTTTTAAATATTTTAATTTTGTATGTCAGAGGGCATCTAAAGGACAAAGAAGAAAGTGGAAATATCTGAAACATTAGTGTAGCCTTGATTTTATTTCGAGAAAGAGGTGGCTGATCAAGGATTGACTTCGCTTGATACTATAAGAAATAGACAAAATTTCCCTGTGATTAGTTAAAAATACCTGAGTTTGGGGAGAGAGTCTAGCTAACTTCCTGATTGAAGGGGTTAATGATTGGTTTTGCAGACAGTCTCTAACCACTTTTGTGTGTAAAATTCTTACTAGAATGCTGTTAAATTTTCAGCAAAGAAATTTTTTTAATTTTAGGGGTAAAAGGCTATTTGCTGGCCCCTAGATTTTTTTCAGTCCTGTGTTACTGTGTTATATCTCTGAGTACGAAGGAAGTAGAAATTTGAGGAGGGAAGGGGATTTAGATATACACTGTTGTGCAAAATTTAAGGACGAAGGGATTTTCAAGTGATAATTTTCACGCGAATATTCAACAGGAAGTAGTATAATTCGAATAATTACAAATATATATTATCCCTGCATAACAGCTAGTCCATATAACATCTCATTCAGGTCACACATGGTCACAAGAGTCAGTCACTACGGCAAAACAAAAAATAGGAAATTCCACGAGTCTCTTATGAGTCTCAAATGACTACTATATGCGACTCCACTGTCAGGTCACTGTGACTGCTTCTTTGTGACGAGTCACCAGGTGATTTTATAGTGTTGTTTTATTGAGACTCATGTGACTGTCATTTGAGGGCTCAATTTCAAAGTCATTGTGAATGTTGCATTGTTATATTAAAATATTTTCACTCTAGATTTATTTTTAAATATTTCTTTGTAAAGAAAAAGTGAGTATTTATTTCTTGCAGACAAAGTTGATTGCTCATGACGTCACATGGTCAGAAGAACAGCATCTAGAGTACATAGTGTGAAAATCTGTCCAAATAGTCAGTGCTAAAAGTTTGTGTTCTTTAAATGTGCAACAATGCTACTGAAATCCAAAGTGTCAATTGCTACAATATCTGCAGGATTTTCGTATTACATTTTCTAGACTTGTATTAGTCTTGCAGTTTTAGAAAATATCCGGCAGATGTTACTGTTATTCTTTAATTTCATCAGCATCACTGCACATTTAATGGATATAATATTTTAGCACTCTTTTAAGCATTACTGAGAATGCCAGTTTCCACACTATATATTCTAGACGCTATAGTCATTTCTAACAGCTATGTGATGTCAATCCAAGCCATCATTTTATTTATATTACATATGATATAATTTAAAAACAAATTTTACTAGCCCGGTACTGAAGTGTACGCTATGTTAAATTGGCCTCGCTCGAGCTTGCACTACTCTTACTGACAATGCAAGTCTTCAAAAATCTGTTTAGCAGAATGAGTTATAAGCATCCAGAGTATGTATTCCCATTCATAATTGGATTGACCTAATTATAGCATCTGGAAGATATTGTATGGACTCTGACTATTCCAGTAATGCTTTAAAAAGCACTAAAAATTACAGTCCAATAAATGTAGAAAAATGCTTAATAACAGATGTAACATCTACTAGTTCATTGTGGTCTGAAAGGCTTTCTCAGTTGAATCTTTATGTAATGTTTAAACTACCAGATGTCGCTGCGATCAACATGTTTAGTTCAGAATTATTCAACATTTATGAGATACAATCTTAAACTTAAAACTACATTACATGTAAATTACTTAAAGATGACAAATATTTTAAAAGGTGTTAAATTACTTTTAATCCTTAGTACTTTCAGCTATAAACACAACCATCGACCGAGAATATAAAATAAAATAAAAATATAAGTATTACATTTTAATTTTCAGATGTCACGTAATTGGAGTGAAAGTGAAAGTCAATCCTTAGATCTGGAAAATAAAATGTAGATATTGAGGCACGTGGACTATTACTTGTATTATGTTTCTTTAAATAAATTAATCCAAATTCTTGGATCAATTTCACTCCAATTACATGACATTTGAAAATTAAGATGTTAATATTTTTATTTTATTTTGTTAATATTTTTATTTTTTATTTCGATGACTGTGTTCAGTTGTAAGTACTAAGGATTAAAAGTAATTTAACACTTTTTAAAATATTTTTTGTCATCTTTAAGTAATTTACACATAGTGTACTTTTAAGTTTACCTTTTTAAAAGGGATTCAATTTTTTTAACCCTTTTTGTTTTGCCAATTGCTACACTATATATTCTAGACACTATAACCTAATTATTGAAGGAGCTGTCCATAAATGTCACACTTTTTTTCAATATTTTTGACCTCCCTCTCCCCTTGTTACGTGTCATAGGGAGAGTGAAATATTAATGACTTTTGTGAGAGTAACGATAAAAAAAGTTTGTGTACTTATTTTGTACGAAATAAGATTGAAGATTAGAACAAAAAACAAAATGAATATCCAATAGTAATTATTAATGTGAAAGCGCAATTGAAAACAGTAGAATTTTGGAATTTGAACTGAAAATTAATATTATATTTAAGTTTATTTTTATGAACACAAAATATTTTAATTTCAAAATAACTCTAAATTTATTCTGCTGATTTTTAATGTTTTTATTTTAACCTAATGTGTGATATCGCATTTCTTCTTACTCCCTCCCATCCACTTCTCACAATTTCACAACCCACCTCCAAGTGTGACATTTATGGACAACCGCTAAGCAGCATAGAAGATTATTAAAACATTTCTCCCAAAAATTATCGCAAAGCAAGTGTCTTAAAAAATTAGTTTATTAGAAAATGATAAAACCATTTGTAATTAAATTAGTTAAGCTGCCCCAATTATTGAACTCTATACAACATAGAAAATTGTGTTATACATTAATTCCCCCCCCCCCCCCCACTTTCAAGAAATTATCTGGCACAGTGTTAAATTCAGACATTTTTGAGAGGGAAATATGTGGCTTTAGGGGAGGGGGACATTATGTAGTTCTGGATCAACAATTTTTTTTTTTTTTATTGACCATTGAAAGAATAAAATGTTAAATTTTCTGGAGGGGGGGGGGGGCATTCCCTCTCGGGCCACCCCCTGAAATCAACACTGACCTGGCATATCCTGTATTAATTGACAGTGTAAGATGCAACAAATTCTGTTTACTGTGATGTGAGTTTAAACATTCAGAATGAAATTTCCATTAAAGCATTTTTTCATTCTCTTTTTTAGGTCTAAAAGTTTAATTTTGTTTTAAAAAACATGTTTTCAATATAGTAGCTCAAATTCCATGCAATGTTCAGTTTTACTTCTAAGTTTTAGGAAGCCAGGAAAATGACATAAGACTACTTAATTTTTACAAAGACTTTAACCACATTTTTTTTTTTTCAAAGAAATATCTAAAAGATCTTGCTAGTAGCTATTATTTTACTTCTTACTTGAACTATGTCAAAAATAAGAAGAATGACATTCATTTTCTGTGACAATCATATTTTAATTATGAAAAATCATTTGTAAAATACAGAATTTGTTACCTTCCTCATATGTGTTTTAAAAAGTATAACTATTAATTAGAAATTAAAAGAAAAAAAACTCGAAAAACATTTATATTGCATAGCAGAAGGCCCTTTACTTTGCATTTATCACAGAGTGACATGCCAGAAAAATTATGATCTGAAATTCTGTCTTTCAATCAATTACGTTGTGTATGTTATCAGAAATGTAATGTCTCTTGCTAATACTTCTAAATGTATATTTTGTTAGAATGTATCGAAAAGAAATTGTATAAAATTTACAGTCCGCATAGTAAAAATCCTATTAATTTCTGATTTTTTTTTTTTTTTTTATTAGTCCTTATAAAATATCTTTATTCTTATTGATAATAATGGTCCATAAGAAAGCTAAGTAACCGTTTTCTATAAAAACGATGGAGTGACTGCAGAAAAAAAATGTAAATATTTAACAATGTATACTTTGTGAATGCCTTCGTTATAATGAATCGATTGATTACATCTTACGATGTTAAGAGATTCGTTTCTGTCCACTCCATGAGTGCATATCACTCATTCGACGTCTGCGTGACGTCTTCCTCGCGAGAGGAATGGGAGATAATGTAGCGACGAGGAATCTAGATATGAAAGAATGTTATGTATTGAGATCATTTGATTGAAGCGATTCTGAACAAAAGTTCTACTTCGGATTGCCATAGTTTGGACAAACGCAACTGCCACTCTCATATCACGACAATCGCGTTCCGATTATGCTAGATGAATCATTTAACTTGAAGAACGACTCTGAATTTATATTTTCAACTTGAGGAAATTTCTGAAATCGAGTAGAAAGCCAGTTCGTGACGCTTAAAACATTAGACGGAATGGATCATCTTTACATGGAGGTATGCAGTGTGCCCATTATTTTGAGACTGTCTAAATATTATCCACTCCTTGTGACGTTTAAAAAGTGATGAACTAACCTTGTATGCATGTTTAGGAAAGGGCATGTTTACAAACGAATGTTTCTGGCAACCAATCTACTGCTACATTTTTGTCATAGTCATTATTGTAGGAATCATTTTCACAACGTAGCCCAATCATAGCAAGCAGACACCCATAATAACATTTGTAGACCAATCAGAATGCCTGAATTCATATGTAGAGTCGGTGCTATAACGAAGCACGGGCAAAAATAGCTTGCCCACTCTAATAAGAGCCCACAGTGACGTCAGCTGACCTTTCCTTGCTCGTGGTATAGACTCTATCAGTGTGACGTCACAGGCAACTCAACTCGACATATCAGCCTCAAATATGTTCCAAACAAACACATAGAGTTCAGAGTGTTTTAGAGATGTAGTATACCATCAAAACCACGTGCAATATAATCATTCAAAAAAAGAAAAGAACGTGAAACAAGGATTGAATTTACTAAACTAGGAGAAGTTTCCATATCGAGCCACAATTGTTTGGCCGAATTGCGACCCTTTTAACTATTTCGCGATTGCAATTGTAGCTGCATGTTACTTCATCTCTATCTTTTTCTTCACTCTGTTGTTTGTTTGGAACAAATTTTCAGCTAATATGTGGAGTTGAGTTGTCTGTGACGTCATCACTGATAGGGTCTAATAGACCCTATCAGTGGAAAGAAATCGGAAAGAAAAGAAAATCAGACATCGGAAAGAAATATGTTTGCACTGCATTTTCCTGAAGCGAGAAGTTATATATTTTTGCCCCATATGATGTTCCCGAGTGCTTGATTTGTCGATCACTTCATTGGTCCGAGGAATACATTGGTCACTGTATTCTTTAAAAACAGAGGTAATTATTCAAGATGTTTTTATTAAAGATTTTTAAGATAAATAAGTATCTTAAGTTACATAAGATACACAACTAGGATTAGTGCCCTCTGTAGGCATTTCATAATTTCAATGATTTATTTAGAGAAGCTTCTTAGATAGCTCTCTACAACCAATTAACCAACCAACCAGAAATGTTGAGTAAAAGTAAATATTTATGCTTTGTAATTTGTTGCTGATTTTAAAATCTTATTTGAATACACAATTTCGTACATTAAATTAATAATAGGTAATAATATATTTTCTTTTCATGTTTTGGTTATCGTTATGTATGTGAAGATCTTCCTCTTTCAATGCCTCTCGGCTCACATTGTGATTAAAATGGTTTTGGGAATACTTCGGAACAATATATTTGTTTTTCTATGAAACTCAGCAAAACTGCTAAAACGAATTCACAAAAAGCCGGTGCGAAGTTTCCGTTTAGACAGACATCCGTCTTAATAACGGTTTATTCTCATATAAATACCTTATTGTAATACAATACTTATTTTCGCCGGGACCATAAAATCTTTCATTTTTATAGATTATACTTTATTATTTTAGTGATCTGATAAAATTTTCGTCCTTTCTGTTAAAAATAGCTATTACTTATTTAATTAATACTCAAAAAAAGTACGAAATAAATAAATGTCATGTTTCAATACAGTCAAATATTTAGAAAATTTAGCGCATAGAACGAACAAAAAAAAATCTGCGAAGTTGATTTATGATTTATTATTATAAAAAAATTTAGGTACTACTCTGTTATCCCGTGGACCAATTTTGCCAAATTATACAAATCGCCCAACTAATAGCCAAATTATACATATTGACATAATTTTTATTTTAAATAACGGAAAAACAAATAATTAGTAGAATATAAATAAAAATATTAATAAAAAGTTGAAATAAAATCACTTAATGACATTTTAAACTTTAAACACGTGAATCGTATTTAATGCCATTGAATGTGACATTCAAGATCATCCATTATTGGCATTTAATCTTATAGTTTGGCGATAATTTTTTGGTTGATGGGATAACCTAGTAGTACCAAAATTTATAACGAGGAATGTTATGAAATGTGTAAGTTAAAGCTAATAAATAAGAATTTTTAGTTACATTAAATTTTCTTATTTTAGTTAATTGCTTAAGATTTTATGTGTATTTGTGGTCTTACCGCCAGAGTCGTAGAACAAGGAATACATCCGATGAGGTGAATTTTATGACACTCGCCAAATACCCATGAGACACCTGAAATTCTAAATTCACATTATTCTGCAACACAAACATATGATTCATTATTGCATGGCTCTAATGGGAATTTCATTCTCAAAGTAAACACTGAATGCAGAAAAGTTTGATTTTTCAGTGTCTTTCTAAGAAAATTATTCCCTCTTGTTAATTTTGTCCCATTCCATGGTGATTTTAAGACCAGTGAAATGATTTTGGCTTACAGCAGGAAATAGATTCTATTTTTCTCTTCAAGATATTCTAATATCCCCGAACCACTATGCTTAAAATCTATAAAACTTATAGTAATTTTAATTTATAGTAGTGAGATTAGACCGACCACTACCCAAAAAGATGAAAATTACTTCTTACTTGGAAGACAAACTTTTTGACCAATTAAGGATGGCAATGCTTGGCATATCAGAACAAATATGCAGATTGATCAACTAAATAAAGACATAATAAACACCATTAAAATAAGAAGAAAGCAAAGGTTAAGCCATTTAATCTGAATGAGGGATGACAGATGCATGAAAAAGATATATAATGGTAAATTAATTGGGAAAAAGAATATTGGTAGACTCAGAAAAAGATGCATAGAAGAGGTAGTAAAAGACATACCACAAAACCAAATTATAAATTTATGGCCAGAGATTGGAAGGACTGGTGAGGTATATTAAGGGAGGTCAAAATCCTTCATGGATTGTAACCCCATTGATGGTGATGAAATGATTTTGGTTTAAAACATTTAGCCTAGCATAAAGATTAGACAAAAGCAACACTGATAATCACCTGATCAAGTTTACTGCTAAAATTCCAGAATGAGTTAAAACTCTATTCACATATTAAAACGCAATCGGTCTGCCAAATGCTACCTTGGTGCAAAACACCTGATAATCCAATTTTAGCTGTCGACTGTAGGTTCCTGCACCCAAAGGCTATAAAAACATGGGAAGCTAAGAGCAAGAAAACACAATGTAAATCTACAAGTCAACCATTTAAATCAGGTTTTTCCACCAAGATAGGATTTGGCAGACCGATTGTGTTTTAATATGCAAATTGAGTTTTAATTCATTCTGGAATTTCACCCATGAACTCGATGAGGTAATTGTCTGTGCTGCCACCTCCCAGTCTGTAAATATTTTTTTCTTTTTACAGTTTTCAATATTTTTTAAAAAATTTTTTGTGTTCCATGACAATTTTTTACCATTCATAAAAAAAATTTCATTTTTAAACATTCACTCTAAATTAGGGATGCGCCGAATAGTGATTTTGGCCCGAATACCGAATAGTTACTATTCAGCCGAATACCGAATATTCGGCTTTCTAAAGACTTTTTATATTTCAAAATTTAAAGGTATTAAAATGTTACTTTTAAAAACAATTTTACATAATATTTAATAAGAGAAACTTATATTTTGATAAACAAGAGTTTTTTGTAAGAACATTCAGTATTAATAAAAAAGTCTGCCTTTTTTTATTTAAGAAGCATAATTATGAGACTTTTTCAATTAATATAATTTTAAATTTTATGATTTCTTCTACGAATTGAAACAAACATTTTGAAATCAAAGAGAAATAATGAAAAAATAGTTGAAGGAAAACTCATACAGTCTCATATTTGTTCTTTTTAAAAACTTAAGGCAGATTTTTTTTCAATATAAAGTATAAATACTTTAAACTTAATTCTGAATAAAGAAATGTCTAGCTCATGTTTCTTTTCTTATGAATGGTGGCATTATCTATCCTTCCCATCATATCATATTTTTTTAAAGAAATCAAAACATGTGAGTTGAAAATATAGTTATAATATTTATTTTATTGTTAATGCAACAAATGAAAACACAAGTTTGACCAAGAGTGAAATGAAATACAATGTACTTATGATTCAATAAGTTGATTATGATTTCATGAACAAAAATTGTCTGCCTTGAAAGCTATACTAATATCAAAAGTTTTTCTTTCTTGTTTAAGGAAAAACAAGAAACATATTTACTAAATAAAATTTAGGAACTTGCATCTGCACTTGCATCATTTATTCCTAAGGGGAATCCTAAATAAACATAATTTTAATCCTTCTCATGGTTAACTTTCTTAAGTTAAACTTTACAAACAGCAAATAAATAATGTAAAAAACATTCTATTTTATTTAAATATGATTTTATTTCTAATTATTTTAAATATATTTATAAATTTGCAGTTAAAAGTAGAAATTGTGAAAAGTTTTTAAAAATATGTTTTAAAAGGCTTTATTAAGTATTGGATTCGGCCAAATACTTTGATATTCGATCAAGCAAGTATTTGGCTTAACCGAATAGTTTTATATTTGGCCTAACCGAATATTCGGTAACATGGCTGAATACCGAATATTCAGTACATCCCTACTCTAAATACAATGAATTTTGTCTTTCAGATTTTTGAATTTATCAGATAACTTCAGTTTTTTAAATTTGTCAATAAGTTCTAGATTTATTAATAGCTTTGCTAATTATTTTTCAATTGTACTATTTATCCCATCCGAAAAACAATTGTCAAGCTGCAAAATTAAATGCCAATAATGGACAATCATAAATGTTAATTCACTTGACATTAAACAGTGTTTGTTACGTCATCAAGTAATTTTATTTCTATAATGTTTTACTGATTTATTTGCTCTTTCAATAAATGTAAAAAAAAAAAAAAGTAATTTGCCATATAATTTAGCGAAATTATTCAATGGGATAATCAGTTAGTACTTATTTTTCTAGCAATTTGTATTAAAATCTCATTATTTGCAATCTTAAAAATAAATTTATATCAGAAATTTCTAGATTGCATGAAACACAAAACTTGTTTATTTATGCATGAAAATTAATATAGTGTTTCTTGCATACACATATATATATTGTGTTTATTTTAATTTTCCTATTTTTTTTTTTACTAAAAAGTGTCCCATTTCTCACCATTTTCCCATATATATCTCCAGAAATAGTGAATTACTACAAGGGATTTTCATATTGCTTTTTCTATAAAATTAAGAATATATAACGCAATACAACAAAGAAAAGGTGAGTATCATATAGAACTTAGTACTATGTTTATATTGCAGTAACTTATAAAATTATATGTAATATATTATTGTTCCAAATATAACTAACTAGTAAATATGGTATAAAAAACATGATTTAAAAAAAATCGTATTTTAAAAAATTTAAATGATTTTTTTCCTCAGCATTCCAATACTGAATAGCGACCAAGTGCTTTAGGTTTCCAAAACAATTAAACCTCTAATTGCTGATATATCGTATGATTTTAGGCTTTAAAATAAAATTATAATAGTTATTTAGAAATTATATAAATTGTAAAAACTGCAGATTAATAATTGTATTAGTTAGTAGCATACAATAATGTTGCATACATATAACATTTCATAATAACTATGTAAATTATGTTACATACTAGTAATATTTACATTTATTAAATTTAATAATTGTGTTTAAATATTAAGTTGTTTAACACCACTTAAAATTAATAATTATTAACACAATTAACTGTAGGGCAAAACGGGGAAATATCATTACTAGTTGTTGGCCAGTAGTACCAGTTTCATCAGTGGCCACTTTTATTAAACTTGTGGCCACTTTTTTATTTAAAAATACTAAACAGTAAACTTTTGTTAAATTTTCTATTAGTATTAACCTAAAATTGAATAGCACAAATAAATATGCTGATATAAACATATAGCAACCAGAAGTAAATAAACAACATGATTGATTGCAAGAAAATTTTACTTTCTCTTTGTAGCAGAAAGTGGCCGCTGAGAGCCAATTTTTTAGTAACCATTTTTTCACATTCACTTGCCCTGTGGCTAGTGCTAATTTTGCCTTCTACAATTAATTCTAATCAGAAACAAATATGGTTTTACTTGGTTATCCCATTGACCAATTTTGCCAAATAACACAAATTGTCAAACTAAGAGCCAAATTATACATAGTATTGAAATAAAATTGTGAATTTTGTTGAACGATCACATGAAAAAAAATTGGGAATTTCTCTAAATTATCTCCTTCCTAAAAAAAGAAAACATAAATTTTCACAAACGATTGTGAAAACAATGTGGATTTTGTTAAGTGATCAAAGAAAAAAAAGTAATATGTTAGATAAATGTGTCCTGAAATATCGAAAAAAAGTATGTCCTGAAATATCAAGGACCAGTATTACTCCTGAAAATACCATTTAATAACAATAAAAAAAGTTTTAATGCTTTCTGTTTCATTTGTCATACTTTATAATGATTCACCTTATGTGTTAAAAAAAATAAATGAATTTGTATTTTAGGCTGATGGCTTTTCCAGTGAGCCACAAAACTGTTTTTGTTTTGGACCATGGGCCTAATTTTTCTGGATCTTGTCACCAGAGCATGGAATTTGATATCTTCACAAAGACAAGACAACCTGGCATTATTCCACTGGCTCCTCTGTCGAAAACATTGTGGACTTGCTCTGTAGAAGCTGCTATTGAGTACTGCAGAATTGTGTGGGATATTTTTCCTTATGAAAAACTGGTTAGTATCTCAGTAACAGTGGAAAACTGTTATTACTTACGGTTTATTGCATATTCTAAATTCTAATTCTTTAGCTGAATGGACAGTTGTAAACTAGCTTGTTAGACAAGAAAGTAGCAGCACATACAATCACTTCATCGAGTTCACGGTGTAAATTCCAAAATTAGTTTAAGTTCAATTCACATATTAAAATGTAAATGGTCTGCCAAGTCCTATCTTGATGAAAACCTACTTTCAACAGTTGATTCGTAAGTTTACAGTTGTGTTTTCCTGCACTCAGAGATATGAAAACATGATGCTCTAGGAGCAGGAAAACACAATGGTAAACCTATGAGTCAACTGTTAAAATTGGATTTTTTAATGTTTTTCTCCAAAATAGAACTTAGCAGACCAATTGTGTTTTAATATGCAAATCAAGTTTCAACTAATTCTGGAATTTCAGCCGTGAACTAAATGAGGTGATAGTCTGTACTGCAGCCTCACGGTCTATGTATTTTGAATGTCTGATATCCAGTGTTGCAAAAATGTCCGCTACAATTTCAAAAAGCCATACCTGTGGCTTTTATTGGTTTTTTAAACCAGTCTTTTTTGGCCAAAATTGGCCATTTTGGCTTTTATTCAGTGAAGCATTTTAATTATAAACCAGAAATTTTAAAGTGTTTTTTAATAGTTTTAATGACATTTAATTGAGTTAGAATTTAATAGCCTAATTCTTCAATAATAAAAACATTAGTATTCTAATAATGCATAGATGAGACTGCTAGTGGTTTGTAATCGGAATTGAAAATATGTCAGCTAAATTTTAAAAGGGCCATATTAACTGCTTTTTCTGTTTTACGCTGACTTATAATCAAGGTTGGAAAATTTTTGACAGTGTGGTAATTTTAACTCTCATGTCAAAAACTGTTTAAGATTGTTTTTACAACAACAATAAATTTATAATTTTTCATAATTTTTAGTTTTAGGCTCTTGAATAAATTTTGAGAGTTTTAGACATTAAGAACCTGTAAAAAATTCAAAACATGTTTTTAGTTCAACAAATTGTTTAGAAAATAATTGTATGCTATAAATGTAGAATTAAAAATAATTAAAAGTATTGTTGCATTAAAAATATAATCTAATCAAATGAAATATTTTAATTTTAAAAAATGAAAGTATATGGGGAAAATACTTGTATAATTTAATGTATAAAATTACATCTGTTAATTTTGTTTACTTACTTTTTGATGCAAATGACATCTCAGGGTTGCCATGCCACCTGGAGAACCAGGAAAACACAGGAAATATTAAATTGTCTCCCAAAACAGGGAAAATCCAAGGAATTTTTAAAAAAATCTGGAAAACACAGGGAATTTGGTAATGGCAAATTATAACATTTCTAATTAGCCTTCATACACGCATATATTTTTTTGCACTCAACATGGAATAGATGCGTTGCAGTACAGGGAAAATACAGGGAATTTTTTTTCAAGATTAGCGTGGCAACTCTGCATCTGCATGCACATGTGTTTCAGACCATCTAACGAGTTCAGATGCATGTCCAAAACATTTGGTACTGTTACAACAAAATCTTGAAAAGTGTTTGTCGGACGTTCCTCTCAGTCCACACAACTTTGAAGAATGTCCGTGGTAGATATAGCTGCCACCACCGATATTACTAGGTGATATCGGTCACCCACTGTGAGATTGGTGTAAATGAAGACTTACGCTAGTAACTGAATTATCAGTTTATTAAGAATATATGTACACACAAAATACGCTATTTACAAATATATACAACTACAACTCGGATATAGGTGATCCGGTTCAACATTAAATTAGATACCGTAAAGATTGGTTGTGTACTATTCCAATTACACTTTCCACCTCACACTCAATACACGTTAAATTCACTTTTTTGGAGCTCAACCTTGAGTCTCCCAACACAAGTATACTCGGCCTGCACTTCTTAGCCCAGAGCACTAAACACTAGGACGTCAGTGTCCTTCGCTCACCAGAAAACGCACTGTTTATGCTCTTCCACACAGAGCAACCTCTAGGTCCGAAACCTAGGTGAGAACTGAATTCTCGGAGACAAACTTGCCCTCTCCAAATCACTGCTTTCCCAAACATAAACCCCTTTGGAGCTTCCTCATTGGACACATACTCCATTCTTTTCTTGCTTAGTGACATGCTGCTAATCTGCTTATCATCCGCATACTTCACTGACAGATGGACATGCCTCTGAGCAATCTCCTTTCTCTAACACACCACCTGCAAAGGATTAGCTGGCAATTCCCCTTTCCACAAAGAAGGAATGTCACCTTGGAAATTCTGTACACAACCATACAATACTAAATATTCAAATAGAGAAATAGTAGAAATTACATTCTTTAGCACAGGTGCTATCATATCCTGACACCCCCCACCTTAGCGGAAAATATGCCTTTTAGGGGCTAATTTTTCCCAAACATATAGTAATATCGCAGAAGAGTTCAATAGTCTCTTTACAGATTTCTTCATTATGCTTATTACATAGGTATTTCCAGGTGTCTGAACGCTATCTACTGACATCTCTACTGAACCTTTATTAATATTATTATTACATAAACAATACACATGTTAATACAATATTATAAACAAAAAAATCAAAAAATATATACACACACACAGAAAAAAAAATTAAATGCGTGACGACATCCCTTTAAGGTTGTCCACTACTGGATCGTTGATGCTGATGGGCTAACAACTGGTTGTTCTTCCCAGCTCTTTCTATGTAGTCTGGAAATTGCATCAGCATTTAAATGTTGAGCTCCTGGACGATGAGAAATACTCAGGTTCCAGCGTTGCCAGGCAAGAGCCCATCTAGTGAGTTTGGGTGATCTTAGGGTTGTTTCGGTGAGAAATTTTAATGGATTATGATCCATAATGATCTCAATTTGAGATCCATAGGTCCATTTTTCAAACTTTCTCAACCCAAAGAGAACACTCCAAGCCTCTTTCTCTATTATCGGCCAAGCACGCTGAGCCCCTGACAATTTCTGACTGGCAAAAGCTATTGGTTTAAACTGACCCTTTTCATCTTTTTGAGTAAGGCAACATCCTACTGCCAGGTAGGAAGCATCTGCGTGGAGCTGATATTCCCGGCCTACGATAGGTGTAGCCAAACTCGTCACTTTACATAACTCATCTTTAAGAGTATTAAATACTTTTTCTGCCCTTTCATCCCATGGTACAGTATTTTTAACTTTCCCTTTAGTCAATTCGGTTAAAGGTATAGCAATTTCGGCATAATTTGGAATATAAGATCGGTAAAATCCCATTAATCCCAAAACAGACCTAACTTCCTTTTTAGTTTTTGGTCTCTTAAGATCCCTTATTGCTCCTATTTTTTCCTCATCAGGCGCATGCGTTCCACCCCCAATTACATGACCTAAAAACTTAGTTAATTTCTCTCCAAATTTACATTTGTCTAGCCTAATCGTAAAATTTCTATTTTTAAGTTCTTCAATGACAGCCCAACATGCTCACAATGTTCTTCCCAGGTGTCGGAGAAAATGATGACATCATCAATATATGCTTCCGCATACCTCCGATGACCTTGAAGAACCTCATTCATATCTTTCTGAAATGTGGCAGCCGCCCCTGATAATCCAAAAGGCATTGTACGCCACTGATAAGTTCCATTATGCGTTGTAAAAGCTGTCAAATGTTTACACTCCTCAGCCATTTTAATCTGCCAATAACCCCTCAATAAATCAATCGATGATAAATACTTAGCCGCCCCTGCGGTATACATGATTTCTTGAGAATCTTTCATCGGAAAGGTTGGAACCTGAGTTACCGAATTTAAGGCTCTATAGTCTATACAAAGTCTAACAGTTGCGTCTTTTTTCGCCACACAAACAATTGGATGACTAATTTCAGCGTTTGACACTTCGATTAGATTTAATTCTAATAACTCCTGAATCTGTCTATCTACTTCCTCTTTGTAAGCTACCGGTACACTATATAACTTTGGCTTTTTCCTTTCCACCCCCGGTTTAAGATCAATACGATGTTCCCCTACATCGGCTGGTCGTACAGGACCCATAAACACCTCTTTATTCTCCCTCAAAATACACTTTATATCTTTAACTTGATTGTTAGATAACCCTTTTATTTCGAACGTCTCTATATCTCGTTCTACTTCCTGATCCCGGTTCAAAATAGGAATTTCCCCAACTTCTCCGAATTCCTCATCACCCTCAAAAACAATATTAACTATATTACATTTAGCAATAAATTCTCTTATTTTATTTTGGTGCACATGCTTCCTACTCCCGTCGGCTAACTCAACTATAAACGAATGCTGATTTCGTTTTTCGACTATGGTTGCCGGCCCTTGCCACCTAGAATATAGTTTATTAGTTGAATCGGGGATTAACAGTATTACCTTATCACCTACTTCAAAAGTTTTTCCTTTGACCTTAAATTATAATGATACGCCATCCTATTTTGTTGCACCTCGGACGATAATTTTGCCTCATTTGCGGCTCTTTCTAAACGTCCCCTAAGTTTATTCAAATACTCATGAATCGGCGTAGTATCTAACTGCGTCCCCTTATTTTCTCCTGCCCAGGATGACTTGAGAATCGATAAAGGACCCTCCGGCGCTCTACCATATAACAACTGGAAAGGTGCGATTCCCGTCGTAGAATTTGGGACTTCCCTATACGCCCATAATACAAATGGTATTTGTTCATGCCACTTTTTTCCTTCTTCTCTAATAGTATGATGTAACATACGTTTAAGAGTCTGATTAAATCGTTCCACAAGCCCGTTAGACTGTGGATACTGTGGGGTCGAAAATCTTGGACTAGCACCTAACCTTTTCTCAAATTCTTTCGTCAAGTCGGCGGTGAAATTGGTTCCGTTATCACAGGCAATTACATTTGGAATTCCTGTCCTCATAAATATTTGAAGTAACACATCACACGCGGTTTTAGCACTTAAACTTTTTAGAGGGATCGCATCCGCCCACCTGGTATGCTGATCAATTAAGGTTAGTATATACTGATGCCCTTGTGAACTTTTAGGATCAATAGGCCCAATTAAATCAACATTAACTACCTGAAATGGAAGTTCCGGCTGCGACACTGGGGAAATAGGAGTTCTATCATTTAATTTAACCCCTCTAGTCAACTGGCACTCTAAACATGACTCACAAAATTCTTTAGTTTCTTTCGCCATCCCCTCCCAATAAAATGAATACCTGATTCTCTGTAAAGTTTTCTTGGCTGCATGATGCCCTCCAAATACCGAACTATGCACTAATTTTAATATTTCTTCTCTTCTTACTTTGGGTACTACTAATTGCGCTATAATTTCGCCTAACAATTTCTCTTTATGATACAATAAACCATTTACAATATAATAATCCCCCTTATCCATTTTAGCTAATTCCCACGCTTTCTCTAACTCTTTACATTCTAATTGGGATTCCTTAAACATATCAGAATTGCTAACAATAGCTTTATTATCTTTCTCCATTTCCGTATTCTGAGTTTGTACATTTTGCGAACTCGCTTCTATTGTGTAAACATTACAACTATCGTTATTCATATCTCCCTTTTCACTCGAATTATCAACAATAATTTCTGAACTTTCTAATTCTTGGGCTTCTAGCAATGGCTCCTCGCGGTTGACACCTGACAACTCATTAATCACTTCGGGATGTAAAATTACTTGCTCATTAATATTATCAGTCACTGCGCAAAGTACTTCCTGATGAATTATATTAGTTTGTCCGAATTGCGGAATAGCTAACAGTAGTTTAACCAACGGCGATTTAACTGCTTCACCGAATAACCCTTGTAAATAAATACTACCCGCTCCTTTTAATTTCTCTTCCGGTACCAAATCTTTATGAACAACACTAATTTCACATCCAGAATCAACCAATCCCTTTGCTTTTTGCCCATTTACACTAACTTCAATTTTCTCAAGTTTATTTAATTTTTCGCCAATAATATTAGTTCTCTGTTCGGCCTTTGCCGATATTCTCGCCACAATAGCTCCATTAGGTAACTCTTTACTTTCTTTTACCACAACCTTATGCACACCCGCTTTCGAATCTCTCCCTTTATTACCATTATTTCCCTCATTACCCACTTTATTACAAAAACGTTGGTAATGACCTCTCAAACCACATTTAAAGCATTTAGGCGCTGAAGCATCACTAGGTTTCTTAAAATCTATCTTCCTATCCGAAAAAGAATTAGTCTCATTACTCCCGTTTTGCCTCCAATTATTACTAACTTTGTTATCCTCCCTCGGTCTCATTTTCTCATTGTTTACGTACCTATCTTTACCTTTAAAACTTTTATACGTAACTGCATAAGACTTATTTTTATGGTCAAAATAATGGTCACATTCTCTAGCAATTTTAGAAGCTTCTAACCATTTACCTTGATGAGTTAACAAAATATATGACGCGGTATCCTCATCTAACGTACTTACTAATTTATCAGTAACTATTAACTGGTTGACCTTTTCATAAGAGTCAGCATTTCTAATCTTACAATAATTTTCCCACATCGCTATTAAACGCGATACAAATAATACATGAGTTTCATTCTGGTTTCTCTTAGCCTTCTTTAAATTTTCCAAACATGCCTTCGGTGTCGGCTCATGTTCCCTTAGGACTAACTCCTTTAATTCCTCATAATTCTCCATTTGTTCCATAGTGGTATAAATTAACAAATTATCCACCTTATCTCCTAACATATTTAGTAGAATTTCGGCCTGCTGGTTTTCCGGTACGTTTTTAGTTTTGAATGCCCTTTCTAAGCTGTTAAAAAATAAATTCCATCCCTCAGTCCCTTCTTGTACTTTGATAGATAGAGTTTTAACACTTTTGATCAATTTTTCTATGCTACTTTCATTATTAGATTCCCTAGACCCATTAAAATTATTTGCCGATCCTTGAACCCTTAGTCTCTCCATTTCTAATTCATGTTCCATCCTTAATTTTTCTATTTTTAACTTTTCCTGTTTTTCTAACTTTTCGAGTTCTAACTTTTCGCATTCTAATTTTTCCTGTTTTTCTTCACGCTCTAACCTTTCCTGTTTTTCTAACTTTTCGCGTTCTAATTTTTCGTGTTCTAATCGTTCTGCAACAATAGCATCAGATAATTCCTTAATAACCCCCTCGTCATACTCATCACTGTCCATTATCTTTTTCTTAAGCTGAATTCTGGTATCATCTTCCGCGAATTCAACACCCAATTCTTCGGCTACCCCTTGAAGATCAACCTTTTTTAGTTTCAATAAGAAAGCCATACCTTCACTGATTGTTATTACCACCCCACCAGAATAGTTAAACCTACCAAATTAATATTTCCTAAATTTTTAACTTAGTACAGATATTTCTCCACTTATTATACTAATTAATACCCTTACAGATAATCCATGCATTTCATTTCTAATTAACCTATGAATACTCTAACTTTTCTCAACCACTGATATCACACAATTTACTTCCAATAAAACAAAAGATAAAACAGTAATTCAATTTGACTACTATGCAATATAGATTCCAATTTATACACTTAGATAACAACATACAATTTACATAATAATACTGATACGTTGAAATTGAATAGAAGTATTGATGTCAATCAAGAAATCCACATAAAGAAAAATTGTAAAACATGCATATATAAATTTCTACAATTATCCTCACTAAAATATTTCCGAACTCAATACTGGTTCTTACACTTAAAACAAATATACTGAAAATCTTTACTTTTATTTTTCTTCACTATGGCTCTCTTTTGAGCCTTTTTTTTCCCACTATGGCTCTCTTTTGGGCCTTTTTTTTTTTCACTATGGCTCTCTTTTGGGCCTTTTTTTTCCACTATGGCTCTCTTTTGAGCCTTTTTTTTTCTCTACTACTGGCCAATTAAAATTCTAAGCAAATGTTATTGTACACTCTCCAAACTTAAAAAAAATGTTGCTTCATTTAAATATTACTTTAACAATAATTTAACTTTAAGTAAATTTAATTATTCCTTCCAACTACTATTACCACAATTAGTAAAAAAAAAAATGATAGACAATCAATACTAGCTCAAGTTATTATGACCTTTCCTTAAAACAATAGCCAATATGGTTATTAACACTTTATAGGTAGGGAGTATTGATAAAACACATAAATGATATAGACAATTTACTTAAATTACTATTAATTATACAACAACAAATTTTGGTTCGAGATGTCAGCAAAAAGATATGATCAAAACACCTTACCTTATACTTTCTTGCCTGGGGTACTTTTCTAATCACAAGTAGTTCCACTATGTAGCGGTAATATGGCACAACAGTTCAGTTTAGTTCTTTCTAATAAAGATACGCACAACACTTTAGTCCACACTAGACGATCCGGCACGATACTTTAGCACATACTCGACGATACGGCACGACACTTTACACACATTCGACAATACGGCACGACACTTTAGCATACAATCGACGATCCGGCACGATGCTTTAGCACACACTCGACGATATGGCACGACCACACAAGAATTCCACTGGATACTCCGGCATTAACAGACTGCAACACGGCTCGCTGGTCACTGGTTTCAGGCGATTCTATCCCGACGCTGCCAACAATTTGTCGGACGTTCCTCTCAGTCCACACAACTGCCACCACCGATACCACCAACTAGCTGCCACCAACTAGCTGCCACCACCGATATTACTAGGTGATATCGGTCACCCACTGTGAGATTGGTGTAAATGAAGACTTACGCTAGTAACTGAATTATCAGTTTATTAAGAATATATGTACACACAAAATACGCTATTTACAAATATATACAACTACAACTCGGATATAGGTGATCCGGTTCAACATTAAATTAGATACCGTAAAGATTGGTTGTGTACTATTCCAATTACACTTTCCACCTCACACTCAATACACGTTAAATTCACTTTTTTGGAGCTCAACCTTGAGTCTCCCAACACAAGTATACTCGGCCTGCACTTCTTAGCCCAGAGCACTAAACACTAGGACGTCAGTGTCCTTCGCTCACCAGAAAATGCACTGTTTATGCTCTTCCACACAGAGCAACCTCTAGGTCCGAAACCTAGGTGAGGACTGAATTCTCGGAGACAAACTTGCCCTCTCCAAATCACTGCTTTCCCAAACATAAACCCCTTTGGCGCTTCCTAATCGGACACATACTCCATTCTTTTCTTGCGTAGTGACATGCTGCTAATCTGCTCATCATCCGCATACTTCACTGGCAGATGGACATGCCTCTGAGCAATCTCCTTTCTCTAACACACCACCTACAAAGGATTAGCTGGCAATTCCCCTTTCCACAAAGAAGGAATGTCACCTTGGAAATTCTGTACACAACCATACAATACTAAATATTCAAATGGAGAAATAGTAGAAATTACATTCTTTAGCACAGGTGCTATCAGATCCTGACAGTGTTAATTAAGGATATAGCATCCTCAAGAAAAAATTGAGTTATGTTTTGTGAACAGTCAACTGCTTCATCTTCATCACTGTGATCACCTGGAATTAATTCTGCTACTTCATCGCTTGCACTGCTCAACACATGCTCATTATTGTCTAAGTTAAAAAATTCTTCAGCATTCAATGTAAAAGATTGCTTTGATGATCTTTGGAAAGCTGTGATAGTCGTGGATAAACTATTCACACATTTTTCTTCTTTCTCAACAATTTCAGTAAAGTCAATATTGGCCTTTTCTTTAAAGAATGAAGCTTTCTTCTGACAATTTAGGATTGTGGGTGCTGTTGGCAGAATTCCAACCACTGGGAACCCAATCATATTCATTTTTTATATCAACTGCAAATGTATTTGGGAGATTGTTATTCAGATTATAAACAACATTCCGAACTAACCTTTTTCAATAATATCCCTTGAAACACTAAATAATGCCTAAATCTGAAAAAATGGGTTTTAAAATAATAAAATTTTGCATCCCTGGTTTTAAAAATCTTTCCTTTAATAAAATCAAATTTTTCAGGATGAATGTAATTTTATAAAGTGACATCTACTGGGTATCACATGCATCCTTGTTAAAAAAAAAATTTATGTAAAAAGCATTCATAAGTAAATACAGTACTTAAAATAGTATTTTGCTTTTTATTAAAGTTAAAGATGTCATTTTATTAATTGCTTCTTTATTATTTATTTCTAGCTTCGATTTATTATAAGTGACAACTCTTCCATTACTCTCAACACTTGGTCTCAAAATGAACAGAATTTGAATCATGTAAGTATTAATATCAAGTTGAACTTATGGTTTATTTTTAATGTATTTTTCCATGCACTTCCTATTTTGAATTTAACAAACCATTGTAATAATCATAATGACTACCATAATTTATTTTTTCTGTATATCAATATCCTAAGACGGCTAATTCTGTATTTGTATTTTGCAATGCACTGTTTAAGTTGGGATAATTTTTTATATAGCTAATGCAAGCATGATGATTAAATTTTACTGATATCAATATTTTCTATTATTATTTTGTCTAGTATAGATTTGATTTGTCTAGTATTGCATCTACTTTAAGGATTTATATTGAATTGGTAAAGTAATTTTCATATTCAGTTTACATTAATAAATGAGGGTTCCCAGCGTCTTGGAAAATCATGGAATTTCAAAGTAGTCGGAGAATTGAAATTTCAAGATATATAGGAAAAGTCAGGGAATTTACAAATATTTTCTAAAAAGTCTTGAAGAAAAAATGAAAAATGATGAGAAAGTCAACATATAGTCCCTGAGAAAAAATAGCAAAATTCACCAAACAATCGCAAGGGAAAAAAACTAGAAATTTGAGGAATAATTGAAAAAAAAAAAAAAAAAAAACATTGTTTTTGACAAAGGATTATGAAAATACATACCAAATTTCATTGTATTTCCATTTGGTTAAAGACATTTTTGAAATTCGGTCATGGAAAATCAGGAAATTTTTTGAGATTTGGTCATGGAAAATGAGGGAATTTGCCCATCATGTTTTGCTGGGAACCCTGTAAATGTTGCTTACTTATTAAGCTTATAAGAATAACACAACATTTTATTTTTGCTAAAGTTAGAAACCTTGTAATAAAATGTTTTTGAATCAGCTAATGGGTTTCATCTCTCCCCTCCCCCCCCTCCCATCACTGAGATTGCAGATGTACACATCATTTAAGAAAAATGTTTTAAAATCACAATTTACACCTGTAATGATTTTAAAATTCATGTGATAATTTAAGTATATATGTAAATTAGTCTGTACTTAAATATTGAAAGAGCAATTGTGAAAATTTAGCAAATATCTGCCTTTTTATATATATATAAATTTTATCAATTACTCCCCTTCTTTTTTACTTTATTTTTTCTGCATTGCTCTCTTGACTTGCATACAAAATTTAAAATCTTTAAAATTCTTTCGTAATTATGTATAAATTTGTTAATAATTATTTAATACTTTTTTATTTTTGAAGATTGTTTGAATGTGTTGTGAAAAATCAGAAACATGTTCTTATTTAGCAAATTTTGATGTATTTTAATTATACTAATTTGATTTCTTTTTCCAATATGAACCACATATAATACCAAGGTAGCTTTTATGCATATTAATTACATGAAAAATAAAGTAAAACATATGTAAAAACCAGGGATGTACATTGTATGCCCTCTGGATTCCTTAAAGGAACACCGTGTACTCTCTGTTTATCAAAAAAGCTATAGTATACACACTCTGGGGTATACCCTCTGTCTTGAGTGTATATCCCCTGTTATTTTTATGACTACACCCCTGGTAAAAACTACAGTGGTATTATGAATGCTTCATATAGAAAGAAAACAACAACAACAAAAGATACAATTTAAATACATTAAAATTTGATTTTATGCTACTTAAACCTAAACGACCTAAAATGAATCTAACACGATTATGTGTGTATAGAAGTTAACTTATTTGGAAATAATACTTCATATAATTATGGCCTAGATGTAGTTTAACTAAAAGTACAATGATTTTATTAAATATAAAATAGAGAGAAAATTTGCAAAGAATCAAAATAGCTCTAAATTTTCCTGTTCAGCTGATATGATGTTGATTATTTCATTTAGCATTGCTGAAAATATCCGATAGTTTATTTTCATGAGATTGGTGTTACATTAATTAAATTACTGTGTGACTAAAACAAGAAAAATCCTGAGTAGGTTTCTTGCTTTCGAAGGTTCAAAAACTTCTAGGGAAGTACCTGCAGAAGAAAAAAAAAAAAAAGATTAGGATAATTCTTAGAATGATTGATTGAACATATAAAAGAAACAGCCAGACTTCCCTGAAATAAAGTCATCTGGCCTGGCCATATAACAGAGCCAAAATTGATCCCAGGTTCTTTATTGTGTGAGCCAAACAGTAAATGTAGTTTGCACTATTGCTTTAGTGTCCTTTGTTGATGGAGCGTTCCCTCAATATTCCTCTGAATTAAAGTTTGATCTTTTCGATGGTCAAAATACAATATTTTCAAGGTATTGGTGGATATGAAACTCTAATCTTGGATTTTGCATTTCATGCGATATTTCTTTCTTTCTCTTGTTATGTTATGCCTAGAGATGGGAATGCTCGGGAAAAAAACGGAAAAATTGGGAAAGGAAGCAGGACGTTTCGGTCCCGAGACATTTCGGTCCCGAGACATTTCGGTCCCGAGACACTTCGGTCCCAAGACATTTCGGTCCGAAGACATTTCAGTCCCTTCTCCTGTAAACTGAAATTTTGTCAAATAAGGCATAATTTTATAGGGAAAATTGCAGAGTTTTTAAACTGAAGGGCATAAAATTTTAGCATGATGAGATTATTAGTGCTCGCAAACCACATACACGTATAACTCTTATCCAAAATATTATAATACACACATATTTTGTATGGTAATCCTAATCATAATTGGTAATCCTAATGACAATTGGTAATCCCAATGATAATTGGTAATCCTAATTATCAAAACAGTTAATAATTTTAATATAAAAATCAAATTAATATTTTATTAAATATACTTATTAATTAATAACATTATTAATTTACATAATGAATTTTACTTTAAAATAAACTCTATACATAATCCATTTTATATTCAATACATCATTATATTTTTTAGTAGTTCTAAACTGAAATTTATCCTTTACTTGTTTACTTATTGTTTATTTAAAATTACAGAAATTTAAAACAATTAGTATAGTTAAAAAATAACTAAAATTAGTATTAGTATTTTTTTTCTGTGAAAGTAGAAACAAAAAGGTAATACAAATAAATGAATAAATAAATAAAAGCTTAGTTTTGTCACTTAAAAATTGAAAATAATATTATTATATTACATTTTAATCTATTTTATTAAATTATATATTATATTTTGTGTATAATATTTGTATATTTATATATAATATTTATAATATTATATTTTTAAATATTATTGCATTAATTTTATGTAAATAAAAATTAAAAAAATAATCATCTTATTAGAATAAGATAGGCCCAGTTTTAATAAAATTAACTCACAAAAATTGTCTTCATGGCGTGAGAAGACTGTTAAAAAAAATGCAATCAATAAATACTATAATTTAAATTAAAAAAATAATAATAATAATAAGTGGCGGGGCAATTTTTTAAAAACATTTTTTTTTTCATATCATGCCCAGTTATGAAATCACTATTGCTTTCGCAATGTTAATAATGGAAAGTAACTTATAAAAACAAATTTATAAGATGCAACTTTGTATTATAAGAATAATAAGAAAAATATAAAAAATGTTTTTCAATCAATATATCTCATTTCTGAATTATCAAAGGAGAGGGTGTAGACGGGTAATTTGTGAGATATATATATATATATATTTATATATATATATATATATTATAACTTATAATTGTCTGATTGAATTATTAAAGACATTTATTATTAAATTAATTGGAAGAAAAAAAGTAAGCACAGTTTTTTTATAATTTAATTAATGCTAATTTAAAAGTTCTAAAAATGTACGTAAACAGCCAAAAAAAATATTTATGGCAGTTTATATAAAATATTTTTTAGTTTATAGCAGTTTATAGAAATTTATATAAAATACTGATACTAATAATTAATAATTAATAATAAAATTTTAAATATTTATTCGGATTTATAATAATTCTACTAAAAGCAAAAGACCATATCCCCTAAACTTATATCACATTGTTTAATCAAACAAAATTTTCAGCTTGCTGTGATTTCATTATCACGAGTTATAAAAGTTTAAATTTATCTGACTCTTATATTCAACTTTTTATAAAACTTTTGGGAAGGGAAGGAGAATTAAAAAAATAAATAAATAAAGGCCCGAATAATGTTGAACTTATACCATTTGGCAGCCCCACAACAATTAGAATCCGACTTATAAGGTAGCGAGTAAAGAAATAACAAGGGACAGAAATGGCAAAGGATCAAAGTTGCTGGGGAACGAAATGGCCACGGACCGAATTGTCTCGGGACCGAAATGGCCAGGGACCGAAATGTCATGTACCCTTGGGAAAAAAAACGGTTTTTTTTTCGGTTTTTTTTCCGAAGGCTTATTTTTCAATTTTTCCGAACTGGAAAAATTGAAATTTCATTTATGAAATAATATAGTGAAAATTTTGTAATAACTACATTCTCATACTTTTTATTTTATTTATTTTTATGTTGAGTGTCTCACATGAAAATTTTAATGTGGGTAATCTGATCTCTGAGCAGAAATCTGTTTGAGAAGACTTGAAAGGATCCTTCACATTTTTTTCTTGTTTGAAACACAAGAGCAAAATTTCTCTTGAAAATAGACATTTCAGAAAAAGTTTAATCAAAAATTGAATCTTTCGCAAGTGCAGTGATTGACGAAAAAAAATCTCATGCCATACAGCAGCTGAATCTTATTAAGTTGCATATATGTATGTAAATAACCTTATTAAAAATGTCTAAATAGGAACCTAAATATAGTAATAGTTTCTTATTCAAAAATTCTGAATATATTTTGTACAAGTATATACAAGAAGTTCACAATTTCACAAAAACTTGATTACATGAAAAATATCTAGATATGTAATTAAATGCAAATTCTCTTTTTAAAAATTAATTCATGTGTAAAATTATTGCAATAATATGCCGATTAATGGAAATGATAAAATTAAAAATTCAACATAAAATTTTGAAGTATGATGCATTTATTACTTTAATCTATTTTTTCAAGAAGTAAGTATTGAATTCGTGAAAATTTTAACTTCCAGTTTTTGGTGTATTTAAACCTTTTAGAAGGTCCTGAACACGTTTTGATAGTTTTTAGAAAATATTTGTCACTCTGTGAGTCTGTATGTGACAAATTTTATGGGCACTCTATCTCAAGAACTGATGCACATAATTTCACAAAACTTTAGATTCAGCTACACCTTAATATAAACTTGAGATGTTTAGTTATTAGTGTATATCACCAAACCGATGGTGCTTTTATGCTGCCTTATTAATAATTTCCACAATAGTTCTATCTCAAACTAATGTATGTATTTTTATAAAATTTCAGATTAAGTTAATCTTTGATATAACTTCGTGCTTATTACTGTTTGGTGTAAATTGCTCAACAGATGACGATGCTATGTTGCATTATTCATGATTTTCGCAATAGCTTTACCTCAAGGACGATTTTTTTTAAATTTTTTTTTTTTTAATCAAACTACAGCTTCTGACAGTTTCTGATATATATTAATGTTGTTTAGTTTTTGGTGTAAATTACCCTATAGGTGGCACTACTATACTGCATTTTTCAAGATTTTGTTATAGCTGATTAATTGAATGTTTCTTTAAAGTATTGAATCTAAAATTGACCTCCATAATGTACAGTAATGTTGCAAAAACATGGGCAGTTTGCATTAGAAAAGTACAACTGCGATGGAAAAAAAAAAAAAAAAAAAAAAAAAAAAAACATATTTTATTACAAGTAACTATGTTCCAAATAATATTTTCCCTCTTGATTAAACTTTGAATTTTTGTAGTTTTCTAATAAAGCACAGTAGAAGTTTATCTCTGTATGTAACTGCTTTTGTTAATTCCTCAAATAGTGAGCATTTTCTATTTGTAGTGTTCTGTTTTCATAACTTTTGAGTTCCACTCTTAGAAATATGAAATTACCACGTAGAAACATTATTGAATATGGTTTCTTACTCAAGAATAGAATACCAGATTTCAGGGCAAAAAGAAAAAAATTACATTTAATTAAACTTAAAAAAAATTTCTGGTTTAGTGAGTAAAAATCTAACAGTCAATAAATCCTATGCTATTTTTTAGTTGCAGACTTGAGTAAGCCAAAGTAAAACTTAGTTTTGTTTGAATTTAGATTATAAAACTAAATCAAAACTTTTTTGAGTTGAGATTGGAAAGCTATACCAAAACTAAACATATTTTATAAAAGAAATAAAATTATAATTCTAAGAAAAAAAAGTAATAATGTAAAAATATACATTTTTTAAACAAACAAAATGGAATTTTTGAATACTGATATTCATAATAATGACAAAACTGCAATAATTTCTTTAAGCTAGTATCATTTACTTAAAAACTATACTTATGTAAATGGAATGCATAATTTATTTCATTCCAAACTGCAGACATATTGGTTCAGGTTTTTATATTAGGTCAATTGGTAGTTAAACATGTTACTGAAAAATCATTTCAACAGAGATATGATATAACAAACAATAGCGTTTAATAAAAATTCTTAGGCTGTGGGAAAAAAAAAAACTAAACTTTTAAAAGCAGGCTTTGCTACTTTCTTTTTATTTTGTAATATTAAGTGAAAATAATTTTCATTTAATACATATAATTGGGAAAAAATGTTTATTATTTAATATTCTCTAAGAAAATATAATTTATTTGGGAGAAACAGTCATGAAAAATCAATTTTTCCAATTTTTCCGAAAAAAACCGGTAAAAAACCAGTTTTTTTCCACCACTTATATTTTTCCGGAAAATTTACATCTCTAGTTATGCCTGTCTATAACGTTGGACATCTCATCATGTGTCGCAACTCTTAAGTCTTTAAGAAGTGCACCTGTTAATGATACTGTAACTGAGTCGGACACTCCCATTGTGTTTCAAGTTCTGGCTAGGGCGGGATGACGAGTATTCATGATATATTTATAGTATTTATGTTTGATTGCAATGACACTAAAGGTTTATCACTCAGATCGTGACACAGTTGTTCATCAACAAGACTAAAAGATTTAAATAATTCTAAGTCTTCGATGAAGCAGTAGTGATTGTTTTTCCCTTTTATATTGTTTTCTGAAACTTTCTTATATTTTTTAGAGCCTGCTCGCTCATTTACTAAGTTTCCGTGCCGTGGGCCGTATTTCCAAGTATATCAATTGCGTCTAACGACAGTTTCCTTGATGTTCTTTGATCCTCAAGAAACTGTCTGCCAATTCTGGAATTTTTGTATGACATGGGCATTTACATCCTTCTAGACATGTACACTTGTAAGAAAAATTTTCAGACTTTTTTCCCCTTCCAATAGGAAAATTTTCAATTTTGATTTCGTCTATTTTTTAGCGTCAAACTTCTTTATATCTTGTATTTATCATTATATGAACCAATCATTTGGACAATTATTTGCCTAGAAACCGTTGGAACTGAGACAGTCTGCCAAATTGTTTCATCCATTTCAGCCCATAATCCGGTATCACTCCTAAGGTGGGTCCGATTTTTAATTATATTTCGATTCATTTCTCACCAACAAAAAAGTATATTATATCTTCATAAGTTGGTAGAACGCCTGTCTTAATTCTGTATGTTCCCAAAAAATGGGGTGAGACAAATTCCGTGAACTGCACCTTAATTGTGATGATTCTGTGTAATATTTTGCATGTAAACTATTAGTTCAACACAATATTAAAAATTAAAATTTTGTAAACACTTTTAGATACATTATTTTTCAATAAAATATAGAAGCTAAAACTGGATATCTTATTACGAATCTATCATGAGCAGAGCATTAAACCAATGGCAACATTATAGCAAACAAACAGAAAGCAGATTTATTAGCGGAATTTCACTCAGATCGCTTTTAATTCGATTGTACTATGATTTTTGTGTACATTAATGCTATTTATTTGCCAGTTTAAGTAATAAATGTCAAACAAGAAGATATTTATTAATTATTTTAAATTTTTACACTTATGTTTGTCATATGATTTTCGGTGCCAGCAGAAGGGAAAATTGATAAACAAAAATCCCTGAGAAGAGAAAATTTACATAACTTTTGGCGACATTTTTAGATGCCAAAAGGGAAAGCGGAAGATATTTATTGATTATTCTAAAGTTTTCCCCTATGTTTCTATTACATTTTTCCAACTTTTCCATGCCAGCGGGAATAGAAAATCTAAAACTAAAAAAATCACTAAAATGTGAAAAATTACATCATTTTCGATAAATTTCCCATAATTAAACTCCAAAGTGGAACCTGAAGATATTTTTTATTTACTTTAATATTTTGGACTTATGTTCCTTAAGTACTCTATCAACTTTTCCGCTCTATGACGAAGAAAAAATAGAGAAATAAATTAGAAATATTGCAGAAATGTGAAAATTTACAACATTTTCGGCTAGAATTGCACATTTTGACCCAAAAGTGGAACTGGAAGATATTTGTTGATTGTTGTGAAATTTTGTGAGTATGTTAGTGATACCACTCCACAACTTTTCCACGCTAGGGAGAACAGAATTTTGAAAAGAAGTTTTTTACGTGACTGATATAAAAATCACAAAAGTTGTCAAATGAATTTAAAAAAATCTTGAAATTAAGTTTTGGTATGTATATCTTCATTCTTTAACTACAGTGTCATGTTTGGGGTTCTTGCTGCTGTTCAATATTGCATCAAATTGTACCAAAAGGCTTCATTTGGTGAATAAACAAACAATCAGACTCGTTAAATTGTGAGTGTTCAATTTCTGCCTGCTTTTTTTTTGTGTGTGTGTGTGTGCACGCCAATGCAGTTGACATTCTTATCAGTGTTTCTGATTGATTAATGTTGCTTTTAATGCTCAGTCGCACCATGCCATTTATATTGCTCTATTTATAGAGGTATTGACTTAGTGTCAATTCAGTTTAGCAACAACCAAAAATACAGAAAGGATTATGCGATATGTATTTCTCTATTGTCAGTTGCTTATCTATGGCCCAGCATTGTGCTGATAAAAACATGAACAAAATTATTTTCATCAAGCACCAAATAGAGGAAAATTTTGCTAGAATGTAGTGTTAAATTTTTTATCATATTATTTACTAGTTGTATGTAAATTATCATTGGCCAGTGCCATTTTTTTTCTATCGGTTAGTGTCGAAAATTTATAGCAGATTTTAGTGTATATTTTCACAGTGACAAATCAAAGATAGATGTTTTGAATTTTTCTTTAGAGTGCTAAAAGGATAACTGAAGCATTAACACATTTAGGAAGCATTTAGAATATTACTTATGTTAAATAGTTTCTGTTACAGCCAGTCAAAATTCTATTTTATAAGTAATTTCTAAAAAAAAAAAAAAAGTTACTTTAAAATATACTTTAAAAAAAAGATTGGATGCAATAAGGGATTAAGATAGATTTTTCAATCTTTTACGCCGAATCTATTTTGCTAACATTTCAGCGAGAATCCTGGTCATGTTGCTGCTCGGAAATCAAGAATACAATTTTTTTATTTACGGACATTTATGAACAAATTCTCAATATGGGGGCTATTTCGAAAAAAATCTAATCTCATTTATTATTTAGTAGCAAAACTGTATATAAAATCTGGTTAAAAAAAAAAAAAAAAAAAAAAAAAAAAATGCAAATTTTGGAAGAAAATGTCATTTTTATGTAGGTTTAATAATCAGAAAACATTTGTTAACCTAAAATATGTAGTTTATCACATTTGACAATTTTGTGCAAAATTATGACTGATATTTGTATGTAAAAAAATTAATATATTAAAGTAATCAGTTTTAATAAATTAATAATTACTACTTAAACAAACAACAACAACAAAAAAAACATTTAAAAAAATCTTGCAAGAGAAGATATTGTCTTATTCTTCCAAGTGAATATTACTTTTCTTAACTGAATATGTGAAAATGGCCGTGTCAATAGTATTATTCATGGCATCTGAAAAACAAACATTACTGAAGCAGGATAACTACAAATGTCATGTTAGCATGCTTTCTAAAGAGCAAATCATATGTATAAGCTGCATTAAATTTTACATCATAAATATACATTATTAAAAGATTTATTATGTTTTTAATGCTTTTAGTGTGTCATGTTTTTATATCTATTTGTTAAAGCTTCCCTCCCCTCCAAGTTTTGGAATTCTCTTTTTTACTATATAACTAATCTTACTCCAAAATAAATGGCATGTATGTTTACTTTTAGATAAACTTTTTCATACTATTTTTATTTTTAGAAAAGTTTTTTCACATCTCTTTACCAATTCTGGGCTTAAATTTTATTTATATATCATTTTGTCTTCATGCATTCATGTCACTGTGTCTACAATCAGCTGTATGTCTTTTAAAGATAGAAAACCAACGATTATGTATGCACAAATAATGTATGAAAGGGTAGCAAACAGTTGTTTCGATTCTACTATCGAGATTCTTCATCAGTGCAAAACTCAACGAGCTGAAAAAGGCAAAACTGAGCATAAAATAAAAAGCATTAAAAGCTCAGTTTTGCTTTTTCTTACTTGCTGAGTTTTGCATTGATGAAGAATCTCGACAGTAGATTTGAAACAGTTGTTTGCTATCTTTTCATACATTATTTTTGCATTTATAATCATTGTTTTTCTATCTTTAAACATTTTTGTACAAAGGCTGTATTTGCTATTTTAATGCATGTCTTTTGTTTGTCATTTATGTTTAACCATTTATGCCTTCCAGTTAATGGCTGCTCTAGCACAAGTTGGACCACCCCAAACGGGTGGATCTAAGGACTGCAATGTCATTCATGGACTGAATGCCGCCATCGAATCCCTTTGCGAGTGCAGCGAGGTTCAACACGAGAGGCGAACATCTCTGACGGAAAATGCCGGGAAAGTGTTGAATAAAGGCAGAATCATTTGTTTCACCAACGTGAAAAGTGAAATAGAAGTGAGGACCCTCCTAGACTGTTTCGAAGAATCCCTAATTCAGCACAATAAACTAGCTTCGAGCTCTGACAGTCTCATGACCATTCAGTATTGCGAACTGGTGTTGATGCATGTGTATCCGGTTCATAAAGAAAGCTGCATTGCCGACCAGCCTAAAAAAGTAGTCTCTCCCATTTTAAGTACCGAGGTGCATAATGTGAAGTCAGGCAGGCACCTTGCAGCCAAATTAGGAATTCTTGTGCAGCAACATTATAACTTAGCTTCGACAACAGTCACTGGCATTCCAATGAAGGTAATATAGGAAGTTGTTTGTGTACCTCTTTGTTATAGCAGAGATGATTCAGAAATTTGTTTCATGCTTGCTGTAAAAAACAAAATTCTAGATTGAAAATGTGAGCAACAAATTGTGCTGATCTTAAGTGTTTTAATGAAATTTTCATAAATCCCCCTCGAGCCCAAACGTATCTGGATTTTACGGATTTGATCTACTTTTATTCTGAATGCCTCATACATCTACATGTGTTCTGATGATCCATGCATACAGACATAGGTAAAATCAATCAAAAAAAAAAAAAAAAAAAAAAAAAAAAGATATATCCTTATAATATTTTAACCAGAGTTTTTTCCATACAATTTCAAGGGGGTGCTGCATCCTTCCTGCTCTTTGGTTTACTAAATAGCACCTACCTTGACCCTCATCCAAAAAAATTAACACCCTTCATGACCTTTATTCTGAAAATTAGCAATGTTCTTTTTTTTCTTTATAAAAATAGCTTGCATAGTAACAACTTTCTCATTGTTGTCTTTGAAAGAGTCCCCTGAAATATAAACAAGGTAGAACCCGTCAAATTTTGACGAAAGAGAATGTTTAAGAAATAAAAAGAATATTGCCCAGTTAAACTGATGGCACTGAGCTCACAGGCTACGCATACTAATTCTACATTACACCTTTATGTTTTCAAGGATTAATTCCGTTCGCAGAAAAATTAAGAAGGGGGAACAGCTCCTCCCTTTCCCCTTTTTATGCTTAATCATTGAACCCTCTAAACTTATCAGGACATGCTTTATCATAAAAAAATTCATATCCAAAATTCAGAGCAAATCGGATAATTCTTAATAATAACCCATTTATATAATTTAAGAGGAGTTATCCCCCTCTTTTATATACTTAACCATTAAACTTCCAAAACTATTCGGAGATTTGAACGAAATCTGACAATTCTGCATGAAAAACCCATTTATATAAATTAAGGGGAGGGGCATTAGACCCCCCCCCCATTTCCCCTGTTTATATTTATCCAATGAACACCTAATACCAATCACGGAAGTGCTTCATCAGAAAGATCCTATGTGTAAATTTTGAACAAAAACTATTATTTCTGCATGAAAAACCCATTTATATCAATTAAGGGGAGGGACATGAGCCCCCCGTTCCCCCTATTATACATATTGAATGAACTCCAAAAACTAATCAGGGAAGCGCCTTATCAGGAAATACCTATATCAGACATGCTACTTTTCCGCGGAAACGCGGAATTCCGCTTTTTCGGCGACAAATTTTATTATCCCTGGGATCAATGCAAATATGCATTAAAATTTGATGACATTTATATGTGGGGGGGGGGGGCGGAGGGGGGGGTAACGATGAAATACAACAAAAACGCGAGGCAAACGGCGCTAAATTAAAAAGTTTTCTTCAAAGGATTGCAAAAAAAATGCAAATTTCTCCAAAGAATCGAAAAAAAACTATAAAATCTTCAAACAATCGCGGAAAAAATACTATTTTCTTCAGAGGATCGCGAGAAAAAAACACTATTTTTGTTAAATGATCACGAACAAGACGCGATTTTCGTCAAAAAATTGCTGTAAAAACACGACTTTTGTGAACAGGTTGCGGAAAAATACTCTAATTTTGTCAAATAATCGTGATAAATAATCGTATTTTATCGAAAGATCACGGAAAATGCTCCAATTTTGTAGAAAAATCGCAGAAAATACCCAAATTTTGACGAAAGATCGCGGAAAATACGGAAATTTTAACGAAAGATCGCAGAAAATACGTATATGTCGACAAAAGATCGCGGAAACCACACAAATTTTGACGAAAGATCACGAAAAATACGCAAATTTGACGAAAGATCGCGAAAAATATGCAAATTTTTACGAAAAATCGCGGAAAATACGCATATTTTGACGAAAGATCACGGAAAATATGCATATGTTGACGAAAGATCATGGAAAATACGCAAATGTTGACGAAAGGTCGCGGAAAATACGCAAATTTTTACGAAAAATCGCAGAAAATACGCAAATTTTGACGAAAGATCACGGAAAATATGCAAATTTTGACGTAAGATCGCAGAAAATACGCATATTTTGACGAATGATTGCGGAAAATATGCAAATTTTGCCGTAAGATCGCGGAAAATACGCATATGTTGCATAGATGCCAACTTCTCCGGAAATTCCGGAGTTTCTCCGGAAAAGTACGTTAAAATACGGTAGTACGGTAATAAGGTAGAAAATACGGAAATTTACGGCAAAAAAATCGCGATATTTTCGATCATTCGGGACCAAAAAATAACGATCTTTTTCGATCAATCATTGAAAAAAATCGCGAAATTCTACGATAGCTCATTGAAATACATCGTAAATACATTTCCGTCAGTTGTTCGCCACAGAAGATCACGATTTTCGTCAGTAATTCGCGGTAAAAAATCTCTATTTTCGTCAGTAAGTCGTGGCAAAACACCGCAATTTTCGTCAGTCATTCGCGTAATAAAACAACGATTTTCGTCTTTCATGACACAAAATCGCGATTTTCATGTATTAGTCTGGAAAAGATCGCGATTTTCGTCACTCAGTCTCGGGAAAAGATCGCCATCTTCGTGAGTCTTTCGAGACAAAAGATCGCGGGTTTCGTCTCTCAGTTTCGGAAAAAAATCACGATTTTTGTCTGTCATTTCTGAAAAAAGATTGCAATGTTCGTAAGTCACTCTCTGGAAATGATCGCGATTTTCGTCAGTCACATCAGGAAAAGATCTCTGTTTTCGTCAGTCATTTGCGATAAAAGACCGCGATTTTCGTCACTTATTCGCAATAAGAGACCGCGATTTTCGCCAGTCATTCGCGATAACAGACCGCGATTTTCGTCAGTCATTCGCGATAAAAGACCGCGATTTTCGTCAGTCATTCGCGATAAAAGACCGCGATTTTCGTCAGTCATTTGCGATAAAAGACCGCGAATTTCGTCAGTTATTCGCGATAAAAAATCGCGATTTTCGTCAGTCATTCGCGATAAAAGACCGCGATTTTCGTCAGTCATTCGCGATAAAAGACCGCGATTTTCGTCAGTCATTCACGATAAAAGACCGCAGTTTTCGTCAGTCATTCGCGACAAAAGACCGCAGTTTTCGTCAGTCATTCGCGATAAAAGACCGCGATTTTCGTCAGTCATTCGCGATAAAAGACCGATTTTCGCCAGTCATTCGCGATAAAAGACCGCGATTTTCGTCAGTCATTCGCGATAAAAGACCGCGATTTTCGCCAGTCATTCGCGATAAATGACCGCGATTTTCGTCAATCATTCGCTTAAAAAGATCACGATTTTTGCCAATTATTCGCGTCAAAAGATCGCGATTTCCGTTAATTACTCGCGGGAAAAGATCGCGTTTTTTGTCACCTCTGCAAAAGATCCTATTTTCGTCTGTCAGTTGTGGGAGGAAATCACTTTGTTAGCAAACCAATTGCGAAGAAAAAAATATTTCATGAATTTCACAGTTAGTATAGAAATCATGGATTTTTTGTTCTGTAAGGATAAAAAATATTCCATTTGTATAAATTTATTAATTTTTTTTTAACTACATAAAAAAGTGACAACATTTATTTTAATTTTGTTTGTGTGAATAAATATAAAAGCTGTCAGGGTTGAGGATTGAGAAAGTATGTAAAAAATATTTTAAAAATATCTCAGAAAATTATGTACAACTCCTGAAACGACTCCTGAAAGGTGACTATTTTACTCCTGAAGAGTGTCCAAAACTCCTGAAATTTAACTAGTTCATTCCTGATATGGTACTTACAATGTTGGCGTTGACGAAAGATCGCGGAAAATACGCAAATTTTGACAAAAAAGCGCAAATTTTGCTAAAGGATTTTGGAGAAATGCAAATTCTATGAAAAAGGCTGTGGGAGAAAAAGTGCGAATTTCGTCAATTGGTCGCGGAAAAACGATAATTTCATTTAAAAAAATTCCAGAAAAATGCAGATTTCGCCAAAAGTATGTGAGGCCGTGAAAATTCAGCTTTTTTTCTTGCTGAGCCTGTAGCATGTCTGCTATATACAAAATTTCAAGTGAATGGGATATTTTTATCATGAGTTATCGCATTACGCACGAACATACATACAGAACGGACGGGCACATAAGCTCTCAGGCTATGATAGCCTGTGAGCTAAAAACTGTTTCATTGACTTACAATAAACTTACAAAATTAATTATAGTAAAAAATGCATTTTATATTGGTAAGTCTAACTCTTAAACAAACGATATTTAAAATTTAAAATTAACAAAATACTATTTCTATAAAATTCAGTTATAAAAATTGTTAAAATTGAACTTTAATCGTACATGTAAGCAGTAGAAAATAATAGAGATCTATTATTATGATAAAGTAATCAATTAAAATTCTTATGCTAGTATTCCAAAATGTAAAAAATCAAAATTTATTCAACTTTGACTCAATCATAGAATTTTTTTTCCCGTGAAATCTAAACCTGGCATAATTTTCACCATATGAAAATTTACTAATGCACATTTTGTATTTCTATTCACCTTTTTCAAAAAAATTGGCATTTTAATTTGATCATTTTGATTGAAAACTTAAAATCTCAATGCTATTAGCTGAAACAGATATGTTTATATTCTTTTACGTGTAAATCAAATTTTGAAAATACAACTTAAAATTCACCTAGTTTTATAACAGAAGAATTTTCAATTGTTTCCCTTTTAATGAGAAAATGGCAACATAAAGATACAGTAATCATTTTTTTCTTTTTTTTTTTTTTTCCTTTGCTTTTAATAGAAACGGAGTACTTCTGTGCCACAATTAAAAAAACGGTATTAAAGACTACAAAAAAATTTATATTTAAAAAATAAATAAAGATACAGTTTTCAAACAAATATCATTTAAAAATACATTTTTTTCCCTACACGATGGTGTAAAAATTAAAAACGTGTGATATTTAGAAGCTTTAAATTTTGTAGTAGCAAAAGTTGCAATACCAAAATTTCATTTAAAATTATAAAATGTTGCCATTCGCAAAATGACGTATGCATTATGCACAGATACGTTTGGCTTTTATAATATAGATATCTGGCTGTAAAAATGCCTGAAGAACTTATGAATTAAATAGCACTCTTAAGCATAAAAAAAATGCCTTTAAGAATTAAAAAAGTATCGATTTTTCCACTACCTTACCCTGTTGCTTTTTAAACTGGAAGAATCTTGATTTTATAAAAAAAAAAAATGGTTGCTGCAGAGCACAAAAGTTTCCTCTGCCTTGAACCTTTTATGATTTTGAATAAATATATATATATAAAAGTGTTTCCACATTAAAATGGAAACAAAAGCAAACATAAATAATTGTCATTCTAATACATGTTAACGTTAACATAATTTTTCAATCAAGATAAATTTCAATAAAATTTGCAAATTATCTGTGCTAGAAAAACACATCATGGTACCAATAATGCTATTTTTTTTTCTTTCTGCATTGAATGTATATACAGTTACAATAGTTTTACTAATTCTATAATATTAGAAGCAATTTCAGAAATAGGTACTTTTCTAGCACAGGAGACTTGGAGACAAAGTATTTTCTCGCAACCTATTTACTGTTTTTTTTCAACAATTATATAATTTTTTAATATAAAGAAGCCATTTATTTATTTTTATATACAAACAGATTTAAATTACATATAAAAAACAGCAATATATGAATATAAATAAATGGTTTTATAGAATATATAAATTTGTATGTAAACAAGCTTCAAAGTTCTTTAAATATGTTTTTATAACTATTTATATCATTTGGTAACAAATTTAACTTTTTGAAGCCCAAATTACACCAAGTTTTAAAAAATCTGCAAGGTTCCTAAGCAGAACAATATTCAGGAATATTTATATATATTTATAAATATAATATGTATATAAGGTATATATATATTATATTCTTTCTGTATATATGTCTGTGTCTGGTCAAAGCAATCTGTCAAAAATATGTAAATATTTTTTAAAGTGAGAAGATACCAACTTGATTTTATATATTTTATAAATATTAAATCAATGGGATCAATAACAAGATTAACATGAAGTATTTTTTCTTAAAGTGTGTTTGACATAAAGTATTTTTCAAAATTGTATTCCATCACTAATCAATGACAAATTGTGAAATAACAAAATTCTCATTATTTTTTTTATGAACATTCTATTGAGGTTCCAAGAAAATATTTTTTATAAACATTTATATCCTCATGAGAAGAACATTCTGCCATTTTTCCAGATTTTTTGGAGTATGTCCCAGTGGAGACCTTCTTTATCAATGAAGAAGTTTTGGAATTGTATAGATGTAAAATTTTGACTTTGTAGTGTAAATTATGAATCATGTTTATTTTCAGGTTACCTTGTGTCATAATAAGCATTATTATTATTTTTATGGTTTATACTAAGCAATATTAATATCATAATCATGCAACAAAAACACATGAAAATCTACCAATTCGTTCAGACATAAAAATATTCACAAGACAACTTACAGATGTCCTTAAAAAGAATAAGTTAACATTACATTACAACCATTACATTAATAAATATCTATAAAAAACATTTTTACTATCTTTACTGGGAAAGTAGTTTTTATTTTTATAGTGTCAGTAAGCAAGAGTTGCCAGTAAAAACAGAAGATTTTGATTGATACAAGTTAATTTTGGTCTTATCAGACACTTTTTTATATTTTTTATATTATACTAAGTATGTAAAATTTAGTATGTACATACATATAATGTAAAATGTACCAGTAATGTTTTCAGTAACAAATTTGTTTCGAAAGTGATTATTAAGTAATAGATTTAGTCATTATTCTTATTCTATTAACATTGTTTAATTATTTTTGCCATCATATATCCTACTATGAATGAAAAATTAATTGAAATATAGAACAAAAGTAAATCAAAACATTCTACAATTCTGTGATGATCATGAAAATTTTAGTAATGGATCCCCTACAAAAATGAATGCTTATATTTGTGTATACAGTCAGATAACAAATCAAACAAAGTATTAAATTTTAAGGCACAGATATTGTAAATTAAAAACTTTATACTGTTGATATTTCTTGCATTTAATATGAAGCCGCCCAACAGTTTGCAAGTATGCAGTTAATGTAACACAGCTCTCCCAAAATTTTTGTCATCCTCATCAGATATTTTTACATTTAATGCACATGTGTTTAGATGTTAGATGTGTTTAGATGTGTGATTTAGTGCACATGTGTGCACACGTTTTTTGGCAAAAAATAAGATTTAAAAAGAAAATAATTCTTCAAACTATCAAAAATAAGATACGGTAGAAAAACAGAAAAAAATTATTGTAAACACAAATTTAAATGTACACTGTATATTAGGCCTAAAAAAGCTTTTTTTTTTTTATTATTAGTTTCAATGTCTGAAATAATTAGTAGATTTTCACCTATTTTTGTATTTTTTTTTTTTTTCGCATGTTTGTTTCTGTGATGTTAATATTAAGTATTCCATTAACAAATATATTGTTTTCATAGATATGTATTCAATTTTTAGGTAATATAAATTAATACTTAAAAAATTAAAATTTCTAACTTAAAAAAAAAAGCTTTTGATATGCATATATAAAATTTCTGTTCATTATAAATCTATATTCTAAAATAATAAATTAATTGCTTAATGCAAGACATATATATATATATGTGTGTGTGTATTTTAAATATTGTTTTACTTTAAAAACAGGAGGAACAGAATGCTAGTTCATCTGCCAATTACGATGTTGAGTTATTACATCCTGTGGCTGCTCATGCTGAAGTTTTCAAGACAGGTATGTTTCATTCAGTTCATATGACAATAAAGTATTAAATGAAATGTTAAATCTTCTACAATATTCAGTAATACATTTTATTTCTAATCTTAGTCATATAAACATAGCTAAAATCGATTGTTAAGGCCCCTGTCCTCGCTCGAGGAAATCTAGCGAGCTAATGCTATTTCTATGGGGAAGCATTTTTCTAATAACTCTTTCACATTTTGACATTTTTGAATATTATTTTTTTTTGCATTGGATAGCTGAGGTGCATGCCGACAGCGCACCTTTTTTACTTTTTCGATTTTGGTTGCAGATGTTTTTTACAAAGTTAGTTTCACTTTCAAAACCGGTTTTGAAACTGAAAGTGGTTTTTAAAAAAATACCTGCAACCAAAATCGAAAAAGTAAAAAAGGTGCGCTGTCGGCATGCACCTCAGCTATCCAATGCAAAAAAAAAAAAAAAAAAAATATTCAAAAATGTCAAAATGCGAAAGAGTTATTAGAAAATGCTTCCCCATAGGAATAGCATTAGCTCGCAAGCATTTCCTCGAGCGAGGACAGGGGCCTTAATATGAAGACTCCCTCAAATCTGCACAGCTTGCAACCAGAGATTGTGCAGATTTTATAATTTTGTGAATTTCTGCTTATGCAGATTTGAGGGAGTCTACAGTATTTACAAATGTGTATTATTTATTTATTTTTGGATCTTATTTTGTCCGATCATTTGGTGACAGAATGTTTGATGATTGATCACCTGTGACAGGTTAAAGTAAAAAATATCTTTAAGTTAATGTTTCGATTTATAATTAAGTTGTAAAAGTATGAAATATTGTATTGTCATTGGAAACACAACTGTGAATGAAATTTTTATAGTTCTAGCTTATCAAACAGAAGGCAAAAATAAATTATATAATACAGTAGACTCCCTCAAACCCACAAACCAGAAATCTGCAACTCTCTAAAATCCACACATATTTTATGGATGTAAACAATGAAACTTTCAAATCGAATATTGGGAAAAATTTGATTTTTTTTTAGTTTTGTTTAAATTCCATATATTTTTTAATTTGTAATTTTCTCAATAATGCTCTATTCATGTTTTCTCATGAAGGAAGAATAATTTTTTGTTTTGGAAAAAATTCAAGTTATTGCTGATATCACTGGTAATCACAATCTTCTTACCAAATATATTTATGCATTAATCAAGATTTTTTTATTATTAAGCTGGCTAAACTTAAAAAAAATCCTTATTTTATGATTTTGATGTGAATTAGTAATGTACTTTTATGAGGCAAGTTTTGTTGAATAATTTTGGAAAAATAAACTTAAACTTCATAATGAATATTTAATCATACACTATTGATTATTAACTTGATCTTTGCTATTAATATTTTAATCATTTAAAAAATTATCTAAATTTTCATTATTTTAGTTTATTACTTATTTTAATATTTTATTATATTGTAAGTATTCATTATAGTCCACTGCACTATTAATTGCACTCAAATGACTGTTTAAAAAATGTAAACAAAGCAATGACCAGAAATCTGCAAAATTCTAAAATCCACACAACCTCTGGTCCCAAGCTGTGCGGATTTGAGAGAGTCTACTGTATTATCTTTATATACAGATATCAAATTGAGTGTAATAATAGAAGAGTGTAAAAATTGATAGGGTAACCCCCAGTTGTAGATCAAATTTTTGAAATATTTTGCCATTTAAGGCAGAAATGAGTTTTATATGTTATACTTGACATAAGGTTTTGTTTGAATTTCAGTCTTCCTGTTATTACATTGTTGTCTGCTATAAGCGAGGCCATTTTATGAATTTTTATTTGAAGGTGCAAAAATTTAATGTTTGATGAGTTGCAGACACTACAGTAAGTTAAAGTAATCCACTTCCATCTTGCTTATTTTGATTATAGTTTTATATGACTTGTTATTAATTGCTGCCCAAGGATGATATTTGAAAGATTAATTTTTAGATTTTCAACTGATTTTTTTTGTTTGATCAACTACTGGAAAAATGGCCTTTAAGAAAACTGTTTATTTATAATTTTGATGCTATTTAATTTTAGCAGATTTTATTTTTCCCATTATAACATATTCATTAAGGGCTGTAGCCATCATGTCAATTTACTTCTAAAACTTAAAAGGAAGGAAATATAATAAGACCCTTGTTTCTTTGACTTTATTTGATCAACTACTGGCGAGGTCACCCTGTATTTTTTTTTTATTAAGAGTAATTATTTATTTTTTTTGTAAAGAAGCCCATGTAGTTGTTTTGTATGTGCATTCTTTCAGGCAATTCCCAGCATTCAATTACTAGTCCCTCTTTGTAGGTGTGGTCAATGCAGAAGGTGTCCACTCCACTGCTGTGAAAGAAGGGCAATTGTACGAGACCGTAACCCTGAAATGGTGTACACCTCGTTCCAGTTCTGTCGGTAATTTTCATGAAATGAGTTTGCTTTTTTCTTAAACTATGATTTATTTATTTTATTTTTGTCATTTCATACTAATCTGTGTGTTCTTTTCTTTATCGTTTAAGAATTGCAGTATTGTACCTCTGCCTTCAGGATCACTCCAGTCGATGTTAACAATAGACCTTCTTCTTGCTTAACAAACTTTTTGCTGAATGGTGAGTAGTTAAAAATCCACAAATATTCCTTAAAAAAAATGTATACATATAGGGATACTTTTTCATTGTACCAAAGCCATGCTAATATGTATGTTAATGCTCCAATTATTTTAATCTTGACCATGTGAAAGATTTTTATTGCAAATCGTTCCAAACATTATGATTCCCTATTTACTGAATATAAATAATTTTTATTTATTGTTTTTTAATCATAACTAGGGTAACATCCCTAGTAATTGGCACATTAAGAATTTGTCTTTAAACCTGCTTCCATTTTCATTACCAAAGAATGAAATATTTACTTGCAAATATTTTTAAATCAAAGCGTGCACGTCTGAGCATCTATTTTGCCCACTAAAACCAAAAATATTTGAAAAAGTATTTTTATAAAAATATATTTATAAAAAGTTGCTGTAATCACCAGTAATTGGCATTTAGACTTTTACACAATTAAAGTAACCCTTTTCAACTAAACAAACCTGTTGTGAATTAAAATTTAAAATATCTATAAATCAGATAATCATAAATTGAAATACATGCCTTTCTTAAGCCAGAGAAGAAGATTTGCAACAAAAATGGCTAATTTGATGCAAGCCATAATTGTTTCTCTTTCTTAGGCACTATTGTCATCTAGTAACATAAATCAAAGTTATAATCTTTAAAGTAAATGACCATATAACTGGTATATGGTCTTGCATTTTTAAAAGACTGGATATAAATCTTATTTTAGGACATTTTATAGGATGTGCCAATCACTGGTGCATGCCAATTACTGGGGATGTTACCCTATGTGAAACATCTTAATTCACTATTTTTCAATCAAAAGTAATTTTTATTTAGTTTTAACTTACATTTTTTGCTAATACATGCATTTTATAATTTGGTAGTATTCTCAAACCTTTGTTCACACTAAATTCTGAAAAAGAAGAATTCTTGTTTTCTAATTTTCATTGCAACAAAGATTTGAGAATACTACCAAATTATAAAATGCATGTATTAGCAAAAAATGTAAGTTAAAACTAAATAAAAACTACTTTTGATTGAAAAATAGTGAATTTTAATGTTTCATGTAGTTATGATTAAAAAATAATAAATTCAGTAAATAGGGAATCATAATGTTTGGAACGATTTGCAATAAAAATCTTTCACATGTTGCAATGAAATCTAGAAAACAAGAATTCTTCTTTTTCAGAATTTAGTGTTGCTCCCAAAGAAGAATATATATATGTCGCATTTTCATGAAACGACAGACTTCAAGGGGATGAGTTTTAATTATGATTTATTTAAATCATAGCAGAATCTTTTCGCAAGTCTTTACATCATGAGTTCTGGAGACCAAATGCGTAGATGTATAGAAATTTCTCATCTCCCGAGGGGGGTTACCAGTTAAAAAGGCCATGTGTTTTACTTAAATTAATACGATAAACTTAGGTTTCTTGTTGCCCTGTAAAACCCGTGATTATTAGTCATGGGGCCCGTATCCACATTGAGGGACGATTTATTAAAAAAGTAATAAATAGGTCTGATTTTTTGTATTTTCTTACAATTTCCCCCCCTTCCAGACAAGTCTCCGGGGATGGGCCGGCTTCCATCCATGATACTCACCTGAAAAGGGTAAACAATTTTTACATTAAGTGAGCTAATGGGAGATGAGTTATTTCTTTCGTATACTTAACAAATAATAGTATAACAATAATAAAAAATGTACAAATATCATATCTAAAAACAACACTGTTATAAAATGTACCACTATACGTCATTGAACATGATAAAAACAATTGTATTAATAAATGCAAAACACTCAGCAAATATTATACATAGACTAAGATAATCAAAATAAGAAATATGTTGTAGATGGATTCTGAAAAGTCCAATGGTATTTACATTTTCAAATTTGTATGGAACTGTCCTGACATAGTTCAAGAAATAGTACTTTTAGACATAACACAATGTTCACAATAATGCAAAAATAATTTAAATTTCAAATATTCATAATAAATCAAAAAGGTAATTAAAATTCCAAATATTCATAATAATGCAAACCGAGATCTGATATAATATAATATCAGTTCATATGATACCAACTATTTCAGTTTGTTGGTGTAAGTAGTTTAAATTGATTACTAGGAAAAAAGTATCTTAGTTTGGAAGCGTGTATTACTTCATAATCCTTTTTTGTAAGCCAGTTAGGCTTATTTATTTTGAAACTTACATTGGATAATTTTTCCATAATTTGATATGGACCAGAAAAAGGCAGACTTAACTTCCGAGTATTCAGATAGTGAAATTCTTCCACTATGACAAGGTCACCAGGTTTAAAAGGCACTTCCACAAACTTTAAATCATACCTGACTTTATTTTTCAAGTGATGTTCACTTGTTCTTTGGAAAGCCTCTTTTCTGGCTTCCTCTACAGGGGGATAATAATTTTCATTGCCTAATACTGATGGATAAGGTAATTGGCCGAACATTAAGTATGCAGGAGGGTACTTGGTTACTGAATGAGGTGTGTTATTGTACTCATTAATTACTTCCTGCAGAATTTTGGGCCATGGGACGTTTGAAGGGGTAGAATTTACTTTAAGTCTTAGTCGGGTGCAAATTGACTGATTCACACGCTCATTTTTCCCATTACACTGTGGTCTATGAGAAGAAGTAAGTAATTTTTTTACATTCTGTTTATGTACCCATTTACGAAGTTTAGACGCTGTAAACGCAGGATTTCTATCCGTTAAAATTTTCTTGGGAAGTTGAATATTAAAAATCTGTTTAAGAATATTAATGTAGACTTCAGTTGTAACATTTTTAGATGCAAAACCCCAAACATAACGAGTAGCGTGATCAATAGCTATGTGCATATACCTTTTAGATGAATTATAATAGTTAAAACCTCCTACTGAATCTAATGAAATTATATCGAAAGGTAATTCTGCAGGTGGTAATGCCTCCAGAAGACCAAATTTTGGTTGGTGTGATTTTTTGTTCAGTTGGCAGACCTCACAATGCTTGACAAATTGTGTAATATCGTGGGTCATGCTGCTCCAATAGTATTGTGGGGAAATTAAATTTAACATTTTTTGGATTCCGGGATGGCCAAATTCTGTATGGGTATTTATTAGTAATTTCTCTCTCAAGGAGAATGGTACTACAATTTTTTGAAAACCCTTTTTGCGAATTATTACAATGTCATTAACTTTTTGAAATTTAGGCCCTGTTATATTATCTAATTGTTGGTGTTCTTTAATTTCATCTGACGTTAATAAATGACTATGGGGATTTACAGAAAAAGTGGGATTTCTTGAAAGCATGTCTGCTTCAAAATTGGTGGATCCTTTGTTATATTTTACAGTATAATCATACATACTTAATTTTAATGACCATCTGAATAACCTACCTGTTAAATGCTTCACCTTCTTAAGCCATACTAAGGAGGCATGGTCAGTATGTATTGTAAAAGGTTTTCCGTGAAGGTAATAATGGAATTTGTCAAGGGCATCGATTATTGCTAGATATTCCAGTTCTGTGATAGCTTAATTTTGCTCGTAGGGCCTTAATTGTCTTGAGTGGAACGCAATGGGATGCAAGTTCCCTTTTTCATCCATTTGTTTTAAGACAGCACCTACGGCTTCCTTTGAGGCATCAGTATAGACATGGCATGGGAGGTTAGGATTGAATAATTTTAAAATAGGCCTAGAAATTAATGCGTTTTTAAGCAATTCAAATGATTGTTGACAGACATCTGACCATTCCCAAGGAGCATCTTTCTTTAACAATTTATTTAGAGGGGCTCTAATTTTAGCGTACATATCTATGAATTTGTGGTATACGTTTACAGAACCAAGGAACCTTTGCAATTCTTTAACGTTTTTTGGAGGGATTAATTTTTTAATAGTTTCGGTGTTAGCATTGTCTGGTTTTATTTGTCCGTTACTAATTTCATAACCGAGGAAGTCAATTTGAGATTTAGCAAAGTTACATTTGGAAAATTTTAATTTTAAATTTTCTTGACGGCAAATCTTAAATATAGTTTTAAGGTGATCCATATGCTCGGCATAGGAATCGGAATAAACTATAAAATCATCAAAATAATTGGTAGCAAAATTAACTTTATGTTTATCTAGGATTCTTCGAAGAGCTCTTGCAAATTGAGCTGGGGCATTTTTATAGCCAAAAGGAAGAACCAACCACTCATAAAGACCTTGATTGGTTGCAAAGGCCAACTTCTCTGTGTCTGAAGGATGAAGTGGGATATGCCAGTAGCCAGAGGCTAAATCTAGCGTGGAAAAATATTTGGCATTGACAAGTCTGCCCAAAAGCCAATCTATACGGGGCAATGGTTCCGAGTCAGTCTTACAAATGGCATTGATCTTTCTGTAATCAATACAGAGACGCGTTTTACCTTCTCCTTTTTTATATGCCAGAGTGACGGGAGAGGAATAAGGACTGCAGGACTCTTTAATAAGTTTAGCTTCCAGTAATTCTTGTATTTGTTTTTGAATTTCTTCATTGTCCCGAGGAGATGCACGGTAAGGTCGAAGCGAGATAGGAAGTTCCGAGGTGAGAGTTACCCGCTGAGGTTCCCATCTGACTCTACCTACGTCATATCTATTGCGCGCAAAAATATCCTTGAAGTCGCTTAGAAGCCCTTCCAACTGTGAGTTCCCTTCAGTAGTACAATGACTAAAACTTTTGTCATCATAATCCGAGAGAATTTGAGTATCAAGATAACAATGTCCTTGTTGCGACAAACTTTCTTGATTTGATTTGGAAGGAGAACGAAGCGGCTTCTTGCAATTCATATCATCCGTTAAAGTTAAAGTATGGTTAAATGAGTTTTCCTGAGAAATTTGATTGAAAATATTTTGATCATGCTTAAGAATGACTCGATCCTGAGTCAGAATATTCGAGTAAAAGTCCATCGATATATGGAATTTTTGTAATTCTGGAGTTCCCAGTATCGCATATGGCAAGAATGACCTAACTAGGTATATGGTGCTATTTTGCCTGATATTTCCTATTTTGAGGGGTACGTGAAGTTTTTCAGAAATCTGAACTTGTCCTTGGGTTTGATTAACATTAAGAGGATGACAGCTTTGAATAGACGTCATATCCAAAGCTGCAACTAAGTTTTCTGGAATAAGGGAAAGGGTACTTCCGCTATCCAATAAAAATGGTATTTGAACCTCATGACAAGTTTCTGAATACGTATGATTATCGTAATTCCCATATCTGAGGTACCCCGGGACTATAAACCGTCATAAAGCATTATGGGGTATTCCTTGATCAGGGGAATGCTCATGGACATTTTGTGATTGAAACTGATTACTATGGGTTGCCAAATCGGGATTCATTGTTCTCCCTGCATTGCCCTGAACATCATATTTATGGAGTAAAGTATGATGTCTTCGATGGCAATTTTTACATTTCATCTTGGAGGGACATTTATTTGAAAAGTGGCCACCTCGCAGACAATTGATACATAGTTTGTTTAGTTGGACAGTTCTCCAACGGTTATCTATGGACATATTCGTTAATTTTCTGCAGGCATGGGTGGCATGCGACTCGAGGCAAACCCCGCATTTAGTATTTTCTTGACTTTTGGGGAATTTATATCTATCGGAAGAATTTCGGGAATAATTTACATTTCTTACCTCTATTTTAGTTGGATTCTCCAACGCTAGCATACTTTTGGCATGAGTCTCTAAAAATTTTAAAAATTCCGTGAGACTAGGCATATCATTATGAGTAAGAGAGAGCTCCCATCGTTCTTTTAGATTATCACTTAGTTTTTGAATTATAGTATAAATTATCATGTTATCCACCAAAGCATTTTGAGTCAAATTCAAAGACTCTAGAATTCGAAGTGACTCATTACAAGTATCTATTATGTCAAAAATAGCTTTAGAGGAAGAGGGGCAATTTTTCATGTTTTTTAAATTGTATAACTTACTTATTTGTGCGATGGCTAAATCCCTAGTTTTATCATAGCGAGCGCAGAGAGTGTCCCATGCATTTTTATAATTGGCTTCCGAGAGAGGAAATCCAGAAATTAATTTATGAGCAGGACCCTTTACACTAGCCAGTAGATATTGCAATTTTGAGACGCCCCCCAACTCCAAATTTTGATCTATAGTTGTAAGAAAAATCTCTTTAAAAGAAAGCCATTGATCAGCTTCTCCGTGAAAAGGTTTTAATTCAAATTTTGGAAGATTAACAGTTTTTACACAAACATTACCTGTAGTTTTATTTAGACTTTCTGAACCACCCTCGTGAATGTTTAAACTATTAGTTAACTTATTACGTGATGTATTTATTGCTATGGTTAAATTATCCAATTTAAGTGCAATCTCATTATATTCATCAATTATAGGATCAGTTTCCGATGCATCGCTCTGAAGAATGGCATTTTCATGGAGTTTATTTAATTCGGTTTCAATATCCTGAACCTGTTTACCATATAAATCTAACTCTTCAAGAGTTACAGTTTCATTATCAATTTTGGGATTTATAATATTTTTTATGCGAGTGATTTTTCCCTTAAGAACAATTTTTTGTTTTTTAATAGCTTCCATTTTAAATTAATTTTATGACAACTTCCTAAAAATCTAAATATAAACAAATTCTAAATGACCTTCAAAAAATAATAATAATATCAACATAATACAAGCATCTGCATAGAATTGTGAAATGAAATAAATAAAAAGAATTAATTATATAAAATAATTAGACGTAAATATGGATATCAATTTTTTCTTTCAATTTAAAATATAATTACACTTAAAACCATGGTTTGTAGAAATAATAAAACTAAACACAATATCACTACAAATAGCACTTACCTTTAATTACTTATATTAATAAACATCATAAAAACAATAAGAATAATAATATCATATATAAATAACAACCCCAGGGTATACACATACACTCAACCAAAATAAAAAAAAAGCAATTTTAGTGTGTGCACATGAAAAACTATGCGTTTTCTTTCTTTTCTTTTCGATAAATAATGAAGCAATTACAGGAACACTATTTGAAGATTATTGATGAATCACTAAAAAGCGAACACAACTGTTGAAGTCGAAAAGATTTACGCGTTTCATGATGACTCGATGACTGCATTCACACTTTGTTGTAAATAAAACGCAAAGTACCCGACATTTTTGATGAAAAAATTACTCTCATTATCACCATAGAAGAATAAACACAGGTTGCACCACACACTTCGATGAAACCAGACGAACACAAAACCTCTTTTAACCACTTAACCGGCGACGGGTATGGGGAAACAGTGCTTTAACCCCCGACTTATCTCGGGGCAACCGGTGAAGTGGTTAAGAACGCACAAAAACAAAATAAATCACAAGTTCGGAGAGACCGGCCGAAGTAATTCATGGCACGACAGAAGGCAGGAGGGGGGACGAACGGCGATAGTTGAAGTCCCGCTCAAGAAGAAATCCAGTGTCCAGGATGCGGCAAAGCCCGACCGAGTGGAAAATAGCATCTAAGTATTCCAATGGGGCAACGGCGATAGTTCCGCTCAAGAAGAAATCCAGTGTCCAGGACAAAGATCTTAGGATGCGGCAAAGCCCGACCGAATGGTAGAAAATAGCATTTAAGTATTCCAATATGGAATACGTTTACTGGATGATAACTCATGACGAGACATTAGCTCCTTTTCAGGGCCTCTTTCGATGTTTCGAGTCAGAATGACCACTGTCTTTGCTTTCCTTTGTGGGTCCGGTATTTTTAATGATGTTCATATTTCGTAGATTATTTTCCCGCACTAGGTATCATACTGCCGACTATGAAGAACTGTCGCATTTTCATGAAACGACAGACTTCAAGGGGATGAGTTTTAATTATGATTTATTTAAAACATAACAAAATCTTTTCGCAAGTCTTTACATCATGAGTTCTGGAGACCAAATGCGTAGATGTATAGAAATTTCTCATCTCCTGAGGGGGGTTACCAGTTAAAAAGGCCATGTGTTTTACTTAAATTAATACGATAAACTTAGGTTTCTTGTTGCCCTGTAAAACCCGTGATTATTAGTCATGGGGCCCGTATCCACATTGAGGGACGATTTATTAAAAAAGTAATAAATAGGTCTGATTTTTTGTATTTTCTTACATATATATATATATCTGTATATAAATATAGATAATACAACCTGTATTTCAATTTTAACACTTAAAACACATACTGGAGTGAAAATCCCACCCTTCCACAAGCATTAATTTTAAAACTTAAAATAGATGCTTTTATTTTATGTAAAATGATGTCATTCTCATCTGCAGAAGAATTCCATATTTACTATCTTAAACGACACCTGCAAAAAAGTATGCATATGATGTCAGTATCGCAGAATAACTAATTGCCCTTAAGTTCATAAATCATTATATCTGGTTTCATTTTCATTTTAATTTTTTTTAATGTTTTAAGTAATGACCTGCTGTCACTAAGCTGTTTTTGCTTGAGGAACATATTCTAGTCACAAAGGTGATATACTTATTTATTTTTTTTTTTTTTTTCAACATAAAAACCTTTAAAAGAATTACTCATTTGACCTTTTTAAAAAAAGACCAAACACTCAGTATCCGAAAATCCAGTAAACTCCATGTTGGCTGGGCTTTTTTTCTTTTTTTTTTCAAAAAAATCAGTGTTTTTCTAACTCTGAGCACTACACACAGTTTGTATGTAGTACCTAAAATCATCAAATTACAGTCAGCTCTCATTAATTCAAACTTGTCTGGGGCCACAAGAATTGTTCGAATTATCCAGAGTTCAGTACATAGAAAGTATGAGAGGAAAACATGTTTAAAAAGGTACTGTTACAAAGAAATTAATGTTATAGTACTTTTTAAATATATTTCAACTGATATCATTAGAATATGACTTAATATTAAATTAAAAGATATAAAGACATAAACTTATTAAAGGTGTATTTTGATTCATACTGCTTATTTTCCCGATTTATTTTTGAATTCGCTTTTGTTCTTAAATGCACCAAATTTTCAAGTTCTCTTATTTAGAAATTACAGAAGGTACCGTGACTGTCGATTTTTTGATAAATGCAGAAAATATTGCAAAAAAAAGCAATCAAAAATTGCATTTTGAGCAGATTTTTTTTTGAAGCCGGAGATTTGGGAATGAAAAAAAGGGTCATGCTGGGAAGATAATTGTTCATAAATCAAATTCTAATGAATGGAGCGTAAAATGACTTCACACGGCACCTTGTACATCTTTTCAAAAATCCCCTCAGCAAGTTTCGCGTTTCTACTTTTATATATGTGTCTGAATTTGTATTTGAAAATTTTGAGCTGTTGAAGGTGGAAAAGTGTTTTTTCGAATACACCCTTAAAGGATTAGTAACAAGCACAAACTTAGATGGGATGGAGGTGTCATTGATGGACAGACGGGGCACTAAAAAAGCGGATATCAAATGCATGGGACTATATGTATGCTTGTTGAGAACAAATCTTACAAAAATGAAAGAAAAAAAGTTATTTCAAGGATCTCAAGTCCGGGAGAAAATAAGGAAAAATGAAAACTATGAGTTCGCATTAGTTCAAATAAAACCAAGTCAAGAGAAAATGAGTTTGAATAAATGAAAATTTTTAACGTTATTCTGCTCTTGAAAATTTTAAGACTTCAAGCTCAAATTAAGCAAAGATTTGATTTTCCGATTTTGAATTAACAAGAGTCAGCTGTATATCAAATATTTATTGTATTGTTATTATCATAAATGAATCATGGAAAAAAGCGCACGGAAATAAGCGTCCCCTGAAAAAAGCTTCCCCGAAAAAAAGCGCACCGGAAAAAAGTGTCCCTTTTTACAAATCACATATTTAAATAAGTCTGATAATAGTACACATGGTTAATCTTAGAATATAAACACTAGATTGAGACATGAAATTTAAGTCTTTGCTCTATCGAGACTCAGATGGGCCGGGGGGGGGGGGGGGCTTTAAAAGTTATCTCAAAACCTGTCATTGCTTTAATGAAAAAAAATTGTAAGGTACGAAGAATTAGATAATAAACACTAGGTACTTAAATGATTTTTTTTAATTCAGTCTCCCTTGTTCTCATGTGGAGTGGGGGGGGAGGGGAGGGGGTGTCTACAAACTTTTGAATATATCTCTTATATTTATTTTTTTAATATTAGGGTAACATCCCCAGTAATTGGCACTTTAAGAATTTGTCTTTAAACTTACTTCAATTTTCATTACAAAGAAATAAGATATTTAATTGGAAATATTTTTAAATCAAAGAATGCATATCTGTGCATTTATTTTGCCCACTAAAAGCAAGAAAAAATGAAAAAAGTATTTTTATAAAAATATATTTATAAAAAGTTGCTGAAATCACCAGTAATTGGCACCTAGAGAACCCATATATGACACCTTGTGATCCAGTAATTGGCACAAGTTTATATTTAAAAAATACTTTACATTTTGCATTGGGTTTAATCGCTTTAAATGAATTTACTGTAGATGAAGATGCCATATTTCAGGTTTTTGAGAGTAAGAAATCAGCATATTAGTCTGAAATGTGAACACTTTAAGACAACACAATATACTTACATTAATACCCAGTAATTGTCATACTGTCCCCAGTAATTGTCATATGAAATTTTAATGGATTCCAATTGCTGATAATATTTCATATTTTCAAATAAAAACAAATGATAAATAAAATTAGTCTATAACTTTAAAAGTACTTCCAAAATAAGTGGTTTAATTTCAAATTCCTTGTGAATTCCTTGTAATTGGAATAGGTGCCACTTACTTGGAACTAGCAAAATTGAAGCACCATTAATTGGCATCTATCATTAATTCAGAAATCTAAATATTTGTATTGAAAATACTTTTACGCAATTAAAGTAATCCTTTTTAACTAAACAAAACTGTTGTCAATTAAAATTTAAAATATATTATAAATCATATAATAATGAATTGAAAAGCATGCTTTCCTTAAACGAAAGTAGAAGCATTTGCAACAAAAATGGCTAATTTCATACAAGCCATAATTGTTTCTCTTTCCTAGGCACTATTGTCATCTAGTATCATAAATCAAAGTTATAATCTTTAACGTAAATGAGCATATAACTGGTATATGGCTTTGCATTTTTAAAAGACTGGATATAAATTTTATTGTAGGACATGTTTGTAGGATGTGCCAATCACTGGTGCATGCCAATTACTGGGGGTGTTACCCTATTTATATTTTGATTATTTTGATTATAAAATTACATATTAACATTTTATTATATTTTATATTACATTTATATATTTATATTTATATAATATATAACATAATATATAATAATAAATATATTAATATAATATAATAATAATACAGAATAAATAATTTATAATAAATAAGTAATAAATTAATAATACATAAATATAAATTAAATATAAAATTAAAAATAAATGTAATTAAATATTAAAAATTATACTTATTAACAAAAGTTTATTTAAAAATGATAATATTTTATTAACTCATAGTAAATCAATAAAAATAAATGTATTAATAAATAAAATTAAATATTAAAAATCTAGTTTCATCAACAAGAATTAATTTTAAAAATGATAATATTTTATTAACTTATAGGACATAATAAAAATAAGTGTATAAATATATAAAATTAAATATTAAAAAATCTACACATTAACAAAAATTTATTTAAAAAATGATATTTTATCATCCGCCATTACTGATACTATTATCATATACCTCCAGCAATCTCGCTACGTATCCCCAAGGGTACGCATATTAAAGGTTGGGAACCGGTGTCCTATGAGAATGATATACAGTGGCTCACAAAAGTGTTCGTACACTTTAAAAATTTACAATAAAAAGAAATTTTCTCAGAATAAATTTAGAATATGAAGTCCAATATTTTTCATTTAATCTCTGTGTTATTCTAAATAACACACAACATTTTTTTAAATATTGTCTTCTTTTCTTTTTTTGTAAAAGGAGGCAGAGAATGAAAACGTCACAAAAGTCTTCGTACACTGAAATATTTTTGGATAAATTCATAAATAAAATTATCATGTGTCACTTTATTCTTATTTTTGAATTGTGGCGACATTAAAAAATTGGTTAGTTTTATATTTTGCTTGATTGATCCGTAATATTCTATTTATTATCAAAAAATGGGTCACAGTCGTAAAGAAACAACTAAAAGCATTCGAAAATTGATTGTATTTCATCATAATAGTTGTAAATCTATTCAGAATATTGCTAATTTAGTTAATTTATCAAATTCTACCATGCAGTTTTTGATAAAATGCTTTAAAGCAGAAAATGGGATTGAAAACATGGTAATAAAAGATCGCCCGACAAAGTTATCACAACATGATCAAAAATTTCTAATTAGAAAAACTGTAAAAAATCCACGTTTAAGTGCTATGAAAGTTGTAACAGAATTTAATGAAAAATATTCTACTTCAATTTCACCTGAAATTGTTCAACGCATTCTGGGATCAGCTGGATTATATGGGTGTTCTAAACGTAGAAATTTTTTTGTTAGTGAAAAAAACAGAAAGCTTAGGCTTTCCTTCGCAAAATCAATGATAAATAAACCAAAATAAACCAGAATTGTATTGGAATAATGTTTTATTTGCAGATGAAAGCAAATTTAACATTTTTGGCTCCGATGGACGCATAATTGTATGGTGAAGAAAAAATGAAGAACTTAATCCCAAGAACTTACTTTGAACATTTAAGCATGACGATGGAGGTCTTTCATGTGTGGGGGTGTATGGCAGCATCAGGACTAGGTAATTTAGAACTTATTGATGACATAATGGATCATGCAATTTATTTAAATATTTTAAAAGACAATTTAAAATTATAAGCCCAAAATTTGGGTATTGGAATCAACGTTGTTTTTTATCAGGATAATGACCCTAAGGGCATGGCTCTCAACATTCGCCTCTAGTGTCTCTATAATTGTCCACAAGTTATAAATTCACCACCCCAATCGCTTGACTTAAACCCAATAGAACAAAGTTAAAGTACAAAAACAAGACATTAAAACGAAAAGCGAACTAAAAACAGAAATGATCGATAATAGATGAACATTGATGCAGACATTACAAAAAAACTTGTGAAATGTATCCCCTGGCGATTAAAAGCTGTTGTGGATGCTAAATTACATCCTACTAAATACTAATCTAATGAAATATTATAATATTAACTAATATGTAGCGATTTCTTTAAAGTGTACGAAGACTTTTGTGACATAACTTTTTTTTCATTTTTTGATTTTTGATTTCTAAGGAATAAAGTTTTACCATGTATTTAAAATATTTTATGTAGTTTTGTTAAAAATAAGTTTTAGATCTTATTTTTAAACACCCATTATGAAATATTAATCTTAATTAATGGATAGATCACTATTTTATTGAAATTCGTGAGTGTACGAACACTTTTGGGAGCCACTGTAAATGAGACATTTGTTGCCACTTTAGTTTTTATCATTTATTTATCCACAAGTTCAATATTTGTCAATTCCTTGTCACTTTTTTCTGATCACTCTTTGCGCTCTTTTTTTTACAATCACATTTTTCCCTAAATTCTAGAAAACATTCCGAAAAAATGTTATCGTCTAAAGCAGTGATAGATTTGGAGTTTGTAGGCTCACCCCCCCCCCCACCCCCACAGAAGAACAAGGGTGGCTGAATGAAAAATATATGCAGTAGACTCCCTCAAATCCACAAACCAGAAATCCGCAACTCTCTAAAATCCGCACATATTTTATGGATGTAAACAATGAAACTTTCAATTTGGATATTTCTACAAAATTTGATTTTTTTAGTTTTGTATAAATACCTTATATTTTTTAATTTGTAATTTTCTTAATAATACTCCATTCATGTTTTTTTTTCATGAATTAAGAATAATTTTTGGGAGGAAAATTCAAGATATTGCTGATCTTACTGGTAATCACATCTTCTTACCAAATATATTTATGCATTAATCAAGATTTTTTGGTTATTAAGCCTGGCTAAACCTGAAATAAAACTTTCTTATTTTATGATTTTGATGTGAATTAGGAATGTACTTTTATAAGGCAAGTTTTGTTGAATAATTTTGGAAAAATACATTTAATCTTTATAATGAATATTTAATCATACACCATTGATTATTAGCTTGACCTCTGCTATTAGTACTTTAATCATTTTAAAAATTACCAAAATTTTTATTATTTTAGTTTATTACTTATTTTTATATTTTATTACATTGTAAGCATTCATTATAGTTCCTAATGCACTATTGATTGCAATCAAATTACTGTTTAAAAAATGTAAACAAAGCAATGATCAGAAATCTGCAAAATTCTAAAATCCGCACAACCTCTGGTCCCAAGCTGTGCGGATTTGAGGGAATCTACTGTATATGAGTTGATATTACTATGAGTTAATAAAATATTATCATTTTTAAATAAATTTTTGTTAAATGAGTATAATTTTTAATATTTAATAATATTTATTTGTACATTTATTTATTTTTTTTAAATTTAATTTTATATTTAATTTATAATTATGTATTATTAATTTATTATTTATTTATTATAAATTATTTATTATTTATTATTATTAATTATTATTATTATTATTATTAATTTATTAATTATATTATTGATTATTTACTATTAATATATTAATATATTAATAATTAATTAATATGTATTATATAAGTATAAATATATAATATAAAATGTAATAAAATATTAATATGTAATTTAATAATAATAGTAATAAAAATAATAATCATATAATGTATAAATTAATTACGTATAATTTAAATTATAAATAATCAAATTATAAATAATATAAAAAAAATATTGTAAGAGATAGATTCAGAGTTTGTAGACAATCACCCCCCCCCCCCCAACCACCACCACAGAAGAACAAGGGAGACTGAATTTAAAAGAAAATCATTTAAGTACCTAGTGTTTATTATCTTATTTTTCGTATCCTACAATTTTTCGTATTCTACAATTTTTTTTTTCATCGAGGCAATAACAGGTTTTGAGATAACTTTTAAAGCCCCCCCCCCCACCTTCGCCCCTCTCAGTCCCGAGAGAGCAAGGACGCTCAAATTTCATAAAACCGTCTCAATCTAGTGTTTATATTCTAAGATTAACCATGTGTACTATTATCAGACTTATTTAAATATGTGATTTGTAAAAAGGGAACCTTTTTTCCGGGGACGCTTTTTTCCGGGGCGCTTTTTTCTGCCTACCATCATAAATAGTGCTTGTGTTTACAAATTTTGATTTTTTAAATTCAAATATGAAAGACATATTTATTGGAGAACTAGTTCACACATGTTCACATCATGATCTAATAAGAATTCTCTGAAATAAACAGACTGATACTGATTCTTTCTTCGATGTATTATGTTTATTCTAAAGCTGTTAATGTGTGTAATTTTGCTTATATCTAAACTATTCTTGAAAATATTTAAATAACTTCTTAAAAAGCATTTTTTTTTTTTTTTTTTTTTTTTTCTGCTATGAACCATGGACATAGAAATCGAATACAAATTCACATTTTGTGACTTGAAAAAATATTTTGATGTAAATGAATTTTCATATAATGAAGAACATTTGAAACATTTTTGAAACTGAAACCTTTAAGACTAAATATTTAGATGTTAGCTGTTGATCAACAATAAGAAAGAGCAAATTGTATAAATACAAATTAAAATTTAAAAATATCTATTTCTAATTTATTTAAATCAATTTTTTACACATTTGTTCATACATGAATTCTAATAAATTTATTTTGCACAAAACTTTATTCTATTTATTAGGTCATCTTGTCTGATTCTTCAAGTATCCCTATACCCTACACAATTTTGAAAAAAAAAATATTTATGCACACTATTATAGCATTTAGTTCATTGTGTATTATAAAATTATTTTTCAGGACGAGCTGTGATGCTGGAAATGCCTCGCAAGTCAGGTTCAAAAGTGATGTCACACATGCTTGCCAGTCACGGAGGTGAAATTTTCATCCACACACTGGGCACGGGACGATCCATATTGGAAGATCCTCCGTCCATCAGCGAAGGATGTGGAGGGCGTGTCACAGACTATCGTATCAATGATTTCGGAGAATTTATGAAGCAAAACAGACTTGTACCACATGCTCAAGTAGATGATGGGGCCGAATTACCTATTGAAAGAGCAAAAAAGAAACTGTTGAGACTGACTCAGTATTGGCCAATGGTCATCAGCCATACAACTATCTTTAATATGACTGCTCAAATGACACCGCTGCTAGATTTAATTACGAAAGAGACACTAGATGCCAATGAAGTGACGGAATGTAAAAAAGTTATCTATTATCTCGTTAGTTACGAAAATAAAGGTACGTCTTTGCCTGTTCCTACTGTTGGAACGAGGGGTAAAGGACCTAAGCGAGAGGAACAATACAGGATTATGTGGAATGAGCTGGAAGCTTTTGTTCGCTGCCACTGTATTACGGCTGAACATCGGAGTGTATTAGACTGTTTGCTTGAATGTCGCAAGCCCAATATGGATGGGGAAGGATCTGCTTCGATTGCAAGTGTGAAAGTGCAGCTGGGAGCACAAAGTCCTTCTCATCCGTCTTATAAAAAATTAGACAAACTCAAGGAAGAAAAATTAGATGTTAAACCATTTGAGAGTGATGATGTGCAAGACAGGTGATTTTTATGCTTTTTTTTTCCCTGATGTTTTAAAAATCTATTTTAAATATTTATTTTTATTTGGTGTTTTTCCTTTCTTCTCTTTGGTTTATATTGACCCACATATTTACAGATTATTAAACTTTCATAAATGTATTTAGGAAAAACATAGAGGGGCTTATTATGTTGATTTGAAAAAAAAAAAAAAAAAAAATCCTTTCTTTGCATATTATTTTTAAAATTTTGTATCGCAGAAGTAAAAAATACATTATTTTTTTAATTTTAGGCATTATGTTTTCAAAGATATCATCTAAAATGTAGTACATTAATATGTTCCCTCCCATCTAATTCTAAATCTACTGAAATTAAAATTCTGAAAAAAAAATTAGAGGTAGTAGATGTTAATTTAAACCTTGCAGGGAAACTATACTCAAATTAATGCAATCAAATTGCGTAAAATATATATAAGATATGTGGAAAATGTGTATAAACAGTGTACAAGTGTATGGCATGTAAATTTACCATTTATGTATTATTATTATGCATTATTGTACCATTTGCTAAATTGTGATACATCGTAATATCCTATAAATACATATCTTTCATTTAAAAATAAATAAGAAGCAATTAAAAAAATTTCTAATATAATTTTTATTTACACCAAAGTATATATAATTAAAATATAAAATAAAAAGTCAATTTTTGTTAATCAGTGTTGTTAAGCTTCTTGTCAACAAGTATTATAGATTGTAACAGTAGAGTCCAACTAATCCATACTAACTGGAATTGGTGCCTGTTCGGGTTACAAAAAATTGGGATTATCTGAAATTCTGATAAAAATAGAAATGAAAAAGTTGCATCCAAATAAATAAATAAATAATTTAAAAAAAATTGTAAGTACTTAGTAGTGCAATAAACGTCTTCTAATCTGTCATCCTAAGGTCCAGCATGCTCATTATCATCTGAATTAAATACTTTTTGCATTTTAGAAAAGAATTTGATAAACTAATATTCATTTTTTTTTTTAATTGTTTTTACGAGTAGGCCTATAGTGCATGTTTTTATTTTTTATTCTTATACACATGTTGTACTTTTACATTACTGAGTATTTTTTTTTTTTTTTATTGTAAGAAACTAGTAGTGTCCAGCATATTTGGAGCCCAGATTTACACAGAGCACCACTATGAAACAACACTAAAGTCAATGGTAAAATTGATAAAAAAAAAAAAAAAAAGTTACTGGTCTGCAGTCATTATCTCTGTCCCTCTACATAAAATTCTGTTAAATACCTTTAATCAATTGAGTGACCCCCTCCCCCTTCCCACTCCATTGTACTAGAATATAAATCAAACTTCCTTTGCAGTTATTCAAAATTTTCAGAATAATAAATAATTTTATTTCTGATCATTCAACTTACTGTAAGGATTATTGCAAATTTTTTTTATATTTATTTTTTCAAATAAAGTAAAATTTTGTGATTTGTTGAAATGAAAAAAACTTCTTTAAACACCATAAAATAAGTTAACTGCGCAAGGCCTTTCGAAAGAACTTAGTCTTTCTTCGTCAGGCGCAAAAAAGACGTGCGTCCACAATGAATGTAGCGGCACGACTGAAGGGGAATGCGGGAGGGAGAGGGAGCAAGCAGAAGGAACAGCCAATAGGAAAGAAGAAGGCAACAGCCAATCACGGAAGAGCATAAACTAAACTAGATAGACAATGAAGGAGAGGAAAGGAAGAAGGGGGGAAGGGAAATGGGAAAAAAGCGGGGTAAATTAAAAAATTAACTAAAAGGAGAGATTAAAATGAAATAAAATGTACGCAAAAAGTGTATAAATTAGTAATAATAAAAATAAATAAATGAAATAAAATAAAATAAAATAAAAATACATAAAAATAAAAAATAGTTTACAATTATAAACACACATGAATATACCTGAAAAATAGTATACATAATATATATAAAAAAAAATAATAATAATAATTAAATAATAAACTTAATTATGAAGCAGTGCTGAAAAGATTCTTCCAGGCAACGGAGAGGGTTTTAGAATCAGATTTATCATTAACAATAATATCACGATTAATATAAATAGCTAAATTTTCAAGAAAGTCTAACTCAGAGGAACTATTGGCATTAAAAATAATTTTAGCAGTTTGAAAATTGAAACTATGGCCGGAATCCCAAGAGTGTTTAGCAACAGAAGATTTAGAAATTTCTTGATTAATGACATACCGAGAGTGTTCTTTTAGGCGTTTTTCGAGATTTCTTTTAGTTTGACCAATATACGATAAATCACAGCCATTACAAGGAATATTATAAATACCCCATTTTTGGAGGTCAGGGACAGGACATTTCATGGAAGGAAATTTTAATTTATTGACTGGTTTAAAGATAACATTAAAATTGAAACGTCTTAAAACTTTAGCTAATTTAAAACATAAAGGAGGATAAAAAGGGAGGACGACCAAATAGCCTAAAAGAACACTCTCGGTATGTCATTAATCAAGAAATTTCTAAATCTTCTGTTGCTAAACACTCTTGGGATTCCGGCCATAGTTTCAATTTTCAAACTGCTAAAATTATTTTTAATGCCAATAGTTCCTCTGAGTTAGACTTTCTTGAAAATTTAGCTATTTATATTAATCGTGATATTATTGTTAATGATAAATCTGATTCTAAAACCCTCTCTGTTGCCTGGAAGAATCTTTTCAGCACTGCTTCATAATTAAGTTTATTATTTAATTATTATTATTATTATTTTTTATATATATTATGTATACTATTTTTCAGGTATATTCATGTGTGTTTATAATTGTAAACTATTTTTTATTTTTATGTATTTTTATTTTATTTTATTTTATTTCATTTATTTATTTTTATTATTACTAATTTATACACTTTTTGCGTACATTTTATTTCATTTTAATCTCTCCTTTTAGTTAATTTTTTAATTTACCCCGCTTTTTTCCCATTTCCCTTCCCCCCTTCTTCCTTTCCTCTCCTTCATTGTCTATCTAGTTTAGTTTATGCTCTTCCGTGATTGGCTGTTGCCTTCTTCTTTCCTATTGGCTGTTCCTTCTGCTTGCTCCCTCTCCCTCCCGCATTCCCCTTCAGTCGTGCCGCTACATTCATTGTGGACACACGTCTTTTTTGCGCCTGACGAAGAAAGACTAAGTTCTTTCGAAAGGCCTTGCGCAGTTAACTTATTTTATGGTGTTTAAAGAAGTTTTTTTCATTTCAATTGTGTATAACACCAGTTTCAATTTTATACATTGATTTGTGCTGATTCTGGCTTTTCAACTGCCCACCTTTGCCCCCACTTTTGTCGTAAGTAATTTTTATCTTTATTCTTTATCTTAGTGTCTTATTTATTTGTTTTTCATTTTATATTTTCTTTTATGATCTTATTTATATATTTTTTATCTATCCTTTTATTTTTCACTTTTTTGTGTTATTCATATTTTATTTTTCTGTACTTGTGTATTGTTTATTTTCTTGTCGTTATTATGTATACTGCTCAAATAAACCGGTTTTCTAAACTTAGACGCAAACGTATTAAATTTCTTAATCACTTAAATTTTCTTCAAAATTGTAAGAAAAATAATGTTATCCCCAATTTTATTCAACTTAAGTGTTCTGTCAATAGTTCTTTTAGAATTTCTAAAGCTATGTTTCGTTCACACCTTACAGTTTTAAGAGCTTGCATTCAGGATGTTCGGCATACTCTTTCCAAAATTGAAGAAGAACTTTATGATCTGCATTTGTTTCTCAGTAAAAATCTTGATAATTTTTGTAATATTGAAAACAAATTTTGGCCTTCTCTGCTTTCTTTCAAATCTGCTCATCAAAATAAACTTGATAAAAAGTTTTCTTTATTATGTAATAAGAATTCCAAGTATCAATTTTTGAATAAGGATCTTTCTAATGAAAACAATATTGTAAATTTATCTTCTCATACATTAACTCCTGAGCAAAAAAGCATTTTAGATCTTGGTTTAAATTTTTCTCAATCTTGCAAACCTTCTCTCACCAAATTGATTGCTCCTATTGAGTCTTCCTTTAAACATGGTAAAGTTTCTCCTTTTCAAAAAGAAACCCTTCGTCACATTCTTGCTGATACTATTTCTTCTAATGTTTCTAAATATAAACCTAATCTCTCACGTCCTCAGCATATTTCTCTGAATGAGCTTAAGTCCAATGATAATCTTATTATTACTAAAGCTGATAAGGGGGGTCAAATTGTTCTTATGGATAAAAATGATTATTCTGATAAAGTTCATGCTCTCTTATCTGAAGGTCCTTACATTGAAGTTAAAAATGATCCCACTAATTCGCATCTTGCCACTCTCACTAAAGCTGTTAAGAATTCTGTTGTTCTAAATGACAACACTAAACATTGTGTTATTCCTTCTGCACCCATTTGTGCTCGTTTTTATGCTTTACCCAAAGTTCACAAAACCAATATTCCCTTAAGACCTATTGTCTCTAATATTGGTACTGTTACTTATCCTCTTGCCAAATTTTTAGCTTCCATATTCTCGCCTTTATGCATTGCTAATTCTCATACTGTAAAAAATTCTTATGATTTCGTTAGTAAATTAAAAAGTATTAATCCATCGAATTGTTCTATGCTTTCTCTTGATGTCAAATCTTTATTTACTAATGTCCCGATTGAAGGCGCTCTTTCTTGCTTGGAAAAAAGATTACGTGAATTTCATTTCTCGGATATTGAGGTCAAAGATTATGTTAATTTAACTAAAATTTGCTTAACTCTTACTACTTTTCAATTCGATAATAAATTTTTCAAACAGCTAGAAGGCTTAAGTATGGGTAATCCTTTATCTCCCATTCTTTGTGATATTTATATGCATTACTTTGAAGATAAATTATTAAATCTGATCAATTTTAAATGTTGGATTCGTTATGTTGATGATACTTTCGTCCTATTGGATAATCCATTTGATATTTCTACAATTCTTCAAACTGTCAATTCTATTGATCCTCATATTCAGTTTACTTTTGAGTTAGAGAATTGTAATAAACTCCCTTTCCTTGATGTTTTAGTTACCAAATGTGATTCTTCTTTCAAAACTTGTGTTTATAGAAAACCTTTTTCTGTCTCTAATCCACCCCATGCTCTCTCAAATCATCCTGTCAATCAAAAGATCGGTGTTTTTTATACTTACGTTTATCGTGCTCTCAAAATTTGTTCCGATTTTGCATCTCTTAAGAATGAACTCAATTACTTAAAATCTGTTGCTGTAAAACGTGGATTCAATCCTTCTATCATTAATACTGCTGTGAGCAAATTCAATAGACCCCCTAACAATTCCACTCTTTCTAATATTGAAAAAAGTAAACCTGATTATTTGGTCGTCCTCCCTTTTTATCCTCCTTTATGTTTTAAATTAGCTAAAGTTTTAAGACGTTTCAATTTTAATGTTATCTTTAAACCAGTCAATAAATTAAAATTTCCTTCCATGAAATGTCCTGTCCCTGACCTCCAAAAATGGGGTATTTATAATATTCCTTGTAATGGCTGTGATTTATCGTATATTGGTCAAACTAAAAGAAATCTCGAAAAACGCCTAAAAGAACACTCTCGGTATGTCATTAATCAAGAAATTTCTAAATCTTCTGTTGCTAAACACTCTTGGGATTCCGGCCATAGTTTCAATTTTCAAACTGCTAAAATTATTTTTAATGCCAATAGTTCCTCTGAGTTAGACTTTCTTGAAAATTTAGCTATTTATATTAATCGTGATATTATTGTTAATGATAAATCTGATTCTAAAACCCTCTCCGTTGCCTGGAAGAATCTTTTCAGCACTGCTTCATAATTAAGTTTATTATTTAATTATTATTATTATTATTTTTTATATATATTATGTATACTATTTTTCAGGTATATTCATGTGTGTTTATAATTGTAAACTATTTTTTATTTTTATGTATTTTTATTTTATTTTATTTTATTTCATTTATTTATTTTTATTATTACTAATTTATACACTTTTTGCGTACATTTTATTTCATTTTAATCTCTCCTTTTAGTTAATTTTTTAATTTACCCCGCTTTTTTCCCATTTCCCTTCCCCCCTTCTTCCTTTCCTCTCCTTCATTGTCTATCTAGTTTAGTTTATGCTCTTCCGTGATTGGCTGTTGCCTTCTTCTTTCCTATTGGCTGTTCCTTCTGCTTGCTCCCTCTCCCTCCCGCATTCCCCTTCAGTCGTGCCGCTACATTCATTGTGGACGCACGTCTTTTTTGCGCCTGACGAAGAAAGACTAAGTTCTTTCGAAAGGCCTTGCGCAGTTAACTTATTTTATGGTGTTTAAAGAAGTTTTTTTTCATTTCTATTGTGTATAACACCAGTTTCAATTTTATACATTGATTTGTGATTTGTGCTTTGTTCGGATTTCTTTGAAACTAGAAAATGTACTTTTACCTATCAGAGAGGGGGAGAAAGTTACTGATCCTGCAAACCATTAAGTTTTTTAACATTAATGGTCCAATTGCATTTTTAATGGTCTCGGACCACAGAATGGCTAGAAAATGAAAGGCCAATTAACTTTTTTCTTATTTTTGTAAGATATGAATCACTTTTTCCATTTGCACATTAAATTTGTCTAATATAACTGCAGTGAAACTCATTTAAGATACCTTGTTTAATATAAATCCGTTTAAGATACGAATGATCTGCTGTTCCTTGAAAAAGAAACCTGATTAAAATTGGCCGAATAAGATGCGATATTGCTTAAGATAAGAAATTTTCTCATTCCCTTGATTTTTATCTTAAACAAGTTTCACTGTATCTTTTTCTTTCTTTATTTAAATTAATTGGTTGCTATTCTATTCCCTGCATTACTTAAAAATATAAATAGTAACACATTTCATCTTTTATGAACATAATTTATTACTTTGTAATACATATAAACCAATTATTAATCTGTCTGTGTTGGATTAAAGCCTATTAAATTTAAAGTTCTCCTATCTGTTTTCTTTGTTTAGGAGTTGGGCCACAATGAGATGTTTCATTGTGTCCCAAAAAATGTGTCTCATTATACCCCCCCCCCCCCCCCAAAAAAAAAAGGTAAAAATTTGTCTTGTACAGCATAATTTAACATAATTACAGATTATAACAATGAACTATATTAATATGTTTTAAGGAAATACACAATGCTTATCTCTACAAATTTAAATGTAGCTAATTGGTAGTAGATAAAAATGTCGATATATATATATATATATATATATACACACAGGGTGTCCAGCAAATAACTAATTAATAAACTAATAAATATATATACTAATAAATTAATAAACTAATAAGTAATAATTTAATTTTGAAATCAGGGTGTCCAACAAATAACACCCTGACTTCAAAATAAAATTTCTCAAAAGCAAAGATCGATAGTAATATGCGATAAACTGTTTTTTCATTAGGTAAGCTGTAAAAATCTTATACAAAAATTTCAAACAGTGAATATTTTGAAAAAAAAAAATTGCGTTCTGATTGCATAGAATGCTTTGATTTGACATTTTTCTTGTTTTAGATTGCCTGCAGAGAAATAATTTTTCAGCTTACAGTGCAATAATTTAAAGATTTTTCAAAGTAAATTTTTAGAATTTCGAAATTTCAAAAATTTAATTTAAAAAAAACTATGAAATATGGCACTTTAAGCCGAAAAACACATTCTATGCAATCAGAACACTGTTTGGAATTTCTGTATAAGATTTTTACAGCTTACCTAATGAAAAAAACGTTTACCGCATATTACTATTGATCTTTGTTTTTGAGAAATTTAATTTTGAAATCAGGGTCTTATTTGCTGGACACCCTGTATATATATATATATAATTGCATGTCCACAGAGACACAAATATCAGTTTCTGTAATACATGAGCAAGTAGGCATTGAGGAATCTGGATAGACATTAGCTTCTGTTATCTAGAAGGCAGAGGTTGTCTGTGAAATAGTTATTGGTGAAATTACAATGTTTCATTTGTGGCCCACCCACTCCTAACAGAAATGTAGTAGTAGTAGTATACCCTGCCTATATTTTTTTTAAAGTTAATACAGTAGACTTCCTCAAATATGCAACCCTAAAATCCGCAACTCTCTAAAATCCACCCATAATTTACAGATGTAAACAATGAAACTTTCGGTTCTGATATAGGGACAAAATATGACTTTTTTAGTTTTATATCAATTCCATATATATAGTTTAATTTGTAATTTTTGTTAATATTATTGAATTCATGTTTTTCATGAAGGAAGAATAAATTTATTTCTCAAAAAATTCAAGATATTGCTGATATTACTGGTAATCACAATCTTCTTACCAAATATATTTATGTATTAATCAAGCTTTTTTGATTATTAAGTCTGGCTAAACCTGAAATAAAACATCCTTATTTTATGATTTTGGTCTGAATTAGTAATGTGCCTTTAAAAGGCAAGTTTCATTGAAAAATTTAGAAAAAATACATTTCACCTTTATAATGAATATTTAATTATACATTATTAATTTGACCTTTGCTTTTAATATTTTAATCATTTTAAAAATAATCTAAATTTTTATTATTTTAATTTCTTAATTATTTTAACATTTTATTATATTGTAAGCAATCATTATAGTTTCAAATTACATTATTTTATTATTCCACTATGCATTTAAATTACCATTTAAAACTGTAAACAAATCAATGACCAGAAATCCTCAAAATTCTAAAATCCACACAACCCCTCGTCCCAAGCGGGACCAGGGGTTGTGAGTCCATATTTGAGGGTGATCCATATTGGGGTGGAAGTGTCCATATTTGAGGGAGTCTACTGTATCTGTGTATTATTTTCTTCATATTGCACTTGATACAAAGGGGTGTTCTTCTAATGGTTTGTTCGTATTTAAGAGACTTTCAACAATGTTTAAGCTCTGACATTTTCCAGTTAATGTTTACTGGGAGTGTTCTTTTTAAAAATATCTTATTTGCATAGGATAGTTGAGGCGAGTCTCTACAAAGTTGACTGCATTTTTTTTTTCTTATGAAAATACATTTTGATATGTAGGGGAGAGTGGGGATACTTGAGCATAGGGGATACTTGAGCCACCCCTATTATCTCTACAGTTGATTAATTTTTCTTTCTAAAACTGCCAATATGATAACATATTTATAGTTCTGAACATGTAAAAAAGAAATCACACATCTTGGTACCATTTTGAAAGTATAGTGATTAATAGTTGTCTTTTCCCTATCTGAAGTAAATATTTGGGTGCATGGTTTTTTTGTTTTTTTTGTAATCAAAGTTTTGTTTAAAGTTGCAACTATATACATACATTCAATAAGCATAATTTCAATTGTATTTTGAGTCTAAAATAGTTCTAATTGCTGCATGCTTTATTTAGTAAAACTCTGGGAAACAAAAATAGTGATAGTGGGGATACTTGAGCCATGTCTTAACCATCCTCACTAGAAATTAAACATGGGTGAAACAAACAAAAAATAAAATTCCATCCTTATATTCACTAATAGATATTTTTCTGGAGAAAAGGGAGAATAATTTTTCATTTTATTTTTTTTTTCTTAAAAAAATAAAGACCTAAAAATGTTTAAAAATGCATATTTTTTAAATGAAAATGTCTATTTTATTTTTCGATTTGTTCGATTTGACAAACGACCAAAATTCGAACAAAATAGTCTGTCTAGATAAATGTAAACATAGTTTTCAATTTAATTTTCATTAAATGAAAATAACTTTTTAAAACGGTTTTACAGGCTATAATCTCTAATACTTTAATTAGTTAGGTCCAACATAATAAAATATTTATTTTTTAATATAACATATTAAGATTAGTATTTTATATTGAAATCGTAACCTCTGTTGCTGTAACTTTTTTTTTAACTAAGAAAATTGAAGAAAAATTGGTAAAAAGAGCGCACAAAAACAAGAAAAGCTACAAAAATCCCAGTTCAAACTTACCTACATGGAGCCAAAGAGGAAGACAAAATCTTTTCCTGTGAAATCAAAAAAGTGTTTGAAATAGTAGAATGATACATCTGGCTTAAATTCCGACAGCTACTAAACTAAAAGCATGAGTTCGACAATATCATTAGAGGAAAATTCTGTCAATGATGGTGATGATGTGAAAGAAAACTTTCTATTGATGGTTGGTTACTAATAAAATATGCCAGAAAGAAAACTGTAAAAATATTTGTTGGATAAGTGCTTAATATTTTGAAAATGAAATTTGCAAGAAGAATTGCAGATTCCAAATTTAAATGGCTCTGAACTGAGGATGTTTCTACCGTCGTTATAACTGAGGTTCAAATTATCCTTCGACAACCAGTTTTAACGACAAAAAATGATCGTATTACTAGCTTTGTTTTCTTAATTGGTTTTGAAACACTTTACGTTTCATAATTTATCATTCTGTAAAATATTTGTGCAAAAATAAAGCGAAAAAAATTACTTTTGTAGGTATTTTTCCGTAGTGGCTCAAGTATCCCTTCACTATGGCTCAAGTATCCCCGCCATGGGGATACTTGAGCCATGATGTAAAACAAAAAATAAACATTTATTATGCATAGAAAAATAGTTCAAAATTTATTGAAAGTGGTTTTTAGTTGAAGGAAAAATATCAAATTTTCATTTTCAATATTTTATTTTATTCTAAAAATATATAAAAAATTTAAAAAAAATAAAATTCAAAAAATGGCTCAAGTATCCCCATCTTCCCCTACTCATAAAAAAAGAGAAAAAAAAAAAAAAAAAAAAACCAACCTACAACCAAAATTAAAAAAAGTCCTCGGTAAAGATAGATCTCAGCTATCCAATGCATATAAAATGAAATAATCTGAAATGAAATAAACTGTCAAAATGCAGATAAGATATTTTAAAAGATTAGAACTAAAACCATAGAATTAACATTAGCTTGCAAGTGATTTTGTATATCTGAAGTAGCCTCATAATGGTTTGTGTTAATGCTTCCATGTATTTAAGGTTCATTTTATTTATTCTTTAATGATATTATTTTAAATGTCTTTTTTTTTTTTTTTTTCCAGGAGTAAGCAAGCCAGTACTGACTTTGTATTGCCTGCTGCCAAGAAAATTAAGTTAAATCCAGATTCTCTGAAAACTCCTCGAACGCAATCCCTTTTATTTTTGTGGACATCAAAAGTAAATGATGAACATGAAAAACATCACATTGAATTTGCCGGCAGATTAGCAGGAGACAGCCCAGCAAAACTCTACCCAAACATGAAATCTGAAATGTAAGTATTCCTGGCTAACTTTCCTTTTTGATTTGGATATCTTTAGTTCTGAGTTTCTTTTTTGTACAAAAATTCCATGTTCTCTAAATGCGTTAATAATAGGCGTATAAAACTGTGGAGTGCATGAAGTATTTTTAAACATAAATTTTCATAGAAATATGTTTTATTAAACTATATTTATTGATAGTTTATAAAATCTTATTTATTATCATAAACTATAATGCATTGTTTATGTCAAAATACTTTTTTCTATATACACATACGTACAGTACGTACAACAATAAAGTAGTAGTCATTTGAAAGGTTTGTGATAAGGTTTTTAGCATGCACTCACTTTGATAAAACATGTTGTTTGATTAAAACTTGCATATAATTGAAAATAAAGGGCAGGAGATTATAAAAATGAAGGAGATTATACAAATTACAATTAGACACTGTATTTTATTTTTACATCATAAAGAAAAAATGCTTGTAAATAATGCCTAATTTCAATCTTTATCCCAATGAATACAAATGTATTATCTCTATCTATATACAGGGTGGTCACAAATCTGGGAACATGGAAATATCAGGGAAATTCAAACTAAACCTAAAAATTCATTGAAACAACAACAAAATTTCCACTATGGTTGCGGTAATCTGAAAAGAAAAAAATAGTATCACATCTCGGGTTCAGACCATATCAGAAACCAGCTTGGTCTCTGTTTTTATACCTGTCTTTGGGCTCAGGATCATGGTGAAAATTTTATTTATACAAAAATTCCTCATTACTTGAAAAACAAAAGTGCAGTCTAAGAACTTAGTGTTTTTACAATCCTTTAAAAACTGAATTGTTATTAATGTTACATAAAGAAGCATATTCTGATTTCAGAGTCTTTGTACAATCTGTGTTAGTAACATAATAAATCTGCGAGATATCTCTTTTTTCTTTGAAGTCCTTTGTTTATTAGAAAACAGAACTATGGCTTTCTGGTGTTGTTGTACAATGATATTTTATAAGAATTAAAATTCTGTCTTTTACAGATTTTTGTCAGTGGTTGGGTATAAAAAACAAATATGCCATTTTAAACAGATTTTTAAGAATATGAAAATTGAGGCTTTTACATGAAAATATTATTCTAAAAACAATTTAAAAAGGTTTTTAACAAATTTCTTTTGTGTACTTTTAGTATTGGTCCCAGCAAAAAAAGATTATGATCTTATTCCTATTATAGTTGTAGGTTCCTTGTGCAACTGTATAATTGGGGAAATTTGATGTATGAGTCATTCTCAAATAATGTAAAAATTTTATATCCTTGGCCAAAAAATGTAAAATATTCAAGTCAACTATGAATGTTTGAACTTTTTTATGCATTTTCTATATCATGCACTTTACAAATGAAGAAAAAAAAACCTAAAACTAAAAAAAAAAAAAAAGATGTAAAGTTGTAAATATTGATACGAAGGCTTGGTCCCAAACTTCAAATTTATTATTTGAAAGCATTATTTTAAAGATTTGAAAATTTTTAGAGCAAATGCCATGACTATGTGACTATATATTTCTGTCATTTATCATTTCTTCATTCTATTTTTTAAACATTTGATTCTTTAGGTGTAACGGAAAATACATCTGTTAATTATTAGATTTTTGTCTGTTATCTTGTTAATTAAATTATGCTGTCAAATAAACAAATTAAAGTATTGATTCCCATTCCAAACTTTTATATGTAAGAATATTAAGGAAATTAGCTATGAACCATGGGAGTAGAAATTCAAAATGTGCATCACAGGCTAGCGTTGAATTTAATCACAATATTTTTGCAATGTTTTTTTTCCTGTTTTTTATTATCATGTCATCATTGTTAAATGACATATTGTAGAAAAAAAAATTAGTAAAAGATGACATAACAAACACATGTAAATTCACCTGACATCAATTGAATGTAATTCCATGATCATCCATTTTTGCAGATAAATCCTGTAGTTTAGTGATTTTTTTTTCTTCTTCCTATGAAAAGTGATAGATGAGGTAATAAATAAGTATCAATTATTCATATCTGAACTTTGTCCCTATTGTCATTACTGTGATGTACAGTAATTTTTAGCTCACAGGCTATCATAGCCTGAGAGCTTATGTGCCCGTCCGTTCTGTATGTACGTTCGTATGTTCGTGCATAACGCGATAACTCATGATAAAAATATCGGATCCACTTGAAATTTTGTATATAAGTATATCCTCATAAGGCGCTTCCCTGATTAGTTTTCGGAGTTCATTCGATATGTATAAGAGGAGGAACGGGGGCCTCATGCCCCTCCCCTTAATTGATATAAACGGGATTTTCATGCAGAATTAACAGTTTTCGTTCAAAATTTAGCTATAGGATCATTCTGATGAGATGATTCCTTGACTGTTATTAGGTGTTTATTGAATAAGTATAAACAGGGGGAACGGGGGTTCTAATGTCCCTCCCCTTAATTTTTATAAATGGGTTTTTCAAGCAGAATTGTCAGATTTTGTTCAAATCTCTGAATAATTTTGGAAGTTTAATGGTTAAATATAAAAGAGGGGGATAACTCCTCTTAAATTATATAACTGCTAAATGGGTTTTTATTAAGAATTATCCGATTTGCTCTGAATTTTGGATATAGATTTTTTATATGATAAAGCATGTCCCTGATAGTTTAGGAGGTTCAATGATTAAGTATAAAAAAGAGGAAAGGGGGGAGCTGTTTCCCCTTCTTAATTTTTTTTCAAACGGAATTAACCCTTGAAAATATAAGGCTGTAATGTACAATTAGTATGCATAGCCTGTGAGCTCAATGCCATCAGTTTAACTGGGCAATATTATTTATTAAGCTCCCAACTAGATGTTGTTTCATAATTTTATATTGTGCAGTACAAAAAGATTTAACAAGCAGTCATGTTTATTTTTGATTAACTGCATAAGAATTTGTGATTTGATTTTTATTAGTAAAAGTTTATATATATGTATGTAAAATTGACTGTATGTATGAAAGTAATATTGTTAAAGAAATTATCTATGAAAATTTCACTCCTTTAACGCTAACCTGAAAATAAGATGGAATCTTAACATAAGATATTTGTGATCACCCTGTGTACATCTACTATAAGTGTGCTTTAAAGCTGTAATTTAACTTACACATTTTTGATAACTTTCAAGCATAATTATTTGCAACATATCCTGACTTTGTATTTATAGAGGTTTTTAATGAGAGTTTTTATCCTGAATTTCTGAAACAAACAAACAATCAAAAAGGTTGCTGCATTCATGCCCATACCTGGTACTCATACTTTTATTAGAACCCTACTTTAAACTGAGAAGAATTTTTCTTTTTAACCTTCAAAAGTCATGTAGTTCTCTCAAAATTCTCTTTAACTCAAATTCTTTTCATTTTTCCAATTCAGGATGATACACATTAACCTAACATATGCTTCAAAGTTTTATTTTTACCAAAAAAATTTGGAAGGTGTTTGTCTGAAAACAACGTACTGCATTTTGAAAACTTTATTTGAAAATGTCAAAATATTATTTAAAAAATATTTTTAAATATTTTTATTAACTTTTTTATAAGAATTAATTGTCAATTAAAAAATACTTGAATTTTCATGAAATAGATTTTTTGATATAGACAGGGAGGTCGCAGCACAGACAATCACCTCATCAAGTTCATGGCTGAAACTTCAGAATGAGTTAAAACTTGATTCGCATATTAAAATGCAATCAGTCTGCCAATTTCTATCTTGGTGGAAAAAGTTCTAAAACCTGATTTTAGCAGTACATTCGTAGGTTTAGTTTTCTGCTCCCAATTGTCCCTGTTTTCATACCTTTGGATGCAAAACACACACACAATGGTAAACCTGTGAGTTAATCACTAAAATTGGGTTTTCATTTATTTTCCTCAACAAGATTTTACTTGGCAGACCGACTGCATTTTAATACACAAATTGAATTTTAACTCATTCTAGAATTTCAGCCATGAACGTGATGAGTTAATGGTCTATACTGCCAATTTCCGATCTAATAATGTACTATAATAAAACTAAATGTTGACTTTCTGATGTTTTCTGTTTAGAAAAAAAATGTTGGTTTTTGAGTTATCCTGTTTTGAAATTTCTTTCTATGTGTGGGATTTCACAATTTTTGAGGAAAAAAAAAAAAAAAAAAAAAAATAAATAAATAAATGTGTTGTGAATGAGTTTCTTTATATATTTTTTTGTCGTGTTTTAATATAACATTTAGAATGTTGAAAAAGCCTCATTTCAAAAATTGTGAGAACCACTGCTGTTCTTATAGTTTAGTTTGTCTTATCTCTGTCCTGTTTTTCTTACTCTGATATTGATGTCTGTTATTTATATCTTAGGAATGGTGATGGGTGAATTCTTCTTTCAGTAAGTAGGTATGATTAAAGAGTTCTGAATGTTTTGTTTGATGTTTTACAAAAAAGTTTGCTGATTTTTAAGAGATTGTATTATTATTATTTTTCTTAAAGCAAGATGCATGAAAATGTGTAGTAACATTAAAATGGGATGTCATAATATTGAGTTTTGACCACTATTGTTATTAATGCTTCACAAAAAGAAAATGCAAAAAATTATCCCACCATTTAGTGAAATGCCAAACGCTCCAAAATTAAATGAATCATTTTGCAGCACCTTCTATTTTAATACAAATTTGTCTTACAAGTCATGCACTGGGAAGTGGCAGCACAAACAATCACCTCATTGAGTTGGAGGCTAAAATTCCAGAATAATTAAAACTCAATTTGCGTATTAAAATACAATTGGTCTGTCAGATCATAATTTGATGAAAAACACATGAAAACCTGACTTTAACAGTTAACTCGTAGGTTCATCAGTATGTTTTCCTGCACCAAAAGGTGTGGAAACAAGGAGTAGGAAAACACAATCATAAACCTATGAATTAACCACTAAAATTGGATGTTTTCTACCAAAGTATGAGTTGGCAGATTAATTGCATTTTAATATGCAAATTAAGTTTTAATTTATTATGGAATTTCAGCCTCCAACTCGATGAGGTGATTATCCACGTTGCTGCCTCCTAATCGATCAGTAAAAGATATTTTCTTGCTGTTTTTCAATTTTATCAATTCTATTCATCATACTTACGTCTGTAAGTGGCCTGTCCATGGCCCAACCACTTCTTCTTTGGACGATGTAAAAGGTCTCCCATTTAACATATACAGTAAAACCTCTAAATAACGGACAGCTTGGGAGCGCTGAAATTTGTCCGCTATTCGGAGGTGTCCGCTATTGGGAAAATATCGGCAATTCAAAAATTGGTAGGAAATGTGTATATTTCCTTATTTGACTCATATACGTTCGAAATATATGACCGTAAACATATACCACCGTCTATTATATTTAAAAAAAAAAAAAAAAAATTAACCAATAAAACTAAAATGAAAGTGTGCACATCTTTTGCATTTGCTTGCAATTACATGTAATTTGCTTTACAGCATTACATTCTAGTCAAGTTGTGAAATCAGAAGTTTTAATCCTTTTTAATCATCTTTTTTTTTTTTTTTTCTTATAAAAAATTGTTTAACTGTTCCCTGTATTTTCCCTCTTCTTAATCTCAAATTTTTGGCAAGGGAGAAGGCATTCTAATGCTCTGGATGGGGCATTCTCTCCCAACTCTCCCCCCCCCCCCCTGAATTCAATACAGGGCACGGGAAGGGGATTTTCCCTATCCTACCCGTAAATTTATCAGTGATCAGGAAAGTTATGACACATTGTCCCGATAAAGTTTGAGATATTTTTTTTTTTTTCACTTTTGTTTCACATTAAAAATAAAATTCTCATCCTTCATTGTCAAAATTAGTGTCCGCTATTCGGAATGTCCGTTATTCAGAGGTTAAACATATAAAAACTAAGGTTTTGGGAGTGGGGATTGGAAAATTGTCCGTTAAATAGAGGTGTCCGCTATTCGGGAGTGTCCGTTATGGAGGTTTTACTGTATCAGTTTTGGTGTTTTTAATCTTTAAGTGCTTCAAACAGATGCACTCGTCTTATTTATTTTTTAAGAACCCTCCTTTGGTAAGATTTTGAAATAAAACAGCTAAGAAATAGAAGCAAAAACTGTTTCCTTGTATAAAATTGTCAAGTAAAAATAATTAACAAAATAAAGTTGAATCTGAATTTAATTACATGGATTTTTATTAACATTTCTAAAAAGGCATAAGACCAACAAAGTGAAAAAGTATCTATGGTAGGGTTCGAGCCTGGGTTTTTGATTTAGCACACCAATGCTCTGACTATTAAAATACCTGGATGACATACCTAGCCTGGCACTCTTCACTCTTAGGCCTGGCTAAGTGTCTAATTGGTTTAGATGGCAAAATAAGTTAATGCATCAAAAAATGAGACAGAATTTAAATAAACATAAGAGTTGTCAGTTTATGCCATAGTGGCTGAGTTTTTTCCTTTTTTTTGTACCTTTTTGGCAATTGTATAAAAATAATTATTTCTTCTCATCCAAAAAGTTGGAAAATGTATAATGTTTAAAATATCATTAATAAAATTAACAATTACAATCGATTGTTACATTAACTGTGCAAATTAAATAGTTATTTTGAATTTTTTATAAACTTTTCATTAACCCTTTCCAGCGCACTACTCTTTAAAGTTGGAATTTAAAGAAAAAAAAAATTAGGCAATCTTTTTAGGAGTACACAGATATTGTTTTGTAAAGATTGCACTAACCATTTTAATTATACAGCTCTTGCCAAAGTGGTAACACCCCATAAGTACAGCATTGATAAGCGCAGTGAGAAGAGCATTGCTGTGAAGCGCGTATTACAGTAAAACATTTTACCTATTATTTAAAAACAGTAGACTTTGATCTCTGTGGTGCTGCCATCTAGAACTCATAAGAAAGATTTAAAGTAGCCATTAGAGTAGTTTTTGAAATATTCACGGAGTTTTTGTGTCTCTAAACAGAGGGAACTTTAGGTGTTGCCGACCCAGCAACACTGCACGTTAAGGGATTAAAACATCATCAACATATATTATCTTAGTTCTCAGGTTAAGTTGCAATGGCAATTTTATAAGTATTTAAAACAATTTTCTTCCCATCTTCGCTAAAGTTTGATCTTTTTTTTCCCATCTTTTGGTGTGAATTAAAGTTTTTTTGTTTTGTTTTACTTATCTATTTTAAATTCTATAAATAAATTCTGATCAAAATAAAATAAAGAAGCAAACTCTATTTTCTTTTATAGCAAAACAATAATTGTAACTTTGACAGTTACCAGTACTTGGTGGGTGTTGATTATAGTGAATGCATTTTAAATGTTGTTAACAAGCAAGAAGTTTTATTTATTTAATATCCTTCAATGTTGAATGCATTATAGTTTGTGTAGTTGCCAGATATAAATATTGGCTGTTACAAGAAATTTATTTGTTTCAAGGAGAATTTATTGAAATAGCATGTTTCTTATAGAAATGGCATGTTTTTATGTCATCTTTGATCCCGTGTTGCTATTATAAAATTTAATGCTGACATTTAGTTGTTTCTAAATTAATGTTTTTTATTTTCTGCCGCATGTTTTATATAATAGATGTAAATAATTTGTGTGTTCAAATTTAACTTTTCTTTTTGTTTCAGGTGATTTCAATCAAAGATGGATGGTCTCCACGCATTGGAATAGAGCAATCACATGCTGTTTTATACATTTTGTACATATTTCATACCATGCTTTTCATTTTATATCATATATTTTCACAGATAAATTATTTTTAAAAGAAATAAAATTTATTTCATTTGTTCATTCTGTGATACTAATTTTTCAGTTTTTTTAATACAGTTATAATCAACCAGTTGCCATAATTTTCTATGTATTAAATCTACTCGGATCGGAAATTTCCCTCTTTAATTTTAAAACTATAGGCTTGGAATGCATTTGTATTTTAAAAAATTACCTTCTGAAAGTTAAAATTTTTATTTATTTTTTCCTGTATGCTTTTCTTCAATAATGTTTCATCACTTGTTATGTTCAATTTCAAACAAAACTTAGTAATCTTATTGTTCTTATTATAAGGCTTAACTTTTAACAGAAAAGGTACTGAAGCTGTAATATTGTGCATTTATAGCAACCATTGGTGTAGTTGTAAAAATAGCAGATGGTATACGGTCAAGGCTGAGGGAGCCCTTAGAACATATATATTTAGAGAGTATATCCTTAGGGTATATACGTATAGTATAGCTTTTTTGTGAAACAGATGGCATACAGTTTTCTTTAAAAATATTCAGAAGGTATACGGTGTATACCCTCCCCTGATAACAACCATAGTGTCCTTTCTACTTGCATATTTATATTTCTCATTTTATTTGCGAAATTTAAAGTAATTTCATCTTCATATATATATATATATATATATATATATATATATATATATATACACATATATTTTTACTATATCTTTATGAATTTATAGCTAGGAAAACTTAATAAATGAACAAAAACATTAAAATCAGAAGTGGGGAAGTTTCTAAACATTCTACTTACCAAGGATTTTTTTTTTTTTAAATTAAGGTTTTTCTCAACTGTTCTGCTCAACAAGTGCAAAATATTTTGACATTATAAATTCATTTTTTAACTGAAAGATATAAAATTGGAAATATGGAAACAATTTTTAATTGAACTGAATTTTCAAGGATCAATAAATTACCTATTGAGTGATAAGCGATTTTGATCACATGACAAACACATTTCTCTCCCTTCATTAACTGAGTTTTCTGCTTTTGTATGGAAAGTCAATTTAAAATGCCCACTTTGACCCTATTTTCTGAAAAAACTATTACGTTTACAAAAAACACTGGGAAAATGAATTTGATTTGATTGTTTTTGTAGAACAACACCTGCTAGTCTCATGCATTTCAAAACAAAAATAAATTAAAACCTATGTCAGTCATAAAGTTGCCCTTTTTTGATTTGCCTTAACCGGGGTTCTCGCTGGCTTTTGACCAAAATTAGCAATTTGGTGAATGAGAAATGAAAAACGCTAGCCAAATGACAATAAATATTCGAAAAATAGATTCAGCCTGAAACACTGAAAAATGTATCTGTAATAATTTATTGTATCTCACCTTTTCTCCCCAAATATTCTAAAATAACCTAATTTTTTGCAATTGCTTGTAAAAGTAGAAATTTGACCTTCCACTATCGAAACTAGAAAAAATAAGTACATTCTAAATATCTTTTAAATGTATAAATATTTCAGATTTCTTTTTTTTTTTTTTTTTAGCTGTCTAAATACAAATTAAAAACAATTATCTTTGATTTACTGTTGTGAAACTATACACTAAACATTGCTGTAAGCTTTTGAGTCTTAATGGATAGGGAAAAAAATGATCAGAAAATACTAATAAATAGTATACTGGCTAATTTCAACACCGCATTCTAGCTAAACATTTCTCTACTTGACACGATGTGAGTAATTTTGTTTGTGTTTTTACTAGCACAACGCTGGTACATAGATACTGATGATCTCAGAATAGAGAAGTACCTATTTTATAATCCCTTTCGTCTTTGACTGTTGCTAAATCGAATTCATCTTGAGTCAGTATCAATAAATAGAACAATGAACGACATCAGTCGTTCAGCAAATCGATAAGAATCTCAACTATATTAGCACACATTGAAAAGAGCAGAAATTGAGCACTCGCAATTTGGTGAATTTGATTGTACTTTTACTTGTCAAATGGAGCATTTTGTCGCGATTTGCACAATGATGAGTGACAGCAAGAACTCTGGCCTTAAGGGTGTTCTTAACTGCTCTGCTCGTCAAGCGCAAAATGTTTTGACGCATTTACAAATTCATTTTATAACAGAAAGATATAAAATTGGAATGCCTAACTATGGAAGCGATTTTGAATCGAACTTATTTTTTCATTCGATGATAATTAAATTACCTATCCAGTTCTAAGCTATTTCGATGACATAATCACCCGTTTTTCTACTGCTTTTCGACTGGTTTTTCTGCTTTCGTCGGGAAATGGGCTCAAAAGTGTCAACTTTGAAGGCTTGTTATGAAAAATCTATTGTGTATTTTTTTTTAAAAAAAAACAGAAAATTGAATGCAATTAGACAGTTTCCGAATAACAACACCTGCTATTTTCATGCATCTTCGAACAAAAATAAATTAAAGCATGTGTCACAAAGTTACCCTTTTTGATTTAAGAAAACCCTTAGCTAGAAAAACAAACATATTAAAAGCTATTTAGGTAATACCATGCAGATGTAACTTTTCATGTGTCCCCTTCTTCTCTAGAACACGGTTTTGTGTTTTTTGACCTATGTTCAGTTAAAAATCAAGAGACAAAAAAAGCTGATGGGAAAAAAATTTATTTCATTTATACTTTATACATCCAAAAATATCACGTCATCTTTCCTTAAGTACAACAAACTTTCAATATTCATTCCTTCATCATCACAAGTTATTTCACTTCATTTCAAAGAATAACAAACTGTTTAAGAAAAAAAAAAAAAAAAAAAAAAAGAAAATGACAGAAAGTAAATTAAAACATATTTTGCTAGAGTGATGCATTTGCTAGACAAACCTATCTAGTTTTATAGCATTTCCCAACCTCATTAAAAAAATACTTTGACATAAATTGAAAATGAATAAATGTTGAATTATACGGAAAAAAAGAATTTCTGAAGTTATAATTAATTCTATTTGCTTATATTTCAGAAGTAGCTGTTAGTAGGCCAAAGTTTGAATCTGATCTTCAGTTTTGTGCCTTGTATACTGTAAAAACAATTTAATATTTTAATAAAATAACTAAATGTAACATAATTATCTCTATTTTAAGGCATTTTTAACTGATCCATCATTTTAACTTTCTTTCCAATTACAGCTGTATACAAGTTACTGTAACACCAGAATATTTTAAACACGACAATTTTTCAAGATTAATAGCTTTCTTTATCAGACCTGTCTTCCGAAATTAATTTTTTAAAAAATGATTTTCATTTCTTATTTAAGGAGTTACTTTTAATGCTATAAAATTTACTTTATCTTTATATAGAAATTCAGATTAATTAGAATTTCCATTTGAAAGCATTTTATTCTAGGTAATAGTAAACAGCAACAACAAAGTTGACAAACAAGCAAACAACAACAACAAAAAATAAATAATAATAATAATAAAGGATTTAAGTTTATTTTATAAGAATTTTTATTAACATTGATGTTTCTTTATAGAGCTAATAGGTTGGAAAATTGATCCTACAAAATTATTATTATTTTTTTAAGATTAATACATTTTTATTTTTTATTTAAGGAGTTACTTTTAATGCTATAGGATTTTTTTTATATGGAAATTTGGATTAATTAGAATTTCCACTTGAAAGAATCTCTAGGTGATAGTAAACAACAACAACATTAAATAATAGTAATAATAATAATAATAAATGCTGGTCTTTAAATTTATTCTAAAAGAATTTTGATTCAAATTGATGTTGGACAAAAATGCTAATAGGCTGGAAAATGTCTTTTTTTATTGCCTTCTAAATTTGGCTGTTGTTAAACTGTGCATTCAATTTAAGATAAATATGACACCCCAAATCAATTTTAGCTTAGGCCCTCACATATCCTAATTCCAATCCAAACCTATTTTGAAAACTTATTTCTGGTTTTCCATTTTAGGCTACTTGTTCTTGCAAAAGGTTTGTTTCTACTTTTAAAAATGTAGTAAACATTATTTTCAAAAATGTATCCAGTGTCAGCTCATGACTAGCTTTTTTAGCATACTAGATTCATGCAAGGCTCCAAATTTTCCAATTTTTGTTATTATATTTTAAAAAAGAATTTCATTTTATTTAGTTGTAAAAATTCTGCAATTAAATAAGACAAAGATTTCTATGAAAAAATAGTAGTAACAAAATAGCATCCTAAAATGTCTGTCATGAGCCATCATGATTATAAGTCTATCTCTATTTGACATAAAAGCTAAAGGAAAATGGTTTTTGAAATAGAAAAGTTTGATTAATAAGGCGATATGATTATTAAGATTCTTTTATAAACAAAAATTTTTCAGAAATAGTCAAAAATCACAGTTTTGAAATAAGCTGTCACCTCAAAAATATTGGAAGACGAAACATATAACTCTTGGGCATGCATTTCTGGAATATGGAATTAATTCGATGATATGAACTTCTTGTAAAATATTGCTTGAAGAATTTCAATTAATCTTGTATATAATCAATTAAAGGCTAAAGTTTAAGTAGGTAAAAATTACTAAGATTCAGTTGAACAAAGAGATATTGAACTAATAAGTTAAAGAGAGAGATTTTCAATTTATACAGAAATCTATCATTATATGTGATATGGCACAGATATGAGAGCAGGGCTGATATGGTTGCAATATTTCTGAAAATACAATTTTTAAAAAACTATGCCATTACGAAAAACAAAATGAAATTTGTTTAAAAATGTTTATTACTTGAAATAAATAACTTTCACTTATTAATATCTACTAATTTTTATGCATTTTGCCTATTTACTATGCTTTTATGTTTAAGTTGTGCATTTTTATGCTCTTTTTTTAATTGATTTTTTTCCCCTACAGAACTATTATATTAGTAACAAGCAGCTGGTGGCATCACCAATCATATTCATTTTGATGATTCCAAACCATAGAAACTAAACATAGGACATGTTCACATTAGATAGATTCCAGATTTTTTATTGATGCTTATAACTAATACAACCTAATTTGAACAAATGTCCTCGAAACCAAAGGTTATACCCTATTCGCACTTGGATACTTAAGATATCTCAGGTCATCGCACTAGAAATATAAGATCTTAGATTGGCATTTTTGAAGTGGTGCCCTCCCGGAATTGGATGCCTGTTCACATAGAAAAAATTATCTAACAAGGAAGGTCTCCATTGGGGGCATACTCAGAATTTTTTGAAAAAAAATACGAATTAAACTACTCATGTAGGTAATAAAGGATCAGTGAAAATTAGCGGCGGAATTACATTATTAGATATGTAAAAAAATAAAATAGTTTGGAATAATTGGCGTGAAAAGCTGAAAGCGACGCGGGATTTGGCGAGCAGTGCATTTCCTCGCCAAAAGCAGACGATTTTAACGAATCTGAAAATTGATTTTAATTGACTTCACTGTTAAAAATCTGCAGCATTTACTGCAACGTCACTCCACTACTTTTATAGAATATCTCTCTTGAGACCAATGAGAATGCTCCATAGCACGGAGAATTGACCGTGTCATATACTGTTAAAAATCTGTTGCATTTTGTTGCAACGCACTCCACCGCTTGTATATAATATCTCTATTCCAACCAATGAGGAAGCTCTATTGCACAGCCAAGTAACCGTTTTCTATACAAGCAAGGGAGCGCGTTGCAACAAAATGCAGCAGATTTTTAACAGTGTATTTTTCAATTTGGAACAATTTTAATCAATTTAAGTTGTGTTTTAAATGATAAAATATATTAATTTCATTTTGTTATAAGTACATATAAACGTATATGACAAAATTACGCTTAAAGTAAAGTAAAAATGCAAAACTAAAATTACTTAAACTAAACTTATTTAAATAAATTGAACATAGAAAGTTTTTTCTTTAAAAAGTATTCGAAGCGTAAAAACGTATTTTTCAAAATTTTGTTTTTTCGCCAACCGGAGATAAATCGCCAAATAAACGAAATTTTTATTATTTTTTTACGCACGTTATAAGGAGTCCCGCCGAAATTTTTTCATAAACATATATAACTATATGAGAAGATCATTCTGTAATTTTTTCAGATTTTTCTGAGTATGCCCGTATGGAGACCTTCCTTGTAAGATATCTCAGCGGATGTATCTGAGCGAGAGTATCTGTGTTATGAACTAGTGTAACAAATGCGCATGAGCTTAAAATAAAGACAGCCAATCAGTAAAAGCGATGCTTTATAGCCAATGAGAGCGAGTGGTTATTTTTGTATCTAGCAGAAGCAAGTTGAAACTCACTGAGAGAGTTTGGTGGCCTGAGATATCTTAAATATCTCAGTGTGAATAGGGTATGAGAGAATTTCAATTTGCTTCGGCTAGATACAGGAAGTACCACTCACTCTCAGTGGCTCTAAAGTTTCGCTTTTACTGATTGGTTGTTACGGCCGTTTTTATTTTAAGTGCATTCACATACGTTACATTTGTTCAGATCACAGATACAGAGACATTCACTGAGATATCTTAGGTAAGTTTTTCGATGTGATCCAGCATTCAATCCTGGGAGAATACCACTTCATAAATGGTGATCATATATATATTATGTTTTTAATGAGACTAGGGTATTATCCTCAAATTTAGGAGCTATAGTTCACACAATCTCCACATTTTTTTAAATTTTATTTAAAACTACATTTTAAGAAAGAATAAATTTGCACCACCAAATAAATAAACATAATGCTATGCAAGATTTTAAAAAGTTGTTTCGAGGACGGATTAAAAGAAAAAAATGTACTGCCTGAAATTACTTCCATGCAGGAGGATAACGCCATCATTCAACATGTCAGAACACATGCTTTACCCAAAAGAAGCAAATCATGACTAGCACCTGCACCTCCAAGCTAGATCCTTTTTCTAAACGTCTTGCCGTTTTAATTAATCTGACATGTCTTCGAATTTATACAGCAGCACACTAATTGTTAGACAACTAGCGTCATCTTCCTCCACTCTGGAGAAAAAAAATATTCTCCCCTGTTGCTGCTTGTAGCCTGTCTTTTGGGTCAACCCTCGTATACAATTTGACAATTTCTGCCAACGTCTCTTTCCTGTACAGTTCTTTACAATAGCATATTTAATATTAATTCTCATATAAAGGCTCATTATTAGCCAATAAAATCAGTTTTCCATCTTTTTAAATTTTATATTTTATTATATATTATATCTACCGGGTGTCCCAAAAATGACTGATGGATTTTAAAATTCAATAATTTGCAAACGGTGACAGCTATTTAAAAATTTTTTGCAGGAGGGTTATGTATAATGTCAGGAGTTTTTTTTACCGTAATTTTTTATTTTAGTTCGAATTTCAAACAATAGGTGGCGCTGCCGGCGATTGAAGGCCAGGTCGACGCCTCACTCAGCACTGATCACCTGGCCTTCAATCGCTGTCAGCGTCACCTATTGTCCGAAATTCGAACTAAAATAAAAAAATTACGGTTAAAAAAAAAAAAAAACTCCTGACATTATACATAACCCTCCTGCAAAAATTTTTTAATAGCTGTCACCGTTTGCAAGTTACTAAATTTTAAAATCCATCAGTCATTTTTGGGACACCCGGTATATATATAATACAATATATAATAATATATATTATTACATAATATACAAGATTTTAAGAAGCTGCATATATCATATATCACTCTTAACGCTGAAATCAGAGTAGTAAGTTTGAACGTAAACAATGATGAGGCAAATATCACATGGACACGCATCAGAAATACAACAAGTTTCTCTGCTTTCCCACTCCACCGCATTTAGAATGGACCTTTATCCATTTCTTCCGTAAAGAATAGCGCATGAAAGAGACGCTAGTGACAACTTCTTTAATAGATACTTTTAAATTTGTTAACTAGAACATGATGAATTTTTGAGATTATAGCACAAAATTGTCAACAGATTTTAGCACTACGTTCATGGAAAATAGCTGGTGACGGCATCTCTAATTATATGTTAAAAAGTTTTAGATAACGATATTTCAACATTGGTTTTAAATTTTTAAAATTTATTCATATCTTGTAATTTTGTATGTATAATAATGTTTAGAAACATGTTTTAAGTAAATTTAAAGTTATATTATAAATTTGTAAATGGGTTAGATATAAAGATTTGAAAAAAGGATGACTCATGTTATGTATACTTTAAAAAAATTTCCCTAAAAACACTATCTTCTCTATATGGTGTTTTCTCGTTGACTGGGAAAACCAGAAAAAAGAAAAGCAGCTTAAAATTAATCCATCGCATTGCAGCTTTTTCTTTCTAATCAAGTCCTGTGCCCAAATGGAAAGAAAAATTGCGAAATTATTTACATTATTGGAGATTCTTACACGATAAAAAAGATAATGCTATTTATAAAAAATTGTTTACGTAATAACTGTACACTGTATACAAAAGAAAAAGGCATTTGCAGAAAACTTTCTGTACAAAATTTGTGTTTCCTAAACACTACGTGAGAGGAAAAAAAAAGATATGTGGTCCTATCTAGAGTACCTTAATTTATCAGATTGGCGACATGCGGGCAGTAAAATTTTATTGAACGAGAGGACTTTGGTCAAAGGGAATTCAGGTGTATTTTCATAGTTTTCGCCATTTTCGAGACAAGATTGTCAATCAGAAGTCTGCATTTTCACGAAATTTTAGCTTTTTTTTTCAAAAATTTTTCAAAATATTGGCTTCTAATTGGTTAATCTTGCTTCAAAAATAATGAAAATTCAATCTGTATCACTGAATTATCCTCTGAATTAGCGAAGCTGTCATTATCATCAAGCTAATGTTTATTGTATTTTTAAGCTATGTAATGTGAATTGCCACAGTTTGGACAAAAACTTTTCAGTCTGAGCATGCGCCCTGTACGTATCTCGCCAGTTTGATAAATAGAGGTACTCTAACCCTATCCAATTCCAGCTTTATTTAGTGTAATAGAACAGGTGGCGCCTCTCATGAGCGGGTGTCCGAAACGCTAATCTTATTTATTTTCTAAGTTTTATTCGTCTGCTACTAAATGCTGAATTGTGTGCTAAGAAAATCTTTGGAATCAATGGCTGCTTCTTCCCCCAACTCATTTGTGGTATGCGCAAAACGAACTTTCAAGGAATTGAGTCTTGTTAAAGGAGGTACACACATTAACATCAGTTATCAGTAAGAAATGTCTACCAAAATATCCTTCTCTGAACTTATTTTTTCTCACTAATGTAGGCTTTGTGGCTTCATACGAAAAAAGTCGAAAGAAAGTACGCATAACTTCCTAAATTATTGATCAAATGCATTATGCTTTTCAAAGTACTTTGTGTGTATAAAGTTCTTGTTTAAAATTGAAACCATCACACAGCTGCATGTCACATGGTTTTTCAGAGCTGACCACAAAAGTATGAATATATGAGCCATTTATACATTATAGATAATAAAAACAATGGAAATCTTCCCGGAAGTGTTGCACGAAAAGTCGTTCATATTAGAGATAACTTTATTTCTGAAGTTGGCAGCGGCGAGATTTAACTTAGATCTTCGAGTTGTTTGACTCTGAACGAGGCCATTTTTACACTGAAAAAACTTAAGTAAATTAAAAACAAGTCAGATAGGTGTATATACGCACAGGTTTAATCCGAGCTTCACGGTTGTATTTGCGCATGCGTCTAATGTCGAGAGATTGAGGAAATTTCAACCACCAATCCGAATACAGATAGTAAGTTTCTGTAATTTGATGTAATTGAAAGAGGCTCCGAAACGTAATTGATGGGCTTGGGGATTTGAGCTGCTTCAAATATCTCATCTTAAACAGGGTGTAGTGTCTATTTTGGCAAGAGGTGGCCAGCAGAACAAAGTCCAATCAATAGATCCATGAAAGGAAGATGAAGATTCTAGTGCTTTTTTGATACGTATGAGCGGCACCACCAGTCGGGCCTTTTGCCTTAAAATAAAGGAAAAGTTCTGAATGCTGTTATGCATGAGATGTGTTTGTACAGTGAAGAAATTAGTAGAAAGAGCCTCGTGCACAGAGAGTTTTGCAAGGTGTTCCGACGAGCTCATTCCGCCTGATGATGACTCGGTGTGTCAGACCTCCGTCCCCTTGCCTGGTGGGTTGACCTCCACTTCGATGGATAATCGCTTGATGTTGTTTTCAGGTTGTGGATAGGTCGCCTGCACGTCTTCCTGGATCGTACTGCACCTCGAACTCGTCTTGGTCCGTTTGCTGGTTCGAACAGACCCGCGTTTCATGAAGATTTTGAGGCTCGATATGGGACTGGGACGAATCAAGAATCTGCAAAAGAAGAGGAACGGTATTTAAATGACAACAAAGAAAATGAATGGATTCTCTAGCGAAAACAGTTTTTTATTTCACAGATTGCGTGTTAGAGAAATTTAAACACAGAACACATAAACCGAAAGGCAGCTGCACAGACCATTACCTCATTGAGTTGGCGGCTGAAATTCCAGGATTAGTTAAAACTCGATTTGCATATTAAAATGCAATTCGTCTGCCAAGTCATATTTTGATGAAAAACACATGCAAAGGCAAATTTAGTGCTGACTGATAAGTTTGTCATTGTGTTTTCCTGTACCGAAAAGTATGAAAACAGGTAGGATCAGAGCTCTCGCGATGATTTTTTATAAGGAAAGGGCACAGGCCCGTAGCTAGACCATATTGCCAGGTAGGGCAAAAGTTTTTCCAGTTTTTCCAGGGGTGGTAGATTATTTTTCCACTTTTTGTTAATCTTTTATGCGTAGTTCTTCAAACACATGTACTGCGATTTTATGGATTTTTTTCACTCAAAATATGAGGAATTTCTAAAACCAGAGTGAAATTTTTAAAGTTTCTTCTGAAGCACGGAAAAAAACGTTAAATACATGTTTTTAGTTTAGCGCAAATAAATTGCTATTTTTTTTAATTAAATAATTTAAATGTATACATGTACTATGTTCGTTTATATTAATAATACTTTTAAGTACAATTTGCTAAATGCACAATTTTGTTTATAATTTTTTTTTCACAAAATTTGTACAGTGTTTCGCATGCACTAACATTCTCCAAATGCATAACAATGAAAAAGTTAACCGCCGTTTTTCACTCTGTAACCAAAGACTAAATAGCTGCTAAAAATCAAAATGGTTTAACTTGGAAGCAGAATCGGCGCAACGCTGCAGTGCAACGCACGTCACAGACTCTTGGGAATGTCTGCAGACTATTTTTTAACTGTTAAAAATGTAGCAAAAATTAAAAAATTTTGGTCCTAAATCCAAAAATTAGGATATAAAATGTATCGCGAATTTCAACAAATAGTCTTCGAAAAGAAATCAATTTCGTCATAGATCGCGAAAAACATGCGAATCTCGTGCAAAGATCACGAAAAAGTTTCTTCAAAACATTGCATAAAAAGGCTAATCTCTTCAAAAGATCACAAAAAGCGGCAGTTTCCGTCAAAAAAAATCACGAAAAAACGTCAAATTTCTTCAAAAAATTGCAAAAAACGCCAATTTTTTTCAAAAAATCGCAAAAAAAAAACGGAAATTTTAAACTATCACGAAAAAAACTGCAGTTTTAGTAAAAAAAATCACAAAAAACGGAAAATTTCTTCAAAATATCGTGAAAAAAACGGCAAATTTCTTCAAAAGATAGCGAAAAAACGGAAGTTTTCGTGAAAAGATTGCGAGAAAACGGCAGTTTTCGTAAAAAGATCACGAACCAATGGCAAATTTCTTCAAAAAATCGCGAAAACATGGCAAATTTCATCAAAAAATCATGAAAAAACGGAACATTTCTTCAAAAGATCGCGAAAAAGGGCAGTTTTCGTTAAAAAATCACGACAAAACTGCAAATTTCTTCAAAAGGGTTGCGAAAAAAGACGGCAAATTTCTTCAAGAGATCGCGACAAAACGGCAGTTTTCGCCAAAAGATTGCGAAAAAACGACAAACTTTTTCAAAAGATCGCGAAAAAACGACAAATTTTTTCAAAAGATCGCGAAAAAATAGCGGTTTTCGTCAAAAGATCGGGAAAATAGTCAAATCTTGTAAAAAACGCGAAAAAAATACAAATTTCGTCAAAAGATTGCGAAAAATGCCATTTCGTCAAAAGATCGTGAAAAACCCGCATTTTTTGTCAAAGGGGAGCACCATCTTTCGGACAATGTATGAAGTGTTAGAAATTCTGAGAACAAAGGCAACTTCTTTTTAAAAGTATATTTTTCTTTTATGTCTATCACAAATATTTGGGAGGTTTGAGTGCATATGATGTAAAGCGAGGGATTGGTCTGCAGACTGTTTTTTAAGTTTTTACTTGTGTTGCAGACTACAGAAAAAAATTCTGCAGCAGGGGGGATTTAACTATACAAAGTGTTTAAGCGAGGTTTCATGAGTTTCTATTTACTTCTTAAACTCGCTGTCAGGTAATTAAAAAAATTTCCGGAGCGGTTCGGCTCGGTACAAACAAAGGGCCGCACAATCACAGGGATGGCAAATTGGATCTCTAGATCCAATTTGCCATTCGTCCCTTTGTAAAATTGTCAAAAACCAACCTTTAGAAAACATTTCACAGTATTTCTTTATTTAGAAAAATAATCCCTTAAGCTCTTTAAAAAATATTTCAAAGGAAAAAGCACAATTTCAGACCACAGACGGTATGTGTTCCAGTGAATGAAAGAAAGTCACTGAATAGTATAGTACCAAAGAGTGTTAAACAATTCGGCTGCTTTGGTGACCCTTAAACAGGCAATTTGTTAGTGGTCACGTCTCTAGGAAGCTAGTTTAAAATTGTATAATCTTAATTACAAATGCGATAAAATGAAGGGGAAAAAAACCTTGCAAGGGGCGTCAAATTCAGAGTTCTAATTTTTACAATAGATTAAATCTTTTAAACTCTAATGCCTGTTTTATTATCTGTTATTCTGTAAAATTTTGAAAAAACGTAAATTATAGGAAACATTAAAAAAAAGCTTAAAAACACTGTATTTTCATAAACTTTTTAAATGGAATTTTATGAAAAAATATTAAATTGACACAAAATTTATGAAAATATTGTTAACACTACGATAAATTAAACCACAAATTCTTAATACAACACGAATTAAAACTTTCCTCTTGTACCTGTTTGTAAGAGGATAAATCGCAGTTCTGTAACAGAAGTTAACAATTTTGCTGTAGAGTAAACTTTTGTTGTAGCATTGAAATCAAACAACACTTTCAAAAATTCTATAAAAACACAGGATAACTTTTAAAATGTTATCAAATTGGGCATTTTTAACTTAATTTTAGTTTACTATCATCCTGGAAGGTATTTATTCAAAAATCCCTTATATTTCAAAGTGTGACATTTAATAAAAAATGAAATTAATTCCATAAATAAATGATTTAATGTATTATGCATTTATTTTTAATAATTAATAATGTAAAAAGTTAGGACAACTCAAATATGTAGGGGAGAGAAAAGCAGTTTTCTATACGCACGCACACACATACATTGGATACATATATATTAAACAACATTTTATATTTGAGAATACTTTTAAGCACAAAACGCATTGTAAAAACAGTGTTTATTTCTGTTCTAAATTATAGCATGGAACAAAAGTATATGCATCTTTATCTCTCTCTCTAATCATATATTGGGTCTTTCGAAAAGTGGTGTCTGTTTGGGAAAATCACTTTGTACCGGAAAAATTTGCCCATTACTTACTATATATTAGATATCGGAAACAATACCTAATAATTAAATGATAGACTTTTTCGGTACTAATTAATTTTCCCAAACGAACACGACTTTCCGAACGACCCAATATTTCAGTCAAACGTCTCTATTTTTCAGGGCCGAATATACGAATTTCTTTTACAAATTTGCGCCATCGTATTTAACAATAAATAACAGCCAATTACTTAAGTGATTTGGAATTATTATTTTTCAGTTTTCAATAAATACATTACACTTTGAGTCAGTGGTGTAGCCAGGATTTCGTTTCGGAGGGGTTCCAAAATCTCTCTTTCGGCTTATATATATGTAGTAAAACCTGTCAGCATAAAATGGCAAATGTTAATTAAATATTCCGTTTTACACAGGTTTTCCTGTTAGCGAGTGTAATAATATAATATTCTTTTTTGAAAGCTTTATGGAACATTTCCGTTTAACGAAGAATTCCGTAATAGGCAGGATTTAAGTTTGTGTATTTATATAGATATACTTATTTATGTTATTGAATAGTAAAATCTGTTAAAATAATAATTATTTACAACAGAATCCTGCCTTAAACGAAAGTGTTACATGGTCTTAATATCAATTCCCATATAATTAAATTTTCAAAAATTTTGCCTGAAAGAGGGTTTTCACCGCTTTATAATAAAACACCGTAAAAGATAAGGCAGGGCTGTCACGGGCGACTATTTTTATATTCTGTTCGAATCAGTATTTTTTTAATATGAATTTTGAAGCGTATTTGTCTTACAAAATTTATCAAAGTGTGTGTTAAGAATTTCTGTTTGAAGAAAGTGGTTCGAGTTACAAGTTACAATTAAAACATAGTTGCCTGTGGCAGCTTTGATGAAGGCAGAATGTTTCTGTAACAGAATTCTGTCTCAAAGAATTTCAAGATCCCGACGAAACGAACAATACATCTTACTAAGATAGTGTATCTTAGAAGTATAACTAATTGCGTAACTTTAAACGTATCTTAAACGGAAGTCTGTCTGAAATGGAATTTCTTTCTAGTCCCTTGCGATCACGTCTTGACAGTATTGCTTGTGTATGCATAAAATAAGTATTTTGAGCAACTTTAAGAATTCAGTTTTATTTTTATTTAATTTTCTAATTTAAAAGAAGGCATGGATAAAAAAAAAAATGTAAGGTTAATCTTTATAACTGATATTACGTTAAAGTTGCATTAATATTTACTACGGACTGTCAAAAAGGTGTTACAAACATTATAAAGTAAAAATCTAAGCGCGTACTGAAGAATTAAATTTATTTATATTCAATTTCATATTACATAACATTTGCCAACAATAAAGCAAAGATCGAGTGGTTAAGTTTAAAATAGCAATTTTCATGTTTAATGTCATGTCATTAAATTAAGAATTTGTGCTCCAATAAATATTGGATAATGATTTCACATAAGTGTGAATCGCATGGACTGCATTCTGCAATGGAATTTTTGAGATAAGGTTTTAATCTCTAAGATAAAAATCTTGCAATTTCAGCTACAGAAATTAGTGATGTAAGAAGCAAACGCATCATATGTTATAGCTCATGCTGAAAAAATAGTTTTCATTGTCTAGAACAGCCATAATTATTTTGGGAAGACTTGTATAAAACCAAAAAATTGGGTCAAAAACTTTCTGCAAATTAATTTAATGTTTAATTAATTTACGTGTTATATTATTTATACATGGACGAATTCGCGTTTTTTACCCGATTGTGGACGTAGTTAACGTTTTTTATATATTTCATAGATGAAATTTGCGTTTTTTACGCGAATCGTGGACGAGATTAGCATTGTTTTGTGATTCATGAACGAAATTTGCATCTTCTGCGCGATTCATGGACGAAATTTGCAGATTTATAGGATTCATGGACGAAATTCGCAAATTTATAGAATTCATGGACGAAATTCGCAGTTTTTACAGATTTCATGAAAACATTCGCCTTTTTTGCGGGATTCATTGATGGCACTCGCATTTTTTGTGCTATCTTTGAACGAAATTCACGTTTTTTGCACGGTCCTTTGTCAAAGTTCGTGATTTCTGTGTGATCCTTAATCGAAATTTGCTGTTTTCGCGTGATGCTTTGTCGAACTAAGAGTTTTTTATTTGGACCTTTGTTAAAATGCGCGTTTTTTACGCGATTCTTTGTTGAAATTCGCGATATTTTTTCGAGATCCTTTGTGATATTTGTGTGGGGTTTTTTCGTTATCCTTTGGTGAAATTTATGTTTTTGTGATCCTTCGACAATATTTCGTGCACTTTCAACTTTGACTATTTTCGTGTTTTTTCCGTAATAATTTGACGAAGCTGGAGGTTTTTATTTCTGCGAACGATTGACGAAATTCAATTTTTACGGCAACCGTTTGTCAAAATTCGCTATTTTTAGTGTCCGAAACTTTTGACTGGTTATGTTTTAAAGTTTTCGGCATCAAATGCCTTAAATTTTCGGAAAATTCAAAATTCGGCCCTGCTTTTAACTGTGAATTAACAGTAAATAATTCGTATATAAAAATGTGGGAATATTTTTATTTTTTTGGTACTAAAAAAAATTGCAAATATAACGATTGATTTTTTTTCCTAAAATTTTCTGCGTACAGCGTACATGCGTTCGTCTATATTACTCATATCTGCTTTTGGATTTCAGTGTTTCATGTCTCGCCTCTCGCCATTTTTGATACCAAATATTCGATTTAATATTTGCTTCCGACATCTGATCAAATTAAGAAAGTTAAATCTTTGCAATAAATTTATTTGTAATTGATTGGCATTTTTTTTTTTTTTTTGAAGTATTAGGATGTGTAAAATATAAGATGGTGGTTCCTGTTATTGTGTTTCCCAACCAATTTATTTTAGATGGTTCGAAACAGTTTTAGAGCATCCAAGTTCTGCAGTAAGCTCCGTGCTCTGGTACTTGAGTTAACTTCAATTTTTGCTTTCGATTTCTCATTAACAAAGACAAAATGTCACCTGCGACCTTCTTCATACACAAAACTCTTCTTGCTACCCTGAAATTCTTGAAACAATGTTAAACTGGACGTTCCCAAGTTGTAATTGATGTGAAAGGTAATGTTGAAACTAGACTGTTTTCCGGGTGAGATTTCTACAGCTTTGGAAGAGACACTTTGGAGTCCCGTTGTGGGCTGCTAGCACTTTTAGACCATTAATAAACATAAAATTCCAAATCTTTCGATAGAAACTTCAAACATCTTGAAAACTGGATCAAGGACCTCATCTCTGTATGTATTAGCATTGCACTGATAAAAACATTTTGTTTAGTATGGTCGTTCAAAATTATGCTTGCTCATACCATGATTCCACAATCTTTGTATCGATGCCTTTCATGGATGTTTGCGCGTGTTTTTTCTCTCCATATGTACATACACCATATGGTAATACGTCTGCAAGAACTCTCCGAGCAAAATCAAGATTCATCGGTAAAGAGAACTCGGTTTCAATCCGAAATACTCCAGTGACGATGATAGCCCTTTAACTAAGCTCATTTCGCTGCTTGAGTTAGCGGAATATAAATCACAATTTGGGTTTTCTTCCTTGCATGCAGCCTTTTTGCAGCCTCTTACTCACAATCATAAATCTAAATAGTCTGCAAAAATAATTGCTGCAGTGAACTCCCTTGTAATCTGAACTGACATCAATTGCCTGTTTCTTTAAGCAATCGTGTCCAAATAGCTTTTCTGAAGCTCTATTTTGGCACGTTTTTTCCTTTAATCTGATTGTCTGTGCACATTGCCAGTGTCTTTAAATCATTTTCAGATTTTTGACATGACACTTTTAGCTTATTTTTAAGTCTTTACAGACTCCTGAGAGTGTCTGTCCTGCTTCCATTCTCCCTATCGTACTTCATTTCTCGCAGTTTAACATATGTGTTTTTGACGACATATTTCACCTACAACAAGCAAAACATTTCTCTAACCACATGTACAATTCTTGAAATTACACTTCAAATCCCGCCCCGGGCTTTCCTTTTCATGCTTAAACCGTAAGAACGGGTTGAAAAAATTGCATATTTTTTTTGTAGCAACGGTTAATCCCATTAGACTACGTGATAACGTAGACATTGCGTTACTAACCAGTCACCTTTCAAGGAAGTTCCCATAATAGAGCATAGAACTAACATAAAGCTCGTTTTTATAATTTTTCTTTTAACCAGTATGCTTTGAAAGTGGTTACAAATAGCCAGTCTAAAAAAATGTTACTTATAATATTCCTCATTATAAACTCAACAAAAATAAGAGTCACGAATTCAACTATGTGCCGTTATTGCTGTATTAGTATAAACTCGTCTTTTCCCTTAATTGTTAGCATCGTTTGGTCCCATCAAAGTCCAAGTTAAAGAAGCTTTACGTTTAATCTGGTTTCAGTAAATTTGTGTAAACGGAATAACGGGTATATATCCATAGTTATCCTTCTGTCTCGGAAGATTAAAATATTTTCGTTTACAGGATGATTCTGTGTTAACAGAAAACCTTCCAAAAATGTGTCACAGTTGGAATAATTTCTATTTTAAATCGATTTCAAACGTTAGCAAGCTTAAATCTATAGTGCTGTTTTCGCCTAATCTTGATTGTTTTTCTTTGTCAAGTCATTTTCACAGATTTATTGTAATTTATTAATGTAATAGTCTTCACACGTGTACTATAGAGTAAGCACGTTTTAGCGTACGTAGCTAACGTATGTTTAGAAAACCGAAAGGGTTTATAAGGAAAACCTGTCTAAAACGGAAAAGTTTACTGTCCTGTCAAAGGATAATTTCGAGTTATATCTTCAAAGGTAAACACCTGTCTAAAGCGGAATTTTTCATAAGTCTTTTGAGAGTCCGTCTTATCCCTTTTTATTGTTGTATTCATAATTCAATAAATCAGGTCTTCGGTCGAGTTTCGGGGGGGGGGGGGGGGTCCGGACCCCCTGGACCCCCCCCCTTGGCTACGCCACTGCTTTGAGTTTCAATTGATATTTATCTTATGATGGTTTTTATCAAACTGTCTTCTTGCAAAAATTGGCTTACAATGGCAACTTAGACGACTACTCTGAAAATTGTTTTACTTAAAAAAAAAAGTGCAGAAATACCATTCTTCGTCTCTTAACAAAAACACCTATAACATTTTTGAATTTAAGAATAAAAATGACTTTATGAATGTGTCAATAAGTATTAAATTTCGATTTGTAAAATTGTTTGAGTAACCTAACATATTGTATTATTTAAATTTGAAATAATAATTGTTTTATCTCAGAAGCACCAACTTTTTAAAATTTTAGTGAAATGGGAGAGAATCGAAGAAATGAAGGGACAGATCTATTATTTTGTACTTTATATTTTCACATGGGGAAGGTGAGTATCCCTTGTAAAAAATTCTATAGCGATTTCTAAAGGTTCTTTTATTTCTATATACTCCCAACTACCTGGAGTCAATGTTCATGAAGGATTTAATTTGTTATGCTGTTAATTAGCTAATTTTTATTTATTTATTTATTTATTTTATGCAGGAAAATGTATGAGTTTTTTTTAACCTACTTGTACCATATTGTATGGATATTTGCGCTTAAATCCCTTTTAAAGAAAATTAAATAGCAACATTTTATGAAAGAGAAAACATTTTATCATAAAATCAAAGTTCATGTTAATTAAATTATATAGTTACATTTTTCCTTTTCTTCTTTACTTTACTATTGATTGATATTATGTCATTCCTTGAAGATGTTTTTACTTTAAGATAAAAATTATTTATATTACGCCATATAAAATTCATTTAAAGCGAAATACATGCAACATGGTAATAATTTCCTTCGCTAATTGCTACTTGTAAAATCTCACAAAAGAATGAAAATAGTAAGACATACATGTATATTAAAAAAATAATTCTGTAAATTTCTTATTTGAAATTTAAATTTATATTATTTAAATACGAAATATATAAATACGAAATTTGATGGGAGTTATATTGATAAATGATAATTTTTCATATTAATTACATTTCTTTATGGTGAATAACACCTATAATTTTTGTGTTTGTTCATTGGCTTCACATATTTTTATTATTCTTTTGTATGTTCATGAATGGTGAGAAGAAAAAAAGACATCAAAAAGCGTATTGGGTTTTTTAAAGGACCCTCTTCCAAAGTAAACAAGTAAGCATAACAAAAGAAAGAGAAAAGTCCTAATGCGTGACATTTGCTATTTATTGTAATCAGATCAAGTTTACATGAAACAGACGACTAACTGTAAAGGAAACAATATTGTAAACTAGTTCACCGTAATTTCAGAATCCCCTGGTTTCAGCCAGCCTTCTAACGATAAATTTCGTATGGTGACAGTTGTACAAAGAGACGAATTTTTAGCTAATAAGCTAATCCAGATTTGTTCAATTTGGAGAAGTGTGGAATAATTTCTACAAAGCGAAAAAGCGGGGAGTCCAGAACGCCTCAATTTTTGACAGAGGTCTATTAAAGAGAGAGAGAAAAAAGCTTTTTTGCTGTTTCCAGACTAAAAACTAAATTTAGGGGTAGAAGGAGAAAATTGGCATGAAGGAAGAAAAACGGAAATTTCATTGTTGTATTACAAAAAAGCTTTTTAAAAGGAAATACTGAGTGATAAAATTATCGGATTCTGAGTGACCGAAATGTCGAATTTCATTTTGACTAAAAACTGGAAAAAATATATATTTAATGTTTTTTTCCTTTGTTTTCTTAGAAATTTAATGTGGAGTTTTGCGCTAGGTCGGGCAAAACTTTTTCCAGGTCGGGCTTTGCCCGACCTGGCCCCCCCTCTGGCTACGGCCCTGAAAGGGCAGCTGACGTCACAGTGGGCAAAATTACTGTGAACCCACAGTAATTTCCTGCTCGTCTTTAAGACTCCTACTGTATACAAGAAGTCAAGGCGATCTGATTTGTCTGCGATTAAAAGCTCTGTTGTATGATTGGTCAATGTCGCTAGTATGATTTCTGTAATGATCGCTAAAGGAAAAATGTAATTGATAGATTGGTTGAAGGAAGCGTTTGTTTGTAAACATGCCCTTTCTTGGTGCTTCATGTTGGTGGGGGAGAAACCTTAAAATAAACCAAGTCAAAATTCAGTATTTGATAACTGAATGAAAAGCAAACATAAATAGTTCTCGCAACACAACTAGTTTTATAATTTTACCAAGTTATCACAATTAGAAAATGTAATATAGTTTTTATTTGTAAAAAGCTTAATAATATGTCTAATTATATTGGTAACTTTCGTTAAATCTATCAGAAAGAGTGTTTAATTTAAAAATCGTCTGCATATTTTTATTCCAGTGCTTTTCCCTCTGCGTACGGATAATATCTGTTTTTCCCTCTGCGCAGGGATATTATTGTTCTCTTATGTTTACTTTTTCGAGTTGAGTCTGTGAAATCTCGACGATATGTGCATTGTGTTCCCCCAGCGGATTTTATTTGTGAAATGTGTTATTAAATTGTGTGAAAAGTGATAATACAGTCTACTACTTTCTTCTAAATATATTGACACAACATTTTGGTCGGCATGAAGCCGGAGTATTGCGAAATGTAAGTAAAAAATTTAATAGAATAATGCGTGCGTAAAATTCATTCGAAAGTAAAATGAGTTAATTGAAACTGTGCCAAATAGAATAACACAAGAAAAAAAATGGATAAGAAAATATTGACTGATAAAAAAGTTTTAAAATCATCAATTACAAGAGTGAAAAATAAATTCTTCAAAACTGATTTGAGTGTTTGCGATTTAGAACAAATTTAGTTATTTAAAAAAGAAATTGAAAAATTAGACGAAGAGTTAAAGAGTTTATTTAAATCAATTTTTTATGCATGTGAAGAAAAAGACATTATTTATAGCGGAGAAGGATGAACAACAAGACATCTTACAAGGAAGGTCTCCATTGGGGGCATACTCAGAATTTTTTGAAAAAAATACGAATTAAACTACTCATGTAGGTAATAAAGGATCAGTGAAAATTAGCGGCGGAATTACATTATTAGATATGTAAAAAAATAAAATAGTTTGGAATAATTGGCGTGAAAAGCTGAAAGCGATGTGGGATTTGGCGAGCAGTGCATTTCCTCACCAAAAGCAGACGATTTCAACGAATCTGAAAATTGATTTTAATTGACTTCACTGTTAAAAATCTGCAGCATTTACTGCAACGTCACTCCACTACTTTTACAGAATATCTCTCTTCTGACCAATGAGAATGCTCCATAGCACGGTGAATTGACCGTGTCATACACTGTTAAAAATTTGCTGCATTTTGTTGCAACGCACTCCGCCGCTTGTATATAATATCTCTATTCCAACCAATGAGGAAGCTCCATTTCACGGCCAAGTAACCGTTTTCTATACAAGCAAGGGAGTGCGTTGCAACAAAATGCAGCAGATTTTTAACAGTATATTTTTCAATTTGGAACAATTTTAATCAATTTAAATTGCGTTTTAAATGATAAAATATATTAATTTCATTTTGTTATAAGTACATATAAACGTATATGACAAAATTACACTTAAAGTAAAGTAAAAAGCTAAAATTACTTAAACTAAACTTATTTAAATAAATTGAACATATAAAGTTTTTTCTTTAAAAAATATTCGAAGCTTAAAAACGTATTTTTCAAAATTTCGTTTTTTCGCCAACCGGAGATAAATCGCCAAATAAACGAAATTTTTATTATTTTTTTACGGACGTTATAAGGAGGATCCGCCGAAATTTTTCATATAAACATATATAACTATATGAGAAGAACATTCTGTAATTTTTTCAGATTTTTCTGAGTATGCCCGTATGGAGACCTTCCTTGTTAGATGAATTAACTGTAAAAATTGAACGTGCAATTACAGCTAAAAAAATAAATACGGACAATCCAAAACTAGTCGTTGGGGGCCACCGTAATACTTACCCATCATGGATATGCATACTATAAAATATGAAAATAAAACGCATGTAAACTATTAGTAGAATGCACAGCAATTCCAAAATAATATTTAAACACATATTTAAATAGTTTTAATATACACAGTAATGCTCTATTAATAAATTGCTGATGAGCCAATTTCTACAAAACGCCAAAATACTCAAGTAGTACTGGATTACGTAAAAGAAACAGCCTTATAACTCCAAAAATAATAATCATATTAATTAACAATTTACTGCGTCGGATTAAATATCTCATTTCCATTTAAAATATATCTTTGAATTAAAATTTGAATGAAATACAGGGTCATGAAAAATCGAAGAATGTGAAAAACAGGATTACTCTTATCTCGGCAACTAATAATCCGATCGACTTCGTTCTTTATGCAAAATTTGTGTTATTTTATTGCCTTTTACGACCACCCCTTAAAATAAAAAAATCGAAAATTTTTGTATTCCTTTCATCAGAACGAATTTTTCGAGAGTCCGAAAAAATTAGTTCCGGATAATCGAGGTTACTGATATTAAATAGACTTCTCCCATTCTTACATACTAAGTACATACAAAATTTCAAGTCTCTATCTAAATTTTTTCGGGAGATAGAGCGTTTACAGACAGACAGACAGACAGACACACAGACGGACGGACGGCAAAATTTTTTTACTAAAAATATGTTTTTCGGAATCTCCAGTATCTGAAACGTGTAAATTCGTCAAAATTTTTTTTTCGATTTTCAAAACGATTGCAAGACTTACCCTATACTACGTATGATGGGTAAGTAAAACTAGTCGTTGGGGGCCACCGTAATACTTACCTATCATGGATATGTATATAAAAATAAAACACGTGAAACTATTTATACAATGCATTGCAATTCATAAACAAAATTTAAATATTGTTAATATACATAGTAATGCTATATTAAAGAACTGCTGATGTACCAATTTCGACAAATTATATAAAACGCCAAACTACTCAAATAGTACCGAACTGCGTAAAAGAAACATCCTTATAACTCCAAAAATAATAATTCTATTAACTAACAATTAACTGCGTCGGATTAAGCGTCTCATTTCCAATTAAAATATACTTCTGAATTGAAATTTGAATGAAATACAGGGCAATGAAAAATCGAAGAATGTGGAAAACAAGATTACAAATATCTCGGCAACTAATAATCCGATCGACTTCGTTCTATATGCAAAATGTGTGTTATTTTATTGCCTTTTACGTCCATTCCTTCGAACAAAAAAATTCGAAAATTTTTATATACCTTTCATCAGAACGAATTTTTCGAGAGTCCGAAAAAAATAGTTCCGGATAATCGAGGTTGCTGATATTAAATAGGGTTCGTCCCATTCTTACATACTAACTACATACGAAATTTCAAGTCTCTATCTCAATTTGTTCGGGAGATAGAGCGTTTACAGACAGACAGACTGACAGACAGACAGACAGACAGACGGCAAAATTTTTTTTCTAAAAATATGTTTTTCGGAATCTCCACTATTTAAAACGTGTAAATCCGTCAAAAATTTTTTTTCGATTTTCAAAACGATTGCAAGACTTACCGTATACTACGCATGATGGGTAAGTAAAACGAAAGAAACTAGTCGTTGGGGGCCACCGTAATACTTATCCATCATGGATATGTATATGAAAATAAAACATGTGAAACTATTTATACAGTGCATTGCAATTCATAAACAAAATTTAAATATTGTTAATATACATAGTAATGTTATATTAAAGAACTGCTGATGTACCAATTTCGACAAATTATATAAAACGCCAAACTACTCAAGTAGTATCGAACTGCGTAAAGAAACATCCTTATAACTCCAAAAATAATAATTCTATTAACTAACAACTAACTGCGTCGGATTAAGCGTCTCATTTCCAATTAAAATATACTTTTGAATTGAAATTTGAATGAAATACAGGGTCATGAAAAATCGAAGAATGTGGAAAACAAGATTACAAATATCTCGGCAACTAATAATCCGATCGACTTCGTTCTATATTCAAAATGTGTGTTATTTTATTGCCTTTTACGTCCATTCCTTAGAACAAAAAAATTCGAAAATTTTTATATACCTTTCATCAGAACGAATTTTTCGAGAGTCCGAAAAAAATAGTTCCGGATAATCGAGGTTGCTGATATTAAATAGGGTTCGTCCCATTCTTACATACTAACTACATACAAAATTTCAAGTCTCTATCTCAATTTGTTCGGGAGGTAGAGCGTTTACAGACAGACAGACAGACAGACAGACGGACGGCAAATTTTTTTTTCTAAAAATATGTTTTTTAGAATCTCCACAATCTAAAACGTGTAAATCCGTCAAAAAATTTTTTTCGATTTTCAAAACGATTGCAAGACTTACCCTATACGATGGGTATGATGGGTAAGTAAAAAGAGTGACCGAAATGAAATTACCTAAACTTTCTTTACCATCTTTCAGTGGAAATATTCATGAATGGTTAAGTTTCAAGGATTTGTTTACAGCAAGCATATGCGAAAATGAAAATTTATCGCCTGCTCAGAAACTGCAATATTTAAAGTGATCGTGTCATGGAGACACGCGTTAAAAATAATAAAGTCAATACCAATTGAAGATTCAAAATACAATGTAGCATGGGAATTATTAATGGAAAGGTTTTCAAACAAAAGATAATTGATATATTCTCATCTAAGAAGATTATTAAATTTTTCATTCGTGCAAGGCGATTCACCGGCAGCTATACTTAATTTAGTGGATGAATGCGTTCGATCTTTCGAAATCTTGGATCAGAAGGTAAGTGGCTTTTCAGAAACTTTGTGATTTATTTACTTTTGCAAAAACTTGACTCTAATGTTAAACTATGGTGGGAACGTCAGTTAAAAAATGACGAACTTCCAACGTTAGATCAATTAATAAATTTGCTCAAAGATTATGCCCGTTCATTACAATCTGCTATAAGAAAAACAGCTATCCCAAATTAACTGCGATGACTGCTTCTGTTAATAATAGTGAGTGTAAATATTGTTCTTCACCTAGTCATAAAATACCTAAATGCAGTGAGCAGAGCCGTCCTTAAGGGTGTGCGACAGGTGCGGCCGCACAGGGCCTCGCGCTCGTGTTAAAAAAAAAAGTTTATTTCCTATAAAAAAAAAAAAAAAAATAATAATAATAATAAAAATAAAATATTTAGATTTTGTTTTACTGTAAGTTATTTATTTTGCGATAAAACTTAGGTATTTAAAAATGCTTATTTATAAAATGTAATTTTTTTTCAACAAAAAGTTAGGCGCGGACATTCTAAAACAAAAAAATATTGCTTGTAGTCGTCTAGAAGTTGTTATACTCCAGTTTCCCCGCACATGTTGCGATATTGTCATAGAATACATTGAATAAAATTTACTTAAAAGAAAAACATAACAAAAAAATTATAGGTGCCACCCTGCAAGTCTTGATTGCTGTGACAGCCCTCCCCTCATCAACTCCTCCTCTTATTGCAGACACATTGGCGTTAATAAAATAGTCAATGCTGAAACAACAATAAGAAATTAATTTTAGCATATATCCTTGAATTAAGCATTTAATAATTTTGACTGCTCTTTGTTCATGAACCCATGTATTTATTTACTCAGATTTTTAAGTTACTACTGAAACTTGTGTGAATATTTATTGGGTTTCCTTGATTGTTTTAAAATAATAGCGATCATTTCTCTCAATCAGCAATTATGTTTATTAAGGGGTAAATATTATATTTTTATATTTTTATAAAGCCAAAAAAAAAAAAAAAAAAAAAAAAATCATTTTTTTAAAATTATTTTTGTTTTTGTGTAACCAATAATGCTTTTGGAACAAAATAAAGTAATGTATCTATAACCAGAGGCCTCGCTAAGGGGGGGGGGCAGGGGGAGCCTCTCCCCCAAACGTGTGCACATTCTGTTACAGTTGGCAAATTTACAAACTGAAGTGACAAATTAGTTCGAAACTTCAATAAAAAATTAGAATACACTTTCTATTTCTGATAGATTTTATGTTAGTTACCAATATAAAAACTATATTACATCTTCTAATCGTGATATCTTGGTAAAATTATAAAACCAGTTGGCAAATGCCCAGAACTATTTATGTTTGCTTTTTACAGAGTTGGCAAAAACTAAATTTTGACTTGGCAATTTAAGGTTCTCGATGTATAAAATGAATATCGATGTATAAAATAAATTTTATGATAAGTTATTTTGATCGTACTTATAAGTGCCGTCAGTAGATAAAGGGTAAATGAACAGCAATAACATGATATTTTATTTATTAATATATACTTAATTCTCTATAAAAATAAGATAGATTTTATCATTAATTTGCATATTTTATTGTTTGATAAATTTCGATGTTTATTCCACGAGTATTTCTTAAAAGTAAATCGATTCACAGTCAAATGTACGTTTCACAGGTGGTGGTTGCGTTATGGGAAGGCGATACATTAATTAATTTGGAAGGGAATAAAATTCGACCCGCATCTCAAAAGTTCTGTTTCAAATTAACTCGAAGTCACTCAACCCAACTCCCCTCCCCTTAACAAATAGGCCGACTCGAACTCGACACATTTCAATCCCAAAATTAAAAAAAAATCCACGTTTTAACACAGTTATGGAAAAGGTATAATTGTAATATCAATTTAATCTTTTGAGTGCAACAATGAGCATGCATTATCTCCATTTATGGACATGTATGTATAAACAGTATCTTGCGAAAGGAGGGGTCGTCCCGGACTCGGAAATTTTGGGGGGCGCCAAACTTATACTACCAACGTCATTTTTGGGCTATCGCAAGAAAAAGTTGGGGGGGGGGGCGCCATATTAAAACTTTGCCCAGGGAGCATAGTTTTCTCTTCGCATGTCCTTGTGTATATAGCAGGAGTGCAGAAAATGTTTGTACTTCCAACATTTCTTCCAATCTACACGAAAATTTACCCAAAATTTTGTGGTATGTTATAGGTAAATGCTGTATTACCGTAGTTATAGAAAATTTGAGTTTTCCTATATTGTTCAACTTATGCGCGAGTATGTATGGTAGGGCTGATTCTGAGTGAAAAAACAATTCTGAAATTTACAGCGAATTTTGTTAAAGGTTTTAACACAGTGTGGGGGGGGGGGGAAGGGAAATCCTGTTTTTTCCCCTTTCTTTTCACGAAATTTGCTTTTATTTCGCGATGATTTGACGAATTTTGCGGTTATCTAGCGATTTTTTCATGAGTTTTGCGGTGGTCTTCCTTTTAAACAAATTCGCGGTTTTTTCGCAATTCTTTGTCAACATTCGGGGTTGTTTTGCTTTTATTTGATTAAATTTGTGGCAATTATGAGATCCTTTAACGAAATTTGCAATTATTTCGTGATCTTTTGACAAAGTTTGCGGGTTTCTTGCTATCTTTTAACGAAATTTGTGAAATATTTTAGCCTTTTTAACAAAGTGCGCGGTTGTTTTACATTATATTAACGAAATTTGCGGGTTTTTTTGCGATCTATAGACAAAATTTGCGTTCATTTCGCCATCTTTTGAGAAAATTTGCGATCATTTCGCGATTTTTTCAAGAAATTTGTCACGAATTTTCGTTTTAGGTTCCTTTCAAGAATTTCGAAGTTCTTTTGCCATATTATAAGAAAATCGTAGCTATTTAGTCCCCTTTTGACGAAATTCTCGATTGTTTCGCGGTTGTTTTGGCATCTTTTGTATAAATTTGCCTTCATTTCGCGATCTTTTGACGAAATGCACGTTCATTTTGCAATCTTTCGACGAAATGTGCTTTCATATCACGATCTTTTTAAAACATTTCCATTGATTTCGTGATCTTTTTACAAAATTTGCATTAATTTTCCGATTTTTTCGCAATTTTTTGATGAAATTTGCGAGTTTTTTTCGATCTTTTGACAAGAATTGTAGACATATTGCAATATTGTGACGAAATTCGCGTTTTTTCGTAATTCTTGTAGAAAATTGACAAGCCCGTGTTCATATCTTTATTAAGCTCCAGGTTTCACTGCAATTTAAGTAATATTTATAATAATGTAACTATTTGAATTTAATGGATTATTAATACTTTGAGCAAATATTAATATTATCATTGATTACATTCATATATATATATATGTTAGAATGTTGAAAATATCATTTTCTTTTAGTGTTTAAAAAATATGCAGTTGAAACAACATTACACATTTTTATGCCGGAATTTTCAGATTGATGATAGTTTATTTTAAATTTTCGGAACCGAATGCCTTAGATTTTTGAGAATTTCGGTGCAGAATCACTCTTGGTTTACGGTACATATTATTCTGAGATTGATTTTGTGAAAATTATTGAGGTGCATAATAGATGTCGAAAGTACTAATAATTTTATAAGTGAGTGTGCAATACTATTATTAAGGATAAAAAGAAATTCTGCTAATTTACAGATTAAATGTTTGGGAATGGGATACTCCGAAGAGACACGTGGCGTTGTAAGATTGGAATTTTATCCACATTTCGATAAACAAAACACACGATTAGGTACTTTTTATATTTCGGAAAAGATAACGAGTAATCAACCAGTTGTATCATATGATATTGATGCATTCAGTCATTTAAAGAACATAACACTAGCTGACACTAAGTGAAATGAACCGGGACCAGTAGATTTATTATTTGGCGTGTCATTATCATTATCTATAATTAGAGGAGAAAAAATATTTGGAAAACCAGGACTTCCTTTTGCAGTAAATTCAGATTATGGGTGGTTAATAACAGGAGATAGTGATATATTTTCAGAAAATAAACCAAATATTATAGTTAATTTTGCAAATGTTGAAACAGATTATGTAAAAAGGTTCTGGGAGTTAGAAAACATCCCCTCAAAAGAAATATACACAAATGAAGAAAAATATTGTGAGGAAATTTTTGATACAACTCATTCACGCGGTACTAATGGAAGATATATTGTGCGTTTGCCATTTAAAAGGCAATGTAAAGAATTAGGGGAATCAAAATCGTTAGCTGTAAAAAGATTTCTAAATTTAGAAAAACGATTTAATAGAGAGCCCGATTTGTATGAAAACTATTGTATACTAGCAGCCGCCCTCGCTTTGCTTCGGGTAGAGCAAGTCGCCCAGTCCCGTGCCACTACTAACACCGCAAACTGTTATTACCACTTCATTCCATTAAAATCAACTACTAAAAGCATTACCCTCCTTTTAGGTAGTCGAGTAAAAAGTAGCCTATATGTAATCTAAGGTGTCAAATACCTTCATACAAAATTTCATAAAAATCGATCCATCCGTTCTTGAGTTATAAATGGTGTAAAGAACCCGACTTTATTTTATGTATATAGATTATAATCAATAGTTTTCGCAGCGCACACGATGTAAGGATTTTTTAAGGTCATTTTTCTACACCTTGGGTTACATTATTGGCATTTTAGTGAGGATCCCTAATTTTTTTATATGTATAATATAGCCTTTGTTCACCGGAAATAGTGTAGCTTTCCAACGGTGAAAGAATTTTTCAAATCCGTCAAGTAGTTTCGGAGCCTATTCAATTCAAACAAACAAATCTTTTCTCTTTATAATATTAGTATAGATAATGAATAGTATTGGCAGTGCACGCGATGTAAGGACTTTTTAATGTCATTTTTGTACACCTTGGGTTATACATTTTTGGCATTTTAGTAAAAATCCCTTTTTTTATATATATAATATAGCCTATGTTCACCGAAAATAGTGTAGCTTTCTAACGGTGAAAGAATTTTTCAAATTCGTCAAGTAGTTTCGGAGCCTATTCAATTCAAACAAACAAACAAATCTTTCCTCTTTATAATATAGTTAATCAATAGTATTGGCAGTGCAAGCGATGTAAGGACTTTTAAATGTCATTTTTGTACACCTTTGGTTATACATTTTTGGCATTTTAGTAAAAATCCCTATTTATTTATTTATTTTTAAATATAATATAGCCTATGTTCACCGGAAATAGTGTAGCTTTCCAACGGTGAAAGAATTTTTCAAATCCGTCAAGTAGTTTCGGAGCCTATTCAATTCAAACAAACAAATCTTTTCTCTTTATAATATTAGTATAGATAATGAATAGTATTGGCAGTGCACGCGATGTAAGGACTTTTTAATGTCATTTTTGTACACCTTGGGTTATACATTTTTGGCATTTTAGTAAAAATCCCTTTTTTTATATATATAATATAGCCTATGTTCACCGAAAATAGTGTAGCTTTCTAACGGTGAAAGAATTTTTCAAATTCGTCAAGTAGTTTCGGAGCCTATTCAATTCAAACAAACAAACAAATCTTTCCTCTTTATAATATAGTTAATCAATAGTATTGGCAGTGCAAGCGATGTAAGGACTTTTAAATGTCATTTTTGTACACCTTTGGTTATACATTTTTGGCATTTTAGTAAAAATCCCTATTTATTTATTTATTTTTAAATATAATATAGCCTATGTTCACCGGAAATAGTGTAGCTTTCCAACGGTGAAAGAATTTTTCAAATCCGTCAAGTAGTTTCGGAGCCTATTCAATACAAACAAACAAACAAATCTTTCCTCTTTTTAATATTAGTATAGATAATCAATAGTATTGGCAGTGCACGCGATGTAAGGACTTTTTAATGTCATTTTTGTACAGCTTGGGTTATACATTTTTGGCATTTTAGTAAAAATCCCCTTATATATATATATATATATATATAATATAGCCCATGTTCAGCGGAAATAGTGTAGCTTTCCAACGGTGAAAATTTTTTTCAAATCCGTCAAGTTGTTTCGGAGCCTATTCAATACAAACAAACAAATCTTTCCTCTTTATAATATTAGTATAGATAATGAATAGTATTGGCAGTGCAAGCGATGTAAGGACTTTTAAATGTCCTTTTTGTACACCTTGAGTTATACATTTTCGGCATTTTAGTAAAAATCCCTATTTATTTATTTATTTATTTTTAAATATAATATAGCCTATGTTCACCGGAAATAGAGTTGCTTTCCAACGGTGAAAGAATTTTTCAAATCCGTCAAGTAGTTTCGGAGCCTATTCAATTCAAACAAACAAACAAATCTTTCATCTTTATAATATTAGTATAGATTTATGAAGGAATATCTTGAAATGGGACACATGGAGAAAATACCAAAGAGTGAAATTCAAAAACCCGTTAATGAAATTTATTATCTGCCACATCATCCAGTAATCAAGGAATCTAGTACAACAACCCTTCTTAGAGTTGTGTTTGACGGTAGCGCAAAAACTATAAATAATGTTTCTCTTAATGAAAATTTAATCGTAGGTCCTAGAGTTCAACAAGAGTTATTTTTTATTTTGTTAAGATTCCGCACACACGCTATAGCTATTAATGCTGACATTGCAAAAATGTTTCATCAAATTAAAATCTTTCCTGAAGATCAAAATTTTCAAAGAATTCTCTGGAAGGATAATTTTTCCGACGATATAAGTGATTATCGTCTCACTACAGTTACATACGGACTAACGTCTAGCCCATATTTAGCTACTAAAGTTCTACAGAACTTGGCGTTGGATGAAAAATTAAGTTTTCCATTAGCGTCAAATATTGTATTACGTGATTTTTACGTAGACGACTTACTTACAGGCGCATCATCTCCCGAAGAAGCTATAAAATTAATATAAAATAAGAATGTCTAGGGGTTTTGGTTAATAATGTTTATTACACATCTTGATTATATGAAAGCAGGTGAACTATGTACAAATGAAATAATAATGGTGGGTTTGGGACGTTCTGTTCCGTACACCGGAACATTCGGCGATGCTCCGCCGCAGGTCCAGGAGCATGTCTGGCTAGCTTCGCTGCGAGAATGAATCTGTTTCACTTTTTTCTGCTATCAGGCTAATTGGATAAAACTTGACCGTCAGCAGATAAACAAATATGAACAAGTCACTAGCTTCCCGTGAGAGAATGCTTAGTACAGCAATAAACTAATTGGATGTTTTGGGAGGCAAACTGCAACTGATACTGGGGCATTCTGACGGTGAACGACCTCGTTCTACACTTGGTTTAGTTTAGGAAATGCCGACTAAAACAAATCTTAAAAAAAAGTAAAAATAATTTTCCTTAGCTGAGGAGCTATAATTATATCCAGCCTGATGAAACAGAAAAACTGAGTTGAGGAGGGGGGGGGGGACATAATAATGTACATGTACATAAAGCATTGTAAAACTTGAAAATACAGATAAAAACACAATATCTAAATATGCATACATAATACGAATTAACATACATAATAATCATACAGTAAAATTTGTTATCATAAAACACTGCTGAAAAAAAGAAATCACAACAAAAAAATACTGTTGAAAAAAAAAATTGTTGGCCAACTAAAAAACAAAGACAGTAAAAATAATCAAAATAATAACCAAAATACAGAAAGATGTTGGTGGTTATTGCCGGCAATAATGGGAGTCACGTACTGTTCATATGCACTAAAAAGTTAATAGTCAGTACAGTTTCTAAATGTCCACGCGACGCAACATAAAAAAAGCACCTGTTGCGTATGTAAAAGATATAAGCAAAGCAAAAAAAAAAAAAAAAAGCACTGCTTTACATTGTTAAAATGTTATGAATGTTTGTAAATATTCACGTGACGCAACATAAAAAAGCACCTGTTGCGTATGTAAAAAAATATATATAGGCAAAGCACAAAAAATAAAACACTACTTTGCATACCGGAAAATAATAATTAAAAAAAATATTTTATGCCAAGCTAAAAAAAAAATAAAGCACAGCTTGCATTGTTAGAAAAAAGATGTGTGCCACACGTAAACAGTTGTAACTCTTTTTCCACACTTCATAAAATTTTGATACACAAAATACGAAATGGAGAGAAAAAAAATAAATCTTCGCACTTCATCTTGGAAAAAATAAAAAAACCAAATACTACAGTTTAAAACTAAAACACACACAATAGATACACTAACTTCTGCAATACGAAATGTTTCTTTCTGGAAAATTTTCTTATCACTTCGTATTTTGTTTTCATATTACGAACGTGTGAGGAGTGTTGAGATACGAAGGAACCCTGAAATAAACAGCTTATTATCACGATAGCAAGTATGTCGAATCTGCTATATTTTTCAGTTTTAATTGGGGTGATTCAGCAAATGTATAGTTGGTCTCTGTTTGTGACGTTACTTGTGCTAAACATGTGGCCACGAAAAGATAAACAAGGAGTCGAATTAAGTTGTCGAGCTTGCATCTCAAATCTGGATGGTGCTGTGCTTGTGAAAAAGTAGAGATAAATAACAGAGGGCCTTTAGTAACCGGGGGTAATTTTACAACTTTATTGTGCCTCTTTTCTATGGGAGTGATACAATTTTCGAAATTTGTCTGTTTTTCGTTCGTCATCATTTCGTTTTACACAACACAGACGTTAGGTTCACTTTTTGAAGGAACAGAAATTGACGTAATTTTTTTGATAAGTGGAAAGTTAGGTAATGAATTTTGCTCTACGAACTTTTTATTTTTCCCGTAAACGAATATTACAGAATATTGCATAGATGATAAATTTAAATAAAAGAGGTCTTCGAACTTATTACCATTAAACTCAGTCTGTGCAACAAAATATTGAAGTGGCTTTAATTTGGATATTTCGGCATCGAAAACAGTTACAGATGAATCATTTAAAGGGGGGATCCCAAATGTTGATACACTTCTTTGCTTACAAAATTTAAGTTATGTACTGGGTTCGCATCCGCTACAAAAGAAATATTATTGATTTTTACTATCGCAGCTGTACTACACACTGTGGAAGGGATATGTATCGTATTGACTTGCATGACAGTTTCTGAAACAGGCTTAATGTCTTCGTGGGAAGGCATATTTTTGGGATTTCGCCCCGTAGAACGGGAAGAGTGGTAGTTGGGACGAGAATATTTAGAGCAGTTTGGACTTCGTTCCGCACGTGTGCACTGAAATTGTTTATGACCTATTTCCGAACATTTATAACACATAATTTGATTGTATTTTTCACTAGTGTGGGCTTTTCGAGAGTCCCTTTGCACATGTCCTGGTGTTGCTTTGTAATTCGGGACCGAATCGCAAATTTCTTCATAAATTTGCAATTTTTTCTTAAACTCTACTAAATCGGAACAGCCATATAAAATGGATTTATTTTGGGGTGTATCCCTAATACCTTGTATCGTGTAATGAATTAAAGAGATGTCATCCACATTCCCTCGCTGCGCGATTTCTTTCATTTTCAATAAATATTCCAATATTTGTTCGTTTGGTTGACATCCTCGGTTTGCTAATATTTGATGTATTTGTGCGGGCGAAGCCGTTTGATGAAATTCGCGGAATAAAGCTTCCTTTAGTGCTGAATAGGAATTAATATTAATTTCAGCTCTAATTACTAGCAATGCTAAACCTTTTAAACTCCGCTCTGCGAAAACAAATTTTTGAATATCTGAGAGATTCAATGATTCCGAAAGCGTTTCAAATCGTGTAAACCATGTTTGGATGTTTTCCGATTTATCACCGCTAAACGGCGGAATTAATTGTTCGATGTCGCTAAAAGAAATATTTTGTTTACATGCAGTGTGTTGCTAGTGTACAGCCATTTGCTGTGGTTGTATTTTTAAGGGGGAAATTAATTGTGTGCTGGCACTACTGTCGTTCTGATTATGTTCAATGTCTGTTTCCGAGGCCGACAGATTCCCAAATGTTTCCTTAAAAGCTGCAATGTCTGATAACGCAACCAAAATAAGAGTCGCTATTTCTTCTTTTGTCCCATGTATATCGATCGATAGGATATTAGCGACTGTTATCAATTGCAAATTATCAAATGTATCTACTACTTGCTTAAATTTATTGGCGAATTCAGAACTACCCTCTTTAAACGGTAATTTGGTATATACCCTCATATTAGAACGATTTCGCCTGACTTCATCTGTTCCGAAAATAAATAAATGCAATAGTTTTATTTTCTCAGCTTTGGCAGGTTTTAACTGCTGTTTTATTACTGGGATTGCCTGCAGCTCCATTACTCACAGCAAAGAAATAAGATATAGTAAAAAAAAAATCCCTTACTGTTACTTAAGTGTAATCCACCGAAGTATTCCAATATTGCAATGAGGAAAATAAAGACGTAGAAACACTATAAATACTACTGACACACTTTTTTCTTTTTCTTTTTCTCCCTCCTTAGTTAGCAGATGAAACTGTGCTGATAAGCCGAAACTATAAACATCTCACATTCTCGGACTAAGGAATGCCTGTTACTAGTCGTCGGCCGGATTGGTTTCGTCCGCTGGGTGATAATTTTTCTTCTTGCACATTAATCCAAGTGGCACAAATAAAAACAGCACTTTGCAGCACAGGGTGTTTTGTATGGGGGCTGGGCCCCCATATAAAATAAGAATGTCTAGGGGTTTTGGTTAATAATGTTTATTACACATCTTGATTATATGAAAGCAGGTGAACTATGTACAAATGAAATAATAATGGTGGGTTTGGGACGTTCTGTTCCGTACACCGGAACATTCGGCGATGCTCCGCCGCAGGTCCAGGAGCATGTCTGGCTAGCTTCGCTGCGAGAATGAATCTGTTTCACTTTTTTCTGCTATCAGGCTAATTGGATAAAACTTGACCGTCAGCAGATAAACAAATATGAACAAGTCACTTGCTTCCCGTGAGATAATGCTTAGTACAGCAATAAACTAATTGGATGTTTTGGGAGGCAAACTGCAACTGATATTAATATCAGAGTTACAAGAATTAATGAAAAGAGGCGGATTTGAGTTACACAAGTGGGCCTCGAATGACATTAGTGTACTAAAAAACATTCCTGAAAATTTAATCCAGTCTAAATCAGATTTATCAATTGAAAACGATAACTCAATAAAGGTGTTAGAATTAAAATGGGACTCAAATCGCGATGTCTTCAAAATTAGTGTCACCATAGAGCCAACATTAAAAGAAGTCACAAAGAGATCCATATTGTCAGATATAGCAAAAATGTTTGATCCACTTAGTTGGATCTCCCCCTTTATAATTTCTGCAAAAATTCTACTTCAGGAATTATAGAGAAGTAATCTGGCGTGGGACGATCCTGTTCCACTTCTAATTAAAAATAGGTGGATAAAAATTCGGGAAGAACTCGCATGTTTAATATTGATTAAAGACGAAATTTTATTTAATCTAAAAAAATGTTGTGTATAAAAACATCAAAAAGGTGCAGAAATAACCAAAGTTGATAAAATGTATGCGGAAAAGTTTGAAAAAAAATACTGCTTTTGTTAAGAAAAATGTAGGATTACTTATACGCGTTAAAAGTGCTGCGGTCGCAGTAGAAAGCGGACTGGTGAGCTCTCCGTACTATTATGGAGTTCAGTGGTTGATTTTAAACGAGCAACTTCAACCTCAGCCTAAACGCGTTTTTTCCCTTTAAAAAGCTAGTCGCAAATTAATCAGACCACCTGAATTCATATGTACAGTACGAAGCATAACATAGAGCTAACAAGGAAGGTCTCCATACGGGCATACTCAGAAAAATCTGAAAAAATTACAGAATGTTCTTCTCATATAGTTATATATGTTTATAAAAAAAATTTCGGCGGAATCTCCTTATAACGTCCGTAAAAAAATAACAAAAATTCCGTTTTTTTGGCGATTTATCTCCGGTTGGCGAAAAAACGAAATTTTGAAAAATACGCTTTTACGCTTCGAATACTTTTAAAGAAAAAACTTTCTATGTTCAATTTATTTAAATAAGTTTAGTTTAAGTAATTTTAGTTTTGCATTTTTACTTTACTTTAAGTGTAATTTTGTCATATACGTTTATATGTACTTATAACAAAATGAAATTAATATATTTTATCATTTAAAACACAATTTAAATTGATTAAAATTGTTCCAAATTGAAAAAAACACTGTTAAAAATCTGCTGCATTTTGTTGCAACGCACTCCCTTGCTTGTATAGAAAACGGTTACTTGGCCGTGAAATGGAGCTTTCTCATTCGTTGGAATAGAAATATTATATACAAGCGGTGGAGTGCGTTGCAACAAAATGCAGCAGATTTTTAACAGTGTATGACACGATCAATTCACCGTACTATGGAGCATTCTCGTTGGTCAAAAGAGAGATATTCTATAAAAGTAGTGGAGTGACGTTGCAGTAAATGCTGCAGATTTTTAACAGTGAAGTCAATTAAAATCAATTTTCAGATTCGTTAAAATCGTCTGCTTTTGGCGACGAAATACACTGCTCGCCAAATCCCGCGTCGCTTTCAGCTTTTCACGCCAATTATTCCAAACTATTTTATTTTTTTTACATATCTAATAATGTAATTCCGCCGTTAATTTTCACTGATCCTTTATTACCTACATGAGTAGTTTAATTCGTATTTTTTTTTCAAAAAAATCTGAGTATGCCCCCAATGGAGACCTTCCTTGTAAGAAGAAAAGTAGACATTTCAATCTTTCTCTGTGGAAAGCATTGAATCCGAAAAACTAGTCCCCCTCCCCATCTCCACTCTCTTTCCTGCGCCCACCATGCTTGACTTGACTTTGAGTACTGTCCACTGTCTAATCACCAATCAGAAGTGGGAGAAGTGACAAAATATGGCGGTGATAGGAGGGAGTAGGAACCTAAGATACCTAGACACTCGAGATGAGTTCGGGCTCGTTTTTCGGGGCCCGGGCCCGCCCGAGCCCGACTATTTTAAGTCCGAGCCCGCCCGAGCCCGAAAATTTTTTTTGTCACCAGAGCCCGAGCCCGAGCCCGATACCAAAAATATACAAAATAATATTGTATTGTATTTAAAAATTGTTTCAAAAGTAATATCTCATTTTTAAAAACTTCTTACATAGATATGAGTTTTAAATGAAAATTTAAATTCATTCTTATCAAAATTCGTGTAAAATAAAAATATACTTCATATATTAAAGTATTCTCATATTCTTTCCTCCTTTAACAAGCAATTTGTTGGAAACGGTTTTGTTTAATGAATAAATGCATGAAATTTGCAGAAATTGCTATTTGTAAGCTAGCGAATCGAACAACGTTTTTCAATTTTCTGTAAAATGTGTACATATTTCATTATAATGGATTCTTTTCTCATAACAATCTTCCATGATTGACAGATACCTGAAAATCAATGTAAATTAAAAAAAGTGACACTGTTATTTTAAAGGTCCTATGTTTTTATAGAAAAAGAGGAAACACTGATCGATTGCTTTCTGTTGGAATAACATGGTAATAAAATTTACTTACGGAGAAAAGTGACTTCGAGAAGGAACAGCGTCCTCAGCATTAGCAGAATACATATTCATGATGACAAATGCATATAATAATCACTAAAGTTATTTTCATAAGGAAAACGACTATGTTTCATGCACAATTGAGTATTAAGTAAATTTGAAAACTTCCAATTCTTGTCTACCAAAAACAGAACAAAATATTATCTTCGTGTTATGTAACTAAATAATAAATAAATAAACGATCCCATTAAAAATTATGTTCTGCAAACGAAAAGCTAACAAAGATTAAATTTATTGTTGTGTTTGTTATGATTGGCGCCATATAAACATATCGTTGGAGGAAGTTCTGCAGACATAAATCTGTAATTATCACAAATTTTCATTTGAAACTGCAATGAAATACTAAAATAAATAAATAAACAAGCTTTCAGTTCTCCCGTCATTTTGATGAAATAGTAATAAAATGACTTGAAAAGGAATGAGTAAGCAATTTTAAGTGGAAAAAGTTATTTAAATCTTTTCTACACATGAATAAATAAAATTTTCAGGCTTTAGAAAAAATGAGCCCGGGCCCGCCCGAGCCCGAAGTCTAAAGTAAAAATAGAGCCCGAGCCCGTGTCGGGCCCGGGCTCGGGCTCGGGCTTTTGGGCTCGGGCTGAGCCCGTCTCATCTCTACTAGACACCACACCGGCAATCTTTTCTTAGGCCGACATCTTTGCCTTCCGTCACGTGATGGAGGGCAGATTTAGCGCGCCAAACCGGTTTTCCTCCCGCCGAAACTCCTATTGTTATGTTTGTCTTGAGTTTACCGCACTTCTGCTTTTCTGTTTGCGAAATCTGAAAGATGCCAATAAAGCGATCACCGCCAAAAAAGGCATCTTTTCGCCAAAGATGTTGGATTCGAAACCATGCCGAGAGAACAATTGGATGTGGCGTCTAGATATATTAGAAAATCAATGGTAGGAACAGTTTCAAGTGACGTTATTACGTTATTTATGCCTATTTTTCTGGTTTATAGCTCCTAAGGCATAAACACTGACTATTGATCAGACATAATTTTCTCACTGCATTGTTCTTATATTTTACATAGGATTTTGTAATTGGTGACGAATGCTGACAGTATTGACAGAAAGTGAACGATGTATACGGGGGTATACGCCCTGTACATCTCTGATTGCTGAAGGACAACACATTAGTTGAGAGTAGATTTCATTAAGAGAGAGCATCCTACGTATCTGTTAAGTTCACGTTAAAACTCCAAGCAAAAAAAAAAAAAAAAAAAAAAAAAAAAAAATTGTAAGTGTTTAACACATGATAGAAGAGAAGCATTATTACATCATCAAAAAAATTTCTAATAATGCAATATAGGATTTTTTTTTAGCAATTTAAACTTTAAAGCAACTTAAATACTGTTCCTTAATTGTGGCTTACTTTCCAATTTTGAAGGGAAATCTGTCCGCTGCTATTACCTTTTTAATAATAAAAAATATTGTCCATTTCCTGCTGTTTTAGCAAAAAGCACAAAAAAAATTATAATAAGGATACGTTAAATGAAATCAAATATAAGTACTACTAGCTAACAGATAACGATTTATCGTGAAACCAAAATAAAATACTCAGATTACTTAAAGGTGTTTTAAACCTTTAAGTAATCTGAGTATTTTATTTTGGTAATAATAATGAAAAACACCTTTAAGTAATCTGAGTATTTTATTTTGGTAATAAAAAACACCTTTAAGTAATCTGAGTATTTTATTTTGGTTTTATGTATAAATAAGGTGAATTAAAGGATTCGACATATGCGATATGTTATAGCATTTTAATCTTATGATTTATCGTGATTTGTCAATTTCTACTTTTAAAAGGTATGCTAGTCTTTATCTAGATCACCGCTACTAGAGACTAGAGAGATTAATCATTTTTATCTTCAAGATAAAAATGACAAAGGTACCGTATTCTTTTTAAATTACTTCTCGAAAATTATTTTTTTGAAGAATGAAGTTCTTTTTTAAATCCTAATTTAATTACGGCCATGAAAATAATTATTGCACAGGAGAAACTGTCCGAGGATAGAAAAGGTCGACTTACACGACGTCTCCGACTTCCAGTTTCAAGTCGCAGCTAGGGTTGATGATGACGTAGGAGAGACCGCTGCGCTTCTCGGAAACATCATCTGCCGAAAGAAAAGAAAATGTTGTCAGCATTGAATGCCTTTTTAAAAGAAAACAGTTTTAATGGATACCCGACTCTGAACTTTGTAGATTAAGATTCGATGGTATACTTTGTTAGCGCACAGTTATTGTCGCGATCAAAGACATACAAAACTAGTTCATGACTTTTTAAGCATCATCAGGGCTATCAAGTCTACAACGTTTTGGATACCAGTATTTTAATACAGAAAATGCTTTATTTCATTGGAACATTCAGCGGATTTAATAGATCAACATTTTCTCTAAGATAATACTGGTGGACAAAAATCTCAACACTTGGCAACTCTGCATCACACGGAGTGAATCATCTTTACATGGCGATTGGTACAAAACGAGATGAGCGCACCACTTTGTACCAAGCACCGTGTAAAGATGTTACACTCCGTGAAACGCGTTAAATTTTATAAACTGATCTTATATGTCATAAGTGGCGTTTTTGTGCTGCTGAGTATCCATCGCCAATGATATTATTTTTAAAATCATATTTATTTGACAGATCTAAAAATGCTATTTTATCGAAAGATCTCAAGTATTCAGAACAGGTCTTTTGCATGCCAGATAAAAAGGAAAGGGATTTGCGAAACTCCGCTGTTTGGATTTTGGACTTACACTTTGGTGTTTACGGGCCCAAATCAATGACCAGTGGGTAAGTACCACTAGTTCGACCTGCTCAGGGTATAAACATGTCTTATATTTGTTCCCATGGAGGAATGAGATAGGTGGAGGTGAAGTAAGCCTCAAAAAAGGTTTGCAGTATGAAACCCTTTATCGTTCAAATTTTAATGTTGCAAACGATTTTAAGTCATTAACAAAAGGATGTTATCGCTTCAAAGCACGTGCGGCACATCCGCTACATTGGACTTAATGTAGCGAATTTTAAGGTTACATTTTTGGCGTCACCCTTAGACATCATACTTCTGTTCTATTAATTTCTCTTTACTCTATGATTTGTTCCAGCACGTTAACTTAATTTTTTTTACAATAAATAAAAGAATAATGGTATATTGTATCTGTTAAGAAAAAAAAAAAAACTCTTATTGGTAAATTATGATTATAAAAGATTTTAGGGGAAATGCGTAAGAAGGGTTGATACTCATATATTCATTTTAAGTGATTTTGATCAATTATAGTTCTTGATTTTGTGATTAGCAGGAGATATTTTTACGATGATCTCAAGCAAAATCCATTTTCAGAAATGAAATTTCATACCTCACTCATTAATCATTGTACAAAGGTATTTCCGGATTCATTTCAGAAAGGGTCCGTCTTTTTTGAACCAGAGTTGAGAGATGGATCAGTCGTGGAAATTCGTGGAGAATAAACAGAGAGTAAGTCGAGTACTTTTCTGTCAGCTGAATACATGATCTATGCCAATTTTTGGTTGGTGCTCCGGTTTGGGTGATTTAGATGAATATCAGATCCAGATTTGCACGAAATGGGATGGACTGATAATTTCTCACCAACAAGTGTTATAAATCGATAATAAATTGTTATTCATAACAATTAGGGGAAACAAGGGAGGTTTGACCATAGGGGAGGTTTGACCCACCCTATACTTTTCATATTTAAAAATTTGTTTAGCTGATAAGCACCAAATGGTAGCAAGCAGAATAACACATTTTTTTTTGTCTATTAGCCATTTGCAGGAAGAATAAAGGAGGAATCACATGTGATATCATTTTCTGGAAGAAATTTTTTTGTTGTTGTTGCAAGCTGTTCTCTCCTGTGCCATCAGTCATTAACATATATAAAAGTAAGTTGAATTGTTTGTGTACTTAGATTAATATACTAAAAGGCAGTATACTAATATTTTATTTTTACTTTTTATTTTAATGTGATTTTTACATTTTTTTCCAAAATGGCTATTAAGGGAGGTTTGACCCATGTCAATTCTGGGAGGTTTGGCCCGGGTCAAACCTCCCTATTTTGTTTAATTTGATGTTTTAACACATTTAAACTGTACTATAGAGAATTTCTAATAGAAATATTGTTCTTAATCAAATCAAATGTTCTTAATTCAAAATATACTGAATATAATAAAATTCAATTGAAACACTTCTTGTTTATGCATTACTTTTATAAGTTTAAATAAAAGTGAAATCTGCTTTTTTTTTTTTTTTTTTTTTTTTTTTTTGCTTTGTTAGGAACAACCCATGCTTTAAATTCTTCATTTACAAGTTATCTTGTAACTTTTATTTTATATTTATATTATGCAAATTCAATAAAGTTAAACAAGAAAAAGTGTCAGGTAGGGGTAAAATAAGCAGATTTTAAAAAATAAATACATAAAGATTTGTAATTTTTGCAATTATTTTGCCAAATGAATATGCTACAGGTATCACATCATTTTTCAACAAATAACAGAATATTTGCTGCTATATTATTATTCTTAAGAGCCATTTTAAAACTTTGGATTATATGACTTGGTTGTAATGATGCGAACAATTTTGGTTGTAATGTAAATAAAAACATATTTTTAGCTTATTTATCCATTGTAAAGCATGAAATATTTATTCAAGATAGACTTTCTGCATTTTTTATTACAAAATAATATAATTTTTCTTTTTCTCACTTGCATATACAGACAAAAAATATATAAGTAAAAAAAAGGGATAGAATAGTTTTATTGTTCAAATTGTCCTTGAAATGTTCAAAGCAAGGTTGATTTGCATGTTCTATGTAATTTTTTGTAGATTTAAATGAAATATTTTTAGCAAACTAAGTATACAAATAAAAAGAGCTTTTTTTATAACTATTTTATCCCCCTGATTCTAACCATTTTTCTACTATTTTTTTTTTCTAAAATGAACATAGTATAATAATTTTCTTATGGTTATTAAAATATGAGTTAACTTTTTCAGATGCCTTTTCTATGGAATTCAGAAAATAAAAGACGGAAGATATCTCCAACTAAAATGAAAATTGCTGTTTTATTAGTCGCTGAAAAGGATAAAAGTGTAAGAGCTGTGGCTGCTGAGTATGGAATTGATAGAAAAACTCTAGGTAGGTATGTAGAGAAATATAAAAAAGCTGAAGATGGAAATATAGAATTTAAAGCAAACCACATTTCTTGCCAAGTGTTTTCTGATAAAGAAGAGCATGTGCTTAAAGAATATTTGCTACATGCTTCAAAGTTAAAATATGGTTTAACACCAAAAGCAACACGAAACTTAGCACATCAGTATGCTGTAGCAAATAAGAAAAAAATCCCTAAAAATTGGTCAGTAAACAAAACTGCAAGTTATGATTGGTTAAAGGGTTATTTGCACAGGAATGCAGATTTATCATTACGGCGGCCCGAATCAACTAGTTTGTCCAGAGCCACTGCTTTCAATAAAACAACGATTGGTGAGTTTTTTAATAATTTGCGCTGCATCCTTGAAAAAAAGAAATTTGGGCCAGAAGCAATATTTAACATTGATGAGACAGGAATCACTACCTACTGTACACAAACCCGGAAAAATTATTGCTATAAAAGGAGAGAAGCAAGTATCTCATGTCACTTCTGCAGAATGTGGAACTTTAGTCACAATGTGCTGTGGTATCTCTGCAATTGGAACATCAATTCCACCATTTTTAGTATTTCTACGAGTTCACGTAAAAGAAATAATGACAGCAGAGAACTTTCAGTTATACCTCCATCATTTTATAAAATATAGCAAATCAAACAAAAATAACAAGGTATTGATTATTCTCGACAACCATGAGTCACACATATCTGTTGAGGGTCTGCAGCTTTGTAAAGATAATGGGATAACTTTGCTAACTTTACCACCCCATACAAGTCATAAGTTGCAGCCACTTGATAGATCTGTTTTTAGTCCCTTCAAGATATTTTATAATTCTGCTGCCAGTGATTTTATGGTCACGAATCCAGTTAAACCTATCACAATATATGACATTCCAGATTTGGTTCGCAGATCATTTTCAAAGGCTTTTACTCCTGAAAACATACAAAGTGGATTTGCATGTACTGGAATCTGCCCATTCAATTCAGATATTTTTCCTGAATCTGATTTTTTTGCTTCTAATGTGACAGACAGACCAAATCGGGATGTTACAAGTATGCCTTCAGCTACATCTTCTAATCCATCTACCAGTGTATTGAATCTACCATCGACATCTGCAAGTTTCACAAATCTTTCTTTTTCCTCCAATTCTAGTATTCCATCTACAAGTTCAATGAATTCACATTTTCCAGTGCAATTAGTAACACCTGAGCAGCTTCGTCCATTTCCTAAAGCAGGAACTAGAAAAGGCAGAGGTGGTAGAAATCGTACAAAGTCAAGGATTTTGACAGATACCCTTGTGAAAGCACAACTTGAAAAAAATAAAGAAAACTTTGCAAAATAATAAGAAGGTTAAGAAGCAAACAAAAAAGCGAATATTAGATTTGTCTTCAGACAGTGAAACTGAACTAGAAAACTTTCATCTTTCAAGTGATGAAGATGCAGTTGATGATTTTGAAGATTCTCGAACCAACATTGAAATTGGAGATTTTGTTTTGGCAAAATTTACAACCAAATCTAGTTTACTGCATTATATTGGTCGTGTCATTGAAGAAAATGGCAATGATTTTTCGATTAATTTTCTGAAAAGGTCTGATGTATGTAGTTTCTGTTTTATTTACCCTGAAAAAGAAGATATTGCCACAGTATCAAGAAGCGATCTCACTAAGCTACCTCATCCTATGATTAGTGGAGGCACTGAAAGAGTTGCATTAAAAATGAAATTTAACTGTGATTTTTCAAAATATCAGAATCTTTACTGATTGCATCTAAATTCCTTTAATGATTTTTGTCCAGATTACTTGCTGTTTCGAATCATAAAATAAATATTTGTTGATTTCGATTCATAATTATTGCCTGTAGTTTGTAATAGTATATTTTGAACATTTAATTATTGCTGTGCAATTTTTAATAACACTCCATTCCTGTGGTGGGTCAAACCTCCCTCACAGTGGGTCAAACCTCCCTTAAGTAGGGAGGTTTGACCCGGTTTTTGAGATCTTGAAAAATCATTAATCAGAAAGATAGTTTATAATTTAAATAAAAAAAAATAGTTTAAAATGATGTCAAACATTATAAGCTATCAAATAATGTCAACATGGAAATTTTATTATGTTAAAAAAAAATAGAAAAATGTTTTTGTAAAAAGTGGGTCAAACCTCCCATGTTTCCCTTATCCTTTTTTTGAAATTTTCCTTTTTCGAGGAGATTTTTAGAAAATATTTGAATATAGTTTATACATTTTAGCAATTGCTAAATTATGAACATTCTGCGGTCAAATTCCTTCCTGGTAAAGTATATAATTCATATTTTGAAATTTGTTCACAAAATTAGGTAATGAAATGATGTATTCCTAAAAGTCGTGCTGTGGACAAAGAATAAAGGTATGCATGGATAGCCATTTTCAAGATTTTCCTATCGAATTTTTTTAATAACTGCTGTTAATTTTGCATACTGCTAGTGTAAAGCTATTGATTTCTGTGAATATTCTGTCAATTAATCTTAAAATGAATATGAATTTTATTAATCTTCAATCTTAATTGAATTTGTTAGCATTGCTAGTTGCTAGTTATAAAAAAAAGAAAATAAAACAGACATTTTTAGCAATCTTAAATGAAATCCCTGATTGATCTGAAACAAGGATTCGAAAAGAGTGAAAACAATTTAATTTCACAGGAGTTTTGACAAGTTGAAGCGATTTCCCTATTCGCACAGCCACGAGAAACAATTAATTAAATACAGAAACTTACATGCATGAAGTTAAAAAAGAATCGTATAGAGATCTAATACAAACGAAATATTGGAGAAAATGTATCTAATATATTCGGACTAACAGTGGCATAACTAGACTTTGTTATTTGGACACATACTTTATTAGGAAATGTAATGCGCTAATCGGATTCTTATTTGCTTGTACTCCGAGCAAGGGCTCAAAACTATAGATGTTTATCTAAGTCGCCTGATTTATAAGTAACACTGCAAACTTATAGAACATGATTGGAGAGCAGGAGTAAACATTTAAAAGTTTTAACAAAAAAATTCTTAATTCAGAAAAAATAGCGTAAAGCTATATGCTAGATTTTGTGACAGACATTCGCTTTCTGAAACAGTAGAAGTAAAAATTTAGGGCACAGATGTCATATATGCACCACATTGGCGAGATTATTTTTCTGTCGCCAGTTAGGCAAAAACTTCATTATCAAATATCAGTTACATAAATAAATATTAATTATTTTCTATTATTTTAAAAAGGAAATAATAATAAACTTCAAAAGCTTAACTAATAACTATAAAACAAAACAATTTATATCGATTTATAGAAGAAAACATAAAGTAAATAAACAATTTATTAATAAATAAACAACAATGACCGGGTTACCATATGAGGCATAAAATCGTCATTTTCTTGCCCTCGCGCAAATGTGGTGCGTATATGACATCTGTGCCAAATTTAGCAACATCAAGTACAAAGAAGAAAGATGGAGTGGCGCATACCGTAGTCCTCGGTGGGTAGCCTAAGGTCGGTCATCCTGTTCTTGACCAAGTTGCTGATCTCCTGACGCTCGAACTCGGATGTGATGCGGTTGCGTTCACTGTCAGCCAACACCAAGGACACCTGGCAACAAGACGCACACATGATCTGTTACAGTTTAGAATGAGTTACAGATACATTACTTTATTTTGTTCCAAAAGCATTATTGGTTACACAAAAGAAAAATGCGTCTAAAAGAATGATTTCTTTTGCTTTTGTATCTTTTTTCAGCTTTCTTGGCGCTGAGGGAGGGGGATTTTTCAATTCGGAAATATTTCTGTATTTATATTGTAAGAACATCATACTTGTACATTTTATAATTCAACAAAATACTAAGAAAACAATTTAAAATAAAAGATTTGAGTGGGGTTATAAATATGGCACAAAATCCCTGCAAATTCAAATTTATTTAATCCTGGTAAATCCTTCGATCCTTCAAAAATATTTATTAAATGATTATGAAAATCTTTTAATTTGGTTTGAACAATTTGCGTAAAATGCTTTAGAATGTAAAATTTTCATGAATTCATAATGCAGTAGATAAAGGGCAGTCTTTTTAAAGTGGTAATTTTTAAATACTATCATGAATTATGTTATGCCCTTCTATGCGTTTGGTTTCGATCATCAATATAACACTGTTAATATTTAAATTTGTGATTTTATTTAACCATTTAGACGCCGAATTAATATCGCAATGCAATAATAATTTTGTTTTTCCTATATTACAGCTTCAAATGTTTTAATTTATGCATACAAATTTAGAAAATACCAAAAAAATATATTTTCGCAGTTTTTTTTTTGGCTGTTTTCATTTCAGTGTTCGCATTTTGGAACGTGATTATTGGTTGACAACCTATGCAAATATAACAAATTATTTTTCGCTATTGTATATTGTTCTTAAGTATTTTCTCGAATTCCAAAAACACTTAGATTCCTAGTGGTCAAATGTAGTTAATATAGAGAAAACGATAAAGTGAAATAATATACTTTTTTATGCAAATTAATGAATTTACATATTCCTTAATACCTGTGGTAAATGCTTAAACATAAATATTTTCATTTCAAAAGGAAAAATAAGGACATCGTTATTATGTTGGAAAATATATGTTTTGTATTACAAATAATGCAATGTTCCCATTTGGTAACATTGGCGTTTGAACGGTTAATGTAATTTTAATGATTTTCTAGTTTATTATTTTTACTGATTCCATGATGTTACTTACCCATCATACGTAGTATAGGGTAAGTCTTGCAATCGTTTTGAAAATCGAAAAATTTTTTTGACGGATTTACACGTTTTAGATAGTGGACATTCCGAAAAACATATTTTTAGAAAAAAAATTTTGCCGTCTGTCTGTCTGTAAACGCTCTATCTCCCGAACGAATTAAGATAGAGACTTGAAATTTTGTATGTAGTTTGTATGTAAGAATGGGACGAACCCTATTTAATATGAGCAACTTCGATTATCTGGAACTATTTTTTTCGGACTCTCGAAAAGTTCGTTCTGATGAAAGGTATATAAAATTTTTTGAATTGTTTTGTTCTAAGGAATGGACGTAAAAGGCTATAAAATAACACACATTTTGCATATAGAACGAAGTCGATCGGATTATTAGTTGCTGAGATATTTGTAATCCTGTTTTCCACATTCTTCGATTTTTCATGATCCTGTATTTCATTCAAATTTCAATTCAGAGGTATATTTTAATTGGAAATGAGACGCTTAATCCGACGCAGTTAATTGTTAGTTAATAGAGTTATTATTTTTGGAGTTATAAGGATGTTTCTTTTACGCAGTTCGGTACTACTTGAGTAGTTTGGCGTTTTAGATAATTTGTCGAAATCGGTAATCAGCAGTTCTTTAATAGAGCATTACTATGTATATTAACAATATTTAAATTTTGTTTAAGAATTGCAATGCATTGTATAAATAGTTTTCACATGTTTTATTTTCATATACATATCCATGATGGGTAAGTATTACGGTGGCCCCCAACGACTATTTTACTTACACATCATACGTAGTATAGGGTAAGTCTTGCAATCGTTTTGAAACTCGAAAAAAAATTTTTGACGGATTTACACGTTTCAGATAGAGGAGATTCCGAAAAACGTAGTTTTAGAAAAAAAAATTTGCCGTCCATCTGTCTGTCTGTCTGTCTGTCTGTCTGTCTGTCTGTCTGTAAACGCTCTATCTCCCGAACAAATTGAGATAGAGACTTGAAATTTTGTATGTACTTAGTATGTAAGGATGGAACGAAGCCTATTTAATATCAAAAACCTCGATTATCCGGAACTATTTTTTTCGGACTCTCGAAAAATTCGTTCTGATGAAAGGTACATAAAAAATTTCGATTTTTTTTATTTTAAGGAATGGAAGTAAAAGGCAATAAAATTACACACATTTTGCATAGAGAATGAAGTCGATCATATTATTAGTTGCCGAGATATTTGTAATCCTGTTTTCCACATTCTTCGATTTTTCATGACCCTGTATTTCATTCAAATTCCAATTCAGAGGTATATTTTAATTGGAAATTAGACGCTTAATCCGACGCAGTTAATTGTTAGTTAATAGAATTATTATTTTTGGAGTTATAAGGATGTTTCTTTTACGCAGTTTGGTACTACTTGAGTAATTTGGCGTTTTATATAATTTATTGAAATTGGTACATCAGCAGTTCTTTAATATAGCATTACTATGTATATTAACAATATTTAAATTTTGTTTATGAATTGCAATGCATTGTATAAATAGTTTTCATATGTTTTATTTTCATATACATATCCATGATGGGTAAGTATTACGGTGGCCACCAACGACTAGTTTTTGTTATTTTTCCAGTATAAAATGCTTTGGCTTTAAAAAAAAAAAGCTTGGCGTACAGTTAAATTTTTGGCGAATAACATAAAAGTACTGAAAAAACTCTAATGAACTTTTATGCTCGTTTAAATACAAACAGTAAATGTATATAAGCATAAGGATTCATCAGATTTTATCTGTATGAAGATATACATTGTCTTTTATGTACAATTTACTTCTATTCTATATAAAAAATAGATAAGTGACTTCTTTATATTAAATAAATTGTACAAATGAAAAAATTGCGTATGTATATGAAACAGTTGTTAAAAAAGCTGTGGCATTTGCAGCATAATCACGCCACCGCTTTTATCGAAAACGATTACTTGACGCTATTATAGAGTATCCTCATTGGTCAATGGTCAGAACTGAGATATTCTATGAAAGCAATGGAGTTACTATGCATCTGAAACATAAGATTTTTATCAGTGTAGGTTGCCAGAAAATGTGTTGCCATATTTTCTTCTCTCGCCAAGGTCATTTTTTAAAAAATTTGGACAAAACTGGACGTACTGGAAAATTACCAAGATTTCTTTTTTCTAACTGGTTTCCTCCGGTATACAAATCTTTCATTGCATAGAAGATATCATGGGCTCAATGTGATCCTAACTTCTAAAAACGTTCAAACAAGGCTAAAGAAAAACGTAACTAAATTGCTAATATGCACAATGGTGTAGAAAATAGCATCAAAGGGTATAACATAATTCATTAGTTTAATACTTAGGCTGTTACGAATGTATCTATCCGAGTCTATCCTCTAACGTTACGGACTGGTTGCACATACCTTTTAAATTTTCAATGTTTTGAACGTTAAGAATATGTTTACCGCATTTTAAAGTGATTGTTTCTTTTATCGATAAATAACATCGCTAAATGATATTTGAATATAATTACTCACGTTGAGAACTAGTTTTTTTAGGTGATTGTTCTGAAAATACATACAGTATAAAATGGCATCAGTTTAGATCATCGAAAACTAAAAGCTGTTCAAGTTGACGTTTTAAGTGGTTTCGAAAATGGTTATTCAAACTTATTTGATGTCAAAGTTGATGATGCTTTTGGCAATGTATTATTTTTTATTCCAAATTCATGGAGTGAGGGTGACTCAGATGACTTGAATTATGTAAGACAATGAACTAAACTGTCTTTTGTACCAGTGTTCTCTCTACAATGCTTCACTTTCATAGAAAAAAAAAGGTATGGCACCAAATATTTTGTGCGCTAAATAACTTGATTATACTGCATTTGATTTTTTAACGTTGGTTAATAACGCGCTTCCAAAAGAGCCCCAAAGTTGGAGTAAAAGTTATAAAGGGAAAACTCGACTGTTTAAGGATTAAAAACTGATGGCTGAGGTCAAGTGCATTTCATGGTACCACATGGTACCACAGCAATGGGGACAAGAAAATTGGAAGGGAGAATACTGACCGTGCTGACTTCTGCGGATCCTGCCACCTGTGTCCTGTAAATGCCAATTGGAATCTCGCAGGTTGAGGAACACAACTTCTGATAGAGTCGACCATAAGTGCGAATCCAAGCGTCCTCCTTGGTGATACGCATCTGTTTCGATAAAAAATTGACATCATATTCGTATCAAAACGGAATTAAAATCCACTTGAATAGTTTAAAAAAATAAAAGTGAGCTATTTGTTAAAACTTGGAAAAACAGATACATTCTTCGAAATTAAAATTTCAACATAGGGAAGAAAAAATTCTAAAGCTATAAATATTAGAAGTGTTATAGATGAAGTTATGGAAGGCCCTAGGTTTAAGGTTGAATCAGAATCGAGCTTTATTTTAAAGTCTGCGCACACGATTGCTACATGTAAGACAATGTTTTCGAAACTATCGGGTTGTGCAATGTTGAATAATGATAATATTTTAAGTTTTATAGGAGCTATGGAACAATATTTCCAAATGGAAGCTTTCGTGTCACTTTATCGTTTACAAAGATTTATGAAAACTTATACATGTCGATAATGAACAGGAAGTAGAGATCAATCCAGCCACAAGACTAATCGCTGAAATTTATGCAATGAACAAAATTGTTTTCTATTTGACTTTTATACCATTCATTTCCTTCTAGAAAGTTTCTGATTACAATTTAGAAATTGGAATAATTTGTATATTTTAGTTATATACTCAACTCTAAAGCTTTTTTTTTTTTTTTTTTGTGGTACAATTTTAGACAGGGCTGTAGTGCAGAATATAGGTTGTCACTTTTTGGATTTCTTTACTACGCTTTCTCAAGTACAACTATATATAAAATTTGTGAAAAATACTAATAGAATACACGACTAGTTAAAAGTGTATATGTTCGCTGGTATTTTTTACTGCTAATATTACATTGGTAGACGTTTTGTAGTGTAGAATTCCATTTGTGTAGACTACAGACTTTTTGTATGCGTTTAGTGTGTGTTTTATTTCAGACTGTTTCATTACTTACCGAGGATAAGAAACCGGATCCAGGAGCCTGATCTATGCCGAGCAGCAGCCGGACAAATGTGATCATATAATCTTTCACGAAAGCCTATGGTGAAAAAAAGAAAGACATGTAGGATTTCATGTTGATTCAAATTCCAGAAATGAAAACATCAAGCATCAAGCAAAAGCCAATTTTTTTAAAAAATACCCTCTTTATTTCTTATTTATGTTATTTAGTACTTTTTAGTGTTTAAAATATTTCATCGATACAATTTCACAGCTAGTTGGTATGTTTTAATGACTGTAATCTGTTGTATAATTAATGTCATTGTTGCTCTGTTGACCATGGATCATCTGTGTCAGGCAAATGAAAAAATGATGCCTTAAAATTTATTCATCATTTTATAATTAAGTTGTAAAAGTATTAAAATGTTATACAGTAGACTCTCTCTATCTGAACACTCTCTAAAGTAAAACACCCTAGTATTCTGAACATATTTCGATGGTCCCGGCGAAACTCCATAGGTTTAATCTTTATATATAAAAATCTTCTGTGCGTGTGTATGTAACTGAACTCCTCCTAAACGACTGGTCCGATGTTAATAAAATTTTTTGTGTGTGTTGCGGTGGATTCGAGAATGGTTTAGATTCACATTTCATCGAAATTGGTTCAGTACTCCGCCCTGGCGACCAGTTTGGTCTCCTGGTCTTAGGATTTGGTGATTGACTTTTTTGTAGGCCTTTAATGATGTCTACCCTTACATTAAATCAAAATATCGTTCATTTAATGAAAAAAAAAAAGGGGGGTTTTGGAATTTTTTCCTATTTGCAAAGCGCAAAAAAAAAAAAAAAAAAAAAAAAAAAAAAAACAATCGCCAAATTACAATTTGGCAAAATTGATAGATGAGATAATCAAGTTAATTATAATATGCAACCATACATTTATAAATACTTAGGTATTTAGGTTCCGTCGACCAATTTCGCCAAATTGTACAAATCGAAATACTAATAGCCACATTTTACATATTGACATAATTTTTATTTGAAATCAGAAAAAAAAAAATTAATTAGTAGAATATTAATAAAAAATACAAAGTACAAAATAAATCATTTAATGACATTCTATTATTGACATTTAATCTTATAGTTTGGCGATCATTTTATGACTGACGGGAAAAAAAACAGGTTATGAAATTCTTCCCCATTTGTAAAGCGCAAAAAAAAAAAAAAAAAAAAAAAAAAAAAAAACATTGCCAAATTATAAGATTAAATGCCAATAATGGATGATCGTAAATGTCGCATCCAATGACATTAAATATTATACACCTGTTTAAAACATCATTAAGTGATTTTTATTTCGGCTTTTTATTTGTATTTTTATCAATATTTTTTCTATTTATTTGTTTTTTCATTATTTAAAATGAAATTTATGCCAATATAAATAATTTGGCTATGAGATTGGTGATTTGTACAATTTGGCAAAATTGATAGATGGGATAATCAAGTTAATTATAATATGCAACCATAGATTTATAAATATTTAGGTACTTAGGTTCCGTCGACCAATTTGGCCAAATTGTACAAATCGCCATACTAATTGAATCCGACATTCACGATCATCCATTATTGACATTTAATCTTATAGTTTGGCGATCATTTTATGGTTGACGGGAAAAATACAGCTTATTGAATTCTTTCTCATTTGTAAAGCGCAAAAAAAAAAAAAAAAAAAAAAAAAAAAAAAAAAAAAAAACATCGCCAAATTATAAGATTAAATGCCAATAATGGATGATCGTAAATGTCGCATCCAATGACATTAAATATTATACACCTGTTTAAAACATCATTAAGTGATTTTTATTTCGGCTTTTTATTTGTAATTTTATCAATATTTTTTCTATTTATTTGTTTTTCATTATTTAAAATGAAATTTATGTCAATATGAATAATTTGGCTATGAGATTGGTGATTTGTACAATTTGGCAAAATTGATAGATGGGATAATCAAGTTAATTATAATATGCAACCATACAGTTTTAAATACTTAGGTACTTAGGTTCCGTCGACCAATTTCGCCAAATTGTACAAATTGCCATACTAATAGCCAAATTTTACATATTGACATAATTTTTATTTGAAATCAGAAAAAAACAATTAATTAGTAGAATATTAATAAAAAATACAAATAAAAAGTACAAAATAAATCATTTAATGACATTCTAAAATTCTTTGTGTCGTATTTAATGTCATTGAATCCGACATTCACGATCATCCATTATTGACATTTAATCTTATAGTTTGGTGATCATTTTATGGTTGACGAGATAACTAAGTAGTACCAATACTTATTATCTTTATATATATAAGTCTTCTGTGCGTGTGTATGTCACTGAACTCCTCCTAAACGACTGGACCGATTTTAATGAAATTTTGTGTGTGTATTCCAGTCGATTCGAGAATGGTTTAGATTCACATTTCATCGAAATTGATTCAGTACTTTTTTTGTAATTAGGCAAAAACTAATAGTTAGTGATTTTTCGCTAATTAAAAGTGCTATATATATAAAAGAAAGTCTGGATTTTGTATTAATCACAGCACAAAAAATATACCGAACCAAAAATCTTGAAAATTGGGGTAAAAATACTTCTTATAACATCGAGTTCTGCTAAGAAGGGATTTTCGAAAATCCCCTCCCCCCTAAGGAGGGTAAAAAAAAGAACGAACTTTTAAAAAATCCTTTAAAATCGGCTTTTGTAGATATTTTTCAACTGATAACATATTTTAGTGTATTTTTTCATTCTGAATTGAATGCTACTAAGCAAATTCGTTTAAATCCAGTAGTCCGTCAGATAATTCACACTTTTCTAATTTGGCGATGTCTTCGGCGCAAAAACCTGAAATTTTCAATGCTTAACTTTATATGTATAAATCTTCTGTGCGTGTATGTCACTGAACATCTCCTAAACGACTGGACCGATTTTAATGAAATTTTGTGTGTGCGTTCCAGTGGATTCGAGAATGGTTTAGATTCACATTTCGTCGAAATTGATTCAGTACTTTTTTAGAAATTAGGCAAAAACTAATAGTTAGTGATTTTTCGCTAATTAAAAGTGTTGAATAAGTTCGATGAATAGAGTGCGGACGGAATGTCCGAGCGGTCTAAGGCGCCCGATTTAAGCTCAGCTTCTTGAAGAAAAAGATCGCGTGTTCGAACCCCACTCCTGACAAACGTGTATGCTTTACAAAAATATTTCCTGTATTATAATTTTGATTAACCGACTTCAGAAAATCGTTAACTTTTAACTAAAAAGAGAAAAATAAACTTTTCTATCAAAAGTTGAACAGACTTCAAAAAATACTGAAGAGTGAAAAATAATTTCCTTACATAATTGTAATAAGAAATTAAATTAAGAGCGTAGTGTTTATCGTGCGTATTACCATATTTACGTACATTTATTTGATTTCCTGGAGTCGGTGCCAAGAAGAACAACGTCTGTCGGTGACAGGACAACGTCTGTCGGGTCCGCTAGTATAATATAATAATATTCTAATAATATAATATAGGCTAATTATCTAATAATATAATATATAATAATTATCTATCTAATAATATAATATAGGTCTAATAGGCTCTTTGTATTCTGAGCACCCTCTAATCTGAACACCTTGCTATTATGAACGTTACTTTCGATTTCCATTTTTACCTCACTTCTCTGTAAATTGAACACGTGTTTACAATCAGAATTCAGGAAATTCCCCCATCATGTAAATTCAGCGAAACTGTTGAAGAAGAATAAAAAGATTCAACGAACTGCAATAAATATAGAATTTTGGAATAAAAAACGGGAAATAAGAACATAAACAGTTATATGCGGAAGATTTTTTTTTCCAAATGAGAACGAGGAATCCTCCTGTCACTGTACTTCTACTTCGGATTTTTCAGAAAAGCAGAAAATTGCAGAAATCAAAGCATCAGAAAAACAGTTGACCCGTTTTAAAAGTTAGCATTCATCGAATTCTATATAATCAATGATGAATCTGCAGATGCGAATTTCGACACTGTGGAAGAATAGAAAGTAAAACTTCTGAACAACACAAAGGATTTCGACACCGCTAACATTTTCAATGCCGGCGAAACTGTCTAACTTTTCACAGCTCTTCCAAAAAAAAAAAAAAAAAAAAAAAAAAAAAAAAAACTAGCAAAAAATGCGTAGGTGGGAAAATGTCAAAAGAAAGACTTGACATTATGTTTTGTATCAGTGAATGAGAAGCTCAAATTACTTGTGATCAGAAAAGTGAAAAACCATGACGTTTAAAAAAAATGTGAAGATCGCATCATTGTCTGTGCACTATAAATGATTTCGAAAAGTATGGATGGTATTCACAATTTTCTCTTAGTGGTTGGAGAGAATTAACGCGATAGTGAAAAGAGAAGGAGGAAAAATTCTTTGTTGTTGATAATGCCAAATCACATACAAACATGTAGCTGAGCAACATAATCCTGAAGTTCCTATTACTGAACCGTACTTCTATAATCTAACCACTGGATCAAAGAGTAATCAAGATCATTAAAACTCACTACCGAATCCATTTTCTGAAGAAATTATCCCTGGTGATGGAGGTGGTAAATTCGGCAGAAGAAGGTCAACGTCATGAATGCTATCTAGCACACTGTAAAAAAAAAAAAAAAAAAAAAAAAAAAAAAAAAAAAAAAAAAAAATCTGTGAAGGTACTAAACATTTTCTGTGAAGGTACTTTTATTGAACTGGGATTCCAAGAACTTTTAATGTAACGATAACAGGAAAAATTCATGTAATCGATTCTGAAACTTAAATTTTTGCTGTTACCGTTACAGGAAAAGTTCTTGGAATCCCAGTTTCCTAGAAAAGGTTTAGTACCTTTGCAGATTTTTTTTTTACAGTGCAGCAGCTGTGAGTGACTTGGAGTCAATTTTTCAGGAAGTTCATACTGAAACTTAACCTGGAGCTTATCTCGAAACCGATAAAATCCTTAAAATTTGCAAGAACAACCTTTTTGAAATGGAAGAGAAAAATGAAGGAGAAGAACTAGAAAAGACAGACGAAATAAGATGAACGATGATGATGCAATTTTTACAATTCTAGCCTATGGGGAAGTCAGTTAAAAATCGATTACAAAATTCCATCTTTAAGTACATGAACAATATATTATATTTTTTAATGTGTAATATATGTATATATTTTTTAAGTAAAAAAAAAAAAATAGACAAGAAGGAAAGGCCAGAATGTTAAAAAAAGGATATAAATAAGGAATGTAGAAAAAAAATGTGCTTGTGTTTTTAACATTATTAAAATGACAGACTAAATAAGTAATTATTGAAATATTTTCTGCAATCTTCAGGAACTTGGTTTAATAAGAATAAATTAAAGGGCATCATTAGGGAATTTCAACATTTGCTTTACAAGCCACCGAAATTTATAAAATAAAACTGATATAAATATAATATTGTTTCAACTACTTTAGGTCTTAAATTTTTACTGGAGTAACTGTGACTGTAACGCTTCGTGTTATAAATGTAAACAACTTGACTATAGAACGAGACTTTCGACGACAAATCATTGTCGAAGATTCAGTTTCTTCAATTTATTTGTTACTAAACAAAGTTCTAACGTGTGTAGGCGAGAAATGTGTTATAAAGGTGAAAATCAGAAGTCTCTTGCGGACATCTATAACGATTTTATTTTTTATTTTATTTCAGAATCGGTTTCATGAATTTTTCCTGTTATCGTTACATGAAAAGTTCTTGGAATCCCAGTTTCCTAGAAAATGTTTAGTACCTTTACATATATATATATTTTTTTTTTTTACAGTGTGTAAGATGGTGTAAACTTGAACCAATATTTGGAGCTCTTGTTGAAGCAGAGTTCCAATAGTTGGACCGAGATTGAAACAGGAAGCTCCAAATGTTGGTACGAGATTTCACCACCTTATGGTGGCAGCTACTGAGCACCAAAGTTTGGTTCAACCTGCACTGTAAAAAAAAAATCTGTAAAGGTACTACACTTTATCTAGGAAACTGGGAATCCAAGAACTTTTCCTGTAACGGTAACAACAAAAACTCAAGTTTTAGAATCGGTTACAGGGATTTTTCCTGTTATCGTTACATGAAAAGTTCTTGGAATCCCAGTTTCCTAGAAAATGTTTAGTACTTTTACAGATTTTTTTTTTTTACAGTGTAGGACAAAATTTTTAACAGTGCAGTTGGGAGCAAATTTGCGGATCCGCAGAAGATTTTCTTATACGAAATGTGTGCAGAAAAAGAAAACGAAGCACAAAACATCCCTTTCCTTACCTGATAGAGGATGGTGTCGAGCATGCTGGCGCTGAAGACGCTTCCGGCAGCAAACGGAAGTCGGAACATATACGAGATGTGAGAACCTCTGTCGCGCTCGCTCTGGAAAAAAAAATAAAGGAAAGAATTATTGTTTACCTGTGGCAGCTTCTCATATCACTTTGGAAGAACTCATTTGTACCATTTTCACCATTCGCATACATTTCAGAAATTTATTTATATTTTTCAAACTTAATAATTTCTTTTAAAAATGGAGACTGGTGTTAGAGTGAATGTTTAAAGACACGAAAAAAAAAAAAAAAATTGGTTGTGAACTTTGCTCTATAATGTATGCTATTGCCCTATAATGTATGATAAAAAATGCTATTTAAAGTTGGGTTGTAAGGCAAATTGTCAAGTCCGTTACCATACAAAATTAATGAAAATACTCAGCTTCAAATTTATTAAATTTCCTAAAATGAACTTACTTTGAAGTGACTCATGTCCCTAAATTTCGAAACATGATATTTAACGATAATACTTAAATTAAATTGAAATGAACGACAGTTTTAGCCACAGGATTTTGATCTCATAGAAGTTATACAAGAACTTTTCTAATAATTACAGCATATATTCATGTAAATTATTAAATTTTAAGAAAATTGCATATGTGTTTCTTAGTTGAATAAAAAATAAAAGTAGAATGGTGAAAAATAATCATTAAAAAAACGTGCGGTAACGGACTTGACACTATGTTGAAAATGGCCGATTCACACTATGCTGGATAAAAAATGTGGCTATGATAGGAATGATGGAATAGCATTTTTTAGAGAAAAATCTACTAATAAAATAAATTTTGCTTGTTGCATTACTCGATGTGAGGACGCGTTTATTTGATATCAGTATCATAAAGGTAAAATAAGAGAGGAAATCTGCCGATTCGGCGTAAAGTTAAAAATGCAGTCCTACAAATAACGAAATAATTTGCCTTCGTTTCTCGTGTTTTTCTTGTCTACATGAAATGAGGGCATTTAAATTTGAGTGATAAGCCAATAATCGACTTCTTATTGCAAACAATGAGGTTTTTTTTAATGTATAAGCCAGTTTTGGCCATATTGCTATTAGTGGTATACTTTCCGAGAAAACTTGAAATTAAAATTAGCCGAATTGTAGTAACTACAATGCGACTCATTTTACTTTCAAGTTTTCTGTAATTGTGTAATTTAGTAATTGTGTAATTCTTTCGGGAATGTCTAAGAACATCCCGAAAATCTTACATAATTACTTCCACTTTCGGCGTTGATCCTTCATGGATTGCAATGCCACAGACTTTAGTATTTAAGGTTATTATTACAGGCTCGGGCAACGTCGAGCGGGTCAGCAAGCAAACTGTAACGTAAAGTTTGCACTTATTTTCTCAAGACCTTCTGGTTATTGCATTTTAATTTTTATAAAATTTCTTAGGAAGAGTCAAAATGCGTGATAGATGCGAATAGTGAAAAATTTGCAAAGGATCAGAAAGAAGTCTTGGCACACATCAACAATACTTGTTAAAAGACAGCGTGATAAACGGAGGCCTTTACTAAAGATCGGAAACACTTATTATATTCTGGTTCAAGGGCTTCCAAGCCTCTAATTTACGCTATTGTTATTTGTAATATTTCTTTGAATCTCACTTGAACGAAGTTAGTGTTATAACTTGCGTAATAACTGAATTAAATAACAGCCATCAGATAATAATCGTTTTTAATCAAAGATGTACTCTTTACCAAATTTTTACGAAGGCAAGAAAACAATGTTGTTTTCTTTGGGCACCTGATTAAATTTTGTGTGTTATTGAAAATAAATTTGAATTAGAAAGGCTCGCGTTGTCAAATAGTGGGAAAAAAAAAATAAGAACATAATTTAAATACTTAAGATGAGCCTGGTTTACTGATTGTTTGGAATCGAATGTTTTTATAAATAAGAGAATAATGACATACGCATATGGATATATTCAAATTAAAAGATTTTGTATTATTTCGACCTGCATTTCATAAACGCCATTGGACAAGTTCTATGATAGAGAGAGAAATGTTGTAAACATTAGCTTTTGAAATTTTACATGCAAACATGTAATTTTACAATCCATATGTCACCATTCTGTTATTTATAAGGGCATTCTAGTTAGCAATCTTTGGAATAGAGTTCATCAGTAGTGACGTCACAACTCCAGAAATTGGGTCAAAACAAACCACAGAGTTCAGAAAAGATCGAGATGAAATGTGTTGTTTTATCGTGAAGCTATCAATTCAACCCTGGAACTGATTTAAACAAGTTACAATTCGTCCCAAATCTTTACGGATCGCTTTTAACACTTCACCCAGTTCAATGAATTCAGCCTTTGAACGATATCTGATTTCATATTAAAAGCCTTTTTGATAATATATATTGCATCTCTAACACACTCTAAACCCTCTCGGTTTGTATTGACTCAGTTTACATGGAAATGCGGGGTTGAGTTGTCTGTGACGTCACACTGATGAGCTCTATAGGTTAAAAATAGTCCAAGAGCCGGCCGCACAAAACCGTAAGTCATAAAGCACAAGAAAAATTCCTTTATATATTATGGAAGAGTAGTCATAGGGGAATCCGATGATCCCTGCCTGACGGAAGCGAAGGGTTGCATAAGCCAAAAACTAAATACCACTAGTGGTTGATTCGTAGGCTTAACATTGTGTTTTCCTGCACCCAGTTAATCATGTTTTCCTATTTTTGATTGAACGGCAAAAACAATGCTAAGCCTACGAGTCAACCTCTAGTAGTATTCATTTTTGGCTTATGCACTATTTCGCTTCCGGCAGACATGGATCATCAGATAGCTCTTTCATAATATAAATTAATTTTTCTTGTGCTCGATGACTTAGGGTTTTGTGCGGTCGGTTCTTTGATTATAACTGTTGAGTTTTTACCTTTTCGAGTTTTGAGAGGTGGAGTGCGTATGTGTCATTCGCCCGAAATTGCATGAAGCGCATATTGCTAGACTGGCTTAGTTCTGTGATGATGCGCACGCTCGGAAACATTCTGAAAAATAAATAAATAAATTGATTTTATTTATGGAATTCAATTTTATAGACTATGCATAAATACATACACTATTAAAAATAAGGGTGATAAACCAATAGCATTTGGCGCCCAGGGGTGAAAAGGTATTGCCATTTGACACCCGCGGGCTTGAAAGTGTTTAGGGTGCCGTTATATCTCTCACTGGATGATTCACGCTAATTAAGGTGCCGCGCAATGCATACCGTTGGAAGATTTTCACCCCCTAGTCATTTGCGCATGCTCTGTGACATGTATCCTTGCCCTTCAACTCGCCGTCACTGTTGGATCAAAACAGCAATTTCTCCCTACGTTGACTATCACCGCTATACGTTATCCCAATTTTGTTTAGAACTTCGGATGGCTAACTTTTGGCAAGCTTTTTTATATAAAGCAACCTTTGAATTTCAGGACGTTTGAACATTTCAGGGAGACTTTGAAGGTGAGCTCGATGGCCAAGTGGTTAGAGAGCTGAGCTTGTAATCAGACGTTGTGAGTTCGAATCCTTCGAGGGCCAAAAGTCGGTTTGTGTATTTTTTATTTTTTTATTACTGGGCACTCTGGATTAAGGGTGCCATCTTTTCACCTTAATTAAAGGTGCCTTTCTGGCTCCTTTAGGGGTGTCACCAGTGAGACAAGTCTTTCACTCCTAAAAGGTGCAATGTGTCACCATTAGTTTTAACAGTGTATTAAGTAATGAATTATCACCTAGCGAAAAATCAAACGAAGTTATTTACCAACTTAATAACTGTTGGTAGTTTCTACTAAATCGCCAATTAATCAATTTATTTCCCATGATTCTAAATCGCAAAGAAAAAGTTGTTACAACATTGGTGTCTTTTCATGATAGGCTATTCTTTTACAGGGTGCCCAGCGAAAAAGATTCCGATTTTTAAAATTGAATTTGAAGTCAAATTTTTGAAATTTCAAAATTTCAAAAATATAGTTCGAAAAATCTTTAAAATGTGGCACTGTAAGCCGAAAAACTCGTTCTCTGCAATCAATCTAAAACAATAAAAATGTCAAATCAAGAATTTTTTCGCAATCAGAACACAATTTATTCACCGTTCGAAACTTCTGTATAAGATTATTACAACTTACTTTATAAACAAACCTTTTACCGCATAAGTCTATCGATCTTTGTTTATGAGAAATTTAATTTTGAAATTGGGATCTTATTCGCTGGACACCCTGTGTCATAAATAGCAAGATATTTTCCCGGTTCTTGAAAACGTTCCTCAACTCTATGCCTTAAGAGCCCACACTACTGACTGGAAAAGACCCGGATGATAATGTTAAGTCTATGGGGGGGGGGGGGAGGGCGTTCTTTTCAAATCAAATCACTCAAATTTTAAATTTTTTTTACACGATTTTTTGCGTAGGATGACTGAGGATGATCTACAACCAGGATAGTTTTTACTTTTTCGATTTTGGTTTATAATTAAAAAAAAAAAAACTTTAACGCTTGAAACCGGTTAGAACCGGTTCTGAAATTGAATCTATCCTAATATAAAACATATATAACCAAAAACCGAAAAAGTAAAAACTATGCCGGTTGTAAATCATTCTCTCAGCTATTCTATTCAAGAAAAAAAAAAGTGAAAATATTGAAATTTGAGCGAGATATTTGAAAAGAACGCCCCCCATAGATTTAACATTACCATCCGGGTCTTTTTCAATCACTAGTGTGGGCTCTTAAAAAGAATATCGGAACAGAATAGTCTGCATTAGAAGAATGCTTTTCACTCACTTGAACATGGTCTGTACTGCGACGATGGTGTTGCAGTCTGCGAGGAAGTCTTCCTCGGCCGAATTGATGGATTCCTTGTTGACCACCACCACGCTGTCCGCCAGGTTGATCCCGGAACGCAACAGGTCGTCCAAACTGAAACATAAGCATCATCATTTAACCCATTATGCTCCGACGCTACTTTGTTGAATCAGTTGATTCACATCGTTATAAAAAAGTAATAGGGATAGGCTTTTTTTATCATTATAGGATACATAATATTGCCATTGTGTTCTAAACCGTTACTTCTTTAATACGTAACTGGAATGTTACGTATTAATGTAAACGTAAATTTTATTAAACATAAACGTTATAAATGTAGATTTTATTAAATTACAATCGATTGGGAAGACCGTACACCATCTTGGGCAGCTGTTACCGGAAATACGGCTAAGAACACCAAATTTAACCTACTATCTTGAAATATGCGTTACATTTATCAAAAAATATAAAATGCTAGTCAGTTTTGCAATTTCTAAGTAAGAAAACCTGCAAAGCTTTTGCCTTTACAAGCAAAAATAACTCCAGGAATGTGTCAGAAAATAACTAGTTTGAAGTCGAGAAAAATCTTACAGCAAGAATTTGTGGAGGATATAATTTTCATGAAAATGGGTTTGTTTAAAATTTAGATAGTTAGATAAGTTAGATAAAAATTAAAACCTATATTACGTATCTTCCTTTTTCCAAGTAAAAGTAAAAGGTTTCATTGGCAAAAGTCTGAGGCTCTGCTTCAGAAAAGAAGAATACAAACTACGTGTCGAATTTTCTTTATAGACATTCACGGTTTGAAGCCATTTTCATCGAAGTATCGAGAAGAAAAAAAAAATCTAATTATCTTTGCAGATTTCACACTATTACTACAGTAGTGAGAAATGTTAAAAGCGTTTCAAGAAAATGAAATAACAATTTAATCTTCGATGGCTTTTCCCTAATAAATGTTATTAATGAAATAATTTGGTTGCTGTTTGAACAATCAGATTCATTCAGTTTAAAAGTCCTAATTTTAAATCTAAAAGTTATGATATTCTCAGAATTTTTTACACTGCAGTTATGAATGTATAAAAGAACTACATTTAAATTTATATTTAAAACGATTTCTCAATTTGGAGTAATTACAGACATTTAATAAAAATAACACAGATTAATCAAGCTTGGAATAATTTTTAATTTAAAGAAAAAATATTCAATGAAAGGTAATAAAATTAGTAAATTAATTTGTAAATTAATCCTAAAAACGATGTCTATGATACGCTTTAAATGTAACACCACACTGACTTAAAATATTCTGTTTCTGTCTTGCTAAATTCTATACGAATGTACAGTCATGTGATTTAATTAAACTCGAGCAGAATGCGATAAAAATACGAAACATCGCAATTTTAATTGCTTTAAAGTAAAATTAATGTCTTTGTTCTTTATGAATTATTTGTTCTGGATTGGGAGCATCAGCTTGATATTTTCGTCGGTACTTTTTATGACATGCATCAGATTTCTCATAATTAGCGCAATTACTTTCAGAGATATTAATTTCTAATTATTTTTAATGAATAAAATTTGTTTTCGGTTTTGAACACATGGTCTTGTTTCTGAGTCGCGCCTGTGGTACCGACCGGAGTCTTTAAATATTCCCTCACACTTTTTATCTGTCTGACCTCGCAGCAAGTCTCTAATTTAATTGCAGTTCTAGTAATTATTTTACACTTCATTTTACTGCCTTTTTTTTCAGTGCATGAGTGTAAAGAGGTGCTTTCAACTTAAAACCCTCTGGGCGTCTTGCAAATAGGTAAAATTGTAATGTTGTTTTCTCTTTTTTTTTAATGCTCAGAAAATATGATTCTTTCAAAATTATAGAAAAAAATTGTATTCTGTAATGTAATCCTTGAGAGTATTAATCATTCTAAAATATATTGAAAATTCATTAAATTTATAGAGTTACAGTCGACTCTCGTTAATTCGAAATCGGATAATTGGAATCTTTGCTTAATTCGAACTAAAAATGAAGTCCCGAAATTTTCAATGGTGGATTAACGTTAAAAAATTTCATTAATTCGAACTCATTTTATCTGGACTTCGTTTAATTCGAACTAACGAGAATTCAGATTTTTCATTTCTCTTTTCTTTCTCATGCATATCAGATCATTTGAATGACTTCCTTTCTTCGATTTTTGGGAAAATTGTTCCGAACGAGTACACATATAATCCAATGCATTTGATATACACTTTCTTAGTGTCAGTCTGTCCATCAATGATGTTTTAAATTTTTCTTCTATCGTGGTTGTTTCTAATCTTTTAATTAGTTTACGTATTTATACATTCTAATTTAATATTAAGTCATATTCTATTGATAACAGACGAAATAAATTAAAAAAACACTATAACATTAATTGGTTTCCGTATCTATACATTCTAATTTAATATTAAGTCATATTCTAATGATAACACACGAAATAAATTTAAAAAACACTATAACATTAATTCCTTTGTGATACTACCCTATTAAGCATGTTTTCATTTCATATTTTTCATAATTCGAACTTCAGATAATTCGAACATTTCGTGTGGTCCCGACAAGTTCGAATTAACGAGAGCCGACTGTATATTATTTTAAATTTTGTTTATATTACAGTGAAACCTGGCGCTTAGTTAACAGAATATTTCGTTCCAAACACTCACAGGGTTAAGCATTTTTGTTTTCTTTCAGACATTCTGTCTCCTTTAAATTACCACGAATTTTACAATTATTTTCCCTTCCTCTGTGTTTTCTAAAATAAATTTGATTTTCTTTTGCACCACGAGTGTAAAATGCGTTTCTTCGTATCCTTTGCTTAGTGCTCTTTTCCTGTTTGCTTATTTTGTTAAAAGGCTAAATCGTTAAATTCTTGTTTAGAGCTGCTATTTATTTTTTACGCAGTTCTCTCTCCTCTGTAGTTTTCTCCTTTATTCATACTAGCTGACCCGCCCGGCGTTGCCCGGGTCCGTATTAGCAATATTAAACGAACTTGAAATTTGTATGATTTTATCAATAACTGGAAGCATGCAGAAATGCATTGTCTGAAATACGTCATTTTCATCGTTATAAAGTATTAAAAGGTTCTGAAAAAAAAAGAAAACTTTTAGTAATACAATTTTTAGTTTAAATCAAATGTTTTCAATATTTTATTTAATTTTATTCAAAATGAAAAAAGATTTTCTTAGCAGACGATTTTTTGTGATAAATACATTATCTGTTTTATATTTCTTCTGCTTTATTCCTTTTATTTATAGAGTTCAAAATGAAAAAAGATTTTCTTAGCAGACGATTTTCCTGTGCCTCAATTAATTATCCTCGGAATTCCTTTTATTTATAGAGATTATATTTCCCAATGAATGGATTAAACTTTCGTGTTTAGTTTAATAATAATTTATGAAAAGATTTTCAGTTACTCAATTCTCTGTCGTCCTGAATGTGAAGATGATATTTTATGAAATATATTAGGAGGTCTGCACGGGCCAGGCGGAATCGTTTCGAATTTTCTAACGGGCCGAGCCGGCAGATTTAGAATAGTTTTTTCAACGGGCCGGACCGGGAAAAAAAATGAACGGGCCAGACGGGCCGGGCCGGGACGATAAAAAAAAATTTTCGAATTTCTGAATTTCTGAAGATTTCAGCAGAAATGGTAAAATATCAGCTATTTTCAACGAAAATGGTTTTAACGAGAACAAGTACAAATGTGCGTCACGAGCCATACTAGTTTGACAGCATCAATATAAAAATGTACATCGGCATCGGAGAGTTACATTGTGTGTAACCCCTTATTAATATATTTTTTAGTTGACTCATGCCGGGCCGAGATCAAGCTTGCATTATTTTTCTACATATAGATTGTCTGGACCGGAATTAGACTTAATTGTTCTCATGATCTGTAGGGCAGAAAACATGATTTGTAAAATTATTAACAGCAATAAAGAATTTATATTAGCTTAATCTTTGGATATATTACTTCTTGATGGTTTTTAAATTATTTCCTCAATACTGCGAAAGTTTGACACATTTTCTGATTTATTTTAAATTGTAAAAGTATAAAAGTGATAAGCCTAACTATTGAAGGGATTTGGAATCGAATAGCGTTTTTCATTTTTTGGTAAATAAAATACTTGTATAACCTTAATGAGATATAATAGTTTCTCAAATGATTGCAGGTTTTTCTCCCTTCCCATGCTATCGCTTTCGGAAATTCTATTCAAAACGCTAATTACGACAGTATTTTATTTGCTTGTGTTATTCTTAAATTGCTTGTATAAAAACATTGGATAACGCCATTCGATTATATAGTTTCTGAATAAAGATACCTATTAATCTTATGCGTTTTTGAGAAAAAAATGAATTTAGAAATGTATCAGAAAGGAGCGTCTTTGAATTTAAGAATAAATTTTGATTTAAAATCTATGATAAAATAATATAGAAATATTTTTATAAATCTTCTTTTATTAAACAGTTTCAAAAGTAACGATGTTTTTAGCCTTCGTTCTTTTTTCTTTTATTCTAAGCGATATTAATTTTTTAATAAATCTTTATTCGAATGTTGGAAGCCTAAGAATATAAGTAATAATTAATGTTGTTAATGTGTATTTCCTGTAAAATATACTGTAAAATAATTCCATAGACATGCATGCAGTATTCTTTAAAAGAATCTTAATTATATGAAAAAAATCTGATTTTTTTAGAAATCATAGAAGTTGTAACGGGCCAAAACGGGCCGGGCTTGTTTTCACTGATTTCTATACGGGCCAGGCCCGGGCCGGGACGAAATAATTTTCCTACGTGCCGGGCCGGGCCCGGGCCTGGAAATTCTTTCACGTGCAGACCTCTAAAACATATTGAAATTTATATTTGATTTGATAATCGACTTGAAGATGAAGGTGTCCTTTAACTAAATTAAAATAATTTTTGACAGATTATGTTCATGAATGAGGAGGTGTGTAAGTTCATGAATGTAAGTGCGAGTGTATCTGAATATGAAACTGAATAAGCGAATGAATGTGAAGGTAAATTTGTTTATGAGTCTGAAGATGACTGTTTTTAGAATTGGGACAAGTACATTCCTGAAACCACATTGCGGAACATCTTTTAAATTTTTTGAGTTGATTCAGCAGTCTCTGCTTAAAAAAGTTTATTCAATTGAATGAAAATCACTGAAATCGATATTACTTCTACAACTAGAAAACTATTATTGATGTTTACTGTGGGTGGATTCTTTCCCAATATTTTCTCCTTATTTAATGAATTAATAGTATCTCTTGTTTTTTTAATTTTTTGTTATATTTTATGATGTATTTTCATTTTTTAACACCTCTTTTGGTGTTTAATATTTTTTCTTTGCCATTTTTGATAAATTCGGTTTTTGGTTTTTCTATTATCTGTCTTAGTGGTTACTTTCATTAATCATCTTTCCTTTCATAGAGATAGGTTGATTAATCTCATCTAACTTGGAATGCTTTACTCCATCTGAATTCATTTCAAACTCAACTAAATATTTATTTTGCCTTCACGTGGAATAAGCATTTGACATGATATTCGTTACAGTATTGGCTATCGAAAAATCAGTAAACGTTTTTTTTTTTTTTTTCATGCACCAATAAGGCCAATAAGGAGTTAGTATAAAGCACCGACACACTCGAAGGATTCCATGAATCTTGAAAATGGATCGATCTTATAATTGTGGACTCTGAAAAATATTTGCTTCTTCCAAACCTGGTTTCAAGAGATCCCCTGTTCGGGACATGATTCGGATACAACCTCATATACCGTATTTACTCGTGTATAAGGCGCACTTTTTTTCGAAAAAAATAGTGCAAAACTCCTAGGTGCGCCTTCTACACGGAATAATTTTGTACTGTTGGATGCAGTCGAACGATATACATATGAAACAAGAAATTATTCAAAGAAGATATTAAAACTCGGAAAATGTTACTTAATTGAAGTATTACTGCATATTTATTTCATTCCTTGCAGTTTTTTATACAACAGAGCTAATGACATTATCTCAACGCTAATTAGCAATTCTCTTTACCGACACCCATTCCTATTTCCCGTCATTTTCTTACAGCCTTCAAAAGTCTAAAAATGCATTTTCGTCTTGTTTTCTGGTCTGATGTAATGTTTGTTTCGACCTTTTTTTTTTTTTTTTTTTTTTTTTTTTACTGGAATTCATTTGGTCATTCTTCATTAGCGTATCAAATTTATGGTGCGCGTTATACATGAGATTTTAAGAAATCGCCATTTTTACTTCTAAAGTAGGGGTGCGCCTTATACACGCGTGCGCCCTATACACGAGTAAATACGGTATTTTGTCTTTCTATTAAGATTTTTCAAGCTATTTTGAAGCCTCACTGGACAGATCTGACTCTTCTGTGACTCCGTCTGCAGTCTTTAAATAACTATTCCCATTTCATATCAAAGAATCAACTAATACAAATGACTCCTGCTGATGAAGCAGATCCTTTGTTAGACCGGAAGGTAGCAGCACAGACAATCACTTCATTGAGTTCACGATAAAAAATCTAGAATTATTTAAATCTCGATTCGTACAATAAAATCAAATCAGCTTTGCCAAATTATATCTTGGTGGAAAACACATAAAAATGCGATTTTAGAAGTGTATTCGTGGGTTTACCACTGTCCATTCCTGCACCCAAAATCATGAAAACATAGCGTATTGATAGCAGGAAAACATAAGGGTGTTCTTAACTGCTCCGCTCATCAAGCGCAAAACGTTTTGACGCATTTACAAATTCATTTTTTAACAAAGATAGAAAATTGGAATGCCTGACTATGGAAGCGATTTCGAATCGAACTTATTTTTCCATTTTATGATAGTTAAATTACCTATCTAGTTCTAAGCTATTTCGATGACGTAATCACTCGTTTTTCTCCTGCTTTTCGTCCGGTTTTTCTGCTTTCGTCAGGAAATAGGATCAAAAGTGTCCACTTTGAAAGCTTGTTATGCAAAATCTATTGTGTTTTTTTAAAAAACAGAAAATTGAGTGCCATTAGACAGTTTCCGAATAACAACACCTGCTATTTTCATCTCCGAACAAAAATAAATTAAAGCATGTGTCACAAAGTTACCCTTTTTGATTTAAGAACACCCATAATGGTAAACCTATGAATCAACTACGATACAAAGATTCATGGAATCCTTCGAGTGTGTCGGTGCTTTATACTAACTCCTTATTGGCCTTATTGGTGCATGAAAAAATAAAACGTTTACTAATTTTTCGATAGCCAATACTGTAACGAATATCATGTCAAACGGGTTTTTTCGTGTTTTTTATTAAAATGTGACTTGACAGGATCAGGATCACCTTGCCAGGGAACCAACCAAAAATGGCATAGGCAAGAACCCCTGACAGAAAGGTACCCTCTGCGACGAGCAAAATCATAGACAGGGAAAACACCACAAAAATACAAAGTCAAATAACAAAATAAAATAACAAAATAAAATACTGAAAAAGCACCCTTGCGCCAGAAAAATAAAAGTTAAAATAAAGCAAAGTATTGAAAGCCAAATACACTAATATAGATGACTGAAAGTGGCAAAAGAAACAAGAAATATCACAAATTTTAAAGTGATTTACAGTTTTGACATATGACTACATTAACATTAACCCAAATGGAAATGAAATAAAATAAATAAATTACAATTAAAAAAAAAAAAAAAACTATGAATGTTGAAAAGTCAAAGGTAAGTCAAGCCATCCACACAAGTTAACAAGTGTATCGGGAAAAAAAAAATATATATATATATAACTTAACATAAAACAATAAGGGTGAAGTAACAAAATCAAATATCACAGTGGAAAGTCTTATTATCAAATGAAAATTACTATAAAAATTAAAAAATAGCTATCACAAAAATCAAACTTTATATTTTATAAATGAAAAATGTTTATTAAGCTCGTTGTAAATAAGTCTAAGTTTGTTGTAGTTTGATTTTGAAAACAATATGTTACGCATGTTCCAGCTAAGTGTCCGGTTACGAATAAAATTAAATGAAGTAGGCATCAGTGTACACTTTCCAAACAGATAATGTTTGACATCACCAATGTTTCCACGTAGGCATTTGTCACTTTGGCGTTTTCCAATTTTATGAAGATAACTAGGAAATGCTCCATGTGCAGAGATAAAATAAGCACTGACTTGCGAGAAACACAGAAAAGATGTATCCACTGTTTTAATAATACTTATGCGTGTCTCTTCCTTTATCACTGTAGGACCAAATGTTCTGCCAATTTTTAATAATATTCCTTTTGAAAATTGCTTTACCAATGAATTTGGAATTGGGATATCCATTTCAGCATCAAATAAACCAGTTTGGATGACTGATTTGGCTACGAAATCTGCGCGCTCATTGCCAACGAAACCAACATGGGATTTAATCCATCCAATATTAATAATTTTATTTCTCAGTAGTCGTAAGGTTGTGTAAATTTTAAAAAGAATTTCATCCGTAGGGAAAAGATTTTGAAGTGCTTGCACAGAAGACAAACTGTCTGTGTAAATATGGAAAACACTGAAAGTGGAGTTCTTACACCACTCAATTGCAGGATCTAAAGCTGTAAGTTCAGCCTGGTAAACGGAATTAAAAATTTTTAGTCTGATTTTCTTCTCAAAAATAATATTTTCTTTTAAAAATACCACAAAAGCTGCTCCAACACCCGTTGACATTTTGGAACCATCTGTATATAAAACTGAGTGGTTGTACAAGGGGACTCTCTCTGTAATAGCACGTACGAAATTGATGTGATGATCATAATAAAAGTAGGGATAGTTAAAAGTATGGACTTTTTTCATTAATAGATCTGTTGAAACATAAATATCGTCTATTCAATCTGAACCATCATTTTTCAAAACATTATAACATAAAGCCAGTTCTTTTAATTCAATTTCGATTGGAGGAACTCCCGAAAGAACACAAAGTGCCAGTGTTGATATTGTTCGATAAGCACGAATGATAGTTAAAAGACATAGCCTTTGGCATGAAGACAAACGCCTAATTCCAGGGCTCCGTAAATCGTTAAACCAAACTTCATAACCGTAAGTAATCTGTTTCTTTAGCACTGAATTTACCAAATTTTTAGAAATTCAATCGGTAATCCTGTATCTCGAATTCTTGTTTTCTGGAAATTACAACAAAAATCTTTTATTTTATCACGGATCATATCGAGATGATCCAACCAATGGAATCTGCTGTCAAGGTAAAATCCTAAGTACAATAAATTATCCTTAACAGAGATACTCCTACCTTGAAGTTTAAAAATAGGTCGGCGCTTACTTGACGTATATTTTCCGAAAAGCATTGAAGTAGATTTTTCAACACTAATAGACAGATGTAAATCACTACAGACTGAACCGAAGTGGGAAATACTAGAATTGACGGTATTCTCAAGTGCAGGTCCTGAATCACTGCCTTCAACAATAACAGTGTCATCAGCATAAGAAATAATTTTTTGACTGTGTCGCCTATAACTTTTAATAATTTTATAAGCAACTATTGTCCAAAGAAAGGGGCCTAAACATGAACCCTGAGGGAAGCCCCGAAAGACTCTGAACCATCTTATGCCTCTAACGAACTTGAATCCAATGAGGCGGTGGCTGATATAATTCTTTAAAGTCGTTTTTAAATACTCATAAATTGGAAGGTCATCAATTAATTCAGCCAAAATAAACCAATCCATCACATCAAAGGCACGAACTATGTCAAACGAGATAAGCGAGCAATATTTAAATTCTGTTAATGTATCGTTAATTAATTTTTTTAGAGCTGCAAGAGCTGAAACTGTACTGCGTGATTCTCTAAAACCATGCTGTCCCTCATCCAAATATGACATTGATTCCAACATAGTAACGGTACGGATCTTAACTATTCTTTCAAACACCTTTGCAATGGTAGGAAGAAGGGTTATTGGTCTGTAAGACTTAGGTAACTCGGGATCACGATTACATTTGCGAAAAAATATTACAATACCTTTCTTCCAGCATTTCGGGAAGTGACCAAATTTCAAGCAGGTATTGAATAAAGATATCATAAAATTTGTGAAATTTTTACAAAGGTTCTTGATAATCAGCGAACTATCTCATCGTAACCAGGAGCCTTACTATTTCCCTGCCGACTAATAGCAAAAAATAATTCTCTTTTTGTAATTGGAATCAGAATCTTGAAATTAAAATCACCGGTATATTCAAAGGTATTCAAAAGAGGATTATTTACCCCAAAATGACTTGGCAGACCGATTATGTTTTTAAATGCGAATCGAGGTTTAATTAATCCTAGATTTTCATCCGTGAACTAGATGAGGGGATTGTTTATGCTGCCGCTTCCTGGTTTATATGTAATTGTTTCACAGCCGATACTCAGGTCATAGTTGATTCTGTTCTTTTATCTAGATCTCATTATCAAGCCTCCTTGTAAAGTTCAGAAAGTTTGCTGAGAATCTGATGAAGCAAGCAAAGGGGGTGCGAAGAGAAAACTGCGCCCGGGGCAAAGTTTCAATTTGGCGCCCCCCCCCCCCCAAACTTTTTCTTGGGACAGGCCAAAAATGACATCGGTAGTATAAGCTTGACGCCCCCCAAATTTCTGTGTCCGAGCGACCGCTCCCTTTCGCCCCCTCCTTCATCACTATAAGCAAGTATATTCAGCCTTTTATAATCTCCAACGACAATTCAAACTTTACAATAATCGAAGGAAGAGTCCTGATTCTATACACACCAAGGTTTGTTTGACGAATCTCAAAATATTGTGCTAAACTGTTGATACAAAATGTCATCCACGATAGAATTTCAAACTGCTAAATCTCGACATTTTACGAAAAATAAAAATACGCCGGAATCTTTGTATTAAGGCCAAACACTCCATGGTAATTTTTTTTTTTTTGGATTTTTATTTTTTTGCTCATAATTTTAAATTTTAAATCTTTAAGCTTCGGCTTTTGAAGTAAGATTGTGGATGAAACTGGCTGAGACCTTTGTATAATCAATACACAAGTACATGATCAGTCACATCTAAGTCACAACACAATTACAAATGCTACTGCATGCCGAAAATCGGATATATTTGAACTGAGAATGGTTTTGGAATCTGGGGGTCGTGATTGGTAAAAACATACCGAAATTTGGCGGAATTCGTTCCTCCAAGAGGCTGTAATAGGTATATCTTACTCTATGTAATGGAAGGTACCTAAAAACATTTCATATGGAATATGACAATTATTCTGCATACTCTCTTAAAAAGTCAGCCACAAAATAGCTCAAGTTGAGCTGAAATCCATTCATCTCAATGTTGAAAGGCAGCTTCTCAAAAAAGAGTTGAAATAACTCGAGTTTTAACCAATTTAAATGAAGTTGAGCTATTTAAATAACCAATTTAGATCAAGAAGATTTAATCGTTTGAAAAACAACTCTTTTATGATCGAAAAAATTACAGCTCTCTCATGAGAAGCCAAATCAGCTCTTTCGATTTCAGAGTGTACCTATGATGCAGTTTTGAAAATTATTAAAAATTAAAAATTCTCGTGTTTAAATGACATAACAACAGCCCAAATTCATTTATGGGTCACTATTTACCCATTTAAAAAGCTTAGAGGAAATTCAGTTTAAACATTTTAACGAATTTCAGATAATAGCTCTTCCGATCTATGACGTCATTTGAACAAATGGATACTAGATTCCAGAAACATTACATTATCCATTAAAGTCATTCATAACAGTTTTGTGAATAGTATGAAGAAGATTATATGTGTTAAAAAGAGGTAGATAGGGGGAAAGATATGTTTGTTATATGTTCAAAGGTGGTAACAATGACAAAAGTGTTTACTTTACTTGTCGATGGAGCCTTGCATCCAGTACACCAGCGGAAACCAGGACATCGCATCCAGAAACGCTTCGTGAGGCCTGTCAAAATTGAAAACAGCATTAGAATCTTTTATTTCCATAAAAAGTAAACAAAGCTTTTTCGTAGAGAATATTTCGACGCCCTCTATGGAACGTGAGAGAGCGCCTTATAGCATTGGGCTGTTGTTATTTATTTCTAAATCGTCTTAATCAAAGATATAATGCGCAATCGAACTATCTTGCGAATTTTTTTTATAAAATAATCTCGAATTAGCGTTGTCCTAATGCAAAAAAAAAAAAAAAAAAAAAAAAAAAAAAAAAAAAAAAAAGGGCCGAAATCCACTTTAAAAATTTACTAAAAATTCAAAATTCGTAGAGAAGAAACCTGATTTATATCGAGCTAAAAAATTGAAAAAACATTCCGTTTCTGGCTGAAAAAAAAATCTAAAAGTTTTAGCTTTTGTGAAAAATAAATAAAATTGCTGATTGATTCCGATAAATTTGATTGCAAAGGGGACGAAATTTACTTTATCGGGCTAAAAGATTGAAACCGAATTCTTTTTATTAATATAGTAAATAAAGCCTTCGTGCAAAAATGTTAAAAGATAGAAAACTAACGATTAAAAATGCACAAATAAGATATGAAAAGGGAGCAAACAGCTGTTTCGAATCTACTATCGAGATTCTTCTTCAGTGCAAAAAGTCAGCGAGCTAGACAAAGCAAAACTGAGCTAAGAGACAGAGAGACGAAGGCTTAAATACCCGCTAGGAGAACGATCCCGCCTAAAGGAAAGCAACCAATGAGAAGAAAGCAGCCTAAATAACGATATGGACAAGTAGCTTCCGTAGTGTTTGTTCTCCGGTAGATGTCGCTACTTGTCCATCCCGTTATTCAGGCTGCTTTCTTCTCATTGGTTGCTTTCCTTTAGGCGGGATCGTTCCCGTAGCGGGTATTTAAGCCTTCGTCTCTCTGTTTCTTTGCTCAATTTTGCTTTGTCTAGCTCGCTGAGTTTTTGCACTGAAGAAGAATCTCGATAGTAGATTCGAAACAGCTGTTTGCTCCCTTTTCATATCTTATTTGTGCATTTTTAATCGTTGGTTTTCTATCTTTTAACATCTTTTTATTAACTTGGAAAAATTATCGCGAAACGCAGAAAAAAAATTAAAAATTGTATGAAAACTTAAATTAAAAAGCAATTAAAATTATAAACTGGTTACTAGATGTATGACTTCAGGCATACATCTTTCTGATAAATCTTGTAACTCTATATAACGACCTCTTCAGAACATAGCATACACATTCAAATAAGCCTTTATTATTATAGGTTTTTTTTATTCATGAGTTTAAAAAGAATGGAGACGTTGCGAAATCTCCAAATAGAGCTCGAATAAGGATATAAAATGCTGAAAACCACTTCCGGATAACCGCAAAAAATTCCAAAACTTGCTGAGAAGAAATTCGATTATATTGGAATTATATTTATATATTATTTTATATTCAATATTTAATCATAAAATAACGATACCTTAATTCCGTTTAATATAGAACAATAGATGCTACGTATTTACATAATTACGAACGCACCTAAAAACGAAAAATTCAAAAAATTTTCGAGAAAAATAAAAAAAAATCGCTGGCGGATTGCGAATAAACTTTATTGAAAATAGGACAAAAGCTTACTATATCGGAGCTAAAAGTTTGAAACAGGATTTCATGTATAACTTTGGAAAATTATAGCGAAAAAAAAAAAAAAAATGTTACAAATCGTATGAAAATTTAACTAAAGAAGTAATTAAAATTGAAAACTGATTTTGAGATGCATAACTTCAGACATGTTTCTGATAAATCTTGTCAGATAACGATCTCATCAGAGCACAGCACACACAGAGAGATAAGTATCTATGTTTATTATTATAGATTTATTGTTCATGATATCTGATTAATTTATAACACGATTAATAAATTATAACAGATGTAAATTTTCCAAGTGGGTGAAAAAATTCCGGGCCAATATTCGAACCAGGGATGTAAATTTATTTCTGTTATAATTGATTGAACTTTTGTTATAATTGATGTAATCGAATGATCGTGTTATAAATTGGTCTGATATAATTTCGTGTGCAGAATGTTTTCTGCAGTTTCCATATATTGACCTTCGATTGACCTGTTGAGCTGATACAGAGTATCAGACCAGATTATGTGATCATTGAAGTTAATTGGGTGAAATAATCCTCCAGATTAAAATGATATAACATATCACATATGTCGAATCCTTTAATTCACCTTATTTATAGATAAAACCAAAATAAAATACTCAGATTACTAAAGGTGTTTTTTATTAACAAAATCTAGTACTTTCGAGCATGTCATGCTCATCATCAGGGTTAAAACAACAAAAGAGTAGAAGTCGAAGGCTGAGTTCTTTTATACGAAGTGGACTGATCCAAAGACAACGTAAAAAGGGGGGGGGGAGAAATCGGAATGTTCCAAATTCGATAGAAAGGGGGGGTTCAAGTGATTTTGAGCAGATTGTACCATATTCTTGGAATATCGTGCGACAAAGTATCGTTACAAGTATTGTTAGCTCGACATAAAATTTCAATTGATTCCATGATTTTAATCTTCTGATAATATGATATTTTCTTTAGTAATTTAGCTTTTTTGAAATCTATTATAACTTCTTGTTCCTGGTATTTATTTTATTTTAATCCTCCAGTTTTTGTGTCCGGGATGGCTCAGTTGGAAGAGCATTGGCGGCTTCATCCAGTACATCCCTGGTTCGAATCCTGGATCGGACTTTTTTCACCCACTTCGGAAAATTTACATCTGTTACTGTTACACGAGTTTATAAAAAAGGAGACATTGTGACAATTTACTTTCTTTCCAGGAGCAGTATGATGGGCCTGAGCGTCTGCGGCAGGTGGAAGTGTGCCCGCAGCGGCACCACGAAGTTGTAGATGCCGTTGGAGGCGAAGTCCGCCGCCAGGATGATGCAGCGCGAAGGCCAGTTGTACTCGCGGGCGTTGCGGAAAGAACAGTGGACACACACCTGCGTGCACAAAAGAGAACAACAATGTCAATCTGTTCATAAAACGAAACATACAAAAAAATGCTTTAAAAAAAATACTAATCGACTTCAAAAAAAGAATCAAGCTTGGCGACAGCTTGGCGATAACGCATATGAATGCATATTTTTAAAATACTTATGATTTGGAAACGGTTGCAACAATAAAAGATGATTTGCGACAAATCATTATTTATTGTACACACACATCTGACTTGTGTGCTTGACATGAAAGCCTACGATTACCTGAAAAATGAACGCTTCTAATTGATTGACTGCTTCAAAAAGAATTTGAATGTTTTTATTTTTAAAAAGTTCTAATCGCAAGAATTTGATGAAATTGAAATGGGACCGTGTGGACATCTTACATTTTCAAACAAAAAAAGAATTATCAAAATCGGTTCATATTTATGGAAGTTATGAGTGAACAAGAAATACATACAGGTCGAAATCATAACCTTCTCCTTGAAGTCGGTTAACAACTCTATCCATAATGCAAGTCAATGCTGGAACTGCGATGAGAATTCAGGCTCATAATAATTCTGTCTACTACTTGATAAACCGTCGACCAAAAAACTATCGCCAAACTATAAGATTCAATGCCAATAACGCACGATCGCAAATGTCATATTCGCTTGACATTAAACATGATGCACGTGTTTGTTACGTCATCAAGTGAGTTTTAATTGGACTTTAATTTGTATTTTTATTAATGTTTTACTGATTTTTTTTTTGTACTTTCGTTATTTAAAATAAAAATCATGTCATTATGTATTATTTGGCTATTAGTTTTGTGATTTATATAATTTGATGAAATTGGTCGACGGGATAATCAAGTAACACTAAATTCTGTTGATAGTCCACGATTGCCAACTTGGGCTCCCTTTTTAACTCAGGAATTCCGCATTTATATGGAGAAATTTGAAAGAATTTTTTCTTTAAATAATCATGAAGCGCTTGTCATTATATAAAGCAAAAATTACTATTCGAAATTTCTGGTAGAAATCTAGAATTTTTTTCATAAAAAAGGAGACTAAGCTGGCAATCCAGGAGTGGTCTATGAGTGATGGAACTAAACAAATATTCCAGTAAAGTGCCGTCATAAAAGTCAATCCTGTAATGTATCATCATATTCATTTCAGGAAAGATTCACAATGTCGAGTATTTTGGGGAAGCAACTCTGAAAAATGGTATATACTGCCGAAATAGTATGCACATATCCACCATCTTTATAAACTCTGTATTAAAAGAACCCATACTTTCGTTGTAATTAGCATCTTATCTGCTTATTAGCGTCCCATTTTATTTTATTTTTATAATGAGAAGGCTGGACTTATAGGACACGTTCGATGTACTACGGACGTTCTAGAAGAAATATTATAATACAGGATTATCATTGCTGTTCCGGAACTATCCTGTAGAATGCAGAACGCTTGGAACAATTGATAAAAATAGGTAAGGCAGAGAGAAAGGGAGGAGACATTAAAAAAAGTAACTGTATACCTGTGCGAGCTGTAGACAGCAGAGTGGTTTTTTCTTCTTGAGCAAGTAGCAGAGAGTGGGACTCACGCCCACGTATGGAGTGACAGGAGGAAAGCCTTTTACGATCCTGGAATGGAAATTAAGATGTACAGGGTGATTCAGAACTGTTGGCTTTAAAAAGGTTAAATGCAATAGTTTCAGATGCTTTAAGTTCGCAACTTTTATCAATCTCATAGTTTTTCCAGTTTCACTTGCATTTAAATATCTGTACTTTCCGGCTCAAGAAATCAAAGAAATGTAAAAGTACAATCTGACGTCATTGCAAGAATTTCAATTGAGTATATAAAGATATTCTAAACTGTTTGACTTCATTATATGATCGATGTTCGGCCAATCATAAAAATTGTTTTCAGAGATTCTTCACAGTCCCGTTTTTCCCCACTAGCGGAAATTATGCAAATGTAATATAAGATTTTCTTTGCTTTTTAAGACGTTGGCCGAGGATCGAAGGTCGGGATATGTTTTTCTAAGAGCTGGTTTCTTACGCATTCATTTAGTAGTGCTGGTATGCTTACCGTGCGTATAGATGCAGTCAGCACAGTTAAGATTAGTTAGTTTTCATCATGTTTAATTATTTTAGCATCAATGTTAGTTTAAATGTTTTTTGTGTTGTGTGGGGATTGTTATGTTAAAGTAATATTAATAAAAATATGTCTCCAAGAACTTTTGTTATCTCTAAGACTTCCATTTCACAACTCTGCTAATTTACACTTATGTTTAAGTTTATGAAAGGAGGGGGTCATCAAGAACGATTGTTAAATAATTTTTTTATACTGTAAATTATTATTTTTAAGAGAGATCATGAACTTAAAATGAAGCAATAAGAACGGAAGGTGGGATATCAAACGCAAAACATTGTTTAAGACATGGATGATAGCAATAATAATGTTAGGTGATCGAAATGATCTGATTTTTCTTATTGGGTATACAGAAGACAATAAAAATAAGACCAGGATTTTGACAGACTTTGGGTCAGTGATGATATTTTACCCTAGGTGTTAGAAATTGCGGTTTTGTGAAGAAATATATGCCATCTCGACGGAACATGGACTGTAAAACTTGGACAAACATGTTTAGGGTATCAGTAAAAACTCCAGCTACTGAAACGATTCATGTCACTTTCTCCATGTTGAAAGTGAAAGACAACATCTGTTTCAAGTATTTATGAGAGCCATTTTAGGTTTTTTACGTTCAACTTAATCTTTCTAATGGTAATGGCCGTTTGAGCTTCAACTGTAGACGAAACGACCCTTTAAACATGCACATTATAACGCATTCGTAGTGTAAGTTTGGACAACAAACATTGGTTTCAATGTGGTAACACAAAATATGCATTTTATTCTTTTCCAGTAGGTGAAGAACATTAGCAAAATGAGAGAAGTATATGTGCAGAAACGAAATGAATCTGTTGTTATTCACTCGTCCGTTAAATATTGAGCTTAAACAGACAGAATTCTTTTCCAAGAAAAATCTTTTACTAAAAGATCTTTGCAAAATACCACATTACACAAATGAATTTAACACTTTCCAATTACGTTAGGACTTATTTAACATCTTGATTATAGATATTTTATAAAATGATGATTTTTCCGATGCTTTTCCCCCAAGCCTTTACGAAGACTAAGTATTTGAAACTGGCGAAATTGTGGCAGTTACGAATACAAAGCAACAGAGTGATTTGATAATGTTTTTACGTAGAAATGTGAAAGTTTTCCTTACTTTACTAGAGATATTTCAGACTTTAAAGAACATTTTAGAACAATGAAATGAGCTTCAGCTTCTCTGATACTCACAAGGAAGGTCCAGGCCCGTAGCCAGGATTTTCTTTCGGGAGGGGCTCAATTTTGGAATTTTTTCTATTATTACAAAAGTAATTTGAATAATATTTAGTAAAACATTTAAAAATATTCTAGGCTTATCCTAATGTGTGATTCTACGTCGGATACTTGTTAACTATGTCAAATATTGTAATTTCATATTTAGTTTTTTTTAAATTTCTGTTGCAATTTTTAACTTTTAAGAGCACTTTCAATTTCCAAACCGATTTGGGAACCGGAGAGTTTTTAGGAAAAATTTTCTGCGAAACTTAAAAAGCACAAACTAACAATATTTGAGATGAGTCTCAAGTAGGGGAAAGGAAGGCACATTTGAACTGGGGGCACCTTTGAACACTAAATATTTTCCTTCAAATAAATTATTTTCTAAAAATGTCTATGGCAATACATTACTATTACTTCAGTGCAATAAGTATACAAAGCTCATCTATTTTGTATGCACAATACTGTCTAAGCAAGATATATATTTTTCTCCCTCTTGAATCTAAACTTAAGAAAATAACATAAGACTTTGTTCAAAATTTTGTATCCCTTAAATTTTGATTTATTGTTCAACACTTAAATAAAGATGTAATCTTTAGTTTATAAAGTTTTGTTTTATTCAAATTCATCAGTCGAATTGAGTAAACCGTTGTAATGTTGAACTTTATGTGATGGGGCACCCTTGAACAAAAAAGCTGGGGCACCATTGAACATCTAAAACTGTGAAGTAAAGAGTTGTTGATGTACGTAAGTGTTAAAATTTTTGGAATTTTTTCTATGTAAAAAGAGGTTAATTAGGAATATCAAAGAACATGAACTTATACTGTTAACAATCCTTCTTTACTGCAAACATGTATTACAATCCCTGGATGTATCAGCGATTGGAAGTTTCAACGCTAAATTGATGATAGCATTCATTTATTAATTGCAAAATCCGGATACACAATAATGATTCATGGTTTAATAGGTTTGTCTAACAAAACCTATACTCTTTCATTTACTCTTTCCCAAACTATGGAATTACTAGTACTTTCGAACTAGATAAAACGGAATTTAAGTAAAGCTTTTTCATTAAAAGTGTTAATGAAGAATTTTAATTTTTCAGAAGCATCAGATATCATATTGGTGTATTACAAGGATATTTTTAAAAAGTTTTCTCAAACAAACATAATTTCAGAGACATTCTGTGTTGTTTCAACAATGATTTTTGACATCAACTTTGATGGATTCAAGTTTGGTTAAATAAGAGAAAAATGATTAGTTTCAATAAAATATAGTTATTAAATTTTATCCATATTACTTTATATTCCTGAAACATATGCAGCGTTTTATGAAAACTCTCAATATTTTCATATTTTACTCATTTGTTCAAAGGTGCTCCTTACTTGTTCAAAAATATCCCTACATGGGACAGGTTTGAACAGAAATATTTCAGCTTTTTAAATCCTCAATTTTTTTTTTTATTTCTTTGGAAAACTTTTAATTTCTGGTTTATATGATGAAGAAATGCACTGTTTTTATTATGTAATACTTAAAACGCAAAAAATATAATTCAAAAAAGAAATATACTGATTTAAAAAAAAAAATGTTCAAATGTGCTCCCCTATCCTATGAAGAGAAAACGTTATAAAATATTGAAATGCAAACAAATAATATGTATTGATTTAAAACGCAGGATTAATGTTAATGTGCAAGAATCTGACATTACGAGTGCGAGGTCTTGAAACTATTGATCCATAAATGAAATAAATTACATGCATTTTTTTTGAAAAAAAATTAATTGCTACAGCCATATGTAATCATAAAAATTATGTTTGTATTTCACATTGTCTCAGTATAATAATTATAAATGACAATCATGGTAAAATAAATTTACTAGCAGTGTTGAATTCAGGCATTTTTCTCTGGGAAAGATTTTGGGGGCTCCGGGGGGGGGGGGAGAATTGCACTTTTTGGTGATTGAAAACACAAAATCACAAATTTTCTGGGATGGGATATCTCATTTCTCCGGGGGAGATGTCCCTCTCCCGGGCGACCCCCTGAATTCAACAGTGTTTATTAGTGCAATAGAAGCAATCATCATAATTTCTTCTTAGCCACGATGCTGATTGACTTATCAAGAGTTTCTGTAATTTCCCAAAGAATGGAAATCATAGATAAACTACTCAGTCTATCATCAACCATAACGTTTCGAGTCAGATTTAATTATTTTCTTTGCCTATTTCAGCACTGACTTTTGTTACTCTGCTTTCAACCAAAATTGTCAGCAAGTGTTTGATTTTATCGTAATGCGTTACATTACAGTACTAAAACTTTTAAAACCTCTGTGTTGGTGTCAACATTAGCAATTTGTTTGCACCCTAATTCATATTCAGCTTTCACTTGCTACATTGACACTTTATCCTGAAAATATTGCATCGGATTCTCTAATTTGCTTGCTTTTTCCAGTGAAGCATATCCTGGAAGATGTAACTGGGAATCTCCTAGAATGTCTTCATTCGAAATAAATCGATAATTTAAATTTCGAATAAGACTTTCTACAGGGGGAAATAATACCGTGATATTGTAATACTTGTCAGTGAATGTAATTTGAGGGTTTGTACCTGTTGCCTGTCTAAATGTCAGTCTTGGGATCTTTATTTCAGTTTGGAAGATGTCTTCCCGAAGTTTTGATGCACAATAAAATCTCACAAAAGATTTCTACTTCATTTTTCTGCATATTTATGTAAAAGAATTAGGCATCTTTAGCATGGGTTACAGTCAATATTATATCACGAGTTTTTTTGAAGAACTCATTATGATTGTCAGACAGAAAACCTTCTGACAAACAGACAAGCTTATGAGAAAATGATTCTTCTCCCTGACTGCCCAAAAAAACTCCAGCTAGAAACTCCAGCTTGAAGAAATCTTCCATGTGTTTTTCAAAATATTTTCTGAGTTAATACAAATGTATTTAAGTAGCTCAACAAAAGTCAATATGTTTTCATGCCTCTCTATAAAATTTGTATTACAAATGCGGAAAAGCTATATTCTTTTGTTTTCTAGGATATATGATGCAATTGCTTCTTGAAGCGCTAAATATGCCTTCAGGTGATTTTTAAAAACTTTTGTCGTTGCTTTAACAAGTCCATGCATGATATTTTCAAATGAAGGGAATCAGCAAGTTGTTGGACAAGGCAAGATTTAACAAATGGCTTTCAGAGAGGACGTATCTAATTCTTAGGTATTCTGAAGAATTCTAGAATGAACCCCACTAACATCACCAAACTTATTGGCTACATTGTCATACGCCTATGCGACACATTACACATTTATACATGCCAAGACTTAGTTCATCACAATGTTGTAAAATTACTTTTCTTGAATTTTTGAGCTATTTATTAGAATAACACGTGAAAAAAATTTCGAATTATTGGGTTTTGGTGAATTTTTTAATAGTTCACAAATCTAGCACAAATGGCAAGCAGTTCTGCACTTGAAATGTCCATAGTTTCAACAGCAATTAAGCTAAAACAGATCGCAATATATATTTTGATAATTAATGCTTCGGTAACTGTATCCCAGAATATTCGATATCATTCTGAGTTTATGGGGTGAAATAAATAGCATTTATAAGGATATTTATAATGTCTCGTTCAATTCATTTGCTCCAGACTTTGTTCAAAACTTAAAAGAACTCTTAAGTCTTTTTTATACTAATTTCTCTAAAGTTAGAGGATCGTCATCGTGGTCAGTGGCTATTTTATTCTGCACAAAATAAGATTGTTTCAAGTATTAGTTCAAGATCTTCTCTAATTTCTTCTTTTCCTGGAGCTCTTTGAAAACTCAGCAATGAAATAATTTTATTTCTATTTTCCTGAAAAAATTTGTTTGAAGTTTGTTTGTTAAAATAATATAAGGTTTGTGATAATCTAATTGTATATGTTTTAAGAAAAACATTTAGCCTTTTTCCAATGACTGAAAAATATAGAAAATAATCTTCCTAATTTTTCGTGATCTTTCTTATGCTGTATGCGTATTATACTTAATTTTTCTTAGTCAAATTAAGGATAAGAAATTACACTTAATCGAATTTTACTGCGCATAAAGACAGTAAAAATTACTTTTTAAAAAGAATTGATATTTTTAGTGGTACATACCGATTAAAAAAACAATATATCAAAATAACCGATATAATGAAGGATTAGCGTAACTGTAATTCAATAAATGGATATTTTTACAGCTAAAAATGCAATTGATTTTAATGTAATGGAAGATAAAAACAAACAAAACTTATTTTTTTATCATACAGATAATTTTGTATTTCCAAAGTTTCGGGAGGGGCTTCAGCCCCCTTAGCCCCCTCCCTAGCTACGTGCCTGGGAAGGTCTCCATACGGGCATACTCAGAAAAATCTGAAAAAATTACAGAATGTTCTTCTCATATAATTATATATGTTTATAAAAAAAATTTCGGCGGAACCTCCTTATAACGTCCGTAAAAAAATAATAAAAATTTCGTTTATTTGGCGATTTATCTCCGGTTGGCGAAAAAACAAAATTTTGAAAAATATGCTTTTACGCTTCGAATACTTTTTAAAGAAAAAACTTTCTACGTTCAATTTATTTAAAAAAGTTTAGTTTAGGTAATTTTAGTTTTGCATTTTTACTTTACTTTAAGTGTAATTTTGTCATATACGTTTATATGTACTTATAACAAAATGAAATTAATATATTTTATCATTTAAAACACAATTTAAATTGATTAAAATTGTTCCAAATTGAAAAATACACTGTTAAAAATCTGCTGCATTTTGTTGCAACGCACTCCCTTGCTTGTATAGAAAACGGTTACTTGGCCGTGAAATGGAGCTTTCTTATTGGTTGGAATAGAGATTTTATATTCAAGCGGTGGAGTGCGTTGCAGCAGATTTTTAACAGTGTTCCACAAGCTACAACCCCGCTAAAAATCTGTACCATTTTCTGCAGCGTCACTCCACCGCTTTTATAGAAAACGATCAATTCACCGTGTTGTGGAGCATTCTCATTGGTCAGAAGAGAGATATTCTATAAAAGTAGTGGAGTGACGTTGCAGTAAATGCTGCAGATTTTTAACAGTGAAGTCAATTAAAATCAATTTTCAGATTCGTTAAAATCGTCTGCTTTTGGCGAGGAAATGCACTGCTCGCCAAATCCCGCGTACGCTTTCAGCTTTTCACGCCAATTATTCCAAACTATTTTTTTTTTTTTACATATCTAATAATGTAATTCCGCCGCTAATTTTCACTGATCCTTTATTACCTACATGAGTAGTTTAATTCGTATTTTTTTTCCAAAAAATTCTGAGTAATGCCCCCAATGGAGACCTTCCTTGTAAGTGAAAAAATTCCGATACTGATGGTTCAATTCTGTTTTACGGAAGGCAAATCCTTGTATTGACAAGTTTTACAATGATTATTTTAAATATAATGGAGCCATTAAATACCACAACGAAGAGCGTAAATCAATCTCCTAAAAGTCCATTGATAGCTTATTAATGACATTTGAGAACTTCGTGGAAAAAAGAATAAAAGTCAATCCAACGCGTGAAACTTTTGGGTTTAATTGTGTTTGATTGTATCTTTCAACAAACATTTTCGACTATTCGCAATCATTTTGTATTTCCCCCCCCCCCTTTTTTTTAAGCAGCTTATCCACTTGTGTTGCTTTCAGGCAAGGTCAAAATAAATCCACAAGTTTAATTTATTTAACCTGCCAACGGTATTTTTCATTCAGAAAATTTGGCTTATTTAAGGGAGAAAAATTTAAAATCAAATAAAGCAAAAATATCTTTTAGGATTTGTGACGGTAAATGCCATTTAGTTAAAAATTTACAAAACGCAATCTCAGAGTTTTGGCGGTTAATAGGAATTTACAGCATAGCTCCGACAATTCAGCTTGATGGGAGTACCATTGCTAGTTAACCCTTTATCTACCGAATTTTACATTCTAAAGCATTTTACGTCAATTGTTTAAATTAAATTTAAAGATTTACATAACCATTTAATAAATTTTTGAAGGATTTTAAATCTATTAGTAGTCCATTAGAAGGTAATTAAATTTGAATTTAGGGGGGTTTTGTGCAATATTTGAAACCCCACTCAAATCTTTTATTTTAAATTGTTTTCTTAGTATTTTGTTGAATTATAAAATTACAAACAGGATGTTTTTACATTTTATTATATAGGATGTTCTTACAATACAATCATAGAAATATTTCAGCGTTGAAAAATCTCCATACCCCTCCCTAAGCGATAAGAAAGCTGAAAAAGATGCAAAGGCAAAAGAAATCATCCTTTAAAAAAAATTTTTTGTTTTGTGTAAGCAATAACGCTTTTGTAAAAAGATAAAGTAATGTATCTGTAGCTCATTCTAAAGAGTATTACAACTAACTGTCATATTAAAAGAATTTTATAATAAGTAATTTTAATGGTACTTATAAGTATCGTCGGTAGGATAGAGGGTTAAAAAACCCCCACACAACTCACTCGCAGTTTTCAGCCGGTGTGACCCACTGTATGTCTAAGTATTTCTCCTCGTCCTCTTCCTTCCGATGCTCCTCCTGCACCTTGGCCTCTCTGTCCTCTTTTTCGGAGGAGGAGGAGGAGTTCTGCTCCTCCTCCTCTTCCTCTTCTTCAGACGATTCGTCCTGTCCGAACATGGCGGGCACGGGCGCGATGCTGGGGCGCCGTCCCCTCACCAGGGCGGCCGAGTCGCCCGGTGGACCCTCCCCCGGTTTTGGCACGTCCAGGTGTCTTCTGCCGAACTTCTTCATGAGGTTGTATTTGAGGCGGCTCCGCATTGGAGTCAACTCGTATTCTGAAATTGAAGAAAGGTAGAGCAGTTTTAAAAATACAAGGTAAAACCCATCAAAGTTGACCTATGCACTTTTTATATCTGTATTCACCCTTTTTTTTTTTTTTTTTTTTTTTTAATGGTATTTTAATTTGATCATTTGGACTCAAACCTTAAAGTCCCGAAGCTATTAGCTGAAACAGATACTAAACTATTTACATTCTTTTAAGTGTAAATGAAACTTTGCAAATGAAACCAAAATTCAGCGGGTTTTAAACAGACTATGTTCGTGGCACAGCAAATATTTAATTTTCAAGCTTTTTTCCCTTTTAATGCAAAAATGGCAACATTAAGATACAGTAGTATTTTTTTTTCCTTTTCCCCTTTGCTTTTAATGGAAATGGAGTGATTCTGTTGCCACAATTAGAAAAACGATATTAAAAACTACATAATAATAATAATAATAATAATAAATAAATAAATAAGATACAGTTTTCAAACAAAATGCATTTAAAAGTATATTTTCTTTTAAACGCCAATGTAAGAATTGAAAATGTACGATGTTTAGATGTTTAAAAATTTGCAGTAGCGTAAATTTCAAAACTGAAAATTCATTTCAAATTTCGAAATGTTGCCATTCGCGAAATGACGTATGCGTTACGCACAGATATGTTTGGCCTTTATACTATAGATAGATAGATTGAACTGGCATTCGCTAATTCTTTTTAACCCTTAACTACTGTGACAAAAATTGTCGCATAACTACTGTGACAAAAATTGGCGCATAATTACTGGACAAAAATGGTCGCATAACTGTGTGACAAAAATTGGCGCACAACTACTGTGAGCAGTCTGTCAGACTGCTTAATCTGAAGATAAATAAAATGTTACATAAACTCTCAGAATACTATTTATGTATTAAACTTTATATGCAGGACTATTATAAATAAAATTCAGCTATTTAAAAGTCTCTGGAGATAGTAATAAGGCTCCAACGAAACAAAATTTGACCAGTACCTGTAGTTAAACTAAAGATTCAGAGTTAAACACCGAAATTAAAAAAAAAACTCAGCGGTCTGTGAGACCGTTAAGGATTAAATCCATTCTTAATAGAGCTTTGATTTTTTTACCATAATGACTCAATATGTATATGCAGGATGTCTCTTTAAAACTTGAGCATACTTTACAAATTAAAGAAAAAGTTGTATATTAAATAACGTCCCCTATTTATTTAGTGTTTCCACCTTAAAGTAATGATGCAAAGTTGTGCGACACAGTGATCTTTGAAGATATTTTGGAAAGAGCGTTTTTGTAGAATCACCATAAGTGGTAAAAATTAGCGTTGAAGAAATATCCTGACTACGATGATATTCACCCTAGTCCTTTATGCTGAGTTCGTTGGAACGTTGTTTAAAGGTGAAATTGTCACATGGCTAAAAGACCGATTAATTTAACCTCTTCAGTCCCTGAGTACCCAAATGGGTACATCAGTTTTGTCCCATTTTCTTAATGATACTCAAATATAAATGAAATTTCGATATAAGAATAATATGTTTCGAATTCTAAGATACGAGCTAATGAAAATACAAAAAATTTCGCTCTGAAGTCAAACGAGAGAAGAAATAATTCAGTAATAATTAAAAGTGCTGTAATAATCGCCAGTAGCGAAGAGGTTAAGACTGACTTGAAAAAAAAAAAAAAAAAAAATTGGCAAATGAACTCGAAGATTAGCTGTTTACATCTGGTGTTTTCACACAAAATTACAAAAGGCATATGACATCAAAAAATTGGAAAAACTTTTGGAAGCTTGTAATGCATGCAATTATATTCGATTCAATTTTTCCATGAACCTATCAATTTACAGTACTTCTCTTTATAAGAGTAGTGACAGCGTTTACAAGAGCATGCTCGTATAAAAAGCTTTTGTCCTAAATATGTCACCCCATATTATAGAACTTGCTGATATTCGCCTGAATATGCTAAATTGCTTTCCTTTCCTCTTGTTTGCCATGTGACGAAAACAAGATTCCTTTTCTTCGACTAACTGTCGAATTATTATGTGATCAAGATATGTCTCTTTCGATAACTACGATTCAGACAGACAAATGTGACAAGTAAAAAAAAAATATTAATTTTGTGATTATGACAGACTCGTCAAGTTTTTAGTCAAAAATATTTCCGCCCAAATTCATTACCGTATATTACTATATAATAAAGTCTTTAGTTAACTACATTCGGTGGACTGTAATCTGAAAAAGACAGGCTGCCACGATGCGTTACACGTGTCTCTTCTTTCAGACGACCTGAGTCACTTGATGCTTAAATCTACCAAAGGAAGTGCAAAAAAAGAGAATAACATTGTTAGGAATTGATAAATTAATATTTCATTTTATTCACAACTTTTGAAAATTTGCTACTGTAATATTAATTTTATTTATCAAACGTGACCCGTTGCTATGGCAGCGAAGCTGTTTTTTATTTATTTTTCTTTTACATTTTACGAGATGAAGTAAAAGTTTAGGGATAAAAAGTTGGCATCAATTTTGATGGAAGGAAAAGAAATTTTTTGAGAGAATGTTTATGTTTTTTGCTTCTTGTGTGTGTCTTAAGTATTTTTGAAGAATCCTGTTATTTTCTGCAAAGGTATGATAAGAATTTTCGAGATAGGCACACACACACACACATCTATACTAATAAAAGAACAAAACGCTCTGTCTGTGTGTCTGTGTGTGTGTCTGCGATGGCTAGCAAAATCTACAGCATGTACGAAGTTCAATATTTTTTTGAGAGTAGCCCTAAATCTCTCCTGATGCACCTGAGCTTCAGAATTTCGAAATTCCAATTATTAACTGAGTAATTAATTAAAATCGAGAGGTCACTCTCATAAAAAAAATCATCTTTTTCCAATTTATTTCTCTTCCGTTTGTTTACGGTTGGTTGGTTGTGTAAAAATTTTCGCAGAAATAATAAGAAAGCTGAGACAGAATTAAAGAAACCCATAGAGGTATGAGGTAAGTGGAGGTGAAGTAAGCCTCAAAAAAGTTTTGCAATATGAAACCATTTATCGCTCAAATTTTAATGTGCCAAACAAAAGGACGTAGAAGGGATTTTGTATTATAAGACGAATTGAAAGAAATGAATTACAATTGAAACATATTTTAAGAGGAAAAAACAAATTTTTAAAATGGTCTTTGTTCTATTATTATTTATTAAAATAAATGTTCGCTTTTAAAATGAAGGAAATTGGAAAATTAGCAATAATTAAATATCAAATTAATTCTTTTAAAATCATGTATGAAAACTGAAGTAATAAATATTAATCTAAAATATAGATTTCTGACTGCAGACGATTTTAATGTATTAACAAAAGAATGTTATATTTTCAAGCAAAACGTTAAAATAATTTTCTATATTGATATTTAAAACACATGATAAAATAATTAATGCATTTTTACCGGTGATGCGATATTAGTTCTTTTTAAGAAACAAAAGCAAAAAAAAAAAAAAAAAAAAAAAAAAAAAAAAAAAAAAAAAAAACGGGTTTAAACTTGTTTTAATTGATAGGCGTGTCAAAGCACATACTTTTGTTGGTACTTAATTGGACTTAAAGTAGGGTTACATTTTTAGCATCACCTCCAGAGATAATACTTCCACTCTATTAATTTCTTTTTACTCTATGAAAGAAACCAATTTGAGATTTTTACATTTCAAAAGTGACTGTTTTTTTCCCAAAGACCTTTAAAATTTAGACTGGCAAAATGTCAGTTTAACTTTGGATTTTTGAACACAGCTGTTACGTCAGATCGTTGATACTTCGTACATTAGAATGTATGTGTGGTTAGCTATAATGAAGTAAATATATGTATATGTATATATGAGGCTTTTTTAGCAGTTTTTTTAAATTATTGATTAAATTTGGATGCATTTTATTTAAGTTAAAATTTTATTAAGACTTTAATTTGTTTTTAAAACAAAAATGAAATGGCTGTTTGACGTACAATTGTTCGAATCAGCAGACGATTCATACACAGTAATAAATTATCAAACAGCAAAATAAATTATATATCAAAAATAGTCACTAAAAATAGTAGCAAAACATAATGTTTAGGCGTATTAACACATAACCCGATCCCAACCAGAAAAAAAAAAAAAAAAACAGACTGTACTCCGATCCAAGCAAGACAAAAATTCCATGAGCATAAACCCGACCCGAACCTAAAAATTCCATTTGAAAAAAAAATTATGGATTTGATATCTGATCCGAATTAAATGAAGCATACCCCAATCCGATTAAGGAAAAATAATGTTCGTGTATATGCAACCCGACCCGAACCTAAAAATTTTCTTTGAAAAAACCCGAAAAATGATCAGAACGAAACCCGAAATCGATAAAAATATTCCAAAGAACTATAACCCGATAAGAGTAAGGCAAAATAATTTCCGTGAACATAAACCTGATTCGAACCTAAAAAATTACATTTGAAAAAAAAAAACCTGAAATTTTATGCAAACTGCATCTGAATCCGATAAAAATATTCGAAAGAACCATAACCGGATTCGAATAAGAGAAAATAATTTCCGTGGACATGAACCCGATCCGAACCTAAAATTCCATTTGAAAAAAAAATACCTGAAATTAGAATTGAACCAAATATGAACTTGACAAAAATATTCCACAGAATCATACCCGGATCTGAACAAGACAAAAAATTTCCATGAACATGAACTCAATCCGAACCTAAAAAACTGAACTAAATCTGAATCTGACAAAAATATTCCAGAGAAGCATATCCTTATTCAAACAATGCAGAATAATTTCCGTTGATGCGCAACTAGGGATTACAATCCCGAGACTAATTTCCGACCCCGGGATTTCGGGATTGTTTAGATTCAATCCCGGGATCCCGGGATAATCCCGGGTTTACAAAAATTAAAATTTCTCCAATATTGCCAATTCCCACAATAGCTAAATTTCACAATATAGTAAAAAAATAATTAAAGCAAAAATACAGCCTAACTTAAGAAATTATACCAAGTTCAAAATTTATTATTTAATAATAATAAAGTATAATTTAAATTGCAAGAACTGGAAATTAAAACAAATATGATGTTGATGTTCGACAATGTAACAAAAACAACAAAAAAGTATATATTTTCTATAATTACTATTCTGTAAGTCTATCCTCCATGTAATTTTTTTCATTTGGTGTTGAAAACGTCTTTGAACGAGTAAATATTTACAGTATGGAAAGATAATTAATAAATTAATATTACTAATTAAATTTTGAATTATTCTTATTACCAAATAACTAAAGATTACAAATTTAAGATATCGAAAACACAAGATTTTCCTCTACATAATGCTTTTTTTTTTTTCCTTGAAATAAAAATACTTAACACATACTCACATATAACAATAAAAATTTAAATAAATGTATTATTTAAATTTCTAATTAATGATAGTTGTTAAAATCTGGAAACATTGCATAACATAAAAATTTATTGCATACCATGTTAAAAAGGAACATTAGTTTGAATTGCTCAGTGTCTCTTAACTAATCGGTTTTCCTTTGAAAATATGATCTAAGAAATATCAAAGCATCTAAAGTATCACCTCCAAGTCGACTTCTAATTTTGTTTACAATAAATGCTGCTGCCGAAGCTGCTCGATCTGCTTCGACACTCGTGGGAGGAATTGTCAGCAAATATTGATAAACTAATTTTAAATGATGACTGCGTATTCCTCCATTTTCAAAAAGAGACATCACATTTCTAATTTGTATTGATAAATCCTTTTGTTTTTGTGTTTCAGGTTCGACAGTTCGCCTACTTTTTTCTGTTTCTTGTTGTAATTTTCCCTTAAATGTTTCTTTATACGTTTGACGTTTCGCAGTGGACTCAGTATGCGTTATTTCTATATCTTCAGACTTGCTATTGTCAACGCTGTTATTCACACTTCGAATTATTGCTTTTACTTGCTTCTTAATAAGAGTTTTGTTAGGAATAGAAAACATACTGATAGTTTGCACTCAGGTCATCTCGTTTTGGATTATGCAAATAATTTAAAACACCCGATAATTCCATACGTCGTCCTTCTCTAATGCATAGTTTTAACACGTCTGTCATTTTATAAGCAAATTTTGATTTTTTTTCTCCGACAATTCGTTTAAAAAAATTTTTAAGGCTGCGTCTGTGGCTAACAAATTAGAATCCCTGCAACATATTGCTTCTAGTGTTATTTGTATCGGTTTGAGGACTTCAACAATTTCGTTTATAATTAGAAATTCGGAATCGTCAATTCAGATCTCATGCTCTAAATAGATTAAAGCTTTCTGTATGCAATTTTTGAAGAAATGAAATCGTTCAAGTATAGTTGCCAGCTATTCCATCTAGTCTATCAATCTAAAAGAAGGGAAAGTTTTTCTTTTTTCAGATTTAACATACTTTTGAAGAACTTCATTCCTTGTTGCAGATCGTTTAAAATAAATTACTAACTTTCGAACTTTTTTAATAAGTTCATTGATATATTCATCAGAGTGTGAAAGCCGTTTTCATCTTCAAAAATTAAAATAAACCCCGATTCTAAACTTTCGGAAGATTCAATATCTTCATCTTTATTATCTTCTTCTAGAGCTAAATTCTCACTTCCGCAGCATGATTCAGCTATTGTTTTACTGGAGGAAGTTTCTGGTTCTGTATTTCGTTGATTACAATGTAAATCATCACAAACTGCAAAAAGAATGCCACGAGAGAAGCAAAGCTGTTCATCAGCTTCAATTTCTTTTACGACTTTCAGCATTACATTTTGTCCATCAGTTATTATTTCAACAACGTATTTTTTCATTGAAATAGTATGCTATTTTAGGCGCAGAGTGAGCATTTCGATACACTTTTTTTAAATGAAAGATCTATGTATAGGCACAAGCCCTAAATTAAAGAATTTCTTTAAATTTATATTTCTTGAAGGGACATTAATATTTACAAATCGCTTGTTTGCAGTAGATGTCCATTCGTTTGTATTTCTCTTGTAATTAACATCTTTATTATGAATTTGTAGTTCATTACACGATTTCGAACTGATATTGCAGATTTTGGAAAATCATTATAGCCTTTAGCTATCAGTAAATTTCTTAAATCAATTGAAGAGATGAAAACGTTAAATGAAAAAAACCATCTTTAGCAGTCTTTCTCGATAGAATCAAATCCAGTGATTTCTTATCACTACTAAAATAGTCCTCTATTTTCAACTTTTTATATGTAATAAATTCTGTAATAGTCGTCCACCTTAGTCGATCCCCCTAATGTTTTAAGCACTGTACTACACCTTTTACATTTAGCGCTTTTTTCATCTTTTGGCGTTAAATAGTAGTACCATATTGAAGATGTATCATTGTCTTTCCGATGAGCCACGGAATCCTTTTCATTCGACATCCTTAAAATAAAGTAAGTCTGAATTCACGAAAAGCAAAGAAGTTAGCCCATAATGACTATCATACACACAAATGCGACGCTTATCAGTAAAAGCTAATTCAAAAAATGATCTACGAAGTGAAGATAATTTCGACAAACGCAGTAAAATCGAAATAAACAAATGATTTCGTTTTTCCTGTCTAAAAGCTGTATGTGTAACATCTGTTTGCAAGTCAAAAGATTTCTACTGTAAAAGATTTACTCGCTTAGAAATATATGTAAAAAATATTTGAGGTATATATTCATTTTCAATCATGTATAAACTTCATGAAAATTGATTTTTTTTCCAACCAAAAGCGAAAGTTTATAAATATCTTTTTTTAAATTCAATTGAATATTATTCCACTAAAAATCCAGACAATCCCGTAAATCCCGGGATTTTTTTCTGACAAATCCCGGGATTTTCGGGATTAAAAATGCTCCGGGATCCCGGAATCCCGGGATGCGGGATCCCGGGATTGTAATCCCTATGCGCAACCCAACCTGAACCTAAAAATTCCATTAAAAAACCGAAATCTGAATTGAACGACATCTGAACCCGAAAAAATATTCTAAAGTCCCAAAACCGGACCCGAGCAAGACAAAATAATTTCTCTGGATATGAATCCGATCAGAACCTTAAAAATCAATTTGAAAAAATACCTGAAATCTGAATCGAACCAAATCTGAATCCGACGAAAATATTCCAAATAACTATAACCAGATACGAACAAGACAATATAATTTCCAAGGGCATAAACCCAATTCGAACCAGAAAAGTTGTAAAAAAAATAAATCCCGAAATTTGAACCAAACCTAATCTGAACCTAACAAAAATATTTCAGTGAAGTATAACCTGATTGGAACTAGGTAAAATAATTTCCATGGAAGTACAACCCGAACCGAACTTAAAAATCTCATTTGAAAAAAAAAAAAAAAAAAAAAAAAAAAACCACGAAATCTGAATTGAACCGAATCTAAACTGAACAAAAATATTCGAAACAACCATAACCGTATCCGAAGAAGACAAAGTAATTTCCATGAACATGAATCCAATCCGAACTTAATATTCGGATGTTCTACAAAACATAATGCGCTCCGTAGCGGTGGAAAGTGAAACTAAGTACTTAGCGCGAGATGGTTAAGATATTTCGTTTATAGTTAGTGTTAAATTAGAGCTTGGTTACGGTTAGGTAACAGTTAGGTTGCAATTACGTTACGGTGAGCCTAATGTTATATTTATTTTCCGGTTAGATTACAGTTAGGTCATGGTTAAGTTACAGTTAGGTTAAGGTTAAGTTGCGGTTAGGTTGTGATTAGATTATGGGTAGGTTATGATAAGGTGACGGCCAGGTTACATTTATGGTATATTTAAGTTACAGTTAGGTCACTGTTAAGATACAGCTAGGTTACAGACAAGTAATGATTACAATACAATTAGGTTACGGTTAGGATTTTGTTCACAGAATGAACATTACGCATGTTTGATAAAAAATATGCACTTATTTTTGTAAAATGGCTCTGAAATTGTAATACTATATACTAACCTTTTAGCTAATCATCGAGAATCGATTTCACTCACGGTATAGTCGGATTTAAGAGTGATATAATTAGTTTGAAATTCAAAATATTTCACTTGGGATATCTATGTGAAAAAAGTATTTAGTTAAGTCACTTAACAGTAATTTTAAGAATAACAGTAATTTTAAAGATATCAAAAATTTAATACGAAAATCACGCAATCGTTGGACACATATTCCTTCCTGCGTTTCCCATTGCAATTATTTTGGGTACTTTTGCAGCTAAATATTACTTTTTTTTAACCAATTTTTGACACAGTCAGGGGGCACGTATTTAATATAATGTACACTGTAAAAAATGTTACCCTTTTGCTGTATCATCACTCCCCCGGTTTTATAGAATATCTCTCTTTTGACCTATGAGAATGCTCCATAATAGGCTGAAATAATCATTTTCTATAAAAGTGTTGGAGTGACGATGCAGCAAAAGGGTCAATTTTTTAATAGTGTATTTACACATATTTCGAGTTAAAGATAAAATCATAAAAATTTCAAGTTCATTTAAGATTATTATTACGGACCCGGGCAAGGCCGGGCGGGTCAGCTAGTATATATATATATAGGATCATCTTTTCCGGTTTTAAGTACGATGATCCAAAATTTCCAAGGTAAAATGATTTTATACTTTGTATATATGTAAATACTTTTAATTAAATATTTGTTCATACGTCCCGGTCATACTATTATTCTATGTATAAAATAAATTTATTAAAAAGGAAATCCAAGTACAAAGTATTTTGAATTATAGTGTATTTTGAACCCAATTATTAAGTTTTGATTGCATACGAAACAATCATGACTACAGTGGTCTAACTAGTCGGAGAGCCGACAGCACAAAAACCTAAAGTATCGAGCACAAGAAATAAACCTTCATTTTATGGAAGAGTAGTAATAGGGAAATCTAAGGATCCACGCCTACCGGAAGTGAAGGGGTGCATAAGCCAAAAATTAATACCACTAATGATTTACTTGTTAGTTTAACATTGTGTTTACCATACAATCAAAGGTATGGAATGATTGTACTGTTACGAATTTTGTAAATAGTTAATGTTTGTACTGTAAAATAATGTAAATAATCTTATTAAGCTCCATTTCTTTACTAATATTAGTTTTTGTTACATTGTCTCTGTTATCAAGCAAACTTGTCTATTATTTTCAGTGAATGTCTATGGCAGCTTTGCGAAATATTTGAGATATCGCCAAGTTGGCGACAAACTTGGCGATTGTTGGCGATGGTAACCCTTCCCTATTTATGGTAACCCCCCTTAGGTCTACTGATACATTGTTTGTTGTTCCGTGGTTTTCCAGGTTTTTCTAGAAATTTCTAGCACATGCTACGAGACTATATATAAGGAGAGCGATACGAGCTGTTGTTGTTATTATTTACCAGTCAGTCATTGAGTAAGCTACTAGAGATTGTCCAAGCAAGTTTGCTTGATGTATTGAGTTTTATCTACGTTGTTTTGAATGTGATATAGTGTTGAGACATTGTATAAAGAGTCTCTGCGACCTATATTTGTACTTGTTCGATAGATTTAAACAGTTATTTTGGAATATCTTGTAATATTTGTGAGTTTCGAAGACTCTGTTGTTCTGAAGATCTGTAAATAAATTATTTTCTACTTTTCTAAGAGAAAAGAGTTTGAAGTTGTCTAACCATAAGATCGAAAGAACCCTATATACGCTGCAACATTTGGTGTCAGGAGTCGGGATCTTATGGCGAAAACAAGAACAATGGATGGTCAACTGAAAGAACTGTTAGAAGCTATTAATGGAATAAAGGCAGAATTGACGAAAGGCCAAGAAGAGTTGGCGGAAAAAATGAATAAAGGCCAAGAAGAGTTGGCGGAAAAAATGAATAAAGGCCAAGAAGAGTTGGCGGAAAAGATGAACAAATGCCAAGAAGATGTGACTGAAAAGATTAATAAAGGCCAAGAAGAAATGAAGAAAACTTTAGAAGAAAAGTTCTCGTCGGTAGAGAGAAGAATAGGCTCGGTAGAAGAGAAAATAGAGGAAGTAGAAGAGAAAATTCAGAATGAAGTTAGTAATGTTGAACAGAAAATGGAACGGAAAATGGCGGAAGTAGAAGAGAAAATTCAGAATGAAGTTTGTAAAGTTGAAGAGAAAATCAGTAACGTTGAAGAGAAAATACTAGGTGAAGTAGATGAAAAGCTAAATAAAAAAGTACAAGATCTTGAGAAGAAACTTTCAGCGTCTAGTGGTAATTATGAAGAATTTAGGAATCCGCCTGCTTCTCCCGTGCACATTAAGCTGTCGACATACGATGGAAAGAGTTCCTGGCAAGTTTACAAGACCCAATTCACCATTGTAGCTGAAGCGAACAAATGGAGTGACGAGGTGAAAGCTTGTCAACTGGCAGCATCTTTAAGAGGAGAAGCCGCCGACGTGCTGCAAACATTGCCCGATATGACGCAACTCAATTTTGAGACTTTAAGTTGTGCACTTGAAATGAGATTCGGCGAAAAATTCTTCAAGGATTATACGAGAATACAAATGAAGAGCCGCCATCAAAAATCGAGTGAAACCCTTCAAGAGTTTGCCTCGGAAATTGAACGGCTTGCAAATTTAGCATTCATTGACTGTCCAACAAATGTACGGGAAATGCTGTCACTGCAATATTTTGTAGACGGAATAAAAGATCCAGAAGTGCAGAGAGCGGTACGAATGGCAGATGTACAGGATTTAAAGGCTGCACTACTATATGCCTTAAAGTTGGAAGCAGCTACACAAGCCAGCCGAAGAGATCGTCATTTAGTCCGAGGGGCAACGGTGAACAAAAGCTCAGACACTGAGAACGACGTCTTGAAAGAAATTAGGAAAATAAATCAAGAAATTGAAGCTTTAAAATACGGAAGAACAAGTTCAAGAAGACAGAATCTCACGTGCTGGGGATGCGGTGATACAGGACATCTCCGAAGAAATTGCCCCAAAATCCACGAACGTGAGATAAATTCAAACAGTCAGCAGGGAAACTAAATTTTGGCCATCTCGCGGGGCGGAGGTTGCCAGAGAATGAAAAGCCCCACCTGAAGATCCTCCAGATATCAAAAATGAGCGGCGGTGATAACGAATTATATGTGATAGGCTTTATTAACGGAATTCAGTGCCGTATGATTGTCGATACAGGAGCCAATGTGACAATAATAAGAGAAGATTTGGCTCGAAAATTGAAATGTAAACTCATCTGGACTCCACCATGCGTTACCCTGCAAACTGTGACGGGCGACAAGATAGGCATATATGGAAAGGCCAATTTAACTATCAACTTTGGAGGAACGAAATATTACCATACGGCATATGTGGCTGACATAACAGATCCTTGCTTAATCGGACTAGATTTTCTGAAGAAGTTTGACTTCAGACTTGATTTCAAAAATAACAAAATGATCTCAAAATTTGAAGAAATAAGTCTTTTTGGATTAAATAACGAAATTGAATGTAAACAAATAGTAATAGCCAAAGAAGACATTAATCTAGATGCAAGAACAGAATGTTTGGTTCCTGCTGTAATTAAAAATAAAACTAATTATCGATTTGGCCATATAGATTATCCAGAAGACAATAGTACACAAGCAGGAGTATTGGTGGCTTCTTCTGTGGTAGACCTCTCGAAAAAGACCATTCCAGTCAGAATTGCTAACATCAGTGATAAGACGAGGACTATCAAGAAAGGAGAGGTGATAGCGTCATGTGCTCCTGTGACGTGCATAAGTCAAAATTTCAGTCACTCTGAGAAATCTTCAGATAATTTAGTCAAGGATTTGTTACAAAATACAGACTGAAATCCAAAACAGTTGGAAGCTGCGGAAAATTTAATTAGAGAATTCCAAAGTTTAATTTCCCAAACATCTGAAGACTTTGGACGAACTAAAATGGCACAACACCGATTTGACACGGGAGATCACTCCCCTATTAAACAGCACCCTAGACGATTACCTTTTGCCAAGCAAGAAGAGGTGCAGAATTTAATTAAAGATATGGAAAAAAATGACGTCATCGAACCATCAACAAGTCCATGGGCGTCTCCCATTGTATTAGTAAGAAAGAAGGATGGTTCTACAAGATTTTGTGTAGACTACCGCCGACTGAATGACGTCACCAAAAAGGATAGTTACCCTCTGCCAAGGATTGACGACACTCTTGACACACTTGCGGGCAACACTTGGTTCTCGACTTTAGACTTGAAGAGTGGTTACTGGCAGGTAGAGATCCATCCCGACGACCGCGAGAAGACTGCCTTTACAACGGGACAAGGATTATGGCAGTTCAAGGTAATGCCTTTTGGTCTATGTAACGCACCTGCAACTTTTGAACGCCTTATGGAAACGGTTCTTCGGGGACTGTCATATGAGGCATGTCTTGTTTATTTAGACGATATCATAATCATAGGAAAATCTTTTGATGAACATCTGAACAACCTCAGGCGGGTGCTACAAAAATTAAAGGAAGCTAATTTGAAGTTAAGCCCTTCGAAGTGCAGTTTGTTTCGTAATGAAGTCGCCTACCTTGGACACATCATTTCGGCGGAAGGAGTTAGGACTGATCCGGAGAAGATATCGGCCGTGAAAAATTGGAATCGTCCAGCAGATGTTCACCAGCTTCGAAGTTTTCTAGGATTATGCACCTATTACAGAAAATTCGTCAAAGGCTTCTCGATGATTGCAAGACCACTTCATAAATTAACAGAAGCCAATCAAAAATTTATGTGGACACAGGAATGTGACGCTGCTTTCGAAAAGCTTAAGGAGGCCTTGACATCCACTCCAATTCTGTCGTATCCTCAAATCGATAAACAGTTTATACTTGATACGGATGCAAGGAACGAAAGCATTGGCGCTGTACTGTCCCAGGAAATCGACGGCCAGGAGCGTGTTATCGCCTATTTCAGCAAGTGCTTGTCAAAGGCCGAGCGAAACTACTGCGTAACAAGAAAAGAGCTTCTTGCTGTAGTGAAAGCCATAGACCACTTTCATCACTATTTTTACGGTCGAAAGTTCCTGATCCGAATTGATCATGCTTCTCTAACTTGGCTATTGAATTTTAAGAACCCTGAAGGCCAGGTGGATACAAAAGCTTCAAGAGTACGATATGGAGATACGCCATCGAAAAGGCTCATCACATGGAAATGCAGATGCTCTCTCAAGAAGACCCTGCTCAGAGAATTGTAGATACTGCGACCGGGCTGAAAAGAAATTTAATGTCAAAGGTCCTATAGTAAGACAAGTTACAACTGGGTCTACATCATCGCAAGATCCGTGGAGTGACGAGAGCCTGCGTAAAGATCAACTTGCTGATCCTGAAATTAAGCCAATTCTAGAGCTGAAAGAGGAGTCCAACAGGAAGCCCAGCTGGCAAGACATGGCCCATTACCATCCTACGACTAAACGTTATTGGGCTCTCTGGGATTCCTTACATTTGAAGAACGGCATCTTGTACCGAAAATGGGAGTCTGACGATGGAAAGACATGTAGATGGCAACTACTACTCCCTAAGTCGAGAATTTCTATGGTCCTTCAAGAACTGCATGGTAGTCCCACAGGAGGTCATTTTGGTGTAATGAAGACCCTGCAAAAGGTTCGAGAGCGTTTCTACTGGAATAATGTTCGCAGTGACATGGAGAAGTGGTGTCGAGCTTGTGACACCTGTGTAGCACGTAAAGGTCCTAAGAGGCGCACCCGTGGACGATTGCAACGTTATAATGTAAGAGCTCCTTTCGAACGAATTGCCCTAGACATCCTGAGTCCACTTCCTAGAACATCTGATGGCAATAAGTACATCCTCGTTGTCATGGACTACTTCACTAAGTGGCCTGAAGCCTATGCCATTCCTAATCAAGAGGCGGTAACCGTAGCAGACATACTGATTCAACACTGGGTTTCCAGATACGGAGTTCCTCTTCAAATCCATTCCGATCAAGGAAGAAATTTTGATTCGGCTGTGTTCAAGGAAATGTGTGAACTACTCGGCATGGACAAAACCCGAACAACACCTCTACACCCTCAATCGGACGGCATGGTAGAGCGGTTCAATCGTACCATCCTAAATAGCCTCTCTCTCCTGGTGTCTAGAGACCAACAGGACTGGGACAAGAAATTGCCTCTTTTCCTGCTTGCTTACAGGAGTGCCACTCATGAGGCCACTGGTTACTCCCCTTCTCAAATGCTCTTTGGTCGTGATCTTCGTCTACCTGCGGATCTTTTGTTTGGCCGTCCTCCTGATGCTCCTTCATCGCCTGAGGAATATGTCGATGAACTCCAGGCGCGGATTGAGGAGATTCATTGTCTAGCGAGGAACCGAATTGGACTGGCATCAGAAAAGATGAAGACACGGTACGACACAAAGGCAACAGGACATGAGTTCAACGAAGGTGACAAAGTTTGGTTGTGGAATCCGATACGTCGTAAGGGACTGTCGCCAAAATTACAAAGAAACTGGGACGGTCCTTACACAGTCGTCAACAGGCTGAATGACGTCGTTGTACGCATACAAAAATCGCCACACGCCAAACCGAAGGTCGTACACTATAACCGGCTAGCCCCTTATTTTGGCCAAAGTGATTAGAAATTCGAAACTTGAATTTCAGACCATGGTCATGAAAGTCACTTTTTGTAAATATGTAAATAGTAATTAGTTCTTATTTATGTAAATTTTATTATTATTGTTATTATTTATTTATTTATTTATTTATTTATTTATTTTAAGTGTTTTCCTCTAACTCAAGGATTGCACTGCCCGGGACGTGCAGTCTTTGAGGAGGGGGTAGTGTTACGAATTTTGTAAATAGTTAGTGTTTGTACTGTAAAATAATGTAAATAATCTTATTAAGCCCCATTTCTTTACTAATATTAGTTTTTGTTACATTGTCTCTGTTATCAAGCAAACTTGTCTATTATTTTCAGTGAATGTCTATGGCAGCTTTGCGAAATATTTGAGATATCGCCAAGTTGGCGACAAACTTGGCGATTGTTGGCGATGGTAACCCTTCCCTATTTATGGTAACCCCCCTTAGGTCTACTGATACATTGTTTGTTGTTCCGTGGTTTTCCAGGTTTTTCTAGAAATTTCTAGCACATGCTACGAGACTATATATAAGGAGAGCGATACGAGCTGTTGTTGTTATTATTTACCAGTCAGTCATTGAGTAAGCTACTAGAGATTGTCCAAGCAAGTTTGCTTGATGTATTGAGTTTTATCTACGTTGTTTTGAATGTGATATAGTGTTGAGACATTGTATAAAGAGTCTCTGCGACCTATATTTGTACTTGTTCGATAGATTTAAACAGTTATTTTGGAATATCTTGTAATATTTGTGAGTTTCGAAGACTCTGTTGTTCTGAAGATCTGTAAATAAATTATTTTCTACTTTTCTAAGAGAAAAGAGTTTGAAGTTGTCTAACCATAAGATCGAAAGAACCCTATATACGCTGCAACAGTACGGACAACACAATGATAAATCTATGAATAAACCCTAGTAGTGTAAATTTTTGACTTATGCACCCCTTCACTTCCGGCAGGCGTGGATCATTCGATTATTACTATTCTTTCATAATATAAAGGTTTTTAGCTCACGGGCTATCATAGCCTGAGAGCTTATGTACCCGTCCGTTCTGTATGTATGTTCGTTCGTTCGTACGTGCGTAACGCGATAACTCATGATAAAAATATCCGATCCACTTGAAATTTTGTATATAGGTATATCCTGACAAGGCGCTTCCCTCATTAGTTTTTGGAGTTCATTCGATACGTATAAGAGGGGGAACGGGGGACTGATGACCCTTCCCTTAATTGTAATAAATGGGTTTTTTTTATGCAGAATTAAGTTTTCGTTCAAAATTTAGATATAGGATCATTCTGATGAAGCGATTCCGTGACTGTTATTAGGTGTTCCTTGAATAAGTATAAACAGGAGGAACGGGGGTGACTCTCCCCTTAATTTATATAAATGGGTTTGTCAAGCAGAATTGTCAGATTTCGTTCAAATCTTTGAATAGTTTTGGAAATTTAATGGTTAAGTTTAAAAGAGGGGGATAACTTCTCTTAAATTATATAAATGCTAAATGGGTTTTTATTAAGAATAATCCAATTTGCTCTGAATTTTGGATGTAGTTTTTTTACATGATAAAGCATGTCCTAGATAGTTTATGAGGTTCAATGATTAAGTATAAAAAAGGGAAAAGGGGAGAGCTGTTTCCCCTTTTTAATTTTTTTTTTCGAACGGAATTAACTCTTGAAAATATAAGGCTGTAATGTACAATTAGTGTGAGTAGCCTGTGAGCTCAATGCCATCAGTTTAACTGGGCAATATTCTTTTTATTTTTCTTACTCTCGATACTTGAAGTTTTTGTGTTGTCGGCTCTTGGACTAAAAGCAAAAGGTACTGAGGCAGTCTGTCTTTTTCGTGAACCTCGTTTTACTCACTGTGACGTCAGCTGTGGATACACAGAAGAAAAACGCCAATAGACGTGAAGAAAATTTTAACACTGCTTCCCTTTCGTCCAGTAAACAATCTTTTTCGGTGGAAATGTACCCGAGTATCTGTTGCAATTTGTGGGTAAAGTCCATTCATCTGTCCCACGAAAGTAGCAATCGAAACATATCGCAAAGAGCATCGAATAGACCCCTTCCATTGACGTTACAGCAAGGACTGATACTCTAATTGATACACATCTAGAGCCCACACAGAACGTCATAACTACCCATTTGTCGTTTAAAGCACGCGTGGTCTTTCTGTTTAATTTTATTTTTTCTTATTCTTGCACTATTTTTTCCAAGTATTTAAAAAATGAAGCGCAAATACTATGTTTACAAATGGGAAAATACCACATTTGTCTTAACTTTGGGCGCCAGATGAAACATATGAGGTCATGTGCAAGGGGTCGAGGTTAACGAAAGAGATTAGCTACCGCAATACATCCCAAATACACTGTAAAAAATTTGAACCTTTTGCTGCATCGTCACTCCCTCGCTTTTATAAAAAACGATTACTTCAGCTTATCATGTAGCATTCTCATCGGTGAAAAGAAATATATTCTATAAATGCAGGGGAGTGACGATGCAGCAAAAGGGTCAAATTTTTTACAATGTATCTTTTTTTACAAACCACTAGAATGACGTAGTGCTCTATTCGTGTATCTGCATTCGTGTATTCGAGCATCACGTGACTCCAGCGGTCTGTAAAAAAAAAAGATACGTAGAATGCATCATGGTAGCCTGTCTTTCTCGTGCGTAATTTTTTTTTCCAAGCACTTTCGTCGTTCCAAGCCCAAGCTCGCCCTCTGATTGGTTGTTGCTCTCGGCACTGTTTTCATGTAACTTGGCGATAATCATATTCATACTTGGCGTAGCGATAGATGCTTCCGTCGAGTTTGATTTCCTTCCAAATCGAGTACAAAGTAACTTTTCTCTTGCAGCATTGGATTGGATGGAATGTGTCTTACTGAAAGCTACTCTTTAAAAGTTTTTACACACAAGAGCACAAGACCACCAGGATAAGAATGAAGGAAGAATAAGAATGAGTAGGTTAGGTTTTAGGTTTACTCGTTCACTTACGAGCGAAGTATTTTTCGCCAAGTATGATTATCGCCAAGTTACGTGAAAACAGTGCCGAGAGCAACAACCAATCAGAGGGAGGGCTTGGAACGAGGAAGGTGCTTGGAGAAAAAAAATTCGCCTTTCTCGTTAGCCTCGCAAGGGGGCTATACTCTGATTACCGTTCTTCTTCCTGGAATGATCTTCCCCCGAGTTGCCGGCGAGATGCAGGAGTGAGGTGGAGGCAGTGCTGGATTCATCCGTGGGCATGAAGGCTGAATTCTCCTCTTTGGTGATGTTCATGTAGAAGCAGATGTCGGAGCCTTGCATGTGGTAGGAAGGACCCGGATTCAGCATGATGGGCCACGTACCCGGAACGTCGGTTTGCACACCCACTAGCGATACGCCATACCTTCGAAAGAAAACAAAATATATTTCAAACGGCGGCAATTTAGTTATTCCATTGTTATAAAAAAGGGAATAAAATGAAAAATATTGTTTTCCATTTCACATCAAAATTTAAAAAGAAATATTTTTTTTTTAAATTTGAATAGATGTTGTTTAACCCCTTTGCGACGGGAACCCTTTATGAAATTTTTAATGCTTTGTCTCCGGTTTTTAAAAGCAGAAATTTATGCCTTATAAAATCAAGAAAATGCTCCGATTGAATAAGATAAATTTTACAGTAAAATTTTATTGGTGAGGATAAACAAGGACTCTTAAGGTTTTTTGTCCCCAAGGGGTTAAAATTGTCCGGTTGTAAATCCTCCTCAATCACCCTATACCAAATAAAAAAATCATGTAAACATATTAAAATTTGAGTGAGATATTTGAAAACAATGCCCCCATAACCTTAACACATTATCATCCGTGTCTTTTTGAGTGACTAGTGTGGGGCCTTAATTCAAAGCCGTTATTCCCTGATTACATTTTCACTCTAGATCACAATGGACCTTATGCACACAAGCTGAGATCGAGGCTAAAATTCGTCTGCTGGCGGTATTTACTGGCGGTGTTTAGCATAGCAGTCTATGGAGTGTAAATTATTAATGCTTCTTTGTTAGAAATGCAGGAAAAAAATTCTTTGTTGAAGCAGCATATGCTTAATATATTGTAATATAAATCCAAAATTGTTGTTCTTCTTGCAAGAAAATTCTCTAAATTTGTAAATTTTCTGTTAAAATGTATCCAGAAAGGCTGAAATCGTCTGCTAGCGATGTTTGCGCCTGCGCATTCAGGCATTCTGGCGGTGCAGTGGCTAGAATAACAGGTTAGCATACCGCCAGCTCAGGCGTGTGACGTCACGTGCATAAGGTCCATTTTAACAACATCGTTCATATTTATCACCAACCCTTGGCATGCATCCCAATTATGGAAAACAAACCCGGTAGTAGTTTAAATGGTATACTCACTTCCTGTGCGAGTGGAAGGAGGCGTAGGTGAAGCTCTTTCCTTCGTACTCTCCGAAGAAGCGGCTGTCCGACAAACGGATGTGGTAGATCTCGTTGCCGGAACACTTGCCGTACAGGCGCTGCCACTCTTCCGGTGACTCCTGGCCTTCCCTGAAACAATCGAGGCATCATTAATTTATACTTATAAGTATTCAAAATAATTTACGTGAATTTAGAATTTATTTCCATATTCGTAAACTACAAAAAATAATGATTGCATTCTTTTTGGAAAGGGGCTGGATAAACCCAATTGCCTATCCATTCTATTCTTTGGCTATAGGAAGCTGTGGCTATAGACCCCTTGCATTGACGTCACAGCAACGGCTGATACTCTAATCTGGTGCGCATCTGGAGCCCTAAAAAAACATCATAACTCCCCGTTTGCCGTTTAAAGCACGTGTGGTCTTTCTGTTTAATTTGGATTTTTCTTATTCTTGCATTATTTTTCTAAGTACCTAAAAAATAAAGCGCAAGTCCATGGAGGAATAATATAGGTGGAGTGGAAGTATTATCTCTGAGGGTGATGCTAAAAATGCAACCCTACATTAAGGGAGACCCGTAAGAAAAAACCCAAAATTTTTATTATTGATTTTAAAGTAATGAATTTTGGTGTACTATTTAAGAATCTTTTTGTAAGGAATAATTAGCAAAAAAAATTCACTTTTTATTAAAAAGTATATTTTTTATGGGAATTTTTATGATTTTTTTGTGGAAAAATACATTTTTTAAAATTACTACTCCTCATTTAATTTTCAATATTTTGGTATTACTAAAATTTCTTAAATAGTCTTATAGTATATGGAAAAGACCTAGGGAGAGATATTTTTAATTTTCTATTTTAATCAGCTTAAAAAAGAAAGAAAGAAAGAAAGAAAATACGCATGGTAAATTTCCTTAAATTCGTTTTAATTTTCATGTTTACCAATTTATGTAAAATTTTCAGAAATAGTTAAACAAAATATCTCTCCTTACTTTTGTTGCACATTTTTTTAAGAATCTAAAAACATAAACACTTTGTTTCTAAATCATTTTACCACTGAGCCTTAGTACTTTGAACTTAGGCAAAATATGAAAAAAAGTCATTTTCAGGAAAGCACATTTTAAAATGGACGCTAGTTCTTTAAACTCTAGTGACTACAATTAAAAAAGCTTATTTGCTACCTGTTCCAAGTGTCCCCGTCTGAAATTTTGCATGGGTATTCGCAAATATGTATTTTATCGTTTTCTGAGATAACAAATTTTTTGAACTTTTGATGATTTTTGGCCGAAAATGGGGTTTGGGTCACCCTTAAGTCACATTAAGTACAAACAAAACCACGTACTTTCACACGCCTATCAATTGAAACAGGTTTAAACCCGTATTCTTTTGCTATTGTTTTTTAAAAAGAACTAATCTATCGCTTCACTGGTAAGAGTTCATTAATTATTTTATCATACAGTGGCTCACAAAAGTGTTCGTGCACTTTAAAAATTTGTACTAAAAAGAAATTTCCCTGAAATTAAATTCATATATGAAGTCCAGTATTTTTTTATATTATCTCCAAGTTATTCTAAATAACACGCACCCTTTTTGTTTAACATTAAGGGATTTTTTTAAAATTTAAAAATGAAAATGGAAGATGCCACAGAAACAACACGCCACAAAAGTCTTCGTACACAGAAACATTTTCGGATAAATTCCTTGTTAAAAATATTGTTTGTCGCTTTATTTTTATTTTTGCATTGTGGTGATATTTAAAAAATCGCTTGGCTTTATATTTTGCAGAATTGGTCCGTAATATTCTATTCATTAATTAAAAAATGATTTGTAATCGTAATGTCACAACTAATAGCGTTCTAAGTTATTTTTCTTCATAATAGTAGTAAATCAATTCGAAATATTACAAAATTAGTTAATTTATTCCATTCTACGGTGTAGTATGCGATAAAAGACTTGATAGAAATAAAATTAATTGAAAACTTAGGCATGATAAGGTCGTCAATCTAAGTTAATGCAATGAGATCAAATACTTACAATTAGAAAAGTCGCAAAAAATCCATGTTTAAGTGCTGTAAAAGTTGATGAAAAATGTGATGATTTAATGATGATGATTTAATGAAACAGTTTCTACTTCATTTTCATCTGAAACTGTTCGACAAGTGGTAAGCCCGGCTACATTATATAGGCGTTCTGCCCGTAGAAAATTTTTTGTTAGGGTGTAAAACAGAAAGCTTAGGTTTTCTTTGGCAAAATCAATGATAAATAAACCCGAATCTTATTGAAATAATGTTTTATTTACAGATGAATTCTAGTATGCCATTCTTGGTTCCAATAGGTGCCTTGTAGTGTGGAGAAAAAAAAATAAGAATTTAATTCAAAGAACTTTGTTGGAACAGTTAACCACGGTAATGGAGTTGTCCTTGAGTGAGGGTACATAGTAGCATCAGGATTAGGTAATTTGATATCATAATAAATCACGATCTTTATTCAAATATTTTAAAAGGCAATTTAAAATTATCAGCCCAAAATATGGGTAACAGAAACAACTTTGTTTTTCATCAGGATAATGATACAAAGCACATGGCTCTCAATGTTCGCCTCTGGTGTCTCTATAATTGTCCACAAGTTCTGAAAACCATCTCACTTGCTGAATTTAAACCCAGTTAAACGTTTTTGGAGATAACTGGAAGTTAGAATATAAAGACAAAGCATTGAAACGAAAAGCGAAGTAAAAACAGCAATGTTCGATGAAGGAGCCAACTTTCATGCAGAAATGACAAAAATACTAATTAAATCTATTCCTAGGTGTTTAAAAATCTGTTGTGGTCCTAAATAACATCCTATTAAGCACAATTTTTGTGAAATATTACAACATTTACAAATATACAGCGACTTTTTTAAAGTGTACGAAGACTTTTGTGAGGTAACTTTTTGTTATTCTTTGATTAATGATTTTTTCAAAATAAAGTTTCAACATGTTTTAAAAATATTTTATGTAGTTTTGTTAAGAATGAATCATAGATCTTACTCCTAAATATCCATTCTAAAATATTAATTTTAATTAATGGATAGAGCACTATTTCATTGAAATTCCCAAGTGTACGAACACTTTTGTGAGCCACTGTATGTGTTTTAAATATCAATATAGAAAATTATTTTAACGTTTTGCTTTAAATTTAACATTCTTTTGTTAATATCTTAAAATCGTCTGCAGTCAGAAATCTATATTTTAGATTAATATTTATTACTTAAGTTTTCATACATGATTTTAAAAGAATGTTTTCATCATTATATTTTAAATATTTATTTACATGCAATTATTTAGTCATAAACATTTTTCATCTACGTCATAAAGTATTTAAAATTGAATTAAACAAGGAATCTTTTAGCAATACAATTTTTAGTTCGTAACAAATGTTTTCAATATCTATTTTAATTTGATATTTAAAAATTGCTAATTTTCCAGTTTCTTTTATTTTAAAAGCGAACATTTATTTTAATAAATAATAATAGAACAAAGGCCATTTTAAAAATTTGCTATTTCTTCTTAAAATATGCTTCAGTTGTAATTCATTTCTTTCAATTCGTATTATAATACAAAATTCCCTCCACGTCCTTTTGTTTGGAACATTAAAATTTGAGCGATAAATGGATTCATATTGCAAACCTTTTTTGAGCCTTACTTCACCTCCACCTATCTCATTCCTCCATGGCGCAAATCACTATGTTTACAAATGAAAAAAAAAAAAAAAAAAAAAAAAAAAAAAAAAAAAAAACATTTGCTTTATGTTGAGGCAGCATATTTCAGATGTGTATATTGCTGGGACGATTACTGTTTCTAAACCAATAGGAGACCGTCATTATCACGGTCAAGTACACGCCCACACAGTTTGATTGACAGGAACTCGTGGACAATTGATCGTGTGTGTTTATTATTAATTTGTACTCGGATTGTTTGAATTTGTATACTCGGTAATTAAAAATTAAAGGTACGAAAGAACTTTTTTTTTTTCAAAATGACTGAATTTTATTTACTTCAATTAGAAATTATGCTTCCTCTGATCCTGAAATAAATAAATAAATAAATAAATAAAAATTAAAGTAAGAATTTTGCTTATACGGATATTTTCGCAGAATACTTTTTTTCCCATTTGTTTAATATATGTATAAATCATTTTGGAACGATATTTAGAATATTAAAAGGGTTTGAAATTTTTTTTTAAAATGTCTTATTTATTAATAAAAGACAGCCTCCAATAATTAAAAAAAAAAAAAAAATCACCAACGGACTCTCGGCCCGCGATGGACTTGAACCCATATCCTCCGGTTTCAAGCTCGACGCTCTAACCATTCAGCCAGTCAGCTCACTTTCATCCGCAACAATTTATCGTTATAATTAGCACCGTCAATTGTCCACGAGTTCCTGTCAATCAAACTGCGTGGGCGTGTACTTGACCGTGATAATGACGCTCTCCTATTGGTTTAGAAACAGTAATCGTCCCATCAATAAACACATCTGAAATATGCGTTGAGGCACCAGATGAAGCATGTGACGTCACGTGCAAGGGGTCTATAGGTAGCAGGGATAACTTTTACACTTTATCTTCCATTTTTTGCTCCCTGAAATCTAGTTTTCTCAACTCTTTTGTAAAAGTACTCTAATAAAAAATGGGTAGGAACTTACTGTCCCCTGGAGGTGTGCAGAAGCAAGGTGACGAGTGTAGAGGTTCCAGGACACAGGCAGTTGTTGGCTAGTAGAGCGTACTTGAATTCGTCTTCGCACACCACATGTTCTGCAAAGAAACAATAAAAAGTAAAAAAAAAAAGAAAGAAAGAAAGAAAGAAAGAAATACAGGGAAGGACAACACAGAGGATCGAATGCGATATTTTGGGATCCTGAACAAATAGTCCAAGAGCCGACCGCACAAAACGCTAAGTCATCGAGCACAAGAAAAATTCCTTTATATTAGGGAAGAGTAGTAACAAGGGAATCAAATGATCCATTTCTGCCGGAAGCGAAGGGGTGCATAAGCCAAAAAATTAATACCATTAGTGGTTCTCTCGTACATTTAACATTGTGTTTGCCGTACAATCAAAAGTATGAAAATATGGGAAATTGCGTGCAGGAAAACACAATGCTAAGTCTAAAAGTGCTATTACACGTAAAAATAGCAAGCGACAAAAATCGCCTGCGTTTTTTCGTTTTCTAAGCATTTCATTGGCTGTTCGAGAAGAGGCTTTACCATCATTTCGATTTCCAAGCATTTGATTGGCTCTTACTAGCAACTCGCTTCGTTCCAGGCGTGAAGGATGCTCCGATACAAGAGAGTCGCGTACTTCTCCAGCGACTCCCCCCTCTCCATAGGATTACATGGAGACGCCTGCAGCAGTACACGTGTAATAGCACTTTAAAAGTGCTATTACACGTAAAAATTGCAAGCGACAAAAATCGCCTGCGTTTTTTCGTTTACTTAGCATTTCATTGGCTGTTCGAGAAGAGTCTTTACCATCATTTGGATTTCCAAGCATTTGATTGGCTCTTACTGGCGACTCGCTTCGTTCCAGGCGTCAAAGACGCTCCGACAAAAGAGAATCGCGCGCTAACCAAGCGACTCCCATGCTCCCATGGGATAACATGGAGACGCCTGCAGCACGATACGTGTAATAGCACTTTTAGAGTTAACCAATAGTAGCAATCATTTTTGGCTTATGCATCACTTCACTTCCGGCAGAAATGGATCATTATAGGTTCTCCTATGACTACTCTTCCATGAAATAAATGATTTTTTCTTGGGCTTTATGACTTAGGGTTTTGTGCGGTCGGCTCTTGGACTAAGAGATTTGAAACGAGGCCGCATGTCTTGTCTACATCAAAGATTTAGCATTTAGATTTACTCCTTGTAAATATGAATGTTGGTGGTATATCGACAAGCGACTTCACAATGAATCGAATAAGGGTACTTACAGTTTTAAGATATTAATGAAGAATTAATGATGTAAAAATGAAAAAAAAAAAATATAGTATAGGAATATGTGTTCTGCATCTGTTTAAATTATACTATATGCATTTACAGTATCATTTTCGCACTTTTCTTTTTGTAAGATGTATAAAGAAACGAACCAGTGTTTAATATCTATATGTACGTATAGCATTGCTTTTATTTTACTTCATAATAGCGTATTTCCCCACCTACAATTAAAGTTACATCGTTGACAAATATGCATAATTGATACAGCATTCTTACCCCGTGCCAAAATTTTATGTTAATATCCTTGATTCTCAATTGAGTATCTCATCTGATTGTAAATTTATAATGGTTTTAAGCAGTTATGTCGGATCTCTAATGAACTCAAAATTGTACATAATTTCTATGAGAATGGAGGGGTCCCTGTAATTATTTTTGGCTTTCTGCTTAACTCATAATTATCTGAGTATAATGGTTGCCCCCTGTTTTTTGCTTTTCAATTTTTTTACTTACAAGGAAGGTCTCCATACTGGGCATACTCAGAATTTTATGAAAAAAATATTAATTAAAGTACTTATGTGTGTAATAAAGGATCAGTCAAAATTATCGGCGAAATCACATTAGAAAATATGTAAAAAAAAAAATATATATATATATTTTCGAATATTTGGCGTGAAAAGACGAAAGAGTTGTTCGATTTGGCGAGCTGTCCTTTTCCACGCCAAAAGCAAACGGTTATAATGCAACCCAAAACTGATGGATATTTAGAATGCTTGTAAATGGTATTTAATGAATTAACATCAATGAGAGACTTTAATATATTATATACATATATATGCATATTGTATTACATATATGTATTACTTATTGAAGTAGTTATTTAATTAATCACTGGAAAAATGTTTTCATGTATTTAAAAAATTATATTGAGAAAAAAAATCTTCATACATTGAAACTTTTTTCATTCATGTATTCAAAAATAAAAGGGAGATGTTTCCATAGCAACAAAGTCTAATCGGCAATTCTCAATTGGACTTTGAGCTTGAAACAAATTTAATTAATTTAAATCATGAATTTCGTTTTAAATCTGAAATTTTGAAGATTAAATTTGAATATAAATGCATATAAATATCGATATAACAAAATTATACTTAAAACAACCTAAAACTTACAAAATTTAAGTTATTTAAATTAAATTTATCAAAACAAGTTCAACATGAAACTTTTTTTTTCTTGAAGTGTATTTGACATAAAGTATTTTTTGAAATTACATTCCATCGCCAACCAGCGATAAATTGCCAAATAACGAAATTTTCACTATTTTTTTTGCGGATACTGAAATGAGGTTCCGCCGAAATTTTTTTTATAAACGTATATATCCTCACGAGAAGAACATTCTGTAATTGTTTCAGATGTTTCGGGGTATGCCCGTATGTAGACCTTCCTTGTTAGTATTAAATGAAAACGAGAGTATTTTACAATTTTAGGCACTACATCAGTATAGAAGTCAATCACAAACGCAGTTATATGAATATGAAAGAGCACTTAGTCTCCTGCTTTCTGTTTTTCTAGTAATTTACATGGTACTGAATGAGTAGATGACGAAGATGTTTTTTCTACGCATATGTACTATGTCAACATAGAAGTTAAATAGTTTAATAATCCTTTTATACAGATATAATAACTATTAAACCACACTAAGTTGTTCTCCAAAAGATAGGCTAACTTTAGTATTATTAATTGAATGAGAACGAATAAGTGCATTTTCTCTATGAGTGTGAAAATGCCCTTCATATTAATTTTCGGCTTTCTATTTAGCTATTTATTTAGTATTACAACGGCGATCCCCATTTCTTGGCTCTAAAATTACCTATATAGTGTTTTATGATTATGTAACGCTCCTATTGAGTGCGAAGATAATCTTCAATTTAATTTCATGAATGCGGAGGTGTTCAACTTTTCTATGTTTAATATTCAATGCGTGCGAAAATGTCCATATACTGAAGGGTGTATTCGAAAAAACGCTTTTCCACCTTCAACAGCTCGAAATTTTCCGATACAATTTCAGACACATTTTTAAAGGTAGAAACTTGCTGAAGGGATTCTTGAAGGGACGTATGAAGTGCCGTATGATGTCGTTTTACGCTCCATTCATTAGAATTTGATTTATAAACAATTACCTTATCAGTATGACCCTTTTTTTCGTTCCCAGATCTCGTCCTTCGGAAAAATGGTTTCGAAATGCCGTTTTTGATTGCTTTTTTTACAATATTTTCTGCATTTATCAAAAAATCGACAATCACGGCACCTTGTGTACTTTCCAAATAAGAGATTTTGTAAATTTGGTGCATTTGAGAACAAAAATGAATTCAAAAAAATAAATCGGAAAATAAGCAGTTTGAATCGAAATACACCCTTAAATGTTTAGTATTATATGAACACGAAGATGTTTACCTATTTCAGGTCAGTACTGTATGAGTTGGAGGAAGTCCATCTACTGAACTGTTTAGTATTATATGAAAACGAAGATTTTTATCCATTTCAGAGCGTAGTACTATATGAATCGGAAGAGGTTCTTCTACTTAAAAAATATAGAACTTTATGAGCATGAAAGTGCTAATCCATTTTAATATTAGTAGTCAATGAGTTTAAAAATGTTCCTCTATATCTACATTTTATCTTATACATAATATGAAATGTAGGTTACAGTTTTACTTTCTTACCAACCTTTACAAATGGTATATGATTTTCAAAATTTATCTTACCAATTTTGTATTGCTTGTTTGAAAAATTCTTTTTCATTTTGTTGGTAGTATTCTTGCGCCATTTCTGCCCCTAAATAATTCTGATCTCTCCCTCTTTCTTTCATCAATATTCTCCACATCTTATGCTGTCGTATTTTATATTAACCATTTTCGAAGACTGGTTTTTGATTTCACTTTTCTCTACATTATTTTTACTTACTAGCTTTTCTATCTTGAAGATGTGTTAACTGGTCTCTCCCAACAAGCTTGTGTTTCATTTGATATATTTGCCCTCTTTATGCAGCTCATATTTTATCCATATACTATCGATGGCAGTGATCTAAATTCGGACTTAGATTCTGATGCACTGTTTGTATCTATATCGCTTCCTCAACAAAAATTGCAAAGTCTTTTAACCTTCCAGCAGGCGCGCTCATCATACTAACATGAAAAGTCGCGCATATTTCCTAGATATGCTATTGTAAAATGTATATTGTAAAATGTAACTGCAAGTAGGTCAAATAGAAAACGTAAAATAGCGACGGTCATGTGTTCGAAGTGCCCTTAGGTTTAAATATATAAAATGATATTCATCTCTAGTGTATCTCTCACATACGCGCGCCTTGCTGGAAGGTTAAATTAAACAAATGAAATGCAGCTTTAAGACCTCAAACAAGTTGGCAATTGCACGTAAAGCGTAGCAAATGAGGTGCGTTCGTATGATAACAAAGTTTTAAAATATCACTCTCATATATTAATCTCATAAAATTGTAAATAGTTAATTACAATTAAAATGCGTACCAAATAATGTTCTCCCTATATCATTATGTAATGGAATACTTTTGTGTGGCCTTGTAAATCAATAACAAATGTTCTTTGCACCACAGATTGTGCAAAATGTATATATAATATGTACTTTATAGATACATATGCATTTTATTATGTTCGAATGAGTGTAACACCATTAAAATGCATTTGAAACATTTTCCCCCATTGACCGTCATGTAACGGACTACTTTTGATTGCCCCTGTAATTGAACTATGCATCCGATTTTGATAAAATTTGAAATAACTCGACGAAATTAGGTAATAATTATGTATTTTAAATTTGAAACGATTAGAATGCATTTGAAACTTTTTTCCCCATTGACCGTAATGTAACGGAATACTTTTAATTGTCCCTGTAATTGATCTGTGTATCCGATTTTCATAAAATTGAAATGACTCGACACAATTATGTAATAATTATGTATTTTAAATTTCAAACGGTTCGATTGGGTAGTTTTTGCGTTGTTACATGCGGACAGACAGACAGACGAACGGACGGACTGAACGACAACAATAGGTGCTACGTATTTGCATAATTACGAACGCACCTAAAAAGATGTAACGACGTACAGTGTCCTTGCTCTCACGAACTGAAACTATCGGAAGAGCCAGTTATCACTTTAGAAATTATTGATAAAGTTAATAAAACACTAACAGCTTTAAAGAAAGATTAAAAAATCTACATCTAGTGTATCAGCCATAAATAAGATTAGAATTTGTTAAATCAGGTTCTCAAAGTAGAAATTGCTTATACGAATAAAATTTCCCTCATGGAAACTCGCTTACGGTGAGAGAACTATGGATATAGAGGCACAGATAAACAACTAATGGCTTAATTGTTCGCGTTTAAATGACCAAGATGTTCAGTCTGCGACCGAGGGTGTTATGTAAATTAATAACCTTCAAATATAGAATATGGAAAAGGCCCTCCAGAATATAATGCACAGATCATAAGATCTATAAATCTGATTTGATAATTGGGATTTGTTTTACAGCTTTGAGAGAAGTGAATTTAAAGTGGCGAGGTCAAGCAGTATAAACCTTATATAAACAAATGGAATCATTTAAAATTTTCAAACTTTTATTGGATGTCGAAACGAAAGTAATATTTTGTTAAAAAGAGGAAAATTAGAAAATAAATCCTAAAATCGAGATTTGACCAGAGCTGCCAAGTCTCCGGAATTATGGATACCGGCATTTTAATGCAGAAAATGATCTTTTATTTAATTGGAACATTTGACCTATTTTAAAAAAAAATTCCCTAAAAGCCGAAATTATTTTCCCCTTTAAAATGCAAAAGTTACATTTCACAACAGTTTTTTTAAGTTAGCAATTTTGTTTGGTTTTATCACGGACTTTAAACTCATTAAATAAAGATAAGGTACTACTTGGTTATCCCGTCGATTAAATTCACCAATTATACGAATCGCCAAACTAATAGCCAAATCATACATATTGACATAATTTTTATTTTAAATAACAACAACAACAACAAAAAAAAAATTAGTAGAAGAATTAATAAAAATTCAAATAAAAAGTCAAAATAAAAATCACTTAATGACGTTTTAAATACGTGTATCGTATTTAATGTCATTTGAATGTGACATTCACGATCATCCTCATTATTGGCTTTTAATTTCTCAGTTTGGCGATAGTCTTTTGGTCGACGGGATAACCAAGTAGTAGTACCAAAGATTATACCTTTTTCAGGAAAAAAAAAAAAAATACTGATGTATATACAAAAGAAAATGGTTGAAACTTATCTGGTACAATTTTGTGGCCTCAATGGGTTAAACACATTGATTTTCGCGGACTACTCACCTGCGAACGCGACGTGCACTTTGTTTTCGGGACGGAAGATCTGCACGTACTGCGGGACGTTGGGTGCGAAGTCGCGGACGGCCCAAGACCGGAGGATCGTGTGCTCGTCCTATATGGAAGAAAAAAAAAAAAACACGTCATTGCATTAATAAGTCACAATAATATTGCAATTACATTGTAGAAAAAATGGAAAAAATTCTTACATTGAAAAATAATTGTGTTATATTTTTTGTTAATTATGTACAGATAAAAGACCCTTTTAATTCGAAAATATTACCATTTTTCCCTTTATAATGGCAATTCAAACGGTTTAAAATATTTATCATTCACTGAAAAAAATAATGCCATAATCTAACTATTTATATTCTAAAGCAAAAACTTGCCCGTGAATATGGCTGACATCATATCGACCATCGCACTTTTCCAATTTCTGAGTATCGTATACAATTTCAATAACGAACAGAGAAAAAAAATCTAATGTTTTAGAAAATTATATCTCAATTTACTGTTACTTTGTAATTTAAAAAATATTTTCTATACACCTGTCAGAATAACTTGCAATTTCATTCCGGGTATCCAGATTAGATCACCTAGGTCATTTAAAGCATAAATTATAAGATCTTGAATTTTTTCAATAAAAATCGCATAAATAGATCATCGATTTAAAAGCCTAGCAGATACTTCTTGCCAGGATTTTTAATACACAGAATAAATTGCATATCTATGGAAGTTGGCTCATTCGCTCAAAGACTATTTAACATTTTACTTTAACGTTTTCTATTTTTGCCTAATTTCACTACATTATTCTCTGCTTTTTTATCGCAATATTTTAAGACTTCTCTTATTACACAACATATTAAACAATCAATAATAATAATAATAATAAAAATCTCGTTATTTCCACTGTTCTTGGCTGTCCAACCAAAAATTTAAGTTAACTTCTGGACGCGACTTCTGGAGTTGGTATGCCCATAATAAGACATGCCTGTTCACACTGCAAAACTAGTCTAAGTTAATTCATTGAACGCCCGTCTACCTGAGACTCCGAACAACTAGGTAATGTGCTCATTCGCATAAATTAAGACGAAACACAATAGACAATCACTTAAAATGAGCGTCCACAGCCAATCAGAGTGAGTGGTAGTGCTTGCATTTAACCATAGACTAACTCTTAAGTTAGTCTCTGGAACCAACATAGTGAGCTGTGAGAGTATAAATTTACTCACATCTTCGAATAAATATAGTATTAGAGGGACACCTTAGACTAGAAAACTAATTCTGTAGAGGACAGATGTCCCTCCCAAACGTGTTCAGCTTCATTAAGGTTTTAAAAATATATCCAACTAGAACTGAACTTTTCAGCAAAGGCAAGCTTGAAGCCGGAGCAAAAGAGAATAAAAGAATATAAGAGACATACCATTGTCAACGGCCAATTTGCCAAGTACACTACACAGGGCGTGTGTGTAAAAAAAAGAATTAATTTAAATGTAACTTTATATTAAAAAATATTTCGTAAAAGTTTTATTATTGCAGATTGTTTTCAGAATTTTTCTTGAAACGCGTACCTATTTTCAGATTCATGAATCATATTTTCATTTTACAAAAAAAAAAAAAAAAAAAAAAAGAAAAAGGAAAAAAAAATTGTACTAAATACATCTTTACACAAAAAAATTGTGAATTTTTCAAAAACTATTTTGAAAATGGTTAAAATAGTGAAAACACGACTTTTGATATTTGTACAATTTTTGGAAAATGAAAAGTGACGAATTACAGATGATGACTGATACATTCTGAAGTGTCAAATTTCTTAGGAGGAGCAACTGCTCCTGCTAGATTTCCCTAAATTACGTCTCTTTCGGCGATTTAGAATCAATAAAGTCGTAAAGTTAGGCAACCATTTCATGCAAATTGAAAGTTGAAGAAACATTATATATATAGTATATATATTTTGCACTAGCTCATCAATCAATAGAGTTTTCAAAGTACTATTCATTAGCGCAAGAAGTCAAAAAGAACTGAACTGTAAGACTCCGCAATTAATTATAATAAATATAAATATGAAATAAAGGACCTATTTCAAGGCTTTCCATAAATTTTGTATTAAATATTAAAAAATATATTCAAGTTTTAATTAATAGATAGCGCTGCACTGCCAAAACCTATTAAATGTTCAGACTGAATTCAAAAGATCACGCTCCTTCCCCTCCCCACACACTTTTTTCACGTTTTACTAACTAATATAATGAAGAATAGAAATCTGTGAAGTTGAATGCGATTTATCGATTAATATGAACATTTTTATAAATGCAAGAGAGTTGAGGGAGAGTCAACATAAATGACGCCATTTAAAGTCATTCCTAGCCCCTCCTGTATACGTTATTTTTGGCAGTGACTTTTATAAAGAAAGTTCATGTTTACAAACAAACGCTTCCGTCAATCACTTTTCTACTATGTTTTTGTCATAGCGATCATTGTAGGAATCGTCTTGTCGACGTAGACCAATCAAATCACACATCTGTTAAACGTAGACGAATCAAATTTCCAGAACTCATATGTACAGTACGAGTAATAAAGAATAGATAAGTGTTTTTTACCGACCCACGGTAATTCGACCCACAGTGACATCAGCTGCCCTTTTTTTATTGGAGACTGACATTGGTCAAAGGGGAGGGGGGGGGGGAGTGGAAGAACTTGTTTGCTGGCTTTAAAACTTTTCACAAGTGGACTATCAGTGTCATCTATAGAGGAAACTTTGAACTTTTTTTTTAAACAACTGAATACAATGCAAATTTTTACGAGCTACTTTATAAGTATATCAATAATTTTATCTTTATAGATTAATTAAAAAAAAATGGAATTATAAATTTCGAATGTTCATTTTGGGATACCTTTATATAACTAGCAATTTTATAAATGAAACCGGCAATTTTCATTTCAAAGAATTTTGATGTAAGAGTTTAATTTGATGTAAGAGTCAAGTAAAATTTCACTTACCGCGGCGCTTCGATCGGCATAGTTCCTCGCCGCCAGAATGAAACACGCCTCGGCTGCGTTCATCCTGCAGAAAAAAAAGTAAAAAGTCTTTTAAGAATTTTTGAAATTTACACTAGAAAAGGATTGTTTTTCAAACTATTGCCGCTGGACTTTAATACAATTGAATGAAAATAGATTTATTATGTATATATATTCAAATATATAATAAAGAGCGCGAATACTTAAGAGGTCCTAGGACTGTAAAAAATTTACACTATAACGTAAAACTTAGATTCTAATTCAGAACAGAGTGAGTCTTATGTAAAAAGATTTTGAAAAAATTTCACTGACATATACGTGTAAAAAATTTTACATAATGACTATTAACAATTTTACATAATGACTAATATTAGGATTATTACATAATCCTAATAACTATTATTAGGATTATAATATTCATTATTATTTCACAGCAAGAGCCACCGAAATTGATTCAGAAGTAATCATTGAGCTCCACAGATAATAAAAGATCTGTCTTCATATTTCTTGACATAATTTCCAACGGTCAGCGCGGAAGAATACAATGACGATCATTTTAATTCGCATCATGGTGGTAAAAAAGAGTGTTTATTACATTCCCTTACATGATTAGAGAATCATTTACTGATTTGATAGGTATAGATTAATTAGAAGAGCATAAATTAGGATTATAGTAAATGGGAACACTAATATCTAACATTGACCACGCGAACTATTTTTTTACCTTTGCCTTCCATGATTCTGACAGCTCTCCTATTACATATAGAGTATGTTTTATGCGATTCAGCTTTGTTTTATAAGATTTAGCCATTTTTTTCCCAAGCTAGACATGCTCCATTTCTAAATCATTTAGTACGTCATAATCTACGGTCAATAAAGCGGAGTTAGGCTTATGACTATAGCCGCGCACGGTAGAATGTATTGTAAATAGGGGTATGGCGGAGGATGTGATTATTATTAAATTTTATCGCTCAATGTCCAAGAACAAAGAGAACAAAGTCTGTTTTCCGAAACAATTCGGAACTTTTCTGAATCACTACTTTTGTAAAAACTAATTATAAAAACGCGTATTTTTATAAAGAAAAATAAAAAACAGTCTTTAGAATTTTATTTGATTGAATAACGTTGAACGACAATAAATAAATAAATAAATAGATAGATAAATAAATAAGTGAAAATAAACAAATAAAGCAAGATAAATAAACTTGATAATTTTTTTAAAAGCGAGATATTAACTGTCAACTGCAACTAAACAATTTGATAAAACCTGGAAAATGATCTAAAAGTATATTAACCCTGGAACACACATGCTTTACATTTGTCACCACTGTCTTTCGAAAAGTAGCCTTCATATTATATTACAGGGCTCTCAAATGGTCCGCGAACTGAACACCAATATATTTTAAGAGAAAATTTCATAGTAGGTTTGAACAGCATTTGTGCTAAAACTAACCACCGAAGGCGGTTTCTGCGCGGTTTGTAAGAAAAATATAAAACGAAAATCTTTCTAAGAAAATATTGAAGTTCATTTGGCGGCCCAGATATTATCGTATAATTTGTAGCAAATGTCTGCAATTAAATAATATGTCGATTTTTATTCGACTTTATTGGTGGCAAAATACAAATCGTACGTATCAAAGAGCTTCTTTGGGATATGCAGTACGCCGCGCATGTATTTGAGGGATGAACTGATTTATGGAAGGTAAATATATTTTTGTCCCATTTAGTGAATTCTCACAAACTCTAGATTAACGAGAATATGTTCATCTGATTTTTTGAATCATAATTTTTTTTTCTTTTCTTAATTTTGGTTAACATTATCAATTTTGGCCACATTATCCGACTGTGTAACGCGGAGTTTAGCCTTTTTTTTATGTTCATTGATATTTTACAATATAAAAATTGTTAAATTGGGAAGGTGGAAGGAAAATCTGAATCGTAGCTTCAAATTGTAAACCTGTTGGAATATTTTCATTGGGATGGCTGAAATCTATCCCTTTGTCTGCAATTATTTTTTTTTTCAAATTTTACAATGTTTATCGGAATTTTCTGACTCATACTAAAGCCACTTCAATGTTTTAATAAAAGAAAAGAAAGAAAAAAGAATTTCTGTAACATTCTCATTTGTAGCTGCCTGGTCAAAATATGACAATTTATATTGGGCATATGCAAAAGTAAGTTCAATTTTTGGCTTAAAAGGACATGCTTATGTATGTTATTCCTTGTTTTTGTTCCATGTAAACATTTACCGACAGCGGTATTACCAACATTCTATACATCTGCTGATTCTTGTGGCTTTTGTGTGTTGTCATCATCCGATAATGTTTGTAATTGCTACCTTACATTCTGCATCATCCACATCGAATAAATCTTATTTAAATTGCCTGAATCCCCTTCTACATATATCACTCGAAAAAGAGTGTTGAACGTAAGTTTCTACAAATAAACGATAGCTTTGAGTAACGCTTTTCTTAAAATTGTAAAAGTACTGACCAAATTTCCCGCGAATAAAGATTATATGGCACAAAACTATCCATTTTAAATCGAATAAAAAGCAGTGTTGTTTATATTTTAATCAAATGTCATATATTACGTTTTCAAGGTTATGAAATAGACTTTTAAAAGTCGTATGTTAGCATTTTTACATAATACATATAAGAACACTTACGCCATCTATTAGAAGAATGGAACTTTCTTTTGAATATACTGAATAATATAAACTATATATGCTACTGACAAAAGTACAATGTGAACATTCTAGAGCCGACAGCACAAACACTAAGGTATCGAGTACAAGAAAAAAAAGCTTTATTTTATGAAAGGGTAGTAATACAGAAATCTACTGATCCATGTCTGTACATAAGTGGTGCATAAGCCAAGAATTAATGGTTTACTCGTAGGTTTAACTTTGTGTTTGCCGTACAATGAAATGTATGAAATATTTGTACGGCAAACACAAAGTTAAACCTACGAATAAACCACTAGTAGTATTGTTGTTTGGCTTATGCACCACTCAGACATGGATCATTAGATTTCCCTATTACTACTCTTTCATAAAAAAAGCTTTTTTTTTGTGCTCGATACCTTAGGTTTTTTGCTGTCGGCTCTTGGACTATAATATAAAAAAAAGAGAAAATACAAAAAATAATAATAATAATAATAAAAAATAAAATAAAATAAAAAATAAGAAAAGAATAAGGAAAAAACCCTTATTTACAATGTAAATAGATAAGATGATAAAAAGGATCAGAAGTCGTCATCTGAAGATGTGTCTGACAATTGTTTTAAAAAAATGACTTCCTTTTGTTTGAGTTTCTGGTATTACTTGGTTACACCGTAGACCAAATTATTGTCGTCAAATTCTAAGATTAAATTGCCAATAATGATTGATCGCAAATGTCACATTCACTTGACATTAAACATGATATACGTGTTTGTTACGTCATCGAGTTATTTATAATTTTAATTTTCATTGATGTTCAACTAAAATGTTTGTTCTTTCGTTATTAAAAAAAATTGCCAATTTGTATAATTTGGCTAACAGTTTGGCGATTTGAATAATTTGGCGAAATTGATCGACGGAATAACCAAGTAGTACTGTGTTTCTTTTGTATCGTTTGAAGAGGGCGTGTTTGTTGTGTGTAAGAGTTGTGTCTTACCACTGCGCCATTTACCTTGCCCTGGTGAGGTCCGTGTCTTTGAGTGCCGATCCCTGGATGTAGATGACCCTCTGCGCCCACATCGGCACCTGGAGGATCATCTTCATGGTAGCGTCCAGCTCGCAAGGCGACAACAGAACCACGTAGTAGTCCTGCGGAAAAACAAACAAACACAACGCACTCAGAGGAAACGAAGTAACTTTTGAAAAATATGTGAAAATTGGAAAGTTTTATTAAACTATACAGGGTGAGTCATAAATATCGAAACAATTGGCTATCTCCTCAAATATTGCCCCTAGACCCATACTTCCAATTGCAAAGTTTCTTAAAAAAAGGTGAAATTTCTGATAAGAAAATTGCAACTCCATGGAGGGTCTATTTGCAAAAAAGACGAAAATTAAATTTTTATACGGCCCTCGTAGGGCGAAATTCCCAATTAGGAAATTATTCCTTATCCATTCCTAAATTGAACAAAACAAATTTCATCTCCGTATCTAAAAATCCTACAGAGATATTAATACCAAAATCCACAAAAATTCCTGACTTACACCACTTTTCCCTGCCTCTAAACTGTGATTTCTTGACTCAATTTCAACGCTTGTTAGGGAGCATTCACAAATTGCAATTTAATAAAAATCGGTTTAAGATAGCGCTTTTTCTTTGAACATAAAATAGCAGCGTATAGTTTTTACACTAAATTGATATACCAGACGTCTGCCCGGGTCAAAATATCTAGGTCAGGTCCCAAACCGACCCGTAGGGGAAAAAGTTCGGCATGACCTGAAAAAATGTCAACATCATAACCCGGACCAGTATGGAAAATAGTTTAAATCACATTCAGTCACAAATTTCTACATAGTTTTTTAATTCGGCATGGGAAAAAAATGTTTCATATGGAGGAGTTCTGACCAAAAAATTCTTTTATAGCTTTTTGTTTTTTATATTTATACTTTTTATTATTAAAGAAGCGCCAAAGGCTGTAATATATTTATTTTATCAATGAATCTCTATTTATATGTAAATGTTTCACTTATATTTTATATCGTTAATCCATATCCCTTGCGTTGGAGACTGAAAAATGTTATACACTAAAACTTTTTAAGACGGAATCACATAGGGGAAAAAAAATACGTTATATACAGATGCTCTCCCTAGAAGATGTAATTGGAGCTTATTTTATTTTCAGGTACTATTGAATTTATTTTGCATGGATCATCATATTTTCAGTTTAAGACAGAATTCCGTCATAGGCAGATTTTTTTTACTGGTTTTATTGTATTTATTTTTTTTTAGCCTTTGAACAATCTATTTAAAAAAAATGAATTTTAAAGTTTTTTTTAGTAAAATAAAGATTTTAAAATCTATATGTTTTTTGTAAAAAATTCGATTGAGCCGAATTTTATTTATTTTATGCACGTATTAAGTCAGTCAGAGACAGTGATTTTAATACGGGTTTTATCGAGACCGGGTTCGAAAATTTCATCCAGAGTGCACCTAAGTTGAAGGAAGTATTCCCCTCCTTTATGAAAAGTACGCTAGGCCCGGCCTGGCGGGTCTTCAGAAAAAAGTAACATCTCGGTCCTGGCCCTACCTGGGCCCAGAATACAGATTTTTTAATATACTCTGGAGGACGATAAAAAGCCTGAAGTTGTCAGAGGTAAATTAAAAAAAAAAAAAAAAAAAAAAAAAAAAAAAAAAAAGACTTAATCTGCATTTTAGAAAAAGCATTTGTTTAAATAACTGACGGACATTTAAACAATACACTTCGTTTTTCTGCATAATGAATTTTTTACCCTCTATTTCTTGTCTTTAAATTATTAAATGTTAAGAATTTTTTAAAGAAAAAAGAACTTGAAACACATCATTTTTGATTTTTTTTACATTAGTTTTGTTTCGGCAAATTTGAAAAAATGTTTACTTTTGAAAAAATGTTTGCTTTTGAAAATATGATTTTTTTTAAAAGTTACATTATTTTTTCAATAAACATTTTTAATAGTTTTAAAATTAATATAAAAAAACCCTTGGAACAAAACTAAAATCAGATTTTCATCTTTAATTAAATGGAAAGAAATTGAAATCCGATAAATTATGTTACGAGTTATAACGATTTTTGATTGTCCCATTTAAACCAGTATTAACCACATGAAACTTTTATAAATTTTATGATAAATTTTAGAATGTGATTTTCTTAGCAAATTATAAGGCTAACCATCACAAAAAAAAGAAAAAATCAAAATTCTAACTCAAGAAATAGATTTTTTACGCGTTTTGGAGATATCAAGATGCAACTTTTTGTGTCTTATTCAGGACGGAATAAGGAAAGTTTTCCTAATTGGAATTTTTGTCCTACGGGGACCATATAAAACTTTAATTTTCGTAACTTTTCAACTAGACCCCCCCCCCCCCCATGGAGTCGCAATTTATCTTATCAAAAATTTCACATTTTTTTTAGTGAATTTTTGCAATTGGAAGAATGGGTCTAAGGGCAATATTTAAGGAGATAGCCTATTGTTTCGATATTTATGACTCACCCTGTATAACCCTGGTATAATAAAGATTAAGAAAACTTTTCTATTCTCATTTTTAATACTCCGATTTTTTATTTTATTTTTATTTATTTATTTATTTTATTTTTTTAAAGACTGAAAATTTTTTCTATAAAGAACTAAATAAACTAAATATTTTGAGATTAGTCGCTCTTTCCTTCTATATCTACAATCTCAGAACCCTTACGCTTTTTTCTTTACTGGATTTTCAAAATTTATTATGTATCTATAATTAGAGTTAGTTCTTCTGTCATAGTAATATATGTTCTTTTATCAAGCTCCGTGAATACCATGTTTTTCTATCCGAGTTATTATAATTGATCTTAATCAAGAAGAAATATTAAATATCCCTCTGTAAATAAAAATGTATTCAACATCAATTGAATTTACGTCCTTTATACAGCACAAATTTAAAAAACACTATCTTTTACTAATTTTTTATTTATAAATACTTCAGATAAATATTTTTGTGCATATACAGAAAAATCTATATGGCTTCATCACTAGGGGAGACTGGGGTACAATGGACCACGGGGTACAGTGGTGCACCCCCTATTTTTTGTATTATTTCTATTTTTGAATGCTTCATATTTTGGTACATACATGGCAGCCCTGCAGTAGTGAATAGAAATTTAAAACCATATGCATAGCGCATAGCTACCATTTTAGTCATTTTATTCTTAATAGTTGATTTGAGGCAGGCAAAAGTAAATATTTTCAGTGAAACATATGCTATTTTTTACGTTAAAGATTTGTAATTTGGAAGACATTGCTCAACATAATACAAAAGTAATTGTTATTACTGTATTTATTGTAAGTAAAACCATTGAATATAAAACTTTTTTTTATCAATTTTTTTGGCCAAAGTCACATATGGGGTACAATGGGCCATGCTCCATTGTACCCCAGTCCTGTATTCTGTGTTTTTTAAAATTAAAAAATTACCTAGTTACAGAGAACTATAACACTGAATGCCCACAATATATTTCAAAAGAAAAATGTATCAGAAAATTTGAATGATTCTGAGATTATTTCTATTTAATAGTGATACAGAAAGTAGTGATGATAAAATTTCCCAGAATGATGTTAATTTTAGTAGTGAAATAAAAGTTGTTAATTACAGTTTGATTAAGTTTTTGACTCCCCCCCCCCCCCAAAAAAAAAAAAAAAAAAGATTCATTTTGTTGATTTAGTAATAGAAAAAAATTATTATATTTCTGTTTTGTGAGATTTGTGTGCTGAAAATCAAACCAAAATGTATTAATGTTTTCCAATATTGTTGATGAATCTCTTGTTGTAAATGTTCACGAAATTGTAATGATTCTTCCAGATTCTAATGTTTCAGTAGAAAGCAGCAGGCTTTCAGTGACACAAATATCTTTTGATGCATCATTTGCTAACTTTAATAATCGTTAATCTTACATTATACCTATGAAGTTAAGACTGAATAAATAAATCATGATATATTATATGCTTCCTATTATTGAAAAATGTTCTATACTTATATCCAATTTCGGCTGTCGGCCTAACCGTTCGGAGTTTTCGTGGTTTTCTTCGAACCCTGCGTAAATACGGGTTAGGTTCCCTTAGAAAGACCCCCACGAAGGGCACTCCCTCCCTGGTCCTATATCCCTAGCGTAGATAATCGGACGTCAAAAATCAACCAATCAACCAACTATACTTATATATTTTTTCAAATTACATGTGGTCCATTGAGCCTCATGCTGTGGACCATTGTACCCCGGTCATAGGGTACAATGGTCCATTTTATCACTTGCTATTTAAAAACTAGTCGTTGGGGGGCCACCATAATACTTACCCATCATAATATAAAATATGAAAATAAAACGCGTGTCTATGGCAACTCCAAAATAAAATTTAAACGCATAAATAAATAATTTTAACATACAATAATGCTCCATTAATGAATTGCTGATGAGCCAATTTTGACTAATTATATAAAACCCCAAAATACTCGAGTAGTACCGGATTGCGTAAAAGAAACATCCTTATAACTCAAAAAATAATAATCATAGTAACTAAAAATTTACTGTGTTGGATTAAGCGTCTCATTTCCAATAAAAATATACCTGTGAAATGAAATTTGAATGAAATACAGGGTCATGAAAAATCGAAGAATTTGGAAAACAGGATTACACATATCTCGACAACTAATAATCCGATCGACCTCGTTTTTTATGCAAAATTTGTGTTATTTTATTGCTTTTTACGTCCAGTCCTTAAAATAAAAAATTTCGAAAATTTTTATATACCTTTCATCAGAACGAATTTTTCGAGAGTCCGGAAAAAATAGTTCCGGATAATCGAGGTTACTGATATTCAATAGGCTTCGTCCCATTCTTACATACTAAGTAAATACAAAATTTCAAGTCTCTATCTCAATTTGTTTGGGAGATAGAGCGGTTACAGACAGACAGACAGACAGACAGACAGACAGACACACAGACGGACGGCAAATTTTTTTTTTCTAAAAATATGTTTTTCGGAATCTCCAGTATCTGAAACGTGTAAATCCGACAAAAAAAATTTTTCGATTTTCAAAACGATTGCAAGACTTACCCTATACTACGTATGATGGGTAAGTAATATATATTAAAAAAAGTACACATAATTGTTATTTTTGAGTAGATGTAATCTAAACTATAATGTATGGACGGGTCGAAGTTTGTCCGATTCGGATCGTGAAATTTATTTTATCGGATTTTGATTGCCTTTAAACAGAATTTTTGTGATCGGGTAGTGATAACCCGATCCGTGCAAGTCTCTAAAAATGCTATCTAGAAATAACTATTTATGCGTCAATCACATAATAAGCGGGAACTATATCTTTGATGATGAGTAAACTAAATTTGAATGATTTTATTCGTTTAATTCAGGTGAAACCAGCAAATACAGTTTGTAATACAGTTTGCTAATTTAAACTAGGAAAACGTTCGCAAAAAAGTAGGCTTCTAATCAGTCAATCTAGTTTTGCAGAACAGCGTGAAATCTATCTGGATCCCGGTCGCATTTTCAAAAAGAATCACGTTTTGAGCACCAGCCTTGGCGAGAGCGAGAACGTTCAGCTAGCTGCATCGCTAAACACAAAATAAACTAAGTTCAAATGTGTCATAAAACATATGATTAATAGAATTATATTTATTACAAGAGAATCTTTACTACTGTTTTTAATTAACTTCTCAATTTCTTGGAACATAGCGAGTTAAGGAAATAATATTTTTGAATTAAAAGGGGGGGAAAAAACTATGTTTAGATGTTTTGTGAAGTTTAAAGCATTTTAATCTGAAAAAGCTCTTTTTGTTTGAAACTATGTTTTAACATTATGAATAACATTTCCTCATATTATAGTCTTTGCTTGATAACATTTACGGAAAAACAAATGAAGAATAAGTGCGATCTCTTTGCAGAAAGAAGGGTTGCTATTCGCTAGGCGTTTGACGTCAGAAACAAGAGAGGGTGCGTAGCATTGACTTAATCTTCGCGCCAATCGTTGTTCTGGCGATAGGGTGCTCAAAACGTGATTCTTTCTGAAAATGCATCCCGGTCTTAGTCATTATCTTTTCTCCACGGAAGCGCGAATACTTTTAAGATCATCGACCAAGTTATCGTACCCTGAATATAAAATGTCTTCCTACACTGTAAAAAAGAAATCCTTATTTTACGGAAAAGGCTTGCAGCAGAGTTGCCGGAATGTTTCCGTTTTTTGAGGTCTTTGTTTTTTTTGTGTCTTTCTTTTCCGTCTTTGTTTTTAGATCGGAGACCGTCTCCGTAGTCTTCATTTTTTTGCAACAGTATTTTGAAGCGCATAAAGCGCATGCGTGATGATATATATATATATATATATAAAATACAGCAATATCATTGGATGATAGATTTTTTCAGTAATAATTCCGTTTTTGAAACTCTGTAATCTTAACATTTCAACAGATATACAGAGAGATTCCATTTTTCTAACAAAAGGGAAAATTTCTGATCAAATTTTACAGAAGACAGACTATCAGTAAACAAAAAATTTTAACAGTGTATGCGATGCGAGTATTATATTACCTGTAGTAGAGGGTGTGCGTAGAATTCGTTCAGGAAGTCCATGATGGTGTCTGCCCTCAGCGTCGTGCTGCAGACGACCACGTGACGCTCGCTCTGGGCACGGTGCATGCTGTACGAACCGCCCAGCTTCTGACGCTCCATCCATGTGTACGCCAACTGCTCGAACTGGAAAAACAAATACGAAGCGTCATTTGTTATGTCACACTGACTTATTGTGCTCTTAATAATATTACATAAAGTTTATAAACACCTTGTGTAACATACTGCTTAACTCAGTATTTTCTTTATGAGGATATAGTCCAAGAGCCGACCGCACAAAACCCCAAGTCATCCACCACAAGAAAAAATCCTTTATTTTATGGAAGAGTATATACAGAGGAATCTAATGATCCATGTCTGCCGAAAATGAAGTGATGCATAAGCTAAATACCACTAGTGGTTGACTAGTAGGTTTAGCATTGTGTTTGCGGTACAATCAAGAGTATGAAAACACGGAAAACTGGGTGCAATAATAAAAAATATGTCTACGAGTCAACCACTAGTGGTATTCATTTTTGGCTTATATACCCCTTCGATTCCAGGAGACAAGGATCATTTGATTCCCCTATAACTACTCTTCCATAAAATAAAGGCATTTTTCTTGTGCTCGAAGACTTAGGGTTTTGTGTGGTTGGCTCTCGGACTAATAATTTAGAATTAAAAAAAAAATTATTTTTTGGTGTGAACCTATTATCCGGCTTCTAACAGTGCATCAATGAATCTATTCTGTTATTTTTTTTTTCACAAGTATCATAGAATCTTTTTGAATTTAACCATCGTTATTGTTTTAAGCAATGATACAGGAGCTGATTTTGCCAGATTTCGTCCATTACAGCGAAATTCCGTTGTGGTGTTTCATCAAGTCTCGTGCTGTTATCACAGGCGTAGTCTTTTGATTGAAGTTGAGTTTGATTTAGCTTGTTATAAAATCAATGTAATACAGGGATTAGTAGTAATACACTTTAGAATGTGGAGTAGATACTTTAATTTATCTTATTCCAAAAGAATTATTGGTTGCACAAAAGAAAAATTTATCTATAAGGATGATTTCTTTTTCGTTTGCATCTTTTTAACTTTCTTGACGTTGTAAGTTTGTGGGGGAAAAGCGTCATCTAGGAAATATTTCTATATTCCTATTGTAAGAGCATTATATTTGTATAAAATACTAAAACAATGTTTTAAATAAATGATTTAAATGAATGTTAAAACTGTTGTTAGCTTTCGTTTTTTCAAAAACTAAAACAAAATCACTTCACCTTTTTTCATTCACGTATAAAAACATTTCATATTTATTTACTTAGAAGGTGTCACAAATAAAAATTGAATTAAAGAGTTGACATGTTTCGGTTCATTAATAAGAACCGTATTCATAACATATAAAATCAGTAGAAAATTAAATGACACTGGATATAAATATAATTTAAAAATCAAAACAAAACATTGCGCCCGCTATGATCGTGAATATAGCCATTGCCAACGCGGCATATAAATATAATAAATTTTGACCATATATTAAATTTAAAATGTATAAAATTAAAATTAAAAAAGTAGAAAAACTAAATGACTCTGGATATAAAGGTAATTTAAAACCCCCAAAACATAAAATATTGCGCCCTCTATGATCGTGAATAGCCAATGCCATCGCGGTTCCTCCTATTAGACTCATCCTTTAAATATTTATTTAGTAATTCTAACCACAAACTCGGAATGTCATAAGAATAAGAACTTATTCTTATGACATGAACAACTTATTCTTATTCTTATGACATTCCGAGTTTGTGGTTAGAATTACTAAATAAATATTTAAAGGATGAGTCTAATAGGAGGAACCGCGATGGCATTGGCTATTCACGATCATAGAGGGCGCAATATTTTATGTTTTGGTGGTTTTAAATTACCTTTATATCCAGAGTCATTTAGTTTTTCTACTTTTTTAATTTTAATTTTATACATTTTAAATTTAATATATGGTCAAAATTTATTATATTTATATGCCGCGTTGGCAATGGCTATATTCACGATCATAGCGGGCGCAATGTTTTGTTTTGATTTTTAAATTATATTTATATCCAGTGTCATTTAATTTTCTACTGATTTTATATGTTACGAATACGGTTCTTATTAATGAACCGAAACATGTCAACTCTTTAATTTAATTTTTATTTGTGACACCTTCTAAGTAAATAAATATGAAATGTTTTTATACGTGATTTAAATGAAGTTATATGTATTACACAAAATCCCCATATATCGAAATTTAATTAATTTTAATTGGCAAACTCCTTTATTTTCTTTTTAAATGATTGTATGAATCCTCTAACATAGTTTCAAAATTTCACAAAAAATACCTTACAAGATGAAAGTTTCATAAATTTAGGATATAATAGGATATAATTCAGCTTAGAATATAAAGGAATAAAATTTGGCCATTAATTTGTGAATCATCCTAGTCTAAAAATCCGAGAATATTGATAGAAATTGGATCTTGATAACACATGACATCAACTTCGTTTCATGTGATTGACATCGATGGCCTCAGAAAGACTGCTCAGACAAGGAAAACAAATTTGTAGAGCATTATGTCTCTACCGGTTCCCTTTATTAAAGACTTAAAAATTGTTTTGTCCAGAGCTGAAACCGCCGAAGACAGGCAACAAAAGACAGGATGAAAAAAAAAAAAAAAAAAAATTAAGCATCCGCAGAGCCCGATCAAGCTGAAGTTGGGCCGCTCCTATTTGACGACACTTTCAGATAAAAAGTAGGTTTAATTGATGAGTTGATAAAGCTGTTTGACTAAAAGTTTCAAGTTTTCAAAAAAAAAAACAAAAAAATAAAAAATAAATAAATAAATTACAAGAATAATCAAGAAAATGAACTACCATCCACTTTTTCATATAAGCATTTGTATAATTCACAAACATCTAAGATCCTCAGTTCATGTTGCAAAATAAATGAGGACATCTTTTTTCAAAGCTCGCCTTATTCAAGATCATAAATATTGTGTTTTAAAAATATTTGATTAAGGAAAAAATAATCAGCCACATAATTTGTGTATCCCTGAAATTGGTGGGCCCAAAGCCGAGGCCAAGGAGGCCAGTGCATTAATCAGGCCCTGAGCATCAGCCCTGCGATAGGAAAACCCAAACGGTGATAAAAGAACCTTATGAACACCCTGTATATCGATGTCCTTACCTGTGTGGGCAGCACAATGAGGGCGACTCCGATCATGACGACCATGAAGAGTTGGGAGGGCCAGACGTCCGGCCGGTAGTCTCCGTATCCCACCGTCGAGAAAGTGACCACCACGAAGTACAGGCTCTTGAAGAGGTCCACGTTGTGGTTGCCCGAACGCTGGAAGTGCTGGAAGCCGCACACACTTGGGAAGAGAAAGAAAAGAAGTTATTTACATCTCAATTATACATATACAGTACACTTGAAATAAAAAGCAGATTTTTTTTTTCATATCAATTATGCATATACATAGTCCAAGAGTCGACCGCACAAAACCCTAACAAGGAAGGTCTCCATTGGGGGCATACTCAGAATTTTTTGAAAAAAATACGAATTGAACTACTCATGTAGGTAATAAAGGATCAGTGAAAATTAGCGGCGGAATTACATTATTAGATATGTAAAAAAAATAAAATAGTTTGGAATAATTGGCGTGAAAAGCTAAAAGCGACGCGGGATTTGGCGAGCAGTGCATTTCCTCGCCAAAAGCAGACGATTTTAACGAATCTGAAAATTGATTTTAATTGACTTCACTGTAAAAAATCTGCGGCATTTACTGCAACGTCACTCCACTACTTTTATAGAATATCTCTCTTCTGACCAATGAGAATGCTCCATAGCAGGGTGAATTGACCGTGTCATACACTGTTAAAAATCTGCTGCATTTTGTTGCAACGCACTCCACCGCTTGTATATAATATCTCTATTCCAACCAATGAGAAAGCTCCATTTCACGGCCAAGTAACCGTTTTCTATACAAGCAAGGGAGTGCGTTGCAACAAAATGCAGCAGATTTTTAACAGTGTATTTTTCGATTTGGAACAATTTTAATCAATTTAAATTGTGTTTTAAATGATAAAATATATTAATTTCATTTTGTTATAAGTACATATAAACGTATATGACAAAATTACACTTAAAGTAAAGTAAAAATGCAAAACTAAAATTACTTAAAATAAACTTATTTAAATAAATTGAACATAGAAAGTTTTTTCTTTAAAAAGTATTCGAAGCGTAAAAGCGAATTTTTCAAAATTTCGTTTTTTCGCCAACCGGAGATAAATCGCCAAATAAACGAATTTTTTATTATTTTTTTACGGACGTTATAAGGAGATTCCGCCGAAATTTTTTTATAAACATATATAACTATATGAGAAGAGCATTTTGTAATTTTTTCAGATTTTTCTGAGTATGCCCGTATGGAGACCTTCCTTGTAAGTCATCGAGCACCGGAAAGAATCCTTTCTTTTACGGAAGAGTAGTAACAGAGGATTCTAATGATCCATGTCTGCCGGATGCGAAGGGGTGCATAAGCCGAAAATGAATACCACTAGTCGTTGACTCGTAGATTTAGCATTATGCTTTCCTGTACCCAGTTTTCCGTGCTTTCATGCTTTTGATTGTACGGCAAACACAATGCTAAACCTACGAGTCAACCATTAATTGTATTCATTTTTGGCTCATGCACCCCTTCACTTCCGGCAGATACGTTTCATTTGATTCGCTTGTTACTATTCTTCCGTAAAATAAAGGATATTTTCTTGTGCTCGATGGCTTAGGGTTTTGTGCGGTCGGCCCTTGGACTAAATAGTGCATTGACAGAGCTCATAATTTGGGGCTCAAAGCACATTACGAATTATTCGGCCCTGTACTCATGATTTTGTAATGTTTTACGAAAAAGAAAGCTAAGAATTTTATTTTATATTGAATTCAGTCTGATATCCCTTCACAAAATGTTTATGACATATCGATTTGGATTAAATTGATAATGTTTAAAGGTAATGGACGTTAAATTTGAACACAATTAACAATTGACTGAATTGAAATAGAAATTGACGCTTGTTTCATGGTGGTCTTTGAACTCTTGTTTCAATAACTGGGAAAAAAGAAGAGTACAATTTTCTTTAAATTTGTGATTAATCAATATTGATTATTTTTCGGAAAAAGTGGTTTATCGCTAGAATGCAGCACATAATTAGAAAATCACTTATATTTCTTTAGCTGAATAGAAAAAAGCATACTTCCACGTTGTCTGTTCGCTTAGTTCAATTTTTCCAATTTTATCACTTGTACCTCTTGGCTAAAGGGATCCTCATACATGAAATGTAGATTACTGGACTATTAGATTCATCTTGGATTACACCAAAACAAAAACGCTTAATCTTTGCTAAAAATGTTAATTTAATGCTGACATAATATGTAACAGTTGTGATTGCACTTAAAAAGCTTTAAAAACTTAAGAGCCCACACCATAGGAGCCAACTTTGGTCCCTGCCACAACGGCAGAGTTTGAGGAAATGTTGGTGAACACGCGATGTACCGGGCTAGAAAATGAGCTGGATGAAATTCGAGATTTTTCTTCGAATGAGCGACGAAATTTTCGCAATTTTTCTTCGCATGATTGACTAAATTCTCGATTTTTTCCGCGCTTGATCGGCAGAATTTAAAATTTTTCCGCGCTTTATAGACGGAATTCACGATCTTTACGAAGCCGGTAGACGAAATTTGTAGTTTTTCAGCGCCTTATCGACGAAATTCGCGATTTTTACAAAACTGATCGACGAAATTCGCGATTTGTCTTCGCATGATCGATAAAATTCGCGATTTCCCTTCGCATGATCGTCGAAATTCGCAATTTTTCCGTGCTTGATTGACGCATTTTGCGATTTTTCTTTGTTTGATCGATGAAAGTTGCAATTTTCCGTGCTTCATCGAAGAAATTCGCGATTTTTCCTAGCCTGCTTGAAAAATTTCAGGATTTTTCCGCTCCCAATTAACAAATTTCAAAATTTTTACGAATCCAATCGACGTTATTCGCGATTTTTACAAAGCTGATCGACGAAAATCGCGATTTTTACTCGCATAATCAAAAAAATTCACGTTTTTTCAGCGTCTGATTGACGAAATTCGCGATTTTCCCGCGCTCAATTGACGAAATTTGTAATTTTTCTGCGCTTGATCGACGGAATTTCTTGATTTTTTTTCACATGACCGACAAAATTCACAATTTTCCTTCACATGATCGTGAAAGTCGCAATTTTTCGTGCTTCATTGACGAAATTTGCAATTTTTTCGATCTGCAACTTTTGCGTGCTTTATCTACGGAATTCGCAATGTTTCTGTCTGTTGTTTTTCCGATTCTGTTTGAAAAAATTCAGGATCTTTCCGTTCCCAATCAATATAATTAGAAATTTTTACGAATCTGATCGACGATATTCGCGATTTTTACAAACCTGATCGACAAAATTCGCAATTTCTCTTCGCATGATCGTCGAAAGTCGCAATTTTTAGTGATTAATTGACGAAAGTTGCGATTTTTTCGCGCTTGACTGACGAAATCTGCAACTTTTGCGTGGTTTATCGACGGAATTCGCGATGTTTCTGTCGTTTTTCCGATTCTGTTTGAAAAAATTCAGGATCTTTCCGTTTCTAATTTTTATAATTCGAAATTTTTACGAATCTGATCGACGATATTCGCGATTTTTACAAAGCTGATGGACAAAATGTGTGATTTTTATTCCCATAATCAATAAAATTCACATTTTCCGCGTCTGATTGACGAAATTCGAGATTTTCCCGCACCTGATCGATGAAATGCGAGTTTTTTACAAAGCCGATTGACGAAATTTGTGTATTTTACAAAGCTGATCGAGGAAATTTGCGATTTTTACAAAGCTAATCGACGAAATTTGCGACTCTTCCACTCCAAATCAGCGAAATTCCCAATTTTTCCATGATTAATTGTCAAAATTCACAATTCTTACGAAGTGGATCGATGAAATTTGCGTTTTTTCTACGCATGATCGACAAATTTCTTTATTTTTCCGCACCCGATCGACGAAATTTAGAATTTTTTAGAGCCTGATTGATGTATTTAGCAATTTTTCCATGTCTGATCAATAAAACTCGTCCCGGACCGACAAAATTTGCGATTTTTTGGAATCCAATCAATAAAATTCGCGCTTTTTCTACTCTTAATTGACGAAATACGCAATTTTCCGCGCCCTATCAACGAAATTCATGATTTTTGTACTAAATCTGACGAAATCTGCATTTTTTACGCGAAAAGATGAAACTCACGATTTTCCTCTTGATATGCTCTTGAATTGACGAAATTCACGATTGTTTCGCAGCCGATCAACGGAATTTAAAATTTTTCTGAGCGACATCGTCAAATTCGCGAATTTCCGTGCCTTATCAAAGAAATTTGCAATTTTTTTTTGTTTTTGATCGAAAAATTTGCCATTTTTTTGTGTTCAATCAACAAAATTCTCTTAAAAACATGCTTTTTTTTTTTTTTTTTTTTTCAACCGATAACTTTAATTTGCAAATTTTTTCGAGCATCATAAACAACTGAAGATTTTTTACGTATAAAAAACATTTCATATTTATTTACTGAGAACAGGTGTCACAAATAAAAAATTAAAAAGTTGACATGTTTCGGTTCATTCATAATATATCGTAATAAATACTAGAATCTCTATTATTCTAAAACTCTTACCTCGGATGTAGGTTATTCGCTTTTATGTGGTTTATCTCGTCTGAATGATAAGTACATTCTTCAATAAAACATTCCTTTGGACGAAACTATGACATTTAATTTACAACACGAACATAAATATTACAATGATTCTTTTCTTTTACATCTCAATTTATAATGCGTACAAATGTACGACTCATTCTCGTTTGCTCAGAATAATCATAGAACAACAACATAAACAAACAAAAATGGAATACAAAAAAAGTCATTAGTTCACGCAGCTTGCAAAATATTCGTGAGCCATGGAGTTTCGAAGGTCAGAGTATGAAAACACAACATCCTCCGGCCCAAAAAGATAAGCTATTCATCTTTACAGGAAAGCTCCAATGGGTATAAGTGTTGGACTGCTCGCCGAATAAAATTACCTGTTGCTAGTCTTATGGTGCATGCACGAACCTTTCCGTCTCTACCAGGATGGATATCTGTAATAATGTCTAATTTCCACAAGAGCCTTGGTTGATTGTCTTCTTTGATCTGAACGACATCTCCTTTTATTACTTGTATGTCTTTGGAATGATCTGTATAATGGAGAGATTTTAAGTCCATCAGATGAAACTGTTTCCACTTCAACCAAAACTGTTGCACTAAGTTTAACCTGTATCTATATCTGCGAGTTAGTTCATTTTTTGTAGAAGGAGTGATTTTTGTCTTTTCCGGTGGCAACGCTGTAAGTCTTTTTCCCACAAGAAAATGTGCTGGACACAAGGGAGTTGGCTCATTGGCATCACTGGACACAAAGGTTAATGGGCGGGAATTCAAAATAGCTTCCACTTCCAGTAAAGTAGTTTCAAATTCTTTGTAGTCTAATGAAGATCTTCCAAAGATTTTCTTGAGGCACATCTTCGTCGAACGCACTAGTCGCTCGTAGAATCCTCCCCACCACGCTGCTCTTTCTACGATGAATTTCCACTTAATTCTTTTTTCACTAAAATAATTTTGTACCTCGGGATTCTTTATCAAATTCCACAGTTGCTGTAAATCCCTATTCGCTTTCTTGAAGGTCTTAGCATTGTCAGTGTAAATAATGTTGCAAATTCCACGCCTTGAGATGAATCTTCGAAAAGCCATTAAAAATTCGGTTGTTGTTAAATTCAGAACAATCTCTAAATGTACCGCTCTTACTACTGCGCAAGTAAATAAAGCAACGTAAATCTTTGCACCACTTTTTAGGTATAGGGGACCTAGAAAATCTGCTCCAGTGACTTCAAATGGTGATGCTTCTTTAATTCTATCTGGAGGAAGGGGCACAATATCTTGACAATAAGGCTAGCTGCTGAATTTTTTACAGATGATACAACCTCTTATTATACGTTTTACTTGTTGCCTACCTTTTGAAATCCATAATCTTTCTCTTAGTTGGACAAGTGTTTCGGAAACTCCAGCATGAGCTACTTCTTCATGAGCTTTTCTGATTTGAAGATCTCTAAAATGACTTTTGCTTGGAAGTATAATTGGATGGGCTTCTGAATAACTTAAATTTGAATTTTAGAGTCTTCCTTTTAATCGAATGATTCCATCTTCGTCTAAGAACGGATTTAAATTTAGAATTTTGGAATTTCTCGGGACTAATTTCTTCTTAAACAATGCTTCTTTTTCTTCTGGAAAGAACCTTCCTTGCGTCTGTTTTATCCAATATTGTTCTGCTTTCAACATTTCTTCAGCTCTCAAAGGTCCCGAAAGTTTATTAGCATGTTTCTTTGTATTATTCGCAAATCTGAATATCCAACAGGTGATGCGTAGTAGTCTAGTAATTGTACTGTAATTTTCAATTTTAAAAAGTGTCTTCTCTTCCTGAGTCACACAGCTAGTTTGGACGATTTTTGTTCGCTTCAATTTTCTTTTCTCTTCTTCAGCAATTTTGACATCAATCACTTTTGCTTCTTGAGGCCAGAATGTTTCATTTTCTTGCAGCCACTTGGGTCCGTTAAACCATGCATTACTTTTTAAAAGTGATTCTGCTTTTTCACCTCTGGTTAACAGATCGGCTGGATTTTCTGAGCCAGGACAGTGTGACCATAAACTTGGATTTGCTTTTTGTTGTATTTCTCTAATTCTATTTTGAACAAATGGCTTCCATTCCTCGACATTACTTCTGATCCAATGCAGGACAATCATTGAATCGGTCTAAAAATGTAGACTAGTTTTCATTTCTTTGAAAAGATGTTCATTAACATAGGCTGTTAGTCTAGTCCCAGCTATTGCACTCATCAGTTCTAATCTTGGCAGGGATAATTTCTTGATTGGAGCAACTCTGACTTTGGAAATGACAAAACTAGTAAATATTTGTTCATTGGCACGATATCTTAAATATATAACAGATCCATAAGCTTTGGAACTAGCGTCGTTAAAACAGTGTAGTTGTACATCTTGAATTGCATCTTTTGAGTGTTCACCAAAATAATGTCTGGGAATCTCTACAGCTTCAATAGAACTTAGTTGCTCGCACCACTTAATCCATTTATTGTGCATGTCTTCATTTAATTTATCTTCCCAATTCAAACCTTCTTTCCAAATCTCTTGCATAAGAATTCTTGCAGTAACTGTAAACGGGTTTAAAATTCCTATGGGATCATATATCTTTCCTATCATCATTAAAACTTCTCTTTTGGTTACACCGCTGTTCTTATTTTTATATTTCATAAGATTCTGCAATTCAACTTTAAAACTATCTTCTTGAGTATTCCATTTATAACCTAAAACTTTTGTACAAGCAAATTTTTGATGGACAGCTTCCTCTTTTGAATCAAACTGCGATTGAAGACTTCTGGAATTTGTAGTCCACTTGCGCATATTGAAATTAGCATCTTTCAAAATGCTCTTAACCTCAGCATATACCTTCAAACCTTGAGCTTCTTCGTTCACACCAGTGAGTAAATCATCGACATATAGACATTTATTTAGTATATCAAACGCTTCTGGAAATGTGGATTTGTATTTTCTAATATGGTGTTTTATCGTTGCAGGTAACAGAAATGAACTAGGTTTCGCTCCGAATAAAACTCTTGTCATTCTTAATGCTTTCAATTTAAAATCTGATTCAGTATTAGGGGAATGTCCAATCCATAAAAATCTAACAGCATCTCTTTCTGCAGGATCTAAACTAATTTGCAAATATGCCTGTTCAATATCTCCAGTAATCGCGATCTTATGTAATCGAAACCGAAGTAAAATATCAAGTATATCTGGATTTAAATTTGGACCGGCATGTAAACAGTGATTCAAAGAAATAGATTCGGCAGAGTGAGAAGACGCATCGAAAACTACTCGAAGCTTGGTTGTTGTTTTGTCTTCACGTATAACTGCTTGATGAGGCATATAATAAGATACTGAGCTTGGATGCGAATTGACAACTTCTGCCATTCCCTTCTCTAAATAATTATCTATAATATTGGCGTATTTTTCATAAAATTCTGGACGTTTCTCAAATTTCTTATTTAAACTGTATAGCCTTTTCTTCGCTAACTCATAATTATCTGTTAATTCTACAACTCTTTCATTCCAGGGCAACCGCACTTCATATACATTATTCTTAAATTTAACAGTCTTATTATAGTTTTCTAATACGGCATTCTCTATATCAGATTGTTCCTTTTCTGGTTTTATTCCTATAGATTCTAATTCCCAGAAAGTTTTTAAAGTATCATTTACATCTGCATTTCTGTCCAACTGAACATGCTCCGAAACTGTTTTCATAAATCATAACACTAATCGAAGTTTGTAAAATATTAGCATCTTTAGAAGGAGTAGAACCATTAACAGTCCACCCTAAAATTGTTTCTGAAAGTACAAGATCATCCGAAAGTCTACGAATCTTCCCTGTTACCATTTTCCAATAATAATCACTTCCGATTAAAATTGATAGTCGAAAATATTTTGAATCGCCATATGTTCTATCAGCTAATTGCAATTTATTTCTGAATACAAAATCTCGAATTTTCTTCTCGAGTACGGCAAGTAAAGCTTCGCTAATTTCTGGTGTCTCTAACACTTCAATTGTAATACCTTTATTTTTCACTTCGGGATTTTTCAAAATAATCCTGTATCGCTTGCATTTCTGATTTATCGCGTCTTTAGAACCAAAAGCGTGAATCGTAACATCTTCCTCACCCACTTCTTGTAAGCCTAATTTTTCTGCAACGCTACTCAATATAAATGATCTCTGTGATCCTAAGTCATATAATAAACGTAATTTCGACTTATATTGTTTTCCAATAGCTAATGCAGTAGCGGTTTGCAAATAAATATCTCGTGTTAAATTCGCATTTTGAATTGATGAAACTAATGTATGGCTTATTTCTCCTTTATCCACCTTTTCTTCACAAATTACTGAATTATGTCTGCGAAAACAAAATTTACATCTATTTCTAGACTTGCAATATTTAACTAGGTGAAATTTTTTCAAACATAAAAAGCATCTTGCTTGACTCTTTATAATATTTTTCTTCTCCTCTATAGTTTTAGAACAAGTTTCTATATCATGGCATTCTGAACAGAATATGCATTTATTTTCAACGTTTGCATTCAAAGTAGCTGTTGTAGGCATTCTGTGCTTAAATGATTTACTATTAACAAAATCTGTATCTGAAATTTCTTTTTTTACGATTACTTTGTTTTCAAATCTTTTCTTTTCATCTGATTCTGTCTTGCGAAACGAAAATGTACGTTCTCTTGTTTCTATTTCAGCTCTTAAATAATCTAACAGCTTTAAGACATTCCACGATTCTGTTTCACTTTCATTTTCTCTATTATAACTCAACATTAAATTACTCGGTAATAACTTTGTCATTATAGGAAATAATAAACTTCCATAACTTTCTAATTCGATACCTAATGATTTTAAACTGCGAATATGTATTTCGCAAGTATCATACCTATTGCGCAATTCTTTCAAACTAGACGAATTACGGACAGGTGGCAAATTTAATAATTTGTTAATGTGAGATCTGATTAATATTTCCTTTTTTCCGTAGCGGTTCTCTAAAATATTAACAGCGATATCATAATTTTCTTCAGAAATCGATAATCTTTGAATAGCAGTTTGCGCCGATGATTTTAGAAGACTTTTTAAATATGTAAATTTACCTATTTTACTTATTTCATCGTTATCATGAATTGCTGATTTAAACTGACTATAAAATTCTTGCCAATTTTCTAAATTACCATCAAATTTCTCAATGTTCAGCTTAGGCAGGTTAACACGAATTCTATGCTCAGCCAACAGACGCAAATTGGTGTTTATATTACTAGAGGTAGCAGCCGAATTTAAAGCGACATTACTTTCATTTTTCTGTAAATCTTTCATTTTGCGATTCAGTTTAGTTTTTACGGAAATAAATTTTTCCCTATACTCTTGGTTTGATTCAAAATCTGACTCTAAACTTTTTAAATTCGTTATTTCTGCTTCAATACATTTACACAATTCAAGAAATTGATTTTCTTTATCGTTAATTTGCGCAGACGATTCTTCTAACCAAAGCATATCAATCGTTCTATCATGATTTTGCAATACATCATTGATATTATTCATAAGCTTCGTTGCGCTAGTCTTAATACTTTTCCGTTTTAATATTAAAGCATCTAAGGTTTCCATTTTAATATTCTCAAAAGAAATAAATACTTATCAAAGAATAATATTCAAACCAAATAAAAGCGCGACGTATGGGCGCCAAAATCTATTTCGTAATAAATACTAGAATCTCTATTATTCTAAAACTCTTACCTCGGATGTAGGTTATTCGCTTTTATGTGGTTTATCTCGTCTGAATGATAAGTACATTCTTCAATAAAACATTCCTTTGGACGAAACTATGACATTTAATTTACAACACGAACATAAATATTACAATGATTCTTTTCGTTTACATCTCAATTTATAATGCGTACAAATGTACGACTCATTCTCGTTTGCTCAGAACAATCATAGAACAACAACATAAACAAACAAAAATGGAATACAAAAAAAGTCATTAGTTCACGCAGCTTGAAAAATATTCGTGAGCCATGGAGTTTCGAAGGTCAGAGTATGAAAACACAACACATAAGAACCGTATTCATAACACATAAAATCAGTAGAAAACTAAATGACACTGGATATAAATATAATTTAAAAACCAAAACACAAAACATTGCGCCCCATATGATCGTGAATAGCCATTGCCACCGCGCCATATAAATATAATATATTTTGATCATATATTAAATTTAATATATATAAAATTAATATTAATATAAGTAGAAAACTAAATGACACTGGATATAAATATAATTAAAAAACCCAAAACACAAAATATTGCGCCCCCTATAATCGTGAATAGCCAATGCCACCGCGGCTTCCCCTATTAGACTCACCCTCTAAATATTTATTAATTCTAACCACAAACTCGGAATGTCATAAGAATAAGAATCATTACAAACCCTATCCCTCCTAGAATATATCTCTATGGATTCACGGATGATTGATTTTCGGAATAAACTTGAAATGAACACTAATCTACTATCTTTAAAACAAATCTTAACCCCCCTCTTTAAAAACAATCTTGATAACGCAGTCTTATCCCTACCAAATTTTATGTCACATTCATGCTCTTTCTTTCTAACTCCAAACTTTCTACCTGTCATGCCGATATAAAAATTAATATCCCCCCCCCCCCCCCTTCATTCTCGTATGGAATTTCATACACCACCGCTAGATCATCCTGTGGAACCGGATCAAAAGCTCTGTATAGAAGATGTTTTAACTTAGGAGGTGGCTTAGCAACTAATTCTGTTTTAAACTTTTTTAATTTAGCTTTAAGCCTCTCAAAATTATTCATTAAGCATCAATGATTTATATGCCGCGGTGGCAATGACTATTCACGATCATAGGGGGCGCAATGTTTTGTGTTTTGGTTTTTAAATTATATTTATATCCAGTGTCATTTAGTTTTCTACTGATTTTATGTGTTATGAATACGGTTCTTATGAATGAACCGAAACATGTCAACTTTTTAATTTTTTATTTGTGACACCTGTTCTAAGTAAATAAATATGAAATGTTTTTTATACGTAAATGGAAAAGGTGAAGTGATTTTGTTTTAGTTTTTATTTTGAAAAAACGAAAGCTAACAACAGTTTTAACATTGAAGATTTTTTTCTTGCCCGATCAACGGAAATGTGCGATATTTCGCGTCCAGCTGACAAAATTCGCGAATTTTCGGTGACCAATCGGGGAAGTTTGTGATTTTTTTCGTGTTTCATGGGAAAATTCGCGATTTTTCCATATCTGATAAGCGAAACTCGCGATTTTCCCGGGCCATATCGACAAAGTTCACTTTTTCCGCCCATGATCAATGATTTCGCGATTTTTCCGTGCCGAACAGTGAAATTTGCGAATCTTAAGTAACGAAATTTTATATTTTCCCCGATAAAGTGATGAAATTTACGATTTTTTCCTGCAACATTTGCACAAAAATTGCAAATTTTCCCAGTTGTAAATTGACGAAATTCGCAGCGATACGTTAACCCATCGCGGGGCACAGGTTGCGCATCCCTAGTTTAACATATAAATTGCAGAAAAATGGGTATGAGACAAAAATTTTAGTTTATTACACATGAAAACAACAGTTTGCTCAATCATCTAAGGAATAAATATCAAATAAAATAAAAATATCTTAAACGAAATTTTAAAAAAAGTTAAAGAATACTACACTTCAAATTACATTGAAGATAGAATTACAGTAAATGAAATTATTCAAGTTTTATCATATTTTCATTTTATTTCTACTTTTTCGCTGCTACCTTTGAGCAAAATTCGAGTTTTTTACTACATTTTGCTAAAATTCGTGATTTTTGGAAATTTGAATTCATCTTCGCAATCTTTTGCTAAACTTTTCCCCCGCGATCTTTTGCCGAATTTCTCGTTTTTCCCACTATCCTCTGACAGAATTTCCTTTTTTTTCTGCTATCTTTAAACGAAATTAAAGTTTCTTACGCGATTATTTGCGTTTTCATTACTATTTTTTGACAAAATTCGAGTCTTTACCGCAATTTTTTTTAACTTTATGCCAAAAATTCGCAATTATCTGACGATTTTTTGACATGATATGTGTTTTTTCTGCGATTCTTTGAAAGAATCCGCGTTTTTCTAGCTATTATTTTCGAAATTCGTATTTTTCTGCGATCTTTTGTGAAAATCCGCATTCATTTCTCGATTCTTTGACAGAATTTTCGGTTTCCCCCACTATCTTAGAACGAATTTCGCATTTTTTTCAGTGATTCTTTTACAGACGAAATTTTCCACGATCTTTTGATGATTTTCGGGTTTTTCCCACTATCCTTTCACAAAATTGATGTTTTTTCGCGATTCTTTGACGATTTTTGTGTTTTTCCGCGATCTTTTGACGAAATTGGTATTTTTTTCCCGCTTTTCTTTGATACTGTTTTTGTTTATTAAGCGATCTTTTGACAAAATTGAGTTTTTTTCGTGATGTTATCTCCGAATTTTCAGATTGATGACTTACTTTTTTAAATTTCGAAACAAATCACTCCGCCAAAAACGGCAAAAATAGCGGAAAAAAAACCCCACCGAAAATCGCGAATTTGCGGAAAAATCTCATACATGCATTTTTCAGGTTCTGAAGAAATTTTTCAGACAGATCCAGAAGTCGGCGCCACTGGCCCACACTATTGGTTGAAAAAGACCCGGATGATAATTTAAAGTCTATGGGGGGGGGGGATCTTTTCAAATATTTCGCTCGAATTTTAATAGTTTGACGTGATTTTCTTTGCATAGGATAGCTGAAGACGATCCACAACCGATCTAGCTTTTACTTTTACGATTTTGGTTATATTCTTTTTATATCAGGATAGTTTCAGTTTCATTACCGGTTCAAATCGGTTCTGAAAGTTAACGTATTTAAAAAAAAAAATCTGAAATCAAAATGGAAAAAATAAAAACTAGGCCGGTTCTGGATCGTCTTCAGCTATCCTCTTCAAAAAAATCACATCAAAATATTAAAATTTGAGCGAGATATTTGAAAAGAACACCCTCATAGACTTTACATTATCATCCGGGTCTTTTTCTGTCACTATAGTGGCATCTTAAAACTCAATACCATACGCCGAGTACTTTCGCTCAGAGCTTGATCGTCCTAATAAATCGATATCAGGACTCCCGTTCTCGGCATAGGTATTGAAGTTTGAGTTTTCTAAACTGCTTTAACCCTTTAACGTTCATTAATTTCTCTACGAAACTACTAAATTTTAATTCCGATATGTAACAACGGCATCGGATTTTTGATTTTAAAAAATCTATTACTTACCCATCATACGTAGTATAGGGTAAGTCTTGCAATCGTTTTGAAAATCGAAAAAAAAAATTTGACGGATTGACACGTTTCGGATACTGGAAATTCCGAAAAACATATATTTTTTTAATTTTTTTTTTTTTGCCGTCCGTCCATCTGTCTGTCTGGTTGTAAACGCTCTATGTCCCGAACAAATTGAGATGGAGACTTGAAATTTTGTATGTATTTAGAATGTAAGATTGGGACGAAGCCTATTTAATATCAGCAACCTCGATTATCCGGAACTATTTTTTTCGGACTCTCGAAAAATTCATTCTGATGAAAGGTATATAAAAATTTTCGAATTTTTTTATTTTAAAGAGTGGATGTAAAAGGCAATAAAATAACACACATTTTGCATAAAGAACGAAGTCGATCGAATTATTAGTTGCCGAGATATGTGTAATCCTGTTTTCCGCATTCTTTGATTTTTCATGACCCTGTATTTAATCAAATTTCAATTCAAAGATATATTTTAATTGGAAATGAGAAGCTTCATCCGACGCAGTAAATTGTTAGTTAATATGATTATTATTTTTAGAGTTATAAGAATGTTTCTTTTACGCAATCCGGTATTACTTGAGTATTTTGGCGTTTTATATAATTTGTCGAATTTGGCTCATCAGCAATTCATTAAAAAAGCATGATTATGTATATTAAAACTATTTAAATTTGCGTTTAAATTTTATTTTGGAATTGCAGTGCATTTTATAAATATTTTACACATGTTTTATTTCCATATTTTATATTATGCATATCCATGATGGGTAAGTATTACGGTGGTCCCCAACGACTAGTTTTATTATGCCTATCCATGATGGGTAAGTATTACGGTGGTCCCCAACGACTAGTTTTATTATGCCTATCCATGATGGGTAAGTATTACGGTGGTCCCCAACGACTAGTTTTATTATGCCTATCCATGATGGGTAAGTATTACGGTGGTCCCCAACGACTAGTTTTATTATGCCTATCCATGATGGGTAAGTATTACGGTGGTCCCCAACGACTAGTTTTATTATGCATATCCATGATGGGTAAGTATTACGGTGGTCCCCAACGACTAGTTTTATTATGCCTATCCATGATGGGTAAGTATTACGGTGGTCCCCAACGACTAGTTTTATTATGCATATCCATGATGGGTAAGTATTACGGTGGTCCCCAACGACTAGTTTTATTATGCATATCCATGATGGGTAAGTATTACGGTGGTCCCCAACGACTAGTTTTATTATGCCTATCCATGATGGGTAAGTATTACGGTGGTCCCCAACGACTAGTTTTATTATGCCTATCCATGATGGGTAAGTATTACGGTGGTCCCCAACGACTAGTTTTATTATGCCTATCCATGATGGGTAAGTATTACGGTGGTCCCCAACGACTAGTTTTATTATGCCTATCCATGATGGGTAAGTATTACGGTGGTCCCCAACGACTAGTTTTATTATGCCTATCCATGATGGGTAAGTATTACGGTGGTCCCCAACGACTAGTTTTATTATGCCTATCCATGATGGGTAAGTATTACGGTGGTCCCCAACGACTAGTTTTATTATGCCTATCCATGATGGGTAAGTATTACGGTGGTCCCCAACGACTAGTTTTATTATGCCTATCCATGATGGGTAAGTATTACGGTGGTCCCCAACGACTAGTTTTATTATGCCTATCCATGATGGGTAAGTATTACGGTGGTCCCCAACGACTAGTTTTATTATGCCTATCCATGATGGGTAAGTATTACGGTGGTCCCCAACGACTAGTTTTATTATGCCTATCCATGATGGGTAAGTATTACGGTGGTCCCCAACGACTAGTTTTATTATGCCTATCCATGATGGGTAAGTATTACGGTGGTCCCCAACGACTAGTTTTATTATGCCTATCCATGATGGGTAAGTATTACGGTGGTCCCCAACGACTAGTTTTATTATGCCTATCCATGATGGGTAAGTATTACGGTGGTCCCCAACGACTAGTTTTATTATGCCTATCCATGATGGGTAAGTATTACGGTGGTCCCCAACGACTAGTTTTATTATGCCTATCCATGATGGGTAAGTATTACGGTGGTCCCCAACGACTAGTTTTATTATGCCTATCCATGATGGGTAAGTATTACGGTGGTCCCCAACGACTAGTTTTATTATGCCTATCCATGATGGGTAAGTATTACGGTGGTCCCCAACGACTAGTTTTATTATGCCTATCCATGATGGGTAAGTATTACGGTGGTCCCCAACGACTAGTTTTATTATGCATATCCATGATGGGTAAGTATTACGGTGGTCCCCAACGACTAGTTTTATTATGCCTATCCATGATGGGTAAGTATTACGGTGGTCCCCAACGACTAGTTTTATTATGCCTATCCATGATGGGTAAGTATTACGGTGGTCCCCAACGACTAGTTTTATTATGCCTATCCATGATGGGTAAGTATTACGGTGGTCCCCAACGACTAGTTTTATTATGCCTATCCATGATGGGTAAGTATTACGGTGGTCCCCAACGACTAGTTTTATTATGCCTATCCATGATGGGTAAGTATTACGGTGGTCCCCAACGACTAGTTTTATTATGCCTATCCATGATGGGTAAGTATTACGGTGGTCCCCAACGACTAGTTTTATTATGCCTATCCATGATGGGTAAGTATTACGGTGGTCCCCAACGACTAGTTTTATTATGCCTATCCATGATGGGTAAGTATTACGGTGGTCCCCAACGACTACTTTTATTATGCATATCCATGATGGGTAAGTATTACGGTGGTCCCCAACGACTAGTTTTATTATGCCTATCCATGATGGGTAAGTATTACGGTGGTCCCCAACGACTAGTTTTATTATGCCTATCCATGATGGGTAAGTATTACGGTGGTCCCCAACGACTAGTTTTATTATGCCTATCCATGATGGGTAAGTATTACGGTGGTCCCCAACGACTAGTTTTATTATGCATATCCATGATGGGTAAGTATTACGGTGGTCCCCAACGACTAGTTTTATTATGCATATCCATGATGGGTAAGTATTACGGTGGTCCCCAACGACTAGTTTTATTATGCCTATCCATGATGGGTAAGTATTACGGTGGTCCCCAACGACTAGTTTTATTATGCCTATCCATGATGGGTAAGTATTACGGTGGTCCCCAACGACTAGTTTTATTATGCCTATCCATGATGGGTAAGTATTACGGTGGTCCCCAACGACTAGTTTTATTATGCCTATCCATGATGGGTAAGTATTACGGTGGTCCCCAACGACTAGTTTTATTATGCATATCCATGATGGGTAAGTATTACGGTGGTCCCCAACGACTAGTTTTATTATGCATATCCATGATGGGTAAGTATTACGGTGGTCCCCAACGACTAGTTTTATTATGCATATCCATGATGGGTAAGTATTACGGTGGTCCCCAACGACTAGTTTTATTATGCCTATCCATGATGGGTAAGTATTACGGTGGTCCCCAACGACTAGTTTTATTATGCATATCCATGATGGGTAAGTATTACGGTGGTCCCCAACGACTAGTTTTATTATGCCTATCCATGATGGGTAAGTATTACGGTGGTCCCCAACGACTAGTTTTATTATGCCTATCCATGATGGGTAAGTATTACGGTGGTCCCCAACGACTAGTTTTATTATGCCTATCCATGATGGGTAAGTATTACGGTGGTCCCCAACGACTAGTTTTATTATGCCTATCCATGATGGGTAAGTATTACGGTGGTCCCCAACGACTAGTTTTATTATGCCTATCCATGATGGGTAAGTATTACGGTGGTCCCCAACGACTAGTTTTATTATGCCTATCCATGATGGGTAAGTATTACGGTGGTCCCCAACGACTAGTTTTATTATGCCTATCCATGATGGGTAAGTATTACGGTGGTCCCCAACGACTAGTTTTATTATGCCTATCCATGATGGGTAAGTATTACGGTGGTCCCCAACGACTAGTTTTATTATGCCTATCCATGATGGGTAAGTATTACGGTGGTCCCCAACGACTAGTTTTATTATGCCTATCCATGATGGGTAAGTATTACGGTGGTCCCCAACGACTAGTTTTATTATGCCTATCCATGATGGGTAAGTATTACGGTGGTCCCCAACGACTAGTTTTATTATGCCTATCCATGATGGGTAAGTATTACGGTGGTCCCCAACGACTAGTTTTATTATGCCTATCCATGATGGGTAAGTATTACGGTGGTCCCCAACGACTAGTTTTATTATGCCTATCCATGATGGGTAAGTATTACGGTGGTCCCCAACGACTAGTTTTATTATGCCTATCCATGATGGGTAAGTATTACGGTGGTCCCCAACGACTAGTTTTATTATGCCTATCCATGATGGGTAAGTATTACGGTGGTCCCCAACGACTAGTTTTATTATGCCTATCCATGATGGGTAAGTATTACGGTGGTCCCCAACGACTAGTTTTATTATGCCTATCCATGATGGGTAAGTATTACGGTGGTCCCCAACGACTAGTTTTATTATGCCTATCCATGATGGGTAAGTATTACGGTGGTCCCCAACGACTAGTTTTATTATGCCTATCCATGATGGGTAAGTATTACGGTGGTCCCCAACGACTAGTTTTATTATGCCTATCCATGATGGGTAAGTATTACGGTGGTCCCCAACGACTAGTTTTATTATGCCTATCCATGATGGGTAAGTATTACGGTGGTCCCCAACGACTAGTTTTATTATGCCTATCCATGATGGGTAAGTATTACGGTGGTCCCCAACGACTAGTTTTATTATGCCTATCCATGATGGGTAAGTATTACGGTGGTCCCCAACGACTAGTTTTATTATGCCTATCCATGATGGGTAAGTATTACGGTGGTCCCCAACGACTAGTTTTATTATGCCTATCCATGATGGGTAAGTATTACGGTGGTCCCCAACGACTAGTTTTATTATGCCTATCCATGATGGGTAAGTATTACGGTGGTCCCCAACGACTAGTTTTATTATGCATATCCATGATGGGTAAGTATTACGGTGGTCCCCAACGACTAGTTTTATTATGCCTATCCATGATGGGTAAGTATTACGGTGGTCCCCAACGACTAGTTTTATTATGCCTATCCATGATGGGTAAGTATTACGGTGGTCCCCAACGACTAGTTTTATTATGCCTATCCATGATGGGTAAGTATTACGGTGGTCCCCAACGACTAGTTTTATTATGCCTATCCATGATGGGTAAGTATTACGGTGGTCCCCAACGACTAGTTTTATTATGCATATCCATGATGGGTAAGTATTACGGTGGTCCCCAACGACTAGTTTTATTATGCCTATCCATGATGGGTAAGTATTACGGTGGTCCCCAACGACTAGTTTTATTATGCCTATCCATGATGGGTAAGTATTACGGTGGTCCCCAACGACTAGTTTTATTATGCCTATCCATGATGGGTAAGTATTACGGTGGTCCCCAACGACTAGTTTTATTATGCCTATCCATGATGGGTAAGTATTACGGTGGTCCCCAACGACTAGTTTTATTATGCCTATCCATGATGGGTAAGTATTACGGTGGTCCCCAACGACTAGTTTTATTATGCCTATCCATGATGGGTAAGTATTACGGTGGTCCCCAACGACTAGTTTTATTATGCCTATCCATGATGGGTAAGTATTACGGTGGTCCCCAACGACTAGTTTTATTATGCCTATCCATGATGGGTAAGTATTACGGTGGTCCCCAACGACTAGTTTTATTATGCCTATCCATGATGGGTAAGTATTACGGTGGTCCCCAACGACTAGTTTTATTATGCCTATCCATGATGGGTAAGTATTACGGTGGTCCCCAACGACTAGTTTTATTATGCCTATCCATGATGGGTAAGTATTACGGTGGTCCCCAACGACTAGTTTTATTATGCCTATCCATGATGGGTAAGTATTACGGTGGTCCCCAACGACTAGTTTTATTATGCCTATCCATGATGGGTAAGTATTACGGTGGTCCCCAACGACTAGTTTTATTATGCCTATCCATGATGGGTAAGTATTACGGTGGTCCCCAACGACTAGTTTTATTATGCCTATCCATGATGGGTAAGTATTACGGTGGTCCCCAACGACTAGTTTTATTATGCCTATCCATGATGGGTAAGTATTACGGTGGTCCCCAACGACTAGTTTTATTATGCCTATCCATGATGGGTAAGTATTACGGTGGTCCCCAACGACTAGTTTTATTATGCCTATCCATGATGGGTAAGTATTACGGTGGTCCCCAACGACTAGTTTTATTATGTATGCGAAAAATCACTTTTTTCCTATTTACAAATATTTTGTTCGCAATTACCGGTGTCATTCATTTATTTCACCATCTTAGCAATGAAAGTGCTTTGTCCGTTAAAAGGTTAAATGTAAAATACAACTTTTTTTAACTGCACTTTTTTACCAAAGATTCCAGCTTTTGTTTTGATACCCTTTCTTTTAAATTATCATAATTACATCTTGAATTTGCTGTTAAAAAAGCTTTACTTAAATAACATCTGTATTAATTTTGCCCCGCTTCTCGACCACATTCGTCCAGAATCTATTTAATATTTTGAAATGCAACTTATACAGAGCTTGTTTTAAAAGTCTAAATATCTGGTGCATATTTTATACTAAGTATATGAAATAGATCCAGTTTTATATACCTGGTACATAAAACCATTATATAAAATTAACAATTTTATATACCTGGTATTCTAAAAAAAATTATTCTTACTTTAAAATTCAACAACTTTTTCACAATGATAACTGTAAAGGTGAAATAAGAAATATTTATCTCAGAAAGATCATGAGTTTTGCATTCAATAACTTTAAACAAAGTTCAAATTTTCCTCAATAGATGCCGTTATTGTCTTTTAACTAATAAAAATACTTAAAATAATCTGAAAAGTTGGATTAAAAAAAAAAAAACTCAGTTTTTATGCTTTATTCTATTTAGACGTTAAAATTCGGGGGAAACGGTTTATCTGTTGGAGCTTTGGATTTAATTTGAGTATTGTTTCAGGTGTGTGTGTGTGCAGGCCCGTAGCTAGGGGGGTGCCAGGGGCGGCTCAGCCCCTCCTAAAAATTTTTGAGCCCCCCCTGAAAAAGATTCCAAGGTCACTAAATAAAACTGTTTAAAAAATCAAAATGAGAAATCGGCCCGAACCCGGCCTGTGCAAATCTTTTAAATGTCTATAATCGTACATTATGATGTTTTGCAATCAATATAAATTTGTATATACTTCAAAAATTTATCTAGATTATTCGGTTTATGTTTAGCAGAAATAAAACAAACATTTGAATCTAATCATCAACGTTCATTATTTATCGATTTCCTTTTCAAGTTGAGCAATCTTTTCTGAAATGGAAAAAAAGTACTTAATTATGATCATAAAAGATATTTTTGCTTTTAACAATCAACAGTTTGGTTTGGCAAATTATCAACAGAAATATTTATTATCTTAACCCCCCTCCCCCCCCCTTCCATTTGTCGGCGAGGTGAATGAGTTATTTATAGATTTGTAAATTTAAATCGTTGGTATTTTGTAATGTGCATCCTATCTAATTATTATTGGTATTATTGTCTTCTACTGCTAGTATACATGGGTAACGTATGTGTGGCGCCATGATCAGCCGGCGCCAAAAACCCGGTAACGCATTATATATATATATATTTTTAAGCAAATGTAGAATTTAACTTGACTAGGATCCAGGAAGTGTAAATGACTCTTTTTTTTATTATATAGTTTTAAATTATCAATTTATTTTATAGAAATCTGCTCTTAGCCGGGGAGGCAAAGTTTTCATTCGGTCAATGAGGTGTCGTATCCCTCCCCTTCCCTCTGTTGTTGGAAGTGATTTTATGATTTTTAGTCCATATTACGCAATCGGATATCAGAAAAGAAACTCAACAGACGTGAGGGTTATTCTTTCGGTCTTCGGTGACTTATCAGGCAGGATGAATGCCGATGCACCTAGTGACATATCGAAGGTGGGCGATAGAAATTTAAAAAGTACAAATTTATCAGAGTACCCAAAAAATGCGGATAACAGGAGTTTTCAACCAGATTGGATGAAAAAATTTAAGTGGCTGGAATATTCCAAGAGCAGAGATGCTGTATTTTGTTATCCTTGTCGACAGTTTCCTCATTCGGGGATTAAAGAAAATCTATTTATCACAGCCGGTTTCCGGAATTGGAAAAAAGCATTGTCCAAGGACAGAGAGTGTCAAAAGCATGCTTCGTCACAGAATCATATAATATCAATGAGCATGTGGACAGAAAGGGAAGAACGTGAAAAGATGAATTTAAGTGTGTCATCTTTGGTATGTAACGATGTTCTAGAAAAAAACCGATATTAGGTTCAATCTATTGCAGAAATCGTACAATTCTTAGTTATAAATGAACTTTCATTACGTGGTACATATGATATAGATGAACACGAGGAAATTAGTTTATTTCAAAACCTTTTTAAATACACAATCAAAAAGGACAATAAACTTGCAGAATGTGTCAAATCAGTGTCAATTAATGCAAAATACACTTCACCTGAAATACAAAATGATGTAATACAAATCCTTGCTGAAATAGTGTCAAAACATATATCAAATGACATTAACAATGCTGATGTTCCCTGGTTTTCGATTTTGGAAGACGGAACGCGTGATAGAAATAATAGAGAAAATGTTGCATTAGGAGCAAGATACGTAAAGGATGGGAAAATAAAAGAATCAATTATCGCAATAAAAACATGTTCTGACTTGGATGCAAAAACATTTGCAGATTTAACTTTAAAGATCCTTCATGATTGTAATTTAGATAATTCTAAAATTTTGAGTCAATGTTTTGATGGTGCTTCAGTCATGAGTGGTGAAAAAGGAGGGGTCCAAGCTATATTGCAGAAACATCTTGATAGAAATATCCCATATGTACATTGCTGCAGCCAAAAACTTCATTTAGTAATTATAAAAGCAATAAATGATGTAAGTGAAACCAAACAGTTTTTTGATCAGTGTTCCATGCTGTACAACTTTTTGAGAAAAGATAACATAGCTAAGAAATATGAAGGTCAATCCCTTGTTTGTTTATTAGAACAGTGATGGAGTGGACATTTACATGTTACAAAAATTGTGTATAACAATTATAAAAAAATTCTGAATACTCTAGAAGAAATAAAACTGGACAGAAAACAAGATGGAGTAAACATTGCAGAAAGCACTGGTTTGTTAACGATAATGAAAACTAAAGCTTTCAAATTCTGCTTAATATTTTTGAAGAGAATTCTTGAAACGCTAGATCCTGCAAACCAATTATTGCAAAAGCTAGAAACTAGTTTAACTGATTCTTTAAGAATTGTAGATTCTACAATAGATTCACTTACTTGTTCAGATGAAATTTACGAAGAAATTTTAAATTTGATGTCCACTGAATTTGTTGTTGAGGAAGAGGAAGAAGAAATATGTTCAAAAAAGCGAAGAAAAACCACTTCTACAAAACTCAGAGATTATTTAATTGTAGAAACTACAGGTGCTAGCTCGAATATTGATGAAACATTACATCTAAAAGCTATTTATTTTGAAACTTTAGATATAGTATTAAATGAAATGAAAAGGCGGTTTAATAATAACGATAAGTTACTTCTAGCGCTGTCAAGTGCAGAGCTTGATATGGATTTAAGTAAAATGAAGATATTAGAAAATTATAATGTTAAGCTTCCATCTAAAGATGAAATAATTGTTGTAAAGAATTTCATAAAAAGAACCATTGAAGAAAATCCAAACACCGTTGTATTTAATGAACTTTTTAAATATAGGGTTGCATTTGAAGACACTTATAAACTATTAGCAACTGTTAAAACTTTTGGATGTAGTACTGCAATATGTGAATCAACATTTTCAGTCCTTACAAGAATAAATCGTCCACAAAGACTAACAATGTCTCATCAAAGAATGGCCGATTTGAGTTTTCTTGCGTTTGAAAAAGAAAGAACAGAAACAATCAATATGGAAGTTTTCCTTAAAAAAATTAATGAGAAAAAGAATAGAAGACTTCAGTTGTTTTAAAGCAGGTGAAATTCAATTTGTTGACACTACTTTATTCCTTTTAAATCTACTTTTTTCAGTTTATGTATTTAGTATACACTACAAGGTTAGTTTTCACATTTATAATGTTTATATAACCATTTGTATTTATATATCTATTTAACTTAAATATTTTATATTGTTTCATGTATCCATTAAAGCATACTTCATTATATTTTTCCAAATTGGTTTTAAAAAAATTCCATTTGTTACAAAAGTGTGTTTGTTACATGTACTATTGTTTGTTTTTATTATTTTGTTTTCGTGTTACATGAAAAATGCAGTTCGTTGCAATTTGGTATTTTAGCATTTTGCGACAAAGCGTTTTTTTTGAAGAATTTTTTAATCCTGTTTTGCTTCTAGTATAAAATAAAGTTTTAAGTATTCATATTTTGCTTTGTGTTTGAAGTTTGAGTCATGGTATTTCAAATTAAAGAATTTTTTTAATAGTATACTCAATTGCAAATGTTTTTAACATTTGACTGTGCATAAAAATAATTTTAAAATTCTTTATCTATGAGTGAATTTGTTTATGCTTTTATTATATAACAATAATTGAAGTTCTCTTTTTGTTAAAAAAAGATAATGATGAGAAATGAAGATTACAACTCGTTTTAAATAGGTGAAATGCGAGCATTTTAATTACTTTTGACATATTATTTACATTATATTGTATCAGCATTAGTTATATACTGAAAATATTTATTCTGTAGCGTTTTCTATTACTAGCATAGATCAAACTTATAATTAATTTTATCATAAATATTATCTTATGATAAACATTTTGTTGTATATTGGAATATTTCTAGTTTAAATTTTAAAAATATATATATAGTCCTTGATTTATGAATGGTAATCAAAGAAAATAGCCAATAGCCAATTCAAATGTACATGCTTTTAATTTTTGAATGAACACAGTAATAATTTTAAATGCAAAATACAACTTTGATTTTGTTAATGTTTTTATTGTAAAAGAGCGAAACTTAAGCTTCCTTGAGCGCAGATTAAAAAAAAAGATTAAAGGTTGCAACTATTTCGAAACAAGTGAACTGTAAGCTTTTATTTACTTGTTGACATCATCATTTATTTCACCAGTATAAGTATTAGAGATCGAACGCCAATTCTTTTGCGTTTTCGACAAAAATTCTGAGCTTGACGAAAATTCTATAACCTATATATTTAAACCTATGAACGTCTTTTTTTATAATTATCTGTCATGAAATACTCAAGACGCGAGTGCAAACTATAAAGATAGCAATGGATATATATGACTAACTTTTTCATGTGCTTTTTTAAAAAATCAGATTTAATGTTATTAGAAAATTTTAATTCGAAAATGCAGAGGCATTTCAGTTACTCTATCAGAAAGTTCTAGTATGACAGATAGGGCCGTAGTTAAGGATGTGCTGGCTCAGCCTCCTCCCCCTCCCCCAACCCTTAAAGCATTTTGAGCCTCTCTTAGAAAAGATTTCATGGTTACTCAATGAATTTCTTTTTTGAAAATCCAAATGAAATTCTGTTCAAAAATCTAATTTATTTTTGAGGCTTTTCAAAGTTTTGTAGAAATACAAAATTATAACTAAAATAAGTTTCAACACTCACTCTTCCTATTTCCACATACGAAACTAAGATGATGTTTAATTTTGCACTCGTTATATACTCGAATTTTTCATCAGCTTATTCTTCTCTTAGCTTAAAATGAGGTTATTACAACAGTTTAATAAAAAACATAGTACATACAATATGAATATGCACTAATTTATCTTTCTACATCAGAGTGAGAGAAAAAAAAACATGAGCCCCCCCTACATTTTCTTGAGCCCCCCCTATTATTCACTTCTGGCTACGGCCCTGTGTGTGTGTGTGTGTGGGGGGGCATTACACTACAACAAAATGTTCTGTAGATATTCCCATTTCAGCTACATGACAGTGGAATAAAATACCTTTTCAGGAATTAGGACATTCATTTTTTGACTGTATATTGTCTTTATATTGTGTGATCCTGTATATTGTCTTACCTGGTGAATATGAGGCACATGAGTGTCGCTGAGAGGATCATGAGTCGCTGAGAGAGGGCGGACTGAGAACGCTGCATGGCGCGGTGAAGGTCATTCTGGGAAAAAAAAAAGACATAATATGCGTCACTTTCATGGTGTTAAAAAGTTACAAAAAATATATATTAAAATATTTAATTTCTAAAACGGACGTCAAATACTAATAAAATACATTAAAAGATCTTAATAATTTGACATGTTTCGATTGAACTTACTCAATCATCACCAGAAAAAAGAAAAATACAAATAAACACAAAGATGGAAAATGACAATAAACTGTTACAAATGAAATTTAAAAATAAATAAAAATCACGCGCGTTATATTTTAATTACATTTCGCGTTGCTCAATTTTAATTTTCAAATTGTCTAACAATTCAACCCAAATATTTGGTATTTGAAATGACAGGGAGTCATTGCAGACCATTGAGCTTCTGACGCAAATTTGAATAGAGTCTCTAATAAAAAGTTGCAAATAAAAATCTGACCTATAAATTAATCTACTTTCATTAAACAAAATATATATGTTTTCTATTTTATTTAGCCTTGATAATGCGGTTTTATCTCTATTAAATTTTATGTCTGCATAAATCATTTTATGTCTGCGTCAGAAGCTCAATGGTCTGCAATGACTCCTTGTCATTTCAAATACCAAATATTTGGGTTGAATTGTTTGATAATTTGAAAATTAAAATTAAGCAACGTGAAACATAATTAATATAAATCGCGCGTGATTTTTATTTATTTTTAAATTTCATTTGTAACAGTTTATTGTCATTTTCCATCTTTGTGTTTATTAGCCTCCGATGCTATTTCTTTCAGACAAGCTAAAAATGTCGTGTCATCAGCCCTGAATTTTCTACTCAACCGATTTTGATAATTATTTTTTTAAATGAAAGCTATTTATTTGTAGTTGTGCCCATTTTAATTATTTTTTAATTTATTTCCATTTTTATATTTTATTTTTAATTTTAAAAGCTTTTTCATGACATTTCTTCAAAATGGTGGCAACACAGTTTAGCTTTTCTCTCGATAATAAAAATTTATTTTCCAAAATGATTGCGTATAATTATGCACTAATTGAGGTAAAAAAAAAATATATTTACTGAGAAATAATATTAATAAAGTAAATAAAATAACAGAAATAATTTATGAAAAAAATTAATGTCTAAATCAAAATAAGAGAAATTTCAAATGAGGAAAATGATGTCATTCAGCAACCAGATAAATGGGAATTACAATATTATTACGGATGCCTTTTTCATATTACTAACAACTAACTTTTTAAAAACATTTGAAGAGGAAAATGACGTCACTATTTAAAACATCGCATTTTTACTCATAATGATATTAGGTACTACTCTGTTATCCCGTAGATTAATTTCGCCACATTATACAAATCGCCAAACTAATAGCCAAATTATACATATTGACATAATTTTATTTTAAATAACGAAAAAACAAATAATTAGGAGAATATTAATACAAATATTAATAAAAAGCCGAAATAAAAATCACTTAATGACATTTTAAACACATGAATGTATTTAATGTCATTGAATGTGACATTCACGATCATCCATTATTGGCACTTAATCTTATAGTTTGGCGACACTTTTTTGGTTGACGGGATAACCTAGTAGTACCCGATATTACATTTCAATATTTCTTTTCATTATGGACACTGAGGTTGAGTTAAAAATGAAGTTAGTTCATTGCAATCTAAACGGGATCGCCCTTCTAAAAAACCTCTATCGATTTTATTTTTCCCTAATCGGAGGCGAAACTGAATTCTGCAATAACAGAATCTACATTCAACTTGTTTGTATTTTTGTTTTTTCTGATGATGATTGAGTAAATTCAATCGAAACATGTCAAATTATTAAGATCTTTTAATGTATTTTATTAGTATTTGACGTCCGTTTTAGCAATTAAATATTTTAATATATATTTTTTGAAACGTTTTTAATGGACGTATAAGAAAACTTTTTTTATAATTAATATGTTAAAAAGTTAGTTATTAAAATTTATAAATTGTAACAGTTAAAATAGTTAGTCGCATAAAATGTCAGTAAATATGTGAAAATAATTTCTTCTGGCATTCAGTTAATAATATGCGTCACTTTCATGGTCTTAAAAAGTTAGTTAGTAAAACTTATAAGCTGTAACAGTTAAAAAAGTTACGTGCATAAAATGTCAGTAAAGATGTATAAAATAAGTTCTTGTGTCATTCAGTTTTATACAAGAAAAGTGAACCGTTTATGGATAATCATATTTATTAAACTAATTTAAAAACATAAAAGAGAACTTTAATTTATATGTTTTGCTATCATGCAGTAAATTATTTTAAATTTTTTGATAGTAAAATTGCAAAAAATAAAAAGGAAAAAAATTAATGTCAAAATATTGTAAGAAATATCTTGGAATTTAAGCACCCCCCTGTAATGAATAGGATATGGGTAGAGTATGTGCCTCCAATTCCATGCAGTTATGTGATCCAGAACGTATAGCCAAAGACCTTAGAGGGAAAGACATGAAGGCTTTGGAAACCGTAACTAACTGAAACAGTGCAAACAGAACTGCTATGAAACACGCTCAAAGGGGGAGATCCAATCGTAGGCTGGTTCATTGCATCCACCGATTCGCCAAATATTTTTCTAGTAAACCTCCTTGCGCCAACTCCCCCGCGAGAATTCAAAACGCCATTTCTTTTGGCAGTTCGTCTTGAGACTTAAAGATTGTGGGAGATTTTTTAATATGATTTGTTTGTTGTGATACATTTTTTATATTGCAAATAGATAGCCGGTTAACACGTACAACTGAAAAGTCTTCAGTAATGCTGAACTTGTTAAATAATAAATTTTATGTATCGAAAGTTCCACTTTCACTCGAAAACTAACATAACAACGAACAGATTCATCTATAGTAGTCTTCTGTAACGTATTGTATGAACTTTGACCTAACTCATCTCCCTCCACGAAAAGGGATGGAGAGAGAGGGGGGCGCGCACTGCTTTCGTGGGGACCGAGGCGGGCAGCGATGACCACATCATTACTCCACATTTTGATAATTATCGCTACTGGTGATAATGCCAAAGCGCGCCAAGTGAACGCTTCTTATCTTTCGCCCCTGTATGCGACTTCTATTGCCTAGCTATTTGCACTGTTTCACTGACAGCTGTGGATTTACGTTACGCCTATGGAGCCTTCACATCTTTTCCTCTAGGATCTTTGGTATAGCAACCCTTCGTAGATAGGGTCAAATATCGTCCTACACCAACGCTTCCTAGATTGGACAAAGTCTTCACAGCAGTGTATGGTTTCTGACATGACAAGCATCTATTAAATTTTATGTCTGCATAAATCATTTTATGTCTGCGTCAGAAGCTCAATGGTCTGCAATGACTCCTTGTCATTTCAAATACCAAATATTTGGGTTGAATTGTTTGATAATTTGAAAATTAAAATTAAGCAACGTGAAACATAATTAATATAAATCGCGCGTGATTTTTATTTATTTTTAAATTTCATTTGTAACAGTTTATTGTCATTTTCCATCTTTGTGTTTATTAGCCTCCGATGCTATTTCTTTCAGACAAGCTAAAAATGTCGTGTCATCAGCCCTGAATTTTCTACTCAACCGATTTTGATAATTATTTTTTTAGCTGTGGTTTAAACCGTCAAAAACTGGTTTAAACTGTCAAAAACTGGCTTAAACCGTCAAAAACGTGTAATCCTTAAAACATTGAATAAGTCTTAATGATTTAAGTAATTTTTTATTTAACATTAATTACTGTAATTTAATTACAAAAAAATTAAATTATTTTAATTGCTATAAAACATTTTTGTTCTTTAGAATCTTCAAACAGAAGAAAATGATTTTATACAGTTAATAATCTGGATCAATTTTACTCCGCAGCATCCTATAGCACATAACCAATTTAGCACATTTATTTACACCCAAACGATTTCTGAGCTTTAGAGTGTTTGAAGCCAAAGTTAGAAAATACTCTCTCAATTGATTCTAAGCTAGCAGGACTTGACAGTAGAAGCATTGCTAGTTGAGTAAGCTTGGAGGCAGGCCAAATTTTTTGATTTATGACAATTTTTTGTTATGAAAATGATATTTTACAATACAGTAATAGTGATTTTTTAATATTACATCATCTAATGTTGCATATGTGTGACAAATACTTAATGTGAAATTTTACAGATCAGTATAGTATTTGAGGTTTCTGACGAGGTTTTTGACATGACGGTTTAAACCATGGTTTAAACAGGATGAAACCGCACACAGTCAAAAACTTGCCAACCCTGCTTGACAGGTTGTGTTGTGACATCACGAAACATCACACGTAGCAGGGAAAACAAAGAAAGAAATTCTAACAATTAGCGTGTTTTGATTTCGTTGTCTCGTGGAATTATTAATTATTATTTCTCGAAACAAGCAAAATTTTCGCATTTTTGTTTATTGTTTTCCTTACTTCGTGTGATGTTTCGTGACGTCACAAAAAAGCATGTCACGGCTTTCTAAAATCGAGAAGCCATTGGTATAGGACAATATTTGGTTGTATGGATTCTCGAGTTCAAAATTCTTGGGGGCCTCCGTGGCCGAGTGGTTAGGGCACCATGCCGCCAACGTCTCGCGAGCATAAGAGGTTGCTTGGGTTCGACTCTCACTGATTCCATTGCACGTATACTCTAGGTGTGGAGTTCACTGTTATAAAATCTATTTACGCTACCTCGTCCTTGTATATTGACGATGACTTACAAGCAGACTTTCATGTCGAGCTCACAAGTTAGATGTTTGTTGTTCAATAAATAATAATAATAATAATAAAATCAACATTCTTAGATGTTGAGTTCGATTGCTCTGATAACTTCCGGCTTCAGCGCTTTAATGAAAGTCAAGTAATTTATTAATTCTGATAAACTTGTTTTTTAACATTTTTCAACAACAGTTTGTAATGTGTTTAAGAATTCGGTTTGTCTCTCTGTGCTTGACCTCGTGTAAATAACGTCAGATTGTCATGAAATTGAGATCTACTATGGCATTTTTGGTATTAAAAATGAAGCATCGACGTTTACAAGAGCACTCAAAATCACAGTCTATGGGATTCATGATGATTACATGAACGCATATGGGGCAATACTGTTTGTCGCGAATTTTAATGTATTTCCCTAATTTAAACATATTGAAATTTACATATATATTTATGAACGCATCTAATAAAATGGCGATATTGAAGAAATAGGCTGCATATTAGAAAAATAATGGCAAAATATACATTTTTTTCAACATTGGAAAAATATAAACATAACTATTCCGGGAGCAATATTTCATACCAATCTTAAACAACACTAAACCAATATTATATTGTTACATACGTACTGAAGTGCTTTCATCCGCCATATTGGGCTGACAAGCTATATGTATTTCGGTAGTTTCGAAAGGCTCGATGAATTTCTCTTCCCCCTAATAAGCGTTATAAAAGTCATCACCCAATTAGCCGGTGCCGCGTCCAATTTCGTTTCGACGCCGACTAATAAACGCCAAACTATGCGGAGAAAATTAATCGAGTGGATCGATATTCGATACAATATCTTGTTCCCTCCTTTGTTATTAGGCGGCCGCGTCTCTCGGAAGTGGGTGGACAACATAAAAGTTTTAACAGGTAATGAGCCCGAAGAAATATTAAAACTAGAATGTATGTATTCTTGAACAATCACGTATAGACAAATAAATCTTATAACCTTTAAAGACACAAACGGTTTGTAATAACAAAACAAGAAAAAAAAAAATAAAAAATCATGCGTGAAGCACATATTATGAGGCAATTTCCAATACCTCTTAATTATAAAATATTTAATACGTGAATTTTCACACTGCTAACTAAGCCTAGAACCAACTTAGGGAAAAATGCCCAAACAGGGGATCGAACCCGGAACCCTTGGAATTGCGCTCCAAGTGCTCTACCATTTAAGGCCCCTGTCCTGGCTCGAGGAAGCGCTCGCGAGCTAATGCTATTCCGATGGGGAAGTATTTTTCTAATAACTCTTTCGCATTTTCACATTTCTGAATAATTTTTTTTTGCATTGGATAGCTGAGGTGCATGCCGACAGCGCACCTTTTTTTACTTTTTCGATTTTGGTTGCAGATATTTTTTACAAAGTTAGTTTTACTTTCAAAACCGGTTTCGAAACTGAGAGTGCTTTTTAAAAAATATATCTGCAACCAAAATCGAAAAAGTAAAGAAGGTGCGCTGTCGGCATGCACCTCAGCTATCCAATGCAAAAAAAAAAAAAAAAAAAAAAAAAAAAAAAAAAAATTATTCAGAAATGTCAAAATGCGAAAGAGTTATTAGAAAAATGCTTCCCCATGGGAATAGCATTAGCTCGCGAGCGTTTCTCGAGCGAGGACAGGGGCCTTCAGCTACGAGGACGATGCCCAGCTTAGCATTTCTCACTTTGTATGTTGGTTAGGCTACAATTCGCAGCACTAGATGGAACCGTCTGCATGAGCACACAATCTTGCGGCGTAACATCAGACATCAAGAAACCCAGCATATATGTGATTTACCGATGTTGGGTTCCTAATTATAGTTCAAGAGCCGACAGCACAAAAACCTATGTTATCGAGCACAAGAAAAAACTAGTTGGATGTGCCAATCCCTAAACTTTCTTCTATCTCATACGTACATTTTCATATTTTAAAAAAAAGTTACTCATTTTAATGCTTTAATAATTTTAATTCAATACAATGCTAACTTTGATTTTTATCTTAAATTTCTGCTTCAATCAATTAATCGGAGAAAAAACGAATTTCCGTCTCTGCACCAGCCGATCGACAATAGAATGATAGGCAGATTTTTTTTTTCAAATTCAAGGAGGACCTACTTGCCTTACCAAAAAATAATCATATATAAAAAATTTAGTTCAGTTCTAGAACTAAGTTAATAAACTTTTATGTGGTACAATTTTGAAAATGGCATAAAATTCGCAATTGCAGCGCTCCCTTCCGACGGATTATTTTCAAATTCAGGGAGGACTAACTAACCATAGTCATACACATACACAAAAAATTTGGTTCAATTCGATGCATAACTTCATATACTTTTGGTCGGTACAATATTAAAAATGGCGCAAAAATCGCGATTGCAGCGCCCCCTTCCGGCGAATTATTTTCAAATTCATGGAGGACCAACTAGAAATAACTATACACTTACACAAAAAATTTGGTTAAATTCGATGCATAACTTCAATATACTTTTGGTCGGTACAATATTGAAAATGGCACAAAAATCGTGATTGCTGCGCCCCCTTCCGATGGATTTTTTTCAAATTCAAAGAGGACCAACTAGCCATAGTCATACACATACACAAAAAATTTGATCCAATTCGATGCATAACTTCATATACTTTTGGTCGGTACAATATTGAAAATGGCGCAAAAATCGCGATTGCTGCGCCCCCTTCCGGCGGATTATTTTCAAATTCAGGGAGGACCAACTAGCCATAACTATACACTTACACAAAAAATTTGGTTAAATTCGATGCATAACTTCATATACTTTTGGTCGGCACAATATTGAAAATGGCACAAAAATCGCGATTGCAGCGCCCCCTTCCGACGGATTTTTTTCAAATTCAAAGAGGACCAACTAGCCATAGTCATACACATACACAAAAATTTGGTTAAATTCGATGCATAACTTCATATACTTTTGGTCGGTACAATATTGAAAATGGCACAAAAATCGCGATTGCAGCGCCCTCTTCCGGCGGAATACTTCAAAACTGGAGGAGGACCTGCTTGCCACAGCCAAAAACATTTAAAAAAATTTGGTTAAATTCGATGCATAACTTCATATAATTTTGGTCGGTACAATATTGAAAATGGCAAAAAAATCGCGATTGCAGCGCCCCCTTCCGACGGTTTTTTCTAATTCAGGAAGGACCAACTAGCCATAGTCATACACATACACAAAAAATTTTATCCAATTCGATGCATAACTTCATATACTTTTGGTCGGTACAATATTGAAAATGGCGCAAAAATCGCGATTGCTGCGCCCCCTTCCGGCGGATTACTTTCAAATTCAGGGAGGACCAACTAGCCATAACTATACACTTACACAAAAAATTTGGTTAAATTCGATGCATAACTTCATATACTTTTGGTCGGTACAATATTGAAAATGGCACAAAAATCGCGATTGCAGCGCCCTCTTCCGGCGGAATACTTCAAAACTGGAGGAGGACCTGCTTGCCACAGCCAAAAACATTTAAAAAAATTTGGTTAAATTCGATGCATAACTTCATATAATTTTGGTCGGTACAATATTGAAAATGGCACAAAAGTCGCGATTGCAGCGCCCCCTTCCAACGGATTATTTTCAAATTCAGGGAGGACCAACTAGCCATAACTATACACTTACACAAAAAATTTGGTTAAATTCGATGCATAACTTATATACTTTTGGTCGGTACAATATTGAAAATGGCACAAAAATCGTGATTGCTGCGCCCCCTTCCGACGGATTTTTTTCAAATTCAAAGAGGACCAACTAGCCATAACTATACACTTACACAAAAAATTTGGTTAAATTCGATGCATAACTTCATATACTTTTGGTCGGTACAATATTGAAAATGGCACAAAAATCGTGATTGCTGCGCCTCCTTCCGACGGATTTTTTTCAAATTCAAAGAGGACCAACTAGCCATAACTATACACATACACAAAAAATTTGGTTAAATTCGATGCATAACTTCATATACTTTTGGTCGGTACAATATTGAATATGGCACAAAAATCGCGATGGCAGCGCCCTCTTCCTGCGGAATACTTCAAAACTGAAGGAGGACCTGCTTGCCACAGCCAAAAACATTCACAAAAAATTTGGTTCAATTCTATGCATAACTTCATACACTTTTTGATGGTAGAATGGCGACATACACACAGACACACACACACACAGACACACACACATACACACATAGACACACACACAGACAGACGGACATTTTGTAAAAACATGTTTTTTGGAATCTCTGACCCCTAAAACATGTAAATCCGTCGAAAACCGGAAATCGAAAAATTTTTTGATTACAATACTTTCTTCTATTGAAGATAGAAGAAAGTAAAAACCCTTTTTTTTATGGAAGAATAGTAACAGGAGTATCGAATAATCCATATCTGCATAAACCAACGTGGTGCATAAGCCAAAAATTGATACCACTAGTGGTTCTCTCGTACATTTAACATTATGTTTGCCGCACAATCAAAAGTATGAAAACATGTAAAACTGTGTGCAGGAAAACACAATGATAAATGTACGAGTGAGCCACTAGTGGTATCAATTTTTGGCTTATGCACCACTTCCCTTCCTGCAGACATAGATTATTCGATACTCCTGTTACTATTCTTCCATAAAATGAAGGTTTCTTTCTTATGCTCCATGACGTAAGTTTTTGTGTAGTCGGCTCTTAGATTATTGCTGTTACAAAATTTCAATTGAGCGAGGTGGAAGAAATTATCTAAGTAAACAATTTGAAAATGACTAACACAATTGAAAAACCACAATCACCATGCAACTATAATCATCAATAGTCAGAAAATTATTCGAATTCTTTTTCTGGAATCCTGTATAAAATCTATAAATTTGTATATGTTAGTACTTAGCATGCTGAAATTTTATTTCCTTTGGAGATAATAAGCCATTTCTGCTGATCAGGAGAATACTACATGAACTGCATGAATGGCTCAAAATGAAAAATACTGAAAATACGAAACAAATCGAAAATCTTTTTCTTTACGGAAAAAAATGTCTTAACTGTCTAAGAAGGAGGATGCTTGAAGTACAAAGCCTCTAAGCCTAGTAGTAGGAATAAAATAAGTCGGAAATTGCGCATCAAATGTGGTAAATGCGGTGCTTTCACCATCTTTTCTTCTCTCTCTTGAAAAATCGTTTGTTTTGGATGTTTAGCATTTTCCATTTTTAGTCCTCATTCTTTTCTAGAACCCTGTATACGAGGTATAGAATTTATACACAACGAACAGCATGCAAAAAAATTGTTCAATTTAAAAACGCGTACCGATATTGAAAACGCACTTCTAGCCACATGATGGCTGAAAGACAGTGAAGTAGCCAATTTTTTTGGACACCCCTGTCAATGAACGACAAATGCTATGAATGCCTTATTGCCTATTCTGTAGTAATTATCTTGTAGTGAAAGTACTAAGGATTAAAATTAATTTAAAACCTTTTAAAATATTTTTTGTCACCTTTAAGTAATTTACACATAAAGTACACTGTAAAAAAGAAAAAAAAATTATGAAATATTACAAAAGTTTTTCTAGTAGAATTGTATTCCAAGAACTTTTTATGTAACGGCAACAATAAAAATTCATGTAACAGATACGGATTTGCACTTTGAATCAAAAGAGAAAATAATTTTTTTGAAAAATCGTATTCCCAGAATTTTTTAAGTACTTACAGATATTTACAGAGAATTACAGATAAAATTTTAGTAAAATTGCCGAACTTTTAGTAGATTCATTCGTAAAGTTACAGATATCTTTAGCTATGCTTACAAGTTTTGTAGATTGACATCATTATCTTGTACAGTGTGCACATAAAATTTTAGTAACCATAACAGATTTCGGTAAATTTAGATTATTAAGGTTACAGATTTTTTTTTTACAGTGTAGTTTTAAGTTTAAAAAATATCATGCAACTTAGAAGTATTTTGCTGCTTGCTGTAAATTCCGTAAGATCTCTATTTTGCTACAGGTATGGCGCATCTTAAAATACAGAATATCTTACTACTGTTAGAAGTAAAAAATGTTCTCGGACTTGTGTCATTTTTGAAACATCCTATTTAAACAAATTTTGTGAAAAAATATGGAGAAATTAAAATAGCAAATAAAGCCTTTGTGCAAAAATGTTTAAAGATAGAAAACCAACGATTATAAATACGCAAATATTGTATGAAAACGTAGCAAACAGCTGTTTCGAATCTACTATCGACATTCCTCATCAGTACAAAACTCAGCGAGCTAGAAAAAGTTCAGGCAGGCAGCTCAGTTTTGCTTTTTCTAGCTCGCTGAATTTTGCACTGATGAAGAATCTCGACAGTAGATTCAAAACAGTTGTTTGCTACGTTTTCATACATTTTTTGTGCATTTATAATCGTTAGTTTTCTGTCTTTAAACATGGAGAAATGTTACAGAGAATATATATACTCACAAACATGTTCTCTAAGGCGTGTTTCGCAAGCCAGCAGTTGAGGAATCCCGGAATGAACAGGTTGCGGAGGGGAGCCCAACACAGCTGCGAAAAATGAAAAAGAAGAATTATAACTCTGCATAGAAGCAAGCTTACCTTTAAGCTAAACATGAAAGTTTGAATAAAAAGTATTCAATGTTATAAGTCTTGCCCTAGTTTAAACCTTGTTTTGGTGCTCAATAGCTGCCATACGGTGAGATGGTGAAATCTTGAACCAATATTTAGAGCTCCTGTTGAAACGTAATTTCAACAGTTGGTACGAGGTTGAAATAGGTGACAGCTACTGAGCACCAAAATTTGGTACATACTAGAGCAAAAATTTTAACAGTGTAGTTACAGTAGGGTCCAAAAGTCATCTACAGAAGTTAAATGTTTGGTTAACGCATTAAATCTTCTGTTGATTCAAACATCGCTTTAGAGATAATTTTTGAAAAAAAATTTGGTACTACTTAGTTATCTCGTTTACCCATTTCGCCAAATTATACAAATCGCCAAGCTAATAGCCAAATTATACACATTGACTTAATTTTTATTTTAAATAACGAAAAAACAAATAAATTAGTAAAACATTAATAAAAATGCAAATAAAAGGCCGAAATTAAAGTCACTTGATGACGTTTTAAACACGTATTTTGTGATGTTCATGGTCAACTATTATTGGCATTTAATCTTGTAATTTGGCGATAATTTTTTGGTCGACGGGTTAACCAAGTAGTAACGAAGATTTTCTAATGCATGTATTCACTACCCACCTCATCCCAAAAAACTTCGGTCGAACGAAAACTCAAATGGTATTTACCATTAATCTAATTGGATTTTGACCACGATCAGTTCAATCAGGTAAACTAGTGATGCAGAACCTTTTTGCCAGAAAATCGTTTTCCACCAGAATATTTGAAAAGTGACGTTTGTTTTATTACATAGCAAAGTTTCTGTCATTATTATATGGAAAATTATTCTGCGTAAAATTAGTGGTATCAGTTTGGCCCGCGGGCCACAGGTGCATCCCAGGTAAACCATACATTTCATTTGAGTATTCGACTGAAGTTTTGTAGGTTTGAGGTAAATGGTGAATACGGGCATAAGCCTATTACAATATCAAAAAATGAACATGCTAATGTATGTATTCAAACAGTGAGTTAACCTATAACTACTGCTAGCGGTCTTAGAGGCCGTTGAGTTTTTCAAGTTTCACAGTTTAACTCGTAATTTTTAGTTTAACTATGGATACTGGTCAAATTTTGTTTTGTTAAGAGCCTAATTGTTACTTCTAGAGACTTTTGTATAGCTGAATTTTATTTATAATAGTCTGGTATATAAAGTTTCATATTTAAATAGTATTCTGAGAGTTAATTTAACATTTTATTCATCTTTAAATTAAGCGGTCTGATAGACCGCTCACAGTTGTTATGTGACAATTTTTGTCACAGCAGTTAAGGGTTTATGTGGAATTACACAGAATGTTCACAAATACTCGCAATGTAACCAAAAATCGATTTTTTTAAAATTAGCCCCTTAATGATCTCACCCGATTTTTATATTGATGATTCCTATGTGAAGTGAAAACGTAGCATAGTGCCCATAAACTCTTTTATGAAGATTGTCTATGGTTGAGTAAGTTTTGAGATTTTGCGTGAGATGGTCGCGTCATGAATTGTAACATTTATGCATTAGTAGGGTTACTATTATACACTATATGGCCAAAGGTGACCGGCCACTTGCGAATTTAAATGTTTTGTTAAATATCTAGAAAAATACATGAGGCATTATCCTTAATCTCCAAATGCTTAAACAAAATAATACTGGCCATATATTTCCATGAAGATTTTTTTTCTCAAAACCCCATAAAGGACCGTCAACAAATTGAATACGAATGAAGATTTATAATTTAACACTTTCGCTACCGCTTACATGAAGATGTGATGATAGTTAATGTCGCACTGTAGAAGTGGGTTTTTCCCAGAAGCCGATTTACTTTTTATAACAAAGAATCAGTGAAAGATTTTCCCGTGCCAGCGCGTGATTGGCTATTGGACATCATCCCACATCACGCGCTGGCACGTGAGTGGTCCCTTAACAACGTTGGCGCCATATCATGCGCTCGTGTTAACCCTGTCAAAACTAATGTAGCAAAAGCGACCAAACTGCAGATTATGGTTACGTTGCTTATTGTAATAAATTATGTTCATTTTTATGGGATATCATGTTTACTCGTTCAGAAATTAAAGTTTTTATAAAAACAATCCCAAATTTTTTCAAGTTTTTTGCTTATAATTTGCAGAGTCGCTAATATAAAAAATTTTCCTTTTAAAAAAAATGTGACAAATAATATTGTATTTCGATTATTTTCAGAATTTCCAAACAATGTTTTTGAGACTTTTACAAAAGTTGCTCTATACATTTAGCTAACACATTATGCAAATTACATTTTGATTGCGGTGACGCATGCGCAATGAAACATTATTTTCGTAAACTTGCTTAATTTTCCTAGAATTTTTATTATTTTTTAACTTTGATTACAGGGTATTATGTACAACATTATTTGTCATATTTTCTGAAAAGAAATACTTGTTATATTAAGAACTTTGCAAATAATAAGTAAAAAACTTTAAAAAAATTGGGACGGTTTTTATACTAGCAAAAGCCATGCTTTGTTTGGATTCGCGAAGCATTATTTTATAAAACAGATATTTGAAAGTAACAATATTTTTTTTATTATTATTTTTGCATCTTTATTAAACAAAAACGTTGTTTTATGTTTTGGCGCATTTTAATTTTTTATTTATGATGTAAAACTGGCATAATAAGATATTTTCGAAGCAAACTTTAATTTTTTTTTTTTTTTAAATTTTCAACTAAAAGCTCTTTTAAAGATGTTTTTACAATTTCAAGTAGCCACTGGTGTTTTTTAATTGTTTGAAATATGCATGTTTCCAATCTTTGTAATCAACATCCGATAATCTTTGATAGCTATTTTAGAATAATATATTTGAAGAAAGCTTGAAGAAAGTTACTTCTTCAAAATCCTATTTTCTGGAAAAAACATTTGAAATCTGCTTTCGTTGATACTATGAATTTTTAACTGTAAAACATTTTAATTTCTTCGTTTTTATACATGTTAGCGTATGAGAATTGCTGTAATTCTCTCCGCGTGGGAGAACTTTTTACTTTCTGCGAATGGCAACTCAATTAATGGAATTACCTTTTAACGAAGCGCTCTCTCATTCTCGCAGTGACGTTTTCACGAATAATTATTGTTGTGTTTGCGAACTTATTAAAGTCTTATTTTTCTATAAAATCCTTCTGATTAATGAGTCGATATTATTTAGCCACAATACGACCTTCGCAAAAATATTTATAAAGAGCTTGAACCAACAACTTCACGCAGATCTTTTAATTTTTCATTTATATAACAAATTTAAGAATAAATTTTATTTGTTTACAATTATTTTGTTGCCAGTTTACAAAAAAAAAAAAAAAAAAAAAAAAAAAAAAATATAATAATCCATAATACAATTCTTTTAAAATGTTTAAGTGTCATCTGTGCAAACGATTTTGCGGGATAATGAAAACATGTTTTCTATACTAATATTATAAAGAGGAAAGATTTGATTGTTTGTTTGTTTGTTTGAATTGAATAGGCTCCGAAACTACTTGACGGTTTTGAAAAATTCTTTCACCGTTAAAAAGTTACACTATTTCCGGTGAACATAGGCTAATTTTTAATTGATTTATTCAAATATTTTCCTTAATAATTCAAAATATCATTATTTTTCATACAGAATCAATTAAAATTTTTCCGATAAAAAATAACCATTTTCTTTCCCGTTGCCAAAAAAATCAAAATATGGAAAATAATTTCTCCTCGGCAATTAATTTTTAGTTGAACAGTATCCACGTGAAAAATTAAAATAAAAAAAATTCAAAGGAAAATAAATATGACGTCATTTATTATATTATCGGAAGTTTTGTTTGCACAGATATCATATACACACCGAGGTAACTAATGGACACTAAATTAATGTTATTTTGTCTGGCATGGCAACCCTACTATTGTTATTTAATTATTAATAAAATGTTTTTTATTTCCTTTCTCTTCTTTAAAATTATGTAAGGAACTACTTTGATATACCCCCCCAAATCGTAAATTTGGCGACTTTTTTTTCTCGCCAAGCAAAATACCCATTAAGTTAAGTTAAATACAAAAAATAAAATTAATTAAAATTAAGTTAAATACATTAATTAAAAATACATTAATTAAAAATAATAAATTAATTAAAAATACATTAATTAAAATTAAGTTAAATACAAAAAAGGAATACCTAAAAAATACAATGAATACATAGAAAATACAAATGAAGGAATGAAGCTGAGTAACAGCAAACCTAAAAGGTCCATTGGAAAAGTGCGTAGGGAGTGCCACATTTGGCGCGTAATTTTTGGGGGGGTATATCAAAGTAGCACCTTATGTAAACTGTTTTGTTCTATACTTATTATTTAAATACTAATTGTTATTATTTTTTAAATAATAGAAAATAATTTAAATATATATATGAAACTGGTATTCGAAAACGATTTTTCCTCCAAATTAGTCAAAAATTATCTATCATATAATTATCGATCTTTTAGATCATAAATCCGATTACAGAAAATTAGTCAGATTATTTAATTAGAAGTTATTAAATTTATGTTTTTTTATTATGAAACAGACGAAGAAAAGAAAATTTACTATTGCTGCCCGACTGGAGAATTAACCTTGATGTTATTTTAAAAAACTATCGAAATGGCGAATTTTTAATTATTTGTTTACGTTTTTTTTTTGTTTATATTATTGCAAAAATTTTTCCACTTTTATACACGCATCACCTTGGCGTGATTTTTTTATGATGCCAATTTGGAGAACACTGCGTTTTCAAATACCAATTACATTTATATTACTCTTATTTATTTTCTATTATTTTAAAAAGGAAATAATAATAATAAACTAAGTCAATAAATAATTATGGAACAAAACAATTTATATAATTTTAAAAGAGAAAAGAAAAATAATGAAATAATTTACTCAAAAATAATCAACTATTACCGGATTACCACGTGAGGCATAAAATCTCAATTTGCTGCAATCGCGCCAACGGGATCCGTAGATGACACCTGCCCTACATATTATTGGCAATATTATTGTTTATACAATTTGTTTATATAATTTGGTAGTACTTGATAATCCCATCGACCATTTGACATTAAATTTGTTATACGTAATTGTTTCTTCATCAACCAATTTTAATTCGATGTTTATTTGTATTTCTATTAACATTTTAGTAATTTATTGATTCTTTGGTTATTTAAAATAAAAATTATGTCCATTTGTATAGTTTGGCGAAATTGATCGACGGAATAATCAAGTAGTCGAACAAAAAACTATCGTCAAGCTATAACATTAAATGCCAATCATGGATGATCGTAAATTTCACATTTATTTGAGGACAAACATGAAATAAGTCTGGTACATTTGTAATAATATCGTTTCTAGCACTTCTAATGTTTGACACTAAAAATCATAATGGAATCGATTACAGAAGGTAGAAAGATTTTATTAGATGCAAACTAAAGACTTATTTTTCTACAAAATTTAGTCATCAAGATTATTCTGATTTAACGGCTACATGTTAGCAACTGTTTTATAAAAGCAAGAGGCAGTGAAACTGTCTGTTTTAACTGTTTTAATGTTATTCAAATAATACAGCTTTAAAACATACTTTTTATGCTTCATTGTTCTACTAAATATATAAGTGAAACACCCTTCTTCGTCTTCCACCCCCACGGAGGGCATCCTTGCCTTAGGGCCTATATCCCACGTGTAGATAAATGGCCGTCATAAATACAAACAAAAACTTTTCTTTATCTGTCAATAATTCTTTACATTTTTTACTCTATGTATTCTTGCTGGAACAGATTAAGGTAGATAGGAAACTACAGTAGACCTACTAGAAGAGGACGTTTATTAAAAAATGTAACATGAAATGACATGTTACATGAAATGATATGTTACAAAAAATGTAACATGAAATGACAAATTATGTCAACATGTATAATTTGGCCATTAGTTTGGCGATTTGTATAATTTGGCGAAATTGGTCGACGGGATAACCTAGAAGTATTTTTTTTTTGTGTGTGTTATATAAAATAAAAATTACGTCAATATGTACAATTTGGCTATTAGTTTGGCGATTTGTATAATTTGGCGAAATTGGTCGACGGGATAACAGAGTAGTACCAAAAATGCTTTTACAGTTGGACAGCTACACTATTTATTGTGAACATAGGTTATATTATATTTTCAAAAAAATAGGGATCCTTACTAAAATGCCAATAGTGTAACCCAAGGTGTCGATAAATGACCTTAAAAATTCTTACATCACGTGCGCTGAGAACATTATTAATTATAAAACAAAATAATGTACTACTACTTTGCAATACGTATAATTATCTACAAAAAATGTCGCGACAGCATATGTCTGTTATAGTTACGTCACAATAAGAGTTTTTTTTATTAAAAAAAATTATTAAAATGCCGTCTCAGTAAAATATTTTTATTTTTACCTTAGTATTAATCCTTATGGACATGGGACTGGGCGACTTGCTCTACCCGAAGCAAAGCGAGGGCGGGCCGCTAGTATTTAATAAATTAATCATGATTCTATCTATAATTATTTACTCCATGATTTAAACTTTTTTTTTTCTGAAAATATACGCGTTTCATTTTTTATTTATTTGCTAAAATGCGTCCGTATTGGAAATGCATGTAAAATAAATTAATTAAAATAATAATTTTTTTAACGTTTTACTGTAAAAAAATTATATTCTGCAAATCTACAGATCATAATTTATTTTTGTGTTTAATTTGAAGTTAAAATATTGAATAGTTTTTTTGTAAAGCGTACGACAAATTGTAATTTGAGTGGACTAGTAGAGGATTCGCTTCGCTCATCCTAAAAAGCTTAAAAAGGATCACAGTTTATTATAATAAGCCACGTAATCATAATCTGCAGTTTGGATGGCTTTGCCACATTAGTTTTGACAGGGTTATGCAAAATATCTTCATTCTTTTTCAAATTGTTGACGGTTCCCTTTAAGATTTTAAGAAAAATCTTCACGGTAATATATGACCTGTACTATTCTGTTTACACAGCTGGATTTTAAGAATAATTTGTCATGTATTTTTCTAGATATTTAACAAAACGTCTAAAATTGCAAGTGGCCTGTCAGTTTTGACCATATAGTGTATTTTTTCGTAAAGTTTCGCAAAGTATGTCTGAATCTTCAGCAATCTGATTATCAGGATTATTTCTTGTAATGATATGGCAAGTAAGTATCTGTGGTTGTATAGTTGTTCTATATATACTGTGGTAGAGTTTGGTTTTGACCCATACACATTTAAATTATTAAAATTTATAATTAATTTATAATACATTTTATAATTAATACTAGCAGCCTTCGCCCGCTATGCTGGTCAGTTTTTTTAAAAAGAAACTTTGAATCTAACGAAATTTTTGTATCATAGTAATTTTTAGTTTTATATCGTATTTTAGACTGTCTGTCATCGGTGAAAACTCAGTCATCTAAACGAAAAGTTCAAAGTTAGTCACAAATGAATGACGTATCGCTCAACATGCTAACAGTTTTAATCGCATAAAAATTCATTCAGCGGAACCTTTAAAATAAAGCCAACCTTTCGTAATAGACTGAAAAATTCAGTTTTTGAGCCGAAGACATCGCCAAATTAGAAAAAATGTGAAGTACCTCACGAACTACTGGACTTAAAAGAATTTGCTTAATATTATTCGATGCAGCATGAAAAAATACACTAAAATATGGTATCAGTTGAAAAATAACTACAAAATCTGATCTATTTAGATAAGCATTGAAAATTTCAGGTTTTTGCGCCGAAGACAACGCCAAATTAGGAAAATGTGAAATATCTCACGAACTACTGGATTTAAAAGAATTTGCTTAGTATCATTCGATTCAGCATGTAAAATTACACTAAAATATGTTATCAGTTAAAAAATAACTACTAAAGCCGATTTTTAAGGAATTTTTCAAAAGTTTGTTCTTTTTTTTAACCCCCCTTTGGGGTGAAATTTTCAAAAATCCCTTCTTAGCGGCACTCGGTGATATAAGAAGTATTTTTACCCCAGTTTTCAAGATTTTTGGTTCGGTAGATTTTTTTGTGCTGTGATGAATACGAAATCCAGACTTTCTTTTATATATATAGATAAGGATTGAAAATTTCAGGTTTGTGCGCCGAAGAAAGCGCCAAATTAGGAAAATGTGAAATAACTCACGAACTACGGTATTTAAAAGAATTTGCTTAGTACCATTCGATTCAGCATAAAAAAATACACTAAAATATGTTATCAGTTGAAAAATAACTACAAAATCTGATCTATTTAGATAAGCATTGAAAATTTCAGGTTTTTGCGCCGAAGACAACGCCAAATTAGGAAAATGTGAAATATCTCACGAACTACTGGATTTAAAAGAATTTGCTTAGTACCATTCGATTCAGCATAAAAAATACACTAAAATACGATATCACTTAAAAAATAACTACAAAAGCCGATTTTTAAGGAATTTTTCAAAAGTTCGTTCTTTTTTTTACCCCCCTTAGGGCTAGAATTTTCAAAAATCCCTTCTTAGCGGCACTCGGTGTTATAAGAAGTATTTTTACCCCAATTTTCAAGATGTTTGGTTCGGTAGATTTTTTTTTGTGCTGTGATTAATACGAAATCCAGACTTTCTTTTATATATAAAGATTAATATTTACATGACGTACATTTTACTAAAATATTATAATAGTCCCGATGGTTACAATGAATTTAGACACATCTGGACCTTGATGATAAATTAGCCCCGAGTTTTGCTAGACCCAGTTTGAGCGTCGAGTTCTCCACATGCTCAGTATCAAGAAAAGTTTTCAATTAGTTGCACTTGGTCAAATCTACGATTGTCTACGATGAATCGACGATGGTCTAAATCTACATTTTCCAGAATGGTAAGGAGTTGAGTTAGGTAATATGATTAAAAGATTTTTGGAATCCACGAGGAATCATCCGGTTAGTGGATGGTTTTTGCGGCTGGGGAATTATTTTGATGATTCATGCATGATCGACGGACGTGGTGGCTCAATGAGATGGTGGACGTAGGCTAAACAAGAAAAAATTACACATCTTTGGCAGAAAAAAGTACATTGTATATTTTGATACAAAAGGAAAAAACATGATTTGTGCGTGTGATAAATAACTAATAAAAAAGGTGTTTCATTCAAAGAAAATCATTTTTAGCAGTGGATAGGGTTTACTCTGATGACTAGCAAAGTTTAGCATCTTTAAGGCATGTAGTCAAGGAGGCTATTAATGATGAATTGGGGTATTCTGTTTCTATTCTATTCTAGAAAGATCTCTAGAAGAGCTCTTTCTAGTTCTTGGGGAGTTTGTGGGGACGGCCAGCAGGTCGTCTTCCTTGAAAATCCCAAACATTCTATATTGGGTTCATGTCCGCAGAATACACTGGCCATTACATTAGTATGATTCCTTCCACGAGAATGGAAATCACCCACCAAGTGAGCTCGATGTGGACTGCAATTGTCGTTCATTAACATGAAATCATCTCCAAATGCTGCAATGTAAGGGGCTACAATAAGTCAGAGGATCTCATCCCCATACCACTGACCGGTCAGAGTTCCATTTCGAATGATGAGGAAATTTGTGTGCTCATTAACGAAGATGTCAGCAAAGATCATTTTACCCCCATCACCAAATCAGACTCTTCCTTGCACGAACGCAGGATTGTTTCTAGCTCTACGATCCCTCCGGATGAAAATACAGTTATTATCAAGATGAACAATAAAATGGGACATATCAGAGAAAAAAAATAACGCCATTTATTTTTCGTTCCATTCACATGCTCTGTTGCATACTCCCTGCGGGAACCACGGTGCATTGCTGTTGATGTAACACATATCATTAACCTGTTAGCATACAGATGTACAGCGTGGAGCTGGTTTCGAAACAATTTGAGTCGAAACTGTGGTACCAGCAGTCGAGCGAAGATGTTGTTGAAAAAGTGTGGCATTTATATTCCGATGTTTTTCAAACCGGCAACAAAAAATATCGATCTCCTCTGGACATTGTTGCACGTCTATACATTGCGCAGTTTTCATCCTGCATTTCCAGCCTCAAAAGAAAAAAAAAGAACGGTTTTAGATTTCAAAAATCATACTTTGTAAAAATTCAATGGCTTCTGTTTCTTTAGCTTGTGTTTGCCCCCCCCCCCTGTCCAACAGACAAACAACTATCCAAGCTTCTTATTCGATTAAATGACTTCGTTAAGATATCACACTCGTCGAAAAAAAAAGTACTTGTTTGTCTTTAAATAAGTTGAAAGCCGAATTTCATTCGCTTCAGCGAAAGCGTCCTTTTTTAACGCCAAATTCAAAACTTGCATACTCCAAAGTTTGCATTTCTTCTTCCATTTTCTCTATTTTTTTTTCGCTTATACCGTTATTTTATTGGGGATTTACAATATCCTTTAATTGTTTTTTTGCAACTGACAAGTTTCAACTCTAAGTAATATCGTTCAATCTGAAGCCAGTTAAGCCGAATGAATGTGTTGGTGACGAAGTGTTCTAGGTATCGACTTATGCAAACGTAGCTTCAAAACGTTTTTTTATTAAATGGAATTTAAACTTGTTAGGAGGTGACTTTCGGTGTGGTTTGAGCAAACACCTTTTGTTTTTTGAGGCGAATAGCTTTGCTGTTAAACTGCTTCTGGTAAGAGGCTCGATTTTCGTATAGAAATAAAATAATTTTAGGAGATCATAGAATTCAAATAGAATTAAAGTTTAAATATAAATTTTTTAAATATTGCTAGTACTGATCGTTTTCCTCGACACAGACTCACGGTTAACGAACATTATATAAGCCTAAAAGAAATTTCAAAGGATTTATTCATTCTGAAAAATTAGGATTTATTGCGCCACGCGCAATGGTTTACGGGACTGGTCTTGAAGCTCCTTAAAAATTGGAACGCCTGTCAACACTCATGATAGGAGACTTTTGTAACACCCTGTATTTACATTTGGATTAGAGACAGTACTCACCGTGATGATGAAGGGCACATTGTTCACGAGCTCTAAAATAAAAGTGAAGTGCAGTAGTTGCTGCCACACATTACCCTAGAAAGACAAAAGGAACAGAAAGTCAATATACTCAGATAAAAAAACAAGAATGGAAAATCATGCTCGAAGCATCGATTATGCAACAGTTTTCAACACTTACAGTACACTTTAATGAAATTTTAGCGATAAACTATGGGCCGTTACGTTTTATAATGAAATTTTAATTATGAGCTTTGATACATCCAGTATGAAATTTACTTAAAGAAATAGCTAAACCATGTAAGATAAAACTTTTAAGACATTTAAAACATAAAAGTTAAAGAGCTAAAAATCATAAACTAACAAGCGACACTGTAACCTTCTTCAGGGCTGGAATTTACAGAAATTTTTCTGAAAGGTTATAGCAGAGGGGGGAAATCCCCTCTGGCACTTATGATTTTTTTTTGTACGATCCTTTAATGGAATTCACGTTCTTACAGTAATGCTTTGAGAAATGTACTTTTTTCGAGTTCTTTTGAGCAAATTTGTGTGTTTTTCGTGATGTTTCGATGAATTTTGCGTTTTTTCACGATTCTTGGACGAAATTTTTGTTTTTCCACTTTTTAGGTGCGTTCGTAATTATATAATACGTAGCACCTATAGTGGTCGTTCATTAGGTGCGTTCGTAATTATATAATACGTAGCACCTATAGTGGTCGTTCAGTCCGTCCGTCTGTCCGTCCGTCTGTCCGTCCGCATATAACAACGCAAAAACTACCCAACCGAATCGTTTGAAATTTAAAATACATAATTATTACATAATTTTGTCGAGTCATTTCAAATTTTATGAAACTCTGATGCATAGATCATTTACAGGGGCAATCAAAAGTATTCCATTACATTACGGTCAATGGGGAAAAAAGTTTCAAATGCATTTTAATCGTTTGAAATTTAAAATACGCAATTATTACATAATTCTGTCGAGTTATTTCAAATATTTTGATAATCGTGTGTATAGATCAATTACAGGGGCAACCAAAATTATTCAATTACATTATGGTCAATTAGGAAAAAGTTTCAAATATATTCTATATGTTTGAAATTTAAAATACATAATTATTACATAATTTTGTCGAGTTATTTCAAATTTTATGAAACTCGGATGCATAGATCAATTACAGGGACAATCAAAAGTATTCCGTTACATTACGGTCAATGGGGAAAAAAGTTTCAAATGCATTTTAATCGTTTGAAATTTAAAATACGCAATTATTACATAATTCTGTCGAGTTATTTCAAATATTTTGATAATCGTGTGCATAGATCAATTACAGGGGCAATCAAAAGTATTCAATTACATTATGGTCAATTAGGAAAAAGTTTCAAATATATTCTATATGTTTGAAATTTAAAATACATAATTATTACATAATTTTGTCGAGTTATTTCAAATTTTATGAAACTCGGATGCATAGATCAATTACAGGGACAATCAAAAGTATTCCGTTACATTACGGTCAATGGGGAAAAAAGTTTCAAATGCATTTTAATCGTTTGAAATTTAAAATACGCAATTATTACATAATTCTGTCGAGTCATTTCAAATATTTTGATAATCGTGTGCATAGATCAATTACAGGGGCAATCAAAAGTATTCAATTACATTATGGTCAATGGGGAAAAAGTTTCAAATAAATTTTATACGTTTGAAATTTAAAATACATAATTATTACATAATTTTGTCGAGTTATTTCAAATTTTATGAAAATCGGATGCATAGATCAATTACAGGGACAATCAAAAGTATTCCGTTACATTACGGTCAATGGGAAAAAATGTTTCAAATACATTTTAATCGTGTTACACTCATGCGGACTTAATAAAATTTATATGCAATTATAAAGTACATATTATAATATACATCATACATAATTTGTGGTGCAAAGAACATTTGTTATTGATTTACAAGGCCACACAAAAGTATTCCATTACATAATGGTATAGGGAGAACATTGTTTGATGAGCGTTTTAATTGTAATTCACTATTTACAATTTTATGAGATTGATATATGAAAGTAATATTTTTAAAACTTCGCTATCGTACGAACGCACCTAATTTGCTACGCTTCACGTGCAATTTCCAACTTGTTTTTTTTGACGAAACATGCATTATTTTTGCGATCTTTGGGGGTTTCGCTATCTTTATGCAAACTTTGCATTTTCCCCAATTCTTTGAAGAAATTAGCATTTTTTTCTGCGAATAATTGACGAAATTGTTTTTAGGTGCGTTCGTAATTTATAATACGTAGCACCTATAGTGGTCGTTCAGTCCGTCCGTCTGTCCGTCCGCATATAACAGCGCAAAAACTACCCAACCGAATCGTTTGAAATTTAAAATACATAATTATTACATAATTTTGTCGAGTCATTTCAAATTTTATGAAACTCGGATGCATAGATCAATTGCAGGGGCAATCAAAAGCATTCCATTACATTACGATCAATGGGGAAAAAAGTTTCAAATGCATTTTAATCGTTTGAAATTTAAAATACGCAATTATTACATAATTCTGTCGAGTTATTTCAAATTTTTTGATAATCGTGTGCATAGATCAATTACAGGGGCAATCAAAAGTATTCAATTACATTATGGTCAATGGGGAAAAAGTTTCAAATATATTATTCTATAAGTTTGAAATTTAAAATACATAATTATTACATAATTTTTTCGAGTTATTTCAAATTTTATGAAAATCGGATGCATAGATCAATTACAGGGACAATCAAAAGTATTCCATTACATTACGGTCAATGGGAAAAAATGTTTCAAATGCATTTTAATCGTGTTACACTCATGCGAACTTAATAAAATTTATATGCAACTATAAAGTACATATTATAATATACATGTTACATAATTTGTGGTGCAAAGAACATTTGTTATTGATTTACAAGGCCACACAAAAGTATTCCATTACATAATGGTATAGGGAGAACATTGTTGGATGAGCGTTTTAATTCTAATTCACTATTTACAATTTTATGAGATTGATATATGAAAGTAATACTTTTAAAACTTCGTTATCGTACGAACGCACCTAATTTGCTACGCTTCACGTGCAATTTCCAACTTGTTTTTTCTTCTGACAATCATTTGTCAAATTTTGCGATATTTTTTCAGGAAATTTTTTAAGTCTATCAAAATCACTTCTGTTTCAGAGTAACGCCCCACCAGTGGCCGCGAGGTTCTGACCTCCAAACTGGTAGACGGTAGTTGCTGGGTTCGAACCCAATCGCGACCGTCGGCCTAACCGTTCGGAGTTTTCCGTGGTTTTCTTCGAAACTTGCGTAAATACGGGTTAGGTTCCCTTAGAAAGACCCCCACGGAGGGCATCCCACCCCTTAGGGCCTATATCCCACAGTGCAGATAATTGGCCGACATATATACATATATATATATATATATATATATATATAGTTTCAGAGTAACTCAACAGAGCAGTTTGTACATAATCAATGCTGCAGCTGTTACATAATTTAATGTATTGTAACTTGTAACCTTTTTCCGCTCATTATAATAATAATAATAAAAATACATATAAAACTTTAAAAGTTATAGTTGTATACAGAAATCAGTTATAAACGCATTATACAGGACAGTTTTTAAATCGATGAGTTCTTCTAAGTGCTTATCTAATCTTGAAATTGGTCATAATAGTTCACTTAAAATATTTTATAGAATCAAGAACTATACAGAGCCCATTAAGGACCCACACTAGTCACTGTAGAAGACCCGGATGATAATGTAAAGTCTATGGGAGCGTTCTTTTCGAATATCTCGCACAATTTTTAATATTTTTACAGGATTTTTTTTTTTTTTTTTTGCATAGGATAGCTGAGGACGATCTACAACCGGCCTAGATTTTACTTTTTCGATTTTGGTTATGTATTTTTTATATTGTGATAGTTTCAACTTGAGAATCGGTTTAAACCTGTTTCGAAAATTAACGTAATTAAAAAGAAAAAAAAAATATGAAACCAAAATTGAAAAAAATAAAAAATAGCCCGGTTGTAGGTCGTCCTCAGCTATCCTATGCAAAAAAAAAAAGTAAAAATATTAAAATTTGAGCGAAATATTTGGAAAAAAAAAAAAAAAAAAAAAAAAAAAAAAACGCTGAAATCTCCTACTTGATTAGGTTGTGATCTGCAGTATGCAATATTTTCTTTAAAAAAATTAGTATTTTTTTCAACTTTGAAATTTCATTATCTGAATAGAGATTTAATCCGTAGTTTAAAATGACCCCTTTTTCTAGTAACTGTTGCTAGATTAAAAAAAAAAAAAAAAAAAAAAAAAAAAAAAAAAAAAAAAAAAATTAAATAAAAAAACATACAAACACATTTAAATTTGTTAACTTTTCATTAACTTTTTAATTGAACATTCATAAGAGAATTTCAGAAAAGAGTATTTCAGAAAAGAGTGCACCTATGTGAGAGACTCACCTTGTATCCTAAATAAGCAATAAGTAAGGCCTCTGATAAGCTGATGGCTGACAGGGATACCTAGAAAAAAAAGAGAACATCAACAAACAAACAAAAACTTTTGATGTATATGAGAACATTGTAAGAAAATACAAATGTCCATTATTCTAGGAAAATATAATAGAATCACAAATGAAATTATACAAAACCTTTTTGGAGTAATCCATGATTCGTCATGGCATATCATCGATGATATATCATTACACAGATTATCACATCACATAAATTAGGTTTCGGTGATATATCTCATGATACATATCCGATAATGTTTTCGAAATATAAGTATGCTTGAAACTTTCGTATATTTGATATTTATTTTCATATTATTAATTTATTTGATTTATTATTATTAATTTATTTGATTTATTATTATTAATTTATTTATTTTCAAGTTTTAAACTTTTATTGATCATGTCATTTTATAGGCGGGCCATTTTCAAATTTCGCTTACATATGCTATCCAAGAGTAAAAAGAAGAAAATTCAAACATAAATTAATATTTAAAGTTTGATTTGAGCTATGCATTAGCCAAAGAAGACTATACTGAACATTCCTAACAAGAAAAATTTTAAAAATCAATAAAAATTTTGGAGATATAAATCTTTAAAATTGTGATTCTAAGCAAAAATGCCTGTCCCATTCCGAGTTTTATGTAATTAACTGTTATTTTTTTAAACCTAATTTAACTTTTTTAAATAAAAAGATTTAATTATTTTAAATATGAACTCTTAGTGTTCTATATTAATGGAAAAAAATATTATAAAAGATATTTTCTTTAAGAAATTAATAGAAGTTTTTTGTCCCACACTTTGTGTCAAGTCCGTTACCTTGTGATTATTTTAGTCAAAATAGGTTTCTAATTCTGCCTGAAGTTTAGCAGCAAATATTCGCGATATAGTTAAACTATTCACGCAACTACTACTTGTCATTTTTTACTCTCCAATTGTGAAGCAATTTTAATAGTGGCAAGAATAAGCTTTTATCAAGGTTGGTATTTCTTTTCGCTGTCAGTTTGTTACCGTAAACTTTAATATTAAAATAATGATTTTTGCACTTTTGTAATTAAATATTGTTTACTAAATAGTTTCAGAAGGTATGTGTATTATTATCTAAGTTATAAATTATACAAGCTAGCTCATTTCTAATAGTGTTACAGTAGAACCCCGATCCATCGTTTTTCAAGGGTTATGGGGGAAAAAACGATGAATGCGGATTAACGTCAAAATACGAAAAAACACAATATTTATGCCTTTCTAATGCATTCAATGTATGCAGTGTACTAATAAATACTAATTTGTTGCTTACTAAACTGTAAAAGAAACAAATCTAAGTTATAGAAAATTAATATTTATTTAAAAAAATCATTTTTATTTATTTATTTATTTATTTATTTATTTAGTCAAAAAATAAATTTTGAAGATATAAAACACTTTTCTGGCCATTTTCCTAAATTTCATGTGTGTATATAAAAGTTCATATAGTTTTAAAAGCCTTAATTGCATCAGACAGAGTTAGGACTGTGATGGTTCAGCTTCATCGGCATGAGCGTTATCCTTTGCTTCTTCGCAATTATTTTAAGTTTTTGCATTATCACACATATCTCTTATGTTTAGGACATCACACGTCGCGAAATCTTGATCAGTGGAAACATAATCGCATAATCTTCTATATACAACCACTCTTTATCTGCATTATTGTCACCGTTATCAATACAAACAACTCAAATGACTTATTTTAGGATAAAAGAAGTAATTCCACTTTGTGTTTCAAATGAATTCGTATGACTTGCAATTTCATTTCAGTGATGAGAAAAATTTTACAACGATGAATGCGGGAAAACGACTTTTTGAAGAACGATGAATGCGGGTTTCGCTAACATTATTTCAATATAGTTTGTGCAGGGACCGTAAAAATAAAACGATCAATGCGGGAAAACGATGGATGCGGGAACGATAGATCGGGGTTTTACTGTATTTGAAATGTCAAGTGCGTTACCATGAAATATAATCGATGAAATGTAAGCTGCTAAGTAAGTTTACTAAATAGTTTCAGAAGGTATGTAAATTATGATAAAAAGTTTATTAAATCCAATAGATTTTTTAAATCACCAGATTTTAAAACATTCACCTTTTATATAAACACTTTAATAATTTTTTTTTATTTTACTTTAGAAAGGTGTTATAATAAATATAAATGATATGACATGTTTTGGAACCGTCAATTAAGTTCCATAATCATAATATAAATAAAAACACCTTAATTTTGGTGGAGGTTTTCTCCTCCACCATACTTAAGGTGTTTACTTAATAAGCAAGTGGATCACTACAGGACATGATGATCTTGCTGGAGTTTATGAAATACCTTATATTACTGAAAATGGTGAATTAAATTATTACATAGGCATGACTGGGAGAAAGTTTGGAATTAGAAAAGGGTAGCATGAATCTGATATTAAATTTGGACGTACTAACACTGCCTTATCAAGAACATATTTAAATGAGGAGATAAAAATATTGTTTAGTGAAAGTAAATTATGTTTCATATCAAATTGTTGTCGTAAATCTATTATAAGAGAGTCCATTGAAATTTATACGCGTAAAAATCTGGTTTGCAATGATACCGTTTCTTTTATTATTCCTAAGTTATGGTTAGAATTAATGAATAAATTCCTCGTGAGAGCTTGAATGGGATGAACCATGTTGGAAATTCTTTTAGATCATGGTCTATAATTTAATTTAATTTTTTACAATAGAGCACGTGTTTTTTTTTTTTTTTTTTTTTTTTTTTTTTTGTGTGTGTGTGTGTGTGTGTTTTGTTGTTAATATTTCATTGTCGCGTGTCATTTGTATTGACCGTGAAATATTTTGAAATTTTATTTTTATTTATATTATGATTATGGAACTTATTCGACGGTTCCGAAACATGTCATGTCATTTATTTTTATTATAACACCTTTCTTAAGTAAAATAAAATTGTTTTATTAAAATGGTATGTAAATTATTATCTAAGTTAGAAAATGTACAAGGTAGTTCGTTTTAATAGTTTTATTTGAAATGTCAAACAATGAAATAACGTGAATTTAAAAAAAAATAATTAAAATCGTTTCAATCTCAAAATTAAGTCCAAATGATCACTGTCGATTCAACTTTGTTGCTATGGAAACAAAAACTTCTCCTATATTGAAATGTATTACCGCAGCGTTCTTCATCTGCTCTTTATTTTGAAATACGCTGAAGTGTATGAAAACATTTTTTATGTATGACATTATTTTTATAGTGATAAAATTAAATAAATGCAGAAACAATCAACATAAATATTCATTAAACTCCTTAATTGTTTAAATTTAAATTCATAAATATTACCATTTACACACATTTAAAAATCTATTGATAGAGAATTTTCAGTTACATTAAAATATTGGGTTGGGGAAAAGTAAAAGTTTTTTCCCAATAGATAACTTTATCAAGTTCGCTGCCGCTTACGAGAAGATGTGATGATAGTTAATGCCGCCACTGTAGAAGTGGGTTTTTCCCAGAAGCCGATTTACTTTTTATAATAATGAATCGGTGAAAGATTTTCCTGCGCCAGCGCGTGACTGGCTATTGGAAATCACCCCCACATCACGCGCTGGTGCGTGAGTGGCCCTTTAACGTCGGGCCATATCACGCGCTAAGGCGTGATCGGCAGCGAATGTGTTAAAGTTACATATCTCGAGTAACACTTACTGAACTAAGCCATACTATACAGCATTTGAAAGATAACAGTCTCTAGAAAATTGTAGATATAAAGGTAGCGTCATCTGTTTAATCAGTCAAAAGTGATTGCATTATGAAAATGGAAATTCCAGAAGATCCTTTTCATCACATTTTGCTTTTTTTACTTCCGAAAAGAGAAAAATGCGGCGCAGGCTCATCGAAAATTGTGTGGTGTTTATGGTGATCAGTGCTTAAGTAAACGCCAGTGTCTGAATTAGTTTGCTCGTTTCCGATTCGGAAATTTCGATGTTAAAGATGAACCTCGCCCTGGCCGGCCAATCGGTGAAAAAGACGATGAAATTTAAAAAAAAAATCGAGGTAAGCCGACATATTTCTTCCTGCGACATTTCTACGAAACTAAACGTCGACCATAAAACAGTTTTGAACCATTTACATTAGATTGGATACCAAAAGAAACTCGATTCTTGGGTTCCTCATGAACTTACAGAGAAAAATTTAATTTACAGAGTTTCCATTTGTGAATCGCTACTGAAACGGAACGATATAGAGCCACTTTTGAAACGAATAATTACGGGTGATGAAAAGTGGATCACGTTCTACAACAATGTGCGAAAAATATCGTGGTCGAAGCTCGGAAAAGCTTCACGAACGGTGGCAAAGTCCGGATTGACGCTAAGGAAAATGATGCTGAGTGTTTGGTGGGATTGGAAGGAATTGTCCACCAAGAGCTGCTCGAACCTGGCCAAACATTAATTCAACTATCTACTGTGAAGAACTAATGCGATTGAAGCAGGCGATTAAAAAAATCGGCCAGAATTGATCAATAGGAAAGGAGTTGTCTGCCACCACGACAACGCCAAACCACACGCATCTTTAGCCGATCGGCAAAAACTGAGAGAGCTTTGCTGGGAAGTTTTGACGCACCCACCGTATAGTCCGGACCTGGCCTCGACCGATTGCCATTTGTACTGCTCTCTGCAGAACTCTCTTAATGACGTTAAGCTGGCTTCAAAAGAGGCTTGTGAAAATCACCTTGTTCAGTTTTTTGCCCAGAAATCTCAGAAGTTCTACAGTGGCGGAATTATGGTTTTAACAGATAAATGGCAAAAGGTCATCGAACAAAACAGAACATATATTATTGATTAGTTTTTTTTTAAAAATTTATATAAATAAATTCACTTTGAAAAATACGAAAAAAAAAAAGCGAAATTACTTTTCCCCTGACCCAGTAGTTTGCTTTTGGCGAGGAAATGTGCTGCACGCCAAATCGAGTGACGTTTTCGTCTTTTCGCGCCAAATGCTAGTCACTCATTATATATTGCTCGTTGAAGTTTTATTGCGAGAGATGACATTACTACAGGCAATATCAACTGAGAACAGCCATTAAATGATAAATCATCTAATTTAAGCAAAAAATTATTTACAGCTTTATTAGAATTATTTAAAAAATCTGGTTTTGGTTTAAACAATATAAAAGTTCACAAACATATAGTTATGTTAAAAATTTGAATTAAAAAAATAGTCTGCTTTTATAATTTTATGGTTGAAAGGCTTGATTTTCAGTTTTATTAGAAAAGGAGGGGGGAAGGAAAGACAGCTAAAATATTATTTTAATAAATTTACTGCAGCTTCTTATCAGATCTGGAAGCATTTACAATCAGCAGTAAGTTGACAAGTTTGAAATTATCGAATACATATAAAAAATACTCACAATATGGGATAATCTATATTATAAAGGCCAAACGTATCTATTATTATACGCATACGTCATTTTGCGAATGGCAACACTTTTCCGTGTAATTTCGGTTTTGCAATTTTCGCTACTGCAAGTTTTATACTTCTGTGCATCGCACATTTTTAATTTTTATACCATCGAATAGAGAATAAAATGTATTTTCAAATGCAATTTGTTTGAAAGCTGTATTTCAATTCATTTTTGAGATATTATTTTTTTTATTAGTTTTTAGTATCAATTTTATAATTGTGGCAACAAAATTGCTCCATTTTCTCTGAAAATTGAAAAGAAATTAAAAATCAATAATCAAATTAAAATACCATTCTTTAAGCATGGTTAATATACTGGGTGTCCTGAAAAGGACTGAACGATTTTAAAAATCAATAACTTGCAAACTTTTACAGATATTTAAAAAATTCTTGCACGAGAGTCATCTAAAAGGTCAAAAGTTTTTTCCCTTCGATTCTGGATTTTAGTTCGAATTACAAACAATAGATGGCGCTGAGAGCGCTAGGTGCTCTGTTGAGATGGATATTGACGTCACTTGGTACTGAAGCAAAATAAGGTGGTTAAGGCTGTGGAGTGGTCTCGTTTGACAATGCAATCTTGCTCTTAGGGCCCGATTTTGAACTTTTGTTCATCTGTTTTTATTGAACAACATACATTTGACCTGTGTACTCGACATGAAGGCCGATTTTGGACTCAGTCGGTATGATTTCAATGAAATGTGTTGTTGTCATGGAAATAATAAATCCTTTTATTAGGGATGATAGTGTTCCGCGTTTTTACATAGCAGTATAATATTAGAGAAAATATCGGTCTGTTAAATCGCAGCATTTTTCGATTGAGTAAAATAACATTTTCTCTAAGATTATACTGGTGGGAAAAAACGCGGAAAACCGCGGAAAATTCTCATCCCTATTTTATATAATAGCAACGATTGAAATTGGGCATGAATTTAAAAAGCAGCATACGAGTTTTGCAGACGATTTTACATTTAAGAAAGCTGTATTTTCTCGGATTAAATTAATTTTTATCAACTAACTTAAAGAATATTTTGTGCATCATATTTTAAAACAAAGTGAAACGATATAGTAGTTTTTTTTTTTGTTAAAAATTAATCAATTTTGCTATTTTAAAAAAATTGTTATATTCTAAGAAATGCTAGTTCTTTTAAAGAAGTTCTTTAGCAGAGTTTTATGTATGTTGTAAAAAAATTGCGGAAATGGTTTATTCTTTAGAACAAAGAATATTTATAGTATAAACATTGAAAACTTGGTGCAATAGCTGTTGCACTCCTTTGAAAAAATAACTAATTACAAAATTTATTAAAATTATGTATGTTAAATTCATGGTAATAGAGAAATAATACTACCTCCATCTTAAATGAGCCATAATCATTATGACAACCTAGAATCATCACCTATCATTGGATATCATTGAATTAGTCACGCATGATAGGTTTTAATAGAATGAAGAAAACATTTATTAATATCCTTTTAAGCTTTGATTCGCTTTTCAAAAAACTTTAAATGAGTAACGAAAATTCTGCAACGAGTATATATATTATAATTCAAAGCATTCTGTTGGGTAGTTTTGGCGCTATTATGTGCGGACAGATAAAAGAACATTCCAGATGACGGATATAGGTGCTACATACATAATTATCCTCACAGAACATAATGTAATGGAGTAGTTTTGAGTGTCTGTGTAAATGAATCACGAATTATGCATAGTTTGCATATAATACCCAACACGGCATAATAAATCTCATTAACATATATCATTTACAGACCAATTCAATTATTTCAACGCAAGTTAGAGTTTGGAAAGATAGACGGCTAACTAAACAGAAATCATAAACACTTTCAACTATGTTAGAAAGCGTTAAAAATACAAGTTAAGTTGAAATTTGACATTTAGCAATTTATTTAAATAGACGGAAGCATATTTGAACTATCTTTATAGCCCTGTAGTTTACCTACTATCTTTAAATACACGCCATTATTTAGCTAAAATCAATTTAAAACCGAAACACGCTTTAAATTAATGAAATCACACTTCCAGAGATTACCATCCAGAGCCGGCTATGTATCCAATTTTTGAGTGCCTAGCCTTTTGAGTACCTTAGTTTATTTCTATTCTTTAAACATATCGTAATATACTTAAAGCTGTTCAACGTAAAAAATGCATAACTCATTTATAAACCACCTATAATATATTTACTTACACACTTAGTAAGGAGTGCAAATTCTTTTGTGTAGCCCTGTATATGATTTGCACCAATTATATATGTTGCGGCCAATACCCGGAACCTGGCCAATTCTAGAACTGGCCGGCCAATACCCGAACTGGCCAAGCTTCCTGGCCAAAACCCGAAATACATGAAATGAATAGCGTATTTCGGGTTTTGGCCGGCCAGTTCGCGAACTGGCCGGGAAGCCTTGGCCAACATCCGAACTATGATGCATAGGTATCAATTTTTTTTGTAATTAAGATAATGTAACATTAAAACGTACAGTAAAAAAGATTCCCATTGATTATATTGAAACGAAATATTTTTGTGTACCCAACTAAATTAACCAAAAATAGTACACAATTCCATTTCAATATCGAAATTAATTGATAAACCAAATACGATGACAATTACAAGTTAACCGGATACTTTACTCGAGTTAGATCACGGACAGGTTGACGTCTAGACTATTTGAATTCATAGACACTTTCAACTATGTTAGAAAGGATTAAGCCGAGTGCTTATATCTATTTCGCGAATTGGCCAATCGCATCTGGCCAATTCGCAAATTGGCCAATTGCATCTGGCCAGTTCGCGAATTGGCAGGCCAATTCTAGAATTGGCCAGTCATTTTTTAACGTTGCTGGCCAATTCGGGAATTGGCCAATTTCGGGTATTGGCTGCAACATATACAAAGCGTAACATGCAAAAATTTAGTGAAACTAAAAAAAAAAAAAAAATCATATCAAAACTAAAAACTTCAAGCACTTATCGTTAGCGTACAGCATATTTGATGCAGCATAGTTTCCGAAATCTTTTGTGTGTCCATGTACCGAGTGTCCAGTAAATAACTGACCCATTTTGAATTTAAATAACAAATAAACGGTTTGAGATAATAATGCGCGGTTTGCGGTATTGTTATTAGAAAATCAATAAATTTTTAAACATGTACTTTGTTAATATAGTTCAAATTTCGGAAAAAAATATCGCGCTGGCGGTAACAGGCTGTTTGAATAAAGACATGACTCTAATTTTCATAAATATGAGATTTTCGGCTGAATTTGAATCTATATGTTGTCGAATCTGAATCTATATGTTGAATCGACTCTCGAATCAGCTTCAGAAATAAGGGTACGTTGGTTGGATAGTGATTTAAAATAATATTTATGATTGAACCATCTGTATCATATTTCCCCTACTCAGTCTTGAGACTGAGATATTATTTTAAATATTATTATATTACATTAACAAAGTGCATTTTTTAAAATTTATTTATATTCTAATAACAATACAGCAAGCCGCGCATTTTTATCTCAAACAGTTTTTTTTTTATTTACATTCAAAATGGGTCAGTCATTTACTGGACACCCGGTAAATACTTCGTATTTTCTATTACACAGTAAGTAACTCGTAGTAAACCTAAGCAACTTATAACAATTTTATTATATGTGTAACAAAATTAAAATATGCCGCAAAGTATGTTCTCTTCTATACCGTTATGTTACATAATTATTTTGTGTGGCCCAGTAAATGAATAATAACTATTCCTTGTGCAGCATATTCTACATTCTTTGTATTTTAATTTAATTTATAAATGCATATTAATTTCGTTATGTTCGGACGGGTGTAATATCATCAAAAAGCACTTGATTCCCCCCCCCCCCCCGTCGGCCATAATGTAACGGAATAATTTTGACTGTCCCTGTATTGAAAATACACATCCGATTTTCATAACTGGACAAAATTCTTCAACAAATATATATTTAAAATTTCAAACGACTCGACAGAGTAATTTTTGCACTGTTATATGCGGACAGACAGACGGACGGACCAGAGACGAGTATAGGTGATACGCATTTATATAATTACTAACGTATCTAAAAAACAGTTAAATTTAAAAGCGCATGCCGAAATTGAAAATGCATTTCCAGCAATTATTGCTTAAAGACAGTACAGTAACCGATTTTTTTTGTGTGTACCCTTGTAAATAAACGTTAAATGCTATAATTACCCTATTCTATCATAATCATCTTATACTGAAATTCAGTGACATATATCAGTTTCAATACATTTGAAATAGTATATTTCATTAAAATACACTGCAAGCGATTTCCCCCCATAGACTATGATGTGATGCAATCGTTTGGTTCTACCTGTAAATCAACTGTTAATCCCACATACTTAATATACAATACAGGACATGACTAGGTGACATAAAAAAGGTTTAAAAGATACCCATATAAATAAATAGATAAATACGATATCCTGTTCTCAAAAGTATTTACATTTTTAGAATGTAAAAATAATAATAATAATAATAATAATAATAATAATAATAAATAAAATAAAAACCGGTAGTCCGAACGTTGTTGTTTCACGCATTTCGATTTCAAAGGAGTCGTACCCATGAAAACAATATTTTTCTCCATTATTGCGCTTACGCCAGCAAAATCAAATTTATATGGATTGCATTCAACGGACGGTAAAAGCAAAAGTTCATTTTTGAATAAGATCCACTCCATAGCTTTAACCTCCTTATTTTGCTTCATTGCCAAGTGACGTCAATATCCGTCTCAATACAGCACCTAGCGCTCTCAGCGCCATCTATTGTTTGTAATTCGAACTAAAATCCAGAATCGCAGGAAAAAACTTTTGACCTTTTAGATGACTCCCGTGTAAGAATTTTTTAAATATCTGTAAAAGTTTGCAAGTTATTGATTTTTAAAATCGTTCAGTCCTTTTCAGGACACCCGATATATATGAGAAGTACTTAGTATGTAAATTTTGAGAAGATGAAAATGATGAAAGATTTAGATTTCACGTGGAATTCTGTGATCATGTCAATTTGGAATAAATTTTGTTTTTTTCATTCGCATTTATACCAAACATAAGAGCCTCAATTGATAACTTCATCATAATAACTGATCTGTATTATATTTTACTGATTATATATATGCGATTAAAGCTTAATGTTAATAATTTAGACAACTGAGTTTTATATAGAAATAGTGCTTTGCTAATTTTAGCTTAAAATAATATTTGTTTGTGGGTTAGACGGACCAATATAAGATGCAATTTTTACTGTAACTAATTTTGTAGATTTATTATAAATCAATGAAAAAGTTCCTTCTTAAACATTTTCTTTCGTCGAATTTCGACGGATTCCACCTCGTTATAATACCTTCAAAAATATTATATTTACGAATCCTGACATAAATTTGGTAACGATTTACTGTCAGCTATAAATAATGTTTTCCGATTTATTCCGCTATATGACATTTGAATATCGAACTGCAATAAGGATGATTGATTTGTGTGTACGAACGATCTGCACTGGTTACAGCGAAAGGTAAATTACTTATGAATAATCGAGTAGACCACACCCATCAACTAGGGACCGTTCACTCTTTCGTCATTGAAATTTTGATGGAAAACGGGTTTTTACCACTCCTGATTCAAGGTTGATTTACTTTCATATTTTTGGTATCATATGAGGGTTTTGAAGTTAGGATTCTGGGAAACAATTACATCGCATTGTACGAAAATCTGAATAATATTAATTATAAACATATACAATTTCGCTGCGTTGTATTAGAAACATATTTTTTTTACTTTCTTTTATAGTGAATTGGTAATTTTCCAGTTGGGTGAAAAGTGTCCGGGTGAAATGCCAATGTGCGGGAAGAGTTCTATATCCTGTTTTTAAATATTTAATATTTAATATTTTTGAACTGACTTAGATCCAAAATTTGAAGCAAATAGGATAATTCTAAATAAAACCCTATTTATCTATTTTAAGGGGTAACCCCCCGTTTGCCCTTTATACTTAAACCTCAAAAACTATTCAGTAATTGGCCTTATCAGAAATAATTTACATTCAAAAATTGAAGTAAATCGGTAATTCTTCATAAAAACGCACTTATATAATTTAAGAAGGGTGTGATTGCCTGTTCCCCCTTTCATACTTGACACAGGAATCCTCAAAACTAATTAGGTCTGCGCCTTATCAGAATGATCTGTAATAAAAAGTTTAAGCAAATCGGTAAATTCTGCGTGAAAAACTCATTTACCTAAATTAAGGGGGGTCCCCCCATCCCTCTCTTGTGCTTAAAATAAAAAATACTCAAAATTAATCTTGGAAGCACCTTATAAGAATGATCCTATATCGAAAATTTGAATGAATCTAATAATTCTGAATGAAAAACCCTTTTATGTAAATTAAGGGAGGAATTAACTCTTGTTCCCTCCCTTATACTTATCCAATGAATTCCCAAAACTAATCAGGGAATCACATAATCAAGATAAATCATTATCCAAAATTTGAAACAAATCGGATATTTTTATCATGACTTATGGCGTTACGTACATATGTACATACATATATACATAAATGCATTTATACATGTTAGCTCAGGCTATGATAGCCTGTGAGCTAAAAATTCTGAAAGTTGCAAAATAGCGCGGTTTATGTCGTTATTACTGTCGATAGCTTGTTGGTGTTATTGAAGGGTATGTTTTTGGTTTATAATATATTTTATACAGAAGGCATATGTAAGCACGGCAATATACGCTTTACCCAATCTATTTTCTAGATTGTACAGGCGTAACTCGTAAATATTATAAAAGTAATTTATAATTAAGTTCGAAAAATATTGAAATGCTGTGTTATCGTGAAAAACACACATGTGAACATATTATTTTTTAAATTTTAGATTATCAGGACGTCAGTTAACAAATTTGAAATGACAAGTCATTTGTAGCAAATAAAATGCGGTCGTACTACAACGAACATTAAAAAATATTCAGATCTTGGTGCAATAATATAGCGACCGAAATCTTTTGAGTAACCCTGTAAATACTATTTGCTTTCAATTATACAGGAAGTGACTTGTAGTAAACCTCAGTAACGTGTAGCCATTTCATAAAATGTGAAATGTGATTAATATAATTGAAACGTGTACCAAACAATGTTTACCTCTGTACCATTATACAATGGAATACTTTTGTATGGCCCTATAAATTGGTAACAAATATGCTTTGCACCACAGATTGTACAGAATGCACATATTTTTGCATATATTACATAGATGCATATGAATTGTGTTATGTTCGAAAGAGTGTAACATCATTAAAATGGACTTGAAACTATTTTCTTCCATTGGCTGTCATGTAACGGAATACTTTTGATTGTCCCTGTAATTAAACTATACATCCGCTTTTCTTAAAACTTGAAACGACGCGAGACAATTATGCAAAATTTATATAATTTAAATTTCAAATGATTCAGTTGAGTAGTTCTGGCTTTGATAAATGCAGACGAACGGACGGACTGAATGACGACTATAGGTGCTACATATTTACAAAATTACGAACGCCCCTAAAAACTGATTCCGAAATTCCATCTTTACATATAATAAACAAATCGAGTTAAATAAAAGATTATTGTAATCTATACATACCTAAAATAGTTTGTCCTGGCTGACTGATAATGAACGCACAGCCCAATAACTACTCAACGTAGAAACATAGAAATTGGGGAAAATATACTTTCTTATGATGTAAGCGTGCACTAAGATGGGATTTTTGAAAATTCCCCTCTCTAAGGGGGGCAATTGGGGAGGTAGAAAATTCTGGAACATCTTCCTACATCTCAGCAGACGTTTAAGGTAGCAGCGTGAAATTCCAGAATATAAATCTACAAAAAAAAGTAATTAAGCATGTATTTCAGAGATTTTAGAAATTGCCCCCTTGAGGGGGTTAAAAGGGAAGTCGTTCAGTTTATATCATTTGGCACATATCAGCAGTCGCTTTAAGTAGAGGCGTGAAACGGCAGAAAATAAATCTATTAAAAAATAATTAAAGATGTGTTTGTGCGATTTTAAAATTCCCACCCACGAGGCAGTTACAGTGAAGGTAAAAAATTCCAAACTTTTTTTGGACTCGTCATGTGACATATCATCGAAAAGCCCTCAGACTGCTCTTTCATATTATGGACTTTTTTCCTGCACCCCAATTTGCCCCATTCCAGGTGGGGCAATTTTCGAAATTTTTGAGATCGGCTTTTTTTACGGGACCCTCTGATAAATATTAGTTATTATATTTGAAAATTTCAACGAGAAGGAAAGGTTTTATATCGGGGAGACGTGATAGTTGGAACTCTGAAAGCGAGGGCGGGGGGGGGGGGCAATTTTCTAAATTTGACCTACACCCCTCATGTGATATAACATTGGAAAGCTCTCTGATCGTTATTTCAAATTATACACTTCCAGTGACTCAGAAATATTTCGCCATATCTCAGCAGGGTCATTCCATGTCAATTCAACCAGACCTTGTAACCCGACCCCCAGGGATTTTGATGAAACTTTGTGTACACACTAATTCTATCATGAAATGATTCCATCAGAAATTTTTCCTTCCTAGAACTCATAGTTTGTGAGATATGGGGGGGTCCAATCCTTGGGGTTTTCTCAAATCGCACATTTCTGAGTCTGTATTTTGAGATTGCAGTTCCATCTTCAAAAAATTGTTTCTCTGGATCTAAAATATGAATCATCTTAAAAATTTCACTGTAAAAATATAAATAGATGCAGATTTTAATAAAAAAATATCTAAAAAATTTACTTGTAATATTTAGGATAAAAAAAATTAGCCAAAGTTGAGAGTTATGGTTATTTTTCCAAATTTTTGTGACTTGACAAAAAAGGTTGTACACAAAAAGGCAAATTAAATTTCCAATTTCTTTTTGTTTTAAATAAAAGTTTACACTTTGGGCTTTCTATCTATGAAATAAAAAGATGTGTTTAGCATGGCTTATGCAAAAATTTTGGGTACTTTCCAATTAGCCGGACGAGTGCTTTATTTTTATATATTACATATGCACACAAAAAAGCAAATGAAATTTCCCATTTCTTTTTGTTTTAAATAAAAGTTTACACTTTAGGCTTTCTATCTATGAAATAAAAATTATGTGTTTCGCATGGCTTATGCAAAAAATTTGGGTACTTTTCAATTAGCCAGATGAGTGCTTTATTTTTATATATTACATATGCTCACAAAAAAGCAAATGAAATTTCCCATTTCTTTTTGTTTTAAATAAAAGTTTACACTTTGGGCTTTCTATCTATGAAATAAAAATGATATCTTTCGCATGGCTTATACAAAAATTTTGGGTACTTTCCAATTAGCCGGATGCGTGTTTTATTTTTACATATGTACACATGTATAGATCTATATAAATGCAGATGTATTATACATGTACATATATATGTATATATACAGTATATTGATATATATATGTATAAAACTGGTGCCCGTCTAACCGAAAAATACCAAATTTTGCCTTGTTTTGAGAATCTGCACCAATTAAGAGGAAAAAAATCTGACTGAGTTTAGCTGTGGTACTTAAATAATTACTGGAATTTCTATGAGTTATTGAATTTAATGTTATTTGATGCATGTTTTTTTTTTAATTTTCAAAGTAAAGTTTAGGCTTTGTTTTTTCTGATAAAAAAAAAAATCTGACTGTAATATGTTTCCCCATTAAATTTAGTGAATGGTCCATTTATTTCATTTAGTTATTTAATAATGGGCATTTTTTGACAATCTAAAGAATCTCTTACTTTTATTTTCAATAATTAAACTCAAAACAGATTTTTTTTGTACAGTATAAAATAGAAATTTTTTTCTTCTCATATTTCCATCCTTTTTTTCGAATGCTTATATATTAATTATTTGTGTTTAAAAAAATGTTCATAACCTTGTATTTCCTTTCCTTCGTTAATTTTAATCAGTCTAAATATTTATATTGGTAAGTTTAAATACACAAATGTTTAACAGAACTTGAATTTGTTTCTATAGTCTGAAAGATTTAATTGCACCTGCCTTGTATAAACACCTTCTGATAAAGGCAGGGTAATGCTCGTTAGTATGAAAGCAGATGTTTTGAAATCAAGTTAATCAAATTATTGCCATTGTGTTGTTTCTTATCATAGAAGAATGATTTAAATTTTACTGTGCTACAAAAAATACATTCTGATCGTTACATATTTTATAGTTTATGATATTTATAAATATTCTTTTTGCTTTATTGTTTTAATATGGAGCCTGATATTAAACCTTCCACTAGTCTTCAGGCTTGCAGTATTGTAATATTAACTGGTTTAGAATGTCACAAAACTAGCTATACAAATAACAGAGAAATAGACTACATTGATAATCTCTGTGATTCAGAAAAAGAACTTTTATTAGTTAGGACTATTGCATTAATAAAACAAAAATTAAGTGAAAACCGTTTGATTAATATATGTGAGCATCACAGAATTTCGCTCTTAATGAAATATGAATTATATAAATGTGGAGATCCATTTAAGCGGCATAAAAAGCAAGTGAAAAAAGAAATTAGGGCAATTAATAGAGATTTATATACGGACGAAAAAGTAAACCAAAGTTGAAAGTCATGATTATTTTTCCGAAATTTTGTGACTTTATGAAAAAGTCTCTACATGAAAAGGAAAATGAAATTTCCAATTTGTTTTTGCATCAAATAACATTAAATTCAATAACTCATAGAAACTCCAGTAATTATTTAAGTACCACAGCTAAACTTAGTCAGATTTTTTCCCCCCTTAATTAGTGCAGATTTTCAAAACGAGGCAAAATTTGGTACTTTTCGGTTAAACGGGCACCAGTGTTATACATATCAATATACTGTCTACTGTCTATATACATACATATGTACATGTATAATACATCTGTATTTATATAGATGTATACATATGTGCATATGTAAAAATAAACAAGCATCCGGCTAATTGGAAAGTACCCAAAATTTTTGTATAAACCATGTGAAAGACATAATTTTTATTTCACAGATAGAAAGCCCAAAGTGTAAACTTTTATTTTAAACAAAAAGAAATTGGAAATTTCATTTGCTTTTTTGTGTGCATATGTAATATGTAAAAATAAAGCACTTATCCGGCTAATTGGAAAGTACCCAAAATTTTTGCATAAGCCATGCGAAACACATCATTTTTATTTCATAGATAGAAAGCCCAAAGTGTAAACTTTTATTTAAAACAAAAAGAAATTGGAAATTTAATTTGCCTTTTTGTGTACAGCCTTTTTCGTGAAGTCACAAAAATTTGGAAAAATAACCATAACTCTCAACTTTGGTTGACTTTTTTTATCCTAAATATTAAAAGTAAATTTTTAAAATATTTTTTATTAAAATCTGCATCTTTTTACCTTTTTCTAGTGATATTTTTAGGATGATTCATGTTTTAGATCCAGAGAAACAATTTTTTGAAGATGGAACTGCAATCTCAGAATACAGACTCAAAAATGTGCGATTTGAGAAAAACCTAAGAATTGGACCCCCCATATCTCTCAAACTATGAGGTCTGGGAAGGAAAAATTTCTGATGGAATCATTTCATGATAGAATTAATGTGCACACAAAGTTTCATCCAAATCCCTGGGGGTCGGGTTACAAATGGGGGAAAAATTGGTTGAATTGACGTGGAATGACCCAGCAGCAAGTTTAGGTAGAAACGGAAAATTTAAGATTACACACCTACTAAAAAAATAGCTATTCATTGGTACTTAATCATTTTAGTAGTATTTTGTCCTTTATGTTGTCAACATCGACTTTGAACATGATAATGTAGGATTATATGAATAAGACAACAATTATGAATGTTTGATTAGATATTAAGTTTTTTTTCTTTAAATGTTTTCTAAATGTATTTAGTTTGATTCAAAATTCCTTTAAAGAAACCGACCAGCATAGACTGCTAGTAACTCATAATTAAAGCAATTTACTAACCTATGAAAAGGAATGAATGCTTATCGATTCAGCCAGCGTCCTCTGTCCGTGTCATTTAAATCGCAATATGCTGCACAAATGGCGATCGAAGTGTGTTCTAACGGAATACGGCGAAAGGTGAATTACTCATAAATAATCGAGCGAACCGCACCCATCGGGAGGCAGGGAGCATTCGCAATTCCGACATTGAAAAATAGATGGAATTAAAGAGTTTTTCCCAATTGTCGATTCAAGGTTAATTTTTTTCGAAATTTTTAACGTGCGATATGGGTTGGAAGCAGGGCCGTAACTAGAAGTGAACAATAGGGGGCGGGGGGTTCAAAAGAATGTAGGGGGATCAAAATTTTTTCTTCGCTTTCTCTGAAAAATAAATTAGTGCACATCCACATTGTAGGTACTATGTTTCTTATTAAATTGTTGTAAGAATTTCATTTCATGCATAGAAAAGTGTAGGATGATGAAAATTTTGGATTATAATTGGTGCAAAATTAAACATCATGTTAGCTTCAATATGTACAAATACTACCCTACTACATATTACTTACCCATCATACGTAGTATAGGGTAAGTCTTGCAATCGTTTTGAAAATCGGAAATTTTTTTTGACGGATTTACACGTTATAGATAGTGGAGATGTCGTAAAACATATTTTTAGAAAAAAAATTTTGCCGTCCGTCTGTCTGTCTGTAAACGCTCTTTCTCCAGAACAAATTGAGATAGAGACTTGAAATTTTGTATGTAGTTAGTATGTAAGAATGGGACGAAGCTTATTTAATATCAGCAACCTCGATTAGACGGAACTATTTTTTTCGGACTCTCGAAAAATTCGTTCTAATGAAAGGTATATAAAATTTTTCGAATTTTTTTGTTCTAAGGAATGGACGTAAAAGGCAATAAAATAACACACATTTTGCATATAGAACGAAGTCGATCGGATTATGAGTTGCCGAGATATTTGTAATCCTGTTTTCCACATTCTTCGATTTTTCATGACCCTGTATTTCATTCAAATTTCAATTCAGAGGTATATTTTAATTGTAAATGAGACGCTTAATCCTACGCAGTTAATTGTTAGTTAATAGAATTATTATTTTTGGAGTTATAAGGATGTTTCTTTTACGCAGTTCGGTACTACTTCAGTAGTTTGGCGTTTTATATAATTTGTCGAAATTGGTACATCAACAGTTCTTTAATATAGCACTACTATGTATATTAACAATATTTAAATTTTGTTTATGAATTGCAATGCATTGTATAAATAGTTTTCACATGTTTTATCTTCATATACATATCCATGATGGGTAAGTATTATGGTGGCCCCCAACGACTAGTTTTAGATACAATTTAGTATTTCTGCAAAACTGTGAAAGGTCTTCAAAACTTAATTAGATTTTGGAACAGAATTCAATTTAGATTTTCGGAATAGATATTAATTTAGTGACCTTGGAATCTTTTTCAGGGGGGGCCCAAAATATTTTAGGGGGGGGGGGGCGAGCCACCCATAGCGCTCCCTTAGCTACGGCCCTGTTTGGAAGTTATGATTCTGCATTCTGGAAATCAATGGCGTCGATCTTGTACAGGGAAATGCTGAATTAATTCTCGCTCAAATCGGATTTGTTGGAACGATTTTCATTTTTAACAATTTGCAGTTATGTTGGACAGTGCTTATCACGTCGGTTAGTTTGTCCTTCTATCTGTCTGTCTGTTCTAAACTCTCGTATACAGGGTGAGTCATAATTATCGAAAAAATAGGCTATCATTTTAAATATTGCCAATAGTTACATACATTTCCAATAGCAAAGTTTCATAAAAAAAGGTGCGAAATTTGATAAGATAAGTTGCAACTCCATGGAAAGTCTATTTGAAAAATTACGAAAATTAAAATTTTATACGGCCTCCGTTGGATAAAATTTTCAATAAGGAAAACTTTCCTTATCCAGTCCTGAATTAAACACAAAAAATTGCCTCTTCATGTTTGCAAATCTCGCGAAACCTTAAAAGAAGAGCAGATTCAAAGGCAGGAAAAGAAAAATAAAATATTTTCAATTACTAAATCAATAAAATAATATATAATAAAAATAAATAATATATAATAATATATGATAAAAATAAAATATTTTCAATTAATTAACCGGTGGAAAAATCTGCCTATGACGGAATTCTGTCTTAACCGGAAAATGTGTGGATAGATGCAAAATGAATATGAAATAGCTGAGAAAAAAAAATAAGCAACATTTACACCGCCCAAGTAGAGAAGTTGGGTACTTACGTATTAACGCCACAGCAACAGAAGTTGCGGTAATGTGCCATAAAAAGCAATCTTCTTGTTCGTGATTTTTTTTTTTTTTTTTTGCTCATTTTTGACTACATTTTTTACCGCTTTTTTGCTCATTTTTGACGCCATTTTTTGTGCGCGTGCGAACAACAAGATTGCTCTTTATTGGCGCATTAGCGCAACTTCTGCTGCGGTGGCGTTAATACGTAAGTACCGGAAGTTGTCTATAACATATTTTTTTTCTTTCTTATGTGATTTCGTCTTAAAAGATTTTACTGTATAGCATTTTTCTTTACTTTTACACACATATGTGGGTAATAACACCAAATAGCATTAGATAAGGATGAGATTTTTCCGCGTTTTTACATACCAGTATAATATTAGAGAAAATATTGTTCTGTTAAATCGAAGCATTTTCCGATTGAGTAAAATAACATTTTCTCTAAGATTACACTAGTGGGAAAAAACGTGGAAAATTCTCACCCCTAATTGGACTAGAAATCAGGACATTAAATTTTATGAATACATACCTGATGAAATATACTTTCTTGTATACTTACAAGGAAGGTCTCCATACGGGCATACCCCGAAAAATCTGAAAAAATTACAGAATATTCTTCTCGTGTGGATATATACGTTTATAAAAAAATTTCGGCGGAACCTCCATTCAGTATCCGTAAAAAAATAATGAAAATTTCGTTATTTGGCGATTTATCGCCGGTTGGCGAAGGAATGTAATTTCAAAAAATATTTTGCGTCAAATATACTACAAGAAAAAAAAAGTTTCATGTTGAACTTGTTTTGATAAATTTAATTTAAATACCTTTAGTTATTTATAGTTATAAGTTTTAATTTGTTTTAAGTATAATTTTGTTATATCGATATTTATATGTATTTATATTCAAATTTAATCACCAAAATTTGAGATCTAAAACGAAATTCATAATTTAAATTAATTAAATTTGTTTCCTGCTCAAAGTCCATTTGAGAAATGTCGATTAGATTTTGTTGCTATGGAAACATGTGGCTTTTATTTTTGAATACACTTAAATTTATGAAGATGATTTTTCCAATATGATTTTTTTTTTTACCTATGAAAACATTTTTTCCAGTGATTAATTAAATAGCTTGCTTCAACAAGTAATATATACAGGTGGTTATCAAAATAATGGAAACACATGTAAATGAAAGGGACATTTAAGAATTCCCTTCGTAAGCATTAAAATATAATCTTAGCTACCATATTTTTTTAATATAAAAAGCACATGTATTAGTAGTATGAGAGAGCTCTAGAAGAGTTGTCTACGTTTTGATTTTTTTTGTCAGAAGCGTAAAAAGTCAGACAGACATATGTCAGACCTCACAGATTTTCAAAGAGGCCAAATTGTAGGAGCCCGACTAGCTGGAGCAACGGTGACCGAAACATTCCAGCTTATAGGCGTTTCTAGAGGTGCGGTGTCTAAAGTCATGACAGCATACACACAGCGCGGAAAGACAAGTTCAGCAAAGCAAAATAGTTGACGGAAGGAGAAGCTGAGTGAAAGAGACCGACGGGTATTGAAGCGGATTGTAATGTCTAAAAAGAAAACAACTGCAGCCAAAGTGACCGCAGAGCTCAATCAGCATCTGGATTCTCCAGTGTCAACAATTACAGTTCGGAGATACCTTCATAAAGAGAACATTTACGGCAGAGCAGCAATTCCCAAGCCACTTGTCACAGATGCTAATGCCAAACGTCGTCGTGTAGAGTGGTGCCACAACCACAAAACCTGGTCGATTGATAAGTGGAAGACTGTTATATGGTCAGACGAATCATCTTTCACATTTTCCCCCACAAAAGGACGGGTACATGTCTGGAGAACACCTACACAAGCGTATGATCCTGATTGCCTCCGTCCAACTGTCAAGCATGGAGGTGGATCGGTCATGGTATGGGCAGCCGTGTCATGGTTTTCTGCTGGTCCAATCGTAACCCTGAAATGAAGGATCACTGGGGGGAACTATAGAGAAGTTTTAGTTGACCAGGTCCATCCCATGATGCAAATTTTGTTTCCTGCAGGAGATGGAATTTTCCAGGATGATAATGCCCCTATTCATGCAGCCAGAGTTGTCCAATCATGGTTTGATGAACATGAGGATGAGGTGTAACATCTTCCTTGGCCCGCACAGTCCCCAGACCTCAACATAATCGAACCGTTGTGGTCTATTTTAGAGCTTTCAATCCGGAATCGATATCCTCCACCGGCATCTCTCACGGAACTTTCACAATATCTCCATGAAGAATGGTACAATATTCCTCTAAACACTATTCAGAATTTGTATGATTCGATTCCCAGGCGAATCCAAGCTGTATTACATGCCAAAGGCGGTCCTACGCCATATTAATAAAGAATTCCTTCAAAATCTAAGGTGTTTCCATTATTTTGATAACCACCTGTATATGCAATATAATGTGTATATATATGTATCTAATATATTAAAGTCTCTCATTGTTTATGTTTAAATTCATTAAATACGATTTACACGCATTCTAAATATCCAAGAGTTTTGAGTTGCATAATAACCCGTCTTTTGGCGAGGAAAAGAGCTGTCCGCCAAATCGAGTGACTCTTTCGTCATTTCGCGCCAAATATTCGAAACTATTTTATTTTTTTTACAGGTTTTCTAGTGTGATTCCGCCGCTAATTTTGACTGATCCTTTATTACATACATAAGTACTTTAATTAGTATTTTTTTCATAAAATTCTAAATATGCCCAGTATGAAGACCTTCCTTGTTAGACAGAAGTCAGCTAGGTGGGGAGGGCCACCAATTGACCTAGAATCTAACTAGCCCCACCTAGCGGGTATTGTATACTTAGACAATAAGTTGTTGTATCAAATTCAATATTTGTTTGAAAAAAGCAAACTCTAAGTCGTGAAAATTGGTAGAACCTTAAAGTGGCCGTTATTATTCACGGACAATTTGTGTAAAAACTAAAAACCCATGTCTTATTTAACGCCATGGTAAATTGACATATTCGCATTTATCTTGCTTGTTTTTTCCCTTAAAAATTAATGTTCAATTACATGTTACTACATATTTAATGCAAATTTTATATAAATATAAATTCTGTTTTTTTTTTTTATTATTATTATTTTAAGAAACTTAAAAGTCTAATTCTAATGAAATGAAATCCAATTTCACGTCCATGATAGCGGGAGAAGATGACAGTGGAACTTTATCCACGTCCTTTTATTAAACTGCATTTCTAACTTTGCATGGAAAAAAAATCTTTTTATTTTTTTTCCCATCATGACATTGAGGAGTTTAATTCCAAAAGAAAAGCGAATGAAGGCGACTTTATTTTCTTTGATAGAATTCAGCCTATGAATTTCGCCTTTTATTTTCTTATTTTATTTTATTCTCACACGATTTTGGATCGCCATTATTTTTACTAATCTGCCCAATCCGATGATTTTAGGGATTAGAGACCTCTTCAAATCGGACATTGTTGGGATTTTAACCCCCCCCCCCCACTTTCATCATTTTATAACATTCCTTTATTTAAAGCAACTTAGTTTTTAGGTGCTTTCATGATTACATAAATACATAGCACTTATGGTCGTTGTTCAGTCCGTAAGTTAGTTTGTCCGTCCGCATATAAGAATGCAAAAACTATCCAATCGAATCGTTTGAAAAATAAAATGTATAATTGTTGCATAATTTTGTCGAGTCATTTCAAATTTTATGAAAATCGGATGCATAATTGAATTACAAGGACAAGCGAAGGATTCCATTACATGACGGCTAATGGGACAAAATAATTTCAAATGCATTTTCATGATGTTACACTCATTCGAACATAACAAAATGTACGTGCATCTATGAAGTTTATATTAAAATATACATTTGTACAATATGTGATGCAAAGAAAATTTGTTATTCATTAACAGGGCCACACAAAAATATTTCATGACATAATAGTATAGGAAGAAAATTGTCTGGTGCGTGTTTTAATTACGTTGAACTATTTCACATTTTGTGAAATTGATGCACATTGCTAAAGTAGACTGTAAGTTACTTCTTGTATAATAGAAATCAAATATTATTACAGGTTCACACAAAAGATTTCAGACACTATACTGTACCCAAAATACTCTGTACTTACACCAAGATCTGAATATATTTAAAACTTCGTTATAGTACGAACGCACCTCATTCGCTACGTGTGACGGCAATTTCCGACTTTGTTCTTTTCATATAGATAAAAATCCACGTCTTAATAAACGTCACGGTAAACTGACATAACGGTGCGGAATATCCATAGTATCGAATATTCCTATTTATCTTCCCTTTTTTTTCCCCTCTTAAAAAATACATGTTCTGTGTAAATTTTATATATGAGCATAAATTCCAAGATGAAATTAAAAGTCTAACTGTAACAAAATGAAATCCACTTTCACGTCCATGATAGTGGGAAAAGGGGTGGAGGAACGAAATTTTATCCGCTTCCTCTTATTAATTGTGTATTTTACTTTTAATAGAGAAAAAACAAATCTTTTTTTTTTTTTTTTCATCATGACTTTGAAGAGTTCCGATGATTTTTGGGATGAGAGACCACTTCAAATCGGACATTGTTGGGATTTTAAAAACTCCCTGTTTTATAATTTTATAATATTCTTTTATTTAAAGCAATTTAGTTTTTAGGTGCTTTCGTAATTATATAAATACATAGCAGCTATAGTGGTCGTTCAGTCCGTCCGCATATAACAACCAAATAATCCACCCAATCGAATCATTTGAAATTTAAAATATATAATTAATACATAATTTTGTCAAGTCATTTCAAATTTTATGAAAATCGGATGTATAGTTCAATGACAGGGAAATCAAAAGTATTCCGTTACAGGACGGCCAATAGGAAGAAATAATTTTAGGAGATTTTCATGCTGTTACACTCGTTCGAACATAACGAAGTTGATATGTATCTAGGAGGTATATACTAAAATATGCATTCTCCACAATCTGTGGTACAAAGAAAATTTGTTATTCATTAACAGGGTCACATAAAAATATTCCATGACATAGTAATTGTATAGGGTCAATCCATTTGAAGTGGTCCAGAAAATATTTTTTTGGTCGCTCGGCTATTTTTAAAAAATCCGAAATTTTTTGTACAACAACCCTAACATGACGGAAGTTCAAAATGACCATACTTTTAATTTTACTATTTTTTGTTTGTGCATGGCGGCCATATTTCTTTCATCGTGTGCAGCGATTTTATCAGATACTAGGATACACAAAATTGTAAATATCTCGTCTTCTATTTTCCCAATTGAAATGGGGTTTGCAGCATTTTGTTCAGAATAAAATAGGCTAAATATACAGGGTGTCCCCTCTCAACGGTGGCCAATGGCTAATTTCTAAACCGTTGGTCATAGACATATAGTTCCAATTGCAAAAATGCTTTAAAAAAGGCAAAGAATTGTTTTTTAAGCGATTTTGGTCAAAAAAATGTTTTACTAAAAATTTACGAAAATTAAATTTTTATATGGTCCCCCGGTCCTATAAGTGATATTTAGTAAAATTTTTTCAACACTCTAGCAAGTAATACAGAAAAGGTCCCATTCATGTAACATTAAAATTGACCGAGTTATGAAACTTTAAATTTCTTGACTTAAATCACTTTTCTGCAACTGAAAATGGATGAGTTGGACGAAGCTTTAAGGGAACGTACACAAAGTGCTAAAGTATTATAAAGGGCGTCCATTTCCAACGCTGTTCAATGGCTAATTCCTAAACTATTTGTCACAGACATATAGTTCCAATTACAAAATGTTTTAAATGAGCGATTTAACTGAAGGCGCTGTCACCGTATAAGTTTTAAGGTATTGTTAATTATAATTAATTAACTTCTAGATTGGTTATTAAAATAACTGAAGACATAAATTTCAAAATTCTCTTTATCGAAAAAATCAAATTTTGGGAAATAGCGAAAAAACTTTAAATGCATCTATTGGTTTTCATTATAAATTTTGAGATTGCATTGTTACAATAGTGGAGGTTTGTATAGACTGACAGAGAAATCAACAAGCGATAAGTCGAGTTTTGAAATTCATATCCTCAATTGTATTTTTACGTATGCTTTATTTTGTAAGCAAATGAAGCTGATTCTTTTCGTGATTTTATTTTAAAAAGGTATGTTATTTTGATAAGCTTTTATTTTATTCATAGTTTTCGTATGTAAATTTTCCTAGTTCAAAACTTATATTCAAATTTTAACTCACTTCCAAATATCTGATTGAGGTTCAATTCCCATACTTATTAAAACCCGATGACAATGTAATAATACGATTTTAGGTGCGTTCCATTTATTTATTTTATAGGACTACATCAAATTCTATTAGGTTGAGTAATCTAATAGAGCTTTAAATATGTATCATTTTGTAACGATTTGTGACTGTTGCTTTTCATAGTTTAATTTAACAAAATTTCTGTTATTTTTTTACTTATATTTTTAGCACAAATTGCATATTTTACTTTAACATGTAAATGTCAACAAAAATTCAGAAACAACATTGTAAAAATTTTTTTTTACTCTCAATGTTTAAAGTTAAATTTTCTATCTGATGTTTATTTTTATTTCCAGTAAATTTGTGACTGACCCCTATTTTGCAGCAAAAAATATGCTTCAACTTTGAACATCTATAACTCGTTCAATTTTGATCGCAGAGGAATGGGACTTTTTTTGTCTTACTTGTTAAAGTAGTGGTAAAAATTTTCTAAATATCACTTATAGGACCGGAGGACCGTATAAAAATTTAATTTTCGTAATTTTTTAGTAAAACATTTTTTTGACCTAAATCGCTTAAAAAATAATTCTTTACCTTTTTTAAAGCATTTTTGCAATTGGAACTATATGTCTATGACCAACGGTTTAGAAATTAGCCATTGGCCACCGTTGAGAGGGGACACCCTGTACAGTGTAAGAAAAATTTTGAAAAATAAATTTTTACAGGTGAAATTTTAGCACAAAATGTACGATTTTTTCCAAAATCTATCCGTTTGCAAGAGGAAAATTTTCATGCAAGAGCAACTGTCAACCTTACACAATTTTTTCTACAAACAGGTAAAAAGTACTTGTACTCATACACCAAGTCCTAGATCTGGGAGTTAATTTCTCTTTGCGAAAAAAATTCCGAAATTCATCTAAAATTTCAAAAATCGCACTTTTTAGGCTTTGATATCTCTGGTGGGGCACGAGATAAAAATCTGAAATTTTGGCCTGTGATAGTATTGTGTAGTAGCGTTATGTACAAAAAATTTCAAGAAGGAGATTTGGCTACAAGCTGAGATATGACATAGAAAATATGTGAAAACAATACTGTCAAACTATTGTAAACCTACAATGTAATTGTTCAACAAGACTGTCAACCTTGCACAATTTTTTCTACAGATAGGTCAAAAGTCTGTGTACTCATACACCAAGTCCCATATCTGGGAAATGATTTCTCTTTCCGAAAAAAATTCCGAAATTCGTCGAAAATTTCAAAAATCGCACTTTTTAGGCTTTGATATCTCTGATGGAGCACGAGATAAAAATCTGAAATTCTGGCCTTTGATAGTATTATGTAGTAGTGTTATGTACAAAAAATTTCAAGAAGGAGATTTGACTACAAGCTGAGATACGGTGATTAAAGAAATGTTAAGAAATGCTATTACGAGTACATTAGGAGAAATAAGATTAGTCTATTTTATTACAATATTTACCCAGAAAATATCGTTTGTTGAAAACAGTTAAATAATAAGCATTTAATTTACAAAATACTATATATGCTCAACAAAGAGCTTAAAAATATTTACGAGAGATGTTATGAGTTCGACCAGTTACTGTTGTCAGTCCATCAGGCTGTTCTTTCTAAAAATTTTATTTGAAGCCCCCCAGGTCTTGTCATCCCTTGTTAACTTGAATGAAATTCTCTAGGTTTAATAATTGAAGCCATGTCAACTCGATCAGTTGCAATTCATTGTCTGTAATTTGCTTTTCCTGAAATGTGTTCCGAATAAAATTGTTGCAATAGCATTTCTAGTAGATTTGCTCATCTGGACAAATAGCGTATTGGCTTAGCATACATCCTGCATTGTTTAAATCACACAGTAGCATTTGAAAAAGATATTTGTAACTAACATCTAACTTTGTACCATAAATAATTAATTTAAAATTTTGGAGGTATGAACAATTACATAGTATGTTACAATAGTTTGGCAGTATTGTTTTCACATATTGTCCATGTCATATCTCAGCTTGTAGTCAAATATACTTCTTGAAATTTTTTGTACATAACACTACTACACAATACTATCAAAAGCCAGAATTTCAGATTTTTATCTCGTGCTCCACCAGAGATATCAAAGCCTAAAAAGTGCGATTTTTGAAATTTTCGACGAATTTCGGAATTTTTTTCGCAAAGAGAAATCATTTCCCAGATCTGGGACTTGGTGTATGAGTACACACACTTTTGACCTATTTGTAGAAAATATTGTGCAAGGTTGACAGTCTTGTTGAACAATTACATAGTAGGTTTACAATAGTTTGGGAGTATTGTTTTCACATATTTTCCATGTCATATCTCAGCTTGTAGTCAAATCTCCTTTTTGAAATTTTTTGTACATAACGCTACTACACGATACTATCATAGGCTAAAATTTCAGATTTTTATCTCGTGCCCCACCAGAGATAGCAAAGCCTAAAAAGTGCGATTTTTGAAATTTTTGACAAATTTCGGAATTTTTTTCGCAAAGAGGAATTAACTCCCAGATCTGGGGCTTGGTGTATGAGTACACGCACTTTTGACTTATTTCTAGAAAAAATTGTGTAAGGTTGACAGTTTCCCTTGCATGAAAATTTTCCTCTTGCAAGCGGATAGATTTTGGAAAAAATCTTAAATTTTGTGCTAAAATTTCACTTGTAAAAATTTATTTTTCAAAATTTTTCTTACACTGTATATTTAGCCTATTTTATTCTGAACAAAATGCTGCAAACCCCATTTCAATTGGGAAAATAGAAGACGAGATATTTACAATTTTGTGTATCCTAGTATCTGAGAAAATCGCTGCACACGATGAAACAAAGATGGCCGCCATGCACAAACAAAAAATAGTAGAATTAAAATAACGGTCATTTTGAACTTCCATCATGTTAGGGTTGTTGTACAAAAAATTTCAGATTTTTTAAAAATAGTCGAGCGACCAGTGCTGGACCACTTGAAATGGATTGACCCTATAGCAAGAAACATTGTTTAAAGCGCGTTTTAATAGTATAGAACTATTCCACATTTTTTGAAATGGATATACGTTGCTGAGGTTTACTACATGTTACTTCCTGTGTAATAGAAAGCAGATCGTGTTTACAGGGACGCACAAAAGATTTCGGACACTATACTGTATCCGAAATACTGTGTACTATTACACCAAGACCTGAATAAATTTCACCAGTAGCGGCTCGTCAGGGAGTGCAGCATCAGATCTTTCTTACCACTAAAAATTAACAGAATCTTTTTTATCATTTATTCGACAAACTTGGTTGATTAATTAAAACTGAGATCACTATACAATTTTAGTGGTATGAAATATTTCATACAGCACTCCCTGACGAGCCGCTACTGTATTTCACACTTCGTTACAGTACGAGCGCACCTCATTTGCAACATCTGACGGCAATTTCCAACTTGGTTCTTTTCATATAGATAAAAACCCACGTCTTACTAAACGTCACGGTAAATTGACATAACGGTGCGGAATATTCGGAGTGACGGATAATAGTATTTATCTTCTTTTTTTCTCTTAAAAAATTCATGTTCTAAGTAAATTTTATATCTATCTATTTATATTATAAAGGCCAAACGTATCTGTGCGTAACGCATACGTCCTTTTGCGAATGGCAACACTTTCCCCCTGCAATTTCGGTTTTGCAATTTTTGCTACTGCAAATTTTACACTTCTAAACATCGTACAGTTTTAATTTTTACACCGCCGTATGGAGAAAAAAATGTATTTTTTAATGCAATTTTTTTCAAAGGTGTATCTCAATTAATTTTGCGACATTAATTTTCTTTATAATTTTTTGTCCAATTATGTAATTGTGGCAACATAATCACTCCATTTTCTTTTAAAATTGAAAAAAAAAAAAAAAAAAAAAAAAAAAAAAATAGATACATTAAAATGCGTATATTATTTCAAAAATATCGTCTGTTGTAAAATCCGGTGAATTTTTATTTATTTCGTTTAATAATCTCTATAAATAAAAGGAATTCTGAGGATAATTAATTAATTGAGGCACAGGGGAAAGCAAATCTTGGCAATGCGCCAACTCGGTCCAGAGGAAGCAAATCTTGGCAATGCGCCAACTCGGTCCAGAGGAAGCAAATCTTGGCAATGCGCCAACTCGGTCCAGAGGTATAAAAGCAAGATAGAAAAAAACGCGCAGGTCTGTGCATTCAAGTACAACCACCCATATGTATATGCTGAAAGTTTGTTCTGACGCTCACCCGACGCACGTGGAGTGCCGATGGTCCGGGGAGAGTCACCGGGGGATCCGTCGCCAGCTGAGAGAGAAGCGTAGAGTCACCGGGGGATCCGTCGCCAGCTGAGAGAGAAGCGTACCATACACATAAATTATTAAATAAACTTTCAAATTAAGCCCGGCGAAGCGGGCTGCGTATGCTAGTTTGGATAATTGAGTTTTATAGCTTTTTGTTAATTTTGGCTTTAAATAATATTTGTTTGAGAGTTAAACTGACCATTATAAGATGTATTTTTTATTGTAACTAATTTTGTAGGCTTATTATAAATCAATGAAACAAGTCCTTCTTAAACATTTTCTTTCGTCGAATTTTCTACGGGTTATACCTCGTGCGTATAAACTTCATGATGAAATTAAAAAACTATCTCTAATAAAATGAAACCCACTTTCACGTCCATGATAGCTGGAGAGAAACTTTATCCGCATCCTTTTATTAACTCTTTATTTTACTTTTAATGGAAAAAAAGAATTTTTTTTTTCATCATGACTTTGAAGAGTTTAATTTCAAAAGAAAAACGAATGAGACTTTTTCCTTTTCTTCGACGGAATTCAGCCTGTGAGTTTCGCCTTTTATTTTTTTATTTTATTTTATTCTGAAACAATTTCAAATCGCCATTTTTTTTTTTTTTTTTTTTTTTTTTTATACCATTTACCCAATCTGATGATTTTTGGGATTAGTGACCGCTTGAAATTGGACATTGTTGGGACTTTAAAGGCGGGCAGAAAAAAAAAGTCCTATCTAAATTTTAGAAGTTGGAAGTTATTGTTGTACCCATTAATCCGCCGGAAAGCGCATGGTGTGTATTATACCCCGCCCCTACGCGTCCTCTCTAGTACCCTTTTTTGACACGCGTTATGCCGGGATAAGATAACGGTGTATTTCTTAATTTTTTAAAATTTATTTGTGTTCTTCCAAGAAGAAATTTTGCAAATTTTTTTTTGTCGTGAATTCAATGAAAAGACGAGAACTAATTTGCAGTTTATTGGAATTTTTTTAAAGCTATTTAATACGTTAAATACGGTGTTTTTAACGTATTTTACGCTACTGTTAATTAATTTAATTAATTAGTTAATCAATTAATTACTTTTAATTAATTATAACGCGCTCCAATTTTCACCCCCCCGCCCTCTTTTATCACTTTATTACATTCGTTTATTTCAAGCAACTTAGTTTTCAGGTGCATTCGTAATTATACAAATACGTGGCACCCATAGTTGTCATTCAGTCTGTCTGTCCGTTGTTTATATAAATACGCCAAAACTAACCGAACTGCGTTCTTTGAAATTTCAAAGATATAATTGTTGCATAATTTTGTCGAGTCATTCCAAATTCTATGAAAATCGGATGTATATTTCAATTACAGGAATCATCAAAAGTATTCCATTACATGACGTCTAATGGGAAAAAATACTTTCAAGTGAACTTAATGACGTTCGAACATAAGAAAATTGATATACATCTATGAAGTATATACTAAAATATACATTCTGTACTATTTGGAGTGCAAAGAATATATATATATATATATATTAATTTACAGGCCCACACAAAAGTATTCCATTACATAAGGTACAGGGGGAAACAGTGTTTGGGATGCGTTTTAAGTTACATTAAACTACTGATACATGTTGATATACGATTTGATATACGTTGCGAAAGTTTAATACAGATTATGTATTGTATAATAGACTGCAGATAGTATTTACAGGGACAAACAAAAGAATTCGGTCTCTATACTGTATCCGAAGTACTGTCTGCTGTTACACCATCTGACTATTTTAAAAACTTTGTTATAATACGAACGCATTTCATTTGCTACATTTGTCGTGCAGTTTACGACTTGTTATATGTTAAAGTGGAATTTTGCAGTCTATTTTTAAACCACTTTCTGATTGATTTGTATAATAAATATTATATACAAAGCCATGTTTTCCATCATAATTCCAGGTTTTTAGAAATATTAATTTTAAAGCATTTTTCAGTTAGTCCGCCACAGGTGATTGATCGCCTCCAAGAATTTTTTTTAAAGTTATAAAGTTATACGAGTAATAACAACAATGGATTTGGTAGCGTACGAAACTATGTTCGCCAAGTAAAGGTCAACCCTCTGCGAAGTTGCAGCAACGCAGCATTGTGAACACGTAGAGAATAAGTAATTAAACATGTGGTACTACTAGGTTATCCCGTCGACCAAAAAATTATCGCCAAATTTTCAGATTAAATGCCAATAGTGGATGATCGTGAATGTCACATTCAATGACATTCAATACGATACACGTATTTAAAACGTCATTAAGTGATTTTTATTTCAACCTTTTATTAATATTTTTATTAATTATTCTACTAATTATTTATTTTTTCGTTATTTAAAATAAAAATTATGTCAATATGTATAATTTGGCTATTAGTTTGGCGTTTTGTATAATTTGGCGAAATGGGTCGACGGGATAACAGAGTAGTACCAAACATATATAATAAAGAGTGTAATATATCAATAGAAAAATAATCAAGAGCGTATTTACAGGGAACATACAAAAGATTTCGGTCACTATACTGTATTCGAAGTACTGTATACCATTACACGAAGATCTAAAAAATTATTAAGATTTATAGTACAAACGTACTTTATTTGCTACTCTTGACGTGCAATTTCCAACTTGTTTCATTTGCAGTGCAAACGTGTATCTGTTATATGAATTTTTGTCGTTGTCGTTACATAAAAAGTTCTACGAATCCCAGTGTCCTAGAAAAATTTTAGTAACTTTACAGATATTTTTAAGCTATTGTATAGCTTTTATCGCGGGCTTTGAGCGCGGCGACCGAATCCAGAAATCCCGTAACAAGAAAAAAAAAAAAAAAAAAAAAAAAAAAAAACTAACACTCCGGCTAACGTTGTTTCAGTTCGGCAGACTTCTCATTTTTTCAATAAAAGAAAAAAATGTTCTCTTATCGGTCATCACGTTCAAAAAGTGTAACTTCAATTAATATCAAAGAAAAAGAAAAAAAAACTTAAATTAACCCGCGAGGACACGCGCAGGGCCTAAAAGACCCGGAGTGCATATGGTTTTTACAATTGCAACCACTAATTTTTTAAAAGTAATCTTCAACATATTTTATCTCAAAATTTGTAAGAGTTGTCTCCGTCAAAATAAAGTGACTGTTATAATTTGATTTTATTGGTGACAAAGATAAAACATCTTACACCCTGGGTAAGCGCGCGTTCTCCCGGGTTAATATCAAAGGAAAAAAAACTGCATTAATAAAAAATAAATAAATAGGTTTAATTGCATAAGTTGATAAAAAATGTTATGCAACAGCTTTACCACGGCAGTGCCCGAGTGTCACACGTATTTTATTTCTTTTATTGTTTATGAAGACAGACGGAAGGACCAGACGGCCACTATGCGTACTACGTATTTATATACTTACGAACGCATCAGTTAAACCTCAAACACTTCCTTTTATTAAACTGTATTTTTTACGGTGCATGAAAAAAATCTTCCATCATGACTTTGAGAAGTTTATAGTTCCGAAAGAAAACCGAAGGAGTATAACTTTTAGTTGATAAAAATTCATTCTATGAGTTTCGCCTTTCAGTTTTTTTTATTTTGATGCTTTCTCAAACAATTTCGGATTGCTATTTCTTTTACCATCGATCCACTGCAATGAATAATTGGATATTGTTGCGATTTAAGCGTATAGAAAAATAGAATAAATTCTGGCTTCTATCTACATTATTAAAAGTATAGAAAGTTTTTTTTTTTTTCTTTTTTCTTTTTTTTTTTACATTTTAAGATTATGGTGAATTTTTGTACAAATATTTATGTTATTATAAGAAGTCTGTTATATCGTAAATTCAATAAACAATTTAAGCTTTCAATTTTATGAGAATTAAATTTTTAAAAGCTATTGTAGTTTTAATTTTTTTCTATTTTAAATCTTTACATGATCAAAATACTGGTTCGTGAAAATTTTCGACTTCCGGTTTTCGATGGATATACCTATTTTAGGATTCAGAGATCCTGAAAAATCTTTTTAAAAATGTCTATCTCTCAGTATGCGGCACAGATTTTATGGGTGCTCTACCTCAAGAACTAATGCACGGAATTTAATAAAAATGTGTATTCAGTTACTCCTTGATATAAATGAGTACTGTTTCATCTGATATAAGTACTGATGTAAGTGAGTTCTTGCTGTGAATCGCCCAACAGGTGGTGTTGTAGGCAACATTTTCCCCGATTTCTGCAGTAGTTGCTGTCTCAAGAACTAAAGCACGAATTTTCCTTTAATTTCAGATTCATTTAGACGTTGACACAAGTTGTTACTTATTAAGTTTTCGTGCCAATCGCTAAATAGGTGGTGCTTCTATGCTGGGTTTTTCACGATTTTTGTAATATTATATTATAGTCTGTCTCAAAAGTTTAAGCACTCTGCAAATCTGGTTTAAAATTATTGAAGAAGAAAAAAAATTATGTTAATTTACAATAAATACTCAACATTTAATCAAAATAAAGTAAAATAAGCCATTTTGGGTTGTTAAAATAAAAAATATATTTATATTTATTTATTTTTTCTTTTTTCTTGAAGTCACGCTGTCTCAAAAGTTTAAGCACTTTATGCAAATTTTTTTAGAAACACGGGATTGGTACTGTGTAATGACGTTGTATGACATCACATTGCACTTTTATGCAAGTATAAAAGGTGGAGAAATTATTTCCTAATGTTTTAAACACGACAAAGTGTGAAGAATTCACAAAATGTGAGATTTTGAAAGACTTTATAATTGAAATCTAAAAATAAGACTGTTTCTGAAATTGCAAAAGCTTTAAATTGATCAAAGCTATGTATATATCAAGTACTTTCTAGAAATGATAATTTTAAGCGGAAACCAAGATGTAGACGACCACGTATGACGACTGTTCAGATTGATAGGAAAATACGGAGATTGGTATTTAGACAAAATATGTCCCCATACGGCAAATTAAAAGTAATCTCAGAGTACAGATGTCCAAAGACACTGTAAATAGACGTATTAAAGCGTGCGATTACATCATGTAAAAGAAATTGGCTCGCAAACCGTCTCTTAAATTACATCACAAACAGGTAAGAATGAACTGGGCTAAAAAACACATGACCTGCGGGAACGAATGGCTTATTGTTTTATTCAGCGATGAGAAAAAGTGAAACTTAGATGGCCCTGATGGTTGGAACGCGTATTGGCATGAGTTACGCAAGAACCGAAGAACATTTTTCAGCAGGCAGCAAGGCGGTAAATCCGTTATGGTTTGGGGGGGGGGGGGCATTTGGGACATTTGCTAGCTCTCTCTGGCTTTTCTAAAAGGAAGAGAAGATTCAAAAAAGTTTCAAGAGACGCTAAACCATCATTTGCTTCCAATCGGTGATATTTTGGGGGGTTTTGAATGAACTTTTCTGCAAGACAATGCCTCAATCCATGTATCCCATTCTACAAAACTTTGAATTTTTCAGAAAAATGATAAAGTACTTGACTAGCCAGCTTTAAGTCCAGACTTAAACATGATTGAGAATGTCTGGGATATTTTAACCCTTCAAGTTTAGGCAATGGAAAGCAGTATGACTCTATTGAAGAACTCCAAGAGGCTACTGAGAAAGCATGGTATTTTTTGCCACCAGAAACCCCACAAAAACTAATAATTTCGACGAAAGCACGTTTATTTGAACTAATCCGAAAACATGGAATAAAAATTTTTTAGTAAAAGTTCTGTAAAAATTATAAATATGGTTGTTTTTGACATTGTGCATAAACTTTTGAGACAGTTTTTTTATAACTTTTTTTTAATTGTATTTTTTAAAATTATGTAATTTTTTTTTTTTTTTTGATATCATTTATTTAAATAATATTGCCAAATATGTAAATAAAAAAAATATTAATTCTAACTTTTTATAATTCATTAAAAATCAATATTTTATGCTTGTGCTTAAACTTTTGAGACAGACTATATATTATATATATTTTTTCGTAATATTTAGTAATATATGCACGGATTTCCATCAAATTTCAGATTCAATTAGACGTTGCGATTTCACGATCTTAGATATGATCCTTTAGTCAGGGAAGTAGCATCACAGACAATCCCCTCATCAAGTTCAAGGGTGAAATTACAGAAATAGTTGAAACTAGATTCGCATCTTCAAATACAATCGGTCTGCCAAATTTTATCTTAATGGAAAACATCTGAAAAAAAAAAAAAAAAAAGATGTTAGTGGTTGACTCGGAGGTTTACAACTGTGTGTTTCCTGTTCCCATTTCTCCACGTTTTCATACACTAGGCTGCAGGACAACACAAATTTACGAGTTAACCGCTAAAACTGAGTTTTCCGGTGTTTCCCACCTTTTAATATGCGAATCGGATTTCAAGTGATTCTAAAATTTCATCCGTGAACTCGATGGAATGATTTTCTGTGCTGCCATCTCCAGGTCTATATCTAAAGAACTGCACATTAGGTGGCACATACAGGGTGTCCAGCAAATAACACCCTGATTTTAAAATTAAATTTCTCAAAAACAAAAATCGACAGAACTATGCGGTAAACGGTTTGTTTTTAGGCAAGCTGTAAAAATCTTATACAAAAATTTCGAACGGTGAATCTTTGGAAAAGATTGTGTTACTTATTGCAAAGAATGCTTTGATTTGACATTTTTCTTGTTTTAAATTGCTTGCAGAGATAGTTTTTCGGCTTACAGTGCTATAGTTTAACGATTTTTCGAACTAAATTTCTTGAATTTCGAAATTTTAAAAATTTAATTCCAAAAAATCTTTAAACTATGGCAATTTAAGCCGAAAAACTCGTTCTCCGCAAACAATCTAAAACAAGAAAAATGTCAAATCAAAGCATTCTTTGCAATCAGAACACAATCTTTTCCAAAGATTCACCGTTCGAAACTTCTATATGAGATTTTTGCAGCTTACCTAATAAACAAATCGTTTACCGCATAGTTCTGTCGATCTTTGTTTTTGAGAAATTTAATTTTAAAATCAGGGTGTTATTTTCTAGACATTCTGTATATGACATTATGTGTCATGGAATCCTCATGATGGGCATAGATTGCCATTTAATTTTGGCAATGCGTTAGCGAATTTTGGAGTAGTACTAACCTGTATGAGATGGAAGAAAGTTTTGGGATTGTCACATCTGACTACCCTTAAAAGTATGAATTAAATATGTTCCATGAGCTCCAATTTTCAAAGTATCTTTTTTCCTTTTATTATTTTTATAGCATTCTTTTATTAAAATCAGTGTGGCTTTTGTATGTAAAGACGCAATTTTATAATCGATCTTACACTCAATTTTCTAATTTGTTAGAATTATAAAAGTTATATTCACACACCCCCAAAAACGTTTTGTTGAATCAACAAAAATTTGTTTGGTCCAACAAATCTTTTCCTTTAAATATGGGTCAATGGAAATTTTGTTTGAATAAACAAAAAAATATTGTTGATTTTTTTTTTCTTTCGTCCACAATTTTCATCCGAAATGCATAATAATGTCATTAATCCTTCTCAATTTGAAAAGTTTTTGTTATTCAAAAATTATGTTAACCTTTTATAGCTATATAAGTCAGTTAAACATAATTACGTGAGAGAGTTATGGCTACTGAACGCCAATTTAAATTTTGCAAAAGCAAAAGCAAAAAAAAAAAAAAAAAAAAAAAAAGTTGGAATTATAAATTGAAAATACAAGACTTTGTAACACTCGAATAAAATGAATGAAATTTTGTTAAAATTTTTATAAAAGTGTTAACAATATCATTTTTATCTGAGCAACAAAACCGATTTTTTACTTTAACTAAAAAATTTGCTTAAAACGACCAAAATGTACTCAACAAAACATGTTTTGCTATTTTAATCAATTCCTTTTTCTGGGTGCAAGTATGTTTTCAACAAAGGTGATTTTAAGTTTTTATTTATTTATTTATTTTAATTTACATAAGTTTTTTGAAAGTTTGCAGCTGAGGTGGCGTTTTTTCAACAGCCCTGGAAAAAAAAAATGAGATAAATAGGGTGTTTGGATAATTAGAAGTTAGGTTAAAAAAATTTTTGAGAAAAATAGATTGTTCGAGTAATTGGATGTTCGGTTAATTGGAATTCCGATAATCGGTGCTTTGCTACATAAGTAAAAAATAAGGATTGTAATGTATGAAAAACTCTTTATTACATTAATATTATCAAATTAATCATTATTATGAATTTAATTATCAATTTAATACTGATTAAATTTATTCAGATTAATTAAATCATATTAATTATTAATTAAATTATGAACATGCGTTAAAAATTTAATTTAGAAATTCCTAAAATGATAGTTTAAATAAGTTTATTAATATATATATTTAATAATATATGAATTTAATAATATGTAAATAGAATAATATATAAGTTTAATAATATCTTAAAAACTTTATTAATAGCGCAATAAATTAACTATTTTATTTATTGTATTATTCTCTTAAAAACGAAAGAGAGTAAGATCTATACTAGTAAATTTAGTTAACCCGCACTTTCTACCAAGATTTAAAAAAAAAAGTTAGTTATTTATAATTCAGTTTGGTGGCTGCTGCAAATTAATGCATATTATAACCTTTTTTTTGTTTGTTTGTTTGTTTGCGGGTGGGGGATGTTAATTTCAGTTTTGAAATAAGCTGTGGTTTTCAAAATATGCATTTAAAAGAATGTTTCTTCTTTCCAACTATTTTTTAATATACTTATTTCTTAAAAAAAAAAATGCTTAGAACAAATTTCACATGATTATAAAAGCCAATTTTTTATCTATTGATGAAATTAAAAGAATTGACTCCAATAAAATTATTTTGTTTTCATGTCGGCGATAACGGAATGAAAAGTCGAGCTTTATCCACTTCACTTTATTAAACTGTTATTTCTTCTTGCCTTTCACGAAAAAAAGGATCTTTTCCTCCACCGTGACTTTAAGGAGCTTATTTTTTTAAATCTTGATTATTTTCCAAATATTTTCGGATCACTATTTTTTTCCCCAATCCATCCAATGTAATGAATTTTGTATGGATTAGAAGCCACTTGCAATTGGATAGTGTTGGGATTTAGTGACATACAGAAAAAGAAAGCTGTTCATAAATACAATTTTAAAAGCACAGGAAGTTACGTTTTGTACAATTTAAGATATCGGTGGACTTTATTTTTTTTAATTAAAATTTATTTATGCTTTTCCTAGAAGAAAACTTTCGAAGAAGTCTTTTCTACCGCAAATTCAATAAATAACTGAAAGAATTTTTTTCATTTTACTGAAAAATAAATTGCTTAAAAAATTATTATAAGTTTTTAAAAAGTGTTTTAAAGTACTCCATGCAAACTTATTTTTAAAAGATTTTCCCCTTTCATCGTTATATTACTTAAAAAAACTTTATGGAAAAACAAGAAAGAAAAATCTTGCGTCAAGCATGGACAAAGGAATGCTTTCCAACATATTCAGAACAAAACTACCCAGTTTAATAAATTAATAATATCTTACACTGCACCACGTGTCATATCTGGTACATACATAAAAAATATTATAATTTTCATTCTGTGCCATGAATTTGGCCAATATAATCTCTGTACCTGATCAGGAACGTTAATTTTTAGTAAAAAAACATTAATTAACAGTTTCGAAATAAAATGTGATTTTCAAAATAAACATTAAAAAAAGTTTTTTTTCTACTATTGTAATACTTATTTCTTTAAAAGAGATATGCTCAGTACCACTTTCACATGATTATGAAAGCCAATTTTTTTATCTATTGATGAAATTAAAAGAATTGATTCCAATAAAATTATTTCTTTTTCATGTCGGCGATAACGGAATAAAAAGTCGAGCTTTATCCACTTCACTTTATTAAACTGTTATTTCGTGCCTTTCTTTTTTTTTAAAAAAGGATCTTTTTCATCATCGTGACTTTCAGAAGCTTATTATTATTATTTTTTTAAATCTTAATTCTTTCTCAAACATTTTCGGATCGCTATTTTCCCCCCCATCCATTCAATGCTATGAATTTTGGATGGATTAGATGCCACTTGCAATTGGATATTGTTGGGATTTAGCGGCGTACAGAAAAAAAAGCTGTTTCTAACTGCAATTTTAGAAGAATAGGAAGTTATTTTTTGAACAATTTAAGATGATGATAAACTTTATTTTTGAATTTTTAAAAATTATTTATGTTTTTTCTAGAAATTTTTTTTTCAAAGAAATGTTTTAGACAATGAATTTAATAAGTAATTGGAAAAAAAATTCCTTTTACTGAAAATTACATTGTTTAAAAAATTATTATAAGTTTTTAAAAAGTGTTTTATAAAATTCTCCATGCAATCTTATTTTTAAAACATTTTTACCTTTCATCATTTTATTACTTGAAACTACTTCATTGTAAAACAAGAAAGAAAAATCTTGCGTCAGGCAGGGACAATGAAATGCTTTCCAAACTATTCAGAATACTGTAAATAAATTTCCCCACTTTAATAAGTTAATAGTACCCTTCTCTGCACTGTAAAAAAAAAAAAAAAAAAAAATCTGTATAGGTGTGATGTCGAAAGTAACATAACATCACATATTATTATTAGCTTCTTTTTTTAAATTTAAATTCTCAAATTTAAAATTAAAATTATCTTTCCCAATTTCAAATCAATTAAACATCATTTTTACTTTCTAAAAAGAATATATTTATCTCTTTCCTTTAAATTGCAGTTATGTATGTTTAACCGAGGCCGTTAATAAAATAAATCAAAATCCAATCTTTTCTCATCCTAAAATCATTTTCTGAGCCTGCATACTTTCGTTTGTTCAAAGAGTACATAGAATGATATTTTAAAAACCATATGCCCTTTTGCAGTTACTCAGTCACTTGTTTAATTCCTTTCCAAATTAACAGACATTACAACTCCTTTTTCGGCTTAAAATCTAACGCTCAGTTTATATTAAAGCGGCGTCTGACATCTGTGTTATGGATTTAGAAATATTTTTCTCAGCAATCAGTGTTGGCATGCATATTTGTACGCTGATATTTTAATCGCCAAATTAACGGTCCGGTTGGCATGTTTTTAATTTAAACTTTCTTTAAGAACTATACGTATAGGGTTATTATAGTCTAAGGGCAACCACATTTTAGCTCGACGCATTTTGGCTACATTATTTGATGTCAGGAATCAGTCTATCTCTAACTGTCCTGCTGTAAGGATGTAGAGCTCCTGCTTCTGTATTTTTACCAGGGGGTCACCCCGTGAGAGTGTAAGTTTTACCTCTCTTTAATAAATGCCACATACATACTTGAGCATTTTCTTCATCGAGTCTCTCTTTCCTGTGTTATTGCTATTTTACGCAATGTAATTTTAATTTTGATTTTCACGGCTGATCTTCATATGTCTTAAGCAGTTATCAAACTTAACTTCCATTCTTTAAAGACATGAACGAAAATAATCGTCATATAAAATTGGTGCCTAGCACCAGTAGAGACTCATATGACTTAATGTGGCTAGGGTGACCCCTCTGAACTAATCTTTCTTGCTATTTGCGGACTATATTTTCAAGTGGAGACTATCTTTTCGTCACAAATTGAACTTTTAACAAAGCTGCGTTGGACTTTAATGGATTCTACACTGCAGTACGACAGAATGTTTGTGAAATTCACTATCTATAAGATGGAAATCTCCCGTACTTGCCATTCGTTATCATCACTGTGGATTGGTGTTATATGATATCCTTCATTTAGAGGAATTCTATTATGTGTATTATGCTTCAGTGAGACACTTCACCTATGGAGCGCGAAAAATGTTTCCGATTTTACTACCGGTGTAGGATTAAGATGCTACGTTGAGTAAAATGCTCTGCAATCATTCAAAACTAGTGACTCATGTTGGATCGTCCTGAATGTTTACGAGAATAAAGAAAAAAAGTGCTAAATCATTGTGTAACAACTGGGATCCTGATATGTTGATTTTTCCGGCAAACGTGAACTCTTAGTAGGATTAATGATTCTTTGATTCCCTCCTCCCGCATAACAGTTACCGAAAAAAAAATGAAATATGCTTTCTGTGTGTTGAACTTTGCTCTTGTGCGGTGTGTGATAAGCCGAAACACTTCGGTTCTCCTGCATCTCTCGTTGTTTACTTGTCCGCACATCGCGGCATTTGTGGAAATATCATCAACTTTCTATTTAAAAGCGTTTGCAAAAAAAAAAAAAAAAAAAAAAAAAAAAAAGGGACAAGGAAAAAATTCCTACTAGTTATTGTCGACTACTGTATTTACTACGCTCTTATATTCATTTTAGTTTTATAAGAGATTCATTCAGCTCAGTTTTACAAAAGATTTTTTTTTTCTGAAACATCCGTAAAAATGCAGTTTACATTTAATTAGATTTCCTTAAATATCATCAATCTATACTCGAGTATTGGAAGCAGCAAAATGATATTGGTATCATAATATCTAAAAGGCTTTATTTGACTCGAAGAATTTAAGAAAGACAAACAAAATGATTAAAAAGAAAAATAAAGTATCGCCAAAATCCAATATTATTTTAAAAAAATCCTATTACAACTATTGAATATAAGTAACGTTTCGCATAAACCAGTGAAAATGTTAAAATACATTGTGGATGTTATCAACATGTGAAATATTGCGATATTTTCATTCTTTAAGGCTCGTAATATTGCATTTTTATATAATTTCATAGATTTCTAGTGAATTTTGTGTGAAATATTATTTTGCATATTTTATTTTACTTTATTTTATACATTTTCAGTATAGTAATTTAGCTTTACTTATTAAGTGGGTTTTGTTATTGTGGATAGTGATGAAGTATATGAGATTATAATCCACAATAGTTGAAGGTGGATTGTATAATTATTTTTTTTATAGTAGATTTTGCAAACATGTGTTTGATTATTTTAAGGAAATATACAAGGTAAGTTGTTTGACGTTATTATTGTGAATTACAAAGTGATTAAAAAAAAGGAAGAAAGAAAATCTACTTCAGGTAGTGTTGATAAATATTAAGTACATTGTTTTTTTAATTTTCTATTAATGTTAAGATTGCTACTACACTAGGAATAGTAATTACTTACTTATCTTATTAGTCATGATAAAAAAAAGGTACTTTATTTTTGATACTAAAATAATTTTACAAAGAGATTTTTTTTTCTGTTTTGTTAAAAAAAAAAGAGAGAGAGAAAATCAATTTTACACATATTTATAGTTTAACTTTAGATTGTCCACTGAGGTAATTTCTCTAGGTAAGTCGACAGTGTTCTGAATTTTAATTTTTGGCACATATTATGAATAAAATTTTCTTTTCTGGATGAAAATTAATAAATTTTTTACATCATTATCAGTATCAAAAAAAAAAATCTATAAGTTAACCAGTTAGTTGTGTACAGCGATGCCTACTTATTTTTTTTTACACACATATTTACATTTGACAAATATTTTTTGTAAGTTTCATCAATTTTACACGTGTGTTGCTGTACCCTCCTAACGTTTGGCATTATATTGATGTTTACACATTATGCATTTTCTCCCTCTACAATCTTCAATATTCACTGTACAGTTTTTTTGCTTATAATATAACAGTACAAACTTTACTAGTACTGAAAAAAAATTTCTTTGTTATATTTTTTTTCTTCTTTATCTCACTTACAATATTATTTTGCCAAAGAAATAATTTTATTTTAGGGTACACATACTTTGTTATAAACCGCTTAGGTAGACACATGGTATATCATTTATACTCATATACAAGTTGTGGCCTGGCAATTCTGTATATTGTAGGTGTAATTTTCCTCAGTTTTTTTTTATCACCTTTCACTTTAGTTTTCATGATGCTGTTCAAATTAATTTACATATTGTTTTTTTTAAACCACACATTTTAATGATTTTCTGACATAGAAATTTCATCTTATTTACAGTGGATAATTTATTGTTAAAATGAGATAACGGTACAAGTCATTAAACACATTTTTATTAACAATTCACAAATTACTTTTTGTCTTTTTCTTTTATATTGTTTTCTTTACTTCTGCATATACAAGACTTCCGAATATTTTTAAAGCTAAGTTGACTTCATCATATATTAGAAGATGCATATTTCTTGAAGTTAGTTATATTTTGTCATTTGTTGAAGGTACTACATTACAGCTTATCTTTTTAATTAATACTACAAGTATAACGCAAAGTGAAAATGTTCATGTACACATATTTTTTTTTAATATACTACATGTTAGTTATGTACGTTTTTTTTAAATATACACCTAGTGTGCGCTAGAGAACATCTATTTAATACTTTGTTCGGTGTAGACATAAAGAAGTTATAAATATATATATATTTTTTTTTTTTTTTTCATTTTCCACATTAGAGTATGCATACTATCAGTCGTACTATAAATATCAATAATTTGTTGATTGTAACTAGTTTTCGGCTAGAGTTATATGTATATTTAACACTAGAGGTTTTGACAGATTTTTTTTTCATTCAGCATACAGGTTATTTAAAAAAAATATTACAGAAATACTTTGGAAGATTGTTAAACGTATTTTCAGTGCTATATCAGTTAACGAGGTTGACACATTTCATCGTCATTTCATTTTATTCTTTCACTACAACACAGAAACATTTTCTATCATTCAGGCAATTAACCATGCATGTGTCATTATTATTACATATACAACTATTAATTTTTGAAATGTCAGGTTCACTATTTTACATTTAAAATTAATTTTCAAAATGCATATTATAATGCACATTACAATGTAATATCTAATTTTTCAAAATGTTATGAACCCTTTCATCTGGTTATTTCACGGCCGGAAATAATTTTTTTGAAAGTGTTTATCTTTTGCACTTGGTTGTTACCATGTGGCGCTGGTCGCCAATGCTTTCCAAGTTAAAATGATATTGGTTTATTTCATTCTTTTCAATATTTTTTTTTAATTTAATAAATGACACACGCTCATTTTTTTTCTATCATTAATTTAAATCACAATTTATCATCGTTATCATTTCAATTTCAGAAGTTATTATTTTGGTAAAGTAGTTTTAATGCACTTATTCAGATGTAGAATGTACAATAATCTTCGTGATTTATCATACTATTTTACCATATCCTATAACCATTTTGGTAACATGCAACCGTGCCTTTTCATTTTACACACATTAACACTTAATATATCCATTCATGGTTATTTTTTACATGCGCACTGTTGCATATTTATATAGGAAATATAACTTTCTGAATCTTCTCTTTCTTTTGGAATCACACTTGTTATTAAAATAAACATATCTATTGATATCACTTTTTAAACTTTTCGTAAGGTTACAAATTTTAATTAGGTTAAGATGCCATTTTCTGTAATTTTCTGTAGACATTATTTGCGAATTTTGTATATCACACTACACACGTTAGCTATAATTTCAATTAATGTTATCATGGAATGTTACAAGTCAAGGTTATTTACACTAGCATTCATATTTTTATAACATGCATTGTGTGCTTTTGAAATTATACACATTTTTAGTAGGTGACATAAACATTTTTACACTTCACAATTAATATTTTCATAAGTTATTTCTTGGTAAAGTAGTTTAACAGTTCTTATTTTAACGAGAATACAAAAAAAAATCGTTTAGATTTTATACTGCTTTACCACAGCCTATAGCCATATTGGCAGTATGTAACGGTGTTCTCATTTTCATGTAATGTTTTCCTTTTTTTCGTGTGCGTCGTTACAGATTATATAGGAGATATAACTTTTTCACGTACAGTTTTTTTTTCATTTTAGGACATATTAAAATTTTACACATTTTCTTACATTCTTTTCATGGTTTTCCATAGTGTTTGTTAACTCTTATTTGGTGTAGACCAATTTAATTAATTTCTGTCGAGATTATAAGTGAGTTACTTTATCAAACACTATACACATTTTTGGTCAATGTTACATACACTATAATTTATTCAAGGTGTTAATCCAAATGCGAATCATGGTTTACAATCAATGTTCCAATCAATGTTCCAATTAATGTTCGAATCAATGTTTCCAATCAAAGTGCTATTCAATCTTTTATTCAATGTGCGAATCAATGTCTGAATCAATGTTACGAATCAATGTGTCAATCAGTGTACCATTTCTAGTACGAAATTTCAAGGTTTTCATTCAGGGGTATTAACATGATTTTTTTCATTTTTTTTCATCACGCATACTGTTTAACATGAACACTTCCATCTTACATTAACACCATCCAATAATCGCATATTCCTTGTAAGTACTAGTTAACTAGTTATGTTTTCATGACATTAGTTATTAACATCGTTAATGATGAACAATTGTACTTACTTACTTATTGCATCGCAGTAGTATGCGTATTGTGTAATGGTTGATTAATGTTTATTTTTTTACAACATGAAACATTATAATAACTTTCATTTGAATCTCTGTTTACACTTACTTGTTGTTGTTTTTTTATACAGTCAGTGACACTTATACACAATCCTTTTCTTTACATTACCTTTTTATTTACATTTGAAATATATATTTATGCATTACTGAAAACTTATAATGATCTTTAGGATTTCAGTTTAGCAATGGTGATGCATATTGCTGTCATAAACATATGAATACAGCATCTGATATTTCAATTTGTAAATTGTTTTGTACTCCTTTATTCATACACATTTATAATCGGCATGACACATATACATCAAAATTATGTTAATGGTTTCTTCTAAAATCTTCGCTTTTTGAAGACAAATATTTCATTACAATAAAATGACACTTTAAATAGTCTAAATTAAATCTTTATTTAATGATGTTTGTTACTTTATCAGGAAGTCATTAATTCAATCCATAGGTATTCTTGTATGCCTATTTAACACTTTCACTTAATTTTCATGTAAGTCTTAAGTACATTGAATTTAACGTAACTTCTTTTAGGCATGGTGTAGTTTTATAAACATTATTCATACTTTTATTCCTTATCTTTTGGTTTTGAGAGTATTTTATAAAAAAGTTAAATGTAAATGCAATCTTGTTGGTGTTTATACCAGCCGAATCTTCAATACAAGCCCAGTTAATGGTTGCATTTTAACTGAACATATTTACTCTCTATATCGCCTCTTTTTACAAACACATTTTCTACACATTGAAGAGAAATTTTATCTTTATCAATACTTGTATATTTCATCAGAACAAATGCTTTAGATTTTGCACATTTTCAGTTTTCATTTACATGCTACAGATTGTGACCAGATTATAAAATTTTTCCGACTCAAAAAAAAAGTGAAACTTTGTCATGATTGAGTAAATTTAATCTATTTACTTGTAATTGTTCTTGATTGTTGATGTCTCTAGCCACACTAGATATTTTATGTGTCATTTATATTTTATTATAGCTATGCCTTTATATGTATGCTCATTGACTTTTAAAATTTTCATAAAATATAGATTTTTATGTTGATATTTATATTTCAACATAACCTTTTGGTTGGTATGTATCCAACATGTCATGGACACCGAAATTTTCAGCTTGAGGACTTGAAATCAAGCAAGATGAAAGATCTGGAAATATAATCTTTTAAATCACCGGTGCACAATACAATTTCCAGATTATGATCTCTAGCTAAATGAAGAGATTTTATGTAATATGTTGATCAACAAATACATGAAAATGGTATACCTTATATATTTTATTTGAGAAATTAAATCTCAATATTTTATTAATTAATGCATATGCTTAAAAATATTTTATGAGCTCATTTATCCATATGATATACTACATTTTAGTTGCAACTTTATTTTCTATTATGTATGTGCTATTGTATTGTTATTCTACGTCACTAAATGTGTCGAGCTAAATGCATGTGGGTTATAATAGTTTTTCCGGGAAAGGGGGAGAGATATGTGATGTCGAAAGTAACATAACATCACATATTATTATTAGCTTCTTTTTTTAAATTTAAATTCTCAAATTTAAAATTAAAATTATCTTTCCCAATTTCAAATCAATTAAACATCATTTTTACTTTCTAAAAAGAATATATTTATCTCTTTCCTTTAAATTGCAGTTATGTATGTTTAACCGAGGCCGTTAATAAAATAAATCAAAATCCAATCTTTTCTCATCCTAAAATCATTTTCTGAGCCTGCATACTTTCGTTTGTTCAAAGAGTACATAGAATGATATTTTAAAAACCATATGCCCTTTTGCAGTTACTCAGTCACTTGTTTAATTCCTTTCCAAATTAACAGACATTACAACTCCTTTTTCGGCTTAAAATCTAACGCTCAGTTTATATTAAAGCGGCGTCTGACATCTGTGTTATGGATTTAGAAATATTTTTCTCAGCAATCAGTGTTGGCATGCATATCTGTACGCTGATATTTTAATCGCCAAATTAACGGTCCGGTTGGCATGTTTTTAATTTAAACTTTCTTTAAGAACTATACGTATAGGGTTATTATAGTCTAAGGGCAACCACATTTTAGCTCGACGCATTTTGGCTACATTATTTGATGTCAGGAATCAGTCTATCTCTAACTGTCCTGCTGTAAGGATGTAGAGCTCCTGCTTCTGTATTTTTACCAGGGGGTCACCCCGTGAGAGTGTAAGTTTTACCTCTCTTTAATAAATGCCACATACATACTTGAGCATTTTCTTCATCGAGTCTCTCTTTCCTGTGTTATTGCTATTTTACGCAATGTAATTTTAATTTTGATTTTCACGGCTGATCTTCATATGTCTTAAGCAGTTATCAAACTTAACTTCCATTCTTTAAAGACATGAACGAAAATAATCGTTATAATAGGTACTAAACATTTTCTAGGAAACTGGGATTCCAAGAACTTTTCATGTAACGATAACAGGAAAAATCTATGTAACCGATTCTAAAACTTGAGTTGTTGTTGTTACCGTCACAGGAAAAGTTCTTGGAATCCCAGTTTCCTAGATAAAGTGTAGTACCTTTACAGAATTTTTTTTTTTTTTTACAGTGTGCACCACGTGCCATATCTGGTACATACATGAAAATATTATAATTTTCATTCTCTGCCATGAATTTGGCCAATATAATCCCTGTACCGGATCAGGAACGGTAATTTTTTGGTAAAAAACATTAATTAACAGTTTCGACATAAAATGTGATTTTCAAAATTTACATTAGAAAAAGTTTTTTTTCTTTTGTTCAAATTTATTTTAATGTACTCATTTCTTTAAAAAAAGATATGCTCAGTACCACTTTCACATGATTATGAAAGCCAATTTTTTATCTATTAATGAATATAAAAAAATGATCCGAATAAAATTATTTTGTTTTCATATCGACGATAACGGAATAAAAAGTCGAATTTTATCCGCTTTGTTTTATCAAACTGTTATTTCTTGACTTTCATGAAAAAAAGAATCTTTTCCTTCGTCGTGACTTTAAGAAGCTTATTTTTTTTTAATCTCGATTTTTTTCTCAAACATTTTCAACCAACTTTTTTTTTTCACTAGCCGCCCAATGCAATGAATTTTGGATGAATTAGAAGCCACTTGCAACTGGATATTGTCGGAATTTACTTGCTTGCAGTAAAAAATAATCTGCTTTCTAACTACAATTTTAGAAGATTAGGAAATTATTTTTTGTACAATTTAAGATGATGGTGGACTTCATTTTTGAAAATTTAAAAGTTATTTATGTTTTTCCAAGAAGAAATTTTTCGGAGAAGTTTTTTTTTTTTTTTTTTTTTTTTTTACCGTGGATTCAATAAATAATTGATTTTTTTTTTCATTTTGCTGAAAATTAAATTGTTTAAAAAATTATTAAAATTTTTAAAAAAAGTGTTTTAAAATGCTCCATGCAGTCTGATTTTTAATTCCCCTCAGTTTATCATTTTACTAATTAAAATTACTTTATTGAAAAAACAAGAAAGAAAAATCTTGCGTCAAGCATGGACAAAGAAATGCTTTCCAACATTTTCAGAATACTGTAAACTAGTGATGCACAACCTTTTTGCCAGAAAATCGTTTGCCACCAGAATATTTGAAAAGTGACGTTTGTTTTATTACATAGCAAAGTTTCTGTCATTATTATATGGAAAATTATTCTGCATAAAATTAGTGGTATCAGTTTGGCCCGCGGGCCACAGGTTGTGCAATTGTACTGTAAACAAAACTCAACTCCCCGGTTTAATAAGTTAATAATATCCTTCAATGCACTACGTGCCATATCTGGTATATACATAAAAATAATCTAATTTTCTTTCTGTGCCGTGAATTTGGCCAATATAATCTCCGTACCTGATCAGGAACGGTAATTTTTGGTAAAAAACATTAATTAACAGTTTCGAAATAAAATGTGATTTTCAAAATTTACATTAGAAAGAGTTCTTTTTTCTTTTTTTCAAATTTATTTTACTATATTTATTTCTTTTAAAAATATATGCTCAGTACACTGTAAAAAAAATCTATAAAGTTATTAAAATTTTTCTAGGAAACTGGGATTCCGAGAACTTTTTATGTAACGGCAACAGCAAAAATTCATGTAACAGATACACGTTTGTACTGTGAATGAAAAAAATATGTAAAGTTACTAAATTTTTTTTTAGGAAACTGGGATTCCTAGAATTTTTCATGTAACTGAAACCCAGGTTACACACAAAATTTTAGTAACATAACTGTAATTTTAGTAGATTCGTTTGTAAAGTTACAGATGTCTGTAGCTTTACAAAAATTTGTTTTGTAGATTTACATTTTTTCTTGTATTGCGTACAGATAAATTGCTAGTAAACATACAGATTTCGACAACTTTACATTTGTAAAATTGCAGATTTTTTTTTTTTTTTTTTTTTTTTTTTTACAGTGTATCATTTTCACATATAAAAGTCTAATAAAAGTCTAATTTTTATCTATTGATAAAATTAAAAGGATTGACGTCAACAATAAAATTATTTCGTTTTCATATCCACACTGTAAAAATAAAATCTATAAAGGTACTATACTTTATCTAGGAAACTGTGATTCCAAGAACCTTTTCCTGTAACGGTAACAACAAAAATTTAAGTTTCAGAATCGATTACATGAATTTTTCCTGTTATCGTTACATGAAAAGTTCTTGGAATCCCAGTTTCCTAGATAAAGTATAGTACCTTTATAGATTTTTTTTTTTTTTACAGTGCACGGTAACGGAATAAAAAGTCAAGCTTTATCCATTTCGTTTTATTAAACTGTTATTTCTTGCCTCTCATGAAAAAAAAAATGATCTTTTCCTTCATCGCGACTTTAAGGAGCTTAATTTTTACTTTCTTCTATCTTCAATAGAAGAAAGTATTGTAATCGAAATTTTTTTCGACTTCCGGTTTTCGACGGACTTACACGTTTTAGGGGTCAGAGATTCCAAAAAACATGTTTTTACAAAATGTCTGTCTGTCTGTCCGTGTGTCTGTGTGTCCGTATGTCGCCATTCTACCATCAAAAAGTGTATGAAGATATGCGTAGAATTGAACCAAATTTTTTGCTTACGGCAAGCAGGTCCTCCTTCACTTTTGAAATATTCCGCCGGAAGGCGGCACTTCAATCGCGATTTTTGTGCCATTTCCAATATTGTACCGACCAAAAGTGTATGAAGTTATGCATCGAATTGAACCAAACTTTTTGTGTAAGTGTATGGCTATGGCTAGTTGGTCCTCCCTGAATTTGAAAAAAAATCCGCCGAAAGTTGACGCTGCAATAGCAATTTTTGTGCCATTTTGAATATTGTACCACCTAAAAGTGTATGAAGTTATGGATAGAATTGAATTAATTTTTTTGTGTATTTGTTTGACTATGGCTAGATGGTCCTCCCTGAACTTGAAAAAAATCCGCCGGAAGGGGGCGCTGCAATAGCAATTTTTATGCCACTTTGAATATTGCACCACTTAAAAGTGTATGAAGTTTGGCCTAAAACTGAACTAAAATTTGTGTGTATGATTATTTTTTGGTATGGCAAGTAAGTTCTCCCTGAATTTGAAAAAAAAAAAAATATCTGTCTATCATTCTATTGTCCATCGGCTCGTGCAGAGACGGAATCTCGTTTTTACTCCGATTAATTGACTGAAGCAGAAATTTAAGATGAACATCAAAGTTGGTACAGTATTGAATTAAAATTATTAAAGCATTAAAATGAGTAACTATTTTTTAAAATATCAAAATGTATACGTATGAGATAGAAAAAAGTTTTGGGATTGGCACATCCAACTAATTTTTTTAAATCTTGATTCTTTCTCAGACATTTTCAGATCGTTATTTGTTTTGTTTTTTTCAATCCATCCAATGCAAATGGATGGATTAGAAGTCACTTACAACTGAATATTGTTGAGATTTAGTGCCATACAGAAAAAAAAGAAGCTGTTTCTAACTATAATTTTGGAAGAATAGGAACTTTTTTTTGGTACAATTTAAGATGATGGTGAAGTTTATTTTTGAAAAAAAAAATATATTTATGTTTTTTCTTAAAGAAAACTATTAAAGAAATGTTTTGGGACAGTGAATTTAATAAATAGTCGAAAACAAATTTTCATTTTACTGAAAATTAAATTGTTTAAAAAATTATTATACGTTTTTAAAAAGTGTTTTAAAATGCTCAACGCAATCTGATTTAAACAACTTTTTCCCTTTCATAATTTTTAAAAGTAATTTTAAGTAATTTCATTACTTAAAATTACTTTATTCAAAAACAAGAAAGAAAAATCTTGCGTCAAGCACATGGACAAAGAAATGCTTTCCAAAATATTCAGACTACTGTAAACAAAAATTCCCCAGTTTAATAAGTTAATAATACCCTTCATATGCCACGTTTCATATTTGGTACATGCATAAAAATCTTATAATTTTTATTCTGTGCCATGAATTTGACCAATATAATCTCTGTACCTGATCAGGAACGGTAATTTTTGGTATAAAACATTAATTAACATTCTTAAAAAAATTGAGAGATTTTCAAAATATACAATAAAAAGAGTTTTTCTTTTTTTCAAATTTATTTTACTATACTCATTAAAAAAAAAAAAAAAAAAAAAAAAAAAAAAAAAAAAAAAAAAGATATGCACAGTACCACTTTCGCAAGATTATGAAAGCCAATTTTTTTATCTATTGATGAAATTAAAAGAATTGATTCCAATAAAATTATTTCTTTTTCATGTCGGCGATAACGGAATAAAAAGTCGAGCTTTATCCACTTCACTTTATTAAACTGTTATTTCTTGACTTTCATGAAAAAAAAAAAAAGGATCTTTCATCGTGACTTTCAGAAGTTTCTTTATTTTAAATTTCGATTCTTTCTTAAACATTTTTCGGATCGCTATTTTTTTTTTTCAATCCATCCAATGCTATGAATTATGGATGGATTAGAAGCCACTTGCAATCGGATATTGTTGGGATTTAGTGGCATACAGAAAAAGAAGATCTAACTACAGTTTTAGAAGCATAGGAAGTTATTTTTTGAACAATTTAAAGTGATGTTGGACTTTATTTCTAACTTTTTAAAAATTATTTATTTTTTCCTAGAATAATTTTTTCAAAGAAGTCTTTTTTACCTTGAATTTAAAAAAGTAGTTGAAAATAATTTTTCAATTCACAGAAAATTAGTTTTTTAAAGCTATTATATTTTTAAACAAGTTGGAAATTGCACGTGAAGCGTAGCAAATGAGGTGCGTTCGTACGATAACGAAGTTTTAAAAATATCACTCTCATATATTAAACTCATAAAACTGTAAATAACTACAATTAAAATGCGCACCAAACAATGTTCTCCCTATACGATTATGGAATGGAATACTTTTGTGTGGCCTTGTAAATCAATAACAAATACTCTTTGCACCACAGATTATGCAAAATGTATATTATAATATGTACTTTATAGATGAATATCAGTTTTATTACGTCCGAAAGAGTGTAACACCATTAAAATGCATTTAAAACATTTTCCCCCATTAACCGTAATGTAACGGAATATTTTTGATTGTCCCTGTAATTGAACTATGCATTCGATTTTGATAAAATTTTAAATGACTCGACAAAATTATGTAATAATTGCGTATTTAAAATTTCAAACGATTAAAATGCATTTGAAGCCTTTTTCTCCATTGACCGTAATGTAACGGAATCCTTTTGATTTTCCCTGTAATTGATCTATGCACCCGATTGTCATAAAATTTGAAATGACTCGACAAAATTATGTAATAATTATGTATTTTATATTTTAAACGAGATCAGTTGGGTAGTTTTTGCGTTGTTATATGCGGACGGACAGACAGTCGGACAAACGGACGAACTGAACGACAACAATAGGTGCTACGTATTTACATAATTACGAACGCACCTATAAAAGTGTTTTAAAACTAGAATGGTCAGTGATTTTAGTCAAGTTTTACAAAATAGTCGTACACCAGAATTTTTATTTAACACTGTTTAATGTATTCATTTAACGTCCCCCCCCCTTCTTTGGATCATTTAAATGTATTTTACAAAGAAATTCCTCGTTCGAACAGATATGATAGAGATGGAGTCAAAATGCGGTGCTTAATAAGATTAAGATGTGTAACTTAAACAGTACAATTTCTGACTTTTAAATATTTTTAATTGGTAGTTATTTTAATTTGATAATTGCAATGTAATATTGATAATTACACGTGACTCGAGCATTATGTGCGATACAAAGAACGCTTGAGACTCTTTTTGCTCCATGTCATGCCTGCCCACCCTTTTAGTAAACAGGGGCGCACCTCAGCTCCTCGATCTCAGTGAAGGGCGCCATTATTCACACGGCTGAAAATCTATTACACAGTGGTTCTATAGCACAGTAATACTATTGCTCAGTAGTTTCAGTACATTCCCTCATTTTAACATAATGCAAATGAATCGTAGAGCGGAAGACAAAAGGCCCTTACAATTCTGGAGTTACATATATTAAATTTCAAAGTATACATTTTTCTATGATAACTCTATTTCAAAAATGTTTGTACGGTACGATGCCAGAAATTTTAATCGCGCCTATAATAACAATAATAAATAAACAAATAAAGATAGAATTCAGACATATTGCTAAGTTTTTTTTAGATGTGAGAATATATTTCGACATATTTTCAAGGTGTATTTAGTTTTATAATGTATATATAAAAAAAAGGCATGTGATGATCGATTCATATGGATGATTCCAGAGAGAGAGTCTGAAAGTACTTTCGTAGATGGAAATTATTCTGCTGTGCTCTACTCTTTGCATGTACTACTCATCCTTATTAATTTTTCTATACGTAAATTAAAAGCAAATTCCCAAAATTTAAAAAGTCAAAAACGAAAAATTAGCCCCATTATTCCTGGTATAAAACAGCCAGTTGCCAACATAAAAGAAAAAAATGGACTTTCATGCACATGTACTTTCAAAGGGGCTTGGAATGGGAGAAAATTTTTATTTACATGTAACTTATTAATAAGTAAAGAGAGCTATTTCCAATTATTACCACATCAAACCATCATAATTACACTTTTAAAAAATACCTACAAATCGTGAAAATACGCATGGTTAAATTTTTAAAGTATGTTTTTGGGTTTTAATGTGTTTTCAGTAGTTCTAAAAATATCTCTGATGCTTCTAAAAATATCTCTGATGCTTAAACTCATAAGTACAGAAAGTACTTATGAGTTTACAGAAAGTATTCTTTATAATTCAATTTTACTTCTAAAAAGTCTAGTAACAGGAAATCTTTAAAAGGGCGCCAAGAAAATGCCTAAAGGGCGCCGCGTTGGACAGCCCTGCTCCATGTTATGTAAAAATATGACCTGGGTCAGGACCGATATTTTATGTCGGTCTTACCGCCTATCTGCCGGCATGGGTTTTCATCGAAGACTTCTCGGTTAACTGTTAACTGCTGTTATCTTTCTCACAGATTTTTTATTTTTAAAGTTAAACTTTTAATTTTCTATTTAAATCTAGATACAAGTTAAATTTTATTACATTTGGAGCCAGTAGTACCGTTAGAGAATTTTGAATAAGATGAATTTTAAACTATGATAATGCTGTATATACAGTTTGTTACGCAATACTGTTCTATGTATTAATAATTTTTTTATTCGTTTTTCATCAATCGGTTTCAGAGACTGTTAATAGTCCCTTTACAACAGTTTTTGAGTCATCAGTTAACCCTTTAGGGGCCAGAAATATTACGTTCATAAAAAGATGAATCGACGGACTGACACCAGAATTTACAAATTATTTTTTTAGAAATTAAAAATCTGTCTTTCGACACGTTAACTATAAAAGTAAAATTTTATTAAAACAATATTTTTTGGTGCCGTTAGTAAGTTTTGAAATTAAAATTAAGTGATCCCGCGGTGTGACCGTCTCCCACGAAAAAGTTGAGTTTTAAGATACCACTCGATTTACTCAAAAAAGACCCGGATGATAATGTTAAGTCTATGGCGGCGTTTTTTTTTTTTTTTTTTTTTTTTTTTTTCAGATATCTCGCTCAAATTTTAATATTTCTACATTTTTTACTTTCTTCTATCTTTACAAGAAGAAAGTATTGGATTCATGAAAACTTTCGACTTCCGGTTTTCGACGGATCGATACGTTTTAGAAGGTCCTGAACACGTATTGACTATTTTTAGAAAATGTCTGTCTGTGAGTCTGTCCGTCTGTCTGTCTGTGAGTCTGTCTGTATGTGACAAAAAATTTGTGGGCGCTCTATCTCAAGAACTAATGCTCGAAATTTAATAAAATTTTATATTCAGTTAGACCTTGATATGAATTAGTGCCTATTGGTTTTTGGTGAAAATTGGCCTGCAGGTGGCGCTGCTATTCAAGATTGCTATATCTCAAGAACTAATGCACAGAATTTCACCAAACTTCAGATTCTGTGACCCCTTAATATACATAGACGCTTATTAAGTTTTGGTGTAAATTGGCCAGCAGGTAGCGCTGCTATACCACGTTTTTCATGATTTTCATAATAGCTATATCTCAAGAACTAATACACAGAATTTCACCAAACTTCAGATTCCGCGATACCTTGAGATACATAGCCGCTGATAAGGTTTTGGTGTGAACTGCTCTATAGGTGGCGCTGCTATGCTACATTTTGCACGATTTTTGCGATAGCTATATCTCAAGAACTAATGCAGAGAACTTCATCAAATTTTAGTTTCGTTTACACTAGAATATATAACATAATTGGACGCTGATTACATTTTGGTATTAACCTTGCAACAGGTGGTGCAGCTATGCTGCATTTTGTACGATTTTTTCCGATAGCTATATCTCAACAACCAACGCACAGAATTTCATTAAACTTCAGATTTTGTTACAAAATGACATATAACATAATTACACGATGATTACGTTTTGTTATAAATCCTTCAACTGATGGTGCTGCTGTGCTATATTTTACACTTTTTTTTAAAAACTAGCTATATCTCAAGAACTAATGCACAGAATTTCATCAAACTTCAGATTCTTTTACACCATAATATAATTAGACGCTTTTTTACGTTTTGGCATAAATTGTCCAAGATATGGTGTTGCTGTGCTACGTTTTGCAAATTTTTTGTTATAACTATATCTCAAGAACTAATGGACGAAATTCCATCAAATTTCAGATTCTGTTAGGTCTTGACATCAATAGATGCTTATTAGGTATAAATTACCCAACATGAGGCACTACTAAGCTCATTTTCTCAGAATATTAATTAAATTTTGCGTTTTAGGCTTCTCGGATACCAGAATCTCATTAGGCTAGGTCAAATGTTAGAGGAAATTCGATAGTGGGTAACTTTGGGGTCACCACGTTTTTTTTTTTTTTTTTTTTTTTTTTTTTTTTTTTTTTTAATATTAAAATGTACTTGTGAGATAAAAGAAAGTTTCGCGATTGACACATCCAACTAGTTTTTCATAGGATGGCTGACGACGATCTACAACTGGGCTAGTTTTTACCTTTTCGAGTTTGGTTATATTATTTTTAATATTATAATAGTTTTAATTTTACAACCGGTTCCGAAATTTAATGTATTTTTTTTTTACAAAAATCTGAAACTAAAATTGAAAAAGTAAGAACTAGCCTGGTTGTAGATCAATCGTCCTATGCGAAAAAAAAAAAAAAAAAGTAAAAATATATGAAAATAACTCCTCCATAGACTCAACATTTGCATCTGGTTCTTATTCAGTGACTCGAGTGGACTCTTAACTGAAATAATAATAATAATGATAAATAAATATGACATAAACTGAATTGTGGATTTCGTGTTCTTACCTGAACAGCCCACAGCGGTAAGGGACGGTCAACCCACAACACGGCATACCTATAAAAAAAAAAAAAAAATAACATTTTAAAATATCTTTTTTTACAATGAACTAAAAAGGGCTTGTACAAATATTACAATATCAATTTTTTGGCAATTTTGGACCCCCTCTCCCCCCTTTTGATATAATACGTTATCATCCCTTGGACCCTCCCCTTAGTAATGATATCGTTATCAAAGTAGGAAAATTTTTTGATTTTTTTAAATTTATTTATTTTATTTGAAATGATATAAAAAAAATGGTAATATTTATTTTTCTCATACTTTACTGATTCACATGAAGAGAAGTCAATAAAATATCACTTAGCATCCAATAACACTTAAAAGAAATGGTTACTATTTAAAGCTATTTTATTAAAGTTTTTCGTTACATAACGCATTCAACAGTAATAAAAGTCTTCTTGCACTTGCACTGACCGGAAGTGTGGTGGGGAATAGACAGAAATTATTATCCACAAAACAACCCTAATAGCATACATGGTCACAGTGACGTCACTGTGAGTCACTTTGGTCACATCACATCTGTGACCAAAATGCCACCGCTCAGTGACGTCACATTGTGACTGAGATGTGACTTTCTAAAAAATCTTTAGAAATTTATAAATATCCTTCAAAACATGTTATTTACTTTAAAAAAACATGTTTCTGGCAATTTAGATATCGTCGCTTTTGTCACAGTTTCGTCACAATGTTAATGTCAAATTAGTCACAAATGACACATTTTTCACAAATTTGTCACATTGTGACCACTTCGTGAAACGTCACAAAAGACCTCTAAAACGACCACAACGACTTCACATTTTAGTCACTGTGACTTCACATCGACAATCGATGGGCACAAAGTCACAATGTGACTTCACAACAACCTTGCAGTGACGTCACCATGCTTTACGGGAAGTGAACAACATTCTTTCTCTATAATTAATTAGTAAACACAAGCTTCATTTCAAATATGCTTCACATATAGTTTCTCGGACCGTGATTATACATGCATACTCACGTGAAGAAGAATAGAAATGTCTAACGCTAGGATATTCCATATTTTAGAATTAAATAATTTTACATAATTTTGTGATTTTAATAATAACTAGTACACCGAACCCGGAGTTCCCGGGTCACAAAGTAAAGGTGAAAAACTTTTTTTAAATTTAAAACTGGAAAGGTCTAATAATTTTTTTCTGCGTAATAGGCTTTTTAAACTGCCAACTAATTCCAAACAGCAATTTTATATGAAGCATATTATTTATGTAATCATATACAGCTTTAAAATTTATCGGTACTTCCGTGTTAGATGCAAGATAGAAGTTATTAGCCAAAGATTTCGCCAAAGAATAAAATTGCATTCTCAGTTTTTAAAAACAACTAAGAAAATATGACACCCAGATATTCTTTAAAATACATTTTTGTAAAAGTTAATTGATGTATCTTTTGTAAAGTAAGTTTACAACCAACTAAAAGTCATTTAATTCATAGATAAAAACGAAATAAAACCAACAACATTCACCGGGTTTTATAGCCGACGATATATTGACATAACAGGTTTTTAATTACTGTATTTTTCAGTTGCTATGAAAAAATGACAACTAAAATATACAGTGATCTGTTATTTTCCATGGAGAAAAGATATGCAGTATGCGATTAAAACGGTTTGATGGGCGTTACTCTTCCAATTTAAGTCTCTCATTCGGCCCAGACAAAACAATCACGTGGAACAGAGACCAAATTCTTTAACATCATTTTTTCTCTAAATGAAAAAGATCTGATTATATTTTAACATTATAAAATGGCATTTCATTGTATTATGAATTAAAACTGCATCGCTAAAAGTTTTCCTTTTTTGTGAAAGCACGCGGTTGTGTTTGATGAAATGCAGCGAATTTTAGGGTTACACTTTTGGCATCAACTCCATCCACTAAACTGCATCTCTGTTTTTTTTTTTTTTTTTTTTCTTTTTTACTCTATGGCTATTTTTCCTCTCTTTCCCACATAAATGCGATACTCAAGTTGCCACCATTAGAGAAATTGAACCAAAAACTACAAAAAAATTAATATCTCAAAAACAAATTGAGATACAGTTTTCTAACAAACGGCATTTAAAAGTGCATTTTTTTCTCTAAACGATGGTATAAAGATTGAAAACGTTCAATGTCTAGAAGTTTAAAAGTTTACAAAAACGAAAATTGCAAAACCGAAATTTCACCGTAAAGTTTTGCCATTCAAAACATGACGTATGCGTTACGCACAGATACGTTTGGCCTTTATTATATAGATTTTGTATTTTCATAAAAATAGATAACCGACTAAAAAAAGATAGCACACTATTTTGAACCAAAGACCCTGTTACAAACAAAAAGAGAAAATTTTGATTGGATCAAAAAAGATATCGATATCAAAAGCCACCCCCCCCCCTTTCTCCAGAGATATCTTACGATATCATGTGTTAGACTCCTCTTCCCCCCTAAAATGATAATGTTATATTTGTACAGCACCAAATGATTTTTGGCGTGAAGCATGTTTTGCAAGTCTTTTTTGTTTGTTTATTTTTTTTTATGTGTCTGTAACAGTTTCCTTTACAAAGTAGTTTGAAACTTTCGATCGCGTTGTCAGAGATCAAAGAAAAATCCCAGATGTTTTTCTGCATTAGAGAAACATACGGACCAAAACCTGCCGAGGCATCGCCGTTGCTAAAAGTCGAATCGATCGCAGACCATTTTTCACGCGGATGCCGATACATAAATCGATCTGGGTTTGTTTCGCTCTCACCTATTTCTTTCTATGGGATTGTTCGTTTTGAGAAGAAAAGTCGCTCGCTCAAGAAAGAAATGTAGGGTGATTCATAGGTAAACGGAAAAAAAGTGACCGGAAAAAAAGTGACACGGAAAAAAAGTGACAAGGAAAAAAAGTTACCGGAAAAAAAGTGACAAGGAATTGATTTTGGGGATTCATTCGTTAAGTATGAAAGGGGGATCGGGGAAGGGGGCTCATAATTTAGGTAAATGGGTTTTTCATGCTGACTTAACTGTTTTGGTTCAATTTTTCGATATACGTTCATACTGAAAAGATGCTTGCCTGATTAGTTTTGGGTAGGGACGATTACCCCCCCCCATCCGTCCTCAGTTAGATGATTGGGTTTTTATGAAGAATTATCCAACGTGTGTCAAATTTGCATATAGGTTCTTTTCGATAAGGCTTATGTATAGTATAAAATGCCTGAAGAGATTTAGGAGTTTAATGGTTAAGTATAGAGGGGAAACGGGGGATAACTTTTCTTAAATTAAATTAATAACTTTTTACGCATAATTATCCGATTTGCTTAGAATTTTGGACATAGGTTCATTATGATAAGGCGTATCTCTGATGAGTTATGGGTTCTTCTGATTATTATAAAGGGGAGAACGAGCAATTATCTCCCCCTCAAACTAAATAAATAGGTTTTTTATGCTGAATTATCCCATGTATTTCAATTTTAATTATACGTTCTTTCTGATAAGGTGAATCCCTGAATAGTTTTAAGGGTTTAATGGCTAAGTATAAAGGGGGGACGGGTGAAAAGCCCTCTTAAATTAAGTAAATGGCTTTTTATGAAGAATTATCCGATTTGCTTCGAATTTTGGACATGGATTCATTATGATAAGACGTATCTCTAATTAGTTATGGGGTTCTTTTGCTTATTATAAAGGGGGGACGAGCAGTTATCTCCCCCTCAAACTAGATAAATAGATTTTTACGCAGAATCATCTGGTGCATTTCAATTTTTAAATATAGGTTCTTTCTGATACGGTGAATTCCGGAATAGTTTTAAGGATTTAATGGCTAAGTATAAAGGGGAGATGGGGGAAACCCCTCTTAAATTAAATAAATGTCTTTTTATGCAAAATTATCCAATTTACTTCGAATTTCGGACATGGGTTCATTATGATAAGATGTATTTCTGACTAATTAGCTTTTGCTAATTAAAAAGGGGGGCGGGTGATTGCTACCCTCGCCTTAAATTAGATTAAAAAAATTATACACACTTATCCGATGTATTTCAAATTTTGGATATAGGATCTTTCTCATAAAGTGAATTCCTGAATAGTTTTAAGGGTTTAATGGCTATGTATAGAGGGGGAACGGGGGATAAACCCCCTTAAATTAAATAAATGGTTTTTTAAACAGAATTATCCGATTTTCTTCAAATTTTGGATGTATATTCATTATAAGAAAGCGTATCTCTGATTAGTTGTGGGGTTCTTTTGCTTATTGAATAGGGGAAGCGGGCGATTTACCCCCTACACTTTAAATAAGATAAATTGTTTTTTTTTTTTTTTTTTTTTTTTTTTTTTTTTTTTTTTTTTTTTTTTTGGGCACAACTATCCAACGTATTTCAAATTTTGGATATAGTTTCTTCCTGATAAAGTGAATCCCTGAATAGTTTTAAGGGTTTAATGGCTAAGTATAGAGGGATGAACGGGGGATAACCCACAATTAATCAGGGATTCGCCTTATCATAATGAACGCACATTCAAAAATTTGAATCAAATCAGATAATTCTGCATAAAAAGCAATTTATTAATTTAAGGGGGGGGGGTATCCTCCATTCTCCCACTGTATACTTAGACATTAAACCCTTAAAATTATTCTGGGATTCTTTTTATACGAAAGAACATACATCCAAAATATGAAATATATCGGATAAGTGAGCATAATTTTTTTTATCTAATTTAAGGGGGGGGGGGAATAATCACCCGCCCCAATTTTTAATTGGCAAAATAACCCTATATGTGATCAGGGATACGCTTTATCATAATGAATCTATAATCCAAAATTTAAAGCAAATCCGATAATTCTGCGTAAAAAGTAATTTAATTTAAGGTGGGTTATATTCTATTCCCCTTCTATACTTAGATATTAAATCCTTAAAACTATTCAGGGATCCACCTTATCAGAATGAACCTTTATTTAAAAGTTGAAATGCATGGGATAATTCTGCATAAAAACCTATTTAAGGGGGAGATAATTGTTCTTCCCCCCTTTATAATAAGCAGAAAAACCCCATAACTAATCAGAGATACGTCTTATCATAATGAACCTATGTCCAAAATTCTAAGCAAATCGGATAATTATGCGTAAAAAGTTATTAATTTAATTTAAAAAAGGTTATCCCCCGCTCCCCCTCTATACTTAACCATGAAAACTCCTAAATCTCTTCAGGCATTATATAATACTAGTACACCGAACCCGGGGTTCCCGGGTCACAGAGTAAAGGTGAAAAACTTTTTTAACATTTAAAATTGAAAAGTCTAATAAATTTTTCCTACGTCTTATGCTTTTTAAACTGCCATCGAATTCCAAACAGCAATTTTATATGAAACATTAATTATGTAATCATAAAAATCTTTGAAAATTATCGGTACTTCCGTGTTAGATGCAAGATAGAAGTTATTAGCCAATGATTTTGCCAAAGAATAAAATTGCATTCTTTCAGTTTATAAAACCAACTAAGAAAATCTGACATACAAATATTCTTTAAAATACATTTTTGTAAAGGTTAATTGATGTATCTTATGTAAAGCACGTTTGCAACGAATTAAAAGTCCATTAAATTGATAGATAAAAACGAAATAAAACCAACAACATTCACCTTGTTTTATAGCCGACGATATTTTGACATAACAGGTTTTTAATTACTATTTTTTTAAGTTGCTATGAAAAAATGGCAACTAAAACACAGTGGTCTGTTATTTTCAATGCAGAAAAGAGATAGATGGAGGTGCAGTATGCGATTAAAATGGTTTGATGGGCGTTATTCTTCAAGTCTCTTTTTTGGCCACAACAAAACAATCACGTGTAACAGAGACCGAATTCCTTAACATCATTTTTTCTTTAAATGAAAAAGATCTGATTATATTTTAGCATTCTAAAATAACATTTCATTGTATTATGAATTAAAACTGTATCGCTAAAAGTTTTCCTTTTTTGCGAAAGCACGCGATTGTGTGTCTGATGCAATGCAACGAATTTTAAGGCTACATTTTTGGCGTCACCTCCAGCCACCAAACTGCATCTCTATTCTTTTATTATTTTTTTTTACTCTAAGGCTGATTTTCCTTTATTTCCCACATAAATGCGATACTCAAGTTGCCACCATCAGAGAAATTGAACTAAAAACTATAAAAAAATTAATATCTCAAAAACAAATTGAGATACAGTTTTCTAATAAACTGCATTTAAAAGTGCATTTTTTCTCTATACGATGGTATAAAGTTTGCAAACGTGCTATGTCTAGAAGTTTAAAAAATTTCAATAGCAAACATTGCAAAACCGTAATTTTATCGGAACGTGTTGCCATTCAAAACATGACGTATGCGTTACGCAGAGATACGTTTGATCTTTATTATATAGATATATAAGCCTTATCGAAAAGAACCTATATACAAATTTGATGCATGTTGATAATTCTGCATAAAAACCCATTCATCTAATTGAGGATGGATGGGGGGGGGGGCGTAATCGCCCCTTCCCAAAACTAATCAGGCAAGCGTCTTTTCAGCATGAACGTATATCCAAAAATTGAACCAAAACAGTTAATTCAGCTTGAAAACCCATTTACCTAAATTATGAGCCCCCCCCCCCTGATCCCCCTTTCATACTTAACCAATGAATCCCCAAAATCAATAATAAATCCCCAAAATCAATTCCTTGTCACTTTTTTTCCGGTAACTTTTTTTCCTTGTCACTTTTTTTCCGGTAACTTTTTTCCGTGTCACTTTTTTTCCGCTTTTGTAGTTTATGTCACTTTTTTTCCGATAACTTTTTTTCCGGTCACTTTTTTTGCTAGATTCGATTCATAGGGTAAAGGGTCTGGCCAAAAGAGGAGGATTACAAATTCATTAAGGGTACGGTGGACGTTATTATTTTTTTTTTTTTAAATTTTCATCATAGCAATATGAAATTTTCTGCATATATACATTTCACCAAAAGCGTATAGAACACCTTCAAAAAATTTTTTCAATTTTATTAAAATTTTAAATTTTTAAACGAAATTTTAAAATGCTCCCCGTATTTTAATTTTTGAGATATTTCCTTGCTTTTGCATTTTTATCACTTGAAATTCTATTATAAACAAATTTGTCTAAGATTTTTTTAATCATTTGAATAGTTAATATTTTACAGTATTTTTTCTAAATTCCATATCGATTTTCATGAAAATTTTGCCTTTGAATAAGTAAAAAATCAAATTTGACTATCTTATTGAAGACGAATTTTAAAAAGCTTACACAATTTATTTCTAAACAATATCAGGATACTTCCTTATCAATTTCATAAATATTGATCAAAAATTACGTCGCAAGAAACATTTTAAAAAAAATCTAAAAACGTTGAAAAATTAGTTTTAAGAAAAACAAATTTAAAGTATATGAATACACTTACCTTTACTATTTACTTCTTAAAACCTTCATAAATGTTATTGTAATAAGAAAAAACTCTTTTGATACTATTATACCACAGAAATAGACCTTTTTCGGGACGATTTTGCTCAAATAAAGGTCCACTGTCCCCTTAAGGGGTAACTTCAGTTAAATGAAAAGACCCTTCGCTAATGGATGAAATGTATAAAGATATCTCGTTTGCATTTCAATAGTTTTATTTATTTATTTATTTTTATTTATTATTATTTTTTTTATATTTTTTTGTGTGTGTGCGTTGGATACATGAGATAGATTTGATTGCAGACCGTTTTTTACTTTTTCGATTTTGGTGGCAGATACTTTTTAGGAGGGTGTTTTCGCTTTCCAAACCGGTTCCGAAAATGAAAGCGTCCTCGTAATAAATAGGGGAAAATGGGAATACTTGAGCCACTTTTTAAATTTTATTTTTTTTTTTAATTTTTTATATTTTTTTAAATAAAATAAAATATTGAAAATGAAAATTTGATATTTTTCCTTCAACTTAAAATCAATTTCAATTATTATTGAACTATTTTTCTATGTCTAATAAATTTTTACTTTTTGTTGTACATCGTGGCTCAAGTATCCCTATGAGGAGGATACTTGAGCCATGGTGAAGGGATACTTGAGCCAGTACGAAAAAAATATCTACAAAAGTGATTTTTTTCGCTTTATTTTTGCACAAATATTTTACAGAATGATAAATTAAGATACATAAAGTCCTTCAAAACCAATTGAGAAAACAAAGCTAGTAATATGACCATTTTTTGTCGTTATAACTGGTGGTCGAAGGATCATTTCAACTTGCATCATCCTCAGTTGGGGGCCATTTAAATTTGGAATCTGAAACTCTTTGAGCAAATTTAATTTTCAATTCATCTTCTGAAATTTTAAGCACTTGTCCAACAAGTATTTTTACAGTTTTGTTTCCGGCATATTTTACTAGCAACCAATCATCGATAGAAGGTTTTCTGTTCATATCATCAACATCATTGACAGAATTTTCATCTAATGATATTGTCGAACTCATGCTTTTAATTGAGTAGCAATCGGAATCTGACTCAGATGTATCATTCCACTCTTTCACACACTTTTTCGATTTCACAGGAAAAGATTTTATCTTCACCTTCGGTTCCATGCAGGTAAGTTTGAACTGGGATTTTTGCTGCTTTTTTTTGTTGTTTTTAGCGCTCTTTTTACCAATTTTTCTTCAATTTTTCTTTTCAAAAAAAAAAAAAAAAAAAAAAAAAAGTTACATTATCAGAGGTCACAGTTTCAATATACAATATTAATCTTAATGTATTAAAAAATGAATATTTTAATATGTTGGACCCAACTAATTAAGTATTAAAGGTGTAAAATAGTTTTAAAAAATTATTTCAATGTAATAAAAGTTAAATTGTTAACTATGGTTACATTTATCTAAACAGGCTATTTTGTTAGTCAAAATGAAAAACAAAATGGGTATTCTCATTAAAAAAATATGCTTTTTTAATCTTTTTTCCTAAGTTATTACTTTTTTAAGAAAAAAAAATATAATAAAAAAATTATTCTCCCTTTTATCCAGAAAAAAAAAATTAGTGAATATAAGGACGTAATTTTATTTTTTGTTTGTTTCACCTATGTATAATTTCCTAGTGGATATGGTTGAGCCATGGCTCAAGTATCCCCAATCTCACTGTCTCAAGTATCCCCATTACCACTATTTTTGTTTATCAGAGTTTTATTAAGTAAAGCATGCGGCTATTTGTACTATTTTAAATTAAAAATACAACTGAAATTATGCTTATTAAATTTATCTACATTGTTGCAATTTTAAACAAAACTTTAATTAAAAAAAAAAAAAACAAAAAAAAAACAAAAAAAAAAAAACAAAAAAAAAAAAAAAACATGCACCTAAATATTTACTTCAGATAGGGAAAAAATAACTATTAATCACCATACTTTCAAAATGGTACAAGGTATGCGAATTCTTTTTTACATGTTCAGAACTATAAATATGTTACCATATTGGCAGTTTTAGAAAGAAAAATTAACCAATTGTACCGATAATAGGGGTAGCTCAAGTATCCCCGCTCTCCCCTATCTGTAAACGAAATCGAAAAAGTAAAAGACGGACTGTGCAATCAGTTCAATCTCAGCTATCCAATGAAAAAAAAATAAAAAAAAAATATCTAAAAATATTGAAATGCAAAAGAGATATCTTTATAAAGTGAGATACAAAAGAGATAACTAGCCTTTTCATAATCGTCATTATAAAGATTCCCAAAGAGATCAAAATACATTTTAAAAATTGTTAAAGAAGTTAGAGTTACAAGTTTGTAATCGACATTTTTGTTTATAAAGATAGATAAAGAAGAATGGTAAATTTTAGGACTTAACCCTGAATTCTATCGTTACATTTCGATATCGAAATTATCGATGCAATGTGCTTTTTTTACTATGAAAACCATATTTTATTTAATAATCTCTCTTACACTAGTGCCATGTTTCAATACCGACATCTCTAACGAGGAAGGTCTCCGTAGTGGGCATACTCAGAATTTTTTGAAAAAAAAAAAATACGAATTAAACTTCTTATGTATCTAATAAAAGATCAGTCAAAATTAGCGGCGGAATTACATTAGAAATTGTGTAAAAAAATAAAATACTTTCGAATATTTGGCGAGAAAAGACGAAAGCGTCAAGCGACTTGGCGCGCTGCACTTTTCCGCGAACAAAAGCAAACGATTTTAATGTAACTGAAAATGTTGGATGTTTGGAATACGCGTTAATGGTATTTAATGAATTTAAAATAAACAATGAGAGAGTTTAATATATTATATGCATAAGCATATATATTGCATTACATATGTATGTATATATATTGCCAGTTGGGAGTAGTTATTTAAATTATCATTGGAAAAAATATTTTAATAAATAAAGATAGTCACAGAGAACATTTATTTTCATGCATTTAAGCGTATTCAAAAATAAAAGCCAGCTGTTTCCATGGCAACAAAATTTTATCGACAATGTTCAATTGGACTTTGAGCTTGAAACAATTTTAACTAGTTTAAATTATGAATTTCATTTTAAATCGCAAATTATGATGATTAAATTTGAATATAAACACATATAAATACCGATATAACAAAATTATGCTTAAAACGAACTAAAACTATCAAAACTAAAATTATTTAAATTAAATTTATCTAAACAAGTTCAACATAACACTTTTTTTTCTCTTTAAATGTATTTGACGGGAAAAAGTATTTTTTTAAATTGCCTTCTATCGCCAACCGAGGATGAATCGCCAAATAACGAAATTTTCATAAATTTTTTACGGACACTGCAATGAAGTTCCGCCGAAAAATTTTTTATAAACATATATAGCCTCACGAGAAGAACATTCTGTATTTTTTTTTCAGATTTTTCGGAGTATGCCCGTATGGAGACCTTCCTTGTTATAATTAGAGTCTTAGTCTCGTTAAGTATTTTTCTCCCTTTGAAAAAACTTTAATGATTTAAAGTTCTGGCATCGTCAACCTTTTGAGGGGTAATTAATTATGTTTCTGTTGAATTCACTGTAGAATTTTTGAAATTTATTTCGAAAATAAGAAAATGCAATTTTAAAGTCCATTTTTTTTTCTTCTTCAAAAATTATAAACTTTGGTGTTACAATTATTTATAAGTTATAGTTGTAGTCATAAATAATTTGCAAGTAAAATTTTATTGAAAAATTCTAGTACAAATCTTGATTAAAATTAAATGGTATAAAATGTATCATGACGCCTTTCAAGGAGTTAATTTTCCTGTTCCTGTTAGCGAAGACACTCGCGAGCTAATGCTATTTCTATGGGGAGGTTATTTTCTAATAACTCGCATATATTCCCACATTTTAATATATATATATATTGCTTTTCAGCCTTGGATAGCTGAGATCCCTCTCCGTATTGCTCTTTTTTTACTTTTTCAATTTTTATTTCAGATATTTTTTACTGAGTTATTTTCACTTTTTCCAAACCGGCTCCGAAAATGAAAGTGGCATGAAAAATTTTCTTCAGCCAAAATCCAAAAATTAAAAAAATGGTTTAGGTTTTGGTTTATTTTGTGTCGGGAGATATAGGCCCAGGGGGGAGTGCTCTTCATGGGGGGTCTTTCTAAGGTAACCTAACCCGTATTTACGCAAGGATAAAAGAAAACAGCAAAACCTCCGAACGGTTATGCGGACGGCCGCGATTGTGTTTTAACTCAGCACCTGCCGTCTACCATTTGAGGGGTCAAAACCCCTCGGCCACTGGTGGGGCAAAGAGAAAAAAAAGAGCGATGGGGAGAGGGACCTTAGCTATCCAAAATAAATTATTTAAAAATGTTGAAATGCAAACGTGTTATAAGAAAATAACCTCCCCATAGAAATAGCAGTAGCTCGCGAGTGTCTCCGCCCACAGGAACAAGAGCCTTAAGGGTGTATTTCGATTCAAACTGCTTGTTTTCCGATTTATTTTTGAATTCACTTTTGCTCTCAAACACATGAAACTCGCAGATTCTCTTATTTAGAAAGTGCACAAGGTGCCGTGAAGGTCAATTCTTTGATAAGTGTACAAAATATTGCAAAAAAAGCAATCAAAAACGGCAATTTGAACCGATTTTTCCGAAGTGGGAGATAAGGGAACGAAAAAAAAGGGTCTTCCAGAGAAGTTAATTGCTTATAAATCAAATTTTAATGAATTGAGCGTAAAAAGACTTTACTCGGCACCTCATACGTCCCTTCAAGAATCCCCTCAGCAAGTTTCATGATTCTACTTTTAAAAATGTGTCTGAAATTGTATCGGAAAATTTCCAGCTGCTGAAGGTGGAAAGGCGTTTTTTCGAATACTCCCTTTAAGGACTCATACGCACATATACACAGAGAGAGAGGAAGAGAGTAAAATGTTATAAGTATTTTGTTGCCTTACCAATTGATGTGTTCAGCGGGTCGGTCGACCAACGCTTCGTCGTATATCTTCTCCAATGTATAGTTGCTGGGCAAGGTACATCCAGAACTGAAATGAAATAACACAAATTTTACTATAGAAAAAGTTTTTTTTTCTTTTTTAATGAATACAAGTAACTTCTGGAAAGAAAACGATATTATTTTTTAATGGAAGTTGAAAATTTCAAGAGCATATATAAACAGATTTTAAAATGATTAACCGATCTTTTTCGACAATTAAAGTGCTTAATAGCAAGTACAAAATTTTGGGGCAAAGTTACATATGGGCTAACAAATAATTGTCTAAGCAAAAAATTTTTGCAAATTTTATTCTTTACAAGATTGAAAATAGCTTGTGAGTGATTGCTAGAGTTATAAAGCTTCAAAAGAGCCTGTTACTTCTTGATAGGGGAGTCTACAATATTTTTTACTTTCTGATAGTGGATATAAGTTAAGCCATAGATAACTAAATACAACATATAGCTTCGTCAAGTACACATTTGTTTAACTCATCTATTACTCTGTTTTCCATTTAGAGCGGGCGTTAGCGGCACAAGTGATTACGTCATCGAGTTACGGGAGGAAATCATGACGTAGGACAAGATTATTAGGAATAGATTAAGGAATGAATGGTCTGCCTCGGCATCTCAGTACGAAATGAACAATAGCGGTCCCAACTTTTTATTTTGGCGCTATTATCATGTCATCGAGCTAAGAGATGAGAAGGTGCTAAATTAAAGGTAAAAATAAATATTTTAAGAATATTTTGGTCTGCCTCCATAAAATTCTTGGCAGATTAAAATTCATAACACAAAAAGATGTCATATGTATAATTCATAATGTATAAACAATTTTTTTTACCTTACATTGTAATATATATAACTTCACTATCGACTTTCAAGATGATTAAATGTTTTAGGAAAAGCTTATTATCAGTAAGTGAGAAAAAGAGTGATTCAGCATAACTTGGTACAAAGCAAGATGAAAAGGGCGTTAAACCCCTATTTTGACCGTACTATCACATCGCCAAGTTACGGTTTGAAATTTTGTCACTTTAGAGAATAACGGAGGCGGGTAATCTTGACAAGGTTACCCCTCATCTTCGCCACTCGAGGGGAAAAATCACATGTAGTTCTATTACGAGCTCCGCGAAAACGCAGTCTCACCTTGTCAAGGTTAGCCGCCTCCGTTATTTAAATGGACTATAGTACAATACGAATATTTCAGTCTGTTTCGTCATATCTTGAAACGGGACGAGCTGAGCGGAGCGCCAATTCCTTTTGGAAGTATCATCACGCCATCGAGTTATGGCTTGAAAAGCTGATGTAGGACAAAATTATTGGGTGTAGATTAAGGAATGACTGGTCTGTATTAGCAATTCTTGGCGCGATATGAGCAAAAACGCGCTCCAACTCGCCATTTTGGCGTCACGATCACACCATCGAGTTAGGAGATGAAGTTGGTGCCAAATTAAAGGTAAATAAAGTATTTCAAAATATTTTTTGTCTGCCTGCGCATATCCTGAAAAAAAAACTCTCGGAAGATTAAAATTTATAACAAAAATACGTCAAAATGTACAATTCAAACCATATAAAAGTAATATTTTACATTACATTACAATATATATAACCATTCATTCATCTTGAAAGTCGATGGCAAAGTTATATATATTGGAATGTCATACAAAATATTATGTTTATACGGTTTGAATTGTACATTACGATTTTTTTTGTTATAAATTTTAGCATGTCGTGCGTTTCTACCAGAATATGTGGAGGCAGACCAAAATATTCTTAAAATGCTTTATTTAATCTTTAATTTGGCACCAATTTCATCTCGTAACTCTATTACGTGATGCTGACGCCAAAATGAAGTGTTAGTGATCGCTGCTGTTCAATCCTAAGAAATGTGGAGGCAGACATGCCATTTGACATACATCTAATAATCTTGTCCTACATCATGATTTCATCCTGTAACTCGATGTCGTAGTCATTTTTGTCGTCGCTGACCGGTGTAATTGCTTGTAAAGAGTTTAATTCTCCAGACAACTTTACACACTGATTGAGTGTTCACATCCATGCTGCCAACAAGTATTCAGTGTGTTGGTTTGCTTGTTCGACAGAATCTTGTTTGTCATTGTGTCTCGGTTTACATGAACTATTTTTATACCACTCTGCATTTCATATAAACTCTTTATGAATTGTTTGTAAAATTCCTTCCCGTTGTCAGGACGAAGAATGTTTGACGGTCCAAAAATTGTAAAAGTATCCGAAAGATAAATTTCTCCTTTATGAGATCAGAAAAGAAAAATTCCTGAATATTTCTGCAAATATTTGATGAGCATGATAACAGGAAAAGACATTTTTGAGCTCATAGAAGAAAATATTTCAAACCTTTGTTTGCAGAGTTCATTGTTTCGTGTTTCATAGTCTTCTGATTCATTCCATGACATATGATCAGGGATCGGAATAAGAAGCCGAACTACAGCAATCGATCTTTTTTCGGTAGCTTGCAGATTTCACTTTTAATTACAGCAAAACCCCGATAATTCGGATTAATTGGGACCAGACCCAATCCGGATTATCCGGAGAATTAGAAAAAAAATGAAATAAAATAAAATATACTTACAGAAAATCACCTTTATGTTTAACTTATTGATTATTTACAGACAGTAAAAATGTTTACTTTGTAATTTTTTGCTGTGCCAGTTTTCTATACCTTTTGCGAACCGTACGGTCACGCATCCGCTTGAGCGTAAGTAGTTCGATGGGTGTAGTTTAAATAAGAGTTTAAATAACAAAGCTTATGGTATTCTTCCGAAAAGATTTCAGAAAAAAGTTTTTTTTTATTATGAATACGAAGATGAATCAAATTAATGTTATGAAAATTAGCCAAATCACTTTTCAAACTTGGAAAAAAAAAAAAAAAAAAAAAAAAAAAAAAAAAAAACTAACCAAACCGATCCGGATTATCCGGAGATTCGGATTAACGAGGGTTCTACTGTACTTTGATTTGCATTTTCTACAAGAAGTACTCTGCATTAAAAGTATATTTATTTATATTCAAAAACGTTTATTTGAATAATCCAAGAGCCAACCGCACAAAACCCTATGCCATCGAACACAAGAAAAAATCCTTTATTTTGTGGAAGAGCAATAATAGAGGGATCTGATTATCCATATCTGCCAGAAGCGAAGTGGTGCATAAGCCAAAAATTAAAACCATTAGTGGTTGACTCGTAGGATTGTGTTTTCCTGCACCCAATTTTCCGTGTTGTCATACTTTTGTTGTATAGCAAGCAGAATGCTAAGTCTACGAGTCAACTACTAGTGGTATTAATTTTTGGCTTATGCACCACTTCACTTTCGATTCCCCTATTACTAGTCTTCCATAAAATAAAGTGTTTTTTCTTGTGCTCGATGACATAGGTTTTTATGCTGTCGGCTCTTGGACTATTATTGGGAAGGTTAACAAGATTTCTCAGGACATAAAGCACGGCTAATAGAGGATTTTAAAATAGGCAACTACTCACCAGACTGCGTATCCTGGTCCCCTGTCGAGCATCACCCTGATAATGTACAATAGGCAAGCCACCAGCTTCAGCACCAAGTTGAAAATTCTTATCCTCAGACCTGGAAAGATTGAAATGTCACCACGTGCGCGAAAGTTTAAAATGGAGGGCCAAATTCACAGTCAAGTAAAATCCAGACACCTCATTGGTCGTGTGGAAAGGGTGAAAATCACGAATTTGTTCCTCCATTTGAAAAAGAAGGAGGGGTAAAGTAATTTTCAAGCAATTGTTACCGTCTGTTCTTATTTACGATAAACCATCGAAATTAACTCAGTTAAGATATTTTGATGACATTTTATAGAACTAGAGTGAAATTTTTTTATTGTAAATGAAAACAGATCAGATTTACTTCAAAATTTCCGCTACGATTTTTTCTAGGAAAAAGGAGTAAGGCGACATTTCCCCTACCGCTAAGAGATTATTCTCTGAAAAGGACGCGGCTCACTGACCAATAATGCGCTTGGATTTCACCGGACTGTGATTTTGGCCCCGTAGAAACGTTTTCAGACACAGAAGAAATTTCTACGGAAACTTAGCCGAGATCCTAATAGATTTTACGCTATTAGCGAAAAAAGATTGACCAATCAAAAGTCTGCATTTTTGCAAACAGTGAAAAGATCACGAAATCAGGCTTTTGAAAGAAAATCGCCCTGTCATAAAACATTTAATTAGAATTATTTAAAAATTTTAAATGTACTAGATGCTATTACTATTTAAAATTTCTGAAGTGGAGAGGTAATTCGAAAAATTTGTAGGAAAAGGGGCTGGTTCACTCCCTCTGCTCTTGTATGGTTATTGCTTTTCTGTAAGTTAACAGCGTTTTTAACCTAATTCTTTTTATATAGGTATTCTAAGATTGTATCAGAAACCACCCTCTAAACATAAGTTTTTTTGGAGGGGAAAGGGAGTCTGGAAATACTGCATTATTACTGATAGATACTGACTTATCATTTGATTTGAGTCTCCTGATTGTAATAGAAAAGTTGATTTCTGATCCAAAACTTTGATAATTGTTTTCCTGGAAATATCGATCTCCTAGATCTCTTTCTTATGCTCTTGCAGTGTTAATTTATATCGCTCATCAAACCAGCGTGTACTTTTACTGCTCCGATTTCTTTTATGAAGCTAACAGATAGATTTAGAAGCCAAAGAATAGATACGGACGCTATTATCCAGCTTTCTAAATCCTTTTTGGGAAGGAAAGATTTTATCCAAAAGCTTTCATTCTGTTATGAGGCAAGAACGCTTTCAGGATAAAATCTTCAGAAGTGGTTAGCATGAAATTTCTGAAATCTTTTATGTAACTTAATTCAATGGCGAAATATATTTATGGTATTCTGTCAGGAACATCAATTTTGTGTCTGAATTTTGTTTTAAAGTGGAAATTAGGGATGTAAAACTGTATTCAATTTTTTTTTTCTTGTTAATAAAAATATCTGTAAAATCATGTCAGTATTGATGAAGATTTTAGAAGCATGGTTTTGCGACCAAATATTTTCAAAAGACAGATCCTATATGACGACCTCAGAAGCCAAGGGGTACAAGTGACAAAATTTCGATTTGGAGTAAATTGAGTTTAAAGATAATTGATGTTAAATTGGAACATCAATAACAATTGACTAAATTGAAATAGGAAACATCTGCTTGTTGCATTCTAATCTTTGAACTGCTCTCATTTCAATAACTGTTAAAAAATAGAGTACAATTTTCTTTAAATGTATAATTAATCAATATTGTTAGTTTTTCGAAAAAAGTGATTTGCCTCTATAACTCAGCAAATAATAAGAAAATCACCTACATTTCTTTACCTGAAATAAAAACAGCATATTTTCAGGTCGCCTGTGTACTTAGTTTATCTTTTTCAATTTTGTCACTTATACCCCTTGGCTTCTGGGGTCCTCATATGTACCTGAAGTTATGATGAATAGTTTATAAGTTTACCACTGTGTTTTCCTGCACCCAAAAGTATGAAAATATGGAGGATTGAGAGTAGTAAAACATAATAGTAAACTTACGAATTAACCCTTTCGGGACTGGTGTACTACTAATAGTACATCATCTTTCAACTAACATATTTTCCCAGCATCTAGTATTTCTTTTGAAAGAGCCTTATATTCTATTTTAAAGACATCTGTTGAAATTATGCATTTAATGTATTTTACGTGTACTATTATTTTTAACACAATCAAACTGATTGGTAAAGTTATCATACGAATTGAATATTTCCAGCTGAGCGAAAAATTGCCCAGGCCGGGGATCGAACCCGGATACTTGGCTTACAAGGCCAATGCTTTACCTGTTAAGCTATCTGGGCGATAGCCGGCTGGGATTTTTGTAAGCCAAGTATCCGGGTTCGATCCCCGGCCTGGGCAATTTTTCGCTCAGCTGGAAATATTCAATTCGTATGATAACTTTATGTGTATTAATGTATGATAACAGTTCGTGTATGATAACAGTTTGATTGTGTTAAAAATAATAGTATATCTACGTATCCATCGTTATATGGAGTTCCATTACCTGCGATTTGTTCTGCGAGCTGTTTCAAATGACAGACCAGATGTTACGACCAATAAGGTTATCTGAGCGAAAAATCCCAGCCGGCTATCGCCCAGATAGCTTAACAGGTAAAAACATTGGCCTTGTAAGCCAAGTATCCGGGTTCGATCCCCGGCCTGGGCAATTTTTCGCTCAGCTGGAAATATTCAATTCGTATGATAACTTTACCAATCAGTTTGATTGTGTTAAAAATAATAGTATTTAATGTATTTGCTAAAAGATAGCCCTACAAGTCGAGAAACACTCATTCAAGGTGGCAGAAACTTCGAATGTATGTCCGACAGGTATTTCTTTTGAATTTGCTCTTATTATTGATGTCATAAATAATTAGAATTATTATTTGAAATTACCTTCGTAAAATAACTTATTGAAGCTAATGTTTGATGTAATTTTTGTAATCAAATCCATTCAAAAGTTGTGATTTATCATTTTTTGAATATGTGTACTATTAGTAGTACAGTGGTCTTTAGAGGAATTATATCATTACAAGGCACCTTGTATTTATTAATTTTTAGAAATGAAATTTGTAGTAACCTATGAAAGTTGAATATTTTTTGTTTTATAGCAATATTTATCATTCTTTATGTCACAAAATATTGTTATGTAATATTATTAGCCTGCAATTTATATTTTAAAAAAATCTAGATTTATTAGACTTCACTTTATCAGTTGCTGAAGCGCTGGCTTTCAAAAACCGAACTACAAATTCCTTCAAACGTTGTCGTCCAGTAATTCACCAACCATTGACCATTCAATCTAAACAAGCTGTAAATTGCACGTGAAACGTAGCAAATGAGGTGCGTTTGTACGATAACGAAGTTTTAAAAATATCACTCTCATATATCAATCTCATAAAATTGTAAATAATTACAATTAAAATGCGCAACAAACAATGTTCTCCCCATACCATTACGCAATGGAATACTTTTGTGTGGCCTTGTAAATCAATAACAAATATTCTTTGCACTACAGATTATGCAAAATGTATGTTATAATATGTACTTTACAGCTACATATCAATTTTATTACGTTCGAATGAGTATAACACCATTAAAATGCATTTGAAACATTTTCCTCCCAATTAACCGTACTGTAACGGAACACTTTTGATTGTCCCTGTAGTTGAACTATGCATCCGATTTTGATAAAATTTGAAATAACTCGACAAAATTATGTAATAATTATGTATTTAAAATTTCAAACAATAAAAATGCATTTGAAACTTTTTTCCCCATTGACTGTAATATAACGGTATCCTTTTGATTGTCCCTGTCATTGATCTATGCATACGATTTTCATAAAATTTCAAATGACTCGACAAAATTATGTAATAATTATATATTTTAAATTTCAAACGATTCAGTTGGGTAGTTTTTGCGTTGTTATATGCGGACAGACGGACAGACAGACGGACGGGCTGAACGACAACAATAGGTGCTACGTATTTACATAATTACGAACGCACCTAAAAAGGTTAAAACCATCATTTTGCCTAATTCAGGATAATATGATAATATTGGCCGTATGACAGAGAAAAGCAAGGTACAACAAAGGTGCAAATTGGGAGGATGTAACTTTAGAAAAATATCTTTTTGTGAAAAATGCACTGTCTACTTATATTTCTATGGTGGCAGGAATTGCTTCAAAACCTTTCATACCAAGTAAGGGTATTCAGCAGAATATACCAATAAATAACATTTTTATTTTTATTTATTTATTTATTTTTTTGCAATTTCTACATGGTTTTTCCGGTTTAGAAGTGTAAATTGAGTGTCAACTATTGCGAATAATATAATGCTAATTGCATATTTTTAAATATATCTTTTACCTTTTTTATATATCTTTCGAAATTTCGATTTGAAATTGTACTGCATTTATCTTTTTGAACGTATTGTACTAATAATAGAATACCCGTAAATGATAACTTGTTCCTCGAAAAAAAAAAAAAAAACACTGTACTATTAATAGTATTCCTTAAATAATTATAATATTTTATTAAAACTTAATTTTTGCTTTTCAGAGCAATACTTTTTCATGTTTAAATTAAAAAAAAAAAAATTGAAACGGGAAAAAAAAAAAAAAAAAAAAAAAAAAAAAAAAAAAAAAAAAATTCAGACCCGAAAGGATTAAACCCTAAAATACAGTTTTCAAATGTTTTCCATCAAGATAGCACTTGGCAGACCGAATTCCATTTGAATAGGGAAATCGAGTTTTTATTAATCCTGAAATTTCAGTCGTGAATTCGATGATGTGATATTAAAACGGTGATTCTCAGTTTTGTGCCATTGTAATTGAGTACTGGTAAATGCATTTTTACTAATTTATTATTGATTTTTATGAAAACAGAACAAATTAATACTGCTTAGACTTTCAATCTATTTTTTACATAAAAACGAGTGGAATCCCGTGGAATTCGACGAATGAAATGTTTAAAAGACCCGATCGATTTGGTTTAAAAAAAAAAAAAAATTATTGCCCAGTTAAACTGATGGCATTGCTACACAGGCTACGCGTACTAATTGTACATTACACCCTTGTATTTTTAAGGATTAATTCCGTTCGAAAAAAATTAAGAAGGGGAAACAGCTCTCCCCTTTCCCCTTTTTTATACTTAATCATTGAACTTCCTAAACTATCAAGGACATCATTTATCATATAAAAAATTTATATTCAAAATTCACAGCAAATCGGATAATTCTTAATAAAAACCCATTTAGCATTTATATAATTTAAGAGGAGTTATCCCCCTCTTTTATACTTAACCATTAAACTTTCAAAACTATTCAGAGATTTGAACGAAATCTAACAAATCTGTTTAAAAAACCCATTTATATAAATTAAGGGGAGAGGCATTAGAACCCCCGTTCCCCCTGTGTATACTTATTCAATGAACACCTAATAACAGTCACGGAATCGCCTCATCAGAATGATCCTATATCTAAATTTTGAACGAAAACTGTTAATTCTGCATGAAAATCCCATTTATATCAATTAAGGGGAGGGGCATGAACCCCCCGTTCCCCCTGTTTATACTTATTCAATGAACACCTAATAAAAGTCACGGAATCGCCTCATCAGAATGATCCTATATCTAAATTTTGAACGAAAATTGTTCATTCTGCATGAAAATCTCGTTTATATCAATTAAGGGGGGGGGGCATGAGCCCCCCGTTTCCCCTCTTATACATATCGAATGAACTCCAAAAACTAATCAAGGAAGCGCCTTATCAGGATATACCTATATACAAAATTTCAAGTGGATCCGATATTTTTATCATGAGTTATCGCGTTACGAACGTACGAACGTACATACAGAACGGGCGGGCACATAAGCTCAGAGGCTATGATAGCCTGTGAGCTAAAAAGCAAAAGTAATTACATTATTGAATCAATATATAATAAATATATTTCCAAACTTAATGTCAAGTCTGCCAGTTACAATTTTGCATGCAAATATTCGCACATCTTCAGTTAAAATTGTAATCTGAGTGTCGGCGAAATCCAAAAATTTTATTTTGTATGCACTCACAAAAAAAAATAATTTTATTAAAAAAAAAACTAATTTTATTTTTACTGTGACATTATTTTCACTAACTGAAGTCATCTGAAAGTAGGATCTCAATCTCAGTGTCCATAATGAAAAGAAATATTGAAATGTGATATCGTTATGAGTAAAATTGCGATGTTATAAATAGTGACGACATTTTCTCTTCAAATGTTTTTAAAAAGTTACTGTTATTAGTACTATGAAAAAGGCATCCGCAATAACATTGTAATTCCCATTTATCTGGTTGCTGAATGACATCATTTTCCTAATTTGAAATTTTTCTTATTTTGCTTTAGACATTAATTTTTATCATAAATTATTTTCTGTTATTTTATTTACATTATTAATATTATTTCTCAGTAAATATATTTTTTTTTAACCTCAATTAGTGCATATTTATGCGCAATCATTTTATTGTGGTTAAATTTTACGAAAACAATTAACTTTTTACTTTTAAATGCGAGGACATATTCACTGATGAAATTCGCGTTTGTAATGACCGAAAGGTGGCGTTGTATAGACCTGATAATCGTTTGTTTACGTAGTGTTGTTTGTTCCATGCTGTAGCATAGCGAAACCCGTTTAAAGAGCTATTTAAAGTGCAGTTTTTTATCTTTTTTATTTAAATATGGGAGATAAATTACAAATATCGACAATTTTAGAATTTCTAGATGCTGGAAAATCTAGTAATTGCTTTAGAGAAACTGAAGCAATTATTGATTCAAAGAGATTAGTAATGTGCGGCATTAAATTCGTTATATAATAAAGAATGCAAAGAAGAAGAAATAGAGATTGTAGGCTCGTGTTTACAAACAAGCCAAACAAAAGGAAATCCCCATATTATTTTAGGTTTGCTAGTAAAGGAAAACAAAAATTTTAAAATAAAAAAATTTTCTTGCTCTTACAAAGCTGGAGCAAGCGAATCATGCAAGCATTGTGTTGCTGTCATGTTATTTTGCCATTAGTAAGTCAAATGTACTTTTTATATTATAGATCTAAACTTTGTGTATAAAATTTTGATTTTAGATAATTTTAATACAAAGAACCCTTGCATGCGTTATAGAACTTGTTCCGCTTCTGTATTGTGATCTTGTAACATCGCCTTGGCGACAAACACAGCCCACGCCAATTATACGCCAATCGGCAATTTAGTGTAACCCTATGCTCACGTGTTGTGTGACGCAATGGATTGAGAGAAACGGTCTCTTAGCAACAAGCTCTAATGCTGCAACAAGCAGCGACTCTTAGAGAATAAACATTCCTTTAAATTTACAGTCTACTTGCTTTTTCTTTTTAATTTAGTTTTTCTTTTTAATTTAGTAACCTCCATACATTTTGGTCCTAGCTACCCGGAGGTATGAACGAGCCAGTGTCTTTTCTATTGAATTAAATATTGAATTTATCGAATTTCGTCAACAAGATGAATAATGTCGGAAAGTGAAATAACATCGTGAAACAGAAGGCGAGGGAATATCAAGGCCCAGTCACTAGAATATTTAACGCAACGGATGGAAAAACATTTAATTTATCCGAGTGGAAAGCTCACCTGGACTTACTGTCGAAAACAGAAGAAAAGTTTGAAGCTCTTAAACTAGAGTATTGCAGAATAATAGAGGAAGAAAAGTTGGAAGAAACGGAAAAAATCCTCTCGCAACTGGACGAAGATATTCTAAAACTAGAGGTAAACTTAAAATCCTCTATTAATGCTTATTATGAAAATACTGATTCTAATAAAAAATCCATTGAACAGGACCAAGCTAAAACGTCTAGCATTAAGCTACCTAGGGTCATATTGCCGGTTTTTAGTGGCAGAATTGAAGAATGGTCCGTATTTAAAAGTACTTTTAATGAGCTTATTAATGATAATTCAAATTTAAAAGATAATGAAAAATTATTTTATTTGCGTTCTGCTTTGACTGGTGAAGCGAGGAGTTTGCTTACACCAGATGAAAATTATGTTTCACTTTTCAATGCGTTAGAACAAAGATACGAGAATAAAAGAGTTATGGTAGATTGTCATATAAAGAATATTTTAAATCTTTATGTAATTAAACAGGAATCCGCTAAGGATCTCCGCATTTTATTGGATAACGTGAAGAAAAATTTAAGGGCTTTAAAGATCTTAAAGTATGATAGAGATAATTTCTCGAACGCAATTTTGCTGAATATTATTCTAAATAAACTAGATAACGAAACTCGTAAACAATACGAACTAACATTAAAGGATAATGAAGTGCCTAATTTTGATGAATTTTTAGAATTTCTTGAACGAAGATGTCAAATCTTAAATAGTATAAGTTCTAACGTATCCTCTAAATATACTGCAAAATCCTTATTCATAAAAACAAACAAACATCAAAGTAAATGTTGCGTAATCTGTAAAACCGAAAACCACCCCTTATATCATTGTGTTAAATATAAAAACATGAAATTAAGTGAGCGAATTAACCTTGTTAAGAAAAATAAGCTTTGCTTCAATTGTTTAAGTTCAGCCCACCTCATTAATTATTGTAATTCAAAAGGCACTTGTCATGTTTGCAAGAGCGCAAGCCACCATTCATCATTACATAATTATACAACACCAGTAAACAATCCTATAAACAATCTCCCAATACATGAAACAATAAATAGCAATTTTGTTTCGGAGGATTTATCACAAAACGAAACTACTGCTCATTCATTTTTTTCGTATGAAAAGGATAATAATAAATCTGTTTTAATTAGCACTGCAATAATTTATTTGACAGATGTAAATGGCGTCAAAATTCCTTTCAGGGCAATATTAGATTCCGCATCTCAGAATTGTTTTTGTACAGTTAAAGCAGCACAAATATTAGGCTTGAAAAAAGAGAAAATAAATATTCCTGTAAGTGGAATAAATAAATTGCCTATTTACATTAAATCTAGAATCAAATCAAAGTTGTCAAATAAAATGAATAGTGCCAGTTATGATATTGAGTTATTAATCGTTCCAAACATTTGTGACTTCACGCCCTCGAAAAAGATAAACATATCAGATTTAAAAATTCCAGCAAATATTTGTTTAGCGGATAAAAAATTTAACATTCCAAGCAGTGTGGAGATAATTATCGGTGCTGAACTGTATTTTTCTCTTTTAAATGAAGAAAAAATAAAGTTAGGCAATAATTTATACTTGCAATCAAGCATTTTCGGTTATATTGTATCTGGTTGTATTTATGACAAAACAGTAAATAATAATAATACTAATTATTGTTTCTTAACAAAAAATCTTGAATTACTTAATGACACTTTGAAGTCTTTCTGGGAAATTGAAGAAGTACAAAATTTAAAACCCTGTAACAGTGAAGAATTAGACTATTGTAATGATCACTTCGATAAAACGCACTTCAGAAAACCGGATGGTAGGTTTGTGGTCACGATGCCGTTTAAACCACAGGTTTTAGAACCCGATTTGGCAAATTCCAAAAATCTTGCTTTGAAAAGATTAAACTCTCTGTGGCAACGTTTAGATCGAGATCCTGTTATGAAAAACTTATACACAGAATTTATTAAAGAATATAGAGATTTAAATCACATGCATGAAATAAAAGAAAACACGAACTTTAATGATGGCTATTACTTACCACATCACGGCGTTTTACGACCCTCTAGTAAAACCACAAAACTACGCGTCGTTTTTGACGCTAGTGCCAAGTCAACCAACGGAAAATCTTTGAACGATTTATTATGTAAGGGTGGAGTTCTGCAAGATGATCTTTTTTCGATATTAATTAGATTTAGAAAGCATATTTATGCTTTTACTGCGGATATTAAACAAATGTTTAGGATGATAGAAATAAATCCATCCCAGTACAAATATTTAAAAATTTTGTGGAAAGACAGTATGTCATCCCCGGTTAAGGTATTTCAGCTAACAACAGTTTCGTATGGAACATCTTGTGCTCCCTACTTAGCCACCAAAGTATTACAACAATTAGCTCTAGATGAGAAAATGGAATTCCCGTTAGCATCGAAAATTGTTTTGAAGGACTTTTATATGGATGATTGCCTATCGGGCTCATCCAATTTAGAAGAATTCAGATTAATGAAATCGCAATTAACAGAACTCCTCCTAAAGGGAGGGATGGTTTTACACAAATGGTGTACCAATGAGGTCCAATCTACTGATAATCACATGTTTCCCCTGGACAGAAATTCTGAAGAAATAACTGTTAAAACATTAGGGATGTTGAGGAACAGTTTCAATGATACGTTTAGGTATAAAGTTAATATCAACACAAAGATTGATTTCACAAAAATAGATGTACTTTCGCAAATTGCCCGCATTTATGATCCTCTCGGTCTCTTAGGGCCAGTGATTGCTAAAGCAAAAATATTCATGCAGGAGCTATGGCTTCTTAAAATAGAGTGGAATGAGAAGCTGCCCTCTCATGTTGCCAAACAATGGGAAACCTTCCTCGAAAGTCTTAAAGAACTGGAATCCATTGAAGTGCCAAGATGCTTCCTAGCTGTGAACCAATCAGTGGTGCTAAATGGTTTCGCAGATGCGTCTTCCAAGGCTTATGGCGCAGTGATATACATGCAAACATCTAGTTCTAGTGAAACCATCAGTCACTTATTATGTAGTAAATCCCGCGTGTGTCCAACCAAAGTAATAATAGTACCACGTCTCGAACTGTCAGCATGTCTTCTTCTGGCTAAACTCACTAACAAGGTCTTAAATTCATTAGACAAACAAGTAGCTTCAGTCAATTTGTTTTCTGATTCAACTATTGCTTTAGCTTGGATAGACACTGCTCCTCATCTCCTGAAAACGTTTGTGGGAAACCGCGTTGTGCAAATTAAGGAACAAACTAAGAACTTTCCATGGTTTCATATTCCGTCAGAACACAATCCAGCTGACTTGATATCAAGAGGTGCAAGTGTGGAAAACCTGTCTTCTAACCAGTTGTGGTGGCATGGCCCGCCTCTTTCAATTCTTGAAGAAACAATAGCAAAAACTGACTCTAATATAAGTGACATTAAAGATGAACATTATTCTAGTGAGCTTAAAGCTCCCAACAACTTGACATTCGCTATTCATACTGACTCTAATTTCTGTGATAATTTAATTAATCTCAGCAACAATTTCCAAAAATTAATTAGAATTTTAGCTTATATTTTCAGATTCATACATAACTGTAAAAAAATAACATCTGCTACCGGCCCTCTGTTGCTGGAGGAATTAAAGAGAGCCGAGGTTTATTTAATAAAAAATGAACAGGTAAAGTATTTCAAATTTGAAATTTCGGCCCTCCAAGAGGGATCTTCGGTTCATCGCGCAAGTAAGTTAAAATTCTTAAATCCCTTTTTAGATGGAGATAGCTTATTGAAAGTGGGAGGAAAACTAGCAAAATCAAATTTGAATTTTGACCATAAACACCCCATTATACTTCCGGCGAGCTGTCGCTTGACGAAAATAATTTTTCAATATTATCATAAACGAGATTTTCATGTAGGACCCCAAGCTCTTTTGAATACAGTGCGTCAAAAATATTGGCCGCTTGGTGGCAGAAATATTGCGCGTAAAATTGTACATGAGTGTTTACAATGCTTTAAAATTAAACCTATAACGGCTAGTCAAATGATGGGGGATCTCCCTCCTGAAAGAATAGTGCCCAGTTCCCCATTTTCAAATGTGGGATTAGATTTAAGTGGGCCTTTTGAAATAAAATATAAAGGTCAAAGAAAGGGTACTTTTCAGAAAATCTATGTTGCGTGACCATGTATGGTCACTAAAGCTGTGCACTTGGATTTTGTCTCAGATTTGACATCCGAGGCTATAATAGCGACTCTAAAAAGATTCTTCGCTCGTCGTGGGAAAAGCTCTGTAATCTTTAGCGACAATGCTACAAATTTCGTTGGGGCTTCAGCAGAACTAAAACGTTTACGCAGACTTGTTACGAGTGATGAAGTTTCGAACTTTTTAGCTTCTGAAGGTATTAACTGGAAGTTCTCCCCTCCTAGGACGCCAAATTTTGGTGGCCTTTGGGAGGCAGGAGTCAAATCTTTCAAATACCACTTAAAAAGAGCTGTGGGCTCAGCTCATCTCACGATCGAGGAATTCCTGACAGTTATCACACAGATAGAGGCTATTTTGAATTCGCGACCACTTTGTCCTTTATCAACAGATCCTGACGATCTTCAGGTGTTGACTCCTGGTCACTTCCTCATAGGAAAGCCTCTTAATTTAATTCCAGAACCCAATTTAAGTGAGGTCAAAGATAATTTGCTAAATAAATGGCAAAGGACTCAAAAATTAACGCAGTTAATATGGAAACGTTGGCAGAATAATTATCTGAGTCAGTTACAAGAAAGAAACAAGTGGCTATTTAAAAGGCCTAATATTCTGCCAGGAATGCTAGTTTTGCTTAAGGACTCACAATTACCCATTTGCACTTGGTCATTAGGCCGCATTAATAAGGTTTTCCCAGGCGCAGACGGGATAGTCAGGGTAGTTGAAGTTCGTACCGCTAAGGGTAATTTTAAACGACCTATTTCAAAAATAAGTATATTACCCATTAAGGACAACATCATGGATCCTAAACTTTAAATGTGCTTTATTATGTATTAATTTTTCATGTATTATTTGTGTTTATTTATTTTATTTATTTATTTTTGGTTATAAACTGTATCATGTTGTGTTATTACTTGTATTGCATATGTATCTTGAAATATAAAAATATTTCAACGCCGGGCGGGATGTTCCGCTTCTGTATTGTGATCTTGTAACATCGCCTTGGCGACAAACACAGCCCACGCCAATTATACGCCAATCGGCAATTTAGTGTAACCCTATGCTCACGTGTTGTGTGACGCAGTGGATTGAGAGAAACGGTCTCTTAGCAACAAGCTCTAATGCTGCAACAAGCAGCGACTTTTAGAGTATAAACATTCCATTAAATTTACAGTCTACTTGCTTTTTCTTTTTAATTTAGTTTTTCTTTTTAATTTAGTACACCTCCATACAGAACTGTTTATTTATTTATTTATTATAGAACTGTTTATCGGCCTTTTAAACACTGATTTCAGCGGAAGATGCTCACGGTATCAGTTCTATTTCGTTTCAGACTTTGTCCGCGAGAGGGCGTCTATTTCATTTCAAACGCGAATAAAGCTTCTGACTCGTGGAGTGGAAAGTGATAATGGAAAATAAATTTTTATTATCGAGAGAAAAACTAAACTGAGTTGCCACCATTTTGAAGAAATATTGTAAAAAGCATTTAAAATTAAAAATAAAATATAAAAATGGAAATAAATTAAAAAATACCTAAAATGGCCACAACTACAAATAAATAGCTCTCATTAAAAAAAAAATAATTATAAAAATCGGTTGAGTAGAAAATTTAGGGCTGATGACTAAAAGAAACAGCCAGGTCTTTTAAATATATAGATCATTGAGAACCCACACTACTGGCTGAAAAAGACCCGGATGATAACGTTAAGTTTATGGGGGCGTTCTTTTCAAATATCTCGCTCGAATTTTAATTTTTCACATGATTTTTTTCCCCATAGGATAGCTGAGGACGATCTGCAACCGGGCTAGTTTTTACCTTTTCGATTTTGGTTATATATTTTTTATATTATGATAGTTTCAATTTCAGAACCGGTTTTAACCGGTTTCGAAAATTAAAGTAATTTTTTTTTTAAATCTAAAATCAAAATTTAAAAAGTAAAAACTAGCCCTGTTGTAGATCGTTCTCAGCAGTCGTACGCAAATATATATATATATGGGTGATTCTCAAAATAGGGGACAATTTATGTCTTTCGGCATACAAAAAAAACTGAGAGGTTTTCTGTCATGTTTTTATATTTAGATATGTTTGTCTTAATATTATTCAATCTTTGCACTCAAGAATTACTCTTTTTTTAGTTAAAAACACCTTAAAATAACAGAATAAATGTTCAAAATGTCATTAGCATGGATGTCCACAGCAGCTGTGCCTTGTGTATACTAGCATTTTTCAAGAGTTAATATCATGTTTATAAAATAAAACAAATGTTATTCTTTCTTTAAATTAATCAAGGATCCAATAAATTTCTTTTTAAAAATAAAATTATAATATATAAAAAAAGAATTAAAGTTTGTCCTCCATATTCCATTTTCAAAACAAGGTCATACTAGAACAGCTGGTTATTAATCAAAATTTCATTTTCACATATGACAATCGTTTGAAAATATAAAGTTTCTCCATGGCAACAAGTAGGCATTTTATCCCAGCCTGAAAATAGAAGCATGTATTGTATTTTAAGAAAAGAAGTTGAATATTAGAGGAGTACATCAATTGATGTCATTAGAATGGATAATAATTTTCATGTTTATTTTATAGCCAAAATTTTTATTTTACTTATTTGCATAGAACTTTTGTGTTTTAAAAAGCCCCAGAAAGGACTACTTCATTGTGATTATATTATGGCTCATAATTTTATTTAAATTAAAATTTGTCATTAGCATGGACAAATATCAATGTCATTAGCATGGATTTTCTGTCCATGCTAAAGACTCCTATGTGCATAAATGTAACCAGTGCTTGTATTGTATCCTTTATAAAGTTTAATTTTACGTATAAATTTAGGTATTACATTTATTATACCTAAAATATGCATTAAATCTGTCAGAAAATCACTGAGACAGCTTCTTACATTGTTAGTGTCAGAATGTTACTCATGTAAACAAAGTTTGTTCTTTGGTAATGTTTTTATTCTCCTTACATGTATATATGTAAAAATGGGAACCATTTGCTGAAAAGGAAGGCTAATAAATATAGAAAAAAATATTTAAACAGGAATAAAATAAAAATTTCTTGATATATTTATTCCATGCAATTTGTTTTGTCATTAGCATGGCTCAAAAAATACTAATTATTTTTTAAAGTTAATTTTTAAATATTTAGCTCTGCTGACTACATGTAAAGTATACCTAATACTATATTAACAACACCTATTTTTTTCAGAAATTTTGCTAACAGTAATTTTTTTAAGATTTCACTTTTGAAATTGTGCCCTATTTTGAGAATCACCCATATATATATATATATATTGAAATGCGAGCGAGATATTTGAAAAGAACGCCCCCATAAACTTAACATTATCATCCGGGTCCTTTTCAGTCAGTTGTGTCGGCTCTTAAGGGGCCGCTGCAGTGAAACTTTCCGATTGCGAAATCTCATGTCAACCCATAGAAGAACTTTGAAGTGCGATGACTTAATACCTTATGTAATTATTAAAGTACCGTTTTAACAACCAGAAAGTAGATGTTAGATGAAGGTGATGCACGTTTTTAAAAACTGTCTATGCAAATTTTAAATATCTTTAAGAAGAAGATAAAATTTAATCAAGTGGAAATTTCAAAGTTTATACAAAATTTAATCATCCATGTCTGACGGAAGTGAAGGGGTGCATAAGCCAAAAAATTAATACCACCAGTGGTTGACTCGTAGATACGTCACTGTGCTTGTCCTACAATCAAAGCTATGAAAACATGGAAAACTGGAAGCAAGAAAACACAATGATAAACTTACGAGTGAACCACTAGTGGTATAAAATTTTGGCTTATGCACCCCTTCACTTCCGAAAGACCTGGATCATTCCATTCCTATTACAACTCTCCCATAAAATAAAGATTTTTTTTTTACTTGTGCTCAATGACATAGGTTTTTATGCTGTCGGCTCTTGGATTATTACTGCACAGCGGCGTCAGAAAGAAGCTATCGTATTTTAGAAGAAAATCAATTTCAATAGAAAAAGTTCCGACTCACTCGATCTCTGGTTCTTGATGAAGAAAAGCTCCAGCCGCTCCTTCAACGTGTTTTCGTTCACGTAAAACTCCACCCGGACTCTGGAACAAAGAAAAATAGATAAAAACTCACCCTTGAATATAACACATAACATAATAATAACTTTAGATTAATTTATAACACAATTATTCAACAGGTAAATAAATTATAACAGATGTAAATTTTCCAAGTGGGTGAAAAAAGTCCGGGCCTTGGTTCGAACCAGGGATGTATTGGCTGACGCGCCAATGCTCTTCCCACTGAGCCATCCCGGACACGAACACTGGAAGACTATTTCAACCACCTAACCTTAACGATCACACAATCTGGTCTGATACTTTGGATCAGCTCAACAGAATAAATCGAAGGTTAATATATGGAACTGCAGAAAACACTGCATACGAAATTATATCGGATATATCGGATTATAACACGATCAATGACTCTGTAAATGAATTATAACAGATATCTATTATAATTCATTTGGACGCACACAATTCATCTACTTATAATAAAATGCGCCCGAAGAAATGTGTAGAACGGTTCCAGGTTGTGCCACTCCTATCTAGATTCAACCGTTGCTAGACGCCACGTTAGGCTTAATTGAACACAGATGCTAAAATGATGCTTTTAAAATTTCCTCCACTTGAAATAATGTTTTTTCAGCACATTTTCATATAAAACATGTATATCAAACCCAATTATAATACATAAAGATAACAGTGGAAATGGAAAAGTTTTTTACTATCTGAGTACGATCGTATTTTATTTATCACTCTAGCACCGTCTCTCACAACTTTAGTGCTGCCATCTATGAACTATTTTAGAAGCCTTTTTGGAAATATATTATAAAAGATAAATTTAGTTTTAGATGAATTTAAATTTAGTTTTATTATTATTATTTTTAAATGCTAGCATTTATCCGGTTTATTTTTTTTAATTTTGTTTTCTATTTAAATAAACAAGTTCTTTTTTTCTTCAAGTTGTTATGGATATATAAGATATCATGACTGCATTAGTATAACTGAAAATTATTTTTTCATATGGTCGTAAATTTAAACTTTATCTGCTTTGATGCAATGCATGCAAATAAATCAAAATGCTCTTAAATTAAAATTTGATGACTTTTATTTAGTTTATGATATTATATATTCCTTACATTTAAATGGCATTTGATAAAAAATACGAATTTCGTTTACAATTTAAGCAAATTTCGAATGATATAATCTAAGCTTTAAAAACTGGTAAATTGAATTGAAAATTTTACAAAAGAAACAATAATAATAATTTTGGTTTTCCTAAATTACGGATTGAATTTTTAAAGTTGCATAGCTGAAATTTTTAAAAATTGATTTTGATTTAAATCAATACCTCCTACTATAGAAAATTGCAGTATTTTCTATAAGAAACTACGATTTTTTTTTTGAAATTGTTTTGTGTAATATTAACTGCGTATAGATACCACCAAATCTAAATTTAAAAAGAAAAATCAAAGCTTTATAATCGCTGCCGAATCATAATAAAGAATGTATTTTAAATTTTTAAAAACTTCAATATTTAATTTAAATGTTTTGTGAAATCTTCAGAAATTGAGTTTTATTTTGCCAATTATCAGTATTATTGTAATAAATACTGTTCTTTATTTTGAAATTAAAATTTGTTTAAAAACTAAATATCAAGTAAAAAAAAAAAAAATCATTTGTATTTGTAGAAATTTATTGCTATTTTTAAAATGTGCTTTTTTACAATACAAACTCTTCAAAAATAAAATCTGCATTCTGTTTGTTTGTATGAAGTATTAAAAAGATGAAATGCAAGTGAAAATTCCGTCATTTTTGACGGGCTTATATACTAGTATCTATTATAGTTCTAGATATGAATGAATTGGAATGAGATATTCTATAATTTTCATTAAATAAGTGGATTGCCTTCTGTGTTGATATGATAAAATATTAATTGTTTTGCCATGTATTTCCATTATAATTTTTTATTGCAAATTTTTATGCACATCGCGTAAATGACAGCAGAATTTACATGTTTATGTATTTATTTATATTTACCCAAAGAAAGATTTTATAAATCATATGCAACGTAATAAAGAATATATTTATTTAAAATAGTTCATCTTTTGATATACGTCGCCTAAAAAATCTAATTACCAAAATCTACATTTGCGGGATTTGAGACTATGAACCAATTGCCATTCTATCATTTCCGCATCATGTCTGATTCAATATTGCTTTTAAGTATACCTATATTATTCTCAGTTTGTACCGACCATTTTTTTTCTGCTGCAGCTTTTTTTCTCCGAAGAGCAGAGCAAATAACTCTGGCGGGAATAATTACCTCGGATCTCGTTTTAATTGAAAAATTTTATACTCTTCTTTGTTCGATCGCATCCCAAAGAATTATTATACTTTCAAACTTGTTCTCATGAAAAATTTTTTCTTTTTCCGTATTGAAGCATAAGCGAGTCAATCGATGTTATTCTCTTCCTTTGCATCGAAAATTTCCTTCGATTACGGGAGTTTTATTGCAGAGAGTAAATTACTTTATGGCTTATTGCCTGTACTGTGAAATAAATATCTTGATTATATAGAAAAATACTATTGACGCCATAAAAAGCTGCTTATTAGGTGCGTTCGTAATTATGTAAATACGTAGCACCTATAGTTGTCGTTCAGTCCGTCCGTCCGCATATAACAACGCAAATACTACCCAACTGAATCGTTTGAAATTTAAAATATATAATTATTACATAATTTTGTCGGGTCATTTCAAATTTTATCAAAATCGAATGCATAGATCAATTACAGGGACAATCAAAATTATTACGGTCAATGGGGAAAAATGTCTCAAATGCATTTTAATGGTGTTACACTCACTCGAAGATAATAAAATTGATATGCATCTATAAAGTACATATTATAATGTACATTTTGCACAATCTGTGGTGCAAAAAACATATGTTACAAGGTGATTTACAAGGCCACACAAAGGTATTCCTTTACATAATGTCATAGGGAGAACATTGTTTGGTGCGCATTTTAATTGTAATTAACTATATACAATTTTATGAGATTGATATATGAAAGTGATATTTTTAAAACTTCGTTATCGTATGAACGCACCCCATTTGCTACCTTCACGTGCAATTTTCAACTTGTTTTACAGAAATGATAGGTACTTATGTGCAAAATACATTGCAATAATATAGACCGGGATATGACAACACAAACAATCACATCATCGAGTTCACGGCTGAAATTCTACATTTAGTTAAAACGCAATTCACTTATTAAAACGCAATAGACATGACAACAGTGACGTAGCCAGGAGGGGGGGGGGGGCGTCCAAACACTCTGGATACCAGTATGTAAATCCGTGCTCTCCTTATCTAATTGGAGAGTTTTCTGCTATTAATCAAGGCGAAGAAAATGCTACAATATTACTGGTACTCAGAGCATTTGGACCGCCTCCTTAGTTAAGCCACAGCCTGACAAATCATATTTTGGTTAAAAAACACCTAAAAACTCGATTTTAGCAGTTGACTCGAAGGTTTATTATCGTATTTTCTTGCACCCAAAAGTAGGAAAACATGGAAGACTGAAATCAGAAAGCGTAATGGTAAGCCTACAACTCAGCTGCTAAGGCACATGTTCCAGAAAATTTTATTAGCGGGTCTATTAGGGTCACGATGGGTTCTGGTCAATTTAATTGCATTTAAAAAACGGCTCCAATGTTTATAACTAAATTTTATATTCCATTGTTTTCGGATTCAAGAAGAGCATTGGACTAGGACGCATGTTCAAAAACATTGAATTAGTGGGTCATTCTGCATCAAAATCAGTCTGGATAAAGACAGTTTTATTTACATAACGACTAACGATTTTCACTAAATTTTTTATTCCATCGTTTTCAAACTCAAGCCAACGCCATCTAGATCTATAAGGCCCATCTATTTGAGATTAATGTATGAAGTCTCCCGCCAAAGGACTCTGATACCATGCCCAAGGTATTCTGACCAGTCGTGCAACCCCTGAACCAAAACAATGACCATGTGCACAGAACAGAAATCAGCTTATTTAATGCTAATTTGGGCAGTGTTTGAGCCAAGTGGTCCAATGAAATGGTTCAGGGTTTGAAGCTGAATCCAGCTTCACTTTTTCGGTTATTTTTAACGAAATGCGCAGGTCGCTACATATCTAGTTGGCCATGCTCAAGCAGAGCACAGGGATTAGGTCGCATGCTCGAAAAAAATCTCAACAGTGTGTCATTTTGCGTCACCATGACTCAGGCTTTAGCTAAATGTATTGTTACGAATTTTGTAAATAGTTAGTGTTTGTACTATAAAATAATGTAAATAATCTTATTAAGCTCCATTTCTTTACTAATATTAGTTTTTGTTACATTGTCTCTGTTATCAAGCAAACTTGTCTATTATTTTCAGTGAATGTCTATGGCAGCTTTGCGAAATATTAGAGATATCGCCAAGTTGGCGTCACTTTTGGCGACTAATTTTGGTCGCCAAATTTGGCGATATATCGCCAAGTTGGCGACAAAATTGGCGATTGTTGGCAATGGTAACCCTTCCCTATTTATGGTAACCCCCCCCCCTTAGGTCTACTGATACATTGAATGTTGTTCCGTGGTTTTCCAGTTTTTTCTTGAAGGTTGTAGAAATTTCCACCGCATGCGGCGAGACTATATATAGGAGGGCCGGATGCGAGCTGTGTTGTTATTATTTACCAGTCAGTCATTGAGTGAACAAGGCATTTGTTAAGCAAGTTTGCTTGAGTTTCATTTATGTTGTTTTGAATGTTATTAAGTGTTGAGACGTTGTATAAAGAGTCTCTGGGATCTAAAGCTGTACTTTTACGATAGATTTGAGCAGTTATTTTTGAATATCTAGTAATATTTGTGAGTTTTGAAGACTCTGTTGTTCTGAAGATCTGTAAATAAATTATTTTCTACTTTTCTAAGAAACAAGAGTTTGAAGTTGTCTAACCATAAGATCAAAAGAACCCTATATACGCAACAGTATCTAAAATAGCAAGAATTATACATTGAGAATAATAAATTGATTTGAACACAAAGCTAATTTTGATCGAGCTGAGCTTGGTCAAACTCGCTAGTTACCGTAACTATATTATTACCGTAATTTCGCGCGTATCCACCACACCTCAAATAAGTCGATTTCTCCCAAAATTTATTTTAACTAAAATGTGAACTTACTTTTATTTCGCTTTTATTTGACTTGTTTTTTACAACAAAATTTCCAATCTGAAAAAGATTTAACTGAGATACGCGCGAAATTGAGGTAAACATTTTATTTTAGTGGGTTGAACGGAGTGGATCATGTATCGGCAAAGTTTCTTCTGGATCACCCTATCTATATCTACGAAGAGGGATAATTTAATTTGAGTTTTACATTCCAATAATTCTAAATAGTTCTCCTGATTGAAACATTACAATCTGTAAATGCCAAAATTAATTGTTCATTTTACTAAAGGTTTCCAATTATTTCCACTAATTGGTTATTGGAACAAGCAGGTAATGGGCTAATTGGCTAACGATTACATTAGCAATAAATTTTGAAAACTATTTCAGGCATGTCACTTAATTATGGCAGATTTCAAATGAGATTTTTGACAAATTTCATTCGATTGAATGAACATAATTTGAATTGAGGAAATTATGCTGTAGATTAGAGGTACGGTTTATTTTGTTGCAACGTTATTTCGCTACAAAAATAGGGCTTTTTATTTACATCACTTTCGCTTACAGTGATTTTTGTGATAATTTCAATCTCAAAATTATTGAAAATTTATTGGCAACACATTGAAATTCTAGAATAACCTACTCCATCGCTTATTTTTGTATTCCCTTCTATATTCGTAAGAAGTAAAAACAGGATTCTTAAATCTATTTGGCCTCCAAGATTTGATAGTTACACATTTTAAGCTTTCGTATTTTAAGCTTACTGTGATATTTTGTAAATAATTGGTTGATTTTTGGAACATCTGTGTCACAATTATTTTGTGAGTGGTTTAACACAATTTTATTCATATTTCAGGAAAATCTGCTGTCAAAGTTAATAGTTAACATAAATTATCAATCTAAGTTGTATTTCTGTATAATCATGTAAATTCCCAAAGATTAAATAATTTCTCCCATTAATTTCTTTTAGAGAGTTGAGGATTTGTAATTTGCTTATTTTACTTCATAACATAAATAATTGTTCTAAGCTGAAAATAAGAAAAAATTCTCTTTCGGTATCAGCTGCAAATTTTCATGAAATCTTCGCGAAATCACGTCAGACGTAACTAGTAATTGGGGCTGTTGTAATTTCCCTAATTTTTACTTTCTTCTATTTTTATAAGAAAAAAGTATTGGATTTGTGATATTTTTCGAATTTCGGTTTTCGACGGATTTACACATTTTATGGGTCTAAGAACCCTTAAAACATGTTTTTACAAAATATCTGTCTGTAAGTCTGTGAATCTATCTGTCTGTAAGTGATATAAATTTTCTGGGCGCTTTATTTCAGGAACTAATGCACGGAATTTAATAAAAGTTTATATTCAGGTAGTCCTTGATATGCTGGTTAGGTTTTGGTGTAAATCGCTCAACAAGTAATACTGCTATGCTGAATTTTTAGGATTTATACAACAGCTGTATCTAAAGAACTAATGCACGGATTTCCATCAAACTTCAGATTCGTTAATCATTGTTAATAAATGGATGTTGTTTACATTTTGGTCTAAATCGATCTACAGGTGATGCTACTATGCTGCATTTTTCATGATTTACAGAATGGCTTTGTCTCAAGAAATAATGCACGGATTTTCATAAAAATTTAGATTCAGTTAATTCTTGGTATGAACTGGTTCTGTTTACGTTTTCATGTCAATCCTTTTACAGGTGGAACTGCTAAGCTGAAATGTTCCTTATTCTCACAATAGCTCTATCTCTCGAGCAATTGCACATAATTTCATCAAACTTCAGATTCAGGTATACCTTGATAAATATTATTGTTGACTATGTTTTGGTGTAAATCACTTCTGCTTACTAGCAAGATGCTTTATCTCTAAGCATCTCTAAGCTATTCTCTCTCTATCTCTAGGTCTACAAGAAAAACGCTGAAATGTGCTAGTTATGTGCTAAAATTTAAATCGCAAAAATGAACGGATGACATTAAATGAACTAATTTAACTAAAATAATATACAAAGTTTTCAAAATTTTATGGTTTGTCGTGTGACACGAGATATTCAGCTCTAAGCACACAAAATTTGAAGTCTCTGAATATAGTTTTTGTGTACGAATTCTGTGATGGACAGACAGACTGAGGCGTGAGACGACAGGTTGTCGTCAGATGAACGAAACCCTTATTAACTCGGTATAAACTCGGTAAGCTTTGGATATACAAAAATTACATTTTTATTGTTTTATATATCTGAGTAAAAAATTTTTTTCTGAATATAAAATGTAGAATCCAAGAATCGTATGAAAAATTAAATTTCGTAATTAAAAAAAGTCGTTGTGCCCACTTTTGAAAAATAGGCTTCACAATTAAAAAACTGACACATTTCATCAGTTTGAAAAGCCACTATGAAATTTAGTTGGAAAAGTTTTAATATACTTTCCCGGAGTATTTAAAATACGATACATTCTTATTTATGCTTAAGTAATATATTTCAAATTGTATTAATATTATGCGTACAAAACTGAACATGCGTATTTTCCAACAATAATCTCTTAGCTTTTGTGAAGACAGGCGCGCAAAACTATAACAATGCACATAATACCGGGAAGCATATAAACCATCATTACTCGATTATGAATCATAGTGGCTTCTGGCCTCTTGATTGGTTGGTTTCTTTTATAGATTTCTTTTAGCGTCATTATTGAAAAATCGAGACATTAATTTTGAAAGAACTATTCAATAATAGTTCTTATTTATATTTTTCCTAAGTTGTATGCCACTTCTGAAGTTAAACTTGCAGCTTTATTTTTTATTGAAATTGAAGCAGTTTCCCCAAATTTAATGAATTGGATAATAGAAAATGGAATTTAAGATCATCAAAACTTTGTAAAAAATATTATCTTTCGCTTAAAAAACATTAATTTGAAAATCACAGTGATTAAAATTTGTAAAAGTTTTTTTTACGACAAATTGATCTTATTATGTCAAAATTTATGAAAATGATCTTTAATTAAACTGTGGCACCATCCAACCATCTATATAATGATAAATAATTAATATATATATATATATATATATATATATATATATATATTAATTAAAAAGAATGGTAAAATTTCATTTTTAAAAATGTATGTAAGGTTTAAGAAAAACTGTTTCCGAGTTGTTCGTTTGGAATGTGAAATTTTCATAAGTATGTATTTTGTTCTGATTGTACACAGGTCAAAATTATAATTCAAGAGTTCGATTAAAATTTTGTACTTTAAAGTGTAATTCACTCATATGAAATGAAATAAAAATAAAATAAAACAATTATATGGTGGTTTATTACTTTTGACGTCATCAGATCTTTAAAAGATTTAAACTTATCTCAAATGACAAAAGACCAATCGACCTATCAGGAGGTAGGAAACTTTTATGTGGTCCGTAATCGAGTATAGGTAGTTTATATGCTATCGGGAATGAGAAGAGGCCGATTGGCGCTGCCTCTATTGAAATGAAATTTGAATATATATCTCTTTTATAATATATTTATATATCTTTTATAATTTAGCCTATATTGCTTTTAATGTGATAAATAACAAGCATCAAAATATTTTCGCAATTGTAATTATACCTATGGAACCAACGGTTTTGGAAATAGCTAATGGGTAACGATAGAAAGGGGTACCCTGAAGTATCACAGAAAAAAAAAAGTCTTCGAAAGTCTCATTTGCATGCAATGAAACTAATGTAATAATGTACTAATCACTACTTAATTCAAATATAGACAAATTACAAAATCGATATATAGCTTAGATTTTTTATTTTTTCTTAAACCCAAATTCTTCAATAGAGCACGAAATAACAGAATAGTGACAAAAGAAGCAAGCATCAAAGCAAATGAGCTCGACTTTAAATAACAACATTTCTCTCCTTGGGGAAGTGGAATGATGAAATTGGAAAAGACAATTTCCTTTACCCCGGCGGCAAAAGAAAAACAAACTCAAATCCCTCAAACATACCAGCTTTATTTTTCTGTTCTTTGATACTTAACCTTTTTAACGCTTTTTGTGAAGGTAGTCTATTTTACTGCAAAGTTAAAATATATTATGAAGGTTATAGTTAGTTTATTTAAAATAGGAGACATCATGTTTCATTTTTAAATATTTTTACATTTATTAAACCATTTTACAAAGAAATTTGTTGGATGTGCCATCTTAAAACCTTATTTTTTCTCATATATGTACTCGGTGACTTATGATTATCTGAGATGGTCGAGAAATACCTACCGGGTAAAAGAATACACTGGATAATCGATTTGGCGCAAATTTTGATGAAAGACTTTGGTAAAAGGATAGATAATATTAACTTATTACGCAATGGGACATTAACCCTTTGATCTAGAGAGATTATTTTCACTGAACAGTGTCCCGCTTAAATGGGTGCTCCAAATGGACACCAATATCTGAAACTAATTTTCTTCGCATTATCTGATGGCTGAATAATCTGTGATATAAGATGGCGAAATATACAATGAAATATTAGTGCTGGATGGTCATGGACAATAATGTGCAATAAACTCTTTCGAGTTACGCGTGATTCGAAAAATTAATTCCATAGAGACGGTTTTATACGCAGTATTGTAATAATTTTTTTTTGCGTGTCTCTGTAAAAGAATGATACAAGTTATGCAAATCCTATTCCATAATAAGAACTCAAAGATTAAAATTTTTCGGAATTTAATTTTTTTTTTTTAAATTTTGATATAATTTTTTTCTTGAAATTGTCAATGAAAGAGAAGTTACAGCTTTTAAAATTATACCCGTCCAATAGCTGTAGAGGGTTTCTGAAACTTTGAAGTCATTTTTCTCCAAATGCGTCCATATAGGCATAACGCTCAGGATATGTCAAAAACGTATGAATATTTTAATGTGAAATTTTCAAAACATGTGTGTCGTGTTAGCCTGTATAAACAAAACTTAAAATTTTGGTTTTACTGTTGTAAAAAAATATTTTGTTGGTAATTTTACGGTTGTCATTTAGCACATTTTTTATTAGCTAAATACAGTCTTATATTAAAAATATAAAAATATTAAAAGAAAATTATTTGGGCTCAGAATAATTATTACAATATAGACACCAATATTTTTCTTTTAGTTGCAAAATATACTTTGTAATTCTGAGTGTAAACTGTTATGCCAATTTTTTGCTCGTCAAAGGTCTGACAACTTGGAGTTGCCTGTAAATGCTAATTCTGCAGCTCGACCATTTTTTAAGTACATGAAATAAAATAATACACCTTTATCTTTCATCACACAAAAAATTGTGTTTTAAAATCATGTACATTTTAAGATAATTAATATTGAAAATAGTCTCTTTTTTTTCATCTTTTCCAGTTTTAAGCATCTTGAGGTTCCTTAAAATAAGCTGCAAGCGAATTTCTCCATAAACCATATGAGAGAAATATTTTGAGTGATCCTGTAAATAAACTGTAGGTGTTATGCAGAACATACTCTGTTGTCATCATCTTGTAGTGCACTTCGATAATGTAAATAAATTTCGTTATGTTTGAAAAGTGCAATACCATTAAAATGCACCATTTCTTATAGGCCATAATACAACGGAATATTTTTGAATGCCTTTGTAAACATTATAAATGCTTTACACTTCATATTCAGTATCAAAATTGACATGAAAAAGCTTAATAACGTACATCAATTGCATGGGAATTCGAGTATAGACAAATCGAATTCATAGACATTTTTCCACCAACTAATAAAAATAAAAAAATGACAAATTTACCAAATGGTGTAAGCAACATATTGTAAAGTCAAAATATAAACAAACATTAAAATAATTAACGTTTCGGTCATCATCTAGGACCATCTCCAGGAAAACTAAAAAAGTCCAAAAAGATGGTTTTAGATGATGATCGGAACGTTGATTATTTGAATTTAATTTTAATGCTTGTTTATTTTTTGACTTTAGAACACGTTGTACAAAGCATTTAACCCCTTAACATCCATTGGTTTCTCTACGAAACTACAAAATTCCGATATGCAACAACGACACCGGAATTTTAATTTTATAAAAATCCATTTTAATATGTTCGTGAAAAATCATTTTTTATTATTTACAAATATATTTGTTCGCAATTACCAGTGTCAATATTTTATTTCAACATCTTAGCAATGAAAATGCTTTGTCCGTTAAAGGGTTTATAAATTTGTGATTTTTTATTTACACCTTATGGGCTCACACTAGGCATAGAAATGATAATGTAATGTATAGCAGTATTCTTTTCAAATATTTCGCTCAAATTTTTATATTTTTACATCATTCTTTTCGCATAGGATAGCTGAGGATGATCTACAACCGGCCTAGCATTTACTTTTTCGATTTTTCTTGCACATTTTTTATATTATGACAGTTTCAATTTCAGAACAGGTTTCAACCGGTTTTGAAATTCAAAGCATTTTTTTTTATTTGAAACCAAAATTGAAAAATTAAAAACTAGCCCGGTTGTGGATCGTAAAAGAAATATATTAAAATTTGAGCGATACATTTGAAAAGAACGTTCCATAGACTTTACATTATCATCCGGGTTTTTTTCTGTGTCTAGTGTTGCGTCTTAACACTAGAACCGCCATTAGAAGTCAAAATGACCCCTGTCAGATTGATAATAACCGATTCAAACCAGAAATTTCTACACAAGATATGTTAAATACAGTAGACTCCCTCAAATCCGCACTCCCAAAATCCGCAACTCTCTAAAATCCGCACATATTTTATGGATGTAAACAATGAAACATTCAGTTCAGATGTAGGTGCAAAAATTGATTTTTTCAGTTTTATATCAATTCCATACATTTTTTAATTTATAATTTTTATTAAGGTTATTGAATTCATGTTTTTTCATGAAGAAAGAATAATTTATTTCTGAAAAAATAAAGATATTGCTAATATCATTGGTAATCACAATCTTATCAAATATATTTATGTAATAATCAAGGTTTTTTAGTTATTAAGTCTGGCTAAACCTTAAATAAAGTTTCATTATTTTATGATCCTGATGTGAATTAGCAATGTACTTTTAAGAGGCAAGTTTCATTGAATAATTTAGGAAAAACACATTTCCTCTTTTATAATAAATATTTAATTGCACATTATTGATTATTAACTTGATCTTTCCTTTTAGTATATTAATCATTTTAAAAAATATCTAAATTTTTATTATTTTAGTTTATTACTTTTTTAAATATTTTAGTATATTGTATGCATTCATTAAACTTTTGATTTTATTATTAATTACATTCCAATTATTATTTTTTAAATGTAAACAATGAAATGACCAGAAATCCGCAAAATTCTAAAATCCGCAAAACCTCTGGTCCCAAGCTGTGCGGATTTGAGGGAGTCTACTGTATATGCAGAAAAAAAATAGACTAATTAAATAAGTTTAATAATTTAAAATTAAAATTCTGGTGAAAAACATTTTTTATAAAATTTGAGTAAAATTCCCGGCGGTTCTAGTGTTAATACTGAATTTTTCAACTATGTTGGAAAGAGTTAGAAAAATGAAAAGAAAAAAATATCTCCAAAATGTATTCGCGTCAAAGAAGGACAAAATAAAGACATGGAGAAAAAAAAAAAACTCGATAGGGTCCATAAAAATTCATTTTTTTTTTACATTCAGTTTCTTTAATACAAGACGGAATAATAGAAAGGTAAAAAAAAAAAAAAGGTGAACCAATAAGGTGCAAATGAGCTTCTTATGCGCCTTTAAGTATAACACTATTAATAATCAAATTTAGAAGGCAATTTTCCTCTGGCCTGGAGACATAAGAGAGAAAATAAAAAACCATTTCCCCACATCTCCCGAGAATTGCTTTATTTTTTTCGTCGCCTTTTCTTTTCTTTGATGGTTGCCTCTTTAGGCATGTGGTCGTATATCAATTCTCTGCATTATTTATTAAATTGCCTCTAACCACTATTACATTTCGTAGAAAAAAAATCACCACACATACCAGATTAAAATAAATGGCCTAACCCTTTGAGGTGAGAAAAAAGCACTGTTTATGAATGGATGAAATAATTGACAGAGGATTTTTCGAAAAAAATTCTTAGAAAATATAAATCTGCTTTTATCACAATTTCACTGTATAAAAGCAAACATTTTTGGGTGCCTTTGTATACAAGCTATAACTCTTATAAACATTTGATACTCAATATCGAATGCGATACAGACAAACTTAACAACGTATAACAGTTGCATGGAAATCCGAATCTATTTATGGGAGTTCGAGCACAGACAAATCGAATTCATAGACACTTTTCAACTAATAAAAATAAAAAATAAAAAATTGGACATTTACACCATGAAAAATTTAATATTAAAATATAAATAAAAATTGCATATTTACTAAATGGTGTATGCAAAATATTGTAAAGTGAAAAACAAACCAAATGCTAAAATTAGATTAAAATAATCAACGTTTTTCATCATATAGGACCATCTTCAGGAAATCTAAAATGGTCCAAAAAGATTGTTCTAGATGATGATGATCGATACGTTGATTATTTTAATTTAATTTTAATATTCTGTAGTTTTTGATTTTAAAACATTTTGTATATACGCCATTTGATAAATTTGCGATTTTACTTACCCATCATACGCAGTATAGGGTAAGTCTTGCAATCGTTTTGAAAATCGAAATTTTTTTTTGACGGATTTACACGTTTCGGACACTGGAGATTCCGAAAAACATATTTTTAGGAAAAAATTTTTGCCGTTCGTCCGTCTGTGTGTCTGTCTGTCTGTCTGTCTGTAACCGCTCTATTTCCCGAACAAATTGAGATAGAGATTTGAAATTTTGTATGTGCTTAGTATGTAAGAATGGGACGAAGCCTATTTAATATCAGCAACCTCGATTATCCGGAACTATTTTTTTCGGACTCTCGAAAAATTCGTTATGATGAAAGGTACATAAAAATTTTCGAATTCTTTTATTTTAAGGAGTGGACGTAAAAGGCAATAAAATAACACAAATTTTGCATAAAAAACGAAATCAATCGGATAATTAGTTGTTGAGATATTTCTAATCCTATTTTCCACATTCTTTGATTTTTCATGACCCTGTATTTCATTCAAATTTCAATTCAAAGATATCTTTTAATTGGAAATGAGATACGTAATTCGATGCAAGAAACCGTTAGTGAATATGATTATTATTTTTGGAGTTATAAGGATATTTCCATTACGCAATTCAGTGCTACTTGAATAGTTTGGCGTTTCATACAGTTTATCGAAATTAGGTCATCAGAAATCCATTAATAGAGCATGATTATGTGTTAAAAATACTTAAATATACGTTTATATTTTGTTTTGGAATTGTAATGCATTTTATAAATTGTTTACATGTGTTATGTTTTCATATATTGTGCTATGCATGATGGGTAAGTATTACGGTGGCCTCCAACGACTAGTTTATTGGTACCTTTAACACTAGAAAGACGGGATTTTTTTTACTTAAGTTTTATAAAAATATTTAATACCAAAATTTTTATTTAAAACTGTTTAAGTTCTTTAACTAACACTGTTTCCCTTTGAATTTTTTTAATTTATTTTATAAAGAAATTTCTGGTACGAACGAAGGTATATTCGTTTGGTCAGGGCCAAAATGGCCTCTCACCGTCGTTCTAGTGTTAATGAGGAATTTTTTAACTAGGTTGGAAAGTGTTAGAAAAAAAGGGAAAGAAAAAATATCTCCAAAATGTATTTGCGTCAAAAAATGACAAGTAAAGATAAAAAATAGATAGGGTCAATCAGAATACATTTTTTAAAAATATCAAGTTACCTTAATACTAGACAGAATAATAGAAAGATATAAAAAAAAGGGCCAACCATCGGAGCAAATAAGCTTCTTATGCGCTTTTAAGTAACACTATTTTCCGCCCTTTTGGAAGCGGGGATAATCAAATTTAGAAAGCAATTTTCTTCTGGTCTGGAGGCATAAAAGAAAAAAAAACTTTCCCCACATTTCCTGAAGAAATGCTCAATTTTTTCGTCTCCTTTTTCTTTTCTGTTGATGGTTGCCTTTTTAACATGTGGGCATACGTCAAATTCTCTTGCATTATTTATTAAATTGCCTCTAACCTCTATTATATCTCACGTAAAAAAAATTACTACACATATAAAGTTAAAAGAAATGTCATAATGTATGTTGCCTTTGAGATGGCAGTGAAATTGTATTTATAAATTGAAGAAATAATAGATACCTGATTTTACGAAAAGGATCCTTAGAAAATATAAATTTGCCGTTTTTTTTTACACTTTAGCTGTATAAAAGGAAAATTTTAGAGTGCCATTGTATGCAAGCTATAACCCTTGTAAACATTTCATATTCAATCTAAACAAATTACACGAAAAAGCTTAATAACGCATATCAATTGCATGGCAATTCGAATCTATTTATGGGAGTTCGAGTACAGAAAAATCGAATTCATAGACACTTTTCAACTAATAAAAATAAAAAAATAAAAAATTGGACATTTACACCATAAAAAGTTTAATAGTACGATGTAAATAAAAATCACAAATTTACAAAAGAGTTTGCAAGAAAATGTTTTAAAATCAAAAACTAAAGAATATTAAAGTTAAATTAAAATAATCAATGTTTCAACCATCATACTGAACCATCTTCAGGAAATCTAAAAAGTTCTAAAAATATGGTTCTAGATGATCATCGAAGTGTTGGTTGTTTTAACTTAATTCTAATATTCTGTAGTTTTTCACTTTACAACATTTTCTTGCACACCATTTTGTAAATTTGTGATTTTTATTTACACCTTAACACTAGAAAGACGTAATTTTTTACTCAAGTTTTATAACAATGTTTAATACCAGAATTTTTATTTAAAACTGTTTAAGTTCTTTAATTAACCCTGTTTCCTTTTGTATTTTTTAAATTTATTTTAAAAAGAAATCTCTGGTACGAACCAATATATATATATGTCATTCTAGTATTAATATTGAATTTTTTAACTAGGTTGGAAAGTGCTAGCAAAAAGAGAAAGACAAAATATCTCCAAAATGTATTTACGTCAAAGAATGACAAATAAAGACATAAAGAAACAAGTTGGAAATTGCACGTGAAACGTAGCAAATGAGGTGCATTCGTACGATAACGAAGTTTTAAAATATTCAGATCTTGCTGATATAGTAGAGCGTACTTTGGATACAGTATAGTGGTCGAAATCTTTGTGCTCCTGTAAATATGCAGGGAGTAATTTTTATTATACTTCATTAACGTATATCTTATTCATAAAATGTGAAGTAGGTTAATATAATTAAAACACGCCCCAAACAATGTTTCCCCGTATAACATTATTTAGTGGAATACATTTGTGTGGCCCTGTAATTTAATAATAAATATTCTCTGCATCACAGATTGTACAGAATGTAGATTTTAGTACATACTTCATAGATTCATGTCAATTCTATTATGTTCGAATGAGTGTAACACCATTAAAATGCATTTCAAACTTTTTTTCCCATTGATCGTAATGTAACGGAATATTCTGATTGTCCCTGTAATTGATCTATGCATCCGATTTTCATAACATTTGAAATGACTTGACAAAATTATGTAATAAATATACGTTTTAAATTTCAAGCGATTAAAAATGCATTTGAAACTTTTTTCCCCATTGACCGTAATGTAACGGAATCCTTTTAATTTTCCCTGTAATTGATCTATCCATCCGATTTTCATAAAATTTGAAATGACTCGACAAAATTATGTAATAATTATGTATTTTAAATTTCAAACGATTCGGTTGGGTAGTTTTTGCGTTCTTACATGCGGGCAGACAGACAGACAGACGGACAGACGGACGGACTGAGCGACAACAATAGGTGCTACGTATTTACATAATTACGAACGCACCTAAAAAGAAAATCAATAGGGTCCATCAAAATTCATTTTTTATATTAAGTTTCCTTAATACCAGACGGAATAAAAGAAAGGTGCCAAAAATAAAAGGAACCATCGGAGCAAATGAGCTTCTTATGCGCCTTTAAGTAACACTATTTGATCCCTTTTGGAAGCGGGGATAATCAAACTTAGAAAGCAATTTTCTTTTAGCCTGGAGGCATAAAAGAAAAAAAAACTTTCCCCACATCTCCGGAAGATATGCTCTATTTTTTTTTTTTTTTTTTTTTCCCGTCTCCTTTTCTTTTCTGTTGATGGTTGCCTTTTTAACATGTGGGCGTACGTCACATTCTCTTGCATTATTTATTAAATTGCCTCTAACCTCTATTATATCTCACGTAAAAAAATCACCAGACATACCAAGTTAAAAGAAATGGCTTAAGTCTATAAATGGTAGAGAATTTCTGTTTGTAAAATGATGAAACAATTGATTGACACTAGACTTTACTATAAGAATTCTTAGAAATTATAAATCTGCTTTTATCACACTTTCGCTGTATAAAAGCAAAAAAATTAGAGTGTCTTTGTAAACAGCTCTGTAAACAAGCTGCTTTGTAAACAAGCAAACTTCATATTCAATATTGAAAGTGACACGAGAGGCTTAATAACGTTCTATTTAAGGGAGTTCGAGCACATACAAAACGAATTCAAAGACATTTTTCAACTAATAAAAACTAGTCGTTGGGGGCCACCGTAATACTTACCCATCATGGATATGTATATGAAAATAACACATGGGAAAACTATTTATACAATGCATTGCAATTCATATAGTCTGAGTGCTACGCGACAAAAATAAGGTGAAAACTGCAAATCGTGATAAGAATATACCACTTGGTGAGTATGTACTTTATGATAATACAATGGATATTAGAGGGGGAGGCACCTCGTAAAGTCGTCGGAATTCAAGATGGAGGCCATTATTCAAAATGGCGTCTTTTGCTGAATTCTGTTAATATGCATAATATAAATGTGCATTTCACGTCGATTTCGATATTTTTAAAGTCAAATTTTCGTTTTTAACTCTTTCCAACATTATATAAAAGAGTGTAAGAATTTGACTTATCTGTCTGTTTGTCCACCGGTCCTTCCATGCTCTAGCTCGCTTAAATGTAATCAGATTGCCAGGCAAATTTTATATGTTGTATGAAGTTTGTAATAACATGTTCGGAGTAAAATATAAAGTGTATAGCTTTTATAGTCCATTTACAGGGTGCAAAAAAAAAATGACATTACAATATTGTGTATGCGGCGAAATCGTTTGCAATGTGTTTTATTGATGTTATACTCTTTAAAACTCATTCAAATTGATCTTCATCAATGTTAATACTGCAATGAACTACCAAATACTTACTAAATAATAAGTTGTGAAAATTTATCGTTTATTAAAAGTGACACACTAATAGAAGAAAATATGCGTTTGTAATTTGTATATAAATTTTATAAAGATCACGATCTAATTTAAGTATTATTAGTGGAGGTGCTAGGAGGGACAAAACTTCATTTTGTGATAAGGATATCCCGAACAGTGAATATCTATCGTATATTAATAAAATACATATAAGAATTTGAAGCATCGTATAAATTTATAGAAATTTAAAATGACGACTATTATCTAAAATCTTTTGCAGTTTTATTCTTCGGCATCTTACAAGCCTATTTCTGATGTTTAATTTCCACTTTTTATAACTCAAAAATTCTCTTTATAATACTAGAAATGTACCTAAAATGAAAATAGGACAATTATTAAACTATTTTTTTTCATTTACAGTAGAAAAATTAAAGGAATATATAAATAATAAAAATACATTTTATCAACACATTACTTATACAATATGTTAAAAAATTAATGTTACATATAAAGCTGTAAAATATAGAAACTTCACTTGGTATAATCATATTTTTCACATTCGTTTTTGGAATTGCACGAAAGTCCAACTGTTCTACAGACACATTCATTTTTATATATTTTACATTTACATTTTATTAATTCTTCATAAGAGTCTGAAATCTCTGGCAACTCCAACCATTATTTTTTCAATGATAAATTATCCAACCACCATTCCCATTTGTTTGGAGAGGGTGGACGTATTTCACGCTGATCTGCTTGTCCCCAAATGTGTCCAAGTTGGAAAGCACTGCGTAAAATACGTTGTTGAAGTGCACCCTTGGTTGGCGGATGAAGTTCAAAAGAACGGTTTTTTGCCTTAAACTGTTCTTATCTTGCATTATCGACACGTATGCTATTGCTTGTTGAACAGTACAACAATACTACGAAAATTTCTAAAAGATTTAAAAGATTTTCAGGAATGGAAGTTTGTGGTTTTGATAGTTATGAAAATGCAGAAGTAGTTTCTTTAAATGGAATCCATGTTTTCCTATTTGACTTTTTGGTCTTGCCTGTGAAACCTGGATTGCTGTCGCATTCCATGAAAGCATGCAATTCTAGTAAAGCCTTTTCTCGTCCAATTGCTGCAGCTATGGTATGAGCAGGAATAAATTTGTATTTTTTCCCTGTTACGAATGCAACTCAAATATTTTCTAGGAATTTATCTGAAATGATAAAAAAATATGCAATCGCTAAAACTAATACATCAGTGTATATAGAGCGTATAACAATATTTTTCAGTCCTTTTTCAATCATGTCTTCGAAATGCAGTGTTATTCTTGAATCAGCTTCTTCGTGACCAGGACAAGTCATTCCAATTAAGGAATTTACAGCAGTAAATTTAACTTCTTCCCTATTTAACTTCTCCTGAAGTGGTTATATTAAAGCTTGTGTATTTTTATGGTATTTATTGCTGACGTCCCAAGTTGATTAAAAAGCTCTTCTTTGTTATTTGCAAAATTTTAAGAAATCTAACATGTGGTTGCACTTGTCATCTGGTCCCTGCACCCCTCTTCTGTCTTGTTTCTCTTTTAAAACTTGGTGTAATATAACTGTCCCAAATCTATTCTTTGACATATAAAAATCTCAATGTCGTTACGTAAGTGAGTATAAAATGTGTTAATGTAGTAATCATTAAATGTGTTTGAAGTTTGTTGAGGCTTTAAAATGCTAGTAAGAACTGGCTCAACATATATTAAAGCATCACATATTCCTGGAAAAACTTTGCCATTTTTCCCAACAGTTTCCTCTAAAATATGTGGTAAATCACTCTTATGGCTAGGTCTAAATTCCCTATTACTAGAAAATGCAGATAGAAATGGTTGATTTTCATATTTGAAAAAAATTGCAAGTCTAACTGACGATTCTGTATAACTATTAAAAGCCTGGAAAACAACTGGATGTCTGTTTTTAAAACCTTCAAGACTGTATTTTTATTTTATGTTTTTCGCCGGAGTACTAAACACTGAATTTTTTTTTTTTTTTTTTTTTTTTTTTTTTTTTTTTTTAAGGTTGAAACATTGATGAAAGTTGTTTTACTAGACGTCCCTTAATGAATCTGTGGAATTGGTCAATACCAGTTGACTCAGCTGAATAAATTGATTCATTAATATCCTTATGAACAATAACTCTGCTTTCGATTAAAAGCAAGTCTTCACCATCTTCTAAAAATGGGTTCCCTAATTCCTTTAGTACGTTATAGAGTGCTTGAACCTTAGCACTCTATAGAAGAATTTAATTTGAAATAAGTGATATTGTTCATGATGGTATCGATTTCTGTCTTGGGGTTTGCTTGAATGTTAGACTCAAAGTCTTGTATGAAATTACAGATTTCTGGTCCAGATACCATCCAACATATAAATGTCGATGGATCCTGCAATACTGCACCTCTTTCTCCTCTGAGAACAGCGTTTTTTTTTTTTGTTCGTGCGCTTGATATATGCCCATTGCTGAGAAGAGTTTCTTTGATTTTCTTATCACAAAATGTCCCGATAAAAATGCACGATGTACGTCTGGTAAATTAATATCTGCATCAAACAGATCTTTTAAATGGATTGGTAATTAACGTACATAATTAGGGTGATCAGAAAGAAATGCGTCAGCGAGAAGAGTTAGGAATCGAAACAAAAAGAAAGGAAAATAAATTCAAATTGAAATTTTGGATCACTTTTGATTCATCTCATTTTGGTTGGTGATTAATCATCTTAATTACAATGTGCATTTATAAGCTGCATTTCAAACAAAAAAAATAATCATATGACATTTTGCAATTCGTTCCTACTTGGCAAAGTTTAAAAAAGCATATTGTAAATTAAATAAAAAGAATACTGCCCAGTTAAACTGATGGCATTGAGCTCACAGGCTACAAATACTAATTGTACATTAAAGCCTTATATTTTCAAAGGTTAATTCCGTTCGAAAAAAAAAATTAAGAAGGGGAAACAGCTCTCCCCTTTCCTCTTTTTTTATACTTAATCATTGAACCTCCTATACTATCAAAGACATGCTTTATCATATAAAAAATCTATATCCAAAATTCAGAGCAAATTAGATAATTCTTAATAAAAACCCATTTAGCATTTATATAATTTAAAAGGAGTTATCCCCTTCTTTTATACTTAACCATTAAACTTCCAAAACGATTCAGAGATTTGAACGAAATCTGAAAATTCTGCTTGAAAAACCTATTTATATAAATTAAGAGGGGGGGAGGCATTAGAACCCCTGTTGCCCCTATTTATACTTATTCAATGAACACCTAATAGCAGTCACGGAATCGCCTCATCAGAATGATCCTAATCTAAATTTTGAACGAAAACTTAATTCTGCATGAAAATCCCATTTATATCAACTAACGGAGGGGGGGCATTAGAACCCCTGTTCCCCCTATTTATACTTATTCAATGAACACCTAATAACAGCCACGGAATCGCCTCATCAGAATGATCCTAATCTAAATTTTGAACGAAAACTTAATTCTGCATGAAAATCCCATTTATATCAACTAACGGGGGGGGGGATTAGAACCCCTGTTCCCCCTATTTATACTTATTCAATGAACACCTAATAACAGTCACGGAATCGCCTCATCAGAATGATCCTAATCTAAATTTTGAAAACTTAATTCTGCATGAAAATCCCATTTATATCAACTAACGGGGGGCATGAGCCCCCCGTTCCCCCTCTTATACATATCGAATGAACTCCAAAAACTAATCAGGGAAGCGCCTTATCAGGATATACCTATATACAAAATTTCAAGTGGATCCGATATTTTTATCATGAGTTATCGCGTTACGCACATACGCACATACATACAGAACGGACGGGCACATAAGCTCTCAGGCTATGATAGCCTGTGAGCTAAAAACACATACACAACATTATAGTTATAGACAGCATTGTAAACGTATTCTTTTTTGAAAGCTTGTAAATTAAGTATAAATTCTATACTCACCATACTGTACAGCAAGTATCTCGTACTGCACTTCAGTGATATCTTTTAATTTCAATATGTTTCAAACAGTTTAACATCATTAAAACACTCTAAAAAGTATTTTCGCCAATAGACCAAAATGTAAGAGAATTATTTTGAGTGTGCCTGTAAATGAACTATAAATTCTACACTCTATATTTTCGATGTAGACCATTTTGTAGTATACCACTTCTTTAAACTACATATAGAGATAGCACATATATAAATTACACGGAAATCCGAGTAAATTTAAGCAAAAAAGAGTAAGGCCAGACTGACGGCTAGACAATTCATAAATACTTTGAGTGCCCTGTAAATGGACCATAAAAGTTATACGCTTTATTTTTTTCTCTAAACATGTTATTATAAACTTCATATAACATATAAAATTTACATGGCAATCTGAGTATATTTAAGCGAGCTTGAGCATGGAAGGACAGGCGGTCAGACAGACAAACAGACAGATAAACCGAATTCATACACTTTTAAATAATGTTGGAAGGTGTCAAAAACGAAAATTTGACTTTAAAAACATCGAAATCGACGTGAAATGCACATTTATAATACGCATATTAAGAAAATTCAGAAAATGACGCCATTTTGAATAACGGCCGCCATCTTGAATTCCGACGACTTTACGAGATGCCTCCCCCTCTAATATCCATTGTATTATCATAAAGTATATACTCACCAAGCGGTATATTCTTATCACGATTTGCAGTTTTCTGATGCGTAGCACCCGGACTAATAAACAAGATTTAAATATTGTTAATATACATAGTAATGCTATATTAAAGAACTGCTGATGTACCCATTTCGACAAATTATATAAAACGCCAAACTACTCAAGTAGTACCAAATTGCGTAAAAGAAACATCCTTATAACTCCAAAAATAATAACTCTATTAACTAACAATTAATTGCGTCGGATTAAGCGTCTCATTTCCAATTAAAGTATACCTCTGAATTGAAATTTGAATGAAATACAGGGTCATGAAAAATCGAAGAATGTGGAAAACAGGATTACAAATATTTCGGCAACTAATTATCCGATCGACTTCGATCTATATGCAAAATGTGTGTTATTATATTGCCTTTTACTTCCATTCCTTAAAATAAAAAAATTCGAAAATTTTTATATACCTTTCATCAGAACGAATTTTTCGAGAGTCCGAAAAAAATAGTTCCGGATAATCGAGGTTGCTGATATTAAATAGGGTACGTCCCATTCTTACATACTAACTGCATACAAAATTTCAAGCCTCTATCTGAATTTGTTCGGGAGATAGAGCGTTTACAGACAGACAGACAGACAGACGGACGGCAAAAATTTTTTTCTAAAAATAAGTTTTTTGGAATCTCCACTATCTGAAACGTGTAAATCCGTCAAAATTTTTTTTTGATTTTCAAAACGATTGCAAGACTTACCCTATACTACGTATGATGGGTAAGTAACTAGTCGTTGGGGACCACCGTAATACTTACCCATCATGGATATGCATAGCACAATATATGAAAACATAACACATGTAAACAATTTATAAAATGCATTACAATTCCAAAACAAAATATAAATGTATATTTAAGTATTTTTGACACATAATCATGCTCTATTAATGAATTTCTGATGACCCAATTTCGATAAATTGTTTGAAACGTCAAACTATTCAAGTAGCACTGAATTGTGTAATAGAAACATCCTTATAACTCCAAAAATAATAATCATATTCATTAACGGTTTCTTGCATCGAATCAAGTATCTCATTTCCAATTGAAAGATATCTTTGAATTGAAATTCGAATGAAATACAGGGTCATGAAAAATCAAAGAATTTGGAAAATAGGATTAGAAATATCTCAACAACTAATTATCCGATTGACTTCGTTTTTTATGCAAAATTTGTGTTATTTTATTGCCTTTTACGTCCACTCCTTAAAATAAAAGAATTCGAAAATTTTTATATACCTTTCATCAGAACGAATTTTTCGAGAGTCCGAAAAAAATGGTTCCGGATAATGGAGGTTACTGATATTAAATAGGCTTCGTCCCATTCTTACATACTAAGTACATACAAAATTTCAAATCTCTATCTCAATTTGTTCGGGAGATAGAGCGGTTACAGACAGACACACAGACAGACACACAGACAGACGGACGGCAAATTTTTTTTTCTAAAAATATGTTTTTCGTAATCTCCAGTGTCGAAACGTGTAAATCCGTCAAAAATTTTTTTTTCGATTTTCAAAACGATTGCAAGACTTACCCTATACTGCGTATGATGGGTAAATAATAAAAGAATTGGACATTTACATAATGAAAATTTCAATACTGAGGTGAATATAAAAATCACAAATTTACAATCTGATGTAGAAAATGCTATAAAGTCAAAAACTAAACAAACATTAAAATTAAATTGAAATAATCAGTTTTTCGGCATCAGACAGAACCATCGTCAGGAAAAAATAAAGGGACCAAAAAGTGGTCCTTGATGGTGACCTAGATGATTATTATTAAAAATTAAATTTAATATACTTTAGTTTTCTTATTTTACAATATTTTGTATACATCATTTAATGTATTTCTGATTTCTAATTACACCTTATATTGAACTTTTCAACTACTTTGGAAAATATCCGAAAAAAGGAAAGAAAAAATATCTCCGAAATGTATTCATGTTAAAAAATGACAAATAAAGACATAAAAAAGACATGAGTTTCTTTAACACAACACTAAACAATAGAAAGGTACAAAAAGAGGCCAATCATCGGAGCTTCTTATGCGCCTATTTACTCCATTTTGGAAGCGGGGATAATCAAATTTAGAAGGCTATTTTACTCTGGCCTGGAGACATGAAAGAGACATAAGAGACAGAAAAAAACCTTTCCCGCATCTCCCGAGAACTGCTCTATTTTTTTCGTTGCCTTTTCTTTTCTTTTTCTTTGATAGTTGCCTTTTTTAGAGTGTGGGCGTGTGTCAAATTCTCTTGCATTATTTATTAAATTGCCTCTAACGTCTATTACATTTAATAGAAAAAAAAATACCAGACATACCACGTTAAAAAAAATGGCTTAACCCTTTAAGGTGGGAGAGGAGTTCTGTTTATAAGTGGATGAAATATTGACTGTCACCAAATTTTAAGAAAAAAATTGTAAGAAACTACAAATCTCCCTTTTTTAACACTTTCACTGTAAAAGGAAAATAATATTTTTGATAAGGATTGGCAGTTTTGGAATTAAAATTAGATAGTCAAGCAGCATTATCACTGCATCATAATAATAGTAAATAGTCAGCACTTTTTGACTTTATTCTAATCTACATATCTAATCATAATACATAGCTAATCTTAAATGTAACTCATATTCTATTTTAAGCACATTGTACTAAATATTAGTAACGTGTATTTCAATTCCTCATATTTGAAATAATGCAATATATTTAATATATATAATGAGCGGATTTATCCCGCAGACCATATAAAAAAAAAACTCTTTTGTGTAATCCTGTAAATGAATGATAAATGCTTTGCACCAAATACAGAAATCACGCTTTGGCGCACCTCATAAATTCATATCAATTTCATTTTCCTTGTAGCAGGAAAAATATCGTTAAATACACCACGCCGCAAACGATTTTTCTTCATAGACAATAATATAATTGAATATTTTTTAGTAACGCTGTATATATATTGTAACTACTAGATATAACATATTCTTTAGAAACCATTACCTAATATACTTCAAGAAGGTGTATAAATTCCATTATGTGTGAAATAGTTTAATATGATATATAAATACATCGCAAAAGGTTTAACCTCATAGACCATAATGTGAATGGAATATTCTTGAATATCCATGTAAATGGAGATTTACTACACACATCATATCAATACCAAACATGCCATGGTAGTAATATAGGATGGACGAGTCCTTACTGTAAATAAAAACTATTCTCTGACAGTCACATACATTTATTATCAGACGAACAGGACAAAAACACACAAACAAAAAATAAACAGATTAAATCGTCGTCACTTTTCAAAATACTACTTTAAAAATCACATAATTCGTCGTAAAATCTATCGTCATTTTTACTCTTCGAAATGTCAGTCTTAGTTTTTTAATTAACGTCGTTCATCGTTGTCGCAAAACATTCTATTTACGTCTTCTTCATTCTTTCACTCTTCGCCACACAGCTTGGAAGCTTCACGTTTCTTAATTAATCTCGTGCCGGCGTTTCGGAGAGTCCGATGCAGGTGCAACAGAAAGGGAGTGTAGCCCACGCATGCGAGAGTATATCCCACATGCGGCCGTCCTGACATCTGGAGCTGCCGCAGCGACATGTGATCTTATAGAATCTGAAAAGAAGCAAAAACAAAAACAAAAAAAAGTAACTGTCCTTAGGAGAAAAAAAAAATAGAGTTCGTTAGCACACTAAAAAGGTCAGTCGTCGTTTTTCTGAAATGGTGTAACATCGAATGAAAATGTTCTTTAAAATCGCTGACTTTTAAAATGTTCACAAACACATTAAAGATAAGGAAAAAAAATAATGTTTCAGTTATCGTCATGCCAAGGCTTCATGTATTCAGCACACGAACTAGTACTGATCGGTCCTTCAGTTGATGAGATTTTCTCTACGTCGTAGGTGTCGTTAGACTTCACTCTGGTTACTTTATATGGACCTAGGAATTTAGACTTCAATTTTAACCCTGGTCCTTGTTGGGTTCTTTTAATTGCTACGAGGTCTCCAAGGTTATATTTCCGGGGTTTCTTACGTCTTAAATTATAATGCTTGCGATTTTCTTGTTGGATTTCCAGAATATTCTTCTTAGCTTCTTTTCGGAGTTCTTCTCTATCTTTCATGAATTGTTCATCGACTGCACTGTTCAGGAGTTCAATAATTTGTAAATCTTCTTTCTGTTTCATTTTTGTACCAAATAGTATTTCAAACGGTGTTCTCTTAATGCTTCGTTGGTAAGTTGAATTAATAACTTGTTGAACTTTAGGAACATATTTAAACCATTTGGTCGGTTCGTCTTTGGACATTTTAGAGATTACTGAAATTATGATGGAATTAAGTCGCTCTACTTGACCATTAGCACGGGGAAGGCCAGTTGTTATTGTCTCGTGTTTTATATTTTCATTTTGGCAATAATCAGCAAATTCTTTACTTGTAAATGCAGGACCTTTATCGCTAATGATTTTGGAAGGGTTGCCAAAAGTATAACTTTGTTGTTGCAGTTTCGAAATGACTTCGGCAGAAGAAGTAGTTTTACAGGGATATAGCCACACGAATTTGGTAAATGAATCTATTAAAGACAAAATATGTTTATAGTTTTTGTTAGTTGATTCGAGAGGGCCTAGATGATCAATGTGGTAAGTTTGGAGGGGAGTCTCCTCTTTGTGTAAGGGATGTAACTCACCTTCTTGTTTTCCGCGTTTCCGATTATATAAAAGGCATGTTACACAATTTGCTATAACTTTATCAATCTTATTTGCCATATTAGGGATAAAAAATTCTTCATTAAGGAGTTCTTCACAACGTTTGCGTCCGAAGTGTCCTTTATCATGAACGTGTTTAATGACGTTTAGCTGCATTTCATCCGGCACAACTACCAGATCGTAACCTTTATGATTTTTATAAAGAACGTTATTTTTGAGGAAATAATTGTCATATGGCTTTGTTTTCAAAATTTCTTTGATGGCCTGTATATGTTCATCGGTGTTCTGTGATTGTAAGATTTTGGAAGTAAAACTGTCTTGAATGGTCATACATACGGGATTTCTGCTTAAAGCGTCAACGTGGCGCATACGTGTACCTTGTCTGTGTTTGATTGTATAGTTATAATCAGCTAACATTAAAGCCCATCGAGCTATCTTGGTGCAAAGATCTTTTTTATTCATAGTTAGGGCAAATGCATTGCAATCTGTGACTATCTTGAAAGGAATACCTAAAATATAAACACGAAATTTTTTAAGAGCCTCGATGACAGCCAAAACTTCTAGTTCATAACTCGAATATTTACGCTCAGCATCTGTGGTTTTTTTGCTCATAAAGTAGACAGGGTGAAATTGATTATCAATAGAAGACTTTTGAAGGAGGACTGCTCCGTAACCATCAATAGAAGCATCGCAATGAACTTCTGTTTCATTACTAGGGTTATAAATGCTTAAAACAGGACCTGAAGCAAGAATGTGTTTCAACTGATTAAATGCATTTCGCTGTTGGTCACCGAAGTGAAATTTAGTGTCCTTTCTAAGGAGATCTGTTAAGGGTTTAGCTATTAAAGAATAATCTTGAATAAATTTACGAAAATATGAGGTTAATCCGACAAATGAATGTACATCTTTTACACTTTTAGGTTCCGGAAAATTTAGAACAGCTTTAGTTTTGGAGGGAGATGGATGTAGTTGACCATTTTTAATGTGGTAACCGAGAAAATCAATTTCTCGCTGCAAAAAGTGGCATTTTTTTAGATTCAGTTCCAAACCATATTCTGATGCAGTTGTAAGAACGCGTTGTAATTTCTGGAGTCCTTCGGCTTCGTCTTCAGACGGTATTATAAAATCATCCATGTACACGATAAGTACTTTTTCATTAATGAGATCGCGAAAAACATTATAGATATATCTCTGAAAAACTAAAGGAGCATCGCTAAGGCCATAATTCATGTATAGAAATTCAAATTGACCAGAATGTGTTACAAAAGAAGTGTATTTTCGGCTATTTTCTTCTACTTCGACATGAAAAAATGCATTTTTAAGATCAAGAGTTGTAAATACTTTTGCAGAGTGCAACTGATCAATAATGTCATCGATGACTGGGAGGGGAAAGCGTTGTTTATGTGTTTTAGCATTTAGCTTCCTATAGTCAACACACAATCTATATGAACCATCTTTCTTTTTTACGAGGACAATAGGTGATGAAAAATCACTGGTGCTTTTTCGGATAATTCCCTTTTCAAGCCATTCAGAAATTTGTTTTTCGACAAATTCCTTCTCTATAAGAGCTAGGCGTCTGGGAGGACAAGTAACAGGAATTTCGTCTTTCAGATGAATTGATAATTTTACATCGGTAGTCTTTACTTTTCGGAGGGAATAATTTTGAATAAGTTCTGTAATTTTTGAACGTATAGTTTTATCGGTAATATGAGATAAATCAAGATTACTATCGTCTAATACTTGAGCAACATTAATCAGAAAATTATTTGACATATCTTCATTTTGCTTGATTTTTTGCATCGAAATATTATTTTGAGAAACTGTTAAAATACTTTGCTGTATAACATCTGTACCAATAATAAAATCAAAAAATATGGAATAATCTGGTACTACATAAACATTAGTGGTGTAATTAAAATCATCTATAGTAATATCCGTAGAGAAAAAACCCAGGGGTTTGATCATAGTATTTCCTAATCCAGTTAATGTGATTGTTGAATGTTCGAGGTTCGAAACCTTTGGGAGTTTGCGATAAATACTTTCTTTTAACAGACTTCTTTCACTTCCCGTATCGATCAAAGAAAGAACATTTACTGAGGAAATAATTACTTGTTTGGTCATAAAAGTATTCGACGTAATGGTGGAAATATTGGATGGTTCAGGCTTATTTCTAGATTTCCTTGGTTGATCACATTGAGCCGACTTATGGCCAAAATTCGAACAATTAAAGCAGCGAGGGCCTTTGTCTTTATGCCTACATTGGCTACTTTTATGGTTGGCTAAACCACAATTAAAGCAGAGAAGATCAGGTTTTGGACGAAAAGATTTCTCTTTTAATGGCATTTCTGGTTTAGATTTACGGAATTTAGTGTTCTCATAGTCATGCCGAATTTTATCATAAATTTTGAGCTTTTGTTTAAATTCTACTATAGATTGGCAGCCATATAATATTGATTTTCGAAAAACAGGGTCGGGTATACCGTTAATAATATACTGCATCAGTGCTGAATCTTCGATGTTACCGCGCGAACATAATTGTTTCATTACGAGAAAATATTCTTCAAGAGATTCATTTTCTTGTAATTTTCGTTTATTTAACATGTCATGTAACTCAGCAGAATTATAAGTAATGCCAAATTCAGAAATTAAGAGTTGTTTAAGTTTTTCATACGAGTTAATGTGAAATTCTGTTTGTACTAACAGCTGGGCTTTTCCTCGTAAGGATCGTTTAGCAAAAACAAATTTATGAAATTCTGATAAATTGAGCATGCTAGCGACATCGTCAAAATTACTTAACCAAATATTTATATCTTGAAAAGAACTACCATCAAAAGGTGATATAACACTTTCAACATCATTAAAATTAATAGTAGATGGCAAAAAACTTTGAACTGGAAATTGCTTGTTTTTATCAAAATTTAATGATTCGGTATTACTTGCAGTGTCCTTATTCAATGTGGTATTATGTGAAGACATTTCAGGTTCCGAATCGGTATCACTTTCGTTTTGAATAATGTTAGCTTGCAGTGAATTTAAGTCTGAAAGATATGTCACTAATCTGGTTGCAAGTTCAGTTAAAGAACCGTCATTTGAGATACAGAGTAAATTACAAATTGTGATTAAATCATTTAAAGAAAAATCTGCTTGAACTTTCGTAACTTTATTTTGGAATTCAGTGCTGGTCGTTTCGAAATCGAAATCAGTGAAGTCACGAATTCTTTTCCGGTTTGATCTATCACCATCAGTGTCGAACAATAATTTATGAAGTTGTTTAATTTTATTAGTACGTTCATTTTTAAATGCAACTTCCAGTTCTTTGATGTCGACTAGCTTCATAGTAAATATAAAATATGGAATAATTAACTCACCCGTAAAATGATATCCGACTTGAATCTGAAGAAAAAATATCTAGTTCATAACAATGAGCAAAAATGGTAAGTGGGCACTTCTGGCACCACTTTATAGGATGGACGAGTCCTTACTGTAAATAAAAACTATTCTCTGACAGTCACATACATTTATTATCAGACGAACAGGACAAAAACACACAAACAAAAAATAAACAGATTAAATCGTCGTCACTTTTCAAAATACTACTTTAAAAATCACATAATTCGTCGTAAAATCTATCGTCATTTTTACTCTTCGAAATGTCAGTCTTAGTTTTTTAATTAACGTCGTTCATCGTTGTCGCAAAACATTCTATTTACGTCTTCTTCATTCTTTCACTCTTCGCCACACAGCTTGGAAGCTTCACGTTTCTTAATTAATCTCGTGCCGGCGTTTCGGAGAGTCCGATGCAGGTGCAACAGAAAGGGAGTGTAGCCCACGCATGCGAGAGTATATCCCACAGTAATGTATGTAAATTACATGATAATCTGAGTCTATTAACGCGAGTTACAGAGCACAGACAGAGAGAGAGAGGGACACACAAGCCCGATTCATACACACTTATCGACTATGTTGGAGAATGTTAAAAATCACAAAATCGATATTGTCTTGCGATTTTGAAAATTTTTGATATGAATTTTTATTTGCGTTCATAATAATGTAAATACGTAGCATTTATAGTCGTCGCGTTCAGTCCGTTCGTCCGTCCGTCCGCATATAACAACGCAAAAACTATCTAACTGAATTGTTTGACATTAATATATAATTATTAAATAATTTTCTAGAGTCATTTGAAATTTGATGAAAATCGGATGTATAGCTCAATGACAGGGACCGTCAAAAGTTTTACGTTACATGACGGTCATTGAAAAAAAAAATAGTTTCAAGTGCATTTTAATGATGTCACCTTCTTTCGAACATAATGCAATAGATATGCATTTATGAAGTATGCACGAAAATATACAGATCTTGCTGGCAATGCACTTCTTTTGGGTTTGCCTACCTCCGCCGGATTAAAAAGAATTCTGTTGTGTCGCCACTCCTACCAACCAATGAAATGATTGCAAACTTCTATACAATCTGAGGTGCAAAGAATATTCTTTATTCATTTACAGGACCACACAGATGTATTCCGTCATATAATGGTATAGAGGGAAAGATTGTTTGGGGGGTGCGTATTAATAATATTAAACCATTTCACATTATATATATAAAACCCCTCCGTGTATAACAATTCCGGGGTCAACCTATCCACGAGAAAAGGAAACTCACTCACCAATGAAAACGTTTCATAGTCGTAATGGAGCGTTCTCATTGGTCAGATTTACAGTGGAAGCTGTAAATGACGTCACTACATTTTACTTCGCTTTGAAATCTTTCCAAGATTTCAAAAAGTATATTTAATTAAAACGTTTTACTAAAGGAAAGCGAAGGTGCGTTTTAAATGCAATATTGCTAAAATTTTTATATTTGGGTTGTTTTATTTTTTTTTCTTTACAACCGTGAATGACTCTTGATAATTTCAAATCTATAAAAAACATTGTGAAAAGTTACCTTCGATTTTAAAGGCAATCTATTTTCTGACCAATGAAACAGTTCCATAGTCGTAATGGAGCGTTCTCATTGGTCAGATTTACAGTGAAAGCTATAAATGACGTCACTACATTTTACTTCGCTTTGAAATATTTTCACGATTTCAAAAACACTATTTAATTAAAACTTTTTATTTAAGCAAACCGCGGGTGCGTTTTAAATTTCATTATAATCCCCACCCCCATCTACCAGATAGTTTTGCTACAGTTTTAAAACCAAATTTCTGTTGAATTTTTTTTTTTTTTTTTTTTTTTGTTAGATTTTTCCCTTTCCAAGTTTAATCGCTGTATTTATCAAAATTGTTTCAGCCTAAAGTGGCTATGATTGACCACAGTTGTTGCAATTTTTTATCATCCTTTAAAAATGCAAACACGTCATTTTGACGGCTATCTTCTAGTTTTATGATAATTGATATACGTTGCTGGGATTGACTACAAATTCATTCGCGTATAAAAGAAGGCATATAGTATTGACACGCAAATGATTTCCGATACTGTAGTGTATCCGAAGTACTGTACATTTCACAAACTTCGTTGTAGTACGAACGCACCTCATTTGCTATGTTTGACGTGCAATTTCCGACTAGTTTTATATTTTATTACGACAAACTCAGAGTATAGATGATACATAATTTAGGATAGAAACAATGTCCTAATAGTGATTTTTAATTGAAAAATATGTCTTATTTAATCAAAAGACTTTAGTGATTAAATTCAGGGTAAAAATTTCTATTTTGAAGAGCTGGGTAATTTAAGATTAAACATTCTCTAATAAGGTGCTTGCCATAAAAGGATAATAATGGTCCCGAGATTATTAAAAGGTCACAAGAAAAGAGACAAATTTCGGAGAAAATGAGTTTCTTCTGCGTCATTAAACTAGTCGTTGGGGACCACCGTAATACTTACCCATCATATATAAGCATATATAATATATGAAAATAATACATTTGAAAACTATTTATAAAATGGATTGCAATTCCAAAACAAAATTTAAACGTGCATTTATATTTTTATTGTGCATAGTAATGCTGTATTAATGAGTTGCTGATGAATCTCTTTCGATAAATTATACAACACGACTAACTACTCAAGTAAGTACTGAATTGCGAAAAAGAAACATCCTTATAACTCCAAAAATAATAATCTTATTAACTAACAGTTTATTGCGTCGGATTAAGCGTCTCATTTCCAATAAAAATATACCTTTGAATTGAAATTTGAATGAAATACATGGTCATGAAAAATCGAAGAATGTGGAAAACACGATTACAGATATCTCGGCAACTAATAATTCGATCCACTTCGTTCTTTAGGCAAAAATTTTTTTATTTTATTGCCTTTTACGATCACTCCTTAAAATAAAAAATTTCGAAAATTTTTACGTACCTTTCATCAGAACGAATTTTTCGAGAATCCAAAAAAATAGTTCCGGATAATCGAGGTTACTGATATTAAATAGGCTTCGTCCCATTCTTACATACTAAGTACATACAAAATTTCAAGTCTCTATCTCAATTCGTTCGGGAGATAGAGCGTTTATAGAAAGACAGACAGACAGACGGACGGACGGCAAATTTTTTTTCTAAAAATATGTTTTTCGAAATCTCCAGTGTCGAAAACGTGTAAATCCGTCAAAAAACATTTTTCGATTTTCAAAACGATTGCAAGACTTACCCTATACTACGTATGATGGGTAAGTAAAAACAATGTTCTCCTCGTTTTACTTGGTCGGCATATTGAATATTAGTAACCTCGATTATCCGGAACTATTTTTGGGGGGCTCTCAAAATATTTATTCTGATGAAAAGTACGTAACTTTTTTCAAAATTGTTTATTTTAAGGAAGGAATATAAAAGACAATAAATAAAAAAGAAAAATCATAATTTTTACATAAAGAGTGAAGTCGATCGGATGATAAAATAGTTGCTGAGACATTTGTAATCTATTTTCCACACTCTCCTATTTTTCATGACCCTGTATTTCATTCAAATTTCAATTCAATGATCTATTTTAGTTGGAAATGCGACGCTTTATCCGATACGTAAACTGTTAGACAACATGATTATCAATTTTGGAGTTATAAAGATGTTTTTTTACGCAATTCGGTACTACAGTAGAACCCCGAAAATCCGGATCGGGTTTTTCGCTTTTTTTTTCAAGTTTGAGAAGCGATTGGCTAATTTCTTTAACATTAACTTGTTGCATCGTCGTATTCTGAATAATAAAACAAAAAATTTTTCGCCAATCGCTTCTCAAAGTTGAAAAAAAAAAAAAAAAATGAAAAAACCGATCCGGATTATCGGGGTTCTACTGTACTTGATTATTCAGTCGACCCCAAAACTATCGCCAAATTATAAAATTAAATACCAATAATGGCTTATAGTAAATGTCACATGCACTTGACATCACACGCGTTATTCATGTTTATTACGTCACCTAGTGAATTATAATTCGACAATTTATTTGTATTTTTGTGAATTTTTTACTGATTCATTTTTAGGTGCGTTCGTAATTATGTAAATACGTAGCACCTATTGTTGTCGCTCAGTCCGTCCGTCCGTCTCTCTGTCCGTCTGTCCGTCCGTCCGCATATAACAACGCAAAAACTACCCAACCGAATCGTGTGAAATTTAAAATACATAATTATAACATAATTTTGTCGAGACATTTCAAATTTTATGAAAATCGGATGGATAGATCAATTACAGGGACATTCAAAAGGATTCCGTTACATTACGGTCAATAGGGAAAAAAGTTTTAAATGCATTTTAATCGTTTGAAATTTAAAACATATAATTATTGCGTAATTTTGTCAAGCCATTTCAAATGTTATGAAAATCGGATGCATAGATCAATTACAGGGACAATCAAAAGGATTCCATTACATTACGGTCAATGGGGAAAAAGTTTTACATGCATTTTAATGATGTTACACTCATTCGAAAATAATAGAATTGGCATGAATCTATGAAATATATACTAAAATATGCATACTGTACAATCTGTGATGCAAAGAATTTTTATTATTAAATTACAGGGCCACACAAAAGTATTCCACTATATAATGCTATACGGGGAAACATAGTTTGGTACGTGTTTTAATTATATTCAACTATTTCACATTTTTTGAATAAGATATACGTTAAGTATAATAAAAATTACTTCCTGCATATTTACAGAAACGTAAAGATTTCGACTACTATACTGTATCCGGAGTACGCTCTACTATATTAGCAAGATCTGAATATTTTTAAAACTTCGCTATCGTACGAACGCATCTCATTTGCTACGTTCACGTGCAATTTCCAACTTGTTCTTTTCGTTATTTAAAATAAAATTTATGCCAATTTGTATAAAGTACAAGTAGTTTGGTAATTTGCATAATTCTTCGACGGGATTTTCAAGTCATATCCGCAACATAATAGAGCATTACTATGCGTTATTACTATGCGATAAACATGCTTTTCAATTTTGTTTTGGAATTCCAATGCATTTTGTAAACAGTTTTCACATGTTTTAAATTATGCATATCCATGATGGGTGAGTATTACGGTGGCCCCCAACGACTAGTTAGGTTCGTTCGTAATTAGGTAACTACGTAGCACCTATTATTGTCCGTCTGTCTGTCCGTCCGCATATAACAACGCAAAAACTACCCAACCGAATCATGTGAAATTTAAAATATATTATTATTATATAATTTTGTCGAGTCATTTCAAATTTTTAAGGAAATCGGATGCATAGATTAATTACAGGGACAATCAAAAGGATTCCGTTACATTACGGTCAATGGGGAAAAAAGTTTCAAATGCATTTTAATCGTTTGAAGTTTTAAACACATAATTATTACATAATTTTGTGGAGTTATTTCAAATTTTATCAAAATCGGATGCATAGATGAATTACAGGGACAATCAAAAGTATTCCGTTACGTTACGGTCAATGGGGGAAAATGTTTCAAATGCATTTTAAGGGTGTTACACTCATTCGAACGTAATAAAATTGATATGCATCTATAAAGTACATGTTATAATACACATTTTGCATAATCTGTGGTACAAAGAATATTTGTTATTGATTTACAAGGCCACACAAAAGTATTCCATTGCATAATGGTATAGAGAGAACATTGTTTGGTGCGCATTTTCATTGTAATTATTTACAGTTTTATGAGATTGATATATGAAAGTGATATTTTTAAAACTTCGTTATCTTACGAACGCACCTCATTTGCTACGCTTCACGTGCAATTTCCAACTTGTTTTTCTTAGTAATCGAAAACTTTTAACATTTATTGAATGAAAAGTACAGGAAGTCTGTAAGTTTCCGTCTCATGAAAATAATATCTTTATGATTTTAATTGCTAGAAAAGGGAGAAATTTTTTTCGAATATAACGTACCGAAATTTATCGCAACTGTACGTTTATCATTGTATTTGCTGTACAATGAAAAGTATGAAGACACAGAAAACTAGATGAAGGAAAACATAATGCTAAGCCTACGAGTCAACAACTAGTGGTATTCATTTTTAGGTGCATTCGTAATTATGTAAATACGTAGCACCTATAGTGGTCGTTCAGTCCGTCTGTCTGTCCGCATATAACAGAGCTAAAACTACCCAACCGAATCGTTTGAAATTTAAAATACATAATTATTACATAATTTTGTCGAGTAATTACAAATTTTATGAAAATCGGATGGATAGATCTATTACAGGGGCAATCAAAAGTATTCCATTACATTACGGTCAATGGGGAAAAAAGTTTCAAATGCATTTTAATCGTTTAAAATTTAAAATACATAATTATTATATAATTTTGTCGAGTTATTTCAAATTTTTTGATGATCGGGTGCATACATCAATTACAGGGGCAATCAAAAGTATTCAATTACATTATGGTTAATGGGGAAAAAGTTTCAAATGTATTTTATACGTTTGAAATTTAAAATACATAATTATTACATCATTTTATCGAATTATTTCAAATTTCATGAAAATCGGATGCATAGATGAATTACAGGGACAATCAAAAGTATTCCGTTACATTACAGTCAATGGGGAAAAATGTTTCAAAAGCATTTTAATGGTGTTACACTCATTCGAACTTAATAAAATTTATATGCAACTATAAAATACATATTTCAATATATATTTTGCATAATCCGTGGTGCAAAGAACATTTTTCATTGATTTATAAGGCCACGCAAAAGTATTCCATTACATAATGAGTACAGGGAGAACACTGTTTGGTGCGCATTTTAATTGCATTTAACTATTTACAATTTTATGAGATTGGTATATGAGCAGTGTTCTCGCTGTCGCTCGCCAAGTCGCCAAATTGCGACTAAATTCTTCATTTGGCGAATAACCAAGCGATTAGATTCGCCAAATTGATAGTTCTCAATTTTTGATTTTCCTTTCTTTTCTTTTTCGTCTTTCATACATATGCATACACACATATTTAATATATTTTTAGCGGATGGTGGAAATTAGATTAATAACAATCGTTGTCGCAGTTATAAACACTTTGGTCATTTTAAGACATATTGAAAAAAAAGGGGGGGGGTACATTAAAGGATTAAAGATGATTTCTTTACACTGTTAAAAATAAATCTGTGAATTCCAGGTGAAACTACCGGCAGCAAAGTAGCCGAACTTTTACCGTTCCGTTAGTAGATTTTCCGTTGTGGGAAATACAAGAAGGGAAAACTCCGGTGTAAGAATCAGTAACTTTCCGTTACAAAGTTTGATTTATAATAGTAATAATTTAATATAATTTTTAAAAATGATTTACCGATTAATCATCAAAGAATTCCAAACCACCGAAGGATTTTAAGGTGCTATGTTATTTTACTTAATTGTTATTTTGGACAACTTAGTTCACGCCGGCCTCACGATCGAACTCGGGACCTTCAGATTGCGCAACAAATTCTTACGAACTGATGCGAAACGGTACAAAGTATGTCTTTTATGAGTTAGTGGGAAAATTTGTTGTGCTTTTTAAAGATTTCCTTTCAAATGTATTCCTTAGAAAGTTTGTAAACGGATTATTTTAGACTGACGCATAAAACTTATTATTTTTTTAAATCATTTTTAATTTTTAAATAGTTTAAATAAAAAAAAATCACTGTTTAAAACCAGTTTTTTTTTTTTTTTTTTTTTTTATTAAACTTTTTTTACAATAGACATTTTTTCGAAATTGTCGTACACTACTTATTTCTTTATTTATTTCTTTTTCGGCTAATAAATTAAAAGATTTTTAATAAGAAAAAAAGAGAAAAATAAACAGAAAAAATGTAATTTAAAAGGAATTTTTTATGTTTCACTATTCCATGGTGCCAATGGGACTCGAACCCACAATCTGCGCTCGCAGGCGATTAGTGGTGTGGTGCCTTGACCACTCGGCCATGGAGCTCCCCACACAACGGAGTGTCTCCGTTTTTTGTTTTTATTTCCACCCGTTTCGTTATTTTCAGGAAATATGATGGAATTTTGTGATTTGTAACGGAAAATACCCTTTTGTTGTTAAAAGGGAGCTTTTCTGTGAAATTCAGGAAAAAAATGTTCGTGAATTTCAGAATTTTTTTAACAGTGTAGTGCTACACGGCGAATCTATTTTGCTTATACTTTTTTCATTTGGCGAATGTTTTTTATTTTTAATTAGCCAAATTACTAACTTCGGTCAAATGTCAGCGAGAACACTGTATATGAGAGTGATATTTTTAAAACTTTGTTATCGTACGAACGCACCTCATTTGCTACACTTCATGTGCAATTTCCAACTTGTTGATTTATGCACCCCTTCGCTTCCGGCAGACATGTATCATTAGATTCTCCTATATGACTACTCTTCTATAAAATAAAGGAATATTTCTTGTGCTCGATGACTTAGGGTTTTGTGCGGTTGGCTCTTGGACTAATAGGATTTCCTCTAATTTTACTGGCTAGTGAACTTTGTCATTGAATCCGATTCTCCAACATGTGTTTTGACATATTCCCAAGCAATCATAATGGACAGTATTCTCGTGACGTCACAGTGGGAATCATGTGGGTAAAAAAGCGGCTGCTAGCTCGTTTGTTTCGTTATTGCATCATTTGATGCAAGCATAAATATAGATAAATGCATGTGTAAAATACTGCAAATTTATTTGTACGAATTATTTTCTATAAAAATTCATATATTTACTAATTAAATTCCATATATACTTATTAATTAAAAATTACAATTTTTATTTTATAAATAAAATTAAAAATATGCATGCAATTGCTTTAAAATAGAGAAAAGAATTCATGTATAACTCATACCTGTCTCTGAAAAAGTCTAAAACTTCATATAAAAATGAAATATAAGCATAATTTTTTTTATCACAATGCTTTTCAATGGCGCGATTAAGAATGTTATTCCCAAGCAGACCATTTTTCGTAGCCTCGAACCAAACTGAAGAATATGGTCCATTTGAACTGATGATGGTACCCTATGGCTACCGAAACTGGTTTGCGTTATAAATTATAAATAAGGTGTTTTGGTGCTTTTAACGCTGTTATTTATTTATTTATAATTAGCAATTAAGCGACAACAAAAAAGGTCCCCTGTATACTGAAGAGTTTTGGAACTGTTCGTATGTATACATGCAAGGCAAAAAGAGCAATGGAACTCAGATTGTAAAAAAAAACGAATTTTCAGAATGAAACATATAAAGAAACACAAGAATTTTATTTTCTAATACGTTCAGTCTGATAGCTTTTTTTCTAGAATCACCCCAATGCATCCTAATTTTCAATATAAAAGATCTTTTATTAAAATAGCAAATTTGATTTTGTTCCATTCCTCGACCACAATCTTACCGAGGCACTTAAAGGTTTTGGAATACTGCTTAAAAAGAGTTTGTATTAAATGTCCAAATGCACCATAATCCATAGGAGACAAGTCCAGGGATTTGGATGGGATGATTTAAATGCAATATCCACAATTCCTTTTACATTTTTCAATTTTTTTTAAAAATTTTACACTCTCAGAAATGCTTTCTTTATTTGGCGGAACCATTCCTGGCAGCACTGCTCCCAGTATGTATTCGACAAATGAAGAAATTTCCGTTCTTTTTCTTAAATTCGAAGGCAGAAAATTTCCAGAATCTGAAAAAGTGAGTTTTTAAAAAACACTTCACCCGTTTTTCTGTATATCCTCTCCACTTTGAACTTGTAGCGAGTGTTTGGTAAAGGGCAAAAGTTTTTTCAAACGGGGATTGGAAAGATTTGTGAAATTTCTTGTTCAGAAAGCTTGAGAATTTAACACGGTGACTAACAGGGTCCTTGCGAAGACTTTTTATTGGTGGGGAAGAGAGCCTTAAGGATGTATTCGAAAAAACGCTTTTCCACCTTCAACAGCTCGAAATTTTCCGATACAATTTCAGACACATTTTCAAAAGTAGAAACATGAAACGTGCTGAGGGGATTCTTGAAGGGACGTATGAGGTGATGTCTTCTTACGCTCAATTCATTAGAATTTGATTTATAAACAATTACCTTATCAGTAGGACCCTTTTTTTGTTTACAGATCTCCCGCAAGGGGAAAATCTGTTCAAAATGCCGTTTTTGATTGCTTTTTTTACAATATTTTCTGCATTTATCAAAGAATCGACAATCACGGTAAATTGTGTACTCGGCGTTTGCCAACTAGTTTTATAATTTTACCAAGTTATCACAAGTAGAAAATGTAATATATGTTTTTATTTGTAAAAAGCTTAATAATATTTCTAATTATATTGGTAACTTTCGTCAAATCGATTAGAAATAGAAAGTGTATTATAGTTTTTTATCAAAGTTTTGACCTAATTTGCCAGTTCAGTTTGTGTATTTCCCAACTGCAACAACATGTGCAAACTTTTTTTTTTTTTTTGGGGGGGGGGGCTTTGCCCTGTCCCTCCCCCTTTACCGAGGCCCCTTGTGACTGACACTGAACTTCTTATTTAGACCGCGTCAATCAACAGTGATTGACAGTGTAAAATATGACATAAATCTAAAAAATATATTGCTTTAAATAATTAATGGAAATTTATTTAAAATTTACTTAACTTTCATTTATTATACTTTCTCAATAATTACTTAAAACGATATAATTTCTTTAGTTTTATATCATATTTTGCACTGTCAGTCTTTGGTGAATGATGCTGACTAAACGAAAAGTTCAGCGTTTAGTCAACATGGAATTTAACGTGATAAATTTAATTTCAGGAACATTCCGTTGTAATGAAATAATGGTTGACGTTTTAACACTTAAAAATTATTACGTATTAGACATACTTTATTAAGATAATTTTTGTCTCTTTTAGGTAGCTTTCATTACAAAATGTAAAAAGCAACCTATTGCAGCCGTCCGGAGGAAAGCACTTCCGGAAAATTTTGGTATATTTTCACCTATCATGACCCCCAGACCCCAAAACCACCCTCCGTTCAAATGTTGACATATATATATATATATATATATATATATATATATATATATCTGATTTTTGTCATGCGATAACTAACGAATTTATGAACCGATTTGAATGAAACTTGGTATGTACATAGAACATACAAATGTCTCGACCGAGTTCGTTGGCCAGTATCATCCGACATTTTGTTTCAAAATGGCGGACATTTTAAATTTAAAAAAAATTTAAAATTTAAAATTCAATGCGAAAAAATTAAAAGTTGAAAAATATTTTTCTTTTACGTGTTAGAACTTAAAACAACGATTCCAGAACACTTTTTATTTTGTCTATATCATAAAAAGTGATTGAGTTATAGCATTTTGAACTTTTCTTATGGCTGACATTTTGAAACGATCTGATTTTTGTCACGTGATAACACGCGTATTTATGAATCGATTTGGATGTAACTTGGTGTGTACATAGTATATACTGAGGCCTGAATTGAGTTCGATACTCAGTTCCATCCGCCATCTTATTTCAAAATGGCGGCCATTTAAATTTTTTTTTAATTTTAAAATTTAAAATTAGGTACAAGAAAGTGAGAAATTGAAAAAGATTTTTCTTTTATGCATTTGAACTTGAAACAAAGATTCTAGAGCATTTTTGTTTCGTTTGTATCTTAAAAAATGGCTGAGTTATCGCATTTTTAATTTCTAATGTTGCTCATATCTTGAAATGATCTGATTTTCGTCACGTGATAACACGCGTATTTATAAACTGATTTGGATATAACTCCGTGTGCACATAGTACATAGCAATGCCTTGACCACGTTCTCTGTCCAACTTCTTCCGTCCTCTTGTTTCAAAATGGAAGCCATTTAAGTTTGTCAAAAATCTTTTAAATGTATAATGATGTACAAACAAAAAATTTGAAATTGAAAAAAGGTTGTTTTTAAAGTATTTATCTTAATAATGAATTCAAGAGTATTTTTTGCCTTGTCTTTAACTTAAAAAAAAAGCCTGAGCAGTTTGAATTTCTAACGTGGGTGACATTTTTTAAAAAATCAATTTGCCCGCGACAGCACTCGTATATATTAATCGATTTCAATATGAGTGTATGTACACCTGAATTAAGATTTCGACCAAGCTCATAATCAGGTTCCACTAGTTTGAGCTTAGTATTTTTGAATAATATAACTTAATTTAAAATAAATAAACAAATATATAAGTATATGAAAGCTACCTCTTCCTCCCGGCACTGCCGGAAGGACTATTTAAAAGTTGACTGTCAGATATAAAATATAAATATTATACTTTTAATTAAATTGCAGAAGATATGTTTGCCCTTTTTAAATTAAAATCGAATTGTTTTAATTAGATTAAACCTGTATTTATTTTCTAAATGTATTCGTTTAGAATTCATGCGAATATTTTTTTAAACACTTTTTAAAATAAATTGCGAATAATTTTAAATAAATAAGAAAATTTCTACTTTATTAAATTTGAAAGGATTATTTTTACTTGTTTGTTTTTAAACGAATTAGAAGATTTAATTTATTTAGTTTTCTTCTTTTCATTAAAAAAAATGAAATTTATATTTAATAAACCAATATGCTTGCGGGTAAGGAATAAATCGAAATTTCACCCCCTCTTTCAAAATTTCTGGAAGAGTTTATGGACAAAAGCATTTTTTATAGAAGTACGAAAATTACTTTTTTTTATTAAATGGCGAATAATTAAGAGCATATTTTTCTGGCAGTGTAGCAGTAGGTGTATTCCGAAGTCTTAGCACTATACTAATGAAATTAACAAAATGAAAATAGTTTGAATAAAGGAACGGAATGTCTTCTTTGAAAACAGGCGTCAAGAGATATTCCTGATTGTAATCAGAGTTAATTTTGACATTTTTATCTACTTTTCTTTTTAGCTTACAGGGTATAAAAGCCTGGGAGCTGATACGTCTGCCAATTCTGTATGTACGTACATAAATAACCTGATAAATCATGATAAAAGTATCCGATTTCCTTTAAAATTCAGATATAGGTTTACTGTGATAAGGCGCTTCCTTGATTAGTTTTGGGAGTTCATTGGATAAATTCAAGGGGAGAAACGGAGGCTAATCCCCCCTCTTAATTTAGATAAATCGGTTTTTCATTCAGAATTATCAGATTTCATTCAACTTTTAGATACAGGATCATTCTGATGAGGCACCTTTATGATTAGTTTTGGTTGTTCATTGAGGTAAATGGATTTTTCACGCAGAATTTACTGATTTGCTTCGAATTTTCGACATAGGTTCATTCTGATAAAGCGATTTTCTGATTTCTTTTGGAGATTCATTAGTTAAGTACAGTAGAGCCCCGCTAATTCGGACCCCGATAATCCGGATCTCCGGATCGGTTTGGTCATTTTTTTTTCAAGTATGAGAAGGGATTGGCTAATTTTCATAACATTAACTTGTTTCACCGTCGTATTCTAAATAAAAAAACTTTTTCTGACATGTTTTCGGAATAATTAAGCAAAGTAAACATTATTACTGTTTGCAAATATTCAATAAGCTTAACATAAAGGTGATTTTCTGTTAGTATGTTATATTTTATTTCATTTTTTTCTAATTCTCCGGCAATTAATCCGAATTATCGGGTTTTACTGTATATATGTGGGATCGGGGGGGGGGGGGGTTACTCCTCTTAATTTAAATAAATGGGTTATTCATGCAGAATTAACCGATTTGCTTCAGTTTATGGCAATAAGTTCATACTGATAAGATGCTTCCCTGATTAGTTTTCAAGTTCTTTTGTATAAAGGCAGAAACGGGCGATTATCCCCTCTTAAATGAGATAAATGGATTTTTTTTATACAAAAGTATCCGATTTGCTTCAAATTTTGAATATAGATTCTTTTTTACAAAGCTAATCTCTGAATAGTTTGGGTGTTTAATGGTTAAGTATAAAAAATTTACGGGGGATAATTCCACTTAAATTAATAAAAAATGGATTTTTTTCAGAATTATCAGATTTGCTTCAAATTTTGCATATACATTCATTATGATAAGGCGTATCCCTATTTGTTTTTGAGGTTCAATGATTAAATATAAAGAAGGGAAATGGGAGAGCTAGTCCCACTCCCTATTTGTTTTACTATTGGCGTTATTCCTTGAAAAAAAAAAAAAAAAAAAAAAAAAAAAAAAACAATTAGTATGAATACCTGTGAGCTCAATGCCATCATTTTAAGTGGGCAATATTATTTTTTTTTCAAGTTTTCTGTTAAAAATCTGTACCAACCAAAAAAACCTTTAAAACCCACAAAAGCATTTTTATTTTCTCTAAACTAAAACTTTAGGTCTTTTACTGCTTTATTTCTGCAGCAAATCCATTTTTACGTGCGTTCGTAATTATGTAAATACATAGCACTTATAGTTGTCGTTCAGTCCGTCCGTCCGCATATAACAACTGAAAAAAGACCCAACCGAAGCGTTTGAAATTTAAAATATATAATTAATAGATAATTTTGTAGAATCATTTCAAATTTTAGGAAAATCGGATGCATGGTTCAATTACAGAGACAATGAAAAGGATTCCAATACATTACGATTAAAGGGGAAAAAAAGGTTCAAGTGCATATAAATGGTCTTACACTCTTTCGAACATAATAAAACTGATATGCACCTATGAAGTATATGCTATAATATGCATTTTGTACAACCTGTGGTGCAAAGAATATTTCTTATTTATTTACAGGGCCACACAATAATATTCCATTACTTATATATTGAGACATTGTTTGGTTCGCGTTTTAATTGTATCAAACTATTTAACATTTTATGAAATTGATGTACATTGCTGAGAAATACTACTAGTTATTTCCTGTATAATCGAAAGCAGATAGTATTTACAAGAACACACAAAAGACTCCGGTTACTAATACTGTATCTGAAATACTGTATTCTATTACACCATGATCTGAATATGTTTAGATGCGTTCGTAATTATATAACAAGTTGGAAATTGCACGTAAAGCGTAGCAAATGAGGTGCGTTCGTTGATAACGAAGTTTTAAAATATTCAGATCTTGCTGATATAGTAGAGCGTACTTTGGATACAGTATAGTGGACGAAATCTTTGTGTTCCCGTAAATATGCAGGGAGTAATTTTTATTATACTTCATTAACGTATATCTTATTCATAAAATATAAAGTAGTTTAATATAGTTAAACCCCGCCCCAAACAATGTTTCCCCGTATAACATTATTTAGTGGAATACATTTGTGTGGCCCTGTAATTTAATAATAAATATTCTTTGCATCACAGATTGTACAAAAAGTATTTTTAGTACATATTTCATAGATTCATGTCGAATCTATTGTGTTCAAATGAGTGTAACCCCATTAAAATGCATTTGAAACTTTTTTCCCCATTGACCGTAATGTAACGGAATACTTTTGATTGTCCCTATAAATGATCAATGCATCCGATTTTCATAACATTTGAAATGACTCGACAAAATTATGTAATAAATATACGTTTTAAATTTCAAACGATTAAAAAATGCATTTGAAACTGTTTTCCCCATTGACCGTAATGTAACGGAATCCTTTTGATTGTCCCTGTAATTGATCTATCCATACGATTTTCATAAAATTTGAAATGACTCGACAAAATTATGTAATAATTATGTATTTTAAATTTCAAACGATTCGGCTGGGTAGTTTTTGCGTTGTTATATGCGGGACGGACAGACAGACAGACAGACAAACGGACAGGATGGACGGACTGAGCGACAACAATAGGTGCTACGTATTTACATAATTACGAACGCACTTAAAAATGTAGCACCTATAGTTATCGTTCAGTCTGTCCATCCTGTCCGAAATTATCAGAGCAAAAACTATCCAACCAAATCGTTTGAGATTTATAATATATAATTGCTGCATAACTTTGTCGTGTCATTTCAAATTTTATGAAAATCGGATGTATAGTTTAATTACAGGGACAATCAAAAGTATTCCATCGCATTACAGTCAATAGTAAGAAATGGTTTGAAGTACATCTTAATAATGTAACACTCTTTCGAATATAATAGAGTTAACATGAATCTGAGGAGTAGATACAAAAGTATACATTCTGTATAATCTATCATACAAAGAATATTTATAATTAATTTACAGGGCTACTCAAAAGTATTGTTACTGCATTATGGTATACGGGGAGACATTGTTTGGGGCATGTTTTAATTATATTAAACTATTTCATATTTTATGAAATTGATATACGTTGCTGCAGTTTAATAAAAGTTACTTCCTGTTTAATAGAAAGCAGATACTATTTGCAAGAATATACAAAAGATTTTTCACTATACTGTATCCAAAGTACTGTACACTATAATAGCAAGATATGAATATTTTTAAATTTCGTTGAAATGCGAACGCACCTCATTTGCTACGCTTCACGTACAATTTCCAACTTGTTTTCTATTGAAACTGGTAAATATGTCCAGGTCTTTTCAATTGTATTTGCTAATGTACATTCTTAGAAAAAATGAGTAAATTGCTATGTATAGCTTTTGCTCCAATAAAGCTTTTCAATCGAACTATTTTGACAAAATTTATCATTAAATATCTTTTAAAAAAAGTTTTTCATTGAAAAACTGTCTACATCAGCATGTTTATCACACGTTTCTCTATAATACTACTCATTTTCATACTTATGTAATCAGTAGTTTTCTTAATTATTAGCTAAGTACCGCTGCTCACAAAGAATTCATTTACGGCGGTGGCGACAGTGTTAGATATTTAGAATAGAGAGAGAAACGGTGAACGTATAGCTTTGTGCTTGTACGATTTTTAGCTCACAGGCTATCATAGCCTGAGAGCTTATGTGCCCGTCCGTTCTGTATGTATGTGCGTATGTGCGTAACGCGATAACTCATGATAAAAATATCGGATCCACTTGAAATTTTGTATATAGGTATATCCTGATAAGGCGCTTCCCTGATTAGTTTTTGGAGTTCATTCGATATGTATAAGAGGGGGAACGGGGGGCTCATGCCCCCCGTTAGTTGATATAAATGGGATTTTCATGCAGAATTAAGTTTTCAAAATTTAGATTAGGATCATTCTGATGAGGTGATTCCGTGACTGTTATTAGGTGTTCATTGAATAAGTATAAATAGGGGGAACAGGGGTTCTAATCCCCCCCCCCGTTAGTTGATATAAATGGGAATTTCATGCAGAATTAAGTTTTCGTTCAAAATTTAGATTAGGATCATTCTGATGAGGCGATTCCGTGGCTGTTATTAGGTGTTCATTGAATAAGTATAAATAGGGGGAACAGGGGTTCTAATGCCCCCCCCCCGTGTGGTTGATATAAATGGGATTTTCATGCAGAATTAAGTTTTCGTTCAAAATTTAGATTAGGATCATTCTGATGAGGCGATTCAGTGACTGTTATTAGTTGTTCATTGAATAAGTATAAATAGGGGGAAAAGGGGTTCTAATGCCCCCCCCCGTTAGTTGATATAAATGGGATTTTAATTGAGAATTAAGTTTTCGTTCAAAATTTAGATTAGGATCATTCTGATGAGGCGATTCCGTGACTGTTATTAGGTGTTCATTGAATAAGTATAAATAGGGGGAGCAGGGGTTCTAATGCCCCCCCCCCCCGTTAGTTGATATAAATGGGATTTTCATGCAGAATTAAGTTTTCGTTCAAAATTTAGATTAGGATCATTCTGATGAGGCGATTCCGTGACTGTTATTAGGTGTTCATTGAATAAGTATAAATAGGGGGAACAGGGGCTCTAATGCCCCCCCCCCCGTTAGTTGATATAGATGGGATTTTCATGCAGAATTAATTTTCGTTCAAAATTTAGATTAGGATCATTCTGATGAGGCGATTCCGTGACTGTTATTAGGTGTTCATTGAATAAGTATAAATAAGGGGAACAGGGGTTCTAATGCCCCCCCCCCTTAATTTATATAAATGGGTTTTTCAAGCAGAATTGTCAGATTTCGTTCAAATCTCTGAATAGTTTTGGAAGTTTAATGGTTAAGTATAAAAGAGGGGGATAACTCCTTTCAAATTATATAAATGCTAAATGGGTTTTTATTAAGAATTATCTAATTTGCTCTGAATTTTGGATATAGATTTTTCATATGATAAAGCATGTCTTTGATAGTATAGGAGGTTCAATGATTAAGTATAAAAAAAAGAGGAAAAGGGAGAGCTGTTTCCCCTTCTTAATTTTTTTTTCGAACGGAATTAACCCTTGAAAATATAAGGCTTTAATGTGCAATTAGTATTTGTAGCCTGTGAGCTCAATGCCATTAGTTTAACTGGGCAGTATTCTTTTTTAGCTCACAGGCTATCATAGCCTGAGAGCTTATGTGCCCGTCCGTTCTGTATGTATGTGCGTAACGCGATAACTCATGATAAAAATATCCGATCCACTTGAAATTTTGTATATAGGTATATCCTGACAAGGCGCTTCCCTGATTAGTTTTTGGAGTTCATTCGATATGTATAAGAGGGGGAACGGGGGGCTCATGCCCCCGTTAGTTGATATAAATGGGATTTTCATGCAGAATTAAGTTTTTGTTCAAAATTTAGATTAGGATCATTCTGATGAGGCAATTCCGTGACTGTTATTAGGTGTTCATTGGATAAGTATAAATAGGGGGAACAGAGGTTCTAATGCCTCCCCCCCGTTAGTTGATATAAATGGGATTTTCATGCAGAATTAAGTTTTCGTTCAAAATTTAGATTAGGATAATTCTGATGAGGCGATTCCGTGACTGTTATTAGGTGTTCATTGGATAAGTATAAATAGGGGGAACAGGGGTTCTAATGCCCCTCCCCCGTTAGTTGATATAAATGGGATTTTCATGCAGAATTAATTTTTCGTTCAAAATTTAGATTAGGATCATTCTGATGAGGCGATTCCGTGACTGTTATTAGGTGTTCATTGAATAAGTATAAATCGGGGGAACAAGGGTTCTAATCCCCCCCCCCCGTTAGTTGATATAAATGGGATTTTCATGCAGAATTATGTTTTCGTTCAAAATTTAGATTAGGATCATTCTGATGAGGCGATTCCGTGACTGTTATTAGGTGTTCATTGAATAAGTATAAATCGGGGGAACAAGGGTTCTAATCCCCCCCCCCCGTTAGTTGATATAAATGGGATTTTCATGCAGAATTATGTTTTCGTTCAAAATTTAGATTAGGATCATTCTGATGAGGCGATTCCGTGACTGTTATTAGGTGTTCATTGAATAAGTATAAATAGGGGGAACAGGGGTTCTAATGCCCCCCCCCTTAATTTATATAAATGGGTTTTTCAAGCAGAATTTTCAGATTTCGTTCAAATCTCTGAATAGTTTTGGAAGTTTAATGGTTAAGTATAAAAGAGGGGGATAACTCCTTTTAAATTATATAAATGCTAAATGGGTTTTTATTAAGAATTATCTAACTTGCTCTGAATTTTGGATATAGATTTTTTATATGATAAAGCATGTCTTTGATAGTATAGGAGGTTCAATGATTAAGTATAAAAAAAGAGGAAAGGGGAGAGCTGTTTCCCCTTCTTAATTTTTTTTTCGAACGGAATTAACCCTTGAAAATATAAGGCTTTAATGTACAATTAGTATTTGTAGCCTGTGAGCTCAATGCCATCAGTTTAGCTGGGCAGTATTCTTTTTATTTAAATTTTTACCTAGTCAAAGGTAAATTTTGATGTTTCTTTTCCTTTTTTATTAATTACGCGTTATGTTTTATATGTACCAACATTAAGGCCCTGCTTTTCATACCCCTTTTAGCAATTTCCAACGAAGTTAAAAAGTGCTTATGCATTCGGTTTATTTGTTCGTCTGTCCGCGTTATAATTCTTGTAAATACACTCCGATTGTCATGAAATTTTTGGACGTTAATGACGTTTACACGAGCACGAACCCTATTGAAAATGAAGTTTCTGCCATTAACAGGGACAGTCAAAAGTTTTCCATTACATTACGGCCTATGGGGAAAAATCGTTTCAAATGAATTTTCAAGATGTTACATCCTGCCAAACATCTTCAAATTTATATGCATATACAAAGTGCACTAAAATATGCATTTTGTAAAGTATGTAGGTAAAAAAAAAAATAGTTATTATCCATTTACAGGCTCACACAAAAGAATTCCAATACAAAATAATAAAGGGGAGAATGGTTTACGACATATTTTAAGTATGGTAAACGATTTCATATAGAATCAAATTGATATACGTTGCTGAGGATTAATATAAGTTATCTCATGCATAATACGCAGTGCATAGCATATACAGGGACACACAAAAGACTTCAAACAGTATATTCTGTCCGAAATCCTATATATTATGGAAGAAGGCTGTTAAATGAATGAAATGCATTTTTAATTATGATGTACGCTTTTAAGTTTCACTTAAATTTTAGCAAAATACTTTTGTGTATTAAAGATACTATGTATTCTACAGGGCTAAACAAAAGTATTTAAGTATGTTTCCAATCATACGTTATTTCCTTGGATAACGAAGTTTTGTTAAAGATTTTAAGAAGCATTGGAAAGTGCTTCATAATCCATGCTTAACACTTGATTCTTCTTACTTGTTAATAATCAAAAAAGAGTATTAAACTGTATAAAATGCAAATGTTACATAACTTTACAAGGAAGGGCTCCATACGAGAGTAATCTGAAAAATCTTGATAAATTACATAATGTTCTTTACATGAGGATATATACGTTTATAAATAAAATTTCGACGGAGCCTTGATAGAGGGTACGTAAACAAATAATGAAAATTTCGCTATTTGGCGATGTATCATCGGTTGGCAATGGAATGCAATTTTAAAATTTACTTTCCTTTTGTTATTTCAAATGCACTTTAAGGAAAAGAATATTTCATTTTGAACTTATCTAAATAAATTTAAGTAGCAGGAGTGACCGAGCTATGCTCGGTCAAAATTAACTTTGTGTTCAACTGGATATAATATTTTCGCTGTATCATTCACGCTGTATTATTACTGTAAAACATGTTATTTATAATAGTATTATTTTCAAAAACAATCAATAAGATAACTATGTTTGTATGTACATGTTCATAAATTTTATTTATTTTAAAATTTACAACGAAAGGATATCGACCCAAATCACTTTTTCAGCTCGACACTGATTGGTTTAACCATGCATCTCGAATACTATTAAGAATGTATAAAAAAATTTCCTCACATTCTGAAAGATAATATTTTTTGCCAGATATAGCCAAATTTGGAGACATTCTTTCATTTGGCACCAAGTACGTTTTTTGGCTTTCGTAATCTTAATAGTCGATTTTTCGCCCAAATGTCGCCAATATTTTGTCAAACATTGCCAACTTATTGGCTGTTGCCATATTCTCGTAACCCTCACCCGTATTACCCCAAATGATCCATTAATCATCAAAGATGTGACTTAGCTCAATGGTCTTCATTTAATCAAAAACAATAGATTATAAAATTGAATGGAAATTGTTTAAGTCACTTCTTAGGTAAAATTAGCTTGACAGCATTCAGCAATGAAGCGAAATGACCCACTAATATAATTTGTTTAACATGCGACTCAGCCCATTAGTCTTCTCATGACAAAATACGTTTCGTTACAAAATTAGGTATAATTGATTGAGTCGTTGTTATGTATAATTAGAATGACCTTAACCCATTATGACCCAAAATGACCCACTTATCGAACTTTCGCGAGCATGTGTCCTATATAAATGGTTTTCTCTTGCCTGAAAACGAAATAATACAAAGTACGGTCAAAACGGTAAGAGCCATTTTCTACATAAAATTAGCATGACCCACAAATTACCCTTATAATCAAAATCTCTCTAACATGTGTCTCAGACCATTAGTTTTCTCGTGTCTAAATTTTGTTACATATAAAATTTCGTTAAAATCGATCCTGCCATTCTTTAAATATAAATAGCTTGACCCAGACCCTTTATGACCCATTAATTGAAATTTCTCGAACATGAGACCTAGCCCAATAGTTTGCTCGTGCCAAAAGAATGTTGTATACAAAATTTCGTTAAAATCGATCCACTTGTTCTTTAGATATAGCTTGACCATGACCCATTATGACCCATCATGACCCACAAATGACTCTTATAATCGAAATCTCTCGATCGTGTGACTTAGCCCATTAGTTTTCTCGTGTCAGAAAACTGTTACAGGCAAAATTTCGATGAAATTCATTCTGCCGTTCTTTAAATATAAATAGCTTGACCCAGACCCTTAATGACCCAATATGACCCATTAAAATTTTGTCTCGAACATGTAACCTACCCAATGTTTTTCTCGTGCCCAAAAACCATAGAATGCAATTTTTAGTAAAAATTGCGTGAGAAAATCTTTAGATAAAAATAGCATGACCCACAATGATTCCAAAAATGACCGACTAACCGAATTTTCTCGAACATGTTACCTAACTCAATGGTCTTCTTGTAATCCAAAACGATAAAATATAAAATTTGGTCAAAATCGTTAGACTCGTTTTTTAGATAAAAATGGCTTGACCCATAATGACTCAAAAATGACCCACTAATCGAAATTTTTCGAACATGTGACCCAGCCCAATAGTTTTCTCGTGCCAAAAAATGACTGGATACAAAATTTCCTTAAAATCGATGCTGCCGTTCTCTAGATATAAATAACTTGATCCTGACCCATTATGACCCAAAATGACCCAATAATCGAATTTTCTCAACATGTGACCTAACCCAATGGTCTTCTCGTGTCCGAAAATGGTAAAATCCAAATTTTTGCGAAAATCGTTTGACACACACACAATTTTTGCTCGCTTAGTATAAGATTTAAATAACTTTAGTTTTGTCATTTTTAGTTAGTTTTAACTATAATTTTGACACATTCCTATTTATATGTATTTACATTGAAATTTAATTGCAAAAAATGATGATTTAAAACAAAATTCAATATTTTAATTAACTGAAATTGTTTAAAGCCCAAAATTAAATCCAATTAAGCTTTATCGATTCAATTTTGTTAGCCACGGAATTGTGTTTCATTTAAATCAAAACTACAGAGAAAGTCAAATTCGTTTAAAAAATAATGGGAACATTCTCTTTATTTATTATTCATACATTTGATACAAAGATAGGTAAGCTACAAAATTGACATTTACCTCCAATTTCGAAATTGTTTGACAGCCACTTTTTTGCAATATAACACGAAATAACAGAAAAGTGCATAAGAGTCAAGCATCACATCAAATGTTTTTCGTCTGCGAATTTAGAAGATAACATTTTATCTTTGAGGAATCGGAGATAATCAAATTGCTTTACCTGTGACAGTTTAAAGCAAAGAATATTTTTAATGATGCAGACGATAATTAAATCCTATTCCGAATCGATGCCATAGAATTTTGTTTCTTTTAAATCTAAACTACAGAGAAAGTGAAAATCGTTACAAAAATATATGAGCATTCTCCGTATTTATTATTCATACATTTGATTCAAAGATAGACAAGCTACAAAATTGATATTTCCTTCCAATTTCGAAATTTTTTGATACCCATTTTTTTTTCTTTCAATATAGCACGAAATAACAGAAAAGCGCCATAAGAGGCAAACATCGAAGCAAAGTTCTTCATCTGCGCCTTTAAATAACAACATTTTCTCTTTGAGGAAGCGGAAATAATCAAATTGTGATAATCAAATTGCTTGTTTACCAGCGGCATTTTAAAGCAAAGAATATTTTTAATGATGCAGACGATAATTAAATCCTATTCCGAATCGATGCCATTGAATTTTGTTTCTTTTAAATTTAAACTACAAAGAAAGTCGAAATCGTTACAAAAGTAATATAAACATCCTCTTTATTTATTATTCATACATTTGATTCAAATTTAGACAAGCTACAAAATTGATATTTCCTTCCAATTTCGAAATTTTTTTATACCCATTTTTTTTTCAATATAGTACGAAATAACAGAAAAGCGGCAACATAAGAGGCAAGCATCAGAACAAATGTTTTTCGTCTGCGCTTTTAAATAACCTTAGATTCATTGCTTGTTTTCGAGTAATATTTTAAGGCAAAGAATATTTTTAACGATGCAGGCGATAATGAAATCCTATTCCGAATAGATGCCATAAAATTATTTTTTTAAATTTAAATTTAAACTACAGAGAAAGTCAAAATAATCACAAAAATAATATGAACATTCTCTTTATTTATTATTCATGCATTTGATTCAAAGATAGACAAGTTAAAAAATCAATATTTCCCTGCAATTTCGGAATTTTTTGATATTCTTTTCTTTTCAATATAACATGAAATAACAGAAAAGTGCTAAAAAAGGCAAGTATCATAGAAAATGTTTTTCATCTGCGCCTTTAAATAACAGCATTTATTCTTCGAGGAAGTGGAGATAATCAAATTGGGATAATCAAATTGTTTGTTTATCAGCGACATTTTAAAGCAAATAATATTTTTAATGATGCAGACGAAAATGAAATCCTATTCCGAATCGATGTTATAAAATTAATTTTTTTAATTTAAATTTAAACTACAGAGAAAGTCAAAATCATTACAAAAATAATGTGAACATTCTCTTATTTATTATTCATGCATTTGATTCAAAGATAGACAAGCTATAGAATCAATATTTCCCTCCAATTTCGGAATCGTTTGTACCCACTTTTTTTCAATAGAACATGAAATGACCATGGATTTCCATGGAAATAACAGAAAAGCGGCATAAGAAGTAAGATCGGAGCAAATGTTCTTCGTCTGCGCTTTTAAATAACTTTAGATTCATTTCTTGTTTTCCAGTAATATTTTAAAGCAAAGAATATTTTCAATGATGCAGACGATAATTAAACCCTATTTTAAACCGATGCCATAGAACTTTGTTTAATTTATATTTAAACTACAGAAAAAGTCAAAATCATTACAAAAATATATGAATATTCTCTTTATTTATTATTCATAGATTTGATTCAAAGATAGACAAGCTACAAAATCGATATTTCCTTCCAATTTCGGAATTTTTTGATACCCACTTTTTTCAATAGAACATGAAATAACAGAAAAGCGCCATAAGAGGCAAGCATCGGAGCAAATGTTCTTCGCATGCGCCTTTAAATAACAACATTTTCTCTTTGAGGAAGCGGAGATAATCAAATTTGGAAGACAATTACCTCTTGCCTGGCGGCGAACGATACAAAAGAATCTCTTGAGCCTTACACTTGAATTGCCTTACACTTCTCCCGCCCTCTCTTTTTTTATTCTTTTCGATAGCTGCCAATTTTAACGCTTACCAGCATACGCAGAAATAAGAGTTTGAAATTTGCTGTTTGTGATACCAACTTAGAGGCTGTGCAAATGTACGTTATCAACTTTTTGGAAATTTTGAATAAAGTATAAAAATTTTTTGCCTTTTAGAATTTATTTATTTATTTATTTTTATTTATTTATTTATTTATTTATTTATTTTTATTTATTTATTTTTATATATTTATTTATTTTGAGTCTTAAATAAATCTATTTTTTTGCATATTTTATTGATTTAAATGAAGAAAGGTCAATGAAATATAACTTTTTTGTTACATAATGCATTCAATTATGTTGCACTTGCCCTGAACGGAGGAACGGTTCGGGGGCAGACAGAAATTCTTATTAACAAAACAAATGAACAACATTATTTCCCTTTCTCTTTCATTTATTAGTAAACACAAGCTTTATTTCATATATACTTCACGTTTGGTTTCTCGAATAGTGATTATATACAGGTATGGAGAAGAATAAGAATGTCAAACATTGGGGGTGTTCCATATTTGAGAATTAAGTACTTTTATGATGATTTAGTGATTCTAATAATTCTGTATTTTCATAAAATAGATAATCGAATAAAAGCGAATAAAAGCGACAACATGCTATATTTTTAACCGAAGAGCACCTTGCAAATAAAAAAAGAAAAATTTGATTAGATGAAAAATGATATAGATATCAAAAGACAAATCCCCCTCCGCTCAGAGATATCTTACGATATCGTGTGCAACCCCCCCCCCCCCTCTAAAAGGATAACATTATATATGCACAGGCCATTATGGCGTATTTGGATATTTTGTGTCCCACAAATACCTGTACATCTGACTTTCGATAAATTGATAATTTTATTTTTAAATATTTTTCTGGTGTTCGTCTATACTTGTATATTTTATTTTCAAAATTAAGTTAAAAAAAAAAAACACTTATTATCATAAAACTACAGTTTTGCTAAAAGTTACATGTCCTAAATTGCACATTAATCGTACTATAACGGAGTTTAGAAAATATTTAGATCTTGATGTAATAGTATGCAGTACTTTGGATACACTATATTAGCCGAAATCTTATATGCATTCCTGTTAATACTATCTGTTTTTTAGGTGCGTTCGTAATTATGTAAATACGTAAGCACCTATTGTTGTTGTTCAGTCCGTCCGTCTGTCCGTCTGTCTGTCTGTCCGTCTGTCTGTGCGTCTGTCTGTCCGTCCGCATATAAGAACACAAAAACTACCCAACCGAATCGTTTGAAATTTAAAATACATAATTATTACATAATTTTGTCGAGTCATTTCAAATGTTATGAAAATCGGATGCATAGATCAATTACAGGGACAATCAAAAGGATTCCGTTACATTGCGGTCCATGGGGGGAAAAACTTCAAATGCATTTTAATCGTTTGAAATTTAAAACATATAATTATTGCATAATTTTGTCGAGTCATTTCAAATGTTATGAAAGTCGGATGCATAGATCATTTACAGGGACAATCAAAGGTATTCCATTACATTACGGTCAATGGGAAAAAAGTTTCAAATGCATTTTTATGATGTTACACTCATTCGAACATAATAGAATTGGCATGAATCTATGAAGTATATACTAAAATATGAATTCTGTACAATCTGTGATGCAAAGAATTTTTATTATTAAATTACAGGGCCACACAAAAGTATTCCACTACATAATGCTATACGGGGAAACATTTTTTGGGGCGTCTTTTAATTATATTCAACTATTTCACATTTTATGAATAAGATATACGTTTCTGAGGTGTAATAAAAATTACTTTCTGTATATTTACAGGAACACAAAAAAGATTTCGACTACTATACTGTATCCGGAGTACGCTCTACTATATCAGCATGATAGCTATATCAGCATTGAATATTTTTAAAACTTCGTTATCGTACGAACGCACCTCATTTGCTACGTTCACGTGCAATTTCCAACTTGTTTATTATACAGAAAGTAACTTGTAACTTAAACAACACATATCCATTTCGTAAAATGTGAAATAGTTTAATATAATTATAACGCGGCCCAAACAATGTTTCCCCCAATACCATTATGGAATGGAATACTTTTATGTGGCCCTGTAAATTTAAAAGAAACTTTTTTTTGCACTACAGATTGTACTGAATGTTTAGGTTAGTATGTATTACATAGATGCAAATCCGTTTCTTTATGCTCGAGGAAGCGTAGCACCATTAAAATGTACTTGAAACTATGCTTTCTCATTCACCGTAATGCAACGGAATACTTTTGATTGCTCCTGTAGTATTTTTTATCCGTAAGAAATAATATTTTTCGATGAATGGAATGTGAGATAATATGGAGTCTTCAGTACGGAGTCTGAGCATTCAAACTCAGTGCATGGCTAAAAGTAAATGTTTTCGTGGAAACCATAGCAATCTATACTGTACCGAACCAAGTTTTTGTCAAAAATTCGCTCAACCCATAAAATTTTAGTACCCGTATACCAACGTTCTTTTATAAAGGCAATATACTGTAATAGCACGTAATTTACGTATTTACAGTTAACTTATATTGTAAATATGATTTCTGGCTCACAATAAGAAATTTAATTAAAGAATATGCTAATTTTTAAAATGTAGAATACAATTAAATTTCCTTTTAAACCAAAAATCCAACAATTTCATGCATTGCAAATAGAACACATCGTGTTGCTATGGCAATTAGTTCATTAATATTTATCTTTTGAGGCATTACACACTTTTAAAAATTAAAAAATATTGATGACTGCTTTAGTTTTTCTCTTAAATGCAGTAAACGATATGGATTTTTCAATTTTTCTAAAAACATCATATAAAAGTTTATGTGTATAAAAACCCATTAAAATTTTTTCCTCTACATTTAGTCGATAACTTGCTTCAATAAAAAGAACTTTTGGTGTTTTATCATTCTTTGTGTTAGAAATAGACTCCTAATTAGAAATATTTTGCATGTTTTCCTCGTAAATTTCTCATTTAATAATCTGTATTTCAAAAATAGACCGCAGTTTACATACAATATTGTTTTGGACTCCGCCGAAGCAATTAGTGGGCCGTATACTGCAATATAGGACTAATAAAATACATGCAGTAAACTAAAGAAGAATTAATCGGGACTGAGAAAAATTTCCATAATAGACGATATTCCATCCTAGCAAAATTAGATAAATTTAATTCTATGTGTGGGACGTAGGGACATGAAAATTTTTCCGACTTATACAGATTTCTGTCTTACCGTCTTACAGAAAGTTTACTGTATAAAAAAAATATACCGTACAATAATAACTGTTTATACCGTGTATCGAAACAGTAGTTTATTTCATTAAAAATTGCCTCTAGACACATACTTTGAATTGCTGAGTCTTATAAAAAGGTTGCAACATTTGATGACATAACTTGAAACCCAATCGGGGGAGGGCACTCTATTTGAGGAAGTACACAAACTAAATTTTTATACGGCTTCTGTAAGGTAACATTTACAATCAAGAAAATTTCTTTATACATTCTTCAACTAAATACACATAAAAAAGTCGCATCTTGATATCTGCAAAACTCACAGAGATATGCCTGTTTCAATAATTTGACAAGCTTTGAGGGATTAGATATTAATATTGAAATGCGTGTAATTTAAGGAACAATGTTAATTTAAGAGATTCGGAAAACATTTACATAAAAAATGTTGAGTTAGAATTTTGAAATTTTTTGAGATGATTAACCATATAATTAACTCATAAATAGAATTATATATATATATATATATATATTAGAGTACGGAGGAGGGTGGTGTTGTCTGGATAAAAACGCAAAGGTTAATTATTTATTTAAAAAAAATTGAGAGTGGGTTATTTATTTTAACATAATTTTTAAACTGTTTAATTTACACCAATATATGGATATTCGTCTAGTTATATCTATAGTTAAATAGCTATATTTTAAATATCAAATTATTTTTAATGTTATTGATATAATTTTTGGTATTATTATTAATAATATTATTACTATTATTATTTTTTTATTTATTTTATTATTATTATTATTATTATTATTATTATTATTTTTATTATTATCCTATATTAAGATAATGAGTTTTTACCATGTAAAGTCACAATAAATGTTACTGATTAAAGTAACAATAATGTATTTTAAGTTATATGTTAATATGAATGTTATCTCTTAATTCTAATTTTAATCATTTTATTAATTTAATTTTATGTTAATATCGATTATTATTTTTTCCGGTTCAATTATATTTCCATTCAGCTTTATCTTTTTTGTTTGTTATGGATAACTATTATTTTTACTTACTTTCAACTCCTTTTTGTAAAATATCTTTGTTCCTCGTTTAATAATTTGGTTTTTGTGTGATGGTAGTCCCAAATTCGTATTGTTTTGCTTTTTCATGGCAAATACGAAGATGAAACCACACACTCCATTTGTAGTTCCAAAGTATTTGGGACCTGAAGATTCTGCTTTGGTTCTACAAATTTCAATTGTATTCATATTATTCTTTTTTTCTTCCATGTTCAATGTGCTATAAGTTATTAAATTCAATGGTTAATATTGTTTACTATAATTCAATTTAATTCTTCGTTTTGGTTTATTGTTTTATTGATAAAATCCGTTGGTGAATCTTGTCTACTTTTAATGGTATTATATATATATATATATATATATATATATATATTATATATATAGATAAAAAATTTTATTTTAAAGTGGAGCAATATAAAATCATCATAACTCGAAATAATGATTGTCGAATTTCAAAATCTTTTCATTTAATTAAAGATAAAAATGTAAATATCAATTTTCTTTTACCATTTTTTAAATATTAAAATACATGTATGTTTAAAATAAAAAAATAATGTAACTTATTAAATAAGAATAATAAGAATAATGAAGTAAATATTCTTTTCTAATTTACCATGACAAAATCATTAATCGGAAAAGACATTGTCCAATTTTGAACGATTTATTTTTAACGATTCGTGACTTACATCAATTTAAAAATGAAATGGTGGAAAAATTCATCCTGCAGAAAAACGCATTTAAATTTTTAAGCAAAGATTTTCTCCTAATGAAATGTTTAAATGCCTTTTAAAGGCTTGAAAGTGAGTAAGTAATTCCTTCCCTTGGTTAAACTTCTAATTAACTTTTACCAATTCCACTTTTTTTTTTTAACAGTTTAAATGTTTCTGTTGTTTTAAACGAAGCTTTTTCTAACATGGGATTTCAATTTTATTTAAAGTTCACTAAAATAACAGACAATTCAAATAACCAAATTAAAAACATAAAAGCATTAAATAACAATTTCATAAAAGGTTTCGGATTCTTTCTAAATCCCTCATCAGCTATTTCGACGTATAAGTGGTTGTTTTTTAAGAATCTGATTGACTTATACGTTGAAATAACTGATGACGGATTTCGATATAACCTGAAACTTTTTGTGAAATTGTTATTTAATGCTTTATATGTTTTAAATTTAGTTATTTGTATTGTCTGTAATTTTAGTGAATTTTAATTAAAATGAATATTATCAGACGTAATCTATTTGCTCATATCAATGGGATTTCAAGTTTTTTCATATTTTGAATTTCCACAACCTAAGTTTGTTTATTATTATTATTATTATTATTATTATTATTATTATTATTATTATTATTATTATTATTATTATTATTATTATTATTATTATTATTATTATTATTATTATCGGTCGGGTTTTGTGCTCATTTAAAGAAAGTTTCTATTCGGACATCCTTACCGGTTTGAAAGTTTACCTACATTTTGCTACTACAGACCGTGATCCGGGCCTTGGGCCTGTTTTAATTCATGACACTTCAGTAGAGGCGGGCCTGGTCGGTACTTTTTTTCGGGCCGGACAGGATTAAGAATAGACCTTACATTTTTTTCTGCATTCTCAGCCTGAATCATGACTAGACCTTACTTTCCATCGCTCTGATCGGCCAGGACCTTACCCTTTTTTTAGAAGTATCAGGCCGAGACGAACAGTTTTCAATCATGTTTTGTAGAAATTCAGTAAGGCCGAGCATATAATATTTTGTACGGATCGCGCCGGTCCAGTCCGGTCTGTGCCGAACTTTGTTCTTTGGGTCAGACTGGCCCGAATCTATTAAAAATTTCGGCTTGTGCAGTTCTGCAGCATATTTCAAAAGCGCGTTTAACATAAAATTTACACGTTGCTATTTTTATGTCGAAAAGGAGAGGCACTGCCTTACATTGACTTTTAGCCGCGTATAATTTGTGGATAATCCCCATCTTTCATCTTAAATGCATCAATATCACATCACGACGGCTTCATCTTCGCAAAATAGTGTAATTTATATTTTTAGACGTAATTTCTACATTTTTTCTTCAAACTAAGGGTATTAATTTTATTACTTGTAATGATATTTTTCGCTTAGCCAGGAGCCAGTGTTATATTTACAAACGAATAATTTACATATATTGTATACATATATATAAGTACAACTGCACATATATGTACATAGTATAAGTGTAATATATACATATCTCTGTTTGTATATATAATGCTGGCGACCGGCTAATCGAAGACCCCTGCAATAATACTAGCTACTTTTTCATTTGAATAAGTTTTGTTTTCTATGCATTTGTTTGATAAAATTACCCTTATACAAATCACTCAGAATTTTTTTTCAATACTTTTCAGTTGGCAATATGATTAACTGCTTGTAAATTGGCTTAAAAAAATAAATAAATAAAAAGAAATAGACGAACATTTTCTATATATTTATACACAGTTGAAAAGTTACTCTTTTCTTATAAGAAAATTAATGAGTTTAATTAAAAAAGGATTAAAAAAATAGTCTACTTTTTTTATAGGTACATAACTTTAACTGTTTATACTGAATAATTTTATTTGATGGAGTAGGTTGGGTTCACATTTGAACGCCTCATATAAACTTTTTATCTGTAATAAATGAAGATAATGATAATTTTTTCTCACAAAGAAACATTATTTAAAAACATATCTAAAGCAAAATTCTTATTATTTTATACAGAAGAAAAATTTTTTCGAATTGTACAGAGAGTCCCGAATTCCCTAACAAGACTTCGATTGGCGCGGAGCCCTGGCAGCCGCCCCGTTGCACTGGCCCTGTTCACACGCCTCTACAAAATTCTGCTAGAAATGTCTTAACTGATGTTTCGTATTATCGTGACATTTAGATCAATAGATAAACAGCACAGATAAAAAGTTGAAAACATTTGTAGTAGGAAAAAAAAGATGCTTAAAGTATTTTAAATTTATTAAAATTATCAATTAGGTTGCAGGTCACTCATTCTCCGAATTTCTCTCGGTAATGTTAAGTCTATGGACGTTTGATATATTTTTATATTCGAAATATCGCCTCCTTTAACTTCTTTTTCAGCGTTCTCTTCTTTAAGGATGTCTATTTTTTTTCTTAGTTTTCAAAATATCTCTAAAAGCTATGCTAAATTTTACAGGAAGTGTTAAAATTTTATTCCCACTTCTACAGTTTTTTAAAACATAAAATATTCAATTAAACAAAAGTTTTCGAAATAAGGTACCCTGGGGTAATAACGCCACGTTAAGGTTCTACCAATTTTCACGGCTCAGTTTTAGTTTGTATTTTTCAAACAAATATATGATTTGATATAGCAACTCATTGACTATCTATATAAAAAAAATAATTTAACAGATATGTATTCATAAAATGTAATGGCGTGATTTCTTGACCAATGCCATTTGGCGTTATTACCCACCTATATGGGTAATAACGCCATGCAAACAAAACTATGAAATAAAATAGAATAATTGCATGTAGATTGCCCAATTCTAAAAATACAAACTCTAGAAACTTAGAAATTGACAAATTGCATTCTAAGCTATTGAAAATGTTCAATTTTTTGTGAAAGTGTAAGAAAAATAAAGGTGTGGTGTGGGGGGGGGGGGGAGGATGAGGCAAAAGAATATTAGACCGTGAGCTTCTTTTTGCTTAAAAAAGACCGCTTAAATAGAATTATTAGAAACATTGCACAGTTCTAACTGTGTTTATTTGAATCAGTATTTAGGATGTACCTGGGCCACTGTAGGGAATCAACCGGGGTATTAATGCCAAGGATTGGCGTTATTACCCCGTTATAGTTATTGCACTGTACATTTTAAATTACAAATTATCTCGAGAAGATATCCAAAATCTTCAACAACATTTTGAAAGTCCATGAAATGTACTACAAATTTATGTAATTAACAAAGTATTTCCGGATAAAAAAAAACAGTCTTCACATCACAAAACGTATCTCGCAAATTTTAGATCAAGCGTTAATTTTAGTTGCTTGTAAAAACAATAAGACCTAAAAATGAAACAAATTAACTTTAAGCTGTTTTTTGCGATTTATATGACTCAAAACCCTTCTGCGCAGAGCACATGGGTGTCATTTATCAGGTTATTTCATAATTATGCAAAATATTAGCACTTGGCGTTATTACCCCGCCTGGCGTTATTACACCAGACAACCTTAATTTGTGAACTTAAAGAAAGAAATCCTTTAAGAACAGAACTCCGAAAAAAAAAAAAAAAAAGAAGTTAAAAAATATTTGTTTCTTTAGGAGATATTTTGAATATAAAAATGCCCATAGACTTAACATTACGGAGGGGAATTCGGAAAGTGGGTGACCTTAAGTAGAGAAAATCCATTTTCGAAACAAAGATAATGCAACGTTGAAAGAGCTATTCTTCAATCCCGACCATTAAATATAATCTTTAAATTGAAGAAAATTTTAACTGTATTTATTGTTCAAGATTTACTATTTACAATTAATTTAAAAATCAAGATTTATCAAGATTTCGATTAACTATTTTATACATTTCTATTGGATCAGATAGCAATGAAAGGGGAAACAATACACAACACAAGGATTGTAGATGAAAAGGTAGAAGACGATGGAAAATCATAAATATTATGTAAGAGCCTAGTTATTAATTGGTGAGAAATGTGCATAAGTCTTGAGATGGTTCCACATGTTCTCTATTACAGATCATGACCCAAATGTGACCAAAATGTAAAAGCTTTGAGACTTAAATGCAACTCTCATGGCCCACATTGTTCTCATGTGACGTAAAAAATGAATCATAGCCATGTTCCATTATGATTATAATGGAACAACATAACACAAGTCGATATGTTCTTTTATGACAAGGTGGAAAAGATTTAAAAGTCGGTCCTAGAGATAGCACAGTGGAGCGGGGTTCGCATTTTTCCTCTTTATGCTAGCCTCATTTTCTGAATTGTAAATTTATGTGCAGAATTTCTGTTATTAAATATGATGAAGATTACGATTAATAAATAGTAGAACTTCCTACTAGTAGAAACTGTGCGATATTTGGTGGAGTAACGAAGTGAGGATTATAAAAGAGTCATAGCGACAAAAAAGATGTCGCTTTTTGATCGCTTTTGTAACTGTTAATATTTGTCACGATTATTATTATTATACTGCAGACCAGGCCCCTGCCTGCCGGGCAATATGTCTGGCTTAAACGGTTTTTACTTACCCATCATACGTAGTATAGGGTAAGTCTTGCAATCGTTTTGAAAATCGAAAAAATTTTTTTGACGGATTTACACGTTTTAGATAGTGGAGATTCCGAAAAACATATTTTTAGAAATTTTTTTTTTGCCGTCCGTCTGTCTGTCTGTCTGTCAGTCTGTAAACGCTCTATCTCCCGAACAAATTGAGATAGAGACTTGAAATTTTGTATGTAGTTAGTATGTAAGAATGGGATGAACCCTATTTAATATCAGCAACCTCGATTGTCCGGAACTATTTTTTTCGGACTCTCGAAAAATTCGTTCTGATGAAAGGTATATAAAATTTTTCGAATGTTTTTGTTCTAAGGAATGAACGTAAAAGCAATAAAATAACACACATTTTGCATATAGAACGAAGTCGATCGGATTATGAGTTGCCGAGATATTTGTAATCTTGTTTTCCACATTCTTCGATTTTTCATGACCCTGTATTTCATTCAAATTTCAATTCAGAGGTATATTTTAATTGGAAATGAGACGCTTAATCCGACGCAGTTAATTGTTAGTTAATAGAATTATTATTTTTGGAGTTATAAGGATGTTTCTTTTACGCAGTTCGGTACTACTTGAGTAGTTTGGCGTTTTTATATAATTTGTCGAAATTGGTACATCAACAGTTCTTTAATAGAGCATTACTATGTATATTAACACTATTTAAATTTTGTTTATGAATTGCAATGCATTGTATAAATAGTTTCACATGTTTTATTTTCATATACATATCCATGATGGGTAAGTATTACGGTGGCCCCCCAACGACTAGTTTTACCTGGTTGCGGGGCAGAAGCCGCTTGATTGCACAAGCTGAGATCTACCTGAATGTGGCTGTATCGCAATTATATAATATTAGTTAACATCCTGGCCTGTTCTAGGTTACTTTTAATTATCTGATTGGGTTCATTCGTACGATGTTGTAATTGGAAGGGATTAAAAATAAAGGGGGTGACGCAAATTCTTTCACTGAGCTGCCTAATACGAGTTGCCTAATCGACAACCGATACTCGAGTTTGATCTCGTAATTTAGAGCCTTGATCGCATGACGAGATCTTCACCTGACAAGGCACCCCCAGAGGTATAATTCACAAGTAACTTGGAGGACTTTGCACCCACGACGGATTTTACATGCACCAGGTGCCGTTAGCGTACATGGTGGGTTTTTAGCTAGCGGTGAGCCTCAAACCCACGATCTTTGCGTCTATAAGCATGACGCTCTGCCATCTGGGCCACCGCTGCCCATATATTCCTATTTGTCTTATATTCATTTTCTCATATCTTGGTAGTTGATGTCACATGTGTTGGTTGTTGTAGTCACAATCGGGATTACCAGTTGATATTTTCTCTAATAGTTGAAACTAGATGATATTTTCAATTTTTTCACTGGTAAGGTATCGTTTCTCGGTGCGCTATAGGGTGGAGCCTGTTGGTCGGCATTTAGTTCGTCTATTATTTTAAGAGATGTCTGTTTCTACATAAAGTAGCATTTACATTTTGCTTTGTTGGCTTTTGCTTATTTCTGTGATATTAAGCTCGAGGTCTATCAGTTCATCCATTTAATTTGTTATCATGGCTGTTATCACTTCGTTTGTATTCATGAATGGACTCTTGGGCCATCAGTTCATCTCTAAAAGACTACCACTTTACTACAGCGCAAATAGCTCTATTTTTATGGTGCATTTGAATGCCAGTTATTTATATTTTAATTTTTTTTTTTGTGCATACAGTGCTTTTTTATTTGGTGCAGAAAAAGTACAGTTCTTTTAAAGCCATCAGTTCATCTCTAAAAGACTACCACTTTACTACAGCGCAAATAGCTCGATTTTTATGGTGCATTTGAATGCCAGTTATTTATATTTTAAATTTTTTTTTGTGCATACAGTGCTTTTTTATTTGGTGCAGAAAAAGTACAGTTCTTTTAAAGCCATCAGTTCATCTCTAAAAGACAACCACTTTACTACAGCGCAAATAGCTCGATTTTTATGGTGCATTTGAATGCCAGTTATTTATATTTTAAATTTTTTGTGTGCATACAGTGATTTTTTGTTTGGTGCAGAAAAAGTACAGTTCTTTTAAAGCCCCCCCCTTTTTTTATTGGTTCAGGAAAAGCAAAGTTCTTTTAATGCCCTTTTCTTTTTTTTTCTTTTTTTTTCTTTTCTTTTCTTTTCTTTTCTTTTCTTTTCTTTTTTTTGTTTGTTCAGAAAAAGTAAAGTTCTTTTAATGCTCTTTTTTGTTTTGTTGCAGAGATAGTAAACTTCTTTTAATGCTCTCTTATTTTATTTATTTTTTTCAGTGGAAGTAATGATCTTCTAACGTCCCCTATTTTTCGAGGGTGGCGGGTTTGAGTAACACAGGGTTCTATTTATTGCTTTTTAATTTTTTGTAATGCTCTGCATTACAACTCATACTCGCGTAATGATGTGTGGATGGGGAGAGAGGCTTGGTTAGTTTTGCCACAATTTAGTGCGAAATTAGGTCTACGTTATTTATAAGCCATCTGATCACTGCTTTGCCTTTTGCTTGTAGGTATTTATTTTGGGCTAGCTGTTTGTGCCAAAGTTGCTCGTTGTTTGGTGTTATGTTGACTAGGTGGAGTGTTTGTGTGAGTGGGCAAGCTGTGGGGTAATGTTTGCATGTACCTATTAACCCGCACTCGCATTCTGGTGTTTCTACCAAAGCAAATCTATGTTGATATGCTGGAAAGATGCCATGACCTGTGTAGATTTAAGAAAGTAGCTTGCAGTTTACTAATCTGTGTTTATCGACTTTAGGGGAGTATTTGTATGTCAGCCTGCCCTTGTCCCCATAGTCTCACTCGAACTGCCATTGTTTTATTGTTAGCTCTTTAAGTATCCTCTTTAGTGTTGTTATTGGTTTCTCTATATGATAAGGGATTGCATTGTAAGGGTTTAGTGCTGCTTGTTTGGCTAATGCATCAGCATTCTCGTTTCCTTCGATACCAATGTGAGCCTTGACCCAGCTGATTTCAAATTTATTATTTGAATTTTTTATTGTTTGTTGTATTGTATCTATTATTTCATTTACATTAAATGGTTTACTTAATGCTTGTATGGCTGACATGCAGTCCGAGCGTATGCTGTAATTTTGACCTGTGGTATTACCCCATTCTGCTGCTTTCAGTATGGCCAGTAGTTCGGCTTGGAAAACACTGTTGCACTTTCTTAGGGGCATTGACCATGCCTTGTTTTTTTGCTCATTTTTGTATGCTACGAAAGCCGAACCCATAGCGCCTGATTCCAATTTAGAACCATCTGTGTATATGGCTATGTCTCTTTCATTGTATCCTAACCGTGGTTCTACTGTCTCTGCTGGATGTTTGCTCCAGAGATTGATCTTTTTGGCATAATCTGTGTGATGTATAGTAACGTTGTGTATGTTTATTGTTCTGCGTAATCTCGTGACTGTGCCGTAAGCTGCTTCGTATTGTACTTGAAGGTGAATTGGAATCAAGCCTGAGAGAACCTGAAGTGCCGCCGTTGAGGCTGTCCTGTAAGCCCTGACTAGGGCCAGTGCAAAGTGCCTTTGGCAGCTAGATAAAACCTCCTTGCTGCGCCTATTCAAGTTGTGTCCCCATATTGAGGCAGCGTAAGTCAGTGTTTTCTCCACTACTGTCCTATACCAAACTTTAATTATGTTGGGTTGTAGACCCCATCCTTTAGAGATCGTTCGCCCCATCATCCAAAATGATTTTCTAACTTTCTTTGTTTGTTGTTGGCATTTCGGGAGCCAGTTAAGATTCTTGTGTATCATTACCCCTAAATATTTAATTTGTTCTTTGGCCTCTAACTTTTTACCATTGAATTCTATGCCCTCTATCTTGTATGAGTTTTCGGTTGGGAGATTTCTTGTGTGACCTCTGTTTAAGTATAATACTTCTGTTTTGTCCCAATTTATTGTTAAACAATTAATTGTTATCCATTCGTTAAATTCTTTTAATATTTTATTTGCTAGTCTTACAAGTTCTTCTTTTGTTTTTGCTCTTAAAATTAGCATAAAGTCGTCCGCGAAAGCCTGAATTCTGACATTTTTACCCCATTGCTTTTTAAGTGCTGTGTCTGTTAAGTGCTTGTGGGCAGCCGCCAATTGTTTGTTTTGTTACTTTTATACCATTTTCTTCTAAAGTTACATATCTATTTTCCAGAAAACTAATGATCCAATTAATTAAGTACGTGGGGCAGGGAGACTGTTTCAGTTTTTAGCAATTATTGGCCATCTTATATTGTCAAATGCGCCTTTAATATCCATTGAAATTAGTAGTGTTTGATATTTTTCTTCTTTATCCTGTTTAATTTTTTTAATAAGTTCGTCTAGTGCATGTTCTGGTGAAAATCCTTGTTTAAACCCGTATTGTTTGTCGCTCCAGAAATTTCGTTTTGTAAAATGGTCGTCGATTCTACCGTGGATTATCCTTTCTAATATTTTACTGAATGCTGGTAATAGGCATATTGGTCTGTAATTTTTTGGATCTTTAGGATTTTTAACCGCTTTGTGAAACAGTACTACTGTGCCTATTTTAAAAGATTTTGGGAAATAGTTAAAGTTGAGGCATGTATTGAATAGTGTTAGTAAAAGTTGTGGCGATGCATTGTGTATTCTTTGAATTAGGTTATAATCTATGTAATCGTACCCTGGAGCCTTGTTTTGCTTTATATTTTTGATTATTCTGTTTAGTTCCTGTTTAGTAATCTCAGGTGGGTTTGAGTCGTTTAATCTGGGTGGGGCTGGTAATAGCTTATGTTCTATAGTCCGGTCTGTTAGATACAGGCTATTTAGGAAGTGATTAAGAGTTTCTTTTATTGTTACTGTTTTTTTGTCTGATAAAATGTTTACAAGTCTTGGAAGTTTTGTAACTTTGCCAGAGCCTAGTTACTTACCCATCATACGTAGTATAGGGTAAGTCTTGCAATCGTTTTGAAAATCGAAAATTTTTTTTGACGGATTTACACGTTTTTGATAGTGGAGATTCCGAAAAACATATTTTTAGAAAAAAAATTTTGCCGTCCGTCCGTCTGTCTGTCTGTCTGTCTGTCTGTCTGTCTGTCTGTCTGTCTGTAACCGCTCTATCTCCCGAACAAATTGAGATAGAGACTTGAAATTTTGTATGTACTTAGTATGTAAGAATGGCACGAAGCCTATTGAATATCAGTAACCTCGATTATCCGGAACTACTTTTTTCGGACTCTCCAAAAATTCGTTCTCATAAAAGGTACATAAAAATTTTCGATTTTTTTTATTTCAAAGAATGGACGTTAAAGGCAATAAAATAACACAAATTTTGCATAAAAACTGAAGCCAATCGGATAATTAGCTATCGAGATATTTGTAACCATATTTTTCACACTCTTCGATTTTTCATGACCCTGTATTTCATTCAAATTTCAATTTAAAAATATATTTCAATATTAAATGGGACGCTTAATCCAATGCAGTAAATTGTTGGTTAATATAATTGAAATTTTTGGAGTTATAAGGATGCTTCTTTTTCGCAATTCGGTATTATTTGATTTCGTCTATTAAAAAACTATCTATCGCCAAAGTGTATGATTAAAAGCCAATAATGGCTTACCGTAAATGTCACATTCACTTGGATTTAACACATTACGTTACGTCATTAAGCGATTTTTATTTCGATGTTTTATTTGTAGTATAAACATGATGGGTAAGTATTACAGTGGCCCCCAACGACTAGTTTATATTGGGAGCCGTATGTGTTTGTTGTATCCTCACAGAATTTTTTCCAGGTTTTGATTTTTGTTTTTTGGACCAATTTTTTAAGGTTAGCTCTTTCTTTTTTGTATTCTATATGCTGTTTTGATTTTAATTCTTCGTCTTTTTGCTTTTGATATCTTCTCCTGAAGGCCCTAACTCCATTTCTTGCTATTTTTATTTCAACTGTCCACCATGGTGGGGCTGTTATATCAGGCGATGATGTTTTTTTATAGCATTTAAAAGCTGCAGTTCGTAAAAGGGTTATTAAAGGTTCTAAATACTTCGCAGAAAAAGAAAAAAAAAATCCGTACTCTATAAACATTTTGTTTTTAGAAAATCATCTTTCTCCAACAATTAATTTTGTAAATTAATTTTTACTAATTTGTCTACTACTATGTCTAAGCAGAAATCTTCCTGATAGATTTCTAACAGAAATCTAACACGAAAATTATTGTTTGAAACTATTGATAGACAAAATAATAAAGCAATATTTACCTTTGGTTGTACCTCATTGGTACACACGCGCACCAGTGCGTCGTCGGTAGATAAAAAGGGAAAATGTTTCTTAATATACGAAAATATTTCTGTATATATTTGAATTCCCCATGATTCCAAAAAATGTTCGTTAGTTCAGAAACACAAGAAAACAATCGATTTTCAAGATTTAAGGTAGCTTTAATAAAAACTTCTTTTACCGTCACTGATTTCGTAAACGTTTCCGAGTAGTTTTATAACATATTCACAAGTTTTTTCATAATCGAATATCGGTTTTTATCCATTTTCAAGTGAACATTTTCAGTTGCGTAATTGAGTCTATATATGAAAGGGTAATAAATTAATATGGTACTACTTGGTTATCCCGTCGACCAAAACACAATCGCCAAACTATAAGATTAAATGTCAATAATGGATGACCGTGAATGTCACATTCGTTTGACATTAAATGCGATACACGGGTATAAAATGTCATTAAGTGGTTTTTATTTCGACCTTTTTATTTGTATTTTTATTAATATTCTACTAATTATTTGTGTTTTGTTATTTAAATTGGAAATTATGCCAATAGGTAGAATTTGGCTATTAGTTTGGCGATTTGTATAATTTGGCGAAATGGGTCGACTGGATAACCAAGTAGTACCATTATTATTAATTCTAATGCTAATTTTAATGCTGATAATTGATTCTGTTTGCCTGTAAAATACTTTTGTTGAGCATAAAAGTGCTTATTCAAGAAATCTTTATTCCGGAATGAGAAAACTGATTTCATAAAAATTACTCAGAAACGTTGACGGAAATCAGTGCCGAAGAAATTGTTTTTACAAATGCTTCTTTAAATCTCGAAAATACATCAGTTTGTGGCATTTCTAATGATAAAGATCGTGTTTCGAAATTGTAGGTAGCTCGGAAGTGCACTAGATTATTTTTTATCACAATTATATTAATTGGTAAATATGAGATGTAAATAACCAGCTGGGCGAAAAATGTCCAGACCAGTAATATCTTGGCTGAAGTCAAACATGTTCTGCCATTCTGTTATCTCGGATGAATTTGGTTGATATGATTCACCCAGCTAACCTCTTTGATTACAGCGTCTGGTCTGATATCTGAATCTGTTCGGCAGAATAAACCTCCGTAAAACATTGTATATGTAATTACATTGGACTAATTTTTAACACAATTTTTCGCATTGGTAATAATTCATATGATTCGTTATTTTCCAATCGGGTGATAAACGTCCAAATCAGGATTCAAACAAGAGAGTTCTTGGCTGAAACGGCGAATGTTCTACTATCTAAGCCATCCCGGACAAATCTGGTGGATCTAATTCACCCAGCCAACTTTATTGATCATAGCATCAGGTTTGATATCTGAATCCTATTACATGGTATGTATTACTTGCGATTTATGCTATTGCGCTTATTCACATGTCAGATCATTTGGAGATAAGATTAGCTGGGTCAATGAAATCCACCAAATTCGTTCGAGAAAGTTCAAATGACAGGCTTGGCGACGAAATTCCTGGTTAGAACATTTTTTGCCCAGTATTTCATATATAACTTGGAATTGGTTATTGTCTAATTTCGTATTGATTTCGTAAAATTGATATAAAAAAATATCAATTTTTCCTAGACTAAAAAACATTTGTCTTTTTTTTTGGCATCGTGTGATCTCGCCCCTGAAAACTGATAAGAAAAACAATGTACACGCACCTGGGTATGTGCTGGGCGATGTTGTCCAGACTGTCCGCATTGGGCACCTGCAGGTGCGGCAGTGCCAGGCCCCTAGAGGAGAGCTGGTGGTCCGACGAGCCGCCACTGCTGTAAGGCGAAGGCGCGAGAGGCGGAACGCGGCCCGCAGTCGGACTGCAGGCCGTGAGCTGGATCCGAGGCGGCGACGGCGGTCCTTTGTCCCGGGTCCGGAGCGGTGGGAAGTTGTTGGGAGGCGGGCCCGGCCCGTTGCTGTCTTTAGGATGTTGGCGGTAAAACCAGCGGTTCGACATGGCATCGGCCTGCAAGCACACATGGTTGTTGCAAGACGTAAGCAAAGAAGGACCCTAGCATGTCCGTGGGGTGGCAAAGATTCTGTGGGCGTCGTTTTCAACCGATGATTCGTCAAAAAAAAAGATTGTTTTTTCTTTTTTTTAAGCTCGAATTTTATTTTTAACTTTTACTCATAGTGATACTTTTAGAGGTTTTTAGTATAGACTCTCCATTTTCACGTACATTAAATGGACTGAAAGTTAAAAAAAAAGGAAAACAACAGATATAAATTAAAGACAGCAGAGTAACACGTGGAGTCAGGCGTTTTCTTGTTTTAATTCCAAATATCAGCGATAGATGGCACTGTGTCATCTCAAACTGCTAGAAAGTTCAAAATAACTCATGTGCACTCAGGAGTTTCCTTGTTTTATAAACAGACATCAGCAATAGATAGCGCTGTGTCATCCCAAACTGCTAAAAAGCTCAAAATAACGGATTAACATACATGGAAGTTCATTCGGTTTTGACTCCTTGTTCTGTTTAAGAAATGAAACAACGAAAAGATTGTTATAGTTTGAAACTGCAAAGTTATTTTTAGCAGTACTGATCTGTTTTAAACAGATCAGCGCCGTCTATCGGTAATATTTGGAATTTAATTGCATAAATTCCTGATTTCACACAATCATCTTCTGCAAGATTAACTCCAATAAGGTACAAAAATATGATACTTCGCGTCCAGCTAAGATGCAATTCACAAGCAACTAACGTATACAACAGAATGGACTGATTTTATTGTTTTTGCTGAATTAAAAAGAAATACTGAACTGATTTTGAAGAAATGTAAATGAGACCCGTTCAAGGTGTATCCTTTTTTAATTGAAAAGAAATCATATGAATCGTACGTGAAGTTTCGGAATAATCGGTAAACGAATATTAAAAAATACGTACGCGTTGAATGGTTAACTTCCATTTTTTTTTAAACTGGTTAAAAATCAATGCTTTTTTACTCACCCATCTCCATTTCGCTATTTAAAGCCATTTTAAATCCAATTATTATAGTTCTTCTCACAAGTTCCCGAGAGAGTTTCGCCATCATCATTCAAAACAACGCCATTGCCATTACCATGGTAATGTAATTGCCGTTTAAATGTTGACATTTATTTTAATTTAGGTTTCATTTCTGAGAGAGACAATTTTCTATTGGACCTTGAAAGCTTTTTTAATTTCTTTTAAAAGGCTTTTATTAGAGTGACTAAAAAAGCTTCCTCCGGAACGTCCTATATTTTGGAAAACATCGCAAGTAATTATTATTAGCACTTTCCAACAAAGTTGAAAAGTACTTATGCATTCGGTTTGTCTGTCCGTCTGTCCGTCTGTCCGCGCTTTAATTCACGTAAATGTACTCGGATAGCCATGAAATTTTAGGACATTATTCACGTTTACTCGAGTACGAACCCTATTGAAAATGAAATTTCTACCATGATTAGTTTATCTACAGGGAGAGTTAAAATTTCCCATTACATTACGGCCTATGGGGGAAAAAGCGTCTCAAGGGAATGTTGAAGCTGTTATACCATGTCAAACATATTAAAATTTATATGCATTCACGAGGGGCATTAAAATATGCATTCTATAAAATATAAGGTGAAAATGTAGGTATTACTCATTTACAGGACCACACAAAAGAATTCCATAAGATAATGGTAACAGGGGGAAGTGTGTGACATAATTTAAATATATTAAGCTGGTTCATGCATAATAAAATTGACGTATGTCAATGAGGTTTAGTATAAATTATACAATACAGCCTTCTCTAATATAAAGTACATAGCATTTACAGGGACACACAAAAGATTTCAAATAGTACATTCTTTCCGAAGTACTGTATCCAATGCATCCGATGATGGCTGATGGATGGATGAAATGCATTTTAATTATGATATGCGCGTATAAGTTTCACTAAATTTATGAATATTATATGGTGTGTATAACTGTTAAAGTTAATATACAGGACTACCCAAAAGAGCTCGCCAACGATACTGAATATGAGCATAAATTACAAAAAGGTGATTCTTAAATAATTTATGTATTTTTACGCTGAACTGCATTAAATATACTAAGAAATGTTCGCAGAATATAGATAAAATGATATACAGGGCCACGCAAAGAATTGGATACATGGAGCCTATGAATGATAACTTATGAGAAAGTGATTTCAATTGTTTTAAGAGTGTTTTAGTTTAAAATAAATTTTAGCTTAACACTGATGTGTAATAAAGGCACCAGACAAACTACAAAGCTGAACAAAGTATTCAAGTATGTTTCCATCTATTAGTATAAATTGCTGAAAGAGAAATTTTAAGCTACTAGGCATCTTTTTGCTAAACTAAATTTTCCCGTTATACAGTATGTACATTAGCTGACAGATCAAATACAGGTCTGTTCAATAGTACTGGAACCCATATTTGGCTTTATATCTTTATTTACTTAAGTAACGAAGTTTTGTTAAAGATTTCATGAAGCGTTGGAAAGTGCTTCATAATCTATGCCTAACGCATGATTTTTCTTACTTGTTATCATAAAAGTAGAAGTACTTTTTTAAATAAACTGGTCACGTGAGAGTATTGTTCACGATTCTGTACAATAAATATATTAATTTATAACTGTAATATTACAAAAAAAAAAAAAAAAAAAAAAAAAAACTTAGCTAAATGACATTTTGTAAAAAATTTATACAACGTAGGGTTGAATATAGCTATATGCACTAGCCCTCCGAGCACCTTGCAAATGGGTAAAATAGTAATGATGATTTATCTTATGTTTTAAATGCTCAGAAAATATGATTTTTTCAACATTATAAAGAAAAACTTCATTGCAAATATGAATGTAATCCTTGATAGTATTATTCATTTTAAAATGTCATTAAAATTCATTAATTATATATATTCTATAGAATTATGTTTTCTTAAATATCCCAGTTATACTGCAGTGAAAGATGAAGCTTAGTGAACGGAATATTAAGTTCCAAACACTTTGAGGGCTAGAAAAGTATAGATGGACAAGCCGTGAAAGTTGAAAGATGAAGCATAAATATACTACCAAATATTGCTATTCTGTGTAACTCACTTTTTAATCTTATTTACTCTGTTTATAAATAAAAACCGATTAAAAATCAATGCTTTTTTTTTTTTACCAATCTCCGTTTCGCTATTTAAAGCCAATTTAAATTTCATTTATTATATATTTTTTAAAGAGTTCCCGAGAGAATTCCGCCATCATCATTCAAAACAATCCCGTTGCCATTACCATGGTAATTTAATTGCCAAATTCATTTTAATTTAGGCTTCGTCTCTGAGAGAAACTATTTTCTATATTGGACCTTGAAAGGCTTTTAAATTTCTTTTGTAAGGCTTTCATTTGAATGATTGAAGAAGCTTGTGACGGATTGTACTGTATTCTAAGAAAGCATCGCAAATAATTAATAGAAGTAGAAGGACTCTTTTAAATAAACCGGTCATGCATGAATATTACTCGGGCACACGCTCTAAAAAAAATTGGAATATTACAAAAAATTTTCTAGTAGAATTATATTCCAAGAGCTTTTTATGCAATGTCAACAATAAAAATTCATGTAACAGATAGAGATTTGCACTTTGAATTAAAAAAATTTTAACGTTACTAAGAAATTTTTTGGAAAACAGGACTTTGAGAACTTTTTAAGTAACGGTAATGAGGATTGCAGATAAAACTTTAGTTAAGTTACTTTTAGTAAATATTCTTTTGTAAAGTTACAGATGTTTCTAGTTTTGCTTACAAGTTTTGTCGATTGACATAATTTTCTTATGCAGTGTACATATAAAATTTTAGTAAGCAAAACAGATTTTGGTAAATTTAGATTACTAAAGTTACATTTTTTTTTTTTTTTTTTTTTTTTTTTTTTTACAGTGCATAGGACTTTGTTCATTAAATATATTAATAACCAACAGTAATATTACCAAAAAAAAAAAAAAAAAAAAAAAAAAGAAAGAAAGAAAAGAAAGAAAGAAAGAAAGAAAGAAAAAAAATCGTTGCTAAAAGAATGATGAGTCTTCGTAAAAAATCTATAAAAAGTAGGGCTGAGTATAGCTATGTATATATTAGAAAACTATAGATGGATATTCCGTGAATGTTCAGTGACAGATATGAAGCCTACTAAATATTGCTATTCTGTGTGCTCTTTTTTAGGTGCGTTCGTAATTATATAATACGTAGCACCTATAGTGGTCGTTCAGTCCATCCGTCCGTCTGTCGGCATATAACAACGCAAAAACTACCCAACCGAATCGTTTGAAATTTAAAATACATAATTATTACATAATTTTGTCGTGTCATTTCAAATTTTATGATACTCGGATGCATAGATCAATTACAGGGGCAATCAAAAGTATTCCATTACATTACGGTCAATGGGGAAAAAAGTTTCAAATGCATTTTAATCGTTTGAAATTTAAAATACGCAATTATTACATAATTCTGGCGAGTTATTTCAAATATTTTGATAATCGGGTGCATAGATCAATTACAGGGGCAATCAAAAGTATTCAATTACATTATGGTCAATGGGGAAAAAGTTTCAAATATATTCTATACGTTTGAAATTTAAAATACATAATTATTGCATAATTTTGTCGAGTTATTTCAAATTTTATGAAAATCGGATGCATAGATCAATTACAGGGACAATCAAAAGTATCCCGTTACATTACGGTCAATGGGAAAAAATGTTTCAAATGCATTTTAATCGTGTTACACTCATGCGAACTTGCGAAGACTCATGCGAAGACTTTCTTTCATTTGAATGACTGAAAAAACTTCCGCTTTAATGTCCTATATTTTAGAAAGCATCACAAATAATTAATAAAAGTAGAAGTATCTTTTTTAAATAAATCGGTCATGTGCGAGTATTATTTGGACTCAGAGGGCTCCGTTCAGTAAATATATTAATTAGTAATTGTAATATTGCCCCAAAAAAAAAACCTTGCTAAAAGAATAATAATATTTCGTAATAAATCTGTACAACGTAGGGTGGGTTGAATATATCTGTATATACTAGAAAAGAATAGATAGATATGTCGTGAAAGTTCAGAGAGTCTAAATACCATCAAATATTGTTATTGTGAGTAACTCTTTTTTTAATGTTATCCAACTCTGTTTATAATGACAAAATAAACCCATATTCAGCGTAATCTCTTATTTTACAGTTAAAGACCTTTTCAAAATTTAAACTTGACATTGAGCTTGACATTGGTGGTTTATTGAGAGCACCATTCATTGAAATTTGTCGCGAAACCAAAAATAATTTCGTGATTAACTCTAATTAAATTAGTCTGTCACAGTACACCGCCTGTATTTTTATATAATGTGTGCAGAACGTCCATGTCTTTAAAAGTTATCTTGACTAATAACCAACCATTTTTTTTTTTTTTTTTTTTTTTTTTTACAATCATTGTCAACATTCCTTTTATATTCCTACAACGATGAATACCAATATCCTTCCTTAATTCAATCGATCTAAGTAAAATGTGGGTGTAAAACGGACAGATGCGTTTTTCTCAAAAGCTTGGTGACCTAATCTCATCGCTGTAGTCTATAAGGCATCGCTAACAGGCTATCATAGCCTGAGAGCTTATGTGCCTTCCCGTTCTGTATGTATGTGCGTTCGTTCGTACGTAACGCGATAACTCATGATAAAAATATCCCATCCACTTGAAATTTTGTATATAGATATATTCTGATAAGGCGCTTCCCTGATTAGTTTTTGGTGTTCATTCGATATGTATAAGAGGGGGAATGGGGGACTCATGCCCTCCCCCTTGATATGACTGAGTTTTTCATGCAGAAATATTAGTTTTTGTTCAAAATTTACACATAGGATCATTCTGATGAAGCGCTTCCGTGATTGGTATTAGGTGTTCATTGGATAAATATAAACAGGGGAAATGGTGGTTCTAATGCCCCTCCCCTTAATTTATATAAATGGGTTTTTCATGCGGAATTGTCAGATTTCGTTCAAATCTCTGAATGGTTTTGGAAGTTTAATGGTTAAGTATATAAAAGAGAAGGATAACTCTTCTTAAATTATATAAATGGGTTTTTATTGAGAATTTTCCAATTTGCTCTAAATTTTGGATATGGATTTTTTATATGATAAAGCATGTCCCTGATCAGTTTAGAGGGTTCAATGATTAAGTATAAAAGGGAGAAAGGGGGGAGCTGTTCCCCCTTCCTTAATATTTTTTTTCGAACGGAAAATATAAGGCTGTAATGTACAATTAGTATGCGTAGCCTGTGAGTTCAATGCCATCAGTTTAACTGGGCAATATTCTTTTTATTTTTAACCATTTGAAAAAAGTTTGTTGCTTTCGGTCGAGAATAGACTTTGTGATGTCCGCATTTAATTTTTTAATTTTTATCATTTTTAACGTCTGTGATCCTTTAGATTTTCTTCTCTTATTGCGACTCTCTAGCGGAAGGCATGTTTGGGGGAAAAGTCAAATATTGAAACCGGACAAATTTAAGAAGAAACTGATTAAATCAAAGACACCGAAAAGCGGGAGGGTTGGGCTCGGGGCTACCATACGACCACAAGAGCTTTTTATTATTAAACCATGGTACTACTTGGTCATCCCATCGACCAAACACTATCGCTAAATTATAAGATTAACTACCAATAATGAATGATCGTAAATGTCATATTAACCTGATATTAAACATTACACGTGTTTTTTAAATTATCAAAAAACTTTTTGCGACGTTTTGTTTGTATTTTGTTTCATTAATGTTGCATTAATTTATTTGTTACTTCCTTATTTAATATAAAAATTATGTTTATTTGTATAGTTTGGGGAACAGATTGACGAATTGTTAAATTTGGCGAAACTGGTTGACGGGATAACCAAGTAGTACCTAAACCATTAGCTGACCATTTGGATTGGATAAACTCGAATCTGAATCTGGTAAACTTAAATCAGGTTAATTTTCGACATCTGAATCTGAATCTATAACATGTCAAATTGATTAAAGTTTTATTTTTCAAATGCTCGTCGCAATTTGTTAAATAATAATTATTATTATTATTGATGCGAAAATAGAGGGGGACATTTTAAACTATATCTGACTATTTCTGTCTTTTAGACTATAATGTATTACATTTCAGACTATATCTGAAAATATAATGCCTATAATTAAAACAAATGCATTTTAACAGTTCGGCATTATGATAGTTTTCAGACGATACAAAGAGCAAAAGATTTTTTCTTTTCTAGTAAATAAGTCCCCCTTACAATTTTTTTTCTAAATGTACTTGCCAATGTTTAATAATCTATAAATTGGTGGCTCAATAGCCTTTATACTTCATTTCTGCATTCAAATTTCAGCTTTCCACATTCCATAGTTTACGAGAAAAGCGGCTGTGACAAACATAAAGTCAAAAAGACACACGAGGGGCCATCCATAAATGATGTCACATATTTTTTACACATTTTTGACTACCCTCCCCCCCTTTGTCATAAAATGCCACACTTAACTTTATCCACTCCTCCCCCCCTCCCCCCTTGTTTTCACATGTCACGCTACATTACGTAAAAATATACTTGCAGTTCAGAAACAAAATACTACATTTTAGATCACATATCGTATTTTATTTTTAAACTTTAACCATCTGTTTTAACGATTTTTGTCAGAGTAACAATAAAAATGATTTGTGTATTTATTCGGTATGAAATAAGGTTTACAATAACAACAAAGTAATTAATATAGAATAGTAATAAAATATTAATATGGAAGAGCAACTGAAAATATTAGTGGTTTGTTCATAATTTAATCTGCTGATCTTTAAGGCTTTAATTTTAACCAAAATGTGTGATGTCACATTTCTTCTTACCCCCTCCTGTCACAAATTTCATGAATCCCCCTTCATCCTTTCAAGCTTCATCATTTATGGATGGCCCCTGAGTGATTTTATAATGATTTCGTGTTTATTTTTTAAGCACGGAAACTTAAAAACAATATTTTATAAGCATTCAATGTACATCTTTAAAATTATGCTTAATTTTTATTTGTAATTATGCAAGTACGTAGCACCTATTATTGTCGTTCAGTCCGTCTGTCTGTCCGTCCGTCCATCTGTCTGTCTGTCCGCATATAACAACGCAAAAACTACCCAACCGAATCGTTTGAAATTTAAAATACATAATTATTACATAATTTTGTCGAGTCATTTCAAGTTTTATGAAAATCGGATGCATAGATCAATGGCAGGGACAATCAAATGGATTCCGTTACATTACGGTCAATGGGGAAAAAAGTTTCAAATGCATTCTAATCGTTTCAAATTTAAAATACATAATTATTACCTAATTTTGTCGAGTTAATTCAAATTTTATCAAAATCGGATGCGTAGTTCAATTACAGGGGCAATCAAAAGTATTCCGTTACATTACGGTCAATGGGGGGAAATGTTTCAAATGCATTTTAATGGTGTTACACTCATTCGACAATAATAAAATGCATATGTATCTATAAAGTACATATTATATACACATTTTGCACAATCTGTGGTGCAAAGAACATTTGTTATTGATTTACAAGGCCACACAAAAGTATTCTATTACATAATGGTATAGGGAGAACATTGTTTGTTGCGCATTTTAATTGTAATTAATTATTTACAATTTTATGAGCTTGATATATGAGAGTGATATTTTAAAACTTTGTTATCATACGAACGCACCTCATTTGCTACGTTTTACGTGCAATTTCCAACTTGTTTGACAGTTTAATGAAGTCGGCAGAATTTTCATCCTTCTCTACATCTATATACACTGAGTTCAAATACAACACATAATTACTTTCTTAAGTTCTTTATTAGAACTATTAAATTAAGGTAGAAATTAGTAATAACATTACAATGAATTATGAGACATTCTCATATTTCATAACCGATACTGTGAGTAAAAAATCTTAACATGAGTGTACGCTACAGCGCATCATACGTAGCGTTCTTACAATCAAACTTTACACTACAAAATCCAGAACCAAATTGATTGATTACGTGAGATCAGATCTCTTCTTATTTAATCTTTTATATGATTTCGAAGTTTCGTTTTATGGCGCTGAAACACGCGAGCTAAAATGGAAAATGTTACAGCGTAAGGAATTAGATTTATCCAAAAAGTATGCGTAAAACTCTTAAATTTTAAACTAAAATTATTAACAAATTAACTGAGCAATTGGACTCAACAGCTGTAAGAGTTTAAATTTTAACTAGGACTTCCCTCAGAGGGATTAGTCTGAGCGATATTGCTGAGAACATAGTTTAATAATAACTTGCAAAAAGTAAAAGAAAAAAAATACGATGCTACCTTTAATTGACCATATACTGTCACAAGTTCAAATGACGAAAATGACCAAATTGAACTATAGAATTACAAAATATTCTATATAAATTCGTATACACGGTTAAAAAAGAGGGAAGCAAAATATGTAAAACAGCCATGCGTGATTATGAAATTGAACGTACGCAATATATTAAAAGTAATGGTACTTCTAGGTTATCCCGTCGACCAAAAAACGATCGCCAAAAAATAAAATTAAATGCCAATAATGGAGGATCGTGAATGTAACATTCAATGATATTAAATACGATATACGTATTTTAAACATCATTAAGTGATTTTTATTTCGACTTTTGATTTATATTTTTATCAATATTCTACTAATTATTTGTTTTTTTCATTATTTAAAAAAAAAATATGTCGATATGTATAATTTGGCTATAAGTTTGGCGATTTGTATAATTTGGCGAAATTGGTCGACGGGATAACCTAGTAGTACCAAAATAATGCACATAATAAAACCCTAAAATATCTTGTATCGGAATTTGAACTCTTTGAAATTACGCCAAGAAGATAAACAGACACTCAACACCAATTTTAATACGTAAAAATGGCACAAATCATGATGGTTGAAAAGAAAGAGAAAATTTTTTATATGGTGTGTGAACCCCTTAAATAGTTAATACAGAATAGTTAATGTATATAACAGTATAATATCTACATCTGATTTCTATTGATGCGATGAGGTTCTCGATAAGAATTTAGGCTCTCTTTAAAAGTGGAACATAAAAATCGCTAAAACGCCAACAAAGGAATGCGATGCGTCGTTTGAATGTGTTCCAGATATGATCAATTGGATTTAAATAGGTAATGCATGCTGGCCACTACATACGCTGTTTTGTTTTCTTTTCAAACCCATTCTCAAGGAGTTGAGCAATATTTCGCTTTAGCATGCGTTAAATAAAAGCAATTGGCAATATTTGTAGTAAAAGATACGACATGAAATTTGAATATCTCGCCTACATAATCTTTGAGCTGTCAAAGTATCATCACAAGTAATTTAGAAATTTGAACACATTTTTTTCAGCAAAACATGCAGGCTCAATACGCCAAAGTGAACTCTGTTATGCAGTTTTACCTGAATAAATTACTATTTAAAAGACTTTGTAATATCAAATGAGAAAATGATTCTATAATAAAAATCTGTTGATTGGAAAAAAAATAATGCCCCCCCCCCCCCCACATAACATTATGCTTCGGAATTCTTTTATGGCACCCTCTAAATGAATAATAAGTATTCTTTCTGTGGCATATTCTACAAAATTTATATTCTTGTGCCCTTCATAAATGCATATCGATTTCTTTATGTTTCTACGGGTTTTATAATTAAAAATCACTTGGTATTATTTCAACCCATCGGCCATAATCTAACGGAATACTTTTAAATGACTTAACAATATTCGGCGCCAAATATATATTTAAAATTTCAAATGATTCAGTTGGGTAGTTTTTGTGCTGTTGTATGTGGACATACTGACGGATAAGTAGACAGACGGAGGGTCAGTCGACGACTGTAGATGCTACGTATCTATATAATTACGAACGTACCTAAAAATAGTTAAATTTAAAAGCACATGCCAAAATTGAAAACTCATCTCAGCAATTGTTACTAAAAGACCGCATTGTAGCTGATTTCTTTTGTGTGTCCCGATAAATGGATTAAAAATGCTATGAATATCCTGTTCTAACGTAACCGTTGTGCAACTCGGTAATTTATATTAGATTCAATTCATCTCAATAGGGTAATGTCATTAAAATACTCTGTAAACATTTCTTCTCATAAACCATAATGTAATAAAATTCTTTAGGGTGCTCCTCTAAATGAATTTTAATCTAACATTGCATCATATACAATATAAAACATGCTTAGGGGACGTTAATAAGGTTTACCAATTGCATTAAAATAAGAGTATATTTACGGGTATTAGAGCGAGGACAGACGGACAGACAAACCAAATTTATAAACAATTTTCAACTTTGTTGGAAAGTATTAAAAATTCAAACCCAAAGCTGAATATTGAAATCACATCGATTCATTTAATGCCAAATAAACAATTTAAAATACTCGCCAAGATGCTAGAAAAGAATATAGAACTTTTCCGCACAAGGGCGTGCGAAGAGAAAACTGCGCCAAGAAACTGTTTCAATTTGGCACCCTCTCACGTAACTTTTTCTTGTAACAGGCCAAAAATGACGTTGGTAGTACAAATTTGGCTCCCCATAAATTTCCGTGACCAGGTCGATTGTCCCCCTTCGCGCCCTTCCCTTTTGCACGGCGCTGCTTTCGCATGATTGGCGGCTAAATATCGTTATTTTGCATGGCCTGGTAACCCGGCTATTATTGTTTATTTATCAATAAATTGTTTAAAATTTTTTTTATCAAATTATATAAATAGTTTTTTTTTTTATTAATTAATTGTGTTTTTTATTATTGTTTTATTTTTAAAATAATACAAAATAATTGAAAAATATATTTGTAACTCATATTCAAAAATGATTTTCGCCAAATTTGCCCCAAACCCGATCCGTATATGATATACCTACTCTAATTTCATGGTACTTTTCCAATATTACCTTTACCTTGGCGTTTTTATAAACCTTCGTCCTGTGGAGACTTCAGAAAGCGATATTTGTTGCAAATAGATATGAACAGTTACATAAATAAACCTGATGAACGTTTATACTTATTTTTACGTATAAGTATAGCACGGACATTATATATGAACTACGTATCATTACGTACTATGTGTATTAGCCTTTGCTTCGCTCAAACAATTACTATTTACTCCATATACTCTGATTCGGTTCTCTACAAAAATATCCAGCCCGTGAAAAATGACGCACACCAAATTTCTGTGACGTATGCAAATAAATTGTGCTTTTTATCAATTTTTTTAATATAACTTTTAAACTATTTGGAACTAATTTTTTGAGGGTGGTGCATTCACCAGACTACCTTAATAGGTACCTATTTGTACAAACAGAATCAAAATACGACTAGTACTTTTTGAGATTTGCTTGACGAAAGAATTTTTTTGATTTTTAATATCGTTACGTACTCTGAGTATAAGACTTCGCTTCGCTCAGACAATTAATAGGGTGCGGGACACATTTTAAAAATTAAGTTAAAATTTTTGTGATGGTTAATAGTATCACTTGTAAACAAAATCATATAATAAATTTCTCATAATTTGAAAATAAAAATTAATGGAAAATTAATTGAAAAAGTGTGGTAAATTAAAATCATTATAACTCCAAATATTGTTTGTAGAATTTCAAATGAAACTAGCGATCGCCCTGAGCTACGTCCCGAATATATTGGACTTAATGAAATTATATGATTACGAAGGCACCTAAAAATTAGAAACTTCAAATTAATTTAGACACACTTGAAAAAGATTTAGCGTCTAGCTACGGTATCGCAAAAATATTACCAAATCTAAAGATCAATGGAATCAATACAATAAAAATCAATAGATTTTTAGAGCAGATTATTGTTAATGAAAGTAAAATAAACTCCTCTATTGTTCTTACGACCTGAATAATAAAAGAACGTTTATTAATCTTATTTAAAATCGCCAAACCTTACTATACAAACAGCCTTTCATGTGCAAAGGTGAAGAATAGTAAGAAATTTGGAGATAATTTAAAATGGCTATACATGAAACTGTATAGTTAAACTGTAAATAATAATAATAATAATAATCAAAAATGGTAGATTCTTTGTAAAGCTACAGAAATCTATAGCTTTACAAATGAATCTACTGGACTTGCAGTAATCTAATTAAAATTTTATCTGTAACTCGTGTCGCAACTTACATAAAATGTTCAAAGCAAGAGGGAAAAAAAAGGCTTTTAGGTCTAATTCCTGTGAAATTTTGAGCGAATGTAATAGAAGAAAACAATTGCACGACATCTGTATTATTCAAATTAGAAATCTCGATACAGCCGGTGTATGATGAAATTGTTATGGAAGAAAATTCTATTTGCTATGTTAATGAAATTATTTTCCGAATAAATTTTTCTGGAATTTAATTATTCTACTAAAGGTGAAGAATTTTAAATTATTTTAATGACTTAAATATGAACTTGAAACACGAGAAAAACATATGTTCCGATAAAACGAATAAAATAAATGAAATAAAAAAATCACCCTTTTTTTAACACTTTTTAACAAAATTCAAAAGTGTTTATGATATTCGTATGTCTGTCCATAAGTCCGTCTAACCGCTCTCTAACTCTCTACGAGAGTTAAAGAGCGGTCCAATATACTTGGATTGCCTTCAAATTTTTGGGAGTTATTGATATTTGCTCCAGCACAAAACCACATTACAAATGAAGAATCATTAAATGATTCTAGCATGATTAGTTCATTTACAGGGATAATCAAAAGTTTTCCGTTACATTACGCCCTTTAGAAAAAAATCGTTTCAAATGAATTTTAAAGATGTTACACTTTACCAAACATATTAAAATTTATATGCATTTACGAATTGCACTAAAATATGCATTGTGTAACATATGAGGCGAAAATAATAATTACTATTGATTTACAGAGCCACACAAAAGAATTCCATTACATAATGGTAAAGGGGGAATTGTTTGCGACATATTTCAATTATATTAAAATTTTCGTGTACATTAAAATTGATATACATCGCATAGGATTATATAAGTTATTTCGTGCATAATACGAAGGACACAGCATTTACAGGGACACACAAAAGATTTCAAATAGTATTATCCAAATTATATTATTGAAATAGTAACAGTGAAGTATTGTATATTACCTATGATGTCTGATGAATGGATGAAATGCCTTTTTAAATACAATATGCGCTTTTTAGTTTCGCTAAATTTATACGTATTATATAGTATGTATAAATGGTATAGTTGATATACAGGGCTACACAAAAGATCTCGTAAAGGCTCTTTAAAAATTTAAGCGCAATTTACTTAAAGATTGTTTTTAAATAAGTCAGTGGCGTAGCTAAGGGGGGGCAAGGGGGGCGGTCGCCCCGGGCGCCGAGGCCAAGGGGCGCCATATTGAGAGAGGTTTAAATTGAAATTATCTCACATGCTTTGACAATAAATAAAAAATTTTGATTTTTTTTCTTTTTTGTTATGTGTGTCTATGAATGTTTTCTTTAATAAGATACTTTGTTATATCCAAATAATGAAGAAAGAAATGTTTCTATAGGGATGGCTCGACGCACTTTGTATTTAAGATATGTATCTGAATTGAGACGCAAAATGATTAAGGGGGCGCCAAATTGAGAGGAGCTTTAAACGGAATTATTTCATATATTTTGAGAATAAAAAAGAATTGTTGACTTTTTTTTGTGAGTGTGCGTGTGTGTATGAATGTTTTAAAGAAATTCGGTGGAGGTGGGAGAAATGGAGAGGTCCGTGATTGTCAATCACTGATGGAGATTTTTAACTGTTTATCTTCCACATTATAAATTAAAAGGCCTGTTGGTGGCTCGTAGTCATATTTTTGGCATGAAAAGAACATTTTTCCTTTGCTTACTGGCCACCCACCCGATGATTTTTCCAAACAAACCGCGAATGTTAAAAACCTCTATTCATATTAAAATTTAAAAGACATACAAAAAACCCCTCTCTGAAATGCATCTCTAGTATGTATCTCTAGTATGTCTTCGGCAGCGTATACTGTAAAGTAAAAAATAACGGACGATTTTACAGAAATTGTATAGGTAATCTGGACGCCAGTACAATTTACTGCTTCTTAACGGAATTTTTGCGAATTTTTTTCAGAAATTTCTTCTTTTTTTGCGGGGGGGGGGGGGGGGGGGATTTGAAAATTTACGAAAATGCTTCCTTTAAAAACCAGTAAATTGCACTGGCATCCAGATTATCAGTACAATTTCCTTAAAATTGTCCGTTTTTCCTCCCGGTGTACACCTGGCGAACTATGCACGCATTTGTAACCACTATAAACCTCCACTGATATTTATCTATTTCAAAATGAATCTCTTGCACGGGTCCTGGCTTCCTACGTTAGAGGTCTGCACGGGATGGAATTTCCATTCTCGGGCCCGGCCCGGTCTGAAAGAAAGTTATTTTCGCCCGGCCCGATCTGGCCCGACGCAATTTCTACAATTTCGAAAGAATTCAGATTTTTATAATATAATTAAGATTTTTTTTAAATACTGCATGAATATTTATTGGATGATTTTACAGTACTTTCAGGCAATACACTATAGCAATATTAATGATTACTTACTTAGATTCTTAGATTTTCAACATTCAAATAAAGTTTCATTAAAAATTTACTTTGTTTAGTAATTAAAAAATAAAGAAAGAAAGTTAAAAACATCATAACTCTTGAAGCTGTATAATAAAAAGTAGATTAATGAATACATTTCTATATCATTTTATTAAAGATTTTCTCAAAAACCAAAGGATCTACTTTCTGATACATTTTTGAATTCATTTCTTTTCTGAAATGCATAAGATTAGCAAGAGTTTTTATTCAGAAACTATGTAATCGAATGAGGTTATCCACTTTTTTTTATACAAGCAATTTAAGAAAGTTAGCCTTTTGAATTGAACTTCCGGAAGCGACAGCATGGAAAAGGAGACAAGTCTGCAACCACAAGAGTTTCTTACACCTCTACAAGTATATACAAGTACCTTATATACCAAAAAAGGAAAACTCTATATGACTCCAAATCATTTCAATAGTCAGGCTTGTCAATTTTATTATACCTTTACAGTTAAAAATTAGACAGAAAATGTGTCAAACTTTCACGTTGCTGGGCAGAGAATTTAAGAACAATTTATAAGTATATTTCCAAAGATTACGGTAACATAAATTCTTTATCGCTATTAGTACATTTACAAATCATATTGTCTGCCCAACACATTTTGTGAACAATTAAGTCTAATTTCGGCCTGGCTCAACTATTCGTAGAAAAACAAAGTAAGCCTGATTTCGGCCCGTCACGAGTCTGCTAAAAAGATATTAAGTCCGGGTTAGACACAAAGTAACAGTCTAATGCTGATCTCTACACTGTACAAGTTTCACTTCTGTTTTGATGTTGTCAAACTAGGATCGGCTCGTGACGCAGGGCACATGCTGATCTCTAGCCTACCCCATAGACCTCTAGCATTCTCATGTAACATAGGCGTGCTGCACACGCTCCGAAAAATCTATAAAGAATCGTAAGATGAGTTGACAGATAAAAATTCTGCAGAAACAGAGTTGCCAGCAGGCTACAATATTGTAATTCGGATTTTTTTATTGCCACCAATTTTTTGAAATCGTAAAATTCGTATTACATAATGACATATTTATTAAGTCGATAAATGGGAAATTTCGCCATTTGAAAAAAATCGTGTCAATCAAGAAATCAGAATTTTGAAAAAATAGCCTATTGGCAATTCTGCCCAGAAATCGGGCCCATGAAACTTTAGATAAAAATACCCCAGGCGGTGAAGGTAAAATTAAAAATTGTAAGACAATTGAAAACCAAGTTGGGTGAAAAAATCCATTTGAAATTCGGTCTGAGAACGTGCCCCTTGCATTGGAAGGTGGAGCTAAAACTGTATGAAAATCATATGCTAATTTGAATGAATCAATTCCCGTTGAAATATTTCCCCAAAATCCGAGAAAAGAATTCGACGTTAAGTTTGTTTAACATAAATAAAATTCGTCGTTAACACACTAATAATCTTCGATTAAGTTGATAAAATGTTTTTAAATTACGTTTATAGACTTCAATTTATAAATCAAAAGGCTTGTTTGGCGACTTGGAGTCACATTTCTGATATCAAACGGACATCTTTTATTTGTATACTTGCTGACCCGTCCGTCGATTTTTCCAAACGAAATGATTAAGAAAAATAATTAAGATATCGATTGAGTGCCAAATTGAGAGGAGCTTTAAACCGAAGTTATTTCATATATTTTTATATAAATAAGAATTGTTGAACTTTTAATTTTGTATATGTGCAACGTTAATATTTAAGTTGATAGCCTATAGGCCATATAGTCTCTGATCCACCAATTTTTGGAAATTAGACGGGAATGTCGGCAAGAAAATGATCTTTTTTTAGTTTAGTTACCAATGAATGTTCATAGCTGTATGGTTGTTTCTCATAACTTCTGCACTGTAACCATTTGGTTCTGGAAAATCTTTTAAAAAAATTACCGATCGATTTTCAGAAAATTTATACACAGGTTTAAAATATTTTTCTACGTGTGCTTTGAAATTTTCAAATCGATATCTTGATTATTTTTCTTAATTTTCGCTGATTAGTGAAAATTCTTAATTTATTCCGTTTCAGCTATGGAATCAAGTTCAGATGTGAGTTCGGTTTTTGTGAAAAGAAATCGCATTCTTGATGAGTTTTAATAAATATTTTTTATTAATTACCAAAAATTAAAAAATCTGAGCTTCATGAGAATCAGGATCTACTTTTGACTAACCTCACTCAAGTTTTCACACTTGCACGTACGGTAAATATTTCAAGCCATTTCTGTCACTTTTTTTTATCGGTGACTTTGACTAGTCTCTTGTTCATTGAATTATCAGATCATGCAAAGTATTCAATGAATCAAAGATCAATACAGTTCCAGCAATTTTTAATAGCATTCATGAAATCTAACTTAAAATTGAGCCGACGTTCATTTTTGTAAATATTTCAGGCTAAATTTCCCTAAAGCTTTTCTGTTACATTCAGATCGGGGCTACGAACTGGTCATTGAAGGCATTTCAACTGATTAGCTTCCAGTCAAGATTTAGTTAACTTTGAAACATGAAGGGAAGCGTTGTCCTGCGATGAAATGTCCAGTCTCCTAAAGTTATAAGAGGGGCAATGGGTAATAAATTATCTTCTAACATATTTTGATACATAACTGAATTCATTTTGTTATGCATGAAAACAAATGGAGTGGTTCCACAAGCACCAAATGCAGTCCAAACCATTACCGAGCCACCTCGAAATTGACGCTTAAAAAAGTAAAAGAGGTTTCTGACGTAAGTCATGCCAAAAATATTTATAGCCAATCCATCGAAATTAAATGTCTTTTCGTCAGAAAAGCCGTCTCCCCACTCTGTGCCTTTGGTGAAATGTTTTTGTAGTCTAAGTGAGCATATTTATGGTGCTTAGAGAAAGGGGGTTTTCCTTTATTATTTTTTTTTATTTGAACAATGGATTGTTACTTAAAACATTTCTGACCGTTCGGCTTGTACATGGTAATTATAATTCTTCTTGAATTTGGGCAGACTATATTTTTTTTACTGCAAGCCGGATTTGTCTTGATTGCTTTACGATTAAACATTTTGGTCTTGCTGTACGCTTCTTACTGCCGTAATCTTCGAGATTTATGAGAAATTTCTTTTCTGCAGTTTTGAACCTTCCTATTTTTCTTCCAATATTAGAAACAGACATTCCAGCTTCATTTAAAGTAATATTTTAGTTTGTTCACCATAGGATAACATTTTTCCTCATGGCATTGTATTATACACGCTAAAAAATAAATGCACATAACACGTTTACATTTACCGAAACTTACATTGCGACTTGCTTTTTCAAGTCTGGGGGTAGGGCTTCAAGTCAGTTCGCTTCGGGCAGGGGGGGGGGGGGGCGCAAAAATTTGTTTCTGCCCCGGGCGCCAAAAGACCTAGCTACGCCACTGAAATAAGTTATATATTTTTATGCTGAACTGTATTCAGTTTACTAATAAATGTTCGTAGAATATTGTAGATAAAATGATATACAGGGCCACGCATAGAATTAGATACATGATGGTTACCTATGGAAGATAATTCCTGGAAATATGATTTCAGTAGTCTTAAGATTGTTTTTAGTTTGAACTAAATTTTAGCTAAATACTGGCATATAATAAAAGTACTAAGTAAACTACAAGGCTGAACAAAATTATACAAATTTCCATCATACATGTTTCCATCTATTAGTATAAACTGCTGAAAGAGAAATTTCAAACTGTAGAGCGTTTTCTTGCTAAACTAAATTTCCCCATTATATAGTATATATATCAACTGATAGATGAAACACATGGTTGTTCAAAAGTATTAGAATACATATTTTGCTATGGACAGTAATACTTTATTACCCCAAATAGCGAAGTTAATTAAAGATTTTAGGAAATGTAGGAAAGTGTTTCATAATCTATGCTTAACATATGATTTTCCTTACTTGTTCAAACATGAAATCGAAAAAATAATTTGTAGCTACGTTACATGCGTTTACTGAGAAAAAAATTTCATGTTTTTTCAAATAGTGATCACAATCATTCAAGTTGTTCCTAAAGCGTAGATAAACGATACTCAAGTACTTTTGTTGTGCAGAAATTTTATGTTATAACTAAAAAAAATTTCACTGCCATCAAATTTATTTATTTGAATACAGTTACTGCAGATAAAAATAAACTACCACTACAATATTTTCTTTTTTTACGTTTTTCACTCTGTATAAAACGGAATTAGTATTTTAAAATTAAAATTTACCTTTTCCATGATAATGAAATTTTATAGCGATTGCATATATATTTACATGATATTGTTGGTATTCACCAAAATCTGTATTAAAAAAAATGTTAAAACGTCGAAAAGTTCATGAAAAATTGATTTTCGCTACTAAATCTTTTTCGATTGCAGAGCAAATTTTCAATTCAAATCAGTTCTCCCTGTGCACACAATAAGGATATTTCCATAAAAGTCCTTTTTTTCCCCCTAAAACGATGCAAAATATAATTTTAAATCTCGAATATTTCCCAGTTTGTACCTGCACCGCATGATTACAAAATTGAATTAGATTGAAAGAGCTCAGTGTTTTATGTGCTTTTTATATAATTTCAAACTTAGGTGAAGGTAATCTACTTTAACTGAGAAAAAAAACGAATGAGAAAAGCAAAATTATCGTTTTTCAGGGATGTAATTGGTGTACAAAACAGAAGTTTTGAAGATAGAAGAAATCTCATGACATGTTCCAGTTCCAGTGCACTTGTATATTATTAAGGAAGCGGTGGTTTCTTTAAAAAAATATTCAGCTACTTTCACTAAAGAAAGATTTTTAAGCGAGCCAATGAAAATTAAATTTTTAATCTTTGAAAGCATGGACGGTTTGCATGCAATAACATGGAAACATATCCATGTTTGCGTATTGTATGCACCAAGGTATTTGAAAACCTAAGTAAGTATTTTTAATGATATCCATGTTTAATGCGATTCCTACCTTCAGTATAAACAAGTTGGAAATTACACGTGAAGCGTAGCAAATGAGGTGCGTTCGTACGGTAGCGAAGTTTTAAAAATATCACTCCCATATATGAATCTCATAAAATTGTAAATAATTACAATTAAAATGCGCACCAAACAATGTTATCCCTATACCATTATGGGATGGGATACTTTTGTGTGTCCTTGTAAATCAATAACAAATATTCTTTGCTCAAAAGATTATGCAAAATGTATATTATAATATGTACTTTATAGATGCATATCAATTTTGTTACGTTCGAATAAATGTAACACCATTAAAATGCATTTGAAACATTTTTCCCCATTGACCGTAATGTAACGGAATCCTTTTGATTGTCCCTGTAATTCATCTATGCATCCGATTTTCATAAAATTTGAAATGACTCGACAAAATTATGTAATAATTATATATTTTAAATTTCAAACGATTCGGTTGGGTAGTTTTTGCGTTGTTATATGCGGACGAACGGACGGACAGATGGACGGACTGAACGACAACAATAGGTGCTACGTATTTACATAATTACGAACGCACCTAATAATAATAGAGATAGAAATTTCTTGCGTTAGTCTTGAATTAGACTGAGTGCACTACGTTCAAAAGATAAGATTGCAGGCACATCTGTGAAACGACGCAGGAACGTGATTCTAAATTTGTAGCTTATGCATGCTGCTAGAAACTCGATTTTCGAGGGGTTTTTTTTAATAGACTTTATTTATTTAATTTTTTTTGCGACCTTAGTACTTTTTCGTTTTTTACGGCGCTTTTTCTACATTAACACAATGAATCTTTTAGACCAAAACAGTGAATTTCGAGATTTTTTCAACAATATTTATTCTCAATTCGGAAAGAGATGGTTCGTGAATTTTCTTTTATATATATAAGTACAGTTACAATATATTTTACCATTTTCCTCTTCAAATGCAACTTACTAGAAAATTTCAATTTTTAAATTGAATGTTTTCATGCAGGTGTAAAAAATTTTGAAGTGATTACATGCATATTTAAACACTACTAGCTGCACCCGTCGAAACTCGACGGAAAAGAATATATATTAGGTATGATACATATCAATCTTATATAGATAGTAAAATACTGAGCGAAATAAACAATTGCCACCTCTTAAAATAGGGATAACATAGCTTTTCATGATGAAGATGCACAAACTTCAGAAAATAACAAAAAACAAGATGAATGTAGATTCTACCATTGCAGAATTCAGTTTCGCATCCGATTAGAAAAAAAAAAATCGATAGAAGTTTTTTAGAAGGGCGACCCCGTTTAGATTGCAATAAACTAACTTCATTTTTTTGTGTTTATCAATATAATAGCAAACAGAACGGCGTGAAATACCCAATTGAATAGCAATTTTTCTCTGAAACATTGGAATTGCGGAATAATAAAGAGATACAATTTGACGTGCTACTTCTTCATTGACTAGATTCATCAAAAATGGATTTTTTCTTTAGTTTAAACGCTTTTTTATAGACTCTGAGTAAAAGGAAATGCAATTTAACAATAAAACGAATGGAATCCCGTCGAATTCGAAGAATGAAATGTTTAAAAGACCCGATCGATTTGGTTTAAAAAAAGCAAAAGTAATTACATTATTGAATCAATATATAATAAATATATTTACAAAGTAATTGTCAAATTTGTCAGTTACAATTTTGCATGCAAATATTCGCAAATCTACAGTTAAAATTGTAATATGAGTGGAGGCGAAATCCAGAAATTTTATTTTATATGCACTCACAGAAAAATAGCTTTATTAAAAAAAAAAAAAAGTAATATCGGGTACTACTAGGTTATCCCATCGACCAAAAAATTATCGCCAAACTATAAGATTAATGCCAATAATGGAGGATCGTGAATGTCACATTCAATGACATTAAATACGATTCATGTGTTTAAAATGTCATTAAGTGATTTTTATTTCGACTTTTTATTAATATTTTTATTAATATTCTAAAATTATTTATTTTTTCGTTTTTTAAAATAAAAATTATGTCAATATGTATAATTTGGCTATTAATTTGGTGATTTGTATAATTTGGCGAAATTGGTCGACGGGATAAGTACCTAATATCGTTATGAGTAAAAATACGATGTTTTAAATAGTGACGTCATTTTCTCTTCAAATGTTCTTTAAAAGTTACTGTTTATGAAAAAGGCATCCATAATAATATTGTAATTCCCAATTATCTGGTTGCTGAATGACATAATTTTCCTCATTTGAAGTTTCTCTTACTTTGATTTAGACATTAATTTTTATCATAAATTATTTTCTGTCATTTTATTTACATTATTAATATTATTTCTCAATAAATATATTTTTTAACTCAATTAGTGCATAATTATACGCAATCATTTTAGAAAATAAATTTTTATTATCGAGAGAAAAGCTAAACTGTGTTGCCACCATTTTGAAGAAATGTCATGAAAAAGCTTTTAAAATTAAAAATAAAATATAAAAATGGAAATAAATTAAAAAATAATTAAAATGGGCACAACTACAAATAAATAGCTTTCATTTAAAAAAATAATTATCAAAATCGGTTGACTAGAAAATTCAGGGCTGATGACACGACATTTTTAGCTTGTCTGAAAGAAATAGCATCGGATGCTAATAAGGAAAACAACTCACAAATTATTATGTTGAACTTAACTTCAGCTACAAATCTTTTTTTAATGCGATTTCTAAACCTTAAATATTATTTAAATGCCAAATTATTTAGGAAGTTAATATTATATCCCGAAAGACGAATTCAAAAATATCTGCATAGTTTATTTTTTCTCTGTTTAAATATCGCTTGATAACTGCACAATAATAATAATATCAATGAAACATTTTAATTATAAAAGAAACAGGGACTTATTAAACTGCGTAACCAACCCACTACATATTTACAGCACTTGCAATAAATTTAATTTATTTATTGGTTTGTATCCTCCATGAACTTGTAAAAGTTAATTTTATTTTTATGGCAACGAAAAAAAAACGATATCTCTTTTATTAAAAAGAATAAAATTGTGATATTTGTTGCTGAAATGCGGATTTTTTTAACAATAACTTAATACAATGAAATGATTTTAATTATTTTTTGAAAATTATTTATAAAAATATAGTAATACCGGCATATCACAGGTTTTCTTCTTTTTTTTCTGATATGACATCATTTACACCTTCAGAAATATTCTTCTTTTCTTAAATAAAAAGCGTGATTTATGCAGTTATTTAAGAATTCTTTAGTTTCATAAAATATTCATTTAATTAAATAGAAATGGCGCAGTTTATAGAAATTTTTTCATTTGTCACAACACGGACCTTTAAATTAATAGAAGTTCACTTTATTTAGATGCAAGAATTAAAGTCAATGAATATGACATCATCACTGACACAGCTGCTATAACAATGTATATTATATTCATGGAATAAATTTATCTGGTTTCTGTATGACGACATTTTCTCCATCGACAAAATTTCACTTTAGGTATTATATTTTATTAAAGTTTATCTTCTGTTATTTTACTTACATTATACTTAATAATATTACTCAGTAAATAATCTGTGTATTGCAGGGAATAACTAAATGCAATCATTTTATTATGATTAATTTTTACGAAAACCTTTATTTTTTTTTGTTTGAAATTCGATTATATATTCACCGATGAGATCAAGCTCCTGATTGGTGGAAAATAATGAAACAAAATAAATTTTGAGAAAAGCTTAACCTGTTGCCACTGTTTTGAAGAAATATCATGAAAAAGCTTTTAAAATTAAAAATAAAATATAAAAATTGAAATTACTTAAAAATTAGCCAGAATGGGCACATCTACACATAAACAGCTTTCATTTAAAAAAATAATTATCAAAATCGAACCAGTAGAAAGCTCAGGGCTGATGACCAAAAAAAACAGCCAGGTGTTTTAAATATATAGATTGTTGTTACTAAGAATGTATTTATTAAAAATACAACACATTGCTCAATGGTGCACAACACAAGAATTTTAGTATCAACTTGTACAATTAAAATAAAATAAAAATATCAACGTTTCGCGCCGTCTTCTGCGGCCATCTTCAGGAAAATATGATAATGGAAGGACTAAGTTTGCTTCCTGATCGAGAGATAATATTACTAATAAATTAAAATCGAAATGATTTAAAAGTTAAAAAATGTTGCCACTTACACGTGAGTAAAATTAAAATACTGCAACGAGATAAAAATTTTAAGATTTTATGATGTTATGCCATATTTTTGGTAGATTATAGGACAAATTATCATTGCAAGGTTTATTTTCTCGTGCAATGATTTCGACAGATTCTTTTATTTTACCTTCAACTGGATTATTGCACAGAACTATGATTTTGGCCTCATCAAAGTTAATATGGCAACCCTTGTGCGCCAAGTAGAAACGAGAAAGAGCAGTATTCTGTTTATACTGTTTAATATCTCTGCGGTGCTCTTTAATTCTAATTAAAAGTTTGCGTGTTGTCATGCCGATGTAGACTCTTTTAACATTATTTGATAAAGTGATGGGGATTTCATAAATACCAGATTTTTGATCTATTGGAATTTTGTCGATCTTATCTGTAACGATGTCAATGAGATATGGGGGTGGAATGGCGACAAATTTTATGTTATATTTTTGTGCGATCTTTTTTACTTTTTCAAATATGTAAGGGATATAATGAAATTTTCTGCAAACCACAAGCTTATTCTGTCGTTGGCCAGATGTGGGAGGAGTATTGTACTGTTGAACTATTTTATTTACAAATTTTGCTGGAAAACCATGGTCAAAAGCTATTTTCTGTATAAATTCAATTTCTTTATTTAATATGTCATCCGAACAAATCATAAAAGCTCTTTTGACAAATGACCTGAATGCAGATATTTTGTATTCGAAAGGCATGTTGGCTGAAAACGGGATAACTGTATTTTCTTTTATTGGTTTTCTATAGACTGAAAATTTTAAACTTGAATTGCATCTATTAATTTGAACATCTAAAAATGGAAGGGTGGCGTTTCATTCGACTTCAAGGGTGAAATTAATACTATTGCTTAATCTATTGACATCTTGTAGAAAAACAGAGAATTCAGCCAAACTGTGGTTCCATAAAACCTTAAATTTTATCTCGTTGCAATATTTTAATTTTTACTCGCGTGTAAGTGGCAACATTTTTAAACTTTTAAATCATTTCGATTTTAATTTATTAGTAATATTATCTCTCGATCAGGAAGCAAACTTAGTCCTTCCATTATCATATTTTCCTGAAGATGGCCGCAGAAGACGGCGCGAAACGTTGATATTTTTCTTTTATTTTAATTGTACAAGTTGATATTAAAATTCTTGTTTTGTGCACCATTGAGCAATGTGTTGTATTTTTAATAAATGCATTCTTAGTAGTTAATATTGTTGTTGTTCGGTTGAATCTGTATCTAAGAAAAAAACGTCCAATATTTCGAAAAGCTCATGAAAAACTGATTTTCGCTACTAATTCTTTTTCGATTGCAAAACAAATTTACAATTCCATCAGTTCTCCCATGCGTAAACAGTAGGTATATTTCCATAGGAGCCTTTTTTTATTAGAAGAATGAAAAATATAATTTTAAATCTCCCAATGCTTTGAATATTTTCCGAGTTTATACCTGTTTCATGTAATTCCGAAACTGTATTAGTTTGTAAGAGATTAGTTTTTAACACTTTCCAACAAAGTTGAAAAGTATTTATACATTCGGTTTGTCTGGCCGTCTGTCCGCTCTCTAATTTCCGTAAATATTCTCGGATTGCTATGATATTTTTATATGTTATTCGTATTTACCCTAGCACAAACCTGAAAATGAAGTTTCTACCGTGATTACTTCATTTACATGGATAGTCAAAAGTTTTCCGATACATTACGGCCTATGGGAAAAAAAGCCTTTCAAATGAATTTTAAAGGTGTTATACCCGGTTAAACATATTCAAATTTATATTGATTTGCATAACGCACTAAAATATGCATTGTTTAAAATATGCTCTGAAAATAATAGTTATTATTCATTTACAGGGCCACTCAAAAGGATTCCATTAAACATTAATAAAGAGGGGAATTGTTTGCTTTTTGTAACATATTTTAGCTACGTTAAACGATTTCAAGTATCATAAAATTTATAGACACCGCTGAAACTCAATATTTCACGCATAATATGATATGCAGAGATTTTACAGGGACACAACAAATTATCTCAAATCGTATAATTATATCCGAGGTACTGTACGTGTACATTATCGATGATAGCTGATGGATAGATGAAATGCATTTTCAATTGTGATATTCGCTTTTAATTTTTACTAAATGTCTGCATATTTTATGGTGTGTATAAATGCTATAGCTTATATACAGGGTTACACAAGAGAGCTCGCAAACCTTACTGAATATCAGGGCAAATTTACTTAAAGGTGGTTTTTAAATAAGTTATGCATCTTTACGTTGAACTGCTTTCAGTTTACCAAGAAATGTTTGTAGAATATAAATAAAATTATATACAAGGTCGCGCAAAGAATTATCTACATGGTCACCCATGGGTGATAAATTCTGGAAATGTGACTTAAGTAGTTTTAAAAATATTTTTATTTGAACTAAATTTTAACAAAATACTGGCGTGTAATAAAGGTACTAGGTAAACTACAAGGCTCAACAAAAGTATTCAAGTATTTTTCTATACATTAGTATAAATTGCTGGAAGATAAATTTCAACATGTTAGGTGTTTTCTTGTTAAACTAAACCTCCGCATTATATAGTATATATATCAACCGGCAAATCAAATACAGGTCTATTCAAAAGTATCGAAATATATATTTGGCTATGGACAGTAACATCTTATTCATCTAAATAACTATTTTTTGTTAATGATTTCAGGAAGTATGGAAAAGTGTTTCATAATCTATGCTTAACGAATGATTATGAAACATTTTACTTGTTTATATATTCTTTCTTTGATTTCAAACTTACGCAAAAGTAATCTACTTTCAATGATAAAAAACGAGTTGGGAAAGCAAAAGTATTACTTCTCAGGGATGTAATTAGTGTACAAAAATGTAATTCTACTAAAGAGGCGATGGTTTCATTAAAAAAGTATCTAGTAACTTTCATTAAAGAAAGGTCTTACGTGTTCCAATGAAAATGAAATTTTTCTTTTTGGCTTTAAAAGCAAGGATGGAGTGCATGCAGAATTACGAAAACATGGATTCTGTATTGCATGAAGCAAGACATTTTAAAACCTAAATTAAAACTTTTAATGATATCCATGATTAATGCAACATCTGTGTGTAGTATCTATAATAATAGAGATAGAAGTTTGTGTGCGTTAGTCTGTCTGTGCTACTTTCTAGATAAGATTGCATACATATCTATGAAATGACCCAAAAATGTATCTGTAAATCTATAGTTATGCTTCTCTAAGTCTGATATTCGATTTTTTTATTTAATTTTTATGCTACTTTTGGTGTTTTTTCGTTTTTTGCGGAACTTTTTCCACATTAATAAAATGAATCTTTTACACTAAAATAGTGAATTTTGAATTTTTTTCAACAATATTTATTCTCAATTCGGACAGAGATGTTTCGTGATTTTATATATATATATATATATATATATATATATATATATATATATATATATATATATATACCGTTAAAAATATTTTTTCATTTTTCTCTTCAAATGCTACTGTAATAGAAAATTTCAATTATCAAATTGAAATTTTCACGCTTGTGCATAATGTTGAAGTGATTATATGTTATTTAAACAATATTGTTGTTATTCAGTAAAATCTGTATTTAATTAAAAGAAAGTCCATTATTTCGAAAAACATATGAAAAAAAATTGATTCTAGCCACTAATTCTTTTTTGACTGCAGAGCAAATTTACAATTCAAATCAGTTCTTCCACGTGCAAACAGTAGGGATACTTCCATAAGAGCATTTTTTCTAGAAGAATGAGAAATATAATTTTAAATTTCCCGTGCTTTGAATATTTTCTGAATTTGTACGTTTTTTATGTGATTTCGGAATTAAATTAGGTTGGAAGAGCTTAGTGTTTCATGTGTATTTTTTACTTAATTTCAAACTTAAGCAAAAGTAATCTACTTTCCCTGAGGGTAAACGAGTCAGGAAAGCAGAATTATTGCTTCTCAGGGATGTAATTAATGTACAAAAAAAAAAATCAGTTGAATGTAGATTCTGCCACTGCAGAATTCAGTTTCGCCTTTGATTAACAGGAAAAAAAAATCGTTAGAGGTCTTTTAGAAGGGCGACCCCGTTTAGAATGCAATGAACTAACTTCATTTTTTTGTGTTTATCAATATAATAGCAAACAGAACGGCGTGAAATACCCAATTGATTAGCAATTTCTTTCTGAGACATTGGAATTGCGGAATAATAAAAAGATACAATTTGACGTGCTACTTCTTCATTGACTAGATTCATTAAAAACGGATTTTTTCTTTAGTTTAAACGCTTTTTTTTATAGACTCTGAGAAAAACGAAATGCATTTTAACAATAAAAGGAGTGGAATCCCGTCGAATTCGACGAATGAAATGTTTAAAAGACCCGATCGATTTGGTTTTTAAAAAAAAGCAGAAGTAATTACATTATTGAATCAATATATAATAAATATATTTTCAAACTTAATGTCAAGTTTTCCAGTTACAATTTTGCATGCAAATATTCGCACACCTTCAGTTAAAATTGTAATCTGAGTGCCGGCGAAATCCAGAAATTTTATTTTATATGCACTTACAGAAAAATAGTTTTATTTAAAAAATAATAATAATAATAATACGAGTGGCACTCGGGGACTGCCGCGGTAAAGCTATTGCATAGTATTTTTTATCACCTTATGCAAAAATACCGCGTCAATGTCTGCCGAAGTCTACCGAAGGATACCGTGCAGAAGTCTGCCGAACTGAAGCGTCGTTATCCGGAGTGTTAGGATTTTATCTTGTTACGGAATTTCTAGATTCGGTCGTCGCGCTCAAAGCCCGCGATAAAAGCTACGCAATAGCTTAATAAATTACCAAACAAAATTTGGTCGCGCTACGATAATTAGATCGCGAGTTATAAGCATTTTAGATTTTTCGACCCTCACGGTGGGGGTGGGGGTCTCCTGTTAACAAAAATTAACACTGTCTCATAATAAATTACCAAACAAAATTTGGCCGCGCTACGAAAATTAGATCGTGAGTTATAAGCATTTTAAATTTTTCGACCCTCACCGTGAGGGGTCTCCTGTCTCCAAAAATTAACACTGTCTCATAATAAATTAACAAACAAAATTTGGCCGCGCTACAAAAATTAGATCGCGAGTTATAAGCATTTTAAATTTTTTGATCCTCACCTTGGGGGTCTCCTGTCACCAAAAATTAACACTGTCTCATAATAAATTACCAAACAAAATTTGGCCGCGCTACGAAAATTAGATCGCAAGTTATAAGCATTTTAAATTTTTCGACCCTCACCATGGGGGTCTCCTGTCACCAAAAATTAACACTGTCTCATAATAAATTACCAAACAAAATTTGGCCGCGCTACGAAAAGTAGATCCCGAGTTATAAGCATTTTAAATTTTTCGACCCTCACGGTGGGGGGGGGGGTCTCCCGTCACCAAAAATTAACACTGTCTCATAATAAATTACCAAACAAAATTTGGCCGCGCTACGAAAATTAGATCGCGAGTTATAAGCATTTTAAATTTTTCGACCCTCACCGTGGGTGGTCTAATGTCACCAAAAGTTAACAGTCTCATAATAAATTACCAAACAAAATTTGGCGCGCTACGAAAATTAGATCGTGAGTTATAAGCATTTTAAATTTTTCGACCCTCACCGTGTGGGGGGCTCCCGTCACCAAAAACTAACGCTGTCTCATTATAAATTACCAAATAAAAATTGGCCGCGCTACGAAAATTAGATCGCGAGTTATAAGCATTTTAGATTTTTTGACCCTCACCGTCGGGGGTCTCTTGTCACCAAAAATTAACACTGCCTCATAATAAATTACCAAACAAAATTTGGCTGCGCTACGAAAATTAGATCGCGAGTTATGAGCATTTTAAATTTTTCGATCCTCACCGTGGGGGGTCTCCTGTCATCAAAAATGAACACTGTCTCATAATAAATTACCAAACAAAATTTGGCCGCGCTACGAAAATTAGGTCGCGAGTTATAAGCATTTTAGATTTTTCGACCCTCACCGTGTGTGTGGGGGCGGGGTTCTCCTGTCACCAAGAATTAACACTTTCTCATAATAAATTACCAAACATGGCCGCGCTATGAAAATTAGATCATAAGAAACATAAGTTTCAGACTTGATATCCTATTATCTGAAAAATACCGCGTCAATGTCTGCCGAAGTCTACCGAAGTATATCGTGCCGAAGTTTGCCGAACTAAAACGACGTTTGCCGAAGTGTTAGGTTTTTTTTCATTAAGGAAGTGTTAGGTTTTTTTCGTTACGGAAGTGTTAGGTTTTCTCGTTACGGAATTTTTAGATTCGGTCGCTGCGCTCAAAGCCCGCGATAAAAGCTATGCAATAGCTTTTAAAAAAACTAATTTTATTTTTACTATGACATTATTTTCACTAACTGAAGTCATCTGAAAGTAAAATCTCAATCTCAGTGTCCATAATGAAAAGATATATTGAAAGGTAATATCGTTATGAGTAAAAATGCGATATTTTAAATAGTGACGTCATTTTCTCTTCAAATGTTTTTTAAAAGTTACTGTTATTAATATGAAAGAGGCATCCATAATAACATTCTAATTCCCATTTATCTGGTTGCTGAATGACATCATTTTCCTCAATTGAAATTTTTCTTATTTTGCTTTAGACATTAATTTTTATCATAAATTATTTTCTGTTATTTTATTTACATTATTAATATTATTTCTCAGTAAATATTTTTTTTACCTCAATTAGTGCATAATTATACGCAATCATTTTATTGTGGTTAAATTTTACGAAAACAATTAACTTTTTTCTTTTAAATGCGAGGACATGTTCACTGATGAATTAAAGCTTCTGATTGGTGGAAAGTGATAATGGAAAATAAATTTTTATTATCGAGAGAAAAGCTAAACTGAGTTGCCACTATTTTGAAGAAATATCGTAAAAAGCATTTAAAATTAAAAATTAAATATAAAAATGGAAATAAATTAAAAAGTAGCTAAAATGTGCACAACTACAAATAAATAGCTCATTTAAAAAAATAATTATCAAAATCGGTTGACTAGAAAATTCAGTGCTGATGACACGACACTTTTTAGCTTGACTGAAAAAAATTAGCATCGGAGGCTAAAGAAAAAAAATAAATAAATAAAAAATAAAAATAAAGTTGGAAATAATCTTACACTGTGTTACAGGTCCAATTTACTAGTCGATTATTGAAGAAGTGGTACTTTCATTTTAAAAAAATGTATCTAGTAACTTTCATTAAAGAAAGAGTTTTACGTGCTCCAATAAAAATTAATTTTTTATCATTAATCTTTGGAAGTCAGGACGGCGGGCATGCAGTACGATGAAAATATGGATTGAGTATTGCATGCATCAAGACATTATAAAATCTAAGTAAAACTTATAATGTTATCCATGCTTAATACAATGTCTATTTGTAGCATCTATTATAGTAGAGACAGAAATTTATGTGCTGTAGTCTATCTCTGTGTGTGTTTTCGACGCTCTAATGATAAGATTGCACGCACACCTGCGAAACGACGTTAAAACGTGCCTCTAAATCCATAGTTCAGCTTCTGGAAACCCGATATTCGATATTTTTATTAGACTTTTTTAATTTAATTTTTTATGCGCTTTTAGTTTTATTTTTTACAAGACTTTTTTACATTGATAAAAGGAACCTTTCAGACCAAAATAGTAATTTTTTTAGAACTTTCTTCAACTCTTAGAAGTTTTATAAGAACTTTCTTCAAAAATATTTCTTCGTTATTCGAAACAAGATGTTTCGCGATTTTTTTTTTTTTTTTTTTTTTTTTTTTTTTTAATATACATATAAGTATACTGTTAAAATCTATTTTGGCATTTTCTTATTCAAATGGAATCTTTAATGGAATATTTCAATTTCTAAATTGAATTTTTCCATGCTGGTACAAAATTTTAAAGTGATTACACGCATATTTAAACAGTATTGTTGTTATTCAGTAAAATCAGTATCTAAGAAAAGGACATCCAATACTTCTAAAAGCTCCTGAAAAACTGATTCTAGCCACTAATTCTTTTTCGATTGCAGAGCAAATTTACAATTCAGCCGTTTCTCTCATGCGCAAACAGTAGGGAATATTTCCACAAGAGCCTTTTTTCTAGAAGAATGAAAAATATAACTGTAAATCTTCTATGCTTCGAATATCTGCCGAGTTTGTCCTTTGTACCTGTTTCATGCGATTTCGAAATTGAATTAGGTTGGAGGAGCTTAGTGTTTTACGTATTTTTTATTTTATTTCAAACTTACACAAAAGTAATCTACTTTCACTGTAATGAAAAACAAGTCAGGAAAGGAAAATTATTGCTTCTTAAGGATATAACTGGTATAGAAAAAATAATTTTTGAAGTTAGAAATAACCTTATAGCGTGCTACAGGTCCACTGTAATAGTAGATTATGAAAGAAGCGGTAGTTTCATTAAAAAAGTATATCTTATTTTAAAAATAAGAACAGTTTTGCGTGTTCCAATGAAAATAAAATTTTTATTTTTAACCTTTAAAAGTAAGGACGGCGGGCATGCAGTAGGATGAAAACATAGATTGCACATTGTATGCACCAAGGACTAAATAAGAACTAAACCCTCATACGAACTAAAACCTAAATTGGAAATTTTAATGATATCTATGTTTAATTCAATGTTTATATGTATGATGTATAATAAGAGAGATAAGAGTTTGAATGTGTGTGTCTGTCTGTAAATGTATGTGTGCTATATTCTGAAGAAAAAATTGTATGCACGTCTATGAAACATGTGAGGAAGGTGCCTCTAAATCTGTAGCGTAATTTTTTCCCCAAGCACCTTCGTCGTTCCAAGCCCAAGCTCGCACTCTGATTGGTTGTTGCTCTCGGCACTGTTTTCATGTAACTTGGCGATAATCATACTTGGCATAGCGATAGATGCTTCCGTCCGACGAGTTTGATTTTCTTCCGAACCGAGTACAAAGTAACTTTTCTCTTGCAGCATTGGATTGGATGGAACGTGTCTTATTGAAAACTGTACTCTTTGAAAGTTTTCACACACAATTTTTTACTTTGTACTCGGTTCGGAAGGAAATCAAACTCGGCGGAAGCATCTACCGCTACGCCAAGTATGATTATCGCCAAGTTACGGAAAACAGTGCTGAGAGCAACAACCAATCAGAGTGCGAGCTTGGGTTTGGAACGACGAAGGTGCTTGGAAAAAAAAATTTCGCAAATCTGTAGGTATCTCCTCGAAGTCCTATTTCGGATTTTTCCATTAGAGAATTTTTATATAATTTTTTCGCGACTTTTAGTGTTTTACGTTTTTTGCACTCGTTTTCCACTTTAGTAAAATGAATGTTCTAGCCCAGTATAGTAATTTTACTTTTTATTCAAAAATGTTTATTCGTAATTCGTACAGAAATATTTTGTGAATTATTTATTTATTAAATATAAGTATTATTAAAATATATTTTGAGATTTTCCTCTTCAAATCACAACTTTAAGGGAATATTTCAATTTTTAGTTTAAATTTTTTCATACTCTTGCAAATTTTAAAGTAATTTCATTAATACAATATTGTTGTTATTCGGTTAAATTTGAATCTAAGTAAAAGTTGCCCATTATTTTGGAAAGTGCATGAAAAATTAATTTTATCTACAATTTTTTTTTCAATAACAGAGCAAATTTTCAATTCAAATAAAATTTCTCCCATGCGCACACAGTAGGAATATTCTCATAAAAGAGTTTTATTTTTCTAGAAGAATAATAAAAACCTAATTTTAAATCTGTAATATTTTTCCAGGATGTACCTGTTTCATGTCATTTCGAAATTGAATTAGGTTGGAAGAGCTTTGTGTTTTATTTTTTTAATTTTGTTTTTAAACTTACACAAAAGTAATCTACTTTCACTGAGGAAAAACGATTTAGGAATGTAAAATTATTGCTTCTTGGAGATGTAATTGGTGTACAAAAAAAAAAAAAAAAAAAAAAAAAAAAAGAAGTTTTGAAATTAGTAGAAATCTCATGTGGTGTTACAGTTCCAGTGTATTTGTACATTATTGAAAAAGTGTTGGTTTTATTAAAAATATATTTAGTAACTTTCATTAAAGAAAGACTTTTATGTATCCAAAAAAAATTAAATTTTTATTTTTAATCTTTAAAAGTAAGGACGGCTTGCATGCAGTATGATGAAAACATGAATTGCATATTGTATACAGGGTCATTCCATGGTAGCTTACGTTACATTTAGAACAGTTTATTGCAATAATTTTAGTAATGTAACACTAAAAATTTTTTTCAACTGTAAAATTAACATGATTTGGCTCTAAAACATGTCTAAAGGTCAATGTGGATGAAAATTACCTAAAAAATAATAATGAAAATTACATTTTATAGGATAACTTGCATCTATTTTTCAGTAATGGCAGTTATCATAATAAATAAAATTACTAAAATTGAAGAAATAACATTAAAATGAGGTAATTTTCATCGAAATTGGGCTTTGAATAAGTTTAATTAGGAAACCATGTCAAATTTACATTTCAAATATTTCTTTTTGTATATGTTATATTAATGAAGTTACTGAAAATAGTTCAAAATGTAACATAAATTGCCATGGAATGAACCCGCAACAAGGTTTAAATAAGACCTTTTAATGATATCCATGTTTAATGCAATGTAAGATCTATAATAATAGAGATGGAAGATTGTATGTGAATGTCTGTCTGTGTGTGTTTGTGGCATTTTCTAAAGGAAAAACTGCTCCCACATTTGTGAAACATGAGAGGAAACTGCCTCTTAATCGGTAGGTATGCTGTTCGAAGACCGATTTTGGACTTTTTTTATTAGTCTTTTTAATTTATCTTTTATGCGACTTTTAGCGTTTTTCGTTTTTCGTTTTTCGTTTTTTTTTTTTTTTTTTTTTTTTTTTTTTTTATATATATATTTATTTATTTTTTTTTTGCTCTCGTTTTCCATATTAGTAAAATGAATTTTTTAGCCTAGTATAGTAATTTTGCTTTTTATTTAACAATGTTTATTCACAATTCGTACAGAGATATTTTGTGAATCATTTATTTATTAAATATAAGTATTATTAAAATATATTTTGAGATTTCCCTCTTCAAATACAACTTTAATATTTCAATTTTGAAATTGAATTTTTTCATGCTGGTGCAAATTTTAAAGTAATTACAGTCAAACAATATTGCTGTTATTCGGTTAAATCTATATCTAAAAAAAAGTTGTCTAATATTTCGAAAAGCGCATGAAAAATTGATTTTATCTACTATTTTTTTTTTCAATAACAGAGCAAATTTACAATTCAAATAAAATTTCTCCCATGTGCACACATTAATATTCCCATATAAGAATTTTATTTTTGTAAAAGAACGAAAAATCTAATTTTAAAACTCGAATATTGCCCGAGTTTATACTTGTTTCATGTGATTTCAAAATTGAATCAAGTTGGAAAAACTTAAAAACTTTTGTAATGTTTCATGTATTTTTATTTAATTTCAAACTTACGCTGAAGTAATTTAATTTGCTGAGGAAAAACGAGTCAGGAAAACAAAACTATTGCTTCTGAGAAATGTGACAGGTGGTCAAAAGTTTGGAAGTTGGGAGAAGTCTCATTTTGTATTACAGGTATAGCGTATTTGTAGATTACTGAAGAAACAATGGTTTTATTATATATATAGGTGACGATTTAAAGTTAGGGGTGCAGAAACATCATCGCCAGGTTTTCCTTTCTCCGCACAGAAGTCATGGTCAGCGAGAAAAAAAAAAAATAAAAAATAAATGTAGAAGGTCAAAATAAACACTCCTTGGCTGCGGCAAGTTCATTTTATTAAACGGTAGCTATAATCTAGGGAAAAGCTCCTGTTGCAGACGATATTTTACCGAAACATCCGAAAAATATTCCATGCTTTACTACATCAAGTCGTACTCACTCATGCAAGAGCGCACCCAAGAATCCTTCTTCTCATCTCCCTTACCACCTTTCGAGCTTCCTCTTTTCAAACTAAAAAGAAAATTCTAGAACATTCTGTAACCTCAAATCATCATTCTTTTATGTAAACAGAATTCTTGTCCAGCTACGAGACTATTTTCCACAGACGATAATTTATTTTTAAAAAAAAAATATTATTTAACCAATTTATAATCGACTCAGAATTTCTTAGGCAGACGATTTTTATAGATGATTAATTTTAAGAGAAAAAGAAAAGAAATGAATTTATTGATATGCACACTATCAAAGGTTGACGGAGGAAAAATAAATAAATAGATAAAATAAAATAATGATATTTTTTGAAAGGTAAGGTTTTGGAATAAATTTAAAAGACTTTCTTAAAAAGGGTTGATAAAAACATAGAAAGAATGAGTTTTACTTGGAATATTAAGAAATAAAGTTTAATTAAGAATATTTTTAATTTAGAGCCATCTTTTTAAATTTACGCATACTGGAATAATGTTTTTTAAGGCAAATTAAGAATTTATATCGTCCGCATAAAGATTAACAGATTAGACCTAGAAACAAGATTTTAATTTAATAATTTGAAGTAAGTACGGAATATTACTATAAGAAAATTAAGATAGTATAAAAGTTAGTTTTGGCGAAAAAAAAATTAAATTTGTAATATATATATATATATAGCAACTTTAATTAAAGAAAAGTTTATCTGGTGCAATGAAAATTAATTTCTTATTTTTAAACTTTAAAAGAATGATCTGTTAGTAGTATCATGGATTCTGGTTTACGTATTGTACATTCTTAAAAAAAAAAAAAAAAAAAAGTTGGAATATTACAAAAGATTTTCTAGTAGAATTATATTTCAAGAACTTTTATGCAATGGCAACAATCAAAGTTCATGTAACAGATACAGATTTTCACTTTGAATCAAACAAATTTTAATCTTACTTTACTAATCTTTTTTTGGAAAATCGCATTCCCAGAACTAACTCTAACGAGGATTCTAGATAAAATTTTATTAAAATTAGAAAAATTTCAGTAGATTCTTTTGTAAAGCTACAGATGTTTTAGTTTTGCTTACAAATTTTATAAATTGACATCATTTTCTTGTACATTGTACATATAAAATTTTAATAAGCAGAACAGAGTTCGGTAAATTTAGATTACTAAGGTTTTTTTCTACATGTATGCGTCAAAGCTTAAAACATAAATAATAAACTTTTAAAGGTGTCCTTGTTTCATGCAATGACCACTTGTAGTTCTGTACTAAAAAAGGTTTTTTTTTGTGTGTGTGTGTGTGTGTCTGTTTATGAGTATGTGTGTCGTATTCTGAAAAGATTACTGGATTCATATCTGCGAACTATGGCAGTAAGGTACCTCAAAATCTATAATTATGATCCTTGAACTTTAATTTAGAATTTTTTCAATGGATTTTTTAATTAATTTTTATGTGATTGTTAGTGTTTTATATATATATATATATATATTGGTACTTTTGCCACATCAATAAAATGAATTCGCTTTCAGATTTTTAGAACAATATAATAATTTTTGTTTTTTTTTTCAAGAAAGTATATTTGCAGTTTGTACACAGATGTTTTGGGAATTTTTTTTATTAAATGTAACAAATATTGAAATGTATTTTAACATTTTCCTCTTCAAATACAACTTTTGGGAAATTTTTAATTTTAAAATTGAATTTATTCCTGCTGATGTCAATTTTACCAGGATTACATGTAAATTTAAACAATATTGTTGTTAGCTAAAATCTGTATTTTTTTAAAAAGGACATCCAATTTCTAGAAAAACTCGTGAGGAATATTTTCACAAAAGTCTTTTTAAAAAGACTATTTGAATCAAAGTTGTTGTCTTCAGTAGAAATTGGGAAATCTGAAGTATACCTGAATCTTTTTATTGGTTGAATTCCGCAATTTTTTTTTTCTTATTTGTTTTCTAATTGGACCATGTTTAATGTCCAAAAATGGAATACTTCGGTAAAAAAAAAAAAAAAAAAAAAAAAAATTGAATTAATATAAACTTAAAAAAAAAGTAATTATTTGAAAATAAATTATGATAATTATATCAAACCAATTTCATTTAAAAATGCTTTTTTTTTCTCTCTACGCAACGGTGTAAAAATTTAAAATGTGCGATTTTTAGAAGTTTAACAATTGTCAGTTCCGAAAATTGTAAAGCTAAAATTTCATTTAAAAGTTGTTTCGGATGAGTCCAGGAATATGAATGTTTAATCGACGTCGTACGTAATATGAGGCGATCAGAAGTCAGTCTGATGAACTGCCCATTCTAAACTGTTAAAGTTGTATTATCTATAAACTAAGGTTTTTTTTTATTTTTATCATTGGTCTAGGAATATTAATATTTAATGTATGGCGTACGTAATATATGACTAGTTATAATTATCCTAAAAATTATGTTTATTATTATTATTATTTTAAATTGTAGAATTTATGTATAAGTCTTTTAAAATTTTAGTCTTTGAAAATATAATTTTCCAAATAGTCGTTGCAATTTGTTAAATTACATTTTCCTTTTTTAGCTCACAGGCTATCATAGCCTGAGAGCTTATGTGCCCGTCCGTTCTGTATGTATGTGCGTAACGCGATAACTCATGATAAAAATATCGGATCCACTTGAAATTTTGTATATAGGTATATCCTGATAAGGCGCTTCCCTGATTAGTTTTTGGAGTTCATTCGATATGTATAAGAGGGGGAACGGGGGGCTCATGCCCCTCCCCTTAATGGATATAAATGGGTTTTTCATGCAGAATTAACAGTTTTTGTCCAAAATTTAGATATAGGATCATTCTGATGAGGCGATTCCGAGACCGTTATTATGTGTTCATTGAATAAGTATAAACAGGGGGAACGGGGGGCTCATGCCCCCCCCCCTTAATTGATATAAATGGGATTTTCATGCAGAATTAACAGTTTTCCTTCAAAATTTAGATATAGGATCATTCGGATGAGGCGATACCGTGGCTGTTATTAGGTGTTCATTGAATAAGTATAAACAGGGGGAACGGGGGGCTCATGCCTTTCCCCTTAATTGATATAAACGGGTTTTTCATGCAGAATTAACAGTTTTTGTCCAAAATTTAGATATAGGATCATTCTGATGAGGCGATTCCGTGACTGTTATTATGTGTTCATTGAATAAGTATAAACAGGGGGAACGGGGGGGGGCTCATGCCCCCCCCCCTTAATTGATATAAACGGGATTTTCATGCAGAATTAACAGTTTTCGTACAAAATTTAGATATAGTATCATTCGGATGAGGCGATACCGTGGCTGTTATTAGGTGTCCATTGAATAAGTATAAACAGGGGGAACGGGGGGCTCATGCCCCTCCCCTTAATTGATATAAACGGGATTTTCATGCAGAATTAACAGTTTTCGTTCAAAATTTAGATATAGGATCATTCTGATGAGGCGAGTCCGTGGCTGTTATTATGTATTCATTGAATAAGTATCAACAGGGGGAACGGGGGTTCTTCCCCTTAACTTGCATAAATGGATTTTTCAATGAGAATTGTCAGATTTCGTTCAAATCTCTGAATAGTTTTGGAAGTTTAATGGTTAAGTAAAAAAGAGGGGAATAACTCCTCTTAAATTATATAAATGCTAAATGGGTTTTTATTAAGAATTATCCGATTTGCTCTGAATTTTGGATATAGATTATTTAATATGATAAAGCATGTACTTGATAGTTTAGGAAGTTCAATGATTAAGTATAAAAAAAGGAGAAAGGGGAGAGCTGTTTTCCCTTCTTATTTTTTTTTTTCGAACGGAATTAACGAAAATACAAGGCTGTAATGTACGATTAGTATGCGTAGCCTGTGAGCTCAATGCCATCAGTTTAACTGGGCAATATTCTTTTTATTCTGTTTTCTGAAAGAACGAAAAATATAATTTTAAATCTCAAATATTTCCCGAGTCTGTACCTACCGGGTGTCCCAAAAATGACTGATGGATTTTAAAATTCAATAACTTGCAAACGGTGACAGCTATTTAAAAAAAAAAAAAAAAAATTCAGGAGGGTTATGTATAATGTCAAGAGTTTTTTTACCTTAATTTTTTATTTTAGTTCGAATTTCAAACAATAGGTGGCGTTGACGGCGATTGAAGGCCAGGTCGACGCTTCACTGAGCACTGATCACCTGGCCTTCAATCGCCGTCAGCGCCACCTATTGTTTGAGATGCGAACTAAAATAAAAAATTACGGTTAAAAAACTCCTGACATTATACATAACCCTCTTGCAAAAATTTTTTAAACAGCTGACACCGTTTGCAAGTTATTGAATTTTAAAATCCATCAGTCATTTTTGGGACACCCGGTACAATGTTCATGGAGTACAAAATTGAATTAGGTTGGAAAAGTTTAGTGTTTTATGTGTTTTTATTTAATTTCAAACTTTTCGCTGAGGAAAAAAAAATGAATCAGGAAAGTAAAAGCATCGCTCCTCAGAGATGCGATTCGTGTATAAAAAAAGAAGTTTTGAAGTTAGAGGAAATCTCATGTTGTTTTATATGCGTAGTGTACTTGTAGATTATTGATAAAATGGTAGTATCATAAAAAAAAAGGTCATGTACCCATAAAATTATATTAAAGTGAAAGCTTTATGTCAGACAATGAAAACTAATATTTTAAACTTTTAATAAGTATAAAAATAAAAAAAAAGTTACGAAACACACATACAGGCATTCAATGCTCATCTTGAGAATCATTCCTAATATTTCTGACTGAAAAAAAAAATGAAAATGAAATAAATAGTTTGATGAATTAAAAATAAAGAAAGAAATATTAAATCATATTGGGAACATAATAAACGTCTGCGGCTGAATATATATCATCTTATGAGTTTATACATTGAGTTTATATATATTTATGCATTTTTATATTGGATTTCGATTTGAATCATGTGCATAACACTTCGAATGTTTTTTATTGTTTGTTTTACATTGCATTTTTTATTTTGAAATTGATTTTTTAAAACAAACTTTCATAAAATTTCGGGTATTAACACCGCTTATTGTAACTAGTACCGAGTAAAGCAGATATTTCTGAAGATATATTTTAAACACATTAGCTGATTGCTTCGGTGAAATACTAAAATGATACTAAATATATTATTTTTATCAACGTATTTACATCAGCGCATTTCAATGCAGTTTGCAAGTGAGATTATTATTTAGAATTCTTACAATCTAAACTTTATTTTTCACTATAATGTTTTATTTATTTTTTAGCATTCTTCTTTTGTAAGGAATAGCGGAAAACTTTAAATGTTTAAATCGTATTTACAGAAGTTCAATTACATATTTTCGAATGTTTTACAACGCGTATAACAAAAAGATGTTCAGAACCCATTTTCCTTTTGTAGTATTTTATGTGAAAGGCGCATTTGGAATTATTTACATATTGATTTGGGCCACTTTTATCTGAAAGAGAGAAAAATCTTCTTTATTACTTAGCACAAATAACATGTGGAAAAAGCTAGTTGTACGTTGTTTTCCTTTCACGAAAATAATATATATATATATATATATATATAGATATGTAACATATATATATATGGAACGGGCGATTACCCCCCTCCCTTTCCCATAAATTAGATAAATGGGTTTTTAAGCAGAATCATCCAATTTCCATCAAATTTTGGATATAAGTTCTTTCTGATAACGAGAATCCCTGAATAGTTTTGGGGATTTAATAGCTTAGTATGAAGGGGGAACGCGAGATGATCCCTCTTAAACTATAAATGGGTTTTTATGAAGAATTATCCGATTTGTTTCGAATTTTCGACATAGTTTCTTTATGATAAGGTGTATCCCTGATTAATTTTAAAGGTTCAGCGATTAAGTATAAAGGGGGGAGTTAATCCACTCCTTCCCTATTTTTCGAGGGGCATTCTTCCTTGAAAAAATAAGGCTGTAATATACAAATGGTGTGAATAGCCTTTGAGCTCAATGCCATCAGTTTAACTGATGAATAGTCTTTTTATTTACTTTCAAACTTATAAACGTAGATTTTGTTAAATACCATGTATAGTTTGCATTTGTTTGGCTTTTAATAACATTCCAATGTATCCCGATAAAGTATAAATTAAATAATGAGTTGCGCAAAAGTTGATAAAGTAACATGTAACTTATGTAATGTTTAAACGGGTAAATTGTTAGTTAAAAAAATGTTAAACCGAATTTCCCAAACAGCAATTTAATGCATATAAAAGCTTATAAAAATATATTTTTCCCCTCCGCCTTCTCCGGTTGGTACGTAAAAACGTACTTCTATAATTTGACAGCAATTAATTAGTAGCTCTCACCATCAAATGATCAGTAGCAGAAAGTAGTTATTCTTCATGTTTAGGTGCATTCATAATTATGTAAGTACGTAGCACCTATAGTCGTCGAATCCGTCTGTCTGTCCGCATATAACAATCCAAAAACTACCAACCGAAACGTTTGAAATTTAAAATGTATAATTATTTAATAATTTTCTCTGGTGATTTTAAATTTTATGAAAATCGGATGCTTAGTTTAATTATAGGGACATTCAAAAGTATTCCGCTTCAGGACGGTCAAAGGGAAAAAATAGTTTCAAGTGTATTTTGATGATGTTACATTCTTTCAAATATAATAAAATTCATATGTATCTAAGAAATATATACTAAAACTAGCTGATCCGCCCGGTGTTGCTCGGGATCATAGATGCTTTCAAACAAATCGAGAATATTTAGAATATCCATTCATATTAAAATACAAAAAAAAAATTAATCTGAAGAATATTTTAAATTTTATCTGAGTGAACACAGGTTCGTATTTCTGTTACGAAAACCATGTTTGGATGAATAAAGAAATATTGTCGTTGATTTTAGCAGTTTTGAATCACAAAAATAATGCAATAATTGAATTATTTTTAAATTCCTTTCTTCAATGAGACCTACTCCATGCAAAATCTTTTCAGCAGGCGCGCAGCGTGCGCTGCACATCTGAACAAACCCTAAGAAAACAGAAAAGGAGTAATTACCCAATTTACTACTTTTTTGAATGGTGCCATGGATAGATTTTGAAGATCGATTGTAAATCAATCAGGAAAAAGAAAATCATCAAAATAGGAAAAATTAACAAATGCGTTTGCAATTTGCTGCTTAGCATTCAGTCGTGAAATGCAGTGCATTAAATCCCACATTTACCGCCTGCGATCATTGGTTGGCTGCTTCATTGCCGTGAATTGGTGGTAAATTGTAAATATTCTCTCATACAGTAAGTTTTAATTAAAAAAAAAATCTAAATTGAAATTTAAAAATCTGGCTGCGAAGTGCATTTTTCGTTGTTAGCATCCACACATGATAAAAATTTCAGACCTGGGTGTTATAATTTCGGCGTTATCCGCGGTCGGGCAGGTAGACAGAGAGTGCAAAAAATATTTGTTTACTCATTTACAGGGCACACAAAAGGATTCCAATACATAATGGTACAGGAGGAAATATTGCTTGGGGGTACGTTGCTTGCGTATTAAACTATTCTACGTTTGTGAAATTAATATACGTTTCTTTGGTTTACGACAAGTTAATTCCTGTATAATAGAAAACATAATATATTTACGGGGTCACACAAAAGATTTTAGATACTGTATTGTATCCGAAGTACTGTATATTTTTTAAAACTTCCTTTGGTACGAAAGCGCATGATTTGCTACTTCTGGCATACAGTTTCAGACTTGTTTAAAATTCCAAACATTGCACATTTTCAATTTTTACACCGTCGTAAAGGAAAAAAAAAAAAAAAAAAAAAAAAAAAAAAGTACTTTTAATTGCAATTTGTTTGAAAACTGCATCGCAATTTATTTTTGAGATATTGATATTTTTGTAATTTTTAACGCCATTTCTGTAATGGTTGGAACTAATGTATTTCATTTCTGTAAAGTAAATAGAAAATAATAGATTACTCTACCATTTTCTTTTCATTTTTTCATAACAATTAAAAAAAATGTAATTAAAATATGTGCTGAGTCAAGAATATCGTCTGCTGTAAAAATGTATTTTAAAGAATATTTGTACATCTTATTTTCTCCGGATTTACTTAATTCCTATAAAAAAGATAATAGAATGCCGTTTTATCTGTGTATCTATGAATCATAACCTTTTCCGAATTTCAAAAAATATACGTGAATGATTTCTGATAAAACATGGAGCCATTATAAATTATATTTAATTTTCAGTATCCTTCTTAATGTTACAAACAAATGAATCATTAGTGAATTATTAGATACTCGATTTTATTTTGTCGAGTTTCTTGAATGACGAGATCGCTTTTTGCTGGGTTTGTATATTAGTCCGCAATAGTAACTACCTATGCATACTTTGTAACGGAAGGATGTACATACTGGGTGCCATTTGTGACGGTCGTGGGGGTGTGTTGGTTGAATGCAGACATAACTCGAGATATAGGTAAAAACCACAGTTTATTTAAACTGTTAGGGCTCAGGGGAAGTGGAGCTTTCAGTTCGTTAATTCCAACAACTAGTCACAATACTCATAAATATATTCACAGCTCCGGCACTAGACTCAGTCGGGGCACTTCCAACCAACTTCTCACGTAGACTTCAGCTAAACTGATATATAAAATCTTTATTAGACAGCCCGTGGCTGTAAAACACGCTTTATTATCTAAAATACTCAACGTAATTAGATTATCTCTTACCAACGGCAAACTTCTCGAATAGCTCCGCTCTGAATAAACTAAGTCGGCAAAATGCTGCTGGCGGCTCACTGCAAAACTCCCCGCTAACTCACTGGAGGCTAATAAGTCGCTCCATCCAATTCAATTCACCGCTTCTCACCACCACCTAGCTGGCTTGTGCCGCTACTCACACCTTCTCCACACACATTCAAAGCTTTTATATGCTGCAAACTGAGATACTATATACTATACTTGCATACTGCTTCTAACCGCGACATAACTTGTAGAACCGAGGAAGACACACACGCTCTAGAAAGTTAAAGTAAAAGAGAGGATAGATGTCGCTTCCACGCTACACATGTTAAATCATTGACGTCACGATCTCACAAAAATGCTAGAGTGCCATTATCACAAAGGTAACTCCCTCACAACTTTTCTACAGAAGTTGTTCAACACTGAATCGTAAATTTCGAACTCTTCAGTGGATGCGAATGGCGTCATTTTATATAAAATAAAAATTGTATTTTAAATCTTGAAACTGAAATATATTTTGTATGATGTTGCATACGTTATGTTTCCATATACACTGTATGGCCAAAGGTGACCGGCCACTTCCGATTTTAGACATTTTGTTAAATATCTAAAAAAAAAAAATACATGACGAGTTTTCCAGAAACTTCAGGTGTGTAGGCATAATAGTACAGGTTATATATTACCATGAAGATTTTCTCCCAAAAATCCATAGGAGACCGTCAAAAAATTGAAAAATAACGAATATCTTTTGGATAACTTTGTCAAAACTAATGTAGCAGAAGCGCTCAAACTATAGATTATGATTAAGTGGTTTATTGTATGATTAAGTGATTTATAGAACTGCGTACATTTTTGTGTGTATAGCTTGTATACTCGTAGAGAAAGTAAGGTTTTCATAAAAATAGTCTCAAATCTTTGCAAGTTTTTTGCTTATAATTTGCTGAGTACTTTACATAAAATAATGTTATTTTTAGAAAGTATGACAAACAGCATTGTACCGTATTTTCGGGTGTATAGCCCGCACTCCTAAATTGAGCAGTGGAGTAAAAAAAAGTTCGTGTATAACCCGCGGAGACGCATCGGTGTATAATCCGCGGGCTATACACCATTTACGAACGTCTATTTCGATCAGGGTTCGAAGTTAGAAGCCATTAAAGTATATACGCGCGTACACTATATTGCCATTGATTATTGGACACTTGCGATTTTAGACATTTTACTAAATATCTAGAAAAATGCATGAGGAATCATCTCGAAACTCTTAGTGTATAAATATAATAGTATACGTCATACATCTCCGTGAAGATTTTTTACCGAAACTCCATAGGGGACCGTCAACAAATTAAAAAAGAATGAATATCTTTTGAATAACCCTGTCAAAACTAATGTAGCAAAAGCACTCAAACTCTAGATTATGATTAAATGCCTTATTGTAATACACTGTGTTTATTTTTATGCAAATAGCATGCATACTCGCAGAGTAATTAAGGTTTTTATAAAAATGGTCCCAAATTTTTCCAAGTTTTTTCCTTATAATTTTCAGAGTTCTTAATATAAAATAATATTTTTTTCAGAAAATATGACAAACAGCATTGCACACAGTACCCTGTAATCAGAATTAAAAAATAATTGTATACAAAATGTATACAAAATGAGTTGGTTTACTAAATAATTTTTTACTGCGCATGCGTCAACGATATCAAAATTTCATTTGCATATTATGTTAGCTAAATGTATAGAGCAACTTTTGTGAAAGTCACAAAATCATAACTTGATAATTCTGAAAATAATCGTCAATTGAATAAGTTGAAAATCCGTTATTCTCAAAATGAAGCAAAAACAAGAGGGGTTGTATCCATATATTCATTGATTAGTGTCAATATAGAATACACAATACGGGATGTTACGACTACTTTTGGATAAAATCCCTCATTTTTTTGCTTCATTTTGGAAACAAGGGATTTTGTCCTTTTTCTATAGACGATTACTTTCAGAATTTTCAAGCCATAATTTTGAGACTTTTACAAAAGTTGCTAACATAATATGCAAATGGAATTTTGATATCTTTGACGCATGCGCAATAAAACATTATTTAGTTAACCTACTCATTTTTCATACAATTTTTATTATTTTTTAATTCTGATTACAGGGTACTGTGTGCAATGTTGTTTGTCATATTTTCTGAAAAAAATATTATTTTATATTAAGAACTCTGAAAATTATAAGGGAAAAACTTGGAAAAATTTGGGACCATTTTTATAAAAACCTTAATTACTCTGCGAGTATGCATGCTATTTGCATAAAATAAACACAGTGTATTACAATAAGGCATTCAATCATAATCTAGAGTTTGAGCGCTTTTGCTACATTAGTTTTGACAGGGTTATTCAAAAGATATTCATTCTTTTTTAATTTGTTGACGATCCCCTATGGAGTTTCGGTAAAAAATCTTCACGGAGATGTATGACGTATACTATTATATTTATACACTAAGAGTTTCGAGATGATTCCTCATGTATTTTTCTAGATATTTAGTAAAATGTCTAAAATCGCAAATGTCCCATAATCAATGGCAATATAGTGTATAAGTAGAGAAATTTTAGACAAAAAAAGAATTTCAAAGTGGGGAGGGTCGACTTATACGCGAGACCTTAAAAAAATCTATGAATAAAATGTCGAAAAATAGTTTGCTAGCGAATTGGTGCTGCAGCACCCCTTTGTGTTTGTAGAGTACAAAATCCAAAATCTGGAACCTTTCCTACCTTGACAATTCTGAGTTTAAGATCATTTCTAGTTTATTTCTCAAAAAAAGAAAAAAAAAAAAAATCTACCCTGCCTTGTTGCAAAGAACAAAAAAAAGTGTGTGATTTATGTTAGTTCGGAATGATTCAGAGGAGTCGATCTTTTTCGGAACAATTCCGATAAATCCTTCCTTTTCAGAGTCGTTTCATAATGGAACGAGTCAGAGGAACTGCTCCTTTTCGGAACGAGTCCGAGGAATCGAACCTTTTCGGAGTTGTTTCATTTCGGAACGAGTCCGAGGATTTCGTCGATTCGGAATCGTTCCGAAAAGGACGGATTCTTTTTTGCAAACTGGAATCGTTCCTTTAGTTCAACTGCCGGAATCGCTCCTTTTGAATCGTTCCTCAACAAATGACACATCTCTACTAAAAAACTCATTACCGTATTTTCGGGCGTATGCGCCGCACACACCGTAAGCGCCGCACCTCCGAAAATGCATTAAAATAAAACAAATATTCATCAGAAGCGCCGCACTTAAATACATCAAAATGTTAAAAATTGCGTTATATTCAGCGTTTTTTCGCGTTTTTTTTTTTTTCTTTTTAAACATTTGTAATATAAATCCAATTTTAAATTTAGTATATTTTGTATATTTTTATGATAAAATTAAATTTGAATTCGTGCAGCCTTTTTTTTAGCGATTTTTTAATACGTTTTTTATAATTGGTAACGAGGTTTGCAGGGTTTTATCGCGATATTTGACGAATTTGCAGAGTATTTTCGCGATACTTGAAAAAATTTGAGTTTTTTATGGGGATGAGCAAGGGATGAATTATGATGAATTGAATGAATCATGAATATTTTAATGAATCATGAATTTTGATACTTGAAGCAATTCTTGAAAAAATTTGCGTTTTTTTTTTAAACGTAAATTTTGTCGAAAAAGCGCAGAAAAAAGGAGAAATTTGTAAGAAAAAGCATAAAAAGAATAAAATCTATTAAAAAAATCTCGAAAAAACATACATTTCATCAAAGATTCATGATCCATTCATTTCATCATGATTCATCCCATTCTCATTCGCCTTTGAGAACGGAATGAATCATGATGAAATGAATAAATCATGAATCTTTGATGAAATGTTCGTTTTTTCGAGATTTTTTAATAGATTTCATCTGTTTTTTCAAGTTTCTCCTTTTTTCTGCGTTTTTTCACCTGAATTTACGTTTTTTCTCGTTTTTTTGCCATTTATTTATAGATGCGACATATTTGCGTTTTTTTTTAACAATTTTTTTGACAATTCTTTTTGGCGTTCATTTTGGCGATCCTTTGAGAAATTTACGATTTTCCCGCGATCTTTTGACATAATTTGTGTTTTTAGAGATTTTTTGACATATTTCGCGTTTTTACTGCAATCTTTTGTTGAAATGTGGGTTTTTTAGCGATACTTCGGCAAAATTCATGATTTTATTGATTCCTTTCAATAAATTTGTGGTTATTTTTCGTGATTCTTTAGCGAAATTAGCGTTTTTTTTCAGCGATTTTTTTATAGTGGGGACTAGCGTTTGATTGTGAAGGGCGGATTAACGGGATTTTACGATAATAAAATTGTAGTTTTTCAAGTGATCCTTTCATGAAATACACATTTTTTTTAATTACATATTCGTGCTTTTCCCGCGAACCTTTGATAAAAGTCGTGTTTTTTCTCCCGATCCTTTGATAAAATTCTTGCTTTTTCTGCGAATGATTGACAGAAATTCGCGAATTTCGCGAATCATTTGTCGAAATTCGCGATATTTTTTATGCTTCGCATTTTCTTCTTGATGATTGACTTTTCATAATTTTCAGAAAAATTCCGATCAGAATCACCTCTGTAATGAATATCGCTGCAAGGGGAAAAAATATATAGTATCCGCCGCCCCGGCAGAAGCGCCGCAGTAAACATAATTTTAACTTTTAAACTCGTATGCGCCGCGGCGCTTACGCCCGAAAATTACAGTTTACGTTAAAACGACTTATTCAACAAAAAGTAACTTTAAAATAAGTAACATGTAACACTGTTGCTTTTACCCTCTCAAATCAAGAGCAAACTGCGCTCGAGCGTCATTATTTCTCGCTGCCGGTTAGTGCAATACTTGGCGATAGTTGCATTAGTTCTTCCAAACTCAGAAATAACTGTATTTAACCAGTAAAAAAAAAAAGCCTTTGTAAACATGAGAGAACACTCTATGTTTCGCGGCATAACGAAAAAATTTGCAAATTTCGATGTTTTTTCAAATTTTTTGAGGTTTAAGAATTGTAGAAAAAATATCACGATTTCCAATTAAAAAGAAAAAAAACTTTTGTATAAACCGCACCGTGTATAAGCCGCAGCGGCATTTTCGAAGGTTTTTTTCTTGTATAAGCCGCGGACTATACACCCGAAAATACGGTACATAATATCCTAAAATCAGAATTAAGAAATAATATGAATTGTATGAAAAATCAGCAAATTTACAAAATAATGTTTTACTGCGCATGCGTGGACGCTATCAAAATTCCATTTGCATATTATGTTAGCTAAATATAAAGGACAACTTTTGTAAAAATCTCAAAAACATAGCTTGAAACGATCGTCGACAGAATAAGTTCAAAATCCGTTGCAAAATGATGGGCAATGGATAAAAATGCTAAAAGATGAAGGGTTGTATTCAAATATAGTAGTACGTGCCATATTGTGCATTCTATATTGACAGTAATCAATGGATATATGGATACAGCCCTCATATATATATATATATATATATATATATATATATTTGCTTCATTTTAGGAATAACGGATTTTGAGTTTTATCTATCTTCGATCACTTTCAGAATTTTCAAACTGTGTTTTTGAGACTTTTACAAAAGTTGCTCTATTTCATTTCGCTAAAACAATATACAAATGAAATTTTGATAGCGTTCACGCATGCGCAGTAAAAAGTTATTTAATCGACCTGCTCATTTTTCATACAATTTTCATTCTTTTTTTAATACTGATTGCAGGGCATTGTGTACAAAAATTTTGTTACGAAATTTTGTGTACGAAAATTTGTTAAATTTTCGAAAAAGAACATTGTTCTATATTAAGAACTCTGCAAATAATAAGCAAAAAACTTGGAAAAATTTGAAACTGTTTTTATAAAAACCTTAATTTCTCTACGAGTATACATGCTATCCGCATAAAAAATGAACACAATTTATTAAAATAAGACACTTAATCATAATCAACAGTTTGAACGCTTTTGCTACATTGGTTTTGACAGGGTTAACCAAAAGATATTCGTCCTTTTTCAATTTGTTGACGGTCCTCTATGTAGTTTTGGGAAGTAATCTTCACGAAAATGTATGACCAGTACTATTATGTTTACACAGTTAGTTTCAGCATTATTCCTCATGTATATTTCTAGATATTTAACAAAATTTCTAAATTCGCAAGTGGCCGGCCAGTTTTGGCCATATAGTGTATATGTTTTTTTTCATCGCGAATCCGTACTAAATTTCGAAAAATTGAATTCCGTTTTCTAGTTTTATTAACAAGTTTTGGAAATGCAAAAACAATTCAATTTTTTTCGATTTGTAACAGACATTCTGCGATAAAAAATCGTTTTTATATAAATATGAATTCGAAAAGAAAAGAGATTTTTTTCCTCCTTGTAGCAATAAAACTGTCAAAATAACAAATGGCTTCAAAGAATGCGTGCAAGTGATGGGACATTCCTCCCAATTCATTCCCAAGAAGAAATAAATGAAATTTTCTCACTTGAACCAAAATTTTGTACTTTTACTGCAATTTATCCACACTGAAGATAAAATAAGTCTTCTTAAAATAAATAAATATATATATAATTGGAGGATTTTTACTTATTCATCATACGTAGTATAGGATAAATCATGCAGTCGCTTTAAAAATATCGATTTTTTTTTTTTTTTTTTTTTTTTTTTTTTTTTTTGACGGATTTACGTTTTTTAGATGTTGGAGATTCTGACAAAACATATTTTTAGAAAAAAATTTGCCGTCCCTTGTCTGTCTCTATACGCTTTATCTCCCGAACGAATTGAGATAGTGACTTGAAATTTTCTATGTACTTTGCATTTTTGGAAAATTTGGAGGACAACGATTAAATATGTTGATGTACGAAAAACATCAGCATATGCTAAAAAAACATCAGCTTTGAATTTGAAAAGAAAAATTCCTAATTTTTCTATGCATGATAAACACAGAATAATCCAACCCTTAACAATTCCAAAATTGTTATTCTTTACACTTTTTATTATTCTTTTGAGCTTTTCAAACTCATACATAAAGATGTATGCTATTTAGCTGCGAGACATCATTTTTTTATTTAACGTCGTAGTATTTTAAATTGAGATAAAGCGGAATTATGTTTAATGAATTCCTTGGTGAATTTAAATATCGTATACAGTCGAGTCTCTCTACAACGAAACTCCATACATCGAATTTCTCTATATAGCGAATTTTTAGTAGGAACGGTCCCCTTTTCGCATGATAAAAAAAGTCTCTATATAGCGAAATATCTATGTCCATTTAACGAATTTTTTCATAAATCGGTCATAAAAAACAGTTTTAAAAAGCTTCGAAATTATATGGAATCAATTTTCCATCACTTATTTTTGTTTTATCGTCAGTGCTGTTTTTTTTTTAATTATTATTATTACATCTCTTCTTGTTCTTTAAATCCAACGAATTCATCCCACCTCCCACACACCTTTCCACATCCTTCTCAAAACAGTGTCAATTGGATTGATACACACGTAACAGAGGAATCAATGAGAGGCACATAAGAGATGCTTTCAAATGGAGGGAAATGTTAACAACAATTTTTCATTCTTTGGTAAAATTTGATTATTTTCTTGAGAACGTAACAATTTTAAAATCAAAACAACATAAAATTACAGATTTCTTCGTCTGAAATTAATGCAAGTCTTCCTTATTTGATTTTCATTAAGCTTTCAAATAAATGTATGTTCTCTTTTTTGAAACAGCTTAAATAATTAAGAAATAAAATGTTAGTTTAATATTTACTTTTAAACATTTCAAATTCTTAATTCAAAAGATCAAAAATAATATTTGTTCAAATTTCACACATTAAATGCGATTTTTAACATCATTCTCTGTACATCGAATTTCTCTATGTAACGAATTTTTTACTGGAACGGTGGATTTCGTTATATAGAGACTCGACTGTATTTCCCTTTATAAGCACAGACTTCATAGAATTTTTTTGCCGAGGTTAAAAACAAAGTTACAAAACTTTTTGTTTTAAATACTAAAAAAAAAAAAGTGTTTTCATTTATTAATTTACCAACTGAAGCCGATTAAAATATAATTTTTTAAAACTTTAACTTAATTAAAAAATTGAAAGCCTTATTTCCGTCCTCAACAGTAAAAAATAACAAAATCTGTATTTTTTTTTTTTTTAAATAAGTAATCCGATAATCTGTTTGAATTGATATTTGATTTTCCAGCACTCAACGGACGACCAAAATAGCCGCGATTTTCTATTCGTGGAATCTTATTGCGATGATTGATGACGAAGCTGTTCTCAAAAAAGCATTCTTGACATGAGTTTTATTCAAAAATATCCCAGAAAATTTATAGATTTTTTAAAATTATTATTTGGTACGCTTGAATGAAAGAATTAGAAATGTGAAATAAAAAAAATATGACATAGGTGTAAAATAGATATTCAAAAAGCTAAAAAAAAATAAAATAAAAAAATAAAATAATAAAAAAAAAATTAAAGAAAGAAAAACAGAAACTTTGATCCAAAGAAGTATTAGAACACCCCTTTAATTTTCGCTTCGCCCGTAAACTGATACATCCGTTCAATAAGCTATAGGTTTCACTGCAATAGAAGCATTTTCAAATTAATATAATTCTATAGAGGAAACAACATTACAATTTTGCCCTTTTTCTGGACATGCAGGGAGTAAAAATATAATTTCCATTCCTTCCTACAGACTTTGTCAGCTACGATTACTACCTAGAAAAAGCACCAAAATTGCGCATATACGGGATCTACTTAAAAAAAGTCCGGATTCATTAACATTTTATTAAAAGAAATTGCTTTCTTAAAAACAGACTGTTTTAAAAATCTTACATGTACAAATTTACAACAAATTCACCCCCAGCTCTTTAAAATTTGATAAAAATAAATAAATAAAGCAGATCTGTCGCAAATGCATGCAAATTAATGCACATAAAAACTTTAATGCATACACCTAAATGTATTCGTTAAATCATGATCTCATTAAACATGCCTAAATAAAATTCTAATTGCAGCGCTCATTTCAGATGCAAAATATTATAAAAATGATATTTCACAAGTATTAAAGAACAATATCAGCGGAAGCGGGATTATGTCAAAAACGTCTGAATAAACTTCTTGCATAGCGAAATGTTTTCAGATTTAATTATGCAGAATCAGCCTATAATAATTAAAAACAGAAAAATAAGTTAGCTCGAAGCTAGAATTTTAAACAGCACAGAATAAATGATAAGTTCATTTATTTTCTAGTAAAGCATTAATTAAAATTTAATGAGGCATTTTATTCGACATAAATCCTTGTCTCTCTGTGGCTTTGTCATGATTTATTTCTAGAAAAGCCGACAATTTTGAATCTATAATCTGCTGTAATCTCTTTTTTTTCATTTTGAACATTTCATTTACAATCGTGGAAATAAAAGGTATTTTTGTAAGGTTGTAACGGGAGGGTACACATACTGGGTGTCACTTGTAACGTGTGGGAGGTTATGTTGATGAAATGAAGACATAATTCTAAATATAGGATAAAACCAACAGTTTATTTAAACCACTAGGACTTGGGGGAAAGTGGAGCTTCAGTTCTCGAACTTCAATAACTAATCACAATACCAAGAGATTAAGTCGAAACGATACTCACAACCTCGGTCTAGACTCAGTCGGGGCACTTCGAACCAGCTTCTCGTTCAGACTTCAGCTAAACGCTAGATTAAACCTTTATAAGACAGCCCGTGGCTGCAAACACTCTTTATTGTTCAAAATACTCAACGTGTTAAACTATTTCTTACCACCGGACTCTTCCTGGGTAGCTCCGTTCGTGATAAACTAACTCGGCGCACGCTGCTGGCTAGCTCACTCTAAAACACCATCTAATTCACTGGAGGCTAATCTCTTCACTACTAGCTATCTATCTCTGCGGGCTACTGCCGCTTCACCACACACTGCTAGCGGACTTTTGCCGCCTTCTCACCACTACTAGCTGGCTTTCGCCGCTTCTCACGCCACCACTACACTCCAACTCAAAGCTTTTATATGTTGCAAACTGAAGACGGCGCTATGAAATTGCATATTACTCCTAACCGCGACTTGACTGTAGAACCGAAGGCGACACACACGCTTTGGAAAGTTAAAGTTGAATAAAGGATAGATGTCGCTTTCACGCTACACATGTTAAAACATTGACGTCACTATCTCACTAAAATGCTAGAGTGCCTTTATCACAAAGGGCACACCCTCACAAGATATGCATTTCTTGTACTTTCATAATTAAATATAAATCTGAGTATGAATTTTTGGATGATTAATACCATTAACTCACTTAGTCCAATAATAGAAAAGGTTGACATAGTATTAATGGAATTTAATAATTATATTTCAAATAATTTGCAAGTTTTAATAATAATAATGAAACAATGTTTAGAAACTTTTACAACAATTTATGTATAATATGTTTTGAAATTTTTAATCTTTAATAAAACTATTATTGTATATAATGGTATGTAATTTTCTTGGTATTGAATTTACCATTTTTGTTAACATCTAAATATATCCTAGCTTACCTACCCTATAAAGTCTACCCTGATCACTTGGTATTTCGGCAATTGGTGGAAATCAGACTATCTTAAACACGTGATAACTTAGACAGACAGACGAATGGACCACATCATACCTATAAATACAACTTATTCAAATAATAACGAATGGAAAAAAAATGAATAAACAAACAAATCCCCCCAGAATTTTTTCTCATGCAAGTAGAAAATCCCCGAAAATAAATAAATAATTAATTAAAATATAAATTAAAGAATTCCTCCCTTTTCTTACTGACTTTGTCAACTACTTACTGCCTTGAAAAAGCACCAACACCGCGCATATTAAAACATTAAATTCTCTATTTAGGAAACATCAGGGATAGTTAATAGTCCCTTAAAGGAATTGTTGTCTGAAAAACAAGCTTGTCGCAAAGTTCGCTCACTTTAAAAAAAAACTTTTTACTATTCGATTAAAAAATAAAAATAATAAAGAATACTGCTCAGTTAAACTGATGGCATTGAGCTCACAGGCTATAAATACTAATTGTACATTAAAGCCTTATATTTTCAAGGGTTAATTCCTTTCGAAAAAAAATTAAGAAGGGGAAACAGCTCTCCCTTTCCTCTTTTTTTATACTTAATCATTGAACCTCCTAAACTATGAAGGACATGCTTTATCATATAAAAAATCTATATCCAAAATTCGGAGCAAATCGGATAATTCTTAATAAAAACCCATTTAGCATTTATATAATTTAAAAGGAGTTATCCCCCTCTTTTATACTTAACCATTAAACTTCCAAAACTATTCAGAGATTTGAACGAAATCTGAAAATTCTGCTTGAAAAACCCATTTATATAAATTAAGGGGGGGGGGCATTAGAACCTCCGTTCCCCCTGTTTATACTTATTCAATGAACACCTAATAACAGTCACGGACTCGCCTTATCAGAATGATCCTAATCTAAATTTTGAACGAAAATTGTTAATTCTGCATGAAAAACCCATTTATATCAATTAAGGGGAGGGGCATGAGCCCCCCGTTCCCCCTCTTATACATATCGAATGAACTCCAAAAACTAATCAGGTAAGCGCCTTGTCAGGATATACCTACATACAAAATTTCAAGTGGATCGGATATTTTTATCATGAGTTATCGCGTTACGCACGTACGAACGTACATACAGAACGGACGGGCACATAAGCTCTCAGGCTATGATAGCCTGTGAGCTAAAAACTGACTTGGTCCAACTGTATGCAAATTTATACACATAAAAAAAATTAATGCTTAAGCATAAAACTTTCGTTAAAACTTTATCTCATTAATTCTGTCCAGTGGCGCCAACTTTTGAAAAATATTGGTTTGGCTCAAAAATATTGGGCGAACTCAAAAATATTTTTGTAAAATGGTACGACCAGTTTGTTTTCCTTTGAAGTGTCTACAGATGGGGAAATATGAGAATTTTATCACGTTTTAATAAATAACAAACAAGCTATCAGGATTTAAATAAATTTGCGATTTTATCTAATTGTGTTCTAAAGCGTTTTTCCTTATAAAGACACTGATTTTTATTGCAATGTCATGATATCATGAACATGACTAGTAATTAAATTAGCAAAGTTTAACATGGTGCAAAACATATCAGTCATTTGGGATTTATGGGTGTCAGTTGGAGAATTAAAACACATAGCCATTTTCAAAAAATTTTTTATTCTAAGGATAAAAATGAATAACAAAGTAATAATGAAATAAATAACTTGAACAATGAAAATTGGGAACGCTAAATGGGTGCGCTCCGGTCCCACGGGCCCTTATAAGTTGGCGCCACTGATTCTGTTTAAACTAAATTCTAATTGCAGCTCTCATTTCAGATTCAGAGTATTGTAATAAGATATTTCACATGTAGTAAACGAAACAACGTCACCGGGAAACGGGATTATGTCAAAGAAGTCCGGATAAAACTTTCGCATAGTGTAATGTTTACAGATTTAATTATGCAAGAGCAGCCTATAATAATTAAAAAGAGAAAAATAAATTAGCTGGAAGCTAGAATTTTAAATAGCTCAAAATACACAAAATTCTAATTAATTTTCTAGTAAAGCATTAATTAAAATTTAATGAGGCATTTTAGTCGACAAAAAATCCTCTTACCGTCGTCGTCTCTGTGTGGCTTTGCCATGATTTATATATTTCCAGAAAAGCTGGCAATTTTAAAATCTATAACCTAACATAATCTCTTTTTTTTTTTTCATTTTGAACACATCATTTACAATTGTGGAAATAAAAAATACTTGTACAAGGTACATGTTTTCTGTACTTTCGTAATCCTTATATATATTATAAATGTGAAAGTGTGTCCGAAAATTGGAATGAACTTGGCTTCAAAACGGATGGATTAATGTCTTTGAATTTTTGTATATAGATAGATTATTGGTCTGAAATGAACATAGGCTAATTTTTATTTATTTTATTCAAATATTTTTCTTAATAATTCAACATTTCACTATTTTTCATACAGAATAAATTGAAAAATTTTCCATAATATTTAATCATCTTTCTTTTTTCGTTGCCAAAAAATAAAAAAAAACGGAATAATTATTTCTCTTCTGTAATTTATTTTCAACTTTTCAACTGAAAAATTTTCACGTGATAAAGGAGAATGAAATAAATAAATGGACCCTATTCTGTTTTTCGGTTCGAGGTTAAAAACCGCGATTTTATCAATTGTGACGTCAGAGGAATACTGTTTTTCTTCTTATATCACGCAGACGATTATATAAAATTTCTTTTACACTTAGAAGACTTCACAAGAATATAACTTCACACTTTACAAGAATATGAATATTTTAGTAGTTTTTCCAGATATTAATCCGTAATAAAAATGAACCTTTTTCTTTCTTTCGGTTCGAGGCTATAAAATTCAACTTTTTACCAATTGTGACGTCACAGGAATACTTTCCATTAAGAATTTTAAAAATATCAATGTAACGTCATATCTGAAACAAAGTATAAGTTTTTAAATTTTCAAAAATTCTGTTTTTTTTTTTCGTTTTACGGAAACTACCCCCTTTTTGACACTTTCTAACATGGTCTAAAAGTGTTTACGACTTCAACCTGTCTGTATACCGGATGCCGAGTGCCTGGGGTCTGCCGTCTGTTAGTCCGTGTTTCAACTTGAGTAAATATAGTGGAATTCATACGAAAATAACATACATTATTGAGATTTTCTATAGCATGTGCGGCATTGAAAATAAACCAGGTAGCAATTATAGCTGAATCACAGGAGCACTCAAAAGAAGACTTTACATTATGATATACGGCGAAAAAATCATTTGTGGTGTATTTTGATAATGTTACTTAATTTTAAATGTAATGAAATTTACATGCATTTTTAGAGTTCACAAGAACATGATTACTATCGAATATGTTAAGTATAGTACTTATAGTGTGCTTACAGTGAGCTCAAAAGTATTTCAATATATCATAGTCTGTGACGAAAAACCATTTGCAGCATATTTTAATAATGCTATTTTATTAAGGTTATTTTAATAATACTGAAATTGATATCAGTTTCTGAAGTGCACTAAAACAGGATTTCTGTAGAAATTGGGGTGAAAAGGTTTAACATTCTTTTACAAGATAACAGAAAAATGTTCGGTAATATAATAGTCTACGAGGAAAAAATATTCACATACACAGATGCAGAAAAGAATGGGCCGGCGAAGTTATGTATTATGGAAATGTTGGATATTTTTCTTATTACCTAGGTTTAACACATGATTTTTCTTTCTTTGATATGGAATTCTAAAATGCACTACAATATGATTTCTGTACCATTGGGGTGCGTTACAGGTGTTCTACAGTATAAATGGTTGCAATTTCATTTCCGCGATCGTTAATATTATCTAACACATTTTCTATTTATTTGACTTATTTATTATTCCCCTAAAAAAAGAAAAAAAAACTACTGCATAGCCTGGTATAAGATATGTGTTATATATATATTTTAAGTTATTGTTAATGAAATGTTTTGTTTAATTAAAGCTTTTGTCCTTTTTTTATGCTACGTGAACGACGTCACGGGTAACAGCTAGTTATGTATAAATGTGAGTGTAAATTCTTGAATTATTAATGCAATTAACTCGCAAGTCCAATAATAGAAAAGGTTCACAGAATATTAATGGAATTTAATAATAATATTTAAAATAGGAAATGCACAGATTTTAATGGGAAAAAAACACTATTTAGAAGTTGTTATTACAAATAATATGTGTTTAAGAATTCTTAATCTTTAATAAACCTTTTATTGTATATAACGGTATGTAATCTTCTTGGCATTGGATAATTCAATTTTTCAGAAAAATCTTAATATATCCTAGCGTACCTACATATAAAGTCGATACTGATCGCGTGGTATTTCGGCTATGGATGGAAATTAGCTTATCTGAGAAACGTGGCAACTTAGACAGACAGATAGATAGATGGACCTGATCACGCTTATAAGTACGACGTATTTAAATAATAACGAACACAAATTAAAAACTAACAAACAAATCCCCCAAAATTTTGGCTAAAATAAGTAGAACATCCTCGAAAAATAAAAATAAATAAATAAATAACAAAGGATCTTCATTTTTCTTCCTGAATTTATCAACTACGGTTACGGTCTTGAAACCTCACCATCATTGCTCATATAGGAGCATTAAATTCTCTATTTAGGAAATAAACCGGTTACTAAATAGTCCCTCAAAAAAAAAAAAAAAAAAAAAAAAATCTTAACAACAGGCTTGTTTTTTCGCTTTAAAAAAGAACTCTTTACAATTCGATTTAAAAATAAAAATAAAAACAGGCTTGTCCCAACTGTTATGCAAATTTACACACAAAAAAATTTAATGCTTACATATAAATATGTTCATTAAAACATGATCTTAGTAAAAATGTCTAAACTAAACTCTAATTACAGTGCTCATTTCAGATTCAGAGTATTATAACAAAATATTTCACAAGAATTAACACAATAATGTCACGGGGAACACGATCATGTCAAAGGCGTCTGGATAAAATTCTCGCATAGCAAAATGTTTTCAGATTTCATTATGTAGGATCAGCCTATAATAATTAACAAGTTGGAAAATGCACGTGAAGCGTAGCAAATGAGGTGCGTTCGTACGATAATGAAGTTTTAAAATATTCAGATCTTGTTGATATAGTAGAGTGTACTTTGGATACAGTATAGCGGTCGAAATCTTTGTGTTCCTGTAAATATGCAGGGAACAATTTTTATTATACTTCATTAACGTATATCTTATTCATAAAATGTGAAGTAGTTTAATATAATTAAAACACGCCCCAAACAATGTTTCCCCGTATAACATTATTTAGTGAAATACATTTGTGTGGCCCTGTAATTTAATAATAAATATTCTTTGCATCACAGATTGTACAGAATGTATATTTTAGTACATACTTCATAGATTAATGTCAATTCTATTATGTTCAAATAAGTGTAACACCATTAAAATGCATTTGAAACTTTTTTTTTTCCCATTGATCGTAATGTTACGGAATATTTTTGATTGTGTCTGTAATTGATCTATCCATCCGATTTTCATAACATTTGAAATGACACGATAAAATTATGTAATAATTATATGTTTTAATTTTCAAACGATTAAAATGCATCTGAAACTTTTTTCCCCATTGACCGCAATGTAACGGAATACTTTTGATTGTCCCTGTAATTGATCTATGCATCCGATTTTCAAAACATTTGAAATGACTCGACAAAATTACGTAATAATTACATGTTTTAAATTTCAAACGATTAAAATGCATTTGAAACTTTTTCCCCCATTGACCGTAATGTAACGGAATCCTTTTGATTGTCCCTGTAAATGATCTATGCATACGATTTTCATAAAATTTGAAACAACTCGACAACATTATGTAATAATTATGTATTTTAAATTTCAAACGATTCGGTTGGGTAGTTTTTGCGTTATTATATGCGGACAGACAGACGGACGGATTGAGAGACAACAATAGGTGCTACGTTTTTACATAATTACGAACGCACCTAAAAAGGGAAAAATAAATTGCCTGGAAGCTACAAATTTAAGCGGCTCAGAAGAAATAAAAAGCTTAGTTACTGTTTTCTAGTAAAGCGAAAGTAAAAATTTTAAATAACTAAAATTTAATGAGTCATTTTATTCGATGTAAATTCTTCTTAAGGCGCAACACTAGTCATTGTAGAAGACCCGGATGATAATGTAAAGTCTATGGGAGCGTTCTTTTCAAATATCTCGCTCATATTTTAATATTTTTACATCATTTTTTTTTTTTTTTTTTTAATAGGATAGCTGAGGATGATTTACAACCGGGCTAGTATTTACTTTTTCGATTTTGTTTATATATTTTTAGGTGCGATCGTAATTATGTAAACACGTAGCACCTATCGTTGTCGTTCAGTCCGTTCGTCTGTCTGTCCGTCCGCATATAACAACGCAAAAACTACCCAACTGAGCTTTTTTTTTTTTTTTTTTTCATTTTGAACAGATCATTTATAGTCATGCAAATAAAAAGCATTTATATAAGGTACATGTTTCTTGCACTTTCGTAATAAAATATAAATCTGAGTATGAATGTTTGGATAATTAATACCAACACGCAAGTCCAATGATAGAAAAGAATATTAATCATTCAGAGAATAGAAATGTAATTTAATAGTAATATTTAAAATAGAAAATGTGCAAGTTTAAATAAAAAAAAAAGAAAGTACTTAGAAATTTTTACAACAAATTACATATAATATGTCTTACATTTTTAATTTTTAATAAACCTTCTAATAAACCTCTAAATCTTCTTGGCACTGAATCTACCATTCTTTTAAAATCGAAATACATCATAGGCTACTTCCTATAAAATCTACCCTGATCACGTACTATTTGGGCAATTGTTGGAAATTAGCTTAAGTTAAATACGCGACAACTTGGACAGACAGACAGACAGACGGACGGACGAACCAGATCACGCTTATAATTACTGCGTATTAATACATTAATGAATGCAAATAAAAAATTAACACACAAATCCCCCTAAAATTTTGGCTCAAAAGAGTAGAAAATCCCAAAATAAATAAATAAATAGGGGAGACTGGGGTACAATGGTCCACTTTTGTCAATTTTGACTGTTTACTCTTAAAGTATTGATTTTTTTTCTTTTGATCAAGTACATGCATGTTATCTATACATTAAAGTTTATACTGCATCAACTCAAAAATAACAAGTTGGAAATTGCACGTGAACGTAGCAAATGAGGTGCATTCGTACGATAACGAAGTTTTAAAAACATTCAGATCTTGCTGATATAATAGAGCGTACTCCGGATACAGTATAGTAGTCGAAATCTTTACGTTTCTGTAAATATGCAGGAAGTAATTTTTATTACACCTCAGCAACGTATATCTTATCATGAAATGTGAAATAGTTGAATATAATTAAAACACGTAACAAACCATGTTACCCCGTATAGCATTATATAGTGGAATACTTTTGTGTGGCCCTGTAATTTAATAATAAAAATTCTTTGCATCACAGATTGTACAGAATGCATATTTTAGTATATATTTCATAGATTCATGCCAATTCTATTATGTTCGAATGAGTGTAACACCATTAAAATGCATTTGAAACTTTTTCCCCATTGACCGTAATGTAGCGAAATCCTTTTGATTGTCCCTGTAATTGATCTATACATCCAATTTTCATAACATTTGAAATGACTCAACAAAATTACGCAATAATTATATGTTTTAAATTTCAAACGATTAAAATGCATTCAAAACTTTTTTCCCTATTGACCGTAATGTAACGGAATCCTTTTGAATGTCCCTGTAATTGGTCTATCCATCCGATTTTCATAACATTTGAAATGACTCGACAAAATTATGTTATAATTATGTATTTTAAATTTCAAACGATTCGGTTGGGTAGTTTTTGCGTTGTTATATGCGGACAGACGGACAGACGGACTGAGCGACAACAATAGGTGCTACGTATTTACATAATTACGAACGCACCTGTTGTGTTTGGGCTGACGCTTTGGTCAGGGTATCAAAGAAAATATAATGTTATGTTTATTTGAAAGTGGAGAAAGCACTTTTTATTTGCCTCTACCCACAATTAGGCCAAAGTGATCGTGATAATGATAGCACATCACGGAGAATGGGGGCCTGCAAACGACCCAAATTACCCTCTTCATTATTTCATTTAAAATAATAAAAATATTCTTTATCCAATGATGAAGAAAAATCAAGTATAAAGTTATAAAAATATAAAATTAAAAAGGTAAAAAGTTACCTGTTGAATCCTTGGCTTTTGATGACAAATAAATCCAGACAATAGGCACAAGAACTTAATATACGAACAACTTTCGAAGAAAAAAATATATTTTATTTCATGAAGAACTTGTTGCTTTTTTCATGAATAAATATTTCTTCACAAATTTATATTTTTGGTGACTCGTACATATTAATTTCTCACTTGATAAACAACCATTTCATAACATATGTTAATCACAACTATTGCTATCTCCAAGCAATAAAAATTCTTTTCATAACATATTCTAGATATCTCAACAACATGTAATTAAACAATTTTCTTCATGACATAAAAGGAGAATAAATTATTATTTCTTTTTGAAAAAGAACACCTCTCATAATATGAACTTTCAAAACAAAATACATCATACTTCATATTGTATAGATACATGCCAATATTTTCTTTATAACGCCCCGTAAATATTAAAAAAAAAAATTATATATATATTGGGCCAGATAATGAAGTAAAAAGGACTTATGCAAATAAAATTTCTTCACCTGACGAAAGAAAAATCTTCACCAAGACGTCATGTAAACTATAATATTATTTCTTGAAAACAAAACAGTTCTTCACCTCTGCCTACTTCTCAGAGGATGGAGAATAAAAAGATTATCGAAGAATTGGGCACATTAGATTTGTAGAAGAAAACTCGTTGATGAAGAGATGATGAGAAAATGAATGAATATTTATAAAATACGTGACGACATTTTTACAACACTTGTGAAGATAACACGAGAGCATAAACTGAAGACGTATAATGAGACCTTATATAATTTCCGTAATCCAAGAAGAGAATGCACAAACAAAACAATTTTCGGGATGCTATTGCAGTGAGAAGTGCCTTGCTACTGGCCGCCTTGAAAACTCAACATCATTTCCAAAAAGAGAAGGCACAAACGAATACATTCAGGAATGCATTAAACCACTTCATTGCTCCTCGCAGCACAGAGGGACTTGGCTTAACAGAAATCAACATCACTTTCCTAGATGAATTTTGAGGGCAGCACTTTTTCTTTGCCGCACTTAAAAAAAATCAGCATCGTAATAATCTCAACATAACAAAAAAAAACCGTTCCATCCTTCGTTAACGGGGGAGCACCTCTGCCCCGAACTTTCACTCATGCGACTGCATCCATCACAGCAGGTGTCTATCGGCGCAACTGACGCAGGTGGCCGCGAGCCCAGGGGAAAAGGAGAAAGGGTTATTGTAAATGCAAAATACGCCAATTTGGCAGTTAGCAACAGAGGGGGTGAGGAAAAACTAAGCCAAATTACAATATACAGTATGAAAAGATATGTAACTAATAAGAATAAAATTGATAACCATCTTAAGAAGGAAAGGCCAAAGCCGGTGGCCATGTACATAACGGCTTGAAATACGTCACCTGTGAAATTTAATTTGATAGGTTAGGGGTGTGTCCGAATAAACGGAAGTTCCACCCAAAAGAACTAGCGAGAAAGTTCTCGAACAAATTTAAAACCGGAAGGAATGATTTCAAACAGAATTTTACCGGCTTGGAACATTCGAAAGCTAAGCAAGAAAGAAAACATTACAGGCGACGAAATGAAAATAAGCGAAACCGAAATTAAATTTAAATTGAGAACATTAATAAAAAGGAAGGTGATATGAAATAAAATGGCTAATAAAATGAATTAAATTAAACATATGGGGGGGTTATGGAGTAACCACCACATATTACCCAGGGTCCCCCGAAAGAAAATATTGGTGAGATGACAAAATGAACAATTTTTCATCGAGACAATATTTTCTAACACATGTACAAATATACTAAGTAATTACACAAAATAAATATCAGAAGTAGTTATAAGAATATACATAATTGTTGTACATGATATTTAAACAATAAAAAAAATAATTACTGTTATGATAGTAATCCTTATGAAAATATACCAACTGTAGTAAATGTTAACATGAAAGGTATATAAAGTTTCCTTCAGAGGTATCTATCATATAAAAAAAAATTAAAGACTATGTGCAGACAAACAGTCCATAACTTTGAAGAGTCTCTTGTTAGGCTGTGCACAATGTATCACAATAGTAGAATGCTTTAGCATATGTCACAATATTTGATTACACAATAATATGTATATTTATATTCTCAGTTGTGCACAAAAATGAAATATACTATAACTGTATATGAATCATGTTATAATTATATATAACATATATGGTTTCAAATAACACATAATAAATTAAATGAATTTGTAAGTTGAAAATTGAACAATAAAAATATATATATAAATGGTGCAGAGAGATCAGTTAGGCTCTCATAAAAAAATATTTACTTATATCACCACATAGCCTTTTAAGCTTTCAATAAATCTTAAATGAATAAACTTTAGTATTATTCAATAACACATTTTTGCAGAAAATAAAATTAATTAAGTTGCAAAAAGAATGGTAATAAAAGCATGATATTATTTTCCAATAAAAATATCTTCAAAGTGAATATAATAATTTTCAAAGAGAGAATTTTTACACTCTCATAAAGGAATATTCTTAAACATTTTCAATATAAATTGACAATAATTGCATAAATACCTTTAATACTATACTTCATTCAAAATAAACATAAAACATAAGATGTTTAATATTCTGAAAAAAAAAGGAAGAAACTTATATGAATATGTCAATCTTATATATGACTTGATAATGTCAACTTACAAAGAAAAAAATGAATTATGTCAAAATTTTATATAAAAGACATCTTGAACATATTTACTTGTAATTTTCAAAGCATTTTTAAAAAAAAAAAATTAAGTAAGTGATCACTTTTGCATTTGTCATAAATCAAGAATTTGCTTTATATAAATATATATTGACTCAATCAACATCTTTGGATAAATATATATATAATGCCTCAATCAACATCTTTGGATCCAAAGTATAAATACTCAAAAGTATACAAAAAAAATTATATACTACTTATGGTGAGTCATTCACTTTCTATATTTCACCAAGAAGAGAAGAAATATTAGTATATATAAGTTTATCATGCATTTTCTTTTCTCTTTTTCTTTTTTTTTAAAAGAGGTTAAATGTTAAAACATGCATGCATTGTAAAGAGCAGACACAATAGAGAAAATAATTTGATGAGTACTCATCTTTATGTTTACCTTATATGAATTACAATTTCACTTTTCTTATTAGAATGAAACATTTGTCAAAAATCACTTTAAATAATGATATAGTATTATAACAAGAATATAAAAAGACAAATTCTTTCTCCATTTTTTGCATCAACTATTGTAATTAAAGACTTTATAAAATTTAAAAGTATGGCATACATGAGATTATGTGTAAATATTGTAAGAATTATGACTTATAGATAAATGCAGTAACTAATAAAACTATTAAAATTCATACATACATCCCGAGGATGACCGTTGAGTTGTACCAGGGAGAAGAAGACTTACATAAAAAGAAAAAAAATAATAACAGCTGCCTGCAGCCTGGAGAAAAGAAAAAAAAAAATTACATAGCGATTCTTCTTGCTGGACAATCAGTTCGGCTAGCTTCGACTGAATATATTACAAAGCAAAAGTCATCCTGTAAAAGGAAAAAGAGAGTTAGTCTATTTTTTAAGTAGTTTATGATTGCGAGGACGAAGATCATAACTTCTATATTGAGTGGATTTGCTTTTAGCACCAGTATGAGTGCCATCAGGAGGAGCTTGTGACAGTACCGATTTACTGGAACATGAAGATGTTTGTTGACACTTAGAAGAAGAAAGAATTGTAGGAGATGTATTACAAGCTGCATCATGATTTGAAACTTGAATAGAAGAGTGCTGTCTCACAGGAGTGGAGGATGCATTATCAACAGCTGGTTGATCATGTGATGCACCTTTTGAAGAAACTGAAGGATGTTGCAGTGCTTCATTTCTCTTTTGAAGCTTCAAGATTCGATTAGTGTGAATCAACATTGGTGAAGCATGACTATTATTGGGATCTTGAATTTGAATGAGCACAGGAGAAATTATTTTCTTGACCACGTATGGGCCTTGTATCTTTTTGTTAAACACAGTAGGAAATTTTGCATAAACAATGTCATTAACATTGATGTTGGAAAACTTTAATTTTTCTCTGGATTTTTGGTACACCTTTTGTCTGGATGATTCGTTATTCTTGTAAGCTTGATAGTATATTTTTTCAATAACATCCATCAATTTATGAATTTCATATGCAGTGTTGAGAATTTTCCATGAAACTTGAGATTTATAATTGGAATAAATATCATTTATTTCTCTGCCAAAATGAAGAAGATTTGGAGTGAATTTTGTGGCTGGATGAGGTGTAGCATTATATATGGATTGATGAATTTTTAGAGCAGTTGGTATATCACATCCTTGTGAAGCCATTGTGTTCACAGACGATTTTATTTGAGAATTGACACGTTCGCTTATATGAAGAATATAAGACCCAAAAAATTTTATGTAAATATTTATATATAATATGGCTCAAAACATAAATTATTATATGTATGATAAGAAAAATAATTTATCTTAGCATGAACAATAATTTTTACCAGTACCTCCGTTAAATAATGCATATATATATTAGTTGCAAAATATAGCAAGACAAGAGAAAATATATATGGAAAAATTATGTTGTATATATATCATGCACTGCTCCAGAAAAAGATAATATTACAATACAAGATCAATATAAATATTGTATTTGATTACTGCACCATACCCAACAAAATATAATTATATAAAACATTAATCACTATATGAAGAAAAATAACTTGAAAAAAAAAAAATAATGAAGAATGTTCAAGCGTTGGTCACTGCACCAAAGGAAATTAAAGTGTTGTGTTTGGGCTGACGCTTTGGTCAGGGTATCAAAGAAAATATAATGTTATGTTTATTTGAAAGTGGAGAAAGCACTTTTTATTTGCCTCTACCCACAATTAGGCCAAAGTGATCGTGATAATGATAGCACATCACGGAGAATGGGGGCCTGCAAACGACCCAAATTACCCTCTTCATTATTTCATTTAAAATAATAAAAATATTCTTTATCCAATGATGAAGAAAAATCAAGTATAAAGTTATAAAAATATAAAATTAAAAAGGTAAAAAGTTACCTGTTGAATCCTTGGCTTTTGATGACAAATAAATCCAGACAATAGGCACAAGAACTTAATATACGAACAACTTTCGAAGAAAAAAATATATTTTATTTCATGAAGAACTTGTTGCTTTTTTCATGAATAAATATTTCTTCACAAATTTATATTTTTGGTGACTCGTACATATTAATTTCTCACTTGATAAACAACCATTTCATAACATATGTTAATCACAACTATTGCTATCTCCAAGCAATAAAAATTCTTTTCATAACATATTCTAGATATCTCAACAACATGTAATTAAACAATTTTCTTCATGACATAAAAGGAGAATAAATTATTATTTCTTTTTGAAAAAGAACACCTCTCATAATATGAACTTTCAAAACAAAATACATCATACTTCATATTGTATAGATACATGCCAATATTTTCTTTATAACGCCCCGTAAATATTAAAAAAAAAAATTATATATATATTGGGCCAGATAATGAAGTAAAAAGGACTTATGCAAATAAAATTTCTTCACCTGACGAAAGAAAAATCTTCACCAAGACGTCATGTAAACTATAATATTATTTCTTGAAAACAAAACAGTTCTTCACCTCTGCCTACTTCTCAGAGGATGGAGAATAAAAAGATTATCGAAGAATTGGGCACATTAGATTTGTAGAAGAAAACTCGTTGATGAAGAGATGATGAGAAAATGAATGAATATTTATAAAATACGTGACGACATTTTTACAACACTTGTGAAGATAACACGAGAGCATAAACTGAAGACGTATAATGAGACCTTATATAATTTCCGTAATCCAAGAAGAGAATGCACAAACAAAACAATTTTCGGGATGCTATTGCAGTGAGAAGTGCCTTGCTACTGGCCGCCTTGAAAACTCAACATCATTTCCAAAAAGAGAAGGCACAAACGAATACATTCAGGAATGCATTAAACCACTTCATTGCTCCTCGCAGCACAGAGGGACTTGGCTTAACAGAAATCAACATCACTTTCCTAGATGAATTTTGAGGGCAGCACTTTTTCTTTGCCGCACTTAAAAAAAATCAGCATCGTAATAATCTCAACATAACAAAAAAAAACCGTTCCATCCTTCGTTAACGGGGGAGCACCTCTGCCCCGAACTTTCACTCATGCGACTGCATCCATCACAGCAGGTGTCTATCGGCGCAACTGACGCAGGTGGCCGCGAGCCCAGGGGAAAAGGAGAAAGGGTTATTGTAAATGCAAAATACGCCAATTTGGCAGTTAGCAACAGAGGGGGTGAGGAAAAACTAAGCCAAATTACAATATACAGTATGAAAAGATATGTAACTAATAAGAATAAAATTGATAACCATCTTAAGAAGGAAAGGCCAAAGCCGGTGGCCATGTACATAACGGCTTGAAATACGTCACCTGTGAAATTTAATTTGATAGGTTAGGGGTGTGTCCGAATAAACGGAAGTTCCACCCAAAAGAACTAGCGAGAAAGTTCTCGAACAAATTTAAAACCGGAAGGAATGATTTCAAACAGAATTTTACCGGCTTGGAACATTCGAAAGCTAAGCAAGAAAGAAAACATTACAGGCGACGAAATGAAAATAAGCGAAACCGAAATTAAATTTAAATTGAGAACATTAATAAAAAGGAAGGTGATATGAAATAAAATGGCTAATAAAATGAATTAAATTAAACATATGGGGGGGTTATGGAGTAACCACCACAGCACCTAATAATTATGCATACTTTTTTAAAAATATTTTTTTAAATATCAAGTGACAAAGTGGACCATTGTACCCCAATGCCGGGGTACAATGGTCCACAGCATGGGGCTCTATGGACCACTTGTAATTTGAATAAAAATATATCAGTGTAGTTCATTTTTTAACAATAAGAAAGATAAACTATATCATAATTAGTTTATTCACATTCTATTACTCATTTTTATTTGTTTATTCACATTTTATTATTCATTTTTGTTTGTTTATTCACTCTTTTAGCTCTAACTAAAGTAACATTTTTTTTCTTCATTTTTTTTTTATCTTTAAGTCATTATAGGGTTCGCAGATTGAACAATTAGGTTTATTATCATCCACAATGCATTTTACAGCCTGTTCTATAACTTCATGTGGCACATGGTTATGGAACTATATTGGTTTTCCTAGGCTTGTTTCTTGTCATTGCTAAAAGAAATATGAAAAATGATATGTATCTTTTTTGTACAATGATGCCACTTAAAGTTAAATAGAAACCTTTATAATAAGAAATATATATATATCTAAATATATGACTAAGGAAAAAATATAATAAATTTTTCCTGTCTACTTTACATCATCTGTGACTTTTAATGAATTTTACCTTATTTAATTATTATATCCAGATACAAACTAATAGGTAGATATAATTTTTGTTTTTCTCATTCTACTATTTTATTTTAATCTAACTTATTATGGATGCATGTATGCATAAGCGCAGGAATATTGAATTAACAAATTATATGAAATAAAAAAAAACCCCTCAAATGCACAAAATATTTTGTTTACTAATTTTTGGTGTTCAATTTGGGTTAATTTTTTAAATTTGAAAGATTATATTATATAGGTAGATATTTCAAAAATACATTTCACAATATGAATCATTTATTAATTCACACACAGAAATATAATAATTTATTAATTCTTAATTTGGTCTAATTTTTATGTTTGAAAGCATATATTATACAGATAAATATTTCAAAAATGCATTATGCAACATGAATCATTAATTAATCTACACACAGATGTAAAATAATTTATTAATTCTGAATTTAACATATAATATTTAACTTTTAAAAACATGGGATACAAAACGGGCGTACAATGGACCATGGTCCATTGTACCCCAGTTTCTGCTGGTCCATTGTACCCCATATGGAAGTTTGACAAAAACTTCATGATAAAAAAAAGAAATGTAGAATTCTATTGTTTTAGCTATAATGAATATAATAATGTATTGTTTTACTTTTTTATTTTGCCACACAATGTCTTTCAAATTACAAATCTGTAATAAATAAATGAAGATATGTTTCACTGAAAATATTTACTTTTGCCTTACTCCCCCTGTGTCAAATCAATTATCAAGCATAAAATGGCTAAAATGTCAGTTATGCATATGGTTTCAAACTTCTTTTTACTACTTCATGACTTCCATCTATATACTAAAATATGAAGCTTTCAAAAACAGAATTAATATCAAAAATAGGGGGTGGACCATTGTACCCCGTGGTGCATTGTACCCCAGTTTCCCCTAATAAAGAATCGTCACTGACTATGTCAACTACGGTTACTGTCTTGAAAATGCACCAACATATAGAAGCATTGAAATCTTCACTTAGGAAACATCTGGGATAGCTAATAGTCCCGTCAAACAAATTGCTTCAAAAACCGGCCTGTCGCAAAGTTCTTTCGGTACATCTTTTTATGTCGTCGACCAAAAAACTATCGCCAAATTATAAGATTAAAAGCCAGCAATGAATGACCATGAATTCACATTCAGTGACATTAAACACGATACGCGTGCTTAAAACATAATAAAGGGTTTTTTATTTCGACTTTTTATTAATATTTTACTAATTTATCTGTTCTTCTGTTATTTAAAATAAAAATTTAGCCAACATGTATAAGTTGAGTATTAGTTTGGCGATTTGTGTCTTTTGGCGAAATTGTTTGACGGGATAATCAAGTAGTACCGTTCTTTCATATTTAAAACAAACTCTTTACAATTTGATTAAAAAATAAAAATAATAGCAGACCTGTCTTAACTGTATGCAAATTTACACACATAAAAAAATCAATGCATATACTTAAATATATTCTTTAAAACATGATCTTATTAAATACGTCTAAGCTAAATTCTGATTGCAGCGCTCATTTCAGATACAGAGCATTATAACAAGATATTTCGCAAGTATTAAAACACAAAGACGGCTGGATAATCGTCTCCCATAGTGTAATGTTTTCAGATTTAATTATGCACGATCAGCCTATAATATAATTACAAAAGAGAAAAATAATTTACCTGGAAGCTAGAATTTTAAACAGAGCAGAATCCTTCTATAGTAAAAAAAAAAAAAAAAAAAAAAAAAAAAAAAAAACTAGCCTTAAACAAATTTCCAGGAATGACTCCTGGAATGATGCTGATGTGTAAGGTTTCCGGAAATAACGCGTCCGGGTGGACCACACCTTCCATGAGTCGAGTAGACCAATCAGGAAAGAGCTCCGTCTATGCTTCGACCAATGAGGAGAGGGATGAATTCCGAAATTGAGTGTACACTGTTAAAAATCTGCTGCATTTTGTTGCAACGCACTCCACCGCTTGTATATAATATCTCTATTCCAACCAATGAGAAAGCTCCATTTCACGGTGTTTTCTATACAAGCAGGGGAGAGCGTTGCAACAAAATGCAGCAGATTTTTAACAGTGAATGGAAAATAAGGTATCGCGAAGCGATTCCATGGGGTATTGGCGAGCGCAGCAAGCAGGGGTAGCCTACAACTTGGAGTCGCGAAGCGATTACGCGGGGGGTTGGCGAGCGTAGCGAGCAGGGAGGCGGAGCCCCCCAAGTTAAAAAAAAAAAAAAAAAAAAAAAAAAAAAAAAAAAAAAAAACTAATGCGCTTTTTAGAAAAGGATTAATTAAAATTTAATGAGGCATTTTATTCGATGTAAATCTTATTACCGTCGTCATGTCTTTGTGGCTTTGTCATGATTTATTCCCAGAAAAGCTGACATTTTTACATCTTTTACATATTAGGCTGTAATCTCTTTGTTTTCATTGTGAACATATCACAATGTAACAATCGTGGAAATAAAAGTACTTATATAAGATATAAGTTTCTTGCCCTTTCGTAATAAGGTATAAATCTGAGTTTGAATTTTTGGAGAATGAATACAATAAACTTTCAAGTCCAATAATAGAAAAGGTTGACAGAATATTAATATAATTGAATAGTAATGTTAAACAAGTTGGAAATTGCACGCGAAGCGTAGCAAATAAGGTGCGTTCGTACGATAACGAAGTTTTAAAATATTCAGATCTTGCTGATATAGTAGAGCGTACTTTGGATACAATACAGTGGTCGAAATCTTTGTGTTTCTGTAAATATGCAGGGAGTAATTTTGATAATATTTCATTAACGTATATCTTATTCATAAAATGTGCAGTAGTTTAATATAATTAAAACACGCCCCAAACAATGTTTCCCCGTATAACATTATTTAGTGGAATACATTTGGGTGGCCCTGTAATTTAATAATAAATATTCTTTGCATCACAGATTGTACAAAATGTATTTTTTTTAGTGCATATTTCATAGATTCATGTCGAATCTATAATGTTCAAATGAGTGTAACCCCATTAAAATGCATTTGAAACTTTTTTCCCCATTGACCGTAATGTAACGGAATCCTTTTGATTGTCCCTGTAATTGATCTATCCATGCGATTTTCATAACATTTGAAATGACTCGACAAAATTATGTAATAATTATGTATTTTAAATTTCAAACGATTCGGTTGGGTAGTTTTTGCGTTGTTATATGCGGACAGACGGACGGACTGAGCGACAACAATAGGTGCTACGTATTTACATAATTACGAACGCACCTAAAAATAGCGAATGTGCAAGTGTTAGTTAAAGAATAAGTATTTAGAAATTTGTACAATAAATTATACATAACATGTTTTAAAAATTGTAATATTTAATGAATCTTTTAATATGTATATAATAATAAGAAATCTTATCGACATTGAGTTGACCACTTTAAAAAAAAAAAAAAAAAAAAAAAAAAAAAAAAAAAAAACCTAAATATATCTTAACCAACCTACCCTATAAAGTCTACAGTGATTACATGGTATTTCGGAAATTGATGAAAATTAACCAATCTTAAAAACATGGCAACTTGGAGGGTTAGACAAAATACAGATGAAGACTATAGAGGCTGCATATTCATATAATTACGAATGCACTCAAGGGTGTGTTTCGATTCAAACTGATTATTTTCTGATTTATTTTTAAATTCATTTTTGCTCTCATATGCATCAAACTGGCAAATTGTCTTATTTAGAAAGTACACAAGGTACCGTGATTGTCGATTCATTGATAAATGAAGAAAATATTGCAAAAAAAAAAAAGCAATCAAAAACGGCATTTTGAACCGATTTTTCCCAAGCTGGAGATCTGTGAACGAAAAAATGGGTCATGCTGAGAACGTGATTGTTTATAAATCAAACACTAATGCATGGAGCGCAAAATGACGTCACAAGGCACCTTATACGTCTCTTCAAAAATCCCCTCAGCAAGTTTCATGTTTCTACTTTTATAAATGTGCCTGAAATTGTATCAGAAAAATTCCAAGCTGTTGAAGGTGGGAAAACGTTTTTTTTCGAATACACCCTTAACAAAACGCTCCTTAAAAAGGAAATAAAAAGCATCCTGACTTTTTACTACTGACTTTAACAGGTACGGTTACTGTCTTAAAAAAGCCCCGATATTGCGCATATAGAGACGTTAAATTCTCTATTTATTAAACATCTGGTATAGTTAATAGTCTCTTCAAATATTATCTTATAAACAGGCCTGTCACAAAGTTGTGTTACATCAAAACAAGATCAAAAACAATTTGATTTAAAAACTAGTCGTTGGGGGCCACCGTAATACTTACCCATCATGCATATGTATATGAAAATAAAACATGTGAAAACTATTTGAACAATGCATTGCAATTCATAAACAAAATTTAAATATCGTCAATATACATAATAATGCTACATTAAAGAACTGCTGATGTACCAATTTCGACAAATTATATATAACGCCAAACTACTCAAGTAGTACCGAACTGCGTAAAAGAAACATCCTTATAACTCCAAAAATAATAACTCTATTAACTAACAATTAACTGCGTCGGATGAAGCGTCTCATTTCCAATTAAAATATACTTCTGAATTGAAATTTGAATGAAATACAGGGTCATGAAAAATAGAAGACTGTGGAAAACAAGATTACAAATATCTCGGTAACTAATAATCCGATCGACTTCGTTCTATATGCGAAATGTGTGCTATTTTATTGCCTTTTACGTCCATTCTTTAGAACAAAAAAATTCGAAAATTTTTATATACCTTTCATCAGAACGAATTTTTCGAGAGTCCGAAAAAAATAGTTCCGGATAATCGAGGTTGCTGATATTAAATAAGGTTCGTCCCATTCTTACATACTGACTACATACAAAATTTCAAGTCTCTATCTCAATTTGTTCGGGAGATAGAGCGTTTACAGACAGACAGACAGACGGACGGCAAAATTTTTTTTCTAAAAATATGTTTTTCGGAATCTTCACTATCTAAAACGTGTAAATCCGTCAAAAAAAATTTTCGATTTTCAAAACGATTGCAAGACTTACCCTATACTACGTATGATGGGTAAGTAATAAAAGCAGATCTCTCGTAAATATATACATATACTTATACACATAAAAAAAAAAATGAATGCATACAGATAAATACAAGGGGCGATCAAATGAAAAGGTACGAAACGCCCTAACTACCAAACCGGTTGAAATTTGAATATGCCGCTTTGGAATAAAGTAGTGAGACATCGAGAGATGCCATTGGAGTATCCAGCGTAGTTGTGACCTAATTGCGTAGGCGCTTGTGCATGAAGGGGGAGAGAAAGCAGACAACAAGTGAGTTCCGTCCAATTGATGCGGCAGTGCCTGTGAGGCCATCATGGCTTTCCCATTGTAAAATCTGGCAGCGAGGTGTTATCAGATTCCTCACTGCGTCAGACATTGATCAGACACCTTGCTGCACTTTAATCATCGGATTTTGCAATAAAAAAGCTATGATGGCCTCACAGGCACTGACGCATCAATTGGACGGAACTCACTTGTTGTCCGCTTCTCTCAGCCTTCATGCACAAGCGCCTACGCATGTTCACAACTGCGCTGGATACTCCAATCGCATCTCTCGATGTCTCACTACTTTATTCCAAAGCGGCATATTCAAATTTCAACCGGTTTGGTAGTTAGGGCGTTTCGTACCTTTTCATTTGATCGCCCCTTGTATATTCATTAAAACACGATCTCATTAATTTTGTCTAAACTAAATTCTGATTGCAGCGCTCATTTCAGATTCAGAATATTATAACAAGATATTTTACAAGCATTAACAAAACAACGTCACGGGGAAGCGGTAGTATGTCAAAGTCGTCTGGATATACCTTTCGCATAGCGAAACGTTTTCAGATTGAATTATGCAGGATCAGAATATAATAGTTAAAAATAGAAAAATAATTTAGCTAGAAGCAAGAATTTTAAGCAGCTCAGAATAATTAAAAGGTTTATTTATTTTCTAGTAAAGCATTCATTAAAATTTAATGAGGCATTTTTATTCGACATAAATTATTCTACCATTGTCGTCTTTCTATGTCTTTGTCATGATTTATTTACAGAAAAGCTGACAATTTTTAATGTATAATCTGCTGTAATCTTTTATTTTGACCATAACATGCACAGTAGTGCGAATAAAAAGTGCAAGTTTGTTGTACTTTCGTAATTAAGTTTAAATCTGACTCTGAATTTTTGGATAATTAATATTATTAACAGTACGTTAACTGAAAAGTTGGAAGAATATTAATGAAATTTAAATGTTATATTTATAACAGAAAATGTGCAGTTTTTAATGAAAAATATGTATGTAGAAATTTGCATGAAAAATAGGTTATTATACATAATAGGTTTTTTAATTTGTAATCGTTAATAAACCTATCATTGAGTATAATGGTATATAATTTTCTTGGCATTGAATCTATCACTACCTTTTTAAAAATTTAAATATATCCTAGCTTACCTATCCTATAAAGTCTACTTTGATCATGTGGTAGATCGACAATTGATGGAAGTCAGCCTATCTTAAACATGTAATAATTTACACAGGCAGTCGAACGGACCACATGAGGACTATGGGAGCTACGAATTGGATATCTTTACAACTGAGCGAAAAATTTCCCACGCCGGGAATCGAACCCAGATACTTGGCTTACAAGGCCAATGTTCTACCTGTTAAGCTAACTGGCCGACAATCGGCGAGAATTTTTCGCTCAGATAACCTTATTGGTCATAGAATCTGGTCTATTATTTAGGCAGCTCAATAGAATAAACCGCAGATAAAGGAGCTCCATAGAACGGTGAATACATAGATATACAATTATTCTAACACAATCAAACTGATTGGTAAATTCGCCCAGTTAGCTTAACTGGTAAAATATTGGCCTTGTAAGCCAAGTATCTGGGTTCGATTCCCGGCCTGGGCAATTTTTCGCTCAGTTGTAAAGATATTCAATTCGTATGATAAATTTACCAATCAGTTTGATTGTGTTAAAATAATTGCATATAGGAGTTACGTTTTCATATAGTAATGCAGGCACTTAAAATAACAAACAAACAAAAACGAACAAAGAAACTTTGACTCAAATAAATTGAAAATCTATTGAAAAAAAAAAAAAAAAAAAAAAAAAAAAGATTAAAGAATTCCTACTCCTTCCTACTGAATCTATCAGCTACGGTTACCGCCTTGAAATAGCGCGAACATTGAGCATACAAGAGGCTTTAAATCCTCTATTTATTAAACATTCGGGATAGTTAATAGTCCCTTAAAAAAATTGTTGTCTTAAAAACAGATCCGTCAGAAAGTTCTTTCATATTCAGGACAAACTCTTTACAATTTGATTAAAAAAAAATAATATAATAAGATCTTTTGCAAATGTATGCAATTTATACACATAAAATCTGTAATGCATACACATAAATATATTTCATACACATAAATATATTCATTAAAACATAATCTTATAAAATATGTCTAAACTGAATTCTAATTGCAGCGCTCACTTCAAATTCAGAGCATTATAACAAGATATTTCACAAGCATTAACAGAACAACGTCACAGGGAAGCGGGATTATGTCAAAGACGTCTAGATAAACCTCTTGCATAGCGAAATGTTTTTAGTTTTAATTATGCAGGATAAGCCTATAATAATTAAAAGGGGAAAAATAATTTATCTGGAGGCTAGAATCTTAAACTGCTCAGAATAAATAAAATGTTAATTTATGTTCTAGAAAAGGATTAATTAAAATTTAATTAATCATTTTATTCTACATAAAAATCTTTTACCGTGGTCTTCTCTCAGCGGCTTTGTCATGATTTGTTTTCAGAAAATCTGACAATGTAAAATCTATAATCTGGTGTAATCTCTGTTTTTAATTTTGAGCATATCGTTTACAATGGTGGAAACTAAAAATTTTTTAAAAAGATATATATTTAGAAATTTATACAATAAATTATACACAATGTGTTTTAAAATTTGTAATTTTAAATAAACCTATGATTGAAGAATGATATGTAATCTTCTTGGCATTGAGATCACAATTTTTTTAAAAATATATCTTAGCCTACCTATCCTGTAAAATCTATCCTGATCAAGTAGTAGTTCGGTAATTTTCGGAAACCAGTCTTAAACACGCGACAACTTAGGCATACAAGCAAACGGATGAGCCAGATGACGACAGTAAGAGCTACATATTCGTATAAATTACGAAAGCACCTAAAAACACAAACAAATTGAAATAAACTTAGAAATTTTGACTAAAATAAGTAGTTCTCCCAATTTTAGAAAAAAGAATCGCCCCTCCGTTTTACTGACTTTGTCAGCTACGCTTACTGCCATGAAAAAGCACCAAAATTGCGCAAGTAGAAGATTAAATCCTCTATATAGGAAACATCTGGAATAGTTAATCATTCCTTATAAAAATAGCTACCTTAAAAACAGACCTGCTCCAAATTTCTTGAATATTCAAAACGAATTCTTCTAAATTTGATTAAAAAAAAATAAAAACGTTAAAGCAGATCTGTCGCAAATGCATACAAATTTATACACATAAAAACAATAATGCATGCGCATAAATACATTCGTTAAAACACGATCTCAATAAATCTGTAAGTAATTCTAATTTCAGTGCTCATTTCAGAATCAGATAATTAAAACAAGTATTTCACAAGTATAAAACATAACAATGTCACGAGTCAAATAATCCGGATCAGTCCGGATAAAATTTTCGCATAGTGTAATGTTTTCATATTTAATTATGCAGGATTAACCTATAATAATTAAAAGCAAAAAAATAAATTAGCTAGAAGCTAGAATTTTAAACGGTTCAGTACAGATAAAACAAACTAATTTGTTTTCTGTAAAGCATTAATTAAAATTTAATGATTTATTTTATTCGACATCAATTTTTCTTATTGTCGTCGTCTGTCCGTGGTTTTGTCATGATTTATTTCCAGAAAAACTGACAATTTTTAAATCCATAATCTGCTCTAATCTCTTTTTTAGGTGCGTTCATAATTATGTAAATACGTAGTACCTATTGTTGTCGTTCAGTCCGTCCGTCTGTTTGTCCGTCTGTCTGTCTGTCCGCATATAACAATGCAAAAACTACCCAACTGAATCGTTTGAAATTTAAAATACATAATTATTACATAATTTTGTCGAATCATTTCAAATTTTATGAAAATCGGATGCATAGATCAATTACAGGGACAATCAAAAGGATTACGTTACATTACGGTCAATGGGGAAAAAAGTTTCAAATGCATTTTAATCGTTTGAAATTTTAAATACATAATTATTACATAATTTTGTCGAGTTATTTCAAATTTTATCAAAATCGGATGCATCGTTCAATTATAGGGACAATCAAAAGTATTCCGTTACATGACGGTCAATGGGGAAAAAAGTTTCAAATGCATTTTAATGGTGTTACACTCATTCGAACCTAATAAAATTTATATGAATCTATAAAGTACATATTATAATATACGTTTTGCATAATCTGTGATGCAAAGAATATTTGTTATTGATTTACAAGGCCACACAAAAGTATTCCATTGCATAATGGTATAGGGAGAACATTGTTTGGTGCGCATTTTAATTGTAATTATTTACAATTTTATGAGATTGATATATGACAGTGATATTTTTAAAACTTCGTTATCGTACGAACGCACCTCATTTGCTACGCTTCACGTGCAATTTCCAACTTGTTATTCTTTCATTTTGAACACAACCATTTACAGTCGCGCAAATAAAAATTATTATAACAAGGTATATCTTTCTTGTACTTTGATGGTTAATTATAAATAAGAATATGAATGTTGGGATAATTAATGCAATAATTCAAGTGCTATATTTATTAATAAATAATTGGTGCAATTAAGTGCAATATTATTATTTGCAATAATAATTCTCACAAGTCCAATAATAGAAAGAAATTGACAAAAAAATTTTTTGGAATTTAACTGTAATATTAAAAACAGAAAATGTGCAAGCTTTAGGGGGGGAAATGGTATACAGAAATTTGTATAACATTATACATAATAGATTTTTGAACTTTTAATCTTCGATAAACTTATTGTTGAATATATTGATATATCCTATTCCTGCATTGAATTTACCTGTCTTTTATTCAAATCTAAATAGTATATCTAAGTTTAATTATCCTATAAAGTATGATCATGTTGTAATTCGGCATTTGATGGAAACCAGCTTTAAACGCTTGATAATTTAGACAGATAGACAGGCAGACAGGCGAGGACTACATGAGCTACGTTTTCACATCGTAACGAAGGCACTTAAAATAACAAATAAAAGGAAACATAGAAATTTTGACTCAAATAAATAGAAAATATCTTTAAAAAAAGATTAAAGAATTCCTACTCCTCTCTACTAAATTTATTAAACACCGTTACTGCCTTGAAAAAGCACCAACAAGGGGCATTGAATCGTCTATATAGGAAACATCCGGGATGGTTAATGGTCACTTTGAAAAAATTGTTGTCTTAAAAACAAATCCGTCACAAAGACCTTTCTTATTTAAATCAAATTCTTTACAATTTAATAATAATAATAATAATAAAAAACAAACAAACAAACAAAAAACAATTCAAGTAGATCTGTTGCAAACGTATACAAATTTATACACATAAAAAAATAATATTTACATATAAATACATTTGTTAAAACATGATCTCATTAATTCTGACTAAACTAAATTCTGATTGCAGCGCTCATTTAAAATTCAGAGTAAGCAGGATAGTTCACAAGTATTAACACAACAATGTCACGGGGAACGGGATCATGTCAAAGACATCTGGATAAACTTCTCGCATAGCGAAACGTTTTCAGATTGAATTATGCAGGATCAGAATATAATAGTTAAAAATAGAAAAATAATTTAGCTAGAAGCGAGAATTATAAACAGCTCAGAATAATTAAAAGGTTTATTTATTTCCTGGTAAAGCATTAATTAAAATTTAATGAGGCATTTTATTCGACATAAATCCTGTCACCATTGTTGGCTTTGTCATGATTTATTTCCAGAAAAGCTGACAATTTTAAATGTATAATCTGCTGTAATCTTTTTTCATTTTGACCATAACATGCACAGTAGTGCGGATAAAAAACTAGTCGTTGGGGGCCACCGTAATACTTACCCATCATAATATAAAATATAAAAATAAAACGCGTGTCTATGGCAACTCCAAAATAAAATTTAAACGCATAAATAAATAATTTTAACATACAATAATGCTCCATTAATGAATTGCTGATGAGCCAATTTTGACTAATTATATAAAACGCCAAAATACTCGAGTAGTACCAGATTGCGTAAAAGAAACATCCTTATTACTCAAAAAATAATAATCATATTAACTAAACATTTACTGTGTTGGATTAAGCTTCTCATTTCCAATAAAAATATACCTGTGAATTGAAATTTGAATGAAATACAGGGTCATGAAAAATCGATGAATTTGGAAAACAGGATTACACATATCTCGACAACTAATAATCCGATCGACCTCGGTTTTTATGCAAAATTTGTGTTATTTTATTGCCTTTTACGTCCAGTTCTTAAAATAAAAAATTTCGAAAATTTTTATGTACCTTTCATCAGAACGAATTTTTCGAGAGTCCGGAAAAAATAGTTCCGGATAATCGAGGTTACTGATATTAAATAGGCTTCGTCCCATTATTACATACTAAGTACATACAAAATTTCAAGTCTCTATCTCAATTTGTTCGGGAGATAGAGCGGTTACAGACAGACAGACAGACAGACAGACACACAGACACACAGACGGACGGACGGCAAATTTTTTTTTCTAAAAATATGTTTTTCGGAATCTCCACTATCTAAAACGTGTAAATCCGTCAAAAAAAAATTTTCGATTTTCAAAACGATTGTAAGAGTTACCCTATACTACGTATGATGGGTAAGTAATACAAGTTTGTTGTACTTTCGTAACTAAGTTTAAATTTGACTCTGAATTTTTGGATAATTAATATTATTAACTCAGAAGTACGTTAACTGAAAAGTTGGAAGAATATTAATGAAATTAAATCAGAAAATGTGCAGTTTTTAATGAAAAAAAATTGTATATAGAAATTTACATGAAAAATAGGTTATTATAGATAATAGGTTTTTAAATTTTTTATCTTTAACAAACATATCTTTGAGTATAATGTTATATAATCTTCTTGGCATTGAATCTACCACTATTTTTTTTTTTTAAATCTAAATATATCTTAGCTTACCTAGCCTATAAAGTCTACTTTGTTCATATGGTAAATCGGCAATTGATGTATATCAGCCTATCTTAAATATGTGATAACTTCGACAGACAGGCAGACAGGCAGTCGGACAGACCAGGTGAGGACTGTAGGAGCTACCTTTTTATATACTAACGGTGGCATTTGAAAAAAACAAACATAGAAATTTTTATTCAAATAAGTTGAAAATCTCTTTAAAAAAAAATTAAACAATTCCTACTCCTCCCTTCTGTATTTACCAGTTACGGTTACTGCCTTGAAAGAGCACCAACATTGAGCCTTACAAGAGGCTTTAAATCCTCTATTTACGAAACATGCGGGATAATTAATAGACCCTTGAGGTTGTTCTCAAGTGCTCCGCTCAACAAGCGCAAAATGGTTTGACGCATTTACAAATTAATTTTTTAACAGAAAGATATAAAAATTGGAATGCCTGACTATGGAAGCGATTTGGAATCGAACTTTGTTTTATGTTTTATGATAATTAAATTACCTATCGAGTTATAAGGGATTTCAATCACGTGATCGCGTTTTTTTCTCCTGCTTTTCGACAGGCTTTTCTGCTTTCGTCGGAAAATGCGTTCCAAACACCAACTTTCACGGCTTGTTCTGAAAAATCTATTTCGTTTGCAAAAAAAACAGAAAACTGAGTAAAATCAGATAGTTTCTGAACAACAACATCTGCTAGTTTCATGCATTTCCGAACAAATTTAAATTAAAATTTATGTCACAAAATCGCTCTTTATTATTTAAGAACATCTTTAAAAATATTGTTGTCTTAAAAACAGATCCGCCAGAAATTCTTTCATATTCAAAACAAACTCTTTACAATTTGATTAAAAAAAACCCAAATAATAAAGTAAGATCTTTTGCAAATGTATGCAAATTTATACACGTAAAAACTGTAATGCATACACCTAAATATATTCGTTAAAACATGATTTTATTAAATATGTCTTAATTGAATTCTGATGGCAGCGCTCATTTCAGATTTAGAGTATTATAACAAGATATTTTACAAGCATTAACAAAACAGGGTTCGTACAGACTCCTTGGACTCCTTAGAAACTACTTAGAAATGAAAACGTTCCCAAGTAGTACTTAGAACTACTTAGATAAACAAAATACTCCTTAGAAACTCCTTAAATTGTATTGCGCTTTTACATGTAAGCAATATTGCTCCCGGGAAAAAAAAATCGTGATTGTAAAACGCACGATAAACTCTTTATGCACATCATTCATCAGGATCACAGCAGTGATTGGTTGGGATCATACTAATAGCCACCAAAGTGAAAAGAATAATCCAGACACACCTCTAAGCTTCTAATTTCAAAAAGTGATTACACTGTTTAATTCCTTCACAGCTAGATATACAATTTTGATTTCTTTTTTGTAATACGATTCATCATCCTCAATTTTGCTGTTAACGGTGGATTCAGAGGGGATTTCCGTCCGAAATTTTCAAAACTTTAAGGTATCCTCTTCCGAAAATTTGAAATTGGACTATCAGTTCTGCACAGTTGCCAACTTGTGCGGTCTTGCTCACGGAAGAAACAATCGCGGAGAAATGCAAATTTCATGAAAAGATCGCCGAAAATACACACATTTCGTCAATATTTCGTGGAAAAACGACAATTTCGTTAATGTTTTTGTCAACGAACTTCTTTCGTCAAAAGATTGCGGGGATAAAATGCCATTTTCGAGAAAAGATCGTGTCAAAATGCAAAAAATCGTTGAAAAAACGTCGATTTCATAAAAAAGAAACACAGGAAAACGCCGATTTCGTCAAAAAATCGCAGAAAAACCACAGATTTCGACAAAAGATCGCAATAAATTGCCGATTTTGCTAAAATATCACAGATAAATCGCTGATTTTGTCTGAAGATCGTGGGAAAGTGCCGATTTCGTCTGAAGATCGCAGATACCCCCTCCCTCTCGCAGGGGGTAACTCGCGGAATCCCTGCGGAATTGGGGCTGTGCAAGTGCAAGATAAGTATAGTAAAAAGGTAAGTCCATCCGCTGCTCTCCGTGTATTGGTCGATTGCAAGTGCATGCCATATAAATAACAAAAGTTGCATGTCCTTACAATTTTTTGGACTCCTTGGATTTTTTATGTACTCCTTGGATTTTTTCTTCCCAACTCTGTATGAACCCTGCAAAACAACGTCACAGGGAAGCGATATTATGTCAAAGTCATCTGGATAAACCTCTTGAATAGCGAAATATTTTTAGATTTAATTATGCAGGATCAGTCAATAAAAAATAAAAGAAAGATAAATAAGTTAGCTGGAAGCTAGAATTTTAAAATGCTCAGAATAAATAAATTGTTAATTTATGTTCTAGGAAAGGATTAATTAAAATTTAATGAAGCATTTTATTCGACATAAAATCTTCTTACCGTCGTCGTCTCTCTGTGGGCTTTGTCATGATTTATTTCCCGAAAAGCTGACAATTTTGAATCTGTAATCTGCTGTAATCTCTCTCTCTCTTTTTTTTTTTTTTTTTTCATTTTGAACAGATCATTTGCAGGCGTGGAAATAAAAAGTATTAATATATCTGTTTCTTGTACTTGACTTATACTGTCTCTTAATTAAGTGTAAATCTGAGTGTGAATTTTTGGATAATGAATACAATTAACTCGCAAGTCTAATAATAGAAAAGTTCAGAGAGTATTATTGGAATTTAATAATAATATTTAATTATTTTTTATCACGAATCTGCAAGTTTTAATTAAAAAAAACAGTATTTAGAAATTTTTACAACAAATTACATATAATACGTTTTAAAAAATTTTCAATCTTTAATAAACTTATCATTGTATATAATGGTTTGTAATCTTGTTTGCATTGAATCTACCACTTAAAAAAAAATTTAAATATATTCTAGCCTACTTATCTTAACAATCGACCCTGATTACGTGGGGTGACAACTTAGACAGGCAGACGGACGAACCAGATCACGCTGAAAAGTACAACGTATTCATATAATAATAAACTCAAATAAAAAAAACTTACAAATCCCCCAAAAATTTTGGCTCAATTAAATAAATTTAAAAAAAAAAGTAAATAAAAAAATAAAGTAAGAAAGAATCCTCACTTTTCCTACTGACTCTGTCAACTACAGTTACTGTCTTGAAAAATAAGCAAATCTGCGCATATAGAAGCATTAAATTCTCTATGTAACATCCGGAGTTGTTAATAATCCCTTAAAAAAAAAAAAAAAAAAAAAAAAAAAAAAAAAAAAAAAGCGTTTTAAAAACAGGCTTTTCGCAAAGTTTTTTCACATTTAAAACGAACTCTTTACAATTTGATTAAAAAATAAGTAAAAGCAGACGTGTCCCAACAGTATGCAAATTTATACACATAGAAAAATTAATGCATGCACATACATATATTCCTTAAAACATGACTTCATTAATTCTGATTGCAGAGCTCATTTCAGATTCAGAGTAATATAACAAGATATTTCACAAGTATTAACAACAACAACGTCACCGGGAAACGGGATCCTGTCAAAGACGTATGGATCAATCTTTCGCATAGGGAAACGTTTTCAGATTTAATTATGCAAGATAAACCTGTAATAGTTAAAAAAAGAAAAGTAAATTAGCTCGAAGCTAGAATTTTAAACAGCCCAGAATAAATAAAATGCTAACTAAATTCTAGAAAAGCATTAATTAAAATTTAATGAGGCATTTTATTCGACATAAATCCTGTTACCATTGTTGGCTTTGTCATGATTTATTTCCAGACAAGCTGACAATTTTAAATTCATAGTTTTCTGTAATCTCTTTTTTTATTTTAAACATATCATTTACAGCCATGGAAATAAAAAGTATTTATGTAAGGTATATCTTTCTTGTACATTCGTAATTAAGTGTAAATCTCAGTCTGAATTTTTGGTTATTTAATACAAATAACTCACAAGTCTAATAATAGAAAAAGTTGAGAGGATATTAAAGGTATTTAATAGCAGGAATTCATACAACAAAATATAAATTATATGCTTTAAAAATTTTAATCTTTAATAAATCGATTACTGTATATAATATGGTATGTAATCTTCTTAACATTTAATTACTCTTTTTTTTTTTAAATCTAAATATATCATAGCCTACCTGTCCTATAAAGCCTACTCCGATCACGTGGGATTTCAACAACTGATGGAAATTAACCTATCTTGATCACATGCAACTTTGACAAGAAAGAATATCACGGCCTGCCTTTTTTGGTGGTACGATTTTGACAATTAGTAAGATGTAACTTAAAATATAGAAGCATTTTGATGGTTTGGAGGTTATGTCCTCTTGGCACATTTTTTAAAAATTCTTAATTTTCAGAACATTTTTTTATTTAGCTTATTCGAATCCAATGAACATGTGATAATTTTCAATATATAAACTATTGCATGTGTTCTAGTAGTAACAAAGAAATGGAAAACACGAACACAGCAGGGGGGGGGGGAGATTAGCTTCTTTCCAAATTAAATAGCAAAGTTCATTCAAAAATCCATTCAAAATTCATTTAAAACAATATTATATCCATTTATCATATGAAGCAATATATTGAAATTGGTTGCTTAAAAAATTTACATGCCTGAAAATCTTTATTAAAAGGGGGGGGGGGGGTAGCGCGAATCAAAAAATGATGTCAAAGATCTAAAATTATGAAATAAAAAAAAATCCAATACGGTATATTTTAAATTAAAAAAATAAAAAGGGTGAATAGAAGTAGTTTTATAACATTTTCAATGATCTATCTTTTTTTTTTTTTTTTTTTTTTTTTTACATGTTGAGCTTCCTCTCCTAATGTTCTTTCAAGGCAGATGAATGAATTAGATATAATAAATCAGGCTTTCAAGTATTTCTGTTAATAAAATATTTATATAGCTTTCTCAAAATAGATCAGAACACAGGCCATAATGGAATAATATAAAATGTCTCTTGTATAAAGTTTCTTGTAATAGTTTATCAGCATGTAATGATTTAGAACATTATGATAGTCTCCTTCATAGCTTATTTCTTCGATAGAAATTGATATCAAATCCATAATTAGAAGATATAAAAGTTTTTTTTTCCCTTTTAAATAGCGAAACATCTGCGGGATATTTCGATCAACGGATTCTTAATGTCTTAGTTACCATGGGCCCCTTTTAGCTTTTCCTTTGTTTTTGTAGATTTTAAGGTTGAAATGGTCCATTCTTTTGGAATAATATAAGATATATAAACAGGGCCCAACTAAGGCTATGGGGAACCCCGGGGCAAGCAACACTAATTAAAAAAGAAAATTTATTAATGAAGAATTTTTTTGAAAACTATAAAATACTAACAAGGAAGGTCTCCATACGGGCATACCCCGAAAAATCTGAAAAAATTACAGAATGTTCTTTTCGTGTGGATATATACGTTTATAAAAAAAATTTCGGCGGAACTTCCATTCAATAACCGTAAAAAAATAATGAAAATTTCGTTATTTGGCGATTTATCGCTGGTTGGTTTTGGAATGTAAATTCAAAAAATACTTTATGTCAAATACACTTTAAGAAAAAAAAAAGTTTAATGTTGAACTTGTTTTGATAAATTTAATTTAAATAACCTTAGTTTTGTAAGTTTTAGTTTGTTTTAAGTATAATTTTGTTATATCGATATTTATATGTATTTATATTCAAATTTAATCATCAAAATTTGAGATTTAAAACGAAATTCATAAATTAAATTAATTAAATTTGTTCCAAGCTCAAAGTCCAATTGAGAAGTGTGGATTAGATTTTGTTGCTATGGAAACCTCTGACTTTTATTTTTTGAATATGCTTAAATATATGAAGATAATTTTTCTCAATATGATTTTTTTTTAAATCTATGAAAACATTTTTTCCATTGATTAATTAAATAACTATTTCAACAAATAATATATATATGAAATTCAATATGCATATTTATATATGTAATAAATTAAAGTCTCTCCCTGTTTATGTTTAAATTCATTAAATACTATTTACACACATTCTAAATATCCAACAATTTTGATTTGCATTATAATCGTTTGCTTTTGGCGAGGAAAAAGGCTGCTCGCCAAATCGAGCGACTCTTTCGTCTTTTCACGCCAAATATTTGAAAATATTTTATTTTTTTACACATTTTCTTCTGTGATTCCGCCGCTAATATTGACTGATCCTTTATTACATACATAAGTACTTCAATTAGTATTTTTTTTCATAAAATACTGAGTATGCCCAGAATGGAGACCTTCCTTGTAAGTTGTTATAAAAGAAGTTTAATTATTAATTTTCTAATGGTTTGTTTTTCGCATAGATGAATGGGGTACTGGAAGCAAAGACAGGAAGGAGGACCATTCTTACCTTCCTAATTGTTTGAAAATATATGGATTTTGATTCCTTTTGGCACTAATTTTAATCATTTGGCACTTTTTTGTGAAAATCCTAATTACTCTCTTGGAGGGCTCTTAAAGAGGGGGCCTGGGGCAATTGCCCCGCATGCCTCTGCATAAGTCGGGCCCTGTATATAAAGCAATAGAAATTTGTAAACTAATTATGCTGTATATTTAAACATGTATTCGTCTTTTTAGGATTTTGTCCATGTGACAAAATAGGCTTGACAGTGTGGCCACCAGTTTTATTCCAAAATTTCAAATTCATACTGGAATTTCAAAAGAAAAATTTTTACCTTATGTAATCAAGAAAGATCTCGCACAAAATAAAGGTAAAAAATACAATTCTTAATTTCTGGTAAGAAATCGGAATTTCCGAATAAAAAATGATGGTCTAACTGACATCCCTGTACGAAGACCTTTTCGTCTCACTACTCTGTCAGACTGTCTGTCACAGAGTTCGTTATAATAAGTTAAGAGAGTTGAAATTTTGCATACTTATAACGCGGAATACCTCTAACTAGACGGCAAATCATAAAATTTGAAAAAGCCCTGTATTATCTTAACTTCCGCAAAATTCACGAAACGCGGCGTTCAGCGATCCCGCTCGAAGTCCTTTAGCTTTCTTTTTAGCGCTGACCACTCTCTGACACTTAATTGGACAGGAAAAGAAACACAAAAAATTAATTTAAAACCGGAAAAATTTAAGAGAAAAATTCATCAAATTAAAGACATTAAAAAGCTGAAACGGGTTCTGAAGCTATCGGGGGACAACAGTGGTTTCGAGCTTAATGTTTATATCTGGTATTTTTAGGATAAATTATTTGATTATTTTAAAAAGGAAACTTATGTTTTCACACATAAAAATAAGTAAAAGATCTGATTTTTTAGGCTCGTTCGTAATTATATACCTATTGTAGTACCTATTGTCGTTGTCTGGTCCGTACGTCTGTTTGTCTACCTGGATCAGCGCAAAAACATGCTTAATCGAATAGTTTGAAATTTATTATATAGAATCCTGGCAGAATTTTGTAGAATGATTTCAAATATTATGAGAATCGAATTAAAAGTTAAGAAGATATTAACTAGAATTTTCTTCGTTCCATCAAATTCTAACACACGTCAAGGCATTCAACGATATCTTGGGATAGGTCATAATTCCAGGTTAGTTAAAAGATGACGAAGGAGGAAGTCCTATTATTACTTACTCATCATACGTAGTATAGGGTAAGTCTTGCAATCGTTTTGAAAATCGAAAAAAATTTCTTGACGGATTTACACGTTTTAGATATAGCCCAGTCATTTTAGCAAAAATAGGGGAAAAAATTAGAACAAAGCTAGATTTTTGCATAGGTGCTAGTTAGGTTATGTAGTTAAACATACTAAAAGTCCCCATAGATCCGATGTGAGCTTTCGCCACCAGAGGGCGCTAAAGAGCTTGAAAATCAGTTTTTTGTAAATATCTCACGAACAATGGCATTTAGAGAAAAAAGGTGAATTACAAAGCTGTAGATAATTTAATTTTCTATAAAAAGTGTCATTAACATTTGTTTGTCACATTAACCCTTCCCTGTCAAAAATATAAAAACGTGACCATATTTGGAAGTAAAATTATAAAAATTCAAAAAATCTGCTGCTACTTTAAAAAAAAAAAAAAAATTGTAAACAGATCTATAATTCTCACCTTTGAATGGGGAAAGTGAAAATATAATATACATTTATGCTTATTTCCACACCACCTTTAAGGTAAAACACTTAGTGTTTTTTTTTTTTTTTTTTTTTTTTTTTTTTTTTTTTTTGTGGTTTTCCTTGTAGGCATATTTCACTTATAGTGACTGGCTTAATCCAATTTAAGTCGTTTAACTGCTTTAGTAGTTCTTTGCACAGCTTCAATTTCTACACTCGATTCAGATTCGTAATTATCTGTATTTATTTCTTTCGTTGCTGTACTGCTTTTAGTTTTTTTTGTTTGCCTTTCGATATCATCATTGAATACAGAAGTAGCGCTTCCCTCCTCCCTTGCAGTGGGTAGGATACTGTCAAAATTTTCCTCGTCTTCAAATTCAATTTTATTTGCATTATGAAATGAAACTCTGCAGCAATTTATGAAATATCAGAACAGTTCAATCCAATTTTTCGGCATCCACATGCTTTTCCACATTTTTTGGAGGAAGTATAAAAAATAGATTCAATAATATCTTTTGGTGCGGGCGGGCGGTAAGGTAGCAAGAATTGGAAACAAATTAGGTGCATTTTGCCAGCCCCAGTTCTCAGGAAGTAGTTTATTGCTCAATCAGTATTGTACTTGATGATAAATACGTAAACTGTACAATCTAGCTGCATCTTCGGCAGGCGGCAATGATAAAAGGCTTTTTTTTACCAACAGCAACTCTTTTCTTGAAACATTACATAACGGTACTTTTTCAGAAAAATTTCTGCTTCACTACCGTTTAAAGCAAGAAAAATAGTTTTTCCAGCCTCGGAAACTTCAAATTAAGATAGTTGATCACTTTTAAAAATGCTGGCAGCTTGTATGTTATGATCTTCTTCCTTCTTCAAAAATTTTGCTAACTACATTTTACCTTTCCCAAACATTGCTGATGTCGAGTCACAACCTGAAAAAGCGTGAAGGAACAATATATGATCTTTCAGAACAGCATCATTGTTAAAACTGTGCGATGAATACAGGGTGGTAACAATTCGTTCTCTTCCAGACTTAATAAAAAATAACTATCTCTGGAGGTGCTAAAACTGTCAACAATACGAGCAAGTCAACATCATCGCCAACAACAGCAGTAAGCGTAGGCGTACCAGACTTTGCTACTTCAATAACTGTGTTAACAATTAGTGTGTCTGCTTCATCTTCTGCTTGTTTCGCTTCGAAACCATTCTAAATAAATTTCTCCATAAGCATAGATATGAGACGTGTCTTATTTTAATGATTAGATTAAAAAAATTCTTTTCCGCGATACTTTAGAGCTTTCTTTTTTTCCTTCTGGAAAAAATCGTCTAATGTATCAGAAATAACAAACATTTTCCCTTAAATTCAAACAACGGATTGTCATTTCTCAATTTTTCCTTCAATGGATGATTAACTTGTGCGGATGCTGATCGTTTTTCGGCAATAGATTTATTGTATGATTTAATAGAATTCTTTCGTAAATAATTTTTCTTACTCTTTGAATAAACTGTAAATTCATTATTGTTTTTAGCCATTTCTTCAAATATTTTCCAGTTATGGTCATCTCTTTCCGAACTTGCTGTCATAAGCGACTTCAGACCCTTTTTTTTCTGTTTTTACAAAATCTTTCGAAACCCAGTCCTCATCTCATGCAAGATAAACTATTTTGTCAATCTCCATTTTTCGCTCAGAATCAGCAATTAAGAAAGAGTCATTTTAAACTGTCATAAATAATTTAAAACTTTCTACAACATGCGTTGAAAATAAAATTATTCCCTTCCTAAAATCTTAAAAAGAATAAATACTTCGTTCAATAAATTAGGGTCATTTCATACTAGCGAAATGAGCACCAAATAAAAATAAAATATTGAAAAGTACTTGCACGTGATACATTTCGACAAATGCAAAGAGAAATAGGGTATTGGGCCATGACTATTCGTCACCTGAGAATAATAAAGTTCTATCTGTGTTTTTGATAATATTGACTTATCTATATAGAAAGACTCTATTTGTATCTATGAAGACATTTTCGCATCAAAATGATGTTATATATAATTTACATATAACCTTACAATTTAATTATGACATTATTTTAATCCACAAATGCCTTCATAGATATAAATAGAACATTTCTATATCGATAAGTCGATTTTTTCAAAAACACAGATAGAACCTTATTATTCTCAGGTGACGTATTGCACAAGCGCGCGAAAACGCCATACAAACGATGGGGTGGGGGGGAGATGAGGTGGGGGAATCAAAAGTTGTTTAGTATTTGTTCTGCCTCTTCGCCGCGTTATGATTGTGCTTGCACATTCTTTTTCATTAACATTTATTTTATCTTAATTTTTGGCAGGGAAGGGTTGGTGTGACAAAAAAATGTTAAGGACACTTTTTGTAGGAAATTAAATTATCTACATTTTTGTAATTGAACTTTTTTGTCTAGATGCCATTGTTCGTGAGATATTCACAGAAAACCGATTTTCAAGCTCTTTAGCGCCCCCTGGAGGCGAAAGCTCACATCGAATCGATGGGGATTTTTAGTATCTTAAACTTCATACCCTAACTAGCACTTATGCAAAAATCCAGCTTTGTTCTAATTTTTTCCGCTATTTACAAAAAAAGGTGCTAAAATGACTGGACTAATAGTGGAGATTCCGAAAAACATATTTTTAGAAAAAAAAAATTGCCGTCTGTCTGTCTGTCTGTCTGTCTGTCTGTAAACGCTCTATCTCCCGAAAAAATTGAGATAGAGACTTGAAATTTTGTATGTAGTTAGTATGTAAGAATGGGACGAAGCCTATTTAATATCAGCAACCTCGATTATTCGGAATTATTTTTTTCGGATTCTCGAAAAATTCGTTCTGATGAAAGGTATATAAAAATTTTCGATTTTTTTTTGTTCTAAGAAATAAATGTAAAAGGCAATAAAATAACACACATTTTGCATGTAGAACGAAGTCGATCGGATTATTAGTTGCCGAGATATTTGTAATCTTGTTTTCCACATTCTTCGATTTTTCATGACTCTGTATTTCATTCAAATTTCAATTCAGAGGTATATTTTAGTTGGAAATGAGACGCTTAATCCGATGCAGTCAATTTTTAGTTAATATAATTATTATTTTTGGAGTTATAAGGATGTTTCTTTTACGCAGTTCGGTACTACTCGAGTAGTTTGGCGTTTTATATAATTTGTCGAAATTGGTACATCAGCAGTTCTTTAATATAGCATTACTATGTATATTAACAATATTTAAAATTTGTTTATGAATTGCAATGCATTGTATAAATAGTTTTCACATGTTTTATTTTCATATACATATAACCATGATGGGTAAGTATTATGGTGGCCCCCAACGACTAGTTTTTGTATTAAACTGAACTGAATCTATGGAATCGTAATAAATATTGTATCCATGCTTATTTAAGTGTAACAGCTATTAACACCAAGAATTGACTATTTATAAAACTATTCATCTCATTCGCCATGTGCTTGATGTAAAATTTCTGATTTGTTATACTGTGGATGTATAATATAATTGTGCAATTTCTTGATTCATCACTGATTGAATATAAACTTTATTCAAGAAACTCAAAATTGTAATTTTAAATCAATTAAAATTATAGTTTAAGAGCCGACCGCACAAAACTCTGAGTCAATCGAGCACAAGAAAAAATCCTTGAGAATCTTTGAAAGAATCTTTGTTTTATGGAAGAGTTGTCATAGTGGAATCTAATTATTACATGATTATTGTATTTGTTTTTTCCCAGAACGGCCTCAAATTAAATCCATACTAAAACTGTATGCGCCATCGTTCTATTCGATACGTACTTTAAATTACTTTTTTAAGTAACGAAAAATATTAATACAATGCATTGATTAAAACTCATATTATTGGATAACATTCCAAAAAATACGAAAAAAAAAAAAAAATAATAATCCGAGTGATACTGAATTATAATAATGTCTGGTATTTTGGACATCTGCCTAAAACGGAAAAAAATAAATCTATGAATTTTCTGACTCATATCTATTTTATAACGAAGAAAATCGATAAAAACTTTTAGATCAACAGAAAGTAACATAGACTCCATTAGCATTAATTATATCTGAAATAAGTCTAGTTCAGGGATTTTTCAAACAGCGGGACTCATGTATCCCAAAATAGGTGTTGTTAATTCCAGTGTCACAAAAAACATGACAAGGAGATAAAAAAAATGGGACAATGGTTTGAAAGTAAGGACATAAAAAACAGTAAACCGTATTAAAACGGAATACTGTGCTAAACGTAAAAGTGTCGTTGTTCTTACGGTAGGAATGTTATAAAATTTTATCCGATAATACAAAAAAAACCTGTTTAGAGCAAAATATTTTATTAGTTCCATTAGTGATTTCGTATTAGCAGCTTCGATTGGTCTAAATAAAAATAAAAGTATCATACATTAAAAACCTGCAAAAACGGAATCATTGCGACAAGGAATTTTTTGCGTTCAAAAATAATTCCGTTATAAACAGGTTTATTTTTCGGTGTTTGAGGAACAAAGAGCAGTAAAACTTGTGAAATCGGAATCGGTCTGAACTGCAAAATCTGCTGTAGTCTAGGCAATCAGATTTATAAAGCGTTCCTTTCAAATGCGCTCTAAAGATTCTCCGTTATAGTCAGGTTATGTCTTCAGAAGTTCTACTGTATTTCGTTCTAATCGATACAGACTGAAGTGAAGCATTTCCACTTGTGAAGAATTTAAAAGCCACTGGAGGGAAAATGATACACTTTTATAAAACATATTTCAGTTTTAAGACTTAAAATACACGCTTTTATTTTGTATAAAATGACAAAGTATGCGTAGGACACCACTATCCCATAATATTTGCTATCTAATGATTTATAGGCCTTTATCTGTTTGTAACATTAATACGGATACTTAAAATTAAATATGGTTTGTAATAGTTTCACGTTTTATCAGAAATTATTCATTTTTATAGATATATATAGTTTCAAAATTGCACAGATTATATATATATTTCAGTTGTTATGAGAAAATGGCAACAAAAAAATGTCATAATCTACTATTTTACAACTATTTTTCTTTTACTTTCTGCATAAATGACATACTTCAGCTCCTACCATTACAGAAATGGTATTAAAAACTACAAAATAATAATTATAATAATAATAATATCTCAAAAATAAATTGAGATACAGTTTTCAAAAAAAAAAAAAAAAAAAATCCATTTTAAAGTTTTTTTTTTTTTAAATAAAATATAAAATTGAAAATGTGCGATGTTTAAAAGTTAAAAAAAAATTACAGTAGAGATTATCACTATTTAACCATCTAATGATATATCTACTTCATTTTATGGGTAACTTATGTAACATAACGTTATTTTTTAGAGACGAAACACGCTAAGTGCCACGTCATTCAACGGTGACTGACACAGAAATTTCCGTTTAGGCCGCGTCATTCACCGGTGTCTGACAGTGTAAAATAAAAATAACTAAAAATAAAACTATTAAGCTAACTAACTATAAAACTAAAATGATTATATTATTTTACGTAATTATTAGAAATTTATTCAAAATTTACCTAACTTTTATTTATTACAGGATTATACTTTTTTAACAATTACTTAAAACAATATATTTTGTTTTAGCTTTATATCATATTTTACACTGTCAGTCACCGGTGAATGACGCGGCCTAAATGGAAAGTTCACTGTGGCATTCAACGTGTTGATGGTTGCTCAAAAGAAATAGCATATCAGAGATTAATAAAATAAAATAAAATTTGCTTATGTCATTTTATTGTATAAAAAATTTTATTTCTTATAAACTTAAAGTATTTAATTGTAAATAAAAGAATTTTTTTTTACAAATCCAACGATGTTTATTTTATTATGTATTTATGTACCTTATTATGTATGTGTTTTAAAGCAAAAACACAACCTCGATTAATCCCATCGCAACAAAATTTTAAACTTTTTTTTTTCTTTTTTGAAAAAGCTTTGCTTTTAAGTTTATTGAATATTTTTATATTACTTACCCATCATACGTAGTATAGGGTAAGTCTTGCAATCGTTTTGAAAATCAATTTTTTTTTGACGGATTTACACGTTTTAGATAGTGGAGATTCCGAAAAACATATTTTTAGAAAAAAAATTTTGCCGTCCGTCTGTCTGTCTAAACGCTCTATCTCCCGAACAAATTGAGATAGGGACTTGAAATTTTGTATGTACTTAGTATGTAAGAATGGGACGAAGCCTATTTAATATCAGTAACCTCGATTATCCGGAACTCTTTTTTTTTCGGACTCTCGAAAAATTCGTTCTGATGAAAGGTATATAAAAAATTTCGAATGCTTTTGTTCTAAGGAATGGACGTAAAAGGCAATAAAATAACACACAGATTTGCATATAGAACGAAGTCGATCGGATTATGAGTTGCCGAGATATTTGTAATCCTGTTTTCCACATTCTTCGATTTTTCACGACCCTGTATTTCATTCAAATTTCAATTCAGAGGTATATTTTAATTGAAAATGAGACGCTTCATCCGACGCAGTTAATTATTAGTTAATATGATTATTATTTTTGGAGTTATAAGGATGTTTCTTTTACGCAGTTTGGTATTACTTGAGTAGTTTGGCGTTTTTATATAATTTGTCGAAACTGGTACATCAGCAATTCATTAATAGAGCATTACTATGCATATTAACAATATTTAAATTTTGTTTTGGAATTGCAATGCATTGTATAAATAGTTTTCACATGTTTTATTTTCATATGCCTATCCATGATGGGTAAGTATTACGGTGGCTCCCCAACGACTAATTTTTTTTATATTTTAAGTTTTCTAGATTTTCCTTTATTATTATTTTTTATATTTTTCTATTTATATATTTTTTGTATGTTATATTTTCTATATTTTAAGTTTATTTTTAGCTTATTGAATCGCTTAAAATCTAAGATTAGATAAGACAAAAAATTTTGTGTCAAGTATTACTACTCAAATTCAAATATTTCGTGCACCTAAGCACATATACGTGTCACTCGCCGCGATTGGGTTGATGCTGACGTCATTACAGAGCCGTCCTTAGGAGTATGCGACAGGTGCGGCCGGACAGGGCCTCGCGCCTAGAGAGACCTCGTACTTAGACACAAAATATTTTTTCTTTAATAAAAAGAAGAAGGTATAATAGAAAATCTATAATATAAATTTATGATTTTAGTTGAGAAAATATAGTGTTCTTGACCAGTGTTCTCGCTGGCATTTGACCAACGTTAGTAATTTGGCTAATTAAAAATCAAAGACATTCGCCAAATGAAAAAAGTATTCGCAAAATAGGTTCGCCGTGTAGCCAAAAAAATCTTTAACCTTTTATTGTATTCCCCTTTTTTCAATATGTTCTACAATAACCTAAGTTTTTATAACTGCGACAACGATTGTTATTAATCTAATTTGTACTATCTGCTACAAATATATTAAAATATGTATACACGAAAAATCTGTATAAATGCATATGTATGAAGAACGAAAAAGAAAAGAAAAAAAAAGAGCAAAAATTGAGCACTAGCAATTTGGCGAATTTAATCGCTTGTTTACTTGCCAAATGAAGAATTTAGTCGTAATTTGGCGCAAAGCCGAGCGACAGCGAAAACACTGCAAAAAATATAGCCTATGTTGGAAGAGGGACTTTCAACATCAATTTGCCACCATTACTTCTGAAATTGGTTCAGATGTTCTAGAAATTACCTTTACAAAAGTGATGTGGTGGAGGGTATACGGGGGGTATACGCCATGTACCTTCTGTATTTTTTAAAGGAACACCATATACCCTCTGTTTATCAAGAAAACCATAGTATACACACTCTAGGGTTTACCCTCTGCTTTGAACGTATATTCTCTGTTACTTTTTACGACTACACACTTGTTTTACAAACACACAAACATGTTATTCCTTTATAATAGCTAGGGGTTCGAACCCTAGCTCTCCGAAACTCACAAGGAAGGTCTCCATACGGGAATACCCCGAAACATCTGAAAAAAAAAAAATACATAATGTTCTTCTCGTGTGGATATATACGATTATAAAAAAAATTTCGGCGGAACCTCCATTCATTAACCGTAAAAAAATAATGATAATTTCGTTATTTGGCGATTTATCGCCGGTTGGCGTTGGAATGTAAATAAAAAAAAAATACTTTATGTCAAATACACTTTAAGAAAAAAAAAAGTTTCATGTTGAATTTGTTTTGATAAATTTAATGTAAATAACTTTAGTTTTGTAAGTTTTAGTTTCTTTTAATTTCTAATTTTGTTATATCGATATTTATATGTATTTATACCCAAGTTTAATCATCAAAATTTGAGATTTAAAACGAAATTCATAAATTAAATAATTAAATTTGTTTCAATCACAAAGTCCAATTGAAAAGTGTCGATTAGATTTTGTTACTATGGAAACCACTGGATTTTATTTTTTGAATACGCTTAAATATATGAAGATAATTTTTTTTCAATATGATTTTTTTTTCATCTATGAAAACATTTTTTCCATTGATTAATTAAGTAATTATTTCAACAAATAATATATATATGCAATACAATATGTATATTTATGTATGTAATATATTAAAGTCTCTCATTGTTTATGGTTAAATTCATTAAATACCATTTACACGCATTCTAAATATCCAACAGTTTTCTGTTGCATTATAATCGCTTGCTTTTGGCGAGGAAAAAGGCTGCTTGCCAAATCGAGTGACTCTTTCGTCTTTTCACGCCAAATATTTGAAAATATTTTGTTTTTTTACACATTTTCTTCAGTGATTCCGCCGTTAATTTTGACTGATCCTTTATTACATACATAAGTACTTCTATTAGTATTTTTTTCATAAAATTCTGAGTATGCCCAGAATGGCGACCTTCCTTGTCAGTATATAGGTAAAAGCCTTTCTTTTTTATTGATAGTATGGATAAGTTTATGTTAAGAGTCCGAAAGGAAAAGGCCTCGCAAAATCCTTGCACCGGGCCTCGCTTTAAGCCGTCCCCCATAAGGACGGCTCTGCGTCATTAGATGATGACATCGTAATACTAAAATATTAAAGTCGGAGGAATGTAGAAATTCATTGCGGTACAGTTAAACTCGGGTATAATATAGCGCACACACATACGCTCATGCACATTCCTACAAACACATATACATACATACGCACGCACATTCACATACACACAGTGGCGCAGCCAGGGGGGTGGTTTTGGGGTTAAAACCCCTCCCAGAGCTAAGAAAGGTCGTTATAATTGCCGCTTATATGAGTCAAAACCAAACTTAATATTTAAATGTTTTGGCGCAATTTGGTATCCGCCGTTTTATTGAATCAGATATTTTATTTAATAAATTATACAATTAAATGGCGAAAATTCTACTTAAAACTGTGGAAGTGCATATTACATGAATCAGTTAAGTAAAAATTGGTTATTTGAACTAAATCACTTTTCTGAGGCGCATTATGCTAAAAAATGATGATTTCCTGCCACATAGATGTTTTTTGAGTTTAAGTATTATACTGTAAATATTCTAATTAGTACTGATTTTATTAACCGGCGATTCAAATAACCGGCAATCAGCTTTATCAGAAACTCAAAACTCCTCCTAGATCCGAATTCTGGCTGCGCCACTGCATACACATACACACAATTTTTCAGATTTCTCAAGATGAGGTAAATACAATAATATTTGAGCTACAATACAATATTTGTGTTATATTTACAATACAGTAATATTTGCGTGTATACAACGATATTAACACAACTTTCCAGATTGTTAATGTCGTATATTCTTTAATAATATGTGTATTGTGTTTGCAATACAATAATACTTGCATGTATATAAAGATATTAACACACACACAGTTTCCAAATATATACATTTGTCAATTCTTAATGAAATATCGCAAAATACAGGTTGAATTTCTAGCTAACTGGACAATTTTATAGGCTAAATTCGTATCGTAATGCATGTAAAGTGACAGTTGCGTGATATATTGCTCAAGTTTGGCGGGAGCTTTTTCTTCTTGTATAAATAAAGTACTTTTTTATTCATAAGGTGCCGCATATCCTTAGGCCTATTTTCTGGTCCACTGATGATATGGCCCGCCACTTAACCCTTCACTGCACGATTTTTTCTAATTTTATGAAAAATACTATTTGAAATTTGTATATCGGTCTAACAATGGAAACTAGTTGTTGGGGGCCACCGTAATACTTACCCATCATGGATATGCATAATATAAAATATGAAAATAAAACGTGTGTAAAATATTTATAAAATGCACTGCAATTCCAAAATAAAATTTAAACGCAAATTTAAATAGTTTTAATATACATAGTCATGCTTTATTAATGAATTGCTGATGAGCCAAATTCGACAAATTATATGAAACGCCAAAATACTCAAGTAATACCGGATTGCGTAAAAGCAACATCCTTATAACTCTAAAAATAGTAATCCTATTAACTAACAATTTACTGCGTCGGATGAAGCATCTCATTTCCAATTAAAATATATCTTTGAATTGAAATTTGAATGAAATACAGGGTCATGAAAAATCAAAGAATGCGGAAAACAGGATTACACATATCTCGGCAACTAATACTTAGATCGACTTCGTTTTTTATGCAAAATTTGTGTTATTTTATTGCCTTTTACATCCACTCTTTAAAATAAAAAAATTCAAAAATTTTTATGTACCTTTCATCAGAATGAATTTTTCGAGAGTCCGAAAAAAATAGTTCTGGATAATCGAGGTTACTGATATTAAATAGGCTTCGTCCCATTCTTACATACTAAGTACATACAAAATTTCAAGTCTCTATCTCAATTTGTTCGGGAGATAGAGCGTTTACAAACAGACAGACAGACAGACAGACGGACGGACGGTAAAAAAAAATTCAAAAAAATATATTTTTCGGAATCTCCAGTATCTGAAACGTGTAAATTCGTAAAAAATTTTTTTCGATTTTCAAAACGATTGCAAGACTTACCCTATACTACGTATGATGAGTAAGTAAAAATAGAAAAAAAAATTCAAAATTTCAGCTGAAATTTGATATTTTATAGTGTGTACCCTATATACATAATTAGGGTTTGTAAATATTGCATTGCTATATTTTGAAATTAAATGGGCTTAAATTCATTAGTTTTATCTGCTTAACAGTCTGAAATTTTCTTTAAATTAATGTTTTTAAGTATCCAGTTAAAATAATAAAAGTAAATTTTGCTTTATTATCTCCATTGAAGTTTCTAAAGAAGAAATTCTAATTGTTCTGTCAAATGCAGCCATCAAGCATGGACAAAATAAGTCTTATTCCATTCTTTGATCTATTCTATATTAGTTATGGTGAACGTACTGACCAAATTCATACATAATGAAAACATAATGAGAATTATAGAGTTTTTTAGGTAAATGCCAGATGAGGCACAGTGAAGGGTTAATTCGGACGTATATATGCGATCCTCGTTCACGTATATGTATTTAACGTATATAAATCAGCCTATGATATGAACTATAACCTTTAGCTGGTTAATAAGGATTGTGAAGACCCCAAGTAACTGACTGTGACACATAGCTCCCGATCATGATTTCGCAAGAAGCGATCTTAACTTTCTGCTCTGAATCCGAACTGTTTCTTCTGTGTTTGCCAGACGGCGCTGATGTGGTACAATCTTCTGCTGGAAACAAAAAGAGCTTGGGTGGTAGCGTCAGCTCCTCCCACACCGCTGGACCCTGGTTCGAGTTCAGCTAGCGGCATGGGTGTCTGTGTTGTCCCTGTGATAATGTATGTACCGGATATTCTGTAATAAAGTGTTCTATATGGTTTATTGTGATCATTGGAGGTTATACCGGCGAATAGCTGTAGCGCTTACCTCAAAGCAAATAAATGAAATGAACAAAAAGAAAGTAGAGAGTGGGAAAGGACGGGACAGTGTCTGATTTTTAGTGATGATTTTAACTTTTTTTTTTTTTTTTGTTTGATTTTCATGTGTGTAAAGTCTTTAGTTGTCAAGTTTTATAGTGTAGCTGTTAATGTCGTGTGCTGCAATAAAGAGATGATTGTCATGAAAATGAGAAGTCATCGTGCCACACATCGTTACACATCGGAACCAGCAGAAAGAGGCAATTCGTTACAGGATTATCATATGAGACGCACAAGTTTTAATTACAAATACGAATGCATTTAACAATATAGATACAGAATTTCTGTATCGATGATAATGAAATTCGATAAATGCTTTCGATCGAAAAATTATTGAAAATGGAAATCAATGTAAACTACAATACAATCTCAATCGACCTTTTATGCTATTGTACTTCGATGTTTGTAATCGGAATCCAAACATAATGGTAACACTAAAATCTAACAAAAACGCATAATAATAAATCTAATCGTAATTTGATAATAAAAATTATTTACAATTGTAAATGCTAGCGGTTACAATCTTGTACATCACATTCTACATTATAATTTAAAGTATATATCTCCTTATAAGAAAATTTCCATTCAAAGAAAATGGTTCATGAACGCGTTGAAATTGAAAGTTATCGAACATGTTTGAGAAAGCTATATCACTCTGTATAATAAATTCGAATTGTAAATACATCGGTTGATTTTCTCAGAATCTTTGCCACTCTACGCGTTACAAATAAAGAAACGAGTACATATTATACAGTAAATATAAACAGCACAAAAGGACATCACAAAGCTGAAAGCAACATGCACAAAGGAAAAAGAGCGAGGAGCCGTAGAAATGAGCCAATTAGAAAAAAGAAAAATATGTATGTAACAATAAAATAGTTTCAATATTAATTGCTTCCAAATTCTTATAATATCTAAATTTTCCCTGAATTTAATAATATCTAAACATATCTATTATATTTTAGTTTCATATCTTTAATCTACGCAATCTTTATTTTCTTATTCTAAAAGAAAAAAAAACAGTTAAAAGCAACACTTTTTCTAAAAGCTCAACAATTTATTTTATCCTTTCATTTGTATTCTAATACCTTATTTACGTTATAAAAAAACATTCGATTATCTACAATTCCTAGCAAAGCGTCCAGCAGAGCCTGATTGCGTCAAATATTCATCCAATCGACTGAGAGAGTTATTTTCTTTTTTCCTCAGTTTAAATTCTGTAATGGTTAAATTTCCGCTTTTTAAAAAGATAATTGGCAACGATAAATGTTGCTATAAAATCCTGTATTTGTGCGCTATTTGATATATAAATCGATTTTTTGTTTAAAATCTTTGCTTTTTAGCTACTGGTACATAAGCCATTTTTTTTGGAAAGATTTTACAGATAAAACATGGTTTTCAGAAGTATGAAAATTGTTACAAAATGAGAAATAATTTAATTTAGTGCATATTGACGAGTTTTCATGGCAGTGTAACTTTTAAAAACATTAGATTTATCTTAAAATGTGAAAGTTCTGGATAAATATTCTGCTTGTAGTTTTTTTTTTTTTTTTTTTTTTTTTTTTTTTTTTTTTTTTTTTTTTAGTAAAACTTACCATGTAAGGATTTTTTTGATGATTTGTGTATGTATATGTGTGTTTGAGAGGGGGTGGGGATCTTTGAAAGCCCCTGAGACCTTTTCCTTTTTTGCGCTCCTGTTTGACCTAATTTTTAAAAGAGAAAACAGAGAACATTTTCGAAGTCCTCCGGCTACTGTTTCCCATTTTAGTTTTAAATGTTTTAAAATGTACAATGTTCAATCTTTTAAGAAAATGCCCGAGGAGAATCGTGAAAAGAACATTAATCGAAAGCAAATATTTGCCAAATGACTCCTTTTGAAATTTTCTGCAAATACACTGAACATCAATTGGCATTTTTTCTTTCTTTTTGTGCAAATTAACCGAATTAAACTATAGTTTAAAAAAAAAAAATTCCCTATCATTGTATAAATTGAAATGAGTTTACGTAATAAATTAAATAGGTTATTAATTTAATGCTAAAATAAACGACATTTTTATTAAATTTAGTAATTTTAGTTGAAAGTTAATTTAGTAATTTTTCTTATGGTATCAGAATGCCTTAGAAACAAATTTTTGAATACCTGTATGTTTTAAGTTTAGAATGGCTTATAATTATTAAAATTGTTATAAAAAGGGGACAAAAACATACAAATAAGTAACTTAAATTTTAAAATTTAAAAAGTAGATAAAATTAAGCAAAAAAATTCCCTATCACTGAATGTAGTGGAATTAGTTTACGTAAGAAATTAAATAGGTTATGATTTAATGGCAAAATAAGCGACTTCTTATTAAATTCAGTATTTTTAGCTAAAAATTAATTTAGTAACTTTTAGACTTTTTTTTTTTTTGTTTTTTTTTTGTTTTTTGCTTATTATTATTGGTGTTGATTTATTTAAATAATATAATATTTTTCATTGTAAAAATTAGTAGCTGGGAAATTGCTTTAATTACGTTCATTTAGTTATATGCTCTGTGCTGTTAATCTTTAAAATAAATACATTTTTGTATTCTAATTGGCAGAAAGTGGTAGAACCTTGACACAAATTAAAAAAAAAAATGTATGTAGAAACAAAATATAAACAGTTTCAGCAATCCAGTTGAAAAGAAAGTACAATTTTCATGTAGACATGTCCATTAGATTGACTCATCTCTGTTAGACTCGTGTACGAAAAATAGGTATTTGCGTTTTTTTCGCGGATTCCCTTTTGGAATTCGGCAAAAAAAAGGCACATCTTTTCTCAAATCAGATGAAAGTTAATGATGCCATAAAGAAATACTCCACGCGTTGAAAGATAGATAATTAAAATTATTAAAAGCAAGCAATCACACACAACATAAAACACAATTACATAAAACACAATTTATTAGAGATTTGACACTTTATCGCCCGTAGCATAGGCCAAATCCAAAAGTACTTCTTTTCACGAAAAAACGCAAATACCAATAAAAGCATTGCTTACGATACACGATGCGAGAAATATGTCATGCAAAGACAGTGCGTTCCACCACAGTAAACCAGGAAAAAAAACATGCAATGTTCTGCATTTTTATGCAGCAGGTAGTCGTTATGATTATTATTTTTATCTTACTTAATATTTAAGGTGCATCCGGATTGGGAAAGGGAGGGGAGGCGGAAAAAGTCATGCAATATAAAAAGACAAACAAAGTTTGCTGCTTAACACATATCTGAAAAAAAAAGAAAATTCGTATTATTTTATTGTTATATGATTTTTCTTAAGGACTATATATTTGAAAGATTAATAGTACATGGTAAAGTCTTCACCATAGTTCATTTAAAAGTGATAGTGAATTTAAATAAGCATAAGATTTGTCTATTCACGCCACGGAGTTTCAATTTTGCCTTTAGTTCACCAATTTGGCAATTTTGCCACTAAATAAATAAATAAATAAATAAATAAAATAAAATAAAAAACAAATAAATATTCGTTAAAAAATATTTAGAGATATGTGTCGACAAAAATTTAACGTTTAAAATGAAGTAAGCAAACAAATCAATACATTTAAATTATAAAACAATTAATTGCACAAACTGAATATTTATTTCAAGTGTATTGTTAATTTCATCGAAGGCATTAATTGTTGGTTTAGTGATGATCAATATGCTCGACTGGCATTGATTGTAATTTAAATATTACAAAATCTGCCAATATTATCAAATAGACTATAGTAGTAAAACAATATTTGGGTAATTCTTCTTTATATGGCGAAGTATTTTCCTTGCCAAAAATGAGAAGACATAAATACTTTTCCGTTTTGTTACAAATATTTTCGATGTAAAGCCATAAGTTGAGTGCCACGGGGACTGATACTGTACTTTCCGTTTAGGCCGAATTAGTCACCGACGACAGACAATGTAATGTATGATACAAAACTAACAAGTTGGAAATTGCACATGAAGCATTGCAAATGCTGTGCGTTCGTACAGTAACGAAGTTTTAAAAATATTCAGATCTTGCTGATATAGTGGACAGTACTTCTGATGCAGTATAGTGGCCGAAATCTTTTTTGTGTTCCTGTAAATTTACAGGAAGTAAATTTCATTGCGCCTTAGCAACGCATATCATATCATAAAATGTGAAATGGTTTAATATAATTAAAACACACCCCAAACTTTTGTAGTTTAATAATTTTGTGTGGCCCTGTAATTTAATAATAAACATTCTTTGCATCACAGATTGTACAGAATGTACATTTAATATATATATACTTCATATATTCATGTCAATTCTATTGCATTTGAATGAGTGTAACACCATTAAATAAATGCAGTTGAAACATTTTTCCCCATTGACCGCAATGTAACGGAATCCTTTTGATTGTCCCTGTAATTGATCTATGCATCCGATTTTCATAAAATTTGAAATGACATGAAAAAAAACTGTGTAATAATTATGTATTTTAAATTTCAAACGATTCAGTTGATTTGTTTTTGCATTGTTATATGCGAACAGACAGATGGACGGACAGACGTTCGGACTGAACGACAACTATAGAGGCTACTTATTTACATAATTACGAACGCAACTAAAAATGAAAAAAAAAAAAAAAAAAAAAAAAGAACTATGACAAGTAAAACTTTTAAGGGGTGTTTTTAAAGGTCAAAGTTACTTCCTATGTAAATAGAAAATATCACTAAAAATAAATACCACTTTTCCAAAAAGAAAAAAATTACAAAAAATAACAATGTTGAAGTGTATAAAGTGATCATAATCATCTTTCCTGACCCTATAAAGTTTAAAGTAATTATTAAGAAAGTATAATCTTGTGATAAATAAAAGTTAAGTAAATTTAAAAAAAATTTTCATCCATTACTTAAAACAATGTATTTTTTTTTTCAGCTTTATGTTATATTTTAGACCGTCAATGAACGGTGACTGACGCGGCTTCAGTCATTCTGGCGCAGCCAGAATTCGGTTCTAGGGGGGGGGGGGGGGGGTTGAGTTTCTGATATAGGTGTTTGCCTGTTATTTGAATCACCGGTTAATAGGATCAGTACTAATTAGAGTATTCACGGCATAATACTTAAACTGAAAAAGCATCTGTGTGACAGAAAATCATAATTCTTTTAGCATAGTACATCTTAGAAAAATGTTTTAGTTCAAAAACCAATTTTTACTTAACTAATACATGTAATATGCACTTTCAATTTTAAGTAAAATTTTCGCTATTTAATTAAATTATTTTATTAAATGGAATCTGATTCAATAAAGCGGCGGATTCCAAAATACGCCAAAATGTTTAAGTATCAAATTTTGTTTTGATTCATGTAAGCGAAAATTATAGTGATCTTTCTTAGCTCTGGGACGGGTTTTAACCCCAAAACCACCCCCTTGACTGCGCCACTACGCGGCTTAAACGGTAAGTTCAGTGTCAATCATCAATGACTGACGTGGCACGCAACGTGTTAAGAGCCTACACTAGTCACTAAAAAAAACCCGGATTATAATGCATATGGGGCCGTTATTTTCAAATATCTCGCTCAAATTGTAATATTTTTACACAATTTTTTGCATACAATAGATTAGGACGATCTACAAGTGGGATAGTTTTTACGCTTTCGATTTTTGTTTCGGATTTTTTGAAAAATTACTTTAACTTTCGGAACCGGTTCTGAAAGTGAAACTATCATAATACAAAAGAAATATATCCGGAATCGAAAAAAGTAAAAACTGGCTTTTTTGTAGAGCGTTCTCTGCTATCCCATGAATTTCTTTATGTAATAGAATACTTTTGTGTGGTCCTGTACATTAATAAGGAACATTATTTGCGCCCCAAATTCTACAGAATGTATATATTAGTATATAATTCACAGATGCATGTAATTTTATTACGTTCGAAAGCGTTGCACATCATTAAAATGCACTTGAAACTATTTTTTTTTCTCATTGACCGAATACTTATGATTGTAACTGCTGCAATTGAACTATACATCCTATGTTCATAAAATTTGAAATGATTTGACGAAATTGTGTAATAATTATATATTTTAAATTTCAAACGATTTGATTGGGTAGTTTTTCCGTTGTTACATGCGGACAAATGGCGGACAGACGAACAGACGGACGGATTGAACGACAACTGTAGGTGATACGTATTTACATAATTAGAAATGCACCTAAAAATTAGAGGAAAACTTGCATTTTCCTATATCTGAACACTGGGTTATTTCGAAACACTGATTAAGTCGTACCTGTTACCCTGATAAATAAGTAAGCGTATTTGTATTATTTAATTATCTCAAATATTCCGCACTTACTGCAAGAATTAGTTTTTTATAGTACTGTTCCGAGGCCAACCATGCAAATAAAAATGCAATTATGAACTATTCAGTTTCAATTATTCGGAAAAAAATTCTCTTAATTCTTTATGCTCTGGCAAGGTTAGTTAAACAAGGAAAAAAATACTTTAGGGAAAAAAAAATATTTTTCCTGCTCAACAGAGCACAACTTACATAATTATTTCTAATATAGTAATTATATTCGTGTAGAGAACTGGCTAAATCAAAATACACATTAATTCGAACTTTAAAATTAATTTCAAAATTAATAAAATAATTTATCTAACAAGATTTTGTTTCGCATCCATTATTCGACAACCAATTAAAATCTACATGGTGAAAACAATTGAAAAAGCTTTTTACCGGAAAGTTATGTATAATGTAGTAAGTTTTTTTTTTTTTTTTTTTTTTTCTAAATTGAGATTGTTTGTTTTAGTTTCAAATAGCTACTTCAAATTTCAATCAAACAATAAGAGCTCAACCGTAGTCAAAACTTAAATTACCCAGCATTCAATTGCAGTAAGGAGGTTAAATAAATGGAATGGGGCTCAGGGGCCCAGAATCATTAGGTGCGTTCGTAATTATGTAAATACGTAACACCTATTGTTGTATCTTAGTCCGTCCGTCTGTCCACATATAACAACGCAAAAACTACCCAACCGAATCATTTGAATTTTAAATACATAATTATTACATAATTTTGTCGAATCATTTCAAATTTTATGAAAATCGGATGGATAGATCAATTACAGGGACAATCAAAAGGATTCCGTTACATTACGGTCAATGGCGAAAAAAGTTTCAAATGCATTGTAATCGTTTGAAATTTAAACCATATAATTATTACGTAATTTTGTCGAGTCATTTCAAATGTTATGAAAATCGGATGCATAGATCAATTATAGGGACAATCAAAAGGATTCCGTTACATTACGGTCAATGGAAAAAAAATTTTCAAATGCATTTTAATCGTTTGAAATTTAAAACACATAATTATTACGCAATTTTGTCGAGTCATTTCAAATGTTATGAAAATCGGATGCATAGATTATTTACAGGGACAATCAAAAGTGATCCGTTACATAACGGTAAATGGGAAAAAAAAAGTTTCAAATGCATTTTAATGGTGTTACATTCATTCGAACATAATAGAATTGGCATGAATCTATGAAGTAGATGCTAAAATACGCATTCTGTATACAATCTATGATGCAAAGAATATTTATAATTAAATTACAGTGCCACAAAAAAGTATTTCACTACATAATGCGATACGGGGAAACATTGTTTGGAGCGTGTTTCAATTATATTAAACTATTTCACATTTAATGAATAAGATATACGTTGCTAGGTGTAATAAAAATTACTTCCTGCATATTTACAGAAACACATAGATTTCGACTACTATACTGTATCCGAAGTACGCTCTACTATAACAGCAAGATCTGAATATTTTTAAAACTTCGTTATCGTACGAACGCACCTCATTTGCTACGCTTCACGTACAATTTCCAACTTGTTTTCTTTGGGATCCATTCCGAATATTTTACCGGGTTCTTCGGCATCAGTGCTGGCTGATTGCGGTTTCGACTAATTGAGCACCTATTGTTTGCAGCGCCGTCAACTGTTGCTATCTAGAACTAAAACCAGTAATCGTAGTAAAAAAAAAAAAAAAAAAAAAAAAAAAAAAAAAAAACTCCTAACATTTTACATAATTTTCGTGCAAGAATCTTTTCATTAGCTTTCGACATTTGCAAGTTATTGAATTTTAAAAACAGTGACCCCAGTTTAGGGAACTCAGTATTATACGTAACGAAGCGTATGCAATCATCCTCCCTTGATTTACCTAAAATGTGACAAAAGATGCTTTCAAAAAAAAAAAAAAAAAAAAAAAAAAAAATTACGTTGGCAGTTGACCGTTTTAAAGCACATGTTTTCAATATACATGTGACTTCGTAATTTTTGTTTATCAAGCTCATTTTCAAAAAAATGTTTACAAAACTAGTTACAGTAAAGCATCGTTTATACGACGTTTCAGTGTGGTCCCAATTCATTCCTATTCATTTTTGTGTAAAAATATATCTTTTATACTACGCACAAAATCGTTTATACGTCAATTTTCCGATTTTGTATAGGTTTATTTTTGTTTATTTTTCTTATGTATATTAAGAACGCGCAGAAGTTGGCAGCCATAAATGATACCAAAAAGCGTGCTTAAATGTACCGTACCCCACATGATAACAATGTAGGCTGGTGTTCGATGAGTCTGAAAAATCAGTTTACGCGTAACGGATTACATTGGAGGGGTCTTTATTTTTTGCGCGGATGTGTCAGCCGAAAAAATTCTTTTCCACCTTCAACAGCTCGAAATTTTCTAATACAATTTCAGACGTATTTTTAAAAGTAGAAACATGAAACTTGCTGAGATGATTTTTGAAGAGATGTATGAGGTGCCGTGTGATGTTATTTTGTGCTCAATTCATTAGAATTTGATTCATAAACAATTATCTTCTTAGTGTGACCCATTTTTTCGTTCCAAGATCTCCTGCGTTAGAAAATTCGGATCAAAAGGCTAATTTTGACTGCATTTTTTGTAATATTTTCTGCATTTATCAAAAAGTTGACAGATACGGCACCTTGAGTAGTTTCTAAATTAATAAGATAATCTGTAAGTTTGATGCATTTGAGGGCAAAAGTGAATTCAAAAATAAATCGGAAAATAAGCAGTTTGAATCGAAATACACCCTTAAGTTGCAAATAGACTATCCTTCTAACTGTTATCAGTATGGCGACTTTTAGTTGGCCACGCGGTGTGTTTGGTGTGTGCTTGTAAAAGGAAAGGAATTGATGTTCTGCAAAAGAGGAACCTTTTTGTCAAGTAGAGTTGAAATGCTTTAACCATAGACAATTTTTTCGTAACACTACGCAAAATCATTAAAAGTAGAAAATAAATAAAGGTACGCATTTTTAAATTACTTACTAATACCCCCTTTTATTTATTTTGGTTATTTGTTTGTTTAATTTACAAATTTATGCAAATCAACACGTTAAACCTTAAAATTAAGTGAAAACAAAATTGATTGTAGTTTAAGAAGTAAAAATCAATTATACGTCGTTATCGTTTATACGACGTTTTTCGATAGTCCGTTCGGCGTCATATAAACGATGCTCCACTGTAATTTATCATTTTTGATTTTGATAATGTCGCCCATTGAGTGTGCATAACTTATTGATTTGTTTATTAAAATATATCTATAAGCTTTTACTGTGTACTTTTATCACTTTAACCGTATTCATTTTTACTTTAATGTGAAATTTTCTGACTTAATTTTAAACATACCAGAATAAAAACATTCAGGTTCGATTATTGCTGTGGCGAACTTTTCTCTCTCTCTCTCTCTCTCTCTTTTGTCGATAAATGCATTACATCTTGAATTATAAGCGATTACTGTCTCAGAGTGGTAGGGTCTTTTTTCTTTCTTTCTCTCTCACATCTAGAAATTCGGTTCAAACGCCAAATTCGATAGCATTTTGTAAAAGATGTTTTATCTTTTAGTTCAAATTTGAAATTTTTTTATTTATTTTACTGTATTCTAATTATTAGACTGATCTATAGATTTCAAATAATTCATATATATATATACAGGGTGTATCTTGTATAAAACTACTGGGCGATAGTACACATCAAGACAAATAATATTAAAAGGGAAACTAAGGATCCCGAACGTCTTCCTAAGGAGATAGCCGCCATCAAAGTTTAGGATCCAAAATTTGAAATGATTATAAAAAACGGAAAATTTGCTCGATTCGTTTGCGGTTTTCACAAAAACTATTCTTTATGTCAGTATTGTCTTGAAAATAATTTATAAAGATAAATTTCAAAAAATGCCGATAGAGGGCGCTTTAGAATTTGGAGTAATGAACAACTATTTTTTATCGTTATTTTTTGCTTCTCATTAAATTTTTTTAGATGTTTAGACATAAACTTAAATTTTGAGCTCAAAATCTGTGGTTAAGTAGCGCAAGCTTGAACTGTGTTCAATGGGAGTGGGTAGGTTCATGTTTCAAATAATTATAAAAAACACATTAATTGGTCAATTGATTTGCGGTTTTCACTAAAACTATTTTTTATATCAGTATTGTCTAGAAAATAAATTATAAACATAAATTTCAAAAAATGTCGATAGAGGGCGCTTTAGAATTTGGAGTAACACACAACTATTTTTTACCGTTATTTTTTGCATCTCATTAAATTTTTCGAAGCTTAGACATAAACTTAAATTTTGTGCTAAAAATCTGAATCGTTAAGAGTGGTTAAGTAGCGCTAACTGAACTTTGTTCAATGGGGATGGGAATGTTCAAATTTCAAATGATTATACAAAACGGAAAAATTGATCGATTCTTTTGCGGTTTTCTCTAAAGCCATTCTTTATGTCAGTATTTCCTTGTAAATGAATTTTAAAGATAAATTAAAAAAAATTCCGTTAGAGGGCGCCTTAAACTTTAGAGTAACCAACAACAATTTTTAACTGTTATTTTTTATATCTAATTAAATGCTTGCAAAAGTTTAGACTTAAATTTTGAGCTCAAATTCTCAATCGTTGGGAGGGTTAAGCCGCGCAAACTGAACTGTGTTCAGGAGTTCAAATGTTACCCTGCCCACCCTACGAACACAGTTAAATTTTTCGCTACTTAATTACTCACAACAGTTCAGATTTTGAGCTCAAAATTTAAGTCTAAGCTTTTAAAACATTTATTTAGATCTGAATCACTGTGAGTAATTAAGTAGCGAAAAAAGGGTGGGCAGGGTAACATTTCAACTCCTGAACACAGTTCAGTTTGCGCTTCTTAACCCCTCCCAACGATTCAGAATTTGTGCTCAAAATTTAAGTCTAAGATTTTGCAAGCATTTAATTAGATACAAAAAATAGCTGTTAAAAATAGTTGTTGGTTACTCTCAAGTTTAAGGCGCCCTCTAACGAAAATTTTTGAAATTTATCTTTAAAATTTATTTTCAAGAAAATACTGACCTAAAGAATGGTTTTAGAGAAAACCGCAAACGAATTGACCAATTTTTCCGTTTTTTATAATCATTTGAATGTGAACCACCCCACCCCCATTGAACACAGTTCAGTTTGCGCTACTTAACCACTCTCAACGATTCAGATTTTCAGCTCAGAATTTAAGTTTATGTCTAAGCTTTTAAAAAAATTTAATGAGATGCAAAAAATAACGGTAAAAAAAAAGTTGTACGTTAATCCAAAGTCTAAAGCGCCCTCTATCGACATTTTTTGAAATTTATCTGTATAATTTATTTTGAAGACAATACTGACATAAAGAATAATTTTAGCGAAAACCGCAAATCAATTGACCAATTTTTCTGTTTTTTATAATTATTTGAAATTTGAACCTACCCACTCCCATTGAACACAGTTCAGTTTGCGCTTTTTAACCACAGATTTTGAGCTCAAAATTTAAGTTTATGCCTAAACTTCTAAAAAAATTAATGATATGATAACAGTAAAAAATAGTTGTTCGTTACTCCAAAGTCTAAAGCGCCCTCTATCGGCATTTTTTGAAATTTATCTTTATAATTTATTTTCAAGACAATACTGACATAAAGAATAGTTTTCGTGAAAACCGCAAATGAATCGAGCATTTTTTCCGTTTTTTATAATCATTTCAAATTTTGGACCCTAAACTTTGATGGCGCCTACCTCCTTCGGAAGACGGTTGGGACCCTTAGTTTCCCATTTAACATTATTTGTCTTGATGTGTTCTATCGCCCCTTAAAGTTTTGTCCAGTAGTTTAGATACCCCTGTATACATAAAATCGTGCAGTAAAGGGTTAAATTTATTTGTAATCGTTGCAAATCAGATTGCACTGCTGGTAAATTTTTAGGTACTATAACCCAAAACTTTCTAAGCAGAATGGAATATAATTTTGGATTCTTATTTTTGAAACTATTAGCAAACGATTTCTGATTTAAAAAGTTATAAGTTACTGTTTTTTAAAAATTAAATTTAAAAGTAAAGAACTATAAGTTTAGCTCATCAGCTTATGCAATATATTTTAAAATCTTTAATTAAAATCACATACTACTGACAATAACAAAGTAGAATTCGTTCCAACAGTTTCGAACAATAAAAATTGTCCGAATTTTTGAATCAGGAAAATATTAAGAAAAAACTTTTTATTTTCTTAATATTTCCCTGATGATGGCGAAGTTTTATTGTCCGAAACTGTTGGAATATAATTCTACTTTGTTATTGTCAGTAGTATGTGATTTTAATTAAAGATTTAAAAATATATTGTATACGCTGATGAGCCGAACTTATAGTTTATTAATATAATGCAGTAAAAAAAATCATTTTAGTAATAAATTAAAAATATATACATGTTTGAAGAAAATATGAATTGTAAGCAATGATTTTTTAAAAATAAAAATCGATTATAAAAGTTTGTAAAATGGGAATCCAAAACTGCAATTCATTCTTTCAAGAAGTTTTACAGTTTTGCTTATAAAATTTGCAATACCGAAAATTGTAAAACCGAAATAATGTTGCGCATTTAAATTTCTATTTTCTATTTTTTTTTTTTTTTCAATTTTAAGAGAAAATGGAGTGATTCTGTTGCCACAATCACAAAATTAATACTAAAAACTATAAAAAAATTAATATCTTAAAAATAAATTGAGATACATCTTTGAAACAAATTGCATTTAAAAGTATATTTTTTCTCTATAGCACGGTGTAAAAAGATGAAATGTACACTGTAAAAAAAAAAAGTGTCGATCTACTAAAAAAAATTTTAGTGATCCTTGTAATTACTAAAAAAAATTTAATCTTACTCGGTTACAAGGAATCTGTAAGAATTACTAGAAAAAAGCTAGCAACGAATAGAGTTATTAGTTTTACATTTTTAATAGCTATTACTAAAACTCACTTGGTGTGGCCATGATAGCTTAGTGGTCATAGCATTGAACTCCAGGTTGAAAGTTCCTGGGTTTGATGCTGGCCGCCGCCAGATATGCACCGAATGTATGCAATGTAAGTACTTGTTAAATAAAGGGATTATGAAAATCCTGTCATAGCAGTTACCATGGGTAATGATCTCTGAATTTTCTATTTTCTTTAGAAACGTGTCAAAATAGAGCATGTAGGAATGTTTGGTGCTGCCATCTATTGCGGCTTTGACCAAAATCTTCCGTTTCAGAAGTCTGTCTTTTTACCCACAGGATGCAGCTTGAAGGAAGCACCTGTCCTTTGGGCTCACGTAATGGTTACTAAAAATTTTTTTGGAGCTATTACTAAAATTTGCTTGGTGGCTCATACTAAAAAGTTTTAAGTTAGTTACATAAAAAATTCTTTTGTTCAGTTTACAAAAGAAATGTTTGTTTCACTTGCAAAAAGAAGTTTGTAATGGTTACTAAAAAATTCTGTGGAATACAAATTTACTAAAAAATTTTTAGTAACCTCTTGAATTTTTTTTTACAGAGTACGGTGGTTAGAAGTGTAAAATTTGCAGTACTGAAAATTTCAAAACCATAATTGCAGGGGAAAGTGTTGCCATTCGCAAAATGACGTATGCGTTACGCACAGATACGTTTGGCTTTTATAATATAGATTCCCACGCTGAAATGTGTTTTAAACTTTAATAGTTCTTAATTCCTAAATTAAATGACTTTCCGTTTCATGTCCTAACTCTTTACTGCATCACATGTCTTACGCGGTACATATACGAAAACATTGTAATTTTCATTAAGTGATATGAATTTGACAAATAGAATGTTGTCCCTGATCAGGAACAAATTAAAGAATGGAATGGACTATATTCTTCGTTTTGGTTCGAGGCTACGAAAATTCGTCTGCTTGGGAATAACGTTCATAAGCGCGCCATTGAAAAGCATTGTGGTGAGAAAATTTATGCTTATATTTTATTTTTAAATGAAGTTTTAGATTTTTTCAAGAACAGGTATGAGTTAGACATTAATTCTTATCTCTACTTTAAAGCAATTGCATTCACATTTTTCATTTTATTTATAAAATAAAAAATTTTAAATTTTAATTAATAAGTATGTATGGTTTTAATTAGTATATATATAAATATTTATCAAAAATAATTCGTACAGAATCAATCTGCAGTATTTTACGCATGTATTTATCTGTATTTAAGCTGTATCAAATGACACAATAACGAAACAAACGCGCTAGCAGACGTTTTTTTACACCACGTGATTCCCACTGTGACGTCACGAGAATACCGTCCATTACACTTATTTTGTCTATGTCAGATCGCTGTACTAGGCAAACAAGTTAGGAATAGCGCGACAAACGGGGCAAATGAGGTGCGTTCGTATCATAATTAATTTTATAAATATCCAGAGCTGGATGCATTAGCTGTTAAACTTTTATACTAAAATACATAATAACAAAATTTGATACGATTACATATATGCCTTCAACTTAATAATACGAAAATAATAGGCCTTCATCTTAAGTAGGATGAAGTGGATTTTCTATGGCATTATATATATTCTAGATTTTTTCTGAAGTGGATTTTCTATGGCAAACCTAGAATGATCCCTATCATGGGATATCATAAATAAGTTGGAAATTGCACGTGAAGCGTAGCAAATGAGGTGCATTCGTACGATAACGAAGTTTTAAAAATATTACTCTCATATATCAATCTCAAAAAATTGTAAATAGTTAATTACAATTAAAACGCTCATCAAACAATGTTCTCCCTATACCGTTATGTAATGGAATACTTTTTTGTGGCCTTGTCAATCAATAACAAATGTTCTTTGCACCACAAATTATGTAAAATGTATATTATAATATGTACTTTATAGCTGCATATAAATTTTACTAAGTTCGAATGAGTGTACCATTAAAATGCATTTGAAGCATTTTTCTCCAATGACCGTAATGTAACGGAATACTTTTGATTGTCCCTGCAATTGAGCTATGCGTAAGATTTTCATAAAATTTGAAATAACTCGACAAAATTATGTAATAATTATGTATTTTAATTTTCAAACTTATAAAATACATTTGACACTTTTTCCCCATTGACCATAATGTAATTGAATACTTTTGATTGCCTCTGTAATTGATCTATGCATCCGATTTTCATAAAATTTGAAATGACTCGACAAAATTATGTAATAATTACGTATTTTAAATTTCAAACGATTCGATTTTTGCGTTGTTATATGCGGGCAGACGGACGGACTGAACGACCACTATAGGTGCTACGTATTTACATAATTACGAACGCACCTAAAAAGCGTGACTCATTCGAAAACCACTTTTAAGCTACTTTCATTCATACTCTGTAACTATTATAGATTCTGGTGTGTTACCCTGTATATGAGCTATACAGCATTTATATATACAAAGTGATGTGAAAAATGTAAGTTAAATTTTAAAACTCATATCACAACTAAAAATGTACTTCCAGCAAAAATCTGGAACTTACGATATTTCCGGTTAAGTATAGTAACGCAAAATCTTTATAAGTCGCTCTAAATACTGTTAGCATTTTATATTATACAGAAAGTAACGTAAAAAATTTCAGCAACGTATATCAATTTCATTATACAGTCGACTCTCGTTAATTCGAAATCGGATAATTCGAATCTTCGCTTAATTGGAACTAAACATGAAGTCCCGAAATTTTCAATGGCAAAATAACGTTAAAAACATTCATTAATTCGAACTCATTTTATCTTGACTTCGTTTAATTCGAACTAACGATAATTCCGATTTTTCATTTTTTTTTTTTTTTTTTTTTTTTTTTCTGACGGATTTTAGATCATTTGAATAACTTTCTTTCTTTGATTTTTGTGAGAATTGTTCCGAACGAGTATACATATAATCCAATGCATTTGATTTCCACTTTTTTAGTACCTCGTATGTCCATCAGTGTCGCTTCAAATTTTTCGTCCATTGTGCTTGATTATAATCCTTTAATTAGTTTATGTATTTCTACATTCTAATTTAATATTAAGTCATATTCTAATGATAACAGACGAAATAAATTTAAAAAACACTATAACATTAATTCCTTTGTAATAGGACCATATTAAGCATGTTTTCATTTCATATTTTTGTAATTCGAACTTCGGATAATTCGAACATTTCTTGTGGTCCCGACGAGTTCGAATTAACGAGAGTCAACTGTATATGAAGTAAATTAACATGTTGAAATACGCCGAAAACATGATTTTCCCATGTATCATTAAGTAACGGAATTCTTTTGTGTAGCTCTGTAAATGAATAATAAACATTTTTTGCACTCCAAATTGCACAGAATGTATATTTTAATGCAATTCAGTAAGTTCATATCAGTTTTATTCTGTTTGAAAGGCTGTAACAAAATTAGGGTAAACTGAGCTTTAAGGGTGTATTAGAAAAAAATGCTTTTCCACCTTCAACGGCTCAAAATTTTCCGATACAATTTCAGACACATTTTTAAAAGTAGAAACATGAAACTTGCTGAGGGGATTCTTGAAGGGACATATGAGGTTCCGTGTGATGTCATTTTACGCTCAATTAATTAGAATTTGATTTATAAACAATTATCTTCTCAGTATGACCCTTTTTTTCGTCCCCAAATCTCACACTAGGGGAAAATCGGTTGAAAATGCCGTTTTTGATTGCTTTTTTTACAATATTTTCTGCATTTATCAAAGAATCGACAATCACGGCACCTTGTGTACTTTCCAAATAAGATATTTTGAAAATTTGGTGCATTTGAGAGCAAAAATAAATCGGGAAATAAGCAGTTTGAATCGAAATACACCCTTAACCCACTTCTTGGCAACGTTTTTTTTTTTTTTTTTTTTTTTTTTTTTTTTTTTTTTTTTTTTTTTTGACGCGCGATGACTGCGCCATGCCCTGCTTTCTTTTCCATTTAGGTGCTGCTCTTCTTGACAACCCTCGGAGATTCGGAGAGATTTCGCTCCTCAGCTTGCGCATGCTCCGTTCGTTCTTTCTTTTCTAGTTTTCTTATTGGACGAGAGAGGAGAAACATTTAAAAGTTTGAAGTTTCGCGCCTTGAAATTAATTAAATTTCTTGTGTCTCATTAGAGGCCGTTGGATTTCGAAGAGTAACATCGAGTGAGTAAACTTTTTTGGGGGAATATACGAGTGATTTTTTTAATTAGAAACCTTTGTTTTGTATTTAAAAGGAAGTATTTTCTACATTTCTATTGTTTTTTGAATGTAGAGACCGTGCTTTGTAGTTAAAAGTAAGTGTTTTAGTCCTTACTTTAGTATTTTAGATGTTTTGAATCTTAATGTTATTTATTTTATATTAAATATAAAAGAAAAACATTATTTGACTTCAAAGCTTAGTACATTTCTTTAGAAAATCTATTATTGATTTCTTTTTTTATTTAAAAAAAAAGGCTGGTTTTGTTTTTAAAAGAAGGTATGTGTTTTTGCGTAGTGTCTCCTGGACTTAAATCCCGCTCCGGAAGACAGAACGCAAAAGCACGCCAACGTGGCGATATTTTGGAAACACGCCAAGAAGGGGGTTAAAACTCAGTCGCGTCCAAAATTAAAATGAACTTAAAACATTCTTTCCCCATTGGTCCTAATGTAACGGAATACTTTTGATTGTCCCTATCATTAAACTACACATCCAATTTTCATAAAATTTGAAATGACAAAATTATGCAACAATTCCACATTTTAAATTTCAAATGATTCGATTGGGTGGTTTTTGCTCTGTTATATGCGGTCAGACGGACGGTCTGAACGACGACTATGTACGTATTTGTATAAGTAGGAACGCACCTAAAAACTAGAGTTTATTCTTATTAAATAAAAGAAATTTCGAACAAACTATTAAAATCAGATTTACTTTCATTGTTTTTATTAAACACTTAAAAATATTAATATACATTTTTTTAGAATGCTAAGAAGCTAAAATTAATCAATCTACGTTGAATTAGCTGCAAAATACAGTATTTTAAAACACTTATTGTGTATAAATGACACACACCATAAAATATCAAATTTTAGCTGAAATTTTTAGAACTTAATTTCTTCACTATTTTTACTATCAGAAGACCGGTGTATATATTTCAATTTTTCATCAAAATAGAAAAATCCAAGTACTGAAGGGTTAAATTAAAAAAAATTACTGAAAATAACAAGTAGGATGTCGAAAATGCGTATTCGTAATGAAAAGTTAAGATTTTGGAATAATTTGTGTATGAAGACAACACTTTAAGCATATTTTTTAAAATGTAAATTGAAGAAAGACATAATATACAACTAGCTGCACCCGTCGAAATTCGACGGAAAAGAATAAATATTAGATATGATATATATCAGTCTTATATACACAATAAGATTGAGCGAAATAAACAATTGCTACCTCGTAACCCCTTAACGGATTGTCAGTACGCCGTTCGGGCAAGACGAATCTGCTTAATTCATCATTTGAAGCTTTTTGACACCACAATTAAAAAATAATAATAATTTCATACTATTTAAAGGCAGAAATGTTTATACTAAATTTTACGAATATTTTATTTAAATAATAGTGGAGTGAATCCGCTATTTTCAATTTATTGAACGGAAAAGAATTAACCAGTTAAGGGGTTAAAATAGGGATAACATAACTTTATCTGATGAAGATACACAAACTTCAGAAAGTAACAAAAAATAAGGAAAACAACTCATAAATTATTATGTTGGACTTAACTTCAGCTACAAATCTTTTTTAATGCGGTTTCTAAACCTTAAACATTATTTAAATGCCAAATTATTTAAGAAGGTAAGTAATAACGCTGCAGAATACGAACTTATTTATTGGTTTGTAGCCTCTATGAACTTGTCAAAATTAATTTTATTGTTATGGCAACGAAAAAAAAAACTATCTTTGTTATTAAAAAGAATAAAATTTTTGAGTTTTTTTTTTTTTTTTTTTTTTTTTTTTTTTTTTTTTTTTTCTGATATGCAGAAAATCTTTTATTTATTTTTATTTTAAATAATAACTTAACGCGACGAAATAATTTTAATTAATTTTTGATATTATGTAAAATAGAAATATCGCAATACCCGCACATCACAGGTTTTTTTCTTTAATATGACATTATTTAAACCTTCAGAATCACTCATCTTTTCCGAAATAAAAGCGTGATTTTTGCAGATATTTAAAAATTCTTTAGTTTTATAAAATATTTATTATAAATAAATAGAAATGGCGCAATTTATAAAAATATTTTCCTTTGTGCACACCATGGACCTTTAAATAAATAGAAGTTCGGTTTATTTAGAGGCAGGAATAAAAGTCAGTGAATATGACATCATGACTGACACAGCTATAACAATGTATATTATATTCATGGAACAAATTTATCTGGTTTCTGAATGACGACATTTTCTCCATGGACAAAATTTCGCTTTAGATATTATATTTTATTAAAGTTTATTTTCTGTTATTTGATTTACATAATACTTAATAATATTACTCAGTAAATAATCTGTGTATGTACCGCAATTAGTGAATAATTATGTGCAATCATTTTGTCAGGATTAAATTTTGCGAAAAACATTTTTTTTTCTTTGAAATGAGATTACACATTCACCGATGAGATCAAGTTTCTGATTGGTAGAAAGTAATAAAGCAAAATAAAATTTTATTATAGTGAGAAAAATTGAACCTGTTGCCTCTGTTTTGTAAAAAAGTCACGAAAAAGCTTTTAAAATTAAAAATAAAATGTAAAAATGGAAATAAATTAAAAATTAGCCAGAATGGGCACATCTACACATAAACAGCTTTCAATTAAAAAAATTATTATCATAATCGGGCCAGTAGAAAGCTGAGAGCTGATGACTAAAAAAAAACAGCCAGGTCTTTTAAATATATAGATAATATGGCTATTTTCCGTGTTCTTTTCTTTCTGTTCAATTCGATGATTTAAACTTATTGGATGATTCCTACTATTTTTGTGCAACTTCTCTAATAATATTTACTAACTTCTGAGAAACCCAATAATTTATCTTTGATTTGCTCTTATGTAATAATGAAACGCAAAATTTCTTTATTCACTAAATTCCAAATGCAGACAATTGGTATCAGGCACTAGTAACTAATAACTAATTAAATTTTCATGGCATTGATTACAAGATAAATTTAATTTATCATTATGTTAAACAGTTTAAAAAAAATAAATTTTTATTTAATACTAGCGAGCTACGCCCGCTAGCTGGGCCACTTTTTCCAAACGAACCTCGATATTAAGCAGTATATAATAAGCAAAAAAATTCATTTAATAAGCAAGTCTTGGTGTTCGAATCCTCAAGCACAAAAAAAGTAAATTAAAGAACTATGGTTGTTATTGATCCATTATCCCGTTAAAAATATGTGATTTCGCACAGTGGGCGCTACACGCCCACCGTGCGAAGCCGGCCTACCGGCGCTACGCACCATGGTCGCCATCGTCCCGTTAAAAGTATTTGGTTTTGCACGGTTGGCGCTGCGCGCCCATAAGACATTTTCTCGTATTTTTTGGTTCATCAGAAGCAGATTCTGAATATGTAATCAGTTTTTTTCCTACTTTAAAAACTGTCTGCATGATGGTTTAAGAAAAAACGCGCAAAAAAAAGTTTGGGTATTAAAAACTGCAAAAGACTGCTATAAAAAGAAAATAAGTAATTTCATTAATATCACAAACAACATAACTAATAAATAATTTTGGCAGCTCGTTTTCCGTTTGTACTAACAGGAATTAGTATTAATCGCGTAAATCTTAGGTTACACAATATTCGTGTATGCTACCAAAAAGAAAAAGTATGAAAATGAGCTACAACGATTAATACTGACATACAGAATAAATATATGAATAGCCAGTTACATCTGAGATCCTCAAAATATTAATTAGCAACACTATTACCTCTTACTGAACATATCTTGCTGTGCTTAAATAGTTGTACTTATTATATTAATTAAACCGTTTTTAACATTTTTTACCAATCAGTTATTTTTCTCTTATACATTCTTTGACAAAATGACACGGGAGAAAAAGGGGTTTTCGGCTGCTTCTTCTTTTAGCCAAAGGGGAAAAGTTCTGGTCGATCACCGCAAGGTGGCGCAGTGTTCTGCCTGAGAGTAGAGCACCTGGACCTTGTTTGTAAGAGTAGCGTCATGAGATCAAGTACGCATGCTCAGTGGAAGAAAAGTGGAGGATGGAAGAAAACGCGTGCAACCCTGAATTTTATGCTTGGCGCTTCCTCGCCCTTTGGTTATTTTTATCATTGCTATTATTATTATTTTAATGCGCGTTCTTGCGAATCGGAAATAGATAAACAAAACAAATTTTCTTCTTTTTTAGAACGAGTCTGGACTTTACATTGGACTTTACAATATAGTATATTTTGTTTATTTCCGTTTTTGTCCCTATTATGAAAAAAGTTGCACTGTGAAATTCATAGCTCATTTAATATCTATTTTAAATTTATTACTTAGAATTCAACAATAAATATTTATCTATTTAATTTATATTTTCTAAAAGTATAGTGAATGAATTGAAACCATTTATAACATAAAATAATATTTATATATATTATATTGCATTATTTAGGACAATCAATTTCACTTTAATCTTAAAAATTAAATTTTTATATATTTTGAAAGAGGAAAACATGATTTTATAACTTATTTCTCAAAACATTTTAGTATGTTACAATTCCACTTTTTTGCCTTTATAATTTTATTAATTAATTATTATTTATTATTATTATTATTAGAATAAAAAAAAAAGATTTTTAAAAGTATTAATGTTTTCAAAGCATAAATATTCCATAATGATCAATGAACTCTTCTTGATCTTAGTTTTCAAAAAAATTATCTGCTAATAATCTCATTGAAAGTTGTAAGAATATACAGGAAATATATTAAGGACAGAAATCAAATGACAGCTCATTTGACCTTGTCTGTTTATTTTGTTATTATTATTATTTTGTTTGTTTGTTTGTTATTTGATTTATCCAATCAGGAATAATTTATAATTTATTGTTACAGCAGCTTTTAAGAAAACTTTTAATGGATTAAAATATACGTGTATATTATATACATACACTAATTTTTTGAATTAAAGCGCTTCATAGTTTGATATAGTTCAATGTTATTATTGTTATTAAAACATAAAAATAGAAACTATCGATCGTGCAGTAGATGGTTAATTTTATAAAAATGAACCTGTAGTAAGTTATTTCTAGTAGTTAGATATTTTTATGCTATTAAATTACGACATGAAAATATTTTAAACCGGATTTTATTCGATGTTATTACTAAATTAAAATCTAGGGGGTTTTTTTATTATTAAAATATAGCCCTTGGATTATGTTAAATATTAAAACTTAATTTCATTGAGAAAAATTGATGTAAAAATACATAATATTTTATTAACTAATATAATATATTATAAATAAATAAATTAATTAAATATTAAAACGTAGTTATTTGGAAAGATTCGGTAAAAAAAGAATAACTAATTTAAAAAAAAAAAAATCTGAAATAAGTTTATTTTGTAGCAAAATATAGTGATCCAATACTTTAAAACCTTAAATGTGCACACATAGAACATACCATAAAATATAAAATTTTTGCTGAAAATTTTTAATTTAATTATTTTTCCTATTTTTCTCATTATGAGACCTACATATAGATTTGAAAATAATAATAATAAAATAAATAAAAAAAAAATCATAAAAATAGAAAAAATCGCACAGTGAAAGGTTAATTTCATAAAAATGAATAATGTAATAAGTTATCTCTAGTTATTAGATATTTTTATATTATTAAATTATTTAAAAAAAAAAAAAATAAAAAATCATAAAAATAGAAAAAATTGTACGGTGACAGGTTAATTTCATAAAAATGAATGCTGAAATAAGTTATCTCTAGTTATTAGATATTTTTATATTATTAAATTACGATTTAAAAATATTTAAAATGTAATTTTATTCGATATTATTAAATTAAAATTTATGTTTCTTTTTAATTATCAAAATATACCTCTTGGATGATATTTAATATTAAAACTTAATTTCATTTAAAAAAAAAATCTAAAGAAATACAATATTTTATTAACTGATAATAAATTATTAATAAATTAATTAATTAAATTAAATATTGAAACTTAGTTTTTTTTCTTTTTCTCTTTTTTTTTTTTTTTTTTTTTTTTTTTTTTTTTTTTTGAAAGAATTAATTAAAAAATAGAGTAACTTTTACTAAATCAATAAGGGGGGGGGAAAGTAAAATGTTCCATTTTAATTATCAAAATATAGCATTTGGATGATATTTAATATTAAAAATTAGTTTCATTAAGAAAAAATCAATCTAAAAAAATATATTTTATTAACTGGTAGTAAATTATTCAAAAAAAAAAAAAAAAAAAAAAATAAGCGTAACTTATAATAAATCAATGAAGAAAGAAAAAAAAAAAAAGAGAGAGATCCAGATAGGGGATCGAACACACAACGTTGGGCTTACGAGACCTGTATGCTAACCATTACACCAAAACATCTGCGAAATTGTCAACGAAACGACTTTTTTAACCTCGAAACAAGTTCATAAAAGAATTTGGCATTTGGCGTTTTCTTATTCCTCGCCAAACCTATTTTGATTACTGATGACGGAAAAAAGGAAAAAAAAAATACTTGTGATGCGATTCCACCAAAACAACGTTAGGATATACAGGGGTTGGACAAAAATATGGAAACACCTTAAAAAGAACACGTTTACTTGCCTAGTATTGTGTGCGATAGCCGCTGTTATTCAAAACAGCTTGCAGTCTTCTCGGAATGGATAAATACAGTTTATGTATGTTTGCCAAGGGAATATTGTACCATTATTCCTGCAAAACGGTGGCAAGTTCAGATAACGATGTTGGCGGTGGATAGCGAGAACGCACTTTCCGCTCCAATGTAGACCACAAAGGTTCGATAATATTCAAGTCTGGTGACTTTGGTGGCCTGGGAAGATGCGAAAATTCATCCTCGTGCTCAGAAAACCAGTCTTGGACAATGTGAGCTGCTTGAACGGGGACGTTGTTGTCTTGGAAGATACCATCATCATTGGGGAACAAATCTTGTACCATTGGATGGACTTGATTGGCCAAAGTGTTCACATAAGTCTGAGCAGTAATCCGCCCTTACAGAGTTATCATGGGGCCAAAAGAGAACCACGATATGGCTGCCCAAACCATCACCGAACCCCCGCCATGTTTCAGTGTTGGGAACAAGCAGTCTATATTATAGGCTTGAGATGGCGTTCTCCAGGTTTAACTCGGCCAGAAGTGAGGAACAATGTGAAAGAAGACTCATCAGACCATATTACGCTCTTCCACTGCTCTATGTCCAGGCTTTATGACTTAAACACCACTTTTTCCTGTTACAGGCATTAGCATTACTGATGAATGGCTTTTCAATTGCAACACGGCCGGCAATTCCCTATTTATGAAGCTCCCTTCTAATTGTTTTGGTACTCACAGGATTTGGTAACACGACATTCATTTCAGCAGTAACTTTTTCAGTTGTGGAATGCTTAGTTTTCGCGATAATCCTCCTTAATGATCGTCTGTCACGATCACTCAGCACACACTTTCGTCCGCGCTGTGATTTAGCGGATGATGTTTTTTCCGCATTTCAAATATGCGGAATAAATCTTCGACACAGTACCTCTTGAAACACTAAAAACCTCGGCTACCTTGTTTATGGAAGCACCCACCATACGCGCGCCAACAATTTGTCCACATTCGAAGTCTGTTAACTCTGACATAATGCAATGATAATCTCAGATAACAGTGCTCCATTAATGATTGAACGGTGCAGCGATTTTACGAAGTTGTATAGGTGGCGTCAGTAGGCGAAAACTCCTGTGCCATCAACATACTTCATTATAATCGGTCTTTCTTTTCAAGCATGCATTTCAAAAGGTGTTTCCATATTTTTGTCCAACCCCTGTATATACAATTTAGTCATACCAATAAAAATAATTCAAATTATATGTATATACATAAAATATAACGAGCAAATGATGGGATATTTGCTCGTGCTGGCAGAATGAAAACGAAACTTACGGAAGAAAAAAAATATTTTTGCATGAAAATTGCGAAATTCGTAGGCAAAATTATATTTATATCCATAATATAAACATTTTTTAACATGAAAATTGATGTTACAAATCGAAAAAAGCATGAAAATATTATGAATGATGAGGATTTTAAAACCTTCTAATTTCATCCCATGTAAAGTCTATGGTAGCGCCGCAGTCGATCGCCTGCGGCGGTTGAAAACAGTTTTTGTCCAATCAGAATTTATTGCCGTCATGTCGCAACTCTTACCGAAGGATGTAGGAACCCTACCTGAGAGGTCCGTTTGAGAGCCCCGTTTGGGAAATGTGACGTTTTCCGTTCCGATTCCCGACCGGTTTTTAATTCATAACTTTTTTAATTTTGGTCCCACGGTCTCGAAAATGCCCGAAATGACTTTCCCGGAATTTTTCGAATCGAAAGACACCTCTCGCGACTTCCAACTCGCCCGCGTTACGAGCTGTAATCGGCTTCAAGCAGACAGACAGACAGAGGCGCACGGATTTTATTAGTATAGATAATGAATATATGTCTCCCCTTGTTAGAAATTGGAGAAATCAAATTCCTGGAATGAATGATTGGCAACCTCATTAAGTTAAATTAACTAACTGTAAGCTTTTAATAATTAAACCTAAACTATCCTTTATTTCTAACTAATTTATTTCAAGTAAGTTTAGTTAGTTAAGAAAAAGTTTACGATGTTTCCATTACAAATAGATTTTCAAAAAAAGTAAAAGAGCTTAATTTTAGAACTAAAATGGTTCGTTCAAAATCACACTTTTTGTGTTTTCAACAGGCTTTTCTTCATTAAATATATTTCCGAGCTTCTAATAGCAGATAAATTGTCCCCCCCCCCCCCAAAAAAAAAAGAAAAAAAAAAGAATATTAGCTTTGCAAACTTATTTGTGTTTTTTAAACATGGTAAAACATTTTTCATGAAACATAAAATCTGCTTTATATTTCATGAAAATTTAAATTGCTTTAAAACGTTTATTTATTTAAAATGACAGATATTAATAAATGTTTTAAATAAATTTTACATTAAATTTCTTTAACTATTTTAACATGTTGTCGGGTCATAAAAGTTTAGGTGATTTTTATTTATGTATTTATTTATTTTGTGAAGCCTACATTTGGAATTTTCTACATATTTGTTTCGTATTATGAGGATATTGGCACTAAAAAATAATAAAATAATATAAAAACTAGTCGTTGGGGGCCACCGTAATACTTACCCATCATGGATATGTATGTGAAAATAAAACATGTGAAAACTATTTATACAATGCATTGCAATTCATAAACCAAATTTAAATATTGTTAATATACATAGTAATGCTTTATTAAAGAACTGCTGATGTACCAATTTAGACAAATTATATAAAACGCCAAATTACTCAAGTAGTACCGAACTGCGTAAAAGAAACATCCTTATAACTCCAAAAATAATAATAATATAAACTAACAATTAACTGTGTCGGATTAAGCGTCTCATTTCCAATTAAAATATACCTCTGAATTGAAATTTGAATGAAATACAGGGTCATGAAAAATCGAAGAATGTGGAAAACAGGATTACAAATATCTCGGCAACTCATAATCCGATTGACTTCGTTCTATATGCAAAATGTGTGTTATTTTATTGCTTTTTACGTCCTTTTCTTAAAATAAAAAAATTCGAAACATTTTATATACCTTTCATCAGAACGAATTTTTCGAGAGTCCGAAAAAAAATAGTTCCGGATAATCGAGGTTGCTGATATTCAATAGGCTTCGTCCCATTCTTACGTACTAACTACATACAAAATTTTAAGTCTCTATCTCAATTTGTTCGGGAGATAGAACGTTTACAGACAGACAGACAGACGGACGGCAAATTTTTTTTCTAAAAATATGTTTTTCGGAATCTCCACTATCTAAAACGTGTAAATCCGTCAAAAATTTTTTTTTCGATTTTCAAAACGATTGCAAGATTTACCCTATACTACGTATGATGGGTAAGTAATAATCTCCATTAATATTGACCTAAATAAAGTAAAGTAAAAAGTAAAACAAATATGCAAATCACAACTTCAATTCCAAATACCTTACTATGAACCTGTGTGAACAAAACTTTCTTTTTTAACGTTCATTGGAAATTTCTTTTACAGTTATTGTAAATTAATTGTTGCCAAATGACAGTTTCTAAACTTAAATTTTAGCAAAATTGTGAAATAAATATATATGAGTTCAAATCGTACTTTTCTTACATATTATCAACACGCGTAGAGAAATAAATTGGAATTTAGCTTATTAATAATTAATATTTTACATAAAAATTAAATACCTATTGAATTTTTGTACCTAGAATTTAAAAAAATGCACGGGAAAAACTCTTATGCGCTTATTCAATTAAAACTAACTTCCAAATTAAAGCAAACGCTTTTATTTAGCGCATCAGCGATTAAAATTTGATGCAGTGTTTATTTCCCAAAGTAAACAAACATTTTTACGAACGCTGATCGTGGAATTATTTTAAAATCATCAGAGCATTTTGTAATATAGCTGCTTAAATAATCATACATATCATTTCTGTTGTAAATATGCTTCGAGGGATTTTTTAAACTTTCATTCGGAGATTATAAGTTTTTCTTTTTTAAATAAACAAGCCTACAGATCAATAATTTATTTAAATGCTATGCACTTAATTTATTTTGAACCAAAGCATTTACATTTAGAAAATTAAAATATGCAAAATATTTACAAGTTGTAAATAGAGAATAAACGCTTGTTTTTTATGATTAAATAAGCAAAAATTTGGCACAACCATTTTTTTTTTTTTTTTTTTTTTTTTTTTTGAAAATTCGATTGCATTATTTTTAAAAATTTAGCTAAGCAGCTTTATTGTCGTGTACTGACTCGCTTTAATTTCGCTTTTAATCTCTTTATAGAGCTAGATACATTTTTAAAATGTTACCAAAATGAGTGAAAATAACTCTATCACGATAAAGAACCTACACTAGTCACGTCAAGATACTCGCAAATAAATTTTAAGCCAATGACAGCACCTTTTTTTTTTAATTATTATTATTATTTTTTTAATTTCAGTAGATTTAATAAATAGTTTTTTATCTCGCCTCCCTCTCCAGTTGTTTGTTGTACATATCTGTCAGTTTCTAATCACTTACATTTTTACTTTTACGATTATAGTTTCAGCTTTTATAATGAATTTCTTTTTTTAGCCATTTTGTTATAAGCCATTAAAACCAGAAAAAAAGGACTCAATCTTTATATATATAAATTTTCTGTGCGTGTGTTTGTCACTGAACTCCTCCTAAACGACATCGATTTTAATGAAATGTTGTGTGTGTGTGCTCCAGTGGATTCGAGAATGGTTTAGATTCACATTTCATCGAAATTGATTCAGTACTGTTTTGGTAATTAGGCAAAAACTAATGAAGTTAGTGATTTTTCGCCAATTAAAAGTGTAGAATAAGTTCGCTGAATAAAGCGCGGACGGAATGGCCGAGCGGTTTAAGGCGCTAGATTTAAGCTTCGGTTCTTGAAGAAAGAGATCCGCGTGTTCGAACCCCACTCCTGACATACTTGTATGATTTGCAATTATTTTTTCCTCTATTATCATTTTAATTAACCGACTTCAGAAAATCGTTAACTTTTAACTAAGAAGAGAAAAATAAACTTTTCTAACAAAAATTGTACCGACTTCAAAAACTACTGCAAAGTGAAAAATAATTTCCTTGCATAGTTGTAATAAGAAATTAAATTAAGAGCGTAGTATTTATCGTGCGTATTATTATATGTATGTACATTTATTTGATTTTCTGGAGTCGGTGACATGACAATGTCTGTCGGTGCCAGGACAACGTCTGTTGGGTCCGCTAGTATGTACATAATTTTCTTTCAGACATATTGTTTTCTACCAGTTACAAAGACATATTTCTCAGATAATATCTAATAAAAGTTTATCAATTTTGTGATAGAAAATATTTATGACTGCATTAAAAATAAGTTAATGCAAATTTATCGTAAATCAGTTTCAAATAATAATATCAATAAAAAATAAAGCATTTCCTCGTTAGATAACTTCTGTCGAAAATCAAGAATCGTGATATTATCCTAATGCGCGCTATAATAGAGGGTATTAACAACTAAAAAGCGATAATATTATTCAGTTTAGTGTTTAATAATTGCTTTCAAATTGTTAGTTTATCCGTTTATTGCAATTAAAAAAATAAAATGAAAGATATGAAATTACTTTTATTGTAACTGACGTTATATATATATATATATTTTAAGATAGAATTATTTTACAGTAATCCTTTGATATATCGCTCTCCCATACATTGCTTATTCAAATATATCATCGCATTATTTTCATGTCTTCTCCCAAAAACACTTTAAAAGGATTGAATTTTTACTTTTAAGGTTTATTTAAATGGAATTGTTTTCTTGGGTGGGTGGGGAAAGACATGAAAAACATGCGATTGATCCGGATGAGCAATAATAAAGAGGTGCAATATATCGAGAGATTACTGTAATAATGGAAGAAGGCAAAATTTAAATGCTGCGAACAGATTTAATATAGAGGTTATACTTTGAAAAACATTCACATGATTAAAATATTGCATTCGTATGCACTAGCATCAAACAATCTCTCTCTCACACACACGTATATATATATGTTTCGAATATTCCTTTTAATTCATTTTCTGTTGATACATATTGTTTTATAATTAATGATTATATATATGTATACATACATAAAGAGGAAGGGCATGTGATGGGGGGAATCACAATGCTTCATAAAACTCAGTTACTGACATGAACAGAGAATATGATATTGATGTAAATATCAGCCCAGTGAAGATAATTTAAATATAAAGCGTGTTTTTAAATAACATTAATGACACCAGAAATATTGAAAAAACAATAATGTATAATAATAATAATAATAATAATTATTATTATTATACAATTTGAAGCTTTAAGAATGTCATACAATTGGTTTCATTGTTAAATCCCTCAACTTGTGGTCGCCGAAAAAGTTCAGCCACGCAAACTGCCGATTTTTGTAAACTATCAGAACTTTAACTTTTATACTCGGTCATCTCGAAATCCTTTTTTATAGCGATCTTGCATGATATCTTTTAAACAAAGGAACAAATTTATATGTTTCTTTCTTTCTTTCTTTCTTTCTTTTTTTTTTCTTTTTTTTCTTTTTTTTTTTTTTTTTTTTTTTTTTTTTTTTTTTTTTTTTTGATAAAGTTAAATTTTCTATACACTATACTTGCAAAACAAACTTTTTTCTCACGTTACAGCAAAAAATATAATCCAAATTTTTTATAATATATTTGCAATTTTCTCTTGTAAAATAGAAAGTGTGTATCCTACTATCTATACTCGGCAACCCCGTTCAGAAGCCACACTCTCTAAAATGATGCTAATTCTCTGATAAAAAGATTATGGCTGTTTGAATTATAACTAAACATCCAGTGGCAATCCTTCATAATCTGGTTGTCATCCAGCTCCCTTTGACCGACATATTTTTTGGTTTTAAAAGAGGAATCAACTTCTTGAAATGTTATATCTACATTAGAATATTTTAAAAAATAATATTTTTTAACTGTACTATTTTAAATATAACATAATTTTAAACAAAGTTCTGTTTCTCCTTTTAATATTCAGGCGTAAATACGTTCTTTAATAGAAAGGAAATTTCAAACTCAAAATTACAGTATGTGAAAACTATTTAAAAGATGACAAAAATATTTAAAAAGATGTTAAATAACTTCAATTAATAGTCCACTCTAATTCAACTGTAAACACAGCTTTCATCTTTCAAATGTTAATGTCAAACAAAAAGGAGTAATAGTGAAAGTTAATTTTTAGATCGAAAAACATTACGAAAATAAAATATAGATATTAAGGAGAGTGGAATGTACTTATTTTATATGATTCGTTAAGCAAATTGATCCAAATTCTAGGTATGTTGCAGGATAAAATGTCATTACAAACAATACTTTCTTTAGTGATAATTTCTATTGATTCTCGCATGATTTAGTCAAGGTAATTCTTCAAGGAACAAATAATTCTTGCATCATCGAAATTGTATATTCTGTTTCTGATTGAGTTTTGACAGGACTGTTGCTGGTCGATAGTATATCTAATCTCTCATATGTTCTGTACACTGTAAAACATTTGTGGTAATGTTACTCCATAAAATTGGTGGCAGCTACGATTTATACTTTATTGAGTAATTTTTCACTTACATAATGGTGTAATAAAAACATGCATTACTGGTGCAACATTGCAATGTTACACCGATTATATCGGTTAAAATACTCCACCAAATTGGAGGCAGCAAGGCTGCCACCAGTTTTATGTAGTAACGTTACACAAATGTTTTACAGTGTAATATGATCTTTAAGTTTATGATAAGTCATATAATTATTTACTGAAGGAAATTTTATTTGCACTGTTTTAAGAATTAATAATTTTAAGAAACTATTCCGAAATATGAAATATATTCTCTTTTGTAAATATTTTTTTCCATGGAAAAGTGTTTAAGCATTATTTGAGCTTTCATTGGCGTAATTTTCAAACATTTCTTTTCGCACATAATAATTTAATTAACTTAAAGTTTGCTTCTTATTTTATTACTCACATATTTTTCATTTTTTAAATGTTTTATCACATTAATATAACATTAATATTTATGCTTTATTAAAATTTGGTAACAATGTAACAAAAGGACCTTTCCGAAATACGAAGCAAATCTCTACTGAAATAAAGAAATTTTAAATAAAAAAATAAAAAAAATTAAAATTAGAAAATTATTTCTGAGTGCACATTGCAAGGTTGTCAAGTATGTAACTGCAAAAAATATTTAACTTGGATATGCATAGTTTTTAACCTTATAAAACTTTTTTAACGAAACTATTTTGAACGACATCAATATTATATAACGCTTAAAATTGTTTATTAGATTTAATAACGGTATATTTCATCTTCATCACAGAACATTTATCTATTAAAATACCATTTTTCACGTACTTATACGCAATAGTATTCTTAATATAAGAAAGCTGCAAAATATCTCCAGGCACAAAAAATTAATTTTCGGCAGCAACAGCGGTGATTATATTTATTTTTTTATTTAATGGAGTTATTTTTTAGAATTTTTTTTTCGTTCAGTGTATAATCGAAAGACAATTTAATAAAAAGTTGAAAAAAGAATAAAATTTATTTTTTTTCTTTTACTTTTTTCTTATAAGCAATTAATGTTTGTCTTGAGGGGACATAAGACTTTTAAAATATCAAAAAGTAAAAAAAAAAAAAAAAAAAAAAAAAAAAAAAAAAAAAAAAAAAAAACCATCACCGTTTTTTTTATTTTATATTTTAATAAACATGCATTAAAAAACAAAATTATCTTAAAATGCATGCATTGCATAAACAAAATTTTTAAACGAAGTTAATAAACAAGATTTCTACTTTTATTAAAATTTAATGTCACTTTTGATGAAAAAAAATATGAAATATATGTATATAAATATAGATAATACAAAACAGATTTCAGTTTTAAGACTCAAAATACACGCTTTTATTTTATATAAAATGGCTACACCCGCATCCTCTGAAGAATTCCACATTTACGACACAGTCTTAACCCTTTCGCGTCTGGTGTACTATTAACTGTGTGTCTTTTAATTGAGTATTATTTTGTTTTAACAAATACGTTTGTTACTGTTTACATGTTTTAACGTTAGTATGTATCTATGCATTCACTATATGACTTCATTAAGGTGTAGGAATTTAGTAGTAATAATAATAATAATAAATATTTGCGTAATTCTCTTAGTGCCGTTTGCGATTCTTTTATTTTAAGCATCTCCCTTTAAATTAAAAATAAAGGTTACTTTCCTGAAAGAATCGTATGCAATAAAGCACAAAAAGGTATTAGAAAATTGTAATATAAGTTAAATTTTGTTGCAATATATTGTTTTCTAAACATCTCTCAAAAACTCTTCCATAATATATTGTCATATGAACATGATTTGAATAGTACGCAGCAACATTCGAAATATTCGTCATATATGCTTCAGACAATGAAATAGTCGTTAAATGCTAATTAACCTATTTAGATAGCTAGTATTAATGTTATTTACGTAAGAGAATTTTTTTTTTTTTTTTTTAAACAGGGGAAAAAATCTGACTCGAAAGTTTTTAAATGGTATCTACAGAAAATAATGCATAAGATATCACATCCGCAGAATATTATACAAATCGAGTAAAAAGTTATGTTTGTTTATCAAGAAACTCGAAAAATAAAATCGGCTATCTAATGATTCATTAAACTTCATTTTTTTTTTTTTTTTTTTTGTAATGTTAATATGCATAGTCAACATAGTTAACAACAGTTTATAATAGCTCCGTTTTATGAGAAATCATTTATTTACATTTTTTTTTTTTAAATAGAACGAATTTTAATTTTAATTAGTTAATTATTTTTTTTTATTTATTTCAGTTGTTATAGGAAAATGACAAAAATAATAATAATCTACTATTTTTCCTTTACTTTTTATGAAAATGGAGCACTTTAATTGCCAAAAAACTAAAAATATAAAATAATAATAAATAATAATAATTATAGTAATAATAATAATAATATCTCAAAAATAATTGAGATTTAGTTTTCAAACAAATTGCATTTAAAAGTTACTTTTTACCCTTATACAACGGCATAAAAATTTAAAATATATGATGTTTAGAAGTTTAGCGAAATTGCAGTAGAGATTATTCCTATTTAATATTGCAATGATACATTTGCTCATAAAGTAATGTTTTATTTTTAACTCTAGATTGCATGATTTTTTTCTATTTTTATGAAAAAAAAATTATTTGGAATTTATAAATCGGTCTAATAATACGAAAAATAATAAATAAATAAATGAATAGATTCCAAATTTTCAGATAGAATTTTATATTTTATGGCGTGTACCCTATATACACAATTAGGGTTTTTAAGGGTGTATTCGAAAAAACGCTTTTCCACCAGCTCCAAATTTTCTGATACAATTCCAGACACATTTTTAAAAGTAGAAACACGAAACATGCTGAGGTGATTTTTGGAGAGGCGTATAAGATGCCGTGTGGTATCATTTTACGCCTAATTCAATAGAATTTAATTTATAAACAATTATCTTCTCAGCATGACCCTTTTTTTCGTTCACAGATCTCCAGCTTGGGAAAAATCGGTTCAAAATGCCGTTTTTGATTGCTTTTTTTTTGCAATATTTTCTTCATTTATCAAAGAATCGACAATCACGGTACCTTGTGTACTTTCTAAATAAGACAATTTGCCAGTTTGATGCATATGAGAGCAAAAATGAATTTAAAAATAAATCGGAAAATAAGCAGTTTGAATCGAAATACACCCTTAAGTAATATGTTGCTCTATTTTGCAAATAAATGGGCCTAAATGATTAATTTTATCTGCTTAATACCTTGCAACTTTTTTTATATTAATATTTTTAAATATTCAGTTAAAATAATAAAAATAAAATATTGTTTTAATATCTTGATTGAATTTTCTCTTGTTTATAATAATGATAATGAGAATAATAATGAGAATTTTAGTGTTTTTAGCTCTTTCCAATAAAGTTGAAAAGTGCTTATATATTCGGTTTGTCTGCTCACGCTCTAACTCTCGTAAATAGACTTGGATTTTCATGAAATTGATAAAGCTTATTTAGGGTCACCAAAGCATGTTTGGTATTGTATTTGAAGTACGTACGAATGGTTTATTTACAGGAACACTAAAAAAAAATTGATTACATTGCGGTATTGAGGAAAAAATCGTTCGGGGAGTATTTTAATCACCTGACACTAGTTCAGATGTATTGAAACTGATATAAATCACTCAGTTTCACTACGATCACGTTCAAACAGAGCATTCATAGCATTTTTTGTTAATTTACAGCGACACACAAAATAAATTGGTTATAATACTGTCGTTGCGTCACAATTGCTGGAGAGTACGTTTTAAAATTCGGTATGCGCTTTTAAATTTAATTAGCTTTTTGCATATTACTCTTTGTATATGAATTCTATACCACCTATACAGGGCTGCACAAAAGTATTCACGTACCATTATCTTTATTAAAGTAAATGGCCTAAGGGGAATTTTCTACTGAAACATATGTATTTCTTAAATGAACTAGATTTTGGAATACATGTTGTTGATACATACAAATCTCTATATCATATACAGGACTGCTAAGAAATTTGGATAATTCTGATTTTGAAATGCGTTATACATTTCTAAAAGGTGAAATAAGACGTATATTATAATCTTTTAAGCGGTGCAGCTTTGTTACATTATTCTGAATGTGTTGGAAAGTGCCTCATAATCTATGTTTGACGCATGATTTTTTATTTCTTGTTAGGTATGCGCCACACGGTACACTGTAGGGTTACGAACGACATTTTAATTACTGCCCGAAAGAAAAAACATATTGGGGGTTAATACATGTTTCTCCTTCCATTTCCTATTTTTATTTTATTTATTTATTTATTTTAATCCGATAATAATGCCGAAAATTTGTTATTAGAGCGATTTTTAAACTTTTGTTGAGGAAAAAGTTTATGCACATGATTATAAAATAATCTTCGCATGTAAAACAAAAGTTTTGGTATCCTGTTATACTTTTTTGTGCTTACACTGAATCTAAAAAATTCATTATGTAAAGAATTTTTATGTTTTAAACCAAATATCGATACTTTTTGGTTAGACGGGCGCCAGTCTTATACATACATAAATGAATTATACACACATGCATATATATATATAAATATTTGTATACATATGTTTATATTCATGTATGGCTGTAAGTGTATTATATATATATATATATATATATATATATATATATATGAACGTATACGTATATATGTATATACAGCACTGGCGCCCAACTAATTGAAAAGTAACCAAATCTCTGTCTTCCTTATGTTAAAAACTTTAGCAATATAACACCAATCAAAAGAGATTTTTTTTCATAAAGTATAAGTTTTTTTTCTTTAATAGAGCCTATTAAATACTCTATATATCGAAATTTTCATAAAAAAATATTGAAAAGTTTTTAAACTATCTTACGCGCAACGTTCCATTTTCAGGAAAAGAACTTTAAAATTCTCTCTTTGAAATGTTCCTTGAATAAATATTGAATTTTATCGTGCAAATTTTAAAAAATCACTTTTTAAAAAGTTTTTAGAAATGGTAATGCTTTATAAGGAAAATATTTTTTGCAAAATTGAATTTTTTGAATGTTTAATAGTCCGAAATCCTCTTTAAATTCCTGTTTGATTTTTACTACAACAATACATGTACCGCCAAAAATTTCCTATGGAGTACGTTATTTGACGGCTATCAGAATTTAATTAATATTAAAGAAGAAAAGAGTTTTAGTTATGATCTTATATTCTTTATTTATATTTTCTATTCTTCAGTATTTAAAATGTTACGCTGCTTCAGTTTCACAATCCATCGACATATTTCTGCGAGAGAAATTTAGTGCATTATAAAATACTTAACTTTACTATTTAATTTTAATCAAAGTTTGTACCTAATTTGACTTTTATAATGCTGGGGGAAAACATAAAAGTGCAATTACAAAAATATTCTTTATTTTTATTTTTATTTTCTATTTATTCAATGTTTAAAATATTTTATTGTAGCAGTTTTGCAGCTTATTGACTTATTTTGGCGATAATGATGATTTAGTGCTTAATTAAACTCCATCTTTTTTGTAACTTATAAACAGTTACAACCATAACGATCATTGGACGATTTAGCGTAATAACTTAATGCTGGATTCTGTCGTAAGTTAACAAGCTGCGCCAGCTGGTGGCAGGGGTGCAAGTGAATGCGCGGGTTTGACGTCATATATGCGCAGATGCTTATTATCTCCGCATCTCTTGCGCATATTTTCTGAATTTTCACTCAATCATGACAGATTAATAAAATCTACGAGATTTATTGCAAAATATTTTTGTTACAGCTTGTTTCGATAAAATCATGTACTTTTTAAAAAATAGTCACAACATCATTTTAATTTCAGGAGAAAAAGTATTAATTAGTACTCTTAAGTACCATATAATGCATTTCGTTGCATTATATGGTACTTATGAGTACAAATTAATACTTTTTATCCCGAAATTCAAATGATATTGTGGCTATTTTTTTTAAATGTACATGATTTTATCGAAACAAGCTGTAACAAAATATTTTGCAATAAATCTCGTAGATTTTATTAATCTGCCATGATTGAGAGAATACCTTGAAATTTATGATTGAATTTTTAATATAAATTCTCGAAATAGCTTTGTCTGTTAAAAAAAAAAAAAAAAAAAAAAAAAGTGATAGAGATCGTCTAATCAACGATTTTAGGAAAATTATTGTCTAGAACTGTAAAATATTTAAACAAATAAACAAATGTTGTTTAACAAAACAACATTTAATACATACATTTAAAATTAAAGTTATTCCGAATATACGTATAATGAAATAGGTTTTTAAATTTAAAGAATGAAACATTTGCAAGTTGAATAATAAAAGTCGATACCACATAGAAAACATTGGATTTTTATCGTCTGCAATTCGTAAATGAAAAATGGAGCTAAAGTTGAATATTTTATTTAGTATTAAATTCTATACATTTCTAAACAGTGATAAACATTATATTATCATAGGAAGTACTATGTTGTATACAATTTTGTATAACTTAGCTCATCAAGAATTTAATAAAATGTGACACTACTTTAAAATTCTGCTCTTACATATTAAGTACTTACAAAATTTAATGAGTCATCTTTCATTACATTAAAAACATAATTAAAATAGAACATATTTTAATCAGCGATATCTGTATCGCATAGTTAAATGATATTTCATCTCAGTATGTTTTATGTTAATATTTAGTCGTACTACACTTATTTATTCTATATTTATTTACAATATTTCAAACCTAAAATTTATTCTACGCAATGTTTTAAAATAACATTTTATAGAAACAAAAAAGTTTTGTTGCCATTCACACGAAAGAAACTGCAATCTACTTAATAATCCTCTAGTTATGCACCCCTGCCACTAGATGGCATATTCCTTGACCCCGCCTTTAATCTTGCGGACACCTCTTCCATAGGAGCTGGAACGCTTGAAATATATGCAGTTTTGATTTATATTTTGCGACTAAACGGAAACAACATTGAAATTAGTTTATTATTTCATAATTACGTTTTAAAAACATAAAAATGTTGTATTTTTATAGAAAATTCAGCTGTCTACATATTTTTTATAATTCTAGCCTAAAAACTGGCTTCAAAATTTCATCTTTAAACACAAAATAAGTTGAATAAAAATGTGCAAGAAAAGCGTAAAAATATGGAAGCTGAACTTCAAAATCATGGCAAAGCTAGTTTTGCAAGATTAATTTTGTCGCACACTATTAAAAATTTTGTAAGTGTTTTTTACAGTTTAACAAGCGTTTTTAGGTGCGTTCAATTATTATGTAAATGCGAATCACTATTGTCGTCGTTCAATCCGCCCGTCCTCATATAACAGAGCAAAAACTACCAAACCGAATCGTTTCAAATTTAAAATATACAATTGCTGTATAATTTTGTGGAGTCATTTCTAATTTTATGAAAATCGTATGTATATTTTAAAGACAGGGAGCATCAAAAGTTTTCCGTTACAGGATAGACAGTGGAAAAAAAAATGGTTTCAAATGCATTTTAAGGATGTTACACTATTTCGAACATAATAAAATGGATATGCATCTATGAAATATATACTAAAATATACATTCTTTGGAATCTGTTGTGCAAAGAACATTTCTTATTAATTTACAGGGCCACACAAAAGTATTCCTTTATACAATGGCATAGCGGGAAAGATTGTTTGGGGTGCGTTTTAAGTATATTGAACTATTTAACATTTTATTAAATTAATATACGTTGCTGAGGTTTACTGAAAGTTACTTTCTGCATAATAAAAAGCATATAGTATTTACAAAGACATACTGTATCCGAAGTACTATATACTATTACACCAAGATCTGAATGTTTTTAAAACTTCATTATGGTACGAACGCACCTTATTTGCTATGCTAGATGTGCAATTTGCAACTTGTTGATTTTTATAAAACTTAAATAAATACGAGAAAAATAAATGAATAAACAAAATAAATAAAACGAAATAATCTAAATTTGTGACAGGCGCCCTAATTCGTGGTTAGTTATCTCTATTTCAAATCTTTCTGGCATCAGTGAAAAAAAAAAAAGTTTTGTAAGAGATTAATGTTCTAGAATATTAATTATCTTTGTAATAGTAATAATAATAATAACTTTATACATAATATCTGCTGTGTTTGCTATTTACAAACAAACAGATGCAGCAATGCCGGATATTTCGTACAAAAATAAGCAAAAATAAATAAATAATCACATTTATAAAACAACTTATTCTTTGCTTTTGCGTGAAATTTCAGGTCTTTTTTATTTGTCAGTGATAATAAATGCGACAGAAGTTAAATGACTATCAGATAATTATTATGATGATTAATAAGGCTTTCAGGATTTTTAACTTCAATTTATGATTTCAACCTTAAATCAAAGTGGCTTATTCGAATGAACTTTTATGAAATAACTTTTGTTGTTACAATTTTTTTTTTTTTTTTTTATAAATGCAAAATAGTTTTCAGAAACTACTGTCAAAGTTGACATTTTTATCCGTTTTTTGGTATGCGAGGCCGTCACAAGAGGATAAGCAATTACAACTCATGATGTAACACATTTACCATAAAACGAAAAACGCTATTAGATTTCAAATCACTTGATTATTCAAACAAATATACAATCCAATAGCGTTTTTTTCTGTCAATAAATTCTGTAATTTTCATATTTTAAATATCAAAATAACTCCATGGATATGACAGAAATTTTTGCATCTTAGAGCAAGGAAATATATTTTTGTGAACACAATTTTAATTTAAAAAAAAAGAAAATTCTGAAATAAACTATAAAAAAAAGTAATTAAAAAAAGACAACGCGTTTCGAAGGGAAAAAATCCTTCTTCAGGCACATAAAACTTAGGGGCATGGACGTGTTAAGCAGCAAACGGTCAAGCAAAGGGAAAGGGAAAGGGAAGCGTGCACGAGAAAGATATACATATATCTTCGTAGATGTTAAATATACCAAAAACATGTCCACTGCGGGGGAGGGTCACACACAGCACAACAAGGAAGTACCGACGGGTCGCCCGACCTTACCGTACGTGGCCGCACACAACATTCTCCAAACCAGTTCACCACGGCACGGTCATTTGCTCCACGCTGACCGTATGATATATATATATTTTTACAGATCTCACTTTTTAATATCACAGGAAAAAAAATCCGCACACTGTATCACATGGATCACTTTTTTAAATATCACAGTATCCGCGCACACTGTTTATAATCCAGAGCGGAGAACTCCGTATAACAAATGTAATCCGTATGGTGTTTGTTTCGAAAGAACTGACTAAATCCGCGGCGCGGATCCGCGTGGCGCGCGAAGCGGATCTCTACGACCGCACGGAGAGAGGAAGAGTGGGAATAAAGAGGGCGGATGGGGCCGTCAGGGGGCGCTGTCAACCCCCCTTTACCTCCCCCTCCCCTAAAAGTGAGGTGGTTGCGAAAGCACTTCATAAGACTATCCGATCTTCTAAGAGGGAGGCGGCATCAGGAAAGAGTTTGGGCAAAAACTTTTTAAGACAGACTCTGGTATCATAATGAGTGCAATTTCTTTTATATTTTATTCTTAATTTTTATTATATACCATGTAAAAAGGACAATTGTTTCTTAGTACAAGTTGGAAATTGCACCCCAAGTGCAACAAATGAGGTGCGTTCATATTTTAAGGAAGTTTAAGAAATATTCAGATCTTGGTGTAATAGTATATAGTACTTCGGATACACTACAGTATCCGAAATATTTTGTATATCCTTATAAATATTATCTGCTTTCTATTATGCATTAAATAACTTATAGCAAACCTCAGCAAGGTATAATAATTTCATAAAATGTGAAATAGTTTAATATTATTAAAACGCGCAACAAACTATCTTTCCTCCTATACCATTATTTAATGGGATACTTTTGTGTAGCCCTGTAAATGCAAGTATTCTTTGCTCCTCAGCATGTACAGAATGTATATTTTAGTACATACTTCATAGATGTATATTCATTTTATTATGTTCGAAAAAGTGTAACATCCTTAAAATGTACTTGAAACTGTTATTTTCCCAATGGCCCTTATGTAACGGAATACTTTTGATTGTCCCTGTCGTTAAATTATTCTTCCGATTTTCATAAAATTTGAAATGACTCGAAAAAATTATGCGGCAATTATATATTTTAAATTTCAAATGATTCGGTTGGGTAGTTTTTGCTCTCTTATATGCGAACAGACGGACTGAATTACATAATTACGAACGCACCTAGTAAGAAAGTATAACATAATTACAAACGAAAATATGTAATAATGTTTTTGATTGATCCGCGTTTTTGAAAAGTATGTAAATGAGATGAAAGCCCTTTAAACATTACTGGTGAAAAAAAATGATTACATTTGTTAATTATATATATTAGTTTTTATTATTCAAAATTAAAACATTGTACTACTAATTTACCTAGAAGAAATTCTCTGTCAGCTTTTTTTTTTATTAACCCATTAATTATAAATAAACAATATTGCACTGCGACTTTAATTTGCATGTTTTATTGTTAAAAAGTATACATCACACGCTTTTTAACGCTTTCAGATGCAGAAATATTCTGTTCATAAAAGAAGCTAACTAATAGACTAATACCAGCATTTACAAACGAATTTCGTAAAAAATAAAAACTTTTTTTTTTTTTTTTTTTTTTTTGTAAAACTTTTATTATAAAAGAAAAAAATATATATAAAATTCTGCGTGAAGTTTGACAGTTTGAAATTAAAATTAAGTGGTAACGCCGTCTGAACACCGCCTTTGAATGAGTTAAATAAAATAGTAAAACATGTAAAACATAAAATAAATGTAGAACATGATAAAAAATATATTAAGTGAAAGGTACTTTTCTCCCCTCTGCAATAAACAAAAAGTATTGTATTTATCATAAATACTATGAACTATTTAATACAAAATTGTAAAATATACAAACATACCTTTGTAAAAAAAAAAAAAAAAAAAAAAAAAAAAAAAAAAAAAAAAAAGAGTCACCAGTTTTTTTGTTTGTTTGTTTGTTTGTTTGTTTTTATGTTGACAAAATTTATGAAGTTCATTTTAACAATAACGATACGAACTTTATTGAAATGATCCATGAAACTTTGGTATGAAAAATGAACTGAGTTTCACTGTTTATTGAGAGTTCTATGAACCGATTTCCATTTACTGCTCTGTTGGGAGATAGCCAGGGTTCTCGCTGTCGCTCGCCATTGCGCCAAATTGCGACTAAATTCTTCATTTGGCGAGTAAACAAGCGATTAGATTCGCCAAATTGCTAGTGCTCATTTTTTTTTGTTTTTTCTTTTTCGTTTTTCATACATATGCATGTATACATATTCTTAATATATTTGTAGCGGATAGTTAACAATCGTTGTCGCAGTTATAAAAAGTTTGGTTAATTAAGAACATATTGAAAAAAAGGGGAGCATTAAAGGATTAAAGATAATTTTTTTGTGCAACACGACCAATCTATTTTGCTAATACTTTTTTTCATCTGGCGAATGTTTTTTATTTTTAATTAGCCAAATTACTAACTTCGGTCAAATGTCAGCGAGAACACTGGTGATAGCTGCAATCCATAAAATCGTCTTTTGAATCGTGCTGTATAAGTGACATTGAGATTTTTAAATGTTGCAGATAGGCAACGTGATCATGCAAAGGGTTAACTTAAATTGGTTTATCTAATATACCGGGAAGCTGCAGCACCTTACGGAGTTCGCAACTAATTCGCATATTAACCCTTTCGGGTCCGATTTTTTTTTTTTTTTTTTCAGTTTTTACAAAAAACTACTTTTGCGTCCAGGACCTCAACACTAGCTTTCCAAATTGATTAATTAGTGTTTAAAGGATATTTAGCTGTCCGAAACATAACAAATGTTGTTGTTTTGCGTAACTATTCAATTAATATTCATATGAAAATAGGCTAAGGAAACTTTTTTGGATATGTTTAGAAAACAGTGAGTTACCATACGATTTAACTTATGTCACAACTTTCTAATAATTTTTGTAGCTACACGTTATTCTTTCAGTAAAGCATCTTTTATTTTAAAGTTTGTTTGTTTGTATGTCGGCCAATTATCTACGCTATGGGATATAGGCCCTATGGGGCGGGATGCTCTCCGTGGGGGTCTTTCTAAGGGAACCTAACCCGTATTTACGCAAGGTTCGAAGAAAACCACGGAAAACGTCGAACGGTTAGGCCGACGGTCGCGATTGGGTTCGAACCCAGCACCTACCGTCTACCAGTTTGAGGTCAGAACCTCTCGGCCACTGGTGGGGCTTTATTTTAAAGTCAAAGAGTGAAATGATTGTTTAAAATAAAAGAATCGCAAACAATGTAAAGAGAATTAAGCAAATAGTAATAAAAATTATTATTACTAAATACTTAAGCTTAAATGAAGTTCTATAGTAAAAACCTAGACATATAGTAACATTACGACATGTAAATAGAAGCAAAAGTACTTCTTTAAACAAAATAATACCTCCATTAAATTATATGTACTATTAATAATACAAGGGGGAACCCGTCGAATTTCGACGAAAGTAAATGCTTAAAAAGGAACTGTTTCACTGATTTATAATAAACCTGCAAAATTAGTTACAGTAAAAAAATGCATCCTACAATGGTCAGTCTCACTCTTAAACAAATATTATTTAAAGCTAAAATTAAGAAAAAAAAATTCTAATTCTATAAAATTCACTTGTCCAAATTATTAAAATTAAACTTTAATCGCATATGTAAAAATATAATGATAAAGCAAAATGTAATAAAGATCAGTTATTAAGATGAAGTTATCAATTGAGGATCTTATGTTTGGTAGAAACGCGTATGAATAAAAAATATTTTAAATTGACACGATATACTACGTATGATGGGTAAGTAAAAATAGATTTTGTGTAAAGCTCGCTTATAGTGCTCCAAAGCTGTTCCAATAAAGCAATCAATAACTAAAAAAAAACTTCGAATTCAGCCAAATCGTTTTACGAGGATAAAAATCCCTGTCGGCTTGGCCTATAGGCGGAGGTAGATTTCGAAGAGTGCTCATTTCAACATCAAAAAATAAAATTTGATTACAGATACATCCAGTTTAATAACTTGATTCGGCCGCTTTTGAAAAAAATTTAATTTAATTTTTTTTTTTTGTAGAAACAAGTTTTATCAAAATCATCTTAAGCTAAATTCGACTCAAATGCCCATTTTGACAACCTATTTTAAAATATATTCTGACTTTATTAAAAAATGGACCAATACGGCACATTATATAGTTCTTAAATAACAAAAAAACTGTCAATTGAATGCGTTTGAGAGCAAAATTGAAATAAAAAATGAGTTATAAAATAGCCAAATTGTTATTTGAATACAACTTCAATTCTTTATCATGATCGCTTCGGGAAATTTTGTGTGAAGTGTCCACTTTGACAGCATTTAAAAAAATATATTCAGCCTTTATCAAAAGACTGACCAATGCGTCACATTATATAGTTTCTAAATAAGAGGACCTGTAAACTGGATGCGTTTGAGAGCAAAAAATGAATTTAAAAATGAGTCTGAAAAAACGCAATTTGTTATACTTTCTCAATTTTTCAATCACCATAGCGTCGGAAAATTCTGTTCAAAATACCTTTTTTGGTAGCCTTTTTTAAAAATATATTCTGACTTTATTAAAAAATCGACCAATGCGTCATTTTATACAGTTCTTAAATAAGAGAATCTGCCATTTGGATGCGTTTAAAATCAAAAATGAATTTAAAAATGAGTCTGAATATAACAGTTTGGATTTGAGGGTTTTTTCTCCAACTCCTTTTTTTGTTCAATATATTTTTGCTAGAAGAATTGGTCCTATGAAAAACTTGTTAATGAAAAAGTTTAGATATTATTGAGAAGATGTAAAATAAATTTAATTATATTTGATTACTTAAGAATTGAGTAAGTTATGGATTTTTTTCTTTTTCCTCCCCCCTGTTTCTTTTCGTTTTTATTTTTTTTCGTCGGTAAAAGTTGGTCCTGTCAAAAACTTGTAGGTACAAAAGTTTTAGATAATGTTAAGTACATTTATAAAAAATTTAGTTGGATTTGATATCTTGAGAATTGACGAAGTTATGATTTTTTTTTTCCCAAAAAACCCGTTTTTTTCGCCCCTTAAGCCCATTTTTAACTTTACAAAAAATCTGTCATCCATAAACTTTTAGCCCATTTTTGAGAAGTAATATAAACTTTAAACTGATTCGATATTTATTTTATTTAAGAAGTTATCGCGTTTTTTCGGTTTTCACAAAAACCCTCCCAATGTCCACCCCCTTGGTCCGATTTTGCCCATTAACGAACTCAACCAAGATTTTATGCTCTTTGATTTTATGTAAAAGTTTGAAGAAGATCTGAGTATAATTATAGAAGTTATCGTGTCCAGAAGAAAGTGATATACACACCGATAGATAGATAGATAGATAGATAAACTTTTTTACTGATGGTAGTTTTGGGGTCTAGGAGTCATAATCGGTGTAGATCTGCAAAATTTTTTCAGAAATTCATACATGGGAGAGAATGCAATAGGTAGTATTTCATACGAAATCTACCTAATAATCAGATGATAGGAAACAGAAAAATGTAAAGAAAAAAAAAATCATATTTTTACAGCCGAAGCATTTCAAATCCCTCTAAAATACCAAACAACTTAATCCCCTCTTACTAAAAATGATCTTAAGATTATCTGCAGAACTCCCCACTTTTTTCAGAAATTTTACAGAAATCGGAAGAAATTTCGGAGACTTAGCTTTACCTTAAAAATATCTGCAGAATTTTTTAAGATATACTTTAAAATATCTGCAGAAAGGGACAATTACCCCACAGAATTTTGGGCCAATTCCTTACAGATTTTCTATAGAATTTTATCCCCTCCTATTTTCAATTTGAATTTTTAAACATCTCATCAGGTATAAATGAATGAACTCGACCTCCTGTATTTAACGATTTTTTTTTTAAGGATTTTAACCCAGACGATGAATACGTCAGATGTTCGAAAGTACTTAATTTTATAAAAGGAATAATTATTTTAATACTTTTAATTAATACCTTTAATTAATTTTAAATTGAACATTTTAATTTTACGAAATTATTTATGATTCCTTTCATGTTTTTAACTCTCTGGGTGTTATTACTTTCAAATTTATGTTAAATCGATCGTTAATAGTTCGGTTTTTTTTTTCCGGCTGCTGTCATTCGAGAACCGAGTATTTTGTATTAGGAAAGAAAGGTTTAAAGGTTAAAGACTATTTTTACATTCGATTGAAGCGCATCATCGTCGTAGGTGTTATTCATGTTTCGGTTTGGAAATAGTCTTTCGACACAGGCGGTTCATAAATATCGCAAAATGCAGACGCTTGGCAGGGTCCCCAAAGCAACAATACACATTTTGTGAGATAGTTGGATATTGCCGAAATTTATACTGTCAGATTATCCTTGCTTTAACGCTTTATCTACCGAGTTACGAATTCATGAAAATTTTGCATTGTAAAGATTTTACGTAAATTGTTTAAACTAAATTAAAACATTTACATGATAATTTAATACATTTTTGAAGGATTTAGAAGGATGAATTAAATTTGAATTGACAGGGATTTTGTGAAATTTTTATAACTCCACTCAAATCTTTTATTTTAAATTGTTTTCTGAGCATTTTTTAGAATTACAAAATGTACAAATAGGATGTTCTTAGAATATAAATATAGAAGTATTTCCGAATTGAAAAATTCCCACTCCCCTCTTTCAGCGCCAAGAAAGCTGAAAAGATACAAAGGCAATATAAATCATCCTTTTAAACATATTTTTGTTTTGTGTAACCAATAATGCTTTAGGAACAAAATAAAGTAATGTATCTATAACTCATTCTAAATAATATTACAACTAATTAACGCATTAAAATAATTTTACAATAAGTAATTTTTAAAGGCACTTATAAGTACCGTCGATAGATAAAGGGTTAACATGGGCTTGTCCATGAGGGGGTTTTCAAAGTTAAAATAACCTTTAATTTCTTAATAATCCCACTTTAGTTATTAAGAACTGGTGTAAATTTACCGTGAATACTTGTTTCATTTCTAAGATTTTACAAAAGTTTTAACAGTGTATGCCTGTATATTTGTAAAATTAGAAATTAAATATTTGTAATACATATACACATATATCCATTATGATGGCACAAATCACTGTATTTCCGTTTATTAGAAGAACGCGCTAAAAATTCAAAAAACTATAACTCTTCTATCCCCCTCCCCCCCAAAAAAAGGTTGTTGCCGTAATTTTGTGCTAGCCTAACATAAGTGATAAATCTCTAAGTGTTTTTCTCATCGCCCTCATTGCGTTCCTTTCATTTAAAATCTCAATTTTTCATTCATTTAATTTTAAATGCATCTTTTATTGAAATTTTAAAATACACATATTATATAATATGAACTTTAAATATGTTCAGGTTTACTTAATTGGCGATTAAAATAATCAACTAGAGGTGTTAATAGTTAATTTTTATTTAAAAACATCTTAGTACTTTCAAACCTTTAATCAGGCTCTTCCTCAGAGAAATATTTTTCTTTATTTATACAAATACATGATTCCGTTTTGAAAATGAACGAGACTCGTGGCTTGAAGATTGGATTAGTAGTGTTTTAGGTGAAAGGTAAAAAGAAATATTGTTGTACCATAAATTTTAACACATCATTTCCTCAAATTTTCAGGATGTTAAACCATAAACTCGGTTTATTATACAATAGGGTATCATTATACACTTGATTGTTTTTGCATAGGATTTCTATGGATTCTCAGATAATGCATGTGATGGTTAGCGACACCATTTGCAAACAAAACACATGACAAAAATTGTGAAAAAATATATAATTTTTTAAAAATAATTAATACAAAATTTATTAAAAAATTGGGGTTGTTCAAAATCGTTATAACTCGAAATATTATTTGTAGAATTTCATTTTTTTATATTTAAATAAACAGAAATATATCAGCTTTATTTTTGATTCAGCAATTTTAAAAATATTAGTATATGTAAAAATTTAAAATGTTTAAAGTAAAAAAAAAAAAAAAAAAAAAAAAAAAAATCATATTTTCAAAAGTAAATATGTTTTTTTTTTTCAAATTTTAAATTAAAATAAAATAATTCAAAAAGATATGTTCAAAGTTTGAACCATTTAACACTGATCGTTCTTGACTTGTAACAATTTTAATAGGGGAAATAATGAAAAAACTCATCACGAAGAAAACAGCATTTTCGCAAGAAGTTATTTCTAAGACAAACATTGGTTGAAAGCTACATTTTCAAAATTAACCAAAACGAAAAATATAATATCACCTGTTTCAACTAAAATAGAAACGTGATTTAGATGTCATTTTAAGCAGAAAAAAGACCAAAGAAATTTTTAATGCAATATTTTTTTTTCAGGAAATTTGAAGTTTTTTGTGATTTTTTTAAGGGTGTATTTCAAAAACCAAACTGCTAATTTTCTGATTTTTTTTTTCAAAATTCACTTCTGCTGTCAAACGCACCAAACTACCCAAATCTCTTATTTAGAAATTACTCAAGGTGTTGTGTTTGCCGATTTTTTGGTAAATGCAGAAAAAACTACAAAAAATACTGTCAAAAACGTTTTGAACCGCATTTTTCAAAGCGCGATATCTGGGTACGAAAAAAAGTGTCATACTGAGAAAGTAATTGTTTATAAATCGAATTCTGATTATTTGAACGAAAAATAACATCACACGGCACCTTCTACATCTCTTCAAAAATCCCCTCAGCCAGTTTTATGTTTCTACTTTTAAAAATGAATCTGAAAATGTATCGGAAAATTTCGATTCGAAAATTTGAAGGTGGAAAAATATTTTTTCGAATACACCCTTAAGAGATAATCACGATAACCTTTATAATTGAATCACCCTACATATCTGTTATGACAAGACTAAACATTAGTTACATTTTGTGCTAAGCTGCTTTAAATGAACCCAAAAATGACAGCGAAAATATGCTGATAATTGCTCTTGAAGAAAGTTCTTTAACATCTCCCTCTAAATTAAAAATCAGTCCAGGGAGTCCAAGATACAGAAATCTTCAAATTTTCCAAGAAACTTTTATAGAATTAATTTTTTTCCTTTTTTATGCTTAAAATGACATTTAAATTACGTTTCTATCTTAAAACTTTCAGTTCTGGTGTACTCTTAATAGTACATATCTTTTCGTTGAATATTATGCTGTTTTATTCATTACATTTGATATTATTTACATGTTAGTATGTATCTCTGTATTTATTTTTATCACTCCATTTATACTACAGTACTTAGTAACAACAATAAAAATTTACTTATTTCTCTTAGCTCCGTTGGTGATTCGTTTATTTTAAACATCTCTCTTAAAATTTAAAATAAAGGTTACTTTTCTAAACTTATCATGCGTGATGAAAAGTAAAAAATATTAGAAATTTGTAATACTTGTCAAACACGTTGTAATATGCTATTTTCCCAAACGTCTCCAAAAATTCTTCCTTAGTTTATTTTTTTATGAATATGTATTGAATAGTACCAAACTATCTATGTTCTATTTATTTCAGACAGTGATATTTTTTTTATACTCAGTAAATCCATTTGGCTGGCTACTTTTAACAATGTTAACATAAATGTCATTTTTTTTCTCAAAATTGAAAGGACCCTAAAGGGCTAATTAGAAGAGGAAATATTATTATTATTATTATTATTTTCGTTTTGGTTTGTTTTTACAATCGAACCAAGAAAATGACTTCACAATTTCTTAGATTTAAATTGTTATAACTTATATTACTGTTACACTGTTATTACTGTTATAACCACTAAATATAAATGCTTCAAACATAGAACATGTCTTCTTTGATTATTTTACTTTAATTTGATTCAGAAATTTTGAAAAAAAAAGTATTTGCTTTTAAAATATGATTTTTTTTTAAATAAAAGTTCCATCACTTCTTTTTCAAATTTTTACTTTAAACATTTTTTTAAATAAATGTTTTTAAAAATGATGAATGAAAATTAAAATTTAGAAATTTTTTAAATGTTCATTCAAATGTAATGAAATTGAAATTCTTCTCATAATATTTTGAGTTATGACGATTTTAAATTACCCCACTTTTATAGTAAATTTGTAATTTAATTTTGTGGTACTACTTAGTTATCCCGTCTACCAAAAAATTATCGCCAAAATATAAGATTAAGTGTCAATAATGGATGATCGTTAATGATATTAAACACGATACAGAAGTTTAAAACGTCATTAAGTGATTTTTATTTCGACATTTTATTAATATTCTACTAATTATTTATTTTTATTTTCATTATTTAAAGAACAAATTATATCAATTTGCATAATTTTGCCTTTAGTTTGGCGATTTGTATAATTTGGCGCAAATGGTCTACCGGATAACCAAGTAGTACCATTCTTTTTAATCCTGAAAAGTCTTATCATGTGATTATGTTTGTAAATAATATGCTTAACCGTCACAAAAAAATTCAAAATTTAAACTAAAATAATAAATAAACAAAAATAATTAAATAAATAAGTAAATAAAAATGTGTCCCGGACTCCTTAAAAAAAAAAAAAAAAAAAAAAAAAAAAAAATCATTTAAAAAGACCCAAAAGGTCATTCACACACAAAAAACAAATGAAAAAAAAGTCAAAAGTAATAAAAAAATTGCTATATTCTTTTACACAGTGGGTTTTTATGGAACAGCACATCGTACCTCAATTAAATCTATTTTGTCCCGTTCCAGATCGTTATCTATAGATCTTAAAAGGCTGCAATTGAGAAAAACGTCGCTAATGGAAGTTTTTATTTTTACTTTTTGTTCTTTTCGAGATTGCTTGAGGGCGCATAAAATCAATATTAGAGAATATTGTCGCATATGAATATTTCATTTCACTTTCTTCTTGTTCTTGCATTAAACTAATTGTTTGTTTCTATTTATATCATTTTCATTATTTGAAAACAAAGCAGTATCTTGCTAATATATATATATATATATATAACAAAGAAATATAACAAATATATATATAAGAAAGAAAATGAAAATTTAGGTTCAATTTAAGGCGACATGGTATTTATAGTTTTGAAAAATACTGTAATATTATGTGGTTGCCTTATATTTAATACTGTAAAACATTAATAATATTGATAAACTTATAGAAAAGCCTATTTAATTAAAATGTTAATTATTTTTCGCTAAATTCCTACTGCTTTTTTTTTCAAGCTTTTTTTTTTGTTTTTCTTGGAATATACTGTGCAAAACTGTGCATCAATTTTTAGCAGTGTTGTATTCAAGGGTCTGGTCTGGGAGGGACATCTCCCCTCCCTCCTCCTCCATAACTTTCCCCTGCTTGCTGCAGAAATCCCTCCCACAGAAATGTGTCTAAACTCAACACTGATGTCTGTATTTCAGATGTATAGTACATTATATTTAATATGCATTTTTATTTAATATATGATAAAAAGTAAAAGAAATACGAAAAACTCATAATTTTAATATTTAAAAAATATTAAAAAGGAAAACCAAAGCGACCGACAATAAATACTTCAAATTATTCTTGAAGAAAGTTTTTTAGCATCTCCTTCTAAAATAAAAATCAGTTAAGAAGAAAACAAAAATATGATTTAAAAAGACCAAAAATGCCATTCACATACAGAAAAAAATCAAAAGTAATAAAAAATCGCAATGTTCTTTCACCACAGTGGGTTTTTATGGAACAGCACATCGTACCTCAAATAAATCTATTTTGTCCCGTTCCAGATTGTTTCCATAGACCGTAAAAGGCCACAATTGAGAAAAATGTCGCTATTGGAAGCTTTTATTTTTATTTTTTGTTCTTTTCAAGATTGCTCGAGGACGCATAAAATCAATGAATATGAATGTTTCATTTTACCTTCTTGTTCTTGCTTTAAACCTAATCGTTTATTTGTATTTATAACATTTTCACTCTTTGAAAACAAAGCAGTATCTTGCTAATACCGTTTTTACTCGTTCATAACGCGCACTTCTTTTGAAAAAATTAAAGCCAAACTCGTAGATGCGCGTTATACACGGAATAATTTTTTAGTGCTTTAAGTAGTCACGCGGTATACATATGAATCAAGAAATTAATTGAAAGAAGACACTTAAAATAGGAAAATCTTACTTAATAAAAGTACAGTAGTACCCCGCAAATTCGGACCCCGTTAATCTGGATCTCTGGATAATCCTGATCGATTGGGTCAGTTTTTTTTTTTTTTCAAGTTTGAGAAGGGATTGGCTAATTTCCATAACATAAACTTGTTTCATCGTCATATTCTGAATGAAAAAAACTTTTTTCTGAAATCTTTTTCGAAGAATTAAGCAAAGAAAACATTTTTACAGTCTGTAAATATTCAATACGTTTAACATAGTGGTGATTTTCTGTAAGTATGTTTTATTTTATTTCATTTTTTTTCTAATTCTCCGGATAATCCGGATTGGGTCTGGTCCCAATTAATCCGAATTATCGGGGTTTTAGTGTATTGCTGCATCTTTATTTCACTTCTTACCGTTTTTTAATAGGAAAAACGCTAGTAACGTTATTTGAACGCTAATAAGGAATTATTATTGCCGTGACTCACTATTGTTCCCTGTGATGCACTCCCTACATGAAGTCTAAAAATGTAATTTCGCCTTGTTTTCTGGCCTAACGTAATGTTTATTTTCGACTTTGTTTACTTAAATTCCTTTAGCCTTTCATTTATTTGCATGTCAAATTTATGGTGCTTGTTATATACGAGATTTTGAAAAATCGTCATTTTTCCTTCATTTTTCTTTGTAAGGGGTGCACGTTATACACGCGTGCGCGGTATACACGAGTAAATACGGTGTATATATAGATATATAACGCCTAGCTATATAACGCCATGAAAAACAAAATACATCTTTAACCAAAAGATAAAATTTTAGGTTCAATTTAAGGGGACATAGTGTTTTTAGTTTTGAAAAATACTGTAATATATGTGGTGGCCTTACATTTAATACTGTAAAACAATAATAATAATGATAAACTTATAGAAAAGCCTATTTAATTAAAATTTTGATTATTTTTCATTAAATTGCCGCTGTTTTTTTAATTCAAGCTTTTTTCTATATTTCTTACAATATACTATATAAAACTGTGCATCATTTTTTAGCAATGTTGAATCCAAGGGGTGGTCCCTTCCTCCTCTGTAACTTTCTCCTGCGTGCTGCAGAAATCCCTCTCGGAGAAAAGTGTCTAAACTCAACAGTGATGTATGAATTTCAGATGTATGGTATATTATATTTAATATGAATTTTTTTCTCGTATATAGTAAAAAGACAAAGATATTAAATAATAATAATTTTTATATTTAAAAAAAAAGACAATAATTATGAAATCCAAAGCGATCGCAAACAGGTATGTTTAATTATTCTTGAAGAAAGTTCTTTAGCATCTACCTTTAAAGTAAAAATCAATTAAAGAAAGAAAATCCTTTAAAAAGCCAAAAAGACATTCACATTCAGAAAACAAAACACAAAAATCAAAAGTAGTAATAAAAAATTGCAATGTTCTTTCGCCACAGTCGGTTTTTAAAGAACTGCACATCGTACATCAAACAAATCTATTTTGTCCCGTTCCAGATCGTTATCCATAGATCTTAAAAGTCGCAATTGAGAAAAACGTTGCTAATGGAAGTTTTATTTGAATTTTTTGTTATTTTCAAGATTGCTGGAGGGCGCATAAAATCAACGAATTGCAGAATATTGTCGGCTATAAATATTTCATTTCATCTTCTTGCTGTTGTACTAAATCCAATTGTTTATTTGTATTTATAACATTTTTATTTTTTTAAAACAAAGCAATATCTTGCTGAAAAAAATGTATATAGCAAGGAAAAAATATTTTCTTTTAACAAAAAATGTAAAATCTAAAGTTTAATTTAACGGGAACCTGAATGTTTAATTTTGAGTAATACTGTAATATCTGCGTTGACATTATATTTAATACTTTAACAATAATAATATTAATAATAAACTTATAGGAAAACTTTTTTAACTAAAGTGTAACATTTTTTTTTTCTTTTTAAACCCAACTATTTTTTCCTAAATTGAATATTTTTGCCTCAAAAATTTCCCATCTCTCTTAGAATGTACTATATAAAACTATGCAGTGTTGAAAACAAGGGGTGGACCGGGAGGAACACCCCCCCTCCCCCCGGAATTCTATTATGTTCCCCTGGGCGCTGTAGAAATTCTTCCCGAAGTAAAGTGTCTGAATTCAACACTGATGTATGGATTTCAGATGTATGGTATACTATATTTAATATCAATTTTTCCCCCTTGTATATAGTAAAAAAAAAAAAAAAAAAAAAAAAAAAACAGAGAAATTAAAAAAATTCATAATTTTAATTTTTAAAAAAATAATAATTATGAAACCCAAAGCGACCACGAAATGATGCTGCTAATTATTCTTGAAGAAAATTATTTAGCATCATTTTCTAAAGTAAAAATCAATTAAGAAAAAAAATCATTTAAAAAGACCGAAAAGGACATTCACATACAGAAAACAAAATAAAAAAAATAAAAGGTAATAAAAAATTGCTGTTTTTTCGCCACAGTGGGTTTCAAAAGAAAAGCACATCGTACATCAAATAAATCTATTTTGTTCCGTTCCAGATCGTTATCCACAGATCATAAATTCCACAATTGAGAAAAATGTCGCTAAGGGAGTTTTTACTTTTATTTTTCTTTTCAAGATTGCTTGAGGGCGCATAAAATCAATGAATTAGAGAATGCTGTAGGATATGAATATTTCATTTCACTTTCTTGAACTAAACCTAATATTTGAACTAAACCTAACTGTTTATTTATGTTTATAACATTGTTACTCGTTGAAAACAAAATAAATCTATCAAAGTTATCTTGCTGATATAAAAAAAAATTAAAAAAAGAAAAATGTAGCAATAAAACGTTAAGGAAAAAATATTTTTTTAATAAAAAAGATAAAAATTTTGATTTCGATTAAGGGAAACCCTGTATGTTAAATTTTGAATAAACTGTAATATACCGGGTGTCCCAAAAATGACTGATGGATTTTAAAATTCAATAACTTGCAAACGGTGACAGCTATTTAAAAAATTTTTGCTGCAGGGTTATGTACAATATCAGGTGTTTTTTTACCATAATTTTTTATTTTAGTTCGCATCTCAAACAATAGGTGGCACTGACGGCGATTGAAGGCCAGGTCGACGCCTCACTCAACATTGATCACCTGGCCTTCAATCGCTGTCAGCGCCACCTATTGTTTGAGATGCGAACTAAAATAAAAAATTACGGTAAAAAAAACTCCTGACATTATAGATAACCCCTCCTGCAAAAATTTTTTAAATAGCTGTCATTGTTTGCAAGTTATTGAATTTTAAAATCCATCAGTCATTTTTGGGACACCCGGTATGTGATGATACTATAAAATAATAGTAATAATAGTAAGAAACTGTACTATTTGGCTATCCCGTCGACCAAAAAACTTTCGCCAAACTGTACGATTACATGCCAATAACAGATGACTCTAAATATCACATTCACTTGACATTAACTGGCATACGCGTGTTTGTTACGTCATCTAGTGATTTTTAAGTCAACTTTTTAATTATTTTTTTAAATATTCTTCCGTTATTTCAAATAAAAATTAGATAAATTTATATAATTTAACGAACAGTTAGGCGATTTGTATAACTTGGCGAAATTGGTCGACGGGATAATCAAGTAATACCTAAGAAACTTGTAAAAAGCCTATTTAACTAAAATGTTAAATAGTTTTTCTAAATCCCTAGTATTTTTTTTAATTTAAATATTTTTCTTTCAAACATTTTTTTTATATTTCTTAGAATGTACTATATAAAACTCAGCATCGATTTTCAGCACTGTTCAGTAGGGTGGGCCGAAAAAAACTTTTTTTCGATTTTCGATTATGGCGGGTGCGGAAAAGTGGCCAGTAGTGGCACTCAGTTCATACAAAAAATTTGAGATTTTTTGGACATTTCCTTACCCTGCCGCAAACGGCTTGAAATTTTGCAAAAATGTTCATTTTTGAACTTTTTTCGAAAAAATTAAAAAATGTTAAATTAAATTAATTTTTGTTTGTATTGACTTGAAAAGGCATATTTAATGTACCAAATGTTTAAATAATATCTGATCATGCATTATTTAATATCTATGTGTATTATAACTTAGGCTATTTTTATAGCTTTTTCGCGTATAATAGGCAAAAGTTGTATTTGTTTGAATCAATCGTTAGTTTCTATATTATTTATGTCCCTTGGTCTTCTTTATATTTTTTCTATGTGTCAAACGTCATATATTTGGGGAAAAGACAGCTGTATACTTCAAAAACAAATCTGGAAGGTGAGAAAGTGGTGAAGCAGGACTCTAAGCGAGCGCAATGACTCATCGTAATACTCAGGGAGTGAAGGACGAAATAGCTGAGAGCCAAAATGCGATAAAGGATTCATATTATTTATCCTTGCTCAGTAACCTGCGACATTTGTTCAGTGTTAACGTGAAACCTTTTTGTAGTGATTATACAGTGCTTTTTGGGTCGTTTAATGTGCCATTATAGTGTTTTGTGAATTTATTTTAACGAGTTTAAAAATGGCTAGTATAAAGAGCCATGACAATGCAAATACACGCAATAGCGTGAAAAGTAACTTTTTGGGGGCGTCATGCATATTGAAAGAATTGCAATTGCCAACTTATGCTCATAATCATGCGCCACTACTACTGGTTGTTTCACCATGTAGAAGTTGTGACAGCAGAGGATACGAATCTCGTCATCGATAAAAACAAGGTCAGAAGAGAGAAATAGAGACTTGGAAAGAAGATACAGGCAGAAGAAGTTATTGAAAGAAGGAAAATTAAAAGCATATTTTTTGATGGTAGAAAGGATAAAAGTATATTAAGAGGAAGAAAAATAACAAGCGGCACCGTCGAGAGGAAGGCGAGGAACACATCACCGCGTTCCGGTCACGGAAAAGAAATAGCAAAATCATTATACAATCTTCCAAGTCACCACAAGTTAGACTTTTATGAACTGACGAGGTATCAAGGTAACGGAACGAGGTATCAAGTGACCCGAGTATTCCTAACCAGGTTCAAACAACACGATGATGTGTTCCTCGCCTTTCTCTCGACGGTGCCGCTTGTTATTTTTCTTTCTCTTAATATACTTTTATCCTTTCTACCATCAAAAAATATGCTTTTAATTTTCCTTCTTTCAATAACTTCTGCCTGTATCTTCTTTCCAAGTTTCTATTTCTCTCTTCTGACTTTGTTTTTATCGATGACAAGATTCGTATCCTCTGTTGTCACAACTTCTACATGGTGAAGCAACCAGTAGTAGTGGCGCATGATTATCAGCATAACTTGGCAATAGCAATTCTTTCAATATGCACGATGCCCCCTCAAAAGTTACTTTTTCACGGTATCACGTGTCTTTGCATTGCCATGGCCCTTTATACTAGCCATTTCTAAGATCGTCGTAATAAAACGCACAAAACACTATAATGGCACATTAAACGACCCAAAAAGCACTGTATAATCACTACAAATGGGTTTTGCGTTAACACTGAACAAATGTCGCAGGTAACTGAGCAAGGATGAATAATAAGAATCCTTTATCGCATTTTGGCTCTCAACTATTTCGTCCTTCAATTGCGCTCACTTAGAGTGCTGCTTCACCACTTTCTCACCTTCCAGACTTGTTTTTAAAGTATACTGCCGTCTTTTCCCCAAATATATGACGTTTGACACATAGAAAAAATATAAAGAAGACCAAGAGGCATAAATAATATAGAAACTTACGATCGATTCAAAGAAATACAACTTTTGCCTGTTATACGCGAAAAAGCTATAAAAATAGCCTAAGTTATAATACACATAGATATTAAATAATGCATGATCCGATCTTATTTAAACATTTGGTACATTAAATATGCCTTTTCAAGTAAATACAACCAAAATAAATTTAATTTAACATTTTTTAATTTTTTTCGAAAAAAGTTCAAAAATGAACATTTTTGCAGAATTTCAAGCCGTTTGCGGCAGGGTAAGGAAATGTCCAAAAAATCTCAAATTTTTTGTATGAACTGAGTGCCACCAATGGCCACTTTTCCGCACCCGCCATAATCGAAAATAGAAAAAAAGTTTTTTTCGGCCCACCCTACTGTTCAGTCCAAGTGGGGACTCAAAAGGAGGGAACCCCATCCTCTGTAATGTCCTTTATATCTCCAAAAATCCCTCCTGGAGAAAAGTGTCTGCATTCAACACTGATGTACAGATTTCAGATGCATAGTATATTATATTTAATATGATTTTTTTTCTCTTTTATACAGTAAAAAGACAAAGAAATTTTTAAAAAATAATTTTAATATAAAAAAAAACAATAATTATGAAAACCAAAGTTTCCGCAAAAAGGTACTGCTAATTCCAAATAATACATTTCACTTCAATGTACTGTTAATTATTTCTGAAGAAAGTTCTTTACCATCTTCCTCTAAAGTAAAAATAAGTTAAAGAAAAAAAATCATTTAAAAAGACCCAAAAGACCATTCACACACAGAAAACAAAATACAAAAATCATAAGTAATAAAAAATTGTTATGTTCTTTCGCTACAGTGGTGTTTTAAGGAATAGCACATCGTACATCAAATAAATCTATTTCGCCCCGTTCCAGATCGTTATCCGTAGATCTTAAAAGGCCACAATTGAGAAAAATGTCGCTATTGGAAGTTTTTTGTTCGTTTCAAGATTGCTTGAAGGCCCATAAAATCAATGAATTAGAGAATATTGTAGGATATAAATATTTCATTTCACCTTCTTTTTGTTCTTGCACCAAACTTAACTGTATATTTATATTTATAACATTTTTATTTTTTAAAAACAAAACATAATTTTGCTGATATAAAAAAAATAGCAGTATAATGAAAAAAAAAAAAAAAAAAAAAGTAAAAATTTAGATTCAGTTTAAGGGGATCATTTTATGTTTAATTTGAATAATACTGCGATATATGGGATGGAATTATGTTTAATAGTATTAAACAAGAATAATAATAATAAACTTATATAAAAGCCCATTTAATTAAAATGTTAAATGTTTCATTTCAAAATCCCTAATATTTTTTATTTGAATATTTTTGCTTCAAACTTTTTTCCATATTTCTTAGAATGTGCTACATAAAACTGTGCATCGATTTTCAACAGTGTTGAATCTAAGGAGTGGGCTAGAAGGGACATCTCTCCCTCCTCTCCCGAAAGATTTGAGATTTTGTACTTTCAAGTATAAAAAACACCCTCCCCCGGAAATCTATAATGTTCCGATCGGTGCCACAGAAATCCTTCCCGGAATAAAATGTATGAATTCAAGTTATTTTTAGTTGCATGGGATATTATATTTAATACAATATATTTCCTCTCGTGTATAATAAAATGTCAAAGAAATTCAATAAATTAATAATTTTAAAATTCAAAGAAGTAATAACAATGAAATTGAGTGAATCCGTGCACAGAATTATTAAAATTCACCATAGAAAGCATAAAAAAGAAATCAAACCTCTAATCGTAATTACTAAAAAAAAGCCTTAGCATTTATCGAACAAGCGAGTTATGAAAATATGAACAAGAAAAAAAAATAGCTTAAAGTTTTCATTTTTAAAAATAACACGTTTTAACTTTTCTGAAGTTAAAGAGCACTTTTATTATACATATAAATTAAAGCATACTTAAATGTTTGCACAAATTTAGTTACATTAGTAAGTGATGTAACAGTTTAAAAACAGTAATCAACAAAAAAATAAAATGAGAAAAATATTCTCATTTGTCGCTATGGCACAGATGACATATACGCACCACATTGGCGCGATTTTTTTTCTGACGCCAGTTTGACAAACACTTCGTTATCAAATCACTTACATATCTACATATCACTTACATATATATTTTTTAATTATTTTATATTATTATAAAAAGGAAATAATAATAAACTACAAAAGTTTAACTATAAAACAAAACAATTTATATCAATTTATAAAAGAAAATATAAAGTAAATAAACAGTTTATTAAAAAAAAAAAAAAAAAAAAAAAAAAAAAAACGATCAGGGTGCTGTATGAGGCATAAAATCGCCATTTTATTGCACTCGCGCGAATGTGGTGCGTATATGACATCTGTGCCGTCGCTATTTATATAAAATATTCGTTACTGATTATATAATATAACATACGAGAACATGAACATATATTTTATATTTATTCATTATTATTTCATTTTGGTCTCATATTTATTGAGTGTAAAATTTCAAAAACAGCCAGCTTTGTACGTAAGCCCTCGTTTTCCATTTTTGAGGGATCTCAGGTGTTATCGAACAAGTTTAATTTTTTGTTTATTGAGAAACATAGAAAAATTTTGTTTGCAGTAAAGATTCTTCGTAAAAAATCTAGCAAAGTGCAACGAGTGATTGAAAGCATGATGTAAACGTCTCTAACAGTTACAATCAGTGTTGAATCCAGATACTTTTTCCCGGTAGGGACTTCTGTGGCTCCGGGGGAGGCGACATTGTAGAGTTGAGAGGGGGAATTTGCACTTTTTGACCATTGAAAACACAGAATCTCAAAATTTCTGGAGGGGATGTCCACTTCCCCGGGACATAGCGACGCCACTTGTTGGTGATTTACACCAAAAACTATGCAACATCAACTTATATTATGTACTAAATGAATCTGAAGTGTAATGAAAATCGTTCAATAAATAGAATTTGGCGAAAATCGTGAAAAATGCAGCATAGCAATGCAACTTGTTAAAATATTTACAAGAAAATGTAGTCAGCACCAAATTATATCAAGGTATAACTGAATCAGATGCTTGACTAAAATTTGTGCATTAGTTCATGAGTTATAGACAAGCAGACTTTTGGGAAAACACGTTTTTCGGAATCTCTGATCCCTAAAATGTGCGAAACCATCGAAAACCGGAACACAAAAATATTCACAAATCTAATACTTTATGAATTAAATAGTAATAATAACTTGCTGTGTGCTTTTCCATAATGGATTTCTACAGAACTGCGCCGTGGAACAAATAACACTTTTGTTGTCGCCGTTACAAATCATTATCCACAAGTTTCAATGGCCACGACTCAGAAACATGCTGTGGAAATAGAAAACAAATAATTTCGGAAGATTATTATTTTTTTTTTTTTAGGTTTTCTAGATTTCTGGAAAGCGCATAAAGCCGATGAATTAGGGACGGCTTTTGGATGTGAATATTTCACTGTGAAACATACAGTTTCACTAGACGATTTGTAGAGCTTGATTTCGACAAGAAAAAATACTGGAGCACTGTTATTCTGCGGTACTATCGATCATATAGTACAGTCAGCTACTCTTAATCGGGTGACGGATAATTTCATACCCCGCTTATATGCATAGAATGGATAGAAACGATCCACATAAGCTCAGTGTTAAAAATATTCGGTTTATCGCATAAAAATTCCAGTAACTGAATAAAATATCTCCAACCTAGTAATACGGATTTTGTAAATTCTTGTGAATACAATGAAGGTTAAAAAAAAATAAGGACAGAAATATTTTCTTTAGTAGTAAAGATTTGTTATCTCTAAAATTGAAGAGCAAAAATCGTTGCGAAAGAGTAGACTTTATTCTCTTAACTCTTGGAAGCGCATGGGAGTGTTGATTTTGGAAAGGCGTGATTTCTTTTAAAGCTGGCCACACACAAGGCGACGCAAAATGCCAGTGAACTTCTTTGAAAATCCTGGAAATACACTACATGGCCATTGATGACCATCCACTTACGATTTTAGACATTTTGTTAAATATCTAGAAACATACATGAGGAATTATCCCGAACTTCTAGTGTATAATAGTACATGTCACACATTTCTGTGAAGATTCTTTCCCGAAACTCCATAGGGAACCGTCAAGAAATTGAAAAAGAATGAATATATTTTGGATAACCCTATCAAAACTAATGTAGCAAAAGCGCTCAAACTCTAGATTATGATTAAGTGGCTTATTGTAATAAACTGTGTTCATTTTTATGCGGATAGCATGTATAATCATCGAGAAATTAAGATTTTTATAAAAAGGTCCCAAATTTTTCTAAGACATTTGCGTATAATATGCAGAGTTCTTAATATAAAGTAACATTCTTTTCTGAAAATATGACAAATAATATTGCATACAATACCCTGTAATCAGAATGAAAAAATAATAAAAATTGTATGATAAATGAGTAGCTTTACTAAATAATTGTTCACTGCGCATGCGTCAACGATATCAAAATTTCATTTGCATATGGTATTAGCTAAATGTATAGAGCAACTTTTGTAAAATCATAGCTTGAAAATACTAAAAGTAATCGTCTATAGAATAAGCACAAAATCCGTTGTTCCCAAAATGAAGCAAAAAAATGAGGGATTTTATCCAAATGTAGTAGTACGTCCCATATTGTGTATTCTATATTGACATTAATCAATGAATATATGAATACAACCCTTCTTGTTTTTGCTTCATTTTGGAAATAATGGATTTCCAACTTATTCAATTGACGATTATTTTCAGAATTTTCAAGTTATGATTTTGTGACTTTCACAAAAGTTGCTCTATATTTTTAGCTAACATAATATGCAAAAGAAATTTTGATATCGCTGACGCATAGGAGTGAAAAATTATTTAGTCAACTTACTCATTTTTCATACAATTTTTATCATTTTAATTCTGATTACAGAGTATTGTGTGCAATATTATTTGTCATATTTTCAGAAAAGAATGTTACTTTATATTAAGAACTCTGCAAATTACAAGCATAAAACTCACCAAAATTTGGGACCATTTTTATAAACACCTTAATTTCTCTAGGAGTATACATGCTATTTGCATAAAAAGGAACACAGTTTATTACAATAAGCGACTTAATCATAATCTACAGTTTGAGCGCTTTTGCTATTACATTAGTTTTGAGAAAGCTATCCAAAAGATATTCATTCTTTGTTGACGGTCCCCTATGGAGTTTCGGGAAAAAATCTTCACGGATATGTACGACTTGTACTATTATATTTATGCACTAAGAGTTTCGGGATAATTCCTCATGTACTTTTCTAGATATTTAACAAAATGTCCAAAATCGCAAGTGGACGGTCATAGTAGAAAATATAATAGGGACGATCAAGAGAATAAATGATCAATATTTAGCACCGGAAGTGGAGAAATGCAGTGGCCTAGATTGGAAAAACAAACTTATTTTTTTTTTTCTTTGTAGGCAACGAATAAAGTATAAAGTTGGCAAAAAATGAAAAATTAAATGAATTTATGCGGAAATTTATTAATATTTTCAAAGATTTTTTTTTTGTTGTTGTTGTTGTTTTTTGTTTTTTGAAAAGAAAAACTTTTTACTTTTCTTTTCTTTTGATTTTCACTTAAAGAATTATTAGTAAAAATTAAACCATGCAACGTAAATAGTATTACAATGTATCACAGTTTGGTACATACATCGTTATATAATGAGTAATAATAAATTATTCGTTAAAATTATTATTACAATAATTAATTTTTAAATTATTGTGCAAATTGTTATTGTTTAATAACATTTTTCATATTTGTGGTGTAGAATCAAATGATAACTTAAACTAATAACGTTGCTTACTGTCCTCGCTTAATTCAAACAATGGAACCAAATGTACGCAAATGAGCGGGGCCGACTGCGTATACTCTTCGCTCCACTGTACGACCACATATTTGTATTTCAGACATTAATTAAAAATATTAATGCACATTTTGTGCCTCAAAATAATAATAATAATAATTTTAAATGTCAGTTAATGAGACAACTCCTGTTGCTAATTTTAAATTTAAGGATGTAAAATGCATTCGTCTTTTTAATAAATCTCTCCCCAAGAATTTAAATTACTTTTTCTGCGACATATCTCCCTCTCCCGCTTTTTGGGTACATTTGTAATTATATAAATGTGAAGACCTAGAATCTTGATATTAATAATGCATATTTCACTACGAAAAAGTAAGAATTTATATTATAAATGAATGTCTTGCTTTAAGACGTTGTTGTAGTAATAAAAACATTTAAAATACACTAAGAATGTTTTATTTACATGTTTCAACTCTTTTTAATCGAGTCACCAGCAGAATGTAAATAGAAAATAAAATTACAAACATAATGAACGTGAAAAACTGGAATAAAATAATTATTGAAATTAGATTAAATAGATCATGTGCTTTTTAATTTGGATATCGTCCGTGGTCTTAGCTAAATAATTATCTAGTAAACTGTCCAATCATTCAATCCATATGGATATACAGTCGGCTCTCGTTAATTCGAACTCGTCGGGACCACAAGAAATGTTCGAATTATCCGAAGTTCGAATTATGGAAAATATGAAATGAAAACATGCTTAATATGGTACTATTACAAAGGCATTAATGTTATAGTGTTTTTTTTTTTTTTTTTTTTTTTTTTTTTTTTTTTTTTTTTTTAATCTATTTCGTCTGTTATCATTGGAATATGACTTAATATTAAATTAGACTATATAAATACATAAACTAACTCAAAGATTAGAAACAAGAACAATGGAAGAAAAATTTGAAGTGTCACTGACGGACAGACGGGGCACTAAGGAAGTGTTTATCAAATGCATTGGATTATATGTATACTCGTTAGGAACAACTTTCACAAAAATCAAAGAAAGAAAGTTATTTAAATGATCTGAAATCCGTGAGAAAGAAAAGAAAAATGAAAAATCGCAATTCTAGTTAGTTCGAATTAAGCGAAGTCAAGAGAAAATGAGTTCGAATTAATGAAAAATTTTACGTTATTCTGTCATTGAAAATTTCGGGACTTCATATTTAGTTCGAATTAAGCGAATATTCGAATTATCCGATTTCGAATTAACGAGAGTCGACTGTATTTGAATAAAAAGTGCGTGATATATTTAATTGAATATATTTTATTGAATAATATATTTAATTGAATAATTATTTTATTCCAGTTTTTCACGTTCATTATGTTTGTAATTTTATTTTTTCTATTTACATTCTGCAGGTGACTCGATTACAAAGAGTTGAAACATGTAAATAAAAATTTTCTAATGTATTTTAAATGTTTTTATGGTGCTTACGTATTAACGCCACCGCAGCAGAAGTTGCGCTAATGCGCCAATAAAGCACAAGCTTGTTTGCACGCGCACGCAGTTATCTTTTTTAGATTCCTTGTTGCCTGATTGTTTGCTGATTTTCGACGCCATTTATTAGTGCTACAAAAATGCGTATTCGGGAATTTACCAGAAACAGAATAAGATACAATATTATTTTGAATATATGTTAAACTCTATATCAGCCCATTTTCCACCAAAAACAGATTGATTACTTTGTTTTTAAATAAAGCGTTTTAAATTTTGAAAGTGTTTTGATTTTAAATAATTTGCTTTATTTTATGATGTGTTGAAAAAAATCTTAGGTGTAGATTGGCGGTACTTAACCCCCCCCCCCCCAAATCTGTAGCTACGGTGGCGTTAATACGTAAGTACCGTTTTTATTAACGCAACAACGTCATATAAGCAAAATATTTATTTATAATATAGATTCTTATTTTTATGTTATATATTATTAATATTACGATATAGTTATTAATGGACGTAACTACTAGTGTTATTTTTCACATTGGACCTAGAATCATTGTCTGGTCTGTCCGGTTATAGTAGTACAAAAACCACCCACTGATTCGAAATTTAATATCTAGAATTGTTGCGGAATTGTTAAGAGTTTTTTTAATTTTATGAAAATCTAATCGAAGCATAAAAAGATATAAACTAGAAAAATCCAGCTTTGTTTGGATTCGCGAAGTGTTATTTCATAAGATATATATTTGATAGTGACGTTATGTTTTGGCGCATTTCAATTTGAGAAATGAAAATTCAGCCAAATAAATAATAATTTTCCTCTGATTTTTTTTTATTTATGATATGCTAAAAATGTATAATAAAAGAATGTATTCAACAAAATAATTTTCTTTTTCTTTTTCTTTTTTCTTTTCCTCTTTTCTTTTTCTTTCTCTCTTTTTCTTTTTCTTTCTCTATCTCTCTCTCTCTCTCTTTTTAATCTTTCGATAAGAAAATAATATTGTCAGAATCTAAATTATATTTTATTTTCTAGATCATATTTTATTTATATCAAGTCCAAACATATTTCTTTCTTTAATTAAATTAAAAAAGCAGTTTTTGAGATATATTGGTGGAATAATGGCAAAAAATTTTATTTAATTGATTAATCAGGACGCTATCTATAATTACTAACTCTATGATTTATTTTTTCTTCTGAAAATATCCGTGTTTCAATTTTTATTTGCAAAAATGTGACAATATGAGTCTCAAAAATATGTAAATATTTAAGTCTTTGGTACTAATTCATTATTATCTGATGAAACTGCTCTGTTACAGAATCTAACAAATAATTAAATTAAAATTATATAATGAAAAAAAAATATATATATATGGTCTTGTTAGGAAACTTGTAATATAATTTTGTTATAATAGTTAATATTGTTTCATAAAATGCATAAATACAGTCTTTCTTAAAATATATACATTCTACATAAATACATTCTTTCTTAATTACACATACACATACATAAATACATACATAAATACATACATTACACATACATAAATACATTCTTTCTTACATAAATACATTCTTTCATAAAATACATGTTATACTTACGTAACTTAAAGAGTTCAAAAATAAATTTAGAATATTGAGTTTTCAACTATTAAGTTTCTTTTTTCTTTCATGTAATATTTTTTTTGTCGTTTTCTGTAAAAAATAAATAAATAAATAGACAGCCTATTTTTACCACCACTTTGGCAAAAACCTATGCTTGCCAGGACGGTTTTTTTCCACCTATGGCAAAAACTTGCCAACCCTGGTAAGTATTATTTATGAGCTTTTATCGATTCCATCTACTTGTTTCAATTTTAACTAAAATAAGAGACGTATCGGGAATGCACTCAGGCACAAATTAAGCATCGCTGCTGTGTATCTAAATAATGCAAATCCCCATGTTTATTACGTGATGTAATAAACTCTCGCGAGGCACTGATCACACTGATTTAGATAGCAATTAATGGAGTTCGTGCGGAGAATAGAATTCGAAGACGTGAAATGTTCTCCATTATGCTGAATATTATTGCGACTCGATGACTTTAATTTCTCTCTCTCTCTCTCTCTATCTTTTCTTTAGGTGCGTTCGTAGTTATGTAAATACGTTGTTGTAAATATGTTAGCATTGTGTTTGCCGTACAATCAAAAGCATGAAAACATGGAAGAACTGGGTGCAGGAAAACACAATGCTACACCTACGAGTCAACCATTAGTGGTATGAATTTTTGGCTTCTGCACCCGTCGGCATTTTCAGAAAGAATCACGTTTTGAGCACCTTATTGCCAGAACAACGATTGGCGCGGAGATGAAGTCAATGCTACGCACCCTTCCTTGTTTGTGACGTCAAATACTTAGCGAATAGCAACTCTTCCTTCTGCAAAGAGATCGTGCTTATTGTTCATTTGTTTTTCCGTAAATGTTATCAAGCAAAGACTATAATATGAAGAAATGTTATTCACCGTTGTTTACGATTAAAACATAGTTTAAAACAAAGAGCTTTTTCACATTAAAATGCTTTAAATTTCACAGATCATCTAAACGTAGGTTTTTCTTTTTTTCTTTTCTTTCTTTCTTTTTTTTTTTTTTTTTTTTTTTCCTCTCAATTTAAAAATATTATTTCCTTAACTCGCTATGTTCGAAGAAATTGAGAAGTTAATTAAAAACAGTAGTAAAGATTGGCTTGTAATAAATATAATTCTATTAATCATATGTTTTATGACACATTTGAACTTAGTTTATTTTGTGTTTGGCGATGCAGCTAGCTGAACGTTCTCACTTTCGCCAACTCGCCAAGGCTGGTGCTCAAAACGTGATTCTTTCTGAAAATGCCACCCGTCGCTTCCGATAGATCATTCGATTACTCTATTACTACACTGTTAAAACTAATGGTGACACATTACACCTTTTAGGGGTGAAAGGCTTGTCTCACTGGTGACACCCCTAAAGGAGCCAGAATGGCACCTTTAATTAGGGTGAAAAGATGGCACCCTTAATCCAGAGTGCCCAATAATTAAAAATTGAAAAATACACAATCCTACTTTTGGCCATCGATGGAATTGAACCCACAACGTCTGATTAGAATCCCAGCTCTCTAACCACTCGGCTATTGAGCTCACATTCGAAGTCTCCTTGAAATGTTCAAATGTCCTGATATTCAAAAGTTGCTTTATATAAAAAGCTCGCCAAAAGTTTTCTATCCGAAGTTCTAAACGAAATTGGGATAACGTAGGAAGAAATTGCTGTTATGATTCACAAATGACGGCGAGTTAAAAGGAAGGAAATACATCACAGAACATTTGCAATTGACTAAGGGGTGAAAATCTTCCAACGGAATGCATTGCACGGCACTCTAATTAGCGTCAATCACCCAGTGGAAGACCCCAAACACATGCTCAAGCCCACGGGTGTCAAATGGTAACTCCTTTTCACCCCTGGGAGCCAAATGCAACCGGTTTGTCACCTTTATTTTTAACAGTGTACTCTTCCATAACATAAAGGATTTTTTCTTGTGCTCGATAACATAGAGTTTTGCACGGTCGGCTCTTGACTTATCAGGTCTGATTTTGGATTGACCTTTAAAATATTTTCCGTTCGGACCTAGTTCTCCAACTTCTGTGATTCTATTTTTCGTTTATGGATTTAGGAAAAAAAAAAGAAAAAAAGAAAAAAAAGAAAAAAAAGAAAACTGTCAAAGTGACTTGTGTTCAGTTATTTTAATGTTCATTTGCTACATCTTTTTTGCCTATCTCACCTGTGTTTGCAGGAAATTATCTCCCCATATTTAAATGACTGTCGCCGAAAAAACATTTGGAGCTCTAGATGATATTTTAATGACCATTTTTTGCGACTTGTGTATCACGTAAAAACTTTATCAAAACCGTCAGATAAAGAAATTGCCGGTTTATATATTTATTTATTGTAAACACGTAATCGCAAATAAGTCGAAAAAAATCCGTTTGAGACAGATTTACGGCTTAGCAGGTATACAGCCTATTATTAATGTGCTATATTCTTTTCGCTTTAACCATGATATTTCAAGTTTAAAGAGAGGTTGTATTATAATTTTACATCCGTTTTTATAAGCTTTCATTTAATTATACTTCGTTTATGTATATACAAATGAAATTATCTGATCAATTTTTAACATACTTTCTGATAGACAATAAATATAAAAATGACATTCACAGGATTGTTTCCGATGACAATAGAAGCTTTTGATATTTTTACAACTTCACTATCCTTATCATTATAATATAATATTATATAGGGTGGTCAAAAAGAAATTTAATCAATACTTTATGGTTTATCGTCAGCGTAAGGTTAACATAATGATTTAAGGCCCTACAGTAGTTAATGAAAAAGACCCGTATGATAATGTAAAGTCTATGGAAGCGTTCTTTTCAAATATCTCGCTCAAATTTTAATATTTTTACATTATTATTACTATTATTATTATTTTGCATAGGATCTTGAGTACGATCTACAACCGGCCTAGTTTTTACTTTTTCGATTTTACTTATATATTTTTTATATTACGATAGTTTCAATTTCAGAACCTGTTCGTTTTGAAATTTAAAGTAATTAAAAAAAGAAAAATTCTGAAACCAAAATCGAAAAAGTAAAAACTAGGCCGGTTAAGGATAGTCCCAGCTATACTATGCAATAATAATAATAATAATAATAATAATAATAATAATAATAATAATGTAAAAATATCAAAATTTGGGCGAAATATTTGAAAAGAACGCTTCCATAGACTTTACATTATCACCTGGATCTTTTTTCTGTGACTATTGCGGGGCCTTAAGTTTTAATTTAAAAAATGAATTAAGTTAAAAAAAAATTTTTAGAAAATTGATGACAAATGACAATATTATCACATTGCAAAGAGCAATAATTTTTCAATAAATATAATTTTTACAAAATTTCCTGGCATGCTCTGTTATTGTCATGAAACTGATATATTAGAACGGGAGGTAGCAGCGCACACAATCACCTCACATCTAGTTCCCGGATGATAATCTACGATAAGTTAAATCTCGATTAGCATATTAAAATGCAATCGGTCGGCAAAGTTATATCTTGGTGGAACGCACCTAAAAACCTGGTTTTTAGAGGTTGACTGGTAGCTTTACCTTTGTTATTTCTTGAAACAAAAAGTAGAAAATCATGGAGCATTGGGAGCAGGAATACACAATATTAAACCTATGAGCCAATTGCTAAATTGGATTTTTTAAAGTGCTTTCTAAAGAGGTATGACTTGGAAGGCCTATTGTATATTGCGTTCATATGCAAATCGTGATTTAAATTATCTTAGATTATCATGTGTAAATTCGTTGAAGTGAAACTCGTTAATACAAAGACGCTTAATGCGAATTACTTTTAATACGAACTCCTTCCATTTGTCCTCTCAAGTTTGCATAGGCATTTACTGTGATTTTTGGATCTTTTAACGCAATCACGTTTAGTGTGAAATATTTTTTATCACGAACTTGGATGTAGAAAAATAATCTCGATTATTAATTAAATAAATAAATAAAACAAATTTTTTAAATTTAAATCTTTTTTTTTTTTTAATTATCAATAAGCTCTTTATTAAAACGATCATTAAAAACTGCTAGATCACTGTGGTGGTGATCAATTCGATTCTTAAAAAAAAAAAAAAAAAAAAAAAAAAAAAAAAAAAATCAAGTTGGTGTTTGGAATTTTCGTGGATTTCTTCGCATGCAACTTAAATACCGACCAGTTCTCCTTAAAAAACCTCCACCGAGAGATATACCACTACAATTTTTATAGATCAATCTTAGAAAACAAAATCTATACCAGCAACGCAGTAGATTTTGAAGATACGCATTATGTATATACAGTCTAACCTCGTTAACATGAACCTTAAGAGGTATTAAAATTGTGTTCATGTTAACAGTAATTCATGTTATCACTATGAAATCTTTGTATTTATTAGGCGCGTTCGTAATTATATAAATACGTAGCACCTATAGTTGTCGTTCAGTCCGTCCTTCTGTCTGTCCGTCCGCATATAACAACGTAAAAACTACCCAACCGAATCGTTTGAAATTTAAAATATATCATTATTACATAATTTTGTCGAGTCATTTCAAATTTTATGAAAATCGGATGAATAGATCAATTACAGGGACAATCAAAAGGATTCCGTTACATTACGGTCAATGGGGGAAAAAGTTTCAAATGCATTTTAATCGTTTGAAATTTAAAATACATAATTATTACATAATTTTGTCGGGTTATTTCAAATTTTATCAAAATCGGATGCATAGTTCAATTACAGGGACAATCAAAAGTATTCTGTTACATTACGGTCAATGGGGAAAAATGTTTCAAATGCATTTTAATGGTGTTACATTCATTCGAACATAATAAAATTGATATGCAACTGTGAAGTACATACTATAATATGCATTTTGTATAATCTGTGGTACAAAGAACATTTTGTTATTGATTTATAAGGCCACACAAAAGTATCCTGTTACATAATGGTATAGAAAGAACATTGTTTGGTGCACATTTTAATTGTAATTAACTATTTACAGTTTTATGCGATTGATACATGAGAGTGATGTTTTTAACATTTCGTTATCGTACGAACGCACCTCATTTGCTACGCTTTACGTGCAATTTACAACTTGTTTTTATAGGGGACTGTGAAAACAATTCATGTAAAAAGTAATTCACGTTAAGCGTGTTTATGTTAACAAGGTTTGACTATTGACTGTATTTATTTCATTTATTTTATGACTGAGTTATGTCAACCTGCTTTACAAATAATGAGTTCCGTATTGTTTCGTATAAAATCTAATAAACAGTTGGTTAATTAAATAAGTTTTTATTAGTTGGAGCGAAATGTGTTTAGCTTAATTAATGCATTTATCTTTCTTTGAATATTTACGCTACGAAGTCACGAGTAACAGCTAGTAAGTCGATACATAGTTTACGAGATTTTGTCTTCGCCACAAGTGATAAATAATATTTATTGTAACTCGTACAATTATATATGGGGGCAAAAAGATTAACGAATTTCATCATGAGTCATTAATAGCTCGCCTAAACAATCCAAATTACTGTGAATATGCGAAAATATGAAACATTTTTAAGTGCTAAAATGTAAAAGTTTAATCATAAATAAAAAATGAAAAGTGATGTTGAGACATAATTGCTTAATACAAATGCATTTATTATATTAGATTTCTAGCATATCCTTTATCAGTCGTCTAAATAATTCAAATTACTGTGAATATGGAATAATATAAAGAAGTTTTAAATGTTAAAGAAATAAGAACTAAATCAGAAAAAAATAAATGATAAAATTGTATATTAACATAGGCATAAATGGTTATTACAAGTGAAAACCTACAATGTAAAAAAATTTTCCGTTAAAAAACGGAAATAGTACTGGGAATCTAGGCGCCAGTACTACTTCAGTTTTTTAACGGAAAAAATTTCCGTAAATTTCAGGAATAGTTCCGTTTTTTCACAAAGTATTTCCGTTTTTTTTTTTTCTTCTTTATGTAAAAATTTTCGTTTGAAAAGTAAAAAATTTTTTTCAAGGACAAACTAACATCTTTGTGATTTTTATTCTTTACTTTACAAAAACACGTTAACATCAGGGACACATTATATACATTTAATTTAAAAAACAGTGAAGAAGTGTCACTTACCTTCCATGGGGTTTAAAACCGGGACCTTTTCTGTCGTAGCTGGCAGTGTAATACTACTACACCATGATTATATAAATCACCTTTTCAAATATTTTTAGCTATTTCGGATGCATTTATAAAGTAAAGACAAGATTTCGAATGCGGGTTTATTTTTGCAGAGATAATATTTTTTTTATTGAGCAGACAGTTCTAAATCATGTTTTACAGATTTTCTTTCTATAATTTCTAATGTTTAGCTTTTTAATTTTAATTTTAACTTTATAAAAAAAAGTTTAGCCTTTAAAATATTACATGCATGAATAAAACTATTAAAAAATTTTGTTTCCTACTTTTTGGGAAGAGTTTTAAAGTTCTATTGTAATATTATCCATATTTATTTATTTAATTATTTATTTTATAAAAAGATACACTTTAAAAAAATAAGTATTTTAACAAATATTTTGTATGACGATGTATTGTAACCTCAATAAAGATAATTACTATGGGTTATTAAAATTAACTACATTTATTGATTTTTATGACTTGGATAATCGCCAAAATGATAATAATTTCGGCAATATATTTCGATATATTTTAAATTTTATGCGCGAACTACAGTGTATTTATTATATAGAACTTCCATCAAGAAACATAGCTATCTGGCAATCACGATCAAGTATAGTTACATATAATTTCCGTGTAGTTTGTTGCCATTTTAGTATCAGAAAAATGTGTTATAGTTAAAAAGTTATAGTAAGAAGATCTGTGATAATATATAACAAGTGAGAATATTTTTTTCGATTTGATACATTTTTGAGCCAACTGCTACCTGTGATTCATATATATACAGAGTGCATCATAAGTTCATACAAACTTTTAAAAAAAATCATAATAAAAAGAATGATTCATGGAAGGAAATTCGGAAGGAAAGGAATATGATCACAGGGATATTTGATTCTTTCCATGTATATACAAAAAAAAAAAAAATGATTCAAAAAGTAACCGAAAGAAGGCACTCACATCATACTGAGGCATTTATTAAAAATCTGACACCCATAAACAAACAATGGAATAAATCAAAATAAAATGACAATGTGCATTTATTTTAAAGTAAAATATTTCCAACACGACCACAGATATTAGGTAAACGAAGCAAATACGCATATTGCAGCTGAGTATAGCATGTGCTGCCACCGAAGGTCCGTTTAATGGAATTTTTAAATTTCACTAAAGTGGGGCTGCTGTGGATCCCTGGTATACACGAAACTTAAAGTATCTCCACAACCAAAAATACTGCTGAAATCAAGTCTGGAGATTGCGGGGGAGGGGGGGGGGGGTTTGAAATTTACAATCGAGGTTGATAAGTCGACCGACTTATCATTCTATTTTCAGTAAGAGTCCGACAGGTATGCCTCGATTTAGTGTGTAAATTGAGGCGGGAAACCACACCCTATATGAAGATTATGATAGGTAACGCATATCTTTCGTGCAATGCAAGCACAACAAGATCATGCAAAAACAACTAACCTTGTGGTAAGAATTGAATATTTCCAACTGAGCGAAAAATTGCCCCGGCCGGGAATCGAACCCAGATCTTTGGTTTACAATGCTTTACCGTTTAAGCTAACTGGGCAGGGCAACCGTTGAGCATTTCTCACTCAGATAACCTTGTAAGTCATAACATCTGGTCTGTCGTTTAGACAGCTCAACAGAATAGACCACAAGTAAAGGACTCCATAGAACAATGGATACTTATATAAATTGAATTTTTAACACAATCAAACTGATTGGTAAAGTTATCATACGAATTAAATATTTCCAACTGAGCAGAAACTGGACTGGTGATGTTAGTCATGTTAGGTATAATTTACTTAAAAACAAATTTACGATGTCACGTTATTATGATTCTCTGCATTTTCTGTTTGTGCTTGTCTGATTTATACAAAAATCTCAGTGTGACATGTGAGCGGCCTCTCTTTTACTTTTGGATTATATATATATATATATATATATATATACATAAGAAATTGGAAAAATCTGGGGGAGACCTACATCCAGCAGTGGATCGAAAATGGATGATGATGATGATGATATAGAAAAAAAGCCAATGTCTTTCTGATGATATTCGCGCAAAGAGAATTCTTATTCCGAGCATTATTTCTTTTATTATGATTCTTTTTTAACTCTCTGCGTGTTTGGAACGTAATATTCCGTTCACCAAGTTACAGGTTTCACTACAATGTAAGCAATATTCAAAATAATGTAATTCTATAGATTTAAGGAATTTTCAACACATTGAAGAATGATTAAAATTACATTCATAGGATTTACTCAAGAATTACATTCATATTTGTGATTAGGTTTTTTTTTTTTAATATAATGTTGAAAGAATCACATTTTCTTAGCAATTAAAACAAAATGATGAGAGAACAACATTACAATTTTACCCTTTTTTAAGATCATCAGAGAGTTAAAAGTTTACTCGAACTTATGACGCAACCTGTATATCAAATTTTCTCAAATAAATGAGTCTTCATTTCTGATTACTTTTTCATTGATTTAACTTTCATTTTATAATGAATTCTGCACTGTAATACTGAATGATATAAAGGAGTTGCTTGTTTATCATTAAGATGTACTTTAAACTTTATAGACGGATATAATCTTTGAATAATCTCTTTAGAATTCCCACATGTTTAGAGGAACTTCTCATGGGGATTTAGTTAAGATTGTTTGTAATTGGGAAACATTATTTTCACTAATTTTATTTCGGAATAGTCAAACTCCAGGTGACTTCGTTACATTGCATATTTTATTTCAGTTTTATATATAATAAAGTAAAGCAAGTTTAAACAACTCGTAAATTATACGTCAAACGAAGCAAATGAAGTGCGTTCATACTATATTTATTGGTTTATTCCGTGTCGGCCGATTATCTACTCTAGGTATAGGCCCTGAGGTGAGATGCCGTTCTTGGGGGTCTCCGTATTTAAGTAAGTTTCGAAGAAAACCACGAAAACTCCGAAAGATCAGGCTGACGAGCCCAGCACCTGCTGTCTACCAGTTGAGAGGACAGAACCTCTCGGCCACTCGCATTCCCACTATAACTAGTTTTATAAATATTCAGATCATGATGCAATATCTGTTGCCCTCTTATACAAAAATGCATGAATACAAATCGTATTATGCTTATATACAGTAAATTCAGGCATATGGAACTAGTAGGACTCCATCTTAAAAAGGACATCATCTCCATGGCAACCTAGAATCATGAGCTATCATGAGATATCACTGAATTCATGACGTGGGATAGGATTTAATAAAATGAAGAAAACTTTTATGAGTATCTTTTTAAAGTTTGGATTCTACTTTCAGAAAATTTAAAAAGGCTCGACAAAAATCGAAAACGATTCTATACATTAAATTTCCAAACCATTCGGTTGAGTAGTTTTTACGCTGTCATAGCCGGATAGACAGACAAACCAGACGATAACTATAGATGCTACGCAATTATACAATTATGAACTTGCATAAAAAATTTAATGTATCAAATAATTGTCATTAAAATAACATAATTTAAATGGTAGCACTAAATAAGACACATTAAGCACATTAAGGCATGCAACCTTTCTGGTCTACCAAAAAAATCTACTTTTCATATAGATGTGATCAGTTCTCAAATGTCTTGATATGAGTGTACGTCTTATGTTTCTGTTCTGTAAATAAACCTCTATTAAGTGGTTACTTCAGTCAAATGAGAAGACCCGTTCGCTTATACGCATAAGGAAGAAATTTATAAAGATATCTCGGTTGTACTTTAATATTTTTATTTTTATTTTATTTTATTTGCATTTGCATTTGATAATTCAAATAGATCTAAATGCAGGCCATTTTTTATTTTTTTTGGTTTTGTTTACATATATTTTTTACGAGGACGCTTTCATTTTCGAAACCGGTTTGGAAAGTGGAAGCACCCTCATAAAAAATATCTGCTACGAAAATCAAAAAAGGGAAAAACAACCTGCATTCAGATCGTTCTCAATTATCTAACGCAAAAGAAAAAATGAAATAAAATAATAATAAAATGTTGAAATGCAACCGAGATATCTTTATAGATTTCTTTCATGGGACTAGCATTAGCGAACGGGGTCTTCTCATTTTACTGAAGTAACCGCTTAATAGAAGGTCCAGTTACAGAACAGAAACATAAGACGTACACTCATATCAAGTCATTTCGAGAACTGATCACATCTATATGAAAAGTAGATTTTTTTTTAAATGAATGTTGTAGGAATACACTTATCTGTAAATTTTGTTGTTGCAATTTGGCGCCATCTAGAGGCATTTAACTGCAATTCAAACATTACACTAACTATCATTCAAGACACTAACAATCATTCGCAGATAGAAAAATTGTATAAAATTCAAAAATAAATTAATTATCAGAAAGGTTGTATTTCAAAATTCCAAATATAAATAAACTAGTCAGGTATTTCAATCACAAAACATTTCTTCTATTTTATGCATGTTAATACGTCCTGAAAAATGCAGCAGCATAGTAGCGCCACCAGTTAGGTGGTTTGAACCAAAATCTAGTCAGCAACAACTTATGTCAAATTATAACTGACTAGGGAACTGCAAGAAGTGTAAGTCACCGATTTTGACTAAAGTGGTATCGTTGGAAAGATCTCCCCGAGTGCAGTAAAAAACTCAATGGAACTACCCGTCGCAAATGGGCCGTTTTCGAGATGTCCGACAATTTATGTCACTTACAAGGAAGGTCTCCATTGGGGGCATACTCAGAATTTTTTGAAAAAAATACGAATTAAACTACTCATGTAGGTAATAAAGGATCAGTGAAAATTAGCGGCGGAATTACATTATTAGATATGTAACAAAATAAAATAGTTTGGAATAATTGGCGTGAAAAGCTGAAAGCGACGCGGGATTTGGCGAACAGTGCATTTCCTCGCCAAAAGCAGACGATTTTAACGAATCTGAAAATTGATTTTAATTGACTTCACTGTTAAAAATCTGCAGCATTTACTCCAACGTCACTCCACTACTTTTATAAAATATCTCTCTTCTGACCAATGAGACTGCTCCATAGAACGGCGAATTGACCGTGTCATACACTGTTAAAAATCTGCTGCATTTTGTTGCAACGCACTCCACCACTTGTATATAATATCTCCATCCCAACCAATGAGAAAGCTCCATTTCACGGCCAAGTAACCGTTTTCTATGCAATTAAGGGAGTGCGTTGCAACAAAATGCAGCAGATTTTTAACAGTGTGTTTTTCAATTTGGAACAATTTTAATCAATTTAAATTGTGTTTTAAATGATAAAATATATTAATTTCATTTTGTTATAAGTACATATAAACGTATATGACAAAATTACACTTAAAGTAAAGTAAAACTGCAAAACTAAAATTACTTAAACTAAACTTATTTAAATAAATTGAACATGGGGAGTTTTTTCTTTAAAAAGTATTCGAAGCGTAAAAGCGTATTTTTCAAAATTTCGTTTTTTCGCCAACCGGAGATAAATCGCCAAATAAACGAATTTTTTATTATTTTTTTACGGACGTTATAAGGAGATTCCGCCGAAATTTTTTTATAAACATATATAACTATATGAGAAGAACATTCTGTAATTTTTTCAGATTTTTCTGAGTATGCCCGTATGGAGACCTTCCTTGCTAGCTAGTGCACACTTAATGGAGGACCACAAAAAATTTTATTCTCGATTTTCACGAAAGTGGTATCGTTGAAAAGATATCATCGTGAGAATTAGAAAACTCAATGAAATCACTCGTCGGAAATGAGACGTTTTTGAGACATCCGACAATTTGTGTTACATGCTAATGCACACTTCTGGGAAATTGCATTAAGTGACATAAATGGATACAGATTTCGAAAACGGCTCATTTTAGATGGTTACTTCCATTGAGTTTTTTACTTCTCACAATGATATCTTTGCAACACCACCATTTTCATCAAAATCAAGAAAACAATTTTTTGCGGTCCCTGATTAGGGTGCACTAGAACAGTATGCACTAGCTATGAGACATAAATTATCAGATATCTCGAAAACGACTCATTTCCGACGGGTAGTTCTATTGAGTTTTTTCTCCCTCATGATGGTATCTTTTTAATGAAAGCACTTCCCTTAAAATCAAGACTAAAATTTTTTGCGGTCCCCCATTAAGTATGCATTAATTACGTGACATAAATTGAGGATATCTCGAAAACGGCTCATTTGCGACGGGTAGTTCCATTGAGTTTTTTACTGCTCTCGATGAGATCTTTCCAACGATACCACTTTCGTCAAAATCGGTGACTTACACTTCTTGTAGTTCCCTAGTGTGTCTAAAGTTTGATGAAAATCCGTGCATTAGTTTTTGAGACAGAAATTCTCATTGTAAAATCTTTAAAAAAAAATCTGCATAACAGCTCCACATGTTGGGTGATGTACACACACACACACAAAAAGAAAAAAAAAACTAATCAGGATCTTTAAGGTATACATGACCGGTACACATGCCACCTAAGGTGCTCAAAATCCTTCATTATTCTCACCGGTTATTTTTTATTTTAAACTTCGCCTTATTTATTCAGAACATTTCCAGTCTAGTGATTCGGGAATAAACGATTAAAAATACAGCAAAAAGCTATCGTAGCGAAGTATACATAAATATTTGGAACAAAAATTATAATAAATAGAAGCAGTGACTTTGTGCATAAGTCTTGTGGCTTGCAATGAAAAAAATAAAAAAATATATTGCCCAGTTAAACTGATGGCACTGAGCTCACAGGCTACGCATAATAAATGTGCATTGCAGCCTTATATTTTCAAGAGTTAATTCCGTTCGGAAACAAAATAAGGAGGGGAAACAGCTCCCCTCTTTTCCCCTTTTTATTCTTAATCATTGAACCCCCTAAACTACTCAGGGACATGCTTTATCATATAAAAAATCGATATCCAAAATTTAGAACAAATCGGAAAATTCTTAATAAAAAGGATAATGGATAATAATGGATAAATAATTATATTTATTCATTGATCTCCCAAAACTAATCATTGCGGTGTTCTCATCAGAATGAGACCCTCTGCCTAAAATTTGAATGGAATCTGATAAATTCTGCATGAAAAACACATTTATATAAATCAAATTGGGGGGGGGGGGGAATTATCCCCCCCCGTTCCTCCTTTTCATACTTAAGCAATGAACACCTTGTACTAATCATGGAAGCGCTTCTTCAGAATGATCCTATATATAAATTTTGAACGAAAACTAATAATTCTGCATGAAAAACACATTTATATAAATTAAAGGGAGGGGCATTAGCCACCCGTTCCCCCTCTTATACATATCGGATAAACTCCAAAAACTAATTAGGGAAGCACCTTATCAGAATATACCTATATACAAAATTTCAAGTGGATCGGATATTTTTATCATGAATTATCGCGTTGCGCACGTACGCAAGAACATACATACATACAGAACGGCATAAGCTCTCAGGCTTTGCTAGCCTTTCAGCTAAAAAAAGGGAGAGAGAGTATCTTTTTTCAATAAGTCATTAATATTTATATATATATATTTAATTATTTATTATGTTATTCATACTTAATTAAAAATAGACGTACACATTTATTTTTTATTGTGTATTATTAAGAAATATTCATATTTCTAAATTATGTATTGTACTTGTATGGAATCGTCGATCTTGAAATGATTTTTTTCAGAATTAATAAGGCAGAAAAATATACAGTGGCTGTCAAAAGTTTCCGGCCAGTTAGTTTCTTCGATTTATTTACCAAAAGGTTTCAGCAAAGAAGAAGCACAATTGCTTCAAAAGTTATGAATATGTGTGTGATGTAGAATCACATATAGTTTTCTTAAATTATACATTTCTCTAAATTACAGTTAAAGCTAATCTTTAATTAAATATCTATTTAATCTTAACGTTTCATTTCGATCCCACAATAACTTTTCTTCAAAAGAAAAGAAAGAAAACATATGTAACATCTGCTTTATAATTAAAACGGTTCTCAGATAAACAGATATCCTTTAGATGAATATTCACCCTTGCTAGAAACTAAATAAATATAGTTTTTAAAAAAAACTAAAAAACACGCTTTTAAGTATATCAAACTAAAAAGTGAAAAATAATTCGTACTATAAGCTGAAAGCGAAAATAGAGAAAAAATACTATATTACTATAAAATCATTGTTATTATAGAAATCAATTAATAAGCAATAAGTAAAATTATCGTGGAAAAAAAACGTGGGGTGCTCCATCTACCATGCTCCTCTATCAGTTCTTAAGAAGCACCCCACGCTTTTTTTCCACGATAATTTTACTTATTGCTTATTAATTGATTTCTATAATAACAATGATTTTATAGTAATATAGTATTTTTCATCTGTTTTTCGCTTTCAGCTTATAGTACGAATTATTTTTCACTTTTTAGTTTGATATACTTAAAAAGCGTGTTTTAAGTTTTTTTAAACTATATTTATTTTTCACTTTTTAGTTTGATTACTTTAAAAACGTGGTTTTTAGTTTTTTTTAAACTATATTTATATTTAATACAAAAAACAAATTAAACGGTTGGATAGTTTCAGAGTAATTGGTGAACATACATAGGAAAAAAATACATACGCGTCGAATTGATAACTTCCTCTTCCTTTCCTGAAGCCGGTTAAAAATAAAAATTGTAATACAGAATTTTTTTTTTTAATTTTACACAGATGTAAATAATGTCAGGAGTAGGGTTCGAACCCACAATCTCTTTCGGAAAACAGAGCTTTAATCCGGCGCCTTAGACCGCTCGGCCATGCTGTCTACACTCCATTCAGTGAACGAATTCAACACTTTTAATTAGCGAAAAATCACTAATTTTATTAGATTTTGCCTAATTACTAAAAAGTACTGAATCAATTTCGATGAAACTGAAGTGGTACCAATTCGAGAGCATCGTCTTTCATTTAACACCAAAACCAAGTTGATCGGTTGCATGGTTTCGGAGTAATCGGTGAACATACATAAAATAAGGAGAGTTACAAACTCACAAACTCACAAACTCAAAAACTCAAAAACTCACAAACATACAGGTGAAGTTAATAAAAGCGTGGTAAAAAAAGAATAAAGATCGACTGTGGTTGCGGTCAGTGAAATTTCATTTTCCTCTCTGCGTAATTTTAAGTCTAAATTATTCGTTGCATAATAGTCTTTGCATGTACATGATATTTGTTGTGTCTTTTGAGAACATTTTCTCAAAATATGCTCCTAACAATTCCGAATTGGCAGTCGAATTTCTTTTTGGCATATTTTTAGGACTGCTATTTTCTGGTTGCCCTGCTATTAAATTCAAAATCCTTTTAATAGTTTAAGGTGTAACAGACAATTTTGCGTAGATGATATCAGTCATTTTTCATATGTTCTTTGTCGCCAATTGTGTGATGCCAATGTGTGAATTATTGAGTGAGGAATTAATTGCCTCGCTCTCGCTTCATGAACTCAGTCATGTAAAGAAAGTCTCTTAAAAAATGCTTACAGGCACCATCGCTAACTATTTCTGTAAGAAATGATTTAATTTTTATAACTCTACTTCAAATAAAAAGTATTTATTTTATTATAATGGATCACAGCCTACATCTTTAGCGAATGCGTTTAAAAGGAACCTGGTCAACAATATACTTTAAAATACAGAACTATAGTACAATGTGAATGACCTCTGACCACGTGATCATTTTGATTGGATTCTGAAGATGCTTCATGCAAAGGGATAAAATTCGAAAATCGCGTGTAAAAAGTTTCCGGCCACTTATCATTTTTTTGTTTTTTTTTCTATTGGTAAACTGTTTTTTGACTGTGTTTATGAATTAATCAACGTGTGTAGCATAGTCTGAATTCAAAATTTAAAAGTTCAACAATTATTGTTCAAAAATGAGTGATTAGTTTGTCGCTAAAAAGCCAATCTTCTCGAAACATTGCGGCAAAGTTATAGATCGGTAAAATCGACCGTAAAAGATATTCAAAAGCTATATAAAGATGGCCGTGGCCTTCAGGACTTTTAGAGGTCCTGGAGATCCCGGAACATTAATATTCCTGTGGACAGAATTATCAGGAGAAAAAAAAAATTGATAATCCGCATAAAAATTCCGCTGCAATATACTGCAATTTACGGAATGAAAATATTGCTGAAATATGTCCGTATACCGTATCAACATGCTGACGTGAAGCATAACTTTATAGAAGAGTCGGTGTGAAAAATTTTTCAGAGTTAAAAAAAAATACAAACGTACCCGACTGGCGTTTTCCAAAAAACACAAAGTCTTGTCAAGTGAAAACTGGAAAAAAAAAATGTTCCATCATTTTTTCTATTTTTTCCATCAATCGAGTTCGAAACAGTTTTGGAAGTGATGGCAGACACAACGTCTGATGACCCAACAACAAAGGATATGATTCGACCTATGTTGTTCCTACAATGAAGCATGGCGGAGGACACGTTATGCCGTGGGGAGTATTTTCTTCAAAAAGTGTCGGTCCGTTATTTGAAATCCACAGCCCGGTAAATGATAAAATGTATAAGGATATCTTGCAAGACTATTTTCTGCCTTATTAGAGAAAAAAATTTGGTCGCAACTATTTTTATTAACATGATAACGACATAAATAATGTATGCAAATCTCGATAAGCAATGGTTTTCGCGCAAAAAATTTCATTTTTAAAATAATCAGCCCAAGTGCCCAGCTTGAATCCAATAGAAAATCTTTGAAAAGAAGTTGACAAAAATCTGCGGAAATATAAATATTCCAACTCAGCCGAAATTCGCCAAAATTGCAAGAAATTGGGAAAAACGTACCATAAATGATCTTTAACCGTTGGTTGTACAAATGTCACGTTGCTGCGCCCAGCACTTATTACTAAAGCTAATAAAATAGTAGTAAGATAAAATATTAAATGTAAATGTTGTTGATCACTGTAATTTTCTATTGCAATACATTTTCTTACAAACTTGTGAAGGTGGCCGGAAACTTTTGAAAACATGCGTTTTCCTTTATACTTAATTTTCTCAGTTAAATTTATTGATATTTACATGTTCCTCTATAAGTAAGTTCCTAACTATTATGTCAATAAAATATATAAATATCACTTTGAGATTCCTCTTCATACGGGTATATTTACAATCTAACTGAAAAATTTTTGCTGGCCGGAAACTTTTGACCGTCACTGTATATATATATATATATATACTGAAATCATCTTGAGAATGTTTAAACACGTTTAACCTCAAAAATATGAGAAATTCGATACTCCGCAAACTAAGTATTTCAATTGCAAAGAAAATTAACATATTCTCAAAAGGGTTTCACAAAATTAAATCTTCTATTTCCTATTTAACCAAAGTAAGTAGGGGCATAATAATCCTGGCTTAGAAATGAGAAATCTGAGATAGGTAAAATAATTATGGCGTCGCTGGTTTAGTATGCAGAAGGGCCACGCGTCTGTCAAAATTCTGGACAGTTAATTAGGTACACTGCCGCGAATTTTCGAATTATTAGAGACGAAAATCCTTTGGCTTAGAGATTAAGAAAGACGGTTCGTGAATTTCAATCAAGCGTTGGTTCTATTTAAGAAATTTGGGAGTGGACCCTTTCCAAGATGTGCACAAAAGCGAACGTGGCACGAACGTTTTTAACGAATTAAAGAAAAAAGCACACAAGGTAATACACAAAAGAACTAGTCGTTGGGGGCCACCGTAATACTTACCCATCATGGATATGTATATGAAAATAAAACATGTGAAAACTATTTATACAATGCATTGCAATTCATAAACAAAATTTATATATTGTTAATATACATAGTAATGCTATATTAAAGAACTGCTGATGTACCAATTTCGACAAATTATATAAAACGTCAAACTACTTATGTAGTACCGAACTGCGTAAAAGAAACATCCTTATAACTCCAAAAATAATAATTCTATTAACTAACAATTAACTGCGTCGGATTAAGCGTCTCATTTCCAATTAAAATATACCTCTGAATTGAAATTTTAATGAAATACAGGGTCATGAAAAATCGAAGAATGTGAAAAACAGGATTACAAATATCTCGGCAACTAATAATCCGATCGATTTCGTTTTATATACAAAATGTGTGTTATTTTATTACCTTTTACGTCCATTCCTTAGAACAAAAAAATTCGAAAATTTTTACATACCTTTTATCAGAACGAATTTTTCGAGAGTCCGAAAAAAATAGTTCCGGGTAATCGAGGTTGATGATATTAAATAGGCTTCGTCCCATTCTTACATACTAACTACATACAAAATTTCAAGTCCCTATCTCAATTTGTTCGGGAGATAGAGCGTTTACAGGCAGACAGACAGACAGACGGCAAAAATTTTTTTCTAAAAATATGTTTTTCTGAATCTCCACTATCTAAAACGCGTAAATCCGTCAAAAAAAAAAATCTATTTTCAAAACGATTGCAAGACTTACCTAAGGCTCCTATATACTCGGGCTGAATCACGCCTCCATTAAGTTTCCAAAATGGTTGCCTGATTTGGCGTCTTATCGCGTAGATGGCGATCCTCGCCATTCTCGCGTAGATGGCGAGGATCTCTTTCGCGGGAAAATATAAGGCATTTAAAACTGGATAAAATAATAACGTGTAGGTATGCTTTTGTATAATGCTATATTAGAATTAAAAAATTATTTCCATCAATTTATTTTTATTGATATGTTTTACATACTTATTTAAGAAAGAAAATATAAATGGAACTAATTCTAAATTTGATTTAATGTGAGTATAAATATATATTCACATACATTAGACTGATTTTATTCTTTTTTTTATTTTCACAGTGAAATTATGATTAATATTTTTTTAATAAAAAAGCTTCAAATGCTAATATTCTTTGCTATAAGTTAGTAAATTAAGGACACAGTTTTAACGAATTAGTCGTACGTAAAATAATTTCTAATTAAAAATTTAAAAAATGAAATAATTTAAAAAGGAAGAATGAAATCCTTTCGTGTTTCCGGTTCCTTTTAATTTCATCTTAACGCACCCCCCTTCCCCCTTAATCTCTAAAAGATTCAATCAAATGCTTAAGATTTGTAAAACTTTTTTTATTTACTATCTTGCCCTTTTACTACTTTATTGCAACAACAAATAATCAATTATTTAAATCTCCACCTTTCGAAATTACTGATTTCGCCCCTCTATTTGGAATTATATTGTAATTGTTGATAAATAATAAATTGTTAAGTCAAACACCCCAACCCCACGCTAAAAGAATAAATAAATAAATAAAAATAATAAATAAATAATAATAAATAACACTAATAATAAATAAATAGTAAAATATGCCACATCCCTCATTTTTATCTTACAAAATTTAAAATCTTTAAAACTCACGATTTTTTCTAATATTTTTGTTATTTTTTTTAACAATAAATTTATAATTATAAAATCCAACCTCCCTCTGAACTTTTGGCTTTTTCTTTAACTATGTCTCCCCCCCCCCCTCCTTTTCTTACGCCGCAAAACATATCTTTTTCAATTTCGATTTAAAATATCTCTATTCTTTACTTCTTAAATATTAAATGAATCCAACCATTTAAATCAATACCTCACACTCTAAAAATAAATAAATAAATAAAAATAAAAATAAATAAATGAATAAGGCGAAAGTTGCATAAATGAGGGAACGGGGAATTCTTGTCTTTTCTTTTCTTTTCTCACCCTTCTGGTATAAAACACGGCATCAGCTTCGAAAAACCGGTTTGTTGTATACAAGCGATTAGGTTGGCGCGATATTTGGCGAAGTTCTCCAATCCAGATCTATTCTTTTAAGTATTTATACACAAATTACTCTCCTTTTTTTCATTTATATGGAAGTTAAATACTCTAAACCCATTCCTGAACAGGTCAGAATAATTTTCTGCTAAACAATCGTCCATTTTTAAAGATTTTGTAGCCTTAAAGTCATTCAAACGTTTCTCGCCCCATAGGAATCAATGGGAAACAAACGGTAACTGGGAAACAAGATGCTTGACGATTCAGCCTGAGTTACAGGAGCCCTAGACTTACCTTATACTACGTATGATGGGTAAGTAAAAAGGGAAATCTCTAACCTCACGGATGCAGTTAACTTTCGCGTGACATATAAATACAAAAAAAGGTCATTAAGAAATCATCTAGGACCAGGAAAATTTTCTAGTGACTGTCATTTGTGGTTTCAAAGTATTATGCCTTCCCCTAAAAAATTAATTTTCCGAAATGCACCTTTTCTATGCGTAGCAAGATGTTGTTACAATTAATTTATACTTACAACCGAGTAAGGCGCAATACTAGTCACTGAAATGTGCCTGGATGATAGTGAATGATGTTAAGTGAATGGGGGTGTTCTTTTCAAATATCTCGCTCAAATTTTAATCTTTACACATAATTTCTTTTTTCCATTGGATAGCTGAGGACGATCCACAGCCGGCCTAGTTTGTACTTTTTTGATTTTTTTTTTCTTTCAGATTTAATGTATATATACTTTAACTTTTAGAACCGGTTGTGAAACTGAAATTTTCCTAATATTAAAAAAACATAACCAAAATCAAAAACTAGAAACTAGGCCGATTGTGAATCGTCCTCATCTATCCTATGCAAAAAAAAAAAAAAAAAAAAAAAAAAATTACGTTAAAATATTAAAATTTGAGCGAGATATTTGAAAAGAATGCCCCCATAGACTTAACACTATCATCCGGGTCTTTTTCAGTTACTAGTGTGGGGTGTTAAGAAATCATCCCGGACTAGAAAGATTTTCTGAAAAACTGCTTAAATAAATTATAATAAAAGAATTCAATGACTTTTTGCATCAGACTTGCAGCTTGCAATGAAAAAAAAAAAAAAAAAAAGAGAGAGAGAGAGAGAGAGAGAGAGAGAGAGAGAGAGAGAGAGAGAAAGAGTGTCTTTTATCAATAAGTTATTAATAATTTTATATTTTTTAATTATTTATTATGTTATTCATACTTAATTAAAAATAGATGTACACATTTATTTTTAATTATGTATTATTAAAATTTATTCTAATTTCTAAACTATGTATTATACTTGCATGGATTTGTAATTGTCGGGTTTGAAATCATTCTGTCAAAATTAACCCTTCATCTTTCCTTGCAAAATTTGTTTTTGGCACCAGCAATAGAGGAAAATAAAATTTTGCTTATTTAATCAGAGAATTTCTGAAACTGTCTACTTCAAGGAAAGTTCTTTTAAAAAGGTGATAATAATCGAATAAAATTTGTGTAAGATGTAACGGAGTCCGAAAGGTTAATATAAAGGAAAATACATATTGAACTTATCTTGATAAAGTTTAAACACGTTTAACCTCAAAAATACCTGAAATTTGATAGTCCACAAACTAGGTACAGTAAAACCTCCATAACGGACACTCCCGAATAGCGGACACCTCTATTTAACGGACAGTTTTCAAATCCCCACTCCCAAAACCAAAATTTTTGTATGTTTAACCTCTGAGTAACGGGCATTCCAAATAGCGGACACTGTTTTCGGCGATAAAGGATGAAAAATATTTTTTAACAAGAAGAAGACGAAAAAAAAAAGTTAAAAGGTCTCTAAATTTATCAGGGCAAAGTGTCACAAATTTTGTGATCACGGATTAATGTAGAGGAAATTTCTCCTTCACGTCTATTGTTGAATTCTGGGAGTTGACTGGGAGGGACATCTCCCAGAGCATTCGAATGTCTATGTCCCCCTGGAAGATTTCATGATTTTATTTTTTTAATGATCAAAAAGTGTAATCCCTATCCTCGGAACTCTATAATGACCAATAACATCACATTGAAAATCAAATTATACGTAATCACAAGCAAAAGTAAACTTTTGTAACAGGTTTTTTTTTTAATAAGAATGTTATAAACAGCAGTTAAAGGTGTGCACAATTTTTAAGTTTTATTGCTTAAAAAATAATTTTAATTTCTCATTAGTCATATAACAGAGGTTTTAGAACATATAAATGTCAATTGATGAAATATTAAGCATTTCTTAGCAATTTTTGTATATCTGAGGTTTTCCCAATAGCGGACACCTCCGAATAGCGGACAATTTTTGCGTTCCCGAGGTGTCCGTTATTTAGAGGTTTTACTGTATTTCAAATTGCAAGGAAAATTAACATATTCTCAAAAGGGTATCACAGTATTAAATCTTCTATTTTGTATTTAACCAAAATAAGTAAGGGCATAATAATTCTGGTTTAGAAATGAGAAATCTGAGATAGGTAAAATAATTTTGGCGTCGCTGGTTGAGTATGCAGAAGGGCCACGCGTCTGTCAAAATTTTGAACAGTTAATTAGGTACACTCCCGGGAATTTTCGAATCATTAGACGAAAATCCTTCGGCTTAGGGATTAAGAAAGACTTTCCATGAATTTCAATCAAGCGTCGGTTCTATTTAAGAAATTTGGGAGTCGACCCTTTCCAAGATGTGCACAAAAGCGAATGTGGCACGAACGTTTTAACGAATTAAAGAAAAAGGCACACAAGGAAATACACAAAAGAAAGTCTCTTTAACCTCACGGATGCAGTTAACTTTCGCGTGACATATAAATCACAGAGAAAGGCCATTAAGAAATCATCTCGGACTAGGAAAATATTTTAGTGACTGCCATTGGAGGTTCTCAGATTATTATACCTTGCGAACCCCTTGAAAAATTAATTTCGCCCAATATATCTTTTCCATATTCAGTAATATGCTTTTACAGTGAATTCCTATAAAATCGATTAAGTTAATTACCATAAAACATCAACACAATGAGTGGAAAAATTTAAAATACATGGAAATCAGAAAATGTTAACCGGTTAAATGTTATTTTTCAGAGCACAGTACACTTTAAAAATTCTGAAATCCAGAGGATCTGAATTTATTCCAGAAAATTGCAATAGAAAATTTGTTTCCTTTATTGAAAGAAAATTTGTTGTTAAACAAAGAATTTTTAGAATTTGTCACTAATATTTTTGTATCAGTTATTTATGTATTTTTAAAAAAACATTCAAGTTTCTAAATTAGGTACTGATTGCATTTCATGTCGTTTGGATTGGGCAGGCTTATCACAAAAAGAACACGTTTAACCTAAAAAAAATATGTGAAATTTTAATCGTTCACAAACTAGATATTTCAATTGCAAAGAAAATTAACATATTCTCAAAAGGGTTTCACGAAAGGATATGAATTAAATCCTATATTTCGTATTTAACCAAAGTAAATAGGAGCATAATCATTCTGGGTTTAGAAATGAGAAATCTGAGATTGGTAAAATAGTTATGGCGACTCTGGTTAGTATGCAGAAAGGGTCACACGTTCGTCAAAATTCTGGAAAGTTAATTAGATACACTCCCGGGAATTTTCGAATCATTAGAGAAGAAAATCCTTTGGCTTAGATATTAAGAAAGACGGTTCGTGAATTTCAATCAAGCGTTGGTTCTATTTAAGAAATTTGGGAGTTTGCCCTTTCCGAGATATGCACAAAAGCGAATGTGACACGAACGTTTTAACGAATTAAAGAAGAGAGCACACGAGGAAATACACAAAAGAAAAAGGGAAGTCCCTTTAACCTCACGGATGCAGTTAACTTTCGCGTGACATATAAATCACAAAAAAAAGGTCATTAAGAAATCATCTCGGACTAGGAAAATTTTCTAGTGACAGTCATTTGTGGTTTCAAAGTAGAGATGGGAAATATAGTTATTTTTGGTTAACAGGTTACATCGTTCCACTCTTTTACAGGTAACAGGTTCCAACAACCTGTTATTTTTATAACAGGTAACTTATGGTATTTTAATTAGAAGTCATTTCAAACAAAATGTTTTAAATAATTTTTTGACGTAATTATAAATACTATTTTCTACGACGATGAATCAAAATCAGTTTGGGATTAAAAATTTAATTCACTCATTTTAACTCCGAAAGTTTCGAGCATGCAAGAATAAATTTTTATTGTTTTAGTTGTTAGAACGTGGAGAAACTTTTTCTAAATAAAGCTTATAGAACACAGGCATTGGCGAGTGATTTTTCAACATGTACCATAATGTAATGGAAATCTTCTGAGTGGCCCTGCAAATATACCACACGGAAAGAACTGTTTTGTTGAAACAACTAAATTTTGATTACTATTGCCCCCACAAAATTTTTTTGTTGAAATGACCATGATTTTTGTAAATTCAACAAAATGTTGTTGAATTAATAAAATTATTTGTTTAATCCAACCATAATTTGGTCATTGCAACCAAAATATTTTGTAGGGGCAATAGTAACAAAAATTTAGTTGTTTCAACAAAACACTTCTTTCCGTGCAAAAAAGAAAAAAAAAACGCACTCCCTTTTCAATACCGAACATGCCATACTTAATCCTGCTAACATATACATCCATTTCATGACAATCGGACTATATTTACGCAAGTTAGAGCGCAGGACAGACAAACCGAATTCATAAACTTTTTTCAACTGCGCTGGTAAGTATTAAAAAGGAAAAATTTCATCCGTGACTTAATATCAGCGATATCTATCGACGCATATTCAAAAGGGCTGCCCATAAATGATTATACGTTTCTTTTTTCAATATTTTTTGTCCCCCTTCCTCCCCTTTGTCACAAATTGCCACACTTCCCCTTACACCCCCCACCCCCACAAACACACAAACAGATCTTGTTCTTGTCACATGTCACGATATATTACATAAACATGTACTTCAGGTTCAGAAACAAAGCTCTACGTTATAGATCATATTTCAAACTTTATTTTTTAACTGAGTGTTTTAATGATATTCATAACCATAACAATAAAAATGATTCATGTACTTTTTTTGTTTCAAATAATGTTAAGATTCACTACAAAAAGATAAATAATATAGAATAGTAATAAAATATTAATATGAAAAAGCAACTGAAAATAATAGCATTTTGAAATTTGAAATAGAATTTAATATATTAGGTTTTCTAAATCATATGCTTACTTTATGAACATAAAGTACTTTATTTTTAAAATAACTTCTAATTTAATCTGCTTATTTTTAATGCTTTTATTTTAACCAAAATGTGTGACGTCACATTTCTTCTTACCCCCTCCCACCTCCTGGTCACAAACTGTCATAGTTTCATGAATCCCCTAGCCCCCCCCCCTTCCCCCTCCAAGCGTGACATTATTTGTGGACGACCCCAAAGCTATTTTCTCAAGAACACAAAAATATCATTTGTAAACTTTTAATCGAATGCAATTCACCGAAACAAATTTCGTTCGTACAAATTTGCTTTTCAAATTAATTACAACTGTACCAAAATTAAGTTATTTCGCAAATTGTAGGAGACTATTATTATTTTTTTTCTTTTTTCTACCCAGCGAAATAAAATAACAGAAATAAAATCTTTTAAACACAAATACAAAACAAATATAATAAAAATATTTGGCCAAAAAACAAAATTTATAGTGCCAAATCCCCCCCCCCTGCCTCTCCCTAAAACAAAATTCCATGAGTAATATCCCTTTTAACAATTCAAATGCGATTAAACTTCCCATGTCTTTCATTCAACAATCGCAATATCAACACATAATCTTTCTCTACTTGAAATCATTTCCTACTACTTTCTTCATTTCCGTACCATAATGCGATAATTTCATCCCACCAAACCTTAAAGAATAAACAAACTCTTTTAATCAAATGTCATTCACTCAGACAAAAATTGTTTATTCTGTTATATTTATTATCAGTTTCTTTTTTCAATTTGAAACACTGTTGGATCAAATGCTACAATGACCGCAGAAAATATTTACAGATAAATAATTAATACAGATAAATAAATAATTGCCAATATGTTAAATTATCTGCTTTTGTTGGACGTTAGCCAAACGATAAAATGATCATTATCTATTTAGAACCAGATTTACTGCTGCGATATGAAAATATATCAGAATGAATGGAAGAATATTAAAAAAAACATCTGTTGTTGATTTTCAGTTGCGGAAATGCAAAGGAAACGATTCAGGAGATTTCTAGTGAATATTGCGCTATTTTAATGGTACGGAATTGATTTCTTTACTGAGGCAAATGAATGAAGGAGCTGTCATTTAAAACCATATGTTAGTTAATTAACAGGGACTTTTCAATAACATGTTAATGCAATATTAGGTTCCAGCACAGTAACAGTGTTTTTTATCCTAATACGTTAAATAATGCCCATCTCTATTTCAAAGTATTATGCCTTCCCCTGAAAAATTAATTTTCCCAAATGCACCTTTTCCATATACTGTAAAATGCTTTTACAGTGAATTCCTATAAAACCAATTAAGTTAATTATCTTGAAATATCAACATAATGAGCGGAAAAATCTACAAAATATGGAAATAACTAGCAAAAGCCATGCTTTGTTTGGATTCGCAAAGTATTATGCTATAAGATAAATATTTGAAAGTAATAATATATTTTTTAAATTACTTTTGCATCTTTATTAAGCAAAAATGTAATTTTTTGTTTTGGCGCATTTTAATTTAAAAATGTATTTCAACCAAATTACTAAGAATTTCCTCAGATTGTTTATTTATGATATAAGACTGGTATAAATAAAAATATTTTCGAAGTAGAATTATACAAAATATTAATTAATTTTATTTGTTTACAATTCTTTTATTGCCACTTCTCAAAAACATAATATAATTCTTTTAAAATTCATAAATATCGTCTGCTTAAATGATTCACAAAATAAGAAATAAATTGTGTATTTGAATTTTTAACACAGAAAAATACTTTTATAATTGAATGTTAATAAGAGAATTTTCACAAATTTTAATTCCTTAAAAATATGCTATAATTTTTCTAAAAAAAAAGTATTTTATAAATTTTATAAAAGAAATCATGAAACTATACATAGTTAAAAGGAATGAGCATAGTTTGAAAATCTGAAAGCAGTTTTTGAAATATTTTGTCAGAATAATGAAAATATATTTCATTTATTTATTTATTTAATGATGATTCTAGCTATAATTACTGACCCCATGATTTAAGTTTTTGTTCTGAAAACGTATATGTTTCACATTTTATTTGAAAAAAATGCGTTCGTAATGGAAAAACATGTAAAATAAATTAATTAAAGTAATAATTTTTTGAAAAATATTTCTGTAAAAAAAATAATATTCTGCAAATCTACAGATCATAATTTATATTTGTGTTTAATTTCAAGTCAAAATACTGTATAACTTTTTTGTAAAGTGTACGACAAAATGTCATTTGAGTGGCCTAGTTGAGGATTCGCTTCGCTCATCCTAACAAAAATGTTAACCCACTTAACCCTGTAATTTACAATGTAGAATGCATTCATAAAATTCCGAAATCCAGACAATCTGAATTTACTCAAGAAAATTGCAATAGAAAATTTCGTTTCATACATTGAAAAAAAATCTGTCATTAAACAAAAACAAATTTTAAATTTCTGGTATGAATTTGGAATTTTTGAATCAAAAAATACATTGAATGGGAAACACTGATGACCAGGGTCATTAGAGTGCTAAGCGAAGTATACATGAATACATGAAAAAAAGTGCAATATTATACCTAAAGAGTTTTTGCATGAGGGGAAACAAAATTGAGAGTTATATATTGCGGCCGCCTCCAAAAGTTTTTTTAGAATTTGTCACTAATAATTTCTACACCAATTATTTACGTTTTTAGCTCACAGGCTATCATAGCCTGAGAGCTTATGTGCCCGCCCGTTCTGTATGTATGTGCGTATGTGCGTAACGCGATAACTCATGATAAAAATATCGGATCCACTTGAAATTTTGTATATAGGTATATCCTGACAAGGCGCTTCCCTGATTAGTTTTTGGAGTTCATTCGATATGTATAAGAGGGGGAACGGGGGGCTCATGCCCCCCGTTAGTTGATATAAATGGGATTTTCATGCAGAATTAAGTTTTCAAAATTTAGATTAGGATCATTCTGATGAGGCGATTCCGTGACTGTTATTAGGTGTTCATTGAATAAGTATAAATAGGGGGAACAGGGGTTCTAATCCCCCCCCCGTTAGTTGATATAAATGGGATTTTCATGCAGAATTAAGTTTTCGTTCAAAATTTAGATTAGGATCATTCTGATGAGGCGATTCCGTGACTGTTATTAGGTGTTCATTGAATAAGTATAAATAGGGGGAACAGGGGTTCTAATCCCCCCCCCGTTAGTTGATATAAATGGGATTTTCATGCAGAATTAAGTTTTGGTTCAAAATTTAGATTAGGATCATTCTGATGAGGCGATTCCGTGACTGTTATTAGGTGTTCATTAAATAAGTATAAATAGGGGGAACAGGGGTTCTAATGCCCCCCCCCGTTAGTTGATATAAATGGGATTTTCATGCAGAATTAAGTTTTCGTTCAAAATTTAGATTAGGATCATTCTGATGAGGCGATTCCGTGACTGTTATTAGGTGTTCATTGAATAAGTATAAATAGGGGGAACAGGGGTTCTAATGCCCCCCCCGTTAGTTGATATAAATGGGATTTTCATGCAGAATTAAGTTTTCGTTCAAAATTTAGATTAGGATCATTCTGATGAGGCGATTCCGTGACTGCTATTAAGTGTTCATTGAATAAGTATAAATAGGGGCAACAGGGGTTCTAATGCCCCCCCCCCTCTTAATGCCCTCTTAATTTATATAAATAGGTTTTTCAAGCAGAATTTTCAGATTTCGTTCAAATCTCTGAATAGTTTTGGAAGTTTAATGGTTAAGTATAAAAGAAGGGGATAACTCCTTTTAAATTATATAAATGCTAAATGGGTTTTTATTAAGAATTATCTAATTTGCTCTGAATTTTGGATATAGATTTTTTATATGATAAAGCATGTCTTTGATAGTATAGGAGATTCAATGATTAAGTATAAAAAAAAGAGGAAAGGGGAGAGCTGTTTCCCCTTCTTAATTTTTTTTTCGAACGGAATTAACCCTTGAAAATATAAGGCTTTAATGTACAATTAGTATTTGTAGCCTGTGAGCTCAATGCCATCAGTTTAACTGGGCAGTATTCTTTATTTTTAAATAATACTCAAGTTTTTAGCTCACAGGCTATCATAGCCTGAGAGCTTATGTGCCCGTCCGTTCTGTATGTACGTTCGTATGTTCGTGCGTAACGCGATAACTCATGATTCAAATATCCGATCCACTTGAAATTTTGTATGTAGGTATATCCTGACAAGGCGCTTCCCTGATTAGTTTTTGGAGTTCATTCGATATGTATAAGAGGGGGAACGGGGGGGCTGATGCCCCTCCCCTTAGTTGATATAAATGGGATTTTCATGTAGAATTAAGTTTTCGTTCAAAATTTAGATTAGGATCATTCTGACGAGGCGATTCCGTGACTGTTATTAGGTGTTCATTGAATAAGTATAAATAGGGGGAACAGGGGCTCTAATGCCCCCCCCCCCCTTAATTTATATAAATGGGTTTTTCAAGCAGAATTTTCAGATTTCGTTCAAATCTCTGAATAGTTTTGGAAGTTTAATGGTTAAGTATAAAAGAGGGGGATAACTCCTTTTAAATTATATAAATGCTAAATGGGTTTTTATTAAGAATTATCTCATTTGCTCTGAATTTTGGATATAGATTTTTTTATATGATAAAGCATGTCCTTGATAGTTTAGGAGGTTCAGTGATTAAGTATAAAAAAAGAGGAAAGGGGAGAGCTGTTTCCCCTTCTTAATTTTTTTTTCGAACGGAATTAACCCTTGAAAATATAAGGCTTTAATGTACAATTAGTTGTAGCCTGTGAGCTCAATGCCATCAGTTTAACTGGGCAGTATTCTTTATTAACTATGTACTGCAGGGCTGTCCAACGCGGCGCCCGCGGGCGCCATGGCGCTCTGCGAGGGATTTTTCGGCGCCCGTTTGAAGGTTTTTTGTACCTAACATTTAAAAAATAATCATAAAATTTAATTTTAAAAAGTTGTTTTACGTAACTTCCTTGATATTTGCCTGAGAAATATTTTTAAAACCTCTGTAAGTGTGCTTCAGGTATCAAAAATGCAAATGTATTTTAGTAATTTTATCACGTGTTATTATTTTTCTTCACTCATCTATAGATTTTCTTATGAAAAATGTTATGAAAATTGGTAAAAGCTGTCTGTAACTGTTTTAATATATTAAGACTTGAAATGTAGAAAAATCATCTTCCTTCATGCATAAAAGTTCAGTTTTTTTTTTAAATTCATGTTGTGACACTGGCCCATTGCTATTTTATAATAAGGGTTGTATAGGCAGGTTAGATGTCATTTTCTCTCCCAGACCTTTCAAATGTTAGTTTTTTTTTTCCCTTTTGTTGAAAAAAAATTATAAATTTGTGCGAAATGAGTTCCACCAATGAAGGCAGTTCCAGGTTACTCTTTGGAACCAATCATAGATTGGTCACTAATATGCCTCTCTTTGATTTTGTACTTTTTATATTGGCTTATTTTTGAAATAAAATAAATCAAGGAACATTTATTTGTCCTAAAAAAAATAATAATAACTCTGGTTACCATTTTATTTGAATTAAATGCAAGATTAAAATTTCTGGCTTCTTCCACATAAATTTTTTTTGAGATAGCACCTCACAGAAAAAAATGTAATTCGAAATTTACAATGATTTATATTTATTTTGATTTTTTTCCCCTTTTTTACATGGAGCTTTAGATCCAACAATGAGCCGTCTACTGCGATTTTTGTTGGAGTGTGTTTAATCATTACAAATAATGTGAGATAATTTTGTTGGATGTTTTGAGCCCTGTTAATGATGGCGCCCTTCATTATTTTCCAAGAGCTAAAATGCGCCCCTGCTTAGGGAAAGGTTGGACAGGCCTGATGTATTGTATGAATTTAAAAGCGTTTGGATTGGGCGGACTTATCGCTAAAAAGAACACATTTAACCTAAAAAATATATGGAATTTAGATAGTCCACAAACTAGGTATTTCAATTGCAAGGAAAATTAACATATTCTCAAATGAGTTTCACGAAAGGATATGAATTAAATCCTACATTTCGTATTTAAGCAAAGTAAGCAGAAAATAATGCTTCTGGCTTAGAAATGAGAAATCTGAGATTGGTAAAATAATTACCGCGACGCTGGTTTAGTATGCAGAAGGGCCACACGTTCGTCAAAATTTTGGACAGTTAATTAGGTACACTCCCGAGAATATTCGGAATGATTAGACGAAAATCCTTCGGCTTAGAAATTAAGAAAGACGGCCCGTGAATTTCAATCAAGCGTCGGTTCTATTTAAGAAATTTGGGAGTGGACCTTTTCCAAGATGTGCACAAAAGCGAATGTGACACGAACGTTTTAAAAAATTAAAGAAAAGAGCACACGAGGAAATACACAAAAGAAAATCTCTTTAACTTCACGGATGCAGTTAACTTTTGCGTGACATATAAATCATAAAGAAAGGTAATTAAGAAATCATCACCGGACTTGGAAAATTTTCTAGTGACTATCATTTGTGGTTTCAAAGTATTATGCTCTCCCCCCCCCCCCCTGAAAAATTAATTTCCCTAAATGCACTTTTTCTATATGCAGTAAGGTATTGTTACAACAAATTTCTAGTTACAACCTATTAAGGCGCAACACTAGTCACAGAATAAGACCCGGATGATAATGTTAAGTCTATGGGGGGGGGGGGTGTTCTTTTCAAATATCTCGCTCAAATTTTAATATTTTTACAATTTTTTTTTTTTTAAGCATAGGATACCTAACGACGATCTACAACGGCTTAGTTTTTATTTTGTTTCGATTTTGCTTATATATGTTTTATATTATGATAGTTACAATTTCGAAATCAGTTCTAACTGGTTTCAAAAGTTAAAGTATTTTTTTTTTAATTTAAAACCAAAATTGAAAGAGTAAAAACTAGCCCGGTTGTGGATTGTCCTCAGCTATCCTATGCAAAAAACAATTCTGTAAAGATAATAAAATTTGATCGAGATATTTTAAAAGAACGCCCGCATAGACTTAACACTATCATCCGGGTTTTTTTCAGTGACTAGTGTGGGGTCTTAAGAAACCATCTCGAACTAGGAAAATTTTCTAGTGACTGTCATTTGTGGTTTCAAAGTATAATGTACCCCCTGGAAAGTTAATTTCCCCAAATGCACTTTTCTATATGCAGTGAGATGTTGTTACAACTAATTTCTAGTTACAACCGATCAAAGCGCAACACTAGACTCGGATGATAATGTTAAGTCTATGAGAGCGTTCTTTTCAAATATCTCGCTCAAATTTTTATATTTTTACATGACTTTTTTTTTTTGTGTGTGTGTGTGTGTGTTTGTGTGTATAGGATAGCTAAAGACGATCTACAACAGCCTAGATTTTACTTTTTTCGATTTTGGTTATATATTTTTTATATTATGACAATTTCAATTTCGGTACCGGTTCCGACCAGTTTTAAAAATCGGTTAAAACCGTTTTTTTTTTCTTTTTAATATCTGAAATCAAAATTGAAAAAGTAAAAACTAGCCCGGTTGTGGATCTTCCTCAGCTATCCTATGCAAAAAAAAAAATCATGTAAAAATATTAAAATTTGAACGAGATATTAAAAAAGAACGCTCCCATAGACTTTACATGGTCATCCGGGTCTTTTTGTGTACTTTTCTGTGACTATTGTGGGCTCTTAAGAAATTATATCGGACTAGGAAAATTTTCTAGTGACTATCATTTGTGGTTTCAAAGTATTATGCCCCCCTGAAAAGCTAATTTCCCCCAAATGCACTTTTTCTATATGCAGTAGGATGTTATTAAAACTAATTTCTAGTTACAACCGATTAATGCTTTATCTACCGAATTATTTGTCAAGAAATTGATTCTCCTCAATAATTATCTTCTTTAATATCTGAAGGTATACAGGAATTTTTAGATAATACTAATGTGGAATTTAGATCCTGTTTTTTCTATTAAAACTGATTTAATATATCGGGAGTTATAATTTTTTTGTGAAATATTTACAAAAATAATCAGATTAATTAACCAAAATTACTCTTTTGAAAATATTACGATTCTTAAAAAAGCAACGAGTTTAAATGCATCATGATCCTCTCTATATAAATGGAAATGCTTTTGCAGTTGAATATCTTTCATATAATTTTATTTAAAGAAAGAAAATAAATACCTATAATAAAAAGAATACTGCCCAGTTAAACTGATGGCATTGAGCTCACAGGCTACGCATACTAATTGTACATTACAGCCTTGTATTTTCAAGGGTTAATTCCGTTCGAAAAACAAATTAAGAAGGGGAAACAGCTCTCCCCTTTAACCTTTTTTATACTTAATCATTGAACCTCCTAAACTATCAAGGACATGCTTTATCTTAAAAAATCTATATCCGAAATTCAGAGCAAATCGGATAATCCTTAATAAAAACCCATTTAGCATTTGTATAACTTAAGAGGAGTTATCCCCCTCTTTTATATTTAACCATTAAACTTCCAAAACTATTCAGAGATTTGAACGAAATCTGACAATTCTGCTTGAAAAACCCATTTATATAAATTAAGCGGAGGGGCATTAGAACCCCCCGTTCCCCCTGTTTATACTTATTCAATGAATACCTAATAACAGTCACGGAATCGCCTCATCAAAATGATCCTATATCTAAATTTTGAACGAAAACTTAATTCTGCATGAAAAACCCATTTATTTCTATTAAGGGGAGGGGCATAAGTCCCCCGTTCCTCCTCTTATACATATCGAATGAACTCCAAAAACTAATCAGGGAAGCGCCTTATCAAGATATACCTATGTACAAAATTTCAAGGGGATGGGATATTTTTATCATGAATTATCGCGTTACGTACGAACATACATACAGAACGGGCGGGCACATAAGCTCTCAGGCTATGATAGCCTGTGAGCTAAAAATTAATTATAAAACTATCACTTTTTGAAAATATTTAGCTTAGACAGTTTCTCTATTCTATCTAAATTTGATCGAGAAGAATGTTTTGCGTGGATAGAATAAAAAACTTTTATTAATATTCCTGGATCCATCATAAACAAATTTTAAATGAAATTTCAGTTTTACAATTTTCGGAGTTGCCAATTTTTAAACTTCCAAATATCGCCCATTTTAAATTTTTATACCGTTGCATAGAGAAAAAAAATGCACTTTTTGATGAAATTTATTTGAAATCTCTATCACGATTATTTGTTTTTCAATTATTCATTTTTTAAGTTTTTATTAGGTGCGTTCGTAAATATGAAATACGTAGCACTTATAGTTGTCGTTCAGTCCGTCCGTCTGTCTGTCTGTACGACCGCATATAACAACGCAAAAACTACCCAACCGAATCTTTTGAAATTTAAAATATATAATTATTACATAATTTTGTCGAGTCAGTTCAAATTTTATAAGAATCGGATGGATAGATCAATTACAGGGGCGATCAAAAGTATTCCGTTACATTAGGGTCAATGGAGAAAAATGTTTCAAATGCATTTTAATCGTTTGAAATTTAAATTACATACTTATTACATAATTTTGTAAAGTCACTTCCATTTTTTTTTAAAATAGGATACATAGATCAAATACATTGACAAAGTACTCCGTTACATTACGGTCAACGGAAAAAAAAGTTTCAAATACATTTTAATAATATTACACTCATTCGAACATAATAATATTGATATGCATTATAAAGTACACATTATAATATAGATTTTGCATAATCCGTTGTGCAAAGAACATTTGTTATTGATTTACAAGGCCACATAAAAGTATTCCATTACACAATGAGTATAGAGAGAACATTGTTTGTTGCGCATTTTAATTGTAATTAACTATTTGCAATTTTATGAGATTGATAGCCGAGAGTGATATTTCTAAACCTTCGTTATCCTACGAACGCACCTCATTTGCGTGCTTCACGTGCAATTTCCAACTTGTTACTCTTTTTGTCATTGTGGCTACAGAAGTAATCCATTTTTGGCCATTAAACATGGACCTATCAGAAAAGGAATAAAACAGAAGTATTCCATATTTGAATAGAAAACTAAAAATAATATTTCAAAACTCCAAAACTGCAGCGAAAGAGAAAAATGTAAATAAATCAGATTTACTTCGGCCTAAATCCTTCTAAATTACTTTTACACAATAACCGATCATTTGCATTTTATTAAGATGTTGCCATTGAACAATTAACTAATAATCGTGATTTTTGTGCCGCATACGTTAGCATAATATATTCATAGATACCAGACTCGTTTCGACAGTATCATGCGTATCTTCATCAGCCCAACAAATTGTATGATTTTGTTCATATATAAGGAAGAGAAGCGGGTTCAAAAGATAGATTTATTGACCAGTAATTTTTTTCTTAATATCTAATATTAGAGTATTTTTCCCATTACTAGAACCATTCCGTAATAGAGTTATCGTGTTTAGTATTCTCCGTAATTTAATGTAAGTTTATTGGTCATGTGTTTGCAGAAATTTAACATAGCTTCACAATTTAAAAATTTACTTTTTACAGTAATATACATTTTAATAATATATAACTTTATTTAATGTGTATGCAAAATTATCTTCCTAAATTCATCATGATGGAATTTCACATTAATGAATTTTCAGGAAAAGGAACTTAATCCTTTATCTACCGACGGTACTTTAGAGTACCATTGAAGGAAACTTTATATATTCATTCTGTCTATTAATGTTGAATCCATGTCGTACATAAGAGGGGGGGGGGGGGGCGTTCAGAAGATAGTCTGATGAATTCCATCCAATAAAAATGCGCATTTTAAACAGTTAAAGTTGTCTATCTCTAACCTAGTATTTTATTTTTTTATCATTGGTCTAGGAATATTTGTGTTTAATGCACGGCGTACGTAATATATGACTCATTATAATCCTCCTAAAAATGATGTTTATTATTATTATTAATTTAAATATAGAACTTGTTGATAAGTCTTTTAAAATTTGAGTCTTTAGAAATACCATTTTCCAAATAGTCGTAGCAATTTGTTAAATTACAATTTTGTGATTTTTTTTCTATTATTTGAAAAAAGAACTAACAATAAATAAATATTTTATTTTTCTCTTTTTATCTCGGTTCCGGTTCACAGCCATTTTCTTTATCTTCGCCGAAGCCGTTTAGTCAAATATTCTAAATTGAGCTATTTTTTCCTCCCTGGACCTAGTTATTAACTCGAAAATTGCTATTTCAGGAAAGTTTACGTCCTAAAAATAAATTGACCGCTTTTTTTTATTTATTTTTTATTATTGTTTAATATTGTGTCGCATGCCGCCGGGTTTAAATGGACCACACCCAACAAACTCGGGTCGATCAACTGTCACACCTCTTTCGGTATCATGCAAAATCTTCTCGCTTTGTTGAATATTTCCGCATTAAACACACACACACACACACATATATATATATATATACAGGGTGTATCTAAACTACTGGGCAAAACTTTAAGAGGTGATAGTACACATCAAGACAAATAATATTAAATGGGAAACTAAGGGTCCCAAACGTCTTCCGAAGGAGGTAGGCGCCATCAAAGTTTAGGGTCCAAAATTTGAAATGATTATAAAAAACAGAAAAATTGGTCGATTCATTTGCGACTCACGAAAACTATTCTTTATGTCAGTATTGTCTTGAAAATAAATTATAAAGATAAATTTCAAAAAATGCCTATAGAGGGCGCTTTAGGCTTTAAAGTAACGAACAACTATTTTTTACCGTTATTTTCTGCATCTCATTAATTTTTTTTAAGTTTAGACATAAACTTACGTACAACTATTTTTTACCGTTATTTTTTGCATCTCATTAAATTTTTTTAAAGCTTAGACATAAACTTAAATTTTGTGCTGAAAATCTGAATCGTTGAGAGTGGTTAAGTAGCTGTGTTCAATGGGGGTGGGAAGGTACAAATTTCAAATGATTATAGAAAACGGAAAAATTGGTCGAATCGTTTGCGGCTTTCTCTAAAACCATTCTTTATGTCAGTATTTCCTTGAAAATATATTTTAAAGATAATTTTCAAAAAATTCCGTTAGAGGGCGCCTTAAACTTTAGAGTAACTAACAACAATTTTTAATTGTTATTTTTTGTATCTAATAAAATTCTTGCAAAAACTTAGACTTAAATTTTGAGCTCAAATTCTGAATCGTTTGGAGGGGTTAAGAAGCGCAAACTGAAATGTGTTTAGGAGTTGGAATGTTACCTTGCCCACTCTACGAACACAGATCAATTTTTCGCTACTTAATTACTGAAACGATTCAGATTTTGAGCTCAAAATTTAAGTCTAAGCTTTTAAAACATTTATTTAGATAAAAAAAATAACGGTTAAAAATAGTTGTTTGTTACTCCAAAGTTTCAGGCACCCTCTAACAGAATTTGTTGAAATTTATCTTTAAAATTTATATCCTGGGAAATACTGACATAAGAAATGGTTTTAGAGAAAACCGCAAACGAATCGACCAATTTTTGCGTTTTTTATAATCATTTGAAATTTGAACCTCCCCACCCCCATTGAACACAGTTCAGTTTGCGCTAGTTAATCACTCTCAACGATTAAAATATTCAGCTCAAAATTTAAGTTTTTGTCTAAGCTTCTAAAAAAATTTAATGAGATGTAAAAAATAACAGTAAAAAATAGTTGTACGTTACTCCAAAGTCTAAAGCGCCCTCTATCGACATTTTTTTAATTTATCTGCATAATTTATTTTCAAGACAATACTGACATAAAGAATAATTTTAGTGAAAACCGCAAAACAATTGACCAATTTTTCTATTTCTTATAATCATTTGAAATTTGAACCTACCCACTCCCATTGAACACAGACCAGTTTGCGCTACTTAATCACAGATTTTGAGATCAGAATTTAAGTTTCTGTCTAAACTTCTAAAAAAAATTAATGAGATGCAAAAAATAATGGTAAAAAATAGTTGTTCGTTACTCCAAAGTGTAAAGCGCCCTCTATCGGCATTTTTTGAAATGTATCTTTATAATTTACTAGCTGACCCGCCCGGCGTTGCCCGGGTCCGTATTAGCAATATTAAACGAACTTGAAATTTGTATGATTTTATCAATAACTGGAAGCATGCAGAAATGCATTGTCTGAAATACGTCATTTTCATCGTTATAAAGTATTAAAAGGTTCTGAAAAAAAAAGAAAACTTTTAGTAATACAATTTTTAGTTTAAATCAAATGTTTTCAATATTTTATTTAATTTTATTCAAAATGAAAAAAGATTTTCTTAGCAGACGATTTTTTGTGATAAATACATTATCTGTTTTATATTTCTTCTGCTTTATTCCTTTTATTTATAGAGTTCAAAATGAAAAAAGATTTTCTTAGCAGACGATTTTCCTGTGCCTCAATTAATTATCCTCGGAATTCCTTTTATTTATAGAGATTTTCAAGACAATACTGACATAAAGAATAGCTTTTGCAAAAACCGCAAACGAACCGACCAGTTTTTTCCGTTTTTTATAATCATTTCAAATTTTGGATCCTAAACTTTGATGGCGCCTATCTCCTTCGGAAGACGTTTGGGACCCTTAGTTTCCCATTTAATATTATTTGTCTTGATGTGTACTATCACCCCTTAAAGATTTGCCCAGTAGTTTAGATACACCCTGTATATATATATAATAAATGGGAAAGCATCATAACACGGGGCGATATGAAACAAATTCAATCAAATATACAAATTTTTGTTTTGATTTTTTAATATAATTTGAGATTTGTTTTCACTTAGACCAAACATTACACTCTCTAATGTTAAACCTATGGAATGGGATATTTCGGTATTTTTTTCGATTTTATCCCCTTTCCCCAATTTTTATTAGAAGAAAGTAGTGGATCTCATTGGATTCGAAGAAATTTCGACTTCCGGTTTACAACGGATTTATACGTTTTATAAGGTACTAAATACAATTAGACTGTTTTATAAAATGCCTATCTGTATGTGGTCTGTGTCAGACTATGTTTTGTGGATGCTCAAGAACTGAGGCACGGAATTTTATCGAACTTCAGATTCCGTTAGACCTTAACATCAGTTTTACTTTAAGTGTTAAAATCTTATTGCCGTCTCCCCTATTTCATTTAAATTTGACTCATAAAATATAAAATTACATAAGTTTGTTAAAAATAGTTTTTCAACAAAAGAAGAAAGAAACCTTTAAGAAGAATTCACAGAAAACAGAACGTTAAAATTTTAATTTTCATCGAAGAATTTCGAAAAATACCGCAAAATACGGACAAGCACAAAGGCTTAACATTAGAGAGCAGAATTTCTGTAAGCGATAAGATTTTTTTTTTTTTTATAACTGGCATTATTTTGCTATTTAGTTTATAACTTAAATAGATATATAAACTTAATAAGAATGTACTTATGTCCTGCTCTAACAGTGTATGAAGTTTGATGAAATTCCATGCATCAGTTCTTGAGATAGAGATGAAATATGAATAGAGTGAAAAATGAGAATAGCAATGCTACCTGTTAAAAGATAAGGTACCCTGGGGGTAATAACGCCACGTTAAAATTCTACCAATTTTCACGGCTAAGTTTTAGATAGTATTTTTCAAACAAATATAGGATCTGATACAGCAACTCATTGACTATCTACATAAAATAAAATGTAATGGCTTTTTTCTTGACCAATGCTATTTGGCGTTAATACCCACCTATATGGGTAATAACGCCATGCAAACAAAACTATAAAATAAGATGGAATAATGGCATGTAGATTGCCCAATTCTAAAAATACAAACTCTACAGCTCTAGAAATTGACAAATTGCAATCTAAGCTATTGAAAATGTACAATTTTGTTGCGACTCTGAAAGAAAAAGAAATCTGTGGTGGTGGCGGGGGGAGTAGGCAAAAGAATATCAGATTCTAAGCTACGTTTTGCTTAAAAATGACCATTTAAATAGAATTATTAGAAACATTGCACGGATTATTTGAATCAGTATTTATATTCCCATGTATGCATTCTATGCGATAGAAAATATTGATTTTTTTGTGAAAGTGAAAGAAAAAGGAGTGAGAGGGAGCTTCAACAGAATATAACACCCTGTGTCTCTCTTTGCTTAAAAAGTCCCGCTTAAATATGATTATAAGAAACATTGCATGGTTTTAACCATTCATAATGTAATATTTTAATCATGTGAATTTTATAATAACTAGAGTTATATGTAATAAATATTTCTGTTAAACCTTAACTGCTGTTAGCGTCTCACATACCGCTGAGTTTTTCAAGTTTCAGAGTTTAACTATAGTTTTTAGTTTAACTATAGATACCGGGAAAATTTTGTTTCATTTGGAGTCCTATTACTATCTCTAGAAACTTTTGAATAGCTGAATTTTATTTATAATAGTCCTGTACATAAGGTTCAATACAAAAATAATATTCTAAAAGTTAATTTAATATTTTATTCATCGTTAGATTAAGTGGTCTGACAGGCCGCTCACAATAAGTTATGCGACAATTTATGTCACAGCAGTTAAGGGTTAATACTATTATAGTAATCTAGTAAATAGTTTTTAAGCCATAAACTCCACACTAATGCGGATTCTCCAAACCTACAGTTAAATTGTCGACGTTTTAAAGAGCATGCTTTAATAACTTTTTAATAAATTGAATAAAAATTTTTATTAAAAAATATTATCCCAAAGAGATCTCTTATTCAATTTTATACATAATTCATATGGTTATATATCATTATCTCTATATTAGCAACAAAATTAACCTTTAACTGCTGTTAGCAATCTGACTGAACACTGTGCCCCCTCCCCCCCCCCCCCCCAAAAAATAGCGTTTAACTTGTATTTTCCAGTTTAACCATAGTTACAACTGAAATTCTCTTTCGTTTGGAGTTCTCGTAATATTGTTAGAAATATTTGAATAGATTAAATTTAATTAGAATTAATTCTGTACAAAAAGTTTAACGCAGGAACAGTATTCTATAATTTTTAATCATGGATCGCATTTTAACCTTTAACTAATGTTACCGGTCTCGTAGACCACTATTTTTCTTTTAATTCTTTAGTTTAATTTGTAACTTTCAGTTTAACTGCAAACACTACCGAAATTTTGTTTCATTTGGAATTTTAGTGCTATCACCAGAGACTAAATAGGTGAATATTAAGTATAATACTCTTGTATAAAAAGTTTAGTACAAAAACACAATCCTATGAGTTATTCCCGCCTTTTATTCACCTTTCAATTTTGTGGTCTCACAAACCGCATCACATTCATACGTTACAATTTCTGACACATCAGTTAAAGGTTAAATTTATAAAGTTTTGAAAAACCGAACGCTGAGAAAGCGGACAGTTAAAATTTCGAACTGAATTGAACAATCCAGTGGAAATTTAATAGAAACCTAATTTTGAAGATGTTCGAATTTGAATCTCGAAAACATTTTGATATAGTTTTATTTACAAGAGTTAAAAATTATTTTTTACATTAGTAAAAAAAAAAAAAATAATAATAATAATAATAATATAATAAAAAATAAAATAGAGAGATTATTTTTAAGTATTGGGCACCCCCCCCCCCTTAATCTTACCATTTCAACAATGATGATAATGCTGTCCCATATTAATATATAAACCCCCTTCGGGTATAATTCGGTCACTGTTGGGAATCAACCGGGCCAATCCCTGGCGTTATTACCCCGGGATACTTATTGCGCAGTAAATCCTAAACTACAAATTATCTCGAGAAGATATCCAAAATCTTCTACAACAATTTGAAAGTACATGAAATACACTACAAATTTATGTAATAAACAAAGTATTTCTGGATAAAAAATATAGTCTTCAGATCAAAAACCTTATCTCGCAAATTTTAGATCAAGCGTTAATTTTAGTTGCTTGTAAAAACAATCAGACCTAAAAATGAAACAAATTAACTTGAAGCTGTTTTTTGCGATTTATATAACTCAAAACCCTTCTGCGCAGAGCACATGGGTGTCATTTACCTGATTATTTCATAATTATGCAAAATATAAGCACTTGGCGTTATTACCCCAGGGTACCTTATATACTAAAACTTTATCAGCACTCATTTATGTCAAGTTTAGCGAAATTCAATGTATTAGTTCTTGAGCTATCGTAAAAGATACTGTCTAGTAACACCATCTATTCAGAGATTTAAACCAAAAATTAATCAGCACCCATTTATGTAAATCTCTAACATAATGTGAAGTTTGGTGGAATTCAATGTATTAGTTCTTGAGCAATCGTAAAAAATGGTATCTATCAACGCCACCTATTCAAAGATTCATACCAAAAAGTAATCAGCACCCATTTATGTCAATTTCTAATATAATATGAAGTTTGACAAAATTTTCTGTAATAGTTCTTGAGATAAGGTGCCCACAAAATTTGTATCTTCTGCAGACAGGCATTTTCTAAAAACAAATCGTGTTGAAAAAATTAATTTTCATCAATACATTACTTTCTTCTTGTAAAGATAGAAAGACGTAAAAAACATAAAAACGAATTGCATTTTTTAGAAGTCGGTTACATCTATTTAGATTCAGTTCATTTTTTAGTACCATTAAAATTATTTTATTCATAATTTTTCATTCCAGTGCTTAACCATAATTATCCTCTTTTATTTTCGCCGTGGCAGAATCTATTTCCCACCCACCTTTCCTCTGGGCTTAGTTATTAGCTCAAAAATTACTATTTTGGGCATGTTTTCTTCCTAAAAATAAATGTACCCATTTTTATTTCTTTTTTGTTTGTTCAAGTCCCGTGTCGCTATGTTTCAAAACGACCACACCCTACAAAATTCTGGTCGATTAAAGGACGCGCTCATTTTGCAGACAAAATCTTCGTATTCAGTCGAACAATTCCACATTGAAATATTTACAAAAACGAAAAATCATACATCAGTCAAAAACTAGAGAATTGTACCGATATTGTTAAGTTATGTGCCTGTTCTATACAACACAACAAATGATTTTTCTTAATAGACATTGTGTAACAAAATTGTTTTATCGGATTTTCTTTTAAACGAATTGTAAAAGCTACACGCTTCATTTTCAACAGTGAAAATTGTGTAATAAAAATAATAAAATAACACCGCAAACAATGTTTGCTCTATAGACATAATGTAACGGAAAACTTTTGTTGGAATTCCTTATAAACGAATTTCAAAAGCTACATACTTCAGCGAAAATTCTATAATAAACCTCAATAACCTAACACCGCAAACGAGTTTTCTCCATATACATAACGGAACGGAATTCTTTTGTTGGAATTCTCTATAAATAAATTATTTATATAAAAAAACGCTTTTTTTTAACAGCAAATATTCTATTATAAATTTCAATAACATAACGCCGCAAATTTCTTTTTTCTTTTTGCATATTTAACTGCATATATACTCAACGAAAGGTATAACGACATTTACAGGGAACTAATTCGCATTTGATTGAAGTTAAAATAATTAGTTAAGACCTTGGTTATATTTATTGTCGTTTTAATGCTTTATTGGGAGTAATGCCCATCACAGCTTGATTACAAAGATCAGTGCATTTTTTAGGCTATGTGATTTTATTATTATTATTATTATTCATGGAGGTCCAAATGCTTTAACTGAAATTGGCGAATTGGAAGAAGGGGATTGCTAATTTGAAAAAAAAAAAAAAAAATCTCTATGTTCTAAAAAATGTTGAATTTATTATCCCAGGGTCTGTTTTTCGTATTATATTTACAAATTCATTGCATACAAAAATCTGAAAACTGAAATTTTTATCGATAAATGTTTGTTAATCACGCTGAAACAATCAATCTTTAAATCGAAGAGTAAAACAAATAGGATTTAATTTTAAACAAATTGGATTTTCATTTCAGTTTTCAACAAATTCCAACAAAGTTGAAAAGTGTTTATGATTTCGTTTTATCTGTCCGTCTGGCCGCGCTCTAACTTTCGTAAATATAATCAGATTGCCCCAAAATTTCTGGATGTTAATTACATTTACCTTAGCACGAACGCTAATTCAAATGAAGTTTGTAGCATGTTTAGTTTATCTACAAGGACAGTCAAAGTTTTCTGTTAGATTATGGCCAATGGGAAAAATCATTCCAAATGAATTTTAAAGATGTTACAGCCTTTCAAACATAAAAAAATATATATTCATTTACTAAGTGCACTAAATATGCATTCTATAGAATATATGGTGCAAAGAACAATTATTATTCATTCACAGATCCACACAAAAGAATTCCGATATATAAAAATATAGGGGAGATATAATTTGCGGCTTATTTTAATTTTGTTAAACTATTTCATATATAATAGAATTGCTATACATCGATGAGCCTTACTATAAGTTATTTCATGCATAATACGAAGTGAATAGTATTTACAGGAACAAGCAAAAGATTTCAGTATATTTTATCCGAAGTACTGTGTAATAGCAATGATAACAGTAAATACATTTTTAAAAAATGGAATACGTTTTTAAGTTTCACTATATTTATGCATACTATATAGTGTCTATAAATGTTATAGTTAATATACATGGCCATACAAAAGAGTTCGCAAAGGTTACTGAGTATGAGCATAAATTGTTTAAAAACGGTTTTAAAATGTGTTATACAATTTTACGCTGAATGGAATTTAATTAACAAGCAAATATTTGTAAAATGTAGATAAAATGATTTACAGGACCACTCAAAGAATTGGATACACTGCCGTCTATGTATGATAATTTCTGGAAATGTTATTTCAGTAATTTTAAAAGTGTTTTAGTTTGAATTAAATTTTAGCTAAATTGTGACGGTAATAAAGGTACTAGGAAAACTACAGGACTGAACAAGTGTATTTAAGTGTATTTACATATATTGGTATAAAACGCTGTAAGAAAAATTTCAGTCTGTTATGTTTTCTCTTGCTAAACAAAATTTTCCCATCTTATAGTATGTAATATATATATATAGGTTGATATATTATATCAACCTACAGATCAAATGCAAGGCTGTTCAAAAGAATTAAAATACGTATTCGGCTATGTAAAGTAACTGCTAAAATCATATTTTCAAATGTTTAATGTGGTTTTTAAATATTTTCTTAGTTATCTTATTTGGAGCTATTTCTTAAATAACGAAGTTCTATTAAATATTTCAAAAGTGTTGGAAAGTGTTTCATAATCTATACTTAGCGCATGATTTTTCTTTCTTGTTATATAATACCCCAGAGCTCATCGTTTACGGTTCATTTTTTTTTTTTTTTTTTTTTGAAAATTCAAATAGTTTTTCTAAAACAACCTTAGGATTCCATGCTTTAATTGATATTCAAAACAGGCATTAATGCTAATTAATTAAACATCTAGAAAGGCTTCGGTGGTCGGTTATTTTTTGAATATAGTGTCGTGCGCGTTTATTTCAAAAGCAGAAAATAATTACCGGAATTATGGGTTTTCAAAGGGCAAGACCCGAAATAAAAAGAACTTTTTCCCTATTCTACGAAAATATTCGGTTGCGGTAATAATCGCATCAAATAGACTACTGTCAAAATTACACAATTATTTACGCACCCAACTGGCATAATGTTCTGTTGGAAAAAATAAAAAAGGCCTCGCTAATTTAAATACATTAGCAGTAATCTGCTCAATTAGACTACGAGTTGCGCTACTTTATAATTTTTGCATTAAACAGATGGGATAGGTACTAATTTTAGGCCAGGAACTGTAGAGGTGTATCTAGGGCTCTTTTATAACTCAAAAGTCCCTACAGAATTTTAAAAACTATCTAAAAATACGCATTTTTCATGAAAAAAAAAGGATATAATAATTTTTTTTTTAATTTCAAATAAAATAATTTGTATAGCTATTCTTAAAAATATTTCATTTATTAAATTTATTTAAAAATATTTTATTCGAAACCACTTTAAAATTCTGCGAGTTAATGGCGATTCAAAACTGTCTGTGCTAATGCTAATTAATGAATCGTATAATATCCAAAGAAAAATAAAATTCCGTTTAAAGAAACTATTAAAAAATTCCTATTAAAAAAAAAAAAACAGACTCAAAAATATCTTAAAATATTTTCGATGTTTCTATTTAAGTTTATAAATTTTTAACAGTCATATTTTAAGACGTGAAAATTATTTCGTAATTCAAGTATTTTTTTTTCTTTTTTTAAAACTTGTTTAAAATTCCGACAGGTTAATGGTGATTCAAAACTGTCTGTGCTAACGCTAATTAATGGAATCGCTTGAAAGTTCTAGAAAGGTTTTCGTGGTCGATTTTTTTTAACAGTCTGTGCATTATTAGAATGAAAAAATAATTACTGGAATTAGTGACATTCAAATGGCAATAGCGTGGTTCAAAATTAAAAGAGCTTGTTTCCTATTCTAGGAAAATATTCATTTACAGTGCAACCACATCCAATGAACTGCCGTGAAAATTAAACATTTATTACACACAATTGTCATAGTGTTAAAGTTAGCGAGAGAGACATAAACAAAGAAGTCTCGCTAATTTGAATACATTATACTACTCAATTTGACTACGAGTTGAGCTATTTTATAATTTTATATTACATAAATGTAATATATCAGTCTAGGAACTGATATTAACCTAGGATCTGTAAGCCCTTCCATATCTCCAGGATTCCTATAGAAATAAAAAATATATATATATGGTACCACTTAGTTATCCCGTTGACCATCAATTTCGCCAAATTATACAAATCGTCAAATGCATAGCCAAATTATACATATTGACATAATTTTAATTTTAAATAACGATAAAACAAATAATTAGTAGAACATTAATGAAAATACAAATAAAAAGTCGAAATAAAAATCACTTAATGACGTTTTAAACACCTGTATCGTATTTAATGTCATTGAATGCGACATTTACGATCATCCTTTATTGACCAAATAGTAACAATAATATTTAAAGTTTTACATATAAGATAATTTGTAGAGTTATATCTCACAAACAGATTATAAATAACGAAAAGAGAAAATTCGAAATAATGCCAAATATTAAATTTTTAAACACGGACAGGCAGAGTATATGGGATTAACAAAGGCTTCTTAATTTTTACTTTAAAATGTATTTTTTGGAACTCAATGAACTGATTTAGATTTAAAATATTTTTAACAGAATTTAAATAAATTTCTTATTATCTTTTGAGTATAAGCTCTCACGAACACTATTATTGAAATATTTATACAATTACTTGTGCAATTACAAATATTTATATATTACATTCCTTTGTATACAAATGTAAAATGATCAACAGTTATGCATTTTAAAAGCCAACGGTGGTTTTAACAGCAATAAATAGGTAGCAACTATAGTCGTCGTTCAATTCGCCAGTCTGTCTGTCCGCATGCTACAACGCAAAAGCTACCCAACCGAATCGTTTGAAATTTAAAATTTGTATTTTTTACATTAATTAGTCGAGTCATTTCAAATTTTATGAAAATTGGATGCACAGTTTGTGAGGGCGTATTCCTTTGTGATAAAGTCACTCTAGCATTTTTAGTGAGATCGTGACGTCAATGTTTTAACATATGTGGGGCAGAAGCGACATCTTTCCTTTATTCCAGACTTACTTTAACTTTCCAGGGCGTATGTGGCACCCTCGAGTCTACAGTTAGTTGCGGTCATGAGTATTATGCAAATTTATAGTTCCGTCTTCAGTTTGCAATGTATAAAAGCTATGAGTTGGAGTGCTGTGTGAGGCGGCGAAAGCCAGCCAAGTGAGATAGATTGTGTCGTAAAGCAAAGCAAGGTATTATAAAGTGAGGTAGCTATTTTTGTGAGCCGAGTTAGCTCGTGGTGAGCTGAGTTACCCAAGGAGAAAACCTGCGGGTAAGAAGTTATTTAATACGTTGAATATTTTTGAGAATAAAGAGTGTTTGCAGCCACGGGCTGTTTGATTATAGATTTAAACTAGCTTTTAGCCGCAGTCTGAACGTGAAGCCGGAGTGAGTGCCCCGAACTGAGCTTAAGCCGTGGACGTGAGTATAGTTTGCAATTTAATCTCTTAGTGTTGTGCTTAGTGACTGAAATCTTGAACTATCTCTCCACTTTCCCATTGTCCAGAGGTTTAAATAAACTGTTTGATTTTAACTTATACTGAAGATTATGTGTTCATTTAACCAGCATATCACCAGATACGTCACAAGTTAAATTACAGGACGGCCAACGGGAAAAATAATTTCAAGTGTATTTTAATAATGTTACCCTCTTTCGAGCATAATCGAATTGATGTGCATTATCATATTCACTAACGGTTTCTTGCATCGAATTGTCTCATTTCCAATTAAAAGATATCTTTGAATTGAAATTTGAATGAAATACAGGGTCATGAAAAATCAAAGAATGTGGAAAACAGGATTAGAAATATCTCGACAACTAACAATTCAACCGACTTCGTTTTTCATGCAAAATTTGTGTTAATTTATTGCCTTTTACGTCCACACGTTAAAATAAAATAATTCAAAAAATTTTATATACCTTTCATCAGAACGAATTTTTCAGGAGTCCTAAAAAAATAGTTCTGGATAATCGAGGTTACTGATATTAAATAGGCTTCGTTCCATTCTTACATACTAAGCACATACAAAATTTCAAGTCTCTATCTTAATTTGTTCGGGAGATAGAGCGGTTACAGACAGACAGACACACAGAGGGACGGACGGCAATTTTTTTTTCTAAAAATATGTTTTTCGGAATCTCCAGTGTCCGAAACGTGTAAATCCGTCAAAAAAATTTTCGATTATCAAAACGATTGCAAGACTTACCCTATACTACGCATGATGGGTAAGTAAAAATCAATTCTTTATACCAAAAGGGGTATAATAAAACCTTTTAAGAAAATTATAAAAAAAATTGTTTAGTCATTCCTTTTTTTTTTTTTTTTTTTTTTTTTTCTTTTTTTAAGGGCCAGTGAAAATTTTCAATAATTTCAAATATTAAATTTTTGACCAGAAGAGATATTTTTAAAAATACTGATGGATTAAACAATTTTCCAAATCTAGCGGGAGTCCAAGTCCAAAAATCGACTTGTAGTAATTTAACTTTTAGACATTTAAAATAACATCTAACACATTGGATGAAAAAAAGTAACGTGGTAGCAGCATAACTCTATAATAACACTATCAAAAATTGGCTCAAAAATCAAATTTTCTTTTAACCCATTAGTACCTAGCGTCTCATTTTTAGGACAGTTTAAAAAAAAATCGAATAAACGCATTTCACACCAGTAAAAAAGGAGTATAAATAAATACTTTCTTTCTCGAGACAAAGTCCTCGATAAATTAAGATAAAAGTTTTTCTTGCTTTAAAAGCGGTGTGAAAATGCAAAATTTGAATTTTAACGAAGAAAATAATTCAGGCACTAAACACCATCTTTTTAGAATGACGATCGATGTAGTTGTAATTGCCATCGATATTTTGGCTTAAAACACACTTATTTTCTTAATATATATTTTTTTTATGACAGCATTACAACGATGTAAATACTTTGTCTTTTATAAATACGATAATTATTACATAATTTTTAAGTCAATATAAAAATTATAAGAAAATTTAACAGCATAGAATAAGTTTTGAAAAGCAAAAATTTTGTCTACGCCGGCCGGTTCTTTTTGTAATTATGTGTGATATAGATTTAAAAAGAAACATTTTCAGTAGTAATTATTTGTAACTCTTGATTATAAGTAATTTTTTTTCAGGTACGGATTTCATGAAATTTTGCATCACATGCGGCTTATTAGGTAAATATACCGGGTGTCCCAAAAATGACTAATGAATTTTAAAATTCAATAACTTCCAAACGGTGACAGCTATTTAAAAAAAATTTTGCATTAGGGTTATGTATAATGTCAGGAGTTTTTTTACCGTAATTTTTTATTTTAGTTTGCATCTGAAACAATAGGTGGCGCTGACGGCGATTGAAGGCCAGGTCGACGCTTCACTCAGCACTGATTATCTGGCCTTCAATCACCGTCAGCGCCACCTATTGTTTGAGATGTGAACTAAAATAAAAAAATACGGTAAAAAAAACTCCTAACATTATACATAACCCTAATGCAAAAAATTTTTTAAATAGCTGTCACCGTTTGCAAGTTATTGAATTTTAAAATCCATCAGTCATTTTTGGGACACCCGGTATCTGGTTTTAAGCATTATAAATCAAGACATTAAAATTTCAGTCAAACTATAAAATGGCTGAAATTCAGCCTGAAGTTTTAACATTCATACTTTCATACAAATAATAAAAGACAGTAAATGACAGTGATTCCCTTTATGATAACACTGGTATTTATAGCAGTATGTAATAAATTAATTACATTTTTTTTTTAACACAAGAAAACTCTTATTGTTGAAAATAAATGTATGCTATATTTTTAAAAATATGCACTGGATGCTAACACGACGTAAAAATCAATGCATGAAATAGAGAGAACATCTTTTAATTATGATTATGATTATGGAATGACAATGACGTAAATTGCCCGATAAAATATGTAAAGATATATATATTTTTTTTCCTATTACATATCCATTTGATTTCTAGTAAGATCAACTTTATTACTTTAATATTGGTAATTTTCATAAATTGAATTTTGATCTGCTAGATTCGCGCCATTTAAGAACCGACTGATTCACTTTAATCCCTTTCCGACGAAAGCATCTTATTTGATCAACGGTTTTTACATACACATCATGCGTAGTATTGCAATCGTTTTGAAAATCAAAAATTTTTTTTGACGGATTTACACGTTTCAGATACTGGAGATTTTGAAAAACATATTTTTAGAAAAAAAAATTGCCGTCTGTGTGTTTGTGTGTGTCTGTCTGTAACCGCTCTATCTCCTGAACAAATGGAGATAGAGACTTGAAACTTTGTATGTGCTTAGTATGTAAGAATGGGAAGAAGCCTATTTAATATCAATAATCTCGATTATCCGGAACTGTTTTTTTCGGACTATTTTTTTTCGGAAAAATTCGTTCTGATGAAAGGTATACAAAAATTTTCGAAATGTTTTATTTTAAGGAGTGGACGTAAAAGACAATAAAATAATATAAATTTTGAATAAAGAACGAAGTCGATCGGATTATTAGTTGCCGAGATGTGTGTAACCCTGTTTTCCACATTCTTCGATTTTTCATGATCCTGTATTTCATTCAAATTTCAATTCAAAGGTATAATTTAATTGGAAATAAGACGCTTAATCCGACGCAATAAATTGTTAGTTAATATGATTACTATTTTTGGAGTTATAAGGATGTTCCTTTGCGCAATTCGGTACTACTTGAGTATTTTGGCGTTTTCTATCATTTGCCGAAATCGGCTCATCAGCAATTCATTGATAGAGCATTACTATGTACCGGGTGATCCAGAAGTTCCGGGAGTTTTCAAATGCTAATAATTAAGAAACTATAAACAATAGAAGTATGCGGTTTTCACAGAAATGCTTAGAAACTTATGGGATTTGTATTTTTGATGAAACAAACAAATTATGTTAGTTACACTTTTTGCCAACAGGTGGCGCTAAAATTGACAGTATTATTTTTATGGTATCATATAGCTCGCTTAAAAGAAAGAATTAGTGTCCAAGAGTTAAAAATTTTCATTATGACGCACATAGCTTATAAGTACCGCTGTGAGCCGACGCAAAACAATGTGCACAGTATCCTCAAAGGAGAAAGAAATTCCAGATGAAATTTTAAATTTATCGTGATATTACAAGTGTACTGATTCATTATGATCTGATGATTTCCACCGAGTATTGGCATCGAATTCTACCTCATTTACGATTGCAACAGACATTTGGGATCTCCTGCTTCTATTACGATCTTTCAATTAGACTTTTTCTCAAACCTTTCTTACCATGGCATTTCACATTTCTAATGGCCATCGAATCTTTTTCTATTTTAACTTCCGTATTGTACGATAAGAACACAGCTCGACATGCAAAGAAAGCATGTCTAAACATAGCAGTTACTCATCAAATTTTGTATCCCAAAATTCCCTTTCAATGCAATTTCAACCACTTTAAAAAAAGTGATTGAACATAAACCATTCTTAAAACGAAATCTTATTAATAGCCTACAAAAGATGTTTCGCAATGAACTCATACTCATGTGTCTATAAAGCATATTTTATAGTTACATTCAGTGTTGTACAGCAGCGCCACCTGTTGCTAAAAATTGTAACTATATACATGTAAAAAAAAATCATACTAAACAAAATCCCACGTGTTTCTGAGCATATATCTGAAAACCGAACCTTTGTATTGTACATAGTTTCCAAATTATTAACATTTCAAAACTCCCGAAACTTTTGGATCACCCGGTATATTAAAACTATTTAAATATGCGTTTAAATTTTATTTTGGATTTGCGTTGCATTTTATAAATAACTTACGTGAGTTTTATTTTCATATTTTATATTATGCATATCCATGATGGGTAAGTATTACGGTAGTCCCCCAACGACTAGTTTTAATTTTCAGCAGTCAAATCACAAAACTGCTCTGATTAAATAAGGTACGCTTTACAATATAAATAATTGGTGGGAATAATGGAGGATTCTGCGCACCTTGACTCTCTAGTGCATATTGTTGCCAATTGGCAGAAAATTAAATGTCCTCTCCTAATCGTTTATTTACTGTTGTCTTTTAGAAAATTTATTCTATAAATATTCATTTTGACCCTATAGTTAGGTTTAATTCATTTAAAATACCTAGGGGATAGTAATTTTTTATCATTTATAAATAAAGAGGAACTTTTGAAGCCTTCACTTTTTCCAGCCATAGATGAATTTCTAGCAAAGATAAAAATACATTTAAAATGCAAAATTTCATTTAAAAAATCTTTTTCAAAAGCATATGTTTTTATAGGTTATTTTAAACAATTTTTAGTAAAGTTTCTGGCAAAAAATATTGTATGTACGCATGCAATTAATGCATGGTGTTGCAATTTGGCAACCATAAAAAAAACGAAAATATTAAAAAATAAGAGTAATAATTTTTTCAATGTTTTTTCTTTAATGTACGTCCGTTAAGGAATGAAATGTATCTACGTTATAAAAGCCAAACGTATCTGTGCGTAACACATACGTCATTTTGCGAATGGCAACATTTTCCCCCGCAATTTCGGTTTTACAATTTTTGCTACTACAAATTTCACAATTCTAAACATTGTACATTTTAAAATTTTACACCGTTGTGTAAAGAAAAAATTGTATTTATAAATACAATTTGTTTTTAAGCTGTAGCTCGATTTATTTTAGAGAAATTAATTTTTTCATAATTTCTAGTACAAATTTTGTAATTGTGGCAACAGAATCACTCCATGTTCTTTAAAATTAAAAAAATAAAATAAAATGCGCATACTATTTTAAAAGTATCGTCTGTTATAAAATCCGGTGAATTTCGTTTTATTTTTATTTATTTTTTTTATTTTTTTTTTATTTTTTTTTTTAAATAATTTGCATAATTGGGTTTTATAGTATTTTGTTAATTTTAGCTTAAAATAATATTTGTTTAAGAGTTAGGCAGAACAATATATGATGTATTTTTTACTGTTACTAATTATGTAATTTATTATAAATCAATGAAACAGTTCTATCTTAAAGATTTTCTTCCGTCGAATTTCGACGGGTTCCACCTCGTATTTTTAAAGGGAAAATAAAATATTATGTGCTAGAGGGTTCAGTGGCAAGTATACAGGGTTGCTCGTCCCCAAGGGGTTAATTGGTGGTATGAAGCCATTTAGCATCTACAAATTTTCAATGTGTTATTTCTTCATCCGTAATTAAGATTCAGATAAAAATAATAAAATATATAAGGGACATACTAGCTGGTTTTTGCAACTGAGAAATAAAATCATGAAAAAAAATATTTTCATAAAAAATTCTTTTTTTCTTTCTTTCTTTTTTTTTTTTTTGTGCTGGAAAGAAGTAATTGGATTAGTGAAAATTTTACGACCATCCTGGATAAGATTTCCCCTTTTTACTTTCTTCTATCTTTACAAGAAGAAAGTATTGGATTCATGAAAATTTTCGACTTCCTGTTTTCGACGGATTTCTACGGTCCTGAACACGTTTTGACTATTTTTAGAAAATGTCTGTCTGTGAGTCTGTCCGTCTGTCTGTCTGTCTGTATGTGACAAAAAATTTGTGGGCGCTCTATCTCAAGAACTAATGCTCGAAATTTAATAAAATTTTATATTCAGTTAGACCTTGATATAAATTAGTGCCTATTGGTTTTTGGTAAAAATTGGCCTGCAGGTGGCGCTGCTTTCATGACTTTTAAGATTGCTATATCTCAAGAACTAATGCACGGAATTTCACCAAACTTCAGATTCTGTGACCCCTTGATATACATAGACGCTGATTAAGGTTTGGTGTAAATTGGCCAGCAGGTGGCGCTGCTATGCCACGTTTTTCATGATTTTCATGATAGCTATATCTCAAAAAGTAATGCACAGAATTTCACCAAACTTCAGATTCCGCGATACCTTGAGATACATAGCCACTGATAAGGTTTTGGTGTGAACTGCCCTATAGGTGGCGCTGCTATGCTACATTTTGCACGATTTTTGCGATAGCTATATCTCAAGAACTAATGCAGAGAACTTCATCAAATTTTAGATTCTGTTACACTAAAATATATAACATAATTAGACGCTGATTACATTTTGGTAATAACCTTGCAACAGGTGGTGCAGCTATGCTGCATTTTGCACGATTTTTCCGATAGCTGTATCTCAACAACCAACGCACAGAATTTCATCAAACTTCAGATTGTGTTACAAAGTGACATATAACATAATTACACGATGATTACGTTTTGTTATAAATACTTCAACTGATGGTGCTGCTGTGCTATATTTTACACGTTTTTTTAAACTAGCTATATCTCAAGAACTAATGCACAGAATTTCATCAAACTTCAGGTTCTTTTACACCATAACATAATTAGACGCTTTTTTACGTTTTGGCATAAATTGTCCAAGATATGGTGTTGCTGTGCTACGTTTTGCAAATTTTTTGTTATATCTCAAGAACTAATGGACGAAATTTCATCAAATTTCCGATTCTGTTAGGTATTGACATCAATAGATGCTTATTAGGTTTTAGTATAAATTACCCAACATGAGGCACTACTAAGCTCATTTTCTCAGAATATTAATTAAATTTTGCGTTTTAGGCTTTTCGGATACCAGAATCTCATTAGGCTAGGTCAATGTTCGAGGAAATTCGATAGTGGATAACTTTGGGGTCACCACGTTTTTTTTTTAATATTAAAATATACTTATGAGAGAGAAGAAAGTTTTGGGATTGACACATCCAACTAGTTTAATCTATTCATGTGTCTGTGTATATGTATGTGATACAAATTCTGTATGCCATTTAGCCTCCACATATTTTTCTATGCGTTAGTTTTTCATCCAACATTAAGATTTAGATAAAAGTAATAAAGTATATATGTGATATATTTGCTGACTTTTGAAAAAGAAAAATATTACCATAGAAAAAAAGACTTGTTTTTATAAAAATTCTTTTTTTCATTTTAAGTTAATAAGCTATCTGTGTTATTTCTTCATCCAACATTAAGATTCAGATAAAAGTAATAAAGTATATAAGCGATATACTTGCTGACTTTTGCAAATGAAAAATATAATCATAGAAAAAAACTTGTTTTTATAAAAGTTTCCCCCCCTCCAAGTTATTAAGCTATCTGGAACTGACACGCCATTTGCATGCAAAAATTTCACAACGCCAGTTGCGGATTAAGTATTAACAAAGTATTTTGTTTACTCCCCGCGCCTTGGCTTTTTAGCATGCAGTCGCCTCCCTTCCCCCACCCCTCCTCTTCTCAGAAACCGTCTCTATCCATAAGCGCGCTGTACTATTTTTCATGCATTTCAAATAAAGAAAAAACAAAAACAAAACAAAACAAAAAACAATAAGCAGTACTGGAAAAGGAGACAGGAGGCTCCGTTCAACCACTCCTTTGTCCAGAAAAAACAAACTAAACAATAAAGAAATCGGACTTGTGTTGTGAGTACATAAAGCCGCGAAGAAACAAAATAAAGCTGCCCTTTAAAAGAAAACACAACAAAACAATCTTGATATCCGACATCGGGTTTTATAGAGCGGAACTTCCCGCTTTATTGGGTCGGGTTGCCACTGGCAACGCGTCTCGCTGCTGACTGTTGTCTCCATGGCAACCGGAAAAATTCGGAATGAATCAGAAAGATTTTCCGGAATGCTCTCCTATTATTTTTCTCCTTAAGAGGAATGCCATTTCTCTCACATAAAAATATTTCGAAAGAGTTCAGTGTGACAAAGTTACAGTTAATAAGCAATAACTAAACGGGATAGTTGTGGTTTGGCCACCGTTTAAGAGATCACACTACTGCCGCGATGAAATTTATAAGCTGATGTCAATTCTATGGGAACGTTCTTATCAAATTTCACGTTTGCATTTGTATTATTTTATATGATTCCTTTTTTTTCTGCATTGGACAGCTGAGGTTAATTAGTTTCTTGTTTGAGATTGATTTCGTTCTTAATTTTTACTTTTACGGTATTGATTGCAGTTTTTTTTTAACGCTTAGAGCTCTGATGATTGAATTTTCTACCGCATAATTTTAATTCCGAAATGTCACAATGGCACCGGAATATTCGACGTTATTTGAAAAAGGTTTAATGCATCTTGTCGTGCTTATCACAAACCGATTTTTTTTCCATTGCGTAATTATGGTGTCAATGTAACATTTGGAATTTTGAAGAAATTTACCCGCAAGAGATCAAAGGGTTAAATGAGGCTATTTTTCATTTGCAAAACCGCTTCCAAACGTGAAAATAAATTTATAAAATAACTTTATGCAAAACAAAATTGTAATTTGACAAATTTCCACGACTATTTTGAAAATGATATTTTCAAAGACTCAAATTTTAAAGACTTACCAATAAATTCTATATTTAAATCGATAATAATAATAAACATTATTTTTAGGATGATCATTACGGGTACTATATTACGTGCTCGATGCATTAAACATTAATATTCCTAGACCAATGATATAAAAATATTAGTTTATAGATATACAATTTTAACAGTTTTAAAAGTACATTTTTATTGAATGGAGTTAATCAGACTGACTTCTGAACGCCTCCTATTACGTACGACATGGATTAAACTTTCATATTCCTGGAACCATCCCGAACAAATTTTAAATGAAATTTCAGTTTTACAAATATCGGAGTTGCAAATTTTAAAACTTCTAAATACCGCACATTTTAAATTTTTACACCGTTGCGTAGAGAGAAAAAAAAATGCAATTTTTAATGAAATTTGTTTGAAATCTTTATCCCAATTTCTTTTGAAAGTATTAATTTTTTAAAAAGTTTTGATTACTTTTTTTGTCATTGTGGCAACTGAAGTATTCCATTTTCGGACATTAAACAAGGACCAATGAGAAAACGAATAAAAATAAAATAAGTTGCGGAATTCAACCAATAAAAAGATTCAGATATGCTACATATCTGATCCATTCCAGTTCTGTGATAACAACTATTTTCCAAATAGTTAAAAACTGCAACGAAAATTAAAAAAGCAAAAACTAACCCGGTAAGAGATTTAAAGTGTTAAATATTCAACAATGTTCTTAACAATTGTTTACTGCGTACTTCCAGTGTTTCTAGTCTATCTCTGTTGGAATCGGATTTGAACTCAGAAATCCAAAAACAGAGTCGATTACTATTCCCTGTCCTAAATTCTCTTGGTTTTACCGAGATAGAAGAAGGGTCAAGGAAAAAGTGGATTTACAGTCAGGGTAACGGACAGGGGAAGAAGGAAGTAAGGCTGCGGGCAAACAGCACTACTTTCACTTACACTAAAAGAGCAATAAATCTATCTTTGTTTCCGAACGGAACAAAGGTTACTAGTATTGGAACCTCTTTAAGGGGACAGTGGACCTTTATTGAGCAAAATAGTCTATAGCAAAGTCGTCGCAAAAAAAGTCTATTTCTATGGTATAATAGTACCAAAACAGTTTCTTCTGAGTAAAATATCATTTATGATGGTTTTAAGAAGTAAATAATAAAGGTAAATGTATTTATATACTTTAAATCTATTTTTCTCAAAACTAATTTTTCAGTGTTTTTAGATTTTGGAAATGTTCCTTGCGACGTAATTTTTAATCAATATTTATGAAAATGATAAGGAAGTATCCTGATATTGTTTAGAAAGAAATTGTGTAAGCTTTTTAAAATTCATCTTCATTAAGATCGTCAAATTTGATTCTTTACATTTTAAAAGGCAAAATTTTTATGAAAATCGATATGGAATTTAGAAAAAAATCTATAAAATATTAACTATTCAAGAGATTAAAAAAATCTTACACAAATTTGTTTATAATACAGTTTTAAGAGATAAAAATGCAAAAGCAAGAATATATCTCAAAAATTAAAACACGAGGAGCATTTTAAAATTTCGTTTAAAAATTTAATTTTTTTTAAAATAAAAATTTTTAATAAGATTGTAAATTTTTTTGAAGATGTTCTATATGTGCTTTTGGTGAAATGTATATATGCACAAAATTTCATACTGCTATGATGAAAATTAAGTAAAAAAAATTTTAACGTCCACCGTCCCCTTAAATGATTTTTGGGGTAAGAATCGTATCGAATTGACAAAGGAAGGGAAAGTTTATCTCCCCCATCTTCAGTCGTAAAGCTGTCAACTGATTTCGAGTTCGATTTCTCTCTTGAAGTTCAGATTCAGTGCACTAAAAAAGCATCAAAGCGCCGACACGAGAGATCAAAAATAGCGATGCCTAACCACAAGAAGATAATGCTATATGCCCGGTCCTTAGGGGCTGTACAAATACAACTTTATCATTTTAAGGAGGAGGGGGGATGTCTGGCGCATGATATCGTAAGATATCTCTAAAGGAAGGGGGGGGGTGCCTTTTGATATCGATATCATTTTTGATCCAGACAAAATTTTCTCTTTTTTATCTGTAACATGGTATTTGTTTCAAAATAGTATGTCATCTTTTTTCAGTCTGTTATCTATAATTATAAAAATATTATCATTAAAATAACTAAATAATTATAAAATTATTTAATTCTGAAATACGAAATACCTCAACGTTTGACATTCCTATTCTTCTGCCATATGTGTGCATACAGTTGTGGCCGAAATTGTGGACACTTTTAGATAGCTTTCATTACAAAAAGTAAAAAATCTACCTATTGCAGCCATGCAGGGAAAGGACATCGCTAAATTTTGCTATGTTTTCGTCGATCATCACCCCAAGATCCCAAAACCACCCTCCGTTGAAATGTTGACTTACATATACATACTATATATATAGATATATCCATATGTATATAGATACAGATATCTGAATTTTGTAATGCTGTAACTCTCTAATTAATGAACCAAATTGGATGAATTTTCTTATGAGCATAATGGGAATACTAATGTCTCGACCAAGTTTGTTGGCCAGCTTCATCCACCATCTTGTTTCAAAATGGCGGCCATTTGATTCTTTTGAAATTTCTTTGTTTTTTAACTTTGTATACTTATAGAAAAAGTTCCGTTTCACAAAATGCAAATTATTATATATCATTTTAAACAGAATGTCAAAAACATCAAAAGGTATTGTAGACAATAAGTTAACAACATAGGTCATTTTATAGAAAAAGTTACAAAACATAAAAATTTCCATGAGTGTCCACAAACTCAAATGGCCTCCATTTTGCAACAAGATGGCGGTTGGAGCTGGCCAACGAACTCGGTCGAGACATTAGTACTTCAGCTATGTACATAAAGAATTTAATCCAAATCGGTTTATAACTTTCAGAGTTACAACACGAAAAATTTCAGATATCTATATCTATATCTATATGGATATACATATATATTATATATATGTAAGTCAATACTTCGACGGAGGGTAGTTTTGGGATTTTCGGTCACGATCGACGAAAATATAACAAAAATTCCCAAAATGCTTTCCTCCGGACGGCTGCAAAAGGTAGTTTTTTACTTTTTTGAATGAAAGCTACCTAAAAGTGTCCACAATTTCGGCCACCACTGTATGTAATCACTGTTCGAGAAATTATATGTGCAGTATATTTCTACTGAAGCTTGTGTTTACTAATAAATAATACAGAAAGAGAAAAAATTTTGTCCACTTATTTTATTGATTAAAAATTCTATCCACCCCCCCCCCTTCCTCCGTTCAGGACAAATTCAACAAGACACTATCACTGTTGAAAGTGTTATGTAACAAAAAGTTATTATAAAACACCTTTAAATAGTTATTATATCTTTAAAATGTAATTTAATAGAAAGTTATATTTTATTGACTTGTTTTATTTTGAATCAATAAAGTATGCTAAAAATAAATGCAACCAGTTTTGTATACCTCTCCAAAAAAATGAAATAATTAAAAAAAAAAAAAAAAAAAAAAAAAAAAAAAAAAATCGACATCGATAGTGTTATTATTAGGGGGGGGTAAGGGTTCAGAAATGATAATGTATGATATCGAAAGGGGAGGGAGAGGTTCATAAAGTGCCAAAAATTTGATTACAGTTCCTAAAATGCATTGCTACCTCGATTATCCGAGTTAATTGAGACTGCTAGTACTTCGGATATCGGAAACCTCGGTTAATATTAATTGTGTGTAAAAACTCGCTGTGCTTGCGAATTTAACATCTCTGAGAATAAAACGTTTTTTAAGTAAGTATAAACATACATAAAGTTGTGTTTCACAGGTCAAGAAAAAAAGCTGTTTCCAAAGATTCTGTCAACAGGAGTTTATTACGCTATTAATATTTATACAAAACATACTACCTGCCCTACACATCCTGAGAACAATAAAGTCTAGCTCCGGCCCGATTCGACTATGTAGAAAAAAAGTGCAAGGCTGATCTAGGTACTCACGAGTCTGTTGAAAAAAACTAAGCTTGAGGTTCAAACACAATGTAACAGTCTGGTGCCAATCTCTACACTGTACATGTTTCATTTCTGTATCGATGTTGTCAAATTAGCATCGGCTTGTGATGCACATTTATACATATTCGCGCAAAAGAGATATTAATTGAAAATGGCTCATATTTTATCGCCTTCGTTTAAATTTTTATATCGGGCCAGTAGGTTAGGTTTATTTTTTATCAGTTCGTCCGGGCAGGACCGTTCATTTATTTTTGCTGCCCGGCGGAAAAAAAAAAAAAAAAAAAAAAAAAAAATCAGATTTTGTTATCAAATTTGGTTAATAGAAATCTCGATTAATCGAAGCTCGGTTAATCGGGGTAATTTTCTCTTCTTGCAGGCATTAAGTGAGTGAAATAAAACAACAGTTTATCTTTAGACCGTTAACGAAAGGGGGAGCTAAATTCAATGGGGGGGAAAAGCAACAAAAGTTACTTACAAAAAAATTGCTTAACATAATTTGTCAGCTGTTCATATGAATTGAACCACAAATTTTGAAAGTAGGGCATGAACCATAAAAAATTGTTAAAATCAAATCTAATTACAACGTAAAGTAAATATGCTTAAAAAAAATATATATATATATATATATATGCCTTAATTTTTAAGTAATTATAACGTAAAGTAAATATGCTTAAAAAAAAAAAAAAAAAAAAAAAAAAAAAAAAAAAAAAAAACATATGCGTTAATTTTTAAGTAGATTTATTTACTTTTAACTAACTTTTATGGACTCGCTCAACTTTGTAAATTATCGATTTATTTCATTTGAATGGTTGACGAATTACGTTCAGCAAATTTTTGTAAGTAACTTTTCTTGCTTTTTAGGTGCGTTCGTAATTATGTAAATACGTAGCACCTATTGTTGTCGTTCAGTCCGTCCGTCTGTTTGTCTGTCCTCATATAACATCTCAAAAACTACCCAACTGAATAGTTTGATATTTAAAATACATAATTATTACATAATTTTGTCGAGTCATTTCAAATGTTATGAAAATCGGATGCATAGATCAATGACAGGGGCAATCAGAAGGATTCTGTTACATTACGGTCAATGGGGGGAAAGTTTCAAATGCATTTTAATCGTTTGAAATTTTAAATACATAATTATTACATAATTTTGCCGAGTCATTTCAAATTTTATCAATATCGGATGCATAGTTCAAATACAAGGACAATCAAAAGTATTCCGTTACATTACGATCAATGGGAAAAAATGTTTGAAATGCATTTTAATGATGTTACACTCATACGAACGTAATAAAATTGATATGCATCTATAAAGTACATATTATACTATACATTTTGCATAATCTGTTGCGCAATGAACTTTTGTTATTGATTTATAAGGCCACACAAAAGTATTCCATTACATAATGAGTATAGAGAGAACATTATTTGGTGCGCATTTTAATTGTAATTAACTATTTACAATTTTATGAGATTGATATATGAGAGTGATATTTTTAAAATTTCGTTGTCGTGCGAACGCACCTCATTTGCTACGCTTCACGTGCAATTTCCAACTTGTTTTTTCCATGTTCATATTCTGAATTCGCTAATAGTCTAAATATAAAATGTTGTTTTATTCCGTTTGTTTATAATATCTTCCAGCACTTTTTTTTTAAAGTTTATTTTAAAATTTTAGCAAATAAATAAATAGAACGTTAAATTCATCTTTAGAAGATAAAATTATCCTATTTGCAAACTACTTAAAATATGACAAAAAATATTTAAAAAGATGTTAAATTACTTTAAATCATGGTACTTTCAATTGTAAACACAGCCTTCATCGGGAAAAAAAAAAAAAAATATTGCTATTAATGTCTTTTTTTTTTTTTTTTTTTTTTTTTTTTTTTTTTTTTTTTCAAATATCACGTAATTGGTGCCGAAATGAATGAAAGTGAAAGTCAATTTTTAGATCGGGAAAATAAAATATAGATATTGAGGAGAGTAGAATATTACTTGTTTTCATGAATCTTTAAGCAAACTGATCAAAATTCTGGGTATTTCGTAGGATAAAACGTCATTCAAAACATACCCATCATACCTAGTATAGGGTAAGTATTGCAATCGCTTTGAAAATTGAAAAAAAATTTTTTTGAGGGGAATTTTTTCAGATAGCGGAGTTTCCGAAAAACATATTTAAAAATAAATAAATAAATAAATAAATAAAATTGCAGTCCGTCCGTTTGTGTGTCTGTCTGTAACCGCTATATATCCTGAACAAATTGAGATAGAGACTTGAAACTTTGTACATATTTAGTATGTAAAAATGGGACGAAGCCTATTTAATATCAATAACATCCATAATCCGGAACGATTTTTTTTTCGGACTCTCGAAAAAATCGTTCTGATGAAAGGTATGTAAAAGTTTTCGAAATGTTTTATTTTAAGATGTGGACGTAAAAGGAATTAAAATAACACAAATTTTGCATAAAAAACGAAGTCGATCGGATTATTAGTTACCGAGATACGTGTAATCCTATTTTCCACATTCTTCAATTTTTCATGACCCTGTATTTCATTCAAATTTCAATTGAAAGATATATTTTAGTTGTAAATTAGACAATCCATCCGATGCAGTAAATTGTTAGTTAATATGTTTATTATTTTTTGAGTTATAAGGATGTTTCTTTTACGCAATCCGGTACTACTTGAATATTTTGGCGTTTTATGTAATTTGTCGAAATTGGCTCATTAATAAAGCATTACTATGTATATCAAAACTATTTAAATATGGGTTTAAATTTTTTTTTGGAATTGCGATGCATTTTATAAATAGTTTACACATGTTTTATTTTCAAGGTAAGCATTACGCTGGCCCCCCAACTACTAGTTTTCTTTGGTAATAATTTCTATTGGTTCTAGGATGATTAATTCGTGATAGATCGAAATAGATCCGATCTCGAAAGATGAAATTTCTGTAGTATATACAGTTCCACTAAAAACAGAAAATGTTTTTCACGAATACTTAGGAATGACCTCCCGTAAACTTAAAGATCTTATTAAATAACATTTCAGAGATTTGGAGAACAATCGACCAGCAATAACCCTGTCAAGATTCAACCAGAGACACAATATACAAGTTAATTTCGAAGGTGTAAAAATTACATGTTCCTCGAAGAATCATCATGAGTTAATCATCCCAGAATAAATAGAAATTACTACTAAAGAAAATACGGTTTGTAATGACATTTTGTCCTACAACATACCCAAAATTTGGATCAGCTTGCTTAAAGAATCATAAAACATATAATATTTCACTCTCCTTAACCCTTTCCGGCACACTGTGCCTAGCCTGGTATAGTTAATTTTAATTCCAAACTTGCAAACGGCATCAATAATAGTTTAGTAAAATTTTGCTTTTACAATAAAAGCTTAAATTAGGGATTTCAAAATGTCTAAAAAATTCGTTTGTGAATTCCGGTGTCAGTCGATAATTTCTCATTTTACTAACAGATTTTGCCCGTACCGGAAAGGGTTAATATCTATATTTTATTTTCTCAATGGTTTCAGGATCTAAAAAGTGACTTTCACTTTTATTCCTTTCGAGGAAAACGACGCGATATTTGAAAAATAAGGCGTTATCCCCTTGAATCCAAACGGCATCATGACATTCCTTATATTTTTTTTCTACATTTACGTCGGATATTCAAAATTCGTACCAGAAAATTAAAATATAAATACTTGTTTTATCTAAAACAGATATTTCATATTTAATTAAATCGAAATTTATCATTGAGATTTTCTGGTGTGAATTCAGATTCTGTGAATTACAGAATCTCTAGAATGTATTATATTATGGGAAAGAAAGGGTTATTATTATTATTATTATTATTATTATTATTATTATTATTATTATTTTTTTATTTTTTTTTTTTTGAGTTTTCCAATGAAGACTGTGTTTACAGTTGAACGTACTAAGAATTAGAGTAATTTAACATCTTTTTAAATTTTTTGTCATCTTTTAAATAGTTTGCACACAGCATACTTTGAAGTTTACTTAAAATCCTCTTTGTAATTCCCTCTTCCCCCTGTCTATTTACTCTGACTGTAAATCCACTTTTTCCTTTACCCTACTTTTACCTCGGTAAAACAAAGACGATTTGAGATACAGGGAATGGATGAAAAACAGAACCAGAAAAAGAGACGGGTAAGCGATGATTTCGGCTTTGATTTTGGATTTTAAGCTCAACGATTTCAATTCCGAACCCATTCGAGTCCGAAATATTTTGTTTTACAAGAGACTGATGCTCAAAATAAGGAATAAAAAATTTATAATAACGTTGTTGAATTTTTAACATTTTAAATCTCATCTCTAACAAGATTAGTTTTTACTTTTTTTTTTTTTTATTTTGGCTGCCGATTTTATTTCATACAATGTTATTTTCCTCTTTGGAACTGGTTACCTATAGAGAAAGACATATACGGGTGTCCACTCTCAACGGTGGCTAATTCCCAAACCGTTAGTCATAGACATATAGTTCCAATTACAAAAAAAGTTTTAAACGGTATTACTCGGTACTCAGCTGTTACTCGGTCAATTTTAATCATAGGATAACTGACGGGCATTTTTTTGTCTTACTTGTCAGCAAGCCCTTACCGCATGGACAAATCGGGATTTTCTATGGGCCCCGGACCTTAAGGGGCCCCCAAATCCATACATTAAATTATAAAATATTTACTTTCTTTTTCCAATTCCAACTCTTCCACATGTTGAAGTTATTAAATTCATCTTAAAGTAATGTAACAAATTGTTAAAGTTATATAAAAGTGCTTTCTTTAGTACTGAGGGAAAAAAAGGTGTAATTTTATTAATTAAGATATTTAATTTGGAATTGACGGCGCTAAGAATTTTCTTCTATTTATATCGAAGGTAGGTCCGAAAATATGTTTATGCATTACGCATACACATATGAGTGACCATAATTTCTATTTCAATAACGTTGCATTGATTCGAAAGGGGCCCTCTAATTTATCTTTACTCACAACCCCAAATAGTCGTACTCAGGCCTGCTTGTCAATGTAACAGGAAATTTTCACTAAATATAACGTATAGAACCTAGGGACCGTATAAAAATTTCAATTTTGTAATTTTAAAAAAACATTTTACATTGATCCAAATCGCTTTAAAAATATTTCTTTACATCATTTAAAACATTTTTTTAAATTCGAACTATACGTCTATGACAAACGATTTAGGAATTAGCCATTGGCCACCGTTGAGAGTGGACACTCTGTATATATAAATAATATTACAGAATTTGCTTTTCCAAAGTTTAAATCTAAAACTTGGTATCATTCGGTTCACGTACTAGTAAACATTTGAGTTCAAACGACGAAGGTCTCTTTATAAACGCCCTGTACATTGGTATTTCAGAAAAGCCGCCTAAATTGTTTACACTCCTTTTACGATAGATTACTTCCATTCATCTGGAACCCCTTCTTAGTGGTCATCGGCAATAGCCGCGATAAGGAGCGCTCTGTCGTCATGACGACCCGTCTGACGTCATTTTGTTTCCGGAGTCCATTTAGGGTCGGGCCATTGTCCCTTCCACTTTGTAAATATGAGAAACGGTTTGGTTAGAATCTGGACTCCTTCTAGATTTACAATGACGTAGGATGTGTGTTATTCGACTGAAATAGTTCCTGTAATTAATTTAACTTTTTCAGTATTAGTAATAGAACACATTTTTAAAATTCTTTTCTTTTTTATTCAACTCCATCTGATTTTTATAAGCAAAGGGGGAAAAATACATAGAAAAATGTGTTTTAGATAACAATATGATGTACATTTTTTCTTTTTTGGAATTTATGTATTAACTACACAGAAAGAATGATTTTTTTTTTTTAAACCAAAAAAAAAAAAAAAAAAAAAAAAAAAAAAATAGTTGCGTCAACTAAATTTTGCCCCATTCAAGTATTTTTTGTTGGACTGACAAAATCATTTTGTTAGTTCAACAACATTTTATTGAATCACCAAAACCATTTGATCAGTCCAACCAACATCTGTTCAGTCTATCTAAACATTTGGCTGGGTTTTAACATTTCGCCCTTATAATATATAGTTTTGAATTTACCATTCAAATAAATATGTAAATTACATTTGAGATTTTAATAGAAATTGACTACTAGAAATAGCGTACATAGAATGTATAAATCATGTACAAATCTGAAATTACAATTCATTTCAATTAAAAAAAAAAAAAAAAAAAAAAAAAAAAAAAAAAAAAATTATTTTTGCTTAAAACGCTTCTCAAATTGCAACTCTACCTGAAATGTTCTACCTGAATCTAATAGCCGGCTTTAGGACATGCACAGATAGTGTTGCCAGGTCCAGTGTTAACAAAATAAGAAAAGAAGAGAAAACTAGTTGTTGGGGACCACCGTAATACTTACCCATCATATATATATTGCATATACAATATATGAAAATAAAACATGCGTAAACTATTTATAAAATGCATTGCAGTTGCAAAAAATAAAATAAAAATAAAAATAAAATAAAATAAACATGCATTTTAATATTTTTATTATGAATAGTAATGCTCTATTAATGAGCTGCTGATGAATCGATTTCGACAAATTATACAACACGCCAAACTACTCAAGTAGTACTGAATTGCGAAAAAGAAACATCCTTATAACTCCAAAAATAATCTTATTAACTAACAGTTTATTGTGTCGGATTAAGCGTCTCATTTCCAATTAAAATAGATCTTTGAATTGAAATTTGAATAAAATACAGGATCATGAAAAACCGAAGAATATGAAAAACAGGATTACAGATATCTCGACAACTCATAATTCGATCGACTTCGTTCTTTAAGCAAAATTTGTGTTATTTTATTATATTTTACGATCACTCCTTAAAATAAAAAATTTCGAAATTTTTTATATATCTTTCATCAGAACGAATTTTTCGAGAGTCCAAAAAAAAAAATAGTTATCGAGGTTAATCGAGGTTACTGATATTAAATAGGTTTCGTCCCATTCTTACATACAAAGTACATACAAAATTTCAAGTCTCTATCTCAATTTGTTCGGGAGATAGAGCATTTACAGACACACACACACAGACAGACAGACGGATGGCAAATTTTTTTTTCTAAAAATATGTTTTTCGGAATCTTCACTATCTAAAACATGTAAATCTGTCAAAAAAAAATTTCGATTTTCAAAACGATTGCAAGACTTACCCTATACTACGTATGATGGGTAAGTAAAAAAGTGGAAGAGTGATTTATAAATCGGGACATAAAAATACAGGTAGTCCTATAAAACTAAAACCTGCTAATAAAGCAATTCTTTCAAAGAAGTTAAAATTTTATTTCAATAAGAATACTCGTACAATGCAATTATACTTATTTAGAGAGAAACCCCTTTAAAATAGAACTTTTTTTTATATACTTACGAATTCATCATAGCAATTTTTATGTGAATTTTTTGCTTTTTAAACAGTGTCCCGTTTTAAACAAATTCAATTAACGAAGGTTTACTGAACTTTAAAAAAATTATGAAAATAGTATCCCCTGAAAGCACGCACATACAAAACAATAATAACAATAATAAATAAATTCTAGATAGATTTCGTCTAGAAAGATATATTTTACTGCATTCTTTCGGAAGGGACTACAGAATTTTTCTGTATAGACAAGTTCCAGTTTTTGATTGGTTTTACTATATTAAGTTTCACCCGATGCTTAAACGTATGTTTTAACGTATAACATGTTACAAAAGTAAATTTTAAATTAACCGTGCATCCTGAAAAATCGAAACTATTAGCATCTCGCACAGTGCTTGGGCTGGTGATATCTTATGTCAACATGTAACTGAATCTGAGGTTTAATGAAACTCTGTGCATTAGTTTTTGAAATAGAGTTATCGGAAAAACTTTAAATATCTATTTATCTATCTATCTATCTATCTATATATATATATATATATATATATAGAATCAGACCTATTAATTAGTTTTTTAATAAATCCCTTCTCAATTTGGATACAGAGCCCCATGACTAATAATCACGGGTTTTATAGGGCAGCTAGAAACTCAACTTTATCGTGTTAATTTAACTGTAACACATGGCCCTTTTTAACTGGTAACCCTAGGGAGATGAGAAATTTCCAATGTACATTTACGCACTTGCTCTCGAGAAACCATGCTGTAAGCACCTGTGAAAAGATTTTCCTACGTTTCAGAATATTTAAATAAATCTTAATTAATGCTAATCCCTTGAACAACCGAATTATAAACGAGATTATACTCAGCATGTCCTCATGAGAGCTAAACTGACGTTAGCAAAAACTCAACACAAAGAAGTTGATGACTTGGTAAATTCAAACTCCAAGCCTGAGGACAGATTCTGATATAGGTTCCTTCTGACGCGGATTGAGGACGGACATCTCGGTTCGCTCCCGAAAGACGATGGGACATCGGCAACATGCCGTGTCTGCTCCAAATAAAGGCCCCTTTCCCCTTTATCTCCCCCTGTATATAGTTTTATTTTTCAATATTCAAGTATAAATTTACATTGTTTTATATAAAAGAGTCTTCATTTAAATCCTAAGCACCAAATAATTACGCAAGTAATTACACACACACACATGCATATATATCTGCGTATTAGCGCCACCTGTAGGATGATTTATACCAAACGGTATTAAGATCTAAATTATATCAAGGGCAAACTCGATCTGAAGTAACACGAAAATCTATTCTTTACATCTTAAGACAGGGCTATTGCGGTAATTCTGAATAATACAGCATAACAGCGTCATCTGTAGATCGATTATCGCCAAAAGTAATCACTAGCAAATTACAACAATGTCAAACTTAATATGAAGTTATATGAAAATTCGTTCATTAGTTCTTGTGATAGAATATCCATGAAATATTTGGTCTGCAGACAGACCAACATCGTCAATTCCCTTATTTTTTATTTTTTTTATTTATTTATTTTTTATGAAATTTCATGATTGTACAGCAAGTGACAGTGTCTTTATTCAGAACACAATTAATGTAAATTAAAACCTTAATTCTGTTTATTTCAAAATCCCTTTTCTTGAATTGGCAGACAATAGAATTTTTGACATACGAGATACTTATGGGAATAAAACATAAGTCTAACTGTGGGCCCAAGGTACTCAGGAATTCATGCGTCAAGTTTTAATTGGGTTCAAGCAGAGCTTTCCTTAATGAAGTTTGTGATAACGAACTGCCTCTTTTATTAAAATAAGTACATTATTTAAATAATGGGAAAATTTCGCTTAAGAAATGTACTTTCGGCTGAATTTTTGCATGAAGGCAGTTAGAGTTCACGCAAAATTAATATATGAACATCAGTGTAAAATATAAACGCATTAATTTTTTATTACGTCCATTAATAACTACAAGGTAGAATAAGTCGAATCTCGGCGAAAGAAAATTTTTCAGAAGGAGCTGTTCGTTGATTATGACATTGTTATATGATTATAATAAACCTACAAATTAGTTACAATAGCAAATGCATCTTAAATTGGAAAGTCTAACTCTTAAACAAATGATAATTAACTTAAAAGAAACAAAATGCTATTTCTATAAAACTCAACTGTAGAAATTAATGTGAAAGAAACAGTCAAAATCAAATATTTTTGTCAACTAAAGGACATAGTAATTTACTATTTTCTCTTTACTTTTATAATAGAAATGGAATACTTCTGTTGCCACGATAACAACAACAAAAAAATAATAATAAATAAGATAAAAACTACAAAAAAAAAAAAAAGATTTATAACTCAAAAACAAATTGAGATATCTTTCAAACAAATTGCATTTAAAACTACAATTTTTTCCCTGTACGACGATGTAAAAATTGAAAATGTGCGATATTTAGAAGTTTAAAAATCTGTAGAACCGATAATTGCAAAACCGAAATTTCAAATTCTTGTTATTCGCAATATGGCGTATTCGTTACCCACAAATACGTTTAGCCTTTATAATAAAGATAGATATCATAGTATTAATAATAATATATATTCTACAGCGAAAAAATAAGAACATATAAATAATTATTTTGCTTATAAGACGTCACTTAATTAATAAAACATTTTAAAAATATTGAAAATTGGCATCTTTCAATTCATTTTCGTTGAGTTCTCGTCAGAATGTAAATAGAAAATTACAAACACAATTAACGTAAATCTGGCATAAATAATTATTGAATTCAAATTAAATACAACTCCTGCATATTTTCGACACCGAATTCGAATATATTCTATGTATTGTTATTATTATGATAATGTATGGAAGTTTTGACGTCCATTGTTTATATAAATTTGAGAGAAATCTCATAAAAATTTGCGAACATACAGTGATTCGTTAAAATAAAAGTAAACTAGTCGTTGGAGGCCACCATGGATATGTATATGAAAATAAAACATGTGAAAACTATTTATACAATGCATTGCAATTCCTAAACAAGATTTAAATATTGTTAATACACATAGTAATGCTATATTAAAGAACTGCTGATGTACCAATTTCGACAAAACATATAAAACGCCAAACTACTCAAGTAGTACCGAACTGCGTAAAAGAAACATCTTTATAACTCCAAAAATAATAATTCTATTAACTAACAATTAACTGCGTCGGATTAAGCGTCTCATTTCCAATTAAAGTATACCTCTGAATTGAAATTTGAATGAAATACAGGGTCATGAAAAATCGAAGAATGTGGAAAACAGGATTACAAATATCTCGGCAACTAATAATCCGATAGACTTCGTTCTATATGCAAAATGTGTGTTATTTTATTGCCTTTTACGTCCATTCCTTAGAACAAAAACATTCGAAAATTTTTATGTATCTTTCATCAGAACGAATTTTTTGAGAGTCCGAAAAAAATAGTTCCGGATAATCGAGGTTGCTGATATTAAATAGGGTTCGTCCCATTCTTACATACTAACTACATACAAAATTTCAAGTCTCTATCTCAATTTGTTCGGGAGATAGAGCGTTTACAGACAGACAGACAGACGGACGGCAAATTTTTTTTTCTAAAAATATGTTTTTCGGAATCTCCACTATCTAATACGTGTAAATCCGTCAAATTTTTTTTTTTCGATTTTCAAAACGATTGCAAGACTTACCCAATACTACGTATGACGGGTAAATAAAAATTCGTTAAAATAAGTCGTCACTCTAACGAATTTTTCAGTTTAACGAGTGTTAGTTGGATTATTAAAAATTTTTTATTATGTCAGTTCATTATAAAAACATTCACATTATTGAATTTTTCAGCAGAGCGAAATTAAACAATGCTGTTCAATGATTCGATATAACGATATTTTATTGCAGTTATTTCTGCTGTCATGTTCCTTTTTACACATAATTATGAAACGAAGATTAAGGTATCATTTGAAAGGTTTTTGAACCATCTTGTGAGATATTGTAAAGTAAGACATCTCAAATCATAATGTCCCTCCCCCCATATATTTTGTAAGCTATATAAATCCTGGGAAGCTCATAAATTCCAAAAATATATCTTTACCCTCATAATTTTACCTATATATTTCTCAAAAGTTCCAATTATAAACATTCCTTTAAAATTATTAGAATTTTCTGTCTGCTAAAGAGGGGTTTCTTTTTAGTAATTGACGGGAGTTAAAAAAGGTTTTTTGATTTAAAAACACATTTTATTAAAAATCAAATCAGCCTTGTTTTCATAAATGAAATAATTTTTTTTTTTTTATTGAAACTATGAGATCTATGTTACCAGAAAAAAAATATTGCATTTTGGCATGCTCATTAATGACTATAGATAATAATGATAATAATAATAATACGAAAATGATAAAGTGTGGATGTCCCCGCGCAGGTTTATTTTACGTTTATGATTAAAAAGCAAAATTAAAATTGAAACGCTTAAATCTTAATTGCTTTATCGTTCCATTAAATCAGTGGTATTTGACGTGTAGTCTGATATGGTTTGTTATAGTAGATTAAAGTGTGTTTTATTTGTATTCAATTTATTTTTCTTTGTCCCATGTTTTTCCCAAAGCGTAGGATGACCTCTAATGCTGTAAAATAGAGTTGCCAATTCTCCGACTTTTTAAACATCACTATTATTTTAGAGTAAAAATGCTGCCTCGTAAATCATCTAAATATTCCAATTAAATAAAAGAACATTTTCTTTTATTAAAATACTGGTATCAAAAAGCTGGGCACTTGGCAGCTCTGTGTTAAAAACCTGTGGTTAATTTATTTTCTCACTGTAAATAAACATAAAGTACATGACGGAGTATAATTTTCGCCTTGCTTTTAACATAAAATGTATAATACGGACTTTAAAATGTTCAAGTTTACTTAAAAGGCGATTAAAATAATAAAAAAAGAAAAGTTAATAGCTAATTTTATTTTAAAACATCTTAGTACTTTCAAACCTTTAATCAGGTTCTTCCTCAGAGAATATTTTCTTTTAATTATTTTTTCTTCAAAGAAAATAATTAACAATTTTCTTTAAATTAATAATTGAAAATTTAAAGAAAATAATTTAAAATTAATTTTTTAAAAGAGATATTCTTTGAGGAAGAGCCTGATGAAAGGTTTGAAAGTACTAAGATGTTTTTAAATAAAATTAACTATTAACATCTAAATGTGAGTATTTTAATCGCCTTTTAAGTAAAAGTTCATATTATATATTTTATATTTTCTCGCTCTTATTTTTTCCTACGTTCAATCATATTTTACCTTAACTTTGATAGAATAAATGAGATGATATTAAAAATTGATTGGTAATCTTGTTTGAAGATATTTTTATTCGTCATTTTTTCTTTTTAGAAATTTAAACCTGTATCTAAAACAATTTTAAACTGGAGTATGAAATACTCGCGTAAAACCATTTATATAGTGTATGAGCAAAACATTCCGCATATTGCGTAAGGCTCTTTTTCTTTTAAGGGTGTATTCGGAAAAACGCTCTTCCACCTTCAACGGCTCGAAAATTTCCGATACAATTTCAGACACATTTTTTAAAGTAGAAACATGAAACTTGCTGAGGGGAATTTTGAAGAGATGTATGAGGTGCCGTGTGATATCTTTTTACGTTCAATCCATTAGAATTTGAGTTATAAACAATCACCTTCTCAGTATGACCTTCATTTTTGTTCCCAGACCTCCCGCTTCGGAAAATTCAATTCAAAATGCAGGTTTTGATTGCTTTTTTTTTTTTTTTTTTTTTTTTTTTTTTTTTTTTTTTTATTTGCAATATTTTCTGCATTTATCAGAGTATCGATAATTACGGCACCTTGTGTAGTTTCTACATAAGAGAATTTGAAAGTTTGGTGCATTTGAGAGCAAAAATGAAATCAAAAATAAATCGGAAAATAAGCAGTTTGTATCGAAATACACCCTTAAATTATTTGACGAAACATCGCGTTTATATGCTACAGTTATGTAGTGATCATGCGTTTGTATGAACATGCCTTAATCTGAATGTATGCCCAGAGTTGTATAATATAGACGCACGCGTGCATGCTGTACGCAGAAAATTTTAGAAAGGAAACAAATTTTTATTTTTTTTAACTATTTTTTAGTATCAAAAAATTAAAAAATAATCCACCAATTTTATGTGCGATTTATTTACTGTTAGTGTGCAATTAAAATCAGGGCCGATTTTCGAATTTTTCAAAATTTAGGCCATTTGATTCTGAAAACTTGAAAAATGCCTCAGTCCGAAATTTTGGACACCAAAAATCGCAAATTTCAACAAACGCTGTTCGTAAAAAATCAATTTCTTCAATAAAACACAAATTTCGTCAAAGGATAGCGGAAAAAAAACACAAATTTCGTTAAAAGATTGTGAGAAATTGCAAACTTCGGCAAAAGACCTCGATCAAAAAAGAATAGCGTAAAAAAACTCACATTTCGACAAAGGACCGCGAGAAAAAATTTTTATTTCGTCCAAAAACCGCGCAAAAGAATGGGAATTTCGATCGTGACTAGTAAAAAAAAAAAAAAAAAAAAAAAAAAAAAAAAAAAAAAAAACGGGAATTTTGACCGTTAATTGCGTAAAAAACGGAAATATCGTCCGTGAATCGCATAGAAAACGGGAGTTTCGTCCATATCAAAGTAATATAGCACGTAATTTTATGAAACATTAAATTTTCAGAAAGTTTTGATCCAATATTTATGTGAGCAGAAAGTTTTTGGTTTCATACAAGTCTGTGTATACCCTTAATCTGATGTGTTGGAAAGTGCTTCATACTCAATGCATGACGCATGATTTTTCCTTTCTTGTTTAAATCTCAATTATTGCGCGCCGCAAAGCACCTATCTGCTAGTAGCATCTCTTCAATATTTGCAGAGCCAGAAAGTTTCCACACAGCTCGTATTTTTCTAGAGTATTTTTTTCTCTCTCCGCTAGCCTTAAATTACGGCACGACATTTAAGAAAAGCAAATTCTTAAAAAGAAATACAAAATAAACACTATTGAAATGATGGGCGGGAAATCTTTAGTGCAAACAAAGTATGAATTAACATACCGAACTATTCCCGTTCCATTCGGAAAGTGTCCATATGCCTGTTTTATTTTAAAAAACACCTGCTACTCTACTTGATTAAATAAAAAACAATTTTCCTGAATGAGTTCTAGGTTGTTCACGTCCTTTGTAAATATAAGATTCCGCAAAAAAATATTTATATAAAGTTTTTAATTAAATGATGGAAATCGTTGAAAATGAAATATTTTAAGTATGATATTATTTATTTTATTTCTTTTTGTTATTTTATTATTTTTTTTTTTTAGGAAAAAAAACCTTAAAAACTCTAAAAAAATTATTGAACCGATTTTGATGACATAGTACCCATTCGAAAGGATCTCTTTCAACTGGAAAAAAAGGGCACGAATCACTCTCGTAGTTTTGAAGTAATCAGCAGAAAAAAATATACATATGCAGCTGGAGCCAAAATTTTAGCATATGACATTCAAAAATTATGGTTCAAGCTACTCAGTTATTATGAAATAAAATAAGCATCCAAGTTAATATATCTATCTATCTATATATATATATATATATATATATATGTAAAGATACGACGACGATGTTCTATAATAATGTATAAGCTCGAGTGGAATACCATGTTTACTGTAGAATACTACTATTCACTAAGAATCAATAGCGGGATGAGCTGAGCAGTCGTTCTGGTAAGTGGATAAGAATAAATGTAAGTCAGTTTGTTTTTAATCCATATTTATTTAGATAAAGCCATAAAGTTATTCCACTGGTAACTATTGCACAAATCTAACACTACAACTTTCGCTCACCAAGCTGCAACATTCCGGCGTTCTACATTCTCGGAAAAAATGAAATGGGCGCCTTAGTAGTTAAATGGTCAGATGCATTCTGAGCTCCGAAACCTAGAATGAAAATCCAACACTTGCACGAAAAACTAGCCCCTCCTCTCTTTGCGTCAGTCATTTTAAAATCCAATTAGGATTAACTTCGAGGCTACGCGTCAGAAATCATCACCTTTGATTGGTATACGAGGCGTGGCCTTCCGGTAGGAACTACATCATGTCTCGCCAATAGACTAACCGACTAACATCTCAGCGCATTAACGAAGAGCAGACGATCAATAAAAAATAAAATTAAAAAATTTCGATAATATTCTAAAAAGAAAAAACATTACGAAATCGTTTCCCGCACTTTTTGAGAAACAAGCAATAGATTATTAATAAGTTAAATAAAAAAGAATACTGCCCAGTTAAACTGATGGCATTGAGCTCACAGGCTACAAATACTAATTGTACATTAAAGCCTTATATTTTCAAGGGTTAATTCCGTTCGAAAAAAAAATTAAGAAGGTGAAACAGCTCTCCCCTCTCCTCTTTTTCTATACTTAATCATTGAACCTCCTATACTATCAAAGACATGCTTTATCATATAAAAAATCTATATCCAAAATTCAGAGCAAATCGGATAATTCTTAATAAAAACCCATTTAGCATTTATATAATTTAAAAGGAGTTATCCCCCTCTTTTATACTTAACCATTAAACTTCCAAAACTATTCAAAGATTTGAACGAAATCTGAAAATTCTGCTTGAAAAACCCATTTATATAAATTAAAGGGGGGGGGCATTAGAACCTCCGATCCCCCTGTTTATACTTATTCAATGAACACCTAATAACAGTCACGGAATCGCCTCATCAGAATGATCCTAATCTAAATTTTGAACGAAAACTGTTAATTCTGCATGAAAAACCCATTCATATCAATTAAGGGGAGGGGCATGAGCCCCCCGTTCCCTCTCTTATACATATGGAATGAACTCCAAAAACTAATCAGGGAAGCGCCTTGTCAGGATATACCTACATACAAAATTTCAAGTGGATCCAATATTTTTATAATGAGTTATCGCGTTACGCACGAACGCACGTACATACAGAACGGACGGGCACATAAGCTCTCAGGCTATGATAGCCTGTGAGCTAAAAATAAAAAGGACTTTAGCTGTTAAAATATTAATACAGTCAAAGATCTATAATCCGCACACCCATAATCCACTGTTTTCTATAATTCACATTATTTTACGAATGTAAACAATGAAATAAACAGTTAAAAAATTTACAAATTAGTGATCCAAAAACGTTTTTTTTTTTAGAAAAATTTAAAAAAAAAAAAATGAGAAAACAATGAGGAAACAGTGAATTATGGGTGTGCGGATTATAGATCTTCGACTGTACATTACGAAACTAAGATTAAAAATATGTTTCACAAATTTAGAATTAAAAGCTCAGAGAGAACAAAATGGTGCAATTTTTTTTTATATATATATATATATATATATATATATATATATATATATATATATATATATATATATATATATACAGGGTGTTTCGCTACCAGACCGACAAACTTTGAGGGGTGATAGTAGACATAAAGACAAACATTATTAAATAGGAAACCATGGGACGCAAACGTCTTCTGTAGGAGCTAGGGGCCATTAAAGTTTAGGGTCCAAAAATTCAAACGCTCATAAAAATTAGAAAAAAGGGTCGATTTGTTTGCGGTTTTCTCTAAAATCATTCTTTATATCACGATTTTTAATTTTTTTAATTTTAAAGATTAAGTTCAAAAATTGTCGATAGAGGGCGCTTTAGACTTTAGAGTAACGAACAAATACTTTTTGCCGTTCTTTTGTGCATGGGGTTGAAATTATTCTAAAATTTAGACTTTAACTTAAATTTTAAGCCCAAAATCGGTAACATGGGGATCTGTTAACTAGCGAAAATTTAACTGTGAACCGAGGGGGAGATTTTAAACGCTCATAAGTATTGGACAAACTAATCGATTTTGTTGCAGTTTGCGTGTAGGTCATTCCCTTGGTAATTATTTTATTCAAAATGGCGCACAGCTGTGGTGTCTTCATTTTTTCATAGAGGGCGCTTCCGACATATCTCCGATATTTCAATGGCATTACTCCTGGGTGTTTTACTACCAGACTATCATACTTCCAGGAAGTGTTAGGGATGGAAAAGCGACTCGGAATCACATAGGAATGTAACGTTGAAAATTCCTTTTTTTGCATATTACGTTTAAAAAACAGCAGAGAAAAAACAATAGAAACAAACAGAGAAACAGCAACATGTTAAAGTGACAGAACAAAGTTTTTTTAAAGGTTTTACTGCAAAAAGTGTTCGAAATTACGACCAGGAAAAGTCCGGCAAGGTTGACAGCGACAGTAGATGGCGCTGCGATTTTCTTGCGGTAGATGAAGTTGAACGGTAATGCGTGTCAAAGTTTCTCTCTCATTGCACAGCTCTATGTGGTTCTAGCATGATCGGGCTCTTCCACATTTTACTAATGATGTTCACCGATACCTTAACGTAACATATGGACAGATGTGGATAGGTCGTGGTGGCCCGGTTTATTGGCCTGCCAGATCACCGGACCTATCAAGTATGAGCTTCTTCTGCTGGGGTCACATGAAATTTTGGTGTATGAGAATCCCGTACCATCAATTAAAGACTTAGCAGCTCGTATTTCTGTAGCTTCCAGAAATCTATCAAGGATTCCAGGAATCTTTCAAAGCGTGAGGAGTTACATGCGATGCCACTGTCAAGCATGTCGAATTACTTCTGGTCGTAATTTCGAACACTTTTTGCAGTAAAACCTTTAAATAAACTTTGTTCTGTCACTTTAACATGTTGCTGTTTCTCTGTTTGTTTCTGTTGTTTTTTTCTCTGCTGTTTTTTAAACGTAATATGCAAAAAAGGAATTTTCAACGTTACATTCTTAAGTGATTCCGAGTCGCTTTTCCATCCCTAACACTTCCTGGAAGTATGATAGTCTGGTAGTAAAACACCCAGGAGTAATGCCATTGAAATATCGGAGATATGTCGGAAGCGCCCTCTATCAAAAAATGGAGACACACGAGCTGTAAATCATTTTGAATAAAATAATTACCAAGGGAATGACCTACACGCAAACCGAAACAAAATTGATTAGTTTGTCCAATGTTTATGAGCTTTTAAAATCTCCCCCTCGGTTCACAGTTAAATTTTCGCTAGTTAACCGATCCCCATGTTTCCGATTTTAGGCTTAAAATTTAAGTCAAAGTCTAAACTTTAGAATAATTTCAACCCCATGCACAAAAGAACGGCAAAAAGTATTTGTTCGTTACTCTAAAGTCTAAAGCGTCCTCTACCGACAATTTTCGAACTTAACCTTTAAAATAAAAAAAATAAAAAATCGTGATATAAAGAATGATTTTAGAGAAAACCGCAAACAAATCGACCCTTTTTTCTCATTTTTATCAGCGTTTGAATTTTTGGACCTTAAACTTTAATGGCCTCTAGCTCTTACAGAAGACGTTTGCGCCCCATGGTTTCCTATTTAATAATGTTTGTCTTTACGTCTACTATCACCCCTAGAAGTTTGTCGATCTGGTAGCGAAACACCCTGTATATATATATATATATATATATATATATATATATGCATAGCATAAAAGAATACGTGAAAAAATGACTCGGTAAGAATTGAAGCATGTAAACAATCAAAATAAAGGTACTATTTTTACTGGTTTTAAAGTTTTAATATTCCACAATTTAGAAAGTGAAATTAACGATTGTTCAGGGTAATCAAATTTGCTAAACATCATTTAAAAAGTAGACTTTATTTTCAATCATTTGGTGCCTCTAACTTTCTTCTACGATCATTTGTTGAAAAATTAGTAGAAGGTGTTATATGTACATTATGTACATATGTATATTTTCACAAGTTAAAAAATGTGCATTTCAAAGAAGTCTATAAGCTAAGATTATGATTTATTTATCGGTATCCAGGGTAGAAAAAAAACTCAAATAAACTTACTTTTTGCAATTCGCTATGTTAAAAAAATTAAGGGAAAAAAAAAAAAAAAAAAAAAAAAAAAAAAAAAAAAAAAAAACCTTCTATTTGAGAAAATAAATATCCACTTTATGCTGTCATCTTTCGGTATCAGATAAAGGACACATTTAGCTGATTATTCCATACAATTTTCATGTTATAAAAAAGAGTAAAATTATTAAAAAAATTTAAAATTCGAAGAGTCCCAAAAACGCAACACTGGATATAATTGGGTTCTGAAATGAATCTATTAGTTTACAATTAAGTTCTTGAATATATTAAAATTTTGTAATGTCATCGGAAGCACACGCGACTTAAGTTTTGAGCTCAAAATCTGAATCGTTGTGAGTAATTAAGTAGCGCAAAATTGAATTGTGTTCGAAGGGAAGGAGGAGGGGTAAATTTCAACTCCTGATCACAGTTCAGTTTGCGCTTCTTAACCCTTCCAACGATTCAGAGTTTGAGCCCAAATTTTAATACGTCTAAGTATTTAATTAAGTCGAAGCTTTTGCAAGCATTTAATTAGAATAAAAAATAACGGTTAAAAATAGTTATTGGTTACTCTAAAGTTTAAGGCGCTTTCTATCGGCATTTTTTGAAATTTATCTTTAAAATTTATTCTCAAGAAAATACTGCTTTAAAGAGAAGTTTTAGCGAAAAGCGCAAATGAATTGACTTATTTTTCCGGGTTTTTTTTTTTTTTTTTTAAATCATTTGAAATTTGAACCTCTCCCCCTTCCCCCGTCTGAACAGAGTTCAGTTTGTGCTACTTAACCACTCCCAACTACTCAGATTTTGAGCTCAAAACTTAAGTTTAAATCTAAGCTTCTGAAAACATTAAATGAAAAGCAAAAAATAACGGCAAAAAATAATTGTTCGTTACTCCAAAGTCTAAAGCGCCCTCTATCAGCATTTTTTGAACTTTATTTTTAAAATTTATTTTCAAGAAAATACTGACATAAAAAATAGTTTTAGTGAAAACTGCAAACGAATCGACCGATTTTTTCGTTTTTTATAACCATTTGAAATTTTGGACCCTAAAATTTAATGGCGCCTATCTTCTTCGGAAGACGTTTGGGACTTTTAGTTTCCTATTTAATATTGTTTGTCTTGATGTGCATTATCACCCCTTAAAGTTTTGCCCAAGAGTTAGATACACCCTGTATAAGTTTTATAAATTCTAGCTTATAAGGAAGGAACTGAAAAATCGATTACGCTATTCCATCTTTACATACAAGAACCAGGTTGAGAAAGAAACTGTGATTGCAGATCGCGCAGTGGGTTTCGTTTATTTTTTTTTTTTTTCAAAACAAATTGTACTTTAATTAATAAATCAAAATTGTTCATTCATAATTGATTCTTACATAGGGGGTAGCACCAACAAATTAAGTTTTAATACAATTATAAACTAGTCGTTGGGGGCCACCTAATACATACCCATCATGGTTATTAGGATGAGCGAAGCGAATCCTCTACTAGGCCACTCAAGTTACACTTTGTCGTACACTTTATAAAAAATCTATTCAGTATTTTGACTTGAAATTAAACATAAGAACAAATTATGATATGTAGATTTGCAGAATGTTATTTTTTTACAGAATAACCTTTTAAAAATATTATTTTAATAATTAATTTATTCTACATGTTTTTCTATTATGGATGCATTTTTGCAAATAAAAAATTGAACGCGTATCTTTTTATTTTAAGAATGAAAATAAACCATGGGGTTAGTAATTATAGATAGAATCATGATTAATTAATTAAATAAAATATATTTTCATTATTCCTCCAAAATCGTTTGCAAATAAAAAATTGAACCCGTATCTTTTTATTTTAAGAAGGAAAATAAACTATGGGGTTAGTAATTATAGATAAAATCATGATTAATATATTAAATAAAATATATTTTCATTATTCTGCCAAAATTATTTACGCAGTTTATACTTACGGATTTTAAAAGAATTACATTATGATTTATTTATTTAGGTATTTACTTTGGTAAAGTGGCAACAAAAAGAATCATAAACAAGTAAAATTAATTCTTATATTTGGTATTTAAAGTGAATATTTTGTTAAATTTGGTAAGTTTCTTCTTAAGTCTGGTATTCGAAATGAAAGATTAAAAAATAATTTAAGAATATTTTAATTGATTGAAGAATCGTTTAATTCAACCAAATTAAATATATTAACTACGTTTATAAATAATTTCTGGAAGGTATTAGTAATTTAAAAATATCGAGAAAAAGAACACTTATTGGCCAGAACGAACGCCGTTACTGGCCATTGGAAAATGTACATACATCTTTAAAACTTTTAGTTAAAAATTAAAAAAATATATATTTTTTGTAAATTTCTGCTTCGAAAATATTTTTATTTATACCAGCCTTATATCATAAATAAAAAATTCCGAGGAAATTCTTAGTTATTTGGCTGAATTTACATTTCTAAAATTGAAATGCGCCAAAACATGAGATAACGTTTTTGCTTGATAAAGATGTAAAAATAATATAAAAAAGTAATGTTCCTTTCAAATATTTATCTTATGAAATAATGCTTCGCGAATCCAAACAAAGCACGGCTTTTGCTAGTGCATAATATAATATATGAAAAGAAAACATGTGTAAACTATTTATAAAATTCATTGCGATTTCAAAATATAATTTATAATTTAAATATAATTTAAACGTTTATTTAAGTATTTTTAACACATAGTAATGCTCTATTAACGGATTGCTGATGAACCACTTCGACGAATTGTATAAAACGCCAAACTATTCAAGTAGTACTGAATTGTGTAAAAGAAACATCCTTATAACTTCAAAAATAGTAATCCTATTAACTAACAGTTTGCTGCGTCAGATGAAACGTCTCATTTCCAATTAAAATATATCTCTGAATTGAAATTTGAATGAAATACACACTCTAAAAGTAAAAAGAGTGAAAAGCTCACTTTTTGGAAGAGTGGGAGGCATTTTCAATCTTTCTGGAGTGACTTTTGTGAAAATACACTTCTAAAGGAGTGAAAATTTCCACAGTATAAAAAGGAGTGAATTATCTCACTCTATAATCAAGAGTGAGAGAGTCACTCCAATCATGAAATTGAAATCTTGGCATTATAAGCTTTTAAAAATTCCAGTTCAATCTTGAAATAATATATGGAGTAAAATAATAAAAATCAGCAAAATGTGACACTTTTTAGCCGGAACGTGCAAGGAGAAAACTGCACAAGGGGCAAAGTTTCAATTTGGCGCCCCTCCCCCTCCCTCCTCCCCGTCTTCTTTTTGTGGCAGGTGTCATACAATTGAAAAGAGCGAAAACACAATTAAATTTTATTGAATACATATTTCATGTTTACTTCACTATTTTAAAAGATTTAATTTTAACAATTAAATAACATAAGATAAAATTTTGCTTACATTTTGGCAAAAGGTATTTGGAAAACAGATGCTGATTAAATGTATCTACAGTTAATTATAACAGTTTGTAATTAACCCTTTTTGGATTCCAAGAATTATCTTATGCTATTTTCAGAATGTATGTTTTTGTCACAAAAAAAACTTCCCAATATATAGATTTTGAAACCCCCACTTTCTGCTCCCGAGGCGACTGCTCTCTTCTCTCCCCCCCCCCCCCACACACACACACTCTTAACACGGTCCTGCATTTTAGTTTTCAAAACTACTTTTCATAATTTAACCTTGAAAATTAAACCGATTTGATATTAAACCGCATTTTTTTTAAAGAGAAAATCGTCACTCTTAAAAGAGTGACTTATGACGTAGTCAGAGATTTACGTATGCATTACGTAATCATCAACTAATCAGGAGAGTCTTGTATTTCTACGACACTTTGTGCTAGATATGAGATAACTATCCGCCATTTTAAAATATACTTTTCGTTCCCTGGGTTCACATATGTGGACATTCATATCAGCGTTCTGATCTTAAAAAATGCAGAGAATATTGTAAAAGCAGAAGGTATAGGTTATCTTCATGAAGCTTTATTTGAGAAACACAGGGTATACAGAGCTTCTTAAAAAATTTCAGAAAGTACACGGCGTGTAACCTCGGATACCCTCCACTAAATCGTTGGATATTTTATTACATGGATTGTTATTGAAACTTAACGGTAAGTGAAACTTAATTTTAACTTTTTATTCTAGTACGAATGAATGTCATGACCTTCATTTAAATAATTATGTTATACAGGAAAAAATCGATTAAAAATTGTTTTCAGAAGCGATTAATTTCCTATTCTAAACTATGATGTTGTTTTTAAAAACATCTCTTTCCCGTCACATGAAAACTAGTTAAAAGGGCTGATACAAAGTTTTTTCACAATGAATGCAAACATTAATTTCAGTTACTTAAAAGATTAAATTAATTTCTGCTGTGGAGATTTTTTCGCTTTTTTTACTGTTTCCGGATTACTAAACTTTAGTTTGGAATTAAATAATAATATTCGATTGTAATGACATTACGAAATGCTTTCAGTTTGAAAATTAGCATTATTTTACGAAAATATGTTTTTGATTAATACAGTTGTGATAATTTTGAAAGGTATTTCTTTATTACTAATAATGTTTTAAATTAACATTTAAAATTATAAATCTTTATACTAATATTTAATGGTATTGTCTGAATAACTTTGGATGTATTTTTAAAAGTATATATATACTAATATTTCCAGATTTAAGATTTTCCAACTTTAAAAAATAATAGGAATTTCTTCTATCATATTGCAAGATTTTTCAGAAATTGCTAAATCCAATAATATATTGAATTCACTTATTGTGGTATACTGTTGTTGAATAATACAACTATAACAGATGTAATTTTTCTTTAGTCAAGATTTTAGCCCTTCGGAACGAGCGTCTTTTATGTAATATTTAATCTTTTATCTCCGGATTTTAAAAACAAAAAGTTTTACTCACTTGAATGAGTAAAATAAGCAGATTAACTCCTTGGGGACGAGCGACACGTATACGCGCCGCAAAAAAGGGCTTAAGGATCCTGGTTTATCCCCAGCAGTAAAATTATACTGTAAAATTTGCCTTATTGAATCAGAGTATTTTCTCGATTTAACAAGGAACAAATTTTCTGCTTTTAAGAACTGGTGACAAAACATTAAAAATTTCGTAAAAGATTCCCATCGCGAAAGGGTTAAATAAGGCAAAATTTACAGTAAAGTTTTACTTCTGAGAAAAATCAAGGATGCTATTATTAGAAAAAACCAGTAATCCATTACATATTATACGGCATGTGTACCAGTCGCTTGTTCCCAAGGGATAAGTCAAATTAAAAATGTTCGAATCAAATTATTTAAATAAAATCCACAATCCCAAATTTTTCGAAAATTCGAAATTAAAAAAAAAAATTAGCTGAGATATAAATAAAATTTTAAGTTTCTAAAAACTAAAAAAAAAAAAAAAGATGTTCAAACGAAATTTAAAATGTTGAATCATTAATAAATTGCAACAATTTTTAAAATAGAAAGAAAAGGGAATTCCAAAAAATATTATGAATGTCAGATGAACGAAACCCTAATAATATAAACACTTAAATTGGTAAAAAATACTAAATTTATTTTTATTAGTTCCATCTAAATACGAAAATTTCACTTTCCAATACCGGTGACCGAAGTAAGAACTTTCTGTTTACTAGCGAGGTTCCCCTACCTCCAACCTATGATGCTTACACGAAAGACCTCGAATTTTAGATTCTCAAATTTAAAACGCAAAAATAAACGGATGACACTGATAAAATTAATTTAATTAAAATAATAAGCTTTTCAAAATTTTATGATTTGTCGTGTGATACGAGGTATTCAGCTGTAAATGCACAAAATAACTGTATAAGTCACTGACTTATATAGTTTTTGTGTGCGGATTCTGTGACAGATGGACAGATATAAATACTGATTATTTCCAACTGAGCGAAAAATTGCCCAGGCCGGGAATCGAACCCGGATACTTGGCTTACAAGGCCAATGCTTTACCTGTTAAGCTAACCGGGCGATAACCGGCTGGGATTTTTCTATCTACGTATACATCTTTCTATGGAGTTCCATTACCTGCGGCTTACTCTGCCGAGCTGTCTAAATGACAGACCAGATGTTATGGCCAACAAGGTTATCTGAGCGAAAAATCCCAGCCGGTTATCACCGGTTAGCTTAACAGGTAAATCATTGGCATTGTAAGCCAAGTATCCGGGTTCGATTCCCGGCCTGGGCAATTTTTCGCTCAGTTGGAAATAATCAATTCGTATGATAACTTTACCAATCAGTTTGAATGTGTTAAAATAGTGGATATAAATACTGTTTTGTCAGATGAGCAAAACCTTAAAAAGTGACTATAAAGAAAAATATTATAGTTAACTATAGTAACGTTATTTCGATTCTAGCAGCTGTTAAAATGATATTTATGACATTAGCATTAAATTACCAAAATTTCAAAACGAGTTTAATTATTAAAACGAAATGGAACCCTTCGAAATTCGTCGAAAGAAAATGTTTAAGAAGGAACTGTTTCATTGATTTATAATAAATCTACGAAATTAGTTACAGTAAAAAATGCATCTTACAATTGTCAGTCCAACTCTCAAACAAATATTATTTTAAGCTAAAATTAAGACAATGCTATTTCTATAAAACTCAGTTGTCCAAATAATTGACATTAAAGTTTAATTGCATATGTAATCAATAAAATACAATAAAGATTAGTTTTTATGATGAAGTTATTAATTGAGGCTCTTATGTTTGATATAAAACCGAATGAAAAAAACAAAATTTATTCCAAATTGACACGATCATAGAATTTCACATGAAATCTAAACTCGTCAACATTTTCATCTTCTCAAAATTCACTTACGTACTTCTCATATCCGTATTCACCATGTTTAAAGAATGGTGTTTTAATTTGAACATTGATGAATAAAAACGAAATAAAACTGAAATTCACCGGATTTTATAACAGACGATATATTTGACATACGCATTTTAATTTTTTTCAATTTTAAGAGAAAATGGAGCAATTATGTTGCCACAATTATAAAATTGGTACTAAAAACTAATAAAAAAATTATATCTCAAAAATAAATTGGGATACAGCTTTCAAACAAATTGCATTTAAAAGTACATTTTTTTTCTATACGACGGTATAAAAATTTAAAAGTTTAAAAGTGTAAAATTTGCAGTAGCGAAAATTGCAAAACCGAAATTGCATAGGAAAGTATTGCCATTCGCAAAATGACGTATGCGTTACGCACAGATACGTTTGCCCATTATAACATAGATATGCGTTGTGTCTTTTTATGATTAATTCCAACGTACTCTGCAAAAAATTAATGAAACAAAACAACTTGTTAATTAACATCAACCTAAAGATATTGTAAATCTCGAACTAAAGTTAGACCACACCACAGAAAGATAGAAATAGTAATACATATACTGTTATTAACAAAATAATAGTGATTTATTTACAAGAAAACATGAACATATAATAACAAGAATAAAAAAATCTAATTAAAAATAGTATCATGTAACAATTCTTATGGATCACTTGATACAAGCATTTCTTAGAAAAAGTCATTAAATCTTATCAAAATTCACAACTTGAAAACGAAATCATAACACGAGCTTGATTCAGCCATAATATATGCTATATGAACTTTAAAAACCTCACTGGTTTATTTAAAAGGCGGCTAAAATAATAGAAAAGAGATGTTACAAGTTAAAATACATTGTATTTAACGTATAAACACAGTAACACGACGTATGAAAACACTGTGATGTAATAAAAGTAAATGGAATTACACTTAATGCATAATTTCTCTACTAACTCAATCTAAAAGACTGCTACTTCTACTTTCAGTTCGAATAATTATTGACTCTCATGTCAAACTAGTCGTTGGAGGTCACCGTAATACTTACCTATCATGGATATGCATCCTATAATAAATGAAAATAAAACACATGTCAACTATATATAAAATGGTCGCAATTCCAAATCAAAATTTACATATATATTTCAATATTTTTCATATACATAGTAATGCTCTAATAATGAATTGCCGTTGAACCAATTTCGACGAATTATATATAACGCCAAACTCAAGTAGCACGGAATTGCGTAAAAGAAACATCCTTATAACTCCAAAAATAATAATCATATGAATTAATAGTTTACTGTGCACTCTCAGAAAAAACTGTAAATTTATGAGCATTTGCCCTTCAATTTTCACGGGCAATAGCCTTATTTGAAGGAAAACGGTCTGATCCACTAAATAAACGGTCTTATCCCTTAGATACTCAAAAAGTTAAGGGTAATCCACATGTTTTTACAGCCCTGTCCCATCATTAACAAAAAGACGGTACGTCGCCGTTAATTTTCCTCCGCTAGGATGCGCCCCGTAATTTAGTCATATTTCGACCGCAACCGTAACATGTTTTTCAACCCGCCAAAAAGAAAAAGCATGGAAGATTGTTCCATGGGAAAAAGCGATTCTATGATCGTGTGGTGTTGTGAACGAGTTACGAAAGAACGAGTAAGTAAAATATGTTATTATTATTGTTTTTAAAAGTGTATTATATCTTTTTTAAGGTAAAGGACGCATATAAACGCATAGTTTTATGTAATTTATGTTTTGCATTTGCAATTGTACCAAAACAATCATTAATCGCGGTATATATACCGCGAGTGCAACTTCAAATATTATGTTTTAAAATATCCTTTTAATAAGAGTAAATTTTACAAAAACGGTAAGATTTAATCATTTTGTAATTATTATGTGTCAGTTTTCTGAGATTATATATAATCACAGATATCGTTAGTTGCAAAAACATTAATTATGCCATTTATTCCGAGTATATATATTAGTTATCAAAAATTTACGTTGAAAGAATAGATATTACAATAATGCTTAAAAAAAATAAATGCACTATAACGATATCACTCTTATAATATGCAGAATGACTTTTTATTTATATTTTGTTACCTTCTTAATGATTGATTACATTAATTTTGTTTTCTCATTTAAACATGAAAAATACAAAGTTTATGCTGGCACAAAAAATTCCTGCAGCAAAATGACAAGAAATGTTAATTATTTTTTTAATTCATTAATAAATCTAAAATTTTTTAATTGTTTATTTTCGAATGTTTTCTATTTAACATATACGTGCAAGTTAAGAGTATTTAAATAGGGTAGATGTGCCAGTTGCCACTAATACACACTCTTAAGGGACGTTTTTTTAATTCATTTTTTAAAAATTATTTTTAATAGTTAAGCTATTCTATTTCAATTTTTTGCAATATTATGTTAATCTATTAACAATATTTAACCATTCCCATTCTTAGTTTTTTTTTTCTCAATATGAATAGAATTTAATTTTAACTAATATAAATATATCAAAAGCCTCCCGAGTCCAGTAATGGACATCATATTTATGATTGCATTAAGAACCAGAATTTAATGAAACAAGTAAATTTAACGACTAGGATACTAATAATTAATAAAATATTTGTGATAATCGTGTACTGTTTGCATCACTTATAATTAATAGAAGATCGATATTTTAATTTGTTTAGATGGATGGTTTAAAATATTAAACACTTAGGTAATTGAATTGAAACAATCAAACTATTAAACACTAGGTAATTGAATTGAAACAATCAAACTATTAAAACAGTGAGGGATTTTTTGAATATTAGTGTACAGTTTAGACAACTAATCTTCCAGAGGCTGTTTGATATATCATTTATAATAGTTAGTATTACAAATATGAAACAGGGTTCATACTGTGCTTGAAAGTACTTGAAAGTCCTTGAATTTTTAGGAGAGAAAAAAGGTCCTTGAAAGTGCTTAAATTTATTTAAATTTTAATGAAGGTGCTTGATTTTCGTTATTTGTTTTTATAGGTGCTTAATTTTTCTTATTCAGATGTTCAAAATTAAAACTCCAAGTGTTGAAAAAGATTAATTAATCACGCAAAAATATTTGTTCTGAAATAGTTTTCATGAAAAATTTCATGAGTAAAACTATACGATCCATATATTGAATGTTTATTTTAAAGTTTTAATTATTTATGTTAAATTAAGTTCGGTAGAATGTATTTTATTCTGCCACATGTTAGTGTAGTCCCTTCTTAATATGGGAGCGACACACAGGGCCATAGCTAACGGGGCGCTATGGGCGGCTCAGTCCCCCCCCCCCCCCATAAAATATTTTGAGCCCTCCTGGAAAAGATTCTAAGGTCAATAATTGAATTTCTGTTCCGAAAATTCCAATGAAATTCTGTTCAAAAATCTAATTTAGTTTTGTGATTCTTTCATAATTTTGCAGAATTATTAAACTGTATCTAAATAAGTGTTTCAATACTAGCTCATCCTATTTGCACATATGGAGATAATATGATGTTTAATTTTGCACCAGTTATACACTCAAAATTTTCATCATCATATACTTTTCTTAACATAGAATAAAATTATTACAACAATTTAATAAGAAACATAGTACCTACAATATGAATATGCATTAATTTATTTTTCTGCGTCAGAGAGAGAGAAAAAAAAATTGTGACCCCCCCCCCCCCCTACCCTTCACTTCTAGCTACGGCTCTGACGGCACAACACAAATAATATTCAAAGTAGAATGCAAAAAGATTTTCTTTATTTTTCAGAGCCCTTTCTAATTTTAACTAAAATTAACATTTAAGACTTTGCTACTGTATGTTTAGCATTCGCCTGAAAATATGTGAAAATGAATTTTTTTTTTTTCTCTTGGTACTTTTGTAATATAGTATTTTAAAACACTAAAATTTTCATTTCTGGAAAGGTGCTTGAAATTTGGGTTAGGTGCTTGAATTTTATCACAGAAAGATAGTATGAACCCTGATGAAATAAATGATATTGCAAGTTTAATATTATAATTTTATTTTAAATCCAAATAAAATTGCAGAACTTATGTTTGAGGCCACCAATTTGCAGATTTACTAGATTCATATTTACTAACTTTGGTACTACTAGGTTATCCCGTCGACCAAAAAATTATCGCCAAACTGTAAGATTAAATGCCATTAATTGTTGATCGTGAATGTCACATTCAATGACATTAAAAACGATTCACGTGTTTAAAATGTCATTAAGTGATTTTTATTTAGACTTTTTATTTGTATTTTTATTAATATTCTACTAATTATTTGTTTTTTCGTTTTTCAAAATAAAAATTATGTCAATTTGTATCATTTGGCTATTAGTTTGGTGATTTGTATAATTTGGCAAAACTGGTCGACGGGATAACAGAGTAGTACCCTAACTCTAATATATGGAGAATGTGTGTATTTCCTGATCAGCGTTTTTTTGGAATAATTGGTGGCCCCCACCTTATATCATAATTAAGGATGCATTGACTAGTGATTTTGGCTGAATATTTGGCCGACAGGTGAATTTTGTCGAAAAAGATTGAGAAAAATAATTTCGCTAATAGATCATGGATAAATGCAAATTTCAATGAAAAGACTGGAAAAAGTGCACTTTTCGTCAAATGATCGAGGGAGAATGTTAATTTCTTTAAAAAATTGCAGAAAAACGTGAATTTTGTCAAAATGCTGCAAGAAGATACAAATTTCATCAAAAGTCCGTGAGGCCGTGAAAGTTCAGTTTTTTTCTTGCTGAGCCTGTAGCAAGTCTGAATAATGACTTTTCTTTAATAAGAAAGGGCTCAAAAAAGACCTGTCAGATTTACCTGTGAAGGTTGCTGTAGCTTTGTTTTATTTCTCTAAAAGCATGGAGGATTGTTTGAGACTATTCAAGGTAAAATGTATTAACTTTTTTCTAAATTTGCATAATTAGTTTTTATATTTTATGTATTAATCAACTCCTAATATTCACAATTTCGACAAGAAAATGTGCTGGTTATTTGATTATATTTTTCTTTTTCACGTATAAATTGAGTTACTATGTTAATTTATTAATGAATACAGGAATGTTAAAAATGAAACAAGCTTCTTTTTACAATAAAATATTTATAAACTTATCCATTTTATAAAGTAAATAATGTAAGTAAAATCATCAGGGTTGGCATTTTTATGACAGTGTGACGGTTTTATCCAATTTTAACAGTCATGTCGAAAACCTAAAATTGAGTCAAAACTGTTTAAAATTATTTTTAAGACAATATTAAATTATAAAATTTTTATTTTTAAAAATTTGCATAATTTTTTTGACAATTTTAGACTTTATAAACCATTAATCCCGATTGAACTCAAAACATATTTTTGTTCAACACGTTACTTTATATTTATTCTATATTTTCTATTTTTAAATATAGATATGGTAAGCTGTAAATATGGAATAAACAATAATTAAAAGTATCTTTATATTAAAAATATTTTTAAAAAATCAAATGAAATATTTTAATTTTTAAAGATGAAAGTTCATGGTGAAAATACTTGTATAATTTAATGTGTAAAATTATATATGAATGATATACATATATTTATATAATTTTTAAATGTTAGTCCCATTCTAAGATTTTATCACATAAAATGATTAAGCTAAACTTACAGCTAAAAACTTGAAATAGCATGCTTAAATAAGGGGGAAAAAAGACTATTTTATAAATTACAAAAATAAAATTTAACGTAAACAAATTTTTCTTAATAATAAAACTAAAACCAACATAATAAAATGAAGATATATATGAAGATATAGATAAACTATCTTCTTTTAAATTATTGATTTAAAAAACATTTAATTATATTCATTTCATATTATAATTCATTTAAATACTCAGAGAGCATTTTGTATTCAAAGTATGAGCATTGAGCATCATCATCAGATGCGAGCAATCTTTCTTTTTTTAATATTTTATTACAAAAAATTTTGTTTTATACTATTTTACAATTTTCTGCTTTTTAACCCTCATGTTTTTGCAATTTCATTTTTACAGGAGGAAGTAAGTTTGGAAGAAGTTCTGGGAGATGAAAATATACCTTTATCTCCATGTATTGCTTCTTTTGGTGAGTGTGGGGTTTCATTTCTGTTACCTAATGTTTAAATTTGAATATTATGTTGCTTACATAATTTTTTTATAGTCATATGTAATCGCTATTTTTACTTTCTTTGATAGAGGAAAATATTGTAATCAAAAGTGGTTAGATATTTTGGGTGTTTTTTTTTTGCTTTGTTTTTTAAGTCATGAAGACACAGGAAATTCTTTATTTCTAGAAAGCATGTATTAAATACAAAAATCTTATACTTTTATTAATTAATTTAAGATGCAAGTAATTTTCATTGACATTTATGTCAATGAATCAATGCAAAAATACAGATTTTTGCATTGATCTATTTGTATTATAATACAAATAGATTAATGCAAAAATCTGTATTTTTACTTCTGAGATCATATTATGTAAACCATGCATCCCATATTTAAAAGTAACTTTAATAAATTGTTTTTTATCTATATTCCCCACTAAGAACACATTTTTTTAAACAAATCTTTTACTAATCAAAGGATGCTGGATAACATTTTCAAGATAGCTATGAATCACTGTATAGAACATTTTATTTTTTGAACACTATACTACTACTGTTGCTAAAAATATTTAGCAAATGATTTCAATTATCTACATAACCAATTGTAATTATTTAATTTGAATATTTTGAAATGATGAAGTTAGAATACAAATATGATATCCAATAACTTTTTTTTTTATACACAAACATGCATAGTAAATATGTAATAGAATATGATAATTAAGGAAAAAAAGAAAAAAAAAAACCTGGTTTAAAGAAAGAAAAATAAATGTTTTATTTGTGTATTTTGGAAAAAGGGCTCCCCCCCCCTTTTTTTTTCTTTTTTAATCAACTCTGGCAAAAATACATATTTGCATCATGTTAGGATCTTACATTTAGCATTTTATATTGTTAAACCTTGGTATAAAAGGTCTTGTCATTCTTCATGTATTTGAAAATGCTACAATTAGCAACATCAGGTTATTCTGCATTTTTTACATTCTTTTTTATATTTGCTTGAATGATTTTTTTTTTATGTTCATTTCTTTCAACAGTTTCAATGATTAAAACCTCATCATTTTGACTCTGTAGTTATTTCATTATGTCATTGTCATTTATTATAAAGTATAGAACATCTGTCATTTATCAAGTTAACACAGAGAATAAACAAGGTAAATTGTAAACATGAAACTTGTTGCTAGTTTCTAAAAATACAGTAAAAATGTTTACGACAATCTGTACATATGTCACTAAAAAGAAATTGACTAAATATCTTAATTTAAAAAGAAAAAATGTTTTTCAATGTAACATCACTTTACCCCATGGGCCCACTTTCCCACATCTCACCTTATTAACCAGATGTAAATTATGTATGTGTATATCAGGGATGGCTTTTAGCCGGCAGAAAATGGTTTCTGCCATGCCAGTGGCAAAAAGTGGTTGTAACCGGCAGAAACTGGCAACAACTGGCATAAACTCATTTTATGACATAATCTGAGATTTTTTTAGTGATATTAAGATGCTAGCTAATATATAATTTATTCGGGATAAATAATAAATAAAATAGTGGGAAAAGTTTTAATTTTAAAAATATATTAATTAGTATTAGAATTTAATAGTTCTGAATCTTTCAAGAAGAATGATCCATGTTATTTGCAGATAATTGAAAATCATGAAAATGATATTAAGGATATAGCAGTTGTTAAAATTATAAATAAATATCATGATTTATAAAGAGTTAAATACTTGTTGCAACTGTTAAAATCTATTGTTGTTGCTTTAAATAAAACTAAAAAACATGAGCGTTCTGTTGCAGCTGCTCATAAAATTTACTCAATGATGGAAATAATATGGAAACACACAAATGCAAGATTCAAATCTCATTTAATTAGCTTATTCAATTCATCTTAAGTATATGGGATCAAAATTGACATTTGAGCATAAAGAGAAAGAAAATTGCTTTTTGATATTCATCTAAATTTTGTGCTGTATACAATAACCCCTTAGAAAAATAAGCTCCTTTCTCAGAATTATATATATGTTATGATGTTATGTACTTATATGATCCTTTTGAAACTTTTTGCTACTTTAAATAACATTCATAATCTTTATTTTAACTAAATTCTTTATACATTAAATACATGTGTGAATTATGAATCACTACAGGTTAAAGTTCTTAGTTTCTGCCATGCCAGTTTTTACCGGTTATAACCGCTGGTTTAAACCATCCCGGCAGAAACTTGCCAGCCCTGGTGTATATACACACATGTGGCAGTTAACCTAAGCTAACTTCATGTGCAAATTTGTTATTCTTTCTTACACACAAGTATTTGGTATCCGTACTTGACCAAAGTAGTACGACTCGGTGCAAAATCAGTATATTTTACTTGTTTAACAACTTTGTCTCGCATATAATTCATGTTTAAAATTTAATTTTTTTGTTTCAGGTGATCCTTATCAAAATAAAAGAAATTGTATAAAATAGTGTTGCTATACCAGAATTTACGAATGTGAAAAGAGTCAACACTTTTTGTATTTGGATTGGAGTACTCAAGTGGTTGTCCTGCCACATTAGAATTTACGCAAAGGTAACTTATGTTTAAATTTTATTTATAAAGTCCATTATTTTAAAATTGTATTATGTATCATGTGTATGCATGTGTATACATACATTGTAGGATTGCACAACCTTTTTAAGAGAAAGGCCTCTTTCAAAAATTTCTGGGTGTTCGAAGGCCACATCAGTAACAACCTGAAAATTCTATCTCTGGGAGGTAATCTTTAACCTATAATTATATTTTTTAAAATGTGCTTTCAGATTGGTGTGTGTGTGTGTGTGGGGGGGGGGTGCCCTTGGTTCTCCTATCCAATCAACAAATTCAATTCAGTTGGCAAAGATATATCAACAGTTTACACTTGTACATATAACAGTGATACAGCAAGATTTATTTAGAAGGAATGATAATATTGTGACTTTGTTTACTAAAACAACATAAGCATGAAAGTGGCTAGTGTTAAAAAAAAAAAAAAAAAAAGTTAACTTTTATTAATAGAAAGGGTAGGAGGAGCTGATCAACAAAATTTGAGATTTTTCAAAGATTTTTAACAAAGTTCAAGAGCCACAGCACCATTCCTAATACATAGTATACATTTTTATTTATAGGCTACACGCTTAAAATATCCGATTAGCATTTTTTGTTAATTTCCATTCTCTAAAGAACAAAATTAAATGGAGTATCAAAAATGTGCATAGCTTGGGGCCAAAGGTTGTGCAGATTTCAGAATTTTGCAAGTTTTAGAGTTTTGTAAATTTGGATTTTTTTTTTTTTTCCAACTTCTTCTTTTTAACACTTTTGAACAAAAGTGAAAATTGTTTGTGATTTTGGTTTGTCTGTCCAATTTTCCTCGCTCTAACTCTCATAAATATGTTCATATTATCCTGAAATTTTTAAAAATTTATTAATGTTTACCCTAGCACTAAGACTAACCCTATTTTTAGGGATGCACAACATGTGGCCCGCAGGCCAAAATTGGCCCTCGATGGGTTAACGTGTGACCCGCGAACTTCATCAATTTACAACTGGAAAAAATTGCAATTTTTGTGCATAGGTCGCAGAAAAAAATCCTAAATTTCGTTAAATTGCCGCGGTAAAATACAAAATTTCATCAGTCACTCAAGAATCTCAAGTTTTGGCGATTGAGCACAGAAAAATCATCAATTTCATTGATCAATTGCAGAAAAATAGCGAATTTCGTTGGTGAGGCTCATAAAAATTGCTGATTTTGTCCATAAGGCTCGGAAAAAATAGCATATTTGGTTGTCAGGCACGAAAAAAAAATTGCAAGTTTTGTCGATCAGGCACTGAAAAATCGCGAATTTTGCTGATCGCGGATCGAACGCGAAAAGTCCCACATTCAATTGATCGAGTAAGAAAAAATCGTCAGCATAGGTAATAACCTGCATTAAATTTATCGGCTGCGGAAAAATCTCATGTTTTCTTTTCTCGGATTATCGCGTGAGAAATACGCAAATTTCGTTGAACCGGCTCAAAAAAAGTCATGAATTTTGTCGATCGGGGACAAAAACATTGCAAATTTAGTTGATAAGGCATGGAGAAAATGCAATGCGATGATGTAAAGAAAAATTAAAAATTTCTACATCGGCTGCGAAACAATCGTGAGTTTTGATTTATCAAGAGAAAAAATTCATGACTTCCATCTTGTTGCATAAAAAATGGCAGAATTCATCAAAATTAGTTCAAGGTTGCGAATTTAGCTGCTTGGGCGTGAAAAAATACTTATTTCGTCAATTATCGCCGAGAAAACGTAAATGTCGACGATCGGACATGGAAAAATCACTATTTTTAGTCAACGGGGTCACGAAAAATTGCAAATTTCGTTGGTCAGACAGAGGAATATCGAAAATTTTGTCAATCAGGCTCAAATAAAATCGCGAATTTCCCCAATCGACTTTGTAGAAACTGAGAATTTCATCGATGATTTTCGTAAAATTCTCAAATTTTGTCAATCGGATTTATAATAATCATAAATTTAGTCGATAAGGCTCATAAAAATAGCGAATTTTGTTGATAAGGTACAGAAAAATCATGCATTTCATCAATCTGGTCCTGAAGGAATGTGAATTTTATCGGTCTTGCGAGGAAGAATCGTGAATTTCGTCGATCAGTTATACAAAAATCGCAGATTTCAGCGATCGGCTTAGTAAAAATCGCAAATTTTGTTGATCGGGGGCAGAAAAATCGTAAATTTTCTCGATGTTTTTCATAAAAATCATGATTTTTCTCTATTAGCTTCATAAAAATCTAAAATTTTTTTTTATTGGATTCAGAAAATGGTGAATTACGTCCATCAATGTCGGAAAAATCGCGAGTTTCGTCCATCAGAGTCAGAAAAATCACGAGTTTTTTCGACCAGACTCAGAAAATCGTCAATTTTGTTGACAAGCTCGAAAAAAGCATGAATTTCGTCGCTCATGCAATTAGAAATCATGAATTTTGTCAATCAGATTTCTAAACTTCGTGAATTTCATTGATTGGCTTTGTAAAAATCGAGAATTTTGTTGATCAGGCAAGGAAAAAAATCTCAAATTATGTCGATCAAGAGTGAGGAGATTGCAAATTTTATTGAGCATGTGAGGAAAATTTGCAAACAATTTCATCGATCAGGTTTGTAAAAATAGAGATTTTCATCGATCGGCTTTGTAAAATTTGTGAATATCGTCGATGAGTTTCGTAAAAGTTAGATTGATCGATTTCGTAAAAAGTGCAAATTTGGTCAATCAAGCGTCAATAAATTGCAAATTTCGTTGATCAGGTGCAGAAAAATCGGAACTTCGTTGATCATCTACTTCCTTTTCCTTCATTGATAAAATTCACATTTTTTTCGGCACCAACCACTTTTGTTTTTTTTTAGCAATTTTAATAAAACAAAATTTACTCTCCTGAATAAAACCGAGGAATACCATTACATCTAGAAAATAATCCTTGCTGTATGTGTTATATATACAAACATAAAAACTGCTGATACATCCTTACAGATTGAATTGGATTTTTTGATTGGGTTAATGAACTTAAAGGAATAACTTCCCCACTTTCCTCTGAAACCATATTTATCAGATTATAGGCCACAGATAACCTCATCGAAATATCTCCATGTTATTGCTGTGGCCCTCGACGACCTTTCATATTTGTAAGTGGCCCGTCTCTTGAAAAGGTTGTGCACCCCTACTATTTTTAAATGAAGTTTCTAGCATGATTTGTTTATTTACATCCACAGTCAAAAGTTTTCCTCTACATTATGTCTGGTGGGGAAAAAATGTTTCAAATAAATTTTAAGTATGTTACACCCAGGGTTGGCATGATTTAAATCAAGATTTAAATCAACTGATTTTTTTTAAAAAATCATTTGATTTAAATCAATTTTTTGCAGTATCACATTAATTTACATATCGAAGGAAAATTTTGGGTAAAAAGTTAGAAAATGTATTGTATAATGATAGAATTACAAAATTTAAAGCAAGATATGAACAAGCTATTAATGGCTGTCATTTTGCTGTAGTTTTATTAAGTCCCTCTGTTTTAAATCGAAATGAAATTTCACTTAGTGTATGGGAAAATAATGAAAGCTTGGCATTCATTAAAGAAGATTGTCTAAATCTTCTCATCACTGTAGTACATTTTCAAGCAAAAAATGGCCCATTCCAAAAATTACCATTGCTTAAGAAAAAAGTTTCTGATATTATGACAAATTATGATTGGTGGAAGTCCTTTTATGTAATCGGAGGTAGAGAGAGAATCAGCGAAATTGAACTTGAATTTATTTACCAAATAATAACAGCAGTAGCTTCATCTGCTGGAGTAGAAAGACAATTTTCTTCATTTGGACTAGTTCATTCAAGATTTCATATTAAAGTAGCAGTAGACAAAGCTTCTAAATTAGTATTTTTGTTCAAACAATTAAATCCCTGATTTTTTCCTATTTGCTTAGACAATATTGAATTAATTGTGATTTTTATCCCTTAATAAATAACTTGCATTAAATGAATACAGTAGATTCCCTCAAATCTGCACAGCTTGGGACCAGAGGTTGTGTGGATTTTAGAATTTTGCAGATTTCTGGTCATAGGTTTGTTTACATTTTTAAAACAGTAATTTGATTGTAATTAATAATGCAATTGAAATTATAATGAAGGCTTATAATATAGTAAAACATTAAAACAATTATGTAAGGTAATACACTAAAATAATAAAAATTTAGATAATTAAAAATGATTAAAATATTGAAAGCCGCAAAGATGAAGTAAATAATCAATAGTGTATAATTAAATATTAATTCACGCTAATGTATAACTAAATATTAATTCACTACTAATTCATATCAAAATCATAAAATAAAGAAGTTTTATTTCAAGTTTAACCAAATTCAATTGATGAATGTATAAATGCATTTTGCAAAAAGATTGTGATCACCACATCACTAATATTAGCAATATCTTGATTTTTTTTTTTTTTTTTTTTTTTTTTTTCGCAAATAAATTTATTCTTCCTTCATGAAAAAGCATGGATTAAGTAATATTAATGAAAGTTACAGATTAAAAAATATATATAATTGATATAAAAATAAAAAAGTCAAATTTTGTCCCTATACCTGACCTGAAAGCTTCATTGTTTACATCTGTAAATTATGTATGAATTTTAGAGAGTTGTGGATATTAGGGCTGCGGATTTGAGGGAGTCTACTGTATTTAATTTGTTTTTTATTTTTTATTTTACCATTTTCTATTCATTTACAACATATTTAAATTTATTTCTTATTTAGTATGCACAATTTTATTGCAAAATAATAGAATGGCTTTAGATTAAAGCCTAGATGTTTAATTTTTAATACTAATCAGTAACTAGAATATAATATTTTCTTAACTATATAATTATTTCTTAAATTATTTTTATAAATTATAAATATTATTTATTCTAAAAAACTGCTCCATTTATTGTAAAAACATAAAAACACAGTAATTAAATACAGGATTCTAAAAAAATCAAATAAATCTGATTTAAATCAAAAAAATCTGATTTAAATCAAATAAATCCGATTTTTTTGATTTTTTAAAAAAAATCATGATTTTTTTCTAACCCTGGTTACACCCTGTCAAACATTAAAATTTATCATTTACAAAGTGCACTAAAATATGCATTATGTTAAATGTGCGGTGAAAATAGTTATTCATTTACAGGGCCGCCCAAAACAATTCCATTACATAATGGGTAAAGGGGAGAGGAATTGTATGTGACATATTTTTATTATATTGAACTATTTCATGTATAATAAAATTTATATATCTTACTGAGGCTTAATATAAGTTATTTCATGCATAATACAAAGTGCATGGCATTTAGAAAGACATACATAACATTTTAAAATAGAATATTCTATCCGAAGTATTCTGTATCTTATTTAAATGGCTGATGGATGGATGAAATGCATTTATCTTTTATGATATGCGCTTTTAAGTTAAACTAAATTTATCCATATTATATGGTGTGTATATTTGATATACAGGGCTATACAAAATAGCTCATAAAGCTTACTGAATGTGAGCGTGAATTATTTAAAGGTGTTTTTAAAATAAGTTATGCATTTTTACGTTAAAAATAATCAGTTTACCAAGAAATTTTTTCTAGGAAATAGGTTAATATATACAAGATCATGCAAATAATTTGATACATGGTTGCCTATGGATAATAATTTCTGAAAAGGGTTATTTTAGTACTTTTAGGAGTGTTTTAGTTTGGATTAAATTTTAGCTAAATATGGTGTGTAATAAAGGTACTAAGTAAACTACATGGTTGAACAAAAGTATTAAAGTATCTTTTCCATCTATTAGTATAAATTGCTGAAAGAGAAATTTTAACCTGTTAGACAATTTCTTGCTAAATTAAATTTCCTCATTATATAGTATGCATATCAACAGAGAGATCAAATACAGGGCTGTTCAAAAATATTGGAATTCATATTTGGTTATGGGCAGTAAATTATTTGTCTAAATAATGAAGTTTTGCTCTGTTTTCCTATCAGTTTGTGTTAAAATGATCTTATTTTCATTAACTACTTTTTGGAAGAATACTTTTTAATTGCTGATTTCATTGTTTACATTTTGAAATGCACACAGATTTCCTAAGATGCTGAATTTTTGAAGTGTCGAATTTAAAGATTGTACTGTAATATGCATTCAACTGGACCCCCCCCCCCTTTTTTTTTTTTTTTTTTTTTTTTTTGGTAGAATTAAATATATTTTTATGTCATAATTTTTTATCAAGCTATTTATCTTTTTAAGCTCTGTCTTCACTATAAAAAAATAAAATTTTATTTTGAAACTATGACCAAGTGCATGATAGAAAGTTATTTGAATTTGGCATGAAAATATGTATATATACAGCTTATTCATATATTTTATTTTGGAATAATTAGCTGTTCCATTTAGAGAGAAAGAAGATTTTGCACATATTTAACATTGAATAAATTTAAAAATGTGTGAACTAGAGCTTCTATAAGAATAGTCTTAATTTATAAAAGGAAGCTTGTGAAGAAACTTTGAACATGCTTTTTTAAGATGCATGAGACTACATTTGATTATATACACTGGATTTTAATTTTTTTGTATTTTATAGGGATGCACCGAATAGTGATTTTGGCCGAATACCAAATGCCGAATATTCGGCCAACAGGTGAACCGAATACCGAATATTCGGCTAGCCGAATAGTAATTGTTGGACCAAATACCGAATATTCGGCCAGCCGAATAGTTAACTATTCGGCCGAATACTGAATATTCGGCTTTCCAAATACTTTTTATATTTCAAAATTTAAAGGTATTAAAATGTTACTTTTTAAAAAGAGTTTTACATAATATTTAATAAAAGAAACTTACATTTTAATAAACAAGAGCTTTTTACAAGAGCATTTAGTATTGAAAAAAATCTGGCTTGAGTTATTTAAGTGCAACTATGAAACTTTAATTAATAAAATTTTCTACTAATCAAAACAAATGTTTTAAAATCAAATAATGAAAAAATGGCCAAAGAAAAATTTTACAGTCTGATAATTGTCCTTTTTAAATAACTCAAGGCAGATTTTTTTTCAATATAAAGTACAAATACTTTCAACTTAATTCTGAATAAAGGTATGTTTGGCTCATAGTTCTTTTCTTATGAATGGTAGTATTTTCCCCCTTTCCCATCATATCGTATTTTACAGAAATCAAAGCATGTGAGTTGAAAATATGTTATCTTATTTATTGTTAATGTAATAAACGAACACACAAGTTTTGACCTAGAGTGAGATGAAATACAATATACTTATGACTCAATAAGTTGATTATGATTATGGTTTCATGAACAAAAATTGTCTGTCTTGATAGCTATTACTAATCTCAAAAGTTTTTTATTATTTTAAAGGACTTTTATTTGGGGAAAAGCAAGAAACAAATTATTTACTAAACAAAATTTAGAAACTTGTATCAGCATATAATTTATTCCTAAGGAGAATCCTAATAAATCACCATTTTAATCCTTCTCATGGTTAATTTTCTTAAGTTATACTTTACAAACAACAAATAAATAATGTAAAAACATTCTATTTTACTTAAAAATAATTTTGTTTCTAATTATTTTAAATATAAATTAAAAAAATTACAGTTAAAAGTAAAAATAGTGAAAAGTCTTTAAAAGGTATTATTAAGTATTGGATTCGGCCGAATACTTTGATATTCGGCAGGCCGAATAGTTTCATATTCGGCCAAGCCGAATATTCGGCCAAGCCGAATATTCGGCTCAACCGAATAGTTTAATATTCGGCCTAACCGAATATTCGGTAACATGGCCGAATACCGAATAGATACCGAATATTCGGTGCATCCCTAGTATTTTAATTGTTTTGGCCTTTTCAAATCTGTGATTTTTAAAAAATTGTAAATATTGTTTGATGTTTTACAAAGAAAAGGTACAGATTTTTTTTTTTTTTTTTTTTTTTTTTTTTTTTTTTTTTTTTTTTTTTGGTACCTTTTATTTGTAAACATCAGAAAATATTTACAAAGTGGAATTTTTTAAATTTATGCATATTTGAAATTCCCAGAACACTAAATTTTTTTAATATTTTTTAAATTATACATATGTATTTCCCCATAAAAAAATTTATAGTTTCACAAAAAGTTAAAGAATAAAATTTTATAAGTTTTTTGTGTTCTTGAAAATATATAAATGAGTTTCTATTATCAATAAAGGAACAAGCTTGTGAAAACAGTAAAGTATTAATTTTTGAACACGTGGTTATTAATAGTGAAAAAAATTTAACAGATGTTGATAAAAATGCAAGGTATTACCGTTCATCATTTCTTTAATTATTTAAAAATTTATAAAGGGATGATTAAGTCAGACTATGAAAAAATATTTTTCAAATACACATTAAGAATGGATTAATAATGAGAAATGTTCATGTGAAACATTTCACAATATTAAGGCTCGACATTAGGCACAGAAAAAGACCCGGATGATAATGTAAAGTCTATGGGGGTGTTTTTTTCAAATATTTTGCTCAAATTTTAATATTTTTACATGATTTTTTTGCACAAGATAGCTGATGACGATCCACAACTGACCAAGTTTTTACTTTTTCAGTTTTAGTTTGATTTTTTTTAAAAATTACTTTAACTTTCGAAACCGGTTCTGAAATTGAAACTATCGTAATATAAAAAATATAAAAGCAAAATCGAAAAAGTAAAAACTAGGGCAGTTTTGGATCGTACTCAGCTATCTCATGAAAAAAAAATCATGTATAAATATTAAAATTTGAGCGAGATATTTGAAAAGAACGCTCCCATAAACTTTACATTATCATCCGGGTCTTTTTCTGTGCCTAATGTGGGGCCTTAAGCCATTCTAATATATAATAAAATATATTGAAACATTAAACAGGGAAGAAATCTAATTCAAGATGTCATATTAATAGAAAATGTTTAAATCTTACTGATTTAATTATGTGTTAGAACAAAATTACTTTTTTGTACTTGCATAATTATTTTTAATATGTGTGTTTTGTATTTTTAATAGGGCTTTCTTTGGAATCAATCCAGAAAATGGATCGAAAAGCCAGATCTCATGAAAATGTTATATGTGTGATGATTTTTAAGTGACTTGTTTTTATATTCTATATGTATTCAGTTGTTAATTGTAAATTCATAAAAATAAAATTTATGTTTATTGATAAATTTTTGTAGTTATTGTAAGCAGATTATTCATTTAATCTTAAGTTCCAATTTCAGTTCCTAAAGTCAGAGAATTCAGCATAAATTTAAAAAAATGGGCAATTAATATGAAAGGTACTAAAAGTTATAGAATTTATAATAAGGTAGGAAAATGTCAGAGAAAATGCAACTGTCTAATTTTTACTGGTCAAATGGCCAGTCAATCTACTCCAAAACTGCATTATGATAGTATAATATTAACAAAATGATGTAATGCAAGGTAAGGGAATTCATTTAGGAAAAGAAATGGGGATTTTTAACTGCAGTATTGGCTTCCCAAATATGAATTGGGAATTGTTGTCTAATTTTACTAAATGACACATAGACGCCAATATATATATATATTATAAGCACGCATTGATAACTTATTGCAAATAACTGACTGTATTAAAGTATATTTTAATTGAAGCATTTATGTCTAATGATTTTGATAATAGTATAATAATTTGTCACTTTTATTGATGATGAACATTTTTTGTCCCTTAAAAAAACTATTGTACTTTTTTTAATGAATTGTTTAAAATACTTTGCAATATCTTACTTGCATAGTATAGCCAGCATCAAATTAAGGTTACAATTGAACAAAAGAAATATTTAATATCATTTGTATTATTATAAAATGTAGCACATTGCATTTTATTTAAATCATGTTAGAAGTATGTAGATGCTTAATTTTTTTTAATGAAATTTCAGGAAATTTGCTAACATTTGGTTAAAAAAAAAAAAAAAAAATCTGAATTTAAATTGAATGCTACATTATTTATTTTCAAGTGAGCTTGGTCAATTTTGAAATTTAAAATTGACTCATAACAAACAGTATTATTTACTGTTGAATTAACAGTAATTACAAAATCCCTAAAACACCCATAAAACAAGAATAAATTTATATTTTAGAAATATCTCAGATTTATGCTATATAGAACTGCAAACTATTATAAAGATTTGTTTTATTATTTCAAATTTCTTTTTAAGTTTTCTAAATAGCTTGAAATACATTTGAAATTGTTTTGATTCTAAAAATTAGGCATACTTTTCTCAGAATCAATATTCACAGTATTAATGAAAATATTCTAATCAATGTGTAAAATTAAGTTTTTGCAATGAAGCTTTTTCCACAACATTAATGTATTGAAAGGGCTGTTTTTTAGATTTTTATTATGTTCAAAATAAAATACAAAGTAACATTTGACTACATGTCTGTTGATTATGGAAAATAACTCATTTTGAAAACACTAAGTGAATCATTTCTGATTTTGATATGCTTATTTTCTATTCATTATTGTTATATTGGGTTAATTGAATGACTCTTTGCTTAATAACCGGAAAATGTTTTCAACAACTCTTGTGTATTTTATAGTCCAAGAGCCGACAGCAGTAAAACCTATGTTATCGAGCACAAGAAAAAAAAAACCTTTATTTTATGGAAGAATGATAATAGGGGAATGGAATGATCCATGCCTGCTGGAAATAGGAGGTGCATAAGCCAAAAATTAATGCCACTAGTGGCTCATTCGTAGATTTATTATTGTGTTTTCTTGCTCCCAGTTTTCCATGTGGCAAACCCAATGTTAAACCTTTGAGTAAACCTCTAATATTAATTTTTGGCTTATGCACCTTTTCAATTCCGGCAGACATGGATCATTCCATTCCCCTATTAAACTGCTAAAAATTTGACCTTTTTTGCTGCATCGTCACTCCCCCACTTTTATAGAATATATTTTGATCCATGAGAATGCGCCATAATATGGTTAAGTAATAGTTTTCTATAAAAGTGGTTGAGTGACGATGCATTAAAAGGGTCATATTTTCAACAGTACTTCTCTTCAATAAATTAAAGGATTTTTTTCTTGTGCTTGATAATATATGTTTTTGAACTGTCAGCTCTTGGATTATTAGAAGTGTGTGCTTCTTATGAACTTTTGATATGAACATTTTAGCTGGATGCCTGAAATACAAAACATCCATGAATAAATGTTCACTTGTGTTGAGAACACAGTATATTTTGAACAGTAGTGTGCAGTATTTTAAAATTATGCACCTTTAAGTTGTTACAGAAATGTAAGTTATCCCTTGCTTCTTTTTCATGTCTGACAAGTTTATCAAACTACATTACTTTAAATTTAAAATTAAATAAAAATTAAATCTATAAATTCACAATGAATGACTTTTATATTTTACTGTTAAACTGCCCAATTATATATTGTTTAAAAAAGAAAAAAAAAATGCATGAAGGCTTTTATAAAGTGTAAATGAACTTCTATTATAACATTCCTCCAATATTTTAAAATATTTGGTTGAACTCTTATTATGCAAGTTCATTTTTATGTGAAATTTCCTGCTGTAAAGTCATGCTGCTTTTACCAAGAATATTATCTTTTTTGTAAATATATGGCCAGTCCATTAAATGCATGCTAACATATCATCAAATTATGTGCCAAGACCGTAAGATTATGGTTAAACATATACGATCACTCACTGTTAAATTGGTCTTTTTTACGCCCTAACCGTAATAGCACAGACCATAAAATTACATTCATGGACCGTAAGATTATGGTTAAACATATACGATCACGCACTGTTAATTTACAGTATTTTTTACGCCTTGACCGTAAAAAGGCAAACCATAAAATAACATTTAAGGACCGTAATTATACAGTTAATGCCGTATTACTTAGCCCCGTAAAATTACGGGCTGCATAAAATGATGGGCATGGAATTTTTTTTTACGCTGTATGGCTGGAATCTCTGCTGCCGGTCTCTGCCCGTCATTTTACAGGGATATTTTTAACAGTGTGTTGGATGAAGCGTCTCATTTGCAATTAAAATATATTTTTGAATTGATATTTTGATGAAATACAGGATTATGAAAAATCGAAGAATGTGGAAAACAAGATTACAAATAATTTGGCAACTCATAATCCGATCAATTTCATTTGTGAGGCGAAATTTGTGTTATTTTATTGCCTTTTACGTCCATTCCTTAAAATAAAATAATTCGAAAATTTTTATATACCTTTCATCAGAACGACTTTTTCGAGAGTCCGAAAAAAATACTTCCGGATAATCGAGGTTACTGTTATTAAATAGGCTTTATGCCATTCTTACACACTAAGTAAATACAAAATGTCAAGTCTCTATCTCCATTTGTTCGGGAGATAAAGCGTTTAAAGTCACACAGACATACAGACGGACGGCAGATTTTATTTTCCTAAAAATATGTTTTTCGGAATCTCCAGTATCTGAAACATGTAAATAAGTCAATTTTTTTTTTCGATTTTCAAAACAATTGCAAGACTTACAATATGCTACGTATGATAAGTAAGTAAAAAGAAGAGAATCGTATATAAATAAACGACGATTAGTTAATTTACTAGCGAGCTACGCCCGCTAGCTGGGCCACTTTTTCCAAACGAACCTCGGTATTAAGCAGTATATAATAAGCAAAAAAATTCATTTAATAAGCAAGTCTTGGTGTTCGAATCCTCAATCACAAAAAAAAAGTAAATTAAAGAGCCATGGTCCCGTTAAAAATATGTGATTTCTCACTGTGGGCCACGTGCACTTGAAAAAAAAAGATTGTGGATCGGAGCTATGGTCGCTTCGCGCCCATAGTCCCGTTAAAAATATTTGGTTTTGCACGGTGGGCACTACGCGCCCATAAGACATTTTTTCGTATTTTTTAGTTCATCAGAAGCAGATTTTTACGCAGATTCTGAATATGTAATCAGTTTTTTTCTACTTTAAAAACTGTCTGCATGATGGTTTAAGAAAAAACGCGCAAAAAAAAAAAAAAAAACGCAATTAGCGCCGGTAGAAAAAGCGGTTTTCGGCTGTTTCTTCTTTTAGCCAAAGGAGAAAAGTTCAGGTTCTTCACCGCAAGGTGGCGCAGTGTTCTGCTTCGGAGCACCGTTTCGGAATTGAGATATTTTCCGTTCCGATTCCCAAGGGGTTTTTAATAATTCATAACTTTTTTAATTTTGGTCCCACGGTCTCGAAAATGCCCGAAATGACTTCCCCGGAATTTTTCCAATCGAAAGACACCTCTCGCGACTTCCAACTCGCCCGCGTTGCGAACTGTAATCGGCTTGAAGCAGACAGAGGCGCACGGATTTTATTAGTATAGATTCTCTTATGAAGTTTTAAACAAAATAACATCTTTTTTTTTTTTTTTTTTTTTTTTTTTTTTTTTTTTTTTTTTTTTTTTTAATTACCTTTTAAGTAAGTCAGTGGACTATTTAAAGTTCAAATTGCATATTTTGTGTTCATTACTTAAGTTATTAACCTGTTTAATTACAAATAAATAAACACATTTGGTTTTCACTAACAATATTCTAAAATGGTTTCTTTTTTATCAATTAACATAAGGTATTATTATAACTTAAGGCTCCACACTAGTCACTGAAAAAAACCCGGATGATAAGGTTAACACATTAATGCCTGAATTATTTTCTTCGTTAAAATTAAAAGTTTGCACTTCCAACCACTTTTAAAACAAGAATAACTTTTATCTTAATTTATCGAGAAATTTGTCGCGAGAAAGAAAGTATTTATTTATCCTTTTTTTTTTTTAGTGGTATGAAAAGCGCTTACTTGAATTTTTTTTAAACTGTCCCAAATATAGGACGCTAGGCACTAATGGGTTAAGTCTGTGACGGAGTTCTTTTCAAATATCTCGCTCAAATTTTATTTATTTATTTATTTTTTTGCATAGATTAGCGGAACACTATATACAACCGCGCTAGTTTTTATTTTTTAAATTTTGGTGGCAGATTTTTTTTTAAAAATTACTTTAACTTTCAAAACCGTTTAGAACCGACTCTGAAATTGAAACTATCATAATACGAAAAATCTAAAACCAAAATCGAAAAAGTAGAAACTAGCTCAGTTGTAGATCGTCCTCAACTATCATATGTAAAAAACAAATCGGGTAAAAATATTCAAATTTGAGCGAGAGATTTGAAAGGAGCGCCCCCATTGACTTAACATTATCATCCGGATCGTTTTCAGTCAGTAGTGTAGCATCTTAAGTGAAATAATTACCCTAGAAAAACCCCTGTTTACAGAAGATAGTTGAATTGATGGTTTGGCCAGGTTTGAGCAGCTCATGATGGTAAATTCCTTTCCAATCCCACCAAAAACTCAGAATCACTTTCGTAGGCATCAATTCGGGCTTTGCCACCGTTTGTGAAGCTTCGATCACGATCTTTTTAGCATATTGTTGTTATACGTGATTCCTTTTTCATCACCCGTAATGATTTGTTTCAAAAATGGCTCGATTTTATACCATTTCAGTAGCAATTCACAAATGAAAACTCTGACCATTAAATTTTTCACTGTAAGTTTATGGGGAACCCAAGTATCGAGTTTCTTTTGGTACACAATTTTATGTAAATGGTTCAAAAGTGGTTTATGGTTGATGTTTAGTTCCGTAGCAATGTCGTGGAAAGAAATATGTCAGTCTACCTGGGTTGTTTTTATAATTTCATCGAATTTTTCAAGGATTGGCCGTCCAGGGAAAGGTTCATCTTTAAAATCGAAATTTTCGGTAGGAAAACGAGCAAACCGATTCTGACTTTGGCGTTTACTTAAGCACTGATCACCATAAATGCCACACAAGTTTCGTATTGCCTGCGCCAATTTTTCCCTTTTTGGAAGTAAAAAACAAAAATGTGACAAAAATGATCTTCTGAAATCTCTATTTTTAAAACGCAATAACTTTTGACTGGCTAAACAGATGACGCTACCTTTATATCTAGAATTTTCTAGAAACTGTTACCTTTCAAACGCTGTATAGTATGACTTAATTGAGTAAGTATTACTCGAGATATGCGACTTTAAAGCTATCTATTGGGAAAAAACGAATTTACCTTTTTCCCCAACCCAATATTAAATGTTCAGAGAGCGCACAGTCAAATCTAAATCGTTGGCTTTCAAATCCTATTAAACTGGAATTCAATATTGTCTTAATAAGCCATTAGCCGTTACTAGATTCATATACAGAGCTCGTGATTTTATCTCGGGTAACGTACTAAACGTTTTACCGATCATTAACATCTTAACCCTTTTTATTCCAAATTATGTATTTATGAAAATTTCATCTTCTGAAGCATTTTTCGTGGATTTTTGAAAATACTTTAGAAGATTGACACAATCAGTAAATAGAATTTAGAAGAATTTTGTCAATTGAAATTGATTTAATCTTTCGGGTCTGGTATACTATTGTAGTACATGTCATTTCATGGACTATTATTTTGTTTTAAGAAATATTTTTGATACTATTTATATGTAGTAATGTTAGTACAATAGAACCTTTCTAATTCGGACCCCGAGAATCCGGATCTCCGGATAATTCGGATCGGTTTGGTCATTTTTTTTTCAAGTTTGAGAAGCGATTGGCTAATTTCCATAACATTAACTTGTTTCATCGTCGTATTCTAAATAAAAAAAACTTTTTCTGACATGTTTTCGGAATAATTAAGCAAAGTAAACATTATTATTGTCTGCAAATATTCAATAAGTTTAACATAAAGGTGATTCTCTGTTAGTATGTTATATTTTATTTCATTTTTTTTCCTAATTCTCCGGATATTCCGGATTTTTGATAATCCGTATTGAGTCCGGTCCCAATTAATCCGAATTATCGAGCTTTTACTGTATATGTCTATGCATTTACTATGTGACTTCATTTATCTTTAGACACTTGGAAATAGCAATAATAATTTGCATTTGCTTAATTTTCTTTGCGCCGTTTGCGATTCTTTTATTTTAAACATACATTTCACTTTTTAAATTTAAAATAAAAGTTACTTTCGTAAAAGAGACATGTGTAATAAAGAACAAAAAGTATTAGAAAGTGTTAATATAAGTTAAATCTTACTGTGGTACTATATTTACTAAACATCTCCAAAAATTCATCCTTAGAATATTGTCATATGAATATGATTTGAATAATATGCAAAACAAAAGCATCTGATGTCTTTCAGACAATGAAATATTCGTTAAACACTGATTAATCTATTTAGATATCTAGTGTTTGTTAATGTTATCAACATTAAAAAAGCCAACAGTAAAAGTAATTTTTTTTTTAACTGAAAAAAATTTTGGACCTTAAAGAATTAATGTGAATTTATGGAAATTTTGTGCAATATTTACCGCCTTTTATTTAAGATATTTTTATAGCATTTTATAGATTTGGGAAATTTAGATATTATGTTAGTCTTACAATAGAAATATAGAAAAATTCCGAACCCCCCCCCCCCCCATAAATCTTTCAGCTTCAAAAAAGCTTAAAATATGCAAAAGAAAAAGAAATCATCCTTTTAAAAGTATGTTTGCTTTGTGCAAATCATAGTGTGTTTAGAACTAGATAAAATAAAGTCAGTATAACGATTCTAAATTGTATTACTACTTATCGATGTATTACATTAATTTTATAAAAAGTTATTTTAATTGTACTTTAAAGTAGCATTAAGGTACACAGGATTAAGAAAACTCGTAGCCTTTATAAATCTATGGAAATCTACTGCTTCTTTCCATGCATCCAGTTTTTTAATTTATTTTCAAAGAGCCCCTTCTTTCCCGCCCCCTCTTCCATACACACAGCCAAAATTAACCGCCCTGATAGTATTCAGGTCAAAATTAAAAAATCAGAAGTTCAAAATTAAAAAATCAAAAATTTTGGTCCTAAAAAGTAGCACATCTGCTTCACATTGTTCCTTCCTTAGTCCTCACAACTTTGAAAAAAGTTCCCTTGTTTTAGCATGCTACCACCACCGATATAATTAAGTGAAGTTAAGCACTTAATGAGAAAGATTGTCAACAAGAATAATAACTCAATTAAACTTAACTAACAATTTATTTATACATTATTTACAAGTAACAAAATAATATTTACAGTTAAGAACTCGGATACAGATGATTCTATCCGACATTAAATTAAATACAGCAAATAATTTCTGTGTACTGTTAAACTACTTTGTATCTTTCTTACACTATGCTAGCTAAATCTGATTAATCGGATTTTACTCTTAACATCCCAGTATATCAGCTCTATCCTCCAAAAGCCTCATGCAACTTGAAACGCACTCTGTCCGAGGTCTTTACTCAGAAAAAAAGTGTAACTTTTTTTTTTTTTTTTTTTTTTTTCTTTTTGTACACGAAAACTGAACTCTGTTAGCTATTCAAATGCCCTCCAAAAGAGTTCACGGGAATAGTTATTTATCGACAAGGGGATGTCCTCTCAAAATGTTCCCTCCCCGGGACGTCTGTTAACCTGCTAGATAGTGTGTGAATTCTTTTGTTTGACTTATCTTAGGTATGTATTTTGAATGGGAACAGAAACCCACTCTATTGAAACAATAATTTTTTTCTACAAACACTAACTCAAACTAGCTCGGATTAACTTCCAGACAAGAACAAAGTGTTGTTTTCCAGAACACAGATAGTGACATGAATACAATATACAGGTAAAACGACAATATACAACCGTAATTCTAAATAGTGTACACTAAAAAAAAAAAAAAAAAAAAAAAAAAAAAAAAATCTGTAAAATTACTCAAATTTTTCAAGTAAACTTCTATTCCAAGACCTTTTCACATAATGATAACAGCAAAATTTCATGTAACCCAGGAAGTTTGAAAATGAGTTTTTGCTGTTACCGTTATATGAAAAGTTCTTGGAACACAAGTTTACTTGAAAAATCTTAGTAACTTTACCAATTTTTTAAAGTGTATGTTCATCAGAATCTGACAGCCTCTCTTTGACATCACTCCCCCCCCCCCTCCGATGTATTTTAAGTGATACTTTTAAGTAAATTTAGAAACAAAAAGTTTTTTTTTTTTTCTACAGTTAGGTAATTCCGTAGCTTCTTTTTCTTAGCTACATAAAAGTGCTAAAATAATTTCGTGTTTACCGGACATTCGATCAGAAAATAGATTCACGAGTAACTCATAATCGTTCAACAAACTTCATTCCCTCCCTCCTCGATTCAAACGTCAATGTGTGTAAATATCCAGGTCATGCGAGGGAAGAAGATAGAAAAAAAAAAAAAAAAAGCACCATCCATCTCATGTAATGGTGGAAAAGATAAAATGGGGAAAATTTCTCTTCGGAACGACGACATTCATTTCAAATATTTATCGGAGGGATGCGTAGGAGGAGGAGAGAGGGAGGGGGTATGTAACACCTCCTCCACACATACCTCCACCCTCCCTTCACCTTAATCTTAAACAGGATTAAATATAAGTTATGACGAAGGAATCTGAATTTGACGTACTCTAAGTGCAGAAATTCTCAACAAGTAGAAAAAAAAAAGAAGGAAAAAAAGTTTCATCCTAAAAATTTAAAAACTAAATCTGCAGGGCGAAAAATTTATTCATCGATTAACAGACTTGTAACGTCTTGTTACACATCCAAATGTTTTCCTCTTTCCCCACTCACTCTTAAAGGCAAAGAGAGAGAGAGAGAGAGAAAAAAAGGAAGAATTCTGAAACATGCAAATTTATTTAGATAAGGTTTCTTATTCCTTTTAAATTTGATTTGTATGATAAAATCTTGAGCGATATTTCAATCTCATTAGTTTAGCTTTGCTACATTGAGATCTTTCATTGACAAATTTTTTCATTCACCAATTCGCATTGGAGGAGAGGGGAGGGGGATTTTTACTTTATTGTTAACATTTTTTTCAAAATAATAATAATAATAATAATAATAATAATAATAATAATAATAACATTATTATTATTATTATTATTATCATACTTTTCTATTTGCAGAGCCAGAAAAGAGCCAGACCCTTTTGCGAGCTCAAAAAACAAAAAGAAAATCAAAGAAAATCGTACTTTTGTATGTCATAAGGTTCAACAAGATTACCTTTCTTTAAAATGATGATGATGATAATAATAATAATAATAATAATAATAATAATAATAATAATAATAATAATAGTAATAATAATAATAATGAATTCAGTAAAATAATTTTGTCGAAATTGTTGCTCGGTTTGAAAAAGATGGTTCAAAGAAAAACAAGTTTAAAATTTTACTGTAAATTTACGTTCACCGAGCAAAGGAAATTGTAACAAATTACAATATCACGGAACCGGTTTTTATAGCGGTTCTATAGAACAGCAATCAATACATTTCAAGAATGTGAATAATAAAAGATTTAAAACAATAAAAAGATGGCACAAATTTGTCGAACGTCCTCTCAAAATCACCTTTGATATTTTTTGAGTGATATTTGTTAATAAATTTAGTGGAAGACTGATTTCTACTGTTATGTAATTTCGTAATTTCTTCATCTAATATATACAAAAATGATAAAAGAATTTCGTATTTACTGGGCATTCGGACAAGAAAATAAGATTCACAAATAACTCATAATGGTTCAAAAAATTTCACTCACTCCCTCTTCCATTTTCAACGTCAATGTGTGTCAATATCCAGGTTATGCAAGGGAAAAAGATAAAAAAAAAAAAAAAAAAAAAAAAAAAAAAAAAAAAAAAAAAAAAGTAGCGCCATCTATCTCACGTAATGGAAACAGATAAAATGTGATTTTTTTTCCCGAATTTTTTTCCCGACATTCATTTCAAATATTTAACGGAGGGGTGCGTGGGAGGAGGGTATGTAACGCCTCCTCCATACATACCTCCATTCCCCCCCTTTACCTTAATATTAAACAAGATGAAATAGAAGTTATGACGAAGGAATCTGAATTTGACGTACTCTAAGGGCAGAAATCCTCGACAAGCATAAAAAAAAGAAGGGAAAAAAAACCTCATACTAAAAATTTTAAAACTAAATTGATCAGTAGGGTGTAAATCCCATACATCGATTAACACACTTGCAGCTTGTTGTTACATATCCAAATACTACTCCCCTCCCCCCCCCCCCCCTTCCCACACACACACGCTTTCCCCTATCTCTCTTAAAGGAAAAAAAAAGTCTGAAGAATTTTGAAACACACAAATTTGTCAAATTAAGGTCTCCTATTCGTTTTAAATTTGATTTGTATGTTTAAATCTACAGCGACATTTCGATTTCAATAGTTTAGCTTTGCCCCATTCAGATCTTTCATTGACGAATTTTTTAATTTACCAATTTGCACGGGAGGAGGGGGAAAGGGCCACTTTAATGTAAATACTTTTTGCAAGTTAAACAAGGTGGAAATTGCACGTAAAGCGTAGCAAATGAGGTGTGTTCGCATGATAACAAAGTTTTAAAATATCACTGTCATATATCAATCTCATAAAATTGTAAATAGTTAATTACAATGAAAATGCGCACCAAATAATGTTCTCCCTATACCATTATGTAATAGAATACTTTTGTGTGGCCTTGTAAATCAATAACAAATGTTCCTTGCACAACACATTGTGCAAAAAGTATATATAATATGTACTTTATAGATACATATGATTTTATTACATTCGAATGAATGTAACACCATTAAAATGCATTTGAAACATTTTCCCCCATTGACCGTAATGTAACGGAATATTTTGGATTGCCCCTGTAATTGAACTACGCATCCGATTTTGATAAAATTTGAAATAACTCGACAAAATTAGGTAATAATTATGTATTTTAAATTTGAAACGATTAGAATGCATTTGAAACTTTTTCCCCCCCATATGCATCCGATTTTCATAAAACTTGAAAAGTCTCGACAAAATTATGTAATAATTATGTATTTTAAATCTCAAACGATTCGGTTGGGTAGTTTTTGCGTTGTTATATGCGGATAGACAGACAGACAGACGGACGGACTGAACGACAACAATAGGTGCTACGTATTTGCATAATTACAAACGCACCTAAAAAACAGACACACAAACAAACAAAAAAATAATAGTCAATGAAAATTGTACTTTTCTATGTTATAAGGTCAAACAAGATTGCTTTTCTTTTTAATGATAATAATAATACTAATAATAATGAAGTCAGTCGAATAATTTTTATGAATTTGTCACCCAGTTTGAAGAACATTGTTTAAAGAAAAATAAATTAAAAAATTTACAGTAAAATTACGTTCGACGAGCAAACAACATTGTAATAAATTACAATATGACGGAACCGCTTTAGAACAGCAATCTATACATTTGAACAATGTAAATAACGCAAAATTAAAAAAAGAAAAATTTTGACTCAAATTCGTAAGCACCCTCTGAAAATCACCTTCAATTTTTTTCGCGTGATTTTTTTTTTCTTTTTTTTTGAGTAACTTAAGTGGCAAAATGATTTTTTACTGTTATGTAGTCTCGTAATTTCTTCTTCTAAGATATACAAAAATGGTAAAAGTATTTCGTGTGTTGACCGGGCATTCGACGAGAAAATAGATTCACGAATCACTCATAATCGTTCAACAAACTTCACTCTCCCCTCCTCGATTTCGAACGTCAATGTGTGTAAATATCCAGGTTATGCAAGGGGAAAAAACTTTAAAAAGTAAAGCGCCATCCATCTCACGTAATGGGAAAAGATAAAACAGTGAAAATTTTTCTTCCCAAATGACGACATTCATTTCAAATATTTATCGGAGGGATGTGTGGGAGGAGGAGGGAGGGGGTATGTAACGCCTCCTCCACCAATATATCCACAAATACCTCCACAAAAGACGAAGACTGAAACATACAAATTTCTTGTCTCTTCTCTCCATCTTGATCTGAAACAGGATTAAATAGAAGTTGACGTACTCTAAGTGTAGAAATTCTCAACAAGTAGAAAAAAAAAGAAGGAAAAAAGCCTCATCCTAAAAATTTTAAAACTAAATTGATCAGTAGGATGAAAAATTCATCGATGAAAATGCTTCTACCGTCTTGTTACACACATAAAGACTACCCCTCCTCCGTTTTCCTCCCTCCCTCTCTCTCTCTCAAAAAAAAAAAAAAAAAAAAAGACGAAGACTGAAACATACAAATTTCTTTAGAATTTTATTTGAATTTAAAATTTCATTCATTTAAAATTTTATTTGAATTTAAAATTTCAATTTAAAATTTCATTCCTTTAAAATTTGATTTGAATGATTAAATCTTGAGCGACATTTCGATTTCATTAGTTAAGCATTGTTCAATTCATATCTTTCTTTCCTGATTTTTTTTAAATTCACAAATTCACTTGGGAGGAAAGGGTGGGGGGAGCAGAAAATTTTCACTTTACAGGGTGTTAAAATTTTGGAATTTCAAAGGGTTTTATTTTATTTGAAATTAAACATATATATATATATATATATATATATATATATATATATATATATATATATATATATATATATATATTATCGAGTCTCTATATAACAAAATCCATTGTTCCAGTAAAAAATTCGTTATATAGAGAAATTCGTTGAATAGAGAAAGCCGTTAAAAGTTCTGTTTAATGTACAAATTTTGATCAAATATTATTTTTTATACGTTTAATTAAAAATTTGAAGTGTTTAACTATAAATATTAACGTAATATCCTATTTCTTAATTATTTGAACAGTTTCAAAAAAGAGAATAGACATTTATTTAAAAGCTTAATAAAAATCACACAAGAAAAACATACGTTAATTTTTTTTGCCATTGAAAACACAATTTTCTCAAATTTTCGGGGGCGATCTCATTTCTCCGGGAGTGAATGTCCGTCCAAGCCACCCTCTGAAATCAACACTGATTTCAATTACCACATTGATCTAGGTTTTATATGTGTAATAATAAAATTGATACTGTTTCTCGAAGGATATTAAAAGATGTGTGGGAGGGGGGCTGGTGGAATGAATTCGTTGGACAAAAATCAAGGAGATTCAAGGTAGAGAAGCAATATAAAAAACAGCCTTGAACGATAAATCAAAAATAAGTGATGAAAATTTGATTCCATGTGATTTTGAAGCTTTTTTAAAACTGAATAAATAAAGAAAATTTTATGAAAAAATTCGTTATATGGAGATAGATATTTCGCTATATAGAGACTGTTTTTAATGTAATCATGAAAAAAGGGGACCGTTCCTGCTAAAAATTCGTTATATAGAGAAATTCGATGTATGGAGTTCCGTTATAGAGAGACTCGACTGTATATATAAATATATATATATATATGTAGTAAATATAATCTTCCTTCGTGGATTCTGCAATTTTTCGGCTCCAGTTATGATTGGCATGCTCATGAAAGTAATATAGAAGGGGGAGAGAAAATTGACAAACACCTTGTATATTTTCATAGTGGAGAGTTTGCCATTGGTGACTGTTTTGATATTATATTTGAACTACTGTTTAGTTTGTGTGACCTGTAAAAACAATCTGTTGATTTTACAGCTAAATTTGTAAGGTAGGATGCCAATAAATAATTGTTTATTTAAATAAATAATCTATATTTATTAAAAAATTTATATTCTTTTAACAGATTTATATGTATTGTCATAATGAGTACAGAGTGTGCCCGTAAAATAATTTTTTACTGGTATCCTGGACTAACAGTTTTTTTTCTGAAATCTAGTACTTTTTTTGTAAAATTAATGTTTCTCTTGTACATAAATCTATCAGGAATATTACTTTTCAAAAATAGTGGTTCAAATATAATATAAAAATAGTCGCCATTGGCGTCCTTGACAGTGCACAGTATTTTTAGTCTTTATATATACCATTTATGATAAGTAAATATATATAAGTAAATATATACCACCCCTTGGTGGAGGTGGTATATATTTTATCCCACCTCTGCATAATCAAAATTTGCAACAAAAAATTATTAAATTTTACTTTTCTAACTTTGATAGAAAATAAGTGTCGAAATTCTTTTCCCTTATCTTAAAATAAAATTTGGTACTTTTAGGTTATCCCGTCGACCAAAAAATTATCGCCAAACTATAGTTTGGCGATACCAATAGTTACCAATAATGGATGATCGTGAATGTCACATTCAATGACATTAAATGCGATTCACGTGTTTACAATGTCATTAAGTGATTTTTATTTCGATTTTTTATGAATATTTTTATTAATATTCTACTAATTATTTGTTTTTTCATTATTTAAAATAAAAATTATGTCAACATGTATAATTTGGCTATTAGTTTGGCGATTTGGATAATTTGGCAAAATTGGTTGACGGGATAACCTAGAAGTACCTAAAATTTTCCAAGTTTACAATGGGAGTTGAGATTTACACAAACGCAATTGCTTGTCCCTCAAAGGGTTAGTTTAAGAAGGTTAGATAAGAATACAATTTTTCGCTAGTTCTTCATTATTTAAAGAAATAAGAACTTTTTCTGCAACTGATACTTTTTTAGCGTAATGTATACCGGTTGGACTAATAGTTCGCTAAACTTTCAAAATTCGTGAAAAAAGAAGAAGTTATGATAAACAAGTGCGGTTTTAAAGAAAGGAAGTGTTAGATGTTTTTAGAAACAAGAAAAAAAAATAGTTAAAAGTCACCGATAGTTGGCGCTGTAAAAAATTCATAAGAATTATTAATATTAAGCTTGCAATAGAAGACCGTCATACAGGAAGTTTCTCATTAGCTTTCAGAATGTTATCATTACTTGATTGAGAGTTGTTTGTGAAATTATTCTATTTGAACGGAGCGTTAGCAACTGTTGAGGCGCGAAATTTTCGTACAGCGAAAGGACTGAAGACGAAGAATGGCTACATATCATGTTTGGATGTAATAGTGAAGATTGTCAAACGATTCGAATAAACTACCTGTTTAGAATTTCGGTCAATAAGTGGAAGACCGTCGTTGGTGGAGGACCGAATTACAACGCTGAAAATCTCTGTGAATAATTCAGTGGCGGAATCGTTCAATAGAAGTAACAATGCTCGCATAGCTGGAAGGATATTGGGTGAGCCTCACTCACCGATTCGATGTATCTTCTACAGAATATTATATTTCTATCCTTATAAATTGCAGTCACTGCAGAAGTTACAACCGAGAAACGTAGGTATAAGGAGAATCATTTGCTGAGTGGGCTATGGCAAGAATTGAAAGCAACTTTCAGTATTTGTTCGACGTTTTCTGGACGGATGAGGCACACTTCAAATAACTCGGGAATGTCAAACACCGGAACACTGGTATATATACGCGAAATCAAATCCTCGTAAATACCCGACAAAGTCACTGCATTCAGCCAAGGTGGTAAGTCTGGTGTGCCTTCACCTCATCTTTCATTGTTGGACCCTTCTGCTTTGAAGAACCGTGTCCCAAATTAACCTGGAAAACATGTACAATAACCGCTGAGCGTTATCTTATTCTTTTGCGTGACATTGTCGTTCCCGCATAAATTATAAAGGTGCATTATCTGTAATAAGCTATATGCGATGGCTCGCCGCCACACTCATCAATCCAGTAAAATGATTCTTATTCATTTCAGTAACTTTAGTGAAGACAACCTAACCTGAATAGTTGAAGTTACAAGATCGCATGGTCTCCACGATTACCCGGTAGCATGTTACCTACCTTTACTTGATTAGAGACCACAGAGATGTTTCCAGCCTCCTGATTGGTTAACTTCTCTTATGGATAAAAATGGCTAAACGAAAGTATTTTGAGCAGAGCAGAACGAAAGATTTTTTTCGTATATATAAAAAATACAACTGAAAATTTTATCGTGAAAATAAAATAAATCCAAAAATCACTAAGTGATGCATGTATATAGAATGTTTTAAAGTTAAAAACAGAACAAACGTCATCACCAAAATGTCGATTATCAATATTCAAATTTAATGTTTATTTAGTTTTTAATTTTACAATATTATGTATTCACCACGTCATAATCTTGTATTTTATTTTCACAATAAAATTTTCAATAATTTTTTTCATTATGGAATTGTCCAGCTTGTTTAATATATTAAAAAAAAAAAAAACAAAAAAAAAAAACTTTTGTTGTATGAATGTATATATTTCTTACAATATACACACATTCAAAACATTTTCGAAACTGATAACTAAAATCAAATGTAATGTGATCCCCCAAAAGAGAAAAAGACAGAAGTTGAGCAACAAATCAAACATAACTCCTGGCGTCATAGAAATTCCAGTTTTCAAAGACCTTAAACAACAGAAAAGACGAAATAGAAGCTAACCAATGAGGAGGCTGGAAACATCTCTGTGGTCTCTAAGCGAGTAAAGGTAGGTAAAATGCTACCCGGTAACAATCTTGTCGATTTCTGGTAGTGGGACTGTTAAAAGACACTCGTGTATCATTCATTCCCTTCAACAATGGCCGAACTCAAAGATTCCACCTGTTGTAACATTACTGCAATTCATTTCGATATGCTACATTCAGCTGTAACGGATATTGTAATTGGTCTTACTAGGGAACGTTCCCAGGTGTAAGTTGTGGATTTGGACAAATGTAGTATCAAAAGAAAAAACTCGTCATGTACGTTTAAAAATGCAAGGGAACTACCCGTCCGATTCCAACCGTTTTCGAGAGATCAGCACTCAAAGTGTGAATGAATAAATAAATTGACAGGCAAGTATATAAACTGTTCGCAAGTTAAAAATTTCTTTGCGTTGTTTTTAATCCTTCTGAAAATACCATTTCCCGTGCTACGAGCAAAATCCTTCCATCCACAGATTGCCGGTTATTTCCCCTCTTTTTAACCAGCAGTTAGATATCTATGAAGTTTTCGCGTACGGCTGCATTCACGCCTGTCAATTTGTTTATTTATTCATTCACATTTCAAGGGCTGATATCTCGAAAACGGTTGAATTCGGAAGGGTAGTTCCACTGCACTTTTTAACGTACATGAAGAGATCTTTCTTTTGATACCACACACACATGGGAACATTTTCTAGTTAGTTGTGCAACAGGATATTTTGGAGGTCATGTTGAACACAGTGTTCTAGCTGCCATTTGACCAACGTTAGTAATTTGGCTAATTCAAATTAAAAAACATTCGCCAAATGAAAAAAGCATTAGCAAAATAGATTCACCGAGTAGCACACAAAAAAATTACCTTTAATCCTTAAATGTACCCCCTTTTTTCAATATGTTCTGAAATAACCTAAATTTTTACAGCTGCGTCAAAGATTATTATTAATCTAATTTCAACTATCCGCTATAAATAAGCGAAAAGTATGTACATATGCATATGTATGAAAAACAAAGAAAAAGCAAAAATTGAGCAATAGCAATTTGGCGAATCTAATCGCTTGTTTACTCGCCAAATGAAGAATCTAGTCGCAATTTGGCGAAAAGGCGAGCAACAGCAAGAACACTAGTTGAACATCTTTTAATGTATGAATAAATGAATAGAGCGTACCGTTGTTCAGTTTATTATGTTTCGCGTCGTCAACACACTCTACAGGTGACTTTTTCACAAAAAACTTTTTTGCTACCATAGGAGCCCTTTCTTATAAACTACCGTGATGTCTTTCTTTCTTTTTTTAATATAATTTTTTTAAGTTTTAACGTACTTTTGTCTCACTTGGTGTATATTTTTCCGCTTTTAATTACAATGCAGCATTTAGGAAGAAGGTCATCTAGAAATTTTAAAAACGAAACGCAAGATACAAAATTTTGAATAGATGGTTTTGGTTGATAAATCTTTTCTAAACATAAGATTGAATTAAGGATGCGAAACATTTGTGTTCATTTTGGGTAACTTACTGCTTTATTTACGAAAACAACTGCTGCTCTATTTAATTAGTGTAAATGCACTTTTTTCTGAAAATTTAATTTAAGTTTCGCAATTGTTCAAAATGTAATATGAAAAGCAGATTTTCTGAAGAAAAAATATACATGTGTGTGTGTTTACATTATCCAAATTTTGAATAAAAAATGAAAAGTTACCGTAAAATGTTTGAATTTCAGACTAATTTTTTATTTTCTACAGGAAAATTAAAAAAAAAAATGCCTTTTTAATCTAATTTTTTTTGTTTTTAGGTCTTTCTACACCAAAATGCTTTTGGATTTTTTCTCTGGAAAAAGTAAAGTTGTAACTTTTTTTAAGCGTAAATTTTAAAAAATAAATAATAATTGTTTTACTTTATTCTTATTTTTTAAATTCCTATTCAAAACACCATATTAACCGGGAAAATTATACAGAAATTTATTTTATAGATTTCGCACTTATAAATTTTTCGTCAATTTTTCTGGCTGCTATTCTATTTTAGGATTTCAATAACTTCTCTTTGTTATTTACTGAATGAACCTTTTATTCAATACCCTTTCTTATTCCCACTATCCAATGTACCGCAGAAGCTTATAAAAAAAGTAAATCCAAGACTGACTCTTTAACTCCTGTGGGATGGTGATCTAATTAATGGAGACTTTAATTCAATTTTTCAACAAGTCTCCTCAAAGACAATTCTCATTAGCTATGGCATGATTTTTTGCAACACAATTTAAAGGTTAGAACGATAATTACGTATGGTACATTCTGCATATTTGCATATTTAAATCTGACTTATTAAAAGTTATACTTTAGTGTATTAAAGTATTCTGGGAATAGGATCTCGAATGATTACACATTTCAGTGACTGAGTTTTCTCAATACTAAAGCTGGCAAAAGAATTTTGTATTTACTCAACATTCGAAGATAAAAAATGTTCAGGAATAAATAGTAATCCAAAATGAGTCTTCTATCCCTAGTCGATTCGAGCATCAGCGAATGCAAATAGAGGTTACACGAAATATGTTGAACAGGAAGAAAAAAGAAACGTCCCATGCCTTGATAAAATGATAAAAATGGTGAAATTCTCCGCGCATTTAATATTTATCACTAGAAGGGAGGGAAAAATAACGTAACCTCCCCCCCCCTCCCTAGTACACATTTTGTGCTCTTAACTTAAACGGAATTAAAAAACCTACTACGATAAATTCTGAATTTGATAAGTCATAGATGCAGAATCTTTCAAGAATTTCATTATTAGTAATAAATATTTCCACATTAGAAATTGTTAACTATTCCTATCTGCATTAAATTGATTCGGAGGTGGCAATAAAAATTCATTTTTCGACGAGCATATTTCTGTTTTCACCTGTAAAGTCCCGTACCGAGGGGAAAAAAGCACCTCCTCCCTCCTTTCCACTTAGCTCCCCGAATCAGACAAAAGAAAGTAAATATATATACAAATTTATCTGGAGGAGAACTCCCACTCTTTTCTTAATGTTTGATTTCGATGATTAGATCTCGATCGAAATTTGAATTTCATTGGTTTAGCAGCGTTGAATTCGGATCTTTCATCGTTAGCTTTTTTTATGAATGAATACTTCAGATCAGGAGTAGGGGGGGGGGGAATTGGTGGTGAAATTGCAATATTTTTTGGAAGGATATTGTGCTATAATGGTCATAATGGGGATAAGGTAAAATTTAGTAGGTTTCAAAATTTAGTAACGCCTTCGATAAGAAAAAATAAATAAATAAATAACCAAACAAACAACAACAAAAAATACATAGAGTCGGCTCTCGTTAATTCGAACTCGTCGAGATTACAAGAAATGTTCAAATTATGGAAAGTATGAGAGAAAAACATTTTTAAAGAGGTATTATTACAAAGAAATTAATATTATAGTATTTTTTAAATATATTTCGACTGGTATCATTAGAATATGACTTGATATCTATATTATAAAGGGCAAACGTCATTTTGCGAATGGCAACACTTTGCCCTGTAATTTCGGTTTTGCAATTTTCGCTACTGCAAATTTTACGCTTATAAACACCGCACATTTTTTAATTTTTACACCGTCGTATAGAAAAAAAAATTACTTTTAAATGCAATTTGTTTGAAAGCTATATCTCAACTAAATTTTGTGATATTAATTTTTTTTTATAGTTTTTAGTACCAATTTTGTAATTTTGGCAACAGAAACACTCCATTTTCTCTTAAAATTGAAAAAAAAAAAAATAGAAATTAAAATGCGTATACTATTTTTAAAATATCGTCTGTTATAAAATCCTGTTAATTTCGGTTTCATTTCGTTTGATAATTTGGATAATTGGGTTTTATAGAATTTTGTTAATTTCAGCTTAAAATAATATTTGTTTGAGAATTAGACTGACCAATGTAAGATGCATTTTTTACTTTAACTAATTTTGTAGATTTATTATAAATCAATGAAATAGCTCTTTCTTAAAGATTTTCTTTCGTCGAATTTCGACGGGTTCCGCCTCGTTAAATTAAAAGATATAAAGACATAAACTAATTAAAGGAACAGGCACAAACGAAGATGGGATGAAGCTGTCATTGATGGACAGGACATGCGGGGAACTAAGAAAGCGGATATCAAATGCATGGAACTATATGTATGCTTATTCAGAAAAATTCTGACAAAAAATGAAAGAAAGGAAATTATTTCAAAGGTCTAAAGTCCAGGAGAAAGTAAGGAAAAAATGAAAAATCGGATTCAGGTTAGTTCGAATTAAACGAAGTCAAGAGAAAATGAGTTCGAATAAAGGAAAAATTTTAACATTATTCTGCCACTGAAAATTTTGGGGCTTCATGTCCAGTTCGAATTAAGCAAAGATTCAATTTATCCGATTTTGAATTAACGAAAGCGGACTGTATATGTATCATAATCGGGGGGAAAACGTCGAATTTGCAGAAAGAAAATGTTTAAAAAAAATCTGTATCATTAATTTATAATAAATCTACACAGTTAGTTTCATTTCAACTGCATTATTTTCAGAACTGAAACATTTCTAATTGTGAAGACTTTCAAAGTCACTGGAGTGAAATTGATGCATTACTGCGGAATATATTTCAGTTTTAAGATTTAAAGTGCACGCTTTTATTTTATATAAAATGACGTCATTTGCACCTGCTGAAAAAATCCACATTTAAGATTCGGTTTTTCAACAACATTTATAGGAAAATACATAAATCACGTCGGTATCGTGGAATAATAATACTTAAAATATGCTTTCATTTGTTTGTAACATTAATATGGATACTGAAAATTAAATAAAGTTTGTAGTAATAGATCCATTGTATAAGAAATCGTTTATTTATACTTTTTCAAAAGGGCACGCATTTTAATAACATTTTTTTTTCATTGTTATGAGGGTACTACTCTGTTATCCCGTCGATCAAAATACTATCGCCAAATTTTAAGATTAAATGCCAATAATGGATGATCGTGAATATCAATTGAATGACATTAAATACGATACACGTGTTTAAAACGTCATTAGGTGATTTTTATTTCGACTTTTTATTTGTATTTTTATTAATATTCTACTAATTATTTGTTGTTGTTTTTTTATTATTATTTAAAATAAAAATTACGTCAATATGCATAATTTAGCTATTAGTTTGGCGATTTGTATAATTTGGCGAAATCGGTCGACGGGATAACAGAGTTGTACCGTTATGAATAAATGGCAACAAAAAGAAGATTTAATATACTGTTTTACCTTTACTTTCTACAAAAATGGAAGACTTCAGTTGCCACCATTATTAGATTTATGGCATTAAAAACTACAAAAATATTAATATCTCGAAGATGAATTGAGATGCAGTTTTCTAAGAAAATTTATGCCAAATTTGTCGAAATCTTCATTTAAACCTGTTTTACCTTTTGCGAGCTCGAAAAAATAGTTAATCATTGGAAATTATATTTTTTCAGGGGTATAATCTCCAACTTAAATAATAATAATAATAAAATCAGTCGACTAGTTGAATAGTTTTCGTAAAATTGTTGATCAGTTCAGAAAACATCGATTGAAGAAAAATATGACATGTAAAATTTTAAATTGTAAAATGTAAAATTTTAAATTTTACAGGACCATTACGTTCAATGAACAAATAAGATTGTAAAAAAAACCGCTTTAGTGCACATTTCTACACATTTTCTACACATTTGAGAAATGCAAATAATTCAAAATTAAAACTAGTCGTTGGGGGGCACCATAATACTTACCCATCATGGATATGCATTCTATAAAATATGAAACTAAAACACGTGTAAATTATTTTTAGCATGAATTGTAATTCCAAAATAAAATTTAAACGTATATTTATATATTTTTAATGAATAGTAATGCTCTATTATTGAATTGCGGATGCTACTTGATTATCCCGTCAACCAATTTCGGCGCATAATATAAATCGCCAAACTACTCGTAAATTATACAGATTGGCATAATTTTTATTTTAAATAATGAAGAAACAAATAAATTATTAAAAGATTAATACAAATGCGAATAAAACGTCAAATTAAAAATCAGTTATGATATGATATGATATGATATACAAGCACATGGAACGTATTTAGTATCAAGTGCATGTGACATTTACGATAAGCCAATTTTAGCATTTAATCATGTAGTTAGACGATAGTTTTTTGGTTGACATAGTAATCAAGTAGTAAAAAAAAACAGCCTTATAACTCTAAAAATGATGAATCTATTAACTAACATTTTACTGACTCTGATGAAGTGTCTCATTTCCAATTAAAACATATATTTGAATTGAAATTTGAATGAAATACAGGGTCATAAAAAATCGAGGAGTGTGAAAAATAGGATTATAAATATCTCAGCAATTAATTATCCTATCGATTTCATTCTGTATGCAAAATTTATATTTTTATTGTCCTTTACAGCCATTGCCTAAAATAAAAAAATCGAAAAATTTTATACACATTTCATCAGAACAAATATTTTGAGAATTCGAAAAAAAAAAAAAAGTTAATCGAGGATAATCGAGGTTATTGATATTCAATAGGTAATTCGTATCTTAGTATGTAATATTCTTCCCATTATTACATTCTAAGTACTCACGAAATTTTAAGTCTCTATCTCATTTTAGAGCGTAGAGATAGAGCGTTTACAGAAGACACATACCATACAGACAGACGGACAGATTTTTTTTTTCTAAAAATGTGTTTTTCGGAATCTCCACTGTCTGAAACATGTAAATCCGTCTTTTTTTCCGATTTTCAAAACGATTACAAGATTTACGCTGTACTAGGTATAATGGGTAAGTTAAAATTAACAATTTTGACCCAATAAAGTATCACCTTCCTTCACCTCCGATGTTTATTTCGAGCGATATTTTAGAGTAACTTTACTGGCAAAGGATTTTTCACTGTTAGATGAACTCGTAACTTCTTTTTTAGATACATAAGGCTGCGGGCAAACAGCACTACTTTCACTTACACTAAAAGAGCAATAAATCTATCTTTGTTTCCGAACTGAATAAAAGCTTGCTAGTTTTGGAACATCTTTAACTGGTTTTTGAGGTAGGAAGCATATTGAATTGACAAAGGAAGGGAAAGTTTATCTCCCCCATCTTCAGTCGTAAAGCTGTCAACTGATTTCGAGTTCGATTTCTCTCTTGAAGTTCAAATTCAGTGCACCGAAAAAGCAATTTATCCATCAAAGCGCCGACACGAAAGATCAAAAATAGCGACGCCTGACTACAAGAAGTTAGTGCTATGTGCCCGGTCCTTAAAAATGGTAAAAGAATTTCGTGTTGACCGGGCATTGGACGAGAAAATAGATCCACGAATAACACATAATCGTTAAAAAACTTCACCCCACCCCCTCCTCGATTTCGAACGTCAATGTGTGTCAATATCCAGTTTATGCGAGGGGAAAAAGATAAAAATGTAGCGCCATCCATCTCACGTAATGGAAAAAGATAAAATGGCGAACAATGGTGTCTCCTCCCGAACAATGCTCATTTCAAATATTTATCAGAGGGGTGCGTGGGATAAGAAGAAGGTTTGGAAGGGGGGGGAGGGGTATGTAACAGTTCCTTTACATATATTTCTCTCTCATTTCAACCCTTTAACATTCATTGATTTCACTACGAAACCCCCAAATTTTAATTCCGTTATGTAACAACGACACTGGAATTTTAATATAAAAAATCTATTTTATTATGTATGTGAAAAATCACATTTTCTTATTTACAAACATATTTGCCCGCATTTACCTGTGTCATTCATTTATTTCCACTTTAGCAATGAAAATGTTTTGTCCGTTAAAGGGTTATAACAAGTTATGAAGACGGAATCTGAATTTATCGATCTATAAGTGCAAAATCTGTCGATATGTACCCCCCCCCCCCAAAAAAAAAAAAAAAAACTCATACTAATTTTTTTATGAAGTAAAGTGAAAAATTCATACATCGATGAATATACTTGTAGCTTCTTGTTACACATTCAAAGACTACCCTTCCGCTTTTCAAATTCTCCTATCTCTGTAAAGAAAAAAAAAAAAAAAAAAAAAAGACAGAAACATAGTCATACAAATTTGTCTAGAGAAGGTCTCCTATTCGTTTAAAATTTGATTTGTATGCTTAAATCTCGAACTACATTTCCATTTCTTTAGTTTAGAATTACCCCATTCTGATCTTTCACCGACGAATCTTTTAATCTACCAATTCATGTGTGGAGTAGGGGATGAATTTTTCACTTACTGGGGGAAAATATTTTGGAATTTCAAAGGATTTTATTCTACTTGGAGTTAAAAAAAATATAAAAATAAATAAATTCAAATAAAAGAATTTGCAGTAAGGATTCTGGAATTTTTGTAAACTATCATAATTCAAACAATGATAAATCAATAATTAATTTTTTTTAACTCAATTATTTATTGCAAACTATTATAATTTCTTACTTTTATTATGAATTTTTAAAGCTTTAATGAACTTTTGGCTCACTCGGTACATAGATTTCCGCTTTGAATTACAACGCAACGTTTAAGAAAAAGACATTTAGAGAATTCAAAAATGAAAAACAAGATACAAAAATTTGAGCAGAGGGCTGATAAATATTTTATAAAAACAAGAATAAATTAGATTCGAGAAGCATTTGTATTGAATTTGAAAAATTTACTTGCTTTATATTTATATATAAACACCTGCTACACTATTTGATTAGATAAACGTATTCTTTTTAAGAAAGTTCAATTTGAGATTCTCAATTGTTCAAAAGTAATATAAATACCAGATTTCTTGGGGAAAAATACATACAATATCCAAAAATTGAAAAATCAATGTAAAATGTTTAATTTTTATGCTGAAAAATGAAATTTAAAATGTACTATTTTAATGAAGTTTCTTGTTTTTAACATTTTTTGCATTTAAATGTCTTTGTATGATTTTCTTTGGAAAAAATAAAGTTGTAACTTTTTTTTAAAATCCTTAACTGGTTAGGTGGGGTGTTTTGTACCCAGGGAAATTGTACACGAGTTCTATATTTGCAAAAAACATTTTTACAGCATTTAGATAAGTGAATTTGTATGTATATAAATGTACATTTACAGCGCTTTTATACAAATAAATAATACAAAATTCACAGGAAATTTTCATATTTTAATTCGCTAAATTTTAAGGAGTACCCAAGAAATCAAATTTTAGTGTTATATTACAATTACATACTTCCCATTTTACCACTAATGTTAAAAAAAAAAAAAAAAAAAAAAAAAAAATTAGCACATTATTTAAAAATAAAGTGTAATTTTATAAAAATTAAAAAAGTAGTACGTTTTTTACTTTATTTTATTAATTTTCATTCAAAATATTCAAATAGCGGGGAAAATTATACAGAAATTTGTTTTATATATTTTAGACTTATTGTACAATATAAATATTTGTAACATTTTTCTGGTTTTGATCCTGTTTCACAATTTTATAATTTTTTTCAGGTTATTTATTGAATGAATTCTGTATTCAGCATTCATTGTACTTCACAGAAGGATATAAAATTATTAAAGAGGAAATCTAAGAACTAATTGACGTGAATTCAGCCCTTCGGGATGGTGTCCGAATTAGTGGAGCCTCCTATTAAGCCTTTAATAAAGTCCTTTTAGAGACCATTCGCATTAGCTATGTCACTTTTTTGCTGCACCAATTAAAGGTTTAACATGTTGATTCCGAACAGTAAATTTTGCGCATCTGCATGCTAAAATTTGACTTATTCTAAGTGACATTTTAGAGCATAAAATCACTCTGGGAATATGATTTCGAGCGATTACATGTTTCACTGACTGAGTTTTCATCGATACTAAAACTGGCAAAAGAATTTTCTGTTTACTTTACATTTTAGACGAGGAAAGGAATTCAGGAAAAACTCGCAATCCATAAGGAATCTTCCTTCACTCGTTGATTGGAGCTTCGGCGAATGTAAATAGAGGTTAGATGAAATTCGTTGAACAGGAAAAGAAAAAAAAACATCATTTGCTGTAATGAAAATGATAAAAATGATGGAATTTTCCCTTCGATCAAAGCGCATTTCAAACATTTATCAATACAAGGGAGGGAGGCTTAACGTACACTTCCTCACCCCCACCAAACACATTCTGTACTCTTAAACTTAAACGGGATTAAAAAAAGCTCCTACGAAGAATTCTGAATTTGATTAGTGATAGATGCAGAATCTTTCAAGGATTACGAAGCAGAAATAATAATAATAATAAAAACCTGCATTGGAAATTCTTAACTATTCCTATCAACATTAAATTGATTTGGAGGTGGCAGTAAAAATTCATTCTTTCACGAGCTTGATTTCTTTCTCCCCTTCCCCCCGATGCTTTTCCCCCTTAGTTCCCCGAACCACACAAAGAAAAACTAGTCGTTGGGGGCCACCGTAATACTTACCCATCATGGATATGTATATGAAAATAACACATGTGAAAACTATTTATACAATGCATTGCAATTCATAAACAAAATTTAAATATTGTTAATATACATAGTAATGCTCTATTAAAGAACTGCTGATTACCGATATCGACAAATTATATAAAACGCCAAACTACTCAAGTAGTACCGAACTTCGTAAAAGAAACATCCTTATAACTCCAAAAATAATAACTATTTTAACTGACAATTAACTGCATCGGATTAAGCGTCTCATTTCCAATTAAAATATACCTCTGAATTGAAATTTGAATAAAATACAGGGTCATGAAAAATCGAAGAATGTGGAAAACAGGATTACACATATCTCGGCAACTAATAATCCGATTGACTTCGTTCTATATGCAAAATGTGTGTTATTTTATTGCCTTTTACGACCATTCCTTAGAACAAAAAAATTCGAAAATTTTTATATACCTTTCATCAGAACGAATTTTTCGAGAGTCCGAAAAAAATAGTTCCGGATAATCGAGGTTGCTGATATTAAATAGGGTTCGTCCCATTCTTACATACTAACTACATACAAAATTTCAAGTCTCTATCTCAATTCGTTCGGGAGATAGAGCGTTTACAGACAGACAGACAGACAGACAGACAGACAGACAGACAGACGGACGGACGGCAAAATTTTTTTTCTAAAAATATGTTTTTCGGAATCTCCACTATCTAAAACGTGTAAAACCGTCAAAAAAAAATTTTCGATTTTCAAAACGATTGCAAGACTTACCCTATACTAGTATGATGGGTAAGTAAAAAATATGAATGCAAATATTTCTGGAGGAGAACTCCCACTCGTTTCTTATTGATATTTGATTTCGATGATTAGATCTCTATCGAAATTTCAATTTTATTGGTTTAGGAGTATTGAAATCGGATCTCAATTCATGAAGAGGGGGGGGGGGGAAACGAAACTAAACTCTTTTTTGATAAGGATATTGTACTATTGGGATAAGGAATATATTGTGGATAAAGCAATTGTTCGCGATTTTCCGAGAAAAGTAGAATATATTAAGGGTGCATTCGAAAAAACGCTTTTCCACCTTCAACAGCTCGAAATTTTCGGATACAATTTCAGACTCATTTTTAAAAGTAGAAACATGAAAGTTGCTGAGGGGATTTTGAAAGAGACGTATAAGGTGCCGTGTGATGTCATTTTACGCTCAATTCATTAGAATTTGATTTATAAACAATTACCTTCTCAGCATGACCCTTTTTTTTTCGTTCCCAAAAATCAACCGATCTCCTGCTTCGGAAAAATTGGTTCAAAATGCCGTTTTTGATTGCTTTTTTTGCAATATTTTCTGCATTTATTAAAGAATCGACCAACATGGCACCTTGCTTACTTCCTAAATAAGGCAATTTGTCAGTTTGATGCATCTGAGAGCAAAAATTAATTTAAAAATAAATCGGAACACAAGCAGTTTGAATCAAAATACACCCTTAATATGCATATCCGCGTGTGACACGATATGTTCTGAATATTCATAACGATAACTGTCCTTTTTCTCCTATACCCATCAACGACGATTTCACTTAATATGATTGCAACATTCCGTCAGTTAGAAGTTTTGATAATGAAACTTGTAATAACTTATTAGTGTAAACATTTTGAAGCCATCATTATTATATTTGGCACAAGATCGAAATTTGCGGAGTTTTTGGCTAAAAGAATTTCATCATCATCATTTTATGCATCCAGGAAGCATATTTATTAGTTCAGTAGAGCATTGTACATAATTAAAGCAACTATGGATTTATCTACGGAACAAGATAAATGTGGCATCTACCGCTTCAGTATTTAGTAACTCACCAACATATACTATATTATTAAACTATGATAATTAAGCTCTTTTAGGTTTTCATAAGGATCTCGCTTCCAAATGACAGATGCAGCTTTTTAAGCAAATCCAAAAATCCAAAATCTTAATTATTGAACAGATGTTTGTTATACTATTTTTTTAACACAATCAAACTGATTGGTACAGTTATCATACGAACTGAATATTTCCAACTGAGCGAAAAATTGCCCAGGCCGGGAATCGAACCCAGATACTTGGCTTTTTCGCTCAGTTGGAAATATTCAGTCCGTATGATAAATTTACCAATCAATTTGATTGTGTTAAAATAATAGTATATCTATCTATGCATCCATCGTTATATAGAGTTCCATTACCTGCGGTTTATTCTGCCGAGTTGTCTAAATGACAGACCAGATGTTAAGACCAATAAGGTTATCTGAGCGAAAAATACCAGCCGGCTGTCGCCTAGTTAGCTTAACAGGTAAAGCATTGGCCTTTTAAGCCAAGTATCTGGGTTCGATCCCCAAGCTGGGCCATTTTCCGCTCAGTTGGAAATATTCAGTTTGTAAGATGTTTGTTAATACAGTGCTCAGAAAAAGTTTAGACAATGATCGATTACACTTCTATTATCAGAAGTATGTACCGTGTAATTCCTCTGTCATATATTACTTGTGACTTATCCTTTATTCACACACAATAAATTTTGAGTTTTACCTTTTACATAAAATATAATGACAAAAAAAAATAAAATTAACATTGTGGAAAAAGTATAGACAATTTGTGTATTTACAGAAACATAACTACAAATTAAAATCGAGTTGCACCCGCATTGTTTGCAGTTAGTGCAAGTATGTGACTTTTCATCGAAAAAACTAAATGCTGTGTCACTTGGAGGTTTATTTTGTACCAAACATGTTCAACAACAGCTCGAACCTCATTAAAAGAAAATTATAGCAAAAATTTGCATAAACATGACGACATATGATGTTACAAAAGTTTTCGATTGGATCCGGATAAGAACTACACGCCGCACAGTGGAGTATTTGACCCGAAATCCCGGTCAAAAATATTTTTCGATGTAAATATAGTCCGATTGGCTTGAAATTTTTAGATGTTATTGGGTATCACTATGGAATGTTTGGCATTGTAAATGAAGTCTATAGCCTGGACGGTTCATTTACAGAGACACCCAAAAGAATTCCCTTACATTATAGTCAATGGGGAAAAATCGTTTCTTCTGTATTTTAATGATATCACACTTTTAAACGTGCTGAAATTTATATATATCACTAATGTGTACTAAGGCACTTATTGTGGAATATGGTGTGCATTTAATAGATCATTCATTTACAGGGACACACAAAAGAATATGGCGGAAGAATAAATTTAAGTATTGAAGTCTATGACCAATAATTGCTGGAAGTGCGTTTGTAGTTGTGTTGGTGTTTTAAAATGGGACAGCTTTTATTAAATATTTATTGGTGTGGATACATTCTATATATCATATACAGGGATTCACAAAAGTTCTCAAGTACATTTCCATTCACGGAATGGACATTTTTAATTGTGCTATGCGTTTCACTGAGCTAACTTTTAGCATACTATGACCTATGCATACAAATCCATAGCTTAGTTTAATATTTTATATCTTAAAAGCTGACGAAGTGTAAGTTAGATTTTAAGACTTCACATATTAATAAATATATATTTTATAAATATTTTTACAATTAAGAAAAAAAGTCATCATTTAAGAAGAGCACAAAGAAAAAAGAAGCTAAAATATTAATTTACTAAGTACATATTTAAAAAATACGAATAAATCACAAGTCCATTGACTTTACTGGGAAAGTAATTGTTGATAGGTTTGTCTTATTCAATATTAATGTTTAATTAAATGTATTTAATTTTACTATACATAAAACTTATTATTTACATTTACTAATGCTTATTACATTTGAATTACATATAATAATAATTCTTGCATTTAATTTATGTTTAATAGTGTAATATTTAATAGTAGGTTCAGTAAAGTGGAGTCTATATAGTACAGATTGCTAGTTTTTGAATGTATTTAATGTATTACCAGTTTCAAATGATTCCTCAGAACTCTTCTTCACCTTCTGCATCACTTTCTTCTTGGTGTTTATCGGGACTGCCATCAGACCTTGCTGGAAGAAGAAGTTGCAAGGTCTCACTACTGTATGGCTTGCTCTTTTTAGTTGATCTTTGTCTAGAGCAGCTTACAAATGGATCACTGCTTAAAAGCAGCCAATTCAGCACGTCTCTATTGCAAGCTTCTCTATTGGACTTCCTTTGAGTACTTCACGGTACAGTCTAAAATGTTTGTTTCTGGCCTCAGCGGCTTCTTCTGATAGCTGACCAATGGCTACGAGTGCTTTCTTAATAATAGTGGCACCATGAACCAATACCTTGTGCACTGTTGGAGTCATGGGGTGCCAGTTGTAAAGACTGACATACAGTCTTGCTGTTTCATCAGCATATGTTTGGAATTTTTTATCGTTATTACTTCTAATATTACTTTAAACCTTTTAATCAATTCTATATCTACTCCAGTGATTCTTGAGGCAGTTTCTGCATCTGAAAAGAGGCGTCTAGCTGTGTTTCCATCATTTGATGTTCCAAAACCTTGTTTCGGAACACCAACAATCAGTCCCAATTCGTCTTTGAACTTTCTTTGTATGTTCTTCTTGGTGTCTTCTACAATTTTCTTTTCTTCTACACTTCTTGATTGCCACTTCTGAATTGGGATTCTGTATGATAACTGAAGTACTGACTCAAAGAACCGTATACGAGTATGCAAAGTTGACAGACCAAACTTCAAAGTATCAGGATTTTCTGGAAAACTCTTATCTAATTTATTAAAATCTTTTGATGTTAAACCACAGATGTAGCATCTCATTGTTGATGCTGTACCAGTTGCAGCATTACACACTTTTCCATCAACCATTGTCAGTAGCATAGTGTGTTTAACATTTAGTACATCACCATTAATTTGTACTTCTGTTTTATTCAACACGCTTATTTGGTCCTCAATATACCGAATTTCTTCGTTTGTAACATCTGATGTTTCTTGTAGAAAACGGATGCGGATTGGTCTGCAGAATCTTGTGGAGGAGGGGCTTGGGTTTTGCCATATGGTTTTCTTTTTCCCATTTACTTTAGTAATTAGTTTTATAGGTACACAGGAGCTCTGAAAGATATTGGCATCACTATCACGTAGGTTCTGAAATTCTTGCTTAAATTGTGTTTGCTGAGACCCATCGCAACCCCATTTGGATATTAATTCTAGATTTTGCTTTTCTTCGAAATCTATAACTTCCAATACCTCTTCTAAATACTTGAATAATCGTGAAGTCGTGTGATCTAATAAACTTTGTAACGTAACTTCAGCCGATCTTTCAGAGACTGTAATTGAATTGCATTATAAAAGGAAAATTTTAATTAAATTTTCTTGATGCCGTTTGTCAGCTTTGAAATTAAAATTAGGTGTCTCTTTTTAAGGACATCTCCCTCGGAAGGGTTAATTCCCCCCCTTTCTCCTCTTATATTACACACGAGTCCCAAGAATTAATTAGGGAACCCTTTTTCAATAAATACGTATATATAATTTGAAGGAGATCGGATATTTCTATCAAAGATGTCGAGTTGCGTGCGTATGTACGTACCTACATACGTACATATGTACGTACGTACATACATACACATGTATGTACGTACATACATACAGACATAATATGTAGGTGCAAAAGCTCTCCGGTAATCGTCTGTGAGCTATAAACCTGCAATACGACAGTAAATATATAGTTCTTATCTCTTCAATTCGGTGGCTGCAAAACGGGGCATTTAAATAGTCATCCCGAAAAATTTTTTTATAAAAAAATGGCACAAACATGCGCAAGATTTTTTTGCAGAAATTGACACTCAAGACTATAACTAATACGATTATAACTCAAACATGGCGCGGCAAAGCGCGGCACATATTTATAAAGCTTTCGATATGTATAAATTAGAGCCAAAAACGCTTTAAAAATAACCTTTTTACACATTTAATATTTTATTATTACATTAAAAACTAAACTATTTAAATTAACACATAGTTTAACACTAAGCTCTGACCTTTGTTAAACACGTAAACCATGTTTTGTTTCAATTCAACAATTCATTGAGCCACAAAAAAAATATATTTAAACATAACAAGAAAGCCAAAAAACAACAAAAAACCACGTCTTCTCACGAAGAAACTTCCTCTTCAGCTGAGGCCCGGAGCCACCATATATAACTCAGGTTCCTAAAATAGACATAGATCGATGTACCAATTAGTTAGCTATTAAAAAATATAATTTTTACAATTGTTGACGAAATTTAAATTTTTGCCTTTTTGACCAGGTTTTTGGGTCAAATACTCCACTGTGCGCCGGCCAGTTGAAATCAATAGTATTTTCAGAGTTTAACGAAGTTCTTCTTTTGTATACAACATGAATAGATGCTAAAATCCATACTTTAGATCAGCAAAAGTTCCCCAAATGACTAAAAATTAATCTCCAACGTATATACGTAGTCTTGTGTTGCTTGGCAACCAAAGAATAACTCCACAGAAACACGAGCATTAAAGCTAAGTGAGGACCAAATTATTTAAAAGTCACCTTCTTTTTGTCGACTTAATAAAGTCCCAGGATCTTTCTTTACCCCCCTTAAGTCATTTCAATAGTATGCCCACTTTGTTTGGACCATTCAAATTCCACTTTTTTTTCGTTACTGAATATCATAGCGTACCATTTGGGTCCATATGACGTATGTTTGCAAGTTAGTTGAATTCTCGCCAATTTATAGCGATATTTTAAAGCTAATTGTTTTATCATTTTCATGTAAATCGATTTGCCTGTTTCTTTAATTCATCTACAAATCATGTCCGTCGACACAGAAAGTTCTGACTTACTGTTAATGTGATTAGCAATCATTACTTGTGTAAATGTCAGTTTCTGGATCCTTTTGTCTTCTCATTTTCTCGTCACACAAGATCTTCCAGATTATGTTTTGTTTTGAAGGAGTCATCCTTAGACTATTCTTCATAGACAGACCACTTTGGACGATTCAATGCAGCTGAAATTTCTGCAACAGCCTTCCCTTTCCATTTCAGTTTTTCTACTTCAATTACCTCATCTAATTGAATATTTTTAGCTCGCGGCATCTTCACTAACTGATGCTACATCGAGGTATAACTAAATACTTCAGACATGTGACATCATAACTTGGAAATTTGCATTTTTCCATGAACAGTTGGCTAAAAATCAAAAAAGTGTCTAGACTTTTGCAATATGCAAATTTTACTTTTTTCAGTTAAATTAAATATTATCCTATATTAAAACCATTATTTTTATTCTACATTATATAAAACATATTTGAAAATAAGTATAGCCATTTGTAAAACTCACATGTTCGTATTTTTTATTTAAAGGTTAAAAAACACCAGTGTCTAAACTTTTGCTGAGCACTGTAAATACCAGCCGGCGAAGGAATTTTCACGGCAATGCAGAGAGACCAACGAACCAACAGAATCACGTAAATGTGCAAATTATAAAATTTAAATTAAAAAAAAAAAAAAAAAAAAAAAAAAAAAAAAAAAAAAAAAAAAGCTTGCATTTTTCCCACAAAACACGAAAAAAAAAGAGCTCTTTACAATTAAAAAAAAATAAATAAGTAAATGAAAGAAAGAAAATGATAACACATGAACATGAAGAACACGCAATTTTTATAGAATTTACATCGACATTTAAGATTGAAATACAAATAACAAGACCTTGAAATACAAATAATAATACTTGAAGGGTTTTATACAATAGAAATAAAAGATCAATGTAAGCATTTAGGTAGAAATGAATTTAAGTAAAATGAATGTTTGGAATACTTTTTAAAGACAGCAACGAATTGGGTTATAAAATGATGCTAAATAAAATGTATATATATATATATATGAAATATTTTTAATGTAGAGCAGAAATTTAATTTTCGTCGTATACATATAGGCATAAATGATACATATACATGTTTCATGAGATAAACCTGGATAAGAAACTCCGGGTCTGAATAATAATATGTCAAATCAATAACAACGGGTTTCCATGAGTTGTCTGCTTTTAGGGAATCCTTTTCAATTGCATTCAAAATTGCTGGAATCATAATAGTAGTGTTTTGTCCATCAGTTTTTTCATAATGCATTCAGAAAAACTGCTTACTTATTTGCATTGATTTTTTTTCATAATTCATTGGAAAAATTGTTACGAAAATGACTACAAGAATGATTACAACAGTGGCCTTATAGTCAATTCACACGATATTATAACCACTTATCATTTCTTTTTATATTTAACTTTTATATTGACAGGTTTTTGATAGGACCAATCGTTACAAAAATAAATAAATAAAAAATAAAATAAAAAATAAATAAAATAAAATAAATATAAAATCAACAACAACAACAAAAAAGTATTGAGGAAGAAAAAAAGGCATAATTTCGTCAATTCACGTTATATAAAATCCGCTTAGTTTTCCTATAAATCCTCTCAATATTATCTACAACTTTTGTACTGACAAGTTTTTGATAAAATTAACTGTTCCGTGAAAAAGAAAATAAATATAAAAGAAAATAAAAGAAAATAAAAAAGAAAATAAAAAGAAAATTAATTAATTTAATTTAATTAAATACGGTGTAAAACAAGTCGGAAATTGCACATCAAACTTAGCAAATGAGATGATTTCGTTCTATAACGAAGTTTTAAAAATAGTCATATCATGATAATGCAGTACTTTGGATGCTGTACTGTATCCGAAAATTTTCGTGTGTCCCTGTGTGCCCCTTTATCTTTCTACTGTAATGGAAGTAAGTTGCAGTAAACCTTAGCAAATTATATCAATTTCATAAAATGTGAAGCAGTTTAAGCTAATTAAAACAAGTATGAAACTATGTCTCCCCTTATACCATTATGTAATGGAATACTTTTGTGAGGCCCTGTAAATTAATAAAAAATATTCTTTGCACAACATATTGTACAGAATGTATATTTTAGTAGGTACTTCATCAATGCATACATGGGTGATTCTCAAAATAGGGGACAATTTCAAAAGTGAAATCTTAAAAAAATTACTGTTAGCAAAATTTCTGAAACAAATAGGTGTTGTTAATATAGTATTAGGTATACTTTACATGTAGTCAGCAGAGCTAAATATTTAAAAATTAACTTTAAAAAAATAATTAGTATTTTTGAGCCATGCTAATGACAAAACAAATTGCATGGAATAAATATATTAAGAAATTTTTATTTTCATCCTGTTTAAATAATTTTTTCTATATTTATTAGCCTTCCTTTTCAGCAAATGGTTTCCATTTTTACATATATACATATAAGGAGAATAAAAACATTACCAAAGAGCAAACTTCGTTTACATGAGCAACATTCTGACACTAACAATGTAAGAAACTGTCTCAGTGATTTTCTGACAGATTTAATGCATATTTTAGGGATAATAAATGTAATACCTAAATTTATATGTAAAATTAAACTTTATAAAAGATACAATACAAGCACTGGTTACATTTATGCACATAGGAGTCTTTAGCATGGACATAAAATCCATGCTAATGACATTGATACTTGTCCATGCTAATGACAAATTTTAATTTAAATAAGATTATGAGCCATAATATAATCACAATGAAATAGTCCTTTCTGGGGCTTTTTAAAACACAAAAGTTCTATGCAAATAACTAAAATAAAAATTTTGGCTATAAAATAAACATGAAAATTATTATCCATTCTAATAACATACAATTGATGTACTCCTCTAATATTCAACTTCTTTTCTTAAAATACAATACATGCTTCTATTTTCAGGCTGGGATAAAATGCCTACTTGTTGCCATGGAGAAACTTTATATTTTCAAACTATTGTCTTATGTGAAAATGAAATTTTGATTAATAACCAGCTGTTCTAGTATGACCTTGTTTTGAAAATGGAATATGGAGGAGAAACTTTAATTCTTTTTTTATATACTATAATTTTATTTTTAAAAAGAAATTTATTGGATAAATCCTCTCCTTGATTAATTTAAAGAAAGAATAACATTTGTTTTATTTTATAAACATGATATTAACTCTTGAAAAATGCTAGTATACACAAGGCACAGCTGCTGTGGACATCCATGCTAATGACATTTTGAACATTTATTCTGTTATTTTAAGGTGTTTTTAACTAAAAAGTAAGTAATTGTTGAATGCAAATAATGAATAATAATAAGACAAACATATCTAAATATAAAAACATGACAGAAAACCTCTCAATTTTTTTTGTATGCCGAAAGACATAAATTGTCCCCTATTTTGAGAATCGCCCATACATTTTATTATATAGTGTAACATAGAGGTCTGCATGGGCCCGGGCCTGGCCCGTGGTCCGTACACGGCCCGGCCGGCGGAATCGTTTCGAATTTTCTCACGGGCCGGGCCAACAAACAACATAAACGGGCCGGGCTGATAAAAAAAATTCGTTCTGAAGATTTAAGCAGAAACGATAAAATATGAGCTATTTTTAACGAAAATGGTTTTAACGAGAATAAGTATAAATGTGGCCAGCCACTAGTTTGACAGCATCAATATAAAAATTGCACAGTGTATCGGCATCGGAGAATTACATTATGTGTAACCCGTTTTAATATTTTTTTAGCTGATTCATGCCGATCCGAGATCACGCTTGCACTATTTTTCTACATATAGACTGGCCGGACCGGTACTAGACTTAATTATTGGCAGAAAACATTATTTATAAAATTATTAACAGCGATAAAGAACTTATGTTAGCTTAGTCTTCGGATATATACTTCTTGATGATTTTTAAATTAATTTCTCAATAATGCGAAAGTTGACCACATTTTCTGATTAATTTTAAATTGTAAAAGTATAAAAGTGATAAGCCTAACTATTGAAGGAATTTTGAATCGAATAGCGTTTTTCATTTTTGGTAAATAAAATATTTGTATAACCTTGTTGAGTTATAATAGTTTCTCAAATGATTGCAGGTTTTTCTCCCTTCCCTTGCTATTGCATCCGGAAATTCTATTCAAAACGCTAATTATCACAGTATTTTATTTGTTTGCAGTATTCTTAAATTGCTTGTATGGATAAATGGATAACGCCATTCGATTATATAGTTTCTGAATAAAGATATCTGCTAATCTTATGCGTTTCTAAGAAAAAAAAAAATGAATTTAGAAATGTATCAGAAAGGAGCTTCTTTGAATTTAAGAATGAATTTAGATTTGAAATCTATAATAAAATGATATAGAAATATATTTATAAATCTTCTTTAATTAAACAGCTTCAAAATTAACCATGTTTTTAGCTTTCTTTCTTTTTTCTTTTATTCTAAGCCATATTAATTTTTTAATGAATCTTTATTCGAACGTTGAAAGCCTAAGAATCTAAGTAATCATTAATGTTGTTAATGTGTATTTGTTGTAAAATATACTGTAAAATCATTCCATAGATATGTATGCAGTATTCTTTAAAGGAATCTTAGTTATATGATAAAAATCTGAATTTTTTAGAAATCGTAGAAATTGTAACGGGCCAAAACGGGCCGGGCCGGGCCTGTTTTCGCTGATTTTTGTACGGGCCGGGCCGGGCCGGGCCAAAGTAACTTTCCTACGGGCCGGGCCTGGAAATTCCGGCCCGTGCAAACCTCTAGTGTAACATCATTAAAATGCACTTGCAGCTATTTATTCCCATTTGAAATAATGTAACGGAATAATTTTGATTTTCCCTGTCATTGAAAATTACATCCAATTTTCATAAAATTTGAAATGACTCGACAAAAGTTTTCAAAAATTATATATTTTAAATTTCAAATGATTCGGTTGGGTAGTTTTTGCGTTGTTGTATGCGGACAGACAGGCAGACGGACGGATTGAACGACGACTGTAGGTGCTACATATTTATGTAATTACGAAGTACCTAAAAAGAGGGGTTACAGAAGAAAAAACTTCGAAATCTTTGCCGGCATGTATTTTTTCCTATCAACTTCCAAAACAATTCCTTAAATTCAAACTTTATTATAATTTATATTACTATCTTTGTTACAGTTTTCATATAAGCATGTGTTAAGGTATCAGTGAACTTGTATAAAAAAAAATTTATTTACTCTTTATCACATTTAAGTAATGCGTAGTAAATGATATTTTGATAAACTCTGCTCTTTTTGCATGGTTATTAACAACGTAAATTATTTCATTACAATATAAATTATTTGTTTGAAATCTAATTATAAAGGGACCTAATTAACTAATTTCGGCCAACTTTTCAAAAAATTATATATCGATATAAAATAAATAAATAAACATTCTAAACGGAGTAAATATATAATAGTTCTATAACGATAAAAATATTTAATAAAAGCGTCGAAAGCGTATACAGATAATTTATATAGTTTCATTATTAATATTTTTAAACATAAATTAAATGAATAATAATTATAATAAGTTTTATTAAATTTTTAAACATAACAAATCAAGAACATATTATTCTATTTATACTAGTAACTAAGTTGAACTCTTTGGGTTTTTATTATTTATTTATTTATTTATTTATTTATTTTTGTTGTAACGTTTTTAAATATAAAAGCATTGTTTTAAAGGTAATAATAATAAAATAACAATAATTATAACAATAATAATAATAATTCTGAGTCGGTTATAGCCATTATAGCCAGAAAATTACTTTAATTAAAGCTTAAGTTATTTTACTTAAAATTCTTATTGCGGCAAATGACCGATGATGTCTGGATCAAATACAGTAAAACGATTTCGATAAATCTTCAACCGGGTAAGTCTTCAACTGTCAAAACTTCGCAGACTATTCCTGTTCCGTATATGATAAATCATTATGTTATAAAAAGAATTCTTTTGCTTGTCAAATCGGTACCTTATGTAGAAAATTTCAGTTAAGCGTCAAATAAAATAAAATAATATTATGAAATAAAATCAAATTATTAAGATACATTATACCATAAACCCCATCTTTTATTTATTTATTTATTTTGTTGTAACGTTTTTCGGCAAAAAGTATTACTTTGGAAGTAATAAAATAATAATAATAATAATAATAATAATTATTATTATTATTATTATTATTATTATTATTATTATAATATAACCAGAAAATTATTTAAATTAAAGCTTAATCTTTTTGCATCTGGTTATAGTTCACTATAGTCGGTATCAGGTACTAATACATGTTTTTTATTTGAGTATTATTTTGTTTTAACAAATACTTTTGTTACTGTTTACATGTAGTCATGTTAGTATGTGTCTATGCATTTACTGTATGACTTCATTAATGTTTAGGCATCTAGTAATAATAATAATAATAATAAATATTTTCTTAATTCTCTATGCACCGGTTGCGATTCTTTTATTTTAAATATATATTTCACTCTTTAAATTTAAAATAAAAGTTACTTCCTGAAAGAATCCTGTGTAATAAAGTACAAAAAGTATTAGAAAGTTATAACACAATATTTTCTAAACATCTCCAAAAACTCTTCCTTATAGTCCAAGAGCCGACCGCGCAAAACCCTAAGTCATCGAACATAAGACGAAATTCTTCATTACTTACCCATCATACGTAGTATAGGGTAAGTCTTGCAATCGTTTTGAAAATCGAAAAAAAAAATTGACGGATTTACGCGTATTAGATAGTGGAGATTCCGAAAAACATATTTAAAAAAAAAAAAAAAATTGCCGTCCGTCCGTCTGTCTGTCAGTCTGTCTGTCTGTAAACGCTCTATCTCCCGAACAAATTGAGATAGAGACTTGAAATTTTGTATGAACTTAGTATGTAAGGATGGGACGAAACCTATTTAATATCAATAACCTCGATTATCCGGAACTGTTTTTTTCGGACTCTCGAAAAATTCGTTCTGATGAAAGGTATATAAAAATTTTCGAAATTTTTTATTTTACCGAGTGGATATAAACGACAATAAAATAACACAAATTTTGCATAAAGAACAAAGTCGATCGGATTATTAGTTGCCGCGATATGTGTAACCCTGTTTTCCACGACCCTGTATTTCATTCAAATTTCAATTCAGAGATATATTTTAATTGGAAATGAGACGCTTAATCCGACGCAGTAAACTTCTAGTTAATATGAGTATTATTTTTTGAGTTATAAGGATGTTTCTTTTACGCAGTTCGGTACTACTTGAGTAGTTTGGCGTTTTATATAATTTGTCGCAATTGATTCATCAGCAATTCATTCATAGAGCATTACTATGTATATTAACAATATTTAAATATACGTTTAAATTTTGTTTAGGAATTGCAATGCACTGTATAAATAATTTTCTTGTGTTTTATTTTCATATATTATATTATGCATATCCATGATGGGTAAGTATTACGGTGGCCCCCAACGACTAGTTTTATGGAAGAGTAGTCATAGAGGAATCTAATGATCCATGTCTGCCGCAAGCGAAGTGGTGCATAAGCCAAAAATGAATACCACTAGTGGTTGACTCTTAGGATTAGCATTGTGTTTTCCTGCACCCAGTTTTCCATGTTTTCATACTTTTGGTTGTACGGCAAACACAATGCTAAGCCTACGAGTGAACCACTAGTTGTATCCATTTTTGGCTTATGCACCCCCTCCCTTATGGATCATTCGATTCCCATATGACTACTCTTCCATAGATAAAGGAATTTTTCTTGTGCTCGATGACTTAGGGTTTTGTGTGGTTGGCGCTTGGACTATTATCCTCTAGTCATATGAATATGAATTGAAAAATACGCAAAACAAGAACATTAGTTATGTTTCAGGCGATGAAATATTCATTAAATTGTATAATTAATCTATTTGGATAGCTAGTGTTAATGTTTTTCTTTGTTTCTATACACTGAAAAGAAAAAATCAGACCCGAAAGGGTTAAGTTATTTTAGTTAAAATTCTCAATACGGTACATGACCGATGCCTGAACCGAATAATCAAATACAGTAAAATAAATTCGGTAGATCTTCAACCGGGTAAGTCTTCAACTGTCAAGACTATTCCTGCTCCGTATGGGATAAATCTTTTTGTTATAAAAAGATTCCTCTTGCTTGTCAAATTGGTATCTTATGTAGAACATTTCAGTTAAGAGTGTATTCGAAAAAACGCTTTTCCACCTTCAACAGCTCGAAAATTTCCGATGCAATTTCAGGCATATTTTTTAAAGTAGACACATGAAACTTGCTGAGGGGATTTTTGAAGAGACGTATAAGGTGCCGTGTGATATCTTTTTACGCTCAATTCATAAGAATTTTATTTATAAACAATAACCTTCTCAGTGTGACTCTTCTTTTCGTTCGCAGACCTCCCGCTTCGGAAAATTCGGTTCAAAATGCTATTTTTGATTGCTTTTTTTGCAATATTTTCTGCATTTATCAGAGAATCGATAATTACGGCACCTTGTGTACTTCCTAAATAAGAGAATTTGAAAATTTGGTTCATTTGAGAGCAAAAATGAATTTAAAAATAAATCGGAAAATAAGCAGTTTGAATCGAAATACACCCTTAATTCTGACCGCATAATCAAACGCTACACTCTTAAATTAGCCTTAAAAACAATTTTTCATACAATTCGTATGATAAGTTTCCGAAAAATTACTTATTTTAAAACGAGCTTTTTTTAGGGGTATATCCGAATTGAAGTTCGGTATTCGATTTTTGACCGAGAGAGCCCCCTTCTTGATCAAGGATTATAGTGCCGTTCAAGCAGTCATTGAAGACTGCTAGATTATATCTTTATACAGACGACCCCTTAAACCAGCATTTTTTTTAAGCATAACTTAAAAACTACTTCGAAGAAAAATTTGAAATTTTGAATTTCCATAAAACAAGACTTTATAAATCTAAATCCACCAAAAAAATTGTAGGTTGCAATTTATATTTTTTTCGAATATCAATCTCATAATTCATACCATAAAATTGTAAAAATTGCAAATTCAACATATTTATGTTTTTGTATTTTAGTATTATTGCTACAAAAAAAAAAAAAAAAAAAAAAAAAAAAAAAAAATTAGCACATTATAGGAATATAATTTCACGGGATATTAATAAAAATATGTAAATGTAATTTAATATTAGAAACACTAAAATTTTGAATAATTGCAATTCAAAAATTCATCATTCAAATGACTTGAAATTTGGCATCTAAGCATAGTTCAAACCGAGGAATTAAAATATTTTGTTAAAAATGGATATTGCCGTTGAAAAATACGAAGTTTGGGCTCGTTTTAATATGCAGATGCCCCCTCCCCCTAAGCAAATTTTATATTCATCACTTAAAAGTAGACTTTATTTCCAATTGTTCGGTGCCAGTAATTTTATTCTATGATTTAGTAGGGGATGTTTGCTTTTTTTCCAGAACTGTACTTTTAACAATGGTCTAGATATTGAGACACAAAGAAGAGCCATCTTGTTAAAAACAAAATTATACACTATCTTAAATTTGAAATAAAAAGCAATTTTCGAATAAGAGTGAGACATCGTAAATTTCTGACTAAAGGAGTTGCAGCTTTAATGTGTGGTAAATATCATTCATCCTGCCATCAACTATTTTTTTTAAGTGGTTAGTGAGTACTGTGTGTTTCTTGGGTGGTCCCCCAGGGCAATGCAAGCGAAGCTACATAGGGATTAGTATTCATACCACTCTAAAAAATACGGTCAGTCAGTGTGACATTTCCATAACATTACATGGGTATCACGAAAAAGACAGGCTGAGCTTCAAGTTCGTCTTTTTTCGGACCACTAGAGTCACATGTTGCAGATGCTGGAAAAGCGCGAATGCAAGGACATGAAAGGAACATCACGTGACTCTAGTAGTCTGAAGAGAGACGAACTTGAAACTTAGCCTGTCTTTTCCGTCAGAATCAAAGATTAAAATAACTATAAATAGTCATAATTACAATAAAGATTCAAACATGACTCATTTGCCATAACTTTATGACTTTTCTTGCAAGTCAATGTGGCAGATCTTTTAGTACTATACTATTTGTAATTTCTCAGAAAATGGGACACATCAACAACAGAGTGACTTGAATACAACTCATCTTCACTATAACTTGACAAATATGACAACAATAAGAATTGCCTTTTGATCTTTAGGGTGTCTTTATATATCAAAGGGTAACTTACGAACAAGGCGATGGGAAAATTTTGTCGTAGCATCCCGCATTACAGACTTTGAGGTATACGTTTAGACGAGTTCGCTTGAACGAGAACAAAATGTAAGAAGTTGTAAGTTGCGCGATACTTTCTGACCATTTTTAAAAGTATATGCAAAGAATTGTCGGAATATTGAAGCGATTTGTAGTCTATAACTTTCCTTTTTCGTGCGTTTCTGAGCAAAAGTGTATCAGAAAGTATGCTCTTTTGAATTTGAGAAGAGTATCAGAAAATATGATTCAACAGAGAAAATTCTCCACCATAACTGATGAAATGATTTTCCTATTTCTCAATTTTCCAAAGAAAAAAAATTAAACTAAATTTTCTTTTTTAGTACTTCTAACTAAATTGCAAAAGAATTTTCAAATTGTGCACATTGAATTACAAAATTTAACAAACATAAAAATATCTTTCAGGAAATTAGGTATAAGATAAGGGAAATATATGTAAAATGATGACGGAGTAACACAATCAAATGCATTCAACACATAATTAGCGTAAATTTACAGAGATTTATGATTTTTTTCTGTGTTTTTGCAGAAATTTTCAACAATGTAGGTTATTTTAGATGTAGAGTTATTAGGTCAGCCAACAAAAGAGACTGGTCTCGGGACTTCACCAATATGATCTTTTTTAAAAGCCTTCTTTTGTCACAAGACAGCTTGACAGTTGCTAAAAACTAGACTATCTTGATCACATTACATTTAAGAGCCACACTAGTTGCTCAAAAGGACCCGGATCATAATGGTAAGTCTACGAGGGCGTTATTTTCAATTATCTCGATCAAATTTTAATATTTTTTAACCTTTTTTTTCTTTTTGCATAGGATAGCTGAAGACGGATAGTTTTTACTTTTTTGATTTTTGGTTATTTTTTTTAATAACTTTAACTCTCGGAACCGGTTTGAACCGGTTCTAAAATTGAAACTGTTTTAATAAAAGAAAAATATAACCAAAATCGAAAAATTAAAAACCAGCCTTAAAACTAGCCGTCCTCAGCTATCCTATGCAAGAAAATATCGTTCAAATATATGAAAATTTGAGCGAGATATTTGAAAATAACGCCTCCATAGACTTAACATTATCATCCGGGTTTTTTTCAGTGTCTAGCATGGTCTCTTAACAGACTTTCGCGGCTTGTCTCTTTAGTTGGTTATCCATATCTTCTGAAACTTTTATTCTCGTAATCACCATCTACCTCGACTTAGAAAACTTCAGTAGAACCCTCAAATGAAATTCATGACAACATTTGATTGGATATTATCAAAGACACGTCCAATCAGGATTGCAGATGAATACCGTTTGAGCGTTCGACTCAGGTTTTCAGCATAAATTTGAGGTGGGAGCAGTGTTCTCGTTGACACTTTAACCAACGTTAGTAATTTGGCTAACTAAAAGTAAAAGACATTCGCCAAATGGAAAAAGTATTAGCTAAATAGATTCGCCATGTTGTAAAAAAAAAAAAAAAAAAAAATAATAATAATAATATTATTTTTTTAATGTATTCCCTTTTTTTTTCAATATTTTCTAAAATAACCTAAATTTTTATAACTGCAAAATCGATTGTTATTAATCTAATTTCAACTACGCAATAAACATATTATAAATATTTATATATGCATATGTATGAAAAACGAAAATGAAAAGAATGGAAAAGCAAAAATTGAGCACTAGCAATTTGGCGAATCTAATCGCTTGTTTACTAGCGAAATGAAGAATTTAGTCGCAATTTGGCGCAATGGCGAGTGACAGCGAGAACCCTGGGTCGGAGTAGTTGGTGAATAGGAACGTTAGACAGCATGCATGAGCCTTACTCACCTCTCTTCACATCTGATCTTCCCTCGTGTGCTGCATGTTTCCGGCGACGAGCCTCTCTCAATGATGCAGCCGGGGCTGCGAGATCGACGGAGCAGAGGAATTTCCGCCATTTCCATCTTGGTTCTAATCAGTTTCCTAAACTCTGCATTCATTTCAAATTAGCCAAGATCGACATATGGAGTTCGAAAGTTGAATCTTATTCTTTCTTCCGTGGAACTTACCATTCTTATCATTGCTGTTGACCATTTTTTTAAAAGTGGTATATTATTTATACCACTCAGTTTTAATCAAAAATGTATACCAGAAATTTTGGAGAATAGCATTTTCATAACTTACGTGGAAAAAAATCTCCAAATTGGATTGATTTATTTTTGCGGGGAATCGTTCGAGATATCGAGTTTTCAATACTGGAACAACACAATTATTTGCTTCTGAAAAATTTAATGATAAGAAGAAATATTGATTTATTTCACCCGGAAAATTTTGAGTAGAACACTAAATTTTCTGAGGCGTTTGTAGGAAGTAGTCTCATTTTACAATTATCTTCATTCAACTTTTTTTTTTTTTTTTTTTTTTTTTTTTTTAGAGACAGATAATGCGTATAAGTTCTTTGATTTCGAAACAGTTTAAACTTCACTCCAAACTTTTTCTAAAGTAACCTGGAATGGATTGTCCGTTCAGGTAAAAAAAATAAAAACAAAAAAATAAAAATAAAAATAAGACATTACAATAGAAATTCTAGATTTTTTGAACAAACTGTACAAATTTGTGCTCATTTTCAATTATTAAATGCATATAAAAGTTTTTCATTCAAGCATTGGAAACAGTCAAACATTCGGATATATTTTAGGACTATTTCAGGATATGTTTAGGTTACTAAAGTTTCGAGAGCATTTCAATCAGAATTTTTGGAAAACAACTGTTTTGGACAGTAAATTTGAGAGGCCATCTGCTAATTTTTGATATTAAACTGTTATAATATTACCTATAGACTTTTGGTACAGAATTTTTTCTTCCGGTACTGAAGATGTTTAAACTTTGGTATTATTTCATGCGTATAAAGTAATAATATTGCTGCATTTATTTACAAAATATTAATGCATATTAATTACATTCTATTCTTAAAAATTCTACAATTGATTTATATTAGAAACCATCTAGCTTGTATGTTTGTCTTTGAACACTTTTTAGTATTTTTTAAATCTAACTGTAGCTGGGACGAAAATTTTTAATTTTCAGAGTTGATCAAATTTTACTGAATTTTAATCTAATGTTCTTAATGTTTTTTATTAAAAACATTATTGTAAAATTTGTTCAATTGACTTTCAATTGACGCAGTGAAATAAACCAGACAATTAAATCGCCTCCAAGTTCAATTTTTCCATTTAATATCACAAGATAGTTTCATAGTCACGTTCTTTTTCCATTCCGGGGAAACCACCTCACGCAGCTGATGAAATAAAATCAGTTGGTTTTTCCAACTTTTGTCGAAATTGAGCGCTTGAGTATTATTTTCGTTCTTTTTTTGCATTCTACAATTCAACTTTCCACAAGTTTAATGCATTCAAGGAGAAAGAATTCTAAATCCAAACATTTTTACATCAATCCTGAAGTTTTTTTTAAAAAGAAACTTCTACTTTTCAACAAATGATAATGACCAGAATTTTTACTCGCAGAGAGTTAAAAAAAAACTTCTTAAAATTGAAAATGCTGTCTGCTTGATGAGAAATATATTTGCTTATAGATGTTTCCACTCCAAAAGCTTATATCACTTTGGAAATCTAGTTTTCGAGGCTTTCAGTAAAATTTTTTCCCATAAAAAGGCCTTTTATGCATGGAGGTTGGTGCCTTTGGAAAGAAAGTTATAAAAACAAAATCTCTGAACCCTCCTGCAGAATTTTTAATGGAACTGTCGATTTCTACCACTAAATAATGTGAATCACGTTCTGTACCACTAGTTCAAAGGTTCACACAAGTTTCATAACTATAAAAATCTGAGCAAAAACTCTGATCGAAAAATCATATTTTTATTTTTATTTTTTTATTTTTCTATTTTATTTATTTATTTATTTATTTATTTTTTTTTTTTTACAAATTTCGATAAACTTTTTCTTATATTATATTTTGAATTAATTCATTATCTTATTTGTTATTCTGTATAGAAATGCAAATTATTACTGATTGTTATTTATATTTCCTAATACTGATAATTAGTCATTATTCCCTAATTGTTTTCAGTTTTTCATACTATATGTTTCTCCGAATCAGCTTTGAAAATAATAATAATCACACTGGCTATTTCACATCAATGATTTACTGATAATTACTTACTTTTTTTTTTTTAATTACAAATTAACTTACTGATTTCCAGTTATAATTCACGCTAGATTATTGTTTACTTCACTGATACTTGGAACTGAGGGTTCAGAGGACCTAGGCGCTCACATGGGCCTTTGATCGGGATACTAAATTTCGTCTAATACTAGAAATGCGGACAATCGATGAAATCTATCGATTCAGAAGTTAGAGATGCGATTATTTACCTGATGGCAATCTACTATAACTCATTAAGCATTTTCAGTTAGCACAGGGACTCAACCCTTATTATCTTACTGATACTATCACTTGACATCAGGAAATAACTATGTTGGGAGATGCCACTGACCGGAATCCCAAATTTCTTATAAAAATCCAGAAACTGTGAATGGATGAAAGAAATCGATTCAGAAATTATTAGAGATACGATTATTTACCTGATGGTAATCAACTACATCACAATTAACATTCACACGTGGCACTGGAACTCGATAACTTTCGTGTAGCATCGAATCGACGTCGAACAAACACGCGCTTTCACATGTGACTTTGCCCCAAAGTCACAGAGGGTCGAAACAATGTCGAACATTTCTTCGGACATGATGGATTCGATTATACATCCCTCCTATTATAGGTAGTGAGATATTTCTCGAAAACAACGTAAAATCGGAAAAATTGTTGTAAACAACGAGGTATAGGGAACCGCAAACAAACAAGGCCTTACACGCGCGGGGGAGTATTTGTGGAACAGTCCACGTATGACCGGGGACGGCGGGATGCTGGGAAGGGATGCTTCGGAGAGAAGGGATGCAGAGAAGAGGGAAGTTTCTCTTTTCCTTTTCTTTTTTATCTTCATCTTCTTGGGGCGCAGCGCTGGGTCTACTGTTATTTCTCAAACCATTGAAGCACTCATTTTTGAGACGGTAGAAACAAAATCAGATTAGATGTGAGAAATCTGAACTATTTTCAAAGCTATGTAAACGGAAAGAAAATGTAAATTTACACTGCATTGTTTCGCATTTAGAGTGTTTTAAATTTATTTACATATTTTTGAATTCGAAGCTTTTTGCTCTGAAACGTATTATATTTGGGGTTCCCAATTATTTCTATGTTCAGCAATCTGAAATTTTGTAATACAGTCGGCTCTTGTTAATTCGAAATCGGATACATCGAATCTTCGCTGAATTCGAACTAAACGCGAAGTCCCGAAATTTTCATTGGCAGAAAAACTTTAAAATTTTTCATTTATTCGAACTCATTTTCTCTTGACTTCGTTTAATTCAAACTAACGAAAATTGCGATTTTTTTTACTCTCTCACAGATTTCAATTCTCACAGACTCCTTGAAATAACTTTCTTTCTTTCATTTTTCTCAGACTTGTTCTGAAACTAAAATACATATGATCACATTCATTTGATATCCGCTTTTTTAGTGCCTCGTCTGTCCGACAATGATAACTCCATCTGAACAGATGGAGTTATCATTGTTGGACTTTCCTCTTCCATTGTTCCATTGATGCCATAGTTTCTGCCATTGTGCTTGTTCTTAAGGGTGTTCATAAATCAAAAGGGGCAACTTTGTGACACATTCTTTAATTTATTTGTGTTCGGAAATGCATGAAAATAGCAGGTGTTGTTATTCAGAAACTGTCTAATTACACTCATTTTTTTTTTTTTAAACACAATAGATCTTTCATAACAAGCCTTCAAAGTTGATGTTTTTGAGCACATTTCCGGACGAAAGCGGAAAAACCGGTCGAAAAGCAGGAGAAAAACGAGTGATCACGTGAACGAAATAGCCTAGAACTGGATAGGTAATTTATTTATCATAAAATGGAAAATTAAGTTCGATTCGAAATCGCTTCCATACTCTGACATTCCAATTATTGTGTTTTTCCGTTAAAAAATGAATTTGTAAATGTGTCAAAACGATTTGCGCTTGTTGAGAGGAGCAGTTGAAAACTCCTTTAATTAGTTTATGCATTTATATATTTTAATTTAACATTAAGTCATATTCTATTGATAACAGACGAAATAAATTTTAAAAATACCCTAACATTAATTCCTTTGTAATAGTACCCCTTTAAACCCTAATAGCATGCATGGTCACAGTGACGTCACGGTGAGTCACTTTGGTCACATCACATCTGTCACCAAAATGCCACCACTCAGTGACGTCACATTGTGACTGAGATGTGACTTCCTTAAAAATCTTTAGAAATTTTTAAATATTCTTCAAAACATGTTATTTACTTTAAAAAACATGTTTCTGGCAATTTAAATATCGTCTCTTTTGTCACAGTTTCGTCACAATGTTAATGTCAAATTAGTCACAAATGACACATTTTTCACAAATTTCTCACATTGTGACCACTTTGTGAAACGTCACAAAAGAGCTCTAAAACGGCCATAACGACTTCACATTCTAGTCACTGTGACTTCACATCTACAATTGATGGTCACAAAGTCACAATGTGACTTCACAACGACGTTGCAGTGACGTCACCATGCTTTACGGGAACATGTTTTCCTCTCATACTTTCCATAATTCGAAATCTGGATAATTCGAACATTTCTTGTGGTCCCGACGAGTTCGAATTAACGAGAGCCGACTGCATTAAGTAATTTTAAAATAAAAAAAATACATGAAATTTATGTAACGTTTTTCATTTATAAATAAATGCACAACTTCTCAAGTTATTTTCAGTTGATCCTGGATTATAACCTTAACTGAATTTAAAATTCCTTGACAAAAAATTATGATTTTTTTTTCGGATAGAACTTTTTATTGTATACATACGTTGAAGAATTTATTAGTATCTGAATAAAATTACTTGACAGTTTTGTGTTATTTAGAACTATTTTAACCGGTGTCCAATGACATCTGCAAAACTTTTGATTTGTGGGGTTTTTTTATTTTTAATTTTTAAAATAAGATGAGCATAAGTCAGTAATTCAATCGATAAACAAGTTGAAATTACACGAGAACCGTAGCAAATGAGATTCGTTCGTACGTTAACGAAGTTTTAAAAATATCACTCTCATACACTTGTGTCCAAAAGTTAAGCATAATTGGTAATTAAGTAATTATTTTTAAGTAATAAAAGAAATATGAATCGGAATGTGCTGAAACTCCAGGTGTGTAAACAAAATAGTACGCGTCACATATTTTCGCGAAGAGTTTTCCCCGAAATCGAACAGGGGACCGTCAACAAATTGAAAAAGAACGAAGATCTTTTGGATAACCCTGTCAAAACTAATGTAGCAAAAGCGTTCAAACAGCACATTATGATTAATTGGTTTATTGTAATGTACTGTGTTAATTTTTACAAGGATAGCATGTATACTCGTAGAGAAATTAAGGTTTTTATAAAAACAGTCCTAAGTTTTTTGCTTATAATTTGCAGAGTTCTTAATATAAAATAATGTTCTTTTTTGAAAAAAATGACAAACATCATTGTACACAATACCCTGTCATCAGAATTAAAAAGGTAATAAAAATTGTATGACAAATGAGCAGGTTTACTAAATAATTTTTTACTGCGCATGCGTGAACGCTATTAAAATTTCATTTGCATTTTATGTTAGTTAAATCTATAGAGCAACTTTTGTGAAAGTCTCAAAAACATAGCTTAAAAATTCTGAAAATTATCGTTGATAGAATGAGATCAAAATCCTTTATTCCCTAAATGAAGCAAAATGAAGGGCTGTATCCATATTCCATTGTTTAGTGCCTACACAATATTGCACGTACAACTATATTTAGGTAAAACCCCTGATTTTTTTGCTTCCTTTAGGAATAACGGATTTTGAGTTGATTCTATAGGCGACCATTTTCAGAATTTTCAAGCTATGTTTTTGAAACTTTTACAGAAGTTGCTCTATACATTTAGCTAACACAATATGCAAATGACATTTTGATATCGTTGACGCATGCGCAATGAAAAATTATTTACTTAACCTACTCATTTTTCATACAATTTTTATTATTTTTAAATTCTGATGACAGGGTATTGTGTACAATGATGTTTGTCATATTTTCAGAAAAGAACATTATTTTATAATAAGAACTCTGCAAATTATAAGCAAAAAACTTGGAAAAATTTAGGACTGTTTTTATAAAAACCTTAATTTCTCTACGAGTGTACATGCTATCCTTATAAAAATAAACACAGTACATTACAATAAGCCAATTAATCATAATGTGCAGTTTGGACACTTTTGCTATATTAGTTTTGACAGGGTTATCCAAAAGATCTTCGTTCTTTTTCAATTTGTTGACGGTCCCCTGTTTGATTTCGGGGAAAACTCTTCGTGAAAATATATGACACGTACTATTTTGTTTACACATCTGGAGTTTCACCACATTTCGATTTATATTTCTTTCGTCACTTAAAAATAATTACTTAATTACCAATTATGCTTAACTTTTGGACACCAGTGTATACCGATCTCATAAAATTCTAAATACTTAATTACAATTAAAATGCGCACCAAACAATGTTCTCCCTATACCATTATGTAATGGAATACTTTTGTGTGGCCTCGTAAATCAACAACAAATGTTCTTTGCACCACAGATTATGCAAAATGTATATTACAATATGTACTTTATAGTTGCATATCAATCTTATTATGTTCGAATGAGTGTAACATCATTAAAATTTGAAACATTTTTTCCCCATTGATCGTAATCTAACGAAATACTTTTGATTGTCCCTGTAATTAAACTATTCATCCGATTTTCATAAAATTTGAAATGAAGCCACAAAATTACGTAATAATTATGTGTTTTAAATTTCAAACGATTCGGTTGGGTTAGTTTTTGCGTTGTTATATGCGGACGGACAGACTGAACGATAACTATAGTTGCTACGTATTTACATAATTACGAAAGCACCTAAAAAGAATATAGGATTATTTTATTTTGAAATTCACGGATAAATTATATCCATACATCCTCACCTTAAAGGATGTAAAGGGGAATGCGCACCCTTAGAACATTTATTTTTAATTCAAGCATTTTAAGGTACATTTTTCGAATGACAATAAGGAACACAATGAAGAAAAATGATTCTGTCAAGAAATTGATCTATTTCTCTGACAAAATTCGGAAAATTAAGTAAATTTTTGTACTACTCTGTTATCCCGTCGACCGATTTCGCCAAATTATACAAATCGCCAAACTCATAGCCAAATTATACATATTGACATAATTTTTATTTTATATAACGAGAAAACAAATAATTAGTAGAATATTAATAAAAAATACAAATAAAAAGTCGAAATAAAAATCACTTAATGACGTTTTAAAAACGTGTATCGTATTTAATGTCATTTAATTGGCATTCCCGATCATCCACTATTGACATTTAATCTTATAATTTGGCGATAGTATTTTGGTCGACGGGATAACAGAGTAGTACCTAAATTTTAAAATGTATCTTTTCGCACAATTTTAAACATTTTGAGCTATTTTTTTTAATTATTCGTATAAGTATAATTCGTGCTGTATAATTTTAAGTATATGTTTTATCATTAAGTTAATAAGTTTAAAAGAATAAATAAATAAATGTGCCAATACGTGTAAAATAAGAGTAAAAACTGAATTCATTTTTCATTTTTATGGGTAAAAAACATCTACTTACTTTATTGTAAATCCAATACTTTTTTTATCAAATTAACCACAAGGTACAATTTTAAAAAAATCCAGTTAATGGAAGAATATACATTAAAGTTTATCATTTTAAACATGCCTATTCGTTAATATATATATATATATATATATATATATATATATGTATACAGGGTGGTTAGTTATTAACGTAAGGTGTTCAGAGCCCTCTAGCGAGTAAAGTTTTGGTCAAAACATAACCAAATTTGATCCGCATACATAGTAGACCATGGGATTTCGAATTCTTAAAGAGGTTTAAAAATCGCCATTAGGGGCAATTTTAGCGTTGTTTACCGACTAAAATGCATTCATTTGCATAAAATCAGTTGTGTATAGCAATAATGAGTATAAAATGAAACGCTGGGAGAGTTCTCATCATTATCAACTCTCACCATACTTTGCTAGTGAAGCTGTGTTATCAGCAGAACAAGAATTGCAATGATGCTCGTCCTAAATTTCATCGATTACAGAATTTGCCAAAAGAACCGATGACCATAACAAATTTACAAAAGATGATTCATCGATTTGAAACTATGCGGCAACAAGGCCTAGGATGCAAAGTGACTAGTCAATAACAAGTTGACGAAGTTGTAACTGCTACTGTCGAACAAGAGATGAAAAATGTGCAGGTACCATCAGCGCTCGGGCAGTATTCCAGCAGTATAAAATTGATCTGTACTGTATTTTTTGCCATTTAGTCATTCAACATTTACACTAAAACACTTTTGGTGCGCCTAAATTGCTGATTTTATGCAAATTAAATGCATTTTAATCGCATTTTAGCTAAAATTGCCTCTAGTGGCGATTTTTTTAATTTTTTATTTTCTTTAATTTTTTTTAAGAATTCGAAATCCCATGGTCTACTATGTATACTGATCAAATTTGGTTATGTTTCGCCCAAAACTTTACTGGCTAGAGGGCTCTGAACACCAGACGTTAATAACTAACCACCCTGTATATATATTCCAGTCAATTGAAAATATATACACCAAGGTTTTGTCCCTTTAAACATGACTATTTGTAAAAAAAAAAAAAAAAAAAAAAAAAAAAAAAAAAAAAAAAAATTGATAAAAATGACTTTTAAATGAAAAATTTTGTGGCATTTACAGTGAAAAGGATGTAATGAAATTGCTTTAAACTGTATTTACAATACTCGGACCTTTGCAATATTTCATCAAAATGTGCAAGGGATAAAAAAGTATAACTTAAGCAAAAATTAGAAAATCGATATTATCGTTGATTTTTCCTGAATGAAGGGAATCGAGTCTCCTTAACACTGGCAGAAACGTGTTAAAAAAACTGTATTTTGTAATTATAGTTTATAAAAGAAACTATTGTATGATGAATCTAACACAAAGCTCTTGTCTGTATAGAAGAAAAAATTTCGGTTGCAGACCGGAAATTTTTTTAAAAAGAATAATTTCTATACATAATCATGAAATGTCTGTCTTAACCCTTTCGAGTGCGATTTTTTTTTTTCAATTTTTAGAAAAAAATACTTTTACATTAATAACATTAACATTAGCTATCCAAATATATTAATGAGTATTTAAACACTGTTTCTTTGTCTGAAAGATCACGAATGTTACTGTTTTGCATAATATTCAATTAATATTCATATGACAATAGGCTAAGGATGAATCTCTGGAGGTCTTTAGAAAATATTACATTACAATAAGGTTTAACTTATATTGATACTTTCTAATACTTTTTGAATTTTAATACACAGTCGAGTCTCTCTACAACGAAACTCCATACATCGAATTTCTCTATATAACGAATTTTTTGCAGGAACGGTCTCCTTTTCGCATGATTACATTAAAAACAGTCTCTATATAGAGAAATATCTATCTCCATAAAACGAATTTTTTCATAAATTGGTCATAAAAAACAGTTTTAAAAAGCTTCGATATCATAGGGAATCAATTTACCATCACTTATTTTTGATTTATCGTCAGTGCTGAGTATTTTTTTTTTTATAATTATTACTTCTCTCAATGTTCTTTAAATCCAACGAATTCATCCCACCTCCCACACACCTTTCTCAAAACAGTGTCAATTGGATCGATACACATGTAAGAGAGGAATCAACGAGAGGCACATAAGAGAAGCCTTCAAATGGAGGAAAATGTTAACTACTATTTTTCATTCCTTGGTAAAATTTGAACATTTTTTTAGAGAGTAACAGTTTTAAAATTAAAAAAAAAAGAACCAACAAATTACCGATTTCTTCGTCTGAAATGAATGCAAATCTTCCTTATTTGATTTTCATTAAGCTTTCAAATAAATGTCTGTTCTCTTTTTTGAAACAGGTTAAAAATTAAGAAATAAAATGTTAGGTTAATATTTACTTTTAAACACTTCAAATTCTTAATTCAAAAGATCAAAAGTAATATTTGTTCAAATTTCACACATTAAATACGATTTTTGACATCATTCTCTATACATCGAATTTCTCTATATAACGATTTTTTACTGGAACGGTGGATTTCGTTACATAGAGACTCGACTGTATTATGGTTCTTTGAGGAAAGTAACTTTTATTTTAAATTTAAAGAGTGGAATATATATTTAACATAAAAGAATCGCAAATGGTGTAAAGGGAATTAGACAAATAATAATTATTATTATAGCTAAATGCCTAAGCGTAAATGAAGTCAGATAGTAAATGCATAAACATATGCCAACATTACTATATATAAATAGTAGCAAAAGTATTTCTTAAAACAAAATAAAGCTCCATCGAAAGACACGTACTATTAATAGTACACCGGACCCAAAAGGGTTAAATAAAGGAAAAAAATAGTATAGGAATTATCTAGTATTAAGGGTGTATTTCGATTCAAACTGCTTATTTTCCGATTTATTTTTAAATTCATTTTTGCTCTCAAATGCACCAAACTGGCAAATTGTCTTATTCAGAAAGTACACAAGGTACCGTGATTCTCGATTCTTTGATAAATGCAGAAAATATTGCAAAAAAAGCAATCAAAAACGGCAATTTGAACCGATTTTTCCGAAGCGGGAGATCTGTGAAAGAAAAAAAGGGTCACACTGAGAAGATAATTGTTCGTAAATCAAATTCTACTGAATTGAGCATAAAATAACATCACACGGCACCTTATAAGTCTCTTCAAGAATCTCCTCAGCAAGTTTCATGTTTCTACTTCTAAAAATGTGTCTGAAATTGTATCGGAAAATTTCGAGCTGTTGAAGGTGGAAAAGCGTTTTTTTCGAATACACCCTTAAAGAGATATTTTGGAATGAAGAAAAAAGATCAAATTGGCCTCCTGATGATTGTATCTCAACACGTTACTTGATCCCACACATTCTTATTCAATAAATGACTGTTACAATGTCCTGTACCAGCTCTTAAAGTTTGTACCATGAATTTAGAATCACCCTGTATATTTAATTTTGAGGAATCGAAATTTTTTTGCTGTTGTTGTTGTTTTCCAAATCAACCGTTTTCTGATGCCAAGAATGAAAATGCGATTAGTTGCGAGAAACTTCATACTTTCTGAGAGTTTAAAATAAAAGAAATTTTCTTTTCTATGCAAATTAGGATAGATCGTTTCTCCTGAAAATGCACTTCCCGTTTATGCATTTTTTCTCCCACTTGCACGTTCTTGAGCTTAAAGAGATATGCCAGCGTAAAAATGCCCATTTTCATGTAAATCTTTTAAAGTTTATTTATCCGTTCATTTTGAGTCAGTTGGAACTTGTGATTCCAAACAGAAAAAGGTTTTATTGCGATCTTAACGTCAATATTTTGAAAAGAAAAAACTGGAATTGAACTCTTCAAAATAGGAAGTTGAGAATACGGTAGAAATTTAAAAATTGCAAATTTCGTGGAATTCTATTGTTACTTTCATCCTTTACAAGAAGAAAGTATTGGATTCATGAAAATTTTCGAAGGATTGAGCTGTTTTAGGGGTCAGAGAACCCAAAAAACATGTTTTTATAGAATGTCTTTCTGTGAGTCAGTGAGTTAGAGAGTCTGTGAGTCTGTGGGTCTGTCTGTCTGTCTGTGAACCAGTGAATCTGTGAGTCTGTATGTGACAAAAATTTTGTGGGTGCTCTATCTCAATTACTAATGCACGGAATTTCACAAAATTTTAGATTCTGTTAGACCTTGATGAGAACTAGATCTGGTTAGTTTTTTATGTATTCCAGTCAACCGATGACGCTGCTATGCTGCATTGCTCACAATTTCCACAATAGCCATTTCTCAAGAACTAGAGCATGGGTTTTCATAAAACTCTATATTTAGTTAGTACTTGATATAAGAAACATAATGCTGATTACTTTTTGGTGCATATCGCTTAACAGGTGGTGCATTATTCGTAATTATTGCAATAACTCCATCTCAAAAACTAATGCATGGACTTTCACCAAACTTCAAATTCAGTAATAAGTTGACGTAAGTTGTTTCTGACTAGATTGTTGTTTAAACCACCTAACTAGTGGCGCTGCTATGCCGCATTTTTCAGAAAGTATTAACATGCATAAGATTGAAGAAAGTTTTGGAATTGTCTCATCTGACTAGTTTCGGTGTATGATCATGAAAAGTCTGTCTTAAATAAACAAAAGAATAGTATAGGAATTATGTGATATGAATGAGAAATTCTGAAATAAACTAAAAGGGTTTAATTGGTGTCCTGGTGTTTGAACCTCAATATGCCACTTGAGCCCATACGTTTTTATACAATAAATGATTGTTACACTGTCCTGTACCAATCCTTAAAGTTTGCATCATAAATTTAGGATTTATACCATAAATTTTAGAATTACCCTGTATATTTAATTTTAAAAAATCGAAACTTTTTTTTTTTTTTTTCCAGATTTCCATTTTTTTTTTTTTTTTTTTTTTTTTTTTTTTTTTTTTTTTTAACTGCCGTTTTTTGATGCCAAGAATCAAAATGCGGTCAGATGCGAGAAACTGTGTACTTTCTTTCAAAGGATTTAGAAGAAGCTTTATTTCTATGCAAATTAGGATAGATCGTTTCTGCAGAAAATGCGCTTCCCGTTTATGCATTTTTCTCCCACTTGCCTGTTTTTGAGCTTAAAGAGAATACCAGCATAAAAATGCCCATTTTCAGGTAAATATCCAAACGTTTATTTATCTGTTTATTTTGTTCAGTTTGCACTTGATTTAAAAAAAAAAAAAAAAAAAAAAAAAAAAAAAAAAGCTTTATTGCGATTTTAAAGTCAATATTTTGGAAAGAAAAACAGGAAATGAACTCCTCAACTTAGAAAGTTTTAAAAAACTGAAGAAATTTAAATATTGCAAATTTCGTAGAATTCTATTGTTACTTTCTTCTATAGCATATTAGAAGAGTAAAGTATTGGATTCATGAAAATGGTCCAAAATCCAGTTTTCGGCGGATTTACACGTTTTAGGGATCAGAGAACCCCAAAAACATGTTTTTACAAAATATCTTTCTGTGATTCTGTGAGTCTGTCTGTCTGTATATGACAAAAATTTTGTGGGCACTCTATCTCACTAACTAATGCGCGGAATTTCACATAACTTTAGATTTTGTTAGACCTTGATATAAATTAAATCTGATTGGTTTTTGGTGTACATCGCTCAACAGGTGGCGCTTTTATGCTACATTATTTATAATTTCTACAATAGCCATATCTCAAGAACTAGCACATGGATTTTCATAAAACTTTATATTTAGTTAGTACTTGATATAGCATGATGCTGATTACACTTTGGTGGAAATTGCCCAACAGGTCGCGCTGGCAATATGCATTATTCCTGATTATCCAATAGTTCTCTCTCAAGAACTAATGAACGAAATTTTCTAGAACTTCAGATTCAGTTAGTCTCTCATGTAGATTAGTGTTTTTTGTGTAAATCGCTCTACAGATGGCGCTGCAATGCAGGGTTTTTCACGATTTCGCAATACATGTATCTCAAGAACTAATGCATGGATTTTCATCAAACTTTAGATTCAGTTAGTACCGGATAAATAATTGATCTTTATTAGTTTTTGGTGTACAACGCCCAACATGTGACGCAGTTATACAGAATTTTTTAAAAGATTTTACAATAGGTCTATCACAAAAACTAATGCAGGGATTTTCATCAAACTTCAGATTCAGTAATAAATGGAGATTAGTTTTTGCTGACTAGATTTTGGTGCAAACCACCTAACTGGTGGCGCTGCTATATTGAATTTTTCTGGAAGTATTAACATGCATGAGATAGAAGAAAGTTTTGGTATTGCGACATCTGACTAGTTTATTTATATTTTTATTGTATTCAGTTGACAGTAATGATTCAAAAATGCTTTACTTTTATTTGTAAGTCTATTAGTTGCAAAATTATAGCAATTTTTTGTATGCTGGAAGTGAAGTTTTACTTTAGTTACTGAAGTTTTAATTTAGAAATTAAAATAACACGCAAATATTGAAGATTTCGCGGTTTTCTAATTTTTTTTTCTTATCCGCTCTTATTCATTTTAAATGATACTAAAGATAAATAAATATATATATATATTGATGTAAACGTCTATTAGTTGCAAAACTAAAGCTAGAAATGAATTTTCGGAATTGGAAGAAAAAAAGACCAGTGCAGATTTTGAGGTTTTCTTATGTTTATTTTATTTGTCACTAGCTGACCCGCCCGGCGTCGCACGGTTCCCTGATAATAATATTAAAGGAATATGAAATTTGTGATTTCATCTCTAACTCGAAATATGTGATATTACGTTGTCTGAAGTACACGGCTACTGACTGTATGAAAAATTGATTTAAAAAAATTGAACAAATAATATTTAGCGGTAAAAATGTTCAAAAGGACTGCAGTGGGAAACGGGAGCGGAACTTACATGCAATTCAAGAATAGATAAGATCATGATGCATACAAAAATCTATAGTTTTAACAAAAATGATAAAAAATCGATGCTAAACGCACAGGAAATCAAAAAATCGTTAAACATCATATCGAAAATCGCATTAAAAATCACTGAAATTGAAAAATCACAGCAGACAGAATTTAGTTCATTAGCTGAAAGTTTGAATAAATTTTCTTTTTATCATTGTCAAAAAATAGCCTCAAAATGCGAAAAAACACTAAAAATCGCATTAAAAATATTCACTAAAAAACAAAAATCGCCGCACGAATTCCGAATAAACTTTGCTGAGAAGAGATAAAAAATTACTATATTGAGTGAAAAGAATGAAACCGTATTCTTTTCACTAATATGGAAAAATTGCCTCGAAAGAACGCTAAAAATCGCCTAAAAATTAAAATCAAAAATTCTAAATTAAAAATCAAAAATCGGGCTTCGAGGTGCAAAACTATATGTATAGAGGTACCTTCCCTCCAAATTTTGTAACTCTACATGCAGCGGTCTCTTCAGAACAGCGCTGGCACGCACACGAACTTGTCTCTTTACACTGTAAAAAAAAACGCACGATTTTACGGAAGTATTACTGGTAATCTGGACGCCAGTACTATTTACTGTTTTTTAACGGAAATATTTCCGTAAATATTCCGTTTTTTGCGAGTTTTTACCGGAATTTACGGAAATTTTTCCGTGAAAAAACAGTAAATAGTACTGGCGTCCAGATTACCAGTAATACTTCCGTAAAATCGTCCGTTATTTTTTACAGTATATTATTATAGATTAAGTGACATCTATGGTTACAAAAATATTTGTTATTTATTTATATGTCCGTTAGATGCAATTTAATTCTTTCCAGGGCAGAAGATTTTTGTTCGTAAAAGGATAAAACAATTGACTGACAAACAGAATATTCAAATGAATTTCTTAAAAAATAAAAACCCACTAATACATGCTTTCATTGCAAAAGCAAAATTTTATTAAAATGTTCTTGAGGACACTTGTCAGTTTTGGAATTAAAATTAAGTGGCTAGACCGAAAGGGTTAAAGTATTTTTGAAATTAGAAATGAACTTGCTAAATATAAGTTAAAAAGACCAATAAGCATTTTTTTTTTCTAATTTTATTTATGTTTATTTGTTCTTTTTACTAGTTCAACAGATACTTATGGTTTATCTTGATCTATGTCTGTTAGTGTCAAACCTAAAACTTTTTTGTAAGCTAGATTTTTTTTTTTTTTTTTTTTTTTTTTTTTTTACATTTGCAAGTTAAAAGCTTGAAAAATTGTAAACATCACAAATTTTATGTTTTTCTGATATTTAAGATATCATTTAAGATCATTTGCTATCCGTCATGTCAATGCAATTTTTTTGTTTGCATGTCTAGATACGATAGGCTACCACTTCTTCTTGTCAAATGCAAAATTCCCTTGTTTTTAACAAAAAATCCTAAGCGAACGCATGACACGAACGTTGTTGTTTTTTCCCATCAAATCATTCCTTTTGCACTAAATGTCTAGTCTAAATGTGAGCAAGACTGCTGTAAATATTTATACATGAAATACAATTGTGACGTACTCGGCAAAGAATAAAATGAAAATAAATAACTCAGATAATCTGATTTTCTTATATTGAAAATCGCCGCTTTGCTTAAAGTAAGACGATACTTCCCTCTAACTTTTTTATTCTGGAATATTTACATTAATTAACGAGACCAGTGTGACCGTTTTTTCAAGCTAAAAGCAGGCTAGATTTGGACTGACAACAAGCTAAAAATAAATTCGATGGTCCTGCCATCTATACGAGAATCTGTTAATTTCGAATTCTGACAACTATCTTTTAGCCTGATACTTTAGCTTGATTTAGCTTGTTGTAAGTCCTACAACAGTCCAGATTTCTTACAACAATCCAAAAACGGTCACACTGAACGAGACTTTTAATTTTCATATCGTTTTTTGTAAAAGTTGTAGTTAAAAAAAGCTAAGAAAAATTGACGAGACCTAGAGAAACCACATAATGCTCACATTTAAAAAAAATTCGAGGCCCTCTATAACGGAGTTACGAGTTCTTTACACAGTCAATCAGGGTAACTTTGGCCTATCAAAGTAACTTTGGGCCAAGAGAAAAAAAAAAAAAAAAAAAAAAAAAGATTAATGGAGGATATTCCATTGACGTGATGATCATGCGATCAAGGCAAAAATGTATAGCGTAAAGAAGAGAAGGTTCTGTAGACGTAATGTAATTCCCCGTTAGCCAATGGTAAAGTTCATGGGGAAAATAGAATAGCTTCTCTTCTTATCAGTTAGAAGAGCCGTGCTCAGCTATTAAGCGCGCTAGACGCGCGCGCTCAGGAGCCACGGACATGGAGTGGGTTTCTATTGTGGACGGGATGTGCGTTCAGTACTCGCTACTGTGCTATGGGTACTGCAACTGTGCGCTCAATAACAGGTGGAGAACAGATCACGGATGTAATTACTTGTGGTACCAATTATAAAGATAATCTGTTACAAATGAGTGTGAGCTCGCTGGCCGAATGGTCAGAGCGCTAAGCTTGTACCCAGACGATACGGGTTCGAGACCTTCGCGGGCCAAATTCGATTTGTATGTGATATGAATCTCACAGTGTTTAGTTTATCGTAGCCTTTTTATTCCTTTTTTCATTTAAGCAGCGAGAATTCCTTAAATATAAGTCTGTATTTTTGATTTTACGATTGCACATTGTGAGTTTGACGTTCTTTGCTGTTTTGTCGGAGCGCGCTGTCCGCTTGCTCCTGCGTCGCGATGTATTATGATGACGTCACGGTAGGCTTTGATCCGCCCTCGCTTCTTCATTGCGCCGATTGCATCACATAAGGGCGTTCCGTTGCGCGCGTAAAACAAATTGAAATAATCCTTTTAAAATGATTTCTTTTAATTTGCCTTTTAAGAGAGTGACGAAATATTAATTCTCTAATCAATTTAAACTTAGCGTCCTTTTACTTTTGACTCCCCGTATGCATTTAAATACTAAACGCGGTTAATTTTAAAGCAGAATTAAGTCTGATGACAAGTTAAAGGAATGTAGATTGGAACGGTAGCCGCCGGCCGTGCCGTGCGCATTCGGCGAATCGCAAGAACAACTCGTAATATAATTTCGCCTGTTATAGAATTCTTACAGGTTTTCCCGTATTCATTTTAAATTAACTGATGGGCTGCTCCTTCAAGTGCATGTGGATTAAAATCTCTCCGAAGCATTTTCGCAGATCTTAGGGTCGGTGACCAAAGTTAATTTTCCTGACAAGAATATAATAAAGAAGTGGATGTTCTCTTCAAAGTCTGTCTTTTTTTACGGCTTCTGTCTTCATTCTTCAGTCATCGTATCTCAAGTAAGAATTATCCAACTTTATTTTATTAATCTAGATTATCTTGATCTTAAAAATAACGATCACGTTAACAAACTTAACGACACAACGCAACAACACCTTTAACTTTTTTTTTTTTTTAATGGCACATTGTGCGTTTTTTTTTTTTTTTTTTTTTTTTTGGTTGCTTTTTATTAATAAATAAGACATTTTTATTAAAGGTAATTTTTATATTAATAATACAGAAGCACTTGTATTTCTATTATAATAATAAAATACTTATTTAAATACGAGAAAATGAGATTTTTGCGGAGAAAGTTTTAATATTCTAATTATCCTTTTAATATTCTAAATATCGTTCCAAAGTGATTTATATATATATTAAGCAAATGAAAAAAAAAAAAAAGTTTTCTGCGAAAATATTCGTATACGCATAAAATAATTATTAATGTTCTTCTTCTTCTTCCTTTTTTTTTTTTTTTTTTTTTTTTTTTGAAAATTTTAGAAGTACCGTAATTTTGGGTGTATAAGCCGCAGCTCAAACAATTCTTTTTGGACCCAGAAATCTTATTTAGTGATTGAAGAGAAATATTTACGGCGATCGGACTAGTTATATTTGTTTTTTAAAAATTTCTGGGTCGCAAAAGAATTGTTTGAGCTGCGGCTTATACACCCGAAATTACGGTAAGTTTTTATTGAGATTAGGATGCAAATATAATGCATACGTGGATATTTTACGGTGTTAAAATCAAAATGGAAAATATTATAAAAGCAAAATGTAAAAGATATACATTTTTTTAAATTAAGAATATCTGCATGCATATATTTTAAAGAGGTGAAATATTTGGAGTTTGCCTTCTAGTTTTGTAATGAATAAAGTATGATTAGAATGTTTATAATTTTTCTATTGAAAGTATAAATAAGTGTTTTGCTTATACAAACATTATTTCGGATGTCGTTTGTTTCTCATATTTTATGACATATGTTGGCCTGTTATCCACACGGTATTAAAATATACAATCATTAAATAAGAAATATATACATACTAAAACTTCTTCTGAAAAATTATTTAACAATGCAAATTCCATTGAAATCAATCCAATATTGTAGATTACAAATCAATCTTGTAATATGTGGATACAGGGCCATCGCTAAGACTTTTTATTGGTGGGGGAGAAAACCTTAAATTGTCAAGTCAAATTTTTATATTCGCTAGCTCATTTTATAATTTTGCCAAGTTAACGCACTTTGAAAATGTAATACAGTTCTTATTTGTAAAAAAATTAATAATATTCCCAATTAGAGTTGTAACTTTTCCAAATTCTATCAAAAATAGAAAATGTATTGCAGTTTTTATTAAAATTTTAATTAAATTTGACATAAAAGTTTTAAATTTGCAAAGTGTAACAACATTTGTGAATGTTTTGGGAGGGGAGGCTCCCCTCTGTCCCCCCCTTAGCTAGTCCCCCGTGTGGATATCTCAACCTTGGTTTATCAACAGCATTCTATTTAATACGAAAAGTATGAAGCAACTGATAAATGATTTTTAAATAAATAAAAAGAAAATTATTAAAAAATTTAAATTGTATCAGTCAACCTACCAACTTTGTTTACAAACAAAGTGCAACCAATAACAGATAAGCACAAAATGCACAATCACGTGATCAAATCGCCCAGCAGTTTTTTTGAGTAACGCGCGTCAGCTTTGAGCAGGGTTGGATGTCTTATTTTAAATGCTGATCGGGCTTAATTACATGAAATAGGTCACGTGATACTTTCCCGGAATACTTTTAATTTTATTTGAGTGGTCACAGGTATGTATTTCTGTTACGAGAATCCTGTTTTGAAAGGATAAAGGAATATTGTATTTGTATTTACCAATTCTGAACCATAAAAATAATGCAATAATTGAATAACTTTAAAATTCTCTTCTTCGATAGCACCTACTCCAAGCAGAATCTTCTGAGCGCGCGCGCACAAATAAAGTGTCTTTTGAACACGGCCAAGTTCTTTGGCTAAATTACCAGTACCACGTGACTTTTTTCAGCCTCGAACCCATATTTGGAATAAAGTCCATTCTGCTTTTTTACTTGAGTTAATGGCAAATTTTTGGTTTCAAAATATAGATAGCAGCACTAGTGTCAGTTTGGCATCTCATTGGAAATAATTCGTCAAGATTCCGCCACAGCAGAGTGTAACAAAGGGCGTGTTCAGCGCAACTTACCGAAGTAACCAATGTTACCGACCGATTGTAGGGCAGTACGAAAGCGAATTGTGGCATCAATGCAGGGGCGTAAACCATCTTTGTTGCGTAGGGGGGTGTAGACGCATAAATTTCCGACTCCAAAGAGAAAAATTTCCGAGTACTAAGAAAAATAAAATACCGACTATTATATGCATACGTATATGTATATATGTGTAGATACACACACATATATACCGGGTGTTCCAAAAATAACCGGTTGATTTTAAAATTCAATAACTTGAAAACGGTGACAGCTATCAAAAAAATTTTTGCAGGAGGGTTATGTATGATGTCACAAGTTTTTTCGCCGTGATTTTTGATTTTAGTTCGGATTTCAAACAATAGATGGCGCTGACGGCGATTGGCGCTCAGTCGAAGCCGAAACTGTCCTCTTTCAGCATTGATACAAAGGAAGGAGATTAAGGATATGGAGTATGTCTCATTCGATTCGATTTCAATGGAATGCATTTTTGCCATGGAAGTAACAGATTCTTCGATAGTGGAATACAGTGTTCAGAAATGGGTATAAATTTCCCAAATAGTATTTGAGTTTGCAGGAGATTTTACATTTATGAAGTTTTATTTGCCCAGATAAAATTACTTTCTTACGGCATAATTTAAAGAATATTTTATGCATCGTATTTTAAAACTACACTGTTAAAAATTTGAAACGTTTGCTGCATCGTCACACCTCCGCTTTTATAGAAAATGATTACTTCACTGTATTATGGAGCATTCTCATTGGTCAAAATAGAAATATTCTGTAATAGCAATGGAGTGACGATGCAGCAAAAATTTCAAATTTTAACAGTGTTGGGGAAGATATTTTGCTACACTGTTAAAAATTTGACTCTTTTGCTGCATCGTCACTCCACCGCTTTTATAGAAAACGATTACTTTACCCTATAATGGAGCATTCTCATGGGTCAAAAGGATGATATTCTATAATAGCGGGGAAGTGACGATGCAGCAAAAGGGTCAATTTTTTTACAGTGTACAATCTTGCTCTTAGGATCCGATTCTGAACTCATTCCATAATATTTCAATAGAATGTGTTGTTTTCATGGAAATAACATATTCTTCCATAGAAAAATACACTGTTCGGAATTGGGCATGAATATAATAAGCTGAATTCGAGTTTGAAGGCTATTTTACGTTTATGAGTATTTATAGGAATTTTATCAAATCCATTTAGAAATTTAGTTAAAATTTCCAAAATTTTAGTTTGGAATTCCATTCCAAACTAAACTATAAAATTCCTAACTTTTCTATAGGAATTTTAAAAAAATTAGTTAAAAGATCTAAAATTTCTTAGACTATCAGAAAAGTTATAAAATTTTTAACAAACAAACAAAAAAAATCTTTTTACCTAAATTTAAAATAGGATACATAAAATATTTTTTAAATAATGCCATAAAAAGTAATTTAATCCGGGATTTTAAAAACGACTTCATAAATGCAAAATCCCCTTCAAACTTGAATATTGATTGCGAAATTTATGCCCACTTCTCAAAGCTGTATTCCACTATCGAAGAATCTGTTATTTCCATGGCAACTACGCATTCCATTGAAATCTTATCGAGGGCCTCCGCGGCTGAGTGGTTAAGACATCACGCCGCTGATCGTGAGGTTGTGGGTTCGAATCCCACTGGCTCCATTGCACACACTCTTTGTGTGGAGCTCCTGGTTGTACTTCTCTTGTGTTGTAATATTTCCTTGTGTGCTATCTCGTCCCTGTATATTGACGATGGCTTATAAGCAGGCTTCATGTCGAGCACACAATCAGATGTTTGTTGTTCAATAAACAAACAAACAAACAAATCTTATCGAAAGAGTTCAGAATCGGGCCCTAAGAGCAAGATTGTAGTAAAATAGCTTCATCAACACTGTTAAAATGTGAAACCTTTGCTGCATCGTCACTGCATTGCTATTATAGAATATCTTTATTTTGGCCAATGAGAATAGTAGTAGGAAAAGGAGAGTTTAAGGACAGGAGCAGGCGGGACTGCGGGACCGTCCCGCCTGCTCCTCCGGCTGCCCGCTGCCCCGCCTGCTCCTCCGGCTGCCCGCTGCCCCGCCTGCGGTCCCTCCTGCTCCCACCATCTCACCGCCGCCCTCCTGCGCCCCCTAGTGGAAAAAAGGAACATTCTATTCTAACAGGAGAGGTCATCAACCTTCCCTAATTAAAAATATTACCAATCACATCTCAACTCGGAATCATACTATATGATGAAGATTAAATTTATATTTGAATTTTGAACAACCATAATTTTAATGAGTATTATTAATTAAGCGAAACACTGGAAAAATCTCAGTTTTTAACCATTTTATTTAGATTTCTTCAACTACAAGATGAGATTATCAATTTAACTCAAGAAAGTTAAACATATATTTGAATTTTGCTTCATAGACATCTTAATGAGTAGTATTAATTAAGTAAAAACAATAGAAAATATCCAGTTTTATAGAAAAAGACTGATTTCTTACGATTTTTATCAACTATATGATCAATGTAACGACTTAAAAGTTGAAAGTTAAACATGTATCCTAGTTTTTCAACAGCTATAGTCTTAATGAGTATCGTTAATTAAGTAAAAAAACAATGGAAAATATCAAGTTTTATGGAAAAAGACTGATCTCTTACGATTTTTATCAACTTAAGAGAGAAAACTTAAACATACATTTCAGTTTTTCAACAGCTATAACCTTAATGAGCATTCATAATTAAGTAAAAAACAATGGAAAATATCGATTTTTATAGAAAAAGGCTGATTTCTTACGATTTTTATCAACTGCAACATCAGTGTATCGACTTACAAGTTGAAAGTTAAACATGCATTCTAGTTTTTCAACAGCTATAATCTTAATGAGTATCGTTAATTAAGTAAAAAACAATGGAAAATATCAAGTTTTATAGAAAAAGACTGATTTCTTACGTTTTTTCAACTCAAACTTCAGACTATCAATTTGGTAGAAAGAAATTTAAGCATGCATTCGAGTTTTAGACAACCATTTCCTTCATGAACATTATTAATTAAGCAAAACAACAGAAAATATTAAATTTTTAACTGATTTCTTCATATTTATTTATTTTTTTATATATATATATATACATAAAATCAGAATACACAACTTAAAATAGAAATTTAAACATATTTTTTAATTTTTGAACAGTCGTTACCTCAAAGAATTTCAATAATTGAACAATTAACAAAGGAAACTAATGATTTTTTAACGAAAAAAGACGAATTAAACGAATTTGGTTAACTTTTACTCTAAATGGAAATTTCATCATACTTTTATATACTAACTAAGTAGAATTTTAATGCATAAACGAACACATTTCAGTAAATATTCAACGCACACGCAAATATGAAAACAACACCTGCTTCTTGTGACGTCATATTGAAACCAAAAGTTATTCCTCCGAAGTCCCTCACCATACCTTTTCACCCCCATCTCCCCCAATTTTTTACCTTAGGTAGGGAAATGGACAATGCAATGACCTCTCATTCTTGTATATTTAGAAGTCTGGGAGAAAAAAACAGACATTTTATACACTCCAATTTCATAACAGTTACCGCAATATCCCAAAATTTGAATTTTGGAAGACATAATCAGTATAATTAATTAAACAAAATAATAAAAATATTATTTTTTAAGGTGAAAAGGTGAATTTAAGCGAATTTGATTAGTTTTACAATAGTCTTTTGAACAACAACTTGGAAATATAGATTTCTAACAGAAGAATTAAACGTATATTTTAATTTTAACAACAAAAACTTAACAAGTATCATTAATTCAACAAAAATAAATATCAATTTTAAAGAAAAGACGAATTTGAATAATTTTACACTAGTATTTTCAAAAGCAACATAGAAATATCAATACTTATTCACATATTTCACTTATTCACTGTATTCAGTACTATATTTAATAAATATGGATACAATTTAAGAATTTTCTAATCTATAATTAAATATTAGCTGTATATTTAATGTTACCCATGTTTTCAACATTAGTTCACAATCGTGAATTTTGTATTTTAAATACCATGTATTCAGGTTCAGATTATTTTCACTTGAAATCATACAGAATTTTTTAACAGAGTTTGTTTTTGAAATCATTGAAGCAACTGTATTTAATATTTTTAACACCAATTTTCTAAGATTTTCTAACATTTTCCGATTATACATTCTTCAGAAGTACATTTCTAAATGTTACAATCACTTTACATATCGAAAAGATATCATTGAAGCAACTGTATTTAATATTTTTAATACCAATTTTCTAAGATTTTTTAACATTTTCCGGTTATACATTCCTCAAAAGTTATTATTACGTATTCTAAACAATAGAAAATATTAATTTTAAGAATAAAAAGACGAATTTAAACAAATTTTATTAGTTTTACACTATTTTTTCTCACCTCCAACACGGATATATCAATTTTAACAGAAGAATTAAACGTATATTTTAGTTTTTAACAACAAAAATGTAATAAGTATCATTAATTAAACAAAAATAAATATCAATTTTCAAGAAAAGACAATTTTTTACACAAATTTTCAACTTTGAAATACATTTGCTTACATATATTGTTACAGTATATTACTAAACTTAAACTTTTTAAAAAGTTTGAATGTCTTTACAAAGGTTCATACTTATATTTTTCACGTCTTGACTGCATTCGAAATCTTACAACAAAAGTATACTTTTATTATTATTATTATTATTATTCTAGAAAACCTAAAAAATCGTTTCTTGCTGCTTTAGACACTTGACATATTAAAACTACTCTACCCATATAATTAATCAAATTAGGACATGATTCATCTTACACTTCAAAATTTCTGAATTTTTACAATACTTATTTTCATCAAACTTTATTCTTGATCCTATATATTTTAATAGCACAGAATTTTAACATCTGTTTTTATCTACTTATCAAAAAATTATTAAAACACCCAACAACATTTTCCAAATATGAATATTATCTTTACAAATTTAATAATGCAAAACATACACGAATACAAAGTTTAATTTTTACAAACATTTCATATTTCAAATCAAACTATTCGAAATTTTCACAACATAAGAGCAAACATTAAACGAACTTTTTAACATTAATATTGCTTACATCTTTTCATCATAACTTTTAACTATGATAATTATCCATTTTTAGGTTGATTGTCGAAAAACTGTAACTGAAATTACATAAACTTAATGTAAAAAACCATGTTCTCACACAATTTCTTGAAATTCAACAAAGAATTGACTATTAATCCAATACTTATCTACTTCAATCTCGACTTTCGATAGTATATAGATATTGCATCATTACATACTTACAACTCTTTTCAAACGTTTATCAGAAAATCAAGTCAATCAAAGTCTAGTAGTTATTACATACCTGTTCCTCAGAAATATTACTATCATATGAAACAGTAAAGAAAATTAATAGATATTTAATATTTAATAATTTCATACGTGAAATTACTGCTGAATAAGAATACTAATAATCAAAAAAATCAACTGTTGGACAAAAAAATAGTACAGATTACCGAAAATTCAAATAATTTTTTCTACAAAAATTACAAAAATTAACAAATGAATGACAAGTTAGAGAAATAACTAAAAAAAAAAAAATAATAATGAACATATTTACAAATTTATTAAAATCACACCTTTTTCTGGATTACAAACCACAATTTCTTGAAAAATTTAACACCGAATTTGTAAGATTTTAATCCTAGTATTACATACACTCAATAAATATTCAAAATTAACAAAAAAATAATTTTTTAGTCTCATCAATAAGCAGAAATTCTATATTAAAAGAATATTTTCATAGTAGTACTTATAAAAATGAGAGTTTACAAACTGATTTTCATAATTTTATCACATTTAAACTTAATATTTTACATAAAACATTATTTAATCAAATTTTATGCTTTCTAATTCAGTAAAATTCAATACTTTTTTAGTTTTTAAACCAATACCACAATATTTATTTACATCAAACTTGATTCTTCACCTTTTATATTTCCACATTACACACGTGAGATAAATACTAACTTGGATCAGGAGTTGAAGTCCATTCGATTTTCATCATGTACGCATTGCTCCTACACGAAATTTCTTACTGCTATAATCATCTAATGTATTAAAACTAATCTACTCATATTTTTAATCAATTCATCAGATGTTTCATCTCGCACTTCTGTATTATCGTGCATCAAGTTGCTTAAAATATAAATACTATCTTTATAGTTTTAATGATATATAGTATACATGGTTTATCTTGAGTTAGCACTTCCATAGTATTAATCAAATTATATGTTTCATCTTGCACTTGATCTTAATGATTTCATCTTGCATCTGAATTATCGTCCATCGAGTTTTTTTTTAAATAATAATATATTTATAGTTTTTGGTTATACATAGCATGTACGAATACAATCTTTAATTTTAACATTTCATATTTCAAATAACCTATTTCCGAAACCAAGCTCTGTGAATTTTACCACAATGCTTATTATCATAGAATAATTTGTGTTTCACACTTTTCTAAAAATTATCAGATATGTACCCCTCAGAGAAATTACTATCATATGAATAAATGAAGAAAATTTAATTTATATTAAATGTACACGAAATTGATTGCAATATACATGTATTTAATAAAAATAAATAAATAAGCGATTATTTATACATTAAACCTTTACTAAATATATATTTCTTTCATTATACAGATGTTTCAACAAGATGAACCAAAACAGCAACAAACTTCAGAAATTAATGATCCGAATGATTCATCCCTAGCACATGTAGCGTTAACGAATAACAAATATGTGAGTACTTATATGAGAAATACTAGAATTCGTATATGAAACGTAATTAGAGTAAATACAAAATGATTTGTCTTACTACCTACACTTTAACAAGTGCTTTTTACCTATATTATTGAAGAGAATCCTAACTGTGTCCATTTATTTCTATTACAGATGTGCTCTATTTGTTACAAACACTTCTTAAGTAAATGGAATTTAATAGAACATACAAAAATCTATACAGGTGAAAAACCTTACACTTGGAAAGATTACCATAAATGCTGTTTTCAAGGAGACGTGAATCAAAAATGCACACATCATCATATAAAGCATCGTCAGATATATGTAAACTTAGCGAAGATATTCAAAAATTAGTCAGACTTTTGAAGAATTTAGAAATAAAGGAAGATATTTAGGCTATTTATCCATCATATTTTCACAACACTTACCACAATATCTCAAACTTAAAATTTGGAAGACATACACACTGCTGAAAAGTAATTTTGTGATTCTTCTAATCAGTATGAATGTATAGATATTATTTTGCAGTGTATTCTTTAAATGCTCACATTAAATATTCTTTTATATGCATATATCGTTGTGTTTATTTTTCTAATACCTATTACATTAATGAAATACATAACATTTTAAGTGAAATAACACTCTCACAACTTAAAAAATGCATAAGAACATACAAAAAATAAGCAGATGTATGAAAAAATATGCATGTTTACAAAATAATTTCATTGTTTTCTAGAAATATTAACAAAAAATATTTACAATATGAAAAAATTGCAAAAGTGAAAAGAAAAAACACAAATGTAAAAACAAAAACCACAAAGTGAAAAACTCATAACAAAGTTTTTGAAAAAAATATTTACAACAAAATTTTTTTTTTACAAAAACCAAAACTTACAAAAATATTTTTTTCAAAAATTTTTTTTTTCAAAAACATTTTTTACAAAAATTTTTTTTTTCAAAATAAGTTTTTACAAAAGTAAAAAAAAGAAAATCACAACGTTAAAAAAATGAAAAATTTTTGCTAAAAAAAAAATGTAAAAAAATTGCAAAAAAAGTTGCAAAAATTTCAAAAAAAGTTATGAAAAAAGCTTCAAAAATTTCGTTGGTTTTAATGCTGTATGCAATGGCGAAACCATTGTATTTGCTATTAAAAACAACAAAATTTTTGAGACTTTTTTCATAACTTTTTTTGAAATTTTTGCAACTTTTTTTGCAATTTTTTTACATTTTTTTTTTAGCAAAAATTTTTCATTTTTTTAACGTTGTGATTTTCTTTTTTTTACTTTTGTAAAAACTTATTTTGAAAAAAAAAAATTTGTAAAAAATGTTTTTGAAAAAAAAAATTTTTGAAAAAAATATTTTTGTAAGTTTTGGTTTTTGTAAAAAAAAAATTTTGTTGTAAATATTTTTTTCAAAAACTTTGTTATGAGTTTTTCACTTTGTGGTTTTTGTTTTTACATTTGTGTTTTTTCTTTTCACTTTTGCAATTTTTTCATATTGTAAATATTTTTTGTTAATATTTCTAGAAAACAATGAAATTATTTTGTAAACATGCATATTTTTTCATACATCTGCTTATTTTTTGTATGTTCTTATGCATTTTTTAAGTTGTGAGAGTGTTATTTCACTTAAAATGTTATGTATTTCATTAATGTAATAGGTATTAGAAAAATAAACACAACGATATATGCATATAAAAGAATATTTAATGTGAGCATTTAAAGAATACACTGCAAAATAATATCTATACATTCATACTGATTAGAAGAATCACAAAATTACTTTTCAGCAGTGTGTATGTCTTCCAAATTTTAAGTTTGAGATATTGTGGTAAGTGTTGTGAAAATATGATGGATAAATAGCCTAAATATCTTCCTTTATTTCTAAATTCTTCAAAAGTCTGACTAATTTTTGAATATCTTCGCTAAGTTTACATATATCTGACGATGCTTTATATGATGATGTGTGCATTTTTGATTCACGTCTCCTTGAAAACAGCATTTATGGTAATCTTTCCAAGTGTAAGGTTTTTCACCTGTATAGATTTTTGTATGTTCTATTAAATTCCATTTACTTAAGAAGTGTTTGTAACAAATAGAGCACATCTGTAATAGAAATAAATGGACACAGTTAGGATTCTCTTCAATAATATAGGTAAAAAGCACTTGTTAAAGTGTAGGTAGTAAGACAAATCATTTTGTATTTACTCTAATTACGTTTCATATACGAATTCTAGTATTTCTCATATAAGTACTCACATATTTGTTATTCGTTAACGCTACATGTGCTAGGGATGAATCATTCGGATCATTAATTTCTGAAGTTTGTTGCTGTTTTGGTTCATCTTGTTGAAACATCTGTATAATGAAAGAAATATATATTTAGTAAAGGTTTAATGTATAAATAATCGCTTATTTATTTATTTTTATTAAATACATGTATATTGCAATCAATTTCGTGTACATTTAATATAAATTAAATTTTCTTCATTTATTCATATGATAGTAATTTCTCTGAGGGGTACATATCTGATAATTTTTAGAAAAGTGTGAAACACAAATTATTCTATGATAATAAGCATTGTGGTAAAATTCACATAGCTTGGTTTCGGAAATAGGTTATTTGAAATATGAAATGTTAAAATTAAAGATTGTATTCGTACATGCTATGTATAACCAAAAACTATAAATATATTATTATTTTAAAAAAAACTCGATGGACGATAATTCAGATGCAAGATGAAATCATTAAGATCAAGTGCAAGATGAAACATATAATTTGATTAATACTATGGAAGTGCTAACTCAAGATAAACCATGTATACTATATATCATTAAAACTATAAAGATAGTATTTATATTTTAAGCAACTTGATGCACGATAATACAGAAGTGCGAGATGAAACATCTGATGAATTGATTAAAAATATGAGTAGATTAGTTTTAATACATTAGATGATTATAGCAGTAAGAAATTTCGTGTAGGAGCAATGCGTACATGATGAAAATCGAATGGACTTCAACTCCTGATCCAAGTTAGTATTTATCTCACGTGTGTAATGTGGAAATATAAAAGGTGAAGAATCAAGTTTGATGTAAATAAATATTGTGGTATTGGTTTAAAAACTAAAAAAGTATTGAATTTTACTGAATTAGAAAGCATAAAATTTGATTAAATAATGTTTTATGTAAAATATTAAGTTTAAATGTGATAAAATTATGAAAATCAGTTTGTAAACTCTCATTTTTATAAGTACTACTATGAAAATATTCTTTTAATATAGAATTTCTGCTTATTGATGAGACTAAAAAATTATTTTTTTGTTAATTTTGAATATTTATTGAGTGTATGTAATACTAGGATTAAAATCTTACAAATTCGGTGTTAAATTTTTCAAGAAATTGTGGTTTGTAATCCAGAAAAAGGTGTGATTTTAATAAATTTGTAAATATGTTCATTATTATTTTTTTTTTTTTTAGTTATTTCTCTAACTTGTCATTCATTTGTTAATTTTTGTAATTTTTGTAGAAAAAATTATTTGAATTTTCGGTAATCTGTACTATTTTTTTGTCCAACAGTTGATTTTTTTGATTATTAGTATTCTTATTCAGCAGTAATTTCACGTATGAAATTATTAAATATTAAATATCTATTAATTTTCTTTACTGTTTCATATGATAGTAATATTTCTGAGGAACAGGTATGTAATAACTACTAGACTTTGATTGACTTGATTTTCTGATAAACGTTTGAAAAGAGTTGTAAGTATGTAATGATGCAATATCTATATACTATCGAAAGTCGAGATTGAAGTAGATAAGTATTGGATTAATAGTCAATTCTTTGTTGAATTTCAAGAAATTGTGTGAGAACATGGTTTTTTACATTAAGTTTATGTAATTTCAGTTACAGTTTTTCGACAATCAACCTAAAAATGGATAATTATCATAGTTAAAAGTTATGATGAAAAGATGTAAGCAATATTAATGTTAAAAAGTTCGTTTAATGTTTGCTCTTATGTTGTGAAAATTTCGAATAGTTTGATTTGAAATATGAAATGTTTGTAAAAATTAAACTTTGTATTCGTGTATGTTTTGCATTATTAAATTTGTAAAGATAATATTCATATTTGGAAAATGTTGTTGGGTGTTTTAATAATTTTTTGATAAGTAGATAAAAACAGATGTTAAAATTCTGTGCTATTAAAATATATAGGATCAAGAATAAAGTTTGATGAAAATAAGTATTGTAAAAATTCAGAAATTTTGAAGTGTAAGATGAATCATGTCCTAATTTGATTAATTATATGGGTAGAGTAGTTTTAATATGTCAAGTGTCTAAAGCAGCAAGAAACGATTTTTTAGGTTTTCTAGAATAATAATAATAATAATAATAAAAGTATACTTTTGTTGTAAGATTTCGAATGCAGTCAAGACGTGAAAAATATAAGTATGAACCTTTGTAAAGACATTCAAACTTTTTAAAAAGTTTAAGTTTAGTAATATACTGTAACAATATATGTAAGCAAATGTATTTCAAAGTTGAAAATTTGTGTAAAAAATTGTCTTTTCTTGAAAATTGATATTTATTTTTGTTTAATTAATGATACTTATTACATTTTTGTTGTTAAAAACTAAAATATACGTTTAATTCTTCTGTTAAAATTGATATATCCGTGTTGGAGGTGAGAAAAAATAGTGTAAAACTAATAAAATTTGTTTAAATTCGTCTTTTTATTCTTAAAATTAATATTTTCTATTGTTTAGAATACGTAATAATAACTTTTGAGGAATGTATAACCGGAAAATGTTAAAAAATCTTAGAAAATTGGTATTAAAAATATTAAATACAGTTGCTTCAATGATATCTTTTCGATATGTAAAGTGATTGTAACATTTAGAAATGTACTTCTGAAGAATGTATAATCGGAAAATGTTAGAAAATCTTAGAAAATTGGTGTTAAAAATATTAAATACAGTTGCTTCAATGATTTCAAAAACAAACTCTGTTAAAAAATTCTGTATGATTTCAAGTGAAAATAATCTGAACCTGAATACATGGTATTTAAAATACAAAATTCACGATTGTGAACTAATGTTGAAAACATGGGTAACATTAAATATACAGCTAATATTTAATTATAGATTAGAAAATTCTTAAATTGTATCCATATTTATTAAATATAGTACTGAATACAGTGAATAAGTGAAATATGTGAATAAGTATTGATATTTCTATGTTGCTTTTGAAAATACTAGTGTAAAATTATTCAAATTCGTCTTTTCTTTAAAATTGATATTTATTTTTGTTGAATTAATGATACTTGTTAAGTTTTTGTTGTTAAAATTAAAATATACGTTTAATTCTTCTGTTAGAAATCTATATTTCCAAGTTGTTGTTCAAAAGACTATTGTAAAACTAATCAAATTCGCTTAAATTCACCTTTTCACCTTAAAAAATAATATTTTTATTATTTTGTTTAATTAATTATACTGATTATGTCTTCCAAAATTCAAATTTTGGGATATTGCGGTAACTGTTATGAAATTGGAGTGTATAAAATGTCTGTTTTTTTCTCCCAGACTTCTAAATATACAAGAATGAGAGGTCATTGCATTGTCCATTTCCCTACCTAAGGTAAAAAATTGGGGGAGATGGGGGTGAAAAGGTATGGTGAGGGACTTCGGAGGAATAACTTTTGGTTTCAATATGACGTCACAAGAAGCAGGTGTTGTTTTCATATTTGCGTGTGCGTTGAATATTTACTGAAATGTGTTCGTTTATGCATTAAAATTCTACTTAGTTAGTATATAAAAGTATGATGAAATTTCCATTTAGAGTAAAAGTTAACCAAATTCGTTTAATTCGTCTTTTTTCGTTAAAAAATCATTAGTTTCCTTTGTTAATTGTTCAATTATTGAAATTCTTTGAGGTAACGACTGTTCAAAAATTAAAAAATATGTTTAAATTTCTATTTTAAGTTGTGTATTCTGATTTTATGTATATATATATATATAAAAAAATAAATAAATATGAAGAAATCAGTTAAAAATTTAATATTTTCTGTTGTTTTGCTTAATTAATAATGTTCATGAAGGAAATGGTTGTCTAAAACTCGAATGCATGCTTAAATTTCTTTCTACCAAATTGATAGTCTGAAGTTTGAGTTGAAAAAACGTAAGAAATCAGTCTTTTTCTATAAAACTTGATATTTTCCATTGTTTTTTACTTAATTAACGATACTCATTAAGATTATAGCTGTTGAAAAACTAGAATGCATGTTTAACTTTCAACTTGTAAGTCGATACACTGATGTTGCAGTTGATAAAAATCGTAAGAAATCAGCCTTTTTCTATAAAAATCGATATTTTCCATTGTTTTTTACTTAATTATGAATGCTCATTAAGGTTATAGCTGTTGAAAAACTGAAATGTATGTTTAAGTTTTCTCTCTTAAGTTGATAAAAATCGTAAGAGATCAGTCTTTTTCCATAAAACTTGATATTTTCCATTGTTTTTTTACTTAATTAACGATACTCATTAAGACTATAGCTGTTGAAAAACTAGGATACATGTTTAACTTTCAACTTTTAAGTCGTTACATTGATCATATAGTTGATAAAAATCGTAAGAAATCAGTCTTTTTCTATAAAACTGGATATTTTCTATTGTTTTTACTTAATTAATACTACTCATTAAGATGTGTATGAAGCAAAATTCAAATATATGTTTAACTTTCTTGAGTTAAATTGATAATCTCATCTTGTAGTTGAAGAAATCTAAATAAAATGGTTAAAAACTGAGATTTTTCCAGTGTTTCGCTTAATTAATAATACTCATTAAAATTATGGTTGTTCGAAATTCAAATATAAATTTAATCTTCATCATATAGTATGATTCCGAGTTGAGATGTGATTGGTAATATTTTTAATTAGGGAAGGTTGATGACCTCTCCTGTTAGAATAGAATGTTCCTTTTTTCCACTAGGGGGCGCAGGAGGGCGGCGGTGAGATGGTGGGAGCAGGAGGGACCGCAGGCGGGGCAGCGGGCAGCCGGAGGAGCAGGCGGGGCAGCGGGCAGCCGGAGGAGCAGGCGGGACGGTCCCGCAGTCCCGCCTGCTCCTGTCCTTAAACTCTCCTTTTCCTACTACTGAGAATTCTCCATAATACGGTGAAGTAATCATTTTCTATAAAAGCGGAGGCGTGATGATGCAGCAAAGGTTTCAAATTTTTGAACAGTGTAGATTTAAAATACGATGCATAAAATTTTCTTTAAATCATGCCATAAGAAACTATTTTATCCGGGCAAATAGAACTTCATAAATGTAAAATCTCCTGCAAACTCAAGTGCTGTTTGTGAAATTTATACCCATTTCTGAACGCTGTATTCACTATCGAAGAACCTGTTATTTCCATGGCAAAAATGCATTCCATTGAAATCGAATCGAATCGAATGAGACGCGCTCCATATCCTTAATCTCCTTCCTTTCTATCAATGCTGAGGGAGGTCAGTTTCGGCTTCGACTGAGCGCCAATCGCCGTCAGCGCCATCTATTGTTTGAAATCCGAACTAAAATCAAAAATCACGGCGAAAAAATTTGTGACATCATACGTAACTCTGCTGCAAAAATTGTTTTAATAGCTGTCACCGTTTTCAAGTTATTGAATTTTAAAATCTACCGGTTATTTTTGGAACACCCGGTATAATGTCATGTATTAAATTCGTGGAAATTGGCGGTTTATGAATTTTTTTTTTTAAGTAGCCAAATCCAGTCAACTTGCGTGAAATTTTTGATAATAGCTGATATGAGAGAATTTAAATTGAGAACACAGGGTAGTTGTTTTGCAGTCATACTACTAATCTATACGATCAGAGCGTAAGTGTAGTAAGGCAGTGGATTCGATAATACAGTGATTTTTCTATCAGAAACGGAGCTAGTTTGTTGTTCTAAGTCGTTTATTCATCAAACATGAAAAATTAAAATGAGTCTTACATATGAAAAAATTCATTAAGTCTTCATTCTTTGGGATGAATCTCTCTGTCATACTATATAATTTTCAAAAGTAAAAAAAAAAAAAAAAAAAAAAAAAAAAAAAAAAAAAAACAAGAGTCGTAAACAGGAGATAATGTATGTCGAAATACTTAAAACAAGACAGAAATCTAAACTCCTAAGTCACTGCATCTGCTTTTTGTTAGATTCGCAGACGACGACAGATATCGACGTAATACAGAAACGAGCCAATCAGTGAAAGGAGCTCTTTTAGAGATGGGCAGCTAAGCTAATCACTCGAGAGGGGGAGTGGCTTAAGGAACCCATACCTCGTAGCTTGGTGTTTTCGAAGTAGAAAGCCTAGCACTGAAAAGACGTGGGAACATAGATTCTTGGAATTAACATTGGAAATAAAAATAACAAAATGGCTTTTCAAACATTCGAAAATAAAAACTAGCTTCTCTCAGAATATTATAGATTGGGCAACTGATAAAATTTATAAAGGGCTAAAAATTTTAGATTAAATAAGATATTTATTAATATACGCGTTTTAAAATTAAAGAGAAACTCAATCGAAACAAATATTAGGTAATTATTAAAAAATGAGGAAATAAATGTTATGCCAGAAATTTATAATAATTTAGACGAATATTGCGAAATGAAATGTAACACATACACACACACACACACGCACACACACACACACACGCACACACACACACACACACACACATATATATATATATATATACTGGCAGCCTTCGCCCTCTACGCTAATTGATTTTCCTAAAATATTATTGAATCAAATGAAATAACACAGATAAAATTAAAATAAAAATGCATTTTCTTAACATCTAATTAATTATCCATTATTATTGTATTATTCGTATAATTTTACATTATCCCCTTCAAAGTCGATGTTGGCGATAGAATAGACAAAATAGCTCCAAAATCACTGAAGTACTGTAATTAACACTTTTTTGGTAGGTTTTTTATCCTGAATTTTCCGCTCCTATCTAAAATTTGTGCTTAGATATGTTGAAGAGACGTTACTTATCCGTAAAACAAGAGGTTACTTAGACGAAACTTACCATTATCCCATTAAACATCATTTCTTGAGAATTTCCAAAATCAATAAAATGTATATTTAAGTACGTTTTAGTAGATTAGTTTTTCAGAATCTCATCATTAATATAAAACAGAAATGTTAGGAAAGGATCTAAAGGGTTTCAATATCCCCCCCCCCCCGTTTTAAAGGCAGGAGAATTTCTAAAATCTCTGAAATGCATGTAAAATTACTTTTAAATTAGCTTTCTATCTTGAATTTCATGCTCCCACCTAAAACTGCTGCCAGGATATGGCCAAATGTTTTAGAATTTTTGACTCTCTTTAACTCTCTTATTGGGCAATTTCTCAAGTTCTGAAATACGTGGTTATTATTATTATTATTATTATTATTATTATTATTATTATTATTTGTGGTTTTATTTTCATTAATTTCACACTTTTACATAAAACGGCTGATGAGATATACCAAATATTCAAAGATTTTCGACCTTCTTTACCTTTATAGGAGAAGAATTTCTAATATATTAAAATACATTATTAATTACTTGTTTAGCAGATTTACTTTCTTTAATTTCACGTTCCAACCTAAACACGATTATAGAAATGTGGCTCGTTGACTTATAAAAAAAGGGTGTCTCAAAAAAATCCGAATTACACAACTTGCATTGCATTTTTTTGTTTTTTGCATTTAGCAGGTGTCATAATTGATACAGAAAATATTGAATTAATAAATATATACAAAAATATTCTTAGCAGTAGCAACATATAACGATCTTAACGATTTTATGGCATATGATCATAAGCTAGAATACTAATGGTTTAAGCAGAATAGAGTTAAATATTAAGAAAATTGATTGTAAGGATTCGTAGGGATGGCCATCGGGGCGTAAGTATAGTTTTGTTTTGTAACTGATTACTTGGGAACGGTTCCATTCGTCTGAGTGTGCCAAAGCATTACCTGAAAAAGAAAACAATGTTCTATCTCTTTAATTTTTAGCAATGAGTTGAAATCTTTTTAGCGTTTCTTTTATGAATAAAATTGAAATTTGATTGTGGACTTCTTCTGTGGATTTTGGACTTCTTTAAAAACAAAAATTTGTCAATGTTTTTTTTTTTTTTTTTTTTTTTTTTTTTTTTTTTTTTTTTAATTATTATTTAAGTTTATAATTCTTTCTAATGACATACTTTCAATCTGCATAAAAATTTGGTGACATCTCTGTTTTTTTCGTCTAAACAAAATGTAGTTAGAATAATATGAAAAAAAAATTGAATACAATTAAGAAAAAAGAAAATGGACGAGTTATTTCTGATAAAAATAAGTAGTCATATAGATCGAAAAATATCCAGATTAATTCGCGGTAAAAATTCAAAGTATTTCGGTGTTTTCAATTTCCAGTCATCTATTTTGATTAAAATTACATAAAATAAACAAAATTCACATTAAAAAATAGTTAGTAGAAAAAATAAAACCATGGTAATTTTTCGATTAAAATTAATTTCGTGTGGCTTGGAAAATATCCAGACTGATAAGAAAAGGTACTAAATATTTGCAATTCATTTTTGAATTTTCATAAGAAGAAAATTATCAAATTCAGTAATTTCTAACTAAATTTAAAATTTGAGAAAAAGTAGAAATTTCATCACTTCAATCAGCATATCTTAAGATTTCCACACCAAAGTAAAAATTTTTCGACAATGCAGCAGAATCTCGATATTTCGAAGTCAAAGTGCACGAAAATATTTGGAATATCAAGGTTTCTGATCAAAATATGAAGGCTTATATAATATTAACATCGCTGGGATATGTATCTAAGTATTTTTTTTTGTCATAATAGAAGTTTTTGAGTTCACAATATTCGACAAATCAAAGTTTATCTCTATAGTTTTATCAAAAAAAGGAAATCTGAAATATTTCCGACTAAGAACAAATTTATATAAATTTTCTTTGTTCAAAATTGATTTCTTTTCTTCTAATTAAAAACTACAATAAAAAAATTCTCCAATTCATAAGTTTTTGCAATTTAATATATTGTTTTCGACTAAACGTACATTTTTCCGATCAAATGGGAATTTTTCCGACTTACTTTTTCATTTTTCCAGTTTGTAAGTCGTTATATAGGTAAGTACCGTTTTCCAGACTAAACATACATTTTTCCTATCGAACGGAAATTTTTCCGACGGATTTTTCGTTTTTCCAATTTGTAAGTCATTATAGTAAATAACTTTTTTCCGACTAAACGAACATTTTTCCAATTTGTAAATCCTTATAGGTAAATACCATTTTTAAGACTATACGTACATTTTCCCTATCGAACGGGAATTTTTCCGACTGATTTTTTCAATTTTTCCAATTTCTAAGTCTTTATAGTACATAACATTTTTCCGACTAAACGGACATATTCCCGACTGATTTTTTTTTCGTTTATAAGTTTTTATAGATAAATACCATTTTTTTCCCAACTAAATATACATTTTCCCTATCGAACGGGAATTTTTCCGATGGATTTTTCGTTTTTCCAATTTGTAAGTCATTATAGTAAATAACTTTTTTCCGACTAAACGAACATTTTCCCAATTTGTAAATCCTTATAGGTAAATACCATTTTTAAGACTATACGTACATTTTCCCTATCGAACGGGAATTTTTCCGACTGATTTTTTCAATTTTTCCAATTTCTAAGTCTTTATAGTACATAACATTTTTCCGACTAAACGGACATATTCCCGACTGATTTTTTTTTCGTTTATAAGTTTTTATAGATAAATACCATTTTTTTCCCAACTAAATATACATTTTCCCTATCGAACGGTAATTTTTTCGGCTGATTTTTTTCGTTTTTCCAATTTGTAAGTCATTATAGTAAATAACGTTTTTCCGACAAAACGAACATTTTTTCAATTTGTAAGTACTTATAGGTAAATACCGTTTTTAAGACTAAACGTTCATTTTCCCTATCGAACGGGAATTTTTCCGACTGATCTTTTCATTTTTCCAATTTCTAAGTCTTTATAGTACATAACATTTTACCGACTAAACGAACATTTTTCCGACTGATTTTTTCGTTTTTCCAACTTATATGTTTTTATAGATAAATACCATTTTTCCCGACTAAGTGTATTGTTTTACCGATAAACACGTAATTTTCCGACTGATTTTCTCGAGGGGGGGGGGTGCCGCACCCCCCATACCCCCCCGGGATTTACGCCCCTGCATCAATGAAAACTATCCTATTGAATTGTAGCTGACGTCACACTTCGCTTTGATTTTCATTTCGTACTTGTCTATAATCGGTAAGTAATTGGTAAGTGACCGGTAAGTTGTGCTGAACACGCCCAAAGTTTCGTAAAGGTAGAGCAAAGTTATCCTGATTGATTGTACACTAGTCTCCTAAAGTAACCGTTTTTGCATCTAATTTGCAAATAAATGAATGTAGAAACAATAGTTTAGAAGAAATTTGTACAAAAAAAGTTACTGAAAACGATTGATAAAAGGTGAGTGCAATTATCTATTTCATAATTTATAGAATTCTTTCCGACATCTTGTACAACTGTGGGAAAAAAAAATAAACATTTACTACTAAATCTTCAACAAATTATCGTAGAAAAGAGTTACTGGAATCCAACGATTGGAAATAAACTCTTCTTTTAAAATAAGTATATAAAATTTTCTTAAGGGGCCATCAACACCAAAGTGAGGCAAACTTTGGACTTTAACATTAGAGATACGGCTGAGCTCTACTATAAAGCACTATCGTGCTGCATGATATTAAAACGACCCTAAACTTCGTTTTTTCCCCAATAGCAATGCCCGATTTTAATAAATTATTTCTAATCTTCGGTTCAAAAATGCCTGGATATCAAATTTCAAGCCATTTAAATGATCAGTTTTTGAATTATAAACATTCAAAGTTTTATATTTCTAATGTTAAATTACATTTTCATATTTTTATTACCGTAAAATGGGGTGAATCGGAACACTTTTCAACTTTAACATTAAAAAACAGTAACAAATGATTTTTTTATTTTTTTATTTTTCTACTAGAAACTTCGGTCTTGTTTTGTTCTTTACTTTTTAAACAAAAACGAAACATTTTTACTGTTTATATATGTATTATTTATTTTTTTAATGGTGTTCCGATTCACCCCGCAGATAGGGGTGAATCGGAACAAATGCTATAATCTTTATTTATTCCGATTCAAACTATATTAGGGTTAATAAAAACAGGTAATAATGATAAGGGAGGAATAGGAACACGTAGTTACCAGGGCCGTAGCAAGGTGTTTTGAGGCCCCCCCCCAAAAAAAATATAACTTTGGGCCCCCCCTCCCCCCCACTTTCAACTGAATTTTAAAAAAAATATTTATATTGAAGTATCCAATGAGTTTCAAATTATATTAATGTAATAAACAAATTTAATAATTATCATAAGTATTTTAAATCATTATTAAAATTATTATAAGATTCATAACTTTGCACAAATACGAAATAAATATGCATTGCTTAAAGAACCCGTGGCAAAATGCGCGCGACACTGTGACGGGCGTCGCAGACTTTTAAGGACACCTGCAGACTTAGCAATGCCACAGACGCGCTATTGCGCTTAAATTATGCAAAAAATCGGTCATGGGGCACAAAAAATAGCTCTTTCCTGTGGGACGCATAATTTCGTCAAAATTTCGTCGCAAAATAAGCGCGATTTCCTCCACAGATCGCGAGAATAAACGCAAATATTATCAAAGCATCGCGAAAAAACGGCCAATTTCGTCAGAAAATCCATAAAAAACAGATTTCATCAAAAACTTGCGAAAAAAAGGGCAAAAAAAAAAAAAAAAAAAACCCCAAAAACGGCAAATTTCATCAAAAAATCTTGAAAAACAGACAGATAACGTCAAAAAATCGCGAAAAAACGACAAATTTTGTCAAAAAATCTCGAAAATAAAGACGGATTTCGTCAAAAGATCGCGAAGAAAACGAAAATTTCGTCAAAGGCACAAGGGAAAAAAAGAAAGATATTGCTGGAAGTGGATTTTTCTGTTTTATTATTATTATTATTTTGTAAGTGACGGAAATAATTTACATATACACATGCATGTTACCATAATTAATTAGCACTACAATAGCAGAAAAAATATATTTATGTAATACGTTGCATTTTGCAGACTATTTTTGAAAATATTATTAGCGTTGCAGACATTTGAAGATAGTTCTGCCACCGGGCTTAAAGATAAATTAACTATGTTAAAATAAAATTTGTCTAAAACAATTTTACATATAAGCACATAATGCTAAGATTTTATTATAAAGTATAGAAAATAAATAAATTATATAAACAGATAATTTTAACAGTTCGCTACTTAAGAGGCTACTTCAGTTACGCGAAAAGACCCATTCTCTAATGCATGGAAGAATGGAATGGAATACTATGAAAGAAATTTATATCTCAGTTGCATTTAATTATTTTTAAATGATTTTTTTTCACTGGATAGCTGAGATCAATCTGTATGCAGATTTTTTTCACCTTTTTTTTTTATTTTGTTTGCAAAGTTTTTTTTTTTTTTTTTTTTTTTTAAGAGGATGCTTTAATTTTCGAAACCGGTTTTAAAAATGAAAGTGACCTCATTAAAATTATCTGTAAACAAAATTGAAAAAGCAAAAAACAGCCCGTATACAGATCGATCTCAGCTATCCCCAAAGAGCACCGATTAACCAAATTCATTGCATAACCAAGTACTAAATGACAAAGAATTTACAGAAACTGACTTATAAAAATTTTACAAGTTTCTTTTTAATATTATTATTATTATTTTTTTTTTTTTAAGTAACAATTTATATACATTTTTCCCCCCTTTTAAAATATGAAATGCTAGTAACTACAGGTTTCAAGACAATTATAAACTCTAGTTCATGCGGACTTTTTCTTAAAATAAATAAACAAAAATATTTTTAAAATAAGAACTTAAATGATAAAGTGAAAGCAAAATTGTTATTATTTTGAAAAGAGGCAAAAGATTTCGAATTGTGTGTAAAGACATAAGCCCCGCAACACTTTAACAGGCTCGAGGACTGTGCCATTTCTTGTCAGTTTCAGAGCCCATTAAGAATTAGAAGTAGAGGAAGCCCGACATCACAGAGGGGGGGGGGGGGGTCCCTATTATCCTATCAGTTGTTTTTTCATTTACTAAATCCATTTTTCGTATGTTTAAATTATTCGAAATTTTACCATGCAAATTTCGATTAAATAACGTTTTTACTATTAAATTAAAACTGACTATCTACATATTATACGCATTAAAAAATATTTTATTAAATACATAATTATACGTAACCAATTAATTTTATAAAAGACATATATGGAATTACAGTTGAGAATATTTGAACTTCAAAATATTTCTTATGTTTTACAAATTGCAGCATAGTAAGAAAAAATGTTTCATAATAATAATAATAAAAAAAAAAAACTATATATGTTTTACTCTGATTGAATTTATTGAATTGAAAATTAGCTTTGAAAAGTAAATTTGCGGGGGGCCCTTTGTATTTTAGTTGGTAAGAATGGGCTTTATGGGCCTGTGAGATTATTTAGCATTACGGAAAAAAAATGAAAGAAAGAACGAAAGAGCATAGAAAAATTTAAAATAGCACAATTTCTTATTGGGACATGAATTTAGAACTCTAGATTTTCCAAGGAAATAAGAGTATAAATTAAATGAGAATTTACTTATTACTTGTTAACAAACGAAATAGTAGTTTAACATATGAATGCAATGGAATCGGAAGTTGACGCAAGGATTTTTTTCTTGGATCCCATTTTGTGAAAAATAAAGTTATTTTTATGAAATTTATTGTATTTTGTAATGAAATTTGAATTCCAGTTATTGAAACTCGCATCAAACATTTATTAATAATAACTTATTTATGTCTATATGCTAAATTTCTCATTTCAGGTGAACTTGTTTCCTTTGCAAAACACATATTTTAAAACCTAACAGTATAAAATTAATTAGAGTATATTTTTATGGAATAGAATTTTGTGAATGGTGTGATTTATTAAAAAGAATTTTGTGAAGGAGCCCTAATATAACGCTTAAATGAAAAACATGTAAATGAGAAATGTGTGTTATTAAAATATGCTCTATTAGTATAAATATATTTTTCCAAGCTGTGCAAAATTTTCTAATACTTAAAATTTTTAATAACTGCTATATAAATTACATAAAGTAATAAATGGGTGATTCTCAAAATAGGGGACAATTTATGTCTTTCGGCATACAAAAAAAAATTGAGAGGTTTTCTGTCATGTTTTTATATTTAGATATGTTTGTCTTAATATTATTCATTATTTGCACTCAAGAATTACTCACTTTTTAGTTAAAAACACCTTAAAAGAACAGAATAAATGTTCAAAATGTCATTAGCATGGATGTCCACAGCAGCTGTGCCTTGTGTATACTAGCTTTTTCAAGAGTTAATATCATGTTTATAAAATAAAACAAATGTTATTCTTTCTTTAAATTAATCAAGGAGAGGAATTATCCAATAAATTTCTTTTTAAAAATAAAATTATAGTATATAAAAAAGAATTAAAGTTTGTCCTCCATATTCTATTTTCAAAACAAGGTCATACTATAACAGCTGGTTATTAAATAAAATTTCATTTTCACATATGACAATAGTTTGAAAATATAAAGTTTCTCCAAGGCAACAAGTAGTCATTTTATCCCAGCCTGAAAATAGAAGCATGTATTGTATTTTAAGAATAGAAGTTGAATATTAGGGGCGTACATCAATTGTATGTCATTAGAATGGATAATAATTTTCATGTTTATTTAATAATTAAAATTTTATTTATTTGCATAGGACTTTTGTATTTTAAAAAGCCCAAGAAAGGACTATTGCATTGTGATTATATTATGGCTCATAATCTTATTTAAATTAAAATTTGTCATTAGCATGGACAAATATCAGTACCATTAGCATGGTTTTTCTGTCCATGCTAAAGACTCCTATGTGCATAAATGTAACCATTGCTTATATTGTACCTTTTATAAAATTTAATTTTACATATAAATTTAGGTATTACATTTATTATCCCTAAAATATGCTTTAAATCTGTCAGAAAATCACTAAGACAGCTTCTTACATCGTTAGTGTCAGAATGTTGCTCATGTAAACAAAGTTTGCTCTTTGATAATGTTTTTATTCTTCTTATATGTATATATGTAAAAATGGAAACCATTTGCTGAAAAGGAAGGCTTATAAATATAGAAAAAAAAATATTTAAACAGGAAGAAAATTAAAATTTCTTAATATATTTATTCCATGCAATTTGTTTTGTCATTAGCATGGCTCAAAAAATGCTAATTATTTTTTAAAGTTAATTTTTAAATATTTAGCTCTGCTGACTACATGTAAAGTAGACCTAATACTATATTAACAGCACCTATTTTTTTTTCAGAAATTTTGCTAACAGTAATTTTTTTAAGATTTCATTTTTGAAATTGTCCCCTATTTTGAGAATCACCCAAATATGACTTACCAGATTAGTATAGGAGTAGGTCTTTTTTCCTCCAGATATACACTTAATTTCATAACTACTATACTATGCGTATTACTAAAATAAATCAGAAAAAAACATACGAAAATCCAAATCTGAAGTGCTGTGTTGTCTACAAACATGTACTTGTATGCATTAATGGGCTGCTAAAGTACTTGAATAGGCCAGTACTCCCTTCAAGGTCAAGAAATCCGGTTACTACTAAATAACTAAGCTGTTAACTTTTAAGGGGATTCTCTAGATGTTATTTGTGTCACCCACGTCGTGAAATCGGTGTGAAAAATGACCTATCTTCTAAGAACATAATATTCCGGTATTTCAAAAGAAAACACCCTTTTGTCGCTAGCAGTTTATACAAGAACCCGCCTTTCTTCAAAGTCGATCCGATGACCGGTACTCTTTCCTTATCTTTCTTAGTCCCATGGTCAAAAAGCAAGGGGGAAAAAACGAGTTAAAAAATAAGGATTTTCAGTTTCTTGGTTTCTGCGTTTTTGAAATCTAAACAAAGTTTTTGATCAAACAGAGCCCCGTTAAGGCTACGGGGGGCCCCGGAACAAACATCATTCTGGACACCCCCCCCCCTCTATCTATCTGTAATTTTTTTTCTTTTTTCTTTTTTTTAAATAATGTAGAAGTGGCAAACACTAAAAATAAAAAACATATTGCACCATGCATAAATTTTGTACTCACATCTATATACAAGATATCCCAAAAAATTGGTCACAACTTTATTTAAAAATATTAATTTGATAATTATAGAAAAATGATAGATTGATTGAGATAAGTATTTCTTTGCAAATTTTTACTTTGCTTACCTACGTACATTACAAGATGTCTAAAAAAGAAGGCTCAAAATTGGACATAACAGTTTTAACTTATCACGTTACGAGGAAGCATTAATAAAAAACTTCTTTTAAAAGCAATAGGATACTATGTTGTTGTAATCAGGGCCTGGCTAAGTCACGGGCATGCAGGACAACTGCATCGGACGTGGGGCCCCCCTCAATCGGGGGCCCTCAAGGGCAAATATAATTTTTTTTGTTAAGGCTAATAAAAAATGGCAAAAAATCACAAAAATTCCTTCTTTCTTTCTTTATTTATTTTTAGCTTTATTGGGGCTCTTTTCTCATCTCTCCTCTGTTTTGGAACCCCATGCCCCTTCCCTCCCTCCCCTGGATCTAACAGTTACATCACAGTTGTATTTACATTTTAATGGCTCATGAAACAAACATTTAGTCTTATATTTCTATAACAGAAGAAAAACTAGTCGTTGGGGGCCACCGTAATACTTACCCATCATGGATATGTATATGAAAATAAAACATGTGAAACTATTTATACAATGCATTGCAATTCATAAACAAAATTTAAATATTGTTAATATACATAGTAATGCTATATTAAAGAACTGCTGATGTACCAATTTCGACAAATTATGTAAAACGCCAAACTACTCAAATAGTACCGAACTGCGTAAAAGAAACATCCTTATAACTCCAAAAAAAATAATTCTATTAACTAACAATTAACTGCGTCGGATTAAGCGTCTCATTTCCAATTAAAATATACTTCTGAAATCAAATTTGAATGAAATACAGGGTCATGAAAAATAGAAGAATGTGGAAAACAAGATTACAAATATCTCGGCAACTAATAATCCGATCGACTTCGTTCTATATGCAAAATGTGTGTTATTTTATTGCCTTTTACGTCCATTCCTTAGAACAAAAAAATTCGAAAATTTTTATATACCTTTCATCAGAACGAATTTTTCGAGAGTCCGAAAAAAAATAGTTCCGGATAATCGAGGTTCCTGATATTAAATAGGGTTCGTCCCATTCTTACATACTAACTACATACAAAATTTCAAGTCTCTATCTCAATTTGTTCGGGAGATAGAGCGTTTACAGACAGACAGACAGACAGACAGACGGACGGTAAAATTTTTTTTCTAAAAATATGTTTTTCGGAATCTCCACTATCTAAAACGTGTAAATCCGTCAAAAAAAATTTTCGATTTTCAAAACGATTGCAAGACTTACCCTATACTACGTATGATGGGTAAGTAAAATGTATTCGATAATTTCTTAAAGTTATCTTTTTTGTGCTATTCTGCATACAAATGCGAATAGACAACTAGTATAAAGGTTCGTTTTAGACACTTTAGCATAATTCAAGAAAAAATTCAAAAGTTAGAAAGGGGCCCCCCACAACCTAAGTCGGGCCCTGGTTGTAATAAAATTTTAATAATTTGTTTTCTAATGATATAGTTTGTTTTCTGAGTATGTGGAGGGAACACTGGAAGCAGAGAGGAAAAGGAGAACAACATTTCCTTCCTAAATGTTTGAAAACGTATGAATTTCGGTCACTTTTGGCACATTTTAAGCATTTGGCATTCTTTAATGAAAATCCTCATTATTGGGGGGGGGGGGGAGCTTTAAAAAGGTGCACCTGGGGAAATTGCCTGGCGGGCCCCTGAATAAGAAAAGGAGAATTTGAAAAAATAAAAACATTAAAAGAAGTGTTTTCTTACATTTTCAAAACAAATAAACTTCGGTAAAAAGGTCGATAGAATCGATTAGGAAGCCCCCTGACTTCGTCGCCCCCCCCCCAAATGGGGGGGTATGGGGGGGCGGTTGCTACGGCCCTGATGAAATCATGCCTTTATTGTGTATACAAGTTAAGATATGCCTTTTTAAAAACAAGAAAACAACTTTTAAATCAAGAAAAATTAAAATTGTTTTTAAGAAAATATATTTGAATCGCAGAAGTAGAATTTAATACAAATTTAGCCCTGTTTTGTATTATCCTTTACTAGTAGTCATTGTGTAAGTGAACCTATTGAGTAGCCCCAATCGCTGCATGTATTAATATGATCTACTAATACGCCCTCATCCCCAGCCCTTAGTACTGTTTGCATCCCCCTCTTTTTTAATTGTTTTTTCATTTTGAGATGTTTATGTAATATTGTGAGTGTCAAAGAATAATTCTGTGCAGTTTTTCTAACTAATTTGCTATTTTTAAATTTTTTTTATTGTGTGTTCCCTGTTTGTTGGATTAGGCATTGACTTTTTTGTTTAATCAAGTAATTTCTCGGCACCTTTAAACTCTTCAAGTATTTAGAACAAACAAAATATTGTTACAATACATATTCATATATATGTTTTCATATATTACATGAAACTATTGCTGTATAGAAAAATAAACCAAGAGAGAAAACGTGTTCCGATTCACCCCGTAAATCTTAAACCTCTGATGTTACAAGCCATTTTTCATTTTTTCATTATGTAGTTAAGAAATAAGTAGGATTTAATACAGAATATCGTTTACAGGTCTATCATTAATTAAAAATTCCCTCTCTTAGGTTTAGAATACGAAAAATACTGTAGTTACATATAAAGTTTTGAAGATATTGAAAAAATGAGGTTTTTGAGGATCCTCTTCAAGTTTTTTTTTATATACCCCAGTAGTTGTGCAAACATGTCAAAACTGAATTTCGCAACTCTTAATATTATTACCTTCTTATAAAAAAATTGGCAACTAAAAATATAATCACATATATTTATAATGAATTTATTTGTATGACCGGGAAGTTCCGTTCCTATTCACCCCGCTGTTCCTATTCACCCCATTTTACGGTAATACCTCCTGAAATTATGTTCGTAATGTGCTAATTTTTTACGCAGCAATAATTCTAAAATACTTAAACATAAATACGTTGTGTTTGCAGTTTTTATAATTTTATATGAATTATAAATTATAAAATTATTCTTCGCAAAAAATTATGAATTGAAACCTACATTTTTGTTCAGATGGATCTATATTTATTCAATACTGATTTATGGAAATATGAAATTTCAAATTTTTCTTCAAAGTAGTTTTTAAATTATGCATTAAAAAAGAGGCAAAATAATGGTGTAAGGAGCTGTCTACAATAGACTTACTACAGGGTGTCCAGTAAATAACACCCTGATTTCAAATTTAAATTTCTCAAAAACAAATATCGATAGAATTATGCGGTAATCGGTTTGATTATTAGGAAAGCTGTAAAAATGTTATTCAGAAGTTTCGAAGGGTGGATATTTTGAAAAGACTATGTTCTTATTGGCAAAGAAGTCTTGACTTAACATTTTTCTTGCTTTAAATTGCTTGGTTTGAGTGAGATTTTGAGCGGACAGCGTCATATTTTAAAGTTTTTTGGAACAAAATTTTTGGAATTTCAGAAATTTCAAAAACTTAGTTCTAAAAATATGGCTAAGTACCCCGAAAAACTCGTTCTCTACAAGCAATCTAAAACAAGAAAAATGTCAAGTCGAGCATTCTTTGCAATCAGAACACAATCTTTTCAAAATATTCACCGTTCGAAACTTTTATCATAACATTTTTACAGCTTACCTAATAAAGAAACCGTTTACCGCATAGTTCTATCGATTTTTAGGTGCGTTCGTAATTATGTAAACACGTAGCACCTATTGTTGTCGCTCAGTCTGTCTGTTTGTCCATCTGTCCGTCTGTCCGCATATAACAACGCAAAAACTACCCAACCGGATCGTTTGAAATTTAAAATACATAATTATAACATAATTTTGTCGAGTCATGTCAAATTTTATGAAAATCGGATGGATAGATCAATTACAGGGACAATAAAAAGGATTCCGTTACATTATGGTCAATGGGGGAAAATTTTTTCAAATATATTTTAATCGTTTGAAATTTAAAAATATAATTATTACGCAATTTTGTCGAGTCATTTCAAATGTTATGAAAGTCGGATGCATAGATCATTTACAGGGACAATCAAAAGTATTCCATTACATTACGGTCAATGGGGAAAAAGTTTCAAATGCATTTTAATGATGTTACACTCATTCCAACATAATAGAAATGGCATGAAACTATGAAATATATACTAAAATATGCATTCTGTACAATCTGTGATGCAAAGAATTTTTATTATTAAATTACAGGGCCACACAAAAGTATTCCACTACATAATGCTATACGGGGAAACATTGTTTGGGACGTGTTTTAATTATATTCAACTGTTTCACATTTTATGAATAAGATATACGTTGCTGAGGTGTAACAAAAATTACTTCCTGCATATTTACAGAAACACATAGATTTCGACTACTATACTGTATCCTAAGTACGCTCTACTATAACAGCAAGATCTGAATAGTTTTAAAACTTCGTTATCGTACGAACGCACCTCATTTGATAAGTACATTTCCAACTTGTTGTTTTTGAGAAATTTAAATTTGAAATCAGGATTTTTTTGCTGGACACCCTGTATATACAATAATACTTTTAAACTTCTTATGCTATCCTGCAGCCTTCAATGACTAGTAGTCTTCAAAGATGCCTTGATAAAGAAGGGACTTCCCTCGGCCAACAAGCGAATACCAAACTTCAATTTGGATACAGCTCCTAAAATATGCTCGTGTCAAAATAAGTAATTTCTGGGAAACTTATTGTGCGAATTGCTTGAAAATTTGTTCTTAGGCTAATTTAAAGGTGTAGAGTTCATAATACATCATAAATGAAGCCAACACACAAATGAAGCCAATTTTGCTTCAATAGCAAAATTGGGTATTGCTATTGAAGAAACCAAAATTAGAGTTTATTTTAATATGTAGATGGTCCCCTAAGTAAATTTTATATAGATCATTTAAAAATAGATATTTCCAATCGTCCGGTACCAGTAACTTTTTCTTACGATGCTTTTTTTGCAGAATTAGCAGGGAATGTTCACTTTTTTTTTACATGAAAATTGTAGAGGAAATACTACTCCAATGCGAAAATGCACATTGCAGATACCGTAATTTCCAAATAAAACAAAATCATTAAATATTAGTACTATTTTTTATTATTTATAGATCTTATTTAGCGACTTAATAATTAAAACAAAAATACGAAATTGGTCCACAGCAGATACTACTTGGAAACTGGAGGATTAAATATTCATTAAAAGATTTTTTTTAGAAAACTTTTTTCTGAGCAATTAATATAGGGTTTTTTGGGGGTAAATGCATTATCTAAACATCTTATATTTATGTTTTTTTTCTCTTTTGTATATTTTTGTGTTTAAGCTCAGGTCTATTTTCGTGCGGTCTAATGGTAAAATTTTTTCTTCGTTCTGCAGAAATGCATCCAAAAATTTCTTTTATGTGTTCCCTTACCTTACAAAAAAATATTAATAATGATGAGGATAATAAAAGCCGACGTTTATTTCTCCGTAAAAATTAAAAAAAAAAAAAAAAAAAAAAAAAAAAAAAAAAAAAAAAAAAACTTTGTCAGCATTTAAATTATGTACGCGATTTTCTTCCTCCCTCCCCAAGGAAAGTTTTTTTTTTTTTTTTTTTGGTAAAAGATTTGCAGAAAAAAATTCTGCTATATAAAACTACAAAACAGAACATCATCATTACTTCGCTTATTAAATTCGGATTTCGTTTAATAAATGCATAATCTAAAGTATGCATTGAAGTATCATTAAAATAGATTTATAGGAAGAGAGGGGGGAATTAGTGTGGATAAAAAAGTTTAATTTTAGGTTATACAATTCTACGAGTTTTTTAAATGATATTTCATGTTTATTAATATAAAGAAAAGATAATGATCAGAACAGTTAATCAATAAGAAAATTGACAGTTTTTTATATTATTCCTTGTGTCCGCACTGACCCCTACAAGGGGTTAGTGTTTAGGCCGCGTCAGTCATCGGTGATTGACAGTGTAAGATATGATATTATATAAATTTTAAATAAATTTTCCGTAACGACCTAAAACAATATAAATATTTTAGTTTTATATCACTTTTTAGACTGTCAGTCACCGGTGACTGACAGTGTAAAATATGATCGATAAATTTTAACCGTTTATATGCCGAATTAATATCGCAATGAAATTATAATTTTGTTTTCCCTATATTACTGCTTCGCATGTTTTAATTTATGGATAAAATTTTTAAAAATAACGAAAAAAAATTTCTACAGTTTTTTTGGCTGTTTTCATTTCAGTGTTCGCATTTTGGAACATGGTTATTGACTGACAACCTATGCAAATATAACAAATTATTTTCCGCTATATGCTATTGTATATCGTTCTTGAATATTTTCCGAATACCAAAAGCATTTACAATCTTAGCGGTCATATGTATAAGTAAAATAGAGAAAACGATAAAAGCAAATCATATACATTTTATGTAAATGAATGAATTTACATTTTCCTTATACCTGTGATAAATGCTTAAATATAAATACTTTTTTTCAAAAATTCAAATCAGCCTTATATTTCATGGGAAAAATAAGGACATCGTTTTGTATTACAAATAATGCAATATTCCGATTTGGGAACATCGGCGTTTAAACGCTTAAATAATTTTCAGTGATTACTTAAAACAATATAAATATTTTAGTCTTATATCATATTTTAGACTACGAGCTACCGGTGACTGACGTGGCCGAAAAACGGAAAGTTCATTGTCAGTCACCAGTGACTGACGTGGCACTCAATGTGTTAAATACTTAAAAATTTGAAACAATTTATGTTCTATGTGCCCTTTTGTTGCTTATGTTGCTTATGTAGATATATCATTTCATTTTATGTAAGCTTTGAAGTTTCATAATAATATTCTCTTAGTCGAAGAGCGTTACATAATTTAATGCCTCATGCGTTATTTTTCAATCTTGTTTACATTGCAGCAGAAAAAAACACTTCTCGTCTTTGATCTTCGCTATTTCGACCGATTTTGAATTCCTTTAAGGGTGTATTCGAAAAAATGTTTTTCCCCCTTTCAACAGCTCGAAATTTTCCGATTCATTTTCCGATTCATTTTTAAAAGTAGAAACACAAAACTTGCTGGAGTGATTTTTGAAGTGATGTATAAGATGCCGTGTGATGTTTTCACTAAATTAATTAGAATTTGATTTATAAACAATTATTTTTTCAGTTCAATCATTTTTTTTTTTTTTTTTTCGTTCCCAGATCTCCATGTTAGAAAATTTCTGTTCAAATTGGCAAATTTGGCAGACTTTTTTGTAATATTTTCTACATTTACCAAAAAATCGATGAACACGGCACGTTATGTAGTTTCTAAATAAGAGATTTTTAAAGTTTGGTGCATTTGAGGGCAAAAATGAATTGCAAAATAAATCGGAAAACAAGCAGTTTGAATCGAAATACACCCTTAAACGCTAAGAGAACCAAGAAAAAAAGAACTCCGAAGCTGCGTAATATTCTCAGATCAAATTTTCCCGTCGCTAATTAGATCATTTTAAGAACCGTCTTAATTTAAAGAGTGGGTGGGGAAGGGAGAGTGTGAGGGCGAGGGGGGGGGGTGTTTGTATCGATTGCCTCTTTAAAGAATGGTTAACTACTTCGATGAATAGCTGAGTGGGGTTTCATAATCGTTACGAAAATGAGCGAGAAAGTGCGAAGGGTCTTTTAGTTGATACGCCATTCAATTGGTCAAAAAAAGAGCAGTCGATCACGATCCGAAACTAGAGTCCTGTACAGTTCGGATTACAATCGACCCGAACTCGAATTGAGAGATTATATCAATCGAAAATTAATATAATTATTGATAAATAGTCTATAATTATATTTCTAATATCAGCTTCACCTTTTTTTTATATAAAAAATAATATCCATGATATTATTTTTAAACCTTCCAGCATCCTAATTTTTTAGATCGATGGCCGTTTAGCACCCTAATCTTTTAGCTCTATTTTTTAGTCTATTTGTTAACATGTTGAGAGTAACGGAGATTGGCAATGAACTTTCCGTTAAGGCCGAGTCAATCACTGGTGACTGACTATGTAACATATGATATTATATAAATTTTAAATAAAATTTCAGTAATTACATAAAGTAACATAAATATTTTAGTTTTATATCATATTTTAGAAAATCGGTCACCGATGACTGGCAGTGTAAAATATGTTAGATAAATTTTAAATAACTTTCAGTCATTACTTAAAACAGTGTAAATATTTTAGTTTAATACCACTTTTAAGACAGTCAATCACCGGTGACTGACAATGTAAAATATGATATTATGTAAATTCTAAATAAATTTTCAGTAATTACATAAAGCAACATAAATATTTTAGTTTTATATCATATATAAGACTGCCAGTCGCTGGTGACTGACGTAGCCCTCAAAACTAAAAAATTTGAAACATTTTATGTTCCATGCGCCCTGAAGTAGCTTATGTAGATATATCATTTCATTTTTTGTAAATGTGAAGTTTCTTACTACAGTATTATCTTAGTCTAAAAGCGTCACATAATTTTATGACTCATGCATTATTTTTCGATCTTGTTTACAATGCAGTAGAAAAAATAATTCCCGTCTTTGATCTTCGCTATTTCGGCCGATTTTGAACTCCTTTAAACGCTAAGAGAAAGAACTAAGGGAAAACTCCGAAAATGCATATATTCTCAGATCAAATTTTCTCGTCACTAATTAGATCATTTTTAGAACACTCTTAATTTAAAGAGCGGGGGTTGGAGGTAGAATGCGAGGGGGGAAAGTGTTTGTATTGATTGTCTCTTTAAATAATGGTTCTTTGATGAATAGGAGAGTGGGGTTTCATTTTCATTACAAAAAATCAGACTTAAAATGTGAAGGGTCTTCTAAGTTGCTGCACCATTCAATGAGCCTATAAAAAGAGCAGTCGATGTCGGAAAGAGTTTTGGTTCGGGTCATTCGATGTTATCCGAAAATAGTGTCCTGTAAAGGTCAGATTACAAACGACCCGAACTTGAAGTGAAAGACTATAAATCCATCATATTATTTTAAAACCTTCTAGCATTCTAATTTTTTAGATCGATGGACGTTTAGCACCCTAATCTTTTGGCTCTATTTTTTTTAGTCTGTTAATTAACACGTTGAAAGCAATGGTGATTGACAATGAACTTTCTGTTAAGGCCTAGTCAATCACTGGTTATTGGCACTGTAAAATATGGTATTATATAAGTTTTAAATAAAATTACAGTAATTACATAAAGCAACATAAATATTTTAGACTGCCAATAACCAGTGATTGACACGACCTTAACGGAAAGTTCATTGTCAGTCACTGGTGTCTGATGTGGCCTTCCACATGTTATAATATCAAAAATTTGAAATATTTTATGCTCCATGCGCCCTAAAGTTATCTACAGTGACTCACATAAGTGATGGGACACTTGTGGTTTAAAAAAGGAAACTAATCAAATAAATTAAAAAAAAAACATGTACACAATTTTTTGTGGGTGTGTTTCTTACTTAAATTTAGTACAGATTATTACATAGCATACATTTTGTCAAAATATTAAAATATTAATTTAATAAAAATACAAATGTTTAGAACGGAGCAAAAAATAGCTCACATAAGTGATGGGACACCATTATATATGCAATAAAAATCGTCTGAAATAAGCAATAAAAATATTTTTGGGGGTTTTATTTTTACTTAAAAGCTATTGGCAGTAATTTATAAAATCGTCTGTAGTATTTCTCTCCAGTTTGTTTTGGAATTTTTGTGTTTTTTAGCTCTGTGTAGCCATGAATGCTAAACGAAAAGAAACTTCCCCTGAAATTCGAAAATTAGTTATTAATTTGCATATTGAACGTGAAAAATCTATTAGAAAAACTGCTGAAACAGTTAATTTGAGTCGTTTAACAGTTTTCAATATCATTAAACGATATAAAAAGAATCATATGATTCAGTATAAAAGAAGACCTGGCCGACCATCAAAGCTATCCAATGGAATAAAGCGAATTATCGTTCGAAATATAAAAAAAAATCCAAGAAATAGTGCTTCAAAAGTTGCTGTTGATTTACGAGCATTATATGGAATAATTGTTAATCCTGAGACTATTAGAAGGGTAATTCGATCTGCTGGATAGAGTAGCCAGGAAAAAATTCTTCGTAAGTGAAAAGAATAGAAAACTCAGACTAGCTTTCGCAAAATCCAACATAAATAAGAATTCTGATTACTGGAATAAAGTTATATTTGCTGATGAGAGTAAATTTAATATATTTGGTTCTGACGGTAGAATCTTGGTGTGGAGAAAACCCAGGGAAGAATTTCGCAAACAGAACATGGTACCAACAGTAAAACATGGTGGAGGAGGAGTTATGGTATGGGGGTGTATGTCGTCCGCTGGAGTTGGTAATCTTGTTTTTATTGACAGTATAATGGATCAGTACAAGTATATTCATATTTTAAAGCAAAATTTGAAATCTTGAGCACGAAAATTGAACCTTCATAACGATTTTAAATTCTACCAGGACAATGACCCCAAGCACACTGCTCTGAACGTTAGACTCTGGCTGCTATATAACTGTCCTGAAATAATAAAAACACCACCACAATCTCCAGACTTAAATCCCACAGAGAATATTTGGCAAGAATTGGAATAAAGAATTCGCAAACACACCATTTCTTCAAAACAACAACTAAAATCGGTGCTTCAAGAAGAATGGGGTAAAATCACTCCAGAAATCACAAAAAAATTAGTCGAATCCATCCCAAAAAGATTAAATCATGTTTTAAAAGTAAAAGGAAATCCAACAAAATATTAAAACCTTTTAAAAAGTAAAATTTTTGGATAAATATTTGATGGAAAAGTAAGTGTCCCATCACTTATGTGAGCCATTTTTTGCTCCGTTCTGAACAATTGTATTTTTACTAAATTAACATTTTAATATTTTGACAAAATGTATGTTATGTAATAATTGTTACTAACTTTAAATATGAAACACACCCAAAAAATTTTTGCACATGTTTATTTATTTTATTGCAGTTTCTTTTTATAAAGCACAAGAGTCCCATCACTTTTGTGAGACACTGTACGTAGATACATCCTTTCTTTGTATCTAAAAGTGAAGTTGCATAATAACATTCTCTTAGGCTAAAAGCGTATCATAATTTATGCTTAATGCACTATTTTTCAGTTTTATTTACAACGCAGCAGTAAAATACAATTCTAGTCTTTGATCTTCTCTATTTCGACCGATATTGAACTCCTTTAAAAGTTAAGAGAACTAGGTGGGGGGGGAAACTGCTAAACTGCGTATATTCTCAGAACAAATTTTCCCGTCGCTAATTAGATCATTTTAAGAACCCTCTTAATTTAAAGAGGGGGGGGGGGTAGCAGGTAGAGTGCGAGGGGGAAAGAAAGTGTTTGTATCGATTGCCTCCTTAAAGAATGGTTAACTACTTCGATGAATAGAGGACTGGGGTTTCATTTTCGTTACAAAAATGAGAGAGAAAAAGTGTGAAGTGTCTTTTGGTCGATACGCCATTCAATTGGCTCGAAAAAGAGTATTCGATCCCGAATCGGGTCGGTTCATCCGATTTTATCCGAAACTAGAATCCTGTACGGGTCAGATTGCAATCGACCCGAACTCGAATTAAAATATAATGAATGTTTATTTTAATATAATTATCGTTAAATAATCTATTTCTAACATCAGCCTTAACTTTTTTTATAAATAAAAAGAACATTTACACACTCATTAATCTTAAAAAAGATAGCTTTTTCTATTTAAAAACTATTATTATTTTTGTTTTATTTATTTATTTATTTGTCAAAAATCGAATCAAATCAAAGCCGATCCGAAAGATTCTAACTCGAATTTCAAGCAATTTTAAAGTCAACGCGGTCCGAATTGAAACAAATTGGAAATTGCAGGCCAAGCGTAGTAAATGAGGTGCGTTCGTACTATAATGAAGTTTTTAAACATATTCAGATCTTGGTGTAATAGTATACATTGCTTCGAATAAAGTATAGTAGCCGAAATCTCATGTGTGTCCCAGTAAATACGATCTGGCTTTCTGTCATGCAGGGTGTGACTTGCAGTAAACCTCAGAAACTTACAACAGTTTTGAAAAATGTGAAAATGTATAATATAATTAAAACGTACCCGAATCAATGTTTCCCCTTATACCATTATGCAAGGGAATACATCAGTGGGGCCCTAGAAATAAATAAAAAGCATTCTTTGCACCACAGAATGTCTATTTTAGTACATACTTCGTCGATGCCTATCCATTTTATTATGTTCTAAAGTGTGTAACACCATTAAAATGCACTTTAAAGTTTTTTTTTTTTTTTTTTTTTTTTCATTGGCTGTCCTGTAACGGGATATTTCTGATGGTCTTTGAACTATGCATCCGATTTTTATAAAATTTGAAATAACTCGACAAAACTATGCAATTATATATATTTTAAATTTAGAAAATTAGGTTAGATAGATTTTGATCTTTTAAGTGCGGCCAGACGGACAGACAGAGACGGACTAAATAACGACTATAGGTGCTGCGTATTTACATAATTAGGAACGCACCTAAAAACGAAAACTCCGAACCTGCATATATTCTGAACCGTCTTAAAATAAAGAGCGCGGGTGGGAGGGGGGGGGCAGGTAGAGTGCGAGGAGTGAAAAGTGTTTGTATTGATTGCCTCTTTAAAGAATGGTTAACTACTTCGATGAAGAGGGGAGTGGGATTTCATTCTCATTAGAAAAATAAGAAAGTGTGAAGTAGTAAACCTCAGCAATTTATATCCTCATAAAGCATGAAATAAATTAATATAATTAAAACGCGTCTCGAACAATGTTTATTCCTATACCGTTTGTACAAAAGTATTCCATATTACAATATGGAATACTTTTGTGTAGCCCTGTAAATGAATAACAAATGCTCTTTGCACCCCAGATTGTACAGAATGTATGTTTTAGTACATACTTTATAGATGCTATATCCATTTTATTATGTTCTAAAGAGTGTAACACCATTAAAATGTGCTTAAAACTATTTTTTTTCTATTGCGCTTCATGTAAGGAAATACTTTTGATTGTTCCTGTCATTGAACTATACATCCGATTACCATAAAATTTGAAACGACACGACAAAATTTTGCAACAATTGTATATTTTAAATTTCACACGATTCCGTTGGGTATTTTTTTTCGGTTATGTGCAGTTACATCTAATTTCATTGTAAGGAGGTAAAAAAAATAATAAAATTCTTCAAGTGTTTCACGATCCATGTCTTAAGGCCTCACACTAGGCACAGAAAAAGACCCGGATGATAATGCAAATCTATGGGGGCGTTCTTTTCAAATATCTCGCTCCAATTTTAATAGTTTTACATGATTTTTGCATAGGATAGCTGAGGACGATCTACAACCGGGATTTCATAGCTTTGGGGTTCAGATTTAAAAAAAAAAAAAAAAAAATTACTTTAACTTTCAAAACCGGTTTGAACCGGTTCTGAAATTGAAACTATCATAATAGAAAAATATATAAGCAAAATCGAAAAAAATAGAAACTAGGCCAGTTGTAGATTGTCCTCAGCTATTCTATGCAAAAAAAAAAAAAAAAAAAAAGTAAAATTATTAAAATTTTAGCGAGATATTTGAAAAGAACGCCCCCATACGACTTTACATAATCGTCCGGGTCTTTTTCTGTGAATAGTGTTGCGCCTTAATGCACGATTTTCCCTTCTTATTTAATATGGAAATAATGCCCATTATCACAGCTATTTAAAAGATAATAGCCGTTATATTCTATTTTGAATCGCCCGGTATACACCCGTTCTTTAAAATTCTTTTCTAAACTCGATGCTAAAGGGGGGAGGGGGCAAGTTCTGGTGTACGGGTGAATTTGGGCTCGCTGCCAGCAAAGAAAGTTTCTCTTCTTCAAAAATGAGTTCATTTACTTTCTTCTACTCAAAACATTGAAATGGTTGTTCCGGAGACGTCATTTAGAGGAACAACTCAACTCTCTTTGATCATTTTTATAAAGTGTTATTTTATTCTTTTAGGGTGTTCAACTTTAGTCGCAAAATGTAGTGATATAGGATTATGTAAAGGAACTCGGTACTATTCGTTTTGTGAAAAGGGACAAAAGAATTATTATTATTATTATTATTATTATTATTGAATAAGGGGCCGTGCATAAATGATGTCACGCGTTTTTTTCATATTTTTGACACCCCTCCCACCCTTTTGTCACAAAGTGTCACACATCACTTTATCCCCTCCTCCCCCCCCTCTTGTCACATGTCATACTATATTACGTAAACATATATTTGTACTTCAGAAGCAAAGCACTACTTTTTAACCGACTTCAAAAAAGGAGAGGAGGTTATCAATTCCACGCGTATGTATATATATATATATATATATATATATATATATATATATATATATATATATATATATATATATATATATATATATATATATATATATATATATATATATTTATGTATGTTCACCGATTACTCCGAAACTATGCAACCGATTTCTGTTTATTTTAAATGAAAGAGAATGCTCTCGAATTGGTACCTTTTCAGTTTCATCGAAATTGGCTCAGTATTTTTTTAGTAATTAGACAAAAACTAATGAAATTAGTGATTTTTCACTAATTAAATGTGTTGAATAAGTTCGCTGAACGGAGTGCAGACAGAATGGCCGAACGGTCTAAAACACCGGATTTAAACTCTGGTTCTCGAAATAGAGAGCAGGGTTTAGAACCCCACTCCTGCCACAGTTTACATCGATGTATAGTTTACAAAAAAATTTCCGTATTACAATTTTATTATTAACCCGCTTCTGAAAAGGAAGAGGAAGTTATCAATTCGGACGCGTATGTATTTTTTTTTTCTATGTATGTTCACCGATTACTCCGAAACTATCCAACCTATTAATTTGGTTTTTGTGTTAAATAAAAGAGAGGCTGATCTCGAACTGGTATCACTTCCATTTCATTAAAATTGATTCAGTACATTTTTAGTAATTAAGCAAAAACTAATAAAATTGGGCATTTTTTGCAAATTAAAAGTAGCATAGGGTTTGAATAAGCTCGCCGACTAGAGCGTAGTCAGGATGGACGAGCGGTCTAAGGCGCCAGATTTAAGCTCTGGTTCTCGAAAGAGAGCGTGGGTTCGAACCTCACTTCTGACATAATCTACATCCATGTATAATTTACAATATTTTTTTCTGTATTATAATTTTTATTAACCCTATTCAGAAAAGGAAGAGGAAGTTATCAATTCGATGCGTCTTCTATGCTTGTTCACCTATGTATGTTCGCCGTTCACCTATGTATTTAACCGATCACCGACTATGTATCCAACCGATTCAGTTAGTTTTTGTGTTAAATAAAAGAGACTATTCTCTAATTGGTACCCCTTCCATTTCATTGAAGTTGGTTCAGTACATTTTTAGTAATTAGGCAAAAACTAATAAAATTGGTGATTTTTCGCAAATTAAAAGTAACATAGGCTTTGAATAAGCTCACCGACTGGAGCGCAGTCAGGATGGCCGAGCGGTCTAAGGAGCCAGATTTAAGTTCTGGAAAGAGAGCATGCGTTCAAACCCCATTCCTGACAAAATTTACACCCATGTATAATTTACAATATTTTCCCCTATAATAACGTTTATTAACAGACTTAAAAAAAATCGTTAATTTTTAACTAAAAAGATAAAAAATAAACTTTTCTACCAAAAATTGAACCGACTTCAAAAATTACTGCAAAGTGAAAAATATTTTTTTTACATAATAGTAATAAGAAATTAAATTAAGAGCGTAGTATTTACCATGCGTATTATTATATTTATGTACATTACTTTGATTTTTTGGAGTCTGTGCCAGCCAAACCAATTTCAAAATTAAAATTAAATATCCAATGCAAATCGTAAAAGAATAAAGTTACATTTTCAACTAAATGTTAAATCGTAAAAACTCGTAAATACTCGGATGTGTGTCTATTGGAAAATTACATGTAACTTGGCTTGGCTGGCAGCGACTCCAAAAAATCAAAGTAATGTACATAAATATAATAATACGCATGGTAAATACTATGCTCTTAATTTAATTTCTTATTGCTATTATGTAAAAAAATTATTTTTCACTTTGCAGTAATTTTTGAAGTCGGTTCAATTTTTACCATGTTTTTATTAACTTCACCTGTATGTTTGTGAGTTTGTAACTCTCCTTATTTTATGTATGTTCACCGATTACTCCGAAACCATGCAACCGATTAACTTGGTTTTGGTGTTAAATGAAAGACGATGCTCTCGAATTGGTACCACTTCAGTTTCATCGAAATTGGTTCAGTACTTTTTTAGTAATTAGGCAAAAACTAATAAAATTAGTGATTTTTCGCTAATTAAAAGTGTTGAATACGTTCACTGAATGGAGTGTAGACAGAATGGCCGAGCGGTCTAAGGCGCCGGATTGAAACTCTGTTTTTCGAAAGAGATTGTGGGTTCGAACCCCACTCCTGACATTATTTACATCTATGTAAAATAAAAAAAAAAAATTCCGTATTACATTTTTTATTTTTAACCGGGTTCAGAAAAGGAAGAGGAAGTTATCGATTCGACGCGTATGTATTTTTTTTCTATGTATGTTCACCAATTACTCTGAAACTATCCAACCGATTAATTTGGTTTTTATATTAAATATAAATATAGTTTAAAAAAACTAAAAACCACGCTTTTAAAATAATCAAACTAAAAAGTGAAAAATAAATATAGTTTAAAAAAACTAAAAAACACGTTTTTTAATTATATCAAACTAAAAAGTGAAAAACAATTCGTACTATAAGCTGAAAACGAAAATAGATGAAAAATACTATATTACTATAAAATCATTGTTATTATAGAAATCAATTAATAAGCAATAAGTAAAATTATCGTGGAAAAAAAGCGTGGGGTGCTTCTTAAGAACTGATAGATGGAGCATGGTAGATGGAGCACCCCACGCTTTTTTTCCACGATAATTTTACTTATTGCTTATTAATTGATTCCTATAATAACAATGATTTTATAGTAATATAGTATTTTTCATCTATTTTCGTTTTCAGCTTATAGTACGAATTGTTTTTCACTTTAGTTTGATATACTTAAAAAGCGTGTTTTTTGGTTTTTTTAAACTACATTTATTGGTGGAAAAGTTTATTAGATATTTCAAATTTTATTTTTTAACTTTAACTATGTGTTTTAATGACCTTTAACTGTGTGTTTTAATGACATTTGTGAGCTGAACAATAAAAGTGATTCGTATTTCATATGAAATAAAGTTTACAACAAGAAAAAAGAATTAATATAGAATAGTAATAAAGAATTAATATGAAAGAGCAATTGAAAACAGTAGTATTTTGGAACATGAAATAGAATTTAACATATTTGGCTTTAAATCTTATCTTTATGAACACAAAATATTTTAATTTCGAAATAAATTCATACTTCAGAATTTAATCTACTGGATTTTATTGCATTTATTTTAACCAAAATGTTGATGTCATATTTCTTCTGAACCCCTCCCACTCCCTTGTCACAAACTGTCACAATTTCGTGAACCCTCCCCCCCCCCCCCCCGTTCAAGTGTGACATCATTTATGGATGGCCCCTAAGAGTGTTCTTTACACTGTGGTTTGATATGTGAATATTGAGGCAAGTTCAGAATTTTTATTTATAAACTTGCTAAAACAGTGTACAATGGGATAAAATCCCATTTTTAGGTGCGTTCGTAATTATGTAAATACGTAGCACCTATTGTTGTCCGTCTGTCCGTCTGTCTGTCTGTCCGTCCGCATATAACAACGCAAAAACTACCCAACCGAATCGTTTGAAATTTAAAATACATAATTATTACATAATTTTGTCGAATCATTTCAAATTTTATGAAAATCGGATGCATAGATCAATTACAGAGGCAATCAAAAAGATTCCGTTACATTACGGTCAATGGGGAAAAAAGTTCCAAATGCATTTTAATCGTTTGAAATTTAAAACGTATATTTATTACATAATTTTGTCGAGTCATTTCAAATGTTATGAAAATCGGATGGATAGATCAATTACAGGGACAATCAAAAATATTCCGTTACATTACGATCAATGGGGAAAAAAGTTCCAAATACATTTTAATGGTGTTACACTCATTTGAACATAACAGAATCGACATGAATCTATGAAATATGTACTAAAAATACATTTTGTACAATCTGTGATGCAAAGAATATTTATTATTAAATTACAGGGCCACACAAATGCATTCCACTAAATAATGTTATACGGGGAAACATCGTTTGGGGGGTGTATTAATTATATTAAACTACTTCACATTTTATGAATAAGATATGCGTTACTGAATTATAATAAAAATTACCCCCTGCATATTTACAGGAACACAAAGATTTCGACCACTGTACTGTATCCAAAGTACGCTCTACTATATCAGCAAGATCTGAATATTTTAGAACTTCGTTATCGTACGAACGCACCTCATTTGCTACGATTCACGTGCAATTTCCAACTTGTTTTCATTTTATTCCATTATACACTATTTTAGCAAGTTTATAAATAAAAATTCTGAACTTGTCTCAATATTCTTATCGTTCTTATTATTATTAATGTTCTATTTAGACATCCATAGTAGAGTGTTCCATTGAGTCTCAACCGTCCTAAATCGCGAGTCCGTTGATTAGTCGGTCATCTAGGTAACTATAAATGTTTTGGGTTCGAGTCGGTTTCAGGTTGTTTTGGTTCTTTCGTGTCAACTTCGGGTTGATCCGATTTTTTTTTTTTTTTTTTTTTTTTTTTTCACAAATGAGAAAGAAAGTGTTTTTATATGTACTAGAATTTAGAATCGGTCCCTTCCTTAAGGAGAAGGAGGGAAGTTTCTTTGAATATATTTTTTTTCATTTACAGTTTGTAGATTATTTCTATGAAAGGATTTGGTGGTATTCGAAGTGATTACTTTGTTATTGAGTGCTTTAGCTACGCCTTTTATTTTAAAGCATTATCAACGCATTTTATGCAAAATCACTTTTTTTAAAACTGGGTGGATTAGAATGCACAAACTTCAAAACTGATCTTGCTACATCTTAAGTGATAGGTAACACAATTATTGGGTTTCGGTCATCATCACACCCGCATCAGAATCATGTGTAAAGCATAGATTATGAAGCACTTTCCAACAAATCTATAATAATGTAACAAAACAACACCGTTTAAAAAATTATAATATTACGTCTCATTTCACCCTATAGAAATGTATAACGCATGTCAAAACGGAATTTCAGCTGTTCCCAACTACAATTGGAAAATTATCCGATTTTTTTAGCAATCCTGTATACGATATAGAGATTTGTATCTATTAACAAAAAGCTTTTCAAAATTTAGTCCATTTAAGAAATAAATATATTTCAGTTCAAAATTCCCGTTCAGCAATTTCCTCTAATAAGGAGAATGGTGCAAATACTTTTGTGCAGCCCTGTATATGAAGTATAGAGTTTATATGTAAAGAGTAATATGCAAAAACTAATTAAAGTTAACTGCGCATACTGAATTTTAAAACGTATTCTCCAGAAATTATTACAAAAACGCAGTACTGTAACTGATTTCTTTTGTCTGTCCCTGCAAATGTATAAAATTTTTTATGAATGCTGTGTTTTAACGTGATCGTAGTGAAATTCAGTGATTTATATCAGTTTCAATTAAACTTAAAATAGCATAATATCATTAAAATACTCTCCAAACAAATTTTCCCTCTATATATACCATGATGTAATCGAATTCTTTTGAATGTCCCAGTAAATGAACCATTAATCGTACATACTTCCTATGCAATACCAAATATGCTTTGGTGACCCACAATAAGTTTTATCAATTTCATGAAAATCAGATCATATTTACGGGAATTGGAGCGTGGACAAACGGCCAGACAAATCGAATGCGTAAGCAGTTTTAAACTTTGTTGTAAAGTGCTAAAAACACCCTTTTTTGGTTTTAGGCAAAATGCGAGTAGTACATATCTAAAAATTTACTCGCATGTGAAACACTATACAGGGTGATTCATAAAAGATGGGCAGAACTTTAAGGGGTTATAGTACACTTAAAGACAAATAATATTAAATAGGAGACTAAGGATCCCAGACGTATTCCCAAGGAGATAGGGGGCATTAAAGTTTAGGGTCCGAAATTTCAAATGATTATAAAAAATGGAAAAATTGGTCGATTCGTTTGCGGTTTTTGCAAAAAATTTTCTTTATGCCAGTATTTTCTTGAAATAAAATTTTAAAGATCAATTTCAAAAAATGCCGATAGGGGGCGCTTTAGACTTTGGAGTAACAAACAACTATTTTTTAACGTTATTTTTTGTATTTCTTTAAATGATTTCGAAAGCTTAGACTTAAACTTAAATTTTGATCTAAAAATCTGAGTCCTAACGAGTAGTTAAGTAGCGTAAACTGAAATTTGAAATTTGAAACCCTTCTCCCCCAGAACAAAAATCAGTTATTCCCGATCTTTGTGTCGTAGATTAGGCTCTAACCACTGCCGCGTTTTGCTAAAATTATTCTTTATGTCAGTATTTTCTTGAAAATAAATTTTAAAGAAAAGTTTCAAAAAATTCCGATAGAGGGCGCTTTAGACTTTGGAGTAACGAACAACTATTTTATACCGTTATTTTTTGTGTCTCATTAAATGCTTTCTAAAGCTTAGACTTAAACTTAAATTTTCAGCTCAAAATCTGAATAGCTGAGCGTGGTTCAGTAGCGAGGGGAGGGGGTTCAAATTTCAACTTCTGAACATAGTTCAGTTTGCACTACTTAACCATGCCCAACGATTCTGTGCTGTGATACGAGGCAAAAATACAACTTTCGTCAAGGACTGCATAGTCGGAATTCACTCATAAAGGCGCTGGCACAGTTGGAAACGTCGCTCATGCAAACGTTAAAGCTCCATTCCTGACGCTAGTCACCGGGTGAAGAAGGAGACAGAAAGTATGCAAATGTCAAATGGGGAAGAAGAAGAACACGTATGCAAAATTTCGACACGATTCAGGCATAAAAACCACTGAACGGTGAGTCAAGTGTAAGTCGCTGTAGTAATGAATCGGAAGATGGTGCCCTTCACGGATAAGGAAAAGGCTGGGATGCATTTAATTTACGGAGCGGCAGATGGAAATGGTGCAGAGGCACAACGAATGTACGGAGAGCGATTTCCCAACAGGCGGTTGCCTAACCGCAAAACTTTCGAGCGCTTGCACAGACAGTTGTGTGAGACGGGATCATTTCTCGCTTCCCGGTCGAATGCAGGTCGTGCAAAAAAGGACGAATCAGTAGTTGTTGCAGAAGCCATTCTGGATGTAGTAGCGGCGCAGCCAAGTACAAGTACACGAACAGTGGCTAGGCAGGTGGATACCTCACAGTCCATGACTTGGAGGGTACTGAAGGATGAACATTTGCTCCAGTTTCATGTGCAACGAGTCCAGAAACTGTCTCCAGGGGATTATCCAAATCGTATTGAATTCGCCCGCTGGTTTCTGCAGCAGAACGCGCTAAATCCACATTTTGGACGAACTGTGCTTTTCACCGATGAATGTACTTTCACACGTGAAGGTACATTTAACACACACAATGCACATGTATGGGCGGATGTCAATCCACATGCTACGTATCCACATGCTCATCAGAGACGCTTTTCCATCAATGTTTGGGCAGGAATCCTCGGAGACCACGTAATCGGACCGTACCTTCTTCCTGAACGCCTCAACGGTAAAACATACCTCACATTTCTGCAACATGTGCTGCCAGACCTGTTAAACGTTGTTCCTCCACGCATCCGGCGGGTCATGTGGTTCCAGCACGATGGAGCGCCAGCCCATTACGTACGAGACGTCCGCAACTATCTGGACATCACATTTCCGAACAGATGGATTGGTCGAGGTGGTCCTGTTGCTTGGCCTGCTCGCTCGCCAGATCTTTCACCCCTCGATTTCTTTTTTTGGGGACAATTGAAGGCTCTTATGTATGAGACACCCATTGAATCCCCCGAGGAACTGGTCGCCAGACTTTCCGCCGCTGTAGGGGAAGTGCTCGAAAAGCCTGATGTTTTCGCGAATGTTCGCCGTTCCATTCTTCGCCGTTGTTCTGCGTGCATAACCTCTGGTGGTCACAACTTTGAACATTTATTGTAATTACATGTTAATAAATATGCTTTGGTAACATAATCCTAATTTGTGTCTTTTTACCTCGTATCACAGCACACAATGTGTGGACATGGTAAACTGAACTGTGCTCAGGAGTAGAAATTTCAAACCCCTCTCCCCAGAAACTTAACCACGTCTAACGATTCAGATTTTGGGCTGAAAATTTAAGTCTAAGCTTTAGAAAGCATTTAATGAGACACAAAAAATAACGGTATAAAATAGTTGTTCGTTACTCCAAAGTCTAAAGCGCCCTCTATCGGAATTTTTTGAAACTTTTCTTTAAAATTTATTTTCAAGAAAATACTGACATATAGAATAATTTTAGCAAAACGCGGCAGTAGTTAGAGCCTAATCTACGACACAAAGATCGGGAATTACTGATTTTTGTTCTGGGGGGAGAAGGGTTTCAAATTTCAAATTTCAGTTTACGCTACTTAACTACTCGTTAGGACTCAGATTTTTAGATCAAAATTTAAGTTTAAGTCTAAGCTTTCGAAATCATTTAAAGAAATACAAAAAATAACGTTAAAAAATAGCTGTTTGTTACTCCAAAGTCTAAAGCGCCCCTATCGGCATTTTTTGAAATTGAACTTTAAAATTTTATTTCAAGAAAATACTGGCATAAAGAAAATTTTTTGCAAAAACCGCAAACGAATCGACCAATTTTTCCATTTTTTATAATCATTTGAAATTTCGGACCCTAAACTTTAATGCCCCCTATCTCCTTGGGAATACGTCTGGGACCCTTAGTCTCCTATTTAATATTATTTGTCTTTAAGTGTACTATAACCCCTTAAAGTTCTGCCCATCTTTTATGAATCACCCTGTATAAACAAACGTTTGTTTAATCTAAAAATGCAGGCATAATACACGGAAGATTAATTTATGTTTATCTTTGAAAACTTGATGCAAAAATTAGTTCAAGACATACGTTGCGGGGGAGTAATGAAAAAGAAATCGATTTTAAGATAAATTACTTTAAAATAACTTTTAATCACTGTTTACAGAGCATGCCTGACACATTTTTAATCATAACTAGGGTAATTATGAGAGTTTGTTTATGCAATTTTTTAAAAAATACTTAAAAGATACTGTCTTTTCAATTCTCCCAAAAAATGTATATTATTTTTTAAATTTCAGTCTTGTAATCACTTAAGTGCTTCAAAATATTTATTTTAATGAGGTGTAAACATGTCAGAAATATTTTATATAATTTAACACTAACAAAGGATTTGTTTAAATATTTACATATTAAACGAGTAAGTGGGTCAGATGTTTAAAAAAAAAAAAAAAATGGTAGCAGATATTGAAATGATCTGGCTTGAAATTGATAATGGAAATCATGAATGTCTTTATTGCGCATCCTTGTTGTAGTTCAAAGTACCAGCAATAGATGGCACTACGTTGTCTCCAAGTGTAAAACTGTTAAAAATAACTAAGCAATAGACTGGTTCTAAAACAGAAACCTTTTTAAAAGCGTTGGTAATTATGTGAATACGAAGCTCATATAGCCGTAGCCGTCGTCCAGTCTGTCCGTCCATCCGTGTGTCTGCATATAAGAGAGCAAAAACTACCCAACCGAATCGTTTGAAATTTAAAATATAGAATTGTCGCATAATTTTGTCGGGTCATTTCGAATTCCATGAAAATTGTATGTATAGTTTAATGACAGGAATAATCAAAGATATTCAGTTACATCTCGGTCAATTGGGAAAAAAATAACTTCAAATGCATTTGAATGATCTTTACAATCTTTTGAACATAATAAAATCGGCATCCGTCTATGAAGTATATACTAAAACAGCGGTTCCCAAACTTTCTTGGTACGCGACCCACCTTTCAGTTTAAAAAAAAAATTACCCACCCAAGATAAAGTTGTATATCAGTATAGCAAATTTTGTACGATCTCAGCTATCCTATTCTATGAAAAACGCAAATTTTCGTACGGAAGATACATTATCAATAAAAACAAGAATCGGTAATCTCAGTGTGTGTAAGTGAATAGTTATTAAAACAATGCCCAAACTACAATGATAGTTGAAAATACATTTAATTATTATAAAAACATAACTTTATAATCGATGAAATTTCTGATACTGTTGTTTACCAATGTGGGAACATACATTAACACGTAGTTTGTCTCAGTACTTGTCTTTCAAAAACAACAAAGTAGAAAAAGAATATTTTCATAAGCACAAAGTGTTAAATTTCATCAAGGACCTCAAAGCTGATTTAAATATTTCTGGATATTCTGTCCGTATATTAATCGAAAAGAAAATTTAAGGATTTTCCCTTGAAATATTATTTCCTGTTGAAATTGTGATATCTTTTTAAACAGATGAAATAAAAGATATATTTTGATGACAAGCCTCCGTTGTTTCGCGATTCACCAAAACCACTGCCGCGGCCCACCAGTGGGTCGCGACCCATAAATTGGGAACCGCTGTACCAAAATATGCATTCTGTACAATCTGTGGTATAAAGAATATTTGTCATTAATTTACACGGCTACACAAAAGTACTCTGTTGCATAATGGTATAGGGTAAACACTGTTTTGGGCGCGTTTTAATTCTATTAAGCTATTTTACAATTTATGAAATTGATTATACGTTACTGAGGATTACAACAAGTTACTTATTGTATAACAGAAAGCAGACAGTATTTACAGGAATGCACAAAAGATTTTGGATATGCTACTGTATGCGAAGTACTGGTATACTATTAGAATATTTATCAGGGAGAATATTAGAATATTTATTATTAGTTATCAGGGAATGTAATAGTATACATCAAGATCTGAATATTTTTAAAACTTCGATGTAGTATGAACGCATCTTATTTGCGACGCTTGACGCGCGATTTTCAACTTGTTTGTTATTTGTAGAGCTGAGAGAGCGGCTATTTGTTGAGAAAGAACAAAGGTCATAAGATGAGAGAATTTTGATACATTTTTACATTATTTTATTTAGCTAGTTTTTTGTCATATTAAGAAGGAAATTTTTTATCGATTTTTCACTCACTTCCTGATAAGCTATAATTAAAGAAATCAGGTACACAAGCATGTTTCTGATGGCATGTAGTACTTTTAAAGCATGATTGAATTGATGATTGTTTGGAAGAACCACGCCCGTCTTTTAACTCCCACAGTATAAAAATAGGGTCAGTTTGACCCCCATCTGGACATTTTAAAAATTTTTCTGATTCAGAAAAGGTATGATAAAATTATTTTCTTGGAAATAATCCACAAAGGTCTTTTTCATGATTTCATCGATTTTGTCAGTTTCGCACAGTTACATCCTTTTGTTTCCTTGTAGAAATTGCAAATGGGCTCACATAGACTCTATCTTAGGTAATCAAGGAATAAATTTCAAGTTTCAAGGGCCTCCGTGGCCGAGTGGTTAAGACGCCGCTTTGCTGCGCTGGAGGTTGTGGGTTCGATTCCCGCTGGCTCCATTGCTCACACACTTTGTGTGGAGCTCCTGGTTGTATTTCTCTGGTGATGTAAATTTCCTTGTGCTATCTCGTCCTTGTATATTGACGATGACTTATAAGCAGACTTTCATGCCGAGCACCCAAGTCAGATGCATGTTGTTCAAATAAATAAATGTCACGTTTCAAGAAAAAGAAAGATCATTTCTGGCACTCTGCCAAATGTAGTTCGCTGTAGCTACAGCGTTTCCATGCAAGCGACTGTAGGCCTCTTCTTCATTTCATTATTTCGTTGTTCTTGTGTTCGGCCAGTGGCGCCAAATTTTGAAAAATATTGGGTTGGCTCAAAAGTATTGGGTGGGCTTAAAAATATTTTGGTAAAACGGTGTGATCAGTTTATTTTTCTTTGAAGAGTTGACAGATGTTGAAAGATGAGAATTTTAAGTCAAATTATCATGTTTTAAAAAAGTTACAATTTTATTAAATTATTTTCTCATGCGTTTTTTCTTATGAAGACACTGATATTTATTATAATGTCATAAACATGACAACAAAATGAAGCGTAATTTTTTTTTCCAACCACCTTCGTCGTTCCAAGGCCAAGCTCGCACTCTGATTGGTTGTTGCTCTCGGCACTGTTTTCACGTAACTTGGCGATAATCATACTTGGCGTAGCGATAGACGCTTCCGTCGAGTTTGATTTCCTTCCGAACCGAGTACGAAGTAAACCGAGTACAAAGTAAAAAGTTGTGTGTAAAAACTTTTAAAGAGTACAGCTTTCAGTAAGACACGTTCCATCCAATCCAAAGCTGCAAGAGAAAAGTTATTTTGTACTCGGTTCGAAAGGAAATCAAACTCCTCGACGGAAGCATCTATCGTTACGCCAAGTATGATTATCGCCAAGTTGCATGGAAACAGTGCCGAGAGCAACAACCAATCAGAGTGCGAGCTTGGCCTTGGAACGGCGAAGGTGGTTGGAAAAAAAAATTACGCCAAAATGAATTATCAGAAAGTTAAACATGGAGCAAACCATTTCCAGTCATTTGGGATTTATTGATTTCAATCGGGAAATTAAAACACATGGTCATTGGCAAAATAAATGTTATTATAAGGAGAAAAATTAATAATGAAATAAGTAACTAGAACAAGGAAAATTGAGTAGGTATGATTCAAAATTATTGGCTGGACTCAGGCCCCAAGGGCCCATATAAGTTGGTGCCACTGTGTACGGTTGTGTGTCAATTTCGCTATTCAATGAAATAAATCGGCGCATTGTATGAGCATTATAATTACTTAGGAAACTTAAATTACCCCTATGGAGTCGCCCCTTTTTAAACCTTAAGCATTTAAGGGTGTATTTCGATTCAAACTGCTTATTTTCCCATTTATCATTAAATTCCTTTTTGCTCTCATATGCACCAAACTGGCAAATTGTCTTATTTAGAAAGTACACAAGGTGCCGTGATGGTCGATTCTTTGATAAATGCCGAAAATATTGCAAAAAAAGCAATCAAAAACGGCATTTTCAACAGATTTTTCCGAAGCGGGAGATCTGGTAACGAAAAAAAAAGGGTCTTACTGAGAAGATAATTGTTTATAAACCAAATTCTAATGAATGGAGCGAAAAATAACATCACACGGCACCTTGTACGGCTCTTCAAATATCCTCTCTTCAAGTTTCATGTTTCTACTTTCAAAAATATGTCTGAAATTGTATCAGAAAATTTCGAGCTGTTGAGTTCGTTCGTCTTTTCTGATCTGAGTTAAGATAAGGGAGTTCATATTTTTTTTCTTTCTCTCTCTTTGATGCAGACTGATAAATTAGTGCATATTCACACTCTAGGTACTATAGTTCTTGTTAAACTGTTGTAATAGCTTCATTTTATGCTAAAAAAAAAAGAATAAAATGATGAAAAATTCGATTGCATAACTACTGCAATACATGATTACTGCATCATCTTAGCTTTCTATGTGCAAGTAGGATGACTGAGTGTTGAAACACTTATTTTAGTTAAAATTTAGTATTTCTGCAAAATTGCGAAAGGGCTCCGAACTAAATTAGGTTTTTGAACAGAATTCCATCTGGATTTTCGGAGCAGAATTTCATTTAGCGACCGTGGAATTTTTTGCATGGGAGGCTCAAAATCAGGGATATGGTGGATGGTATACGCGGGTACATGCCTTATACCTTCTGGATTTTTTAAGGAACACCGTATACCCTCTGTTTCTCAAGAAAGATATAGCATTTACACTCTAGGGTATACCCTCTACCTTGAGCATATACTCTCTGCTTAGAACGTACACTGGCGGAAAAAAAAATCCCAACACCAAGAAAAACTTATTGTAGAATAATGAAATTTGGACAGTGCATTTGTTTAGTTAAAATGTTTAATTGATTAGATTTTCGAGATCATAGGTTAATTTAAGGTCAATAAAATGCATTTCAAATGTGAAATGCTGCTACATTAAAAGTCGCTATAACCTCCAGAATTTTGAATGCATACTTGCACACGTGCATGCATTGTGTCATACAGGTGCCGAATGTCCCTTTGTCGTATGGAATTCCATGCTTGTTGTACTTGCTGTGTCAATACTGTGATGGTCAGTGCTGGCTGGGGATGACACCGGAGTTCTCATCCAATGATAGCCCATACGTGCTCAATGGAAGACAGATCTGGTGATCTCGCTGGTCAAGGTAACAGGTCGACACTCTGTAGAGCACGTTGCGTTACAGTAGCGGCATGAGGGCGCGCGTTATCCTGTAGAAAAACGCCCCTTGAATGCTTTTCTTGAATGGCAGAACTACAGGTTGAATTACCGGACTGACTTACAAATTTGCAGTCAATGTGCTTGGGATAAGCCTGAGAGTGCTTCTGGTGACATAGAAATTGCTCCTTAGACCATGACTCCAGATTGTAGATCTAGTGTTTTTAAGCCGCAGACAGTTAGATTGCAGGCGTTCCCCTGGCCTCATTCTGACCAGCACACGGCCATCACTGGCACGAAGGCAGAACATGCTTTCATCAGAAAACACAACAGATCTCCACTCCATCCTCCAGGGAACTCTGGCTTGACATCATTGGCGTCGCAAACGGCAACGGCTTAGAGTCAGTGGAATGCATGCCTTGCATCGAGCTGTCCTTGAAGTAACCGATTTCTAACAGTTCGTTGTGTCATTGTGGTACCAACTGCGGCTCAAATTTCTGTCGCAGGCATAATACGATGAGCCACAGGAGTACGCCGAATACGACGGTCTTCCCTCTCAGTAGTGCCACGTGGTCACCCGGAACTTGGTCTTCTTGAGGCAATACCATCCCTTGACCATTGCTCCCTACAATCATGCACAGTGGATACATTCTGTCCAAGTCTTTCTGCAAAATCGCGGAAAGAAAATCCACTTTCTCGTAGCCCTAATTTACGACCTCTTTCCAATTCGGGGAGCTGATGATAATAGCTTCTTCGTCTTCTTAATGGCATTCATGATCAACCTCAACTCAATTCGTCAAATTTTGAAGAGAAAAAATGCTCACGAACTTTACAGAACTCGTTTAAAGCAAACCTGACTTTAAAGTTGTGAGTGGCGCCACTTGCGCCACTCTTTTGCGCAAAGCCCGAAATTTGAATCAATGTCATCTTTCAGATGTATAAACACGCCTACAAAATTTCGTTTGGCTAACGCAAGTCTTTCTTGGTGTTGGGATTTTTTTTTCCGTCAGTGTATACTCTTTGTTTTCTCTACGACTACACTACTGCTCAAAATGTTTTAGGGGGGAGAGGCTGACCCTCTCCTAGCAGGGATGTAGTGGAGGGTATACGCCGTATACCTTCAGGATTTTTTAAAGGAACACCGTATACGCTCTGTTTCTCAAGAAAGCTATAGTATACACACTTTAGGGTATACTCTCTGCTTTGAGCATGTATATCCTCTGCTACTTTTATGACTACACCCCTGTTAACTCTAGTTAATAAGATTCTAAGAATTGTGTGTGGGGTGGGTGACCCTATGTCTTCTTTTCCTACATACTAGCAGCGCAAATAATCGCATAAAAGAAAAAAAAAAGTTTTCGTTTTAAAAATCCAACACTCATCCTAATCCAATTCCAATCGTCCTGAAACAAAAAAATAATAAAAAAGAAAAAAAAGTATTACGGCACGCACGTGGTCGACAAATGAAGATGGAATTGAAAAGCGAACTACACACATAATCTTCCATTGTTCCTCTCAGCCGGTTACAGTTACCGCACACACACACACACGCACCTGCCGAATCATCAGAAACGGAGAAACTTCAGATTTCGATACGGCACACAGAGACCTAACGCTGGAATCAGCACGATTTCTGCGATTCGGGGGGAGGGGAGGGGGCACACTTTCTGCTGGCTCATTGTTATTGGTGGGGGCCCTAGGGCCCGATCGATCGATACCAATCGGAAACTGAGACATACATTCCCGTTTTCGGAGTACATACGTCATCAGAATCATTTTCATAAGGGAGTAGACGTACGGGGGGGTGTGGAGGAATCTTCGGAGATGGAGTTATAGATGAGATACTTTTTTGGGATATTTTATTTTATTTTCCTCCCATTAAAGTTATGCGACCGTATGACTTCGAAGTATTCTGAGAAATTATTTAACATTTTGTATTACACACCGGTTTCAAACATTTTTATTGAATAGCACAGCATGCGTGGCAAGCCGATATATCGTCACCTGAGAATAATAAGGTTCTATCTGTGTTTTTGAAAAAATTAGCTTATCGATATAGAAAGGTTCTATTTGTATCTACGAAGGCATTTTTGCATCAAAATGATGTTATATGTAATTTACGTATGACCTTACAATCATAATGACATTATTTTAATCCAGAAATGCCTTCATAGATACAAATAGAGCATTTCTTTATCGGTAAGTAAATTTTTTTAAGAACACAGATAGAACCTTATTATTCTAAGGTGACGATATTACATTAATACTGTTAAAACTGTAACTCTCTATTCTAAAAAAAAAAAAAAAGAAAAGAAAAGTAACTCACGCTGTCAACGTCACTGACAGTGAATTTTTTGTGACCGTAGGTCTTTCTTCGATAATAATTCGAACATTTCTGGTAGTCCCGACGAGTTCGAATTAACGAAAGTTGACTGTACATTGGCAATATTGTTCACACCATTTATTCAAGTAAAAGATTATTTCAGTTTATATATGACGTAAATTATAATCTAATAATCCCTATTGGTTTACATTTTCTCCCTTTTATTTACAAAAACTTAGTCATTTTGTTGCCATCATTATAGAAATACAATTAAAAATTATGTAATAATAATAATAATAATGATTTAATAAAAATACACCAGGAAATAATTAAAATTTAAACATTTTGAGATATCCTCGGAATATATTCTTCGATCCACTTGGATAACAAACAGTCAGATTTTAATTTAAATAGATTGAAATGAACAATTTAATTGAAATAATTTACAACTGTTTAGAGACCAATCGATAAATTATTCCCAAAGAGTTAATTAAATCGTTGCCCATGGAGTCTGTGTTCTAAGAACGATATTTGTAAGGTCGCTTTAGAATTTCCGCCGCGCTCTTTGACATATTTATGAATGTATACTATTGTTATCATAGATATTATTACATAGATGTTTTGAGCTGTTTATGAGACTGCTTAATTGAGGAACAAATAAATTCTCTATTAAAGTACCTAAACATCTTTAAAACGTAATTTTCGATCAGATTTTACATTAATATTAAAATTGAATCTTTTATCTATATCGAAATCGGCTTAAATTTTGTTTAAAATAGAACCCGAGTTACAGTCGTTTAAAATTGCATCTATTACAGCTTTTGAATTGTGTTTTAAAGTTTTTTTTTAGAAAAGAAAACGGATTTTCAACAATTCTCATTAATAAACTCATTCATGAATTTAATTTTCAAGAAAATAACAAAAAAGTAAGCCATAAAGAAATGATATACAAAAAGTTTCAATATTTCCCTGGTCTATACGAGAAATTAAGATATGGTCTACTGAAACACAATATAAATTTAATAGCCTGTCCACCAAAGAAATTATAAAATAAGCTTTTTAAGAAAAAAATATCAACCGACTTCAAAAAAGCGCTAAAAAGAATTAAATAATTCTTTAAAATTCTCTAATGACAAAACGTTATCCAATAAGCACACATCGGATATCAGGTACCGGCATAAAAAACGGTTAAATTTAATATGTATAACTTAATATCCACCAAACATAGTTTCAGAGATAATATTATTTTACAAGAGATGAATTGACATATTTATGATTTATTTTATGAATATATACATATAAAAAGTAATGAATTACTTTTTGAAGTTGGTGCCAAACAATCACAATCGATAATGATTATCCCCATTTTAATTATGGTACTAGGCATAATTTAACTACAATTCTTATAATACATGAAATAGTTTGGCACCAACTTCAAAAAGTAATTCATTACTTTTTATATGTATATATTCATAAAATAAATCATAAATATGTCAATTCATCTCTTGTAAAATAATATTATCTCTGAAATCTATGTTTGGTGAATATTAAATTATACATATTAAATTTAACCGTTTTTTATGCCGGTACCTGATATCCGATGTGTGCTTATTGGATAACGTTTTGTCATTAGAGAATTTTAAAGAATTATTTAATTCTTTTTAGCGCTTTTTTGAAGTCGGTTGATATTTTTTTCTTAAAAAGCTTATTTTATTTCCTACTTTTTAGTTATGCATACCGTAATACATAATTATGTGTACTGGCGCACGATAGCTCTTTGCAATGCATTACAAATGTACGCACTTTGCTAAATTCTGATGTATTCAGTTTACTTGTCACTGTTTGATTGTCAACTTTTCTGAAACCACTTACAATATCGGTTAGTATCGTTGTGAATCTTAAGAATTTCTTTGTATGGTAACTTCTTCAGACAAGATCTGCCACTTCGAAAAGCTACCGCATTTATGAAATCTTAGTCTACATCGAATCCTACGGTCATCGAAAGTGGGTATCCAAAGGTGACAATCCATCAAATAAAGTGTCCTTACACATACGAGCGCGACATAGTGCTTCCATATATGAGCACGCAGCAAAATGACTTCATATATTAATGTATAGTAAAATGCTTTTCTAGTGTAGTCAGTCAAAAGTACTCCCCCTTCACTCAGAAAAAGTAACAAAAATGATTTTAGCAAAAATCGCACTATGCTTCAATCGATAAACAGCAACAATCTAATACCTATACAGGCAGTAATGATCGGAAATGAGCAGTGGCGATTCGACGAGGAATCTGAAACTCATAATCAATACCTGGCTACCTCTATAAGAGAGTGACAGCATTTGATTCCCAAATATTTCTTTTACAGACGCTTTTGTCCCAACTACACTGTTAAAAATTTGAAACTTTTGCTGTACACTGTTAAAAATCTGCTGCATTTTTTTGCTACGCACTCCAGCGCTTGTATAGAAAACGGTTACTTGACTGTATTAAGGAGCATTCTCATAGGTCGCAGTAGAGACATTATATACAAGCGGCGGAGTGCGTTGCAACAAAATGCTGCAGATTTTAAACAGTGTATTATCATTTCACCGCTTATATAGAAAACGATTAGTTAAATGCATTATGAAGGATTCTCATTGATAAAAATAAAGATATTCTATAAAAGCGATGGAGTGACGATGCAGCAAAAGTTGCAAATTTTTACCAGTGCATTGCATTGCCAGGCATTTTTTATTATGGAATTTGATGATGATTTCCTGGAAGAATTCGATTGTACTTGTATGAGAAGTTAACAAGATTGACGAAAATTACCCGCTCAACAAGATGCTTGGTGACTCTTTTTTGTCCAGAATCGTTTCAACCAATTATATACTCACTGTTAAAAATCTGCTGCATTTTGCTGCAACGCACTCCCCTGCTTGTATAGAAAACGGTTACTTGGCCGTGAAATGGCGCTTTCTCATTGGTTGGAATAGAGATATTATATACAAGTGGTGGAGGGCGTTGCAGCAAAATGCAGCAGATTTTTAACAGTGCTGTGCTACATGTGTCATCATATTCATATCGAGGAATCCTACACTGTAAAAAATTTGACGCTTTTGCTATATCATCACTCTATTGCTTTTATAGAAAACGATTACTTCACCCAATTACGAAGCATTCTCATGGATCAAAAGAGAGATATTCTACAAAAGCAGGGGAGTGACGATGCAGCAAAAGAGTCACATTTTTTACAGTGACACTGCAATCGGAAATGAGCGGTGGCGTATTCGATGAGGAATCTGAAACTCATTACCTATACTTGGTTGCCTCTATAAGAGAGTGACAGCATTTTATTCCCAAATATTTCTTTTACAGACGCTTTTGTCCCAATTACACTGCAAAAACTTTGAGCCTTTTGCTGCATCATCAGTCCACCGCTTTTATAGAAAACGATTACTTTACTGTGTTATGGAGCATTCTCATTGGTCATAAAAGACATATTCTATAAAAGCTGTGGTGTGACGCTGCAGCAAATGGGTCAAATTTTTAACAATGTATCATGGAGCATTCTCATGTGTCAAAGGAGAGATATTCTATAAAAGCGAGGGAGTGACGATACAACAAAAGGATCAAAATTTTTACAGTGTACACTGTAAAAAATTTGGCCCTGTTGCTGCATCGTCACTCCACCGCTTTTATAGAAAACGATTACTTCAGCCTATCGTGGAGTATTCTCATGGGTCAAGAGAGAGATATTCTATAAAAACGGGGGAGTGATTATGCAGCAAAAGGGTCAATTTTTTTACAGTGTACACTGTTAATAAATGTGAACCTTGTCCAGTTAGGATTTCACACTTTGAAAAGATCGTGTGTCTATGTAAGTGTAACTTAAAAACATGAAAAATGAATGTTTCTAATTGGTCGATTGCTTCGAAAAGATATTGAATTTTAATGTTTTAATTTTTTAAAAAGTTCTAATCTACAGATTTTTATGAAATTTGAATGGGACCACATGGGCACCATACACTTTCAAACAAAAAAAGAATTATCAAAATCGGTTCATATTTACGAAAGTTATGCGTGAACAACAAATACATACAGGTCGAAATCATAACCTCCTCCTTGAAGTCGGTTAAAAAGTAGTAATTTGTACAAAAATCGATCCAACACTGGAAGTTGAATTAGCTGGTGTATATACCATCCAATTAATTAATGGATACATCGGGAAAACCAATAGAAAACTCAAAAAAAGAATAAAAGAACATAAAGCAGATATTAAATTTTGTCGCCAGTCAACTACTCTTTCACGTTTATATCACAAACAGAATATCAGAATAGATTTTGATCATACGAAAATCATATTCCCAACATCCAATTATTACTTATCCATTCTAAGAGAATCCATAGAATTCCTATGCAAAAGCAATTAAGTGTGCAATGATGCTCTGTCTTAAAATATACCCAGTTTATGGTTTAATATCCTAAAAATAAAATCCTGACAATTTGTGAAAATGATGTATTAAAATTTCATGGTACAACAATCAAATAATTCTTTTTACCGTTCACCTAAAATATTAATAACTCAATCTTCAAGCCACGAGTCTCGTTCATTTTTAAAAACGAAATCTTATATTTGTGTTTATAAAAGAAAATATTCTCTGAGGAAGAACCTGTTTGGAAAAGGTTTGAAAGTACTAAGATTTTAAAATAAAATTAACTTTTAACATCTATAATTGATTATTTAATCGCCTTTTAACTAAGCATTATTCATTTTATGTTATTTTTAGCTTTTTCTCAAAATGATTTTTTTTCAGATTTTTACTATACGCAAAACACCATCAAACAAAACATTATGCATGAAATGACACTAAATTTTCTGTATTTCTTTTACAAATGTCTTTGGAGAGAATAGGCTACACTCAAGTCTATATATTAACTAGTTTTATACTTATACACTGGTATAAATGACAAACTTGAGACAAATTTTTCGATTTCTTCATGACATTAGAACTTTAAATGCCTTATCTGAGATAGAGATGCGATTTTATTGTATGCAGTCTATGTCCTAAATACAGTTATTCTGTTTATTATGCAATCTATACAAAATGTCAATACATTATTTTACTTTTCAGCTATCACATTTTGCGGAAAGGTCTTTTTAGGTGCGTTCGTAATTATGTTAATACGTAGCACCTATAGTTGTCGTTCTGTCCGTCCGTCTGTCTGTCCGCATATAACAACGCAAAAACTATCCAACCGAATCGTTTGAAATTTAAATTATAGAATTATTACATAAATTTGTCGAGTTATTTCAAATTTTATGATAATCGGATGGATAGATCAATTACAGGGACGATCAAAAGGATTCCGTTACATAACGGTCAATGGGGAAAAATGTTGCAAATGCATTTTAATCGTTTGAAATTTAAAACGTATAATTTTTACATATTTTGTCAAGTCATTTCAATTTTTTTGAAAATAGGATGCCTAGATCAAATACAGGGACAATCAAAAGTACTTCGTTACATTACAGTCAATGGAAAAAAAAAGTTTCAAATGCATTTTATTGATATTACACTCATTCGAACATAATAATATTGATATGCATCATAAAGTACATATAATATAGATTTTGCATAATCTGTTGCGCAAAGAACATTTGTTAATGATTTACAAGGCCACACAAAAGTATTTCATTACATAATGAGTATAGAGAGAACATTGTTTGGTGCGCTTTTAATTGTAATTAACTATTTACAATTTTATGAGATTGATATATGAGAGTGATATTTTTAAAACTTCATTATCGTACGAACGCACCTCATTTGTTACGCTTCACGTGCAATTTCCAACTTGTTTTACATAGTTTTGAATATTTTTTTCTCAAAATTTTTTCTCCTTAATTGCTGAAATTTTTATATATTTTTTTCAAAGTTTCAAAGTAAGTTTTTCAAAGTAAATGTCATTATAAAAATGGCTAACAAGAGAAATTTTCAAAAATTTCAAGGGCTCATTTCTGAAGGTGTGGAGATACCTTAAATAAAAAAATATTATTCCTGTATCAGTATTTCTATAGAGGATTATTATAAATAATCGTCTATTCAGAAGCCTCTAGCAATAGTAAAAGTGGTTTTTATAAAGATTTAGCAAAATCTATCAACAAAACAGCGGACAACATTCTTAGTTTTTCTTTACGAGTATCATTTCCAACATTATGACTCTGATTTTCTCTAACAGCAAATTATACGCTCACTGGCAGAAGAACAAGAATAGAAAACATTGGGATATTCCAAATTTTGGAATAAAATGATTTTATTAGCATTTAATGGCTATCTTCATAAAAACATGTAACAATAATAAAAATAACAAATTCTTTGAATACAAAGAAAAACTTACTGAAAAAAGAAAAGTTTTATTGGATCAAAAATTATATCATATGATTATGATATTATTATATCATATAAAAATTATATTATTATATAAATTATTTCATATAATTATGACATCATTATATCATTAAGTACTCCCCCACTTTCCCCAAAAAATCGTACAATATCAAGTAAAAGACGCTCCTCCCCTGAAGTGATAACGTTATTCATGCGCAGCCCCTAACTTTTAACGAAGTTTTTCTAACAATGACAACTAAATGACTCTATTAATCAAAAAGTAAATAATGTGATATCGTCTGCTTTTTCAAATAAAATAGAAAAATCTTTATCGATTTGTTCTGTTTGAATAAATCGATTGAATGGTTTTTAGTTTAGAGTATTTTTCTTTTCTAAACTTATTGTAAAGATTATTCATATGACTGATTGCCGCTTTGACTGAAATTATTACCAAAAAGTTAAAAGACTTTAACAATATTGATCTATATGATAAAATGGTTTCTAAATTTATTAAAAATGAAAAAAAAAATGGATTGTGATAGAACACGGTGTTTTGAACAGAAATTCTGAACATACATTCAGGGAATTTACTCAAATTAAAAGTTTTTGTCCCCCCCCCCCCCAACTTGACCATAGTCTCAGCAAAAGCAGCAAATTAATAAAATGCAAGTCTCAGCAAATTAATAAAAAGAATACTGCCCAGTTAAACTGATGGCATTGAGCTCACAGGCTACGCACACTAATTGTTCATTACAGCCTTATATTTTCAAGGGTTAATTCTGTTCGAAAAAAATATTAAGGAGGGGAAACAGCTCTCCAAATTTCCCCTTTTTATCCTTAATCATTGAACCCCCTAAACTAATCAGGGATATGCTTTATCATATAAAAAATCTATATCCAAATTCAGAGTAAATCGGAAAATTCTTAATAAAAACCCATTTATAAAATTTAAGAGGAGTTATCCCCCCTCTTTTAAGCTTAACCATTAAACTTCTAAAACTATTCAGAGATTTGAACGAAATCTGACAATTCTGCTTGAAAAACAAAGAACTTAAGGGGAGGGGCATCAGAACCCCCGTTCCCCCTGTTTATTCAATGAACACCTAATAACAGTCACGGAATCCCCTCATCAGAATGATCCTATGTCTAAATTTTGAACGAAAACTGTTAATTCTGCATGAAAAACCGATTTACATCAATTAAGGGGAGGGGCATGAGCCCCCCGTTCTCCCTCTTATACATATCGAATGAACTCCAAAAACTAATCAGGGAAGCGCCTTAGCAGAATATACCTATATACAAAATTTCAAATGGATCGGATATTTTTATCACGAGTTATCGCGTTACGCACGTACATACATAACAGAACGGACGGGCACGTAAGCTCCCAGGCTTTGATAGCCTGTGAGCTAAAAAGGGAGCGAATAATGACTAATTATCTAATTTTTTATCCAAAATCCTCTCGAAAAATGTAGTTTCATTGTCTGTATCTCTCTGTTTTCTTATAAAAGCATTCTACTTATAACTGGATCAAGGTGTTATTTCCGCAATTTTCAGTTCATTTACACGCATCCGTGATTTCTTGCTTATAATAAGCTGTTTGAAAAATGTATTAATGTACCGTATTTACTCATGTATAAGGCACACCCCTATTTTACAAGTAAAAATGGCGATTTCTTAAAATCTCGTATATAATAAGGCGCACCATACATTTGATACGCTAATGAAGAATGACCAAATGAATTTCAGTTAAAAAAAAAAAGTCTAAACAAACATTACACCAGACCAGAAAACAAGACGAAAATGCATTTTTAGACTTCGGGTTGTAAGAGAATGACGGGAAGTAAGAAATGAGTGACGGTAAAGAGAATTTCTACTGAGCGTTTAGATAATGCCACTAGCTCTGTTGTATAAAAAACTGCAACGAGCGAAATAAATATGCAGTAATACTTCAATTAAGTAACATTTTCTGAGTTTTAATATCTTCTTTGAATAATTTCTTGCTTTATATGTATATCGTTCGACTGCATCCAACAGTAAAAAATTATTCCGTGTGTAAGGCGTACCTAGGAGTTTTGCCATATTTTTTTGGAAAAAAAGGGCGCCTTATACACGAGTAAATGCGGTAAATGTTTTCCTGAATGCAAAATTAAATTACATTTATTTTTTTCTCAAAAAATTAGAAGAAAGTACACAAAATAAATGCAACATACCGGGTTGCTTCACAAGCCAGCGTATTTTAAAAGTTTTTATATAAATTAGTATATTCAGGGAAACATTCTTTGAAGAGCCTTGGCCGATGACAAGGTTTTAACTCAGAACGATCGATCTCTATAAATTTTTGTTCCATTCCACACAAGTAGAATTTCAAAGCTAATTCAAATTTAAAGTAAGTTTAGCAAAATCATGTGAAACTCTAGTGGTAATCCTAAGTCTTTGTATCATCATGATGCATATCCAAAAATACTTCCCAAAATATTCAGTAATCAATGGATATCAATATTTAAAAATCCCTATCAATATTTAAAAATCAATGTTGATTTCACAGTAAGCTTTAAACACCTATTTTATCTATATGTGTTTATCTCCCAATACAAGTCCCCACACTAGTGTCTGAGAAAGACCCGTATGATATTGTAAAGTCTATGGGGGCGTTCTTTTCAAATATCTCGCACCAATTTTAATATTTTTACATGTTTTTTTTTATTGCATAGTATATCTGAGATTGATTTACAGCCGGACTAGTTTTTACTTCTTCGATTTTAGTTTCAATTTTTTTTTTTTTTTTTTTTTTTTTTTTTAATTACTTTAACTTTCGAAACCAGTTTGAATCGGTTCTGAAATTGAACTTATCATAATATAAACAATATGTAAGAGCGAGATATTTATAAAGAACGCCCCATTAAACTTAATATTATCATCCGGGGTCAGTGTTGCGTCTTAAATGAAAAAAGGAAACTTTATGACATTTAATTTATATTAGTTCGGAAATGCATGACACTAGCAGATGTTGTTATTCATAAACTATCTAATCGCCCTCATGCTCGTATTTTTTTGCAAACACAATCTATTTTTTTAGAAAACAGTGTCAAAGTAGGCGTTTTGAACCGAATTTCCGCGCAAAAAAAGAATAACCCCTCATCTAGTGTGAAAAACGTGTTTGTCACGTGATCGAAATCGGTTCAATAACTCAATAGGTAATTTATTGATCATTAAAATACCTATTGAGGCTCAATAAGTCTTATAACTCATTATGCAATTTATTTATCAAAAAATTGAAAACTCAATTCGATTCCAAATCGCTTCCACAGTTCAGTTTTCCAATTTTATATATTTCCATTAAAAAATGAATTTGTATATGTGTGAAAACATTTTGCGCTTGTTGAACAGAAAAGTTGAGAACAGCCCTAATAGAATACACCAGTTACGTGAAGAAACTTAAATTCTAAACTGTTAAACCTATGGGAGAAATTTTTGCAGCTTTCACAATCAGAGTGTAACATGAGATAGATATCTAGAGTTGTTCGTTTGTACTTTTTTTATTTTGGTTTTAGTTCTTTTAATATGCCGACGCATTGATTTTTAAAACCAATTTGAACTGGTTCTGAAAATAGAACAATTTTAATATAAAAAAACTGTAACCAAAATTCGAAAAATACAAACGCGCAACATCAGATATCGACCTCAGGTATTGAAAAAATCATTTAAAAGTATTGAAATGCAAGCGAGAAATTTAAAAATTACTATATCCTAGACTTAACTTTAGCTTGTGAGTATTTTCGCGTGACTAGTGTAGGATCATTATATCATTTATAATATATATATTATTATATATTATGAATATATATATAATTATAAGGTACCTGCGCCTAATATGGACACCCTAAGGAAAATCTATTTTTTTCACACGTGATAAGACTCCAAAAAGATATGACTATGATCCCTGGACTATTAACTATCATTATTAAAATTAGCGACCTTGTAACTATTTCAGTTTAATTTAAATGACAAAAACAAAAAATGTTTACAAATGTCCATATGAGGAACTACTAGTCCCTATTATGGACAGGTGGCTACTTATTGATCTACTACAAAATTTGTATGGAAGAACACTACTTTTCTATGATATTTTAGAGGAAAGGGGATAAAAAATATAGCTTAAGGTATTGCAGGGAAAGGTAGGGCACAGTAAGTATCTTCAGAACATGAATTTTAGAAGGGGGTTCATTTTCAGTTGTGGCTGTAAGAAGACTGATGCAAAGCATCTCAGTTACTACAAAATATTATGAAATAATGTAATTGATTTTGCTCAGCTTTCTAGTTTTGTGAATCTGAAGATTCAGCTGTTGTACTCCCAATGTGGACATAAAATGTCCATATTGGGAATCGGGAGTTAGTTTTATTAAATCTTGTAATAAATAAACTAAGAAAACATTTTTAAGCAATATATGCAATAGCAATCGAAAATATGTTTTATAAGCTTTCTAAAACACTGCACTTTTCGATATTTAAAGTAATTTTACAATATCTAATAAGAATTTCAATTTACCTGTAATTACGATCAGCACACCATGAAACAAGTTTCCGTCTGACTGGAGAACAGCATTTTTTTTCTTTTTTTTCACTTTCCAGTCTCAATTATCTTTCCAACTGCTTTTCTTCATGGATATGTAGCGCCATTTCTGGATCAAAATTGTTACTGCTATAGATATTAGGGGTGTCCATATTGGGTACAAATACCTTATTCATAATATCATTTGTTCATAGAATTCTGAACAGATGGTGGTGATTCTGGGTTAATTTTCTATGCCAAAATTTTATTGATCGTTTGAATAGTTTAGCATCGCTATTGCTAAAATGAATTTTGTAAATTTTATAAAAGTGAAAATTCTGAAAACACCCAAAATAGATATTTTACAAAGGTAAGTTCTTATAATTTACAATTTTGACATTTTGTGCATTAAAACTGACAATATTGAAAGTGTCAAAATTTTAAAATTTTTCTGTTTATTTCATTGTTCCACTAATGGCCGAGAGGTTCTGCTCTAGGCAGTGGTAGTTGAAAGGTACTGAGTTGGAACCCTTTCGCGCCCGTCGGCCTAATCGTTCGACGTTTGATTGTGGTTTTCTTCGAATCTTGTATCTCCTTGCGTAAATATGGATTACGTTTCCTGAGAAAGACTCCCACAGCAGGCACCTCCCCTTTTGAGCTTATATCGCTCGTGTTGATAATAGTCCGTCATAAACATAATCAACTACTGTTTATTTCGTGGATGTAAAAAAGCACCTTTTATTCAGTAATTTTTGCTTTTATGTTCTAAAAAGACGGGATGAGATTGACAAAAAAGTAAAAAATCTGAAAACTGCGCGAACGACATTTGAGCAATAATACTTGTGAGTTTCAAGCTGAATAAATATTTTAGTTGCTATTAAAATTTATATATTACATACAATTTAGCTTTAAGCAAATTAAAAAGAAACTGTTAGAAAAAATTAGGCAGAAATTATTTACTTACTGCAGTGAAAAGTCTATTTCACCAAGATACAGAGTTTAATAAAACCACTGACATGAATATTTTTTAATTGTAACTAGCATACCCAGCCCGCTTCGCCGGGCTTAATTTGAAGGTTTATTTAATAATTTATGTGTATGGTACGCTTCCCGGACCATCGGCACTCCACGTGCGTCGGGTGAGCGTCAGAACAAACTTTCAGCATATACATATGGGTGGTTGTACTTGAATGCACAGACCTGCGCGTTTTTTTCTATCTTGCTTTTATACCTCTGGACCGAGTTGGCGCATTGCCAAGATTTGCTTCCTCTGGACCGAGTTGGCGCATTGCCAAGATTTGCTTTCCCCTGTGCCTCAATTAATTAATTAATTAATTATCCTCGGAATTCCTTTTATTTATAGAGATTAAAAAAATAGTAGATATTTTTCTTGAAACAGTAAATCACAATAACTGCAACCACATTAAATATGATAGAACAATGTTCCTACTCTTAAAAAAAAAAAAAAAAAAAAAAAAAAAAGTTTTTAAGGAATTAAATTGATTATAATTGATTGTTAAAGGTGCAGCAAGCCAACCACCAAGAATGAAGATTTATAGAAAAATAATAAAAATAAAATTTTTTAAAGTGTTATTTAAAAGACAAATTAGTAATACTACACAAAACATATTAAAAATTCAGAACATAATAAGGAAGGCAGAAAAAATGGACTTACAAAAACAAAAGTAAAAAACTGAAAAAATTATAAAAAAATACCAAAAATTTAATTGAAGAAATTTCTTTAAAAATTGAAGAAAAGTCTGAAGATTCTCATCCCTGAAAAAGGTATTATTGCTGCTTACGTGTTTAACCCCTTCCCGTGCATTGTACGGGCAATATGTTTTTGCCCGTAACCAGTGTTGTAGTCGTAAAATAATCGGAGAGTATACGGCAGGCCTGTCCAACCTTTTAGTAAGCAGGGGCGCATCTTAGCTCTTGACACTCAATGAAGGGCGCCATTATTGACATGACTTAAAATATGTGGCATACATCGCACAATATTACTATGCAGACACGCCTTTACATAATGCAAAATAATGCTTATATTGTCGTAATGTATATCAGGAGTTACATGTATTAAATTTCAAACTACACATTTTTCTATGACAGAACCAACAAAAATGAAATAAAGAATATCCCAACAAAAGACATCACAACAAAAATGTTTCTAGGATAAGATGCTAAAAACTGTAATTGCACCTATAATAACAACAAAAACATGTATATCAGAGATATTATAGGTTTCTTTTAAGATGTGAAAATACGCTGTGATTAATTTTGAAGATGTAAACTTAGTTTTATAAAAAGTACAAAAACAAAGACAAGCAGAATAGTGACCAATACATATGATTGGTAGCAGTGTGATAGTCTGAAAGTGCTTTCATAAATAGAAACATTTTGCACTGATTTATTAATTTTTCTAAGTAAATGAAAAAAAAAAAAAATCCAAACTCGAGAAGGAAAATACAAGCCCCTTCATTCCTCGTATAAAACTGCTACTGGGCTGGTGCGACAACAGAAGAAAGAAAAAAGCTGAACTTTCATGTTTATGTGTCTTCAAAGGGGCGAGGAAGATGAAAAACGTTTATTTTTCTATTATTTATTAAGCATTAAAAAGAGCTATTTCAAATTATTACCAAATTTAATCAACGTTTTTACACTTTACAAATAATTATAAATCGTGAAATATGCATGTTTAATTTATTAATCTATGTTTCTGGTTTTTAAAGCATTTTCACGAGAATGGAAAATAAATGATGCAAACATTAATGATTTTAAAGAAAGTATTCTTTATAATGTAATTTTACTTCTAAAAAGTCTAATAACAAGAAACTTTTAAAAGGGCGCCAAGAAAACCTTCAAAGGGCGCCGCGTTGGACAGCCCTGGTATACGGTATGCGCTGACGTCATGCACATTTACAAATAGGGTTATACGCTAATGCTTTATTTGAGAAACAGAGTATTCTTCAAAAATCCAGAAAGTATACGGCGTGTACCTCGGTATACCCTGAACTACATCTCTACGCCGTAACACGTATCATATTTTATGTTTCTCACCGGTAAAATTTTATTGTAAATTTTGCATTACTTTTTCCTATTCAATTAAGCAAAAGTTTCTATTTTGAAAGATAAAAGATTAAAAACTCTGTAAAAGACATGAAAAAAAAAAAAAAAAAAAAAAAAATAGAAATTATTTTCAAGTTTTTCAAAACTATTGATTAGTTAAAATGCTGTAGTCTAACATCTGAGTGGATATTTTTAAAACTATATTTCTACATTTTTGCTGTTAAATCCCAAAGAGTTAATGATTATAGAGAAGAGAACAAGCACATAGACAGCCATTATTTTCGAAAGGGTTGTAATTATCACTTCACGTTTGAAAGTTGCTAAAAGTTTTGAATAAAACGTCGACTCAAATCAATAAAACGGAAGAAACAAACAACTATTCTCTCGAATATTTTCGTTTAAAGTCGATAGATGGCGGCACACAACAATTTGATTTATGTGTTTCAGTATTATTTATGGATATTCAGAAGCCCTTATTACTATAGCGGCTCGAAATTTTTGAGGGGCACAATTTTTCGTAATTCTATCTTAAATTTCCATTTTAAAAAACATAGATGCGAAAAAAATGTGATTAATTATATGAAATGACAAAATATATATATCAATATATGGTTAAAAGCACATTTTAGTTAATAATAGAAAAAAAAAATATTTTTATTCCTTGAACCGTTTTTTAATTTTTTCGGAAAACTTTAATATTATTATTATTATTATTATTATTACTTTATTTTGAGTTAACACTTTTTGAAAAAGTATGCATTATGTAAAAAGTAGCATCAGATTCGCGAATATCCAAACTATGGGGTCATTCTATGGTATCTTACGTTACATTTAGAATGATTTTCAGTAATTTTAATAATATAACACGCACAAAAAAATTATTCAACATGTAAATTTGACACTGTTTGCTTATTAAACACATTCAAAATCCAATTCACATGAAAATTACCTCATTTTAATGTTATTTCTTAAATTTAGGTAATTATATTTACTATGGTAACTGCTGTTACTGAAAAAAGAATGTAAGATATCCTATAAAGCAGGCATGTTAAACTCGTTGACCATCGCGGGCCAGATTTAGTACTGTATACAGAGTCGCGGGCCACAAAATGTTAATGAATTTTATTTTTTTCACACCGAATGAAACTAAACATACAAATTAAAATGCAATATTGTAAAATAAATAAATAAATAATAAAGCGAAAAACTGGAAAAATCTAAATAAGTCACCATAAAAATTTAAATAAATAAATTAATAAATAAAATCATAATAGTACAAAAATTCAATATTAAGTTTATTACATTGATTTTTACTTTTCTTCTTTTAATTTTGTGATTGCTTCATTTTATAAAAGCTAATCGTTGTAGGAGTACAATTATTTGCATTGTAAATGTATTTTTTAAAAGTGAAACTTTATTCTGTCAAGCTTTTCAGAATCAAATAAAAATATATAAACTATGCTGATTGTGCTAACAATATGAAGTGTATATTACTATTCTGTGTTAAATGTACAGATTTTGAAAAAAATGTCAAGTTGGCAACATTACAGCCACGACTAGCGAAAGTGTGTTTATACAAAGTGTATTTTCTATATCAATCATGAACTGAATCAAGCATAGGGAAAATGTCGAAATTCTTGGCGGGCCACAAATAAACTGTCGGTGAGCCACGTATGTCTGCTATAAAGTGTCATTTTCATTATCATTTTGTGGGTAATTCTCATCCAAATTGACTCTCAGCAAGTCCGTAGCCAGAAAAATATTTCGTAGGGTTATGAAATTTTAATCTTTACTTATTTTATGTTTGTCTTTTACTAATTGAATAAGAGAGATTTTTACAAATGTATGTTTTTTCGTGAATTCAAATAATTCAATTTAGTATAATTGAAAAAAAAATCGAATGAACTTTCAATATTTTTTAGAAGTTGAATTAATTTTTCACTCTAAGTAAACTGAATCTAAAAATAAAGACGTTGAATTTTGATTTTTCATTTTTGAATGCAGTTGATTTTCGAATTTTGTCCATCTTGACTGAGTGTTAATGACATATTTATAGTCATGTACACAAAAATTTCAGAGGGAGATCAAACACTTAGTGATCCCCCCATTGGCTACGGCCTTGACCCTTAGATTAGTTTCATTGTCGAATGATGTTAATTTTGCATTTGAATATTTTTTAGTGTTATATTACTAAAATGACTGCAGTAAATTGTTCTAAATTTTACATTAATTGCTACGGAATGACACTATGGCTGTCTCTCAATAGCTATATAATAATTATAATACAAATGTATGATTTTACAAGTATACTTAATAATAATAAGATAGAACCCGTCGAATTTCGACGAAAATAAAATGTTTAAGTAGTAGCTGTTTCATTGATTTATAATAAATCAACGAAATAAAAAATGCACTTTATATCGGTAAGTCTAACTCTTAAATAAATTATATTTAACTTAAAATTAACAAAATACTGTTTCTGTAAAACTCAACTGTAGAAATTAATAAAATTAATTTTTAATCGTATATGTAAGCAGAAAAATGATAAAGGTCAGTTATTATAATGCAGTTATCAATTAAGGCCCGTTTGCTTGGAAAGGAGAAACAGCAAAATTTATTCCACTTTGACTCAATCATGGATTTTTTTCCCCATGTAATCTAAATCCGTTATTTTTTTCGTCATTTCAAAATTTACATATATTTTGTAACAGAGCACGTATTTTAATTTCAAAAGTTTTCCCTTTTTATGATAAAATGGCAAAGAAAGGTACAATATTCTCCGTCTTATTTTACCTTCACTTTTAATAGAAATGGTGTACTTCTGTTGTACCAAACACAAAAATGGTATTAAAAACTACAAAATAAATAAAAATAAAATAAATAAAATAAATAAAATAAATAATATCTCAAAAATAAATTAAGATACAGTTTTCAAACAAATTGCATTTAAAAGTGCATTTTTTACTCTATACCATGGTCTAAAAATTGAAAATGTGCGGTGTTTAAAAGTTAAAAAATTTGTAGTAGCAAAATATACAAAACCGAAGTTTCATTTCGAATTTCAAAGTGTTGCTATTCGCAAAATGACGTATGCGTTATACACAGATACGTTTTGCCTTTATAATATAGATATTTAAAGTTCTGCAATAATATTTTCCAATTCCTCTCTCGACCGTGCCAAACTTTCTGCTCAATGAAGCTACAGTCACTGTGATGTCAGGTCGATCTCTCCGATGACTGTAAAACTGGTTTCGCCGTCGACTAAGTTCGATGGCAGAAAAACATGAGTTACTTGACACTTTTCAAACTGGACTTTTCACACATTATTCAATAAGTTTAAAAACGCCCCTAGTAGTCATCATCATGCATAAAATTTTAGTGTTATGTTTCAGATTATGGACGTTTTAATGGGTCTGGGGCACAAACTTTTATTTTATTATTATTATTATTTATTTTTTTAATCATTTATTTGCTATTCATGCATCCATATGTATTTAAAATGTATTTATTTTTTAAAACATTTTTTTTAATTGTTGTTCAAGTTTGAAATTTGATATGTCTCCTAAAAAATAAATTTTTTTTATGATTTTTGTTATTTATTTGCTATTATATATTTGTTATTATTTATTTTTTAATTGCCCCACGTCTTTTGAAATGCATCCATATGTATTTAAAATGTATGTGTTTTTTAAAGCATCTGTCTTTTTTATTATTGTTATTCAGGTTTGAAATTTGTTATGTCTTCTAAAAAATAAATTTTCAATGATTATTTTTTACTTTAGCCTGGTTTAAAATTTGAAATATTTTCTTAAAAAATAAGTGTTTTTGCGTACTATTTCTTTCATTTTCTGCAGAAAATAATTAGTAAATATTTCGTTGTTTTAATATTAACAAAAATATTTATTTACTTGAGAATTTGTTTTTAACTCAATCTGGTTTTTGTAAATAAAAATTGAATTTCGTAATGGATTTTTAATTTACTTCTTGGCATAGTGTAATTACAAAAATGACTTTCACATTTGTGTTTTTAATGGAAAATACAACGTTTTAATATTTCAAGAACATAATTATAAATTGATATGTTAATTTTAAGGCATTTTTCAATTGGCCCGCGAAAGGCGATATCTAGCCTGATATTCTTTGAAACATGTACTATTTTATATGATTAGAAACAGGGGATTTTATTAATGCACCTATAATCAATCGCCAAAATAAGCCAAATGACTGTGAAACTGCAACACTGAAATTGTTTTTAAAAACTAAAATTAAAAAATGAAGATTAATCTAAAAAAAAGTACTTAATCTATATTCAACCACCAAAGTAAACCAAAGGACTGTGAAACTGCAACACTGAACTAGTTTTTAAGAACTAAAAGTAAAAACTAAAATCTAAATAAAAACTGAATATTAATGTAAAAAAAAAAAAAAAAAAAAAAAAAAAAAAAAAAAAAAAAAAAAAAAACAACTTCTACCAATGAATAGTTATATACAGGGTGTCCTTGCTAAGATGTTACACATTTCGAGAGGAGAATACAACTAGATGACACAGAATGCCTGGGTGGGAAATGCTTTCCTGGCCCAGTAATGATCAGGTCTGGCAATGACCTGATCATTACTGGGCCAGGCAATGACAGTGTTGCCAGTAGGCAACTTTTTTTTAAAATTCCGATTTCTTAATTAGTACCACTTTTCAAATTACCTTTTAGTCCAAGAGCCGACCGCACAAATGTGTATACAAAACCCTAAGTCATCGAATACAAGAAAAAAAATCCTTTATTTTATAAAAGAGTAGTAACAGGGGAATCTCATGATCCATGCCTGTCGGAAGCGAAGGAGTGCATAAGCCAAAAATTGAAACCACTAGTGGCTGACTCGTAGGCTTAGCATTATACCTGCCGTACACTCAAAAGTATGGAAACACGGAAAACTGGGTGCAGGAAAACACAATGCTAAGCCTACGAGTCAACCCCTAGTGGTATCAATTTTGGCTTAAGCACCCCTTCGCTTCCGGCAGACGTGGATCATTAGACTCCGCTATTACTACTCTTCCATAAAATAAAGGATTTTTTCTTGTGCTCGATGACTTAGGGTTTTGTGCTGTCGGCTCTTGGACTATTTGTTTTCAACTTAATTAATCTGTCATTAAACAAGGCAAATTTTTAGCATTTCAAAACAGTAGTGCTAATCAAGTAATCGGAATTAAAAAAAAAATTGCCCACTGGCAACCAGGGCTTTAGCTAGAAGTGAATAATAAGGGAAACTCGAGAAAATGTAGAGGGGGGGGAAGAGTGCTCATATATTTTCTCTCTCTGTGACGCAGAAAGATAAATCAGTGCCTATTCACATTGTAGGTATTATCCCTCATAGCATGCATAGTCACAGTGACGTCACAATGACGTCACTGTGAGTCACTTTGGTCACATCACATCTGTCACATTTTTTAAAGTCACATCTGAGATGTGACTTTTAAAAAAAATTAGAAAATTACAAATATTCTTTAAAACATGTTATTTACTTTAAAAAGCATGTTTCTAACAATTTAAGTATCGTCGCTTGACGTATATCGCAGTCGTGACTATATCGTGACTATATCACAGTCCGTTACAATATTAATGTCAATGTAGTCACAAATGACACATTTCTCACAAATTTGTCACATTGCGACCACTTTGTGAAGTGCACAAACGAGCTCTAAAACGGCCACAACGACTTCACATTTTAGTCACTGTGACTTCACATCGACGATCGATGGTCACAAAGTCACAATGTGACTTCACAACGACATCGTAGTGACGTCACCTGTTTCTTTTTAAACTGTTTTAAACTTTGCAATAACTTCATTTTATGCTAAGAAAAGAAAAAGATGCAGAATGAAAAATTCAAGTGAATAATCAATAAAAAATTAAGAATCACGTTAACTTCCTTTTTGGCAAATAGGATGAGCGAATGTTCAAACACTTATTTCAGTGGCGTAACCTGGGTAGGTGCTCTGAATACCGGTAATTTTTGAAAGTTTTTTAGGTGCGTTCGTAATTATGTAAATACGTAGCACCTATAGTTGTCGTACAGTCTGTCCGTCCATCTGTCTATCTGTCCGCATATAACAACGCAAAAGCTACCCAACTGAATCGTTTGAAATTTAAAATACATAATTATTACATAATTTTGTCGAGTCATTTCAAATTTTATGAGAATCGGACGGATAGATCAATTACAGGGACGATCAAAAGTATTCCGTTACATTACGGTCAATGGGGGAAAATGTTGCAAATGCATTTTAATCGTTTGAAATTTAAAATGCGTACTTATTACATAATTTTGTCGAGTCATTTCAAATTTTTTGAAAATAGGATGCATACATCAAATACAGGGACAATCAAAATTACTCCGTTACATTAGTCAATCGAAAAAAAAAAGTTTCAAATGCATTTTAGTAATATTACACTCATTCGAACATAATAATATTGATATGCATCATAAAGTACATATTATAATATAGATTTTGCATAATCAATTTGCAAAGAACTTTTGTTATTGATTTACAAGGCCACACAAAAGTATTCCATTACATAATGAGTATAGAGAGAACATTGTTTGGTGCGCATTTTAATTGTAATTAACTATTTACAATTTTATGAGATTGATATATGAGAGTGATATTTTTAAAACTTCATTATCCTACGAACGCACCTCATTTGTTACGCTTCACGTGCAATTTCCAACCTGTTTCGTCTTATCTAACCAGAAAATTTTCTGATTGAATCAAGGAGAAGAAAATTTTAAAATACTACTGGCAGCCATCCTAGTTGCACCACTATATTTTAGTATTTATGAAAAATTATGATTGGGCCTTAAAACTAGATTTTTGAAAAGTTTTTCATTTGTATTTTCGGAAGAGAAATTCATTGAGTGACCTTGAAATTTTTCCCAGGGGAGGTTCAAAATAGATGCTAGGGGGGGGGGATGAATACCCCTTTTTTATTTGTATTTTCGAAAGAGAAATTCATTGAGTGACCTTGAAATTTTTCCCAGGGGAGGTTCAAAATAGATGCTAGGGGGGGGGATGAATACCCCTTTTTCATTTGTATTTTCGAAAGAGAAATTCATTGAGTGACCTTGAAATTTTTCCCAGGGGAGGTTCAAAATAGATGCTAGGGGGGGGGATGAATACCCCTTTTTCATTTGTATTTTCGAAAGAGAAATTCATTGAGTGACCTTGAAATTTTTCCCAGGGGAGGTTCAAAATAGATGCTAGGGGGGGGGGATGAATACCCCTTTTTCATTTGTATTTTCGAAAGAGAAATTCATTGAGTGACCTTGAAATTTTTCCCAGGGGAGGTTCAAAATAGATGCTAGGGGGGGGGATGAATACCCCTTAGCTACGGTCTTGCTGGCAACACTGTCAGGATCAAAGATCAGTTTAATAGTTGTTTATTCAGCCTTTGCAAAGCAAAGTGTTATCAGTGGACTACTTTTTCTTCTTGATTGACACCAGTTTTTTGAAATAGTAAAACTTTCTTTATTCAATGTTATGTTAATTAAGGCGAAAGAAAGAATAATTTTACCATTTCAGAAAAGTTTTGCCAACTTGTTACTGAATATCCCCCTGCCCCCTCTTTAATTCCCACAATTTTCAAAAACCTAAACTCAAAATCCTTCATATTTTTTTTTTTTTTTTTTTTTTTTTTTTTTTTTTTTTTTTAAGTAATAGGAAATTTTCCTCAAATCACAGAAGTATTCAGGCAACTGGCTGTCGGTACTTTTATCATTTTTGACAAACTTTTCTTTAGAATGGTAGTCTAGAAAAAGTTTGTTGCCTGTAATACAGAAAAAACTAGACATTCTCTGTCTAAAATGTCTTTCTGTCTCTTTCTTATCTAAATCTCTTAAGGCTTTTTTTTCTGCTCAAGATCGCAAAAGTTTTTGACACACTCACAAAATCAATTTCATATAAAAAAGCATTAACATTTCAGACTATAGTATTGAAGAAATCGAATCTATGTTTTTTTTTTTTTTTTTTTTTTTTTTTTTTTTTTTTTTTTTTTTCCCCTTTGAATATGTTGAATTATGATGAATTGCGTTTCAATTTTTATTATCATGAACTACTGCATGACATTTTTGTTTTTTCTTTTTGCCACTATTGCGTTGTCAAATTTAGTTCTCAATTCCAAATTTGAAAAAAATCATTTAATCCTTAAAAAAATCATTTGCTTTCATATTTAAAGATGAAACGATTTTTGATTTCTGAATTGATATACGTAATTGAGCATTTCATGTGTTTGCAAATAAAAAGGACTTCAGGAATTTGTTAGAAAGTGATTAATTTGCATTTGAAAACAGCTTAAAATACAATTTTTCCATTGAACCATTATTACATTTCTGCAGAAATTTTCGTAAAGCAAAATTTTTAATATTTTCTTTGTACTTTTCTATGTTATCATAAAAATTTAATTTCGATCAATGTATCACAAATTCTTTCATTTATGAAACAAATGTTAAATCTTTTACCACTGGCTTAATAAATTGAGCGTGCATTTTTAACAATTGTTTATCTTATATCTATACATATAATAAAACAGTAGGACCCGGTGTGTCTGTACATTGAAGATAATTGACAAAAATGGAGTCAGGGCGATAAAAGAAAACCAATGAAACACAAAAAAATTTTTTTTGAATTTTTTGTCTGTCTGTCTGTCTGTTTGTTCGAGGTTATCTTCGTAACTACTGAATGGATTTTTATGCGGTTTTCACTAATGAAGAATGCACACTCCCGGGCAGTGTATAGGCTTTGTTTCATCAAAATCGGACAACAGACAAAAAAGTAACAAAAAGAAACAAAAGAAACTATTAGGTGCGCTGCTCACGTTTTTTAGTACATAACGTTTTTTAGTACATATAAAATCCATCTATACATATAATAAAACAGTAGGACCCGGTGTGTCTGTACATTGAAGATAATTGACAAAAATGGAGTCAGGGCGATAAAAGAAAACCAATGAAACACAAAAAAAAATTTTTTGAATTTTTTGTCTGTCTGTCTGTCTGTCTGTCTGTCTGTCTGTTTGTTCGAGGTTATCTTCGTAACTACTGAATGGATTTTTATGCGGTTTTCACTAATGAAGAATGCACACTCCCGGGCAGTGTATAGGCTTTGTTTCATCAAAATCGGACAACAGACAAAAAAGTAACAAAAAGAAACAAAAGAAACTATTAGGTGCGCTGCTCACGTTTTTTAGTACATAACGTTTTTTAGTACATATAAAATCCAATAGATGTCACTGTGCGATTTTAAAACGCGCTATCGTTATGTTTTCGCCAGTCTACTTAAGTATGAGAAAGTTTCAAGCTGGCTGTCGTTCCATGTGGTTTAGTCGGTAGAACGTCAGTGCGACATACTGATGGCCCGGGTTCGATTCCCAGCATGGAATTTTTTTTCACTATGTTGGCATTAACGCCTATAAGCAATTAAAAGAATTTGAAATATTGTATTCAAGGCGAATTTTCTCTCTGGGAAAATTTCCTTGCATTAATATGTCAGTGTAATTTTTTTTTCGATTTAATTTTTTTTTTCGAAACTTTGTTTTTCTTAAAAAATTACAGTAAATATTTGATATTTCCCAACGTTTTTTGAATGATCGACTTGCTTTTTTTTTTTTAATGTATGTCTGAACCTTATCTAACTACTTCTTCAAGATTTCTTTAGATAAACCGACCAGCGTAGCGGGCGAAGGCCGCTAGTATATTATAAATGTGAAAGTGTGTCCGAAATATTGGAATGAAATTGGCTTCAAAACGGATGGATTAATGTCTTTGAATCTTTGCATATAGATAAGTTAAAGCCCGGAAATGAACATAGGCTAATTTTTAATTGATTTATTCAAATATTTTCCTTAATAATTCAAAGTTTCATTATTTTTCATACAGAATCAATGGGCATTTTTTAAGTAAAATTTCACCATTTTCCTTTCCTGTTGCCAATAAAATAGAAATCTGGAATGTTATTTCTCAGCGGCAATAAATTTTCAATTGAGCAATTTCCGTGCAAAAAAAAATGAAAAAAAAAAATAAAAGAAAATAAATATGACATCATATTTGAAATAGAAACTAACAAAAGCCGTGCTTTGTTTGGATTCGCGAAGCATTATTTCATAAGATAAATATTTGAAAGGAACATTACTTTTTTATATTATTTTTGCATCTCTATTAAGCAAAAACGTTATCTCATGTTTTGGCGCATTTAAATTTTAGAAATGTAAATTCAGCCAAATAACTAAGAATTTCCTCTGAATTTATTTATGATATAAGGCTGGTATAAATAAAAATATTTTCGAAGCAGAATTTTACAAAATATTTTTATTTTAATTTTTAACTAAAAGTTTTAAAGATTTTTTACATTTTCCAATGGCCAGTGCCAGTAACAACGTTCGTTCTGGCCAATAAGTGTCCTTTTTCTCGACATTTTTAAATTACTAATACATTCCAGAAATTATTTATAAACGTAGTTAATATATTTAATTTGGTTGGATTAAATTAGTCTTCAATCAATTAAAATATTCTTAAATTATTCTTTAATCTTTCATTTCAAATACCAGACTTAAGAAACTTACCAAATTTAACAAACACTTTAAATACCAAATATAAGAATTAATTTTACTTGTTTACGATTCTTTTTGTTGCCACTTTACCAAAGTAAATACCTAAATAAATAAATCATAATATAATTCTTTTAAAATCCGTAAGTATAAACTGCGCAAATAATTTTGGCAAATAATGAAAATATATTTTATTTAATATATTAATCATGATTCTATCTATAATTACTAACCCCATAGTTTATTTTCCTTCTTAAAATAAAAAGATACGGGTTCAATTTTTTATTTGCAAACGATTTTGGCAGAAGAATGAAATATATTTTATTTAATTAATTAATCATGATTCTATCTATAATTATTAACGCCATGGTTTATTTTCATTCTGAAAATAAAAAAGATACGCGTTCAATTTTTTATTTGCAAAAATGCGTCCATAATGGAAAAACATGTAGAATAAATTAATTATTAAAATAATATTTTTTAAAGGTTTTTCTGTAAAAAAAATTACATTCTGCAAATCTACATATCATAATTTATTCTTATGTTTAATTTCAAGTCAAAATACTGAATAGATTTTTTATAAAGTGTACAACAAAATGTAATTTGAGTGGCCTAGTAGAGGATTCGCTTCGCTCATCCTAATAAAGAGAGTATTTTCTGTTATATATTAAACATGTATGTTTGTTTCATTAACAAGAATTTTTCTGTCAAAAAGGGCGACATAATTAGAAGTAAAAAAAAGAATGAAAAAGAATGATATTTCCAATGAAATATTTCACTTGAAAAAATGTGACATCATAGTTGAAATAAAACAGGTACTTTATAGTAGTCGTTAAAAATACAAGGGGCATGAATATCAGTAGCTAATCGAGTTAAATAATGATGTCATATTTAAAATGAAAGAGAAATATTCTTTACTTATACTAATTAATAAGTTATAAGTTACATTTAAATGAAAATTTTTATTCAAAACTCATAATTATCGAAGGAAGAAATTTTTTGTTGGAAAAGACGGAAAATAAAACTGCCGATTAATATATTTTTGACTTTATTTTTTAACACTTTCCAACAAAGTTGAAAAAATATTATGCTTTCGGTTTGTCTGTCCGCCTGGCCGCTTTCTAACTTTCGTAAATTTCATGGTAATCCCAGTAGCCATGAACTTTTTGGACGTTATTAACGTTTACCTTAGCACGAATACCTATTGAAAATGAAGTTTCTATTAATGATTAATTTATTTACAGGGGTAGTCAAAAATTTTCCTTGCATTACGGCATTATGGGGAAAAAATTTAATTGAATTTAAAAGATGTTACACCCTGTGAAACATATTCAAATTTATATGCATCTACAAAGTGCAGTAAAATGTGCATTTTGTAAAGTATGCATTGAAAAGGACACTTATTATTCATTTACAGGGCCACACAGAAGAATTCCATTGCATAATAAGAAAGGGAGAAACAGTTTGCGACACATTTTAAATACGGTAAACGATTTCATGTATAATCAAATTGATATACGTTGCTGAGGCTTAATGTGAGTTATTTCATGCATAATACGAAGTGCACAGCATTTACAGGATCACACAAAAAATTTCAAATAATATATATTCTATCCGAAGTACTGTATATGATGGATGATGACTGTTGCATCGATGAAATGCATTTTGAATTATGACGTGTGCTTTTAAGTTTCACTAAATGAATGCATATTAAATGGTGTGTATAAATGCTGATATTTACACAATTTAGATATACAGGGTTACACAAAAGATCTTGGAAAGGTTACTGAATATGAGCGTAATTTACTTAAAGGTGGTTTTTAAATAAAATATGCATTTTTATTTTGAACTGCATTCAGTAAACTAAGAAATTTTTGCAGTATATAGATAAAATGATATACAGAGTCACGCAAAGAACTGGATACATGGTTTTCTTCGGATGATAATTTCTGAAAATGTAATTTAAGTAGTAATGAGGAATATTTTTGTTTGAACTAAAGTTTAGAAAAATACTTTCGTATATTAAAGGTACTAGGTAAACTACAGGGCTGAGCAAAAGTATTCAAGAATGTTTCTATCTATTAGTATAAGTCGCTGAATGGAAAATTTAAACCAGCAAAAAAGATCATCAGAAGATTTCTTCTATAAATCGCGATAAAAAGTTAATTACACATGCTTTTAACCGACGAATTCTTTTGTTTGATTGATTAATTAATTCTTCTTTAAATGTTATGTGAACGAAGTCATGGGTATCAACTAGTTAGGTATAAGGCAAGACTGACTTTCAAACAAACCTAGCTCATAAAAAAAAGCTAAGATCGCCAAACGATTGCGGCCAAGAGCCAAACATTACACCGCATAATGCTTATTTAGGGAAGAGATATTCTCAAAATTAATTCGATCAAACTTCAGATTCAAATATTACCTTGATAAATACTGTTGCTGATTATGTTTTGGTGTAAATCACCCAATTGGCGGCGCTTTTATGCTGCATTTTTTTCCGATATCCGCAATAGTGCTTCTTCAAGAACTAATACACTGAATTTCATGCATTTAGAATCCTCACGATATGCATAGATTTTGTACATAAAATATCAAATATCAAAGGAGCCGATGATATTTCCTGTCCAAGATATACATAATTTTGCACTTCTTTAATCTCATCCTCTTGTAGACAATTTTCTTTTTTTATATAAATGAATTGAACATTACCTCAGTCTTTTCTAAATTTATTTGTAATCCCACATTGATGCTAGCTTCTGCAAGATCTTTTAGCATATTTTGCAATTCTTCAGGGCTGTTACTGAAAATTACAATGTGGTCAACGAACCGGAGATGACTTAAAAATTCCCCATTTATTCTAATACCTTTGTTTTCCCAGTCCAGCTTCTTGAAGATATTTTCCAAGACAGCACTAAAAAGCTTAGGTGAAATGGTGTCTCCTTGTCTTACTCCTCTTCCGAGCTTGATCTTCGCTTTTTACTTTATCTAAACGGATGGTTGCTGTCTCTTTCTTGTAAATCTTCTTTATGATATTGATGTAAGGTTTGCCAATGTCCTCCAGAGATTCTACCACTGCTGATGTGTAGACGGAATCAAATGCTTTTTCATAATCAATAAAGGCATCACTCTCAAAAAAACTTCCGTCTTTTCACAGAAAATGCACTGGCAGCACTGCTGCCAGAAATTGTCTATATATTGACGATTTTCTGTTTATTTTTTTCTCTGTCAAAAGAGGAAAAATATCCGTCACTTGAAAAAAATCAATGCGGAAGAGGCGGGGATCGAACCAAGGACCCCAGGATTACCAGACCAACGCTAATCCACGGCGCTACGGCTGCTCATGATGATTGTGCGTTAAAATAGAACCGTTCATTTCATATGGTGTGGGTTGGTGTATTTCGTTTAAAAGCTTTTAATTATGCAGTTAATCTCGGAAAGATTTCATCTTTAATGAAACTGTGGCTGGGTTTTTTTTACGTTTAGTATTAATATAGTATAAAAATGTGAATTTTAAATATATTACGTAGAATGTTAGAGAAAAAACATGGATGTTCTATTTGTGAGAATTTTTGAACGAATAAAGAAAGTAATTGTTATTTATTTTTAAATTTGAAAACATTTTTGTCTTTTAAAACTAAATTAGACATTTTAATCAATAGAATATTTTTGTTTTTCATTTTAAAAATAAATTCGAACTTATTACTAACAGACCCAATGCGCATGCGTGCTGGATATAAACGGAAACTTTTCCTCATTTTTCGACGCTCGGAATGAACTCACAGAACAAATACGTTTTCTGGGAGAACAGAAATTATTTGTGAAAAAATAACGATAACTTAGTGTAAATTGACGAATTTTTCTGACAGTGATGACAGAGAAGAAAATTATATTCTTTATGTTTTTCTATGAGTTCCCTTACTGTTTGGATATGATCCATTGTGCTGAATCCACTGGCTGGTGTAAATTGGATGACGGAAGCACTAGACAGAAAACATTGGAAAAATCTGGGGGAGACCTACATCCAACAATGGATCGAAAACGAATGATGATGATGATGATCAAAGGAACCAAGCATTTCATGGAAAAGCTCTTTAATTTGAGACCTAATCCGCACTGATAAGTTAATTATAAACAGATATACAGAACTTTTAAAAATTTTTAAGGAAACTAGATATCAACATTTCGTTTTCTTTGTCAAATTCAATTTTAAAACCATATAAGAACTTAAATGATGGATAGAATAAAAGAAAGAATTGCATTTTTGGACAGGTAATTATTTCCACTGCGTGCTTTTATAAGATTCGAACCTTAAGAGCCCACACTACTTAGTAAGAAAGGCCCGGATGATAATGTTAATTCTACGGGAGCATTCTTTTCATGTATCTCGCTCAAATTTTAATACTTTTACATGATTTTTTTGCATTGGATAACTGAGGACGATCTACAACCGGGCTAGTTTTTCCTTTTTCAATTTTGGTTTCAAATTTTTTTAAAATAATTACTTTAAATTTCGAAACCGGTTAGAAGCTGTTTTGAAATTGAAACTATCATAATATAAAAAAATATATAATCAAAATCGAAAAAGTAAACATTAGTCCGGTTATAGATCATCTTAAACTTAAAAAAAAAAAAAAAAAAAAAAAAAAATCATGTAAAATATTAAAATTTGAGCGAGATACATGAAAAGAACTCCCCCATAGACTTAACATTATCATCCGGGACTTTTTCAGTTAGTAGTGTGGGCTCTTAAGTAGCAATAAACTGTCAATTAACTCTAACATTAACGAAATATGCAAAAAGACGGAAAAAGTCCCCTAACGACAGTGTACTATTTATATTGTAATAACACAATTCAGACACTGGACATAGAATGAGATGCTGTGGCACAGACAATCATCTCATCGAGTTCACGGCTGAAATTCCAGAATGAGTTAAAACTTCATTCGCATATTAAAACGCAGTTGATCTGCCAGGTCATCGTTCTAAAAAATCCGATTTTGGCGGTTGACTCGTAGGTTTGCTATTATGTTTTCCTATCCAAGTTCTCCATGTTTTAATACCTTTAAGGATGTTCTTAAATCAAAAAGGGCAATTTTGTGACACATGCTTTAATTTATTTTTGTTCGGAAATGCATGAAAAATCCAAGTGGTATTATTCAGAAACAGTCTAATTGCACACAATTTTCTGTTTTTTAAAAAACACAATAGATCTTTTATAACAAGCCTTCAAAATGGACGTTTTTGAGCACATTTCCCAACCTCATTGAATTCACGGCTGAAATTCCGGAATGAGTTGAAACTCTATTAGCATACTAAAACGCAGTCGATCTGCCAAGTCATACCATGGCGGAAATTAGCTGAAACTCCGCTCAAGCAGAAAAATAAGTTTGATTCAAAATCGCTTCCATAGTTAGGCATTCAAATTTTATAACTTTTTGTTTAAAAATTAATTTGTAAATGTGTTAAAACATTTTGCGCTTGTTGAGCGGAGCAATTAAGAACACCCTTAAGAGCAGGAAAAGACAGTAATAAAGTTAAGAGTCAACCGCTATAAACGGGTTTTCAGCTAATTTCCGCCATGGTATGATTTGGCAGATCGACTGCGCTTTAATATGCAAATCGAGTTTTAACTCATTTCGGAATTTCAGCCGTGAATTCAATGAGGTGATTGTCTGCGCTAACGCCTCCCGATCTAACATGGCATATAAATGGCTAGGTCTTCATATATCAAGGATTTAGTGGCAAAACTATGTTCGTACATGCAAGTTTTGCGATATACGAAAGCAGAAAATTTGATAATTCCTTCATATCATAATTCCTTACATGATTCTTCACTTTTCTATATAGTTTCCATACATGTTAAATATTTGTCATAATGTTCTACAAACTTTTGTATGCTTAAGTCATAGACGGCTGCCGCGTGAGAGGATAACTAACCAGGGAACGTTCCCGGGTGTAAGTTGTGGATTTGGACGAGTGTGGTATCAAGAGCAAGATCGCGTCACGTACGTTAAAAAGTGCAATGGAAAAACCCGTCCAAAACCAACCGTTTTCGAGATATCAGCACTTGAAGAATAAATAAAGAAATAAATTGACAGGCAGGCATGTAAATTGCTCGCAAGTTAAGCCAGCCTGAGAAAAAGCATTTCATTTTACACTCTATATACACATACAGTTTATGCATTACGTCACGCCATACATTTGACAAAAAGATTCGTTGAAAGAAAGTGCTGGGAGTAACAAAAACCGATGGAAACACCCTTCGAATGCAGCCGTATGCGAAAACTTCGTAGAATGCGAAGTGACTGTCTAAAAGAGGGGAAATAACCGACAATGTGTTGGTGTAAAGGATTTTGTTTGTAGCTTGGGAAAAGTTAATGGCAGGAGGATTCAAAACAATGCAAAGAAACTTTTAACTTGCGAACAATTAATATACCTGCCTGTCAATTTATTTATTTATTCAATCACACTTCAAATGCTGATATCTCGAAAACGGCTGGATTCGGACGGGTAGTTCCAATGCACTTTTTAACGTACGTGACGAGATCTTTCTCTTGATACCACACTCATCCGAATCCACAACTTACATCTGGGAACGTTTCCGAGTAAGAGGATAACTGTTTCTTTCAAAAATTTTTGATTTTAAAGTTGAAATTGTGAACGAATCTTTTCATCTGTGAACGAATCTTTCGGTCTCTCACGAATTTTTTCGTCCCTGGCATTGATTGACTAAACCTTTTGTGAGCACTGACGGTCAGCCTGTCTATGATTTTCATGACCAGGCCGACCATCAGTCCGTGTTAAATTCAAGGGATGGCCCAGAGCAATGCGATGTCTTCTCCTGTAGATTTGAGATTTTGTGAAAACAGTGGTCGAAAAATGAAATTTCCTCCCCGAAACTCTATAATGTCCAAACCTCAGGGACATAGAAATCCCTCCCGCTGAATTCAACACGGCCACCATTTATCCCAGAAGATTTGTTCATTGCCATTGACGAAAAGAGACGTCAAGACCAGCTATTCACAAATTCAACTTCAAATCAACAACTTTTGAATGAAGCAGTTAAGAGCCCACAATAGTCACAGAAAAAGTACGCAAAAAGACCCGGATGATTATGTAAAGTCTTTGGGAGCGTTCTTTTCTAATATCTCGCTCAAATTTTAATGTTTTTACATGATTTTTTTTTTGCATAGGCTAGCTTAGGACGATGTACAACCGGGCTAGTTTTTACTTTTTCGATTTTGGTTTCAGATTTTTTTAAAACAAATATTTTAACTTTCAAAACCGGTTTAAACCGGTTCTGAAATTGAAACTATCATAATATTAAAAATATATGAGAAAAATCGAAAAAGTAAAAACTAGCCCGGTTGTACATCGTCCTAAGCTAGCCTATGCAAAAAAAAATCATGTAAAAACATTAAAATTTGAGCGAGATATTAGAAAAGAACGCTCCCATAGACTTTACATAATCATCCGGGTCTTTTTGCGTACTTTTTCTGTGACTATTGTGGGCTCTTAATGATTGGTTATCTTCTCAGGCAGTAGACGTCTATGACTTAGGCATGCAAAAAGCTTGTAGAACATTATGACAAATGGGTACTACTTGGTTATCCCGTCGACTCATTTCGCCAAATTACACAAATCGCCAAACTAATAGCCAAATTATGTACACTGACATAATTTTTATTTTAAATAACGAAAGAACAAATAATTTGAAGAATATTAATAAATATATTAATAAGAAGTCGAAATAAAAATCACTTAGTGGCATTTTAAGCACCTGTATCGTGTTTATGTCATTGAATGTTATTCACGATCATCCATTATTTTCATTTAATTTGTAGCTTGGTGACAGTTTTTTGGTGAACGGGATAACCAAGTAGCACCGACAAATGTTTAAACAAATATGGAAACTGTGTAAAAAACAGAAAAAAACATGCAAGGAATTAAATAAAAAATGTTTGTTGAAAATGCTTTATTCCGTGGTTGTTTATGTTTTATAAGAATTCGGACCTTAGTTTCCGAATAACCCTCCTACAATAAGATATGAAATTCATAAAAAATATAATGAAAAATCACCGTAAGACACAAAATGAAGGGGAAAAAAAAAGTAAAGTTTATTAAAAAGCTGAAAGAGGGGATATCTGAAATTCCGAGATTAGAAAAAGAGATTATATTACTGATGATAAAGTTTCCCGGAATTTCTATTTCAATCTCCAATTTTTGAAAGATATCATCTGATTATCGCTCTTAAAGAAATGCTGATATCACAGTGTAATTTACTACTATAATAATTCCGTAGAATAATATCATATCAGTGCAAATTTGTTTATTAGCACATTTATATTTAAGGGAATTTCACAATTTAAAATCCGTGTTGAGATTATGATATCTTAAGTTTTTAATGTGTCGCGTATGCATAATAATGCTTCTATATAGCACAATGTTTTTAAATTAATTTGAGAATATCTTTCTATTTTCAATTTATAATTGACTTTTTCAAAGCAAATAAATAGTTTTATAAATACATATAATTGTAATTTCTGATGCAGACAGAAAACAAAAGATTTTTATGACGAATTTTGTGCTTTTATTACGATGAATGACGGAGCCGGATTACCACAAGCAGCCAGTTAGAAGCCTCTAAACTTTTAGCGATTTTGCAATCCAATAATTTCAAACCTATGTGATTTCCAAGAACCAATTAGATTTTCTCATCGACGTGTTATTATTATTAGTAGTAATAGTATGCATAGAACAGAACATTACGCTATATCTACACTGTTAAAAATTTTAGCTCTAGTTTGAACTAAATTTTGATGCTCAGTAGCTGTCTTCTTAAGGCCCCTGTCCTCGCTCGAGGAAACGCTCGCGAGCTAATGCTATTCCTATGGGGAAGCATTTTTCTAATAACTCTTTCGCATTTTGACATTTTTGAATAATTTTTTTTGCATTGGATAGCTGAGGTGCATGCTGACAGCGCACTTTTTTTTTTTTACTTTTTCGATTTTGGTTGCAGATATTTTTTACAAAGTTAGTTTCACTTTCAAAACCGGTTTCGAAACTGAAAGTGCTTTTAAAAAAAAAAAAATATCTGCAACCAAAATCGAAAAAGTAAAAAAGGTGCTCTGTCGGCATACACCTCAGCTATCCAATGCAAAAAAAAAAAAAAAAAATATTCAAAAATGTTAAAATGCGAAAGAATTGTTAGGAAAATGCCTCCCCATAGGAATAGCATTAGCTCGCGAGCGTTTCCTCGAGCGAGGACAGGGGCCTTAAAATGGTGAAATCTCGTACCAAAGTTTGGAGCTTCCTATTTCAATTTCCTTCCAACTATCGGAACTATGCTTCAATAGGAGCTCCAAATGTTGGTTCAAATTTTCACCATCTTATAGAGGCAGCTATTGAGCACCAAAATTTGGCTCAAACTGGGACAAAATTTTTAACTGACAAGGAAGGTCTCCATACGGGCATACCCCGAAATATCTGAAAAAATTACAGAATGTTCTTCTCGTGTATATATATACGTTTATTAAAAAAATTTCGGCGGAACCTCCATTCAGTATTCGTAAAAAAATAATGAAAATTTCGTTATTTGGCGATTTATCGCCTGTTGGCGAAGGAATGTAATTTCAAAAAATACTTTATGTCAAAATACACTTCAAGAAAAAAAAAGTTTCATGTTGAACTTGTTTTGATAAATTTAATTTAAATAACCTTAGTTTTGTAAGTTTTAGTTTGTTTTAAATATAATTTTGTTATATCGATATTTATATGTATTTATATTCAAATTTAATCATCAAAATTTGAGATTTAAAACGAAATTCATAATTTAAATTAATTAAATTTGTTTCAAGCTCAAAGTCTAACTGAGAATTGTCGATTAGATTTTGTTGCTATGGAAATATCTGACTTTTATTTTTGAATACGTTTAAATGTATGAAGATAATTTTTCTCTATATGATTTTTTTTTTTAATCTATGAAAACATTTTTTTTCCAGTGATTAATTAAATAGTTACTTCAACAAGTAATATATATATGTAATACAATATGTATATATATGTATTTAATATATTAAAGTCTGTCATTGTTTATGTTTAAATTCCATAAATACCATTTTCACCTAAATATCCAACAGTTTTAAGTTGCGTTATAATCGTTTGCTTTTGGCGGGGAAAAGGGCTGCTCGCCAAATCGAGTGACGCTTTCGTGTTTTCACGCCAAATGTTTGAAAATATTTTATTTTTTTACACAATATCTAATGCGATTCCGCCGCTAATTTTGACTGATCCTTTATTACATATATAAGTATTTTAATTATAATTTTTTTCATAAAATTCTGAGTATGCCCAGTATGGAGACCTTCCTTGTGAGTACATGCGTAAACAGGCCACGGTAAATTGCTTAAATGGATTATTTTAATCGAATACCTATCCTATCTCTATTTTAATTGTGCATTTAAATTTATCATTACCCACTTTAACAAACTTCATTGGAGAAACATTTCATGGTTTACATTCTTTACTTTTTAAAAACCCGCTTACATTTTAAAAATTACTTTGAGATATAGACTTTGTATGCTTCATAAATTTGATATTCTTGTTTGACATCTGGATGGAAACCCCATTAATATGACGTTTTTAAGACTTTTCTGTATTTTCATTTTACATTATTGCTTTCTACCCTTGTATGACTCGATATTATAAAAGTATGAATGGGAAATCCATAAAAGTTTGTCAAAGAGATTTTGAAGCCTAAATAATATGAAATAGTGCTATTCTGTATAACTCTTTTTTTTTATCTTATGTTTATCTATTTATAATGAACTTAATTCGGCATTGAGAATAAAAGAAGTCCATATTTAAACTTCATCTGGTATTTCATAAAACTTAATTCAGCTTAGTAATAATATTTTATTTTTACAGTGTAGCTAACACAGAACACTTGTTCAAAGTTTAAACTTGGCATTGCGCACAGCGCGCTACGAAAAAAAGATTGCGATGATGCAACGCTGCCTTGCTCCATGCCGCGTTTTTCAAGATGGGTTTTTAATTAACTTTTAAAGAAACGGGAGGCTTATCAAGAGACCCACTCAATGTAAACTCAGTCCGAATTCCATAGTATTTATGAAATTCATTTTTATTAAATTAATCTAATCTCAATAATTTGACGTTTATTACTTTTATACTACTTCTAGGTATTGCATTATAGAAATATATCTTTAAAAATTGCTATCTAGGCTTTGAAAGTCGATGGTGCATAGAGTATGCCTGCAAATCGAAATTTGTGTGTAATGGTAAAATACTATTGTCTCAAAAAATGAGTGATCTAGTGTAATCGCTATAGTTTTCCTGCAAGGTTTATCTTAATATCTATTACCTTTAATTTTTTTTTTTTTTTTTCTTTTTTTAAGAATTTTAGTTTCTCTAGATTTGGAATTATATGGGGGAGGACATATTTTTGCACTGCATTTTAGATGATATCTCAGATAATATATTACTACAAATTAATATATATACATATATATATATATCTTTTTGAGTTCGGCATTACGAAAACTTTTACGTGATAACCCATACAATATACAAATAAGATTTTTTTTTTTTTTTTTTTTTTTTTTTTTCAAATAACTTAATAAGATCCTCTACATTTTTCCTAAGAATATTTGTGAATGTTTAATAATATACAGGGCAACAGTCTTTATTACTTCTCCCAATTTGAACTTTCAATGTTCCATAATTTATGAGTAAAATGTATGTGACAGTTAGACAGACACAAGAATGATCTTATAATGTTTCAGTTTTTACCTTTTAAGAACGGAACCCTAAAAATAGGTTTACATGAAGTATGTAAATATTTGAGAACCAATTTAGATCAATAAACGTATTTCTTTATATATATATATATATATATATATATATATATATATATATATATATATACAAAATTTAAATTTTTATAGAATACCTCGGTCCTATAATTTATAATTATTAAAAATATCTTATTACACTAACTAGAGAACCTTCGCAGGTGTAAGTTATGGATTTGGACGAGTGTGGCATCAAAAAAAAAAGATCTCGTCAAAAAGGGCAATGGAACTACCCGTCCGAATCCAACCGTTTTCGAGATATCAGCCCTTGAAGTGTGAATGAATGAATAAATAAATAAATTGACAAGCAGGTATATAAATTGTTCACAAATTGAAAAATTTCTCTGCATTGTTTTTAATCCTTCTGCCAGTACCTTTACCCAAGCTATAAGCAAAATCCATTACATCCACACATTGCCAATTATTTTCCCTCTTCTAGACAGGCACTTCGCATTCTACGAAGTTTTCGCGTACGGCTGCATTCACACTTCAAGTGCTGATATCTCGAAAACGGTTGGATTCGGACGGGTAGCTCTATTGCCCTTTTTACTGTATATGACGAGATCTTTCTTTTGATGCCACACTCGTCCAAATCCACAACTTACACCTTACTACCCTAATAGCATGCATGGTCACAGTGACGTCACTGTGAGTCACTTTGGTCACATCACATCTATGACCAAAATGCCACCACTCAGTGACGTCACATTGTGACTGAGATGTGATTTTCTTAAAAATCTTTAGAAATTTATAAATATCCTTCAAAACATGTTATTTACTTTAAAAAACATGTTTCTGGCAATTTAAATATCGTCGCTTTTGTCAAAGTTTCGTCACAATGTTAATGTCAAATTAGTCACAAATGACACATTTTTCACAAATTCGTCACATTGTGAAACGTCACAAAAGAGCTCTAAAACGGCCATAATAACTTCACATTTTAGTCACTGTGACTTCACATGGACGTCACGTGACGTCACATCGGCAATCGATGGTCACAATGTGACTTCACAATGACGTTGCAGTGACGTCACCATGCTTTACGGGTAGGGAGCGTTCCCTAGTAAGACTTAATTAATAAATATTATACTTATCTAAAAAATTGCTAGAAGTGACTCTCTTCGGCTGAAATGCAGAAATGTGCATGCAAAATAAATTCTTCTAATACTTTAAGCACCTTGTGTTAGCTCCTTCGAAGCATGGTCTAACGCATGTGTGTTCGAATACAGAAAATTGGCGTAAGTCCATGCAGTTACAAGTTTCATAATTTGTCAATTTTAGTGTTGGATTTTCTTTTATTATTTGTAAGCGTAATCAGTGTTCTCGCTGACATATGACCAACATTAGTAATTTGGCTAGTTAAAAATAAAAAAACATTCGCCAAATGAAAAAAGTATTAGCAAAATAGATTCGTTGTGTAGCGAAAAAGAAAAAAAAATATCTTTAATTCTTTAATGTGCCCCATTTTTTTCAATATGTTCTAAAATAACCTAAGTTTTTATAATGCGACAACGGTTGTTTTTAATCCAATTTCAACTATCCGCTACAAATATATTAAAAATATATATTATATGCATATGTATGAAAAACGAAAAAGAAAAAAAAGAAAAGGCAAAAACTGAGCACTAGCAATTTGGCGAATCTTATCGCTTATTTACTCGCCAAATGAAGAATTTAGTCGCAATTTGGCGCAATGGAGAGCGACAGCGAGAACGCTGAGTGTAATAGAAACCTTTTACAAAATATCAGTTACAGGGCCGGGGGAGAATAGAAAAATTAATTTAAAATTCTTTAAAAATGTATTCTTTGATCCTGACTGAATGTGACTTTTAAATAATTTGACATTTAATGACTTCTTAAGTAATTTTTTACCTCATTTAAAACATTTTTTTCAATTAGAACTCTATGTCTATGGCAAATGGTTTAGAAATTAGTCATTGGACACTATTAAGAGAGAACACCCTGTATATATAAAATAATGGACAAGACTTATGTGGGAAGTCATACCCAAATTGAAACCCACACTGATTGTAGTGGCTGAAGCAATGTGTCGTACAATCATTCTTGTTCCACTAGGGAATCTCTACTCGGAAGCTGTTTTTAATTATTTTCTGTTCTCAAAACAATTTTTGACTACGTTTCATTTTAAGTATATAAAGGAAAACAAAAACAAACAGACAAACAAAAAATGATCGTTTTCAATTTGTAATGACGATTGTAGTGACTGGAGCAATGTGTCGCACAATCATTTTTCTTGTTCCACGAGGGAATCTTGAGTCTGAAGCTGTGTTTAATTATATTCGGTTCTCGAAACAATTTTTAACTACATTTCTTTTCAAGTACATAAAGCAAAATAAAAATAAAAAATAGCAAAATTGTAATTTAACAAATCACAACGACTATTTGGAAGATAATATTTTCAAAGACTCAAATTTGAAAGACTTATCAAAAAGTTCTATATATATATATATATATATATATTAATAATAATAATAAACATCATTTTTGGGATGATCATAACGAAGCCTATATTACGTACACCGTGCATTAAACATTAATATTCCTAGACCAGTGATAAAATAAATAAAAAGAATACTGCCCAGTTAAACTGATGGCATTGAGCTCACAGGATACGCATACTAATTGTACATTACAGCCTTATATTTTCAAGGGTTAATTCCGTTCGAAAAAAAATATTAAGGAGGGGAGGATCAGCTGCACCCTTTCCCCTTTTTATACTTAATCATTGAACCCTCTTAAGTGATCAGAGACATGCTTTATCATATAAAAAATCAATATCCAAAATTCAAGGCAAATTGGAAAATTCTTAATAAAAACTCATTCATATAATTTAAGAGGGAGTTATTCCCCTCTTTTATATACATAACCATTAAACTTCCAAAACTATTCAGAGATTTGAACGAAATCACAATTCTGCATGAAAAACCCATTTATATAAATTAAGGAGAGGGGCATTAGAACCCCCATTTCCCCTGTTTATATTTATCCGATGAACACCTAATACCAATCACGGAAGCGCTTCATCAGAATGATCCTATGTGTAAATTTTGAATAAAAACTAATATTTCTGCATGACAAACCCATTTATATCAATTAAGGGGAGGGGCATGACCCCCCCGTTCCCCCTCTTATACATATCGAATGAACTCCAAAAACTAATCAGGGAAGCGTCTTATCAGGATATACTTATATGGGTGATTCTACGATAAGAGGTAATTTGTACGGCAATCCGTTTAAAACAGATTTTTTATTCTATATGTTGCTATTTTTTGCAATGAATCGCATCATCTTATTATACTTTATTAAATAACATCGCGATTGAATGCCTAATTTAAACACATTTTTCTGAAATTTCTTACAAAGTCTAAAAAGTCCCCTCCCCTGGCATGTCCCCTTGCCGGTTTCAATTTAACTTTCAAACAATACATATATTTTTTCCGCCAGATGCTTTGCTAAAGTATGTTTAATTGGAATTTAAGTAATTATACTTACGTATTATAAAATAAAAAATAAAATATTTTTGTTAATTTCAAATAATTTTTAAAATTAACTTTTGTCCCGCTTTTTTTGTGTCTCTCCCCTGTCAAATTTCGTTCCGCTGAAACAAATATAAATTCAAGGATGGCTATATTGGAAGTAGTGCTTAAGGACATCTATTGGCTTGAAGTTAGCAATACTAAACGCGCAAACCATTTAAGCGTCGCCATTTTTAGTTGTTGCGACGCGACCGTGTTTTGTAGTGGTTTCGCACAGTGATCGTGTATCTCCCCTGGTAAGTCATAAAACTTATAATATTCATTTAATTCAATTGCATTTACTGCCCTAATTAAACAATACGGTAATACTTAACGTGTAATGCACAATTAACCGAAAAACTAATTCAGTCAGTTAAAAAGTTTGAATTTACACGAAAATGTCTCTCCCCTGCCGTATTTCCCCTGGCACGATAACTGCCAAGGGAGCGAGTCACTGACCAGAAAAAGTTATAAAATATGTATAAAGTGACTTGCCCTTATATGAAAAAGTAAATAAACGGGACAAAAATCATAATTTAAAGGTTTTTGATCAAACTCAAACTTTTCTTTTTGGCCGAATTCTTCATGTTTTTGAACCTCTTATCATAGAATCACCCATATACAAAATTTCAAGTGGATCGGATATTTTTATCGTGAGTTATCGCGTTACGCACGTACAAACGAACGAACGTACATACATACAGAACGGGCAGGCACACAAGCTCTCAGGCTATGATAGCCTGTGAGCTAAAAACCAGTAGTTTATAGGTATACAATTTTAACTGTTTAAAATGTGCATTTTTATTGGATGGAATTAATCAGACTGACTGGATTAAGCATTTATAGTCCTGGACTCATCACAGAAACAAAAAAAAAAAAAAAAAAAAAAAAAAAAAAAAAAAAAAATTAAATGAATTTTTATTTTTCAATTTTTGGAACTGAAAAATTTTAAACTTTTAAACATCGTACATTTTTAAGTTTTACACCGTAGCGTAGAGGAAAAAAATGCACTTTTTAATGAAATTTGTTTGAAGTCTTTATCACAATTTGTTTTCAAATTATTAATTTTTTTTAAAGTTTATATTACTCTTTTTGTCATCGTGACAACAGAAGTATTCAGTTTTTGGACATTACACACGGACTCATCGGAAAACGAATAAAATAAAAATCAGAAGTATTCCATTTCTACACATCAAGCATGGACCAATCAGAAAGCGAGTAAAATAAAATAAATTGAGGAATTCAACCAATAGAAAGATTCAGATATACTTCAGATTTCTCAATTCTCTACCGAGAACAACAACTATTTTTCCAAATAGTTAATAAACAAACACACAAACAAACAAAAAATGGTCATTTTCAATTCCGATAAAAATATTCATTTGTTGTGCTGAGACGGAGTTCATTATCTATAATGGAAGCAATGACGTTATCCGTCATTGCCTTCCGTCGTAAATGCATTCATTTCCCATGAAATACCGACATTCACTGTCATGGCGCGCCGCATATTATTTTATTCTTATCCCATTTCAAGAGCCGCCATTATTCTGTGAACGTTATGAATTCGTCACTAAATTCGAGAAAGTGGATGACTTAAATTCCATAAGCAAAGATTACACAGGATGTTGTGAATGCCTCCGTGGTTTTATCAGCAAGCCAATTTTTGTTATTTGGTTGCTGTTGGCAACGAATCTTTTTTGTTGTTATTTGTCAGACGATTTTTATTCTCAGTAGTAGAATATTTTTTGGAGCCGACTCGTTCGGTAAAAATTGAACTCTCATTGAAAGTAATAATTAATATACCTTTTTGTAAATAATAAATGTAAATAGTCTTTTTTTTAATCTGAAGTTCATTTAATTGATGCTGTTCTAAGATTTACTGAGTTTATTAGAATTTAATATTTACGAACTAACATTTCAATACGAACTGTATTCGACAATGTAGATAGACTTTATTCGAATGAATTTAGCCTGCAATCTTAGATATAATGATGTTATGCATCACAGGAGTTGTAATTGAATATGTTAGACAGTCTTATAAAAGGCAGTTTGCACGTTAAAAGTTAATGTAGAATACTATGAAAAAAAAAAAAAAAAAAAAGAAGAAGAAGAAATACCGAAACATCAAAGGTGCCAAACAGAGGCGGGAAAAGTTTTATAGCTATCGATGCTAACGAGTATATGAACCGTTGATTTTGAAAGCGTGGTGAATTCATATTGCGAAATAAATAAATGTAATTTGTCAGATTACAACAATCATTTGGAAAATGATTTTTTTCAAAGACTAAAATTTAAGACTTATCAATAAATTCTATATTAAAAGAAATATTTTCGATTTGGATAGCAAATTTTTTTAATAATGGTACTTTCACTTTCAAAACCGGTTTCGAACGTGAAAGAATTTTTATTTAAAAAAAATCTGCAATCTAAATCGAAAAAGTAAAAAATACCCATATTAGAGATTGAGCTCAACTATTATCCTATGAAAAAAAATCGTTTAAAACTTAACGCAAAAATTCGAAAACAGCCTGCCCATAGGATTAACATTACATTGTACATGTTTTCAAATGAGTGAAGATTTCCCTTAAGAGCCCACACTAGCCACTGAAAAAGACCCGAGTGATAATGTTAAGTCTATGGGAGCGTTCTTTTCAAACATCTCGCTTAAATTTTAATACTTTTCCATGATTTTTTTTTTTTTTTTTTTTTTTTTTTTTTTTTTTTTTACATAGGATAGCTGAAGACCCGATATACAACCCGATCTAGTTATTACTCTTTCAATTTTGGTTTCAGATTAAAAAAAAATCTTAACTTTTGAAATCGGTTAGAACCGGTTCTGAAATTGAAAACTATCCTAATATAAAAAATGTATAATCAAAACTGAAAAAGTAAAAACTAGCCCGGTTGTGGATCGTCCTCAGTTCTTCTACGCAAAGAAAAGAATCATGGAAAAGTATTAAAATTTGAGCAAGATATTTGAAAAGAGCGTCCCCATAGACTAACATTATCATCCGGGTCTTCAGCAGTGTGGGCTCTTAAGAGTGTACATCCCGTATATACCGGGTGTCCCAAAAATGACTGATGGATTTTAAAATTCAATAACTTGCAAACGGTGACAGCTATTTCAAAAATTTTTGCAGTAGGGTTATGTATAATGTCAGGAGTTTTTTTTTTTTTTTTTACCGTAATTTTTTATTTTAGTTCGAATTTCAAACAATAGGTGGCGCTGACGGCGATTGAAGGCCAGGTCGACGCTTCACTCAGCATTGATCACCTGGTCTTCATTCGCCGTCAGCGCCTCCTATTGTTTGAGATGCGAACTAAAATAAAAAATTACGGTAAAAAAAACTCCTGACATTATACATAACCCTCCTGCAAAAATTTTTTAAATAGCTGTCACCGTTTGCAAGTTATTGAATTTTAAAATCCATCAGTCATTTCTGGGACACCCGGTATATGCATGTAGAAAACAAGGGATTAGAGTTATGCGGTATGTTATCTAAATTCTGACCTACATTGACTAATGTGGGTCAATGTGTTAACGAATGTTTCACACAATCATTTTTTCTCTTCCACGGAATAATCTCTATTCTGAAGCTGTATTACTTTCGGTTCCCGAAACAAATTTTTAACTACATTTCATTTCAAGCATGCAAAGTAAAACAAGAACAGACAAACAAACAAACAAACAAAAAACGATTGTTTTCATTTCCCATAAAAATATTCATTTGCTGTGCTGATGGGAATGAGGCGGAGTTGATTATCTAAATGGCTGCAATGACGCGAGTCGTCATTTCTACCGGTCATAATGCATTCATTTCTCATGAAATACCGACACTGACTGTCATGGCGCGCCGCATATTTTATTCTTATCACTTTGGAAGAGCCGCCATTATTCTGTGAATGTTGCGAGTTCATAATAATTATTATATTGGCATGACTCAAAGAAAATTCAAAGTAAGATGCAAAGAACACATTGCAGACATAAAATTTAATAGAGGTAAACCGCATTATCAAGGCTAAATCAAATAGAAAACATAGATATTTTGTTTAATGAAAGTAGATTAATTTATAGGTCAGATTTTTATTTGCAACTTTTTATTAGAGAGAGTATTGAAATTTACGTCAGAAGCTCAATGGTCTGCAATGATACCTTGTCATTTCAAATCCCAAATATTTGGATTGAATTGTTAAATAATTTAAAAATTAAGAAACGTGATACATAATTAAAATATAACGCGCGTGATTTTTATTTATTTATTTATTTATTTTTTTAATTTCATTTGTAATAGTTTATTGTCATTTTCCATCTTTGTGTTTATTTGTATTTTGTTTTTCTGATGATGATTGAGTAAATTCAATCGAAACATGTAAAAATTATTAAGATCTTTTAATGTTTTTATTAGTATTTGACGTCTTTTATAGCAATTAAATATTTTAATGCATATTTTTGAAATGTTTTAATGGACGTATAAGAAAATTTCTATTTATAATTAAAGTTGCGAGTTCGTTACTAATTTCGAGGAAGTGGGTGACTTAAATTCCATAAATAAAGATTTAACATGAGTTGTAGTTGGATATGCTAAATAGACTTATATAAAGGCAGTTTCTACGTTAAAAATTAATGTAGAATGCCATGAAAAAGAACAGAATAAATACAAATACATCAGTGATGCCAAATGGAATCGATAAAAGTTTTATAACTATCGATGTAAGGAGTATATGAAAGATTAAAAAAATCTGCAACCTAAACCGAAAAAGTAAAAAAATAGTCATATTAGACCATATTACCGCCATATTACCGACCACAATGAAAAATGTGAGTCAATGTGTTAACCAATGTGTCGCACAATCATTTTTTCTGGTCCACGGAAGAATCTCTATTCTGAAGCTGGTAGTTTTTCGCGACGGTAGTTTTTTACGAAATTTTTAATGCTTTGTTACCGGTTTTTAAAAGCAGAAATTTGTGCCTTATTAAATCGAGAAAATGCTCCGGTTAAAAAAGACAAATTTTACTGGTGTGAAAAAACACAGATCGAAGCGAATTTTAACTTCATTTTTATTTCAAGTATGTTAAAAAAAAAAAAAAAAAAAAAAAAAAAATTAAAAAAATGCTGTTTTCAGGTTTAATAACAATATTCATTAGTTCTATTTTTTTTGTGCTGGGATTGAGGCGGAGTTCATTATCTAAATGGAAGCAGTGACGCGAGCCTTCATTTCTTCCGTCATAAATGCATTCATTTTTCATGAAATACCGGCATTGACTGTCACTGCGCGCCGCATATTTTATCGCATCACAAGAGCCGCCATTATTCTGTGAATGTTGCGAGTTCGTCACTAATTTCGAGGAAGTGGATGACTTAAATTCCAAAAACAAAGATGTAATGAGTTATAGTTGAATATGTTAAATAGACTTATAAAAAGCAGTTTGTAATATTGTTTAATTAATGTAGAATACAGTGAAAAAGAACAGAATAAATACAAAATCATGCCAAATGGAAGCGATAAAAGTTTTCGACGCTAATGAGTACACATGAAAGTGCAGTGAGTTCATACTATGAAAATAAAATGAATAAATAATATAAAATGAAAAATCTATTTTAAGAAGTTACAATAACCATTTTAAAGGTTAAGATTTAAGACATAAATAAATTCTATATATGATTTGTTTTTTAAATTAGTCGATTCAACATTAGATTGTTTCCTTTTTCGCCGCACATTTGACTGATGGAATAACATGGTCATACGTTGCTAAAAAGAATTCGGAGAGCAAGCAAAGTATATAAGCGAGACAGCCAAATATTGGCATAAAATGGATAGTACACGTGTATCAATGAGCAATATAGAAAAAAAAAGACGCAAAATTTTTTGTATTTAAGCTTTAATTCTTTGAAAAGATGGAAAAAACATAAAAAGATGATTTAGAGCAACAATTCGGTTTACATGTAAATGATAAGAAACTAGTTGGATGTGCCAATCCCTAAACTTTCTTCTATCTCATACGTACATTTTAATATTAAAAAAAAATAGTTGCTCATTTTAATGCTCTAATAATTTTAATTCAATGCCATACCAACTTTGATTTTCATCTGAAATTTCTGCTTCAGTCAATTAATCGGAGTGAAAACGAATTTCCGTCTCTGCACGAGCCGATGGACGATGGAATGATAGGCATATTTTTTTTTTCTAATTCAGGGAGAACCTACTTGCCATACCAAAAAATAATCATAGTTCATTTTAGTTCAGTTCTAGGCCTAACTTCATATACTTTTAGGTGCTGCAATATTGAAAATGGCATAAAAATCGCGATTGCAGCGCCCCCTTCCGGCGGATTTTTTTCAAATTCAGGGAGGACCTACTACCCATAGCCATACACTTACACAAAAAATTTTGTTGAATTCGATGTATAACTTCATGCACTTTTGATCGGTACAATATTGAAAATGGAACTAAAATCGCGATTGCAGCGCCCCTTCCGGTGAAATATTTCAAAATTGAAGGAGCACGTGCTTGCCACAGCCAAAAGCATTCACAAAATTTTTTTTTCAATTCTATGCATATCTTCATACACTTTTTGATGGTAGAATGGCGACATACACACAGACACACACACATAGACGGACAGACAGACATTTTGTAAAAACATATTTTTTTGGAATCTCTGACCCCTAAAACTTGTAAATCCGTCGAAAATCGGAAGTCGAAAAAAATTTCGATTACAATACTTTCTTCTATTGAAGATAGAAGAAAGTAATAAAAAGTTTTGTTTAGAAATCATGCAAGATTTTTAATATGGTATGGGTCATTTCATGGTAACTTACGTTACATTTAGAACAATTTACTGCAGTAATTTTAGCAACATAACACTAAAAAATATTCAAATGTAAGATTAACATGATTAGTCAATGATGCCTATCTAAGGATCAATTTGGATGAAAATTACTGAAAAAATGATAATGAAAATCATACTTTAATTTTTTTTTATAGATGATAATTTACATTTTTTCAGTAATGGCAGTTAGCATAGTAAATAAAACTACCAAAATTTAAAAATAACATTAAAATTAGGTAATTTTCCACTAAATTGGGCTTTGAAATAAGTTAATTAGCAAACCATGTCAAATTTACATTTTGAATATTTTTTTGTATTTGTGTTATATTACTAAAATTGCTGAAAATAGTTCTAAACGTAACGTAAGTTAACATGGAATGACCCGTATGTGGTCTCCTAGAACAGCTAAGACTGCTTCACGCCTGTTTGTAAACACCCCATATATACAAGCTGAAATTACTTATGCTGTGCTGCTACTTATTACTGTTCTGTGTCATCCTAAATTGTAACCAACATCGATTGAAGTTTCTAACACAATGTTTCGCGCATGGCCAGTTTTCTTCCTCCATTTCAAAATCTCTTCAGTTGAACTTCTTCACTCTTATCCTGAAGCACTTTTAAAATGCTTTTAATTAATTTTTGGATTCCGAAACAAAATATAACTATACTTTCATTTCAAATGTGTAAAAATAATAATAAAATATTACACAAAAATTGCTCTTTCATTCATTATATTTTTTCTTTCTTTTGTACTGGGAATGAGGCGAACTTCATTATCTAAATGGTAGCAATGACGCGAGCCTTCATTTCATCCTTCATAAATGCATTCATTTTTCATGAAATAACGACATTTTACTGTCATGGCGCGTCGCATATTTTATTCTTATCCCATTTCAAGAGTCGCCATTATTCTGTGAATGTTGTGAGTTCGTCACTAATTTCGAGGAAGTGGATGACTGAAATTCCATAAACAAAGATGTAACGCAAGTTATAGTTGAAAATGCTAAAGAGAATTATATAAGGTAGTTTGTATGTTAAAAAATAACGTAGAATACCATGAAAAAGAATGGAATAAATACAAAAATGTCGATGTTGCCCAACGGAGGCGAGAAAAGTTTTATGGATATCGATGCAATGTGTATATGAACCTTTGATTTTAAAAGTGTCTTGAGTTATTATTGTGAAAAAGAATAATATAAAATGATAAATATTATAAAAAACAAAACATGTAATACCATATTTACATTTTAAAATTGTTTTCAATTAATTTTTGGATTGCGAAACAAATTTTAACTACAGTTTCCTTTTAAGTGTGAAAAAAGAAAAAAGAACACACAAAAATTACTGTTTTTAGTTCCAATAACTACATTCATTAGTTTACATTTTTGTTGCGCTGGGAATGAAACGGAGTTCATTATCTATATGGAAGTTATGACACGATCCGTCATTCCTGCATTCCTAATACAGTCATTTTTCAAGAAATACTGACATTTATTATGTCATGGAGCGCCGCATTTTTTGTTCTTATCGCATTTGAAGCCCCCTTTTTTTCCATCATTATCACCCCCATTATCCATCATTACTCTGTGAAAGTTGCGCGTTCGTCACTAATTTCGAGGAAGTACATGCCTTAAATTCCATAGACAACGATTACACAGGAGTTGTAATTCAATATGTTAAAGAAGTTTATGTAAGGAAGTTTCTATGTTAAAAATTCATGCAAAATGCCATGTAAGATAATTGAATAAATATGAAAACATTGGTGTTGCCAAATGGATGCGACAAAAGTTTGTAGTTATCGATGCAATGAATATATGAACCTTTGACTTTAAAAATGGGCTGAGTTCATATAAAAGGGAAAAAAAAATAACAAACTACAACAAAAATGATTTTTTCAAACACTAAAATTTAAGATTTTTAAATCGATTCTTTATTAGGATGAGCGAAGCGAATCCTCTACTAGTCCACTCAAATTACAATTTGTCGTACGCTTTACAAAAAAAACTATTCAATATTTTAACTTCAAATTAAACACAAAAATAAATTATGATCTGTAGATTTGCAGAATATAATTTTTTTTACAGTAAAACGTTAAAAAAATTATTATTTTAATTAATTTATTTTACATGCATTTCCAATACGGACGCATTTTAGCAAATAAATAAAAAATGAAACGCGTATATTTTCAGAAAAAAAAGTTTAAATCATGGAGTAAATAATTATAGATAGAATCATGATTAATTTATTAAATAAAACATGTTTTCATTATCCCGCAAAATCGTTTGCACAGATGACACTTAAACATTTTAAAAAAATTGTATTCGCGTTTGAAATGAAATAGACGCCCTCTCGCGGACAATGTCTGAAACGAAATAGAACTGATATCGTGAGCATCTTCCGCTGAAATCTGTGTTTAAAAGGCCGATAAATAAATAAACAGTTCTATAATAAATAAATAAATAAACAGTTCTACAACGCATGCAACGTTGGGTTCTTTGTATTAAAATTATCTAAAATCAAAATTTTATACACAAAGTTTAGATCTATAATATAAAAAAGTACATTTGACTTACTCATGGCAAAATAACATGACAGCAACACAATGCTTGCATGATTCGCTTGCTCCAGCTGCATGGAACAAACAGCATTATGTAAACAAACGATTATCAGGTCTGTACAACGCCACCTTTCGGTCATTACAAACGCGAATTATGGATTTTTTTTTTTTTTTTTTTTTTTTTTTTTTTGTAAACTGGCAACAAAATAATTGTAAACAAGTAAAATTAATTCTTAAATTTGTTATATAAATGCCGATCCAGTGGCGTGGTCGGTAGCGTGAGCTCCTCCCACACCGCTGGACCCTGGTTCGAGTCCAGCTAGCGGCATGGGTGTGCGGGTGTTGTCCCTGTGATGTGTATTAAAGTGTATGTACTGGATTTCTTGTAATAATAAAGTGTTCTGTACTTGTTTCTGTGGTGTATGGATCATTCGAGGTAACAGCTATTTGTAGCTATAGACCTTAAAGCATTGTTCACTCAAACTCAGTTATATAAATGAAAAATTAAAAGATCTGCGTGAAGTTGTTGGTTCAAGCTCTTTATAAATATTTTTGCGAAGGTCGTATTGTGGCTAAATAATATCGACTCATTAATCAGAAGGATTTTATAGAAAAATAAGACTAATAAGTTCGCAAACACAACAATATTTATTCGTGAAAAAGTCACTGCGAGAATGAGAGAGCGCTTCGTTAAGGTAATTCCATTAATTGAGTTGCCATTCGCAGAAAGTAAAAAGTTCTCCCACGCGGAGAGAATTACAGCAATTCTCATACGCTAACATGTATAAAAACGAAGAAATTAAAATAAAATGTTTTACAGTTAAAAATTCATAGTATCAACGAAAGCAGATTTCAAATGTTTTTTCCAGAAAATAGGATTTTGAAGAAGTAACTTTCTTCAAGCTTTCTTCAAATATATTATTCTAAAATAGCTATCAAAGATTATCGGATTTTGATTACAAAGATTGGAAACATGCATATTTCAAACAATTAAAAAACACCAGTGGCTACTTGAAATTGAAAAAACATCTTTAAAAGAGCTTTTAGTTGAAAATTTAAAAAAAAATTGTAAAAGTTTGCTTCGAAAATATCTTATTATGCCAGTTTTACATCATAAATAAAAAATTAAAATGCGCCAAAACATAAAATAACGTTTTTGTTTAATAAAGATGCAAAAATAATAATAAAAAAAATATTGTTACTTTCAAATATCTGTTTTATAAAATAATGCTTCGCGAATCCAAACAAAGCATGGCTTTTGCTAGTTTTAAATAAAGGTTTTTCACAGTCAATTGGTTTAACATTATACTGTTTCGTTTTTCGTGATTGTAGGGTTCGATAATCAAATCTCCTTTAACCAAAAAAAAAAAAAAAATATATATATATATATATATATATATATATATATATATATATATATATATATATATATATATATATATATATATTATACGACGTCTGTCTTTGAATTCAGTTGTTTTCTCTATACCTGATAATTTGCGTGTACCATTTTTGTTACTTTTTTACTTCCTTTTTTATAAACAGCAATATATCGATTTATTATTCAAATAAAAATTCTAAATGTGTAAAATTTCGTTTAAAAAAATATACACAAAATTGCCATTTTCAGTTTCAATAACAACATTCATTAGCAATGTGAAAAATAACAATAGTAAACCTTGATTACGTCCATTAATCTCTATAAATAAAAGGAATAAAGAGGATAATTAATTAATTAATTGAGGCACAGATAGGCTCTCAAACAGTGAATGCATTGCATTTGAGTGTCATATTTTTTTTCTTTATATTTTACACAGCTTAGGTAAACGCAGAAGAAATATAAAACAGATAATGTATTTATCACAAAAAATCGTCTGCTAAGAAAATCTTTTTTCATTTTGAACTCTATAAATAAAAGGAATAAAGCAGAAGAAATATAAAACAGATAATGTATTTATCACAAAAAATCGTCTGCTAAGAAAATCTTTTTTCATTTTGAACTTCTATAAATAAAAGGACAGATAGGCTCTCAAACAGTGAATCGTCGAATATAATTGAAGAACAAATGGAAGAACAAATGGAAGAACAAATGGAAGAACAAATGGAAGAACAAATGGAAGAACAGATGGAAGAACAGAAAGAAGAACAGATGGAAGAACAAATGGAAGACCTCTTCATTAACAATAAAAAAAGATATGCAAACGAAACCCCAGAACACCGAGAAGAAAGACTGGCGAAGAAAAGAGAGCAGAATAGAAAAAGAAGAGAAAATGAGACAGATTGAGAAATTGGTGGTGTCAGTGGGCGGTGGTGAGACAGTATGTATTATTCTATATAATGTTCTATATCCTTAATTATTTGTTAAGTAGTGGACAGACTGGAAAGCCAACCACATTAAAAAATGGGTGGGGCCTAATAGAGATCGCCTTCACGTGGTGGGTCCCGTCTTCGACTGAATGATCTCTCATTAATTATAATTTAAGAGTTTTCACTCCGATAACGGGCTATACCTAGTAACTATATAATAATATTAATAACATACCGGGTGTCCCAAAAATGACTGATGGATTTTAAAATTCAATAACTTGCAAACGGTGACAGCTGTTTAAAAATTTTTTGCAGGAGGGTTATGTATAATGTGAGGAGTTTTTTTTTTACCGTAATTTTTTTATTTTAGTTCGCATCTCAAACAATGGGTGGCGCTGACGGCGATTAAAGGCCAAGTGATCAGTGCTGAGTGAAGCGTCGACCTGGCCTTCAATCGCCGTCAGCGTCACCTATTGTTTCAGATGCAAACTAAAATAAAAAAATTGCGGTAAAAAAACTCATGACATTATACGTAACCCTCCTGCAAAAATTTTTTAAATAGCTGTCACCGTTTGCAACTTATCTCTATAAATAAAAGGAATAAAGAGGATAATTAATTAATTAATTGAGGCACAGATAGGCTCTCAAACAGTGAATGCATTGCATTTGAGTGTCATATTTTTTTTCTTTATATTTTACACAGCTTAGGTAAACGCAGAAGAAATATAAAACAGATAATGTATTTATCACAAAAAATCGTCTGCTAAGAAAATCTTTTTTCATTTGAACTCTATAAATAAAAGGAATAAAGCAGAAGAAATATAAAACAGATAATGTATTTATCACAAAAAATCGTCTGCTAAGAAAATCTTTTTTCATTTTGAACTTCTATAAATAAAAGGACAGATAGGCTCTCAAACAGTGAATCGTCGAATATAATTGAAGAACAAATGGAAGAACAAATGGAAGAACAAATGGAAGAACAAATGGAAGAACAAATGGAAGAACAGATGGAAGAACAGAAAGAAGAACAGATGGAAGAACAAATGGAAGACCTCTTCATTAACAATAAAAAAAGATATGCAAACGAAACCCCAGAACACCGAGAAGAAAGACTGGCGAAGAAAAGAGAGCAGAATAGAAAAAGAAGAGAAAATGAGACAGATTGAGAAATTGGTGGTGTCAGTGGGCGGTGGTGAGACAGTATGTATTATTCTATATAATGTTCTATATCCTTAATTATTTGGTAAGTAGTGGACAGACTGGAAAGCCAACCACATTAAAAAATGGGTGGGGCCTAATAGAGATCGCCTTCACGTGGTGGGTCCCGTCTTCGACTGAATGATCTCTCATTAATTATAATTTAAGAGTTTTCACTCCGATAACGGGCTATACCTAGTAACTATATAATAATATTAATAACATACCGGGTGTCCCAAAAATGACTGATGGATTTTAAAATTCAATAACTTGCAAACGGTGACAGCTGTTTAAAAATTTTTTGCAGGAGGGTTATGTATAATGTGAGGAGTTTTTTTTTTACCGTAATTTTTTTATTTTAGTTCGCATCTCAAACAATGGGTGGCGCTGACGGCGATTAAAGGCCAAGTGATCAGTGCTGAGTGAAGCGTCGACCTGGCCTTCAATCGCCGTCAGCGTCACCTATTGTTTCAGATGCAAACTAAAATAAAAAAATTGCGGTAAAAAAACTCATGACATTATACGTAACCCTCCTGCAAAAATTTTTTAAATAGCTGTCACCGTTTGCAACTTATTGAATTTTAAAATTCATCAGTCATTTTTAGGACACCCGATATATTTCACAACGAAAAATTAAGAATCTATATTATAAATAAATATTTTGTTTATAAGACATTGTTGTATTTATAAAAACATTTAAAACAGTTTTTGATGACTTTTAATAATTTATAATAACGATTTTTAATAATTTTTAATGCATTTTAAATGTCTTTTATTGTAGCTGTATTAATAAATCATTTAAAATAATTTTTAATGACTTTTAATAATTTATAACAATATTTTTTAATAATAATTAATGTGATTTGAATGTTTTTATTAATACATCAACTTCTTGTAAGCAAAATATTGATTTATAACATCGATTCTTTCTTTTTCATCGTGGAATATACATTATTAATATTACGATTGAAGACTTCAATTGTTCGAAAGTTTATTATTAATTTCTTACTCAACTCAAAATTAATTACTCATATCTGGTTTTAAATACTTTATTCTCGTGAGAACACTCATCTCAAATTCTTTCGAACATAGATAATTTAACAAAACACAACTCCAAAAAAAACCGTAAAATTTTTTCACATATTCTCATAAAAAACATTCTAATCACACTCAAAAACAAAAAGAATATTGTTTCACACAGCTTAGGTAAAAACTGAAGAAATAAACAGATAATGTATTCATCACAAATTATCGTTTGCACAGAAAACTTTTTACATTTCGAAATAATTAGGTATATCTTGGTTGCTAGGCGACACCGCCAGAAGAAAATTAACTAGCATTTTATCAAACAACGATAACATCCATTAGTCTTCATTACTTACCGATCATACGTAGTATAGGGTAAGTCTTGCAATCGTTTTGAAAATCGAAAAAAAATTTGACGGATTTACACGTTTTCGACACTGGAGATTTCGAAAAACATATTTTTAGAAAAAAAAAATTGCCGTCCGCCTATCTGTCTGTCTGTAAACGCTCTATCTACCGAACGAATTGAGATAGGGACTTGAAATTTTATATGTACTTAGTATGTAAAAATAGGACGAAGCCTATTTAATATCAGTAACCTCGATTATCCGGAAATATTTTTTTCGGGCTCTCGAAAAATTCGTTCTGATGAAAGGTAGATAAAATTTTTCGAATTTTTTTATTTTAAGGAGTGGCCGTAAAAGGCAATAAAATTGCACAATTTTTGCATAAAGAACGAAGTGGATCGAATTATTAGTTGCCGAGATATATGTAATCCTGTTTTTCACATTCTTCGATTTTTCATGACCCTGTATTTCATTCAAATTTAAATTCAAAGATATATTTTAATTGGAAATGAAACGCTTAATCCGACGCAATAAACTGTTAGTTAATAAGGTTATTATTTTTGGAGTTATAAGGATGTTTCTTTTTCGCAATTCAGTACTACTTGAGTAGTTAGGCGTGTTGTATAATTTATCGAAAGAGATTCATCAGCAACTCATTAATACAGCATTACTATGGACAATAAAAATATAAATACACGTTTAAATTTTGTTTTGGAATTGCAATTCATTTTATAAATAGTTTTCAAATGTATTATTTTCATATTACTTACCCATCATACGTACAGCTCATATTCAAAATATTAGAATAATTACCTTTTTTTTAGAAATTGAAAATATCGTTTGGTAATTTAATGTCTTTTAATGAAAATATGCAAACGATATTTTTATTAAGAACTTATTGTTGATTAAACTTACTTGTTATCTTAAATTTAATATCATTTTTGAAAAGATTAATTGCAAAAAAAAATTATTTTGAAAAGTCAAAATATTAGAATATTTATTCAAGTGGTTCAAAATATTAGAATATTTCACATTAATTCTCCTTTAATTATTACCAATTCTTAACTGGTGGCATAATTGATTAAATTCAGACTATTTTATTTAAAATCAGTATTCTTTTTTGCAGTTTGTTTCTTTTTCGTCTTAAAATGGGCCGTGTGAGTGATATTCCTGAATCTACTAAACTTCGTATGGTTAATTTGTATCGACACGGTAAAAATCAATGTTTTATAGCGAATTATTTACATTGTTCGCAATCGAGCGTTAGTAAAATACTAACACAATATTCAAAAATTGGAAAATTTCAAAATAATCGTTGAAATGGTGGCCGAAAACCAAAAACATCTGCTAGAGATGACAGGAAACTGAAGCGTATAGTTAAGAAAACCCGTTTTAAAAGTGTGCGATTCTTGCACCGAAAATGGAAAGAAGAAGGAGTTGAAGTTTCTACATCGACAACATTAAGACGTCTCCATAAATTTAAATTTGAATCTCGTGTACCGAAAACAAAACCTCTCATGACTGCAAGACAAAAGCATATAAGATTGAATTGGTGTAAATCAAGACGTTTATGGAGCAACGAAGATGGGAAAAATATATTATTTAGTGATGAAAGTATGTTTTGTGTTTCATATGGTAATCAAGGTATTCGAGTTTGGAGAATGAAGCAAGAAGCATTTGATAAAGAATGCCTTAAACGTTCCGTAAAATTTGCTGCTAGGGGGTTGCTGCTTTGGGGTTGTATGAGTGCAGAAGGACCTGGAAAGTTATGCATCGTCTACGAAAAGGTTAACTCTCTGATATATCAAGAAATTTTAGAATATTACATGATTCCATCATCAGAAGATTTATTTGAAGATGATTTCATCTTTCAACAAGATTTAGCGTCCCCGCATACCTCGGTGTCAATTAAGAATCGGTTCCGCCAACGCAACATTAAGGTACTTCCTTGGCCACCAAATTCACCAGATCTTAATCCCATCGAAAACTTATGGTGTATAATGAAGAAAAAACTTCAAGAAAATCCTCCTTCAAGTAAAACTGAGTTAGTGGCACGTATAAAGTCTATTTGGGCTAATATTGATAGAAATGTTTGTAAACACCTTGTATATAGTATGCACGATCGATTGTACGCTGTTATGAAAGCTAAAGGGGATTCTACAAAATATTAACTACCATTTACTTCATATTCATAAGGTAATATTGTTGCGTAAAATAAAATATTCTAATATTTTGAACCAATCTAAATTTTATTCTAATATTCTGGTGTGTTTAAGGAAGCTGTATACCTAATTTATTGTGCTGTATTTTATATTTTATAAATGTTAAAATCTTATCTAAACATTCCAGATTTAATTTATAAGAAATTTAATTGCATTTACTTAGTATAAAAAATAAATAAATGACAAATAATTTTTTCTTATTACTTTTTCCCAATTATTCTAATATTTTGAATATGAGCTGTAGTATAGGGTAAGTCTTGCAGTCGTTTTGAAAATCGAAAAAAAAATTTTTTTGACGGATTTACACGTTTTAGACACTGGAGATTTCGAAAAACATATTTTTAGAAAAAAATTTTTGCCGTCCGTCCGTCTGTCTCTCTGCCTGTCTGTCTGTCTGTAAACGCTCTATCTCACGAACAAATTGAGATAGAGACTTGAAATTTTGTATGTACTTAGTATGCAAGAATGGGACGAAGCCTATTGAATGTCAGCAACCTAGATTATCCGGAACCATTTTTTCCGGATTCTCGAAAAATTCTTTCTGATGAAAGGTATATAAAAATTTTCGAATTTTTTTATTTTAAGGAATGCATGTAAAAGGCAATAAAAAAACACAAATTTTGCGTAAAGAACGAAGTCGATCGGATTATTAGTTGTCGAGATATTTGTAATCCTGTTTTCCACATTCTTCGATTTTTCATGATCCTGTATTTCATTCAAATTTCAATTCAGAGGTATATTTTAATTTAAAATGAGACGCTTAATCCGACGCAGCAAACTGTTAGTTAATATGATTATTATTTTTGGAGTTATAAGGATGTTTCTTCTACGTAGTTTGGTACTTCTTGAGTAGTTTGGCGTTTTATATAATTTGTTGAAATTGGTGCATCAGCAAATTATTAATAGAGTATTACTATGTTTATTAACAACATTTAAATTTAGTTTTGGAATTGAAATACATTGCATAAATAGTTTTGACATATTTTATTTTTATATGCATATAAATGATGGGTAAGTATTATGGTGGCCTCCAACAACTAGTATTATATATGCATTTATATGATGGGTAAGTATTACGGTGGCGCCCAACGACTAGTTTTTTTTGTGTGCTGGCAATGAGGCGAAGTTCATTACCTATAATGGAAGTAATGACGCGATCCGTCATTCCTTCCTTCTTAATGCATTCATTTTTCATGAAATACCGACACTCACTGTCATGGCGTGTCGCATTTTTCATTCTTATCCCGTTGGAAAGCCCGTTCATTATTCTGTGACCGTTGAGAGTTCGTCACTAACTTTGGGGATGTGGATGACTTAAATTCCATAAACAAAGATGTAAATATGAGTTGTAGTTGAATATGTTAAACGGAATTATATAAGGCATAGTTTAAATACATTAAAAATTAATGTAGAATACCATGAAGGAGGATAGAATAACTATAAAAATATCGATGTTGCCAAATGGAGGCGAGAAAAGTTTTATAGATGTCGATTCAATGAGTATATGAACCTTTGATTTTAAAAGAATGGTGAGATTGTTTGTGAAAAAAAATGTAATTTAACAAGTTACAACAATAGTTTGAAAATGATTATTTGAAAGATTAAAATTTAAGACTTAAATAAACTCCATATATGTTTTTCTTTTATTATTGCCTTTTACGATCAGTCGGTTCAACATTAGATTGTTTCCTTTTTTGTGTTCGTCACACATTTGGTTGACATAATAAAATGTTCATACATTACGTACGCCATGGACTAAACATTAGAAAACCGTCAGGAAATCATTTCCGACCCTGCATTGCTATGTGATTTCGCATTGCCTAAGCGTCTCTATCTTTCCTGAAACTTTGTAAATACCCTGTATATGAAGTGATCATTAATTATGGCAGTACTGTGCTGCGTTATCCTAAATTGTAATCTCATCGATTGAAGTGATTCTTTTAATTCTTAATACAATGTGTCGTGCACGGTCAGTTTTCTTGCTCCATTTTAAAATCTTTTTACTTGAATTCCTCCATTCTTATCGGGAAGAACTTAAATTGCAGAAGCACTTTTAAAATGTTTTTAATTAGCTTTGAATTCCGAAATAAATTTTTACTACATTTTGACTTAAAGTATGTACAAAGAAAGAAACATGCACAAAAATTGCTGTTTTCAGTTCCAATAACAACATTCGGTATTACTCGGTTATCCCGTCGACCAAAAAATTATATCGCCAAACTATAAGATTAAATGCCAATAACGGATGATCGTGAATGTCATATTCAATGACATTGAATACGATGCACGTGTTTAAAACGTCATTAAGTGATTTTTATTTCGACTTTTTATTTGTATTTTTATTAATATTCCACTAATTATTTGGTTTTTTTTTTCGTTATTTAAAATAAAAATTATGTCAGTATGTATAATTTGGCTATTAGTTTGGCGATTTGTATAATTTGGCGAAATTGGTAGACGGGATAACAGAGTAGTACCCAACATTCATTATTTTTTCCTGCTTGTACTGGAAATGAGGCGGAGTTCATTATCCAAATGGAAGCAATGACGCAATCCGTCATTCCTTCATTTCTAATGCAGTCATTTTTCAAGAAATACTGACATTTATTATGTCGTGGAGCGCCGCATTTTTTGTTCTTATCGCATTTAAACCCCACCGTCATCACTCTATGGACGTTGCGCGTTGGTCACTAATTTCGAGAAAGTAGATGCCTTAAACAACGATTATACAGGAGTTGTAATTCAATATGTTAAAGAAGTTTATGTAAGAAAGTTTCTATGTTAAAAATTCATGCAGGATGCCATGCAAGATAATTGGATAAATATGAAAAGATTGATGTTGCCAAATGGATGCGAGAAAAGTTTGTAGTTATCAATACAATGAATATATGAACCTCCGACTTTAAAAATGAGTTCATATTGTAATATATATATACACACATACACACACATATATATATACACACACATATATATATACACATACATAAAAATGTAATTTAATAACTTATAACAACCAATTTGAAAAATGAAATTCTAATCAGTTTGATACATTAGATTCCGATGGGAAACGTTTACCTGATTTAAGTTTACAGGATCCAGATATCAGGGATGCAGTGGAGGGTATACGGAGGTATTCGCCGTATATCTTCTGGATTTTTTAAGAAACACCGTATACCCTCTGCTTCTCAAAAGCTATAGCATATACGTTCTAGGGAATACCCTTTGCCATGAGCGTATACGCTCTGCTATGAGGATATATCCTCTGCATTTTTTACGACTACACCACAGCCAGATATGAGTTTATCCAATACAAATGGTCAGATTTTTGTTTAATAAGTTCGATACAGCTGCGGTTGTTCAGTGACTTCAGAGCCCCGAGCCCAGCCTTTCCGCTTTTTGGTGCCTTAGATTTAATCAATTTTCTTTTTAAATGTGTCCAGTCTAACTTTTTTATCCTGTCCTCCAACCTATCTTTCGCTTGGAGACTCGGCTATTCGGCACATGGGTCGGGATTTTTGAACCGGGCTTCCGCTAGAAAGTCCGCTATAAGAGAAGAAAAGCCAAAGGATCACGGACGTTAAAAATGGTTAAAAAAGTGTGACTATTACAAGATCTATTCTTGACCAAAAACAACAACCATTCTCCAAATGGCTTAAAAAAAGGTTATAGCTCTAAATACAAATGAACAAAAAAAAAAAAAAAAAAAAAAATGTTGTAAATAATAAATCAGTAATTAATTTGTTTCAAGGTCATTTGACTTCAACCAATTCCACTTCAAAGTCCACTTTTAAATAAAATTATTATTATTATTTTAATTTTACGATTACTATTATTATTACTATTAACAAGCATCCTCAGAATTTCATCAGGAATACTTTTTTAATTTCTCTTTAAATTAAGAAAAATGATTGTAGTTGTACAACTAGTGATTGATTTTTTTTTTTTTTTTTTTTTTTTTTTTTTTTTTTTTTTTAATTTTTTCTATAAACATTTTTTTTTTTTCGTTGTCACTTTTCAAAAAAGAAAAAAACAAACTAGAAAAACATTAATTTTAGTAAATTGATGCAAGAAAAGTTTATAACTTGACTGTAAAAGAAAACAAATGATTCTTAATCTAGGATAAAATAATATAACTGCAAACGTAAATATGCAATAATATCTACGGAATTAGACAGGATTCCGAAAAGCATTTCTAATCTTTAGAAATATTTGAAACAAACCTTTTTTTTTTTTTTTTGTAGATATAAAAAAAATATATATATATTTAAAAATGTTTCTTTTGTTGCCACTGACGATATTCAACAGTGTAAATTATGGAATAATAGCATTTATCGATCATTTACAGAAACACATAAAAGAATACTCTTATAGACCTGCCTACAATCATCCATTGCAGTTCATTTTCTACTCTTTGATGAATCAAACAAGATTTCTTCTTATCTTATATGAAATCTTCATATTTTCCTATAGAACCGTTTTACCTTACTTTGTAAGGAATTCGCAACTCCGTTATATAGAGGGTCTCGAGTTTATTTTTAATGTAAACGTGATGTGGTTTCTCTAGGTCTCGTCTATTTTTTTTTTTTTTTTCGCTTTTTTTAACTACAACTTTTACAAAAAAAGTTATGAAAATTGAAGTCTCGTTAATTAAGGTCATGGAGGATTGAGATAGGTAGAGGTGAAGTAAGGCTGAAAAAAGGTTTGCAATATGAATCTATTTATCGCTCAAATTTTAATGTTCCAAACAAAAGGACGTGGAAGGAATTTTGTATTATAATACGAATTGAAAAAAAAAATTACAATTGAAGTATATTTTAAGAAGAAATAGCAATTTTTTAAAATGATCTTTGTTCTATTATTATTTATTAAAATAAATGTTCGCTTTTAAAATAAAAGAAATTAAAAAATTAGCAATAATTAAATGTCAAATTGAAATTAAATAAGATATTGAAAACATTTGATGCGAACTAAAAATTGTATTACTAAAAGTTTCCCAATTTAATGTAATTTTAAATACTTTATAACGTAGATGAAAAATGTTTATGACTAAATAATTGCATGTAAATAAATATTTAAAATATAATGATGAAAACATTCTTTTAAAATCATGTATGAAAACTTAAGTAATAAATATTAATCTAAAATATAGATTTCTGACTGCAGACGATTTTAAGATATTAACAAAAGAATGTTATATTTTCAAGCAAAACGTTAAAATAATTTTCTATATTGATATTTAAAACACATGATAAAATAATTAATAAATTCTTACCGGTGAAGCGATAGATTAGTTCTTTTTAAAAAATAATAGCAAAAAAAATACGGGTTTAAACCTGTTTCAATTGATAGGCGTGCCTAAGCACGTGGTTTTGTTTGGACTTAATGTGACTTAATGTAGGGTTACATTTTTAGCATCACCCCCAGAGATAATACTTCCCCTCCACCTATCTCATTCCTCCATGAATTAAGGTATAAAATACTCCAAAAAAATCTTTTAAGGAAAGAAACAATCATCATTTAAGAAAATCAGATTATACGAGTTATTTTATTTTCATTTCAGTCTTTGCTAAATTTATTGAAGTTTCTTTTGCTAAAACCACATCTCGAAAGTTTTTGAATAAAAAGTTTTATGAGTTCGTAAAAATGAACTCTTATATATGTGATGACCTTGCCTAGTACGTCACAACTTGACGACCACCTTTTAACTACTTCAACGCTTGCTTCAAGATAAGTCGTAAGTAAAAGAAATGTTCCTTAATAACTGCTACTGGTGAAGTGGTTAATTAGGGCCATGTGTTCCCTCCCCTCACCCTCCAAAGAAAATCGATTTCAAAACACTCATTTCTGTAAGATATTTGAATATAAAAATTAAGAGTCGTTCGATTGCTTGAAATATTAACTCTTTGCACTTGTATGTCCAATAAGTGACAAGATACCATCTTTCTTCGCAAAAATTTGTTTTCGGCACCAGTACAAGAGCCAACAGCACAAAAACCTAAGGGATCGAGAACAATATTATTTATTATTATTATTATATTATGGAAGAGTAGTTATAGGGGATCTAATGATCCATGTCTGCCAGAAGTGTAGGGGTGCATAAACCAAAATTTAATACCACCAGAAGTTCAATTCGTAGGTTTTATCACTGTATTTGCCTTACAATCATTTCACATCTTTGATTGTACGCCAAACACAACCTACGAGTGAACCCTTGGTGGTATTAAATTTTTCGTTTATGCACCTTTTCACACTTCCGGCAGACACGGATCATTAGATTCTCCTATGACTACTCTTGCATAAAATTAAGGGTTTTTCTTGTTCTCGATAACGTAAGTTTTTGCGCTGTCGGCTCTTGGACTATAAAAGAAAATAAAATGTTTTATTTAATTAGAGCTTTTTTGCATTTTTAACACAATCAAACTGATTGGTAAAGTTATTATACGAATTAAATATTTCTAACTGATTGAAAAATTGCCTACGCCGGGAATCGAACACAGGTTGGCTTACAATGCCAATGCTTTATCGTTTAAGCTAACTGGGCACGACAACCGGTGAGTATTTTTCGCTCAGATAACCTTGTAGGTCATAACATCTGGTCTATTATTTAGACAGTTCAACAGTATAGACCGCAGTTGGAGCATTTTTGATAGTATGTAATTGAAAGCAATTTCTTTTGAAACAAGTTGGAAATTGCACGTGAAGCGTAGCAAATGAGGTGCGTTCGTATGATAATGAAGTTTTAAAAATACCACTCTCATATCAATCTCATAAAATTGTAAATAGTTAATTACAATTAAAATGCGCACCAAACAATGCTCTCTCCATACTCATTATGTAATGGAATACTTTTGTGTGGCCTTGTAAATCAATAACAAATGTTCTTTGCACAACAGATTATGCAAAATCTATATTATAATATGTACTTTATGATGCATATCAATATTATTATGTTCTAATGAGAGTAATATTATTAAAATGCATTTGAAACCCTTTTTTTTCCATTGACTGTAATGTAACGGAGTACTTTTGATTGTCCCTGTATTTGATCTATGCATCCTATTTTCAAAAAATTTAAAATAACTTGACAAAATCATGTAATAAGTATGTAATTTAAATTTCAAACGATTAAAATGCACTTGAAACATTTTCCCCCATTGACCGTAATGTAACGGGATACTTTTGATCATCCCTGTCATTGATCTATCCATCCGATTCTCATATATTTGAAATGGCTCGACAAAATTATGTAATAATTATATATTTTAAATTTCAAAAGATTCGGTTGGGTAGTTTTTGCGTTGTTATATGCGGACGGACGGACAGACAGACAGACGGATGGACTGAACGACAACTATAGGTGCTACGTATTTACATAATTACGAACGCACCTAAAAAGGGTGCTGACCGAATAGAATTTGCGCAAGAGACGCCGGAGTCGAAAGGGTTAATAAGGGATCTTGAAATGATGTCTCTTCTCTACTTCTGCTTCTTGCACCAAAAATCAATTTCAAAATATCCATTTCAGACCCATTTCCGAAAGATTTTTAAACCTAAAAGTTAAAAACGTCATTTGATTGTTTGAAACATTATTAGTAAGATATAACTTCGAATGATGTCTCGCCCCTCTATTCTCAACCGATTATCAATTTCAAAACACTGTCTTCAAACCCATTTCTGGAAGGTGGTTGAATACAAAAAATAAAAACGTAGCTCGTCATCTTTAAATATTATTAATAATTATAAAATAATGTATAGCAATAACTATATAATAATAACTATAAAAATATTAACTTTGAATGATGTCTCTTTACCCCCTATTCTCAACTGAAAATCGATTTCAAACCCATTTTTGAAAGATTGTTGAATACAAAAAAATTAAAAACGCAATTCGATGGCTTGAAACATTAATGTGGCACCTTCAAATGATGTCTCCTCCCCCCCCCCCTTAAACACACACAAACCTCAATCAAAAATCAATCCAAAACACCCATTTCTAAAGTATTTTCGAATACAAAAAAAGCAAAATCGACGTTCGATTGCTTGAAACATTAGTAAGCCATTTGCAAATGATGTCTCCATTTTCTTGAATATACTATCAGATAGTAGAGAATTTGGATTAACGACAAGTTTAACCTTTGAGGGCTATAAACTCGTGGGGAAGTGTCGAAATGGATTTTGAGGGGGGTGGGGGAGGTTGAGATCGAAGTGCCCCAGTGCGCCGACGCGAATTGTCCATCGATACTCCCCAGAAATAGACCGCGTCATTCACGACGATACGTGACCTGCGCCTATAATACATAAAAGCGGGAAATAGGAGAAATAGTGGGGGGAAGACGGAAATTATGACCGTAGCCGAATAATTCTTTTGTGTTTATGCGTATCCAATATTTACAGAGGAGCTTACATTAGTACCCGTTTTCCTTTATTAACACAGTAAATAACGTGCATTTACTCAGTGTATTTACCACCTACTCTCGAAAGATATTTAACCCTTTTAACGGGTGTTGTTGCATCAGTTAGTTCCCACTTTTTATTTCTTTCTTTCTTCTATCTTTATTAGAAAAAAAAATATAAGATTCGTGAAAAAAAAATTCGACTTCCAGTTTTCGATGGATTTATACGTTTTAGAAGGTCCTTGGCACGATTTGATGGTTTTTAGAACATGTTTGTCTCTGAATCTGTCTGTCATTCTCTATGAGTTTGTATGTCACAAAAATTTTGTGGGCACTTTATCTGAAGAATTGATGCACGAAATTTCACAAAACTTTAGATTCAGTTAGATCTTTATATAAACTAGAGCTGATTGTTTTTGGTGCATATCGCTCAAGAGGTGGTGCTGCTATGCTGCCTTATTTGCAATTTCCTCAATATCTCTATCTTAAGGTATAATTCACGGATTTTCATAAAACTTCAGATTTAGTTAGTCCTTGGTATGATTTGGTGTTTACTACTTTTTAGTGAAAATCGCTCAACAGATGACGCTGCCATTTTGCATTGTTCATGATTTTCCCAACCGCCTTATCTCAAGAACTAATGCACGAATTTCCATCAAACTTTAGATTTAGTTAATGCGTGATTAGTGTTGTTTAGTTTTTGGTGTAAATCTTTCTATCGGTGGCACTGCTATGCTGCATTTTTTCACGATTTCAAAATAGCAGCTATATCTCAAAAACTATTGCTTGAATTTTAATCAAACTTATGAACAGTTAGTACCTGATAAAAAATCATCCTGATCAGTTTTTAGTGTACATCACCCAACATGTGGCACTGTTATGCGGATTTTTTTTTTTTTTTTTTTTTTTTTTTTTTTTTTTTTTTTTTTAGATTTTGCAATAGCTTCTATGACTTATCTTAGAAACTAATGCACGGATTTTCCCCAATCTTGAGATTCAGTTACAAATTGACATAGGTTTCCCTTATGAAAATGTCTTTTAGAATTCTGTAGGGAAAGTTTTATAGAATCCTATATAATCATAGCCTTTTTTCTATAAGCTAGTTTAAAAGTTATAGAAATATATGTAGAAGTTTAATACAAATGTCTATAGAGCAGAAATTTCGATTAAACTTATATTAAACACTTTCTTTCTACAGACATTTTTTTTAAAAATCTGGCAGGTAATTCTATAGTTTTTAACCTTTTGTCTACCGACGGTACTTATAAGTACCATTAAAATAATTTATTATAAAATTCTTTTAATACGTCCGTTAGTTGTAATACTGCTTAGAATGAGTTACAGATAGATTACTTTATCCTGTTCCAAAAGCATTATTGGTTACACAAAACAGAAATATTTTTGAAACGGATTATTTCTTTTGCCTTTGCATCTTTATCAGCTTTCTTGGCGCTCGGAAATATTTCTATACTAGCAGCCTTCGCCCGCTACGCTGGTCAGTTTTTTTTTAAGAAGTTTTAAATCAAACGAAGTTTTTAAATCATAGTAATTTTTAGTTTTATATTGTATTTTAGACTGTGTGTCATCGGAGAAAAGGCAGTCATCTAAACAGAAAGTTCAAAGTTAGTCACCAAAGAATGACGTAGCGTTCAACATGTTAACAGTTGTAATCACATAAAAATTCATTCAGCGGAACCTTTAAAATAAAGCCAACCTTTTGTAATTGGGTTCATCTGATTTAAAATATAGCCATAAATATTCACTTAAACAACGTAGAATGCTATATTTCAATTGTTACGAAATTGCTGAAAAATTATCCAACTAACAATGTAAGTTCTGTTAAACTCTATCTAGTAGAACTTAATTTATAAGAGGCCGGAATGAAATTTCACTTTGCGTTTTATATATATTGAGATAATTAAATATAGCTTACATAATCATGTTAACCTCATTATAGAACTCATTTCCAAATTGTCGGTTCAATAGATTTTTTTGTACGATTATTAATACAAAACCCAGACTTTCTTTTATATATAAAGATCGAAAATTTCAGCTTTTTGCGCCGAAGACATCGCCAAATTAGAAAAATGTGAAGTATCTCACGAACTACTGGATTTAAAAGAATTTGCATGGTACCATTCGATTCAACATGGAAAAATACACTAAAATAAGGTGCCAATTGAATCGTCTACAAAATGGTATCAATTGAATTGACTACAAAATCTGATCTATATAGATAAGGATTGAAAATTTCAGGTTTTTACGCCGAAGACATCGCCAAATTAGGAAAATGTGGAGTATCTCTCGAACTAATGGATTTAAAAGAATTTGCTTGGTACCATTCGATTCAGCATGGAAAAATACACTAAAATAAGGTCCCAATTGAATCGTCTACAAAATGGTATCAATTAAATTGACTACAAAATCTGATCTATATAGACAAGGATTGAAAATTTCAGGTTTTTACGCCGAAAACATCGACAAATTAGGAAAATGTGGAGTATCTCTCGAACTAATGAATTTAAAAGAATTTGCTTGGTACCATTCGATTCAGCATGGAAAAATACACTAAAATATGTTATCAGTTGAAGAACAACTACAAAAGCCGATAAGGAATTTCTTAAAGTTCGTTCTTTTTTTTTTCCCCCTTAGGGATGGAATTTTCGAAAATCCCTTCCTAGCGGCACTCGGTGTTATAAGAAGTATTTTTACCCCAATTTTCAAGATTATCGGTTCCGTAGAATTTTTTGTGCTGGATTAATACGAAATCCAGACTTTCTTTTATATATATATAAGGTACCCTGGGGTAATAACGCCAAGTGCTTATATTTTGCATAATTATGAAATAATCAGCTAAATGACACCCATGTGCTCTGCGCAGAAGGGTTTTGAGTCATATAAATCGCAAAAAACAGCTTCAAGTTAATTTGTTTCATTTTTAGGTCTTATTGTTTTTACAAACAACTAAAATTAACGCTTGATCTAAAATTTGCGAGATACGTGTTGTAATGTGAAGACTATCTTTTTATCCGGAAATACTTTGTTAATTACATAAATTTGTAGTGCATTTCTTGTACTTTTAAAATATTGTTGAAGATTTTGGATATCTTCTCGAGATAATTTGTAATTTAAAATGCAGTGCGCAATAACTATACCGGGGTAATAACGCCAATGATTTACATTAATACCCCGGTTGATTCCCTACAGTGGCCGAGCTACATCCTAAATACTGATTCAAATAAAAACAGTTAAAACTGTGCAATGTTTCTCATATTTCTATTTAAGCGGTCCTGTTTAAGCAAAAAGAAGCTCACTGTCTGATATTCTTTTGCCTCATCCCCCCCCCCCCCTCCCAAACCACACCTTTATTTTTCTTACACTTTCACAAAAAATTGAACATTTTCAATAGCTTAGAATGCAATTTGACAATTTCTAAGTTTGTAGAGTTTGTATTTTTAGAATTGGGCTATCTACATGCAATTATTCCATCTTATTTCATAGTTTTGTTTGCATGGCGTTATTACCCATATAGGTGGGTAATAACGTCAAATAGCATTGGTCAAGAAAAAACGCCATTACATTTTATGAATACATATCTGTTAAATTATTTTATTTTATACTAGCTGTTCTGCCCGGCGTTGCCCGGGTTCATCAAAAAATAGCAAGAATTGCGAAAAAACTTTAAAAATCATAAAAAAAAAACCCTCGAAAATTTTTTAAAATGCTGCACGAATTTCGTCTAAACTTCGTTGAAAAGAGATGGGCTAGAAAATTGAAGTTGGATTATTTTTAATGAAAAAATCGGCGCAAAGCGTGAGAACTAATGAAAACATTGCTAAAAATTGCATTAAAAAATCACTAAATTTCAAAATTCTTAAATGAAGTGTAAATGTTTGAAATTAATTTCCTTTTCGAAATTTCAAAAAATAGCCGTGAGATTCAAAAAACAATATAAAACCATTGAAAAATTCATTAAAAATCGCTAAATGTAAATACATCCCGTGAATAAAAAAATATTCTAGTCGTGTAAAATTTGCAACCATTCTTATTTACATGAATTACAAAAAAATCGACACAGAACACAAAATATATCAAAAATCACATTGAAAATCGACAAAATTAAAAAAGGTAAATGGTGAAATTTACTATATTAGGCTAAAAGTTTGAAACCAAAATAATTTTTTATTGTTAAAACACCGCTGTGGTGGCGATCGAAAAAAATAGTACTAAATCGCATTAAAAAGTTCATTAAAAACGCATTGAAAAATGCACTAAATATCGCTAGTTATTTTTTAAATCGCAGTAATCAGAATTTCATCAAACGGATAAAACATTCTAATCGGAAATCTGAACTATTTGATTATCCGGTTGACCAAGAAACTATCTGGGTCAAACCATAAGATTAAATTACAATAAAGGCGGATCGTAAATTCCATATTCACTTGACATTAAACATGTTAGATATGTTTGTTACGTCATCAAGTGGTTTTTACTTCTTATTTTTATATGTATCTGTATTAATGTTTTTCTAAATTATCTCTTCTTTCATTATTTAACATAAAAATTACATCTATTTGCATAATTTGGCTTGTTTCACGATTGATATAATTTGGCGAAATTGGTCGACAGGATAATCACGTAGTAAAAGGAAATCCTTTATTGATAATAAAAAATCGACACGGAACACAACAATTCTTGAAAAATCGCGTTAAAAATATCTAAAATTATATTAAATTAAAAGTTTGAAATCAATTTTTACTTCCGAATATCAAAAAATCACCATAAAACTCGAAAAATTTCTAAAAATTGCATTGAAAAGTGCATTAAAAATCACTAATATTAAAAAATCACAGGGGTAAAAATTTACTCTAATAGGGTAAAACGTTGTAATTGGAAATATCTCATGAATGACAAAAATCCGACATCAAACGCAAAAAATCTCGAAAAATCGCATTAAAATTAACTGAAATTCATAAATCTTAACAGCTAAAATTTAATGCACCAGCCTGAAAGTTTTAAGCATTTATTCATTTTACTAATGTCGAATAATAGCGGCAAAATTTACATTAAATAATTCACTAAAAATCCAAACATCGTTGCACGAAATCCAAATAAATTATATTGAAAAGAGAACAAAATTAACTAATTTAGGTCGAAAGAATGAAACCACTTTCCCTTTCGCTAATGTGGAAAAATCGCCTCGATACCCACTAAAATTCGCATATGAACTAAATTTAAAAAACTGAAAATCGGCCTTCAAGGTGTAAAATTTCATACATAACTTCGTGCAGCGGTCTCTCCAGAGCATCGCAAGTACTTTAAAAATTGTAACATGCGTTATAAACTACCTTAAAGTGTAAAACAGATCTCCTTATTACATTTCCTAATTTTGTTCGCGCCCCTTCTTTCACGCACCTTGAAATGTGTCACACCATTCTTTGTTTACATTTTTTATCATGTATTATAAACCATTTTAAAATTTAAAATAAATCACATTGTTATACTTCCAAATTTTAACAAAATCGCGTTCTGTTAGTTCCATTTTTCACCATCAGCTAGCGCACTCTTTTTTTCAAAAACTTTATCAAAACGATACTCTGTTAAACAACCTATCAGGTGATATATTACTCGAGGGGGTAACGGTCTTAAGCAAGAATTTAAGATATTTTATGAAACTGCTATTCGAAAATAGTGGTAACTAAATTTTTGACATTTTAGGTAAATTTCGAAAAAAAAAAAAACTACTTATTGCATTCTCAACAGCTCAAGATTTTGATAGAACAACTATGAAAAAAATAGATGCTAAACGCAAAAAATCTTGAAAAAGCGTTAAAAATCACATTGAAAATCGCATTAAAAATCGTTAAAATCTAAAATTCGTAACAAACTCAAAATTTAAGGCTAAAAGTTTGAAATAGTTTTCTTTTTATCAATCTCAAAAAAAAAAAAAAAAAAAAAAAAAAAACGCAAAATGAGAAAACACACTAAAAATCGCATTAAAAATTCGTTAAAAATTCAAAAATCGCTGCACAAATTCCGAATAAACTTTGCTGAAAAGAGAAAAAAAATTGCTATATTGGGTTAAAACAATGAAACTGTATTTCTTTCACTAATGGGATAAAACTGCAAAAAGAACGCTAAAAATCGCCTAAAAAAATTATCAAAAAAAATCTAATCAAAAAAATTGAAAATCGGGCTTCGAAGTGCAAAACTACATGTATAAAAGTACCTTCCTTCCACATTTTGTAACTTTACGTACAGCAGACTCTTCAGAACAGCGTTGACACACACACAAACTTGTCTCTTTATTATTATAGATTTAAAAAAATAGCGTTCTATTAGTTCCATTTTCCACCACCAGGTAGAGCACTCTATTCTTCAAAAACTTTGTCAAAACCATACTCTTTTAAATAACCTATCAGATGATATATAACTCGAGGGGGTAGCGGTCTTAAGCAAGAATTTAAGATAGTTTATGAAATTGCTATTCGAAAATAGTGGTACATAAATTTTTGACATTTTAGGTAGATTTCACAAAAAAATACTACTTATTGCATTCTCAACAGCTCAAGTTTTTGATAGAACCACTATGAAAAAAATAGATGCTAAACGCAAAAATCTTTAAAAAACGTTAAAAATCGCATTGAAAATCGCATTAAAAATCGTTAAAATCTAAAAATCGTAACAAACACAAAATTTAGGGCATTAGGCTAAAAGTGTTAACGATTTTCTTTTTGTCAATCTCAAAAAATAGCCGCAAAATGAGAAAAATCACTAAAAATCGCATTAAAAATTCGTTAAAAATTCAAAAATCGCTGTACAAATTCCGAATAAACTTTGTTGAAAAGAGAAAAAAAATTGCTATTTTGGGTTAAAAGAATGAAACCGTATTCCTTTCACTAATGGGATAAAACCGCAAAAATAACGCTAAAAATCGCCTAAAAAAATTATTAAAAAAAATCTAAACAAAAAATCGAAAATCGGGCTTCGAGGTGAAAAACTACATGTAAAAAAGTACCTCCCTTCCAAATTTTGTAACGCTACGTGCAGTAGTCTCTTCAGAACAGCGCTGACAGACAAACATCCTTCTCTCTTTATTATTATAGAAGATTTATATTGTAAGAACATCCTATTTGTACATTCTATCATTCTACAAAATATTAAGAAAACATTTTAAAATAAAAGATTTGAGTGGGGTTATAAATATTGCATATATGATTATGATGAACATATATGATTTAATAATGATTACTAACCGTCCCTCATTATATTTAATTTGTCTACTTTTTCTTTTAATTTTTTCCGGTTTCAATTTGTCTTATTTTTTTTTTCTTTTCTATTAAGAGTACAAGACTATTCGGGTCGTAAGTAAAGTATTTTGGCGCTATCCGTGGTCGCCTACCGTGGTCGCAAGAGACTATTTCTGTTTGGGTCGTAGGTAGGGGACGTCGACGAAAACTTCTACAATCCTTCAAAAATTAATTAAATGATTATGTAAATTTTTTTAATTTAGTTTAAACATTTTACGTAAAATGTTTCAGAATGTAAAATTTTCATGAATCCATAATGCGGTAGATAAAGGGTTAAACTAGCTTATAGAAAAACGGACCATAATTCTATAGGATTCAAAAAAGCTTTTTCTATAGAGCTCTAAAAGCCATTTTCGTAAGGGTTTGCTGACTACATTTTGGTGTAAACCACTTAACTGCTCTGCTGCGTTTTTCAGGAAATACAGGGTTGTTATAATTAAAGTTCGCCTATTCAGAAGGCTCTAGAGCCGGTTCTATGGCTCCAAACGAAGCAGAATTTCACTAGTACGTAGTTGAAAGGATGCGCTCTGCGAAAATCGAAAAAAAAATTAGTTAAAATTTTTGTCAATAGGTGGCGCTGCGCCAATATTTAAGCGCAAATACCATGCGATTTTTGTTTGTGGGGATTTTTGGAAGATTCTGTATCTAAAGACAGATGTCAGACAATCTCTGATCTGAAAGACAATATTAGACTTCGCATTCGCTCAATCTCACAGGATAGTTTACACAGTGCTATAGAAAGCACAATTCTGAGAATGGAATGCGTTATTGAAAATGGTGGAAGATTCATTGAGCATGCGTAATGTTATTTTTCGTTATTTCTTCGCAACCGAGCGACGTGTTTTGTTTTCGTTGATGCAGACAAGATCACACGAAATGATATTCATTTTTTTGTATTGTTTGGAGTCACAGGTCAGGCTCTAGAGCTGTCTGATTAGGTGAACTTTAATTATAACAATTCGCAGGTCGTCGAAGTTTGTTGAAACTTTTAAATTTGTGCACTTTGTCTGGATTGACTGAAATTGATGTAATAATCTGCAAACATTGCCTTAAATATTGCTGCAGCGCCATCTATTGACAAAAATTTTAACCTTTTTTTTTTTTTTTTTCGATTTTCGCAGAGCGCATCCCTTCAACTACGTACTGGTGAAATTTTGCTTCGTTTGGAGCCATAGAACCGGCTCTAGATCCTTCTGAATAGGCGAACTTTAATTATAACAACCCTGTATTAACGTGTATAGGACAGAAGAAAGTTTTGGGATTGCCACATCACATCTGACTAGTTGCTTACTGTTCTTAGCATTTCTTTTTCCAGCTATGAGATTCTAATAAAAATGTTGAAGTACATATATGTTATCATCTGTTATCATGTCAAACCTGTGAGTTCTTGTTGTCACTCGCCATTGCGCCAAATTGCGACTAAATTCTTCATTTGGCGAGTAAATAAGTGATTAGATTCGCCAAATTGGTAGTGCTCAATTTTTGCTTTTTCTTTCATTTCTTTTTCGTTTTTCATACATATGCATATATATATATATATACATACATATATATATATATATATATATATATATATATATATATATATAATATATTTATAGCGGATAGTTGAATTTAGTATTAATAACAATAGTTAGCTCAGTTATAAAAACTTAGGTTATTACGTACATTAAAGAATAAAAGATTTTTTTTTTTTTATTTGTGCTATACGGCGAATTTATTTTGCTAATAGTTTTTTTCGTTTGGCGAATGTTTTTAATTTATAATTAGCCAAATTACTAACATTAGTGTTCATACGTTTCAAGGACTTATCAGAATTTTTGTAAAGTAATATTTGCTTTATGTAACACATTTGCTGCCGCTCACGCGAAAGCGCGTGATATGGCGCCAACGTTAAGAAGCCACTCACGCGCCAGCGCGTGATGTGGGTGATGTTCAATAGCCAGTCACGCGCTGGAGCGGGAAAATCTTTGTCATAAAAAGTAAGTCGGCTTCTGGGAAAAAAACACTTCTACAGTGCGGCATTAACTATCATCGCATCTCCACGTAAGCGGCAGCGAACGTGTTAAGGGGACCCAGAACTTTTTAAATCATCCCTTCAATTTTGAATAAAATTATAATATATATCTTGTCACAATACTTAATACTAAAAATTAAAATAAATAATGATATAATATCTTGTAGAACAGCCAATTTTACTAATATTTAAATATCTTTTTAAAAAAAATTAACTTTATAAAAATCCCTACTGCATTTTAAAATATGAATATATTTTTGCTTCGATTTTTTCTCCTAATTTATTAGGATATACTGCACAAAACTGTGCATGGACTTTTAGATGTGTGGGATTTTACATTCAATATGATTTTTTTTTTTTTTTTCTCTCGTGTATATTAAAAAATGAGAAAAAAAATCAACAAATTCTCAATTTAATTTTTTTAAAACAAGTATCAACACGTTTTAGGGATCAGTGATTAAAAAAAAAAAAAAAAAAAAAAAAACATGTTTTTACAAAATATCTGCTCGTATGTCGCCATTATACTATCAAAAAGTGTATAAAGCTATGCATAGAATTGAACCAAATTTTTTGTGAATGTTTTTGACTGTTGCAAGCGGGATCTCCTTCAATTTTGAAATAATCTGCCGGAAGGGGGCTCTGCAATAGCAATTTTTGTGCCATTTTCAATATTGCACCGACTAAAAGTGCATAAAGTTATGCATATAATTGAACCAAATTTTTTGTGTAATTGTTTGGCTATGGTCAGCAGACCTTCCCTGAATTTGAAAAAAAAATCCCCTTGAAGGGGGCACTATAATCGCGATGTCTGTGCCATTTTCATTATTTTACCATCCAAAAGTGTATGAAGTTATGCATTGAACTGAACCAAAATTTTTGTGTATGATTATAGTTTAGTATGGCAAGTAGGTCCTCTTTGAATTTGAAAAAAAAAAAAAAAAAATCTGCCTATCATTCTATTGTCCATCGGCTCGTGCAGAGACGGAAACTCGTTTTTACTCCGATTCATTGACTGAAGCAGAAATTTAAGATGAAAATCAAAATTGATATAGTATTGAATTAAATTTAATAAAGCATTAACATGTGCAACTATTTTTTTAAATATTAAATAGAAAATATGAGATAGAAGAAAATTTTAGGATTGGCACATCCAACTAGTTTAAAATTCAGATTTCTTGATTGGTACCGTTTTTCAGAAATAGCAAAAGTCGCCTTTTTTAATGATATATTAATTAAGAAGAAAATAAGAAGAATTTTAACCTATCAGAAAAAGTGCGCCAATCAAGAAATTTGAATTCTGAAAAAGTAGCCTATTGGAAACTCAATTTTTCAAAAGTATTCCGTTACCGGAAGGCCAGTTAGAAAAATAGCCTCAAGTGCACCTTAATGATGTAACATTCTCTCGAATATAATAAAACTCACAGGCATCTATGAAGTATGTACTTAAATATACATTCTGAACACAGTGGTGTAAAGATTATTTACTATTAATTTAATGGGCTGCATAAAAATATTTCATTACATAATGGTATAGAGCAAGGCTGTCCAACACGGCGCCCGCGGGTGCCATGGCACCTTTCGAAAGTTTTCATGGCGCCCTTCCGAATGATTCATGTTACTAAAAGTTATTTAAATAAAAATCCATTCTAAAATATGTTTCTTTAAAATGATTACAGTTCCACATGATTTTTCTATTACAAAAGCCGTTAAATTTTAGCCGTTTTTCCTCAACAAAATATTTTGATAGGCCCTCTTTTTGCAAAATGTAATTCTTACTCAACTATAATTTAGCCTTTTTTTCTGAAATTATTTTTACATAGAGTTGTGATTATATTTTAAAAAGTATTATGTCTTATGTTGTGGGGCGTTTGTGCATCGTATAAAACACATGCATATCGATACTGTCTTCAACAGTTGCCAGTATTGCCTTCTTTTCAATTCAGGAAATCGAATTATTAGCAGAAATTCCGAATAATAATTTTTACTTTAACAACAATTTATAATTTAAGGTAAAAATTCTTCTCTTGGAAGTTTTTGTGTGAATTTGGAATTTGTATATAAAAAAGAAAATCAAAACTAGCAACCCTGCAACCTATTAATATATTTTCAGACATATTAATAATGGCACCCTTCAATGTTCGTTATTTGATGAAGTGCGCCCGCACTTAATGAAAGGTTGGACAATAGGGTGGGCCGAACTTTTTTTCGATTTTCGATTATGGCGGGTGCGGAAAAGTGGCCACTGGTGGCACTCAGTTCACACAAAAAATTTGAGATTTTTTGGACTTTTCCTTACCCTGCCGCAAATGGCTTAAAAATTTGCAAAAATGCTGATTTTTGAACTTTTTAGCTAAAAAGTTAAAAATGTAAAATTAAATTTATTTTGGTTGTATTTGCTTGAAAAAGCAGCTTTAACGTACCAAATGCTTAAATAAGTTCTGATAATGCATTATTTAATTGCTAAGTGTATTTTAAGTAAGACGATTTTCATAGCTTTTTCACGTATAACAGGTAAAAATTGTATTGGTTTGAATCGTTCGTTAATTTCTCCCTTATTTATGTTTCTTGATCTTTAAATTTTTTCTATGCGTCAAAGGTCATATATTTGAGCAACGGACAGCAGTATAACTCAAAAACAAGTCTGGAAGGTGAGAAAGGGTGAAGCAGGACTCTAAGAATGCGCAATGTCTCATCGTAATGTTGAGGGAGTTAAGGGGAAAATAAAAGAGAAGAGAAAATTGCGATAAGGGGTTGTTATTATTTTACTATGCTCAAAGCCTGCGACATATGCTCATTATGGACGTGAAATCTTTTCCTAGAGAGATACGGTACTTTTTGGATCATTTGATGTACTATTACAGTGTTTTATGCGTTTTAAGATGATGAGCTTAGAATTGGCTAGTATGAAGGTCCATGGCAATGTAAAAGACACGCGACAGCATGAAAAGTATCTTTTTTGGGCATCATGCTTGTTGAAAGATTTGCAATTGCCAACTTATACTGATATCATACGCCACTACTACTGGTTGCGAAGCAATATGGCAAAAAATCCAGAAATCCAGTATTAGTCAATAGATGATGTTATTAAAATGGTAGGTGAAAAAGTTACCGAAATCTGGAAAAAAGCTTCCATACCAGTGTTTTCCCAACGATCAATTTACAAAAAAGATGAAAAACTACCAAAAGGCTTCACCATATCGTACGAATTTTTCGCGGGTTGCCTTTACTTTCAAACCCATACGGTAACAGGATTTCTCCAATGATCTACACTTCTTTTAATAGTGATAGTTTAGAATAATAGTTTAATGGTAGATGAAAAAGTTACATAAATCTGAAAAAAGCTTCCAGTGTTTTCCCAACGAATAATTTAAGAAAAGATTAAAAACTACTAAAAGGTTTCACCATTTCGTACGAATTCTTCGTGGGTTGTCTTTACTTTCAAGCCCATACGGTTTCAGGATTTCTCCAATGATCTACTCTTCTTTTAATAGTTTTTAATCTTTTTGTAAATTGATCGTAGGGAAAACACTGGCTTTTATTCAGATTTCGTTAACTTTTGCATCTACCATTTTAATAACATCATCTATTGACTTATATTGGATTTTTCGATTTTCTGCCATATCTCTTCGCAACCAGTAGTAGTGGCGTATGATATCAGTATAAGTTGGCAGTTGCAAGTCTTTCAACAAGCATTATGCCCCAAAAAGATACTTTTCATGCTGTCGCGTGTCTTTTACATTGCCATGGACCTTCATAATAGCCATTTCTAAGCTCGTCGTAATAAAACGCACAAAACACTGTAATGATACGTCAAACGATCCAAAAAGTACTGAATTTCTCTAGGAGAATGTTTCACATCCACACTGAACAAATGTCGCAGATTTTGAGCAGGGTAAAATAATAACAATCCCTTATCGCAATTTTCTCTTCTCTTTTATATCTTCTTTCACTCCCTCAACATTACAATGAGGCATTGCACACGCTTAGAGTCCTCTCTCATCCCATTCTCACCTTCCAGCTTTGTTTTTGAGTTATACTGTTGTCCGCTGCCCAAATATATGACCTTTGACGCATAGAAAAAAATTAAAGACCAAGAGACATAAATAAGAAAGAAATTAACGAACGATTCAAACCAATACAATTTTTACCTGTTATACGTGAAAAAGCTATGAAAATCGTCTTATTTAAAATACACTTAGCAATTAAATAATGCATTATCAGAACTTATTTAAGCATTTGGTACGTTAAAGCTGCCTTTTCAAGTAAATACAGCCAAAATAAATTTAATTTAACATTTTTAACTTTTTAGCTAAAAAAGTTCAAAAATCAACATTTTTGCAAATTTTCAAGCCATTTGCGGCAGGGTAAGGAAAAGTCCAAAAAATCTCAATTTTTTTGTGCGAACTGAGTGCCACCAGTGGCCACTTTTCCGCACCCGCCATAATCGAAAATCAAAAAAAAGTTTTTTTCGGCCCACCCTATTGGACAACCCTGGTATAGAGGAAACATTGTTTGGGGCGCGTTTCAAATATGTTTCACAACTGTTTCAAAACTGTTTCACATTTTATGTAATAGTTGCTATGATTTACTACAAGTTAATTCTTGTATAATAGAAAAAATATAGGATTTACAAAAATACACAAAATATTTTGGATACAATATTGTATCCGGAAACCAAAACCATGAAAATATACCATGACATTAAGATTTGAATATTTTTAAAACTTCGTAATAGTATGAACGCATTTCATTTGCTACGTTTGACATTTAATTTCTGACTTGTTTTTTATAAAATCTCATTAAATATAAAATGGCTTCCCGATCACAGTATAAGAATGAAAACTATTTTGAAAAAAAATACATAACTCTAATAAGTTTCTTACATTTAATATGTTGTGTTGGAGTCACTAACAGTACCAAAAACCGTAGTTAAATGAAAAAAAAATTGGAAATTGCACGTGAAGCGTAGCAAATGAGGTGCGTTCGTACGATAACGAAGTTTTAAAAATATCACTCCTATATCAATCTCATAAAATTGTAAATAATTACAATTAAAATGCGCACCAAACAATGTTCTCCCTATACCATTATGCAATGTGTGGCCTTGTAAATCAATAACAAATATTCTTTGCACCACAGATTATGCAAAATGTGTATTATAATATGTACTTTATAGATGCATATCATTTTTATTACATTCGAGTGAGTGTAACGCCATTAAAATGCATTTGAAACATTTTTCCCCGTTCACCGTAATGTAACGGAATACTTTTGATTGTCCCTGTAATTGAACTATGCATCCGATTTTGATAAAATTGAAGTAACTTGACAAAATAATGTAATAATTATGTAATTTAAATTTCAAACGATTCAGTTGGGTAGTTTTTGCGTTGTTACATGCGGACGGACAGACAGACAGACGGACGGACGGACAGACAGACGGACGGACTGAACGACAGCAATAGGTGCTACGTATTTACATAATTACGAACGCACCTAAACAGCAATACTTTTTTAATGGTGTCGCGCCAGAAATTAATTGCGGAGGAAATCGCCAAATACCACTATTTACAATCTGCTTTTTATTATTACTATTATTACTAATTAGTTTTTTTATACTTTATTTATTTCAGTGGTTTAAGCGCAAAATTCGAAACTGGTGTAAAATTTTAAATTGGTGTTTTATTTCTATTTCATTGTTTTATTTATTTATTGATAAATGTTTTAATTTCATTATAATACGTAATCTGGAAACAAATGCTGAGTTATTTTTATTAACTTAAGTACAATTCTTTTTTCTTTCGTAATCACTTGACGGTACAAAGATGGATTTTTTTTTCCTTTATCGTGCTTGAAAATTATTTTAAAAGCGATAAAAATTGACTTAATAGCGATGCAGTTTTCAAATAAATTACACTTGAAAGTACGTTTTCTTTCCTTATTCGACTGTGTCGAAATTGAAAATGTGCAATTCAGGGCCGTAGCTAGAAGTGAACAATAGGGGGGGGGGGGCTAATAATTTCTCTCTCTCTGTGTGTGACGCAAAAAGATAAATTAGTGCATACTCGTATTGTAATACTGTGTTTCTTATTAACACTCTATCGGGCGCGCTGTATCGGAGAGATACATGCGTAAGAAATTCGTCGTTTTCGAGAAGAAAAAGGGAGTTTCACGACCTTGACCTTCACAGTATCTGTTCTTCCGGTCATTTCCGTCCCTGGAATGCAGTGGTTTCAATTTTTGGTCGATAGGAATTTCCGGTTTCACGCTTTGTTAAGGATTTGTACAATAAAAATTCGATCAATTCGAATTAAAAATGTATTGCTTTATTCCAATTCTATTATTTTTTCTGTATTGATTAAATTGAATATTTCACATAATATGTTAATTTTGTTTTAAAAATATGTTCGTATGTTACTCATCATTATGCTATTGTATTTTAACATATTCATTGTATGTAAATTGTATTTTGTACTTAATTTAAATAAAGCGAAAAAAAAAATGACGAGGAAAGGTCCAGGTGTAGGGGAGGTGGAGCCTGGAACTAAAAATAAAAATAATATTTAAAAACTCATTTTTAAACAATATATGATGCTGAAATGCAGAATGTATCTGCCAGATACAACACGCCCGATGGTGCAACTTTTGAGGCGCGCCCTACGAATTGTTAAACGGTTGTAATAACTTCACATTATGCTAAAAAAATATATGATGATAAAAATTTTGAGTGTATAACTGGTGCAGAATTAAACGTCATGTTAGCTTCATATGTGCAAATAGGATGAATGAGTGTTGAAACACTTATTTTAGTTACAATTTAGTAATTCTGTGAAAGGCTCTCAAAACTAAATTAGATTTTTGAACAGAATTTCATTTGAATTATCGGAACAGAAATTCATTGAGTGATCTTGGAATCTTTTCCAGGAGGGGCTCAAAATATTTTAGGGGAGGGGGGGCTCAGCCGCCCATAGCACCCCCTTAGCTACGGCCCTGGTGCAATATTTAGAACTTCAAAAATTAAAAAATTAAAATCCAAAGTTTTCTTTGTGAACTCTACATTTCCTAGAAAGACTGTTTTCTTTTTTATGAGAGTACGTGACTTTAGCTTAAACTCTATACCAGCGGGAGACGGGCGCAACTGAGAAAGAAAAACGGAAATTATGACCTTAACTTTTACGTTTAGGGGACTCTAATATTTATGAACAAGCATAAAACAGGCTGCTGTTTTCGTTATTCGCGCCATAAATAGATCGGGTTTACTTTGTGTAATTCTTCCTTTGTTGTGAATTGTGAGCAATATTCAAGCAAAAAACAGAAATAATGCTTGGAGGAGAAATCATGAAACAAGTTCAAGCATTACGATGAGAAACTACTCGGCGCAGTATAATATAAATAAATGAAAAAACAACGTTTAAAGCATTGAAATGCTTTATTTATTAAGGTAAACTTGTTTCGGTAGCCATTAGCATATCGTCATCAGTGCAAATTATGATAATTTACCTTGTATGTTTTTGGCTATGGCCAACAGACCTTCCTTAAATTTTGAAATATTTCGTGGGATAAATACGCTGTAATAGCGATTCTTGTATCATTTCATCGATCTTCCGTAGTTACATTGTCATCGGCTCGTGCAGAGCCGGGTACTCGCGTCCTGATAAGCCAACTAATTGCAAAAAACGCATGACAACAGAATAAGGAAAAACTGCTGATTTTAATAATATAATGATCTCGATTAATTGTCTGAGCAGGAATTTAAGATGAAAATTAAAGTTCGTATAGTACTGAACAAATAATATTGAAATATTATCATGAGCAACTACTTTTTGAAATATTAAAGTGCATGAGATAAAAGAAAGTTTTAGGATTGGCATATTCAATTCGTTTATTTTTTCATGCTTAGCATAATTTCAAAATTCAGACTGTTCTACTATTGAAGACAAGCAAATTTAAATAACAACACTGGAAATGGGACATAAAATAGGGCAGTGAAAGCTGATGTTACTTTTCGTTTGCAGATCAAAAAGTACGTAAAAAAGTAATTCATAAGGAGTGCGCGCGTCGTCACTCCTGAACGAAACACAAGGATCTTATCGTTCTCCTTCCATTAAACGCCATTTCTCACTAACCATCCAATGCAGGGGCCGTAGCTAAGGGGGTACTGTGGGCGGCTCAGCCCCCCCCCCTAAAATATTTTCAGCCCATCCTGGAAAAGATTTCAAGGCCACTAAATGATTTTCTGTTCCGTAAATTGAAATGAAATTCTGTTTACAAATTTAATTTAGTTTTGAGACCTTTTTATAGTTTTGCAGAATTACTAAATTGTATCTAAAATATGTGTTTCAACACTCCCTCATCCTATTTGTACATAGGAAGCTAACATGTTTAATTTTGCACCCGTTATACACTCAAAATTTTCATCTTCATATACTTTTCTTAGTATAAAATGAAGTTATGACAACAGTTCAATAGGAAACATAGTACCTACATTACATTGTGAATTTGCACTAATTTATCCTTCTGCGTCAGAGAGAGAGAGAAAAAAATTATAAGCCCCCCCCCCCCCCTACAATCTGTTGAACCTCCCCTATTGATCACTTCTAGCTACGGCTCTGGTCCAATGTCTTTTCAGGGATTTGTTCATCCTACCATGCGTGCTAATTTTATTGAATCTGTATGTTTTTTGTATTTCAAAAGTGGATATGATTGGACTACGTGATATCGTTCACCTTGAGTTACAAACCTATTATGTTTTTTCTTTGAACTTCACTTAATGAAATTAATATAATGTACCTTTTTATAGTTGCTTTTATAAGTTTTCATTACTTTGAAACCGAGAACTTCTAATAAGTAGTACAATTTAAAACAATTTGAATTGTTTTCCAGTAAAGTATTTTTAGAAATATAGATTCTTTGACAGAAAAGTCGTCCTTAGATATCTTTAAAAAAAAAAACTATTTTCAACTGTATAAGTTAAATCTGTTTTACTGTTGTTTGATGGTAAGTGTAGTTGTGTTAGCGTTGTTGGATGGTGACCAATTTTATTATTTATTGATACGTTATTGAAGTTTGTATAGTGAAAAGAAAGTCTTAAATGCTGTTTTATCTTTTAGAATCTGTTGAATGATTATCCAAGTCAGTTTTTGAGGGAAACACCCTGTATTTTTTACAAAAAAAAATGAGAATTTACGATCCCGTTGCATACCTTCAATTCTTTCTATTCTTTCTTTTCACGTTATTTGCCTTTTCGATTGTACTTGAATTACCTTGTATTTAAATTACTATTATTTCTATAAGATTGATACATATAGTTAACGAAGGTAATTATTATTTTTCTCAATGTCACAAGACTAAAAGCAATCATTTTTTTTTTAATTCAATCGATCGTTGAAAATCGATATGCCAAACTGTTTGAATGTCAAACTTCGCCTTTTAAAAATGATCTTTGTTTAAAGTATTAAATGTTTGATAAAAGATTCAAAAGTATGCAGTATTTTTGTCGATTTTTTTCTTTTAATGGTAAAATTGCTCAGGGCAGAATAAAGAAAAGTATATAATTTATGGTGATCTGATTCATTTAACTGCGCATGGCTGCGAAGTAGAGATTGATTTTTGAAGGAGAATTCACACCATTAATTGAGCAATCAATTACATACTTAAAGATGGATTCTTTATCAATAGAACAGTTTATCGGTACGTGTATTTTGTTCCATTACTTCCGAAAAATTGAAAAATAAAGTAAAATAACAGAAAAGTAAATGTTTAATCTCCTCTCTAATGATGTACTTATATGAGTGTTGACAAAAGGTTTTGATGACGCCGGCCAAAAATGTCAGAAAAAAATATTTACCGAGATTCTAATATGCTAGAAACCTTCCAACCTAAAATGTAATTTGAACAAGGATGAACTTTTATATAATTTTTATTAAAGCTGTTCTTAAATTAAAAAGAAGAGCTTTATGACATAGGTTTACATTCATTTTTGTTTCGAAATGCATAAAATTAACAAGTGTTGTTGTTTAGAAATTATGTAATCGTACTCATTTTCCCATTTTATATATATATATATGTATAAACAAAATAGATTTTTCAGAAAATAGTGTAAAAGTGGGCATTTTGAAGCGACTCTCCGCGCGAAAGCAGAAAAAACCGTCAAACTGCCATGAAAAATGTGTTTGTCACGCGATCGAAAAAGCTTATAACTCAATAAGTAATTTATTGATAAAAATAAATAAATAAATAAATAAATAAATAAAATAAAAATAGAAAAGTAAGTTCGATTCAAAAGCCGTTTCCCAAATCAGGTCTTCCAATTTTATCTTTCCGTTAATAAATATATTTGTAAATGTGTCAAAGCGTTTTGCGTTTATTGAACACACGTTAAGAATAGCCTCAAGGGGATATTATACTTGTTAGATAAAAATTTTCGACTGCTTTTATTTTCTATATTTTACATCCCTTAAGGGTATGTTCGAAAAAACGCTTTTCCACTTTCAACAGCTCGAAATTTTCCGATGCAATTTCCGACACATTTTTAAAAGTAGAAAGATGAAACTGGCTGAGGGGATTTTTGAAGAGACGCATAAGGTGCCGTGTGATGTCATTTTACGCTCCATTCATTAGAATTTTATTTATAAACAATTATCTTCTCAGCATGACCTTTTTTTTTGTTCACCAGATCTCTCGCTTCGGAAAAATCTGTTCAAAATGCCGTTTTTTTTTTTTTTTTTTTTCAATATTTTCTGCATATATCAAAGAATCGACCATCACGGCACCTTGTGTACTTTCTAAATAAGACAATTTGCCAGTTTGACGCATTTGAGAGCAAAAATAAATTTAATGATAAATCGGAAAATAAGCAGTTTGAATCGAAATACACCCTTAAGAAAGCACAACACCCTGAATAAGATCAAAAGTATATATTATTATTATTATTATTATTGGTTTAAAATGTAACTACATCTCCTAAAGATATACGGGTGAAATGTCAATAAGATAGACTTACAATGAAAGATAGACTATCTTTAATAATAAAAAAGTTATTTTATGTATTAGTTAGTACTTTATTAAAAAGTTACTTTATTAAAGGTTTATTAAAAGGTTTTATGCACGGTGATTGAATATAAAAGGCACGCCACGCTCATTCATCAAGCCTTGTTAATTTAGATCACCAGTGAACAAACATAAATACTTATTGAATGGACCGTATCCTTCCATTTTTAGTTATAGACTATAAAAATCGCCATTTTACCAATTATGACGATGCACAAATACTATTTATTGTAACTTAACTCATGCAGACGATTACGGGAAATTTCGTTTACACTTAAAAGTATATCAGTAGTTTCTCATTCATTTCTAGCTAATAATCCATAAATAAAAGTACCCTGTTTTTCCTTTCGGTTCAAGGCTATAAAAAAAAAAACGCCATTTTATCAATTGTGACGTCACAGGAATACTGTTCATTATTTTAATTAAGGTAAAAAATTAAAGTATGATTTAACGATAATAGTTTGAGTTATGAATATTAATTATGAATTGGACAATTACACCATAAATTATAATAAAAATATGTACTGAAATAAATACAGATTACTAAATGGTGCACTTATAAAAAGAATATATTTAAAATACACTTAAAAAATTATCAACGTTTCTTTCGCTTCTGCGAACGTCGTCAGGATACAATAGAATAGATGTTAAATGCGATTTAAAGTTTCAAAATATAAACATATACGTCCACGTGCATAGTTGAGTTGAGAGTGCGTAAACCTGCTTTTTAATTAATTATAGCATATTATGCCAGATTTTATGAATTGAATATGATAAATGATCGTTACAAGCTCGTGGCCCGAGCTTAATGATCACAATGGACTCTAAAATTTTATTGAGATATGGATTTTTGCATGGAATTATAATTTTAGCTTCATCAAAATTAATTTTTGCTCCCTTCATTTGAAAAATATAATCTTGCGAAAAGTTTACTCTGTTTTGATTGTGCAATATCTCTTTTGTGCCCTTTAAATCTCTTTTGAAAATTTTTGTTTAGTTTCACCAATGTATAATAATCGTTCGTTGTTTTCGAGGATAACTGGAATTTCATAAACTCCTTTGAGTTAATTAGGCCATGTAAAAAGACTTCAGGCGCATGTACCAAAGAAAGAGGAACACAAATACAGTTAATGAATGAGCATGGAAATGAAAACGTCAAAAAGAAATAAAAAATGAGTATCTTAAATGTAAGGCTAGTTGTTTTTAAATTTGTATACCACATGTATATGAATTTATTCGGGCGTTCGCATGATATACTATTAGTAAGTCATATTTTTATTCTTCATAATTCGCTGTGACAAAGTTAAATGGCAATTTAAGCCCACCATGAGGATGCTAAAGGTATAGTTTGTTAAATTGTGTGCATTTAGAAACGGAGATATAAACATCACAATCAAAAGTTCGAGCCCAAAGAGCATAAAAGCAACACACGTTGGGCATTATAGACGTAAGCTTAGTAAGGATCTATTTATGTTAAAGTATAACAGAATATGCAATTTGATTAAAATCGGTGCATTAATTTTTGAGATTTAGCTATTGCGAAAATTTGTAGAAATGCAGTACAACAATTCCTTTTGTTATACGTTTTACACTAAAAATTAAACAGCACCAACTTACATCAAGTTCTAACAGAGAATGAAATTTGATGAAATCTCGTGAATTCTCGAAATATGAGAATCGTTAAAGGTTGAAAAATACAGCATTCTCATATGCTTTGCAATTTATGCAACAACTTATGTAAATGTCTAATTGAATCTGAAGTTTGATTCTTTATATAAGACTATTGCGAAAACGATGAAAAATACAGCCTATCAGCGTCACCTCATAAGCGATTTACACCAAAAACAATTCGAATTAGTTTATATAACAGGGTTAACTGAAACTAAAGTTTAATTTAATTGTAGGCATTAGCTCTTCAGAGCTATCTGATAGTTTATTGATTCAGCCCACAATTTTTTTGACTGACAAACACGCATTTTTGAAAGCTGTCAAAAGTGTTTAGTCCCTTCTAAAACGTATAAATTCATCAAAAAGACAGTGGAAATTTTAACGAATCCAATACTTTCTTACTTTAAATATAGAGGAAAATAAAAAAGACTGGAGAAAATTAATTGGGATCCATTCGAGAGCATCTTCTATCAATCAAGAAAAAGAAAATCTCAAAAAAAGATCGCCTAGTTTTTGAAAAACTGGTGAAGATGCATAAAAAAAAAAAGATATACAGTCGGCTCTCTTTAATTCGAACTTGCTGGGATCACTAGACATGTTCGAATTATCCAGAGTTCGAATTAAGGAAAGCATGAGAAGAAAACATGTTTAAAAGGGTGCTATTATAAATACATAAACTGATTACGAGATTAGGAACAAGCACACACGAAGATGGGGTGGAGGTTCATTGATGGACAGATGGGGCACTAAAAAAGCAGATATAAAATGCATGGGACTGTATCTGTACTTATTCAGAAAAATTCTAACAAAAAATAAATAAAGAAAAATTATTTCAAAAATTTGAAGTCCAAGTAATAGTATGGAAAAATGGAAATTCGGAATCTCGTTCGTTCTAATTAAACGGAGAGAAGAGAAAATGGGTTCGAATAAATGAAAATTTTAAGCGTTATTCTGCTATTGAAAATTTCGGGACTTCGCGTTTGGTTCGAATTAAGCGATGATTCAATTTATCCGGTTTCGAATTAACGAGAGCCGACTGTACATTTGCGTCGAATTGAGTCTCCTCCTTTTATAAAAGTCTGCTAAAAAGGACGAAAATCATAATGAATTAAATAGAAAGATCTATTTTTTAAATGTTATTCTGCCTGTATAGCTGCTATCCCTTCTTTCAAAATAAAAGTGGATAACTGTATTTCCTCAAGTTTCACTATAATTAAATTTATCTACCTAAATTTCTGTGATAGAAAAATTTATAACACTTTTCTTCCATCTTTAGGCAGATTTCGTAAGAAATAGTACTTATTGTATTGGTTAGCATAGTACGACTTATGAACAATTTCTTCATAATTTTTCATTATAAGACACCATGAACCCAAAACCATCTAAACTGTGTATGTATGTATGTACAGGGTGGTCATAAAAAAACTTTGCCGATATACGGAGCTCTAGCGGCCAGCCCGCTCAACCGATCGAAATGAAATTTCAGATATAGCTATTCAGAGGTATGAGCTCGAGATTCTGTGAACGACAACAAAATGGCGCTCACGGTTACGGTTATAGCCGCAGAAACTCGAAAATTTCCAATGGCAACACCCATTTTTTTTTCATCGCAAAATGCTCAGCGCATGCGAAAACCCTAAAGAGCGTTGGAACCGTACGTGTATCGCAAGAAACGGACATGTTATGCACGCACAAAAAACCGTTCTGGGAATCCTCCCCCCCCCCCCCCCATAGAAAAAACTCGATTGGAGCGCAAGGAGGAAATTTGCATATGACGCAGAGTCAGTACACTAATCTCTGATTACAATACAGATCGGAGAAACTAAAACTTTTATTTTGATTACACATTTTCCACATGGGTGCCATGTCCGTGATGGCACCCATTCATATTTTGAGCTCAGATTTTGAGCTCAAAATTTAAGTCTAAACTTTTAAAACATTTATTTAGATTAAAAAAATAATAATAACGGTTAAAAATAGTTGTTGGTTACTCTAAAGTTTAAGGTGCCCTCTACCGGAATTTTTTGAAATTTATCTTTAAAATTTATTTTTAAGGAAATACTGACATAAAGAATGGTTTTAGAGAAAACCGCAAACGAATCGACCAATTTTTCCATTTTTATAATCATTTGAAATTTGAACCTCCCCACCCCCATTGAACACAGTTCAGTTTGCTCTACTTAACCCCTCTCAACGATTCTGATTTTCAGCTCAAAATTTAAGTCTAAGCTTCTAAAGAAATTTAATGAGATGCAAAAAATAACGGTAAAAAATAGTTGTACGTTACTCCAAAGTCTAAAGCGCCCTCTATCGGCATTTTTTGACATTTATCTGTATTATTTATTTTTAAGACAATACTGACTTAAAGAATAATTTTAGTGAAAACCGGAAATCAATTGACCAATTTTTCTGTTTTTTATAATCATTTGAAATTTGAACCTACCCGCTCCCATTGAACACAGTTCAGTTTGCGCTACTTAACCACAGATTTTGAGCTCAAAATTTAAGTTTATGTCTAAACTTCTAAAAAAATTTAATGAGATGCAAAAAATAACGGCAAAAAATAGTTGTTCGTTACTCCAAAGTCTAAAGCGCCCTCTATCGGCATTTTTTGAAGACAATACTGACATAAAGAATAGTTTTCGTGAAAACTGCAAACGAATCGATCAATTTTTCCGTTTTTTATAGTCATTTCAAATTTTGGACCCTAAGCTTTAATGGCGCCTATATCCTTCGGAATACGTTTGGGACCCTTAGTTTGCCATTTAATATTATTTTTCTTGATGTGTACTATCGCCCCTTAAAGTTTAGATACACCCTGTATATATATATATATATATATATATATATATATTTTCAGAAACTGCATCAAAATTTAATGGTGGCTGAAAAAGAATTTTTTTAATGTAAATATTTAATTTTACTTAATTAATTATTTTTTAAGAGCTGTCTATTTCATCTTCCCTTATCTGTTTTTTGACCGTAAGTCCATTTTTTCTTCACTATTCTACACTTAGAAAAACAAATATGTTTAGAAGTGAAAAACAAAACCGAAAGAAAGAAATCTCTGGAATATTTAACCATAAATTAGTTCTACTATTTGTTTGTTTTCTTACTTAAAAAACATACATAAAAAAAAGATACATTTGCGTCGAATTGAGAATTTTCTCCTTTTTTAAAGTCGGTTAATAAGGACGTAAATCATAATAAATTAAACAGAAAAATCAGTTTTTAAAAAATGTTATTCTGTTTGTATAGCTGCTATTTCTTCTATCATAATTTAAATAGATAATAGTATTTCCTCAAGGTCCGCCATAATTAAATTTATCTATCTAAATTTTTTTTTTGATAGAAAAATGTATGACACTTCTCTTCCATTTTTTATTAACTGTGTGTTCTTTGTTTTTTGGGATTTTCAGTTATGAGAGAAGTTTTTCAAAATATGATTCTAGTTTTTAAAAGTACTAATAAAAACGCATTTCTCACTTTACTTAAAAATTTTTTTTTGTGAATCTCAAAAGTAAATTAATATTTCTTCTTTACTGTTTTTGGAAGAGAAAGCTATATACAAAAACAGTTTTTTTTTTTCAAAAATTATATCAAATTTTAATGATGGCTAATATTTAAATATTTAAATTTAATTATTTTTTTTTAAGAATTGACTATTTTACTATTTTTTATCCGCTCTTTAAAAATAAATCCACTTTTTTCTTTCATTATATGCGGAAAAAAAATATTTTTCAGAAATTGCATCAAAATTTAATGCTGACTAAAATGGAATTTTTTAAAATGTAAATATTTAATTTTATTTATTTATTTAAGAACTGATTATTTTACCTCTTTTATCCGTTTCTTAGCACTTTCCAACAAAGCTGAAAAGTGCTTAGGCATTCGGTTTGTCTGTCCGTCTATCCACGCTCTAATTGCCGTAAATATACACGGATTTTCATGCAGTTGATAAAGCTTATTGAGGGTTACCAAAGTATGTTTGGTATTGCATAGGAAGTATGTACGTTTAATGATTCATTTACAGGGACACTCAAAAGAATTCGATTACATTATGGTATATAGGGAAAAATCTTTTAGAGCGTATTTTAATGACATTATGCTATTTCAGATGTATCGATATGTAAATCAGTGAATTTCCCCACAATCCCGTTAAAACATAGTGTTACGAATTTTGTAAATAGTTAGTGTTTGTACTGTAAAATAATGTAAACAATCTTATTAAGCTCCATTCCTTTACTAATATTAGTTTTTGATACATTGTCTCTGTTATCAAGCAAACTTGTCCATTATTTTCAGTGTATGTCTACGGTAGATTGGCGAAATAATAAAGATATCGCCAAGTTGGCGTCACTTTTGGCGACTAATTTTGGTCGCCAAATTTGGCGATATATCGCCAAGTTGGCGACAAACTTGGCGATTGTTGGCGATGGTAACCCTTCCCTCTCAATGGTAACCCCCCTTAGGTATACTGATACATTGTTTGTTGTTCCGTGGATTTTTCGAGATGGTTCTAGAAATTTCCCGCACCTGCTGCGAGCCTATATAAGAAGAGAAGCGATGCGAGCTGTTGTTATTATTTACCAGTCAGTCATTGAGTGAACAAGGCGTTTGTTAGCAAGTTTGCTTGAGTTTCATTTATGTTGTTTTGAATGTTATTAAGTGTTGAGACATTGTATAAAGAGTCTCTGGGATCTAAAGCTCTACTTGTACGATAGATTTGAGCAGTTATTTTTGAATATCTAGTATTATTTGTGAGTTTCGAAAACTCTGTTGTTCTGAAGATCTGTAAATAAATTATTTTCTACTTTTCTAAGAGACAAGAGTTTGAAGTTCTCTAACCATAAGATCGAAAGAACCCCATATACGCTGCAACATTTGGTGTCAGAAGTCGGGATCTTATGGCGAAAACAAGAACAATGGACGGACAGCTGAAAGAACTGTTAGAAGCTATTAACGGATTAAGAACAGAGCTGACCTATAAAATTGATAAAGGCCAAGAACAGTTGGCGGATAAAATGAATAAAGGCCAAGAAGAGTTGGCGGATAAGATGAATAAAAATGAAGAAAGAATGGAACAGTTGACAAACAAAGCTGACAAATGCCAAGAAGAAGTGACCGAAAAGATTAATGTAGGCCAAGAAGAGTTGGCGGAAAAGATGAATAAAGGCAAAGAAGAGTTGGCGGAAAAAATGAATAAAAACGAAGAAAGAATGGAACAGTTGACAAATAAAATTGACAAATGCCAAGAAGACGTGACTGAAAAGATTAATAAAGGCCAAGAAGAAATGAAGAAAACTTTAGAAGAAAAGTTCTCGTCGGTAGAGAGAAGAATAGGCTCTGTAGAAGAGAAAATAGAGGAAGTAGAAGAGAAAATTCAGAATGAAGTTAGTAATGTTGAACAGAAAATGGAAAGGAAAATGGCGGACGTTGAAGAGAAAATCAGTAACGTTGAAGAGAAAATACTAGGTAAAGTAGATGAAAAGCTAAATTAAAAAGTACAAGATCTTGAGAAGAAGCTTTCAGCGTCCATTGGTAATTATGAAGAATTTAGGAATCCGCCTGTTTCTCCCGTGCACATCAAGCTGTCGACATACGACGGAAAGAGTTCCTGGCAAGTTTACAAGACCCAATTCACCATTGTAGCCGAAGCGAACAAATGGAGTGACGAGGTGAAAGCTTGTCAACTGGCAGCATCTTTAAGAGGAGAAGCCGCCAACGTGCTGCAAACATTGCCCGATATGACGCAACTCAATTTTGAGACTCTAAGTTGTGCACTTGAAATGAGATTCGGCGAAAAATTCTTCAAGGATTATACGAGAATACAAATGAAGAGCCGCCATCAAAAATCGAGTGAAACCCTTCAAGAGTTTGCCTCGGAAATTGAACGGCTTGCAAATTTAGCATTCATTGACTGTCCAACAAATGTACGGGAAATGCTCTCACTGCAATATTTTGTAGACGGAATAAAAGATCCAGAAGTGCAGAGAGCGGTACGAATGGCAGATGTACAGGATTTAAAGGCTGCACTACTATATGCCTTAAAATTGGAAGCAGCTACACAAGCCAGCCGAAGAGATCGTCATTCAGTCCGAGGGGCAACGGTGAACAAAAGCTCAGACACTGAGAACGACGTCTTGAAAGAAATTAGGAAAATAAATCAAGAACTTGAAGCTTTAAAATACGGAAGAACAAGTTCAAGAAGATAGAATCTCACGTACTGGGGATGCGGTGATACAGGACATCTCCGAAGAAACTGCCTCAAAATCCACGAACGTGAGATAAATTCAAACAGTCAGCAGGGAAACTAAATTTTAGCCATCTCGCGGGGCGGAGGTTGCCAGAGAATGAAAAGCCCCACCTGAAGATCCTCCAGATATCAAAAATGAGTGGCGGTGATAATGAATTATATGTGATAGGCTTTATTAACGGAATTCAGTGCCGTATGATTGTTGATACAGGAGCCAATGTAACAATAATAAGAGAGGATTTGGCTCGAAAACTGAAATGTAAACTCATCTGGACTCCACCCTGTGTTACCCTGCAAACTGTGACGGGAGACAAGATAGGCATATATGGAAAGGCCAATTTAGCTATCAACTTTGGAGGAAGCAAATATTATCATACGGCATATGTGGCTGACATAACAGATCCTTGCATAATCGGGCTAGATTTTCTGAAGAAGTTTGGCTTCAAACTTGATTTTAAAAATAATGAAATGCTATCTAAATCTGAAGAAATAAGCCTTTTTGGATTAAATAACGAAGTTGAATATAAACAAACAGTAATAGCCAAAGAAGACATCAATCTAGGTCCAAGAACAGAATTTTTAGTTCCAGCTGTAATTAACAATTAAACTAATTATCGATTTGGCCATATAGATTATCCCGAAGACAATAGTAAACAAGCAGGAGTATTGGTGGCTTTATCTGTAGTGGATTTCTCGAAGAAGACCATTCCAGTCAGAATTGCTAACATCAGTGATAAGACGAGGACTATCAGGAAAGGAGAGGTGATAGCATCATGTGCTCCTGTGACGTGCATAAGTCAAAATTCCAATCACTCTCAGAAATCTTCAGATAATTTAGTCAAGGATTTGTTACAAAATACGGACTTAGATCCAAATCAAAGGGATGCTGCGGAAAGTTTAATTAGAGAATTCCAAAGTTTATTTTCCCAAACATCTGGAGACTTTGGACGAACTAAAATGGCACAACACCGAATTGACACGGGAGATCACTCTCCTATTAAACAGCACCCTAGACGATTACTTTTTGCCAAGCAAGAAGAGGTGCAGAATTTAATTAAGGATATGGAAGAAAATGACGTCATCGAACTATCAACAAGTCCATGGGCGTCTCCCATTGTATTAGTAAGAAAGAAGGATGGTTCTACAAGATTTTGTGTAGACTACCGCCGACTGAATGACGTCACTAAAAAGGACAGTTACCCTCTACCAAGGATTGACGACACACTTGCGGGCAACACTTGGTTCTCGACTCTGGATCTGAAGAGTGGTTACTGGCAGGTAGAGATCCATCCGGACGACCGTGAGAAGACTGCCTTTACAACGGGACAAGGATTATGGCAGTTCAAGGTAATGACTTTTGGTCTATGTAACGCACCTGCAACTTTCGAACGGCTTATGGAAACGGTTCACCGGGGGCTGTCGTATGAAGCATGTCTTGTTTATTTAGATGACATCATAATCATAGGAAAATCTTTTGATGAACATCTGAACAACCTCAGGCGGGTGCTACAAAAAATAAAGGAAGCTAATTTGAAGTTAAGCCCTTCGAAGTGCAGTTTGTTTCGTAATGAAGTCGCCTACCTTGGACACATCATTTCGGCGGAAGGAGTTAGGACTGATCCGGAGAAGATATCGGCCGTGAAAAATTGGAATCGTCCAGCAGATGTTCACCAGCTTCGAAGTTTTCTAGGATTATGCACCTATTACAGAAAATTCGTCAAAGGCTTCTCGATGATTGCAAGACCACTTCATAAATTAACAGAAGCCAATCAAAAATTTATGTGGACACAGGAATGTGACGCTGCTTTCGAAAAGCTTAAGGAGGCCTTGACATCCATTCCAATTCTGTCGTATCCTCAAATCGATAAACAGTTTATACTTGATACGGATGCAAGCAACGAAAGCATTGGCGCTGTACTGTCCCAGGAAATCGACGGCCAGGAGCGTGTTATCGCCTATTTCAGCAAATGCTTGTCAAAGGCCGAGCGAAACTACTGCGTAACAAGAAAAGAGCTTCTTGCTGTAGTGAAAGCCGTAGACCACTTTCATCACTATATTTACGGTCGAAAATTCCTGATCCGAACTGATCATGCTTCTCTAACTTGGTTATTGAATTTTAAGAACCCTGAAGGCCAGATAGCCAGGTGGATACAAAAGCTTCAAGAGTACGATATGGAGATACGCCATCGAAAAGGCTCATCACCTGGAAATGCAGATGCTCTCTCAAGAAGACCCTGCTCAGAGAATTGTAGATACTGCGACCGGGTTGAGAAGAAATTTAATGTCAAATGTCCTATAATAAGACAAGTTACAACTGGGTCTACATCATCGCAAGATCCGTGGAGTGACGAGAGCCTGCGTAAAGATCAACTTGCTGATCCTGAAATTAAGCCAATTCTAGAGATGAAAGAGGAGTCCAACAGGAAGCCCAGCTGGCAAGACATGGCCCATTACCATCCTAAGACTAAACGTTATTGGACTCTTTGGGATTCCCTACATTTAAAGAACGGTATCTTGTACAGAAAATAGGCGTCTGATGATGGAAAGACATGTAGATGGCAACTACTACTCCCTAAGTCGAGAATTTCTATGGTCCTTCAAGAACTGCATGGTAGTCCCACAGGAGGTCATTTTGGTGTAATGAAGACCCTGCAGAAGGTTCGATAGCGTTTCTACTGGAATAATGTTCGCAGTGACGTGGAGAAGTGGTGTCGAACTTGTGACACCTGTGTAGCACGTAAAGGTCCAAAGAGGCGCACCCGTGGACGATTGCAACGTTATAATGTAGGAGCTCCTTTCGAACGAATTGCTCTAGACATCTTGGGTCCTCTTCCTAGAACATCTGATGGCAACAAGTACATCCTCGTTGTCATGGACTACTTCACTAAGTGGCCTGAAGCCTACGCCATTCCTAATCAAGAGACGGTAACCGTAGCAGACATACTGGTTCAACACCGGGTTTCCAGATACGGAGTTCCATTTCAAATCCATTCCGATCAAGGAAGAAACTTCGATTCGACTGTGTTTAAGGAAATGTGCGGACTACTCGGCATGGACAAAACTCGAACTACACCTCTACATCCTCAATCGGACGGCATGGTGGAGCGTTTCAATCGTACCATCCTAAATAGCCTCTCTCTCCTGGTGTCTAGAGACCAACAGGACTGGGACAAGAAATTGCCTCTTTTCCTGCTTGCCTACAGGAGTGCCACTCATGAGGCCACTTGTTACTCCCCTTCTCAAATGCTCTTTGGTCGTGATCTTCGTCTGCCTGCGGATCTTTTGTTTGGCCGTCCTCCTGACGCTCCTTTGTCGCCTGAAGAATACGTGGATGGACTCCAGGCACGGATTGAGGAGGTTCATTCTCTAGCGAGGAACCGAATCGGACTGGCATCGGAAAAGATGAAGACACGGTACGACACAAAGGCAACTGGACAAGAGTTCAACGAAGGTGACAAAGTTTGGTTGTGGAATCCCATACGTCGTAAGGGACTGTCGCCAAAATTACAAAGAAACTGGGACGGTCCTTACACAGTCGTCAACAGGCTGAATGACGTCGTTGTACGCATACAAAAATCGCCACACGCCAAACCCAAGGTCGTACACTATAACGGGCTTGCCCCTTATTTTGGCCAAAGTGAATAGAAATTCAAAACTGGAATTTCAGACCATGGTCATGAAAGTCACTTTTTGTAAATATGTAAATAGTAATTAGTTCTTATTTATGTAAATCTTATTATTATTGTTATTATTTATTTATTTATTTATTTATTTATTTATTTGTTTATTTTAAGTGTTTTCCTCTAACTCAAGGATTGCACTGCCCGGGACGTGCAGTCTTTGAGGAGGGGGTAGTGTTACGAATTTTGTAAATATTTAGTGTTTGTACTGTAAAATAATGTAAATAATCTTATTAAGCTCCATTCCTTTACTAATATTAGTTTTTGATACATTGTCTCTGTTATCAAGCAAACTTGTCCATTATTTTCAGTGTATGTCTACGGCAGATTGGCGAAATAATAAAGATATCGCCAAGTTGGCGTCACTTTTGGCGACTAATTTTGGTCGCCAAATTTGGCGATATATCGCCAAATTGGCGACAAACTTGGCGATTGTTGGCGATGGTAACCCTTCCCTCTCAATGGTAACCCCCCTTAGGTATACTGATACATTGTTTGTTGTTCCGTGGATTTTTCGAGATGGTTCTAGAAATTTCCCGCACCTGCTGCGAGCCTATATAAGAAGAGAAGCGATGCGAGCTGTTGTTATTATTTACCAGTCAGTCATTGAGTGAACAAGGCGTTTGTTAGCAAGTTTGCTTGAGTTTCATTTATGTTGTTTTGAATGTTATTAAGTGTTGAGACGTTGTATAAAGAGTCTCTGGGATCTAAAGCTATACTTGTACGATAGATTTGAGCAGTTATTTTTGAATATCTAGTATTATTTGTGAGTTTCGAAGACTCTGTTGTTCTGAAGATCTGTAAATAAATTATTTTCTACTTTTCTAAGAGACAAGAGTTTGAAGTTCTCTAACCATAAGATCGAAAGAACCCCATATACGCTGCAACAATAGCATTCATATTGAATATTTTTTATTAATTTACAGGGACATACACGAAAGAAATCGGTTTTGCGCAATAATTGTTGGAGAGTACATTTTAAAAATCGGTATATGCTTTTAAATTTAATTAGTTTTTTATATATTACTCTTTATATAAGATTATATACCTCATATACAGGGCTGTAGAAAAGTACTCGCATACTATTCTCTTTATTAGAATCTTACCTTGCAGAAAGGAATTTTCAAGTGAAACTTATATATCTCTTGCTGTTGTTAATAGATACAAGTTTTTATATCATATACAGGACTTAAACAATTCGGACAGTTTTCCGATTGTAGATGGGAACAGCTGAAATTTGGTTTTGAAATGCGTTATACATTCTCATAGGGTGAAATGAGATGCAATATTATAATTTTTTAAACGGTGCAGTTTTGTTACATTATTCTAAATGCGTTGGAAAATGCTTTATAATCTATGCTGGACGCACGATTCTCTTCCCTTATTGGTCCTAAATACATTTTTGTTCCATTCTTTTACACTTAGAAAAAACAATATGTTTCAAAGTGTGAAACGGAACAGAAAGCAAGAAATCTATAGAAATTTTAACCATAAATTAGTTTTACTATGTTTTCTTCCTTACACTCACTTGTTTTTTTTTAAATTCATTTTTATAATATACTAGCAGAGTATTCGGCTTTTGGTGAAATATGCCACGTATTTGGTGAAATATGCCACGTATTTGGTGAAATATGCCACGTATTTGGTGAAATATGCCAAGTGATAATTGTATATCAATTTTTATCAGAGGTAGTTAAACAGCAACGGATAATTCAGAAAAATTACTAACTAAGCCACTGCTTGTCAAAACTTCATTTTTATATTACATTGAACGAATACAACACTTAATTAATGAGGAGAACTAAAAGTAATTCAAAATAAATAGTAATTTAGAATGTATTTTGATTTTTTTTTTCTGCTTATTTCATTTTTTATTTGAAAGTTCGAAATTTTAGAAATCGTTCTTAGCAAGAATTTCCAACTTAAAAATAACCATTATGCCATATTCCAAGCTTCTATTCATGTAAGCTTCTGTAGCAACTATATCTAATCGGTAGCAACTAAATCGCAATTTAATAATTATAACTTTGTTTGTTCCTCACATTTTAGAAAGTCTAACTTATTAAAAGCTGCTCTGTGGATATTTTACGTTAGATTTTTAGAACAGTTACCATGCTCATATGTTTTAGATTTCGTATTTTTAGCATCCGATGCTATTTCTTTCAGACAAGCTAAAAATGTCGTGTCATCAGCCCTGAATTTTCTACTGAACCGATTTTGATAATTATTTTTTTAAATGAAAGCTATTTATTTGTAGTTGTGCCCATTTTAGCTATTTTTTAATTTATTTCCAACTTTATACAGTAAAACCTCTAAATAACGGACACCTCGGGAGCGCGGGAACTGTCCGCTATTCGGAGGTGTCCGTTATTGGGAAATCCTCAGAGGTTCAAAAACTACTAAGTTTCTCAAGCAAGTAGTCTCTCAAGTCTAAGTTTCTAAGTAACTCAATGTTTCATTAATTGACTCTATATGTCCTAAATTCTCTATTATATGATTAATCAAATTAAAATTATTCCTTTAAGCAATAAAATTGAATTAAAATTTTATATACCTTTATCCACTACTTATTACATTCTTACGGAAAAAAAAATATATCGAAGTTACCTTACGCGAATTCGAGACGAAATAGAAAGTGGTGTGTGTATTATAGAATTCTGCAGATGAAGAAATTTGTACGTCTAGAGAATAATGAGCAAAAAATCCTAAATCTTTCTCGTATGTGTGCAGTGTTGAATTAAGATATTTTCTTCAGGAGAAATTTCGGTGGCCCCGGGGGTAAGGGATATGTTAAAGTTCCAGGGAGAAATTGCACTTTTTGACCATTAAAAGCATAAAATCTCAAATCTTCATGGGGAGAATTTTCAAAGCTCTTCAGGAATGTCCCTCCGGGCCTACCTCCTGAATTCTGGAGTTATTGGGGATTTTCCCCAGTCCATCCCCTACATTTATCTGTGATCACAAAATCTGTGACACATTGTTCTGTTAAATTTAGAAGTTTTTACTGTTTTTTTTTTTTTTTTTTTTTTTTTCTCGTTAAAATACAATTTTTCATCATTTATCGCCAAAATTACTGTCCGTTATTCGGAATGTCCGTTACTTAGAGGTTAAACATATAAAAATATAGATTTTGGGAGTGGGGATTGGAAAACTGTCCGTTAAATAGAGGTGTCCGCTATTCGGGAGTGTCCGTTATGGAGGTTTTACTGTATTTTATTTTTAATTTTAAATGCTTTTTTACGATATTACTTCAAAATGGTGGCAACTTAGTTTAGCTTTTCTCTCGATAATAAAAATTTATTTTCCATTATTACTTTCCACAAGTCAGAAACTTTATTTCATCAGTGAACATGCCCTCGCATTTAAAAGAAAAAGTTAATTGTTTTCGTAAAATTAAACTACAATAAAATGATTGCATATAATTATGCACTAATTGAGGTAAAAAAGTATATTTACCGAGAAATAATATTAATAATGTAAATTCAATGACAGAAAATAATTTATGATAAAAATTAATGTCTAAAGCAAAGTAAGAAATATTTCAAATGAGGAAAATGATGGCATTCAGCAACCAGATAAAATGAATTTACAATATTATTACGGACGCCTTTTTCATATTACTAATAACAGTAAATTTTAAAAAATATTTAAAGAGAAAATGACGTCACTATTTAAAACATCGCATTTTTACTCAAACGATATTACATTTCAATATTTCTTTTCATTATGGACACTGAGATTGAGATTTTACTTTCAGATGACTTCAGTTAGTGAAAATAATGTCATAGTAAAAATAAAATTAGTTTTTTTTTTTTAAATAAATCTATTTTCCTGTAGTCATATAAAATAAAATTTCTGGATTTCGCCGGCACTCAGATTACAATTTTAACTGAAGATGTGCAAATATTTGCATGCAAAATTGTTACTGGAAAACTTGACATTAAGTTTGGAAATATATTTATTATATATTCATTCAATAATGTAATTACTTTTGCTTTTTTTTTCAAGCCAAATCGATCGGGTCTTTTAAACATTTCATTCGTCGAATTCGAAAGAATTCCACTCGTTTTATTGTTAAAATGCATTTCCTTTTCCCCAGAGTCTATAAAAAAGCGTTTAAACTAAAGAAAAAATCCGTTTTTGATGAATCTAGTCAATGAAGAAGTAGCACGTCAAATTGTATCTCTTTATTATTCCGCAATTCCAAAGTCTCAGAGAGAAATTGCTAATCAACTGGATATTTCACGCCGTTCTGTTTGCTATTACATTGATAAATACAAGAAAAATGAAGTTAGTTCATTGCAATCTAAAAGGGGTCGCCCTTCTAAAAAACCTCTATCGATTTTTTTTCCTAATCGGAAGCGAAACTAAATTCTGCAATGGCAGAATCTACATTCAACTTGTTTTTTTTGTTTTTTTTTTTTAAATCATTTATAGCGAACATTTACATCTTAAAAGTAATCACCATGCTTAATTCCAAGCTTCTAGAAACATAAATTTCTGTAACAACTTACTTAAATCGCAATTTTCCAGCATCTTTTGTTCCTGCATGTTTTCAAATACAGTCGAGTCTCTATATAACGAAATCCACCGTTCCAGTAAAAAATTCGTTATATAGAGAAATTCGATGTATAAAGAATGATGTTAAAAATCGTATTTAATGTGTGAAATTTGAACAAATATTATTTTTGACCTTTTTAATTAAGAATTTGAAATGTTTAAAAGTATATATTAACCTAACATTTTATTTCTTACTTATTTAAGCAGTTTCAAAAAAGAGAACAGACATTTATTTGAAAGCTTAATGAAAATCAAATAAGGAAGACTTGCATTAATTTCAGACAAAGAAATCTGTAATTTTTTGTTGTTTTGATTTTAAAATTGTTACGCTCTCAAAAAAAGTTCAAATTTTAGCAAGGAATGAAAAATTGTAGTTAATATTTTCCTCCATTCGAAGGCCTCTCTTATGTGCCTCTCATTGATTCCTCTCTTACATGTGTATCAATCCAATTGACATTGTTTTGAGAAGGATGTGGAAAGGTGTGTAGGAGGTGGGATGAATTCGTTGGATTTAAAGAACAAGCAGAGAAATAATATTTAAAAAAAAAAAAAAAACCCTCAGCATTGACGATAAATCAAAAATGGGTGATGGAAAATCGATTCCATATGATTTCGAAGCTTTTTAAAACTGAATAAATTAAGACCAATTTATGAAAAAATTCGTGATATGGAAATAGATATTTCGCTATATAGAGACTGTTTTTAATGGAATCATGCTAAAAGGGGACCGTTCCTACTAAAAATTCGTTGTATAGAGAAATTCGATGTATGGAGTTTCGTTATAGAGAGACTCGACTGTATCTAAGTTTTTAAAAACTCTTTCTGTGGGTGAATTTACGTCTCCAAAATAACAGGTATGTCAAATTTGAAGTTTCATTTCCTAACAATTTCAAATAAGTCACAGTTTATAAAATTTTTAGAACATTTACTTTTCACGTCACCCATTTAAATTTCGATTTTTTTTTAGAAGTCATTCATAGAGTACATTTATATCTTAAAAGTAACCACCATGCCAAATTCCAAACTTCTATATATGTAAGCTTCTGTAACAACTATATTCCATAAATCGCACTTTTATAACATTGTTTGTTCCTCACACATTAAAAAGTCTAACTTATAAAAACTGTTCTAGGGTTGCATTGTTTCAAGGTTTTTAGAATGTTTACTGTTCATATCACCCATTTAGATTTCCTATTTTTTTAGAAATCATTTATGGTAAACATTTACATTTTAAGGGGAGTCCGAGGCGCATTTTAAAATAATTTTTATTTATTGAATTAAAATTTTGAATTTCTTTGTGATTATTAACTGTATTATTCCTAAACAAAATTACATGCTAAAGCTTCTCATAATTTTATTTAAAATATTTTAAATTAAAATTAATTTAAGAGGTAGCTTACAATTATAATCAGTCAAAATATCATACGTAGAATTTCAATTCTTTTACGTTTAAATAAACAGAAATATCAAAATTTTAACTTTGATTCAACCTCTTTAAAAATATTAATTAAAAAATCAAAAATATTTAAAAAAAAAATAGATTATTTTTTGATAGATTTGATTTTTTTTTATGATAATTTTTAGATGGGCATTTACTGCCCATGTCATCCAATTAAATTTTGGATTTTTTTAAAAATCATTTATAGAAACTTAAAATCTTAAAAGTAATTTACGTCTCCGAAGTTACAGGTATGTCAAATTTGAAGTTTCTGTCCCTAACAGTTTCAGGTAAAGCACAGTTTAGAAGATTAAAAAAAATAAGTACTACTTTTGTGTGTCCCTATAAACATTATCTGTTTTCTATTACACAGAGAATAGCTTGTAGTAAACCTCATCAACGTATATCAATTTCATAAAGTTTCAAGTAATGTAATATAATTAAAACGCGCCCCAAACAATGTTTGCCCCCTAAGCCATTATGTTGGAATTCTTTGCCATTGCTTTAGATTTACCATTTACCATTGCATGCTTTACATTTCGCGCATACTTTACATTTACCATTGTAATGGAATACTTTTGTGTGGCTCTGTAAATCAATAACAAATATTCTTTGCATACCATATTGTACAGAATATATATTTTAGTGTACACTCCATAATTGCATATCAATTGTTCGTAAGAATTCCCCCCCCCCCCGGGATTGCACATACATAATCTAAAGGTCCCTTGTCATCCCTTATTCGTAAGAGTGTAACATCATTAAAATGCTCTCGAAATTACTTTTTCCCGCACTGAACGTCTTGTAATGGAATACTTTGATTGTTCCTGTAAACTGTATATCCGATTTTCATAAAATTTGAAATGACTCGACAAAATCATGCAAAAATTATACATTTTAAATTTCAAACGATTCAGTTGTGTAGTTTTCACTCTGTTATATGCGGACAGACAGACGGACGCGACGGGCTGAACGACGACTATAGGTGCTACGTATTTACATAATTACAAATACATCTAATTATAGACATGACAAATTTAAAGTTTCTCTCGCTAAAAATTAAACCGTAATTTAGAACGAATAAATAAACCGTATAATATATAAGTAAATAACGTATAAACCGTAATTTACAACGCCTTCTGCTGATTTACCATTTTTAATTTTTGAGTTTTTAATCGTTTATATCATGTATCTTCATCTTAAAAGTAACCGCAATATTAAATGTAAAGTTTTTAATCCGAACAAAACCAATTAAATCGTAATTTTGGGCATTTTAAGAGCTTTTTCCAAGTTTCTATATCAAATGTATTGCATAAATCACAATTTAAGAATGTTTTCTGTTCCCTCATTGTTAAAATTCGAATTTTTTGAAAATGTTCTGGGAAACATTTATGTCTAAAGTAACATCCCTGCAAAAATATAAATCTATAATTCCAAATAAATAGTAATTTAGATCGATTTTAGGAAGATTCACATGTTTTAAAATCCGAATTTTTTCGAGAATGTTCGTAGCTAAGTATCTTTAAATTTATCACCACACCATATTTCAAATTTATCGCCGCATCAATATCAGTAAAAACCCAATTTCGGAATGGCTATTATGCTTCTGAACCTTCCTCAGATAGTGTGCTGACATAAAATATAGCCTAAGTTGGGATTATAAGGGTTACCAAGATTTTGTCATCATTATTATTTTCTCCTATCTTTACAAGAAAGAAATACTATATTAGTGCACCCAGAGAAAAATTTTGCTGAATCAACAAAAATTTGTTTCGTCCAACAAATCTTTCCTTTTAAATGTGAGTCAATAGAAATTTTATTTGAATAATATATATATATATATAATATTCCGTGTACAATTTTCATCCGAAATGCATAGTAACGTAATAATAATGCCATTAATACATCTCAATTTGAAAAGTTTTTCTTGCCCAAAAATTATATTAATCCTTTATATAAGTCAGTTAAACAAAATTATGTGAGAGCAGGGTTCGATTTAAGCGGTATCGCATCGCAATTTGCGATTCAAATTTAACTAAAATGCGATCCAAGAAATGCATTAAATCGCAATCATTGCGATGCATATTTCCCACACCCTTTGTTATGTCATGTACACTTAAAGTTAAAATTTACATAACATACGTTGTGTTTTCACTCTCCCCAAGTATTATACGATGGAAGTACAGCGAGACGCCATTGCTGGGCGCAATTTTCCCACTAAACACATGATTTGTTCCCGCCCTGACGCTGTGATTGATTACTGAATCACTGTTACTCACTAATCACGGCGTTTGCTCATAGAAGTTTGACGTGCGTGTTGTAGTGGTTCTAAAATGAACACTCACTGTTACGATCCTTTTACTTTACATTGCTTAAAAAAAAAAAAAAAAAAAAAAAAAAAAAATGTAAATTTTTAAGATTTAAAAGTTACGTTAGCTATTTTTTACTTGCTATACAAAAGTGTCTAACTGCTATTCAAAACTGACTTTGTATAGCAGTTACTGCTATGCAACTTTCTTTTTCTAAATCGACCCTTGCGTGAGAGAGTTATGGCTACTGCACGTCTTTAAATTTTGCAAACACAACAACATTTTGTTGGAATTACAAACTGAAAATACAAGACTTTAGTAAGACTCTGATGAAATGGATGGATTTTTTTTTTTAATTTTATAAGAGTGTTAGCAATATTTTTTTTGTCTGAGCAACAAAACCGATTTTTTACTTCTACTAAAAAATTCGCTTAAAGCAACCAAAATATACTCAACAAAATATGCTTTGTAGTTTTATTAAATTCCTTTCTCTGGGTGCAAAAATTTCCGAATTCCGGTTTTTGACAGATTTATACATTTTAGGTGTCAGAGATTCCAAAAAAACATGTTTTTACAAAATGTCTGTCTGTGAGTTTGTCTGTCTGTATGTGACCTACATTTTGTGGGCGCTCTACCGCAAGATTTCATGCACGGAATTTGATAAAAATTTATATTCAAGTAGACCCTGATATAAATTGATGCTGATTAGTTTTTGGTGTAGATCGCTCAACAGGTGGCGCTGCTATGGTGCAATTTTTCAATTTACGCAATAGCTATATTTCAATAACTAATGCACGGATTTCTATCAAACTTCAGATTCAATTATTTCTTGACATGAATTGATGCTGTTTACATTTTGACTTAAATCACTCAACAGGTGTCACTGCAATGCTGCATTTTTAACGATTTTTTGCAATGACTCTATCTCAAGAACTAATGCACGGAGTTTCATAAAAAATTATATTGAGGTTGTACCCAATATATATTGATGCTGTTCAGTTTTTAGTGTAAATCGTTGCGACAATGGCGTTGATATTCTGCTTTTTTTACCATTTACGCAACATCTCAAGCTCAATAACTAACGCACGGATTTCCATCAAACTTCAGACTCAGTTAGTCCATGACTTGAATTGCTGTTGTTTACATTTTGGTGTTAATCGCTCAAGAGGTGGTGCTTTAATGTTGCATTTTTCTCGATTTCCACAATAGCTCTCTCTGAAGAATCAATGCACGGATTTTCATCAAGCTTCAGATTTAGTAAATCCGTGATATAAACGAGTTCTGTTTACATTTCGGTGCTAGTCGTCCAACAGGTGGCGCTGCTACGCTGATCCCCCCCCCCCCCCGATTCCTGCAATAGATCTATTCGAGAACTAACTCACAATTTTTCACCAAACTTCAGATTCAGGTATAATTTGATAAATATTTTTGCTGTTTATTTTTTGGTATAAATCTCACATCAGGTGGTGCTTTTATGTTGAAATTTTCTCGATATTCAAAAATTATTTCATGGAATTTCATGCCTTTAGAATCCTCACAATGAGTATAGATTGTCATTTAATTTTGGCATTGTATTAGCGAATTCTGAAGTATTAACATGCATAACATAAGAGAAAGTTTCGGGATTACCACATCCAACTAGCTCTTAAAATCAGTTTCGTTAGTTCCAAAGAAAAGTGCACATGGGCAGGCAAATTATACTTCTTTATATTATTAAAATAAAATAAGTAAATGTTAGATATACGAAAATTTTTAATTTTAAATTTTTGATGAATTTACATATTTTAAGTTTCTTTCTTTTAATTGCAGCGCAGTTGTCATCATTTGCACGTAGGTGCTAAACTGATCGAAGCACGCGTGGAAATATTGGGATGCAAAAAACGTTTGAAGTAAAGCTAAAAAATGTAACATATAACATTTTCCCATAACTATACGAAATGAAAACTCATCTCCTTCTTTTAAGAAAATAATCATTATGCAAAGAATCAAATATCAAGAATTTATTTAAGGATATAATCAGTATCTATGACTTTAAAACTAACGATAATTAGAATTAAGCCACAATATAAATAACACTCTACAATACAAGCAAGGGAATCCCGTGTATTTCCAACTTTCTTTATTTGCAATATCAAGTTCCAACATCTTACCGTGTTGACGAAGCTCACGTTTCAAAACTCATTCCGAAAAAGAACGTTAAAAATGAGCACTTACTACACTACATGGCCATTGATGACCGTCCACTTCGGATTTTAGACATTTTGTTAAATATCTAGAAGAATACGTGAGGAATTATCCGGAACTCCTAGTTTATAAATATAATAGTACCTGTCATGCATTTCCGTGAAGTTTTTCCCCCGAAACTCCATAGGAGACCATCAACAAATTAAAAAAGAATGGATATCTTCTGGAAAACCCTGTCAAAATTAATGTGGAAAAAGCACTCAAACTGTAGATTATGATTAAGTGTCTTATTATAATAAACTGTGTTTATTTCTATGTGAATAGCATGTATGCTCGTTAAGAAATTAAGTTTTTTTTTTATAAAAATGGTCCCAAATTTTGCCAAGTTTTTTGCTTATAATTTGCAGAGCTCTTAATATAAAGTAACATTCTTTTCTGAAAATATGACAAATAATATTGCACACAATACCCTGTAATCAGAATTAAAATTAATCAAAACTATATAATAAATAAGTAGGTTTACTAAATACTTTTTCACTGCGCATGCATCAACGATATCAAAATTTCATTTGCATATAGTGCTAGCTAAATGTATAGAGTTCTTTTTGTGAAAGTCTCAAAATCATAGCTTGAAAATTCTCAAAGTAATCGTCTATAGAATAAGCACAAAATCCGTTGTTCCCAAAATGAAGCAAAAAATGAGTGATTTTATCCAAATGTCCCGTGTAAAATCCCGTCCCATATTGTGTGTTCTATATTGACACTAATCAATGAATATAGATACAACCCCTCTTGTTTTTGCTTCATTTTGGGAATAACGGATTTTCAACTTAAGAATTTTCAAGCTATGATTTTGCGACTTTCCCAAAAGTTGCTCTATATTTTTAGCTAACATAATATGCAAAAGAAATTTTGATATTGTTGACGCATGCGCAGTGAAAAATTATTTAGTAAATCTGCTCATTTTTCATACAATTTTTATTATTTTTTAATTCTGATTACAGGATATTATGTGCAATGTTGTTTGTCATATTTTCAGAAAAGAATATTATTTTATATTAAGAACTATGAAAATTATAACCAAAAATCTTGGAAAAATTTATGACTGTTTTTATAAAAAACCTTAATTTTTCTACGAGTATACATGCTATTGACATAAAAATGAACACAGTTTATTACAATAAGCCACTTAATCATAATCTGCAGTTTGAGTGCTTTTGCTAAATTAGTTTTGACAGGGTTATCCAAAAGATATTCATTCTTTTTTATATTGTTGACGCTCCCCATAAAGTTTCGGGAAAAAACCTTCACGGAAATATATGACCTGTACTTTTATGTTTATACACTTAGTTTCAGGATAATTCCTCATGTATTTTTCAAGATATTTAACAAAATATCTAAAATCGCAAGTGCGCGGTCATCAATGGCCATGTAGTGTATTCAGTTCGTGGTAGATTCTACCATTAAAAATCTAGAAAGGATGAAATTCTACTCTAATTCTCTATAAAGAACGAGATGTGACCGAATCCGCGGGATCTAACTTCAGCCACCCTATTTATACTAGCTAGACGACCATGAGTGCTTACTTATCACATCCTTGCAGGGCCGTAGCTAGAAGTGAACAATAGGGGGGGGGGGGTCAAGAGAATGTAGGGGGGGGGGCTCATAAATTTTTCTTTCTCTTCCTCTGATGCAAAAATATAAATTAATGCATATTCATATAGTAGGTACTATGTTTCGTATTAAACTGTTGGAATAACTTCATTTACGCTAAGAAAAGTATATGATGTTGAAAATTTTGAGTGTATAACTGGTGCAAAATTAAACATCATGTTAGCTTCATATGCACAAATAGGATGAAGGAGTGTTGAAACACTTATTTTAGATACAATTTAGAAACTCTGCAAAACTGTGAAATGTTACGTAAAATTCATTTAATGACCTTGGAATCTTTTCCGAGGTGGGGGGGGGGGGGGCTCAAAATATTTTAGGGGGATTGAGCTGCCCATAGCGCCCCCTTAGCTACGGCCCTGCATCCTTGCTTCATGTAACCTCGAAAACCAGATTCCCAGGTGCGCCCGACCCGACACACAAACCGTCACCTGAAAATAAGGTTCTATCTGTGTTTTTGGGAAAAAAATGACTTACCGATATAGAAATTTTCTATTTATATCTATGAAGGCATTTATGGATTAAAATAATGCCATATTATGATTGTAAGGTCACATGTAAATTATACATAACGTCATTTTGATGCAAAAATGCTTTCATAGACACAAATAGAACCTATCTATAGCAATAAGTCATTTTTTTTTTCAAATTCTCAGATGACGAAATGACAAACTCCAACAACAAAGCGGATTTAGAATCCGAAAAAGAAAGTAACTTTGATCCGACTCCGACCCATAGAGACATGCGAACCGACCTGATTCGAGCTAACGGTTGGCATCGGATATTAAAAAATATTGGGTTAGAAGTTCGATAAAGGGATCTAGTCTGAAGTTAGTACTACGTAAAATTTAAAAATAAAAAATGTTTTAAAGAAATATAATACGTATATTTCTTTAATTTATAATTATTATTGTATAATATATACGCTGAAGGTGAAAAAAAATCGAAGTATGAACAGTAAATGTACAAAGACGAATCCACGTCTCCAATTATGAATCACACATTAAATTCAGGATGATGGCTTGAATTTTAAAGTTTCTTCCCTACCTCTCCTAGAGATGTATACATTTCTTCGCCCAAAAGAATTTCGTTTTAAGTGCAGAGAATGAAATTTTACCTCACAATGTCTTCCTCGAATTTAGAAATCGCCTCGGATTAATATATATATATACTAGCGGACCCGACAGACGTTGTCCTTTTTGGCACCGACTCCAGAAAATCAAATAAATGTATGTAAATATAATAATACGCACGATAAACACTACGTTCTTAATTTAATTTCTTATTACAATTATGTAAGGAAGTTATTTTTCACTCTTCAGTATTTTTTTAATTCGCTTCAATTTTTGATAGAAAAGTTTATTTTTCTCTTTTTAGTTAAAAGTTAACGTTTTTCTGAAGTCAGTTAATCAAAATTATAAAACAGGAAATATTATTGTGAAGCATACTCGTTTGTCAGGAGTGGGGTTCGAACTCGCGATCTCTTTCTTCAAGAAGCAGAGCTTAAATCTGCCGCCACCGGTCGGACATCCCGTCCGCATTCTTTTCATCGAACTTATTCAACATTTTTAATTAGCAAAAAATCACTAACTATTAGTTTTTTCCTAATTACTAAAAAAGTACTGAATCAATTTCGATGAAATGTGAATCTAAACTATTCTCGAATCTACTGGAACACACACACAAAATTTCATTAAAATCGGTCCAGTCGTTTAGGAGGAGTTCAATGACATACACACGCACAGAAGATTTATATATATAAAGATTTGCACTGGATACTTAATTTTAATTTTGAAGTTGGTTTGGCTGGCACCGACTCCAGAAAATCAAATAAATGTACGTAAATATAGTAATACCCACGATAAACACTACGCTCTTGATTTAATTTCTTATTACAATTATGTAAGGAGATTATTTTTCACTCAACAGTATTTTTTGAAGTCGGTTCAGTTTTTGACAGAAAAGTTTATTTTTCTCTTTTTAGTTAAAAGTTAACGATTTTCTGAAGTCAGTTAATCAAAATTATAAAACAGGAAATATTATTGTAAAGCATACACGTTTGTCAAGAACGGGATTCGAACTCGCGATCTCTTTCTTCAAGAAATAGAGCTAAAATCGTCCGCCTTAGACCACTCGGACATTCCATCCGCACTCTATTCGTGGAACTTATTCCACACTTTTAATGAGCGGAAAATCACTAACTATTAGTTTTTGCCTAATTACTAAAAAAGTACTGAATCAATTTCGATGAAAAGTGAATCTAAACCATTCTCGAGTCCACTGGAACACACGCACACAAAATTCCATTAAAATCGGTCCAGTCATTTAGGAGGAATTCAGTGACATACACACGCACAGAAGATTTATATATATAAAAATATGCGCTGCTAGAGGGCTCAAATCATGGAGCACTCAAAAAAATAAATGCCATGAGTTCTCGCGCCAATACGTACATTGTTTCATTGTTATTTTTACAGTCAGGAAGCATTTGAATAGTTTATTAGTTTACCAAGTGTTGTAGCCGTAAAAACACAAAAGGATGTACTCTATAATCATATGGTGTATACTAAAGAATATACATTTTACTTGATGGAGGGTGTACGAAGGTTCTTGAAAAAATCCAGAAAAGTATACGGCTTGTACCACCGTATACTTCCACTATAAACTGGGGTGGGAGAAAACTTACCCTCATGATCTATTGTTGGAGCTGTCTTTATTTGTGCGCTATACACCGGGAGGAGCATTCTAGAGCAGCATTTTTTTTTTTCAAATTTTTTTGTTTGCATTCCTATATTTTTATCTTATTTATTTATATACATAGACCGGAAGACTGCAGCATAGATAATCACTTCATCGAGTTCACGGATGAAAATCTAGGCTTAGTTAAATCTCGATTCGTATATTAAAACGCAATTGGTCTGCCAAGTCGTATCTTGGCGTTAAACAACTAAAAACCCGATTTTAGCGGTTGACCAGTAGGTTTACAGTTGTGCTTTTCTGCATTCAAAAGTATGAAAACATAGAGGACTCGAAGCAGAAAAACATAATGGTAAACTTATGAATCAACCGGTAAAATCGGGTATTTAGGTTTTTTCCATTAGAATATGACTTGGCAGTTTGATTTCGTTTTAATATGCGAATCGAGATTTAACTAAGCCTAGATTTTCATCTACCAAGTTGATGAGGTGATTGTCTGTGCTGCCGCCTGCCGGTCAATTCGGCAGCAACCCAAACAGCACAGTATATTGATTTGACATCATAGTGTTATATCAAAAGACACAGTGACGAAACATCATCTAATCGCCAGAAATATTTGCAATTATTCGATGAATAAAAGATGACTTTTTTATTTCGTCGTATTATGTCTATAGGTGATGTACTACATTCTGTAGTCACCGTGACCGATTTTTGAGTCATTTGCATGCCTTCAGAAAATGGGACATGTATCAACTATACAGTAACATGGATATGATGTATTTTTCACATCACGTGATGAAATGTGGAAGGCAAAATTATCACCTGAATGCTTTCGCATCTTGATCACATTTGGGTCACGGTGTGATTTGGTAAACCATAACTTCCATGACCCCTTTTCAATCCACCATTGAATATCCGTTGGGTTAATCAACAATATATATGGAGTTACAATTTCTTTTTACCCAAATAATTGAATACGGAAAAAAATATTCAGCATTGGTTAGATGCGTATTTGGGTCATGATGATATCAAGATATGTGTATGCCATTTTACCATGTTCGCATGCGTCCCAAACATGACGGATTTGTTTGAAATATATATTATTTTAATTTTATGTTCTTATATTAAATTCCTATTGCTTAAACTGTTATTCTGTATCTCAAAAGTAGCTGCTATGCCATATACACTACAGGAAACGATGCACTTTTGCCATCTGCCATAAAAGAAAAATATTTTCTAACTAGGTCCATTATGTTTTGGAACACCCGGTATTAGATTAACTTCATTAGAGCATTTTCATAGCTTCATTTTGTTTACCTACAAAAAATGCGTGGTTTTGTAGCACTTTCATTTTGCTTACTTACAAAAAAATGCGTGGTTTTGCAGCGCTTTCATTTGTTCAAAAGAATTGGAGGTCAATGAACTTCCATGACCTCTTGATGGAATCTAACCTTGAATCAAGCAATGATTGATTTCCTGATAAAATTCTACGCAAGACATCCAACTACATCGGATCTTTTTGCTTTCGTCGCACTTCGGTCGCATTTAGATCAAGGTTATGACCTCCATGAACCCTCTTCAATTTTGCATTTAGGCAGAGATTTCTCCCTGACATTGAATTAATAATCCGAAATTAGCTAGATTGAAACTCTTTTGCTTGGAGATTTTGTTCTGGAAGCAGCTGGCGCACGCAAGATAATACGAAAGCGATGCACTTAAGGCCGTTAAAAGATAAATATTTTCTAACTAGGCCTGTGGTTTTTTTGGGAACACCCGGTATTAGATTAGCTTCATTGGAACATTTTTATAGCTTCCTATTGCTTACATACAAAAAAATTTGCAGCGCTTTCATTTGTTTAAAAGGATTGGAGGTCAATGAATTTACATGACCTCCTGAAAGAGCTAACCTTGAATAAAGGCAACGATTGATTTCCTGATGCAAAATTTTACGTCAAGACATTGAACCACGTTGAATCTTTCTGCTTTGGCCACATTTCGATTAAGGTTGTTACCTCCATGAACAGTCCTCAATTCGCCTTAGGCAGACGATTTCTGCTGACATTGATTTTCAAAATAATCCGAAATTAGCTAGATTGAAAAACTCTTTTGCTTGGAGGTTTCTTCTAAAATTAGTTCGCTCACGCAAGTATAATACGGAAGTGATGCACTTAAATTATTTGCGTAAAAGAAAAATATTTTCTAACTAGGGCTGTTGTTTTTTGGGACACCCGGTATTAGAATAGCTTCATTAAATTATATTCATAGCTTCATATTATTTGCATAAAAAGAAATCTGTAGTTTTGCAGCGCTTTCATTTGTTCGAAAGGATTGGAGGTCAGTGAACTCCCATAACCTCGTGATGGATCTAACCTTGAATAAAGCAACGATTGATTTCCTGATAAAATTCTACGCAAGGCATTGAAGTACGTTGGATCTTTCTGCTTCGGTCACACTTTGGTCACATTTAGATCAAGGTTATGAACTCCATGAACCCTCCTCAATTCGCCTTAGGCAGACGATTTCTGAGGACATTGAATTTCAAATAATCTGAAATTAACTCTTTTTTCTCGGAGGTTTGTTCTGGAAGTAGCTGACGCGCACGCAAGATAATACGAAAGCGAGGTACTCACCTCTGACCATCATCTGTGAAGGCTACGTCACCCAGAATCAAGTCCCGCAGACGATAGCGGGGGGGCATGGGGGGCACGACCCCACTCGTGGCTGACTCAGCAGTCATAGCGATGCTTTCCCTCCACACAGCATCAACAGAAGGCGGTGCGAATCGTCTTCTCGCCGCCCTGCATTTCTAGCGCCTTCCGGCAACACGTCTGGGGCGCAGGCGCAAAGGGGCGCAGGAGGGCTGAAAGGGAGCGTGCTCCGCAGCATCCCTCGCACTTGTTGAATTGCATGCAGAGGAGCAGGTCGGTATTGAGATGATTTGTAAACAAGTTGAGGACTGCCATTGTTTTGAACTGTTAGGAGAGTGTACGATTTAGCCGCATTACTAAATAATCTTCTTTAGGGGGGTCAAAACATCAAATTATTTAATTGTGGCTTGAGCAGGTTTACATGCACTTTTGAAACCTATATACCGTCAGTTATATCTGATGTGCTTTAGAATTCTCGTAATATTTAAATATTTATTGAAATTACACAAACTTTTCTGATATATTTAAGCCATAATTCAAGATTTTTAACCTTTTATAATTAAAATTATGAATCCATGAAAATTTCATTTTCGAGATATTTTCTAAATATTTTAGAAGATTTACAGAATTATTTAATAAATTTTAAAAAAATTTTGCCGAAAATTATTTTGTATTTGCTTATAATGCACAAAGCAAGGCGCGCAAAAATGCAAATCATATCCCTGATATTACTTTATGTACATTTTTATTAAAAAACGTTTCTGCACATGCTGTAAGCTGTGAAAACATGCATATTTTTTATACGCAGCTTTCAGAAATTTTTCATGTATGCTTCATATATAATGTTTCATTGTATTTCATGCACTTTAATTTTATAGGCCTTTTTTTTAAATAAAAACAAGGTAAAACCCGTCGAATTTCGACGAAAGAAAATATTTAAGAAGGAGCTCTTTCATTGACTTATAAACCAACAAAATTAGTTACAATAAAAAATACTCCTTTTATTGGTAAGTCTAACTATTAAACAAATGATATTTAACCTAAAGTTAACAAAATACAATTTCTATAAAACTGGGTTGTATGAACTGTTAAAATTAAACTTTAATAGTTCATGTAAGCAGTAAAAAGTAATATATAGTATCTGTTATTAAGATAAAGTTATCAATTAAGCAAGGGCGGCGCCAGAGTTTGCCCGACGGGGGGGCACTGTATCCCCGACAGGGGGGCCAAATTCATAATGTATAATAGAGGTCCCCGCGTATTGGTCCGGGGCCTAAAAAACTGCGTGGGCAAAAATTTTAAGCCCAGGCCCGATCCGGTTTGTACTAAATAGATTAATGGTCCGGTCGACATAAAATTAAAAAAAGTCGGCCTGATTATACGGTCTGGGAATTATAAATACATACATATATATTATAGCCCCCCCCCCCCCCCCCAAAAAAAAAACAAGGTTAAAATCTTGGCTTGTCAGACTATTTCTACAAAACGTGAATTTTTACTTCGATATGGTTATAAAGTGTTTTGGACGAGGAATTCTGATAAAAAATAGTCTTATTAAGACGTGTTCTAGGCGGCAATATTTATTTATTTCGAATCAATATCTATTTGCATGTAAATGTTTCAATTATCATTCAGTTATCGTTAATCCTTATATCGGAGACTTAAAAATCAGAAAAATGACACACAGTAAAATCTTTCAAAACGAAATCGCATAGAAAAAAAAAAGAGAGAGAGAGAGTTATGGTCAAGTTGCCATCGTAAAAGGTGTAATATATTAATTCTTTTCACATGTATTATTATATTCATTTTGAAAGGGGACTCTTCACTCACTTGAAAACACCCGCTCCGTCATGTTAAACACAGATTATTTTCGAATTTCTCGTTTTGATTAGAATATTTAAAAAAAAAAAAAAAAAAAAAAAAAAAAAAAAAATTCTTGCATAGGACAGATGAGTTTGCTCTTTAATATGGCTATTTTTCACTTTTTCGATTTCGGTTGCAGATTTTTTTTTAAAGATACTTTCACTTTCGTAAACCGTTTTGAAACTGAAAGTACTTTTTTGTGTAATAGGCAGGTTTTATTTCACAGGTTTTACTGTATTTAAATTTTATTGCCTAAACATCTACTACTCTTTAAAAATAATAAATTCTAAAGTTTAATTATAAAATAACAGCGTGTTAAACTCATAAAAATGCATACATTTTTTTGTAAAAATGTTTGGAACGGGCCAAATTTTACTGATTTTTGCACGGCACAAGTTGTTCCGTGGGGGAGATTTCCAACGGGCTGGATATAAACCGGGACTGAAAATTTCGACCCGTGCAGTCCTAGGAAGCATGGTCCCATGGAAACTAGGCATGGACCAGCCCCAGTGTCGTAAAAGAAAATAGGCCCGGACCCGGCCAATGCAGACCTCTATCGAGGTTTATCCAGAAGCTGGAGCTCGGTGAAATTTTCTTTCCTTAAACTTGGGCTATTCACTAGGAATAAATAATATGGAAACCACGCTCGCTAATCCACGTCAATTGATTATGGTTATGATAAGGAATCTCTTTTAGGTGACATACGATAACAGCAGCCTGTTGAGTGTTCGAAGCCAAAATAGAAACAATATTGCTGTTTATTTTTTTTAGCATAAAATGTTTTGTGTAATTTATATTCAATAGGTGCAGACCTAAAAAAAATTGGGGAAAAAAACACAGCATAAAAAACACATCTGTAGGGCGATATACACCAAAATGTCATCCATACTAATTGAATATGATGAAGTTTGATAAAATTTTGTGTTTAACTTTTTGAGAAATAGCTCTCACGGTCTCACGGCACACTTGCCAGATTTTTAACACTAGATTTTTAACAATCAAATAAATGTATTATAAAACAGAAAATTATTTTGAAAGATAACCTTTTAGTAGTACTTATTTCATTTCAATTTCATTTGTAAATATGATCATTTTGATTTTTGGAGAAAAAAAAAGTGATGCGTGCCTGTCAAGGTAATTATTAAAAACAAAGCATAACAAAACCATTATTGAATGATGCATGACAAATTTTATCAGCATTAATTTATTTGAAGGTCTAAAGAAAGTATGAAATTGGATTAAATTTTGTGTGTTAATTTTTTAGACATAGTTGTATCGGAAATCATGAAGTTTCCATGTGTACTTCTATGCATGAAGTTTCCATGTGTACTTCTATGCATAACTTTGTACCAATTCCGCAAAAAATAAAATTTTAAATTTTATTAAAAAAATAAATAAATAAAATAAAATAAACTTTCTAAATACGCCATTTGCAACGTGCTAAAATATGCAGTACCAAAATTACCAGTCTTAAACCTCGAAAAAATGTGAAAGGAAGTTACCTAAAAACATTGCCATATGCGTTTTTTAAAGTTGTCCTTTTTTTCCGTATTTTTCCTTAACCGGATCGGCCTAGATCTCGACCAGTCCAGATAATCGAAGCTCTACTGTATTTACTGCTGAATGCAAAAATAGAAGTGAAAAACTTCCATAAACATTAGTTAAATTATTATTATCAACAAAAGTACGAATTCTGCGTATAAAGCAGTTTTAAAATTAAAACACTCGGGTAAAAATATCAAATCACATATAAACGCAAATAAATAAGAAATCATTTGGACTTATTCTTATAAAAGTCTTGAAACTTTTTACATACAGCAGAGACAAATTAAAGTTGATATCTTCGTAAAAAGAAGGAACTCATAAATTTTTTAAATTATTATAGTAGAAATGATCATTATAATGCAAAATTTGCAAAGTCACAAATTCCATTTTTTCATAGTCAAATGTTTTCTTTAAAATTTCCTTGTAGTATTGTTTTCACGGTTACTGTCTTATTAATTATACTGTCTGATTAAAAACATGCATTAAACAGGTGAATAATAATTTAAAAAATCTTATTTCTATACATTAAAATAAAAATACTAGATCAGGAAAAAAAAACTCCTTATATCTGTGGTTAATGGACAAGTGACGAAAATAGAGTACTGCATCTAACTCTGAAATACTCTTCCGGTCTATCACAATACAGGTGTTTTTGGTAATTCCCATGGCAACATTGAGACTTATAAATGTTATTTTTATAACCAATCAGCAAGAATACGTCTGCTAAAGCTAAGCAATATTATTCATCAATCTCTTTATTCCAGTTGTCGAAAAGTTTGTTTTATATTAACTTTCAGGTCAGAATTTGAAAACTAGTCAAAATAGAAGATATATATTTCCTGTTAGTGAATCGCGGCTGTTATCTGCGGTTTAAGCATCCTACATTGAAATCTAGGTAAGAATACTAGTATAAAGAAACAGCATACTTACTATGAACAAAACTTGTATAAAATTGAAATTTCTTCATATCGTTTTTCGTTCCAACTGAACACGTTTCTATGTTTAATATTAGTTTTCTTTATTTGAATTGAATATATTTGCCGGAGTGAAATTAATTTTCTATTATTTTAAGCAATTTATGTCTTCTGATTGGACATTTTTGGAATTGGACATTTTTCTTGATCTTAGATTTCTGTTTTTTACGTATATTTAGATAAAACGGATTTATAAATTCCGTTTCTAATATGAAAAAGTACTAAGCAGCATAACTGCCAGAACTCCCATGTAAATTGACGAATATGTTGCTTTAAGTGCGAGTATTTCAGGTAATTGATGTTTTTTCTGTATTTTTTGCGATTGGGGGGGGGGGGAGGCGTGAAAAAAGCAAAATTAAAGCGCATGAAAGCAAAATTTAAAGCAAATTTTTCTGTTTTAAATTTTTTTGTTTTATATAAACAAGGAAAAAATAGTTCAGTTCACGGATTACTTTGCGAGCATGGAGTCCTCCGCGGATTGGGTTATACCCGACCTGAACTAGTTAATTCTACATCCATTCAACCTGAACCAGTTTTAAAAAAGTAGATGATTTGAACTCGACAAACTTCGACCTAAAAGTATTCAATTCGAACCTAATCCCAACTCGAAATGCAAAAGAAAATTCCATCTTGTAAAGCAATAATGGAAAAATAGTCTACAATAATACTTCCAATATCAATTATATATTTTATGTAGAAAAAATTAATGTATCTATATATGCACTCATTGACATTCAAATAATATAATTTTACATTTTAAATATATTTCGAAGATACTTTTGAGAAATGAGGTAGAGTCGAACCCATAAGCTAAAACAATTAAAACTAACCCGACTCGAAAAAGTCAATCCGAGCCTCTCCGAAAAATATTAACTTTAGCCAGATCCGACTCAAATCGCCAATCAAGTTGGGTTTAATTTCCCAATGTGAACTCTATCCGAAATGCAATCTCAGCCCGACATCTCTACATTTCGATCTGAACCCGAAATATTTCAACCTCAACTAGACCCCAAACTTAACTGATGAAAAATATATCCACTGTAATGCAATTATGTAAAAATGTATCTACAACTATATCTCCATTAGGGTGTATTTCGATTCAAACTGCTTATTTTCCGATTTATTGTTAAATTCATTTTTGCTATCAAATGCATCAAACTGGCAAATTATCTTATTCAGAAAGTACACAAGGTGCAAGTAATTGTCGATTCTTTGAAAAATGCAGAAATATTGCAAAAAAGAGCAATCAAAAACGGCATTTTGAACCGATTTTTTCAAAGCGGGAGATATGGTAACGAAAAAAAAGGGTGATACTAAGAAGATAATTGTTCACAAATCAAATTCTAATGAATTGAGCGCAAAATGACATCACACAGCACCTTATACGTCTCTCCAAAAATCACCTCAGCAAGTTTCATGTTTCTACTTTTAAAAATGTGCCTGAAATTGCATCGGAAAATTTCCAGCTGTTGAAGGTGGAAAAACGTTTTTTCGAATACACTCTTAAGGGTGTTCTTAACTGTTCCGCTCAACAAGCGAAAAACGTTTTGACACATTTACAAATTCATTTTTTAACAGAAATACATAAAATTGGAATGTCAGACTATGGAAACGATTTCGAATTGAGCCTATTTTTCCATTTAATGATAGTTAAATTACCTGTCGAGTTATAAGCTATTTCGATATCTTGATCACCCGTTTTTCCCCTGCTTTTCGATCGGTTTTTCTGCTTTCGTCAAGAAATGGCCTCAAAAGTGTCAATTTTGAAGGCTTGTTATGAAAGATCTATTCTATTTTTTAAAAAACAAAAGAATGAGTGCAATTAGACAGTTTCTGAATAACACCTGCTATTTTCATGCATTTCCGAACAAAAATAAATTAAAGCATGTGTCACAAAGTTGACTTTTTGATTTAAGAACACCCTTAAGTAAAAAATCAGTATATATAAACTCATTAACATTCAATATATAATTTTTCAACTTAAAATAAATTTTGTATATTTTTTTGAGAGATCGATCTTGAATCAAGAACTGTAAGTGTCAACATCCAACCCGAACGTGAAACAGTTAAGTTAGTACCTAAAGTTAACCCAACTGGAATCCAACCCACAACGACAAAAGATTAGGCTCAACCCGATCCGATCCAGATTGAGAGTCGTGTTAGGTTCAGTTTGCCCAACCCAATGCAGCATTCTACTTGTCATCCAAGACAGCCCCGACAAAACTTTAGTATAAATTTTATCTTTTTTGTTAAAAAATATACAGGTACAGAGTCATTCATGTATTATCATGTGTAGTCAACTGTATAAATTTGTATTTTAAGAAATTCGATTTTTTTTTTTTTTTTGAAAGATTGGGTTTATCTGAAATTCAATCTGCAAGAATCAAAATTCAGTCAGAAACCGACTCGTACCCAAAAGAATTCGTTTAGTCAATCAGAGTTTAATTAAAAAAAAAAAAAAAAAAAAACTCCATATGTTGACCCAATTTGACGGGAACGAATTTCAAAAGTCAAAACATTTTCCCCGACGACATCGAAGTTTGACCCCGATGGGGGGGCCAGGTATGCCCGACGGGGGGGCATATGCCCCCCCGGTCCCCCCGTCTGGCGCCGCCCTTGCAATTAAGGCTCTTATGCTAGTATTCCAAAATGAAAAAAAAAGCACAATTCATTCCACTTAGACTCAATCATAGAATTTTTTCCCCGTGAAATTGAGCTTGACATCATTTTCACCATATCAAAATTTAAATGTGCAACTTATCTGTATTCACTTAAAAAAGGCATTTTAATTTAATTATTTTGTTTAAAAACTTGAATCCTCGATGCTATATAAGCTGAACAGATACTAAACTATTTATATTCTTTTAAGTGTAAATGAAATAAAAATTTACCGGATTTTATAACAAACAATATTCTTCACAAATTTCAAATTTTTGCGCTTTTAATGAGGAAATGGCAACATAAAATTCAGTAATCATTTTTTTTTCCTTTTTTCCCTGTGGAGGAAAAGAATATAGGTGGAGGTGAACTATAATGATTTGGGGGGAAAATGTAACCCTACATTAAGTCACATTAAGTCCAAACAAAACCACGTGCTTTGATTCGCCTATGAATTCAAACCGGTTAAAATCCGTATTTGATTGCTCTTGTATTTTTATCGTCGAATTTTTTATTAGACAGCGAATTAAAATTTCGTAAACAATGACAGTTTGTGCGATAATTGGCTGTAATACTCGATCAATAAATGCAGCAGGAACAAATTTATCGCTTCACAGATAAAAATTTCTTTGATTATATAATTATATGTGTTTTAAATATCAAAATAGAAAATCTTTTAACATTTTGCTTGAAAAGATAACATTATTTTTGCTAATATCTGAAAATCGTTTGCAATCAGAAATCTGTATTTTAGATTAATATTTATTAGGTGCGTTCGTAATTATATAATACGTAGCACCTATAGTGGTCGTTCAGTCCGTCCGTCTGTCCGTCCGCATATAACAACGCAAAAACTACCCAACCGAATCGTTTGAAATTTAAAATACGTATTTATTACATAATTTTGTCGAGTCATTTCAAATTTTATGAAAATCGGATGAATAGATCAATTACAGGGGCAATCAAAAGTATTCCATTACATTACGGTTAATGGGGGAAAAGTTTCAAATGCATTTTAATCATTTGAAATTTAAAATACGCAATTATTACATAATTCTGTCGAGTTATTTCAAATTTTTTGATAATCGTGTGCATAGATCAATTACAGGGGCAATCAAAAGTATTCAATTACATTATGGTCAATGGGGAAAAAGTTTCAAATATATTCTATACGTTTGAAATTTAAAATACATAATTATTACATAATTTTGTAGAGTTATTTCAAATTTTATGAAAATCGGATGCATAGATCAATTATAGGGACAATCAAAAGTATTCCGTTACATTACGGTCAATAGGAAAAAAATGTTTCAAATGCATTTTAATCGTGTTACACTCATGCGAACTTAATAAAATTTATATGCAACTATAAAGTACATATTATAATATACATCTTACATAATTTGTGGTGCAAAGAACATTTGTTATTGATTTACAAGGCCACACAAAAGTATTCCATTACATAATGGTATAGGGAGAACATTGTTTGATGAGCGTTTTAATTGTAATTCATTATTTACAATTTTATGAGATTGATACATGAAAGTAATATTTTTAAAACTTCGTTATCGTACGAACGCACCTAATTTGCTACGCTTCACGTGCAATTTCCAACTTGTTACTTTATGTTTTCATACATGATTTTAAAAGAATGTTTTGATTATTATATTTTAAATATTATTTAAATGCAATTATTAATATGTAACAAAACAATTTTCTTTTTAAGAAAAACAAATGAAGATGTTTAAGTAAATTAGCAGCGATTGACGTAGGCAAAATGGAGAACTATTTAAAAATTTCATTCTATAAAAGAGAATATTTATTAATTATTTTGAAATATTTGAATTATTTATGCGTATTGTTATTTGCAAATAAAATGAGTTCATCAGATTGGAAAAGTTTAGCTGCATGACTGAAATTATTATCAATAAATGCTTGGTTCACATTTGAAAAATTGCTTTTGATCTTACGATACAAAATTTTATTTTCACAAAATTCTTGTATTCATCGCCTATCATGGAGGATGAAGCCGCTGATCAACATTAGCTTTATATTTAAAATTTAAGCACTCTGCATTTTGATTAAAAAAAAAAAAAAAAAAAAAAAATCCATATCTGTATTGCTCTCTATAGTAAAAAAGCAGTTACCTTTAGATATTATATATATCAGCCTTTGACTTCTAGTAAATTGTTTTAAAATTCTTGAATTAAATATATGTATATAGTATATATATATACACAGGGTGAGTCATAAATATCGAAACAATAGGCTATCTCTTTAAATATTGCCCCTAGACCCACAGGGACCGTTCAAGTATTACGAGAATATATCTAGTGACACTTAAAAGCGCATATCATAATTAAAAATGCATTTCATCCATGGAACAGTTATCATGCGTAATATACAGTACTTCGAATAGAATATGCTTTTTGAAATCTTTTGTGTGTCCCTGTAAATGCTATGCACTTCGTATTATGCGTGAAATAACTCATATTAAGTCTCAGCGACGTATATCAATTTGATTACACATGATACCGTTTACCATCGTTAAAATATGTCGCAAACAATTTCCTCCTTTATTATCATGTATTAGAATTCTTTTGTGTGGCCCTGTAAATGAATAACTATTCTTTTAGCTGCATATTTTAGTGCTTTTTGTAGATGCAAATAAATGTGAATACGTTTGTCCGGGCGCAACATCTTTAAAATTAATTTGAAACGATTTTTCAGCATTGGCCCTAATATAATCGAAAGCTTTTGACTGTCCCTGTAAATAAACTAATCGTGGTAGAAACTTCATTTTTAATAGGGTTTGTGCTTGTGTAAACTTCAATAACATGGTAAAATTTTATTGCATTCCGAGTATATTTACGAGAGTTAGAGCGCGGACAGACGGACAGACAAACCGAATGCATAAACATTTTTCAATTTTGTTGAAAAGTGTTAATAAAAATTACTGTAAAAAGAAAACTTTTCATAATACAATTTTTAGTTCGTATCAAACGTTTTCAATTTCTTATTTAATTTTAATTTGAAATTTAATAATAATAATGACATTTAATAATAATAATAAACAATAATTTCCCAATTTCAATTATTTTAAAAGTAAACATTTCTTTTTATAAATAATACAGAACAAAGACCATTTTAAAAATTTCCTATTTCTTCTTAAAAAATGCTCCAGCTGTAATTCATTTCTTTCAATTCGTCTTATTAATACAAAATCCCTTCCTTTTTTGGAAGCTTTCCAATTTTCCACGTGCTTTTGTTTGGTACACTAAAATTTGAGTGATAAATGGATTCACATTGCAAACCTTTTTTGAGTCTTTGTTAGTTCACCTCCACCTATCTTCTTCCTCCATGCTTTTCTCCTTTGCTTTTAATAAGGCACTCCTGTTGCCACAATTAGAAAAAAAGGTATTAAAAAACTAAAAAGAAAAAAATAATAATGTTTCATAAATAAATTAAGATACAGTTTTCATATAAATTGCATTTAAAAGTACATTTTTAGCACTTTCCAACAAAGTTGAAAAGTGCTTATGCATTCGGTTTGTCTGTCCGTCTGTCCGTCTGTCCGCGCTCTAACTACCGTAAATATACTCGGATTGCTATGAAATTTTTATACGTTATTGAGGTTTACCATAGCATGAACCCTATTGAAAATGAAGTGTCTACCATGATTAGTTTATCTACAGTGAGAATCAAAAGTTTCCCATTACATTACGGCCTATGGGGAAAAATCGTTAATATACTCGGATTGCCATGAAAATTTAGGACGTTATTGAGGTTTACCCTAGAACGAACTCTACTGAAAATGAAGTATCTACCATGATTAGTTTATCTACAGAGATATTCAAAAGTTTCCCATTACATTACGGCCTATGGGGAAAAATCGTTAATATACTCGGATTGTCATGAAATTTTAGGACGTTATTGACGTTTACCCTAACACGAACCCTATTGAAAATGAAGTTTCTATTATGATAAGTTTATCTACAGGGCGAATCAAAAGTTTTCCATTACATTACGGCCCATGGGGAAAAATCGTTAATATACTCGGATTGCCATGAAATTTTAGGACGTTATTGACGTTTACCCTAACACGAATCCTATTGAAAATGAAGTTTCTATTATGATAAGTTTATCTACAGGGCGAATCAAAAGTTTTCCATTACATTACGGCCCATGGGGAAAAATCGTTAATGTACTCGGATTGCCATGAAATTTTAGGACGTTATTGACGTTTATCCTTGCACAAGTCCTATCGAAAATGAAGTTTCTACCATGATTTGTTTATCTACAGGGCGAATCAAAAGTTTCCTATTACATTACGGCCTATGGGGAAAAATCGTTTCAAAGGAATTTTAAGGGAATGTTATACCCTGTCAAAGGTATTAAAATATGCATTCTATAAAATATAAGGTGAAAATGTAGCTATTATACATTTACAGGGCCACACAAAAGAATTCCATTAGATAATGGTAAAAGGGGGAATTGTGTGTGACATATTTTAAATATATTGAGCTTTTTCATGTATGATAAAATTGATATATGTCACTGAAGCTTAATATAAATTATACGCTACTGTCTTGCATAATATGAAGTACATAGCATTTACAGGGCCACACAAAAATTTCAAATAGTATATTCTTTCCGAAGTACCGTATATGAGTCCGATGATGGCGGATGGAGGGATGAAATGCATTTTAATTATGATATTCCCGTTTATATTTCGCTAAATATATGCACATTATATGGTGTTATAGTATAGATCTGTAATTTAGAGTATGTTGACAGGTTCTTTTTAAAAATGCATTCGCTAGTTATAGGCTATGATCGCTTAAGACAATAAATGCTCTTTAAGAAAAATTATTTATTTGCAGTAAACTTCAAAATTTAAGGGTTTCATACAGAAAAGTTAGGGATGGTGCCTGAACGCATTTTTTAAGAAAACAATCTTCACATGACTGAGTTCATGAAGCGAGAGGGAGGCAATTGATTCCTCACAGAAAAATTCACACATTGGCATCACACAATTGGCGACATTAAGCATATGAAAAATGACTGATATCATCTCCGCAAAATTGTCTGTTACGCTTAAACAATAAAAGGATTTTGAATTTAATAGCAGGGCAACCAGAAAACAGCAGTCCTAAAAAATACGCCAAAAAGGAATCCGACTGCCAATTCGTACGTTAGGAGCACATTTTGGGAAAATGTTCTCAAAAGACATAACAACCATTATCTACATGAAAAGACTCTTATGCAACGAATAAGTTAGACTTAAAATTACGCAGAGAGGAAAATGAAATTTCACTGACCGCAAACACATTCGAACATTATTCTTTTTTTTATTATTTGCTTCCAGCAAGGGTGAAATACGCATATTAATGAATTCTCTTTATCTGAAAGCCGTTTTTCAGTAATAAGGCAGATGCAAAATGATTTTCTTTCTTTTCTTTTGAACGGAAAGTTATTGTGGAATCGAAATAAAACGTTAAGATAAAATAGCTATATAATTAAAGATTAGTTTTAATTGTAATTTAGAAAAATGTAAAATTTAAGAATACTATATGTGATTCTACATCACATATATCACCCCTTTCACAGGCGAAAAAAAAATCTATAAATGTACATGGAGGGAGAGAAATCAATTTTCATATGCTCTTACAAGTAATAATGTGTAAAATGCTCATGAAAACAAACCAAACGTTTACTAAATAAAGTAAAAAGCATTTGAATTTCTCTTTAAGTAGGCAACCATCCCAAATAAAAGTATATATATCATGATATAATATATTGGTACCATAAATTTTGTCACACAAATGACATCATATATTGTTTCTATTTAGAAACAGCTGCAGCTTCATTAATAAAATTTGTGATAACTCTTCAATTCGTCTTATTTAGACGATGACCTGTATCAGAAATGTGCACATACAAAATAAAAATACATTAGGCCTAAATAAACAAGTCACTTACCAGCTGGCTATAAGTTTCAAAATGTTTTCAATAATAAACATTAAATATATATTGATCAATATTATAATAAAATAAAATAAGATACTCGAGTAATATAATGCAATAAAAGACATAATATAACACACAGATAAACAAAAATAATGTAAATAATTAAGAATCCAGAAATAATACCCATAATAATGAACGAAAGTATGGGTTTTAAGCTTCTTTCTTTTTTTTAAAGATTTTTTTTTTTTTTTTATCTCTCAACATGAATATTAAACAAATGTATATTCATGAGATAGATATAAGGTAAAGAAGACACTAATAAAAAAACTGTAGAAAATCAGGATATAAAAAAAAATACCTCAAACACTGTCATAAGCCATTTAATTCCATGTGACAACTGTATTCCCCTGTCTTAATATAAATGTAGTTTAAATAAAACTGTGATTTAATAAGCCTTTACTTGTGTAAAAAAAAAAATTGAGTTATTCCATCATGTAATCTTTTAAATGTAAAAATGTATGAGAAAAATGAAATTTTAAGTGAATTGTACAACAGGTAATACTGAAGAGAAAATTGTGTGTGTGTGTGTGTGTGAACTCAGCCTCAATTAATATGTGTTAAAGAATTAACTGGTTTATACCAGTTAACTCTTTAGCCAGGAGAAGGCTGCATGTATGTAATAAGAAAAATGAAAACCTGTGCATTACCTATAAGAAAATTCGTGAACAATAAATATATATATATTCACGTGAAATGTCTTGGACCACAAGGAATGCCATTGATGAGGGAAAAAATAAGAAAGGTGAAATCCCACAAAATTGTTATCCACAGACCACAAGCTCATCCGCGTAGCATGCCGCAAAAGTAACATTGTAAAACCTTTGTAAAATAAAATACCATTGTAAATACCATTGCCGCATGCCAAGCAACGCTCTCGCGATTGTGTAGAAAAACAAATTAGGATTTTTTTTTTTTTTTTTTTTTTTTTGCTAACGTAAGAAACAGACAGTATGTGTACAAGAACCCAAAAACACCTACCAATGAGTGACATTCAATTACGTAATTAATGAATTAACAATCATTAAACAACTCAATGAATAAGGGTTAACTTGTCTCAATGAACTAAATGTATTATGTAAAAAGAAACTCTGATTAAACTCTAAACCAGCTACAGTGAACTACGTGTTTTAACTATGAACTATGTGTGAAGTGAAAAAAAAAAAAAAAAACTGTCGAATACTATGGTTAGCAAAAGGTTAAAAATTAAGTGTATAGGCATAAAATATTACCGGAATATCAAATGTGACAAATATGTACAATTAAAACTGTAAAAGTATTTAACTTCCTCGATTTAAATACTCTTGATGTTTAAGGTATAGCTAAGAGTCATGCCAAAACAATTGTGATTATTGTACAATAATAAAAATGCTTACAATGTTTTTGTGTGTACATGGTGATCTAAGCAAACTGCATTAAATGCATGTATTTCTAAAAGCTTAAATGTGTGAAAATTTAAAGTGTCATTTAAAATAGAGAAAAGTACAAATGATGTAATGGTCATACCTGGTCTAGCATATATACTTTTAAAGATAAAAGTATATCTAACTAGTGACAACAACCAAAATAATATTGTATCAGAAACATGTCCAATTTTAAAGATGTACTATAATATTCTGAGAAAAAATCATTTTGTGAAGTGATATAATTAGCATCGAGTCACCATCCGCGTCCAATCAGTCAAATTTTATCAGTAAAGAAAAATGTATGTGGAAAGGCATGTACATATTATAATTTATTTCCTATATTAAAATCCTTAACGTATGTGCTGGCAGTTTTCTGAGTGTTGTATGGATTTTTAGAAAAAATACATTAAAAAAAACTACTGTTTTACCTAACAAAAATAATTAAAAAGAGGTTCCAAATTATATCTTAAAGATAATGTACATTAAAATGTGGTTTACTTTCTAAGAAATAATGTGTTACATATTCTATGAACAAAGATGTGTATTTTCATTGAACTAATGTGTAAACAATCTATGAATAATAATATAAAACTTCAACGAACGAAAGTGTACATCTCTATGAACTACAACGTACGACATGACTGAACACATGTATAAAATCTCTATGAACTAATGTGAAAAACATCGATGAACTAACGTGTAAAATTCTATAAACAAACATGTAAATATTCTATGAACCAAAGTGGAAAAAAAAATCGATGAACTACTGTGTAGAATTTCTATAAGTAAACGTGTAAATAAGCAATGAACTAAGTTGTTTATTCGGTGAACTAAAATGACCAGGAAGAAAGTGTTTTTTTTTTGTTTTAACAAAAATAAATGTAACTATGTTTCCCATGTACAACATGAATGGAAAGTAAAGCTATGAACTAGTGTAACATCAATGAACTAAGAATGTACGATGAACTCCTGTGTTTTTTTATCTATGAACAAAATTCTCATGTGTACCAGGAACTAATACATTATATGACGTGTTTAAAATAATTGAAGATGTAAATAATGTGTATTTATAACAATTTAAACTTCAAAAGAGGAAAAAATGCCTGTTCCTAACCGTAAACCAACCAGCATGAATGAGTGTAAAATTATGTAAAACAAACTAGTTTTTGTCTGCAGAGTAAAATAAAAGGAATGTGATCATGACACAGTATGTAGAAAAAAAATATTACAGAAGTACATAAAAATTATGACTGAATTCAACCAAGGCGAGTGATATCTTTGAACCATAACCAAAAATAATTTTGTGAGAATGAAGTGTAAGTATGTGTATGCATGTAAAGCCAGGTTGAATATGAAACCACAACAAATATGTACAAGAGTTGCAAGAAAAAGGAAATCTCTGTGAAATATATTCTAACGAATTAATTTGAAAACCGCGAGGTCGCGCGAGACCACACTTCAGTAATAACATGCCTAAATAAATAAAAAATTAAAAATGTTCTGCACATGAAAAAAACGGTGAGAATTTAGCAAAGTGTCGAATAATAGTAAATTTTAAAAAATGAATTAATGAATTTTGTAAATGAAGACAAACATTCTCTCCCTTTTTGTAGGTAAGTGGCCATCTTACCCCCAAAAGGAAAAGAAATCCCTAAAAAAACATTCTTGACATTGTGCTACCTCTAGAAAATAACACAATGCAAGAAGAAATCTATCGAAAACAGTCACTAAATATTAGAAACAAAAATAAAAATATTAACTGAGTTTTAAAAATACTGAGATTTCACATCTAAAAATGTGTGCTGGTATGCAACAACACGGCATACAATTGACTTAAAATATATACTGGTACGTTATATGTTTTAATTGCATTAATGAAATAAATAAAATCTCTCTTCCTGTTATTATTAATAATAATATTGATGACTCGAGCAGGCATTAAAATGTTAAGAGGAAAGCTTGTGACAGGTTGAGATAATATAACTAAAGAAAATATGATATTTCACATATGACATCTCCAAATATAAAAGCATATTATATTTGCGAAAATATTTTAAAATATAAATTATGCAATGTCTAATTGCTGTCAATAATTTAAAGTTTAGTAAAAAAAACAAGTGACAATTTACCATAAGCGAAAACAAATTTAAGCTTCTCGCCTCATTCATTATATTTCTAAATTTGTCAACATGACAACCCATAAAATATTTTTATAATGGTATGTCGTGATATACCACTTAATGAACTTTATATTTTATGAACATTAAAAATAAGATATCTATACACAAATATCTAAAAGACACACCTATATAATAAAACAAATACACACATTGATTAATAAAAAAAAGTTGTTAGTACCATTTGTACCATTTTGTATCAAATAAGTGTCTAAGAAATACTATGATATTTCAAGAAAATTATCTAGATATATTTTTATGAAATAACCTTTAAAATGAAAGTTCTTATAATGTTATAATTACTGATGAAGAATAATCATGCACATACGTTTAAATATTGTATGTTATAAAACCGTCATCTTCTTTATCTACTCAGAATAAAGAAACAAAATTCCTTAATATTTAGCTGCAAGAAATAGCTCTACTTAAATGGATATAATTAATAGAAAATGCTGCTTTAAAGATATTGATTACATGTATTCAATTATGCAATAAAGAAAATGGTAATTACTTTTAAGTACAAATATAAAAATAATGTATTATCTGTAAATAATACTCAATAGAAACACAGTAAAACATAACTTACCCTTTGATTATGGAATTTTCAAAGCATAATAAAATATAATTGAAATGATACAATTTTATGTATCTCAAGATGAAGGCAGTGTCAAAAATTTAGAGAGGTGCATACATCTTTATTCATTAAAAGTATTCATATTTATCTTTCATTTTATTTTTTTTAAAACTTCCTAACATGCAAAAATAATAGTCTGACACAAAACATTCTGTCTTATTTGCCTAGAAACATGAATATTTTAGATGCACCATTAACTTACCTTTAACTTCTTTTTTTCTTTTTTTTTTTAAATCATATTATAATATTAGGTAAAGAAATATATATAACTGTAAATTTATACATATGAATGTCAGATTGTAATAGTTCAAAAAGACTGGCATTGCAAAGTAAATAAAAATGTAATATTTAAAGAAAATAAGTAAAATGATAGAATTTTTTTTTTAGCACAATCATCCAAAAAAAATACGATTTATAAAGTCAATATTCTGAATTCTTTTTTTAAAAAAGATTGTCTTAATACTTTGAATGAAATTTCAGTAAGAGTGCACGGTTGATAGATACTTAGTTATATGAAAAATATCCTTTTATCCTGTTATCATATTTGGCGTCTTATTTCTTAAATAGCATTTGTAAGACTATGAAATATTTCGACGTAATCTAAGAAAACTTCTAACTAATATTATTCACAAAAATAAATATGAGCATGAGAAAACAATGCATAATAAACAATAATTAAAATAAAATCACTCATCATATTATTCTAAAATAATAACAAAAAAGTCATGTAATTAAAATAGAGATTGAGCATTAAAATCATAAAATATAAAATGCATATATTTTCTCGTACTCACATTTTATACCGCAGATGTTTATTTATTTTCTTCACTATCTTTTTTTTAATCACTCCATTGTTTTAATTTGGCAGCATTCTCACGAGTGCGCTAAGTTTTTTTACTTCTTTTCATAATAGATTTCGACAATTCCTTTTTTTTTAATTTTTGAAGAAATGCCATATATGCACGTTGGCAATCGAAGACACACAAAATCCAGCGCAAAAACACCTAATCTATGAATGTAGATTAAATTGCAGATCAAACACGAAAATCTGTAGCACTGAGCACACTGCGCACGATCCATCTCTGAAGTAAACAAAAACTACTGAAGTACACAAAGTAGAAATAAAATGCACTATATTGCCGAAAGCAAGGCTGCGAGTTGAACGGAGATGAAGTATGAGTCACCACAATCTACCGCAGATTCTTATGCCTACATCGGGAGGAGCAGGCGTTAACGAGCAGGAGTTCTTTACGCTGAGCCTCATGAAATTTTTTTGATCAGAAAAATCAGCCGCATCCAACATGAAGAATGGTTCGGCGCCGGGACACAATTCCAATGCGATCCATCAGGGAAAAATCCGGCAGCGACAGTCCGCATTCTATAGGCACTCCAAACTGTATTCTATGAACTGAGAACACTCGTAGTACCTAATACTCTATATTCCGCAAACGTAATAGATAGCAGCCAATGAATAAGATAATGTCATACTACTCAGGTAGATAAATAGTCCAGATATAGTCCAGATAAGTGCTAATAAATAGTCCAGAAACTAAACTTTCAAGCAAATCGAAGCAGGCAACTAAAAGCAGGCAACTAAAGCAGGCACCATCCCTTGACGTTAAAAAAAAATTGCGAATGCCTGGTGTTAGGCACCATAAATTTATATAGTATAGATCTGTAATTTAGAGTATGTTGACAGGTTCTTTTTAAAAATGCATTCGCTAGTTATAGGCTATGATCGCTTAAGACAATAAATGCTCTTTAAGAAAAATTATTTATTTGCAGTAAACTTCAAAATTTAAGGGTTTCATACAGAAAAGTTAGGGATGGTGCCTGAACGCATTTTTTAAGAAAACAGTCTTCACATGACTGAGTTCATGAAGCGAGAGGGAGGCAATTGATTCCTCACAGAAAAATTCACACATTGGCATCACACAATTGGCGACATTAAGCATATGAAAAATGACTGATATCATCTCCGCAAAATTGTCTGTTACGCTTAAACAATAAAAGGATTTTGAATTTAATAGCAGGGCAACCAGAAAACAGCAGTCCTAAAAAATACGCCAAAAAGGAATCCGACTGCCAATTCGTACGTTAGGAGCACATTTTGGGAAAATGTTCTCAAAAGACATAACAACCATTATCTACATGAAAAGACTCTTATGCAACGAATAAGTTAGACTTAAAATTACGCAGAGAGGAAAATGAAATTTCACTGACCGCAAACACATTCGAACATTATTCTTTTTTTTATTATTTGCTTCCAGCAAGGGTGAAATACGCATATTAATGAATTCTCTTTATCTGACAGCCGTTTTTCAGTAATAAGGCAGATGCAAAATGATTTTCTTTCTTTTCTTTTGAACGGAAAGTTATTGTGGAATCGAAATAAAACGTTAAGATAAAATAGCTATATAATTAAAGATTAGTTTTAATTGTAATTTAGAAAAATGTAAAATTTAAGAATACTATATGTGATTCTACATCACAGGTGTGTATAAATGTTATAGTTGATATACAGGGCTACCCAAAAGAGCTCACCAACGTTACTGAATATGAGCGTAAATTATTTAAACGTGGTTCTTAAATAAGCTATGCATTTTTACGTTGAGCTGCATTCAATTTACTGAGAAATGTTTGCAGAATATAGATAGAGGGATATACAGGGCCACGCAAAGAACTCGGTACATGGACGCCTATGAATGATAATTTATGAGAATGTGATTTCAGTTGTTTTAAAAGTGTTTTAGTTTACAATAAATTTTAGCCTAATGTTGACGTGTAATAAAGGTAGAATGTAAACTACAGGGCTGAACAAAAGTATTCAAGTATGTTTCCATTTAATAGTATGAATTGCTGAAAAAGAAATTTCAAGCTACTAGGTATTTTCTTGCTGAGCTCAATTTTCGCATTATATGAACTGACATATGAAATACAGGGCTGTTCTAATGTACTGGAATACACATTTGGGTATATTTGGCTATACACTATTATTTCCCTAAATAACAAAGTTTTGTTAAAGATTTCATTAAGTGTTGGAAAGTGCTTCATAATGTATGCTTAATGCATGATTTTTCTTACTTGTTTTTTCTCTATACGACGGTGTAAAAACTTAAAATGTACGTTATTTAGAAGTTTAAAACTTGACAGCAAACATTGCAAAACCGAAACTGCATTTCAAATTTTAAAGTGTTGCCATTCGCAGTCTGACGTATGCGTTACGCACAGATACTTTTGGCCTTTATAATATAGATATGTGTATTATACACGTGTAAATATACAGCTACCAAACAAATTATGCTTGAAGCCTATTTTAAAAATAACAACTTTTTATAGACAATTTTGTGATTTTAAAAAGTTTTTCGTTTCTTTTATATACAAAAGTAGAACATTAAATTCGTCAATTTTTTAATCTGATTTTCGATGAATTTACTTGTTTTGGGGTAGTCTTTATACGATTTTACTTTTTTTTTTTTTTTTTTTTTGACCGATGTCTGTCTGCCTGATGTATTGTGTATATGTTACTCAAATTTTGTATGTGTTGTAATTCAAGATCTGCTGCGTCGAATTCTATAAAATTTCATGTTAATCGTAACCTTAAAACGGTGTTGATTAGATTTTGGTGTATGTCGGTGAATAGATAGAGCTGCTATGCCGTGAATTTCTCGGTGTGCGGGATTAATATTACATGGCATTTATGCAAAAAAATTGCATCGAACTTAATACCAAACAAGTTGGAAATTGCACGTGAACGTAGCAAATGAGGTGCGTTTGTACGATAACGAAGTTTTAAAAATATTCAGATCTTGCTGATATAGTAGAGCGTACTTTGGATACAGTATAGTAGTTGAAATCTTTGTGTTTCTGAAAATATGCAGAAAGTAATTTTTATTATACCTCAGCAACGTATATATTATTCATAAAATGTGAAATAGTTGAATATAATTAAAACACGCCACAAACAATGTTTCCCCATATAGCATTATGTAGTGGAATACTTTTGTGTGGCCCTGTAATTTAATAACAAAAATTCTTTGCATCACAGATTGTACAGAATGCATATTTTAGTATATATTTCATAGATTCATGCCACTTCTATTATGTTCGAATGATTGTAACATCATTAAAATGCATTTGAAACTTTTTTCCCATTGACCGTAATGTAAAGGAATACTTTTGATTGTCTCTGTAAATGATCTATGCATCCGACTTTCATAACATTTGAAATGACTCGACAAAATTACGTAACAATTATGTTTTAAATTTCAAACGATTAAAATGCATTTGAAACGTTTCCCCCCATTGACCGTAATGTAACGGAATCCTTTTGATTATCCCTGTAATTGATCTATGCATCCGATTTTCATAAAATTTGAAATGACTCGACAAAATTATGTAATAATTATGTATTTTAAATTTCAAACGATTCGGTTGGGTAGTTTCTGCATTGTTATATGCGAACAGACAGACGGACTGAGCTACAACAATAAGTGCTACGTATTTACATAATTGCGAACGCACCTAAAAGTAGAACAGAAGCGATTGAAATCAAAATTTAAGCAACAGTGTTTTTAATAATAAGCATCCTACATATTAACGGTACATCAAAATTTTATTGGCGAGAAGTACGCTATATTTTATACTTCTTAATATACGAGGGAGGTTCAATACTTATTGGCTCTAATGTATATAAAATATTTGTAGTGCGATGATTGTTGTGAAATATCGAAGCGTCTTAGATGCCTCTATGCTCAATTTTAAAACCGTAGCTGGTTATATTCATATAGGTTTGGAGAGAGGAGTGAAAGGGGGGAAAAGGGCGAATTTTAACTTATGGAGCTAGATTTGTGACATTGGATGAGACGTAACTACTGTGGTTTGGATTCGAGATCATAGTGATGCAGCTACATCCACCCACTGTCACAAATATAACATACAAACTCACAAGATCCCATAGAGTAAAAAGAAATTAATAGAGGGGAAATATTATGTCTGGGGGTGATGCTAAAAATATAACCCTACATTAAGTCCAATTAAGTACCAACAAAACCACGTGGTTTGACACGCCTATCAATTGAAACAGGTTTAAACCCGTATTTTTTTTGCTCTTGTTTTTTAAAAAGAACTAATCTATCACTTCACCGGTAAAAATTTATTAATTATTTTATTATATGTGTTTTAAATATCAATATAGAAAATTATTTCAAGGTTTTGCTTGAAAATATAACATTCTTCTTTTGTTAATATCTTAAAATCGTTTGCAGTCAGAAATCTATATTTTTGATTAATATTTATTATTTAATTTTCATGCATGATTTTAAAAGAATATTTTCATCATCATATTTTAAATATTTATTTACCGACAATTATTAAGTCATAAACATTTTTCATCTACGTTATAAAGTATTTAAAATTAGATTAAGAAAGGAAACTTTTAGTAATGCAATTTTTAGTTCGTATCAAATGTTTCAATATCTTATTTAATTTTAATTTGACATTTAATTATTGTTAATTTTGCAGTTTCTTTTATTTTAAAAGCGAACATTTATTTTAATAAATAATAGAACAAAGACCATTTTAGAAATTTGCTATTTCTTCTTAAAATATGCTTCAGTTGTAATTCATTTCTTTCAATTAGTCTTATAATACAAAATCCCTTCCACGTCCTTTTGTTTGGTACATTAAAATTTGAGCGATAAATGGTTTCATATTGCAAACCTTTTTTTAGGCTTACTTCACCTCCACCTATCTCATTCCTCCATGACAAGATCCAAACCAGCCAGTTACGGTTCTGAATTTCAGTATATTCGCGTTTGAAATGAAATAGACGCCCTCTCGCGGACAAAGTCTGAAACGAACTAGAACTGATACCGTGAGCATGAAATCAGTGTTTAAAAGGCCGATAAATAAATAAACAGTTCTATAATAAATAAATAAATAAACAGTTCTATAACGCATGCAACGTTGGGTTCTTTGTATTAAAATTATCTAAAATCAAAATTTTATACACAAAGTTTAGATCTATAATATAAAAAAGTACATTTGACTTACTCATGGCAAAATAACATGACAGCAACACAATGCTTGCATGATTCGCTTGCTCCAGCTTTGCAAGAGCAAGAAAATTTTTTTATTTTGAAATTTTTGTTTTCCTTTACTAGCAAACCTGAAATAATATGGGGATTTCCTTTTGTTTGGCTTGTTTGTAAACACGAGCCTACAATCTCTATTTCTTCTTCTTTGCATTCTTTAATGTCGCACATTACTAATCTCTTTGAATCAATAATTGCTTCAGCTTCTCTAAAGCAATTACTAGATTTTCCAGCATCTAGAAATTCTAAAATTGTCGATTTTTGTAATTTATCTCCCATAATTAAATAAAAAAGATCAAAAACTGCACTTTAAATAGCTCTTTAAACGGGTTTCGCTATGCTACAGCATGGAACAAACAGCACTACGTAAACAAACGATTATTAGGTCTATAAACGTCTTAACCACTCGGCTGTATTTCCAAGCAATTTAGTTGGAATTTTTGTAAATAGCAAGTTTAGTTGTCATGCAAAAAGACAGTTTATTAACAAACATGCACATTATCAATTCTCTGAATTTGATATTCTTAAGGTGCTATTACACGTGTACTGCTGCAGGCGTCTCCATGTAATCCTATGGAGAGAGGGAGTCTCTGGAGAAGTACGCGACTCTCTTGTGTCGGAGCGTCTTTGACGCCTGGAACGAAGCGAGTTGCTAGTAAGAGCCATCATTTGGAAATCCAAATGATGGTAATGACTCTTCTCGAACAGCCAATGAAATGCTTAGAAAACGAAAAAACGCAGGCGATTTTTGTCGTTTGCAATTTTTACGTGTAATAGCACTTTTAGTTATATTATCTTTCGAAAAACTATTAAATGATTTTTTCTGAAAAAAAGAAAAAAAAAACAACAATACTGAAGTAAAAAAAATAATACAAATTGGTAAACTATTAAAATTTGTGTAGAGTTCTAGAACATTCGCACTAAACAGCATTTTCACTCAACTTTTATGTTTAGAAAAACCGCTTTGGCTGAGCAACCAGCCCAGTTTATCCACAACATCCAATCTCCATGGCAACGATGTAACTAATTTGTGAATGAACGTGCCTGACGTCATTTTAACTTTTCCTTCGAATATGAATGCAATTATTTTGTTTAAAAATTACCTATGAACGTGATTACGAGTGAATTTCAGGAAAATCGATACATCCAGATTTCATCTGCATTTTATTTTAAATATGTTATTATCGTCAGGTTATTCCAAAAAGTTAGATGTTAAGATAGTTTCTGCACGTGACATTTATTCTCTTGTGTATGGTTCATACGACTTTAAAGCACGTGTGGCATCATTGGATGCAAATGACCTTAACCATTTTTAAGTACGGTAATTTTTAAGCTATTATGAATTAAGATATGTCTTTCTATGTATTAGGTACATAACACTGCTAAGACATAGGGGAGACTGGAGCACATGTGATCATGGGACAGATGTGAATGTTACCGTTTTCCACTAATTATTATATGTTTTTTTTTATTTTAAAAAATTACCATCTTTGGTTATTTTTTATAAAAATTACAAAGGATAGTAGCACTTGTATACATATGGTAAAATTATTTTGAAGCTATTTGACATTTTATTTGTCATCAGTAGCCAAAATACTGTTTATAGATCTGCAAGGTAAAATGTCAGTTCCAAATTAATAAGCTGATAATTTTATCGATTTATTTATTAATTTGAATTTTGAGGTTTTAATATATGGGTGATTCTACGATAAGAGGTTCAAAAACATGGAGAATTCGGCCAAAAAGAAAAGTTTCAGTTTGATCAAAAACCTTTAAATTATGATTTTTGCCCCGTTTATTTACTTTTTCATATAAGGACAAGTCACTTTATACATATTTTATAACTTTTTCTGGTCAGTGACTCGCTCTTCTGGCAGTTATCGTGCCAGGGGAAATACGGCAGGGGAGAGACATTTTCGTGTAAATTCAAATTTTTTAACTGACTGAATTAGTTTTTCGGTTAATTGTGTATTTCACTTTAAGTATTACCGTATTGTTTAATTAGGGCAGTAAATGCAATTGAATTAAATTAATATTATAAGTTTTAGGACTTACCAGGGGAGATACACTATCACCGTGCGAAACCACTACAATGCACGGTCGCGTCGTAACAACTAAAAATGGCGACCCTTAAATGGCTTGCGCGTTTAGTATTGCTAACTTCAAGCCAATAGATGTCCTTAAGCACTACTTCCAATATAGCCATCCTTGAATTTATATTTGTTTCAGCGGAACGAAATTTGACAGGGGAGAGACACAAAAAAAGCGGGACAAAAGTTAATTATAAAAATTATTTGAAATTAACAAAATTATTTTATTTTTTATTTTATAATATGTAAGTATAATTACTTAAATTACAATTAAACATACTTTAGCTAAGCATCTGGCGGAAAAAATATATGTATTGTTTGAAAGTTAAATTGAAACTGGCAAGGGGACATGCCAGGGGAGGGGACTTTTTAGACTTTGTAAGAAATTTCAGAAAAATGTGTTTAAATTAGGCATTCAATCCTGATGTTATTTAATAAAGTATATTAAGATGATGCGATTCATTGCAAAAAATAGCAGCATATAGAATAAAAAATCTGTTTTAAACGGATTGCCGTGCAAATTACCTCTTATCGTAGAATCACCCATATACTATGAATGCCGATAAATATTTTTGAAACAGTTGTTTTTCTTCTAAAATTGAGAAATGTTAGTGATTCATCAATTTATATCGAGCAGCCAAGTCGGACACTTGTGAACAGACTAGTTGGGGCAGATATGAACAGTTCATCAGTACCAGTGTTGGGCACGTTCACAAAATACACGAACTAACTCAAACTCACGTTCAATTTCTGAAAAGTGATTTAAGTTCACGTTCAAATTCAAAAATTTTCAAACGAACTCGTTCAAATCAAACTCGTTTGTAAAAGTGAACGAAGTTCACTAAAAAGTTCACTTTTTTTTAATGTTGGGATATTATTGTCCAAATTCACAAAATTTTCTGAACTAATCATTTGATTATTCCATATGTAAGATAGAGGAATGCACGGGCGGAAATTTCCACCCCCGATCCATAGGAAAAAAAATGTCCGGCCCGATATTAAAATAAAAATTTCGACCCGAGCCCAGCCCGGCTCGTAGAGAAAATTTAGCGGCCCGACCCGGCCCGATATAATAGCTAAAATCAAGGCTCGACCCGGCCCGATATAATAGCTAAAAACAAGACCCGACCCGGCCCGATATAATAGCTAAAAACAAGGCCCGAGCTTGCCCCGGCTCGGAAAAAAAAGTCGCACCGAACCCGACCAAACCCCGAGTACATTTCTACAGGACATTGATATTTACCCTTACGGAAGAGTTCTGGCCAAAAAAACTTACCTTAGTCTGATTATAATCTCCATTTATGCAGAAGTGCCGTAGGCTGCGATGTTTATGCTTTTAATGAACCTTTGTTAGTTGTATGTAAATGTTTCAGCTATCATTAGTATTATTAATCCATCTTCATTGTTATGGAGAAATAAAAATCTAAAATAAAAGTAAAATCTTCTAAGATGAAACCGCACTGGAAAGAAAAAAATACGTTTTTTTTTTAGCAGGTGTAAATGTTTAACATATTTTTTCTACCGTATTATTGTATTCATTTTGCATGGATGAACAGTTTAAAAGAAATTTTCAGTTTTCAGTTTAAAAGAAAATTCCGTCATAGGCAGTTTGTTCCACAGGATTTCGTCATATACAGATTTTGTAGCACCTTTTATAATACTGTTTCCCCCATCCCCTAGCATTGTATATGAACTATTCTTTAAAGAAAAGTTTAATTGTTGAATCATGGTAATGAAAATTAGAATAAACTATGGATATAGCGGAATCGATCGGTATCTTGAAAATTTTCCGTAGAAGACAATATTCCGTCTTAGACAAATTCTACTTTGTCTGCGGATTCGTAGGAACTTGAAAATCTTTCCGTTTTAGACATATTTCCGCTTTACACAGTCCACCTTGTACAGAGAGTTTACTGTATATATCTATTTTCGGCGAAATTGTATACAGCCCAGGTCCGGTTCGGCGCGACCCGAGTCTGCAGAAGAAGTAAGAATAGGATACTACCCAGAGAAGTGATATCCAGACTTAACCCGTCCTGAGGCTCGTGTAGGCCTCTAAATGGCATTTGAAAGAGGGAAAAAGTGTACTAAGGTCTGGAAAAATTTTAAATAAATTATGAAAAAATTGAACGTAAAATTGAACGTAAATTTCGTTCAAACTCGTTTATTTTTTGAGTTTCCGTTCAGTTCAAACTCGTTTATAAAAAAGTGAGCGAAGTTCAGTTCAAAGTTCACAAATAGTGAGCGAAACTCGTGAGTTTTCGTTCAGCGAGCGCGTTCATACCCAACACTGATCAGTACCTCAATAATCATTCTGTGATTCCGTATCTTTCAGTTAATCTTATGAAAAATAATGTCAGCTCTAATATATAAAATTTTCTTGAAATAGAAGACTTTTCCATCATACAAAGTTGATTTTGTATTGAAAATTCTAAAAAATCTGTCAGCTAATATACAAAAAAACAACAAGCTTGTTTACGTTAAATTGTAATTTAAATAAATTTTATGTTTTCTAAAATATAATAACTGTCATGTATTATTTTATTAAAAGGTTTGCAACACTATTTTTTTATGCATTTTTAATACAAACTAGTCGTTGGGAGCCACCGTGATACTTACCCATCATGGCTATGCATATTATTAGATGTGAAAATAAAACATGCTGAAACAATTTATAAAATGCATTGCAATTCCAAAACAAAATTTAAACGTATATTTAAATGTTTGGAATATACAGTTGGCAAAAAAAGTATTTGTACACTTCATTTTTTTAAATTATAATGAAATTAAACAAAAGATTTAAGCAAAAAATACTGTAATACATTAATTTAATGCATTATAATATTATAGAAGCAGAAACAAAATTAAACGAATCGATTTTTTACATTATAATAAACAAATATACAAAATTATAATGCAAAAAAAGTATTTGTACACTATCTTAATGTAATATAATTAAGGAAAATTTAGTAAAATGATACAAATTAATATTTTGTGCGAATTCATTTAGCGTTTATGACTACTTCTAGATGGTATGACATAGATTCCACCAACTTTTTTGTAGTGGTCTGGTTAATGTTATTCCATGACACAATAAGAGCTTCTTTAAAACTGTTTTTTACTAATACATATTTTTTTTTCGGATTTTTGCATCCAATAGCATCTGCAAATTTTCTACTGGATTCAAGTCTAGAGATTTTAGAGGAATTACCAGTCGTCTTCGAGTATTGTCGTAAGCATGTGCTGGTGATCACAGCAGTATGCTTTGGTCATTATCCTGCAGAAAGTGAAAAGCTTCCTCTATGCATAATTTCTTGGCACAGTTTAATAAATTATGGCGCGACACATCACTGTATGTTAAACCTGTCCTTCCATTGTCAAAAAATTTTAAATGTCCTGCTCCATTAGAAGCTATACACCCCAAAGTATAATATTCCCCCCAACATGCTTGATAGTTTGAGGCATACGTTTTGGATCTAGAACAGTTTTATTTTTACGCCAATTTTTTCGAATGCTTGATGGTAAGAAAATTCCGAATTTTTCCTCATCAGAAAAAATTACTGTTTTCCAAAAATCCAATGATTTACTTCTGTATGCGAAAGCGAATACTATGCGTTTTCGCCTATTTGTTTCGTTGATAAATGGATTTTCCCTTGAGGTTCTTCCTTTTAAATCTGCATTGAGAAGAATATTTTTTATTGTTTGAGGTATTACTCTGATGCGAGAAGATGTCGCAAGGTCTCCAGCGAATTTTTGAACCGAACGCACAGGAATTTTTAAAGCTTTTTTTAACAACACTCTCTTTTTCCCTCATTGTTAGTTTGCTAAGAAGTCCTGGTTTTCATTGAATTTCGATTCTTTTAATTTATTCATAGTTTCTCACTATACATCCAATAGTTGTAAATGGTAATTTAATAGCTTTTACAAATTCTTGTTGCGTATTTAAATTTTTATTATGCTCAATCATAGGATTTCATATATCTAGAGGTGCCTCTCTAGTATTAGGTTCTATATTCAATTACTTCAAGAGCAAATTAAATTAAATGTCAGACAAATATAATATGAACTTAAAAATTATTAACAGCTTCTGTAAAAGTAGTCCTTTGAACCATAAACACTATAAAACACAGTACATATCAGGATGGAGAAATGTACAAATACTTTTTTTGCAAGAAATTTTTAAACTTTTCCCATTAGAAAATTATTTTACATCTTTATCGAAATTTTCTGTTGTGTAATTTAAAACGCACGGTAAACAGACTGTATTAAAACTATTTTTGACAAAATATCTGTTTTTATTTAGTAAAAAATTAAAAATTTTAGAGTGTACAAATACTTTTTTTGCCAACTGTACATAGTAATGCTCTATTAATGAATTGCTGATGAACCCGTTTCGACAAATTATATAAAACGCCAAATTACTCACTACCGAAATGCGTAAAAGAAACATCTTTTTACAACTCTAAAAATAATAATTATATTAACTAACAGTTTACTGCATTGGATTAAGCGTCTCATTTCCAATTAAAATATATCTCTGTATTGAAATTTGAATGAAATACAGCATCTTGAAAAATCTAAGAATGTGAAAAACAGGATTAGAAATATCCCAGCAACTCATAATCCGATCGACTTCGTTTTTATACAAAATTTGTGTTATTTTATTGCTTTTCACGTCCCTTCCTTAACCCGTGAGTAGTCGCAACTTTTTTCACAACGTCATTAGTCGCGCTCGGTCTTTTCGCCGTTGGCCCTCCACATACCAAAAATGTAAAATAAGAAACATTTTTCACTTAATATACGAAAATAACATTTCAATGAAGATATAAATTTGCAGTTTTCTCAAATTATGCATTTTATTCATGAGATCTGGAGTAATTGGAAAATGTAAAAATGAACTGACATTAGTGATTGTTCCATAGACTTTTTCGCCAATTTCGACTTTGTTTCTAAAAATGTACCTGAAAGAAAATCAGAGGTGTCCTGTTACTTCACTAAGGTGGTCGAGAAACCTTCAAAGTCAGCTACACGGTAGATCTCCTTTGTATTTGTAATGTGATACAAGTTAGGCGAAGATAAGTTATACGGGCGGCGAAAAGACCGACACGCGACTACTGACGGGTTAAAATAAAAATAAAAAAACGAAAAATTTTATATGTCTTTCATCAGAACGAATTTTTTGAGAGTCCGAAAAAAATAGTTCCGGATCATCGAGGTCACTTATATTAAATAGGCTTTGTCCCATTTTTATATTGTAATCACATACAAAATTTCAAGTCTCTATGTCAATTTGGTTTTTTTTTCTAAAAATGAGTTTTTCGGAATCTTCAGTATCTAAAACGTGTAAATCCGTCAAAAAAATTCGATTTTCAAAATGATTGCAAGACTTACCTTATACTACGTATGATGGGTCAGTAAAAGTATTATGTTAAGCAACTTTTTAATTTTTCTATTTCATTACTTTCAAACTTGCAGTATTAGTTTACTTCCATTTCTAAGACAGTTATGTTATTTGATGCTTTGAATATAGAAAAAATATTTTAAGAAAGTAAAATTTTCACACTGATAACTACCGTAAAGCATCAATTATAAGCTCCCCCCCCCTCCTCTTTCAAAAGTAAAAGAAATTAAATTTGGAGGGAGCTTATAATCGGAAAAAACTTTTCTATCATTAATTTAGGGCTAAATATGGCGAATATAGGGATGAAAATCTTTCATATTTCGGAAGATTTCCTATAAATAGTATCTAAATGCTCCCTTCTTCAAAACCCCCCCAAACAAAAACCCCTAAGCAGAGTATAAGTCAAGGAGCCGGGGATACATCAAACCTCGATTTGCGTAATCGGCCATTTTCAACATAGTGTCAAGTCCGTTACCAAATGTCAAGACTGTTACCGCACGATTTTTTAATGATTATCATTTTTTCACCATTCTACTTTTATTTTTTGTTTAACTAAGAAACAAATATGCAATTTCCTTAAAATTTAATAATTTACATGAATATGTACTGTAATTATTAGAAAAAAGTTCTTGTATAACTTCTATAACTTAAAATCTTGTGGCTAAAACTGTCTCTCATTTCAATTTAAGTAATAATGATGAATATCGTGTTTTGAAATTTAGGGACATGAGTCACTTTAAATTAAGTTTATTTTAGAAAATTTAATAAATTTAAAGCTGAGAATTTTTAGTAATTTTGTATGGTAACGGACTGTACAATTTGTCTTACAAGACAACTTTAAATAGCATTTACGTATTATATTATAGGACAAAGTGCACAAACAATTTTTTTTTCATGTACCTTAAACAATTACTTTAACTCCTGTCACCATTTTTTAAAAAAATTATTAAGTTTGGAAAATAAAAATAAAATTCTGAAATGTAAGCGAATGGTGAAAATGTCCCGTATAAAAACACAATCGGTCTGCCAAGTCGTATCTTGGTGTAAAACCATTATAACGGTTGATTTTGTTCACCATTGCGTTTTCCTGCTCCGAATCCTCCATGTTTTCATACTATTGGGTGCAGGAAAACACAGTGATAAACCCACGAGTCAACCGCTAAAATGGGGTTTTTAGGTGTTTTCCACCAAGATACGACTTGGCAGACCGATTGTGTTTTCATTCGCAAATCGAGGTTTGATTTATAATAGATTTTCCTTCGTGAAATCGATCAAGTGATTGTCTGTGATGCCGGTTCCTGGTCTAATAGCATATATTGAGTCCTCTTACTGCTGTTAGCGGTCTCACAGACCGCTGAGTTTTCCAAGTTTCACAGTTTAACTTGTAATTTTTAGTTTAACTATAGATATTGATCAAATTTTGTTTCGTTTGGAGCTTCACTATCTCTAGAGACTTTTGAATAGCTGAATTTCAGTTATAATAGCCCTGTACATAAAGTTTAATGCATAAATAGTATTTTGAGAGTAAATGTAACATTTTACTCATTTTTAGATTAAGGCCCCTGTCCTCGCTCGAGGAAACGCTCGCGAGCTAATGGGAAAGCATTTTTCTAATAACTCTTTCGCATTTTGACATTTTTGAATAATTTTTTTTTTTTTTTTTTTTGCATTGGATAGCTGAGGTGCATGCCGACAGCGCACGTTTTTAACTTTTTTGATTTTGGTTGCAGATATCTTTTACAAAGTTAGTTTCACTTTCAAAACCGGTTTCAAAACTGAAAGTGCTTTTAAAAAAATATCTGCAACCAAAATCGAAAAAGTAAAAAAGGCGCGCTGTCGGCATGCACCTCAGCTATCCAATGTAAAGGGTCAATCCATTTCAAGTGGTCCAACACTGGTCGCTCGACCATTTTTAAAAAATCTGAAATTTTTTGTACAACAACCCTAACATGATGGAAGTTCAAAATGACCGTTATTTTAATTTTACTATTTTTTGTTAGTGTATGGCGGCCATCTTTATTTCGTCGTGTGGAGCGATTTTCTCAGATACATAGGATACACAAAATTGTAAATATCTCGTCTTTTATTTTCCCAATTGAAATGAGGTTTGCAGCATTTTGTTCAGAATAAAATAGGCTAAATGTATGGTGGTAGAATAATTTTGAAAATAATTTTTTACAGGTGAAATTTTAGCACAAAATTTAAGATTTTTTCCAAAATCTATTCATTTGCAAGAGGAAATTTTTTATTCAAGGAAAACTGTCAACCTTAAACAATTTTTTCTACAAATAGTTCAAAAGTGTGTATACCCATACATCAAGTCCCAGATCTGGGAGTTGATTTCTCTTTGCGAAAAAAATTCCGAAATTCGTCAAAAATTTCAAAAATCGCACTTTTTAGGCTTTGATTTCTCTGGTGGGGCACGAGATAAAAATCTGAAATTCTAGCCTTTGATAGTATTGTGTAGTAATGTTATGTACAAAAAATTTCAAGAAGGAGATTTGACTACAAGCGGAGATATGATATGGAAATATGTGAAAACAATATTGCCAAACTATTGTAACCTACTATGTAATTGTTCAAAAAGACTGTCAACCTTACACAATTTTTTCTACAAGTAGGTCAAAAGTGCGTGTATTCATACACCAAGTCCCAGATCTGGGAGTTGATTTCTCTTTGCAAAAAAAATTCTGAAATTCGTCAAAAATTTCAAAAATCGCACTTTTTAGGCTTTGATATCTCTGGTGGAGCACGAGAAAAATCTGAAATTCTGACCTTTGATAGTATTTTGTTGTAGTGTTATGTACAAAAAATTTCAAGGAGGAGATTTGACTATAAGCTGAGATACGGTGATTAAAAAATGTTAAGAAATGCTATTATGAGTACATTAGGAGAAATGACATTAGTCTCATTTATTACAATATTTACACAGAAAATATCGTTTGTTGAAAACAGTTTAATAATAAATGTTTAATTTACAAAAATACTATATATGCTCAACAAAGAGCTTAACACTATTTACGAGAGATGTTATGAGTTCGACCAGTTACTGTTGTCAGTCCATCAGGCTGTTCTTTCTCAAAATTTTATTTGAAGCCACCCAAGTCTTGTCATATCCTGTTAACTTGAATGAAATTCTCTAGGTTTAATATTTGAAACCATGTCAACTCGATCAGTTGCAACCCATTGTCTGAAATTTACTTTTTCTGAAATGTGTACCGGGTAAAATTGTTGCAATAAAATTTCTAGTAGATTTGTTCCTCTGGACAAATACGGTATTGGCTTAGCATACATTCTGAATTGTTTAAATCACACAGACGCATTTGAAGAAGATATTTGTAATTAACGTTTAACTTTGTACCATAATTAATTAATTTAAAATTTTGGAGGTATGAACAATTACATATAGTAAGTTACAATAGTTTGGCAGTATTATTTTCACATATTGTCCATGTCATATCTCAGCTTGTAGTCAAGTCTCCTTCTTGAAATTTTTGTGCATAACACTACTACACAATACTATCAAAGGCCAGAATTTCAGATTTTTATCTCGTGCTCCACCAGAGATATCAAAGCCTAAAAAGTGCGATTTTTGAAATTTTTGACGAATTTCGGAATTTTTTTCGCAAAGAGAAATCAACTCCCAGATCTGGGACTTGGTGTATGAGTACACGCACTTTTGACCTATTTTTAGGAAAAATTGTGTAAGGTTGACAGTCTTGTGGAACAATTACATAGTAGGTTACAATAGTTTGACAATATTGTTTTCACATATTGTCCATGTCGTATCTCAGCTTGTAATCAAATCTACTTCTTGAAATTTTTTGTATATAACACTACTACACAATACTATCAAAGGTCAGAATTTCAATTTTTTATCTCGTGCCCCACCAGAGATATCAAAGCCTAAAAAGTGCGATTTTTGATATTTTTGAAGAATTTCGGAATTTTTTTCGAAAAGAGAAATGAACTCCCAGATCTGGGTCTTGATGTATGAGTACACATTCTTTTGAACTATTTGTAGAAAAAAATGTTTAAGGTTGACAGTTTTCCTTGCATAAAAATTTCCTCTTGAAAATGGATAGATTTTGGAAAAAAAATCTTAAATTTTGTGCTGAAATTTCACCTGTAAAAATTTGTTTTTCAAAATTATTCTACCACCGTACATTTAGCCTATTTCATTCTGAGCAAAATGCTGCAAACCCCATTTCAATTGAAAAAAAATAAAAGACGAGATATTTACAATTTTGTGTTCCCAGTATCTGAGAAAATCGCTGAATACCATGAAACAAAGATGACCGCCATGCACAAACAAAAATCCCTGTCGGCTGGGCCTATAGGCGGAGGTAGATTTCGAAGAGTGCTCAATTCAACAACAAAAAATATATGATTAGAGATAAACCCAGTTTAATAACTTCATTTGGCCGTTTATGAAAAATTTTTAATTTCATTTTTCTTCAAAAACTGGTTTTATCAGAATCATCTTAAGAAAAATTCAGCTCAAATGCCCGTTTTGACAACATATTTTGAAATAAATTCTGAATTTATTAAAAAAAATCGACCAAAACAGTACATTATACAGCTCCTAAATAACAAAAAACTGTCAGTTGAATGCATTTGAGAAAAAAATTGAATTTAAAAATGAGTCATAAAATAACCTATTTGTTGTTTGAATACATACTTAATTCTTTATTCATGATTGCTCGGAAAATTTTGTGCGAAATACTCACTTTGACAGCATTTTAAAAAATATATTCTATCTTTATCAAAAACTGGCCAATGCGTCACAGTATATAGTTCCTAAATAAGAGGATCTGTAAATTGGATGCGTTTGAGAGCGAAAATGGATTTTAAAACGAGTCATAAAAAACGCAATTTGCTATGTGAAAACTTCCTTAAATTTTCAAATCACAAAGACTTCGGGAAATTCTGTTCAAAATACCCTTTTTGGTAGTCTTTTTTGAAATATATTCTGTCTTTATCAGAAAATTGACCAATGCGTCACTTTACACAGTTTCTAAATAAGAGGATATACCATTTGGATGCGTTTAGAATCAAAAATGAATTTAAAAATGAGTCAGAATATAAGCAGTTTGGATTTGAGGTTTTTTCTCCAACTCCTATTTTTGTTTAATTTCTTTTTGCTATACGAATTGATCCTATGAAAAACTTGTCAATATAAAAATTGTAGATATTTTTGAGAAGATGTAAAATAAATTTAATCAGATTTGATATCTTAAAAATTGACGGAGTTATGGATTTTTCTCTTTTTTCAGCGCCCTTTTTCTTTTCGTTTTTAATTTTTTTCGTCGGTAAAAGTTGGTTCTATCAAAAACTTGTAAATACAAAAGTTTTAGATAATTTTAAGAACATTTACAAAAAATTTATTTGGACTTGATATCTTGAAAATTGACGAAGTTATGAATTTTTTTCTCTCAAAATCCCTGTTTTTTTCGCCCCTTGAGCCCACTTCTAATTTTATCAAAAATCTGTCATACATATACTTTTGGCCCATTTTTAAGAAGTAATATAAACTTTAAACCGATTCGATATCTACTTTAATTAAGAAGTTATGGCGTTTTTTCGTTTTTCACAAAAACGCCCCCTATTCCGACCCCCTTGGTCCGATTTTGCCCATTAACGAACTTAGTCAAGATTTTAACCCCTTTGATTTTATGTACAAGTTTGGTGGAGATTGGTGAAAAATTATAGAAGTTATCGTGTCCATAAAAAAGTGAGATATATAGATAGATAGATAGATAGATATATATATAAACTGGTGCGATTGCAATAGGTAGTATTTCTTTCAAAATCTACCTAAAAATAGCAAAATTAAAATAACGGTCATTTTGAACTTTCATCATGTTAGGGTTGTTGTACAAAACATTTCAGATTTTTTAAAAATGTTCGAGCGACCAAAAAAATATTTTCTGGACCACTTGAAATGGATTGACCCTAAAAAAATGATTCAAAAATCTCAAAATGCGAAAGAGTTATTAGAAAAATGCCTCCCCATTAGCTCGCGAGCGTTTCCTCGAGCGAGGACAGGGGCCTTAAGCGGTCTGACAGACTGTTCACAGTAGTTTTGCGACAATTTTTGTCACAGTAGTTAAGGGTTAATTGACTTATCAGATCGGCAAGGATTAAATTTGCAATAAAAAAGGTCCATAACTTACAAACGTAAGTAATTATTTTATTTATATTCATGGACGTTTCATAATCAGTTTGAAATGAGACAGACTCAACTATGTCGTCATTATTGTTCCTTGAATCTGGCGATCGTGCCGCTGATTTATTGAGGTCAAGTTTACTTGTACGAAATTCGGTGAAACAGTTTGATAGTACCTGCAGCATAGTAGTTCTAAAGTCAAATACGCTATTAATAGTCCAAGAGCCGACCGCAAAAAAACCCTAAGCCATCGAGCACAAGAAAAATTCCTTTATTTTAGGGGAGAGTAGTCATAGGGGAATCGAATCATCCATGTCTCCTGGAAGCGAAGGGGTGCAGAAGCCAAAAATCGATACCACCAGTGGCTGACTTGTAGGTTTAGAATTATGTTTTTCTGTACCCAGTTTTCTGTGTTTTCATACTTTTAATTGTACGGCAGATATAATGCTAAGCCTACAAGTCAACCAATGGTGGCATTAGTTTTCGTCTTATGTACCCCTTCGCTTCCGGCAGACATGGATGATTCGATTCCCCTATGACTACTCTCCCATAAAATAAAGGATTTTTTCTTGTGCTCGATGACTTAGGGTTTTGCGCGGTTGGCTCTTGGACTATAATGTTTCGCGCGATCTGCCATGGCATACTTCGATGTAACAACACATACACTGGTGTCCAAAAGTTAAGCATAATTAGTAAGTAATGAAAGAAATATAAATCGAAATGTGGAGAAACTCCAGGTGTGTAAACAAAATAGTACGCGTCATATATTTTCGAGAAGAGTTTTCCCCGAAATCGAACAGGGGACCGTCAACAAATTGAAAAAGAACGAAGATCTTTTGGATAACCTTGTCAAAACTAATGTAGAAAGCGTTCAAACTGCGCATTATGATTGAGTGGCTTATTGTAATGTACTGTGTTTATTTTTATAAGGATAGCATGTATACTCGTAGAGAAATTAAGGTTTTTATAAAAAACAGTCCTAAGTTTTTTGCTTGTAATTTGCAGAGTTCTTAATATAAAATAATGTTCTTTTCTGAAAATATGACAAACATCATTGTACACAATACCCTGTCATCAGAATTTAAAAATAATAAAAATTGTATGAAAAATGAGTAGGTTAAGTAAATAATTTTTCGTTGCGCATGCGTCAACGATATCAAAATTTCATTTGTTCAAAATTCATAAATGTATAGAGCAACTTCTGTAAAAGTTTCAAAAACATAGCTTAAAAACTCTGAAAATTATCATTGATAGAATGAGATCAAAATCCTTTATTCCCTAAATGAAGCAAAAAGATGACGGGCTGTATCCATATTCCATTGTTTAGTGCCTACACTAGAGGTCTGCACGGGCCGAAATTTCCAGGCCCGAGCCCGGCCCGAAAGTTAAAATTTCGGCCCGGGACCGGCCCGGCCCGAACGAAAGAAATATTGGCCCGACCCGGCCCGGCCCGAAAGTTAAAATTTCGGCCCGAGCTCGGCCCGGTCCGGAAAAAAGTTTAAAATTCGGCCCGAACCCGGCCCGGCTCAAGTGAATTTCTACAGAACATTGATCTTTAATCTTATGGAAGAGTTCTGACCAAAAAAAATTATATTAGTCTTTTTTTTCATGTTTATAATCTCCATTTATGCAGAAGTGCCGTAGGCTGCGATATTTACGCTTTTAAATGAATCTTTGTTTGTTGTATGTAAATGTTTCAGTTATCACTAGTATTATTAATCCATATTCCCTGTAATGGAGACAAAAAGTCGAAAAAGCGGTATATGGTAAAATTTCTAAAGACGAAATCGCTTTGGAACGAAAAAAAAAAAAAATACATTCCCTTCTTAACAGATGTAAATGTTTAATATATTTTTTTCTCCCGTATTGTGTTATTCATTTTGCATGGATGAACATTTTAAAAGAAACTTTCAGTTTTCAGTTTAAAAGAAAATTACGTCATAATCTTTTTTTTTTTTTTTGTGTGTGTGTGTGTGTGTGTGTGTGTGTGTTTAATTCTATTTTAAAACGCCTAGTAATCTACGATTCTTTAAAAGGAATAAATTCTAATGTTTAATTGTAGCATAATGACGGCTTAAAAGTATATGCCTTTTTTGCAAACATTTTTGGACAAAGCCAAATATTACTGATTTATAAAAAGTCGAGAAAAGGATTTTCATATAGGAAGATTCAATAGGAACTGATTATTTTGGTCCATGAAAACTAGGAAGAATGGAATCAGTCTCGGCTTCGTACACGGAAAAAAAAGTTAGGCCCGGCCCGTCCAGCAAAAAAATTAAGGCCCGAGCCCGGCCCGGCCCGAAGGATTAGTGTTTAGGCCCGGCCCGAGTCTTCAGAAGTCAGGCCCGAGCCCGGCCCGGCCCGAATGCCATTATTGGAAATCGGCCCGAACCCGGCCCGCGGGCCGGGCCGGGCCGGGCCGGGCTCGGGCTTCGGGCCGCGGCCCGGCCCGTGCAGACCTCTAGCCTACACAATATTGCACGTACAACTATATTTGGATAAAACCCCTGATTTTTTTTTTTTTTTTTTTTTTTTTTTAGGAATAACGGATTTTGAGTTGATTCTATAGACGATCATTTTCAGAATTTTCAAGCTATGTTTTTGAAACTTTTACAGAAGTTACTCTATACATTTAGCTAACGCAATATGCAAATAAAATTGTGATATCGTTGACGCATGCGCAACGAAAAATTATTTACTTAACCTACTCATTTTTCATACAATTTTTATTATTTTTAAATTCTGATGACAGGGTATTGTGTACAATGATGTTTGTCATATTTTCAGAAAAGAACATTATTTTATATTAAGAACTCTGCAAATTATAAGCAAAAAACTTAGGACTGTTTTTATAAAAAACTTAATTTCTCTACGAGTATACATGCTATCCTTATAAAAATAAACACAGTACATTACAATAAGCCACTTAATCATAATGTGCAGTTTGAATGCTTTTGCTACATTAGTTTTGACAAGGTTATCCAAAAGATCTTCGTTCTTTTTCAATTTGTTGACGGTCCCCTGTTCGATTTCGGGGAAAACTCTTCGCGAAAATATATGACGCGTACTATTTTGTTTACACATCTGGAGTTTCACCACATTTCGCTTTATATTTCTTTCATTACTTACTTAATTAGCAATTATGCTTAACTTTTGGACACCAGTGTACTTCAGAATAGTACGAATTCATTACAGTTCCATTTAAAGAAACTTAATTAAAAAAAAATAAACTTAATTTAAAAAAAAAGTTTTCAGTCCTTTGTATCACCGGGTTACATATCTGTAACATAGCCAATAGTTAATAACACAGTAAGTTTTAAAACACGATTTTATGTGTTGTTACTCTTTCCCAATACACCAGTTAATGTAAATTGACCATTGGAATTAACTCCTCACACAAACGATGATATTGAGTACATTTCTCATACCAAAGTTTTATTTATCATTTGAGAAGCTTCATGTTGATACTGAAAAAAATAACTTAGTCAATTTTGCCCAATTAAAAGAGCTGGATTAGCCCGAAAGTAGATTTTATTAAAGGTAATTTTGTATACTTTAAAATTTTATATAAGAAAATGGACACTATTTATAAAAAGTACGTCAATTACTGTGTATTGTAGATGTGAAAAAAGTACCTTTTAGTCCATAATCACTTAAGTGTTACGTTTTCAATTTTTTAAATTATTTTTTACATATAAAAATGATGATTCTAACATCTGAGTACATTTTTCAAGTTGGAGTTGTTGAACCACAAAGGGTTAATATTTTTTTACAACTTACAATGATTTTTTTAAACAGACGAGGTGAATAACTTAAAAAAAGCTGTAAAATATCAAGCCAATTTCAAATTATAAGATGTTAAAGTTGGTATTATTATTAACTAGAAATTTCACCGTTCAAGACCTAATGTTATGTATGTTGTATAAAGTTGAAAAAAGAATAACATCACATTTTGAGTTTTACACAAGTTTTTTAATGAGGATACAAAATGCAACAAACAATTTTTTGCAGAAATACAAAATAAAATGATCTTGAGCAAAAAGGATGAGCTGGGAAAACATGATGCATATATATATTGAAGAATATACACATGTATAAAGAAGGCGTCTGTCCAGAAGGACACAATAACAGCAAACATTTTACACTAGATGAAGTATAAACTTAATAAATTTCTAGTTTTGGATGGTTTTCTTCGAATGTAGGGATAAATAAGCCATATTTCCTCAGATAGAAATCCGTCCAAAACAGACTATATCTCTTTCATGCAAACAATCTCCACAGAGGCGAATCTAAGGCATGAGAAACCAAATCAAGCCTTAAATTTGCAAAGTGAAATTGCAATGTCATGCTTCTTCAAAAATTCCATACTTTTTTTGAAATCTAAATCTAACGCGATATCGCACCCAGAGCCCGATCAAGCTGAAGTTGGGCCCAGGGCCTGTCGAAAAATTGGGCCCCCCTACCTACCCATTTTCGGCGACACTTTCACAAAAAAGACGGGTTTTTTGACGAGTTGACAAAGTTGTTTGGGTGAAAAGTGCCTAGGTTAAAAGATTCTGAAAATTTTATTGCGTCATTCAGAATATTTAAATTTTACATTTTATGTTTTATAAAACAATATTTGAAAAGTATATGATTAAAGTGGGGGGGGGGGGGGAATCAGTTACATAATTTGTGGGCCCCTGAAATTGGTGGGCCCAGGGCCAAGGCCCCGGAGGCCCGTGCATTAATCAGGCCCTGATCGCACCTCGACAGTTTCCAAATATATCCTCGATACCAGCAGATATTTTCGCTTTCAAAACTTGAATGTCGTCTCATAAGGAAGAAAACGACCAATAGGTAACTGGCAGTCATACACTCCGTAGAGTAATACTACGTTCACAATTTTAAGCTAATTTAGTCTTTATTATAAATACCTGGGTCCTATTCTTCCCTATTATCGAAAATTTTCGATGTTTCTAGATGCAAGAACTTTTTTCTAATCTGATTGGCCAGAAAAAAAAAATTGCAATGACCTGAAGGCGGCAGCACAGATAATCACCTCATTGAATTCACAGATGAAATTCTGGTCTTAGTTAAATCTCTATTCGCAAAATTGTAACGCGTTCGGTCTGCTATATCATACCTTGCTGGAAAACATCTAAAATCCGCGATGCTAATCGCTTGCGAGCGTAGGAGATTGTGGGTTCGAATCCCTGGCTCCATTGCACACTCTCTTTGTGTGGAGTTCCCGGATGTACTTCTCTTGTGTTGTAAAATTTCCTTGTGCTATCTCGTCCCTGTAAAAATTGACGATGACTTATAAGCAGGCTTCATGTCGAGCACACAAGTCAGATGTATGTTGTTACAATAAACAATAAACAAACAAAACACCTAAAAACCTGATTTTAGCAGTAGACTCGTAGGTTTACCATTGTGTTTTTCTGCACCCAAAATTATGAAAACATGAAGAATTCGGAGTAGAAAGAACGGAAGTGATCCATGAACTTGATGAAATAATTGTCTGTGCTGCCCCCTCACGGCCTATCATATTAACATTTTGAAAAAGCTTCATGTTTTAAGCAATTAACACCACATTTATGAGTTATAAAAATTTTAGTATTTGATAAAGACAAAATAAAAATTCTTATTTGATTATATAAGATAGACACTTTTTGAAAAATCGTCTGCTGATTTATTAGAACGCTATTCTAATGTAACAGCAACAGCAACGATGTCGATAAGTTCCATGGAGTTTTATGTGACTAATTTAGTATTAAGACATAACGGTCGCTTCAGAATACTTCGCATTGCGTAGACTCTAACAACTCTTTGCGATTCTATGAATAGGAAAGGGAAAAATAGACCCATAGCCCAAATTCGTCTCAAAATCGAGAAAAGCTTATCAATCGACAATTTTTGACATATCTACATTATACCCATTTATTATTCTTTAAATTAAGTCAAAAAATTTTGTCATATTAAAATTTAAAAACAGTTTTAATAGCTAATCAATGAAAAGGATGCAGACATCATATTTCTTAGAGGTGTTAATGTCAATTGGAAGTGCGTTGAAAATATAAGACAAATTTTCTTTCAAAAAATCGTCTGCTGTAAGAGTAATATTAAATAAAAAACAATTTTAAGATTATAAGTTTCGTTGAACAGTATGTGACGTTATTTGAAGGGAAAAAAAAAAAAAAGACTAGTCAATCAGCTGATTTGGCAATATTCCAAAATCATTCAAAACGTTTTGATTCCGGGGATAGGAAAGAGGGGGGAAATTCCATATATTTTATGTAGGCACATATAACTAAATGGAATACACAAAATGGACACTTGGTAGGGTTAGGGACACAAACACATTCGGCCACTACGAATGATTTTCTAAACACCGTTAGAAAAGGGTCAGCTAAGGTTTCTGAACTCTACAATCACATACTTTGTACGCACGAGTTTATACATATATAAAAAGTTTTTGGAAAAGTGTTTTTATCTTGTTCACATTCATGGGTTTTTTGGAATCATTTGGCAATAAGAATGTTGGACTAGGTAATAAAGGTTCTTCTTCAGCAAAACTAAAATCATTTCAAAATACAGCCGTAATTCATTCTTTGTCAATGTTCCTTTTGAAAAAAGTTTCTTCAAACAAATTAGAATTACTTTTAAACACATTCGTCATTCCTTTTGTGGCAACAACATTTTTAAAACACAGTTTCCTTAGCAAAATTATAGTAACTTTTGAACACATTCGTAATTCACTTTGCAGCAATAACATTTTTAAAACACAGTTTCCTCAGCAAAATTATAATAACTTTTAAACATTTACGTAACGTATCCTGTGGCATCAAAAATGCTACATTTCGTAATAGCATTTCCACTGTACCAAAATCAGAATAACTTTTAAGCATATTCGTAATACATTTTGTAACAATATTATTTTTAAAACACAGTTTCCTCAGCAAAATTAGAGTTAATTTTTAAACATTTAGTTAACGCACCCAGTTGCAATAAAAATGCTACATATCGTAATAACATTTCCACTGTAGTGAAATTAGAATCACTTTTAAGCACCTCCGTAATTCATTCTGTGGCAATGAGCATTTTAAAACAAAGTTTTCTTCTAAAAAATTAGAATAAGTTGTAAACAACTACGTAACGCATTCTGTGGCAATAAAATAATAGATTTTGTAATAACTTTTCTATTGTAGCAAAATTAGAATCACTTCTAAACTCTTCCATAATTCATTCAATAAAAATAAACATTTTAACAATAAACATTAATTTCTTCAGTAAATTTAAAATAACGCTAAAACAATTACGTAATGCATTTTGTGGGGATAAAAATTTTACTCTTTTAATAAGAACTGTATTGCATCAAAATTAAAATACCTTCTTAACACTTTCGTAATTCATTTTGTGACAATAAACATTTTAAAACAAAGTTTGTTCAGCATAATTAGAATATTTTTTCAGCACTTACGCAATGCATTCTGTGAAAAAAAAAAATATTTCATTTTGTAATAAATGTTCTATTGCATCAAAATTAAAATAATTTCTAAACACTTCCGTAATTCATTCTGTGCTGTCAGGCATTTTGAAACAAAAAACCTTCGGCAAAATTATGCATAATTCCTAAACATTTCTGTTAAGTATGTAGCAATAAGTATCTAAAAAAATTTCTTCATCAAAACTACCATGGATCATTTCCAAACATTTCTGTAATTTATTTTGCGGCAGTATAGCGCAATAATGATGTTGTATCTCATAACAATTTTTCTTTTTTAGCGAAATTAGAATTATTTCTAAACATTCCATGATTCATTCTGTGACAATTGGCCTTGTGAAGAAAAAAAGAAGTTCTTTAACACAATTTAAAATAATTTCCAAACAGTTTATTAACTTAGCCTGTAACAATAAACATTTTGAAACAAAGTTTTTTTAGCAAAATTATAACTACTTGTGAGTATCTAACACAATTACAATATGAGTATTGAATTTTGCTATAAAGCTTTTTCTTCAACAAATTAGAAGCAATCGGCATTTTGAAAATCAAAGTTCTTCAGAAAAAATAGCATTATTTCTAAACATTTCTGTAATCTCATCTGTCGTAATAAGAATGACGCATTTGAGAAAAAAATTTTGTTTAGCAAAATCGTAATTGTATTTTTTTTTTTTTTATCTGGGGCAATAAGCAATTTAAAAAAAAAAGAATCCTTCAGAAAAATTAGGATATTTCCTTAAACATTTCTATTATTAATTGTAAACAAATGGAAATAAACCTAAAACGGATGTAAATGTTTTCTCCACATGTTGCTGATTAATAATACACGTATGTCATTAACCATCATTTCGGAGAAAAGGGAGATCCATATAATTGTCATTTGCACTTATTTCATTTATCAAACTTACTTGAAGCCAGAAAAATTATGGGATTTCTTAAGAACATATGTAATTTGCCTGAAGCAATTAGAAAATTGCATTTTGAAACAAAAATTTTTAAGCAAAATTAGGATCAGTTCAAAATTCTTCCAAAAAATTTTCTGTGCAATTTAATACTATTATTAAGCATCTTTTAAATTAGGGATTATTCTTCTTTTAAAATCTTATACATTATTCGTAACATTTGATATAACTTTTGATCCATAACTTTTGATAACCCACGTCTTTAACACTGAAGTTATATACAAGCATAAATATCTATAGTAGCAATAACTTTCTGTGCAATTATACTTGCTGAGTAGTTTCCAAAATATTTCTCTATCAATACATTACCATTTTTATTACGATTGATTGATGGTATACTTGAACTTTATTTCACACCTATCCAGATGTTACATATCATAACGTGGTAATCTATCAAATTAGTTTTAAAGCCTTCATACGTTGTAGAAAATTTCCAGATAGCATTTATGCGCCTTTCAACAAAACAATAGAATGCTCCTTCCTGAAAACTATTTCTTACTACAAATTAGCGCCCTGCCCATCTAAAGCAACTTTTAAGCACCCCTATTTTCCTTAGTTGCTGAAGAGAACGGAATTGTTCAGAAGAGGTAATACATTATCGTGGAATGCTGAAATGTGATATGAGTCATTTTTTCAGGAATGCGTGGATATTCAAAGGAGAATATGTAAGATACCATATTCATATTTAAAGCTGTAAGATGTTGGACATAGTTTCAACTTAGACAAGCATTTGTTGCTGACGAAGTCCGAAAAAAAATCTCATGAACATGTTACCCATTAAAACTTTCAGCTGGTAGACAGGTTGTTGATGAAAAGAAGCGTTTGTTACATGCATAATTAAAAATATCTTGCAAAGTATCATATTATTTGTTAAAACATTCAGCTGCTGGAACAAGCTGTCAATAAAAAGAAGCATTTGTTGCTGGCGCGGTTCGAAAAAACTTGCAAAATACCATATTATTAATTAAAATGTTCAGATGATGGGCAAGTTTTGAGTGCAGAGATGTCTTGTTGTTGTAGTACTCGAAAAAAACTTGCAAAGTAACATATTGCATGTTAAAATGCACAGCTGTTTAAGAAGCCTTCAATGTAGAGTAGCGTTTGTTGCAGGTTCAGTTAAAAAAATTCTTGCAAATTAACATATTGTTATTTAAAAAGTTCAACCGATGGACAAGCTTTCAATACAGAGAAACGTTTGTTGCAAAAGCAGTTCGAAAAAACTAGCAAGGTATCATATAGTTCATTAAAACGTTTAGCTGTTTAAAGAGCTTTGGATATAGAGGAAAGTTTGTTTCAGGCGTAAATAAATCAATGTTGGAAGGTATCACACGGCTTCTTAAGCTTCTAAAATATTTATAACGTTTTCAGAAGCATTTTTATCAGACACAATTGAACAAAATCTTGCAGGAGATTATATTGTCTTTTAAAATATTTAGCTGTCGAACAAACTTCCAATGCAGGGAAGCGTTTATTGTATGCGCATTCGAAAAAAATGTTGCGTAATTAACATATTACTTTCATGGCCATTTAGCTGTTGGAAAGGTTTCAATAAAATGACTTTTGCTGGAGGCATAGTTGAAAAGAATATCTTCCCGCCATCATCGAAACCAGAAGTAAAAGACAAATTGTTAACTGAAGGCGGACTCTGTTAGATGTTGCTGAAGAGGTCTGAATCGTTGAGAGTAGGGAGGACATTGTCGTGGAACTGGCCGGCCACGTTTCCCGCCGGTCTGTAATTGGCGACCACGATGATCTTGCCGCAGCGAGAACGTGCCTTCCCGACGCCCAAGTCTTGACTGCTCCTCCACACTAGTTGCGTAAAGTGACCTGGAAAAGTAAAGATGAAGTGGGTAAGAATTGCCATTTAAAGTGGCTCAATATTTTAAAAATTTTGAATACTCTTTTGATACTTAAACATGGAGCTATGAATAAAGAGAAGAAAACATATAGTGATGTGTCTAACATGCGCGAATGAAGTAATCGAGGATTTAGTCATAAGATGGCACCTGCTATTTGTTTACATCGGATCAACTAGGCTTAATTAACGCTGGGACAAGTCCAATAATTCCAAATAGGAATTTCATGTTATTTAACCATGCAATATTTCTGTCATAAATAAGGGGGGAAATTATGTTCATTTTTATTTGTGGAAATTTGTCCCGGCACTGTTATAGTGTCGTTGACTGACACCAACTAATGTATTGCTTATATAGTCACAATATGAAGGTACCGAAGAGCCTGATTACCGATAGGACAATCTTTCGCCAATAAAAAACGAATAAATATTTTTGCTTTAATTATGACACAAGTTCTGAATGGAACCCAGGTGAAACCGGTCAGAGTTTAAACTTTACTATTTTTGGTTATGTCTTTCCGTATTTATTGATAGATTCAAGACTAAAACAATCGATATAATTAAAATATATCTAAATCAAATTTGAGAATCATCTTCTGATGTAGCAGCTACACACTTTTTAAAACAGCAGACAAACAAACAACACAAAACAGCAAACCAACACTTCAAAACAACACTTTTTAAGCAGCTACACCTATTGATTATTTGGCTAATTTAATTAAATCTTTAATCTCCTGACCGCCGAGCAAAAAGGCAAAAATGTAATGTTGTTTTCTCCTTAATTTATTTTAAATGTTATAAAAGTGGGATTTTCTAGGTATATTTTTTTGTTACGTATCTGCTTATAAGCCTTGAAAGTATCAATCAAAACTTAATTTCTTATAACTGGATTATATTTATAGAATTATATTAATTTAAACTAAGTTCGATTGCAGTGAAACCTGCAACTTAGTGAACAGATATATCCGGTCGCAGCAGTGGGAAGGCTTCGAGCCTACAGAGATGTAAAAATTATTAGAATAATTGTAATTTTTTTAGCTTTTCTTGATTAATAATATATATACTTGCAATGTTTCATGAAAGAAAATTTGTTTTGTTGATTTGGTCAATTTTTCACGTCTTTAGCATAGTTTTGGGGATATAATTCTGTTATAAGTTGCCATTTAAAAAAAAGTAAAACATTTGATTCAAAGTAATCAAATTGTTTGCATTGCATAAAGAATTTTTTGTATATTAACAAAAGAATTTAAAATAAATATTAAAAATCCTCTGCTTTCTGTGCTAATATTTTCTTTCTTTTCTTGAGTTGGCATCAGTATTATTTTATTCTTTAAAAAATCTTTTCACTGTTTTGATCAACGCCGACTATATACTACCGGCCGAGCCATTTCGCGAAAAACCGCCGAAAAAGGGAAGCTGGCAACAGCTTCAAACCCTGAATCATTTCATTGAACCACGTGTAAGTCCACGTGACACAAACCCTGCCCAAATTAGCATTGAATAAGCTGCTTTCTGTTCAGTGCACATGTTTGCACACGTGTCATTGTTTTGGTTCAGGGTTTACATGATTGGTCTGAATAACTTGGGCAAAGTATCAGCGTCCTCTGGCGGGAGACTTCATACATTAATCTCAAATAGACAGGCCTTTACTTATCTAGTGGGCTATGGTTTTGATTAGTTTATACCATAGCCAACTAGATACATAACGGCCTGCGTATTTCGCTAAAAACCGCCAAAAAAGGGAAGCTGGATTCAGCTTCAAAACCTGAACCATTTCATCGGACCGCGTGAAGAAAACTCTGCCCAAATTAGCATTGAATAAGCTGATTTCTGGCCTGGAAACAGTATAGATATGAATCCCATACACAGAATATTTAAGCCATTGCAAAGAAAACTTTTTAAAAATGCAACATCACAAACAAGAATGAGCTGATAAAAGGACTCATCCAAATTTGGCATCATGACAACAAAATACAAATTAATTGCCAAAAACTCGTACAAAGTATGCCAAAATGTATCGATCATTAAAATAAAACGAGGGAATGTACAAATAAATTTAAATGTATCAATAATTTTTTAAATAATATATTATTTCTTTAGTATTTTACTGTAAATTTCATAATTATTCCAATAATTTTTGCACTGTATACCCCAGTCTCTGCATTGAAAATTGCTATAACCTTTAAAATACTACTGAATACATCAAATTAAATATTCAGAAAAACAATTTTTCAGCAACGTTTTTTGTTGAATATTTTAGAGCGCATAACAGTTTTAATGATCGAATTCGTACGATATTGAATTATCGCATTTAAGTCATGTCAAATGTCCAATCACTAATCAACAAATTTTAACTTGGTTGCATTTACCAAATTTTAAGACGCTAAATTCAGGGGAATAATTATGTCACATGTATCGGATACAGGCTTAGAATATTTTGAAAGTTATTTTTACATCAGAATGCATTTTAATAAAGGTTTCTAACCAACATAATCAATTATTTGACCACAAAATATCTCAACGCAATATACAGGGCTGCACAAAAGAATTCAACTACGTTTCTGTCTATTATTAGAAATTGCTAAAAGTGAATTTTAATTTTCGTTATACTTTTTCTAACTGAACTAAATTGTAGCATTGTATTTAGAATATTTACAAACATATAAACCATTTACATAGCTGCACAAAAAAATAGGCCGGCAAAGTTAAGTATTTTGGAAGAGTTGAATGTATATATTTTTTTATTATCTAGGTTTAATGCATGATTTTTCTTTCTTTGATATGAAATTCTGAAATGCACTACAGCATGATTTCTGTAGAACATGGGGTACGTTATAGTGGTTGTATTGTATAAATGGTTGCAGTTTTATTTTCGTGATTGTTCATATATCTGGCACAACATTTTCCGTATATTTGTCTGAGTGTTTACAAGTCCTTTATAGATAAGAACTACTATATTGCCTCCTATAAAATGTGATAAAATGTGTTTTAATTATATATCATTAAATTTATCGTTAAGAAATGTTTTGCTTAGTTAATGCGTTTATCTTTTTTTTTTTTTTTTTTTTTTTTTTTTTTTTTTTTAATGCGACATGAACGATGTCACGGGTAACAGCTAGTAAATTATAAATTGAATTACCCCCCACGTATTTTATCATACAAGTAAAACTTAAATTCTAAAATTTTGTATAACACTTACATGAAAATTTCTGATAGCAGAATTGAATTTTATAAAATTACATAAAAAAAGTATTGCAAAACAGATACAAAATGACTGTTGACTAGTGATGGTTATATATATACAGTCGACTCTCGTTAATTCGAAATCGGATAATTCGAATCTTCGCTTAATTCGAACTAAACATGAAGTCCTGAAATTTTCAATGGCAGAATAACGTTAAACTTTTTCATTAATTCGAACTCATTTTCTCTTGACATCGTTTAATTCGAATTAACGAGAATTCCGATGTTTCATTCATCCATTCTTTTTCACGGATTTCAGATCTAATAAATAACTTTCTTTCTTTAAATTTTGTGAAAATTGTTCCGAACGAGTATATATATAACCCCATGCATTTGATATCTACTTTCTAAGTACCCCGTCTGTCCATCAGTGACGCTTCAAATTTTTCTTCCATTGTGCTTGTTTCTAATCTTTTAATTAGTTTATGTATTTATACATTCTAATTTAATATTAAGTCATAATCTAATGATAACAGATATAATAAACTGAAAAAGCACTATAACATTAATTCCTTTGTAATAGTACCATATTAAGCATGTTCTCATTTCATACTTTCCATAATTCGAACTTCGGATAATTCGAACATTTCTTGCGGTCCCGACGAGTTCGAATTAACGAGAGCCGACTGTATATACACAATATTTTGTTAATTGTCACTTCTTAACTGTTGGCAAGGTGAGATCGCAAATTTGAATTTTTTTTTTCTTTCATATGTTGGCGATTTTATCATGTAAGTTTTATCTATTTGCTAATTCTATTATTATCGGTTTAATATGTGTCTATAGTATTTTTCATTGAATTAAATTTTGCATTTGCGATTAATACGGTAATTTAGAAATCATTTTTAGGTTTATCCTGATTTCGCAATTAATTAATAAAATTAATCGCAATTAATATGTCTATTTGGTGCTACCTTTGACAACGAGCCAAATACCATATTTCCAATACTTCGTATTTGTTCCAATATTTGCCAATTCCTCTGTCTTGTTGTAGTTTGTTATTTTATGGGTTATTCTATATTTATTATAGATGTTAAATAGTAGTATTGTATAATGATTCTTTCTCGATATATATACATGTGCGTGTGTTTGTCTGTGTATATTTATATTTGTATATTTCTTCTAAGCATTATGACCGAAGAATTTTGCTGATTACATTGCAGTTAAAAAAACCCATAAATAACTGAATAAAAAGTTGAAAGTATGTACATCAGAATTCATGTCCAAACTGCGACTCGAGAGCCTCCTAATTTTTTCGCGTACAATAGTTCACTTTATTTAATGACAGAAATTTCTCGATATAATATTTGATAAATTTTCTGAAGTATCGAGTTCAGAATCAGAAGTAAAATATCACGAAAAAAATATATAAACTTGTTAATTTTAAAATCAAATCTTCATTATGCGCTTTAGGTTAAAAGAAGTCAAAGAAAATAAAGAGGTTAAAATAGTCTTTCCGTAAAGGAAACTAGTCGTTGGGGGCCACCGTAATACTTTCCCATCATGGATATGTATATGAAAATAAAACATATGAAAACTATTTGTACAATGCATTGCAATTCATAAACAAAATTTAAATATTGTTAATATACATAGTAATGCTATATTAAAGAACTGCTGATGTACCAATTTCGACAAATTATATAAAACGCCAAACTACTCAAGTAGTACCGAACTGCGTAAAAGAAACATCCTTATAACTCTAAAAATAATAATACTATTAACTAACAATTAACTGCGTCGGATTAAGCGTCTCATTTCCAATTAAAATATACCTCTGAATTGAAATTTTAATGAAATACAGGGTCATGAAAAATCGAAGAATGTGAAAAACATGATTACAAATATCTCGGCAACTAATAATCCGATCGATTTCGTTTTATATGAAAAATGTGTGTTATTTTATTGCCTTTTACGTCCATTCCTTAGAACAAAAAAAATCGAAAATTTTTATATACCTTTCATCAGAACGAATTTTTCGAGAGTCCGAAAAAAATAGTTTCGGATAATCGAGGTTGCTGATATTAAATAGGCTTCGTCTCATTCTTACATACTAACTACATACAAAATTTTAAGTCTCTATCTCAATTTGTTCGGGAGATAGAGCGTTTACAGACAAACAGACTGACAGACAGACAGACGGACGGACGGCAAATTTTTTTTCCTAAAAATATGTTTTTCGGAATCTCCACTATCTAAAACGTGTAAATCCGTCAAAAAGAATTTTTCGATTTTCAAAACGATTGCAAGACTTACCCTATACTACGTATGATGGGTAAGTAATAAAAAAAGAGTAATTGGCGAAAAACAGATAACAAATACTAACAACTATAAAATACTAATATGTTGGCAAAAAATTTAGATTTTTCCTCTAGGTTTTAATTGTATTTATAAATGCAAAATGTAACGTTAAAATTTAAAACTTTTCAAAAAATGTATAAAAACTTTTAAGGAGAAAAATCTCACTCCCCTGAAACAGAAAACAATTCAAATAATATGCTGAAAAAATAATCGGTTACACTCTAGAGATCGATAACATATTACAAAATTAATACGTTTTTCTTTCAGCATTTATGCTTGAGTATCGAGTAAGCCAAAAGACAGGACGAACTTTAAAAATGAATAATTCGAAAACGAATCAAGATACAATTATGCAGTTTGCATCGAACGATAGAGAAAAAACCGGGTTTTGTGTAACAATGAAAAAAAAAATAGTTTTGTTGGTGACCAACAAATGGTGGTATAGTGTTTTATTGCCCCAAAAGATGATTTTCCAGTGAAAAAATATTGACAACTTATAAGAAAATTACAGTTAATTAGTAGGGTAACATCCCCAGTAATTGGCACATTAAGGATTTGTCTTTAAACCTACTTCTATTTTCATTACCAACAAATAAAATATTTACTTGCAAATATTTTTAAATCAAAGAGTGCTTATCTGTGCATCTTTTTTGCCCACTAAAAGCAAAAACTTTCGAAAAAGTATTTTTATAAAAATATATTTATAAAAAGTTGCTGTAATCACCAGTAATTGGCACTTAGACTTTTATACAATTAAAGTAACTCTTTTCAACTAAACAAAACTGTTGTCAATTAAAATTTAAAATATACTATATATCAGATAATAATAAATTGAAAAGCATGCCTTTGTTAAGCTATAGAAGAAGCATTTGCAACAAAAATAGCTAATTTGGTATACAAGCTATAATTGTTTCTCTTTCCTAGGCGCTATTCTCATTTAGTAGCATAAATCAGTTATAATCTGTAAAGTAAATGAGCATATGACTGATATATGGTCTTGCATTTTTAAAGGACTGCATATAAATCTTATTTTAGGACATTTTTGTAGGATGTGCCAATTACTGGTGCTTGCCAATTACTGGGGATGCTACCCTACTACGGTAAATGTTCAATGTGCTGTCCAACCATTCATAAGTGCAGCTGTGAGACGAGGCAGTACATCATTCACAGCATTTAGTAGCATTTCTTGCGTTATGGCAGACACATTTTGGCGGATGGCATTTTTCAGTGCTGCTAGTGATGCTATTTGTCACCAACAGAACTATATTTTTTCGTTGCCCCACAAAACCCGGTTTCTTTTCCATCCGTTCGGTGCAAACCGTATCTTTTGTATCTTGATTCGTTTCCGGATTATTCATTTTTAAAGTTACTTTTGGATCACCCGGTATTTGCACTGAATCAAATCGAACATCGTGTGTCTTTCTTACCTGCCTTGACATGGAGCAGATCTGGATGCTGGAAAAAATTGTAGGTTTTGATCTCGTCGTACCAGTACTTTGTGACTTGCTGACCTAAACACAAAGACAATGAGCTAAACTGTGAAAAACCGAATTGTGCTTAATAAACAAAAGGAATATGCAAGATTAAAATGATATAACTTATCACATATGTCGAATATTATCCTTTAATTCACCTTATTTATACATAAAACCAAAATAAAATACTCAGATTACTTAAAGATGTTTTTTATTAATAAAACCTAGTACTTTCGAGCATGTCATGCTCATCATCAGGGTTAAAACAACAAAAGAGTAAAAGTCGAAGACTGAGTTCTTTTATATGAAGTGAACTGATCCAAAGACAACGTACAAAAGGGGGGGGAGAAGTCGGAATGCTCCAAATTCGATAGACCCCCCCCCGATGAAACCCCCCTTTCTATCGAATTTGGAGCATTCCGACTTCTCCCCCCCCCTTTTGTACGTTGTTTTTGGATCAGTTCACTTCATATAAAAGAACTCAGCCTTCGACTTTTACTCTTTTGTTGTTTTAACCCTGATGATGAGCATGACATGCTCGAAAGTACTAGCTTTTATTAATAAAACACACCTTTTAAGTAATCTGAGTATTTTATTTTGGTTTTAGAAATATGCAAATAAGACTTATTCAATTTTGAGAATAAATACAATTATTTCTAAGCTTCAAGTTCAGAAGGCCGTACAGTGACCAAAATAAGTAATCTACATGCATGAATCATGAATTTCTAATGGAGGCAAGTGTTAAGCACTTTCCAAAATCACCAATTCACATGTAGTTTTCGATGTTTTGTCTTAGACTTTTATTAAAATGAACAAAATACATTCTAGGAATCAAAATTAAGATTCTGACTTAAAACTGTGGTATGTTTAAAACTTCAGCTATAGCATAAACTGACAATTAATAATAACAAAAAATATTTGTATTAACATTTGTAATTAAAAAAAAAAAAATCAGTTAAAATGATCGCATTGAGTTCACAGGTTCACACTAATTGTATATTACAGCATTATTTTTTTCAAAGAATAATGTCCCTCGAAAAAAAAAATAAATAAAGATGGGAATTAGCTCCCCTATCAATCCCTTTATACTTAATTATTGAACTCCCGAAACTAATCAATAATACGCCTTATCACAGGGGTCGTACATGTCCTGAAATTTTAAGACCAAGAAAATCTTCTGCACCAGTATTTTCTCATAGAAAATATATTCTTAATATAAAGTGTCATTTCGTACGTTGTATCTAGGTGTATGTTTCTGTAAATAAATACTGATATTTGTCCTGAAAAATTACCAGAAATGTACGACCCCTGTTATCAGAATGAGCCTATATCCAGAATTCGAAACAAATCGTATAATTCTGCATAAAAACTCATTTATCTAATTTAAAGGAGGGTAATCTCCCATTCCTCCTTTTATAATTAACCATTAAACCCCCAAAACTATTCAGGGATTCACCTTAGCTAAAAGAATCTATGTTCAAAATTTGAAGCAAACCTGAGAATTCTGCATAAAACCCCATTTATCTAATTTATGAGGGGTAATTGCACATTTCCCTTTTTATATCTAACAAAAGAACCCCTCTTTTTTGAAGAAAATAATTTTATTCATTTTTTACTAGCTTATTTTTGAGTTTTTAATTGATTCTTTTTTAATCAATATGAAAACAGGCATTGTATCTTTTGAAAACAGCTAATTTGGTCTTAAAAATCGCCAATATCGCCACCTTTTCTTTTTTTCTTTTCTTTTATTTTTCGGGATTGGGGGGGGGGGGGGGTTATAATTCAATATTTTTAAATCTAGTGTGCCTGAACGGTGGATTGGCGAGCGTAGCTCATAGGGGAAAGAGCCCCCAAGTATTTATATATAAAAGAAATAATGATAAAATCGACACAGATATGACTGTAGACAGCTTCCACCCAACTGTATTGGAATATGGGTTAATTTTCATTTATTTTGGGTTCAAATTGAATTGTGTCGGATCTGGGTCAGTTAGCGGGAAAAGAAATATTTTTTTCATTGGTTGCAAGCTGACTTTAAGCATAATTTAAGAATTTGGATAGGATAAAACCGAGCCAAATCTGAAATTTCTGCTTAAATTTAGCCCGAAAAACAACAAAAGACAGTTCATAACCGAAACTTCCCCGAAAGAATTAAAGCCGATCAAAACACAAACTCAAACCTGAAACGCAACAAAAAAGGCTAGCATCAACTCCACACAACCCGAACTTCGGGTTGAATCGGGTTCGGGTAAAATCAGATTTTTTCCAATCCTCGGTTTGGAAGGAGTAGAATAGTACTGCAAGAGAAGGTAGAAAAGGAGTAGAAAATGTAAAATCTAAAGCAAATTACATTTTTTTTTTTTTTTTTAGAAAAGACCAAAGAATGTAAAATAATATTTATCTTATATTTTATCTACAAAATTTTCTTTTGAGTATTTTTCTGAGCAATAAACAATAGAATGTTTATTTACTAATTCCTTTTGTCTTTACTTGGTTAATAATGCAGTATTTTATTTCTTGAACAGTTGTAAATGATATTAAACAAACATTAATTGCAGAAAATCACTAAAAGAATAAGTGAAAATACACAGAAAAAGATTCTAATACTAAAAAGAACAAGAAATAACTGTTAATTATTATCATAATTATATTTTATTAACAATGGAACCTCATTCTCCCAGCCTGATTAAATTCTATTAGACATTAAAATATGCGTGTGAATATTTTATTTCCTATTTCAAGGTCACTTCCGGCCAAATGGGAAAATATATATACATTGTGTATGTTTCGCTCATTAAACAAATAGGGTTGAATGCAGGGCGTATCAAAACTCTGGATACAAGTTGAAAAAAAAATCTAAGAAATACTACAACAACGCAATCTGAATTACACATGTTTTACACACCTAAAAACACGTTTTTAGATGGATTCGCATTTATATACAGTCGAGTCTCTATATAACGAAATCCATCGTTTCAATAAAAAATTCGTTATATAGAGAAATTCGATGTATAGAGAATGATGTTAAAAATCGTATTTAACGTGTAAATTTTGAACAAATATTATTTTTGATCTTTTTAATTAAGAATTTGAAATGTTTAAAAGTAAATATTAACCTAACATTTTATTTCTTAATTATTTAAGCTGTTTCAAAAATGAGAATAGACATTTATTTGAAAGCTTAATGAAAATCAAATGAGGAAGACTTGTATTAATTTCAGACAAAGATATCTGTAATTTTTTGTTGTTTTGATTTTAAAATTGTTATGCTCTCAAAAAAATGCTCAAATTTTAGCAAGGAATGAAAAATTGTAGTTAGCATTTTCCTCCATTTGATTTTTCTTCTCTTATGTGCCTCTCATTGATTCCTTTCTTATATGTGTAACAATCCAATTGACTCTGTTTTGAGAAGGATGTGGAAAGGTGTGTGGGAGGTGAGATGAATTCGTTGGATTTAAAGAACAATGTGAAAAGTAATAATAATAATAAAAACTTAGCACTGAGCGATAAATCAAAAATAAGTGGTGGAAAATTGATTCCATATGATTTCGAAGCTTTTTTAAAACTCAATAAATTAAGAGCAATTTATGTAAAAATTCGTTATATGGAGATAGATATTTCGCTATACAAAGACTGTTTTTAATGTAATCATGCGAAAAGGGGACCGTTCCTACAAAAAATTCGTTATATAGAGAAATTCGATGTATGGAGTTTCGTTATAAGGTGACTCGACTGTAAATACGCAACATCTATAGTCGTCATCTGCTCCGTCTGCCTGCTCGCACAGAAGAGCGCAAAAACAACCCAACTGAATCATTTGAAATTTAATTTATAGAATCATTACAGATTTCCTTCGATTCATTCGGGTTTTTATAATTGTCTAATCCAAACTTAAAAATATATTCTTAAAATATTTCTTCATTCTGTTAAATCTTATCCTAAGTCATTCATTCAATGATGTCCTGGTGATAGGTCATGATTCTAGATCGCCATGGTGATGACGTCCTATTGAAGAGGGAATAATGTTATTGGATCTTGTTATCTTGTCCGTATGACCGAATTGAATCTAGATAATCATAATGAATTTTGTACTGATGCATTTTTGCATTACAATGCAACAGCTACTGTACCAAGATCCGAATATTTATAATTACTTGTAGTACGAACGGACGTAATTTGCCACGCTTGACAACAATTTTCAATTTATTTACTTTTAAAAACCGTAGAAAACACCAAACTATTGAGATTTAAAACGGCATTTATATAAAAAACATATTTTGTTAAATTTGTTGTTAAAAAAGTATTATCAAAAACGTGTCCGAATCCTTTTTTTAGTATATTAACCAGCTTTTTCAAAACCGAATATACGAGTTTTATTATTATTATTATTATTTTGTTGTTATCTTCTTTGTCTATAATACAGGTTTCTTGAACATGGAAAACGTTTACTTAAGAATGGATCGCATTCGAGAAATCTACAAGGTGTCTCTAAAACATTGACTTTGGCTTTTATATAAAAAACATATTTTGTTAAATTTGTTGTTAAAAAAGTATTATCAAAAACGTGTCCGAATCCTTTTTTTAGTATATTAACCAGCTTTTTCAAAACCGAATATACGAGTTTTATTATTATTATTTTGTTGTTAATTTATCTTCTTTGTCTATAAATACAGGTTTCTTGAACATGGAAAACGTTACTTAAGAATGGATCGCATTCGAGAAATCTACAAGGTGTCTCTAAAATATTGACTTTGGCTTTTATATAAAAAACATATTTTGTTAAATTTGTTGTTAAAAAAGTATTATCAAAAACGTGTCCGAATCCTTTTTTTAGTATATTAACCAGCTTTTTCAAAACCGAATATACGAGTTTTATTATTATTATTATTATTTTGTTGTTAATTTATCTTCTTTGTCTATAATACAGGTTTCTTGAACATGGAAAACGTTTACTTAAGAATGGATCGCATTCGAGAAATCTACAAGGTGTCTCTAAAACATTGACTTTGGCTTTTATTTCTGAAACATAGATCATAGACATATATTCTAAATTACAAAAATTTAAAAAAAAAAAAAGTACCGAATTTTATGCAATCGATTAAAATATTCAAGAAATACAATTTTAAATTTTTATAACGGCCTCTGTGCAAAAATTTTCCAAGTGAATAAAATGTACTCCTATGCTAATAATGACATACACAAATCTTGTAAGGGCTACATTTTACTCAATGGGAATTTTTTTTGTACGGGAGATTTTTGTAATTTTTTTGTATTTTAAAAATCCAACTTTTGTCATTTCTTCAAATTGAATCCTCTGAAAATTTTAATCGGTTTCATAAAATTCTATTTTTTTTATAACGTTTTGTAATCTGTAATGCATGTATATGAACAATATTTAAAGCATAAAGAGCAGGGGGCAACGGTTGATTTCCTATAGAGAAATTAGTATCATCTTCATCAATGATGCGTAATTGTTTAACTCTTTCGGGTCTTGCGTACTATTAATAGTACATGTCTTTTAAATGAGTATTATTTTGTTTAAAGAAAAAAAATTGCTACTATTTATAGATAATAATGTTAGTGTATGTTTATGCATTTATCTTATGACTCCATATATATTTAGGCATTTAGTAGTAATAATAATTATTATTATTTATTAAATTCTCTTTGCGCCGTTCGCGATCCTTTTATTTCAAGCATATATTTCACAAAACAAAAATAAAATACTCAGATTACTTAAAGGTGTTTTTTATTAACAAAACCTAGTACTTTCGAGCATGTCATGCTCATCATCAGGGTTAAAACAACAAAAGAGTAGAAGTCGAAGACTGAGTTCTTTTATACGAAGTGGACTGATCCAAAGACAACGTAAAAAAAAGGGGGGGGAGAGAAGTCAGAATGTTCCAAATTCGATAGAAAGGGGGTTTCAAGTGATTTTGAGCAGATTGTACCATATTCTTGGAATATCGTACGACAAAGTATCGTTACAAGTATTGTTAGCTCGACATAAAATTTCAATTGATTCCATGATTTTAATCTTCTGATAATTTGATATTTTCTTTAGTAATTTAGCTTTTTTGTTGGAACATTTAGACTTCTCCCCCCTTTTTTACGTTGTCTTTGGATCAGTCCACTTCGTATAAAAGAACTCAGCCTTCGACTTCTACTCTTTTGTTGTTTTAACCCCGATGATGAGCATGACATGCTCGAAAGTACTAGGTTTTGTTAATAAAAAACACCTTTAAGTAATCTGGGTATTTTATTTTGGTTTTATGTATAAATAAGGTGAATTAAAGGATTCGACATATATGATGTTATATCATTTTAATCTTATCATATATTTCACTCTTTAAATTTAAAATAAAACTTACTTTCCTCAAAGAATCTTGTGTAATGCAGCGCAAAAAATATTAGAAAGTTGTAATAATTTAAATCTTATTGTAATGTAATATTTTCCAAACATCTCCAATAATTCTTCCTTAGCCTATTGTCATATGAATATAAATTAAATATCACGCAAAACAACAATATTCGTTATGTTTCCTACAATAAAATATTCCTTAAACACTATATAGTCTATTTGGATAGTTAAAGTTATTAAAGTAAAAGTATTTTTTTTTTTAATTGAAAACACATTCGAACACGAAAGGGTTAATAAAGTAGTAAATTACAATGTTATGACAATAACACCAAATTATGACCAATTTGGTGATATATTTTGTAATTTGTCGACAAAAAAAAGTTGCATGTATAAAGCTAGCTTGTTGAAATTTTCTATAAACTTTACTGCATTAAAAAAAGACCTTTTTTTATTTGTATATTTTTGTAAATGTTAATGAAAACTGGTATTAGAAAAAAAAATCATTCATTTTAACCAGTTTTCAACATTTTTTTTTTCTATGTTTCATGTATTTTCACAATGTTTGCAATAAAAAGTTTTTAAATGTTTAAAGTAAAAAGTATGTATGATAATCATTTATAAACAAACCAATCTAAATACTTTTATTGATTAAAACATATACTTTAAAAACTAGTCGTTGGGGGCCACCGTAATACTTACCCATGATAATATAAATTATGAAAATAAAACGCCATATGTAAACTATCTATGGCAAATTCCAAAATAAAATTTAAACGCATAATTAAATAATTTTAAATACATAATAATGCTCTATTAATAATTTGCTGATGAGTCAATTTCGACAAATTATATAAAACGCCAAAATACTCAGGTAGTACCGGATTGCATAAAAGAAACATCCTTATAACTCAAAAAGCAATAATTATATTAACTAAAAATTTACTGCGTTGGATTAAGCGTCTCATTTCCAATTAAAATATATCTGTGAATTCAAATTTGAATGAAATACAGGGTCATGAAAAATCGAAAAATTTGGAAAACAGGATTACACATATCTCGGCAACTAATAATCCGATCGACTTCGTTCTTTGTGCAAAATTTATGTTATTTTATAGTCTTTTACATCTATTCCTTAAAATAAAAAAATTCGAAAAATTTTATATCTTTTTCATCAGAACGAATTTTTCGAGAGTCCGAAAACAATAATTCCGGATAATCGAGGTTACTGATATTAAATAGGCTTCGTTCCATTTTTACATACTAACTACATACAAAATTTCAAGTCTCTATCTCAATTTGTTCGGGAGATAGAGCGGTGACAGACAGACAGACAGACGGACGGCAAAATTTTTTTTCTAAAAATGTGTTTTTCGGAATCTCCACTATCTAAAACGTGTAAATCCGTCAAAAAAAATTTTCGATTTTCAAAACGATTGCCCTATACTACGTATGATGGGTAAGTAAAAAGCATAATACATATGATATCATATGTTAATCTAAAAGAAAAGTATTATGCATTTTTAAGTACACAGGGTGATTGAATCATGAATCAAAAATGTTAAAGCAAGTAAAAGGGACCTACACTGTAAAGAAAAAAAAAAAAATCTTTAGAGTTACTAAGATTTTTCTAGTAGACTTGAATTCAAAGAACTTTTTACGTAACAGCATGTAACCTTCCTCGGTTACATGGAAATTTGCTATTATCGTCATACGAAAAGTTCTTGGAATACAAGTTTACTAGAGAAATTTTAGTAACTTTACAGATTTTTTTTAACACTGTAAACTTGGCAAATTTCGTATAGGAATGGGTATGTGGAAATGCAATGTTAAGACAATAGAGGGCACTATTGAGTTGGGCCAACAGTACCATCTGCTACCTCAATGCTACAATTCCGTACCTACATTTTTATACAAAATCTGCTTACTTAGGTCCCCTCTACCTGTCTTTACACTTTTGACACACATTTCGGAATCACCCTGTATGTAATTTTTTTTTATCACTATTAGCAATTTTTAGCTTAGTTTGAATGTTTGAAATATTAGATATACTATTGTATTAAAACATTATGAGGGCAAGAGAGGAGCTTATCCCATCCTGCCGAACGCACAAAACCTTAGGTCATCGGGCACAAGAAAAACTCCTTTAATTTATGGAAGAGTAGTAATAGGGGGATCGAATGATCCATCTCTGCCGGAGGCGAACAGGGTGCATAAGCCAACGTGGAAATTGCACGTAAAGCGTAGCAAATGAGGTGCGTTTGAACGATAACGAAGTTTTAAAAGTATCACTCTATATCAATCTCATAAAATTGTAAATAGTTCATTACAGTTAAAATGCGCACCAAACAATGTTCTCCCTATACTCATTATGCAATGGAATACTTTTGTGTGGCCTTGTAAATCAATAACAAATATTCTTTGCACAACAGACTACGCAAAATCTATATTTTAATATGTTTTTTATGATGCATATCAATATTATTATGTTCGAATGAGTGTAATATCATTAAAATGCATTTGAAACTTTTTTTTTTCCATTGACTGTAATGTAACGGAGTACTTTTGATTATCCCTGTATTTGATCTATGCATCCTATTTTCAAAAAATTTGAAATGACTTGATAAAATTATGTAATAAGTATGTATTTCAAATTTCAAACGATTAAAATGAATTTGAAACTTTTTTTTTTCATTGACCGTAATGTAACGGAGTACTTTTGATCGTCCCTGTCATTGATCTATCCATCCGATTCTCATAAAATTTGAAATGACTCGACGAAATTATGTAATAATTATATATTTTAAATTTCAAAATATTCGGTTGGGTAGTTTTTGCGTTGTTATATGCGGACGGACAGACAGACGGACTGAATGACAACTATAGGTGCTACCTATTTATATAATTACGAACGCACCTAAAAATGAATACCATTAGTGATTGGTTCGTAGGTTTATCATTATGTTTTCCTGCACCGAGTTGTCCATGTTTTCCTGCTTTTGACTGAACGGCAAACAGAATGCTAATCCTACGAGTCAACGACTAGGGATATTAATTTTTAGCTCAGAGGCTATTATAGCCTGAGAGCTTATGTGCCCGTCCGTTCTGTATGTACGTTCGTGCGTAACGCGATAACTCGTGATAAAAATATCCGATCCACTTGAAATTTTGTATGTAGGTATATCATGACAATGCACTTCCCTGATTAGTTTTTGGAGTTCATTCGATATGTATAAGAGGGGGAACGGGGGGCTCATGCCCCTCCCCTTAATTGATACAAATGGGATTTTCATGCAGAATTAAGTTTTCGTTCAAAATTTAGATTAGTATCATTCTGATGAGGCGATTCCGTGACTGTTATTAGATGTTCATTGAACAAGTATAAATAGGGGGAACAGGGGTTCTAATGCCCCCCCCCCTTAATTTATGTAAATGGATTTTTCAAGCAAAATTTTCAGATTTCGTTCAAATCTCTGAATAGTTTTGGAAGTTTAATGGTTAAGTATAAAAGAGGGGGATAACTCCTTTTAAATTATATAAATGCTAAATGGGTTTTTATTAAGAATTATCTCATTTGCTCTGAATTTTGGATATAGATTTTTTATATGATAAAGCATGTCTTTGATAGTATAGGAGGTTCAATGATTAAGTATAAAAAAAGAGAAAAGGGGAGAGCTGTTTCCCCTTCTTAATTTTTTTTTGAAAGGAATTAACCCTTGAAAATATAATTCTTTAATGTACAATTAGTATTTGTAGCCTGTGAGCTCAATGCCATCAGTTTAACTGGGCAGTATTCTTTATTACCTTATGCACCCTTTCGCTTCCGGCAGGCACGGATCATTAGATCCCTCTATGGAATATTCTTCCCTAAAATAAAGGGATTTTCCTTGTGCCCGATGACTTAGGGTTTTGTGCGATCGGCTCTTAGACTATCTGGTTACGTTTTTGCTGCAATGGCTTTTTTATTAGAAAAAGAGAGTTGGTGTTACCCGTAATGTCGAAATCCGGAATGTATGACCACTTTGAAAAAAGGTTTTCTCCAATGTCCCGTAGATTCCTGTGGCTGAATGTGTTCGTGTGCGCCAGGTGATTGGCCCAGAATTGGGCCATGTTGCACAGCTGACAATGGAAAAAAAACAGTCAATAATCATATTGCATGTACAAATTATTTGTTAAAATGACATTTAATAACTGCCATAGAGGTTTTCATGCATTTTCGTCACGATAAAAAAAAATATATATAAAAACAAAGCTAAGAATAAAGTTAAAATTATTTTCAACGTTAGAACACCAGAATATTCGTATTCCAAGCATACCGGTTTCGGTAGCATATAGCATACCTTCCTCAGTGCTAAAGATAATGGAAATTTGCTCATATATATATAGGAAGGATGGGGATCCAAGCAACAAGTTTCTTGACCAATAGGAAAACAGAGGATCCTAGGCAACAGCCAATAGGAAAAAAAGAAACAGCCAATAGGGAAAAAAACCATTTTCCTCCCATTTTTCCTATTGGCTGTTCCCTGTTTTCCTATTGGCTGTTGCCTAGGATCCTCTGTTTTCCTATTGGTCAAGAAACTTGTCGCTTGAATCACCATCCTTCCTGTATATATATGAGCAAATTTTTACTATCTTTAGCACTGAGGAAGGTATGCTATATGCTACCGAAACCGGTATGCTTGGAATACGAATATTCTGGTGTTCTAACGTTGAAAATAATTTTAACTTTATCATATTGCACCAGGCAACAACCTATTACTCAAAGCTCAGAATATTATTTTCTAATATATTCAGTCTGATCCAGCCATTTAACAAGAATCAATAGTGACTCCTCCGAAAGAGCGATTATTATTATTGACGTGTGCCCAAAGGCAAGAAGATTTGCTGCAGCTTCCATTCGACTGTACCCACGAGGTTTTGAAAGTCAGACCTCTACAGAAGAAAATGTTCGGCAATGCAGGCAATAGGTGGCTACACCAAACATAGTCACTTCCTCAATTTCAAAGTATCTCTGAAGAAGAAAGAAAGGTTTCTTTGGAGAAATCTACCTATAGTAACTTCTACAACTGATCACATGACTTTCAGAACCACTTTATTTAACGAGCGCGTACACTGCATACAGCGGGTGGGTTTTTGGTGATGTCGAGCATCGAATGCGAGACCTTTGAGTACGGAGTTCGGTGCCATGACCACATTCATCCTTAGTGAATATTCACTTCCCAGAAATAAATATTCACTCTTTCAGTGAATTAAAAATTCCACTTTTGCTCAGAGTAAATGATCACTCTTTAAAGAGGTTGGGCATATTTTGACTCTGCGATAGAATGAATAACCGCTCTCTTTTATTTAGAATGCAAAATGTTTCGTCCCTCACCTGGTTGCAGAGCTGGAGAGGAGGCACGGCATGTTTCTCCCTGAAGAGATTGTGCCAATGGAGGCAATCCATCACGAAGTCGGATTCGGAAAAATCGGGTTCGGGCTCGCAAGAACCCCGGATGTAGATGTGCTTTCCAAGGATTATCTAGAAGCAAAGAAAAAGCAAAAATAAATAAGATTTTTATCATGAATAATATTTTCTTGTCATGGCTATATATCATTAACACATCCGAAGAATCAAATTACTTAAAAAATAATAATTCTAAGTAAATTACAAATGAATAATTTCTTAACGAAGTCATTTGACACAAAAGAACTCAAATTTTGCTCAGCAGATGTCGCATTCTAAAGCTAGGATTGTAAGAATAGAACCGCGCTTCTGTAGGAGAACGGTAAAAGACGAGTAATAAATCTTGACTGGTCGAGACGATTTTAAACAGAAACGAAGTGACAAACCAACGCTTTTAAAAATTTGAAATTTTTATTGCATCATCACTCCACTGCTTTTATAGAATATGGCTATTTTAACCAATGGGAATGCTCCATAGTACAGTGAGGTAATCGTTTTCTATAAAAGCAGTGAAGTGACGATGCAGCAGAAGTTTCAAATTCTTAACAGTGTACCACTATCGCCAAATTAATCTTCGTTGAGTTGTCTCATTCGTCTTTTCGAACTCGTCAAGACGAAAAGACGAATATCGCCAAGTTCTTTAATGTGAGACGAAACTTCCAATCTGAGCACGTGCAATGTGCATATATTATCACTCTCTTATAGAAACACACTAAGTAGATGTTGTCAATATAATGGCACACTTTAGTACCGGCCAAGAAAGCACTTGCTTGTTTCTTCTGCCTTATGATGGAATTCATGATCTCTGGTCAAGTGATTTCTAGCCCACAGAATCTTCGAAAACAGTTTTTTTTTGTTTCCACTCTGTTAAGAATGGCTTTCCGTGGCAATTAGATTGGCAGAGATCACGTTATCTGACGTCATGAAGTCTACCTCCTAATAACCCCCTAAAGATGCATTAAGAAATCAAAAGTGCTTCCTATCACTCTAAAGCAATAAAACCAAATTATTTGTGTTTTTTTTACAAAAGGATGAGATGATCATAAATGGATTCAACAATGGGTCAGGAAATAAGATTTGATCATGACCTCACGGAAAGATTATCCTCTTTCATGATATCCGTCAAATTTTTTAACGCCATTAAAGACCGAAAACGTCGCGTGACCAAAAAAAAAGCGCCTTTTAACTATAACAAAGAGAGCTCGAGTAGAATGATACATGTAAATGCAGTTTAATCCGTCAGCACATGCACGGTTATAAAATTTACCGCAATCACATTTTGCACCCAATCTATAAATGTAAGCGCATGTGCTGGAGTGTTAAAAAAACAAACAGCTTCCGCGGTCGGCACTGAAGTCAGCCGTATCAATCACTACTCACCCTGTCGATGAAGTTGGAGGAGGCGGAGTAGTAGGAAGAGGTGTCAGAGGTGTCGTCTGAGACCCGGGAGTCCCCTCTTGCCGTCCGCTGTCGCCGGTAGCGGGGGGATTCCGGTTCGGGACCGCGGAGACGGCGCAAATGTTGCAGCAAGCAATCCATTTTTAGCCCAGGATGAAGAAAAGATCCTAAAAGTAAGAAAAAAAGATTATACTTAGAGTATAAAAGCCTGGGTTCCAAAAATATCATCACATACATGTAATAATTCCTAAAAATGATTCTTAAATTGCATGATTTCATGGTCCTTTTCGATGTGATGAGCATTTCGCCGAATTTTCTAACACTATTTCACTTGATACAAAATAAAGGTTTTTCTCGCATACGATCTCTGATATATATTTCACTACAAAATTATACATCGCCTCTAATTACAGGCCCTGATTACCTTATAAGCACGAGAAGCACCTGCTTCTCTTAGACAATATTAAAGGGGTCCAAAATTGAAAATACAAAGGCCGTCAAATTTTATATTCAATTAATTCCATTCCATTTCCTTTTCAAACTAATTTATACATACATATATACATTAAAGTGTTTCATAAAAATACCTTTCATAATAAATTAATTTTACATTTTCAACTTCAAACAGGTGATCGCAATCTTTCACTTTGTCTGTTATTTTACATACATGCTTATTTTACATACTGAATTTGAATATTAATGAATTTGGTTTGTATGCATAACATAACATTGTTAATGATTTAAATAATTTCCAGAGTTGAAAAAAAATATTTCAAAACATTGATATTTTGTATTGATGTTTACATGTTGAGTTCAAACATTATATCCAACTTATATTTATATACTAATACTTTTTGCATATTTTTCGTCGTCAAAATGTGAACTCAATTAGGCCATTGTTATATATCTTATACTATAGTGCAAGCAAAAATTGTGTGTGTGTGTGTGTGTATGTGTGTGTGTCTGTGTGGGTAAATTTTATCTCAAAAACGGCTCTAACGATTTTTGCAAAAATTTGGATTTTACCATTTTCGGGCACGAGAAGACCATTGGGCTAGGTCCCATGTTCGGGAAAATTCGATTATTGGGTCGTTTTGGGTCATAATGGGTCAAAATCAAGCTATTTATATCTAGAGAACGGCTGGATCGATTTTAAGGAAATTTTCTATCCAATCGTTTTTTGGCACAACAAAACTATTGAGCTGGGTCACATATTCGAAAATTTTCGATTAGTGGGTCAATTTTGGGTCATTATGGGTCAAGCCATTTTTATCTAAAAAACGGCTCTAACGATTTTGACCAAATTTTATATTGTATCGTTTTGGATTACAAGAAGACCATTGGGTTAGGTAACATGTTCGAGAAAATTCGGTAAGTGGGTCATTTTTGGGGTCATTGTGGGTCATGCTATTTTTATCTAGCGATTTTCTCACGCAATTTTGACTAAAAATTGCATTCTATGGTTTTCGGGCACGAAAAAAACATTGGGCTAGGTTACATGTTCGAGAAAAAATTTCAATGGGTCATATTGGGTCATTAAGAGTCTGGGTCAAGCTATTTATATTTAAAGAACGGCGTGATGGATTATAACGAAATTTTGTATGTAACAGTTTTTTGACATGAAAAAACTAATGGGCTAAATCACATGTTTGAGAGATTTCGACTATGAGGGTCATTTGTGGGTCATGATGGGTCATAATGGGTCATGGTCAACCTATATCTAAAGAACAGGTGGATCGATTTTAACGAAATTTTGTATGCAACATTTTTTTGGCACGATAAAATCATTGGACTAGGTTACATGTTCGAAAAATTTCGATTAATGGGTCATTTTGGATCATAAAGGGTCTGGGTCAAGCTATGTGTAATTAAAGAACGGCAGGATCAATTTTAACGAAATTCTGTATGTAACAATTTTTAGAAACGAGAAAATTAATGGACTAAGTCACATATTCGAGAGCTTTCGATTATAAGGGTCATTTGTGGGTCTTAATGGGTCAAGGTCAAGCTATACCTAAAGAATGGGTGGGTCAATTTTAACGAAATGTTTTATACAACATATTTTTGGCATGAGAAAATCATTGAGGTAGGTCACATGTTCGAGAAATTTCGATTAGTGGGCCACTTTTGGGTCATTCTAATTTTATCTAGACAACGTTTCGCGCAATTTTGATTAAATTTTGTATTTTATCATTTTCGGTCACAAGAAAATCATTGGGTTAGGACAGACCTTTTAGAAAATTCGATATTACGAGTCATTTTGGATTATAAGGGGTCAGGATCAAACTAACTATATCTAAAAAAGGCTCAATCGTTTTCATCTAAATTTTGTATCTAATGTTTTTCGGCATGCTAAAACTAAAGAGCTAGGCCACACGTTCGAGAGATTTCGATTATAAGGGTCATTTGTTGGTCATGATGGGTCATGCTAATTTTATATAGAAAATGGTACTCACCATTTTGACTATACTTTGTATTATATCGTTTTTGAGCAAGAGAAAACCATTTGGCTTGGACACATGCTCGCGAAAATTCTATTAGATGGTCATTTTGGGTCTTAATGAGCTAGGGTCATTCTAATTACATATAACAACGACTCAATCAAATTTTGAAACAAAACGTTTTTTGTCACGAGAAGACTATTGGGCTGAGTCGCATGTTAAACAAAATTATATTAGTGGGTCATTTCGCTTCATTGCTGAATGCTGCCAAGCTAATTTTACCTAAAAAATGGCTTAAACGATTTTGATTCAATTTTATATTCTACTGTTTTTGATTACATGAAGATGATTGAGCTATGTCACATGCTTGATCAAATTTGATTAGGGGCTCATTTCGGGTAACACGGGTCAGGGTCACGAGAATATGGCAAAAGCCAATAACTTGGTGATATTTGACAAAATATTGGCGACATATGGCCAAAAAATCGACTATAAAAATTACGAAAACCAAAACACGTATTTGGAGCCAAATGAAAGAAACCCTCCAAATTTGGCTATATCTAGCAAAAAATATTGTCTTTCAGAATGTAAAGAATTTTTTTATACATTCTTAAGAGGATTTGAGATGCATGGTTAAACCAATCAGAGTCGAGCTAAAAAAGTGATTTAGATTGATGTCCTTTCGTTGTAAAATTTAAAATAAAATAAAATTTATAAATATGCGCATAAAAGCATAGTTTTCTTATTGATTCTTTTTCTAAATAATTCTATTATAAACATGTTTTACAGCAATAATACAGAGTTAATGATACAGTGAAAATATTATATCGAGTTGAACGCAAAGTTAATTTTGACCGAGCTAAGCTCGGTCTCCCATGCTAGTCTTATACTATAATGCGAGCAAAAATTGTGTGTGTGTGTGTGGGTAAATTTTATCTCAAAAACGGCTCTAACGATTTTCGCAAAAATTTGGATTTTACCATTTTTGGGCACGAGAAGACCATTGGGCTAGGTCGCATGTTCGAGAAAATTCGATTATTGGGTCATTTTGGGTCATAATGGGTCAGGATCAAGCTATTTATATCTAGAGAACGGCTGGATCGATTTTAAGGAAATTTTGTATCCAATCGTTTTTTGGCACGAGAAAACTATTGGGCTGGGTCACATGTTCGAAAAATTTCGATTAGTGGGTCATTTTGGGGTCATTATGGGTCAAGCCACTTTTATTTTAAAAACGGCTCTAACGATTTCGACCAAATTTTATATTGTATCGTTTTGGATTACAAGAAGACCATTGGGTTAGGTAACACGTTCGAGAAAATTCGGTAAGTGGGTCATTCTTGGGGTCATTGTGGGTCATGCTATTTTTATCTAGCGATTTTCTCACGCAATTTTGACTAAAAATTGCATTCTATGGTTTTCGGGCACGAGAAAAACATTGGGCTAGGTTACATGTTCGAAAAAAAATTTTAATGGGTCATATTGGGTCATTAAGTGTCTGGGTCAAGCTATTTCTATTTAAAGAACCGCAGAATCAATTTCATCGAAATTTTGCCAGTAATAGTTTTTTGACACGAGAAAGCTAATGGGCTAAGTCACACGATCGAGAGATTCTGATTATAAGAGTCATTTGTGGGTCATGATGGGTCATAATGGGTCATGGTCAAGCTATAGCTAAAGAAGAGGTACATCGATTTTAACAAAATTTTGTATACAACATTTCTTTGGCACGAGAAAACTATTGGGCTAGATCTCAGTTCGAGAAATTTCGATTACTGGGTCATTTTGGGTCATAAAAGGTCTGGGTCAAGCTATTTATATATAAAGTACGACAGTATCAAATTTAATGAAATTTTGTATGTAAGTTTTTTGACACGAGAAAATTAATGGGCTATCTCACATGTTTGAGAGATTTCGATTATAAGAGTCATTTATGGGTCATGATGGGTCATAACGGGTCATATCAAGCTATATCTAAAGAACATGTGGATCAATTTTAACGAAATTTTGTATACAACATTTTTTGGCACGAGAAAATCATTGGGCTAGGTGACATGATCGAGAAATTTCGATTAATGGGTCATTTTGGGTCATAAAGGGTCTGGGTCAAGTTATTTATATTTAAAGAACAGCAGGATCGAGTTTAACGAAATTTTGAGTGTAACAATATTTGTACACGAGAAAACTAATGGGCTAAGTCACATGTTCAAGAGATTTCGATTATAAGGGTCATTTGTGGGTCATGATGGGTCATGGTCAAGCTATATCTGAAGAACGGGTGAATCGATTTTAACGAAATTTTGTATAAAGCATGTTTTTGGCACGAGAAAATCATTGAGCTATGTCACATGTTCGAGAAATTTCGATCAGTGGGTCACTTTTGGGTTATTCTAATTTTATCTAGACAATGTCTCGCGCAAATTTGACTAAATTTTATATTCTATCGTTTTCGGACACAAGAAAATGATTGGGTTAGGTCAGATGGTTGAGAAAATGTGTCGTTTTGGGTCATAATGAGTCAAGGTCAAACTATTTATACCTAAAAATTGGCTCAATCGATTTTATCTAAATTTTGTATTTAACGTTTTTCGGCACGCAAAAATTAATGAACTAAGTCACATTTTCGAGAGATTTCGATATGACGGTTATTTGTGGGTCATGCTAATTTTATCTAGAAAATTGTTCTCACCATTTTGAGTATATTTTCCATTATATCGTTTTCGGGCAAAAGAAAACCATTGAGATAGGACACATGCACGTAACAATTCAATTAGTGGGTCGTTTTAGGTCTTAATGGGTTCGGGTCATTCTAATTATGTATAACAACGACTCAGTCAATTTTACCTAAATTTTGCAACGGAACGTCTTTTGTCACGAGAAGATTATTGAGCTGAGTTGCATATTAAACAAAATTATATTAGTGGGTCATATCGCTTCATTGCTGAATGCTGTCAAGCTAATTTTACTTAAGAAATGGCTTAAACGATTTTGATTCATTTTATACTCTACTGTTTTTGATTACCTGAAGACCATTGAGATAAGTCACATGTTTCATCACATGTGATTAGTGGATCATTTGGGTAATAAGGGTCAGGATCATGAGACTATGGAAAAAGCCAATAAGTTGGCGATATTTGACAAAATACTGGCGAAATTTGGCCGAAAAATCGACTATTAAGGTTACGAAGCCAAAACACATATTTGGCGCCAAATGAAAAAATGTGTCCAAATTTGGTTATATCTGGCAAAAAATATTGTCTTTCAGAGTGAAGAAATTTCTTATACATTCTTAATATGTCTTCGAGATGCATAGTTAAATTAATCAGAGTCGAGCTAAAAAAGTGATTTGGATTGATGTCCTTTCGTTGTAAATTTTAAAATAAAGTAAAATTTATGAACATGTGCATACAAATATAGTTTTCTTATTGATTGTTTTTGTAAATAATACTATTATTAATAACATGTTTTACAGTAATAATACTATATCGAGTTGAACACAAAGTTAATTTTGACCGAGCTGAGCTCGGTCACCCCTGCTAGTATATATCTTATACTATAATGTGAGCAAAAATTGTGTGTGTGTGTGTGTCTGTGTGGGTAAATTTTTTCTCAAAAACGGCTCAAACGATTTTCGCAAAAATTTAGATTTTACCATTTTCGTGCACGAGAAAACCATTGGGCTAGGTCACATGTTCGAGAAAATTCGATTATTGGGTCATTTTGGGTCATAATGGGTCAGGATCAAGCTATTTATATCTAGAGAACGGCTGGATCGAGTTTAAGGAAATTTTCTATCCAATCATTTTTTGGCACGAGAAAACTATTGGGCTGAATCACACGTTCGAGAAAATTCGATTAGTGGGTCAATTTTGGGTCATTATGGGTCAAGCAATTTTTATCTAAAAAACGGCTCTAACGATTTTGATCAAATTTTATATTTTATCATTTTGGATTACAAGAAGACCATTGGATTAGGTAACATGTCCGAGAAAATTCGGTTAGTGGGTCATTTTTGGGGTCATTGTGGGTCATGTTATTTTTATCTAGAGATTTTCTCACGCAATTTTGACTAAAAATTGCATTCTATGGTTTTCGGGCACGAGAAAAACATTGGGCTAGGTTACATGTTCGAGAAAAAAAATTTAATGGGTCATATTGGGTCATTAAGGGTCTGGGTCAAGCTATTTAGATTTAAAGAACGGTAGAATTAATTTCATCGAAATTTTGCCTGTAACAGTTTTTTGATACGAGAAAGCTAATGGGCTAAGTCACACGATCGAGAGATTTCGATTATAAGAGCCATTTGTGGGTCATGATGGGTCATAATGGGTCATGGTCAAGCTATATCTAAAGAACAGGTGGATCGGTTTTAACGAAATTTTGTATACAACATTTTTTTTTTTTTTGGCACGAGAAAATCATTATGCTAGGTCTCATGTTCGAGAAATTTCGATTTCTGGGTCATAAAGGGTCATAAATGGTCTTTGTCAAGCTATTTATATTTAAAGAAAGGCAGGATCGATTTTGACTAAAAATTGCATTCTATGGTTTTCGGGCACGAGAAAAACATTGGGCTAGATCACATGTTCGAGAAAATTCAATTAATGGGTCCTTTTGGGTCATAAATAATCTGGGTCAAAATATTTATATTTAAAGAACGGTGTGATCGATTTTAACGAAATTTTAAATGTAACAAGTTCTTGACATAAGAAAACTAATGGGCTAAGTCACATTTTGAGAGATTTCGATTTTAAGAATCATTTGTGGGTTGTGACGAGTCATAATGGGTCATGCCGATCTTTATCTAAAGAACAGGTGAATCTATTTCAACGAAATTTTGTATACAACATTATTTTGGTACGAAAAATCATTTGGCTAGGTCACATGTTCGAGAAATTTCGATTAATGGGTCATATTGGGTCATAAAGAGTCTGGGTCAAGCTATTTATATTTAAAGAACGGCAGGATCGATTTTAACGAAATTTTGTATGTAACAATTTTTAGACACGAGAAAACTAGTGGGCTAAGTCACATGTTTGAGAGATTTCGATTATAAGAGTCATTTGTGAGTCATAATGGGTCATGGTCAAGTTATATCTAAAGAGCGAGTGGATGATTTTAATGAAATTTTGTATTCAGCATATTTTTGGCATGAGAAAATCATTGGGTTAGGTCACATGTTCGAGAAATTGTGATTAGTGGATCACTTCTGGGTCATTCTAATTTTATCTAGGCAATGTCTCTCGCAATTTTGACTAAATTTTGTATTCTATAGATTTCGGGCACAAGAAAAGCATTGGGTTAGATCAGATGTTTGAGAAAATTAGATTAGTGGGTCATTTTGGGTCATAATAGGTCAGGGTCAAATTAATTATAGTTAAAAAACAGTTCAATCGATTTTATCTAAATTTTGTATTTAACGTTTTTCGGCACGCAAAAACTAATGAGCTTGATCACATATTCGAGAGATTTCGACTATAAGGGTCATTTGTGGGTCATGATGGGTCGTGCAAATTTTATGTAGATAATGGCTCTCATCATTTTGAATATACTTTGCAGTATATCGTTTTCGGGCACGAGAAAACCATTGGAATAGGACATATGCTCGTGAAAATTCAATTAGTGAGTAATTTTGGGTCATAATGGGTTAGGGTCATTCTAATTATATATAACAACTCAATCAATTTTACTTAAATTTTGTAATGAAAAGTTTTTTGTCACGAAAAGACTATTGGGCTGAGTCGCATGCTTAACAAAATTATATTAGTGGGTCATTTCGCTTCATTGCTGAATGCTGTCAACCTAATTTCCCCTAAGAAATGGCTTAAACGATTTTGATTCATTTTTACATTTTACTGTTTTTGATTATCTGAAGATCATTCAGCTAAGTCACATGTTCGATCAATTTTGATTAGTGTGTCATTTTGGGTAATACGAGTCAGAGTCACGAGAATATGGCAACAAACAATAATTTGCGATATTTGACAAAATATTGGCGACATTTGGCCGAAAAATTGATTATTAAGATTACAAAAGCCAAAACACGTATTTGGCGCCAAATGAAAGAATGTCTCCTAATTTGGCTGTATCTGGCAAAAAACATTGTCTTTCAGAATGTGAAGAAATTTTTTATACATTCTTAATAGGATTCGAGATGCATGGTGAAAACTAATCAGAGTCGAGTTAAAAAAGTGATTTGGATCGATATCCTTTCGTTGTAAATTTTAAAATAAAGTAAAATTTATGAACATGTGCATGCAAACATAGTTTCCTAATTAACTGTTTTTGTAAATAATGCTATTATAAATAACATGTTTTACAGTAATAATACAGAGTGAATGATGCAGTAAGAATACTATACACAAAATTAATTTTGACCGAGTTTAGCTCGGTCACCCCTGCTAGTATATATATATACAGTAGACTCCCTCAAACCCGCATCCCTAAACTCCGCACATAATTTACGGATGTAAACAATAAGACATTCAATTCAGATATAGGGAAAGAATTTGACTTTTTAGTTTTATATCAATTCAATATATATTATAATTTGTAATTTTTGTTAATATTACAAAATTTATGTTTTTTTTTTTTGTTTGTTTTTTTTTTTTTTCATGAAGGAAGAATAAATTTACTTCTGAAAAAATTTAAGATATTGCTGATATCATTGGTAATCACAACCTTCTTACCAAATATATTTATGCATTAATCAAGCTTTTTTGGTTATTATAAAACCGAAATAAAACTCTCTTACTGTATGATTTTGATGTGAATTAATAATGTACCTTTATGAGACAAGTTTTATTGAATAACTAGTATATAACCCCGTCAAAAAAGACGGAATTTTCACTTGCATTTCATTTTCATAATAATACAAACAGAATGAAGATTTAAGTATTGAAGAATTTGTATTGTAGAAAAGCACATTTTAAAAATAACAATAGATTACTACAAATACAAATGATGAAGATTTTTTTTTATTTGATATTTATTTTTTTGAACAAATTTTAATTTCAAAACAAAGAGCAGTATTTATTACAATAATAATAATAATAATTAGCAAAATGAAACTCAATTTCTGAAGATTTCACAAAACATTAAAATTAAATATTGAAGTTTTTTAAATTTTAAAATACATTATTTTTATTAAAAGTATGATTCGGCAGTGGCTTTAATCATGGGCATTGTCAGGAGCTGATAGCACCTGTGCTAAAGAATGTAATGCTACTCTTTCTCTATTTGAATATCTAGTATTGTATGGTTGTGTACAGAATTTCCAAGGTGACATTCCCTCTTCGTGGAAAGGGGAATTGCCAGCTAATCCTTTCCAGGTGGTGTGTTAGAGAAAGGAGATGGCTCAGAGGCATGTCCATCTGTCAGTGAAGTATGCGGATGATGAGCAGATTAGCAGCATGTCACTAAGCAAGAAAAGAATGAAGTATGTGTCCAATGTGGAAGCTCCAAAGGGGTTTATGTTGGGGAAAGCAGTGATTTGGAGAGGGCAAGTTTGTCTGAGAGAATTCATTCCGTACCTAGGTGTCGTACCAAGAGGTTGCTCTGTGTGGAAGAGCGTAAAGTGTGCGTTTTCTGGTGCGCAAAGGACACAGACGTCCTGGTGTTTAGTGCGCTGGGCTAAGAAGTGCAGGCCCAGTATACTTGTGTTGGGAGACTCAAGGTTGAGCTCCAAAAAAAGTGAATTTAACGTGTATTGAGTGTGAGGTGGAAAGTGTAATTGGAATAGTACACAACCAATCTTTACGGTATCTAATTTAATGTTGAACCGGATCACCTATATCCGAGTTGTAGTTGTATATATTTGTGAATAGCGTATTTTGTGTGTGCATATATTCTTAATAAACTGATAATTCAGTTACTAGCGTAAGTCTTCATTTACACCAATCTCACAGTGGGTGACCGATATCACCTAGTAATATCGGTGGTGGCAGCTATATCTACCACGGACATTCTTCAAAGTTGTGTTGGACTGAGAGGAACGTCCGACAAATTGTTGGCAGTGTCGGGATAGAATCGCCTGAAACCAGTGACCAGCGAGCCGTGTTGCAGTCTGTTAATGCCGGAGTATCCAGTGGAATTCTTGTGTGGTCGTGCCATATTGTCGAGTGGGTGCTAAAGTATCGTGCCGGGTCGTCGACTGTATGCTAAAGTGTCGTGCTGTATCGTCGAGTGTGTGCTAAAGTATCGTGCCGGGTCGTCGACTGTATGCTAAAGTGTCGTGCCGTATCGTCGAGTGTGTGCTAAAGTATCGTGCCGGATCGTCGAGTGTGTGATAAAGTGTCGTGCCATATCGTCTAGTGTGTGATAAAGTGTCGTGCCATATCGTCTAGTGTGGACTAAAGTGTTGTGCGTATCTTTATTAGAAAGAACTAAACTGAACTATTGTGCCATATTACCGCTACATCGTGGAACTACCTGTGATTAGAAAAGTAATCCAGCAAAGAAAGTATAAGGTAAGGTGTTTTGATCATATCTTTCTGCTGACATCTCGAACCAAAATTTGTTGTTGTATAATTAATAGTAATTTAAGAAAATTGTCTATATTATTTATGTGTTTTATCAATACTTCCTACCTATAAAGTGTTAATAACCATATTGGCTATTTTTTTAAGGAAAGGTCATAATAACTTGAGCTAGTATTGATTGTCTATAATTTTTTTTTACTAATTGTGGTAATAGTAGTTGGAAGGAATAATTAAATTTACTTAAAGTTAAATTATTGTTAAAGTAATATTTAAATGAAGCAACATTTTTTTAAGTTTGAAGAGTGTATAATAACATTTGCTTAGGATTTTAATTGGCCAATAGTAGTGAGAAAAAAAAAGGCTCAAGAGAGAGCCATAGCGAAAAAAAAGGCCCAAAAGAGAGCCATAGAAAAAAAAAAGCTCAAAAGAGAGCCATAGTAAAAAAAAAAGGCTCAAAAGAGAGCCATAGTGAGGAAAAATAAAAGTGAAGATTTTCGGTATATTTGTTTTAAGTGTGAGAACCAATATTGAATTCGGAATTATTTTAGTGAGGATAATTGTAGAAATTTATATATGCATGTTTCACAATTTTTCTTTATGTGGATTTTTTTGATTGACATCAATACTTCTATTCAATTTCAACGTATCAGTATTTTTTATGTAAATTGTATGTTGTTATCTAAGTGTATAAATTGAAATCTGCATTGCATAGTAATCAAATCGAATTGTTATTTTACCTTTTGTTTTATTGGAAGTATATTGTGTGATATCAATGGTTGAGGAAAATTAGAGTATTCAGTAGGTTAATTAGAAATTAAATGCATTGATTATCTGAAGGGTATTAATTAGTAAAATAAGTGGAGATGTATCTGTACTAAGTTAGAAATTTAGGAAATATTAATTTGGTAGGTTTAACTATTCTTGTGGGGTGGTAATAACAATCGGTGAAGGTATGGCTTTCTTATTGAAACTAAAAAAGGTTGATCTTCAGGGTATAGCCGAAGAGTTGGGTGTTGAATTCACGGAAGATGATACCAGAATTCAGCTTAAGAAAAAGATAACGGACAGTGATGAGTACGACGAGGGGGTTATTAAGGAATTATCTGACGCTATTGTTGCAGAACGATTAGAACAGGAAAAATTAGAGCGCGAAAAGTTAGAAAAACAGGAAAGATTAGAGCGCGAAGAAAAACAGGCAAAATTGGAGCGCGAAGAAAAACGCGAAAAATTAGAAAGAGAAGAAAGGGTTGAAAAATTAAGGATGGAACATGAATTAGAAATGGAGAGATTAAGGGTTCAAGGATCGGCAAATAATTCTAATGTTTCTAGGGAATCTAATAATGAAAGTAATATAGAAAAATTGATCAAAAGTGTGAAAACTCTATCTATCAAAGTACCGGAAGGGACTGACGGATGGAATTTATTTTTTAACAGCTTAGAAAGGGCATTCAAAACTAAAAATGTACCGGAAAACCAGCAGGCCGAAATTCTACTAAATATGTTAAGAGATAAGGCGGATAATTTGTTAATCTATACGACTACGGAACAAATGGAGAATTATGAGGAATTAAAGGAGTTAGTTCTAAAGGAACAGGAGCCGACACCAAAGGCATGTTTGGAAAATTTTAAGAAGGCTAGGAGAAACCAGAACGAAACTCATGTATTATTTGTATCGCGTTTAATAGCGACATGGGAAAATTATTGTAAGATTAGAGGTGCTGACTCTTATGAAAAGGTCAACCTGTTAATAGTTACGGATAAATTAGTAAGTACGTTAGATGAGCATACTGCATCATATATTGGATTAACTCATCAAGGTAAATGGTTAGAAACTTCTAAAATTGCTAAAGAATGTGACAATTATTTTGAAGCTAAACATAAGTCTTACGCCGTTACGTATAAAAGTTTTAAAGGCAAAGATAAGTATGTAAACAATGAAAAAATGAGACCGAGAGAGGATAGCAAAGTTGTGGTAATTGGAGGCAAAACGGGAGTAATGAGACTCATTCTTCTTCAGATAGGAAAATAGATTTTAAGAAACCTAGTGATGCTTCAGCGCCTAAATGCTTTAAATGTGGTTTGAGAGGTCATTACCAACGTTTTTGTAATAAAGTGGGTAATGAGGGAAATAATGGTAATAAAGGACGAGATCCGAAAGCGGGTGTACATAAGGTTGTGGTAAAAGAAAGCAAAGAGTTACCTAATGGAGCTATTGTGACGAGAATATCGGCAAAGGCCGAACAGAGAACTAACGTTATTGGTGAGAAATTAAATAAACTCGAGAAAATTGAAGTTAGTGTAAATGGGAGAAAAGCAAAGGGATTGGTTGATTTTGGATGTGAAATTAGTGTTGTTCATAAAGATTTGGTACCGGAAGAGAAATTAAAAGGAGCGGGTAGTATTTATTTACAAGGGTTATTCGGTGAAACAGTTAAATCGTCGTTGGTTAAACTACAATTAGCTATTCCGCAATTCGGACAAACTAATATAATTCATCAGGAAGTACTTTGCGCAGTGACTGATAATATTAATGAGCAAGTGATTTTACATCCCGAAGTGATTAATGAGTTGTCAGGGGTCAACCGCGAGGAGCCATTGCTAGAGGCCCAAGAATTAGAAAGTTCAGAAATTATTGTTGACTAGCGGCCTTCGCCCGCTACGCTGGTCGGTTTATCTAAAGAAATCTTGAAGAAGTAGTTAGATAAGGTTCAGACATACATTAAAAAAAAAAAAAAGCAAGTCGATCATTCAAAAAACGTTGGGAAATATCAAATATTTACTGTAATTTTTTAAGAAAAACAAAGTTTCGAAAAAAAAAATTAAATCGAAAAAAAAATTACACTGACATATTAATGCAAGGAAATTTTCCCAGAGAGAAAATTCGCCTTGAATACAATATTTCAAATTCTTTTAATTGCTTATAGGCGTTAATGCCAACATAGTGAAAAAAAATTCCATGCTGGGAATCGAACCCGGGCCATCAGTATGGCGCACTGACGTTCTACCGACTAAACCACATGGAACGACAGCCAGCTTGAAACTTTCTCATACTTAAGTAGACTGGCGAAAACATAACGATAGCGCGTTTTAAAATCGCACAGTGACATCTATTGGATTTTATATGTACTAAAAAACGTTATGTACTAAAAAACGTGAGCAGCGCACCTAATAGTTTCTTTTGTTTCTTTTTGTTACTTTTTTGTCTGTTGTCCGATTTTGATGAAACAAAGCCTATACACTGCCCGGGAGTGTGCATTCTTCATTAGTGAAAACCGCATAAAAATCCATTCAGTAGTTACGAAGATAACCTCGAACAAACAGACAGACAGACAGACAGACAGACAGACAAAAAATTCAAAATTTTTTTTTTTGTGTTTCATTGGTTTTCTTTTATCGCCCTGACTTCATTTTTGTCAATTATCTTCAATGTACAGACACACCGGGTCCTACTGTTTTATTATATGTATAGATAACTTGAATGAAAAGGAAGGTATGAATAACGATAGTTGTAATCTTTACGCAATAGAAGCGAGTTCGCAAAATGTACAAACTCAGAATACGGAAAAAACGGAAGTGGAGAAAGGTAATAAAGCTATTGTTAGCAATTCCGAGATGTTTAAGGAATCCCAATTAGAATGCAAAGAATTAGAGAAAGCTTGGGAATTAGCTAAAATGGATAAGGGGGATTATTATATTGTAAATGGTTTATTATATCATAAAGAGAAATTGTTAGGCGAAATTATAGCGCAATTAGTAGTACCCAAAGTAAGAAGGGAAGAAATCCTAAAATTAGCGCATAGTTCGGTATTTGGAGGGCATCATGCAGCTAAGAAAACTTTACAGAGGATCAGGTATTCATTTTATTGGGAGGGGATGGCGAAAGAAACTAAACAATTTTGTGAGTCATGTTTAGAGTGCCAGTTGACTAGAGGGGTTAAAGTAAATGATAGAGCTCCTATTTCCCCAGTGTCGCGTCCGGAACTTCCATTTCAGGTAGTTAATGTTGATTTAATTGGGCCTATTGATCCTAAAAGTTCCCAAGGGCATCAGTATATATTAACTTTAATTGATCAACATACTAGGTGGGCGGATGCGATCCCTCTAAAAAGTTTAACTGCTAAAACCGCGTGTGATGCGTTACTTCAAATATTTATGAGGACAGGAATTCCAAATATAATCGCCTGCGATAATGGAACCAATTTCACTGCCGACTTAACAAAAGAATTTGAGAAAAGGTTAGGTGCTAGTCCAAGATTTTCGACCCCACAGTATCCACAGTCTAACGGACTTGTGGAACGATTTAATCAGACACTTAAACGTATGTTACATCATACTATTCGAGAAGAAGGGAAAAGATGGCATGAACAAATACCATTTGTATTATGGGCGTATAAGGAAGTCCCAAATTCTACGACGGGAATTGCACCTTTCCAATTATTATATGGTAGAGCGCCGGAGGGTCCTTTATCGATTCTCAAGTCATCCTGGGCAGGAGAAAATAAGGGGGCGCAGTTAGATACTACGCCGATTCATGAGTATCTGAATAAACTTAGGGGACGTTTAGAAAGAGCCGCAAATGAGGCAAAATTATCGTCCGAGGTGCAACAAAATAGAATGGCGTATCATTATAATTTAAGGTCAAAAGAAAAAACGTTTGAAGTAGGTGATAAAGTAATACTGTTAATCCCCGATTCAACTAATAAGTTATATTCTAGGTGGCAAGGGCCGGCAACCATAGTCGAAAAACGAAATCAGCATTCGTTTATAGTTGAGTTAGCTGACGGGAGTAGGAAGCATGTACACCAAAATAAAATACGAGAATTTATTGCTAAATGTAATATAGTTAATATTGTTTTTGAGGGTGATGAGGAATTTGGAGAAGTTAGGGAAATTCCTATTTTGAACCGGGATCAGGAAGTAGAACGAGATATAGAGAGGTTCGAAATAAAAGGGTTATCTAACAATCAAGTTAAAGATATAAAGTCTATTTTGAGGGAGAATAAAGAGGTGTTTATGGGTCCTGTACGACCAGTTGATGTAGGGGAGCATCGTATTGGTCTTAAACCGGGGGTGGAAAGGAAAAAGCCAAAGATATATAGTGTACCGGTAGCTTATAAAGAGGAAGTAGATAGGCAGATTCAGGAGTTATTAGAATTAAATCTAATCGAAGTGTCAAACGCTGAAATTAGTCATCCAATTGTTTGTGTGGCGAAAAAAGACGCAACTGTTAGACTTTGTATAGACTATAGAGCCTTAAATTCGGTAACTCAGGTTCCAACTTTTCCGATGAAAGATTCTCAAGAAATTATGTATACCGCAGGGGCGGCTAAGTATTTATCATCAATTGATTTATTGAGGGGTTATTGGTAGATTAAAATGGCTGAGGAGTGTAAACATTTGACAGCTTTAACAACGCATAATGGAACTTACCAGTGGCGTACAATGCCTTTTGGATTATCAGGGGCGGCTGCCACGTTTCAGAAAGATATGAATGAGGTTCTTCAAGGTCATCGGAGGTATGCGGAAGCATATATTGATGATGTCATCATTTTCTCCGACACCTGGGAAGAACATTGTGAGCATGTTAGGGCTGTCATTGAAGAACTTAAAAATAGAAATTTTACGGTTAAGCTAGACAAGTGTAAATTTGGAGAGAAATTGACTAAGTTTTTAGGTCATGTAATTGGAGGTGGAACGCATGCACCTGATGAGGAAAAAATAGGAGCAATAAGGGACCTAAAAAGACCAAAAACTAAAAAGGAAGTTAGGTCTGTTTTGGGATTAATGGGATTTTACCGATCTTATATTCCAAATTATGCCGAAATTGCTATACCTTTAACCGAATTGACTAAAGGGAAGGTTAAAAATACTGTACCATGGGATGAAAGGGCAGAAAAAGCATTTAATACTCTTAAAGATGAGTTATGTAAGGTGACGAGTTTGGCTACACCTATCGTAGGCCGGGGATATCAACTCCACGCAGATGCTTCCGACCTGGCAGTAGGATGTTGTCTTACTCAAAAAGATGAAAAGGGTCAGTATAAACCGATAGCTTTTGCCAGTCGGAAATTGTCAGGGGCTCAGCGTGCTTGGCCGAGTATAGAGAAAGAGGTTTGGAGTGTTCTCTTCGGGTTTCGGAAGTTTGAAAAGTGGACCTATGGATCTCAAATTGAGATCATTACGGATCATAATCCATTAAAATTTCTCACCGAAACAACTCCAAGGTCCCCCAAACTCACTAGATGGGCTCTTGCCTTGCAACGCTGGAACCTGAGTATTTCTCATCGTCCAGGAGCTCAACTGACCTGGATATGCTGACGCAATATCCAGGCTACGTAGAAAGAGCTGGGAAGAACAACCAGTTGTTAGCCCATCAACATCAACGACACAATAGTGGACAACCTTAAAGGGATGTCGTCACACATTTAATTTTTTTTTCTGTGTGCATGTAAATATTTTTTGATTTTTTTGTTTATAATATTGTATTAACATGTGTATTGTTTATGTAATAATAATATTAGTAAAGGTTTAGTAGAGATGTCAGTAGATAGTGTTCAGACACCTGGAAATACCTATGTAATAAGCATAATGAAGAAATCTGTAAAGAGACTATTGAACTCTTCTGCGATATTACTATATGTTTGGGGAAAATTAGCCCCTAAAAGGCATATTTTCCGCTAAGGTGGGGGTTGTCAGGATCTGATAGCACCTGTGCTAAAGAATGTAATGTCTACTCTTTCTCTATTTGAATATCTAGTATTGTATGGTTGTGTACAGAATTTCCAAAGTGACATTCCCTCTTCGTGGAAAGGGGAATTGCCAGCTAATCCTTTGCAGGTGGTGTGTTAGAGAAAGGAGATGGCTCAGAGGCATGTCCATCTGTCAGTGAAGTATGCGGATGATGAGCAGATTAGCAGCATGTCACTAAGCAAGAAAAGAATGAAGTATGTGTCCAATGAGGAAGCTCCAAAGAGGTTTATGTTGGGGAAAGCAGTGATTTGGAGAGGGCAAGTTTGTCTGAGAGAATTCATTCCGTACCTAGGTGTCGTACCTAGAGGTTGCTCTGTGTGGAAGAGCGTAAAGTGTACGTTTTCTGGTGCGCAAAGGACACAGACGTCCTGGTGTTTAGTGCGCTGGGCTAAGAAGTGCAGGCCCAGTATACTTGTGTTGGGAGACTCAAGGTTGAGCTCCATAAAAAGTGAATTTAACGTGTATCGAGTGTGAGTTGGAAAGTGTAATTGGAATAGTACACAACCAATCTTTACGGTATCTAATTTAATGTTGAACCGGATCACCTATATCCGAGTTGTAGTTGTATATATTTGTAAATAGCGTATTTTGTGTGTGCATATATTCTTAATAAACTGATAATTTGGTTACTAGCGTAAGTCTTCATTTACACCAGTCTCACAGTGGGTGATCGATATCACCTAGTAATATCGGTGGTGGCAGCTATATCTACCACGGACATTCTTCAAAGTTGTGTGGACTGAGAGGAACGTCCGACAGGCATATAATAGACTTTTAGTTCGATGCTTTTAGGCATGAATTAAGCTTTGTGTTTTGGTTTTTAAATTTGGATTTGGCGTCATCTATACGCGGTTAATATAAACAAAACAACTTTAAAAAAATAGTAGTTTCTTATAGAAAATAGCACCGTTTTTCAAATGCTCTGGATACATGTAATATTGTAAAATTTCCTACGATTTGATAAACAGCTGAAAATTCTGCGATTTGATAAAATGAGCAGGATCTTTACAAAATTAGTGGTTATCCAGAGCATTTGAACCTTTCCCCCTCCAACCCTGCTATGCCACTGAGTACGCACGTCATAACATTATGCAAATGAATCTTACAGCGGTAGACAAAAGACGGTATAATTCTAGAATTGCATGTATTAAACTTCAAATTACATATTTTTCTATGATCTTTCGATCTCAGAAATGTTTGACAGATAAAATGACAGAAACTTTACTCGCAGTGGCGTAGCTAAGGGGGGGCAAGGGGGGCGTCCGCCCCGGGCGCCGAGGCCTAGGGGCTCCAATTTGAGAAAAATTGTTATATATCTATATTGGGGTGGGGGCGCAAAATTTCTTGCTGGCCCCGGGCGCCAAAAAACATAGCTACGCCACTGTTTACTCGCGCTTATAATAACAACAATAGCAACAAAAAATAAATAAATAACCATGACAATAGGAGATATTGCTAGATTCCTTTTAGAATGTGAAAATAAGTTTACTTATTTGGATGGCGTAAATTTAGTTTTATAAAAAGTACAAAAACAAAGACAGGCATTATACCCGTAAGACATGGTGACGTCACGGTGACGTCGTTGTGAAGTCACACTGTGACTTTGTGACCGTCGATGTGAAGTCACAGTGACTAAAATGTGAAGTCGTTATGGCCGTTTTAGAGCTTGTTTGTGACGTCACATTGCGACCATTTTGTGACGTCACAATGTGACCAATTTGTGAAAAGTGTGTCGTTTGTGACGATTTTGTCATTAACATTGTGACGAAAGTGACAATGCTTTCAAGTCACATTGTGACCAAATTGTGAAATACAGGGTAAGTCCAAAATCATGGAACAAACTTTGAGGGGGCGGTAGGACTCACTATAACAAATAATGATGGCACAGAAATATATGACCGGAAGTGACCCGTCAAGACGCTACACTAGTCACCAAAAAAAAGTCCCGGATGATAATGTTAAGTCTATGGGGGGGGGGCGTTGTTTTCAAATATCTTGCTCAAATTTCAATATTTTACATGATATTTTTTCCATAGGATAGCTGAGGACGATCCACAACCGGGCTAATTTTTACTTTTTCGATTTTGGTTATATTTTTTTATATTACAATAGTTTCAGTTTTAGAACCGGTTTAAACTGGTTCTGAAAGTTAAAGTATTTTTCTTTTAATCTGTAATCAAAATCAAAAAAGTAAAAACCAGCCCTGTTGCAGGTCGTCCTCAGCTATCCTATGGGAAAAAAAAAATATGCGAAAATATTAAAATTTTAGCGAGGTATTTGAAAATAGCGCTCCCATACACTTAACATTATAATCCGTGTCTTTTGCAGTGACTAGTGTGGCGTTTTAACGCGTCACTTCCAGTCATACATTTCTATGCGCCATAATTATTTATCATAGTGAGCTCTACCACCTCCCTTAAAGTTTGTCCCATTATTTTAGACTCACGCTGCAGATCATTTGTGACAAAACTTTCGTTAATACTGTGATGATTCTGTGACGATTTAACTTTTCTTAACGATTCTCTAACAATTTAAAAGAAACAGGATCTGATGAAACTATAACTCCATGCCATGTTCCTGTTAAAATAGGGTTTGAGTCCTAAAATCAATATTGACAATTTATGAACAAATACTGTATAATATATAAAAATAGTTACCTGCAGTAAGGAGACTTTCTTCTAAATTAAAGTTAAAAATTCGATTTACCTCACATGCCTCACAACTCTGGTGTTGTTTTTAAAATTTGAAAAATATTACCTTTCAAAAATATTTATATATTTTCCTCCACATGCTGAAAATTGCATAGCTTCAATTTTATTTATAACTGACACACATTTTGTAGTATGTTTTTCAAACTGTTTAATCTTTTTGAACTTTTTTTTTTAAACTTTTACTCGCTTTAATATCCACAAATCCTAGCACATATCTAAAACTGTACAGCTTGCCGATATTTCTGACCAATAATCCTGATGTCTATAAATATATAGGGTGGATGCTCCAGTTTTGGCCACATTAAGAGAAAAGTTTAAACGGAAATTTTATAGTTTTAGACTGAATAAAGCATAGGTTCCCAACGGGGGCGGTACCGCCCCCCCCAGTGGGCGCTGGAGCCTTTCAGGGGGGCGGTAGAGGGTCTAGAGAAAAATGGGGGGCGTTAGGACAGTTGAGGGGGGCGGTCATGGCATACCTAATTATTTAGGAACTCATATAATGAAAACAGATAATCTCCTTTAGATTGCCCAATCCGAGACAAAAACCTTAACTGCACCTTTAAATGGAAATCTATACAGACGAGCCTAAATCTGAGGGAGGGGGGGGGGAGGGAATTGAATTTATTTTACTAATGTCAAAAAATAGCCGTGGAACTCGAAGAAGGGCTATGACTCGAATTAAAAATCATCATGAATTCAAAAATTGTGGAGAAAAAATTCGCGATAATTGGCTGGTTATAAGTTTTAAACATTATTATTTTTTCATTAACCTTTATTTCGGAAAATTCTGAAGTATGCGACACATGCCTGGACAAAGATTTTTAAACAAACCCCTGATTTGAATCAGTTCAAGAAATTTGTATATAGTTATATAGAGTTGTGTATAGTCTTAGTGAAGTGTTAAAAATCGTTATATCTATAAATTTGTTCAAAAGTAAATATATTTAAACTTATATAGGAAAATTTTTTATACCGTAATTTCCAGCGTATAATCCGCAGATCAAACAATTATTTTTCTACCCAAAAAAATTTAAAAATAAAATGTAATTTCATAGACCGCGGTAAATATATGGCTTAAATTACTAAATGAAATTTCTGGGTCGAAAAGGAATTATTTGATCCGCGGGTTATACGCCGGAAATTACGGTAATTCAAAATACCTTAATCGAAGAAGAAATGCCAGCAGTACAGTACTGAGCATTTGAAATATGCAGAGTTCTCGCTGTCGCTCGCCAATGCGCCAAATTGCGACTAAATTCTTCATTTGGCGAGTAAACAAGCGATTAGATTCGCCAAATTGCTAGTGCTCAATTTTTGCTTTTTCTTTCTTTTCTTTTTCGTTTTTCATATATATATATATATATATATATATATATTTAATATATTTGTAGCAGATAGTTGAAATTAGACTAATAACAATCGTTGTTGCAATTATAAAAACTTAAGCTATTTTAGAGCATATTGAAAAAAAGGGGGTACATTAAAGGATTAAAAATAATTTTTTTCTCCTACATGGACAATCTATTTTGCTAATACTTTTTTCATTTGGCGAATGTTTTTTATTTTTAATTAGCCAAATTACTACCGTTGGTCAAATGTCAGAGAAAACACTGGAAATATGGATCTAGGCACTCTCCTACAAACCAATCGTTACGTATGTGCTTAATTTACCAAGAAGTTTTTTCAAATGAAGCCATGAAGCCTTCTAGGCTACAAGAGCATTTGAATAAATGCGTGCGATAGAAAAGACAAAAATATATCTTATTTTTACTTTCTTCTATCTTTACAAGAAGAAAGTATTAGATTCGTGAAAATTTTCGAGTTCCGGATTTTGACGGATATACTCGTTTTAGGGGTCAGAGATTCCAAAAACACGTTTTTACAAAATGTCTGTCTGAGTCTGTCTGTTAGCTTATTTATTTGTATGTGACATAAATTTTATAGGCGCTCTGTCTCAAAAACCAATGCACAAAATTTATATAAAAAAACTATATTCAGGTATTCTCTTGGTATAAATGGATGCTGATTAGTTTTTGGTGTAAATCACTCAACAGGTGGCGCTGATATGCTGCTTTTTTTCACGATTTCCGCAACAGCTTTATCTCAAGAACTACTGCACATATTTTCACTAAACTTCTGATTTGATTATTCCTTAGTATGAATAGATGCTGTTTACGTTTTATTAAAAATCTCTCTACAGGTGGTGCTGTTATGCTGTCTTTTTCACTGTTCTGCAACAGCTGTATCTCAAGAAATAATGCACGAATTTTCATCAAACTTCGTATTCAGTTTTACCTTGATAAATATTATTACTGATTATGTTTTGGTGCAAATCGCATGATAGGTGGCGCTTTTATTCTGAATTTTTCTTGCTAGTTGCAGTAGTCCTATTTCAAGAACTAATGTACGGAATTTCATACCATTAGAATCCTTTCGATGGACATCGATTGCCATTTAATTTTGATACAGTGATAGCGAATTTTTAAGTATTAACATGTATGAGATAGAAGAAAGTTTTGGGATTGCCACATCTGACCAGTTCAAAGACTGGAAAAGAAAAATTTAAAATAGTCAACTATATCAAACCATTTTAAGTCATCTTTTAAACAAGAAGATGACGGATTACAAGCCTCATATAGCATTATAATTTTAATTAAAAAAGTATTAAAATTGCACATAGTCAGCGAGAAATTAATCTTGCTTGTAGTCAGAAAGATATAAAAACTGTTCTTCATCATAAGAAACCATCTGATATCAACAGAAAAAATCCTGAGTAATAATTCGGTTCAAAGAGGAATAGCAGTGAAATATCATTATGCTGTTATTTAACGGGCTGCGAATTTTCCATTCAACTCCATGGATCAGAGTTACCAAATAACAAAAACTCATAAAAGAAAGTAAAAATCAAGAGTTATTATTTGTTAAAAATTTGGAAACTGATGCAAAGAGAGAATTGATATTTAATATCACGAAATTAGTCCAAGAGAAATGAATTCTTTATCATAAAAGTTTGTCATTTGCTACTGATGTTCTCGACCAGAGACGGGACATCAGGAGCGTTTCATTAAAACATTTTAAATAAGCAGTACTAAATGTAAACTCTGTACTTTCCATTTGACATCATCAGCAATTGGTTTTAAAAAAATGGAATGAACACTTGTATACGTTGCTTCATTACATTATTAGAGCATTCAAAAGAAATAGAAGCAATTCATTGAATGACAGGATATTTTGCCAATTTTATAGTGAAAATCATTTCACAATAAAGGGAAAAATTGTTTTACTTTGTAGTGCATTTATCACTATCACTTTGTATCAGACTTGCAATTGAATTCAATCGGTTGCCGCTGCACACAGAACTTCGTTGACTCTGAAAAGGTATTTTTCTGAATCGTTTTTCGATATATTTGATTTAATATTACACTTAACTAAAAAGTGGTGTAAAAATGCGCTAAAACCTGATTGCATTGAAAAATGACATCGATTATGTGACAGACCTCTTTAGAATCTTCAATTAAATAAACTTGAATATTCTAAATATTTATAATAAGGCATAGGATGATTTCAAGATGATGAATTGAATTGAATTACAACAAAAAACCTCATAGCTGCTTCTGTGGGTAAACTTCATTTGCCCAAAAGAAATCTATGTAGAAGAGAATACAGCCAAATTCCCACATTATTCGCAGACTGTGAAAACAAGAATATTTACTTACTTACTGTCAACACTTGGACGCTCTTCATGAAGTTTAATCAGAGCGATTCCAAAATACTTATACATGATTTTACCGAGTTGCCTTTTAGATTCTTTCGCAAATGCAGCTACAGCAGTATCATCATAGTTAGCGAAGGAAATCGTGTAACTTGCTGCAAACGAGGACTAGAAGTAAAATTCAGAAATGGATAACAAGAGTTCTAACTTCAAAAACCTACAGCTCTCCAGATGCAATAATATTTTGTCATTTTGTATAATTAGCTATTATGGAAGAGGGGGGCGTTGGAATTTTTTTTCTCTTGTAAAGGGGGCGGTGGACCAGAAAAGGTTGGGAACCTATGGAATAAAGCATATTACATCGCAATAACAGTATTCATTAGTAAATTTAGTTGTCTTTCTGTTAATTATAACAACTTTCTATCAAATATTTTAGATTGTGAGTAATAACTCGTTAAGTAATTTCTTTCAATTTGCATCAGTTTTGGCCACCCTAATATCTTGTAATTTTGCAAACATTTTAACTGATAATAAGTAAAAATAAAGCATTTTTGTGCAAAATCTGTTTTATCACACACATATTTGTTTGCTGTATAAAAAAGATTTGCATTTTTTTTTAATGAAATCATAAAAACATCAAATAAAATATACTTAATCTTATTTTAACTGAACACTTAAATTTAAAAACAAAAAATATATTTAATTCATAAAAAAGACTTATAGGACATAAAAAGCTTATTTTAACATTTTGCATATTTTCACTTATATATATAATATGTTATACTATACCAATATTTACAGTTATATGACTAGAATCTTGAAATTATTCCATTTTTTCATGAAATAGTATTTTGACAATCTCTAAAATCCATTTTTTTTTCAACTGACTTTTAACTTTAATTCCTCGTACTTAGCTGCCTGTCAGCCTAATCATTTGGAGTTAGTTTTCTTCAAACCTTAGATTTCCTTGTGTAAATATGGGCTAGGATCTTAGAAAAACTTTCACAGAGGGCATCCCCCTTCTCTTCGGCCCATATCTCTCATATAGATAATTGGCCATCATAAATAGCACAACCCTATAACTTGAGATTCAAAAATAGTAAAAACTGGTCTCCATTCTGTAAACTTGTGTTGCAAGGTAGAACGAGATACTACAAAACTTAACCATCATGAAAAGCTGAGAATGAATTTTAAAAAGCCATAATTTTACTTCCTATCTTATAACAGTGTTTAATCTAGACCATTTTTAAGAGTACAGAATTGTCTTTTTTAAACTTGTTAAAATGAATCCTAGTTATAGTGTAAAGATTTTCACATTATTTGTTATTTCTAAATTGAGGTGCTTGAAATTTTGCAAAAGTTATGCAACTTCCTCATTTTGTTTTGAAAAAAATACAAGAAACCACTAAATCATGCTATAATTTTATTGAACTTTTAAATTTATAAGTCATAAAACATTTCTAAATATATTTCTGAAATTTTCACTATAATTAGTCTTGTAGCCAAAAGTGGAGCATAATGTTGTACCGTTTTTGGCCACATCATGGCCATAACTGGTACACATAGCAAATTTAAAGTACCAGTTTTGGCCACCCCTACTTTAAGCTGTAAAAATAATTAATTTAGATATGAAATTACAACAGAGAGAAAGCCTACTTCATAAAGCTTCATAGCAATTTGTTTCAGAACAAATAAAGTTCGATAAATGCCTAATACTGAAAGATTATGAAAACTTGTTATCTAAGCAAAAACCTTAATATATGTGAGTGCACACTATAGTTTTACACTTTTTTTTTTTTTTTTTTTTTTTTTTTTTTTGCAAGTCATTTTTTATCAAAAAATAATCCAGTGTGGCCAAAACTTGTGCAGTTGCCAAATCTGGAGCATCCATCCTATATCTTTTAATTATCTTTTGTTGTAATTTTCCAACTGATTGAAAAAGTGTCCAGGTCAGGATTCGAACTAAGCAGTCTTTCGCGCAAATTGTCAATACTTTGTCGACTGAACTATCCTGGAAGAATCTGACGCACACAATTCACACAGTGAATACGAACGCATACTTATCATTATTATACACAACCCTATGTAATAATACTTTAATTTTTTTTTCAAACTACCCGTATGATAAATGCATACTATTCGTATGAGTATATAATGATATTTCTCCTGGTGAATTGTGCGTGCTAAGTTGCTCTGTTGGAAGAGCATTGGCAGCATACATGGAGGGTCTATAGTTCGAATCCTAACCTAAATACTTTTTTAATCATTTTGGAAAATTAATATTCGTTTGATTAATTTACCAATTAAAATCATTCTGTTAAATATAATATAGAATTATCTTTTGATAAAACTACGTGAAGTTTATGCGCAATATTCGTAATGTACAGATTTTATTTGAAAATCGAGTACAAATGAAGATGATGCAATTAGTTCTAGTACTAACTACGCTTAGTTATTTTCTTACTACAGTGGCCTGCGCGCATGTATGATTACACCATGGTTTAAATTCGTAGTTAAACTCATATATATATATCGTATATGTCATTTGGTATAGATGTGCCGGTAAAGGATATCCTTAACGAATTTTTTTTTAAGTTTCCTTATTAATAGTTATAATTATTTGATTTCACTTTTTTTTGTATTAGATGAATCTATTAATAATATTTAAGTATTCTCAGTCTCACTTCCCAAAATTAGACAAAATTTTGTTGAAAATAATAGAAATACAGTGTTACGAATTTTGTAAATAGTTAGTGTTTGTACTGTAAAATAATGTAAATAATCTTATTAAGCTCCATCTCTTTACTAATATTAGTTTTTGTTACATTGTCTCTGTTATCAAGCAAACTTGTCTATTATTTTCAATGAATGTCTATGGCAGCTTTGCGAAATATTTGAGATATCGCCAAGTTGGCGTCACTTTTGGCGACTAATTTTGGTCGCCAAATTTGGCGACAAACTTGGCGATTGTTGGCGATGGTAACCCTTCCCTATTTATGGTAACCCCCCTAGGTCTACTGATACATTGAATGTTGTTCCGTGGTTTTCCAGGTTTTTCTAGAAGGTCGTAGAAATTTCTACCGCATGCGGCGAGACTATATATAGGAGAGCCGGATGCGAGCTGTGTGGTCATTATTTACCAGTCAGTCATTGAGTGAACAAGGCGTAAGCAAGTTTGCTTGAGTTTCATCTATGTTGTTTTGAATGTTATTAAGTGTTGAGACGTTGTATAAAGAGTCTTTGGGGTCTAAAGCTGTAATTGTACGATAGATTTGAGCAGTTATTTTTGAATATCCAGTAATATTTGTGAGTTTCGAAGACTCTGTTGTTCTGAAGTCTGTAAATAAATTATTTTCTACTTTTCTAAGAGCAAGAGTTTGAAGTTGTCTAACCATAAGATCAAAAGAACCCAATATACGCTACAATTTTTGGTGTCAGGAGTCGGGATCTTATGGCGAAAACACGAACAATGGACGTACAACTGAAAGAACTGTTAGAAGCTATTAACGGATTAAGAACAGAGCTGACCAATAAAATTGATAAAGGCCAAGAAGAGTTGGCGGACAAAATGAATAAAAACGAAGAAAGAATGGAACAGTTGACAAATAAAATTGATAAAGGCCAAGAAGAGTTGGCGGAAAAGATGAATAAAGGCCAAGAAGAGCTGGCGGAAAAGATGAATAAAGGCCAAGAAGAGTTGGCGAATAAAATCGACAAAGTCCAAGAAGATGTGACTGAAGAAATGAAAAGAAGCCAAGAGAGAATGGAAGAATTAAAGGAGAAAGTTAATAAAAGCCAAGAAGAAATGAAGAAAACTTTGGAAGAAAAGTTCTCATTGGTAGAGAGAAGAATAGATTCGGTAGAAGAGAAAATTCAGAATGAAGTTAGTAATGTTGAACAGAAAATGGAAAGGAAAATGGCGGAAGTAGAAGAGAAAATTCAGAAAGAAGTTTGTAACGTTGAAGAGAAAATCAGTAACGTTGAAGAGAAAATACTAGGTGAAGTAGATGAAAAGTTAAATAAAAAAGTACAAGATCTTGAGAATAAACTTTCAGCGTCTAGTGGTAATTATGAAGAATTTAGGAATCCGCCTACTTCTCCCGTGCACATTAAGCTGTCGACATACGATGGAAAGAGTTCCTGGCAAGTTTACAAGACCCAATTCACCATTGTAGCGGAAGCGAACAAATGGAGTGACGAGGTGAAAGCTTGTCAACTGGCAGCATCTTTAAGAGGAGAAGCCGCCGACGTGCTGCAAACATTGCCCGATATGACGCAACTCAATTTTGAGACTCTAAGTTGTGCACTTGAAATGAGATTCGGCGAAAAATTCTTCAAGGATTATACGAGAATACAAATGAAGAGCCGCCATCAAAAATCGAGTGAAACCCTTCAAGAGTTTGCCTCGGAAATTGAACGGCTTGCAAATTTAGCATTCATTGACTGTCCAACAAATGTACGGGAAATGCTCTCACTGCAATATTTTGTAGACGGAATAAAAGATCCAGAAGTGCAGAGAGCGGTACGAATGGCAGATGTACAGGATTTAAAGGCTGCACTACTATATGCCTTAAAGTTGGAAGCAGCTACACAAGCCAGCCGAAGAGATCGTCATTCAGTCCGAGGGGCAACGGTGAACAAAAGTTCAGACACTGAGATCGACTTCTTGAAAGAAATTAGGAAATTAAATCAAGAGATTGAAGCTTTAAAATATGGAAGAACAAGCGCAAGAAGACAGAATCTCACGTGCTGGGGATGCGGTGATACAGGACATCTCCGAAGAAATTGCCCCAAAATCCACGAACGTGAGATAAATTCAAACAGTCAGCAGGGAAACTAAATTTTGGCCATCTCGTGGGGCGGAGGTTGCCAGAGAATGAAAAGCCCCACCTGAAGATCCTCCAGATATCAAAAATGAGCGGCGGTGATAACGAATTATATGTGATAGGCTTTATTAACGGAATTCAGTGCCGTATGATTGTCGACACAGGAGCCAATGTGACAATAATAAGAGAAGATTTGGTTCGAAAATTGAAATGTAAACTCATCTGGACTCCACCATGCGTTACCCTGCAAACTGTGACGGGCGACAAGATTGGCATATATGGAAAGGCCAATTTAACCATACACTTTGGAGGAACGAAATATTACCATACGGCATATGTGGCTGACATAACAGATCCTTGCTTAATCGGGCTAGATTTTCTGAAGAAGTTTGGCTTCAAGCTTGATTTCAAAAATAACAAAATGCTCTCAAAATTTGAAGAAATAAGTCTTTTTGGATTAAATAATGAAATTGAATGTAAACAAACAGTAATAGCCAAAGAAGACATCAATCTAGATCCAAGAACAGAATTTTTAGTTCCAGCTGTAATTAAAAATGAAACTAATTATCGATTTGGCCATATAGATTATCCCGAAGACAATAGTAAACAAGCAGGAGTTTTGGTGGCTTCATCTGTGGTGGACCTCTCGAAGAAGACCATTCCAGTCAGAATTGCTAACATCAGTGATAAGACGAGGACTATCAAGAAGGGAGAGGTGATAGCGTCATGTGCTCCTGTGACGTGCATAAGTCAAAATTCCAGTCACTCTGAGAAATCTTCAGATAATTTAGTCAAGGATTTGTTACAAAATACGGACTTAGATCCAAACCAGAGAGATGCTGCTGAAAGTTTAATTAGAGAATTCCAAAGTTTATTTTCCCAAACATCTGAAGACTTTGGACGAACTAAAATGGCACAACACCGAATTGACACCGGAGATCACTCTCCTATTAAACAGCACCCTAGACGATTACCTTTTGCCAAGCAAGAAGAGGTGCAGAATTTAATTAAAGATATGGAAGAAAATGACGTCATCGAACCATCAACAAGTCCATGGGCATCTCCGATTGTATTAGTAAGAAAGAAGGATGGTTCTACAAGATTTTGTGTAGACTACCGCCGACTGAATGACGTCACTAAAAAGGATAGTTACCCTCTACCAAGGATCGACGACACTCTCGACACACTTGCGGGCAACACTTGATTCTCGACTTTAGACTTGAAGAGTGGTTACTGGCAGGTAGAGATCCATCCCGACGACCGCGAGAAGACTGCCTTTACAACGGGACAAGGATTATGGCAGTTCAAGGTAATGCCTTTTGGTCTATGTAACGCACCTGCAACTTTTGAACGCCTTATGGAAACGGTTCTTCGGGGACTGTCATATGAGGCATGTGTTGTTTATTTAGACGATATCATAATCATAGGAAAATCTTTTGATGAACATCTGAACAACCTCAGGCGGGTGCTACCAAAGTTAAAGGAAGCTAATTTGAAGTTAAGCCCTTCGAAGTGCAGTTTGTTTCGCAATGAAGTCGCCTACCTTGGACACATCATTTCGGCGGAAGGAGTTAGGAGTGATCCGGAGAAGATATCGGCCGTGAAAAATTGGAGTCGTCCAGCAGATGTTCACCGGCTTCGAAGTTTTCTAGGATTATGCACCTATTACAGAAAATTCGTCAAAGGCTTCTCGATGATTGCAAGACCACTTCATAAATTAACAGAAGCCAATCAAAAATTTATGTGGACACAGGAATGTCACGCTGCTTTCGAAAAGCTTAAGGAGGCCTTGACATCCACTCCAATTCTGTCGTATCCTCAAATCGATAAACAGTTTATACTTGATACGGATGCAAGCAACGAAAGCATTGGCGCTGTACTGTCCCAGGAAATCGACGGCCAGGAGCGTGTTATCGCCTATTTCAGCAAGTGCTTGTCAAAGGCCGAGCGAAACTACTGCGTAACAAGAAAAGAGCTTCTTGCTGTAGTGAAAGCCATAGACCACTTTCATCACTATCTTTACGGTCGAAAGTTCCTGATCCGAACTGATCATGCTTCTCTAACTTGGCTATTGAATTTTAAGAACCCTGAAGGCCAGATAGCCAGGTGGATACAAAAGCTTCAAGAGTACGATATGGAGATACGCCATCGAAAAGGCTCATCACATGGAAATGCAGATGCTCTCTCAAAAAGACCCTGCTCAGAGAATTGTAGATACTGCGACCGGGTTGAGAAGAAATTTAACCCCTTGGGGACGAGCGACCACTATAGATGTCGGCACCGATCGTACTCAGATCCCATGAGACTACAATTCATGCCGGCGCTGTTTGTACTCACATCCCGCGAGACTACCATTGATGCCGATCAAACGGAACGTTTTGTTTTTCACAGTTTAGCATATAAAAATTTTATCCTAATTCTATTTGAATGTATATTAAGGAAAAAGACTTTTCCTTTAAACTAGGAAAGCTAATGAAAACTTTTTTTCTTTTTTTAATCCACGCGAATTTAATTTTTTATGGAAATACTACAATGGGAAAAAGATTATTTTTTTCATCACGTCTTTGTGTTTCATAAATCTTTTTACGCGTCTAGTAAAACTTTATTTTTCTTTATTAGAAATAATGCTACTGAACTTCAGAAGGAAAAATTTGCGGTTAACGTAAGTAAGTGTACTAGTAAGCACATTTAAGGTTACGAATGATAACTTGAACATCTGATTCATTGCTTTTTTTCCCGCTCTTTTATCTTGATCAGATCGTAGTGGCAAAAACCGACGTCATTAATATAATCGTAGAAGGAAAGATTTATCTTTTTTATATTTTTATTTTATTTCAGGAGTGCTTCGCAATTAAAAAATAAAAAATAATAAGAAAGAAAAAAAAGGTTACATAATGATGGTGGGAGCTGATACGCTGATAACATTCTTTCTCAGTGCAGCTAAATTAAGAATATTTTTCTGCGTTACTGACCAGTTTTTTTTCTATAATTCTATATATTTATCTAATATGTTTTACATCAAATGATTGCATATATATACATTTCATTTTAAAAATTACTAGTAACGTGAACAAAAGTTTTTAAAGAGTGTTTTAAGTTTTAAAGAGTATTTTAAAGTATTATTGTGCTTTATTCATTATTATTCAAGATTTTTTTCTTACTTATATATTAGATTATATGTTAACATAGATTTTAAAAGATAATTTTAACATCAACGAAAGTTTTGAAAGTTTCAAATCATTATTAAATTTTATTCATAATTATCCAATAAGTTTTATTTGATATACCTTATTATACGACATACCATATGGAAATATATTTTCTATTTCTGAAATAATTTTAACATAAACTTATTTTGGAAAGGTGCATTTTTAATTTTTACTCTGATTTGCACACCATTACTGATTATTATTCAAGACTGTTTGTTTGTTTTTAATTATGTGTTATATGTATTTTTTTTATTTCAAAAATATTATAAAATTAAACTAAGTTTTTTTTTTAATCCAATCTTACACACACACACACACACACACACACATATATATATATATATAAGTGTTACAAAGCAACAGTAGCAGGTTGTTTGTATGTTTTTATTTAATATTTTTCATTTCTAAATAAATCGTTTTTTGTAAAACATTTATTTTATTTACTGAAAGTGTTAAAAATTATTAAATATCAAGATGGTTAGGCTTGTTTTTCTATTATAGCAAAATGTTTCATAGATTGATATTTAACAGCCTGGTAAGTATTTTTCTGTCATGTTATATCATTTTAAAAGCTAAAAACAGGATATTAATTATTCATTATTTACATTTGAACATTTTTTTCCAATTAAAATATCACACAATATACATCATTTTTTGAATAAATATGTAAAATAACATCAAATTCCATGCATGTGAATTTCAAAAAGTTTCATGCGAAAGTTATTTTTTTTATTAATTTTTAAAGAATTTTTGACAAGCGTCAGGCTTAACTGCGCGAAATCCTCCGGCCCAGAAGGTGAAATCGAATTTCCCCGCTCCGTCCTCAGATGCGCACTTCAAAATGCGCGCGCCGTCGCGAACGGGTTAATGTCAAAGGTCCTATAGTAAGACAAGTTACAACTGGGTCTACATCATCGCAAGATCCGTGGAGTGACGAGAGCCTGCGTAAAGATCAACTTGCTGATCCTGAAATTAAGCCAATTCTAGAGCTGAAAGAGGAGTCCAACAGGAAGCCCAGCTGGCAAGACATGGCCCATTACCACCCTACGACTAAACGTTATTGGGCTCTCTGGGATTCCTTACATTTGAAGAACGGCATCTTGTACCGAAAATGGGAGTCTGACGATGGAAAGACATGTAGATGGCAACTACTACTCCCTAAGTCGAGAATTTCTATGGTCCTTCAAGAACTGCATGGTAGTCCCACAGGAGGTCATTTTGGTGTAATGAAGACCCTGCAAAAGGTTCGAGAGCGTTTCTACTGGAATAATGTTCGCAGTGACATGGAGAAGTGGTGTCGAACTTGTGACACCTGTGCAGCACGTAAAGGTCCAAAGAGGCGCACCCGTGGACGATTGCAACGTTATAATGTAGGAGCTCCTTTCGAACGAATTGCTTTAGACATTCTGGATCCACTTCCTAGAACATCTGATGGCAATAAGTACATCCTCGTTGTCATGGACTACTTCACTAAGTGGCCTGAAGCATATGCCATTCCTAATCAAGAGGCGGTAACCGTAGCAGACATACTGATTCAACACTGGGTTTCCAGATACGGAGTTCCTCTTCAAATCCATTCTGATCAAGGAAGAAACTTTGATTCGGCTGTGTTCAAGGAAATGTGTGAACTACTCGGCATGGATAAAACTCGAACAACACCTCTACACCCTCAATCGGACGGCATGGTGGAGCGGTTCAATCGTACCATCCTAAATAGCCTCTCTCTCCTGGTGTCTAGAGATCAACAGGACTGGGACAAGAAATTACCTCTGTTCCTGCTTGCCTACAGGAGTGCTGCTCATGAGGCCACTGGTTATTCCCCTTCTCAAATGCTCTTTGGTCGTGATCTTCGTCTACCTGCGGATCTTTTGTTTGGCCGTCCTCCTGATGCTCCCTCATCGCCTGAGGAATATGTCGATGAACTCCAGGCGCGGATTGAGGAGATTCATTGCCTAGCGAGGAACCGAATCGGACTGGCATCGGAAAAGATGAAGACACGGTACGACACAAAGGCAACTGGACATGAGTTCAACGAAGGTGACAAAGTTTGGTTGTGGAATCCGATACGTCGTAAGGGACTGTCGCCAAAACTACAAAGAAACTGGGACGGTCCTTACACAGTCGTCAACAGGCTGAATGACGTCGTCGTACGCATAACGAAAATCGCCACACACCAAACCCAGGGTCGTACATTATAACCGGCTAGCCCCTTATTTTGGCCAAAGTGATTAAAAATTCAAAACTGGAATTTCAGACCATGGTCATGAAAGTCACTTTTTGTAAATATGTAAATAGTAATTAGTTCTTATTTATGTAAATTTTATTATTATTGTTATTATTTATTTATTTATTTATTTATTTGTTTATTTATTTTAAGTGTTTTCCTCTAACTCAAGGATTGCACTGTCCGGGACGTGCAGTCTTTGAGGAGGGGGTAGTGTTACGAATTTTGTAAATAGTTAGTGTTTGTACTGTAAAATAATGTAAATAATCTTATTAAGCTCCATCTCTTTACTAATATTAGTTTTTGTTACATTGTCTCTGTTATCAAGCAAACTTGTCTATTATTTTCAGTGAATGTCTATGGCAGCTTTGCGAAATATTTGAGATATCGCCAAGTTGGCGTCACTTTTGGCGACTAATTTTGGTCGCCAAATTTGGCGATATATCGCCAAGTTGGCGACAAACTTGGTGATTGTTGGCGATGGTAACCCTTCCCTATTTATGGTAACCCCCCCCCTAGGTCTACTGATACATTGAATGTTGTTCCGTGGTTTTCCAGGTTTTTCTAGAAGGTCGTAGAAATTTCTACCGCATGCGGCGAGACTATATATAGGAGAGCCGGATGCGAGCTGTGTGGTCATTATTTACCAGTCAGTCATTGAGTGAACAAGGCGTAAGCAAGTTTGCTTGAGTTTCATCTATGTTGTTTTGAATGTTATTAAGTGTTGAAACGTTGTATAAAGAGTCTTTGGGGTCTAAAGCTGTAATTGTACGATAGATTTGAGCAGTTATTTTTGAATATCCAGTAATATTTGTGAGTTTCGAAGACTCTGTTGTTCTGAAGTCTGTAAATAAATTATTTTCTACTTTTCTAAGAGCAAGAGTTTGAAGTTGTCTAACCATAAGATCAAAAGAACCCAATATACGCTACAACATCAAACACTAAAAATTTCAGCAACGTACATCCCACAAAAGTGTACATGTAATTGTTTTTATGACTATTTAGAACCAGGATTTAATGAACACATACTAATGAAACAAAATTGTTATTTTCAACACAATTTAACAATTAAGATATCAAAAATTAATAAAATAATGCGATAATTACTCATTTTTTAAAATCAATAATTGTTATTACCACAAAATCAATATCTTAATTATTTTAGATACATGGTTTAAAATAATAAATGTCATGGAATTACAGTTATCAAATTTTTGGGATTATGAGAAATTCAGAAAGGTAATAAAAAGTTTTACAAAAGTATTTTTGCAATATTAGTGCATAAATTAGTATATTTATCACTATTTTCAACAATTAAACAACCCCAAACTCCTTTATATATTAATTATAACGTTAACTTTTGATTATGTGTATATTTTTTAATTTATTAAAATGTGATTTTAACCATGTAATTAAAAAATGTGATTAAAGTGCATTTTAAAAATATTATTAACTATTTTCAAATCGTTGACATGCTGTTCCGTATTTCAACAAAATAAATGTTAAATTTATTGAATTTACTAAGGTAAGTGAATTCAAAAAAGTTAAATTAATATGATACTTATTCCTTTTACAACATGTTTTTTACGAAATTAACAGAAATCATTATAAAAAAAGCAGGAAAAATAACATTTTCTTACCTCTTTTTTATCGGCATTATCCTCTAATTCCAGTTTTATAATCCAAATAGGGAAGATAATTTCGAAGTCGGAATGTCCGAATGAAGTACAATGACATTGGCGCGCTCATATTAACGAAACGCCAACGACATTGTATTTTTTCGGACCGTCATTTTATATAAGTCACCTGATCGCATTTTTGCATAACTTTTTAAAAATTTTCAACTTACGTACTAAATATACACACATAACATCATAACAAATTTACTAGAGCAGCTGCATAATATTCTGAAGAATAAATACACTAGTGTCAACTATTCTGGTCGTTGCCAAACGATATTTTTTAAGCAGGTGATTTTTTGTTATTATTGGTTGTTTAAGCTTCGAACATTTAAAAGTTGAATGCGCATGCGTATTAGTTTTATGAGGGTATCCCTAATTAAAATTTTGAGATAAAAATTTTTTTTTCACGCATTTCTATTTTACTTTTAATTAGTTTCGAGATACAGTGGAACTTTCATTTAACGAAGCCCATATTTAATGAAATTATCTACTTTTTTAATTTTCTGCTGAACCTTCATTTAGAACGCAATTAACATTTAAATTAATATTCGTATAAAAAAAAGTCTACTTAGCAAAATTTGTTGCACTTCCGTGCGTGCACAATATTCAAAAGGATAGATTGCTGTTAAGATTGATTGGTGAATATATTTCAGCGAATTGAAATTATCTATTTATTTCATCTTTTAAATAAAAAGGGGAAAATGCGAAAATTTTTCGATATGCTAAGAAAGGGATTCTAGTTCCACGAAAATATTATAGGTCCATTCTCTGAATACTTAAAAAAGGTGCGAAAGTTTTTATGAGTGTATCTTTCATAAGAGATCGCACACAAAGTAATATTCCATATTTTTTTAATTTTTCGATTTGAAATACAAGAGAAAACGAGAAATAGAACGCTGCGATTCAGTTTTTGTTTCCCTTAATTTATTACGTGGTTTTTTTAGATATTATACTAATGATTTTTTTTATGTGGCTATATTGCATAACAAAAATTCCTATCCAAATTAAAACACAGTTTTATAATATTTCCATTTTTATTTGTAGCTTACTATACAAATTTCGTGAATTTTCGTGGGTTTCTATTCAACGATATTTTTTTCATAACGAAACATTTAAGTGTAACGAGAAATTTCCTCAAATGGAAGTTTCACTGATAGGTTCATTGCTGGGTGCTTAGTTTCATATGATGGGAGGTTTATCTCACATATGTGATATGACGTACACGTTACACGCAGTGTATGTAACGTGTGACATAACAGCGATTGCACAATATTCTTCTGAAATGCCAGAAAACACGTTTTTTGCCAGTAAATAACATGGTTTGAAGAATTTTTGTAATTTTCTAAAGTTTTCTAAGAAAGTCACATCTGAGTCACAATGTGACGTCACTGAGTGGTGTCACAGATGGTCACAGATGTGATGTGACCACAGTGACTCGCAGTGACGTCATTGTGACCATGCATGCTATGAGGGAACTTTTGAAGAATTTTTGTATATATTTTTTAATTTTCTAAGAAGGTCACATTTCAGTCACAATGTGACGTCACTGAGGGGTGGCATTTTGGTCACAGATGTGATGTCACATTTCAGTCACAATGTGACGTCACTGAAGGGTGGCATTTTGGTCACAGGTGTGACGTCACATCTCAGTCACAATGTGACGTCACTGAGCGGTGGCATTTTGGTCACAGATGTGACGTGACCACAGTGACTCACAGTGACGTCACTGTGACCATACATGCTATGTGGGTAGTGACCTATCCATACGGGTAGTTCCAGATCCAGAAAGACAATCTGTAAGTGCTTTCATAGATGAAAATCATCCTGCACTGTTTTGTTAATTTTTATAAGCAAATTAAAAAAAAAATCCTCTAAGCTTTTACAAATCAAGAAGAAAAAATTAAGTCCTTTTATCCCTCGTATGAAACAGCCATTGGAACAGTGTGGCAAAAGAAAAAGAAAAAAGCGTAACGTTAATGCACATGTGTCCTCAAAGAAATAGAAAAAGGTAGAAAAGGTTTCTTTGTTACTTCACAAGTTTTAAAAAAGAACTATTTCAAATTATTATAAAATTAAATCATCATAATTACACTTTATAAATAATAATTATAAATTGTAAAAATATGCATGATTAAATTGTCAAACTAAATTGTCAAAGCATGATTAAATTGTCAAAGTTTCTAGTTTTGAAAATATTTCTCATGACGTATTTTAGAATTATTTTTTATAATGGAATTTTAATTCTAAAATGTCTAATAATAAGAAACCTTCAAAAGGGCGCCCAAAAAATCTTCAAAGAGAAGCGGGCGTCGCGTTGGACGGCCCTGTTGTAGAACAAATAGGATCATACCCTAAAGGAACTTTTAACTAAGGAAACGGTGAACTTTAAAATGATTTTTAAATCTTTAGGTTTGCTTAAAGGGCGATTAAAATAATGAAATAGGGATGTTAATAGTTAATTTTATTTCAAAAGATTTTAGTACTTTCAAGCATTTAATCAGGCTCTTCCTCAGAGAATATTTATACAAATACATTGATTCCGTTTTGAAAATGAACCAGACTCGCGGCTTGAAGATTGAATTAAAAGTGTTTTAGGTGAATGGTGAAAAAAAAAAAAAAAAAAAAAAAAAAAAAAAAAAAAAGATGAAATATTTAATTGTTGTATACCATAAATTTTAATACGTCACTTTTCTCAAATTGTCTCCTGACATTTTGAAAAAATGACGTATTAAATTTATGGTACAATAATTAAATTTTTCTCTTTACCGTTCACCTAAAACACTACTAATTCAATCTTCAAGCCAAGAGTCTCGTTCATTTCAATACGGAATAATATAATTGTATTTATAAAAGAAAATATTTTCTGAGGAAGAACCTGATCAAAGGTTTGAAAGTACTAACAAGGAAGGTCTCCATACTGGGCATACCCAGAATTTTATGAAAAAACACTAATTAAAGTACTTATGTATGTAATAAAGGATCAGTCAAAATTAGCGGCGGAATCACATTAGATATTGTGTAAAAAAATAAAATATTTTCGGGTATTTGGCGTGAAAAGACTAAAAAAACACTCGATTTGGCGAGCAGCCCTTTTCCTCGTCAAAAGCAAACGATTATAATGCAACTCAAAACTGTTGGATATTTAGAATGCCTGTAAATGGTATTTAATGAATTTAAACATAAACAATGAGAGGCTTTAATATATTATATACATCTATATACATATTGTATTACATATATATATATATATATATATATATATTACTCGTTGAAGTAGTTATTTAATTAATCGCTGGCAAAAATGTTTTCATAGCTAAAAAAAATCATATTGAGAAAAATTATCTTCATACATTTAAGCGTATTCAAAAATAAACATCATATGTTTCCATAGCAACAAAATCTAATCGACAATTCTCATTTGGACTTTGAGCTTGAAACAAATTTAATTAAATTTAAATTATGAATTTCGTTTTAAATCTCAAATTTTGATGATTAAATTTGAATGTAAATTTCGATATAACAAAATTATACTTAAAACAAACTAAAACTTACAAAACTAAAGTTATTTAAATTAAACTTATCAAAACAAGTTCAACAAGATTTTTTTTCTTGAAGTGTATTTGACATAAAGTATTTTTTTTAAATTACATTCCATCGCCAACCGGCGATAAATCGCCAAATAACGAAATTTTCATTATTTTTTTACGGTTACTGAATGGAGGTTCCGCCGAAATTTTTTTTATAAATGTATATATCCACACGAGAAGAACATTCTGTAATTTTTTCAGATTTTTCGGGGTATGCCCGTATGGAGACCTTCCTTGTAAGATGTTTGTAAATAAAATTAACTATTTATATTTATAGTTGATTATTTTAATCGCATTTTGAGTAAACCCGAACATTTTAAAGTTCATATTATACATTTTATGTTAAAAGCAAGGCGAAATTTCATTCCGTCATATATTTAAAAAAAAACGCTAAAAATTTTTAACACAATTTTCAGTTAAAATCTGTAACTGTTATACATATAATTATTTTCCCACGAAAATACATAAATTGACGTTGAAAATCACAAATATTCTTTTTATGCACACCTCAATTAATTGTATAAATATGGATTAATGTTCATGTGTTTCGGGTTGCAAATAAAATGGTGGCTGGTCGCATGTTGAGTGTGGTTGGATAAGAGGGTTACGTTTCCCAGCTCCTTCGAAGTGCCCCTTCGACCATCCAATAAATGCGCAATAGAGCTGAGGTCAAAAAACCGAACTGGCTATGGAAGTTGGTTAAACTCTAGTTTATGTTCCTAAAAGCATGTTAAGATCGGATCGAGTATGGTGGCAAGGTGCAATTTCATCTGAAAGGGACCATTTCTATAATAGTTCAAGAGCCGCCCGCACAAAACCCTAAGTCATGGAGCACAAGAAAAAAATCCTTTACATTATGGAAGAGTAGTCATAGGGGAATCTAATGATCCATGCCTTCCGGAAGTGAAGTGGTGCATAAGCCAATAAAAAGAATACTGCCCAGTTAAACTGATGGCATTGAGCTCACAGGCTACAAATACTAATTGTACATTAAAGCCTTATATTTTCAAGGGTTAATTCCGTTCGAAAAAAAATTAAGAAGGGGAAATAGCTCTCACCTTTCCTCTTTTTTTATACTTAATCATTGAACCTCCTATGCTATCAAAGACATGCTTTATCATATAAAAAATCTATATCCAAAATTCAGAGCAAATGAGATAATTCTTAATAAAAACCCATTTAGCATTTATATAATTTAAAAGAAGTTATCCCCCTCTTTTATACTTAACCATTAAACTTCCAAAACTATTCAGAGATTTGAACGAAATCTGACAATTCTGCTTGAAAAACCCATTTATATAAATTACGGGGGGGGGGGGGGCATTAGAATCCTTGTTCCCCCTATTTATACTTGTTCAATGAACACCTAATAACAGTCACGGAATCGCCTCATCAGAATGATCCTAATCTAAATTTTGAACGAAAACTTAATTCTGCATGAAAATCCATTTATATCAACTAAGCCCGTAAGACATGGTGACGTCACTGCAACGTCGTTGTGAAGTCACATTGTGACTTTGTGACCATCGATTGTCGATGTGAAGTCACAGTGACTAAAATGTGAAGTCGTTATGGCCGTTTTAGAGCTTTTTTGTGACGTCACATTGTGACCACTTTGTGACGTCACAATGTGACCAATTTGTGAAAAGTGTGTCATTTGTGACTACTTTGACATTAACATTGTGACGAACTGTGAAAATTTTTTTAGAAAGTCACATCTTAGTCACATTGTGACGTCACTGAGTGGTGGCATTTTCGTCACATATGTGATGTGACCAAAGTGACTCACAGTGACGTCATTTTGACGTCACTGTGAACATGCATGCTATGAGGGAAGGGGAGGGGCATGAGCCCCCCGTTTCCCCTCTTATACATATCGAATGAACTCCAAAAACTAATCAGGGAAGCGCCTTGTCAGGATATACCTACATACAAAATTTAGAGTGGATCGGATATTTTTATCATGAGTTATCGCGTTACGTACGAACAAACGTACATACAGAACGGACGGGCACATAAGCTCTCAGGCTATGATAGCCTGTGAGCCAAAAATGGATACCACTAGTGGTTGATTCGTAGGCTTAGAAGTATGTTTTCCTGCACCCAGTTTTTCGCGTTTTAATGCTTTTAATTGTACGGCAAACACAATGATAGACCTACGAGTGATCCACAAATGGTATTCATTTTTGGCTTCTGCACCCCTTCGCTTCCGGCAGACATGGATCATTCGATTCTCCTATGACTACTCTTCCATAATATAAAGGATTTTTTCTTGAGCTCGATGACTTAGGGTTTTGTGCGGTCAGCTCTTGGACTACTTGTTTATGTTCCTAAAAGCATGTTAAAAACGGATCAAGTAGGATGGCAAGGTGCAATTTCAATTGAAAGTGAACCCCCCCCCCCCCAAAGAGATTTAAGGAAACATCACATAAGGATCACATTACACACATAAGTCAATGCACGTGATCGGAAACGATGTTGAGATCAGTGTTGTTCAGAGTTGTGTTCACAACTATTAGAGCGGGAAGCGGCAGCACAGAAAATTATCACATCGAGTTGGAGACTGAAATTCTGAAATTAGATAAAAATTGATTCGCATATTAAAACTTAATTAGTCTGCCAAATCATATCTTGTGGAAAACGCCTGAAAACTCGATTTAGAAGTTGCTTGATAAATTTACCATTTTGTTTTTATGCTACCAATCGTCCATGTTTGATTGATTGATTAATTATCGGAGTTCAGGCTCGATGATGGTGTTAATAGCTTCGCTTTGCTTGGCGGCTTTGCAAGTTTAATATTCCAAAATTTCTAATACAGTTCTTTCATTTGAGTTTACATCCACAGATGTAAACTCAAATGCACTTGTTTGTTTTGACTACGTGTTAATATTGCGGGAAGATCCCCCCCCCTTTCCCATAGTCCGGGATTTATTGGTTTCAACAAAGAAACAAACAAGGTTTTTGGAATTTGTGCCTCCCTGTTTTCATACTTTTGGGAGCTAGAAAACACATTGTTAAACCTTCGGATCAATTGCTAAAATCGTGTTTTCAGATGTTTTTCATCAAGATAGCACTTGGCAGACCAACTGCGTTTTAATATGCGAATCTAATTTTAACACATTTTGGAATTTCAGCCTCCAAGTCGAGGTGATTGTCTCTGTTACCACCTGTCGGTTTATATGAAAGCACACTGTGTAATACTGGAAAACATTCCCCACATGAAAATTCCACCATCACAAGCCTGAAGGTTTGTCATTTGGCAGGAAGGGTCCTAGAATTCGCGTTGTTTCTGCCATATCCTAAACATGCCATCATCGTCATCTGATCAAGGCTCTAAATTACGAGACCAACCTGAGTAGCCATTTGCAGTACAAACAACAGGATGTAACGCCAAGCAACCGTCAAAACAAAGAATGCTCAAATGAGAAGTAAGTACTGCAGATATGATAATGTGAGAAGAGAAGTCATCGGATTTATAGCCACTACACGGTGATTAAGCGGTCACTCGCTCCGATATCAGGTATCTAACCCGTTAACCCCCTGACTGCCCAGCCAAAGGGTAATATTGTAATGTTGTTTTCTCTTTAATTTATTAAAAATAAAAAAAAAGATGTTTTTTCCAACCTGATGCAAAATACGTTATTAGTATCGGTGTATAATCTTTGATAGCATCAATCCTAACTTAATTTTTCAGAACTGGGTTTTATTTGTGGAATTATACTAATTTAAATATTGCTTATGTTGCAGTGAAACCTGCAGCTTAGTGTGTGAAAAAATCAGCCGGCGACAGTCAGGAGGTTAAGCTGAGGTAACTCGGCAAGTAAAGGGCTGGTCATCGGTTAGAAAGAAAGAAAGAACATGCCATCAACATGAAGGAGAATAAATGATATTCATCCCACCAACCTACATTTTTCTTGTCCTCAAATGACCAATATCGTCGTTCTTTCCCCAACAACAGGCACTTTTTCCTATTTTACCGTTTTCAAAGCCACTCTTGACGATCATCTGTTGCTAAAGCCTGTCCTTTTAGTCCAGGAATCGGTGACAATGAATGTGCCGTCATGGTGGAATTGAAAAATTGTTATGTGAATGTACCGGTTGGGGTAAAAGTTCGTAGAATCTTTAAAAACTCATAGCAGCCGAAAAAAATAACCGAAATAATAAACGGTATGAAGGGTTAGCATCTATAGGACACGGGAAAAACAGCAATAAAAATTAACGCAAAAACATCCGACAGAGATGGCGCTAGAAACTTTCGACTTCGCAGGAAATATGCAAATGAGACGGTTAAGAGAACTTGCACTGCTAATCCACAATTAGTTCAAGAATGAGAGCAGTGTACTTCATCAAGAGTTGGGCGCTGATTCTTGGTTAATGTTAAATAACTGCATAAACAAAGATTTATCCTGTGACCTCAAGAGCCTTGATGAAGTGCACGGCTCTCAACCGTGAACTAATTGTGGATTAGCAATGCAAGTTCTTATAATTGTCTCATTTGTTTACTTTCACAGAAATCGAACGTTTCCAGCGCCATCTGTCGGGTGTTTTTTGAGTTATTTTTTAATGCCATCTTAAAAAACAATTCCGTGAATGCTAACCCTGCAAACTATTTTTGTTTCGGTTCTTTTTCCGGCTGTTATGAGATTTTAAAGTTTCTATGAGATTTTTTTTCCAAACCGGAACAGTTGTTGCAAACCTAGTACGACTAGGTTTGACATACCAAAAATAAGTTAAACTAATTATTATTAAAAAGCTGTAATGAATAAACATTTTTGCCGAAAATCAATGCTTGAATAGTGTCTAGACGCGAAATAAAGTAGCCACCGGTAAAAATGCAAAGCAAGATGAATATGTATTTTTTAACGAGAGATTTGAAGATTAATATAGACTGGTACAAACACCCTAGAAGTATTTATCGCCAAAGTAGGCTTTTAAACTTCCAAAAATAACAACTATTTAGACTGTTAGTTACGGTTCCGACACGGAACATTCTTGAAAAAAAAATACGCGAGAAAATAAAGAATTAAAAATATAACAACAATCGACTTGCTCAACAATGTACAAAACAATCAATAAACAATGTACGCATTTAGTTAATCAAAATATTTATGAAATATTCAAACAATGCTTGCACTGTACAACAATACATGATTCTTAAAAACAATGAATAACAATTCATTTCTTAAGATATTTCGTCAGTCTAATTTTTGACTCTTATCTGAGAATGGCGTTCTTCCTGTTCTTGGGTGCTATAATCTTGAGTTATTTTGCTTATACAAAGTTTCTCAGGCGTATGTTTGTGAAATTTTTCGAGGATCATCAGGCGATTGAGGATGATGCTCCTGAAAAATGTTTGAGTCCAGCGATTAACATCACAGCTGTGGAAGATGATTTGTGGGAGATTGAGTCTCCTGAAAATAGATTTGAGGATATTTCATATTCGCATGAGGCAGATATACCTTTAGAAAACCGTATTAAAGTAGCTGAAATCAACCAGAGCAATAGAAATAGATCAAATCCAATACCAAAACCATTATATTTGGAAAATAATTATCAAGTGAATTTTGTTGAAGAGGAAGATGATCTGAGAAAGAAAGAAAGAATTTATTTACAAGCTCTCAATAGAGGTCGGCCAAATGGTCATCCGAAAATCCACAAGTTGCCAGACGTCGGTTATTTACCGACTATTTTCGAAAAGATGCCATATCCGCTCACACGTGAATTTCTTATGTCATATATTGAGGAAGAACCAGTTGATATGCAAGAATCAGAAGGCATAATTGAAGAGCAATTTTGTGAAAAGTTAACATCAAGTACGGCTGAAGAAATATTGGACCGTATACATCAAGCAAACCACAAATCTGATGAAGAATCGGTTCATATGAAATTAACGGTGAATGAGGCTAATAACAATCAGGTTGGTGAACAGTTAACAGAAAATTTTGCTCAAGAAAACAAAGGCCTTATTGAGTTAGAGACTAAAGAAACGACAGAAACAACAGAAAAATATGCAGAAAACACAGCAGAACCATATAACATGCAATTGGATAATAAAGCTGAAAATCCAGTTAATGTGGTACCTCAAATCTCCAAAAAGAAGAAGAAAAGATTTAGAAGATTGAGAAAGTTTTTCAGTAGATTTTCTTGTATTCCTAAAGTGAAATACTAAAAGGAAACAGATATCAAAAGCTTCATATCAGATTTATTGTAGGAAAGTACTTCAGCAGTTTTTCTTGTATTCCTAAAGTAAAACAATAAAACAAAACAAATATCAAAAGCTTCATATCAGCTGTATTGTAAGAAAATTCTTCAGGAGATTTCTTGTATTTTTAAAGTAAATCAGTTAAAGAAAACAAATATCAAAAGCTTCATATCAGCTGTATTGTAAGCAAGTTTTTCAGCAGATTTTCCTGTATTCCTAAAGTAAAACACTAAAAGAAAACAGACATCAAAAGTTTCATATCAGCTTTATTATAAGCAAGTTCTTCAGCAGATTTTCTTGTATTCCTAAAGTAAAACGCTAAAAGAAAACAGATATCAAAAGCTTCATATCATCTTTATAGTAAGAAAGAATGTTCTTTAAATAGTAAGAGCCCATCAAGCTTTAATAACTCAATTTTTTTTTCATGTATACTCAGTGTTGTCAAACAAAAACAAAAGAAAATCGTTACAGCCATACATTTGGCATGATAATTTTGTAAATTGTGTGACCAAATAATAAAAAAAATCTTTCAATATTTTTAATTGTTATTTTTGAATTTAAATCAAAGTTTTCCATCCTAGGTGATGAGTTTTGTTTGAAACGCAATAGACCGGGAGGCGGCTGTAAAGAGAATGTCCTCATCGAGCTGACGGCTGAAATGTCCTCGTTAACCCCTTGAAGGGGGGTGGTATAACATATATACCACTTAATTTTAATTGCAAAATACCACAGTCACACCAGAATTCTGAAATGAAAATTTAAATTTTATTAATTACATGAAGAAAAGCTTTTATCTATTTTGAAATAAATTTGTTTTTAAATTCCGATGTCGATCAATCATTTCAGAATTTTAAGAATAGAAGTTCTTTGCGCCTCAAAGGGTTACGTAGAAATTGGTGGGCATTTTAAAATGTAACTGATCTGCCAAATCATTTTTTGGTGGAAACCAAAACCTGCATCAGAACCGATTTCAGTAACTGATCGCTACATTCGTGATTGTGTTATTCTGCATCTTCCCTCCCCTACAAGATATGAAACATACAAGACCGAGGAAAAGAAAACACAACGGTAAACTTTTCGGAAAAACAACTAAAATTGGGTTTGCAGGGGTCTTCTGCCAATATGTTATTTCTCAGTTCAGTTACATTTTATTAGATTAATTTGTGACACGATTATTCAATCGGTAAATCAATTATAATCGATGTAAATATCCCATGTGGATGAATCAAGTCAGGGCCAAGATTCGAACCAGGAATGTTTTGGATGAAGCCGCCAATGCTCTTCCATCTGAGCCATCCCGGACACGAACACTGGAGGACTATTTCACCCAAATAACCTCAACGATCACACAATCTGGTCTGATACTATGGATTAGATCAATGGAATAAATCGAAGATCAATATTTGGAAATTGCGGAAAATGCTGCATACAGTTACATTTTAATAAGAGTTTTAACAGAGGCGTTCAGAAGTCAATCCTACAGTCAACTCCATTTTTTTAGAAAGTCAGGTAATGAGACGACTGGTTTGAAAATTTTCTATATATTTAAACAACGCTTATGAATTATCTTTGATTATAAGACAGTTAAGGAGTATGATCAAAATATGATGAAAAAAATAGTAGTATTTTTATAGATAAATAACTTTAAATATTAAAATGAGCATTTTCATTTGATGGAGATAATCAGATTGATTTCTGAGCACCTTAATTAATCCTTAAATTAAAACTTTCATATGAATTAGGTGATGGTTTGTGCAATTGCCTTCTGGTCCATAAGAATTGCGTAGAACTCTGCTCTAATGAGGACAAATTGACCTCAACTTTTACTTGTTCTAACAGAATTATCGCAATTACCTATACTCTAAATAAAAAAGAGACACTATTCACTCTGGAAGGGTGAATACTCACTCTATTGCAGACTCAAAATATGCCCAGACTCTTTAGAGTGACTATTCACTCTGAGCAAAAGTGGAATCGTTGACTCTTTGAAAGAGTGAATACTCTCTCCTGGGAAGTGAATATTCACTCTAAACAGGGGTCAATAATTACTCTTTCTGAACAGTGGTTGTTCATTTTTGCTAAACGAGTGCGTTTTTTTCACTCCTGGTAGAAGTGAGTAGTCACTTTTACAGAGGAGTGATTATTCACTCTAGTTAAAGGAGCGCGTTTTTTAGTTAGGGCATTTTTAAAGAATCGTATCTTTTAGAGCATACAATGAAAATAAATACAAGCATGGTAAAGACTGGAATAAAATACTCTTTATTGATAATATTTATTTAATTCATAGTATGTAACATTAATTGAATTTTTTAAGGGAAACGTAATTAAATTGACAGAAATAAACTATTTAATTCCAATCTTTCCCTTTGTGTTTGCTTTCATTGGTAGCCCCATAAATACAGGGTGATTCAAAAAAAGTGGACAAAATGATATGACAAATCAGGCATACGACAAGGATAAAAAATCATATAGGAACATAGGGTCGCAAACTGCTTATTGAGTCACAAATACAGGGTGTTTCATTCTAGCTATACCCGATTTGAAAATAATAATTTCGAGGAAAATAATAGTATTGCAATGACAATGCAACGATAAGTACCTAAATTTGGTGTGAAATGTAATAACATTACTAAAAGATCTGGAACGACATATTGCGCAAGCAATCGATGATATCGTATAAACTGATTACCACAGTCCAAAATGTGAGGTGCCAAGTGCATATTGCTGGTGCGCATAATGCAAACTTCTACCACTTTTGTTTGGTGTTATCACACTTAAAGCAAAGGTGAGAATGTCTGTTAAATGTTGTATTAATGCACTTCAGTTTTCTGAAATTAATTACCGTCAACCCAAATTGAGTTAGGATGAAACACCCTGTATTTGTGACTCAATAAGTGGTTTGCGGCCCTATGTTCCTACGTGATTTTTTATCCTTGTCGTATGCCTGATTTGTCATACCAATTTGAACACGTTTTTTTTAATCACCCTGTATATGATGATTTAAAAATAGTTTTAAAAAAATATTCATATTTTGTTGCAATAGTGTACAATATTTCGGATATAGTATAATAGTCGAAATCGTTTCTCTTATGCAGAAAGTAACTTGTAGTAATCCATTTCATAAAATGTGAAATAGTTTATTGCAATTGAAACGGACACCAAGCAATGATCCTTTATATCATTATGTAATGGTTATTTTGGCGCCATTGCGCCAAATTGCGACTAAATTCTTCATTTGGCGAGTCAACAAGCGATTAGATTCGCCAAATTGCAAGTGCTCAATTTTTTATTTTTCCTTCTTTTCTTTTTCGTTTTTCATACACATGCATACATATATTTTTTTAATCTATTTGTAGCGGATAGTTGAAATTTGATTAATAACAATCATTGTCTCATTATAAAAACTTAATATTTAATATTAAGCTAATACTTATTATCATTTGGCGAATATTTTTTATTTTTAATTAGCCAAATTACTAACAATGGTAAAATGTCAGCGAGAACACTGCCTATGTCAATGAATAAAAAATATTCTTCGCATCAGAGACTGTACAGAATGTATAATTTAGCACATACTTCATAGATTCATATAAATTTTATTACTTTCGGAATAGTGTCACATCATTAATATGCACTTGAATTTTTTTTCCCCCAATGGCCGTAATGTAACCGAAAACTTTGGATTGTCCTGTCATTGCGAACTATACATCCGAAATTCATTAAATTGGAAATGACTCGACAAAATTGTGTAATAATTATGTATTTTAAATTTCAAACATCTCGGTTGGGTAGTCTTTGCGCTGTTACATGCGAACGACAACTATAGGTGCAACGTATTTACATATTTACGAACTCATCTAACAAGAAGAACTTGTACATTTGAGGAAAGGAAAATCCACAAGTTGACGGGTCATCTCCCCCAAAAATCGTGGTTTTTTCCATTATTTTCTCCACAGAAATTGTTTGAAATTTTTTTAAACATAAACCGATTACTGTAGCTCCATATCTGGACAGTCTTCCTGGTTTTGTTGCTATAAAAAAAAAAAGCCTTGCAGAATCCTAGAAACACCACGCGGATTAATGCAAAACGGTACCTATCCACATCAAACACAAAAATATTTTCTGGACAAATTCCAGTGGCGATGATCACGTTATTTCAAACACATACTGTAAAAAGAAAAAAAAACAATCGATTTTTCAAAGATTGTGATAATCGAGACGCGAGTAGAACTCACTGTTTTTTAACAAAAAAATTCCTGTCAATTCCAAATACTTTTCCGGGAAAAAAAAAAACATTTTCTGAAATTTACGGGAACTTTTATGTTAAGAAACAGTGAACTGTACTGACTACTTTTTTTCTTTTTTTACAGTTTCTTTTTTATGCAAGAAAGAGATATGGCTTGACCTCTCGACTCACACGATTTGACTCTTTGTGGTATTGTGTGTGTGTGTGTGAGTAAAGAGGGGTGAGCTGTAACTGAAAGATGAATTCTACGGCCGAACTGCAAACAACTATCAAACCGAACATCTCTTAAGCGTGCGAGATCATTCTGTCTATAACATCAATACGAGCTTCTTTGTTCTCGAAGTACGCCATGTCATTACTTGAAAAGGTGTATGTATTGAAAATATGATTATTTTTCCTGGCTTCGCAATTTTGTTTATGCAGTTCTCCCGCCGCCATATCCATATTTTCTAACTTAGCAGCGCGACATCTGTTGACAAACTTCGTAACTAAATTTAAAATTCTGTGTGGTTGAAAATTTGATGATTTCCCGAGAACATTACTACAAACGGTGAACACTATTACTTTCCATATTTCGTAATTTCATTTTTCAAATCCATTCGTCATTTTTGGGACACGTTGTATATATAATCTATACATCAGTCCTTCTTCCAGACACCCATTTATTTATTGAGCATGTGCACGATACGATCAATATTCAGCGCATACTTTTGTTTGTAGACATTTTATTCGATATATGAAAATATATATATACTTGTCGGATTCTTTGGGAACTTCAAGAATATAAAGGGCATCTTTGATTTCATATTTGTCGATGAAGATTTGATCCCAGAGGCAATTAGAACGCGAACAAAAATTTCAAGAGAAAATAATAATGTTTGCGATCACTTTGCAAAATAAAATGTATGAATGCATCTGTAGCTGCAGTTTTTTTTCCTTGTGACAATAATCTACAGTATTACTGCTTATTTGTGTAAAAATAGCACATATATTTATAGAAATGTATCGATTTTTTAAAGAAAATTGAAGACCTTTTTATGTTTATACCATGCAGGACTTTCAACAAAATTCAGGAAATTTACCAAATTTCAATAGACACAATTTCGAATAGAAATGTATTGAATGTTTAATGAATTGTAGTTAGAACTATCTTAATTTTATATATCAGATTCTATCCATTCTCTCGTAAACATTTTCATATTCAATAAACGTTTCTTATAGATTTATAACATTAACATTTACAATATTATTTTGTTAATATTGCATAGATAAGTTCGGTTATGTAGTAGAACTAGAGGTCTGCACGGGCCGAAATTTCCAGGCCTGGGCCCGGCCCGACCCGACCCGGTCCGGCTCCGGTGAATTTCTACAAAACATTGATCTTTACTCTAACGGAAGAGTTCAGACAAAAAAAACTTATCTTAGTCTTTTCTTTTTCTTTCATGTTTATAATCTCTATTTATGCAGAAGTGCCATAGGCTGCGATATTTACACTTTTAATGAGCCTTTGTTTGTTGTATATAAATGTTTCAGTTATCTTTAGTATCAGTAATACATTTTAAATAAATTTAACTTTTTCAAAAAAAATGTATAACCGACTCCAAAAAAAGCGCTAAAAAGAATTAAACAATTCTATAAAATTCTCTAATGACAAATCGTTATCCAATAACCGCACATTGACTATCATGTACCGGTATAAAACGCTTAAATTTAATATATAGAATTTAATATCCACCAAACATAGATTTTCCAGAGAATATTTTTTACAAGAGATTAATTTACATATTTTTGATTTAATTTTTGAATATATACATATAAAAAGTAAGGAATTACTTTTTGAAGTTGGTGCCAAATAATCATAATCGATAATGATTTCCCCATTTTATTTATGGTACTAGACATAATATATCCACAATTCTTACTATACTTAAGATAGTTTGGCACCAACTTCAAAAAGTAATTCCTTACTTTTTATATGTATATATTCAAAAATTAAATCAAAAATATGTAAATTAATCTCTTGTAAAAAATATTCTCTGTAAAATCTATGTTTGGTGGATATTAAATTCTATATATTAAATTTAAGCGTTTTATACCGGTACATGATAGTCAATGTGCGGTTATTGGATAACGATTTGTCATTAGAGAATTTTATAGAATTGTTTAATTCTTTTTAGCGCTTTTTTTGGAGTCGGTTATACATTTTTTTTGAAAAAGTTAAATTTATTTCCTACTTTTTAGTTATTTATACCGTAATATATAACTATGTGTACTGACATATGATGGCTCTTTGCAACGCATTACTAATGAACGCACTTTGCTGAGTTCTGATGTATTCGATTTACTTGTCACTGTTTGATTGTCAACTTTTCAAAAGACACTTACAATATCGGTTAGTATCGTTGTGAATCTTTAGATTTTCTGGATGTGGTAACTTCTTCAGATCTGGCACGACGAAAAGCTACCGCATTCATGAAATCTTAAAGTCAACATCTAATCGTACGGACATCGGAAGTGGTTATCGAAAGGTGACAATGCCTCAAGTAAAGTGTCCTTACACATAAGCGCGCGGCAAAGCGCTTCCATATATGAGTAAACAGCAAAATGACTCCATGTATCAATGAATAGTAAAATGCTTTTCTAGTGTAGTCAAAAGTACTCCCCCTTCAGTCAGAAAAAGCAAAAAGAAAGATTTTAACAAAAATTGCTTTATGATTCAATAGATAAACAACAACAATCTAATTCCTATAAATGCAGTAAAGGCTTCGGAAATGAGCGGTGATGATTCGACGAGGAATCCGAAAATCATAACCTGTACTTGGCTGCATCTATAAGAGAGTGACAGCATTCGATGCCCAAATACTTTTTTCACGGACGCTTTTGTCCCAACTAAACTGTTAAAAATTTGAAACTCACTCCACCGCTTTTATGGAAAACGATTATTTCAGCCTATCATGGAGCATTCTCATGGGTCAAAAGACAAATATTTTATAAAAGAGGGGGAGTGACGATGCAGCAAAAGGTTAAAACTTTTTACAGTGTATGTATGAGATATTCCATAAAAGGGATGGAGTGACGATGCAGCAAAAGTTAAATTTTTAACAATGTATCGCAATGCTAGGCATTTTCTATTATAAAATTTGATGATGATTTCCTGGTAGAATTCGATTGTACGCCGAATGATCCTTTATTTCTACACAGACATAAATACATAATCCATATTATTTTACAAATTCGTGGACATACAAGGACAAGATAGCACAAGGAAATATTACGACACATGAAAAGTACAACCGGGAGCTACACATAAAGAGTGTGTGCAACGGAGCCAGTGGGATTCGAACCCACAATCTCCTACGCTCTCAAGAGATTAGCAGCGTGGTGTCTTAACCACTCGGCCACTAGGACCCCCTTGATGACTCATTTTTGTCCAGAATCTTTTCAATCAATCGTATACTGTGCTCCATGTGTCGTCATATTCACATCGAGGAATCCTACATGAACAAAATCTGAAATCATTCTGGTGTCTAACCCGGTAACCAAATCTGAATCTAAAGATAATTTTGTTACACATATCTATGCACTTTATTTTGCATTGATATGTAGAGATAATTTTTTCCTCCGGAGCAAAATATATACTAAAGGATTTTCATCTTTTCAACAACTTAAGGATGTCGATTGGTATCGATGTCTATTTCCGCTTTAGTGGATGCGAGAACTTGTCCATTTAAGCTTTAACATTTCGGAAATTTATCGCATCCAGCAAACTTTAAGGCCGCACACTAGGCACAGAAAAAGATCCGGATGATAATGTGAAGTCTATGGGGGCGTTCTTTTCAAATATCTCGCTCAAATTTTAAAATTTTTACGTGATTTTTTTTGCATAGGATAGCTGAGGATATTCCACAATCGGCCTAGTTTTTACTTTTTTAATTTTGATTTCAGATTTAAAAAAAAAATATTTTAAATTTCAAAACCTGTTTAACCCTTTCCGGCACAGGCAAAATTTCATAGAAAATGAGAAATTATCGACTGACACCGTAATTCACAAGCGAATTTTTTATATACTTTGATTTGCTTCATTTAAGCTTCTATTGTAAAAGCAAAATTTTATTAAAATTTTATTGGTGCCATTTGCAAATTTGGAATTAAATTTAGATATCCCAGACCGGGCACAAAGTTGCCGGAAAGGGTTAAACGGTTCTGAAATTGAAACTATCATTATATAAAACATACATAAGCAAAATCGAAGAAGTAAAAACTAGGCCGGTTTTAGATCATCTTCGGCTATCTTATGCAAAAAAAATTATGTAAATATATTAAAATTTGAGCGAGATATTTGAAAAGAACGCCCCCATGGTCTTTACACTAACATTCGGGTCTTTTTCTGAGACTAGTGTAGTGGCATATTCACAGTATCCGCAAAGAAACTCTTCGGGAGGGTTGAATTCTGATAGGGATTGGCCGACGCGTTTACACGTAACTTGGCGATAATTATACTTGGCGTAGCGATAGACGCTTCCGTCCTTCGGAGCCGAGTACAAAGTAAAAATTTGTGTTCAAAAACTTTTAAAGAGTAGAGCTTTCAGTAAGACACCTTCCATCCAATGCAATGCTGCAAGAGAAAAGTTACTTTGTACTCGGTTCGGAAGGAAATCAAACTCCTCGACGGAAGCATCTATCGCTCCCCAAGTATAATTATGGCCAAGTTACGTGAAAACGCGTCGGCCAATCCCTATCAGAATTCAACCCTCTCGAAGAGTTTCTTTGCGGATACTGTGAATATGCAGTGTAGTGCCTTAAAGTCCACATTGAAATCTACAGACTTCATAAATGGGCATTGAAAAGCTGACAATCCATCAGTACACGTTAAAATTATTGTGAAAAATTACCTTTGTTTTTAAAGCTATCTATTTTCTGACTAATGAGAGCGATCAAAAAACGTCTATGGAGCGTTTTCATTGGTCAGAAAATAGATAGTCTTTAAAAACAGAGGTAATTTTTCAAGATATTTTAAACAGGGTACACTGTTAAAAATTTGACCCTTTTGCTGCATCGTCCCTCCACCGCTAATATAGAAAACGATTACTTCAGCCTATTATGGAGCATTCTCATGGATCAAAAGTGAGATATTCTATAAAAGCGGGGTAGTGACGATGCAGCAAAAGGGTAAGATTTTTTACAGTTTAAAGTACGCGTACACAATCAGAGCGCGTCAAGTTGCTTCTATGATTCAATGCATAGCAAAGTAATTCTAAATGTTCGTATGTATTAAAATACCCTTTTCAGTCATAAAAACTAAAAAGGAAGATATTATCAAAATCACACCATGATTCAACATGCGTCTATATGAAAGTAGTAATATTTGAAGTTAAGAATGCTCTTTGATAAACGCGGTTTTCCAAAGTACAGAAAATTGAAGAATTTTTATTCCAGCACTTGGCGGTAGTCGCCTGAACGAGTTTGTTTTATGGGTGAAAGAAGTTAACTAGCTTAACTTTAATGGTAAGCTTATCAAAATTTTTCGTCATTTATATTTGTCCAAATGTAAATCTAGCACATAGCAATGTACTTTAATCACTTTGTAAATCCGGCATAACAAGCACCCTGATACATATACACTCTTGCTTTAACGTGTAAGGCTCTTTAGGGATGAATTTTCAGCTTTTCGATATCGAATTCTAATGTCTGGATCGATGTGGATCTTTCACTTTCGTGGATACGAGAATTGTTCCAGCTAAGATTTCGTACTTTGGAAAAAAACTAGCATCTCTGCAACAGTGGTTAGGATCCAGAAGGATTATTCGCTGTTAAGCAAAACAAGATTGACCAATCATAAGACTTCATTTTTGAGAACTTTTCATTGTTCGCAGGAGAGAGTCTGGAATACATGGAGTGAAAATCTGCTATCGACACTGTAAAAAATTTGACCCTTTTGCTGCATCGTTACTCCATCGCTTTTATAGAATTTCTTTGTTTTGACCAATGAGAATGCTCCATAATAGGGAGAAGTAATCGTTTCCTATAAAAGCGATGGAGTGACGATGCAGCAAAAGGGTTCAATTTTTTACAATGCAAGCAGTGCTAAAAATTTGTATCCTTTAAATGTGCAACGATGCTACTGAATTCCAAAGTGTCGATCACAGCAACATCTGCGGCATTTTCGTGTTACATTATCTAGACTAACAATAATTCTTGCATTTTTAGAGAATGTCCTGCAGATGTCGCTTCTATCTTTACATTTTATTAGCATTGTTGCACATTTAAAGAATAGAACATTTTAGCGCTTTTTTTAAGTGTTACAGAGGGCGTGTTCAGCACAACTTACCGGTTACTTACCGACCACTTACCGATTGTAAGCAAGTACGAAATGAAAATCAAAGCGAAGTGTGACGTCAGCTACAATTCAACAGAATAGTTTTAATTGATGCCACAATTTGCTTTCGTACTGCCCTACAATCGGTCGGTAACATTGGTTACTTTTGTAAGTTGCTCTGAACACGCCCTGAGGTAGCCGATTTCTACACTATATCCCCTAGATGCTATATTTCCGGTTTCTTGCATAAGAGAACTTGTCCAGAATCCAGGTAGAATTTACGCTGTTAGCGAAACTAGATCAACGAATCAGGAGCCTGAATTTTACCAAACTTTTCAATGTTTTAAATAAATTTTCTTGTTAATAAATCTCTCTTCGCAAACAGCGCAAAATTTATGTGTATCCTGGTCCTCCTCCAGTTAGGATTTTGCACTTTGAACACTGTTAAAAATTTGAAACTTTTACTTTGTCGTCAATCCATCGCTTTTATAGAAAATAATTACTTCATTGTATTATGGTGAATTCTCATTGGTCAAAATAGAGATATTCCATAAAAGCGGTGAAGTGACGATGCAGCAAAAACTTCAAACTTTTAACAGTGAAAAGATCGTATGTCTATGTAAGTGTAACATAAAGGCATGCAAAATGAACACTTCTAATTGGTCGATTGCTTCAAAATGAATTTGAAATTTAAAGTTTTTATTTTTAAAAAAGTTCTAATTATCAGATTTTTATGAAATTCGAATGGGACCACATGGGCCTCATACGCTTTCAAACAAAAAAAGAATTATCAAAATCGGTTCATATTTGCAAAAGTTATGCGTGAACAACAAATAAATACAGGTCGAAATCATAACCTCCTCTTTGAAGTCGGTTAATTAAAAAATCTAAAAAATGGTGTATGGTAAAAGTAAAATCTTCTAAGACATTGGAAAGAAAAAAATACGTTCCCTTCTATAGCAGATGTAAATGCTTAATATTTTTTTTCTCGCGTATTGTTGTATTCATTTTGCATGAATGAACAGTTTAAAGGAAATTTGCAGTTTTCAGTTTAAACGAAAATTCCGTCATAATCATGTTTTTTTTTATGTGTTTAATTCTATTTTAAGACGCCTAGTGATTTACGATTCTTTAAAAAGAATAAATTATAATGTTTAATTGTAGAATAATGACGATTTAAAAGTAGTATATGCCTATTTTGCAAAAAATTTTGAACCAAGCCAAACTTTACTGATTTATGAACAGACTTTTCCACGTCGAGAAAAGGATTTTCATACTTGAAGATTCAACAGGAACTGATTTTTTTTGGTGCGTGAAGACTAGGAAGAACGAAATCAGTCTCGGCTTCGTACGGAAAAAACAAGCTAGGCCCGGCCCGAAAAGATTAGTGACTAGGCCCGTCCCGAGTCTTCAGAAGCAAGGCCCGAGCCCGGCCCGGCCCGAAAGCCGTTAATGGAATTCGGCCTGTGCAGATCTCTAAGTACAACATCTTTATTTTGAAATACAGTCGACTCTCGTTAATTCGAACTCGTCGGGACCACAAGAAATGTTCGAATTATCCGAAGTTCGAATTAGGGAAAGTATGGAATGAAAACAAGCTTAGCATAGCACTTATTACAAATAAATTAATGTTATAGTGTTTTTATAATCTATTTCGCCTGTTATCATTAGAATATGACTTAATATTAAATTAGTATGTATAAATACATAAACTAATTAAAGGATTAGAAACAAGAACAATGGAAGAAAAATTTGAAGCGTCCCTGATGGACAGACGGGGCTCTAAGAAAGTGGATATCAAATGAATGGGATTATATGTACATTCGTTCGGAACAATTTTCACAAAAATCAAAGAAAGAAAGTTATTCAAATGATCTGAAATCCGTGAGAAAGAAAGGAAAAATGAAAAATCGGAATTCTCGTTAGTTCGAATTAAACGAAGTCATGAGAAAATGAGTTCGAATTAACGAAAAATTTTAACGTTATTCTGCCTTTGAAAATTTTGGGACTTCATGTTTAGTTCGAATTAAGCGAAGATTCGAATTATCCGATTTCGAATTAACGAGAGTCGACTGTAGATGGCATCAAGTGAACATTTTTGTAAAAAAATTACTAGTGATTAAAACATCGAGAGGTTGGCGATGGTGCGATGTTCACAAATCATAATAGTAATATATATATATACACACACGCATACAGTAGAAAATCTTTACAACATATTTCTATATAATGCACAATCAGCGTCATGCGAAAGGGGGGGGGGCGAAGGGGGCGGTTGCCCCGGGCGCGGAATTTTAGGGGGTGTCAAATTTATACTACCAACATCATTTTTGGACCGTTACAAAAAAAAAAAAAAAAAAAAAAAGTTGGGTGTGAGGGGCGCCAAATTGAAACTTTGTCCCGGGCGCAGTTTTCTCTTCGCACGCCTCTGTGCACAATATCTGAAATATGAACAATGAATTATATATCAAAGAAAAGCATGTAATCCATATTGTAGAAACATTAACACCTTTTAGACAACTGAATTTCAAACATTTAATCTTTATCTCATTAATTCTGATTTATTTTAATTTTTAATTTTTTTTTTTTAGGGAAAGGGGGGGTGGGTATTAAAAAATGCTATTATTTTAAAAAAGTTAAAAATAATAATATAATGATTTTGTTTAGGTATATTTTGATCATGTTTATAGTTAAATTCACAATATGTGAAATGATCTATATTATGGAAAAAATTATAATATGAACTATTTTTGGTTCTGAGGAATACAATAATTAAGATCTTGTACTGTATATTGATCCATTTCAGACCATGGTCATTTTACTAGGAACAATTTATTAATGCATGAAATGATCTATATAGTACACAATTCCATATAATGCAAAAACTTGTGCCTTTAGGTTTGCATTATAGAGATATTCTACATAAAATAATTTGTAAACAAAAAACCAAATTCTTATAAAAGTTTGGGTTTTTTTTTATCTTTTTTATTGCCTCATTAATGTATAATATCACTGTTTTTTTTTTTTTTGTTGTTGTTGTTTTTTTCCACAAAATATTATTTGCTTTGGCATGTGATTGCATATGGGTTAATATGTGATTCCACAAATTGTAAAATAGTTTTGTATAATCGTTTATAGTTTCGACGTATTTATACATAATAATTTGTAAAAAAAAAAAAAAAAAACCAATAAAGTTTTCATAAAATTTCGAGTTTTCTCACTACATTAGTCTAATATATATATATCACTCTCCATATTTCTTTTCTTTTTTTCTGAAAAAATACATTTTTTTTTTTTTTTTTTTTTTTTTTTTTTTTTTTATGTGGTTAACTCCCAGTTACTATATAACTGCTCTTCCCCCCTCTTCCTCCCCTACTTTTGACTACGTCATTGTATATCTTGATTACTTATAAACAAATAAAATTCAGTGTTTCCACATCCGAAACGAACTCTTATTCTCAAACATAAAGAAAATTAAACAACTGTTAAACAAAAAAAGATCCCAATGTTAGCGTCAATGTGCCCTTGAATTGTTAGTGTTAAATCAACCACGGCAACATTGAAAATGTTGCTCGGAGAGAGAGATGCTTCACTAAAATTGAAAAAAGAAACCCACCTTGCTACGATACACGTGAGAGCATGTGACGTGATCGTCTGACGTGGACTCTCCAATGGAGCTGGGACCAGGTCCGGACCCGCTTCCACTGGGTCGGACCCGTTTCTCGGCAGCAATAGGAAGAGATCGGCATGGCTTCTGCCACAAGGGAGACTGTGCCAGATCTGTGTGTGCCGAGGAGAGAATATTTGTTGCGCAGCTTGATGAGACTGCGCCGGGTTGCCATGGGAACGCGGAGTAAATAGAGAATCGAGGCGAGGGACTGAGTTAGGTACCCAATCGTATCTTCCGTCATTTCGTTGCCCAAAGTGTAAAATAGATGGGGATCGACCAAAAATTTGGTTTCGTTTTCGTTTTTGGCCCTAAACAATGCTCTAACTAAAACTTTTTATTGGTGGGCGAGGGAGCCTTAAAATGCCAAGTCAAAATTCAGTATTTGCCAACTGAATGAAAAGCAAACTTAAATAGTTCTCGGCGTTTGCCAACTAGTTTTATAATTTTACCAAGTTATCACAATTAGAAAACGTAATATAGTTTTTATTTGTAAAAAGCTTAATAATATTTCTGATTGCATTAATAATTTTCGTCCAAACTAGCAGAAATAGAAAGTGTGTTATAGTTTTTTTTATTAAAGTTTTGAACTAATTTGCCGATTCAGTTTGTAAATTTGCCAACTCTAACAGCATCTGCAAACGTTTTGGGGGGGGGGGAGGGGGAGGCTCCCCCTTGTCCTCCTCCTTAACGTGGCCCCTGGCCCTAAATCTAAGTCTTGTCAAACATTCGTTCACAGCAAAAATGCAGCTTAAAATACGACCAAACCGAAACTGTTTGTATCCCAAAAATCTCGTTTCTTCCTTTGGAAATTTTGAATATTACTGGTAGATTTGTGCTAGACTGGCTCAAATGATCACTGACTTTTAGGGGAGAGTGGTGTGGAAAGGGACACTTTTTACATAAACTTTTCTACCAAAAATTGAACCGACTTCAAAAGCTACTGCAAAGTGAAAAATAATTTTTTTACAGAATAGTATTAAGCAGGGCTGTCCAACGCGGCGCCCGCGGGCGCCATGGCGCCCTTTGCAGATTTTTTTGGCGCCCTTTTGGAGGTTTCCTGTTATTGTACTTTTTAGAAGTAAAATTCATATTATAAAGAAATCTTTCCTTAAAATCATTTTTATTGCCATGACAAATATTTCTAAAACTGCGAAAGCATATTAAAAACTAGAAACATACTTTGAAAATTTAATGGTGCATACTTTCACGATTTCTAGTTATTATTCATGTACTGTAATTAAGCTGTTTAAATTTGGTAAATAATTGGAAATAGCTCTTTTTAATCTTTAAGAATAATATTTTTAATATTTAAGAATTTTTTTTAGCATTTAAGGGGGTAGTAAGGTATTTTTTTTAAATTTATTTGCATTTTTTTTTTATTTTTTTATATTAATGTACAACATCTTAAGATTATTCTGTGAAAATTTGAAAGCAATTGAAGTAAAACTGACGGAGATATACACTTGTAAGTCTCCGCCCTCCGATTTCACACTGAGGAATGTGGCCGCAACAATCAGCTACCAAGTAGCTGCTACTGCTTGACCAATCTATTTATGAGGATTTGCTCAAGGTAGGGAGGAGCTCAAATCTATTTGTGAGGATTTAAGCAAAGATGCACTTCTGGAACGATGTGTTGGAGGTTTCACTCAGAACAATAATGAAAGCCTTAATCAACTTATTTGGAAAATTACTCCAAAAACAGTGAATGGCACCTCCAACGTCGTTGAAATTGCAGCTAATGTTGAAGCATGTACATTTAATGAAGGCTGTTTTTCTCTGCTGTCATTTTTGCAAGAAATGGGCATAAAAACTGGAACAAGTTCTCATGAATGGGCGCGAACAACAGATAGTCTTCGAGTATGTAAAGCAGAGCGAGAGGCTGCAAAAGACGCAAAGAAGGCAGGATTCGTCGTAGACAAGAGCAACAAGATGCTCTGGACATCATCTCCGACAGCTTTTCGCTTTATGGACCTGGCATTGATGATTCTGTGTAAGTATATGAAAAAAGCAGTAATTTACAAATATCTATTTCGACAAAAACGTCTGTGAAACTTTAAACGTGTTTTTCTAACACTTCGCTTTTTCGAAGCTGGTGAACTCTGTAGCTCAAAATCTACTGAACCGATCTTTTTAAAATTTTACACACTCTTTCTTTATATAAATTACGAGATAACACTGTCGAGTTTTTTTTATTTTTTTTTATTTTAACTTACTTTTAAAAAACAAAATATCAGATTTTTTTGATGAAAAATCAGTATTTTGACTTCCGAGCCTTGTAAAAAATTGAAAAATCAATAAAAAAAAACAAACTCGACGGCGTTCCCTGAGGAAACTTATCAACTAATTAAATCAATTTGGTTTTTTAATTTCAGTTGATCCAGTCGTGAGTTATGCGGTTCACCGCGAATCAACTTTTTTTTGGGACGTCTTCGAAGATTCGCTGTCATCGGCTCATTTTTAAATATTTCTTAATGAAAATTTCACAGAATACTCTTTAAATGACATATAATTATACTATAACTATACAAATAAATAAATATTAATTGTATCCTTACAAAAAATGATAGAAAATATGCTTTTTTTCCCTCGAATTAACCTTACTACCCCCTTAAGGAAATTAATTTTTTTCACTTCCCCCACCCTCCGCTTTGAAGACACATGTGTTGTGCATATGCATGAAATTTTAGCTTTGTTCATACTGGCCTGGTTGTTTTATACGGTGGATAAAAAAGCTTAATTTTTTCTTATTGATTTTTGAAATTTTAGGCTTTTTTTTTCAATTTGGTTAGAAAAATTAATAAAATAGCGTAAAACTTTTTCCATTTATGAAAGCACCTCCAGACTATCTCCCTGGAATCAGCTGTATAAATTGCTCACTATCATGCTTGTTTTTCTTTTCGTTCTTTTTATAAAACTAAATTCAAGCCTTCAAAATAAGACAAAACGTATTTTAGCATCCTAAAAAAAGCCTACAATATATTTGATCTCCATGCTTATTTATTTTTGTTTTTTGTGATTGTTTTTATTATAGGTATATTTAAAGTTTTTAGTACCTTACTTTACAAACATTATTGAGGTAGACCTTATGTAGAAAAATGAATAATTTGAAATTTAATATATGTAACTTCAAAACCATAGGTGCTTTTTGTATTCTACCTTAAAATTCATTCCAACATCGTTAAGATGTGTATGTATACTAATGTTGTGCAGTAATACTGCCGCATGTTTTCATCATATGAAAAACGGCGCCCTTCATTGAGTATCAAGAGCTGAGGTGCGCCCCTGCTTGCAGAAAGGTTGGACAGCCCTGGTATTAAGAAATTAAATTAAGAGCGTAGTATTTATCATGCGTATTATTATATTTATGTAGATTAATTTGATTTTTTGAAGTCGGTGCCAGCCAAGCCAAGTTATATGTAATTTTCCAATAGACACGCATCCAAGTATCTACGAGTTTTTTTACGATTTAATATTTAGTTAGAAATTTAACTTTATTTTTTTACGATTTGCATTGGATAATTAATTTTAATTTTGAACTTGGCTTGGCTGGCACCGACTTCAAAAAATCAAATTAATCTACATAAATATAATAATACGCATGATAAATACTACGCTCTTAATTTAATTTCTTAATACTATTCTGTAAAAAAATTATTTTTCACTTTGCAGTAGCTTTTGAAGTCGGCTCAATTTTTGGTAGAAAAGTTTATTTTTCTCTTTTTAGTTAAAAGTTAACGATTTTTTGAAGACAGTTAATAAAAATTATAATACGGGGAAAATCACTGTAAACCATACACGTATGTCAGGAGCGGGGTTCGAACCCACGATCTCTTTCAAGAACCAGAAATCAAATCTGCTGTCTTACACCGCTCAGCCACCTGACTGCACTCCATTCGGCGAGCTTAGTCATCGTCCATGTTACTTTTAGTTTTAGAAATCACTAATTTTATTAGTTTTTACTTAATTACTAAAAAAGTACTGAACCAATTTCAATGAAATGGAAGAAGTACCAATGGAAGAGTAGCCTCTTTCATTTAATACAAAAACAAATTAATCGGTTGGATAGTTTCGGAGTAATCGGTGAACATACATAGGAAAAAAATATATTCGCGCCGAATTGATAACATCCTCTCCTTTTTTGAAGTCACTTAAAAAATATATATAACACAAAAAGTTTTTTTGTATACTATACACATATGTCAGGAGTGAGGTTCGAACCGACACTCGCTTTCAAAACCAGAGATTAAATCTGGTGCCTTAGACCGCTCGACTGTCCGGATTTCATTCTCTTCTGAGAACTTATTCAATGTCATGTTACTTTTCGCAAGTCTATTCTCTTTTTGAGTACTCTTTCACTGATAAAGTATTGAGTTAATAAAAAATCTCTGGTACTCTGTATTAACGGTTAAATACAAAATATTCCTAATAGCATAATTAGTATTTAACTTGTTAAATATATATTTAAAAATTATAATACGGAAAAGATTATTGTATACACGTACGTCAGGAGTGGGGATCGAATCCTGGCTGCTTTTCGAAAACCAGATCTTAAATCAAGCGCCTTAGACCGCTCGGCCATCCTGGCATCGGTAAATTTATTCGACATCCATATTACTACTGATTTGCGAGAAATCACTAATTTTATTAGTTTTTGCTAATTACTAAAAAAGTACTGAACCAATTTCTATGAAACGGATGTGGTACCAATTCGAGAGCAAGCTCTCTCATTTAACACCAAAATCAAGTTAATTGGTTGGCTAGTTTCGGAGTATTCGGTGAACATACATAAAAAAAAAAAATACATACGCGTTGAATTGATAACCTCCTCTCCTTTTTGGAAGTCGGTTAAAAAGTAAGAAGATTAATTTTCCTAGACACAAAAACAAAAATTTCAATTTATAATGTGCATGTGACGTCACGCACCCGAAAAAGGATGTACTTCTCAACTTGTGGTTGGCAAAAATAATAATTCTTGGAGAGTTAGTAATTTATAACGTGTTATTTCTTGCGTATAATACAATAAAATGAAATTTATTATATCGGCGTGAAAATTACATTTAATTTAGAACTTTCTAATGGAGTTTAATTCGAATTTTTGCCAACCACAAGTTGAGTTGCTGCGAAAAAAGCCAGTTTGTTTACAAACATGCACATTATCTATAGAATGCAAGGTGCAGTTTCGAGACAAAAGCCTCCCTAAAGGGTAGTAGCATACGTCTCAGTACTTGCCAACCAACCAACCAAAAATGCAAGGTGAAACACTTTTTGATCTCCTTGAACAATGTAGAGACATAACATGCAAAAGCTATTTTATAATTAAAGAAATTGCAAGTTTCAAAATGCGTCCCATACCACCCACCCTTCTTTAACAGAAAGGTATGGGACAACAATAAAACAAAGTTATCAGATTCAAATAATCTAGTTTCAGCTAGATAGACAATGAAAAAAAGATTGTAAGTTGATAATGTATATGCCACAATAGAAAATTCAAGTATCTTCATAACTGGAATTAAAATTTAGGATTGACAGTCATAGATGACATTAAAAAATCATCCATTCAGTTTACATTTTTAAGTAAATGGATATATTATCAATGTCATAATTCATATAAAATCGTCTAAAAAGATTTGCATGCTAGCAATTTACATTCATCTTATTAAAAGAAGTAGAATTGGACATGTCCCACTCCTCCCTATTTCCTTATTTTGTGTTAAACTTCTTGTTTAAACAAAAATGCTGCTTTTAGGCTTAATTTAAACTATGGAAAATATACAATATAATGTTCCATAAATAGGGAAACTATTACATCTATGCATAAACAAGTCATTAATATACAGAAAGCATAAAAAGTATATGGAAGCAAATTTACTTTTAATTCTTGAAATAATCTTTTTCTTTATACAATTGCAACACAGATCAAACCTTTTTTAACAAATGAAGATTAAGCTACTATTGCTTCATCTTGTGTGTGATAAATGAAATGTTTAGAATTGTATTTAAAAAAAAAACCTACTGTCCCACTCTCCCCTAGATATAACGGGAAATTATAAAGCAAATCTATATGTCTACTAAACTTTGAAGACGCTTCTCATGTGCTTGCTAAAAACTTCAGACTTACAAGGAAAGTCTCCATACTAGGCATACTCAGATTTTTTTGAAAAAAAAATACTAATTAATCTACTCATGTATGTAATAAAGAATCAGTGAAAATTAGCGGCGGAATTACAGTAGAAAACATGAAAAAAAATATTTTCAAATATTTGGCGTGAAAAGAGGAAGGTGTCTCACAGTTAAACGAGCAGCACTTTTCCTCGCCAAAAGCAAACGATTTTAATGCAACAGAAAACTTTTGGATTTTTAGAATCCGTGTAAATGGTATTTTATGAATTTAAACATAAACAATGAGATAATTTAATGTATTATTTACACATACATATATTTTAAACTGCATATATATATATATATATTATTTGTTGCTGTAGTTATCTACCTCTGGAAAAAATATTTTCATATATAAAAAATTCTTATTCAGTAAAATTATTTTTATGCATTTAAAAGCGTATTCAAAAATAAAAGCGAGATATTTCTATAGCAACAAGATCAAATTGACAATGCTTACCTGGACTTAGAACTTGAAACAATTTTAATCAATTTAAAGTTGAATTTAGTTTTAAATTTCAAATTTTGATGGTTAAATTTGAATGTAAATACATATAAATATCAATGTAACGAAATTATCAATATAACGAAAATTAATGTAAACAAGCTAAAGCTAACAAAGCCAAAGATATTTAATTTATCTAAACAAGTTGAACATGAAACTTTTTTCCTTTAAAAGGCATTTGACAGAAAAAGAAAACATTTTTTTAAATTGCTTTTCATCGCCAACCGATGATAAATCGCCAAATAACAAAATTTTTATTATTTTTTTACGGACAGGGTACGGAGATTCTGACGAAAATTTCTTTACAAACTTATATATCCACATGAGAAGAACATTCTGCAATTTTTTCAGATTTTTCGGAGTATACCCGTATGGAGACCTTCCTTGTTAGAGGTAAAAAAAAAAAAAAAAAAAAAAGTAATTTGAAACCGCAAAAATATTTATTGAAATTCTTTGAAATTTTCGTGAATACTCTTTGAGTGAGTTCGAGTATACAGATAATCATTAACAAAAATCATTATAGAAGGTAATTTGAGGCATGTATAGCTAAAACATTTTTTTTAATTAGATGAAAATCATGTAATTAGAAAATCATTCTATACCGTTATTTAATTAATTTCATTTTATCTTATATGAAAATAAAAAGTTTTAATCAGAGGATAGAGATCAGAAGTATAATTAATTAATAATTACGCATATATTTTTAATGTATCAATTACTTGACATTTTCGTTTTCGATCGAATTTAGGAAGAATACCGAAATTCAATTCAGGTTTTGGTTTTGGCTCTAAAAATATGTTTCGATCTATTAGTCCAGTCATTTTAGCACTTTTTTTCACAAATAGCGGAAAAAATTAGAACAAAGCTGGATTTTTGCATACGTGTTAGTTAGGGTATGTAGTTTCACATACTAAAAGTCCCCATCGATCCGATGTGAGCTTTCGCCGCCAGGGGGCGCTAAAGAGCTCGAAAATCGGTTTTTTGTGAATATCTCGCGAACAATGGCATTTAGAAAAAAACGTTCAATTACAAAGTTGTAGATAATTGAATTTCCTATAAAAAGTGTCATTAACATTTGTTTGTCACACCAACGGTTCCCTGTCAAAAATATAAAACGCTAGTATGAAATCATCCTAATTTACTGAACGAAGTATTCTTTATGAGATCAGCGACTTACGAAAGAGGGGGAGAAGGGAACGGTCGCCACCGACGCGGATATTTAGGGGGCGCCAAATTTATACTACCAACTACTATATGGCTTGTCACATAAAAAGTCGGGGGCGCCAAATTGAAGCTTTGCCCCGGGCGCAGTTTTTTCTTCGCACGCCCCTGTGTGAGATTTTAGGAAGGGAATAATTTTATTTTCAACGCATGTTATAGAAATTTTTAAATAGTTATGAGAGTTTAAAATAACTCTTTCTTAATTGCTGATTGTGAGCGAAAAATGGAGATTGACAGAATAGTATTTCTTGTATGCGGTGAGAATTGCGTTTCGAAAGATTATGTAAAAATAGGAAAAAAAAGACTGAAGTTACTTGTGACAGCAAGTTCGGAAAAAGGTGACCATAAGTAGAAAATATTTGAAGAAATGGCTAAAAACAATAATGAATGTACAGTTCATCCAAAGTGTAGAAAAATTATACAGGAAAGAATTCTATTAAATCATACAATAAATCTATTGCACAAAAACCATCAATGTCCGCACAAATTACTCCATTGAAGGAAAAATTGAGAAAAGACAGTCCATTGTTTGAATTTAAGGAAAAATGTTTGTTATGTTCTGATACATTAGACGAAGCTTTTATATAGAAAAGGAAAAAAAGCTCTAATGTATCGCAAAAAAGAATTTTTTTTAATCTAATCTTTCAAATAAAACACGTCTCATATCTATGCTTATGGAGAAATTTATAGAGAATGGTTTTGAAGCGAAACAAGCAGAAGATGATACATACAAACTAATTGTTAAAACAGCTATTGAAATAGCAAAGTCTGATGCGCTTACTGTTGTTGTTGGCGATGATGTTGAATTGCTCGCATTGTTGACGGCTTTAGCACTTCCAGCGATAAAGATATTTTTTATTAAACCAGGAAGAGGACGAATTGCAACCACCCTGTATTCATCGCACATCATTGAACAATGATGCTGTTCTGAAAGATCATATATTTTCCTTCACGCTTTTTCAGGCTGTGACTCGACATCAGCAATGTTTGGGAAAGTTCTCATTATTGAGTGAAAGAATAATATTTTTAAAGATCGATTGAAACGGGAAAACACCTAATAATAAACAGTCGCCTTACATTTAATAAAAGTTGTTCACATCTGTTTATGTCAGTGTGTTTTATTTTGTTTTGTTTTTAAATGACATTGGACAAATTTTAGGAAAAACATATAAAATTTATGCGGAAAAAACAGCATTGAAGAATATAAAATTAAAATCCCAATCTTTATTTATTTATTTATTTATTTAACAAAACCGTCATTAATCCCTTGGAGACGAGCGACTCATGTACGTGCCGCCAAAAAGTGCTCAGAATCTTTGCTTATGTCCACCAGTAAAATTTTACGGTAAAATTTGCCTTATTAAATCAGAGCATTTTATCGACTTAATAAGGCACAAATTTATTTTTAAAAACCAAGGACAAAACATTAAAAATTTCTTAAAAGACTGCTGTCTCTAAGGGGAAAAGTCCAACTATGTTTAAAAAATATGAAATTAATATACATTTGAAAAAAATGATTCATGTTTGAAATTATATAATTATATACAGAATTCTAAATTTAATTATTGTGAATTGTTAAGTAGTTGGTTTTATAAATCCCATTTTTAATAAAATAAGGTCAGACAAAATTAATTTTAAAGAGAAACTAAATTAAATCGTGCATTTTGAACAGCCATGACTAATAAATCATCAATAATAATCTAATAATTCAGCACAAAACTAAATATTAATAAATTTAAATAAACCACGATTTACTGTTAGTTAAAAATATTAAAAATATGAAATTAAAATAAGAATAATAAATTAAGTTTCATTAAGTCTGTAATTTCAACCAAAACAATTATGCAAAAATTGTTAACTTCTAACTAAAAATGAAAAATAAACCTTTTTTTACGGAAATAAAACAGACTTCAAAAACTATTGCTATATATATATATATATATATATATATATGTATTAATTCTGGCATAGAATCTCATATTTTAAAATTTATGTGTTAGGTTGCTATTTTTTTCCATAATGGTCAGTATATAAACGCACTATTTGATAATAAACATAACTATAGTTGCTAATCTTACCTGAAAATAAACATTGATAACATGAGAAAAAAGTTACAAAAATAGTAAAATTAAATTTTTTAAACTAAATATTAAACCGTAAAAAACTCATAGATAATTGAATGAGTATCTATTGGATACTTATAATGAACTTGGTTTTCCTTGCTTAGACACCAAAAAGTCAAATTAATGTACAGAAAAATAAATATAATACGCATGCCCTTAATTTCTTATTAATTATTATGTAAAAGTATTTTTTTACTTTGCAATAGTTTTTGAAAAAGTTTTAATTTTTAATAAAAAAGAAAAAAATATATATTTATTTTCCGATGTTTATGAAGTATTTTGCATTTAATTATTTCCTTAAAGATAAGTTCCGTTATAGAGAGGTTTCACTTAGAGACGGGTTCCTCTATAGGCAGCTTTTGCTATATTTAGTTTGCTTAAGATATGGATTGTTTAAATATGTTAACCCCCAGAAAAATTTCAGAGCCCCCCCCTGGCATGACTCGCTGGTTACGGCCCTGCGTGTGTAGAAATTGAAGTTGTGCAAAGAACTATTAAAGCAGTTAAACGACTGAAATTGGATTAAGCAGGTGGAATGTACCTACGGGGGAAACCACAATAAAGAAAACGCGCTAAATGCTTTTCCTCAAGAGAAATATTAAAATAAGCATAAATGTATATAATATATACAGTTTCTTCATTCAAAGGTGAGAATTTTATATCTGTTTACATAATTTTTTTTTTTTTTTAAATAGCAGCAGATTTTTCGAGTTCTTATAATTTTACTTTCAAATATGTTCACTTTTGTACATTTTTGAGGGAACCGTTGATGTGACAAACAAATGTTAATGACACTTTTTATAGGAAATTCAATTATCTACAACTTTGTAATTGAACTTTTTTTTTCTAAATGCCACTGTTCGCGAGATATTCACAAAAAAACGATTTTCAAGCTCTTTAGCGCCCCCTGGCGGCGAAAGCTCACATCGGATCGATGGGGAATTTCAGTATGTTTAACTACACAGCGTAACTAGTACCTACGCAAAAATCCAGCTTTGTTCTAATTTTTTCGCCTATTTTTGCTAAAATGACTGGGCTATATCTTTAAAAACAGATTCTTGTATCAGGGTGGTTGATATTTAATTTTTTGGTGCAGATCAGGTTCGGATCGAGGTGGATTTAAACTCAGGTTGAGCTTTGAATCTTTCGGTTCGATTGACCGAATATTTCAAAAGAAAGTCACAGTATCTTTTATTAAAAAGAGCAAATATATTTGAACATTAATGAGTGTATTTTTGTTCGTTTTTACAGAGTATAATTATAGAACACTTCCATAATTACATGCAAATATGGGTAAATATATAATTGTATTGAAATAGTTTCTTTTACTTCTGGTTAGGCTCGGGTTGGTTTCGGGTAAAATGTGTCGGGTTCGGGTTGACTTACACACACACACACACACAAAAAAGAAATAAAATTTTTTTTAATGAAAAGAGCAAGATGTTTTTATTAGGATGAGCGAAGCGAATCCTCTACTAGTCCACTCAAATTACAATTTGTCGTACGCTTTACAAAAAAACTATTCAATATTTTAACTTCAAATTAAACACAAAAATAAATTATGATCTGTAGATTTGCAGAATATAATTTTTTTTACAGTAAAACGTTAAAAAAATTATTATTTTAATTAATTTATTTTACATGCATTTCCAATACGGACGCATTTTAGCAAATAAATAAAAAATGAAACGCGTATATTTTCAGAAGAAAAAAAGTTTAAATCATGGAGTAAATAATTATAGATAGAATCATGATTAATTTATTAAATAAAACATGTTTTCATTATCCCGCAAAATCGTTTGCACAGATGACAATTAAACATTTCAAAAAAATTGTATTATGGATTTTTTTTTTGGCAACAAAATAATTGTAAACAAATAAAATTAAGTCTTAAATTTGTTATACAAATGAAAAATTAAAAGATCTGCGTGAAGTTGTTGGTTCAAGCTCTTTATAAATATTTTTGCGACGGTCGTATTGTGGCTAAATAATATCGACTCATTAATCAGAAGGATTTTATAGAAAAATAAGACTAATAAGTTCGCAAACACAACAATAATTATTCGTGAAAACGTCACTGCGAGAATGAGAGAGCGCTTCGTTAAAAGGTAATTCCATTAATTGAGTTGCCATTCGCAGAAAGTAAAAAGTTCTCCCACGCGGAGAGAATTACAGCAATTCTCATACGCTAACATGTATAAAAACGAAGAAATTAAAATGTTTTACAGTTAAAAATTCATAGTATCAACGAAAGCAGATTTCAAATGTTTTTTCCAGAAAATAGGATTTTGAAGAAGTAACTTTCTTCAAGCTCTCTTCAAATATATTATTCTAAAATAGCTATCAAAGATTATCGGATGTTGATTACAAAGATTGGAAACATGCATATTTCAAACAATTAAAAAACACCAGTGGCTACTTGAAATTGTAAAAACATCTTTAAAAGAGCTTTTAGTTGAAAATTTAAAAGAAAATTGTAAAAGTTTGCTTCGAAAATATCTTATTATGCCAGCTTTACATCATAAATAAAAAAATTAAAATGCGCCAAAACATAAAACAACGTTTTTGTTTAATAAAGATGCAAAAATAATAATTAAAAAAAATATTGTTACTTTCAAATATCTGTTTTATAAAATAATGCTTCGCGAATCCAAACAAAGCATGGCTTTTGCTAGTTTATTTTAAAAAATAATATTTACAATAACTATTCAATATTATACTAGCGAGTCTTAATCTTTAAAAAATATATTAACTAAAGTATAATTTTTTCTTTAAAAATTTCAAGGAAATTACAGATTATTCGTTTACGTAACCAAAAATATGCAATTAAGATAATAAAATTAGGAAGCTATTACCTGAGATTTTTATCTATTATATTACGTAATGAAAATCAACCGAAATTCAGATAAGGGAAAGAAAGGGGGGGGGGAGAGAAATGTGGGAATTCAGCATGATGAGACATTTGACATGTGTTTTTTGACTTTGCGATCATTGATTTCGTAAACAGTTTTCGAACCACTGTCGTAACTAAGATGTGTCGCATTCATGATCATTTGAATACTTACACTTCGGTCTGATACGCTAAAGTCCTTAATTTCTTCACTGCAATCTTCAACATCTTAGATTATCTTTCATGGTCATGTGACCAGTTTAAAAATTCTTTTTACATCCGTTCATAATTATATAAATAAGTAGCCGTCCGTCCGCATAAAAACCGAATCGTTTGAAATTTAAAATATATAATTGTTGCATCATTTGGTCTTTTCATTTTTTTTACGAAAATTGGATGTATTGTTTAATTACAGGAACAAGCAAAAGTATTCCGCTGAATTACGGTCAATGGGAAAAAATAATTTGAAGTACATTTTAGTCAAATTACACTCTTTCGACCATAACATTAGACAAATAGCAAAATAATGAAATTCAAATACATCTATGAAATATATTCTAAATTATACACACTGTACAGTCTGTGATGCAAAGAATATTGATTATTAATTTACAATACCATACAAAAGTATTCCTCTTAATAATGTTATAGGGAAAATCCTTCTTTGGGGCGCATTTTAATCAGACTAACCTATTTGAAATTGATATACAGGGTGAGTCATAAATATCGAAACAATAGGCTATCTCCTTAAATATTGCCCCTAGACCCATACTTCCAATTGCAAAGTTTCATCAAAAAAGATAAATTTTTTGATAAGATAAGTTGCAACTCCATGGGGGGTCTATTTTAAAAAATACAAAAATTAAATTTTTATACGGCCCCCAGAGGAAAAAACTTCCAATTAGAAAAATTTTCCTTATCCGTTCCTGAATTGAACAAAAAAAATTCCATTTGATATCTCCAAAACTCAGAGAGCTATGACAATTTTAATAAATCGTGAGGTTTCAAGGGATCAGACACAAATTGAAATGCGTGTAATTGAAGAAACAATATTGCTGTATGTTGTCCAGGAAACATTTATTTTATTTATTTATTTATAGAGTTTGAATTTTGAATGTTTTGTGATGGTTAACCACATAATTTGTAAACACTATCACATCATAAGCTTTCTTAATATTTTTTTTTTTTAATTTAGAGTAAATTAAAATTGTCATAACTCAAAATATTATTTGTCGCGTTGAATTTTTTTTCTTTCAATTAAATGAAAATGTTTAATTTTCAATTTTGATTCAGCATTTTAAATAATATTTTTAAAAAATAAAAGTATTTAAAATAGCAATTTAAAAAAAGATGCAATTTTTTGTGAACAAATCATATTTTTAAAAGTAAATTTTCTGAGGTGAAAACATCTTTCGGCATTTTTTTTTTTTTTTTTTTTTTTTTTTTTTTTTAATTATTAATTGAGGTGTTAAAAAACTATTGAATTGTTACCGTAACCAATGGTTACTGACTTATGATGTAAGTTTAAAAATGAGAAATACTGAAATAAAAACATCTGATGAAGAAAAGTGCATTTAGTTTTAAACAAAGATTGGCTCCTAACGTTTGAATGCTTTTTTAAAAGTGTCTAGGTGATTAACTCCTTCTTGTGTAGTTTCGATTTCAGATTTTGTTAAAGTTTTGCCATTTTCACCTTCTTAAATTACTATTTAAATGAGTCAGCTTATTTAAACTTAATTTTTTTTATCACGCTGACTTCAATTTTTTTCATTGTTTTATCCCTGTCAACTTTATATTCTTCTTGTTAAAATTGCTACTACACGATGCGTAAAAGATGCCTCTAATTACGGGCCTCCAAACTGGTAGGCGGTAGGTACTGGGTTCGAACCCAATCGCAACCATCGGCCTAACCGTTCGAAGTTTTCCGTGGTTTTTTTCGAACCCTGGATTTCCTATTGCAGATAATTGGCAAAAAAAAAAAAAAAAAAAAAAAAAAAAAAAAAAAAAAAAAACAATCCCTAACGTGTTAACCGCTGTAAGCAGACTGAAAGGCCGTTGCGCTTTTTTTTTCCATTTTTTAGAGTTTAACATACAGTTTTCAGTTCAAATACAAATACATTTTAAATTTTGTTTAACTTGCGAATCAGTTATCTTTTTAAAACAAGAACAGGTGTTTAATGAATCTTCGGCATATTTCATTTAAACGTTTTAAGTTGAAATTATTCAATTGAATTTCTTAAATGATGTTTGGTTCGAACGCATTAAATCTTGATCAATTACATACACTTAGAATGATATATTAGTGGGAGCTTAGATAAAAAAAAATACGCAACAGAAGCGTTATATTCTTCGACTTTAACATTCGAATAAATATTTTTTTCAATGCCGTTTGAAATAAATAAACTACTCGGATGTAGCAATCGGAGGACTCTAAAGACACGAAATTCCGTGGATTAGTACAAGATATCACTGAAATCGTGTAAACTATACAAAATTCATTATGAAAACGCCAACCGAAAGATGATTGATACAAAAACGTAAACAAAACCAATTCATGTCAAGAAGTAACTGCATCTGACTTTTTATAGAAATTCCTGCATTAGTTCTTAAAGTGGAGAAAGTGGAGTGTTATTGGAGAAATCGTAACAAATTCAATGTTGCAACGCCTCTCGTGGAGCCATATACAACAAAATATAAATAAAATCAACTCATGTCAAGGAATAATTGAATCTGAAGATTGATGATATTCCTTGCATTCTGGAGATACAGCGATCGCGGAAATCGCACAAAAGCCTTTACAGTAGGGTCACCTGTTAAGCGATTCACACCAAAAACTAATCAGCATCAATGTATATCAAGAACTAAGTAAATATATTTTTTAATTAAATTTTGTGTATTAGTTCTTGAGATAGCGCGCCCACAAAATGTATATCATACACAGATACAGAAGCAGAGATACAGAAGCAGTGACTCACAGACAGACATTTTGTAAAAACATGTTTTTCGGCATCTCTGAGCCCTAAAACGTGTGAATCCGTCGAAAACCGGAATTGAAAATTTTCATGAATACAATACTTTTCTCTTGTAAAGATAAAAAAAAGTAAAAATATGTTTAAAACCACATAAATTTTGAAGCTGAATAGTACAAACTAGATTTTTGAAAAAAAATTCTAAGTAATTTATTAAAATATATTTCCATTGACATTAAAATGTACAATAACATTAAAATTAGTGCTCTCGATTATACGTTTATACGCATATACGTATAATACGTATTATACGAAATACGGATCAACTATACGTATAATACGGCATCGGCGGTTATACGTATTGCGCAAAACAACATATACGGTACATCGTATATACGGATCTTATCCAAGCGGTTAAACGTATAAACGTTTAAACGTTTTTCATTCAAGATATGAAATTTGATGTTTCAATGCTTTTCTGCGGATTACAGACATTGAGAAATATCCGGTTGAGTATCCCCATCGCGATTCTCTGTTTAAAAAACTACGATGCGTTTACTTAACTACTACTTGTTATGCAGGTACCTAAAATATCTGAATACGTTTCTCAGTTTAAATTTTGGTTTCTTTCCCAAAAAACTAAGTTATCTATACTAATATTATAAAGAGGAAAGATTTGATTGTTTGTTTGTTTGTTTGTTTGAATTGAATAGGCTCCGAAACTACTTGACGGATTTGAAAAATTCTTTCACCGTTGGAAAGCTACACTATTTCCGATGAACATAGGCTAATTTTTAATTGATTTAGTAAAATATTTTTCTTAATAATTCAAAATTTCATTATTTTCATACAGAATCAATTAAAATTTTTCCGATAAAAAATAACCATTTTTCTTTCCCGTTGCCAAGAAAATGTAATCTGGTATAATATTAATAATAAATTAATTAATTCAATTAGTAATTATGGAACAAAACAATTTGTATGATTTTAAAATAGAAAAGAAAAATAATGAAATAGTTTACTGATAAATAAACGACTATTACTGGATTACCACGTGAGGCATAAAATCGCAATTTTGTTGTAATCGTGTCAACGTGATACGTAGATGATATCTGCATCTAAATATTATTGGCAATATTATTGTTTATATAATTTGTTTACATTTTTTGGCAATATTACATTATTTGGCAATACTTGATCTCCCATCGACCAAAAAACTGTGGCCAAAGTATAAGGTTAAATATCAATAATGGATGATCGTAAATGTCACATTCTTTTGACATTAAATATGTTTTGCAAATTGTTACGTCGTCAACTAATTTTAATTCGATATTTTATCTCTTTTCCTATTAATATTTTAGCAATTTATTAATTCTTTGGTTATTTAAAATAAAAATTATATCCATTTGTATAATTTGGCGAAATTGATCGACGGAATAATCAAATGGCACCAATTGTTTGTTTACACTCTATATGGATATTTAGGTTGATAGAATTAGCGTACTTATCGAGTCTCCGCCAAGTCATATGCCAAGCAGTCATTAAATAGTGTTTTAGCCTTACTATTATATCTTTTTCATCTGCAATTATTTTACCATCACTAAAAAGGGGTACTTCTAGGTTATCCCGTCGACCAATTTCGCCAAATTATACAAATCGCCAAACTAATAGCCAAATTATACATGATGACATAATTTTTATTTTAAATAACGAAAAAACAAATAATTCGTAGAATATTAATAAAAAGTCGAAATAAAAATCCCTTGATGATATTTTAAACACGTGAATCGCATTTAATGTCATTGAATGTGACATTCACGATCATCCATTATTGGCATTTAATCTTATAGTTTGGCGATAATTTCTGGTCGACGGGATAACCTAGAAGTACCTAAAAAAAATATTTTGAATGTGAAAGAAAAATCATTACCATGAAGAAATATTTGCAATTAATTTATCATTCATTCTAATAAAAAAACGGTACTACTAGGTTATCCCGTCGACCAAAAAATTATCGCCAAACTATCAGATTAGATGCCAATAATGGATGATCGTGAATGTCGCATTCAATGACATTAAATAGATTCACGTGTTTAAAATGTCATTAAACGATTTTTATTTCGACTTTTTATTAATATTTTACTAATTATTATTATTATTTTTGTGTGTGTGTGTGCATATTTTAGTGCATTTTTTCATGCTTAATTGAATGGTACTAAGCAAATTCTTTTAAATCCAGTACTTGGTGAGATACTTCACATTTTCCTAATTTGGCGATGTCTTCGGCGCAAAAACCTGAAATTTTGAATCCTTATCTATCTATCTATCTATATATATATATATATATAAATCTTTCCTTTAGGAAGTTCATCGGATGGTCTAAAATAATAACATGTTTCACCGTACCTCAGAAGCAAATTCAGGTAGAAGCAATTCAAATGGAATTCACCTACTAAAAAAAATCTTAATTACTTTAGTACTTTTGTAATTTGTCAGTTATTTAGTCATTTTAGAGGTATTTTGTCATCAAAATGAACTTTGAACGGACCAATGTAAGATTACATAAATCAGACAAAAATTGTGGGTATTTGATTCGATATTAAGATTGTTTATTTAAATATATTTCGTTTGATTCAAGATTATTTTAAAGATACTGACCAGCGTAGCGGGCGGAGGCTGCTAGTTTATTATAAATTGTCTTACATTAGTTGTGGATAGAATCAAACTAATCTTTGGAAGAGCTGTGGCTCAGTACTTAGTTTTTTTATATTTTCTTGTATCTTAACAAGAAGAAAGTAATGGATTCGAGAAATCTTTCGACTGGTTTACACTTTTTAAGGGTAAGATAGTCCGAAAAATATGTTTTTACAAAATATCTGTCTGTGACTTTGTCTATATGTGGCATGAATTTTGTTCCACCAGTTGCACAGAATGAGTTTACAGCAATATCATCATCACATAGCAGGCAGTAGGCTCTGTCATTCTTTTTCTCAGCGTACCGCCACACCCAGCTTTTTCTATTCATTTCTAATTGTAATCTAAGCAGAACTGTGTCTATAAATGCTCGTTCTTCTACTCTACGAGATACTTATACTAAGTGTCTGCGTCACGTGACACAATGGTTTTATTTTTCACCATATGTAAATTGTCTTACCGCGGAGGAATTTTAAAATAATTTACATATTTGGTAATTTTTATTAGTTTCTTTTTTAAATAATTTAATTATTTTGTCCTCCCAGAATATTTTATGACTTATTTAATGAAAATTAGAAGAAACATAATTAAACATTGAGTATGTTTAGAGTAACTTACCGGTCACATACCGAAGTGACCAATGTTACCAACCGATTGTAGGGTAGTATGAAATGAAAATCAAGGCGAATTGTGACGTCAGCTACAGTTCAACAGGATAGTTTTCATTGGTGCCACATTTCGGTTTCGTACTGCCCTACAATCGATAGGTACAGTGGCGTAGCTAAGGGGGGGGGGGCAGGGGGGGCGTCCGCCCCGGGCGCCGAGGCCTAGGGGCGCCAAATTGAGAGAAATTGTTATATATCTATATTGGGGTGGGGGCGCAAAATTTCTTGCTGGCCCCGGGCGCCAAAAAACATAGCTACGCCACTGGATAGGTAACATGGGTCACTTCGGTAAATTGCACTGAACATGTATGTTGATTAAAATATTAATAAAGGGAAATACCAAGATCTTGGTTGGAATCCAGATAGTAGATATTTTACTGTTAGTGAAGCGAGATTAGCCAATCAGGAGTCTGATCTTTTCTGAACTTTTTGCAAACCGTTTTAAAAAATATACGCTTTTCATTGCTTGATCTCGTATGTATAAGACATACTATCAGGGCCGTAGCTAGAAGTGAACCATGGGGGGGGGGGGGGGCTCGAAAGAATGTAGGGGGGCTCATAATTTTTTTTTCTCTTTCTGACGCAGAAAGATAAATTAATAACTATTCACATTGTAGGTATTATGTTTCTAATTAAACTGTTGTACTAACTTCATTTTATGCTAAGAAAAGTATAGGATGATGAAAATTTTGATTGTATAACTGGTGCAAAATGAAACATTATGTTAACTTCATATGTACATATAAAATGAGGGAGTGTTGACACACTTATTTTAGATACAATTTAGTAACTCTGCAAAACTGTGAAAGGGTCTCAAAACTAAATTAGATTTTTGAACAGAATTTCATATGAATTTTTGGAACAGAAATTAATTGAGTGACCTTGGAATCTTTTCCAGGGGGGGGGACTCAAAATATTCTAGGGGGGGGGGGCTGAGCCGCCCATAGCGCCCTCTTAGCTACGGGCCTGCATACTATGCGGATTTCTGTCGTAACGCTACCGATTTCCAAATTATTCTCCATTCAGCGACATAAGACTGGTGAAGTCCGCTATTTAAATTAGATACGATACGGCGAATATACGTATACATTAAATATACGTATTCTTAAATATACGTTTAGTTGATACGCCTTATACGTATCCGGATACGTTTAAACGTATATTCGAAAGTATCCGTATAGCAGAAAAACGTATTATACGGATATACGTATATCGTTTAATCGTATACCTGCTATACGTATCCTATCGCGAGCACTAATTAAAATATATTCCATATGATCCAGTTAATAGAAGGGTCATTATCGCTATTACTATTTTTACTAAACTTATTGCCTGCGGCAATAAGTTTTAAAGACACGGTTAATGAGAGTTTAATTAATATCACTTAATTTAATAACACTTTTAATAAGTGTTTAATAAGACGGTCCGGCCAATGGGTCGTGCCAATTACGAGCCTGGCGCCAAGCTCGAGATATTGCAGACATCTAGCATATGTCAAGGAAGTTTAAAGCAAAAAGCTATACGCTTTTATTTTATACAGGGTGTTTCGCTACCAGACCGACAAACTTTGAGGAGTGATAGTAGACATAAAGACAAACATTATCAAATAGGAAACCATGGGGCGCAAACGTCTTCTGTAGGAGCTAGGGGCCATTAAAGTTTAAGGTCCAAAAATTCAAACGCTGATAAAAATTAGAAAAAAGGGTCGATTTATTTGCGGTTTTCTCTAAAATTATTCTTTATATCACGATTTTTTATTTTTTTTTTTAATTTTAAAGGTTAAGTTCAAAAATTGTCGATAGAGGGCGCTTTAGACTTTAGAGTAACGAACAAATACTTTTTGCCGTTCTTTTGTGCATGGGGTTGAAATTATTCTAAAGTTTAGACTTTAACTTAAATTTTAAGCCCAAAATCGGAAACATGGAGATCGGTTAACTAGCGAAAATTTAACTGTGAACCGAGGGAGATATTTTAAACGCTCATAAACATTGGACAAACTGATCGATTTTGTTGCGGTTTGCGTGTAGATCATTCCCTTGGTAATTATTTTATTCAAAATGATGTACAGCTTTCATGTCCTCATTTTTTGATAGAGGGCGTTTCCGAAACATGTCCGACATTTGAATGATGTTACTCCTGGGTGTTTTACTACCAGACCACCATACTTCCAGGAAGTGTAAATGATGCAAAGACGACTCGGAATAACACAGGAATGTGACGTTGAAAATTGTTTTTTTGCATGTTACGTTTAAAAAAAAGCAGAGAAAAAACAACAGAAACAAGCAGAGAAAACAGCAACATGTTAAAGTGACAAAACAAAGTTTATTTAAAGGTTTTACTTCAAAAAGTGTTCGAAATTACGACCAGAAAATGTCCAGCTGTTCATCATACTTGACAGCGATAGTAGATGGCGCTGCGATTTTCTTGCGGTAGATGGCGCTGAACAGTAACGTGCGTGAAAGTTTCTCTCTCGTTGCGCAGCTCTATGTGGTTCCAGACATTTTACCAATGATGTTCACCGATACCTCAACCTAACATATGGACAGCGGTTGATAGGCCGTGGTGTCCCGGTTTATTGGCCTGCCAGATCACCGGACTTATCAAGTATGAGCTTCTTCTGCTGGGGTCACATGAAAAGTTGGGTGTATGGGAATCCCGTACCATCAATTAAAGACTTAGCAGCTAGTATTTCTGTAGTTTCCGGAAATCTATCAAAGATCCCAGGAATCTTTCAAAGCGTGAGGAATTACATGCGACGCCGCTGTCAAGCATGTCGAATTACTTCTGGTCGTAATTTCGAACATCTTTTCTAGTAAAACCTTTAAATAAACGGTTTTATGTCATATTAACGTGTTGCTGTTTCTCTGCTTCCTTTAACCATAACTCGCAAAAAATACATTTTCAACGTTACATTACTATGTGATTCCGTGTCGCTTTCGCATTCCTAACACTTCCTGGAAGTACGGTATTCTGGTAGTAAAACACCCAGGAGTAATGCCATTGAAATGTCGATGAAAAAATGAGGACACCACAGCTGTACGTCATTTTGAATAAAATAATTACCAAGGGAATGACCTACACGCAAACCGCAACAAAATCGATTAGTTTGTGCAATGTTTATGAGCGTTTAAAATCTCCCCCTCGGTTTACAGTTAAATTTTCGCTAGTGTTAATGAGTATGTGTAACTCATTTGTATATACACACACACACACACACACACACACACACATATATATATATACAGGGTGATTCAGCTCGTCGGTGACAAACTTTAAGGATCGATAGAGCACACCTAGACGAACATTTTTGAATAGGGAATGTAGGGTCCCTGACGCGATGGTAAGGCGCTAGGCGCTTTCGAAAATTTGGGTGCCGAAATTCGAAACGTCATAAAAACTAGGGAAATGGTTAGATTTTCTTGCTTGTTGCGTCGAAATGATTCTGTTTGTTTAGACTTTCTTCAGTACCAATTTGATAAGCGTATCTCTTAAAACATGGATAGGGGGCGCTGCAGACTTTGGAGAGCTAGACAACAACTTTAAGCCCGTTATTTTGATAATTTAACACATGCTCGCCAAAGTTTATACTCTAACTTAAAGTTTGAACCCAAAAGTAGAGCCCTGCAAAAAGCGTAAGAGCCGGAATAAAATGTCAAAGTACAGGGTGGTCGAAACTCGAAGGCTCCTAAGAGATAAACAAACAGATTTCTTGACTTATGGCATGCATTTTCATGATTCTGTTTGCTGGGGCTCTCTGAAACTCAGTTGAACGGTACAAAAAGAAACATCGATAGGGGGCGCTTTGGGCAAAAAACATAATTCGTTGACATTTCGGACGCTAACTGGAAACGGGGCGCTACGATCAGTTAGTAATAATGAAAACACATTTTCTACCTCTGCTCAACACTTCTGAATAAATTTAGACCAAAAACATCAATGATACTGGAAATTTATTTACAAAAAATAACACTACAGAAGATGCTCGAAATTTCGACCTTGGGCCATGATGCAGGCTTCGCACCTCCGTCGCATTGAGGAGTGTGTGTTTCCAACAATGCCAGGATTATCTCTGATCTGCCCTGCAGCTGCCACAATGCGCGCCACAAGTTCTTCAGCACTGCTGACAGGTGTATGGTATACCTCGGCCTTCAGGTAACCCCAAAGGAAGAAATCCAAGCAGGTGAGGTCTGGTGATCGGGCAGGCCAGTGAACTGGACCCCCACGCCCGATCCACCGCTGGCCATACCTTGCGTTTAGATGGAGACGCACGTCGTTCGTGTAATGGGCCGGAGCTCCATCGTGCTGGAACCACATCTGGCGACGCGAACCTTCGGGTACGTGCGCCTCCTCCAGAAGCTGCGGCAGCACTTGATCCAGGAAAATCAGGTAATTTCCACCTGTCAGCCGTTCAGGTAACAAATAAGGGCCAATGAGGCAATCCCCCAGAATGCCGGCCCACACATTTACTGAGAAACGCTCCTGGACTGCTCGGCTTCTGGTTTCATGTGGATTTTCATCACACCACACATGACTGTTGTGGGCGTTCCACATTCCCTCCCGGCTGAAGGTGGACTCGTCCGTAAACAAAATGCTGTTTACAAAACGGGGATCCCTGGATCTCATCGCCAAGTACCATCTTGAGAATTCCACTCGAGGGCCAAAATCCTGCTCTCTGAGCAACTGCACCCGCTGGATGTGGTAGGGGTGCAGATTCCGGGAACGTAAGATGCGCCACGCAGTTGCTTGCGAAATGCCAACATGTCTGGCGATATCTCTCGTGCTAAGACCTGGGTTGTCCTCAACCAGGTTAAGCACAGCCTCTTCGTTGTCGGGGGTGCTCACTGATCGCTCCCGTTCAGGCCTGCCTCCGTCGAAAGATCCCGTTGTGGACAACCTCTGGTGTACTCGAGCGAAGAAGGCATGGCAGGGGATTTGCCTGTTGGGGTAACGCTCGGCGTACAACCGCTGAGCGGCTCGTCCATTACAACCAGCAGCGCCATACGCCAAATGCATGTCAGCCAATTCAGAGTTTGTGTACCGTTCCATCCTACTACCGATCTGCAGACAAGTAACCCGAAGCTTAAGTAGGTACCGCACGTTCAAAAGACGTGTCTGCGCATACAACTACGTCATCTCGCGTTGTCGTCTACGCATTACGTATCTTTTGCATATCGATATGGTACGATATCTTTTGCATAAATCAGCAAAAAGCACCTTATGTAAATTTTATTGCGCGCATTGTGCATGATTGAAACCAGCTATGTTTGTTAAAAAAAACAAACAAACTGCAGTTTTAATAGCTTCTTATGATAAGTAAATTACTCTCTTGTTTTGTTTCTAACTGATCGTAGCGCCCCGTTTCCAGTTAGCGTCCGAAATGTCAACGAATTATGTTTTTTGCCCAAAGCGCCCCCTATCGATGTTTCTTTTTGTACCGTTCAACTGAGTTTCAGAGAGCCCCAGCAAACAGAATCATGAAAATGCATGCCATAAGTCAAGAAATCTGTTTGTTTATCTCTTAGGAGCCTTCGAGTTTCGACCACCCTGTACTTTGACATTTTATTCCGGCTCTTACGCTTTTTGCAGGGCTCTACTTTTGGGTTCAAACTTTAAGTTAGAGTATAAACTTTGGCGAGCATGTGTTAAATTATCAAAATAACGGGCTTAAAGTTGTTGTCTAGCTCTCCAAAGTCTGCAGCGCCCCTTATCCATGTTTTAAGAGATACGCTTATCAAATTGGTACTGAAGAAAGTCTAAACAAACAGAATCATTTCGACGCAACAAGCAAGAAAATCTAACCATTTCCCTAGTTTTTATGACGTTTCGAATTTCGGCACCCAAATTTTCGAAAGCGCCTAGCGCCTTACCATCGCGTCAGGGACCCTACATTCCCTATTCAAAAATGTTCGTCTAGGTGTGCTCTATCGATCCTTAAAGTTTGTCACCGACGAGCTGAATCACCCTGTATATATATATATATATATATATACAGTGTTCTCGCTGTCGCTCGCCATTTCGTCAAATTGCGATTAAATTCTTCATTTGGCGAGCAAACAATTGATTAAATTCGCCAAATTGCTAGTGCTCTCTCTCTCTCTCTCTCTTTTTTTTTTTTTTTTGAAACATTTTAATGAATTAAATCGGTTTTAGAATTTTTTTTTCTTGATTAATTTAGAATATACATATTTTTAATATATTTCTAGCAGATTGTTGAATTTAGATTAATAGCAATCGTTGTCGCAGTTATAAAAATTTAGTATATTTTAGAACATATTGAAAAGAAGGGAGTACATTAAAGGGTTAAATATAATTTTTTTGTAATACACGGCGAATCTATTTGGCTAATACTTTTTTCATTTGGCGAATGTTTTTTATTTTTAATTAGCCAAACTACTAATGTTGGTCAAATGTCAGCGAGAACACTGTATATATATATATATCGCAGCTTTTTGCGCTTCTTTAAAAGTAAAAATTATAAACATGAAAAAAGAAAAAAAGTTATAATAAGTATTTTTAGTCAGAACTCACCGTTACGAAACAATTTTTACTCGATGTGAAAAATTGTGTAGAAGTTAAGGAGTCCGGGCCGGGCTGTGATTTTAATTTTCTTCAGACCAGACCAAACTTTTTCCTATGTGTCAGTTTGGGACAGGGCCTAGATATTTCGATCTGCGCAGTCTTCCAGTACACCACCAGGATATTTTGAAAGCAGATTTAGCATTAAATCTATACGCTGCTTTTTTCTGTCCAAATGCGAAGCACTGTCTTTAATCGACATTTAAAAACGGACAATATGTGGATGACCCCTTTCTTGCTTTCAAAATGAGTCAAAATTTCTTCGTTTAGAGGCATGGTTAAGTGGTGTAAGTCATGAATTTTGGAGAATTTTGGATTTTAATATCTCAGTGAGATTTATAGATATAGAGATGATTTTTGTTGTTGGTGGTGGTGTTCATTTTGAGAATGGATAAGGAATAATTTCCTAATTGGGAAGTTTCTACGGGGGTCGTATATAAATTTAATTTTCATATTTTTTCAAAGAGACCCCCCCCCATGAAGTTGCAATTTATGTCATCATATTTTGCACCGTTTTTTATGAGACTTTGAAGTAAACTTAGAACAATCAGAAGTATATGCCTAGAGGCAATATTTAAAGAGATAGCCTATTGTTTCGATACTTATGACTTACCCTGTATGTTCCGTATATATATAAAAATATCCTAAATTGCATAAAAATACATTTATAAGTTGCATGACATTTTCGCTAGCACTTAAAAATGGCAAAAATGTATTTGTAACAGATTTTGCACACATTACATGAAAAAAAATCACATTTTGAAAAAAAAAAAGGCAGAAAACAAATTTTTAAAGTTAAACTTTTAAACGTTTACTTTTTAACAAAAAGGCAGAAAGCAGAACTTTTAATTTACATTAAAAGTTCTGCTTTCTGCCTTTTTGATGAAGTTTTGTAAACATTTTTAAGTTGGTCATTATCAGTGTTAGACAATTAAAAAATGCATAAATTATATATTTTTGTAATCTGCGGAATCTGATCAATTTTTTAAACCACATTTTTGTTAAATTGATTTTTTAAGGTGTTTTAAGTTCTAGCCCCCTTGAACAGTAAAAGAAGAGGAAATTTTAATTTTCTATTGAATAATTTGATAAATTACGAACCCATGGATAGGGATGAAAACGCTGTCCCAGAAATGGCTGATTACTACTACTATAATTTTTATAATATTCCTCACCTTGTTCCACAAGAGAATTTCTGATATTTAATTAGGCGAAAATTTTAAAATTTAGCCGATAAAATCAGTAATTTGTGATGTAGCGCTTGCATCCCTGCATAGGTTTAACAATAGAAAGGGGATTGCCATCTGATTACTAAACATTCATCCAAATAATTTAACAAAATCAAAGTTTTTAACAATATGGGGCTGTGCAAATATGATGTTATAATTTTAGGGGTGAGAGGGGGGGTCTAGCGAATGATATCGTAAGGTATCGCTAGGGGTGTTGTCCTTTGTTCTTAACCCATTAGTGCCTGAATTATTTTCTTCGTTAAAATTCAAATTTTGCATTTTCCCACCACTTTTAAAGCAAGTATAACTTTTATCTTAATATATCGAAGACTTTGTCTCGAGAAAGAGAGTATTTATTTTTACTCTTTTTTACTGGTGTGAAATGCGCTTAAATGGATTTTTTAAAACTGTCCCAAAAATGGGATGCTAGGCACTAATGGGTTAATATCAATTTTGATCCAACCATTATTATTTTTCTTTTTTGGTAACATTTTTTTTTTTTCAATTTTCAAAATAGTAAAGTAAATTATTGTTTTTTAGTTTGTGATCTATTTTTATAGAAATACAAACTTTTTATCAAAATCCCTAAAATATTATAAAAATATTTAATTCTAAAATTTTATTCTATTTTTTTTTCTTCTTCTCATGTGTATGCATATGCAATAATTCTTCGAGAAATGAAGCTTGTATTTACTAATAAATAAAAGAAAAAGAGAAAGAATGTTGCCCACTTATTTTGTTGATAAGCATTTCTATATCTCCATCACCTTCCTTCGTTCGGGACAAGTACATTACTATTGAATACATTACACTGGTCAACAGCTGTTTTGGTGCCGGAGTATTTTTAGCTGATTTTATATGAATTTGATGTCCTGAATTCAAATATGGCCTTAGTTTTTCTCTATCAGCTCAGTTTTTTAAGATAAACAACTTTTTGAGAAATATATGTTTCATTATTTAAGGTAAATCCATGTATTAAAAAATGTATGTAAAAATAAAATAAATACAGGATTTTTATTTTTTATAATACACAAATGTTAGTCTTTATTATTATGATATACACCTATTCAAATAATAATTTTTTAATTATATTATACAAATATTTTTACTCACAAAAATAGAGAAAAACATCACTGATGAAACTGATACTCATTGAATGCTTCGGAAGCTTCTTTTCCGTGACATTCTGGAATAAATTTTAGAACAGTGTCTTTTTAAACTCAAACTGTAATTTGAAACCCTTTGCATATCTCTTCTTTTTTGGTAGCGGTCCTCCATAAACTTAATATTGTGGTGAAATCTTTCGGGCTGTTTATCACTTGTGCCAGAGATGGGCAGTATCGAAAATACATGTATTTGAAATACATTTTCAAAATACATTTGTATTTGGTATTTTGTATTTTAACCTAACTAAACGAAAGTATTTTGGTAATGTATTTTGAAATGATTTTTTCAAGTATTTTGTATTTTGAAAATACATTTCATACTCAAAATACATTTTTGTAGGTTTCCAGCTGCTTCATTAAAATGGCAGATGTAAGATTCTTAAAAGCATAATACGAGCCTGTCTGTTTTGTTTTGTTTTAGGGTTCGTTTTTGAAAGTTAATGCAAACATGGTTAACCAACTACTGATACGATAAGGGATAGAATGAATGCTTCCGTTTTAATTAGGCATTTTTGCTGAACTGTTAAAATTCTAAAGTTCTAGGTTTTATAATTATAACGTTGTTATGAGAACGACAGAATCTACTGTGTGATAAACAGGAAGAAGTATTTAGATTTTTGATGTGTCTAATGATTTTTTAAATGTAATAGTAGAAGGAAATGTAGTTTAATATTTGTCTTGAGAAAGAGTGGCTTTTTTTTCCAGTTTCAAATGATAATGTATCAAAGGAACTTACTCAATTGCGACAGAACACGTTGTGCTATGCTATACAGTAATTTTTTTAAAAAATAATTTATGTTGATAATAACGGCAGTTCTAGTATGACAAAGTAGCATGGCAAATGTGTAAAACAAGATCTATCATTAAAAGTGGAAATTAGGGATGGGACGAATATTCGGCCACTATTCGGTATTCGGCCTATTCGGCCCTTTTGCCGAATATTCGGTTGGCCGAATATTGAAAGCTTGTTGACCGAATACTTCGGCCGAATACCTGTAACCGAATATTTAGAGATATCTGGCCGAATATTGCTAAAATCTCGCCGAATAGTGAAAGATATCTTGCCAAATAAATTTAAGATTTAAAGAATTTCATTTCTTGCATTTTTTTTTTTTTTTTTTTTTTTTTTTCTAATCCAAATTGCTACTTTATTTATGAAGTCATTCTCATTCTTACTTACAAAATATACAGTTACTTGATTGCTAAAAAATACACAGCCTTTCTGTATTTCCTATAAAAGTTAGTGATATTTTAGAAAATGCTGCCCAAGTTGGAGATTTAATGTACTTCATTAGAGAATGATATATTACAATTCAAGATACAAAAACACTTATAGAAAAAAAAAAAAAAAAGAAAAAGAAAAACACTGCCTTATTCTACACATGAATATTTATTAATGTCTGCAAATTCCATGCACAACTAAAAAAAGTTCTTATGTAATTCGTAACTTATTTTCTGTAAAGTAAGAAATGAAAGAATTCATTCACAGTGTGTATTAACGAAGATTCATTTTCAAAATTAGATATCAAATATCACTATTCCAAATACAACGGTACATCTGAAGACAGAACTGGTGACAAACTAGATATGCATTAGATGACACAACTTGCTTTATGAAGATGATTTAATAAGTATCTACACATAAATTCTAAATGCTGAACAAAATAATATTTTTATTCTATAGTTTTCACTTTTAAATAATTTGCATAATTACTGACTTAAATATGCAACATTATTATGTCTATATTTTTAATTTACATATTTCTTCATTCATGCTGTTATCAATTTCTGTTTATCCTTTTAATGCTTGTTGAATAAGTGGAATATTGATGTTGAATATAGTATGTGCCAATTCAAAAATCAAAGATTTTGTTACCATATGCATTCTACTTTAAGCTTAACCTTTTGCTATAACGGAATTTGTAATGTAAAGCTTGGCAACTGATTTCAGAGCAATCTCATTCTTACGAATTTGCTTATTATTAGGGACACAAACTCTAAATGATTAAATTTACTTCATTATTTCAGAAAATATCTCCTCGTGAGTTCCGAGAGAGAGAGATTAAGAATATTATTAATTTTGGATAGAAGAAAGGATAAAAGTATCATTTGATAGTAAAAGTGAAGTACATTCTTCATATTTTAATGGAAATATCTTACCATTCTGACTTACTGAAAATCAATTTGATTTACATTAAGATAAAAGAATATAATACAATTTCATATTTTTTTGTGTTAAAATAAGTGTTTTAAATTCAAAAATACATTAAAAAGCACATTTAAGAGTAATAATTATTAATGAACTTCTATTTTTTAAATTATATGTAATCAAAATTTATTTTCTTTATTGGAAAAAAAAATTTTAGTATTCGGCCGGCCGAATATTCGGTATTCGGCCTAAAATTTGGCCGAATATTCGGTATTCGGCTATTCGGCCAAATCACTATTCGTCCCATCCCTAGTGGAAATTTTGTAGCAAAAACCACCTTTAAAACACATTTAATGGTAAGATTTTTAATTTTATACCGTTATTACATTGATCAAAACACTATTTTTCTAGTGCTTTTGTACCTATTTTATCAAATTTTGGGTAAATTTTAAGTCACCCGTGATAGTCATTTGTGGGCGAATTTATATGTAAGTAGTTTTATTTATTGATATACAGTTCAGATTCCCATTAGTTGTATTTACGATTGAGTATATCAAGCATTGGATTTTTGATTATAGACCTGTCCTTACTGGAGATACATCTTTATCTAGCGTGACTTCGCAATTAAGTTTTTTTTTACTCATTTTATGTTTCATTTTATACTGTTTAAAATACAATAGCACAATGAAAATATAAATTGGTGTCGGACCAAAACGAAAATTGCTGTACCAAACAGAAGTTTGATTCTTTTTTGAGTTTCCATTGTAAACGAAAGTTTCACAGATGAAAGTTTTAATATCGATGAGAATATCAATTTGGTTAATTACAAAATTATCCCCCCTTTAGAAGAATATTAATGATTTTCAATATACTGGCATATGCTTATATTTGTTTAGACTAAAATTTACAAAAGATTAATGAAACATTATTTTGTATGTTGTACAGATTCATAAGCATAAAAATTTATACATTATTAACTGTGTAGTTATTTATGTATCCTGAACATCCCGATATTACTTATGTATCAACCGAGATCAATGTTCATTGTACAGAGATTTTCAAAATGTTTAACTTGCAGATTAATCAAAAACAAATAGCAATAAATAATTCTTTCAGAAAAAGCTGTGTATTCATGTTTAAATTAAAAATAACAACTTTTAATTTGCAATCATTATTACAAATATAGCATGCTTATGTTTAAATACATCTTTACAATGTAAATGATGGAAACTTACGTTATGAATATTTAAAGTATTTTTAACAGCGCCGTGAGAAATGGGGGTTTCTTCGCACGCCCCTGATTTTTAATGCAATGACTCATTCAAGATTGAAGGGTTTTTTTTAAACAAACCATGACGAAGAATGATGCATTGATAGAAGACATTTATTAAATACTAAAAACATGAGTTTAAAAAATTAACTTAAATTTATTTGGTATCATGATGCCCCGAATGTTGTATTTCTACACATTATAATATTCCCAGGATTTAAACGAAAATATTTAACGTGTTTATTTAATATTCCTTTTTAAATTATCTCTTATTTATTATTCATGAGAAGCATACTTGCACAACAGTATTCAAGGCATTAACGAATTATATTTTTAACATACCGAATTACGTATTTATTATTATGTATTTAACTAACTTCCAATGAAGGACACTATACAATTTTTTTTACATATACGTGTTTATGTATACGTTCTAGATTAACTATTGAACTGACGACGCTTCGATTTTTAATCACTCACTCTTTTAACTTTTCTGTATCCTTACAAGAAAAATGTATTGGATTTGTGTAAAAATTTGACTTCAGGTTTTCGACGTATTTATATTTTTGATGGTCCTTAACACTGACTGTTTTTAGGAAATGTCTATTTGTGAGTTTATCAGTGTATGATGCAAATTTTGTGGGCGCTCTATCTTACGAATTAATGCACAGAATTTAATAAAACTTTAGATTCAGTTAGACATTTAAGTAAGTTATTTTATATAGTAGGTAATGGTGAAAATCTTTCAAAAGGTGGCTCTGCTATGCTGTGTCTTTCACGATTTCGGCAAAAACTGTAGCTCAAGAACTAATGCACGGATTTTCATCAAAATTTCAGATTCAGTTTAGACGTTGATATAAGTTATTGCCGATTATGTTTTAGTGTGTATTGCGCTGCAGATGGGTGACGCTGCTATGCTACAGTTTTCACGATTTCTGCACTACTCTATCTCAAGTAGTAATGCATGGATTTTCAACGAATTTCTGATTTAGTTGGACGTAAATATAAATCTTCGCTAACGTGGTGCAAATTGTACAACAGGTGGCTCTGGTATGCTGCATTTTTCAGGATTTTAACAAGAACTAATGCACTAAATGTCATCAAACTTCATATTCTGTTATGTATTATTATTATTAACTATTACTACCAATCGCCGAAATTCCATTACGGCCTTAAAAACCTGCTTTGTCGATTCTTAATTATAAATTCTCCAAAAAAAAATTAAGTAACTCTCAATTTGAGAATTTTTTTTCTTTTGAAGGCTAATCGTAATTTCCAAACATAATTTATTTTGACTTGTAGATTGTATTGATAACACTTTACTCCAATGCTTAAAATGAAGCTGAATTATACCCAAGAAAAATTTTACAATTTTTGTATGCATTTTAACATTTTATCTGTAAGTATTCTTCGTTTATTTTATAAAGCGTATTCTGAAATAGATTGATTTTTTTTTTTTTTTTTTTTTTTTTTTTTTTTTTTTTTTTGTTTACATATCTTTTCTTTTGCTTCTTTACTTTCATAATTTATAATTTCAAACAATTTAATAGGTGTTATAAAAACACCTAACAGTTGCTTTGTGCAAACACTAATAAGAGTTCTACATAGTCCGAAATTATTATGTTCGATCTAAACCGAACAAAGACCTTTATCAGGCCCATTCCAACACAAAACAAAAATTATTGGCCCGGCCCGCAGTATAAAGTTTCAATCCGTAGAAAAAAAATATTACACAGTCCGATACAAAAAATAAAATCTCAGAATTAGCCCTGCTCGATATAAAAGCTAAAATTTCGGTCAGGCATTGTTCGTGCAAAACCTTGATTAGTCCGGTCCGACTAGATTTACAGAAAACATAAATTTCTGTGTCGATGTGTTAAAAATCATTTTATACAAGGAATTCTGATCAAAACTACTTATTTACTTTTTTTTCTTTTTTTTTTTTTTCATGCTTATAGACTTTTTTTTTTTTTTTTTTTTTTTTTTAAGAAAGCACTTTGAAATGCCATATTTAATTTTGAAATTAATCTTTATTTTTATGAAAATGTTTTTGTTATAATTGAGGCTGTTCTTAAATGTAAAAGGGCAACTTTATGACAGATGTTTTAATTTATTTTTGTTTGGAAATGCTTGAAACAAGCAGGCGTTGTTGTTCAAAATTATCTAATCCACTCATTTTCCCATTTTTTGCTAACACAATAGATTTTTCAAAAAATAGTGTCAAAGTGGGCGTTTTGAACCGAATTTCCTCGCGAAAGAAAAATTACCACTCAAAGTGGGGTGAAAATCGTGCTTGTCACGTAATTGAAATCACTTATAGATCAATAGATAATTTATTGATCAAAAAATGTAAAATTCAATTCGATTTCAGATCGCTTCTATAGTCAGGCCTTCTAATTTTATATCTTTCCGTTAAAAAATGAATTTGTAAATGTGTCAAAGCCTTTTGCACTTGTTGAGCAGAGCAGATGAGAGCAGTCTTAATGTCATTTTATGCCTTGGAAATTTAAAAGTCTGAAAAAATGCTATACATTAAAATCTTCTAAGCCAGGATTCGAACAGGATAGGAGAAAAAAAATACACTATAAACAGGTTTATTTCTTAGCAGGAACATAGTTTGTTCTAAATGCATCATATTACTTACCCATCATACGTAGTATAGGGTAAGTCTTGCAATCGTTTTGAAAATCGAAAATTTTTTTTTGGCGGATTTACACGTTTTAGAAAGTGGAAATTCCGAAAAACATATTTTTAGAAAAAAAAAATTGCCGTCCGTCTGTCTGTCTGTCTGTAAACGCTCTATCTCCCGAACAAATTGAGATAGAGACTTGAAATTTTGTATGTAGTTAGTATGTAAGAATGGGACGAAGCCTATTTAATATCAGCAACCTCGATTATCCGGAACTATTTTTTTCGGACTCTCGAAAAATTCATTCTGATGAAAGGTACATAAAAATTTTCGAAATTTTTTGTTCTAAGGAATGGACGTAAAAGGCAATAAAATGACACACATCTTGCATTTAAAACGAAGTTGATCGGATTATTAGTTGCCGAGATATTTGTAATCCTGTTTTCCACATTCTTCGATTTTTCATGACCCTGTATTTCATTCAAATTTCAATTCAGAGGTATATTTTAATTGGAAATGAGACGCTTAATCCGACACATTTAATTGTTAGTTAATATAATTATTATTTTTGGAGTTATAAGGATGTTTCTTTTACGCAGTTTGGTACTAGTAGTTTAGCGTTTTATATAATTTATCAAAATTGGTAATCAGCGGTTCTTTAATATAGCATTACTATGTATATTAACAATATTTAAATTTTGTTTATGAATTGCAATGCATTGTGTAAATAGTTTTCACATGTTTTATTTTCATATACATATCCATGATGGGTAAGTATTACGGTGGCCTCCAACGACTAGTTTTTTTTTTTCTTGTTGTTAAATTTATTTTGCATGAATCAATACATTTCCTGTTTAAGACAGGATTTATAGACATATTCATTTTCAGTGTTCATTTTGCTGCGCTTTTTTTTTTATTATTATTATCCGGAAATAAACTTACTAGTTATAAAAAAAATAATGGTAAAATTATAACAATTTAAAAATACCTATATTTTTTGAAAAAAAATTGTTGGGTCGGGCCAGATTTTACTTAATTTTCTCATAGGCCGGCCAAGACAGTACAATGAATTCCACACGAGCTGGAACGGGACCTACACTAGTGCAACTGGTGCTCTAGGAAGAATGAAGTTCAAGCCTGGTCCGGTCTGGAAAGGATAATTAGCCAGGCCTGGCCCGAATCTGCAGAAAAAAAAAAAAGCCCGGGACTCGAAAGAGTGGTGACGAGGCCCATCTAAATCTATCCTATCCTTCAAAAAAAAAAAAAAAAAAAAATTCTGATACTTGGCTTAGACAGGGCCGGAACGGCTGAAGAACAGGTCCGGTCAGGCCCGACCCGAGTGTCATGGATTAAAATTGCCCAGCAAACTGTACTGGACACGGCTCGTTCAAACCTCTTATCTTATACACATTTTTTTTTCAATTTTTCAAATGTATTTTGTATTTTAAATGTATTTTGAAAATACATGTATTTTGTATTTGGAACTTTTTCAATTTTAAAAGTATTTTGTATTTTGTATTTTAGGCTCTAAAACTAATGTATTTTGTATTTTGTATCGCAAATGAATTTTCGATGTATTTTGCCCAACTCTGACTTGTGCCTTCTTTATTTTCAAGAAAATGCTCAAAGTCGCAATGTAAATAGTGCTCTTTAATGCTTCTAGTACACCCAAAAGATTTAAAACTATTACCCTTTTCATTTACCAATTCTACATAGATTTCTCCTTTGCATTTGCCCGGAATGTTTTTGTGAACTGCCACAAAAGAAGTCCAGGCTTTTAATTCAGCCTCATTCGTACGAAAGCAGGATCCTTAATCAGTTGTCTTATTTGTTGTCCGTTAAATATTCCTACTTCAATATCTTCATAACTCAATTCGGGTGTTTTTACCTTATATATGCAAATCATAACCCGTTCTTATGGAGAATTTACACAAACTGCTTCATAGGACAGAGTTTGATATGCAGTGGAGGAAGTATGGTTTTCTTTTGCTCAACTAAAGTGTTATTAATAAAATTCCTTTTTCTAACATCCATGTTGTTTTCTCTTAAGCCTCTCTCTTCCAATCTAATCGTGTGTTTTATCCCTGCTATCCCAAAGACATAAAAACAATAGTATTTTGTGTAACTTCTCTGCTGTCCAAGGACAATCATCTGGAAAATATTCAGGAAGACCCATTTTTTCTAACAGTCCTATAAATTCATGACAAAATATAAGTTTGTTTTCTTAAGAGAAGAAGGGTAGTAGAATCTTTTGTCTTATGCGATAAAAGGTAACTTTGGCTCGTTGTTCAAATAATTTTTTGTCTTTTAATCTCGAAACCAGTAATTCAGAAGCTTCTTTTAAAACATTGAGATATCTTTTGAAATCATTTAAATCATCCTGGTTGAAAAATTTAGGCATTGATGTTGTCTCCTCTAATCACTGTCACCTTCATAGCTATCTAAAAGATGATCAGAAGGACAATATTCATCCTCACTAAGCTCTGGTAGCTGATAAAACATTGGGATAGGTAGTTCTTCTGAGTAAGAAAGCGGGGGTCTTGAAGAAACTAAATCAGGATAAGTTTTCTTATTACAATTGTTTCGATTAATTCAAATAGTACTCTAGTGCTAGGTAGAAATAATAGTCATAGAAATGGTTTTGGAGTTCTCTTCAAACCATTGGTAAGCCAAATTTGAGACTTATTCTTTTCCGTCAGCTCACTGTCATAAATGTTCTGTACATGTTTTACAGACCCGTTGCGGTGCGCAGATTTTATCCTGATCACCAAATCTAACCCCAAAGTATCCAAGGTAAGCTCTCTTTACAAAGTCAGTAACATATTTTCTGTGCTCTTTCAACTTTTATTCTCCACATATGTAGCAAAACTTATCTGGATGATTTATACAACTTTTTCTACTTGAACTCATTTAAATTCCATTCTACAACGCAAACACAAAAATCTACAACACTACGAGTTTTACGTTAAATTGATACGAATTCTACATTAAACACAAATATCATGGAAGTTCAAAATCTTTAGAAAGTCAAAGAAAGCCAGTTTTGTTTCCATGGAGCGAACTCTGAAACTAACCTTATCTCTTGGAGGCTTTTACATTTGGCTTTATAGATGAGCAGCGCGAAATCATAAGCATAAGCAGATCCTCAGTTTTGCTTGCACATTTGTTTTTTTCAAGATCTTGTAATATTTCTACGTCCTTCAAATCGACTTGAGCGTCGTTACAGGGCTATGTATCATAAGGTCAGTTTAAGTGTTCAAGATCACTTTAGTTCTAAAAAATCTTTAGTTCGCTTTGCATATCTAAAAAAGTAGAGCTGATAGAGAAAACCTGATTGCATATTTGGAATCAGCGTCCCAAAAATATCCAAAATCAGTTGTAAAATCTCAGGCACCAAAAAAAAAAATTTTTTTTGTAGGCCTGTGTTATTTAAGAAAAAGCTATTATAAAATATTTTTAAATGACAATTTCTTTTAAGTGTTATATGATATAAAGTGTTATTTTTTCATTTCTCTCCATTAGAATCAATAAGGTATGCTAAAATTAAATGGTTAACCAGTTTTGTATATCACTCCAAACAAAAGAAATAAACTCTAAAGATGAAAAAAAAAAAAAAAAAAAAAAAAAAAAAAAGACATTGAATAACGATATCATTACTAGAGAAAGTGGGGTCGAGAGATGATAACATATGATATCGGAAGGGGGGGAGGAGGTCCAAAAATATCAAAAAGTTGATAACGTTATATATGCACAACCCCTATAAGGTGTGAAACGGGTTTAAACTGTGTGTGCTTTATCAAGAATAATCGGTTTCGAGTTTCCATACCCCTTAGATATCGCGTTACAGACCTTTTAAAGCGAAATCGAAAGAAGTAAAAAATAAAGTTTGGGAAAATAGTATAAAATATAAAAGGAAAATAAAATAAACCCGTGTCATCTTCTCATCGGAAACAATGGGGAAGCCGATAAAGGCCATTGTCAAAACAGAACAACAGAAAAACTGTTTCGCTTTATTTGTGTCTTTTTTTTTTTTTTTTTTTTAAATCATGTGTCCATGGCGTGCCAGATATAGATAGACAGATATCTGCAGCATGACGATGCGTCACTTCCTGCTTCCCACAAAAATAAAATTCAATAAAATAAATTTTAAATGATGCAATCGTATTTAAATTTCAAATGCAGTTTTTAGATTTTTTTAAGTATCTGTACAACTACTGTTGCAAAAGATTTCCACCAGTCTCAACCTGACTGTAGGAATGAATAGAGGAGGGGGTGCTAGGGGTGGCTCAGCCCCTACCCTCCCCCCCTAAAGCATTTCTCCTCCGGAAAAGATTCCAAGGTCACTCGATGAGTTTATGTCCCGAAAATTCAAATGAAATTTTGTTCGAAATTTTGTTCTAATTTAGTTTTGTGGTCCTTTCACACTTTGCGAAAATACTAAATTGTAAACAAAATAAGTGTTTCAACACTCCTTCATCCTATTTGCACTTATGAAGCTAACAGAGTGTTTAATTTTGCACCAGTTATACACTTGAAAATTTTCATCATCCTATTCTTTTCGTAACATAAAATGAAGTTATTACAACAGTTTAATAAGAAATATAGTACCGTTAGTGTGAATATGCATGCGCTAATATATCTAACTGCGGCAGAGAGAAAAATATGAGTGCCCCCTCCTCTTAATTTTTTCAGCCCCTAACGCCCTGTTATACGGCCCCTGGGCTGCATAAGAGCCGGAGCAATTATTGCAAATGAGGCGACTGCTCAGGGCCCGGCGCCGATTAGAGTCTCACTAAAAAAATAGGTTCCCCAAATTCAGTAAAAAAAAAGCACTCAATTTTGAATACATCACTTATTCAAAATAGTTCCGTTTTAAACTAATATAACTAATTTATAAAAAAGGAGAAAACTTATAAAAAAAATAACTAATTTATCAAGATATCCAAATCAAAAATTTTTAAGACACCAGAACACTGCGTTATTAAGCACTTTTAAACTATTTAAAAATACTTTGCATATTTAAAATCTTTTATGCCGAAAAGAATGAAATAAACAATTACAAAATTAGCGTCGAATTATAAAAGAACAAAATAACCGCCTACTTTGATAACATATGATGCTTCAAAATTGAAAAAATAGTTTCATTTCTGATCCAAACACGTGACTACAGCAGTTTTTACATTTTTGTGTTTTTTTTTTTTTTTTTTTTTTTTTTTTTCAGAGTTGTTAGGGTTTTTGATTCTCTCTATATATATAATTCTAAGTAACATTTTTTTTCATTTAAAAAACTAGTCAGATGCGGCAATCTCAAAACTTTCTTCTATTTTATGCATGTTAATACTTCCTGAAAAATGTTGAATAGCAGCGCCACCGGATAGGTGGTTTAAACCAGAATCTAGTCAGCAACACCTTATCTCAACTTATAACTGAATTCTGAAGTTTGATGAAAATCAGTAGAATAGTTTTTGAGATAGAAATATTGCAAAATCTTAAAAAAATCTGTATAATAGCGCCACATGTTGGGTGATGTGCACCAAAAACTAATCAGGATTATTATTTTCTTTTTTTTTTTTTATCAGGTTCTAACTTAATCTGAAATTTTAAGGATATCTATGCATGAGTTCTTGAGATACATTTATTGCGAAATTGATAAAAATACATCTTAGCAGCGCTTTTTGTAGAGTGATTTAGACCAAAAACTAAAAAACACTAATCTATATACGTCACAAACTGAATCTTAGGATTTAGAAAAATTCGTGCATTAGTCCTTGAGATGGTTATTGCGATAATCACGAATAATTCACCATGTCAGCGTCACATATTGAGCGATTTGCATCAAAATGTAATCAACACCATGTTATACCAAGTACTAACCATACCTAAAGTTTTAAAAAAATCCATGCAATAGTTCTTGAGATATAGTTGTTGGGAAATTTGTGAATAATGCAGCATAGCAGCGTCACATGTTCAGCGATATACCCCAAAAACTAGTTCTAGATATTATCAAGGTGTAACAAAATCTAAAGTTTTGTGAAAATCCGTGCATTAGTTCTTGAGACGAAGTGTCCACAAAATTTTTGTCACATACACAAGACAGACATTTAAAAAAAAAAAAAAAAAAAAAAAAAACATGTTTTCGGGTTCTCTAAGCCCTAAAACGTGTAAATTTTTCGAAAAATTTTCACAAATCCAATATTTTCTTCTTGTAAAGAGAGAAGAAAGTAAAAATGATAATTTTGCTCAAGATTTGTTTTAAAATGTTTCTTCGTGAGAGAAAAAAAACAATGTGTATTAACTTTATTTCTTACAGGTATAGTTGGCAATGTCCGGGAATGTTTATACATGAAGATCTGGACTGAACTTGGACAGAAAAAATTAAATAGGGTAGCATCCCCAGTAATTGGCATGCACCAATGATTGGCACATCCTAAAAATATGTCCTAAAATAAGATTTATATCAAGTCTTTTAAAAATGTAAGACCATATACCAGCTATATACACATTTACTTTAAAGATTATAGCTTTGATTTATGCTACTAGATGAAAATAATGCCTAGGAAAGAAAAACAATTATGGTTTGCTCAAATTAGTCATTTTTGTTGCAAATGCTTCTTTTCTGGCTTAAGAAAGGCATGCTTTTCAATTCATTATTATCTGATTTATAATGCATTTTAAGTTTTAATTGACAACAGTTTTGTTTAGATGAAAAGGGTTACTTTCATTGTATAAAAGTATTTTTGACACAAATATTTGGATTTCTGAATTAATGGTAGATTACAATTAATGGTGCTTCAATTTTGCTAATTCCAAGTAGTTGACACCTATTCCAATTACTAGGAAATCGCAAGATTTCAGATTAAACCACTTATTTTGGCAGTAGATTTAAAGTTTTAGAGTAAATTTATTTATCAGCTGTTTTTACTTGAAAATATGAAATATTATCAGTAATTGGAATCCATTAAAGCTTTGTATGTCAATCATTGGGGACAGCATGACAATTACTGGGTATTAATATAAATATATTGTATTGTTTTAAAATGTTCACATTTCAGACTAATATGCTGATTTCTTACTCTCAAAAACCTGAAATATGGCATCTTCATCTACAGTAAATTAATTTAAAGCGATTAAACCCAATGCAAAATATAAAGTTTTTTTTTTTTTATATATAAGCATGTGCCAATTACTGGATCACAAGGTGTCATACATTGGTGCTCTAGGTGCCAAATACTGATGATTACAGCTACTTTTTATAAATGTATTTTTTTTTTAAATACTCTTTCGAAATTCGAAATCCTTTTTAGTGGGCAAAATAGATGCACAGATATGCATTCTTTGATTTAAAAATATTTGCAAGTAAATATTTTATTTCTTGGTAATGAAAATTGAAGTAAGTTTAAAGAAAAAATTCTTAATGTGCCAATTACTGCGGATGTTACCCTATTTAAAATATTGTAAAAAGTAAAGTAATTCCCGAAATTTAAAATAATTTATGCGCATTGATTGTGAAAGTTATATTATTTTTCATACCTTTATCTATATTAAATATCACGCTGTGATATCCATAATTCAAAAGAAAAATTTTATTTCTTGAAATATTGCAATACACGTTGGGCTCCATTAGACGCTGCGCAGATCCTGACGCCAGGTAGTGGTCTGCATGAACCAAGGCCTTTCATGATCCACTAGCCCCCTCCGATTTTCATTCATTAGACCTGGGCCGGGCAGGGACAATTTTTTTTTTTATTGCAAACTTGGATAGGGCTGAAAATGGATTACAATTCTACGTCGATGGGGTATAAACCCACCCGAACCCAAAAATTCTGCTTAAATTCAATCGAAAACTTATCCTAAATCGTAAAAAAAAATTGTTTACCCAAAACCCAATCCAAACCATACAAACTTCAACCCAAAACTACCCCGAACCCGAACTGGAAAAAAATTAATCCATGTTCTAACACAATTAGGGAAATGTAACATATAATTATACATCTAATATCAATCTTATCTTTTTTGTATAAAAATGAACACATGTACATTCATTTCTATTCAAATATATATAAATCTAGCATATCTACCAATAATACATTCCAAAAAACTAATGATAACATTATTGTAAACAATCGTAAAATCAAAGGCTTTTATAAATTACTAGAAAATTCAGGGCTGATAACACGACACTTTTAGCTTGTCTGAAAGAAATAGCATCGAATGCTAATAATTAAATAACAATAGTCGAGTTGCCATGCCAGGCAAAATAACATTAATTTAGTGTCCATTAGTTACCTCGGTGTGTATATGATATCTGTGCAAACAAAACTTCCGATAATATAATAAATGACGTCATATTTATTTTCCTTTGAATTTTTTTTATTTTAATTTTTCACGTGGATACTGTTCAACTAAAAATTAATTGCCGAGGAGAAATTATTTTCCATATTTTGATTTTTTTGGCAACGGGAAAGAAAATGGTTATTTTTTATCGGAAAAAATTTAATTGATTCTGTATGAAAAATAATGAAATTTTGAATTATTAAGGAAAATATTTGAATAAATCAATTAAAAATTAGCCTATGTTCACCGGAAATAGTGTAGCTTTCCAACGGTGAAAGAATTTTTCAAAACCGTCAAGTAGTTTCGGAGCCTATTCAATTCAAACAAACAAACAAACAAACAAACAATCAAATCTTTCCTCTTTATAATATTAGTATAGATTAAACATTAACTCTACCAACTTTAAATATCCTTATCTAGTCCTTATACCCAAATTTCATAAGAATCCTGTTAAATTTAGAACAGTTACAATTGGTTGCAATACTTATAATAATGCTGCTAACAAACTTCTATTAACAATTCTTAATCAAATATATAAAATTACTAAAACCAGTGATAATACACATTGTATAAAAAATAATTATGAACTGGTCAATATTATGAAAAATCTTAAATGTATAAAAAATATAACTACTTATGATTTCAAAGATCTTTTTAATAATATTGATTTATTAGATTTACATAATATCATAAATGATCTTTTTAAAAATATCAACATGATTTGAATCTACCAATGAACATTGATACTGATTATTTTCATACTTTAACTAATTTCATTATATATAATAATTTTATATTGCAAGATAACATTATATATATTCAAAAAGTTGGTATACCACAAGGTAGAAGTACATCTAGTATATTATCAGACTTATACTTGTATCATTATGAACGTAACTATTTTAATAATAAAATACATTTATGTCGATATATAGATGATATAATTTTAATTGATAATGATAATACCAGTATATCTCAATTACCCGTTGATTATCCATCCAATCTAGAAATTACAAAAAACCTGCTTTTTAATAATACCATTCACTTTTTAGATCTTAAAATTATATTAAAAGAAAACAAATTAATAACTGATATATATGACAAACGGAAAGATTTTAATTTTAAAGTTAATACTTTACTAATTTTAAATTCTGTCTTCATAACTCTGTATATCGTAATATAATCCTTAATCATTTATATAGAATAAAATGTTTATGTTCTTTTCGTTTAATTAATACAAATATTAAAAAGCTTGTTTATGATGCTATAATTAATGGTTTTCTTTAAAAATTCATATATTCTTTAATATACAATTAGTAAGTACATGATCTAATAATTTACACTTTGCGTAAAAAAAGTACAAAAAAAATATTAAAACATAAAAAATAAGAATAAACAATAAAAAATGTAAAAAATATATAAAAAATGTATATAATAGGTTGGTTGAGTGGGTAGATGTTAGAATACGGCGGAGGGCGGTGTTGTCTGGATAATACGCAAAGGTTAATTTAATATATTTATTTTTAAAAAAATTGAGAGTGGGAAATTTATTTTATTAATTTGGTAGTAAATTTCTATATAATTTAAATAACACCAATGTATGGATTGTTGTTTAGTCATATGTATTATATTAATAATGTTAATCATTTACATTATTACATTGAACTTCACTTTTAATAAATGAGCGTACTATATCACTATTAAATGTATAGGGTACATTTTTTAATAAGCTATTTTTTTTAATCTTTAATCTTCCTTAATTAAGATATTGAGTTCAGCCTAGCACAGTCAAAATAAATGTTATTGATTTAAATAATAATAGGGTAATATATGGTGTATGGTTTAATTTTTCTGTTATTACATTATTCTGCTTTTAATTAATTTATTAATTTAACATTATGATGTGTATGATAAGTCGTTTTTTGTTTTTATTATTATATTATCTCCATTTTTCTGTCATATGATATATGAATACTTCAAGTTTTATTTTACCACGTGCGGTATCAGGATTAAGGTCGTGCATTTGAGACTCATTCTACTTTATAGCTCATCACTGTTTTATTTTCTCCATATCCACTATAGATTACTTGGTAATTCTTTAATTAATTTTGGTTTCATGTGTGTTGGTAGTCCCAAATTGTTTTGCTTTCTCATGGCAAATACGAAGATGAAACCACACACTCCATTTGTAGTTCCAAAGTATTTGGGACCTGATGATTCTTCTTTGGTTCTACAAATTCCATTTGTATTCCTATTATTCTTTTTTCCTTTCATATTCAATGTGATTTAAGTTATTAAATTCAATGGTTAATATTGTTTACTATTAACGGTCTTATATATATTTAACTAAAATATATTCATTTTTTTCTTTTGAAAATGGCTTGAATCCAAACTTGACCGGAAAGTGTCACTAAAATCGAAGCATTTAAAGTCATTGCGACACAATTCGGTGTAGTCAACGGTGTTTTACTCGAACCCGTCCTGGTCGGGTCGGGTTCGAGTAAAATCACGTCCTGCATCAAGTTAACCTATCCCATGCAGGACTCTATAACATGGGCAATCACTGCTTGAGGATGAGTTTCCAAAGCCAGAATATGAAAAATAAACTGAAAGAATGCACGTAAATCGAAATACGGTGCGTATATTGAAGGAAATTTAGCGTAATTTGAAAGAAATTTAACGTAAATCGAAAGCATTTTAACATAAATTGAAAGAAGACACGTAAATTGAAAGTAATTCAACGTAAGTTGATAGAAGGCCCGTAAATTGAAAAAAAATAACGATTTCGATAAAAGTCATGTAAATTGAAATTAATTTAACGTAAATAGAAAGAAGTTTAGTGTTCATTGAAAAAGGTACGAATGAAAGAAATTTAACATTAATCGAAAGAAGTTTGGTGTAAATTGAATAAGTTTAACTTTAATCGAAAGAAGTTTAGTGTAAATTGAAAGAAAATTTACGTAAATCGAAAAAAGTTTACTGTAAATTGAAAGAAATTTAACATAAATTGGAAGGAGGCACGTTAATCGAAAGAAGTTTAGTGTTAATTAAAAGAAGGCACGTAAATTGAAAGAAATTTAATGTAAATCGAAAGAATTTTAGTGTAAATTGAAAGAAATTTAACGTAAACTGAAAGAAAGCACGCAAATTGAAAGCATTTTAACATAAATCGAAAGAAGTTTAGTGTAAATTGAAAGAAATTTAACGTACATTGAAAGAAGGCACGTAAATTGAAAGAAATTTAGCGTAAATCGAAAGAAGTTTAGTGTAAATTGAAAGAAATTTAACGTAAATTGAAAATAATTAAACGTAATTGGAAAGAAGGCAGGTAAACTGAAAAAAAAAATAACAATTTCGAACAAAGTCACGTAAATTGAAAGAAGTTTAGTGTAAATTGAAAGAAGGCAAATAAATTGAAAGTAATTAAATATAAATTGAAAGAAGGCACGTAAATTGAAAATAAAAATAACGATTTCGAACAAAGTCACGTAAATTGAAAGAAGTTTAGTGTAAATTGAAAGAAGGCACATATTTTGTAAAAAAATTAACGTAAATTGAAAGAAAAAAGGCACTTATATTTAAAGAATTCTAGCGTAAATTGAAAGAAGGCAAATAAACTGAAAGAAACTTATTGTAAATTAAAAGAAGGCATGTAAATAGAAAGAAAAGTAATGCAAATTGAAAAAAAAAAATTAACTTAAAATGAAAGAAAGCACGTAAATTGAAAGGCAGTGCGTAAATTGAAAGTAACTAAACGTAAATTGAATAACGGCACTCAAATTGAAAAAAATAACGAATTTGAAAAAAGGCACGTAAATTGAAAGTAATTTAGCGTAAATTGAAGGAAACTGTAATGATGATTTGCATTTTTCTCTACATCAATTTAGAGAATAAAATGTATGAGATGCATCGATTTTTTAATACCGATTGTACATAAGGTATCTAAGGAATTTCGGATCTTGAAATTTTGATGGTATTTCTTTATCCTCGGGAAGTTTCTGTTGCTCTTACGTAATTCATTATTAAATTTTTTTGTTTCTTCTATTACTTAAACTGAAAATAGCGGTTTAAGAGATCTCATATTTTTCGAGTGACGGCTTATTAGTATTTTTTACAATATTTCCTTATTTCTTCAGCTGGATCTTAAAAAATACTCACATGTAGAGTAACTTTAAAATATTGACAGAAGTGATGGTTTAACGGGGTCTTATGTCTGTAGAAAGTTACACAAAGGAGCATTGCTTTCGTGTAAACGTCATACACCTGCACGTAAAATCAGTGGTAAAAGAATAGATAAAGAGGCGGTTATGAATACTATCATCTCGTACAGTTGACGGGTGAAATTCCAGATTTAGATAGAACTCCGTTAGCATATCAAAATGCAATCCGTCTGCCACATCATATTTTGGTGGAAACTATTTACACACTGGATTTTAGTAATGAATCAGTAAATTTATCGCTGTTTTTTTCTTTCTTGTTTTTTTTTTTTTTTTTGTTTACCTAAAAGTGGGAAAACAAAGTGAGTGTAGGGAAACATGATGATAAACCTACCAGTCAAGCACTAAATTCCGGTTTGCAAGTGTTTTTGATCCAGATATACTGTAAAAAAAATTCAAGAGGTTACTAAAAATTTTTTAGTAAATTTGTATTCCACGGAATTTTTTAGTAACCATTACAAACTTTTTTTTGCAAGTGAAACAAACATTTCTTTTGTAAACTGAACAAAAGAACTTTTTGTATAACTAACTTAAAAATTTTTAGTATGAGCCACTAAGCAAATTTTAGTAATAGCTCCAAAATTACTTTTAATAACCATTACGTGCAACCGAAGTGGAGGAGCTTCCTTCGAGCTGCATCCGAACTTCTGAAGCGGAAGATTTTCGGCAAAACGGCAATAGATGGCAGCACTAAACATTCCTTACTGCTCCGACCGGATTTTCATAATTCCTTTATTAACGAGACACTACAGACATTCGGGGTGTATTTGGCGGTGGCAAGTTTCGAACCCGGGACCTTTTAGCCTAAAGTCCGTTACTATAACCACTATGCTATCAAGGTCACACCAACTGCGTTTTAGTAAGAGCTATTAAAAATATAAAACTATTAACTCTATTCGTTGCTAACTTTTTTCTAGTGATTCTTACAGATTTTCTAGTAACCGACTAAGATTACTAAAAAATTTTTAGTAATTACAAGGATCACTAAAGTTTTTTTAGGAGATCGACCTTTTTTTCTTTACAGTGTAGGACTTGGTAGACCAGTTGTATTTTAATATGCGAATGGAGCTTTAATTAATCTTGGAATTTTAGCCATCAACTTTATGAAGTGGTGATTATGCAGCCTATATAATCGCAGTCTATAAATCTTCTCTTTGAGAGTTTGGTAAGGGATAGAAAAGTGCGGAACCGGGAGATTATTCCCGGTTGGTAACTATCAACCGGGAGATTATTCCCGGTTGGTAACTATCAATATGATTGTCTTTTCTTTCTTTTATGAGTATTGTTTTTCTGCTGCTTTCGTAATAATTGTAGTACTTGTAGTACGCAGCATTAAAATTTCCGAAAGCATCGCGTTTTCTTATAATTTACGATTATCTAAATAATTATTTTACTATGCATTGCATTTTTATACAGTTAAATGGTCAAAACAAAATGATTGGTAGACGCTTTTCTTAGAAGTTGTCGGAAACATTAAAAATAATTGGTTTGATTACTTCTGCGTCTAGATCATGTTTAAAATTTCCGGATTTGCGAAATTAATAATCTAATAAAATTGATCTCCACCCACCAAACATTTCTGCTGTACCTTTTGAAATCAGTATTCGCACTGATGCATCAACAGCATTCCCCCCCCTCCCCTTTTGCTTCGACACGGGGTACACGCCTTTTATCAAGTGAAGTGGGGTGCGGTTTTTAAAACTTTCCAACCACACCCCACAAACGTAAACATCGGTGCATGAATGCGTTTTGTATCTAAATACCACCAGACAGTGTTAAATTCGGCTATTAGTGCCCGAGATAGATTTCTGTGTGGAAAATCCGTATGATTGAAGGGGGCACTTTAACTTCTCAGCATTTTTTTAATTTACAAAAATAGGGTTCAAATGATTCATCTATTGCATTTCAATGTTCAACTAAAAAAAAAAAAAAAAAAGGTAGCTACATATATATATATATTTTTAACCTTCTTACACTAAAAATACTACTTGCACTAGAATTTTATTAAATTTTTCTTTACCTTCTCAACATTTCTTTAATTAAATATATATATATATATATATATATATATATGGTCCAAATGATTCATCTATTGCATTTCAGTGTTCAACTAAAAATACAGTTTAATATATATATATATATATACATATATATATAGCTACATACTAAGTAAATGTTTCTTTATCTTCTTGCACTAAAAATATTACTTGCACTAGAATTTTATTAAATTTTTCTTTATCTTCTCAACGTTTCTTAACCTAAACAAATTGGAAATTGCACGTGAAGCGTGGAAAATAAGGCGCGTTCGTACGTTAACGAAAATTTAAAAATATCACTCTCATATATCAATGCCATAAAATTGTAAATAGTTAATTACAATTAAAATACGCACCAAACAATGTTCTCCCTATACCATTATATAAAAGAGTACTTTTGTGTGGCCTTGTAAATCAAAAACAAATATTCTTTGCACCACAGATTATGCAAAATGTATATTATAAAATGTACTTTATAGATGCATATTAATTTTATCATGTTCGAATGAGTGTAACACCATTAAAATGCATTTGAAACATTTTTTTCCCCATTGACCGTAATGTAACGGAATCCTTTTCATTGTCCCTGTAATTGATCTATGCATCCGATTTTCATAAAATTTAAAATTACTCGACAAAATTATGTAATAATTATGTATTTTAAATTTCAAACGATTCGGTTGGGTAGTTTTTGCGTTGTTATATGCGGACAGACAGCCGGACGGACTGAACGACCACTATAGGTGCTACGTATTTAGATAATTACGAACGCACCTAAAAAGTATATATATGGTTTAAATTATCCATCTATTGCATTTCAATGTTCAACTAAAAAAAAAAAAACAGCTACATATTAATTAAAATTTTTCAAAAAGTTTAAGAAAATTTTAATAATTAGAACCCTCACTAAATTTTTAAATATTAATATTTTTGCTTTTTTTCAGCTTTCCTAATTTATATTACGCAAGATTGCGCATGGATTTTTAGATCCATCTAACATTACATTTAATGCAATTTTTTATAGATATGTTTGTTGTGTAAAAAGATGAAATCTAATACATCTTCATACACTTTTATTATTATTTTTTAATAATAATAACCTAAAAGCTAATCCATTGCGCATATTTATCACATTTTTAATAAGGAACGTACACAAAAAATTCAATCTCTATAATTTCAGTGCATTTGTTTGCGCTTTATATGAAATCTTAATTAAATCTTAATTAAATGAATGAATCTAAATTAATCTTAATTATATAACTCAAGGTGAAATTTGCGCAAGAACTTTAATTTTCATTTATTGGAGTACTAAGAAAGCTTGTTTTACGCAACTTGGTGCTATTAGTTTATCCCGCCGACCAAAAAAATATCGTCAAATTTCTCACCAACCTCGCGATAATTAGCCATATAGCCAAATCTGTCGACAAAAAAATACCCGCAAAAAGTGACACCAACTTGACGCTATTTCCGGTATTTCGCCAAATTTTCATAGACTCCCATCGTGATTCAATATAATATTTCTATTTTTTACTTATTTATTTTTTTAAATATTTAAATATACGCTTAAGTTTTATTTTGGAATTGCGTTACATTTTATAAGTAGTTTTCACATGTTTTACTATCATATTTTATAGTATGCATGCATATCCATGATGGGGTAAGTATTACGGTGGTCTCCAGCGACTAGTTTATATCATTGATATTTAAGGGAATACAGCAATCTTGTTTATTTTGTAAAAACAGGGTTGGAATGGTGAATTCATTTCATTTCAATGCACAACTGACAGTGAATTTTGAAATAAAAATTAACTGTATATTTGTAAATAATAATAATAATCATGAAACTAAAGAAAATAGAAACATGGAAAAAAATGAGTTTAAACTTTTGTGTGCTAATATACCCAGCTTCCGCTGGGTATATTAGCACAATTTACGTTATCTCGTGATAGAATTGCAGTATGGATAAAAATGAGGTGTCAAAATATTCACAATTGAAGTAGTTTTCATTTAATATCTTAAAACAAAAATTGATTTTTTGATCAATTGTGAGGCAAACTGTCCCCTTAAAGAGCAGAAAATTGATAGTTCCGGGTTAGCCATATTGGAATTTCCAGAAGGGCTTTTACCTCTTGGTAGAGAGCCGGTGACATCAAAAGCCACATGTTATGGTGGAATAGACACTATTCTTCCTTTCGGTTCGAGACTATAAAAAAAATGCTCTTTTACTGAACTGTATTACCGTGACGTCACAGTAATACTGTTTATTGTACTTATCTCATGTAAACGATATTATACAAAACATATTTTTCTTACATATATACAAAAAGTATTTTTCTTTTGGAGGGATTTCTAAGCCATTAATAAAAACAAAATTTCGAAATATTAAAAAATAAATAATTAAATAAATAAATTACGTCCACCGTCCCCTTAGCCGACTTTTATTTCCAAGACAAATGTAGTTTCGGAGGAACACAGGATTTAAGGTGGTGATGTTTCCTTCAAGGCCATCAATTAACCGAAAATGTGAATTTTTGGCGTAGGGGAATTTCAATTCTGTGGGGTGTTATTTTCTCTCTGCTCCGCGGTCCCCTGAATTCATTAGTGGCACCAATCTCTCCTTCTTGCCGAGTTTAAATGACATTGTTGAATCCAGATAGTTTGACCCCGGAAGGGGTTTTATTCTGAGGAATTTTTTTATTTTTCTGCAGGGAAAACTTGGTGAGATTTTGGAGGAAAATCTCTCCCTTCGAACTATTACCCCCCCCCCTCCCATACACACACACATAAAAAATCGAAACCTTCCGGGTGGATATTTTGGTTTTGGTGGATGTGGAGGGGGGGGGGGGTCCCTCCTTATTCTGATTTCATCTTTTTATTCCCCCTACATACTTAACAGTGCTGAAACTTTTCATAATTTCCGGAGGGAGATTTCATAAAGTTGCGAAAAGAAATTTTTTCTTCCAAGCCATTAACAAAACAAAAAATTCAATATCTACCGAGGGGTGATTGATCTTTGGAGGGGAAATAACCCCAACCTCTCCGGATTCTAATTTCATCCGTTTTATTCCCTCCACCAACCTTACAGCGCTGAAATATTTTATAATCTCGGGAGGAAGATAATAGGAATTTGCGGAAAAGAATTTTTTTCTCACCAGCCAATAACAACACAAAAGATTCAGTATCTTCCTGGGAGGGGGGGGGGAGAGTTGATCCTCAAAGGAGAGGAGAAACGCATCTCAACTGTTCTCTTCTGCTGTATACTTAATTGTTTCTATTTTATTTAACTGACATAAAATAATAGAAATTTTTAGAATCACTTCGATTACATAATAACCAAATTCTACGCTCAGGAATTGTTTTTGCCATTGTTTATGTCATGATTGTGATGAAATCTTTGCTGGAAGACAGAAGGGGGAGGTGTTATATTCCGGGATCGGATGTCTTATATAAGTTTTCCCCTTCGATTTATTAACTCCAACCCTCCCCACTCGAAAAAAATGGAAATCTTCCGGTGGGAGGAGACATTTTGGTTTTGATGTGGGGGAATCCCTCCGTATTCTGATTTCAACTGTTTTATTCTTTCTTTTTACAATAATGAAACTTTTATAATCCCGGGAGGAAAATAATATAAATTAATAAAGAATTTTTTCTGCCGAGCCAATGAAATAGAGAAAATTCAATATCCTCCTTGGGGTTTTTGATCATCTCCACTATTCTCTTCTGTTGTATAATTAATTGTTCCTATTTAATTATGACATAAAATAATAGAAATTTTTAGAATTACTTCGATTAAATAATAGCGGAATGCTACACGCAGGAATTGTTTGTGATGAAATCTTTGTTGGGGAGGGGGATGCATTCCGAGATCGGATGTCTTTTTACCTATCCGTTAAAGCATTCCCGTCAAATTATCGGAAAAAACCTTTCCTCTTCGAACTATTAATTCCAACTTCTTCCCCCCCCACCCACCTATAAAAAGAAACGGAAATCTTCCGGGGGGGGATATTTTGGCTTTCTTGAGAGAGGGGGATTCCTCCGTATTCTGATTTCATCTTTTTTATTCCCCCTACCTACAGCGCTGAAACGTTTTATAATACCGGGAGTACGAAATATAGTACGAAATTGCGGAAATTAATTTTTTCCTCCCGCGTCAATTACAATACAGAGAATTCAATATCTTCCGGAGGGGGGGGGGGGGTATTGATCACCAAAGTAGAGGAGAAACGCATCTCCACTGTTCTCTTCTGTTGTACAATTAATTGTTTCTGCTTTATTTAACTGACATGAAATAACAGAAGTTTTTAGAATTTTTCCGATTAAATAATAGCGTAGGAATTGTTTTCTCCATTGTTTATGTCATAATTGTGACGAAATCACAGAAGTGGGGAGGGGAGGGGGGGGTTTGCATTCCGGGATCGGATGTCCCTTACCTATCCGCCAAATTTTCTGCAAAAACTTTCTCCTTCGAACTATTAACTACAATCCCCCGAAAAAAAAAAAATGTAAATCTTCCGGGGGTGGCTATATTTTGGTTTTGGTGGAGGGGGGGATCCCTCCGTATTCTGATTTTAACTACTTTATTCTCCCTACCTACAGCGTTGAAACGTTTTATAATTCCGGGAGGAAAATAAAATAAATTTGTGGAAAAGAATTTTTTTCCGAGCCAATAACAATGCAAAAAATTCAATATCTTCCGGGGGTGGTTGATCATCAAAGGAGAGGAGATATTATCTCTTTTATCTGTTGTACAATTGGTCGTTTCTGCTTTATTTAACTGACATAAAATAACAGAAATTTTTAGAATCGCTCCGATTAAATAATAGCGGAGGAATTGTTTTCTCCATTGTTTATGTCATGATTGTGACGAAATAGCAGAAAGGGGAGGGGGGGGGTGTGCATTCCGGGATCGGATGTCTCCTTACCTATCCGCCAAAGCATTCCCGCCAAATTGTCTGAAGACGCTGCTCTCTCTCAGCCTGCTCTTGACTCAGTGGGAATCTTGCCAGTCCACCGTACGGGATGTTTAACAGCAACACAGGTGAGTCGAAATTGTTTCCTCTATGCCCGGCTTTAAAGTCCTGCAATGGGTCGGGTAATATGATTTTACCCGGATCCGACCCATAATTTTGTTTCGTATTTTACTAGCGCTGAATTTTTTCTAGATTTGGTTTGGATGAGCAAAGACAACTTGAGGGGTTTAAAATTTTTTAAATGGCCCATATATATATATATATATTCACATAAAAGATGGGGATTTTAAAAGGTATTAATAATATTTATTTAGATTCGTTATTTTAAAATGTTATTAGTTTATAAATGAACTAAAATTAAAATTAATATATTGGAAAAGTAATGATAATATTTAACTAAATTTGTCATTTTAAAATGCCTTTAATTTATAAATGAATTAAAATTAATATGAATACATATATGTGTGTATGTGTTGCTATATATATTTTAATTAAATTCATTTTTAAATCAAATTTAATATTTTAATTAATATGTTTCCCTATTTGTGTTTTTTATATCTATATATATATGAACCTTATACGTACGGGATATTTAACAACTACACAGGTGAGTCGAAATTTATTCCTCTATGCCCGGCTTAGAGTCCTGCATTGGGTCGGGTAACTTTATTTTACCCGGACCGAGTTCGGATAAGACTATCTTGGAAGATAAGAATATTTCGGATAGAACTAGCACTGCCCTTTTTTTTTTAATTTTGGATTTGATTTGGATGATCAAAAATTTGAGGGGCGTTAAAGTTTTTTAAGTGGTCCTACTCCTATATGCATACACATCAAAAATGGGGATTTTAAAAGGTATTAATACTAACAAAAATATTATTATATATGATAAATATTTATTATAATGATATAAAATTCGTTGTTTTAAAATGCTATAAATTTATAAAGGATTTAAAATTAAAATTAATATATATATGTGTGTGTATGTGTCTAGATATTTATTTTTAATTAATTTGATATTTAAATCAAATTATTTTTTTGATCAATATGTTTCACTACTTGTGCTTTCTACTCCCTTATATATGTAATCACATAAAAGATGGGATTTTAAAAAGTAATGATACAATTAGATTTGTCATTTTAAAATGTCTTTAATTTATAAATGAGTTAAAATTAAAATTAATATGTATGCATATATGTGTGTGTGTGTAGCTATATATTTTTTTATTGATTTCATTTTTAAATCAAATTAATTTTTTTAATCAATATGTTTAATTTTTTGTGTTTTTTATACCCATATATACAATCTCATGAAAAGGGGATTTAGGGTGGTGTTATAAAATTTGCATTTTAAATTGTAATTAAATTTTAATTAATTTATGTATTTTTAGCTATTTACTTTTTAATTAATTTTATTTTAAAATCAAAGTAATTTTTTAATAAATGTTTCACTATTTGTATTTTCTATGCTCTCATATTTGTACTTCTTAAAAAAAGGAAATTTTTAGGAAAGTATTTAATAAATTTGTCATTCTAAAATTAAATTAATTTTAAAATTAATTAAACTTTTAATTCATTTGCATGTTTGTAGCTATTTACTTTTTTAATTAATTTACTTTTTTAATCAATATGTTTCAATATTTGTGTTTTCTATGCTCTCATAATATGTATTTTTATAAAAAGAGAAATTTTTAGAAAAGTATTTATTAAATTTACCATTTTCAAATTCAATTAGTTTTAAAATTAATTAAAATTTTAATTACTTTACATGTTAATAGCTATTTACTTTTTAATTAATTTGCTTGTTAAATCAGATTAACTTTTAATTAATATGTTTTCTTATGCAAAATAAATGCTTTAAATACTGTTCGAATGAAAACATACACGTGTGTTTGGGCTTTGATGTATCCTTGCTCTATAGAACTATTTTTCTTTGCTCCAACATAGGCATGGTTAAGCATAAAGAACGTGTCTTTATTTTTGTGTAAAATACTCATGTTGTAAATTCATTATTTTTACATTAAATATGTCGCGATTGATCCTATGCATCCGGCTACTTGTAATTGTATTGAAACTTTCAATTTAATTAATTAAAAAATTATAAATTGGATTTATTTTTCTAAATTAAAAATAATGAGGTTTTCATCTTTTCTAACACAAAATTTTAGTTGCACTTCCAATTTAAGAACTTTTTCGGGATATTTTTATATAGATTTCATAAGACACTATATTGTGACATTATATTCGATATATTTTGAGCAACTATGTATGGAGGGCGTATAGCTAATGAACTGTAAAAGAGATGAGGTGTTTCTTAATTTAGGAAAATATAACCTTATTGCAAGCAAAAATATGCAGCTGAAAAATGTTTAATTGGGAATTTAAAGTATGTTATAAACATGCTTCCTGTGAAAAGAAATTAATACTCTACAGAAATTAATACTCTAAGAAATTAATACTCTATTCGGAAACGTTTCTGTAAACTTTTGGGAAATATGCATAAATGAAAGATGTTGCTGCATGTTTTCGCTCGCGATTAAGTTGTATTTTCTAATTTTTTTTTTTTTTTTTTTTTTTTTTTTTTTTTGAGTTAAGCAATACAAAACAAAGTTGTTCAAAATAGTTGAAATATGTTGTGACCTGTGAATGATTATCGCTATCGCTTGCAAATAATGTTAAATCTTTAAAAAAAAAAAAAAAAAAAAAAAAAAAAAAAAAAAAAAAAAAAAAAAGGAAGTTTTAACGATGCGGCAAGAGACCAAAAGTGACTTTCCCGCACACTAATGTTCCTTGTTGTAAAAGTCGATTTACAGGCAAATGTACGTATCGGTGGTCTATACGGAGACTTTGTGGTTTCATTTTCGATCACAGAGTCATGCATCGGATCATGGTAAACCCTGTGTTGACTTATCCGTGGTTTCAGTGGCGCAGCCAAGGGGAGGATTTTGGGGTTAAAACCCCTCCCAAAGCTAAGAAAGATCGCTATAATTGCCGATTATATGAATCAAAATCAAACGTAATATTTAAATGTTTTGGCGTATTTCGGAGTCCGCCGCTTTATTGTATCAGATTTTATTTAATAGAAAGATTCAATTAAATGGCGAGAATTCTACTTAAAACAGTGAAAGTGCCTATTACATGGATTAGTTAAGTAAAAATTGGTTATTTGGACTAAATCACTTTTCTGAGACGTATTATGCAAAAAGAGTGATGATTTCCTGAAACACAAGTGCTCTTTCATTTTATTTTAGTTCAGCGAACATTCTAATTAATGCTGATTCTATTAACCGGCAAACACCTTTATCAGAAACTCAAAACCCCCTCTAGAACCGAATTCTGGCTGCGCCACTGCGTGGTTTCGGTCTAGTCTGGTTCGAGCTATTTTTTTCGTTGTAGCTCTGTTTTGAGTCGAGCTGACTTTAATTATTTCAAGCTTGTGTAGAGTTTTAATCATAATTTGTTCTCCGGATTCTGTTGGCTCAATTTTTGTAAACTACTATTCTAAACTACTGTTTCATATTTGCATTAAATTATGGATCAATTCTCTTTTATATCGGATTTAGGTTCAATTACTTTGGGTATGGATCGAATTTTGGATTTAAGGTTAAAATTTTGTCAGATTCAAGTCGGGTTTCGAATCAAAGAGAATTTTCTGAAGGGATTGGGTCAAGTTTCCGATTGACAAGCAGAATTTTCAAATTCGCATCTGGGATAAACCGAAGTGGAACTAAGGACTCTATTTTTAGATTACTAAAATAAAGCCTCTACCACCCATAGGTTGCTTCTGTGGTCTTATATTATGTTGGGTGCATAAAATATTTCAGTCATCAAAACAATAGGCGATGTCGGCAATCCTCAGAATTTTTTAATACCAACGAGTGGAATCCCGTCGAATTCGACGAATGAAATGTTTAAAAGACCCGATCGATTTGGTTTTTTAAAAAAAGCAAAAGTAATTACATTATTGAATCAATATATAATAAATATATTTACAAACTTAATGTCAAGTTTGCCAATTACAATTTTGCATGCAAATATTCGCGCATCTTCAGTTAAATTTGTAATCCGAGTGCCGGCGAAATCTAGAAATTTTATTTTTATGCACTCTCAGAAAAATAGTTTTATTAAAAAAAACTAATTTTATTTTTACTGTGACATTATTTTTACTAACTGAAGTCATCTGAAAGTAAAATCTCAATCTCTGTGTCCATAATGAAAAGAAATATTGAAATGTAATATCGTTATGAGAAAAATGCGATGTTTTAAATAGTGACGTCATTTTCACTTCAAATGTTTTTTAAAAGTTACTGTTATTAGTAATACGAAAAAGGCATCCGTAATAATATTGTAATTCCCATTTATCTGGTTGCTGAATGACATCATTTTCCTCAATTGAAAATTTTCTTATTTTGCTTTAGACATTAATTTTTATCATACATTATTTTTTGTTATTTTATTTACATTATTAATATTATTTCTCAGTAAATATTTTTTTACCTCAATTAGTGCATAATTATACGCAATCGTTTTATTGCGGGTAAATTTTACGAAAACAATTAACTTTTTTTCTTTTAAATGCGAGGACATGTTCACTGATGAAATAAAGCTTCTGACAGGTGGAAAGTGATAATGGAAAATAATTTTTTATTATCGAGAGAAAAGCTAAACTGAGTTGCCACCATTTTGAAGAAATATCGTAAAAAGCATTTAAAATTAAAAATAAAAAATAAAAATGGAAATAAATTAAAAAATAGCTAAAATGGGCACAAGTACCAATAAATAGCTTCATTTAAAATAATAATTATCAAAATCGGTTGAGTAGAAAATTCAGGGCTGGTGACTAAAAAAACAGCCAGGTCGTTTAAATATATAGATATTCGAATAAAAATCTTTGTATTTTTTTTTTTTTCAAAAATTTCGCGTTAAAAAAAGTGGAATTCTTTATTCAATATTAGTGGTATTCAAAAATCCGAAGAGTTGGCAGTTCTGAATTAGACGTATCTCCCATTAGCCAGTTAAAGACTGCATTCAGGTGAAAAGTTATTTACAAGGAGCATGTACAAACAGTTGTTTGTTTTTCATCTTGGACCACAGCCATGTGTTAATGATACACTGTTATATACCCTTCAGTTATTTATTTAATTTTAAGCTAATGAATAGTATGTCATCTTTTCGTTCGTATTTTATGCTTATCAAATAAGGAGGAAAGCTGAAATACACTATTCGAAAGATTTCTAAATGCGACTAGTATAAGATGCTGTTGATATTATTGATAATTTTCAACAATTAAGCGTGATTACTTTTTGATGTCGGAGAAAATGGATCCGTTAAAAACTTTTAAAAGATGAAAAACTATGGATATATATTTAATCATATTTTGCAGACACACATTTAACAAGCATGCAATGCACATTTTTTTTATTTTTTTTTTTTACCCAAAATTTTATTTGCGAAATAGAGATTTATTTCATATTTTATAAAAAATATTTTTTGACTTGTTGCAAAAAATTTTAAAAAAATGCAAATAATATTTCCTTTTAACAATTAAAATATGTATTTGCAGATGAATATTAAATAAATAAAAGAAACATTAAAATACTAAGTAAATTGTGAAGCATCAAGAGCATGAGATAATTTGCGAGTGGAAAATTACGTCATATCCAAAATGCCCAAAGAATAATATTTTCAAGCAATTTCGATTTTAAAGTAGTTAGAAATTGCACGTGAAGCGTATAGTAAATGAAGTTTTAAAAATATTCCGATCTTGCTGTTATAGTTAGACAGTACTTCGGATGCAATGTAGTGGTCTAATCTTTTTTGTATTCCTGTGTAACTTGCATTAAACCTCAACAATGTCTATCAATTTTTTTAAATGTGAAATAATTTAATATAATTTAAACACGCCCCAAACAATATTCACCATTATGTTGTGGAATACTTTTGTGTGGCCCTGTAAATTAATAACAAGTGTTCTTTGCACCACAGATTGCACAGGATGTAAATTTTAGTATATACTGAATAGATCCATGTCAATTCTATTACATTCGAGAAGAGTGTAACATCATTAAAATGTACTTGAAACTATTTTTTCCTATTGACCGTAATGTAATGGAACAATTTTGATTATCTCTGTATTCAAACTATAAATCTGATTTTCATTAAATTTAAAATGACTCGACAAAATTATGTAATAATTATATATTTTAAAGTTAAAATGATTCGGTTCGGTCGTTTTTGAGTTGTCATATGACAGACTGACGGACGGGTTGGACAACAGTTGTAGGTGCTACGTATTTAAAAATAATTACGAAAGCAGCTAAAAATATTTACACGAGAGATAAATTTCATATTTTGGAAAAAATTCATTTTTTACTTATTGCTTCCAAAGTTTAAAACACGCAAATAATATTGCTTTTCGATTTAAAAAGTTATTACTCGTGAATATAAAAAATAAAGAAACTTTGGTGACAATTACGTCACATTTAAAACTGTAGGTATGTTTAAAACGTCTTTTAAAATAATTTTCTTATAACGTCGATATAAAATTTCTGGAGACAGCAACATTGTTCACTTATACATTTTATACAAAAATATTTTCGAATGTTTAATTGATTTTATTTAATCAAGTAGATGTTAACTGTCGCCATCAGGGCCTGTTTACGGAAGAGGCCCATGAAGCCTATGCTTAACACTCTAATACAAAAGGGCCCCCAATTTTACTTTTCAAAGCTGGTTTTTAAAGGGGATAAAATTCGATCAGGATTTTAAAAAATGCATTGTTTTTAAACTTTATTTTTTACTATGTAGTAATTTGTAAATTACAAAAGTTATTTTGATGTTCAAATATTCTCATCTGTAGTTCCATATTTATCATTTACAAAATTAATTGGTTATGTATAATATATCTATATTAATAAAATAACAAATCGCTCTGTGTGTGTGTGTGTCTGCGATAGTTAGCAAAAACTACGGCACGTACGAAGCTCAAAATTTTTCTGAGAGTAGCCCAATATCTCTCCTGATGCACCTGACGCTCAGAATTTCAAAATTCTATTTATTAACTGAGTAATTAATTAAATTCCAAACCTCACTCTCATAAAAAATCGCTTTTTTTAAGCTTTTTTCCCTTTCATTCTCTTATGGTTCATTGGTTGCATAAAAGTTTCGCAGAAATAATTTAAAAGACTGGGACTGACCTTTAAAATTCATAGACTGGCAAACTGTCAGTTTAAATGAGGATTTTTTTTTTTTTTTTTTTAATCACAGCTGCTGTACGCCATGGAGGAAAAAGATAGGTGGTGGCGAAGTAAACTGAAAAAAAAAAAAGGTTTGCAATTAGCGTTTGAAATGAAATAGACGCCCTCTCGCGGACAAAGTCTGAAATGAAATAGAACTGATACCGTGAGTATCTTCCGCTGAAATCAGTGTTTAAAAGGCTGATAAATAAATAAACAGTTCTATAATAAATAAATAAATAAACAGTTCTATAACGCATGCAACGTTGGGTTCTTTGTATTAAAATTATCTAAAATCAAAATTTTATACACAAAGTTTAGATCTATAATATAAAAAAGTACATTTGACTTACTCATGGCAAAATAACATGACAGCAACACAATGCTTGCATGATTCGCTTGCTCCAGCTTTGCAAGAGCAAGAAAATTTTTTTATTTTCAAATTTTTGTTTTCCTTTACTAGCAAACCTGAAATAATATGGGGATTTCCTTTTGTTTGGCTTGTTTGTAAACACGAGCCTACAATCTCTATTTCTTCTTCTTTGCATTCTTTAATGTCGCACATTACTAATCTCTTTGAATCAATAATTGCTTCAGCTTCTCTAAAGCAATTACTAGATTTTCCAGCATCTAGAAATTCTAAAATTGTCGATATTTGTAATTTATCTCCCATAATTAAATAAAAAAGATCAAAAACTGCACTTTAAATAGCTCTTTAAACGGGTTTCGCTATGCTACAGCATGGAACAAACAGCACTACGTAAACAAACGATTATCAGGTCTATACAACGCCACCTTTCGGTCATTACAAACGCGAATATGAAACCATTTATTGCTGAAATTTTAATGTCTCAAAATAAAGCACGAGGAAGGAATTTTGTATTAATAAGACGGATTGGAAGAAATGAATTACAGCTGAAGCATATTTTACGAAGAAATAGTAATTTTTTTAAATGGTTTTTTCTTATTATATTATTTATTAAAATAAATGTTTGCTTTTAAAATAATTGAAATTGGAAAATTAAAAATAATTAAATGTCAAAACAAAATTAAATAAAATATTGAAAACATACGATTTGAGGTAAAAAATTGTATTACTAAAAGTTTTCTCTTTTTTTTCAGAAATTTTTAATACTTTATAACGTAGATGAAAAATGTTCATGATTTAACAATATATTAATAATTCCATGTCAATATATAAAATATAGTGATGAAAAGATTCTTTTAAAATCATGCATGAACACTTAAATAATAATAATAATATTAATCTAAAATCTAGATTTCAGAGTGCAGACGATTTTAAGACATTAACGAAAGAATGTTGATTTTTCAAGCAAAGTCTTAAATGATGCTTCTATATTGATATTTCAAAGTCATATGATAAAAATAATCAAACAATTTTTGTCTATGGTTGATCAAATTGTATCTTTCATGCATTCTGATCGTGTATTACAGGCAATAATGCCACAAAACGTTATTTTTTAAACGAAATTTTAGTCATCTATTCAATAACAGTTTAAAAGGTAAAAAACAAAAACAAAGAAATTCTGGTTTAAACCAATTTGAATTGATCGGAGTTTCAAAGCACATGGTTTTGTTGGTGCTTATTTGGACTTAAAGCGGATTTTAGAGTTTTTTTTCGCCACCCCAAGCCATTATACTGCCACTCTATTAATTTCTTTTTACTATATGGTTGTAAGCATATTTTTGGCATTTCGAACATTAGAATGTATGAGTTATTAGCTGTGTTGCAGTAAAAAACATTACACATTTTTCTATGAGTTTATTTTTTTAATCATTGATTAAATTTAAATGTGTTCTATTCCGAATCTGAATCCCGCAAAAATGTTCAAGTGAAGCATAACCCGATTCAAACAAGGAAAAATAATTTTCGTGGGCATGAAACCTGACCCGAACCTAAATATTTTCTTTTAAAAAACCGGAAATATGACTCGAACGAAATCGGAAACCGATAAAAATATTCCAGAGAACTATAACCCGATCCCAGCAAGACAAAATACTTTCCATGGTCATAAACCCGACTCAAACCTAAAAAACTCCGTTTGAAAAATCCTTAACTTTGACCCAAACCACATGTAAATCTGATCTATTCGAAAGAACCATAACCGGATTCGAGTAAGAAAAAATAATTTCCGTGGATATAAACCCGATACGAACCTAAAACTCCCATTCAAAAAAATACCTGAAATTTGAATCGAACCAAATCTGAACCTGACAAAACTATTTCAAAGAAACGCAACCGGATCCAAACAAGACAAAATATTTCCATGGACATGAACACAATCCGAACCCAAAAAATTTCTTTGAAAAAATCGCGAACTGAAAGAAATCTGAACTTGGCAAAAATATTCCAATGAAGCATGTCCTTATTCGAACAAGACAGAATTATTTCTGTGAACATGCAAGAAGACCCGGACCCAACAGTTATATTTGAAGAAAAAACCCGAAATCTGAATTGAACCAAATCTGGACCTGACAAAAATATTCCAAAGAATTATAACCCAATCCAAGCAAGACGAAATAATTTCTATGGACATAAACCCAACTCGAACCTAAAAAATTCGATTTGAAAAAAAACTGAAATTTGACCCAAACCACATCTAAATTCGACCAAAATATTCGAATGAATCATAACTGGATTCGAGTATGACAAAATAATTTCCGTGGACATGAACGAGATCCGAACCTAAAAATTCTATTTGAAAAAATACCTGAAATTTGAATCGAACCAAATCGGAACCTGATAAAAAAAATATTCCAAAGAATCGTAACCGGATCTGAATAAGTCAAAAAATTTCCATTCACATAAACCGAATCTGAACCTAAAAAATTTCTTTGAAAAAATCATGAAATCTGAACTTGAAAAAAAAAAATTCCAGTGAAGCATATTCTTATTCGAACAAGGCAGCATAATTTCCGCGAACACGCAAGAAAACCCGAATCCAAAAATTCCATTTGAAGAAAAAGCCGAAATCTGAAATGAAACAAATCTGTTCCCGACAAAAATATTCCATAGAACCATAACTGTATCCGAGCAAGGCAAAATAATTTCCATGGACATGGATACGACGCGAACATTAAAACTCAATATCATAAAATGCCTAAAATCTGAACCGAACGAAATCTGAACCCGACAAAAATGTTCTAATGAATCATAACCAGATCCGAACAAGACAAAATAATTTCCATGGACATGAAACCAATATATGCTTTGGTAACATTTAGGTTGCAATTACATTACGGTAAGTCTTTGATTATATTTAATTTCCCTTTAGGTTACAGTTAGGTCACGGTTAAGTTAAAGTTAGGTTAAAGTTAAATTGCATTTATGTTATGGTTAGAATAAAGATATGTAACAATAAAGTGAAGGATAGGTTACATTGGCAAGTCGAGACACTTCTAAGGAATTCGGGACAAATATACATGCAATCTGGGACAAACTCTCGAAACTGGGACAGTCACGGTTAACACAGGATGCCCTACAATGCTATAGATAAAATCATGCTCCCTTTCACATTATAGAAACATGTGGTTTCGTAATAACTGCATCGTAATATTGAAAAATTCTTCATAATCTATGCGTGAGGCATAGTTTCCTTTCTTTCTTTGCTTCCAAGTACACTGTTAAAAATAAAGGTGACAAACCGGTGCCATTTGGGACCCGGAGGTGAAAAGGCGGTGCCATTTGGAACCCTAGGGTGTCATAGGAGCTTGAATATGCGGTTGGGGTGACGACAGATCTGTTACTGGATGATGGGAGCTAAATAAGGTGCCATGCACTTCGTAAGCACCTCATCGGGTGACTGGCAACTTGCGCATGCGCTATGCATGACGCGTGTCTTTTTGCTTTCGGTGTCAGCATGTAAAGTTTACGAGTGTGAGTAAATCAAAACACGGCAGTGTGTAAATTCGCGATATTAATTGAGGACTAACCACTGAGTTACAATGAAACAACAATGAGGACTTAACGATCCGATTTGCGCGACCAGTGAACCGGGCAAAGTCTGATTAAAGGTAAGATTTAACTTTATTTTATTTTATTTTATTGTAACGTTAATTTGTCGTACATCCCTATAAGTAATGTCATAAAAAAGAGTAAATTAGATTTTTTTGTTAGTATGATTGATTGTTAAGTTTATTATGTGAAGCTACAAGCTACACTCTCACCAAAATACCTGCTTGCTAATGTTAAACCTATGAGGTAGTTATTTTACAATTTCTCGTTTACATGTCAATATTTTTAAATGATTTATCGAGGCCTTAGCTACCGAGGAGCAATTGGAGCAAACTGCTCTAGGCACGGGAATACTAAGGGCGCACAATTAGAAAGAGCGAAATGAAAGATTTTAAAAATATTTACATATTTTTTCATTACAAATCAGTTATTATAGACGAATCTTGTTGCAATCGGAATATTCTATGACCATTTTACCTTGTGTTTAAACTCAGCTGTTTAGATTTAACTCTTAACTGCTGTTAGTGGTCTCAGATACCATGAGTTTTTCAAGTTTCACAGTTTAACTTGTAATTTTTAGTTTAACTATAGATACTGGTCAATTTTTTTTAGTTTGGAGCCTTATTACTACCTCTAAATACTTTTGAATAGCTGAATTTATTTATAATATTCTTATACATAAAGTTTAATATATAAATAGTATTCTGAGAATTAACGTAACATTTTATTCATCTTCAGATTAAATGGTCTGACAGACAGCTCACAGTAGTTATGTAACAATTTTTGTCAGAGCAGTTAAGGTTAAAATATATTTTTGCGTCTATATACAGTTAAAAGCAATTAATTTTATTCGCGAAGTTTTAATTTTAACCTTTACACGGGATCTCGGACAGCATCTGGCCGGCTTTGCATATAATGTCGGATAGATGCTATCCGAACCCCTCCTGTAAAGGCTAATTCACACCATATTGCAGCCTCGCGTAACTTCTCTAATATTGTTTCAGTATACCTGATTTGTCTTTATTTGAGAGGGGGGGGGGAACTTTTTCATTTAAGACAATTGAATACTTGCAAATCTTAAAGTAATCAAAACTTATTTACAGGGTTTTCATTATTAATATTTTCCTTATTAACCACCATTATTTCCAAAATAATCTTCATAATAAGATTAGATCGGGAGGCGGTAGCACGGACAATCATTTAGTCTCACTTAAGGATAAAAATCACGGATAAAACCTCGATTTGCATATTAAAACGTTATTAGTCAGCCAAGTCATACCTTGGTGGGAAATGCCTAAAAACCCGAATTTAACGGTATCTTGGGTTTACTATTATGTTTTCTTACTCCCAATTCTTCATATTTTCATACTTTTGGTTTCATTTTCTTTCAAAAAGGTGAGAAAATGTTAGGGTATTGCATTGAATAAACCTTATGATCTGATTATCGGCTATGCAGATTTACACCCACTTTTTTTCGAAAGTATTCTTTCGCATTAAACCTTATTTAGTAGCAGAATTTTATGGTTTAATAAAATAAATTTTTTTTTCAATAATAGTAATTTAAGTTTGATTAGACCGTAATCAGTCCCCCCCCTCTTTCTCAATCATCAACATCATCCGATATGACAAATTTGTAGTCATGAACATTCAAATTATAAAAGGAAAACAATCTGTATTTATTCCACTGAACTTTCAGAATAGTTTACAGAAATAGTGTGTGTTCAAAAAATATAACAATGAATAAAAACTTATATCGTAATTTTACACAAATGTGAAAATTTTCCGCAGGTGATGAAGATCTCGTGTTTTAAAGGCGATTTTTGCACTGTCATTTATAAATCTTAAACATTTTTTTAATGACGTAATTTTTAACAATCTTTCATTCCACCCGTTCTGAAACAAGACCAATAAACAGGGTTGGCTTTTTACCGGTAAAAACCTGGGGAGAAGGTGGTAAAAACTTAAGGATATACAATAAACTGTTAGTCCTTAAACCGTATTTTAATACTATTGATAAAAATTCTATTTTCATGTAATTGGTGGATTAATATATAATATCTATATAGGGGAGAGTGGGGTGGTGTGGGACTTTTTTTTTTACAAAAGTAAGAATTTTTTTTTATATATACACAAAAAGAAAAAAATCAATTTATAGCATGCAAGGTAAAACACTTTTTAATCCCCCTGAACAATATAGAAACATAACGTGCAAATACTGTTTTATTTTAAAGAGAACGTAAGTTTCAAAATGTGTCTCATACCTCCTCATTAAGAGTTATGGGACAGCAATAATAAAAAAAAAAAGCTATAAGGCACAAAATAACCTATAGTGTCGGTAAGATAAACAATCAAACAAAGGTTGTAAGTTGATAATGTATATGCCACAATATAAAATTCCAGTATCTTCATGACTGGAATGAAAATTCAGGATTCTCTGTCATAGGTGTCATTAAGGCCCCACACTAGGCTCAGAATGTAAAGATGATAATGTAAAAGTTTATAGGAGCGTTCTTTTGAAATACCTAACTCAAATTTTAATATTTTTACATGATTCTTTTGAACAAGATAGCTGAGGATGATCCATAACCGGCCTAGTTTTTATTTTTTCGATTTTACTTTTATATTTTTTGTACAACGATAGTTTCAATTTCAGAACCGGTTCAAACCAATTTCGTAAGTTAAAGTAATTTTTTTAAAAAAAATCTGAAACAAAAACTGAAAAAGTAAAAACTACGCCGGTTGCGGATCGCCCTCAGCAATCTTGTGCAAAACAATCACGTAACAATATTAAAATTTCGCCGAAATATTTGAAAAGAACGCCCCAATAGACTTTGCATTATCATCCGGGTCTTTTTCTGTGCCTAGCGTTGCGCCTTAAATAATCATCAATTTATTTACATTTTGAAGTATTAATGCATATATTATCAATGTTATAATTAATATATTATCGTCTAAAAAATTTGCATGTTAGCAATTTGCATTATTATTAATTTAAAAAAGGAACTGGGCGCGTCCCATTCATCCCTTTTCTGGCATGTCCCATTCCTCGCCACTTCCTTGTTTGTGTTAAACTTCTTGTTCAAACAAAAATGCTGCTTTAGGCTTAGTTTAAATTATGGATAATATACAGTATAATGTTCCATAAATGGGGAAACTATTACATTTATACATAAACAAGCCTTTAATATATTGAGAGCAAATAAATCAAATTTAAATTGGATTTTTGAAAAAAAAATTTTCTTTCAAACATTTGCAAGTCTATGCATATCAATATTTTTTTGTAAACTGAAGAATGGATTACCATTGCTTCATCTTGTATGCGATTGATGAAATGTTTAGAATAATGCACAAAGAGAAAAACCTACAGTCCCATTCCACCCGACTTTCCCCCATATAGCAAAAGGGGAAATAAAGAATTAGCCAGTTCCCTAAAGCTCCTGATATACACTGAATGGCCAGAGATGACCGTCCACTTGCGGTTTTAGAAATTTTGTTAAATATCTAGAAAAATGTATGTAGAATTATCCTGAAAATCTTAGTGTATAAATATAATACACTACCTGGCCATTGATTATCGTAAACTTGCGATTTTAGACATTTTGCAAAATATCTAGAAAAATACATGAGGAATTACCCTGAAACTCTCAGTGTATAAACAATATAGTACAGGTCATCTATTTCCGTGAAGATTTCTTCCAGAAACTTTATAGGGGACCGCCAACAAATTAAAAAATGTATGAATATCTTTTGGATAACCCTGTCAAAACTAATGCATCAAAAGCGCTCAAACTGTAGATTGTGATTAAGTGGCTTATTGTTATAAACTGTGTTCATTTTTATGTCGATAGCATGTATACTCGTAGAGAAATGAAGGTTTTTTATAAAAATACTCCCAAATTTTTCCAAGATTTTTGATTATAATTTGCAGAGTTCTTAATATAAAATAATAATATTTTCTGAAAATGTGACAAACAACATTGCACATAATACCCTGTAATCAGAATAAAAAAATAATAAAAATGGTATGAAAAATGAGTAGGTTTACTAAATAATTTTTCACTGCTCATGCGTGAACGATATCAAAATTTCATTTGCATATTATGTTAGCTAAATGTATAGAGCAACTTTTGTGAAAGTTGCAAAATCATAGCTTGAAAATTCTGAAAATAATCGTCAATAGAATCACTTAAAAATCCGTTATTTCCAAAATGAAGCAAAAACAAGAAGGGTTGTATCCATATATTCATTAATTAGTGTCAATATAGAATACACAATACGGAACTTACTAGTACATTTGGATACAATCCCTCATTTTCTTTGCTTCATTTTGGGAACAATGGATTTTCCACTTATTATATTGACGATTATTTTTAGAATTTTCAAGCTATGATTTTGCGACATTCACAAAAGTTGCTCTATACATTTAGCTAACATAATATGCAAATGAAATTTTGATATCGTTGACGCATGCGCAGTGAAAAAATATTTAGTAAACCTACTCATCTTTCATACAATTTTTATTATTTTTTAATTTTGATTACAGGATATTATGTGCAATGTTGTTTGTCAGATTTTCAGAAATTATTATTATTTTATATTAAGAACTCTGCAAATTATAAGCAAAAATCTTGGAAAAATTTGGGAATATTTTTATAAAACCCTCAATTTCTCTACGAGTATACATGCTATCGACATAAACATGAACACAGTTTATAACAATAAGCCACTAAATCGCAATCTGCAGTTTGAGCGCTTCTGCTGCATTAGTTTTGACACCAAACGATATTCATTATTTTTTAATTTGTTGACGGTCTCCTATAAGGTTTCTGGAAAAAATCTTCACGGAAATATATGACCTGTACTATTATGTGCATACACTGAGAGTTTCAGGATAATTTCTCATGTATTTTTCTAGATATTTAACAAAATGTCTAAAATCGCAAGTGGACGATAATCAATGGCCAGGTAGTGTACTACAAGTCATATATTTCCCTGAAGGTTTTATTCCGAAACTCCAATAGGGGACCATCAACAAATTGAAAAACAATGAATACCTTTTGGATAACCCTGTCAAAACTAATGTAGCAAAAGTGCTCAAACTGTAGATTATGATTAAGTGGCTTATTGTAATAAACTGTGTTCATTTTTATGTCGATAGCATGTATACTCGTAGAAAAATTAAGGTTTTCTACGAATCCGAAAAGCAGTCTCAAATTTACCCAAGAGTTTTGCTTATAATTTGAAGAATTCTTAATATAAAATAACATTATTTTCAGAAAATGTGACAAACAACATTGCACACAATACCCTGTAATCAGAATTAAAAAATAATAAAAATTGTTCGAATATTGAGTCGGTTTACTAAATAATTTTTCACTGCTCATGCGTCAAAGATATCAAAATTTCATTTGCATATTATGTTAGCCAAATGTATAGAGCAACTTTTGTGAAAGTTGCAAAATCACATCTTGAAAATTTTGAAAATAATCGTCAATAGAATACGTTGAAAATTTGTTATTCCCAAAATGAAGGAAAAACACGGGGGGTTGTATCCATATATTCATTGATTAGTGTCAATATAGGATACATAATAGGGGCTTACTAATAAATTTGAATAAAATTCCTCATTTTTTATTATTATTATTGGTATGGAATACCTGTACATGTTAGGGAAATTCGTTGCTAATCTGGAATAGACACTTTGTTCCAAGATATGTTTTGTAAATATGGTTAATAATGTAAATAGTTTGTAACTCTTAATGATAATACAGGAAAAGAATATCTGAATGACAAGTATGAGTTGGTCATGTAATTTTCTCGTGCTGTCCGAAAATGGGCAATAAAGAAGAAAGTGCCCGGTTAAACGGATGGCATTGAGCTCTCAGGCTATACATACAACTGTATATTATACTCTTATTTCAAAGAATAATGCCCTTCCAAAAATAAAAGAAATCAACTAACTGTAAGTTATTGGACAGTGGATTAACTGCCATCCCTCTTTATACTTAACAAATGAGCCCCTAAAACTAATCAGGAAAGTGCCTTATCAAAGTGAAATTATTAACAAAATTTGAAGAAAATGTGATAATTCTGCATGATTTCTGCATATTTATATAAATTAAGGAGGGTAGCACTCTCTTCTCCCCCCCCCTTCATATTTAACCAGTGAACCTCCAATGCTAATCAGTGAAGAACCTTATCAGAATGAACCTCCATATAAAATTTGAAGAAAATCTGATATTTATATAAAGAGTTATCACGTTACATACAGAACTTGCGGGCACATTAGCTGTCAGACTTTGATAGCCTTGTGAGCTATAATTTAAATTTTATTTAAATTTTATTCTTTCTTTTTTTGTTCATCTACAATTTTTGCTGTACTTTGATGATAGATTTTAATTGGACTGTCTTGTTGTGTGTTTTCCTTAATGTGTTATTATTATTTTTTCAGATAGTGAACTTAAATTTATAGTACTTACATTACCATGCTTGATACAAGAAAAGTTTCCGACTCTTTATCATGAAGAAGGTGCAGAAATTTCTGAATTTCAACCTGTTACTGTGCTCCGCAACTCAAGCAACTTGTTAAATTACTCATGCTATGTATTAATTTTATATAAACAGTTAATTATAAAAACTGATAATTTTATAAGCTTAGTTACTTTGTGGTATGCATTGTTTTGGTTGTTTAACGTTAACTATACTAAAAGCCAATTTAATTTTTTATCATTTTTATTAGATACTTATGTCTTCAAAATTTTCTCAGTGGCATCAGTTCCACATAGTGTTACGTCTTTGTTTAATAATATTTAATACATTCTTCGTGTTTACAATAAAAAGATTATTTGAACTAAAAGGTTGTTTTTTTAATTCAATGTTTTATTCATTTCATTATATTTACTCAGTGGATTAAAATTTTAGATGCAATAAGTCAAAACACAAAAACAATTAGGCAGAAAGTGTTTTGATGTGGATACTGGACTAGAAATCAGCAGTCGTTAGTCGTCAAATGAAACTAAATTATAGAAAAATTATTCCTAGTCGTCAAATCTTGATAGCTAGCTTTCTTTAACTTTAATTTTTGTTTAGCAAATGCTTTCATTTGTATTTTAGCATACATCCCCCCTCCCTCTGGACCATGACATCAGCACGTGTCTTAAGAATTTTGAACCTTTCAATAACCTCTAAGTTAACTTCACTTTCACCAATGACTGATAAAACTGGTCCTTGGATATTACACCCCTGTAAACAAGATTTTCTTTTATTATGAGATATTTCTGCATCCTTATATGTTCCTAAAATAAGAAACTGTATTAAAATTGTTTTAAAATTTTTGTATTCCCTTCCTCAAACAAACAAAAAAAAATGTGTGTGATTTGGAAATGTTTTAAATGCCCCACCATAATTGACAACCAAAGATTCATTTATTTGCTAACTTTTTATTTTCTGATGTACTGTTAGTCTCAGATTTTTTTAAAATTCGCTTATCCCTAGTTATATCTAAAGCTCATATTTTCTCTCTGTGGACATATTTGCTTGATTATCTGTTTTGTATGCATATTAGCTTTATAAAAAGAATAAGTTTTTCCAGAATCCAAATATTGTAGTTTAATCAGGTTTCATACTTATGGAAAGTCAGTTTTTATTTTGTTTAGTAAGAAAAAGTGTTTAATATATAAAGTTTCCTCCCCACTTCCCTTCAATACATTAAAATTAAATATGCAATGCAATATTATTACTATTAACATGGTTGTGAAAAGAAATAAGAAAATATGAAATGCATTTGGCACATCGAAAAAAAATTGTAGGCATTATTTTGACACCTTACATGCAGTTCTTAATTTCTAATCCTGTGTGGATATATGCTATAAAATATGGATTTCCATAAGTTCACTATAAAGGTAAGTATTACACATATTGTAAAAATGATTTTTTTTTACTCAATTTCATCTGTGATTTTACACAACTATAAAATGAATTTATTTTCTATAATTCATTTCATAGCTTGATGGCTAACTTTCTGGAAGAATTTTAAAGAATATGAAGTAATCTTACTAATTTAAAAGTTACACAGCATTTATTACATATTCTTTTCTAATTTGTGTTTTACATTTTTTTAATTAGATACAGCAGGGTAGCTGAAAAAATATTGGTGCGTTATTTGACATTGATATTTCATAACTAAAATTTGAGAAATGCTTATTTTAAAATTTTGTAGCATTTCTTCTACTATATGAAAATCTTAATCCTCCGAAAAGTTCACAACCGTCAAAATAATCAGCAACTAATATGTTCAACGAAGTATTCGCCTCATGGAAGCAAAATAACTTTAATGGAACTTCCAGCAGTATTGGGGCCTTCACATGGAGCAAAAACAACATTGACCATCTGCGTGGATATTTAATAACAGGTGTATTGCCTTCGAACAATCAGATCTTAACTCACTTGACTTCTGTAGAAAAGCTAGAAATAGAAAATCCCCAGTTTGCATTGTATGTGATGCGAAATTATCAAGGCATAGAATGATTTAAATCAGAATTATCTGCAGCGGACTGTCAATTCTGTGATCTTTCGTTTTCAAACTTGTGTAAAAAATAAATATCAAGCCAGTGAACAATTTGTTAAAATATTGTTATTCCTTTTATATTTTATTATTAAATTATGTCATATATTTTACAGGATATAGCATTTTTCTGTGTCCCCATACTTTTCAGTTGCCCTGTATATAAAATAATGAAAATACATGTCAAGCAATATACTATGTGTCAAAAAAGATGGTTACTTATTACTTCTGAAACTATAAGATAATTATAAAAATATTCATATGAAGATAGATAATTCAATTTGTACTTTCTCTTATTTTGGAGTCAAAAAACATCAAATTTTTATAATGTTCTTGCATCTAAAAATGCCCAATCACAAAAATAGTTACTGGCCCTTTCTTAAACATACCCAAAAAGTTTGATCCAAACATATGAGTTAGAGACAGTCAAAAATCATGATTTATTTCATTTTACAAGAACTTCAAAACATAAAATTGAAAATCAGGCTTCAAATTGCATGACAAAGTCACAATATTTGACTCTAACTCAGTGATTTTTAGAGGCAGAAAATAGGTGTAGAGGTTGTGTAAATTTTCCGATTTATTCTAACAAAACCTTTTGGGTATGACTAACAATGCAATAGTGATGACTTATGATTGGTGATTTTGAAATGCACAGACTGTATAAAAGTTAAAATTTTGAATTTTTCTTAAAATACTCTCCATGTAAATGAAAGTGCAATTTTAATTCTCTGCCTTTCTATGATTATTTTTGTAGTTCATATTATCCCTCTCTGAGTTACAAAAATATGCTACAATTTTTCTTTGGACACCTGATAATGAGTTTAAAAATATACTATTCCATCAATCTAAAAGAAAAAAAAGACTCAAAATATTGACTGATCATGATAATTTTCTCTACAGAATTCAATTTAAAAATGGGTAAACACTTTCTATTTCATGATTCAAACCAATACAATTTTTTGACAAGCAGGGTGGGGGGAGGGGGGTTGCAACTGTGGGCCATAGATTGTGAGTGCTATTTCTTGTAGGATGCCACAGGGCACACTGGATTATGTGTTTCATCCGTTCACCCTCTGGGGCACCCTGGATAAATAGTATTATTATTCTCCCCTGAGATGCCATTCTTTCACCCCTTAAGGTACCCTGGGTGAGGGGTGCCATTACTCTCCCCTCAGATGCGATTCTTTCACCCTCTGGGGCACCCTGGATAAGTAGTATCATTATTCTCCCCTGAGATGCCATTCTTTCACCCCTTAAGGTACCCTGGGTGAGGGGTGCCATTACTCTCCCCTCAGATGCGATCCTTTCACCCTCTGGGGCACCCTGGATAACGGGTGCCATTACTCTCCCCTGAGGCGCCATCTTTTCACCCCCTGGGGCACCCTGGTTAATGGGTGCCATTACTCTCCCCTGAGATGCCATCCTTTCACCTCCTGGGGCACCCTGGATAAGGGGTGAGATTATTCTCCCCTGTGGTGCCATCGTTTCACCCTATTGAACACTGTGGATAAGGGGTGCCATTATTCTTCCCTGAGGTGCCGTCCTTTCATCCCCTGAAACACCCTGGTTTAGGGGTGCCATCCTTTCACCCTAGTTAAGGGTGCCATTTTAGCTCCTCTAGGGGTGTCACCAGTGAGACAAGCCTTTCACCCCTAAAAGGTGCAATGTGTCACCATTAGTTTTAACAGTGTATTTTATTTTTCTGTGGTAACACGTGTCGCCTGTGGCCTAAAATTTTAGACTAAAATTGCCCTCATTTATTGCAATAAATTTTTATTTATTTATTTTTCGCCATTGTTATCGCGAGCTGATAAAATTTCTCAAAAAATGATGATAAGAAAATCATAACAAATAATTACAGATGATAATTTTGTGGAAAGCGAATCTGATAAATAAATGAAATGGCCTTCATAAGTAAATCAATCTCGATTTTTTTTTCTTTATTCTACTTTTGTTTGCTAACTGTATTAAAAAAAATAAAAAAAATTCTTTATTCTTTGTATAAATTGCTTTTTTTCAGGTTGTTTGTTAGTTTCTGTTTTGATTCTAACAAAGTTTTTATGCACTTTGTCGTCTGAAACAGACTGATTGAAAACGTGAAGCGATAAAACAATATTTCAATTCGAATTTCGAATCTATTTTATTATTATTATTATTACAGTATCGCCTCCAGAGTATCAAATTGGAATTTACCACTCTTATTACTTACCCATCATACGTAGTATAGGGTAAGTCTTGCAATCGTTTTGAAAATCGAAAAAAAAATTTTGACGGATTTGCACGTTTTAGATAGTGGAGATTCCGAAAAACATATTTTTAGAAAAAAAAATTGCCGTCTGTCTGTCTGTAAACGCTCTATCTCCGGAACAAATTGAGATAGAGACTTGAAATTTGGTATGTACATAGTATGTAAGAATGGAGCGAAGACTATTTAATATCAGTACCCTGGATAATCCGGAAGTATTTTTTTCGGATTCTCGAAAAATTCGTTCTAAAGAAAGGTACATAAAAATTTTCGAATTTTTTTATTTTAAGGAGTGGGTGTAAAAGGCAATAAAATAACACAAATTTTGCATAAAGAACGAAGTCAATCGGATTTTTAGTTGCCGAGATATTTCTAGTCCTGTTTCCCAAATTCTTCGATTTTTCATGACCTTGTATTTTATTCAAATCTCAATTCAAAGATATATTTAAATTGAAAATGAAACGCTTAATTCAGCGCAGTAAATTGTTAATTAATAGGATTATTATTTTTGGAGTTATTAGGATGTTTCTTTTACGTAATTCGAGACTGCTTGAGTCATTTGGCGTTTTATATAATTTGTCGAAATAAATTCATCAGAAATTCATTAATAGAGCATTACTATCTGTTTGAAAATATTTAAATATACGTTTACATTTTATTTTGGATTCCCGATGCATTTTGTAAACTAGTCGTTGGCTAGTAAACCTTAATACTTACCCATCATGTATATGAAAATAAAACATGTGAAACTATTTATACAATGCATTGCAATTCATAAACAAAATTTAAATAGTGTTAATATACATAGTAATGCTATATTAAAGAACTGCTGATGTACCAATTTCGACAAATTATATAAAACGCCAATCTACTCAAGTAGTACCGAACTGCGTAAAAGAAACATCCTTATAACTCCAAAAATAATAATTCTATTAACAAACAATTAGCTGCGTCGGATTAAGCGTTTCATTTCCAATTAAAGTAAATTTTTGAATTGAAATTTGAATGAAATACAGGGTCATGAAAAATCGAAGAATGTGAAAAACAGGATTACAAATATCTCGGCAACTAATAATCCGATCGACTTCGTTCTATATGCAAAATGTGTGTTATTTTGTTGCCTTTTACGTACATTCCTTAGAACAAAAAAATTCGAAAATTTTTATGTACCTTTCATCAGAACGAATTTTTCGAGAGTCCGAAAAAAATAGTTCCGGATAATCGAGGTTGCTGATATTAAATAGGGTTCGTCCCATTCTTACATACTAACTACATACAAAATTTCAAGCCTCTATCTCAATTTGTTCGGGAGATAGAGCGTTTACAGACAGACAGACTGACAGACAGACAGACGGACGGCAAAATTTTTTTTCTAAAAATATGTTTTTCGGAATCTCCACTATCTAAAACGTGTAAATCCGTCAAAAAAAATTTTCGATTTTCAAAACGATTGCAAGACTTACCCTATACTACGTATGATGGGTAAGTAATAGTTTACACATGTTTTATTTTCATATTTTATATTATGCATATCCATGATGGGTAAGTATTACGGTGGCCCCCCAACGACTAATTTTATTATTATTCTTTTTAGATTAGTTCAATTTCTTAATCATAAGTATCTAAAAACGTTAGCGCCTATAATTGTAGTCTGGTCCGTCCGTCTGTCTGTGCATATATAACAAAGAAAAAATTTATAAACCGAATGGTTTGAAATGTAATACATAGAATCATTCCTGAATTTTGTCCTTTTTAAGTTTTTCGAAAATCGAATCAAACTTAAAAAGATATTCATAAAAATTTTCTTAATTCTATTAAATTCTCACATTATTAATTTTTAATGATATCCATTGATTTTAGGTTGCCATAGCAATTATTCAATTATATCCTACTCAACGTAATGAATTCAACGATATTCCGCGATAGATCATGATTTTAGGTTGCCATGGTGATGACATCCTATTTAAGAGGGAGTTCATTTATTTCCGTATTATTGAATTTAATATATAATTCTTAATCATTCTTACTAATTTCTTAATAATTTCTTAATAATTCTATAATTCTTAATAATTCTTACATCCATGCATTTTTTTGCATACTAGTGGCACATGCAGTGAGTTATTACACCTATATCTGAATATTTATAAACCTAGCTTTTGTACGAACGCACCTCATCTGCCGTGTTTGAATTACAATTTCCGGCTGGGTAACTTTATTTCTGAGTCAATTATAATAAGTGTAATTTTGTATAGTTAATATTCGCATAGACTAAAACTTCGTAATGGATGAGTAATTCCAAAATTCATAACCAAAAGGCAACTAGAACCCTACATCGGGTAAAACAACCCGGTTTTACCGAGACCTTATATATTTTTACCCTTTCGGATAGATTAGAGATGACTTTAAATGTCTCGAGTTAACTTTTATTTCATTTTTTTTTTTTTCATGTCAAGTTCAGATTGACCACATATTTCAAAGAAAGTCCTAAATATTTTACAGTTGAATATATACAGTCGAGCCTCTATATAACGAAATCCATCGTTCCAGTAAAAAATTCGTTATATAGAGAAATTTGATGTATAGAGTATGATGTTAAAAATAGTATTTAGTGTTTAAATTTTGAACAAATATTATTTTTGATCTTTTTAATTAAGAATTTGAAATGTTTAAAAGTATATATTAACCTAACATTTTATTTCTTACTTATTTAAGCAGTTTCAAAAAAGAGAAAAGACATTTATTTGAAAGCTTAATGAAAATCAAATAAGGAAGACTTACATAAATTTCAGAGGAAGAAATCTGTAATTTTTTGTTGTTTTGATTTTAAAATTACAATTGTTACGCTCTCAAAAAAAAATCTCAAATTTTAGCAAGGAATGAAAAATTGTAGTTGATATTTTCCTCCATTTGAAGGTCTCTCTTATGTGCTCTCATTGATTCCTCTCTTATATGTGTAACAATTCAATTGACTGTGTTTTGAGAAGGATGTTGAAAGGTGTGTGGGAGGTGGGATGAACTTGTTAGATTTAAAGAATAAGGAGAGAAGTAATATTTATAAAAAAAAAAACTCTCCACTGAACGATAAATCAAAAATAAGTGATTGAAAATTGATTCCATATGATTTCGAAGCTTTTTTAAAACTGAATAAATTAAGATCAATTTATGAAAAAATTCGTTATATGGAGATAGATATTTCACTATATAGAGTCTATTTTTAATGTAATCATGCAAAAAGGGGACCGTTCTTACTAAAAATTCGTTATATGGAGAAATTTGATGTATGGAGTTTCCTTATATAGAGGTTCGACTGTATATACATACAGAGAGAGCAAAAAGTCCGTAAAAACTTTGAAAATTCATAAAAACCGAAAAAATTACCGAAATGAAAAACGGTTTGCAGGGTTAGCATCCATAGGTCACGGGGATTTTTTTTAAGACAGAAATAAAAAATAATTAAAAAAACAGCCGACAGATGGCGCTGGTACTTGCGATTTCCGCGGAAATATGCAAATGAACCGGTTATAAGAGCTTGCGCTCCTAATCCACAATACTTCACCGTTGTGAGCCGTGAACTTGATCAAGGATGCTCACTGCGAAGGACAAAGCATTGTTGGTGAAGTTATTTTACATGAACAAGGAATCAGCGACTATTGCTTTGCTTAAATTCCGATTTCAAAGGATTTGAGGACAGGAAAGGGGCCTTTAACAGCGGCAGGCCTCATAAAACTTGTTCGGCGATTTGAGGAAACATTCTGTTCTTTATTTGGGTATCTTTTCTTTGATTTGGGTACGTTAGCGCCACCTATTGGCTGTTTTTTGAATTATTTTTTTTCATGTCTTAAAAAAATCCCCGTGACCTATAGATACTAACCCTGCAAACCGTTTTTAATTTCGGTTATTTTTTCGGTTTTTATGAATTTTTTAAAGTTTTTACGGACTTTTTGCTCACCCTGTATATATGAATATTAATGAGTATATATGTATATGTGTGTGTTTATATAATGCATTAATATGCATTTATATGTTCATTCCTATGCAAAAGATTATTATCCAAAAATACTATTACATGTTCATATAAAAAAGAAAATCGCAGTTAATGATATAATTTGGAGATTATTTTTCCCTATTGTAGTAAATATTGATTGATTTCCTTTCGCTTCGGTTTCGATTTTGATTATACCGGGTTCGAGTCAGGCACATCGGGTTTCGAGTTGACGAATTTTTTTTCCACATTTTCTTTTTATTTATTCATTTATTTATTTTCAGTTTTGTTTGGGTTCCGTAGTGCCTTTAAACAACAATTTCGGGGGCAAGTCATCCCAAATTGCTGGACTGTATTTGCGCATCAACAATAATTATTCCATCGGGTTCAGGGTGTTCTTAAATCAAAAAGGGCAACTTTGTGACTCATGCATTAATTTATTTTTGTTCGGAAATGCATGAAAATAGCAGGTGTTGTTATTCAGAAACTGTCTCATTGCACTCAGTTTTCTGCTTTTTTACAAAGGCAATAGATCTTTCATAACAAGCCTTCAAAGTTGACACTTTTGAGCACATTTCCCGATGAAAGCAGAAAAACTGGTCCAGGAGAAAAGCGGGGGATCCATGTGATCGAAATAGCTTATAAGTCGATAGATAATTTAATGACCATAAAATGGAAAGCTAAGTTCGATTTGAAATCGCTTCCACAGTCAGGCCATCCAATTTTCTATCTTTCCGTTAAAAAATAAGTTTGTAAATGTGTCCAAACGTTTTGCGACCCCTTAAGGGTGTTCTTAACTGATCCGCTCAACAAGCGAAAAACGTTCTGACACATTTGCAAATTCATTTTTTAACAGAAAGTTATAAAATTTTAATGCCTGACTAAGAAAGCGATTTCGAATAGAACTTAGCTTTCCATTTTATGATCATTAAATTACTTATCGAGTTATAAGCTATTTCGATGACGCAGTCACCCGTTTTTCTCCTCCTTTTCGACCGGTTTTTCTGCTTTCGTCGGGAAATGTGCTCAAAAGTGTCAACTTTGAAGGCTTGTTATGAAAGATCTATTGCCTTTGTAAAAAAGCAGAAAACTGAGTGCAATGAGACAGTTTCTGAATAACAACCCCTGCTAGTTTCATGCATTTCCGAACAAAAATAAATTAATGCATGAGTCACAAAGTTGCCCTTTTTGATTTAAGAACACCCTTAAGGTTGACTTTAAACGAAACTTTGTTCTGAACATAAACCACGCATGACTCACTTTTTCGCAAAGGGGAAAAAGAAAAAAAAAAAAGAACGCGCCGCATCAATGCGTGAAACAGAAGTTTTGTTTGTGGTTGTGTGGTGAATGAAATAAATTCTTGTTGTCCACGTAACGCGACAGAAGCGTTTTTGTTTTCTTTTTTGCGTTTAAAAATAAATCCCGGAAGGTGTGTGGCGAAGGAATTCCCATTTGGCCGTCGACACGGGAATCTCAAGGTGGGAATGTTTGTTTTGTCACGGCTGTTGTGTCGAAATAGCGATTCGCTCTGCCCATTAGCCCGACACACACAAAAACGCGCCAAATCGGATTTTAATGACTTCTGTGCGATTATTTCAGGCACTCGATCAGTATCAACGCTGCCTTTTATTCGTCAGATCAGAGCAGGGCCCATAGAGAAAAATTCACTCTCACTCCTCACCCCCTTCCTATGCTGTCACAAAAAATATATACAGTCGACTCTCGTTCATTCGAAATCGGATAATTCGATTCTTCGCTTAATTCGAACTAAACATAAAGTCACGAAATTTTCAATAGCAGAATAATGTTAAAAATTTTCATTAATTCGAACTCATTTTCTCTTGACTTCGTTTAATTCGAATTAACGAGAATTCCGATTTATCATTTTTCCTTTATTTCTCCAGGACTTCATATCCTTGAAATAACTTTGTTTCTTGTCTGAATTATTCTTAACAAATATACATATAATCCCATGCATTTGACAACCACATTTTGTAGCGCCCCGTCTATGCACCAATGACAACTCCGCCTCATCTTGGTTTGTGCTTGTCCCTCATCCCTTAATTAGTTTATGTATTTATATTTTTAAATTTAATATTAAGTTATATTCTAATGATAACAGTCCAAATATATTTAGAAAATGCTATAACAATAATTTCTTTGTAATAGCATCCTTTAAACAGATTTCCCCCTCATACTGTCCATAATTCGAACATTTTTTGTGGTCCCGACGAGTTTGAATTAACGAGAGCCGACTGTATCTGATTTCTTAGAATACGTATTTAGGGAGGGGGATCCCTCCCTAATTAAAAATAAAAAGAATATTGCCCAGTTAAACTGATGGCATTGAGCTCACAGGCTACGCATACGAATTGTACATTACAGCCTTATATTTTCAAGGGTTAATTCCGTTCGAAAAAAAATTAAGAAAGGGAAACAGTTCTCCCCTTTCCCCTTTTTTATACTTAATTATTGAACCTCCTAAACTATCAAGGACATGCTTTATCATATAAAAAATTTATATCAAAATTCAGAGCAAATCGGATAATTCTTAATAAAAACCCATTTACCATTTATATAATTTAAGAGGAGTTATCCTTTTATACTTAACCATTTATACTTAACCATTAAACTTCCAAAACTATTCAGAGATTCGAACGAAATCTGACAATTCTGCTTGAAAAACCCATTTATATAAATTAAGGGGAGGGGCATTAGAACCCCCGTTCCCCCCTGTTTATACTTATTCAATGAACACCTAATAACAGTCACGGAATCGCCTCATCAGAATGATCCTATATCTAAATTTTGAACGAAAACTTAATTCTGCATGAAAAACCCATTTATATCAATGAAGGGGAGGGGCATGAGCCCCCCGTTCCCCCTCTTATACATATCGAATGAACTCCAAAAACTAATCAGGGAAGCGCCTTGTCAGGATATACCTATATACAAAATTTCAAATGGATCGGATATTTTTATCATGAGTTATCGCGTTACGCACGAACCAACATACATACAGAACGGGCGGGCACATAAGCTCTCAGGCTATGATAGCCTGTGAGCTAAAATGTCTAAAAATGGTAAACTACAATTCATTTAATATTCACAAAGAGTGAATTTATATTTGAAGTATTTATTCACAATAAGGGAATTGTAGTTTACCATTTTTAGACATTTTTAGGTGCGTTCGTAATTATGTAAATACGTAGCACCTATTGTTGTCGCTCAGTCCGTCTGTCTGTCCGTCCGCATATAACAACGCAAAAACTACCCAACCGAATCGTTTGAAATTTAAAATTTTGTCGAGTCATTTCAAATTTTATGAAAATCGGGTGGATAGATCAATTACAGGGACAATCAAAAGGATTCCGTTACATTACGGTCAATGGGGAAAAAAGTTTCAAATGCATTTTAATCGTTTGAAATTTAAAACACATAATTTTTGCGTAATTTTATCGAGTCATTTCAAATGCTATGAAAGTCGGATGCATAGATCATTTACAGAGACAATCAAAAGTATTCCATTACATTACGGTCAATGGGAAAAAAGTTTCGAATGCATTTTAATGATGTTACACTCATTCGAGCATAATAGAATTGGCATGAATCTATGAAATATATACTAAAATATGCATTCTGTACAATCTGTGATGCAAAGATTTTTTATTTTAAATTACAGGGCCACATAAAAGTATTCCACTACATAATGCTATACGGGGAAACATTGTTTGGGGTATGTGTTAATTATATTCAACTCTTTCACATTTTATGAATAAGATATACGTTGCTGAGGTGTAATAAAAATTACTTCCTGCATATTTACAGAAACACAAAGATTTCGACTACTATACTGCATCCGAAGTACGCTCTACTATATCAGCAAGATCTGAATATTTTTAAAATTTCGTTATCGGACGAACGCACCTCATTTGCTACGTTCACGTGCAATTTCCAATTTGTTTTTAATTAGGGAGGGGGATTCATTGAAAAGATCAATTTTTAGAAAGAAAGCCAACATATTATTCCAAATTCTGCATGTTCACTTTTTTGTTATAAATTCTCTACTTTCCGTTTCATGGTTGACAGAGCGTTTAATGTTTGTTATGAAGAATTTTTAAACAAAGAGTTGGGTAATATCCGTGAGATTGCAGGTTCTAATGGATATAAAATAGGTAGTAAAATAATCAATAAATTAATCAATTGTTATAGAAAAGGGAAGCCTAAACAACAAAATCCAGAGTTAATTGAAAGTTTCGATAAAGGAGGAAATCCTACAAAATTTAAAAGTGAATCATTTCCATACCTGAAAGGCAGTTTTAAGAAGTTAAAATTTAAATTTAAAAATTTAAATATTGGATTGATTGCAATGCCGCCGCCAAAATTAAAGTGTTTACCTAATAAGCAAGTGGACCATGATGATCTTGTGGGAGTCTATGAAATACCTTATATTAAAGAAAAAAAATATATATAGAGAGAAAAAGGTAACTTAAATTATCACATAGACATGACTGGGAGAAAGCTTGGAATTAGTAAAGGGGAGCATGAATCTGATATTAAATTTGGACATACTAACACTGCCTTATCTAGAACATATTTAAATGAAGGGATAAAAATACTAGTTACTACTCTGTTATCCCGTCGACCAAAGTACTATCGCCAAATTATAAAATTAAATGCCAATAATGGATGATTGTGAATGTTAATTCAATGACATTAAGTAGGATACACGTGTTTAAAACGTCAGTAAGTGATTTTTATTTCGACTTTTTATTTGTATTAATATTCTACTAATTATTTGTTTATTTTTATTATTTAAAATAAAAATTATGAGAATAGGTTTAATTTGGCTATTAGTTTGGCGATTTGTATAATTTGGCGAAATCGGTAGACGGGATAACAGAGTATTACCAAATACTGTTTAGTGAACGCAAATTATGTTTCGTGTCAAATTGTTGTCATAAGTCTATTATAAGAGAGTCCATTAAAATTTATACACGTAAAAATTTTGTTTGCAATGATACCTTTTTTTATTATTCCTAAGTTATGGTTAGAATTAATGAATAAATTCCTTGTGAAAGCTTGAATGGGATGAACCAAGTTGGAAATTATTTTTAGATCATGGTCTATTTTAATTTTATTTTTTACAACAGAACGCGTGTTTTTTGTTGTTTATATCTCATTGCCGCGTGTCATTTGTATTGACCGTGAAACGGTTTGAATTTTATTTTTATTTTTATTGTGATTATGGATCTTATTAGACAGATCCGAAGCATGTCAATGTTATTTATTTTTAATTTTTCTAAGACCTCTCACAAGTAATATAAAATTTTAATTAAAAATTTTATATAAAAGGTAAAATTCTTAAAATCTTGGGATTTAAAAAATCTAATGGATTTAATAAACTTTTTATCTTGATTTATTTTCATAAATGAATTTATATTATTTATATTTCCTTTATGAAATCCATAATTTCAGTTGTATTATCGAGAATTACGAATTACAGTAAAACCTCCAAATAACGGACACGTCGGGAGCGCAGAAACTGTCCGTAGTACAGAGGTGTCCGCAATTGGGAATACCTCTGAGATTCAAATATTTAGTGTTCCATTAATTGACTTATATGTGTCCTAAAATCTCTAATACATAATTAATCAGAAATAAAAATTATTTTTTAAACAATAAAATTGAAATAAAATGGTGCATACTGTGCACAATCCACTGTTTTTCCATTCTTACGAAAAAAAATGTATTAAAAAAGTTTCCTTTTGTAGGAGTTGCACATAATTTGTGTTTCAGTGTGAAGTTTTAACTCTGTCTAGTTTTAATCTTTTTAAAATTATCTTTTTTTCTTTTAATTTTTTAACTGTTTACTGTATTTTGCAGTTTCTTAACGCATAAAATCTCAAATCTTCCTGAAATCGGGGAAGGGGGCATTGTAAGGCTCCGGGAGGTATTGTCTCTCCGGAACATCCCCTGAATTCAATACTGGTCATGGCAGGATATTCTCCAGTCTGTTCCCTACATTTATATTATGATTACAAAATTTTGATGCATTGCCCTCGTAAATTTAGAGGCTTTTTACTTTTTTTTTGTTAAAAAACAATTTTTTATACTTTATCACTGAAATTGCTGTCCGTTATTCGGAATGTCCTCTATTCAGAGGTTAAACATACAAAAATTTAAATTTTGGGAGTGGGAATCGAAAAACTTTCCGTTAAATAGAGGTGTCCGCTATTCGGGACCGTCCGCTATGGAGGTTTTGCTGTAATATATAAACGAAATGATCGAAAATTTAAAAAAAAAATCTGGCGTAAAATTTCACATTGTTTACATGTACGGAGATGTGCGGATTTTGAGTGTTTGTGGATTTTAGGATTGCGGATTTGAGTGAGTCTACTGTATATGTTTTTGGCTGACGATTTAGGAATTAGCAGTTGGACACTGTTGAGAGTGGATACAACATCGCAATTATATTTAAGGGGGGGGGGATTTATAAATGATGTCACGCTTGGGTAGGGGAAAACGGTTCGTGAAATTGTGACAATTTGTGACAAGGGGGTGGGAAGGTGTAAGAAGAATTGTGACATCACACATTTTAATTAAAATAGAAGCATTAAAAATCAGTAGATCAAATTATGAAATTTGTTTTCATAAAGTAAAGATAATATTTAATACCAACTATATTAAATTCCAAAATACTATTGTTTTCAATTCCTTTTTTCATATTAATGTTTAATTATTATTGTATAATTTTTTTTTTCAAACTTTAATTTTAAATCATACATAATAAATACATGAATAATTTTTATTGCTATGTTCACAAATGTCATTGAAACACATAGTTAAAGTTTAAAAAGAAAATTTGAAATATGATCTATAAAGTAGTGCGTTGTTCTGAACTGTAAGTATATGTTTGCGTAATACAGCTTGACATGGACAAGAAGGGGGGGGGGAGGGGAATGGTGAAATGTGACACTTTGTGACAAAGAGGGGGAGGGGCATAAAAATATTGAAAAAAAATTCGTGACATCATTTATGGACGGCTCCTAATTTGCTGAAGTGGTACATTTTATCTAAACACGAACCTCCGTATTCTCCGATCGGTCTCAAAAAACATCGTACGTGATCTTCCATATCTTTGAATTCCGGTTGAAATTCTTGATATATTGAATATATACCGACCATTACGTTCTTGATATGAATACATCGCTTCAACCAATTTAATTTTTTTTTTTTTAATTTGAGAAGCAATTTTATTTTGTGATTTCAATTTAAAAACTTTTAAAATCTCCCTTATTCTGAATTCCATACCTTTCGGCATTTTTAATAAATTATTTTTATTAAATAAAAATCAATGTAATTTTTATTTTAACCAATAAAAACTGTTTATTTTATTTTATTTTGATTAAATGCTGAGTAATTATTGTAAATTGGTTTCATATATTTTCTTTTCCAATTGCATTTGACCGTATATAAAGCGTACATAAACTTTTGAGACGAACTATATAACTTGACCATGTAAAGTAAAGAGCAGAGACGAAAACATTTATTTGTATATAAGGGTTTCGTTCATCTGACGAAACTATATTTGTCTTATTAGGGAACTGCAAGAAGAGTAAGTCACCAGATTTTGACGAAAGTGATATCGTTGGAAAGATCTATCTCATCGAGAGCAGTAAAAATCTCAATGGAACTACCCGTCGGAAATGAGCCGTTTTCGAAATATCCGACAATTTATATCACGTAGCTTAGTGGGGAACCGCAAAAAAAAATGTTTTCTCGATTTTGATGAAAATGGTGTCGTTGCAAAGATATCATTGTGAGAAGTGAAAAACTAGATTGAACTATCCATCTGAAATGAGCCTTTTTCGAGATATCATATTCGACAATTTATGTCACTTAATGCAGTTTCCCAGCAGTGTGCATTAACAATGTGACACAAATTGTCTCATTTCCGACGGGTGATTCCTTTGAGTTTTTTAATCCTCACGATGATATCTTTTCAACGGTACCACTTTCGTTAAAACCGAGATTAAAAATTTTTCCGGTCCCCCATTAAATGTGCAGTAGCTACAAGACATAAATTGTCGGATATCTTGAGAACGAACCATTTCCGACGGGTAGTTCTATTGAGTTTTTTACTGCTCACAATGAGATCTTTCCAATGATACCACTTTCGTCAAAATCAGTGACTTACACTTCTTGCAGTTCCCTAGTTAGTCCTCTGTCTGTCTATCATAGAGCCCGTACATAAAAACTGCTTAAGTCAGACACTTCAAATTTTGCGTACTTCCATCTGAATACCCCGTGTCATACGACAAATCATAACATTTTGAAAAAATCTATTATTTTAATTAAGTCAATTAAATTCAGTCGACCGTTTATTGTTCTGATTTAAATTTTAAGAAAACCTAAATTTCAACGTTTTTCTTGTAGACATCATAGTTTGGAAGTAAACCTCACTAGTAAACAGAAGGTTCGTAGTTCAAACCCTGGTTCTGGAACTTAAATCTTTTACATTAAGAAGGATTTAATGAAAAGAAATTTCGTATTGTTTGTCAATTTTAAAGTTTTATATAATTTTTTATCTCTGACAATCATAATATTTTTTTGGAATTCAATTTTATTTCTTTATTGCGGTTTATTTATGATTCAGTATTTTAAATTTCGTTCATACTTTTTTTTTTTTTTTTGAAATTCTATTTATATCTCGGCTAGTGATGGGCGATTTCGATTTTTTAAATCGATTTAATCGATACTACGGCCAACTCGATTTAATCGATACTTTAAAAATTTTAATCGATTTCTCTGAAGGTAACAATTTTCATTTTCTTTCAAAAGTCGAAGATAAAATAGACGGATGTGCCTATTCCAAAATTTCAGTGTATTAGTTTCTAAGACAGAAGAATTAAAGAAACCTCAGAACCCCCCCCCCCTCCCCTGCAAAATAGCGTTTTTTGTTGAGTGATGTACACCAAAAATTGATCAGGATCAATTTTTATTAAGTACCAGCTGAATCTGAATTTTGATGAAAATCCATGAAAGCGCGAGACACAGCTATTGCGAAATCATAAAAAATGCAGCATATCAGCGCCACCTGTAGAGCAATTTACACCAAGAACTAAATAACACTAATCTATGTCAGAGATTTACTGAATCTGAATTTTGATGAAAATTCGTTCTTGAGATAGCGCTATTGCGTTAATCATGATTAATGCAGTATAGCAGCACCATCTCTTAAGCGATTTCCACCAAAATGTAATTAGCATTAAATAATATCAAGGACTAATTGAATCTAAATTTTTATGAAAGTCCGTGCATTAGTTCTTGAGATAAAGCTAAAATGGAAACAGGTGCGTGCGAAAAGAGAACTGCGCCCGGTTCAAAGTTCCAATTTAGCCCCCCCCCCCCTATTAACTTTTTTTTGTGATAGGCTAGAAGTAATGTTAGTAGTAAAAATTTGGCGCCCCCTAAATTTCCGTGCTCGAAACGACCGCTTCCTTCCCCCCCCCCTTTCACATGGCGCTGAGTGGAAATTGTGAAAAATTCAGTATAGCAGCGCCATCTGAGAAGCTATATACATCAAAATGGAAAAAACATCAATTCTTGTCAAGGACTAACTGGATCTAAAATGTGATGAAAATCCGTTCATTCGTTATTCAGATATAGCTGTTGCTCAGATCGCAAAAAATGCAGCATAGCAGCGCCACCTGTTAGGCTATATGCACCAAAAATTAATTAGATTCAGTTTATATGAAGGTCAAACTAAATCTAAAGTTTTGTGGAATTCCGTGCATTTGTTCTTGAGATAGAACGGTCAGAAATTTTTGTCGTATACAGACTCACAGAGTGACAGACACACACACAGACAGATATTTCTTAAAAACCATGAAATCCTGTTAAAGACCTTCTAAAATATATAAATCCATCAAAAACGGGAAGTCAAAATTTTTCACGAATCTAACTCTCTTCTTGTAAAGTTACAAAAGGAAGTAAAAATGCAAAATCGATTCTGCCCGTAACATCGGTCTTTAGATTCGATGTCGATCTTTAGATTCGATTTCGATCTTTAGATTCGATTTCGATCTTTAGATTCGATGTCGATCTTTAGATTCGATTTCGATCTTTAGATTCGATTTCGATCTTTAGATTCGATGTCGATCTTTAGATTCGATTTCGATTTTTTTTTTTTTTTTTTTTTTTTTTTCCGTTGGCTAAATGAGTGTTGAATGCAGGTATTTTTCTGCGAGGAAGGCAAGGCATCATGTTTTACAGCTCTGTAAGAGAGGGGAAATCGCAATTTGTGCATTAAAAAGAATAAAATCTCATAACTTCTGGGGGGGGGGGGTAATCCTCTGCGGGCTACCCCATTAATTCGACACTAGGTTAAATCGTTATATTTTTGTTTAGAAGTCCAGTTATTTGAAGTATTAGTTTATTATGTTTTACTTTTCACGCTCGTCTCTTCTAATCCCCCCCCCCTTACGCGTCAGTTTTAACCATGGAGCTAAGAAGGTATATGGAGGAGATATATGTGACGTCACTTGAAGCTTTTCCTACCCCCCCCCCCCCCCCCGCCCGTTACAACGCCGCGGCCGCCATATTTGACCTGGGTAAGCTGCTTTTTTCCGTCTGCTACCGATCGTCGTCGTATTGAGGAAGCTCCTCGCGGTGCAAGTCAACTACGGTTAAAGTCAAACATGGCGGATATGAAAGAGGGGGACAGAACTGGTTTTTCGGCGTCAGGGCTCACCATGATGCTAGATTGATATGTCTCCTCCATATACCTTCTTAGCTCCATGGTTTTAACTTACAGGGCCGTTCGAAATATGCATACAGTTTTAAAAATGTCCAATTCTCGGTCTATTTTATTTTAGTTCCACATTTTAATTCCTTGACGAAAGATAAATAAAGGGTCGCCCTTCCGCCCGTTTGGAGTTTATCTGCGCCCTGCCGGGGGGCATATTTTTTTTGTTTCTTCAAAAGAAACAAAAAAAAGTGAGGGGGGGGGGGCTTGCACCCTCCCCCAATATACACCTTAAAATTTCGCTCATTTAATTTTCTACCAATTTTAAATTAAAAGTTTAAGCTACATGGCACCCCCAGAGCTGTGGACCCCCCCCTGTCGATTACTCACCTAATTTTGCTTATTTCTTCACTTCATTTCAATCTTTAAAAGGTTATAACTTTCTTCTATAGGAGTTACAGTGATGTGAAAAATTCTAGTATAGCTAACCATTTCTTGCCGTTCTTTTTGCTATTCCAGTTTCCCGGTTTTTCCTATAGGACTTTTTTTTTGGGAGGGGGGGGGGGGCAGAGGTTTTTTTTTTTTCATTTCTTGATACAATATGTCTATTGAAAGCTTATGCTTCATACATTACAAATCTAGCATAAGAAATTTTCTCCCATCATTTCAGGTCACGTTACAAACCCATAATGTGTTAAAATTTTAATTTTTCAAACTTCAAAAAAAAAAAAAAAAAACATTGATACATATTAGCGAAATTGGGGTTCGAACCCGCAATCGTTTGATTGCAGACGCAATTTTTAAGCTTATTGGCCACCGAGTACTCAGCAGCGCTATTATTTCTTTAGATTGTCGTCTTTAAATTCGTAATATCTTTTGAATGGAATGTCCGATTTGAATAATTCAAAAAAGTAATCTACAGATATTGTAACAGGCATTAATACGAAATGATTTATTTGGATAAGGATTAAGGTATCGATAGTATGGTCTAATTTTGGTTGGTGTATTTATCGCGTTTTAAAATGTAAGAAAGTAGGTATAGTGAGTTAACTACAATAGCTGGATATATGGTATCGCGCGGTTTCTTTTTTATAGATATTAATACATTCTTTAATATTATAGAACCCTTTTTTATTCATTTAAAAGTATTTCCAGGCGATTCAAAATTATATATCCTAACGATTCAAAAAATACACACGTAATTGTTCAAGGTTTCACTTCTATCGGCACTCTCAGAGTGCCACTATTTTTTTTTTTTCATGTTCGCCCATCCTACCGCCCCCCCCCCTTCCTCACCAATCTTAACTTACAGGTTCGTTCAAATTATGACTTCGATTTCAAAAAAGTCTAATCCTCGTTCTATTTTGTTATAATCCATATTTTGAAACCTCAACAAAAGATACATTTGGGCCGGGGTCGCCCTTCTGTCCGTTTGGGATTTACCTTCCCCCCCCCCGGGTGGGGGGCATATTTTTTGTTTCTTTCACACCCTCTCATGTAAGATATCGTTATAAAGCTTTTATCTCCTCTTTTTTCTGTTACTACACCTCTCTCCACCTAGTTACATGCTCTTGGCACTTTTTATAGTTTCAAAGAGTGCATGTTCCCCGCGGGCCACCCCATGAATTCAACACTAAGTTAAACACTATATTTTTGTTTAGAAGCTCAGTTATTTGGGTTATTAGTTAATTATGTTTTTTTTTTTTCAAGTTCGTCCGTTCTAATTCCTCGCCCCCCCCCTCCCCTTCCTCGCCAATCTTTACTAAATGGGCCTTTCAAAGTATGCATGCAATTTTTAAAATGTCCAATTCTCGTTCTATTTTATTGTAAATCCTCATTTTGAAACTTCGACAAAAGATACATTTGGGCTATGGTCGCCTTTCCGTCAAGAGTGAGGTTTACCTGCCCCCTTGGGAATGGGGCATATTTTTTGTTCTTTCAAACTATCTCGTGTAACATTTGGTTGGCATTAGAAAAAAAAAATTGTCTATACTCCTTGTTCCCCATCCTAGTTACACGTTCTTGGCACTCTTTATACTCGGTTTAATGCCAAGTTACTCAGAGTTGTTATTAGTTGAATTATGTCTCTCAAATTTGTCAAAGTTTTTGTGTAAGTGACAACCATAAGTGACAATCATTTTAAAATTTAAAATTCTTATTATCCGACTCTAAAATCTGCAATAGCTTAATTCTATGCCTCCCTAAATGGGGATTGGGGGGGGGGGAGACGGTAATTACGGTCCTGCTGATTGTCTAAGTTTGGGAATTAGTAATTTGGATCTTCTCTGTATAAACCTGAATATCGAAATATCGATTCTAGTATCGATTCTAGAACTGAGAAATCGATTCTTATTATGATCGATGTTGTTTTATACGATATCGATTTTAATCGATTCTCAAAATATCCAGAATCGCCCATCACTAATCTCGGCTAATTATTTTTTTAATTTCGAATTTTCAAAAAATTTGGAATTTTGGATTTTATTTAAATAATTTGATTTGAACATTTTTAATTCGTTTAAAATAAATAACTTCCTTTTATAAATATTTTAAAATTAAGTTTGTTGGTATTACCATTTATGTAAAAATTTATTAATTGTAAATTAACAATTTGGATTCATTAATGAAAGGATAAGTTATTTTGTAAAAACATTAAACGAAACCTTCTGTGAGACCTGCGATCATATTATCGACCTGCGATCCACTTGTTTCTTTAAATACGGACCTTTTCATGTCGCTTATTGCATTGTTAATATTGATTCCAACAGTTCGAAAATGGTAAAAACTGTTGCTAGACAATGTTAGCCGAGTTATTTCGTGAAAAGGGAAAGTGATCCGTTTTATTACTGTACGTCGTTCATTTCCTAGTTTTTCAGAGGTTTAGACTGCAATAATGTTTTTTTTTTTTCGTTTTTTTAAACACTTATACACCTACATACTTTAAACACGCCATTTTTGCTCTCAAATGCATCCAACTGGCAAATTCTCTTATTTAGAAACTACCAGTTGTTGCCATTAGAAACTACCTGGTCGATTTTCTGATAAACGCAGAAAACATTGCGAAAAAAAAAAAAAATGCTGCCAAAATTGGTACTTTGAACTGAATTTCTCGAAACGGGAGATCAGGGGACAAAAAAAAACTAGTCGTTGGGGGCCACCGTAATACTTACCCATCATGGATATGTATATGAAAATAAAACATGTGAAACTATTTATACAGTGCATTGCAATTCATAAACAAAATTTAAATATTTTTAATGTACATAGTAATGCTGCATTAAAGAACTGCTGATGTACCAATTTCGACAAATTATATAAAACGCCAAACTACTCAAGTAGTACCGAACTGCGTAAAAGAAACATCCTTATAACTCCAAAAATAATAATTCTATTAACTAACAATTAACTGCGTCGGATTAAACGTCTCATTTCCAATTAAAATATACCTCTGAATTGAAAATTGAATGAAATACAGGGTCATGAAAAATCGAAGAATGTGGAAAACGGGATTACACATATTTCGGCAACTAATAATCCGATCGTCTTCGTTCTATATGCAAAATGTGTGTTATTTTATTGCCTTTTACGTCCATTCCTTAGAACAAAAAAATTCGAAAATTTTTATATACCTTTCATCAGAACGAATTTTTCGAGAGTCCGAAAAAAATAGTTCCGGATAATCGAGGTTGCTGATATTAAATAGGGTTCGTCCCATTCTTACATACTAACTACATACAAAATTTCAAGTCTCTATCTCAATTTGTTCGGGAGATAGAGCGTTTACAGACAGACAGACTGACAGACAGACAGACGGACAGACGGACAGACAGACAGACAGACAGACAGACAGACGGACGGCAAAAATTTTTTTCTAAAAATATGTTTTTTGGAATCTCTACTATCTAAAACGTGTAAATCCGTCAAAAATTTTTTTTCGATTTTCAAAACGATTGCAAGACTTACCCTATACTACGTATGATGGGTAAGTAAAACCATACGCACTCCGTGTCTTTTAGGCCCTATGCGCGTCCAGTAGTAACAGTAGTAATTAGTTTAATTATGTTTATGTTTTACGGACTGGTATTATATTCAGGGGTACTGCTAATAACGGATAATATCAGTGATTTTATTATTCCCTTCCTTTACTTATTAATATATCTGGGGTGCATATACGATTGCATCAGAAAAATAGCTAGTTTTGATTAGCGGTATTGCCTTTATTTCGGGGGTGATTTTTTAGCGGTGCAAATCTGACGTTACGCCATTCAATTCCGCGTAATTTAATCGAAATGAAACTTTTGTATCTCTCGCGATAACAATATATATACTTTTGTTTCCTCATTTAAAAACTTTTATCAGGCTGATAACACAAATAAAAGCTTTTTTTAATCATCGAAATCTAAACGAGTTTTCGAAAACAGCGAAGCCAAAGGCATGGACCTGTTTCGTTTACATCTCCAGTTATTTTATCATCAGTGCGTCTGGCTTGTTTATGAAATTGTGTTTCCGCTCGCGACCGAAATTTTCGGTCATTTCGTCGCTTTCGGAGACGCTACGGTGGATTACATCGCGTCTTTTGTGACCATCTTCGACGATTTCCAATTGGAAGATGACGACGTTTATTTCTCTCGGTTAACAGGTAAGAAAAACACCATAATATGAGCCATTGTAATTAACTGGGTCGTTCTTCTTCTTCTAGAGACTTATATTTTCAATGCTAATTTTTCTGTTAAAAATTAAATTGATGCGTAAAAAAAGCGGTCTTATGGTATTGCTTTAGACTGGAGACCTTATTGGAATAGGTTATCCAATTTCACCCGAACTCGTGAGTCGGGTTGGCATTTATCTTTTCGGTGCGGTCGGTTTAAAGGTTTTGGTTTCGGATTGAGTTTTCATTCTTTCAGGTACGTCTTAACCGATTTTCTAAAAGAAAGCCCTGAATCGTTTTTCATGGGAAAAAAAAAAAATCCTAAACATTTTTAATATTGAGTATATATGTGCAGTGGCGCCAACTTTTGAAAAATATTGGGTTGGCTCACAAAATTTGGGTGGGCCAAAAATATTTTTGTAAAACGGTGCGACCAGTTTGTTACTTACCCATCATACGTAGTATAGGGTAAGTCTTGCAATCGTTTTGAAAATCGAAATTTTTTTTGACGGATTTACACGTTTTAGATAGCGGAGATTCCGAAAAACATATTTTTAGAAAAAAAAAAATTGTCGTCTGTCTGTCTGTCTGTAAACGCTCTATCTCCCGAACAAATTGAGATAGAGACTTGAAATTTTGTATGTGCTTAGTATGTAAGAATGGGACGAAGCCTATTTAATATCAGTAACCTCGATTATCCGGAACTATTTTTTTCGGACTCTCAAAAAATTCGTTCTGATGAAAGGTGTATAAAAATTTTCGAATACTTTTATTTTAAGGAGTGGACGTACAAGGCAGTAAAATAACACAAATGTTGCATAAAAAACAAAGTCAATCGGATTATTAGTTGTTGAGATATTTTTAATCCTATTTTCCACATTCTTTGATTTTTCATGACCCTGTATTTCATTCAAATTTCAAATCAAAGATATCTTTTAATTGGAAATGAGATACTTAATTCGATGCGGGAAACCGTTAGTGAATATGATTATTATTTTTGGAGTTATAAGGATGTTTCTTTTATGAAATTCAGTGCTACTTGAATAGTTTGGCGTTTCATACAATTTATCGAAATGGGTTAATCAGAAATTCATTAATAGAGCATGGTTATGTGTTAAAAATACTTAAATATACGTTTAAATTTTATTTTGGAATTGTAATGCATTTTATAAATTGTTTACATATGTTATGTTTTCATATATTATGCTATGCATATCCATGATGGGTAAGTATTACGGTGGCCCCCAACGACTAGTTTTTCTTTGAAGGATTGACAGACACTGAAAGATGAGAGCTTTCAGGGAGACCCGAACCCCATTTTCGGCCAAAAGTTCAAAAAAAAAATTTTTTTTTCTCAGAAAACGATAAAATACATATTTGCGAATATCCATGCAAAATTTCAGAACTCGGGGACACTTGGAACAGGTAGCAAATGAGCTTTTTTAATTGTACTCACTATAGAGTTTAAAGGACTAGCGGCCATTTAAAACGTGTTTTCCTGAAAATGACTTTTTTCATATTTTGCCTAAGTTCAAAGTACTAAGGCTTAGTGGTAAAATGATTTAGAAACAAAGTGTTTATGTTTTTAGAATCTTAAAAAAAATTGCAACAAAAGTAAGGAGAGATGTATTTAACACGCTTTTATTACCTTCACCTGTATGTGAGTTTGTGGGTTTGTAACTCTCCTTGTTATCTAAAGATTTTCCTTATTATCTAAAGATTTTCTCAAACAATTTTGACTAAAAATTGCATTCTATGGTTTTCGGGCACGAGAAAATCATTGGGCTAGGTTACATGTTCGAGAAAAAATTTTAATGGGTCATATTGGGTCATTAAGGGTCTGGGTCAAGCTATTTATATTTAAAGAACGGCGTGATCGATTATAACGAAATTTTGTATGTAACAGTTTTTTGGCACGAGAAAACTATCGGGCTGGGTCACATGTTCGAAAAATGTCGACTAGGGTCATTTTTGGGTCATTATGGGTCAAGCCATTTTTATCTAAAAAACGGCTCTAACGATTTTGACCAAATTTTATATTTTATCGTTTTGGATTACAAGAAGACCATTGGGTTAGGTAACATGTTCAAGAAAATTCGGTTAGTGGGTCAGTTTTGGGGCCATTGTGGGTCATGCTATTTTTATCTAAAGATTTTCTCACGCAGTTTTGACTAAAAATTACATTCTATGGCTTTCGGGCGCGAGAAAAATATTGGGCTATGTTACATGTTCAAGAAAAAATTTTAATGGGTCATATTGGGTCATTAAGGGTCTGGGTCAAGCTATTTATATTTAAAGAACGGCGTGATCGATTATAACGAAATTTTGTATGTAACAGTTTTTGGCACGAAAAAACTATCGGGCTGGGTCACATGTTCGAAAAATTTCGATTAGTGGGTCATTTTGGGGTCATTATGGGTCAAGCCATTTTTATCCAAAAACGGCTCTAACGATTTTGAACAAATTTTATATTTTATCGTTTTGGATTACAAGAATACCATTGGGTTAGGTAACATGTTCAAAAAAATTCGGTTAGTGGGTCATTTTTGGAGTCATTGTGGGTCATGCTATTTTTTACCACGCTTTTATTAACTTCACCTGTATGTGAGTTTGTAACTCTCTTTATTGTTACTTGATAACACGCGTATTTATGAACCGATTTAAATGAAACTTGGTATGTACATAGTACATATAAATGTCCCGACCGAGTTCGTTGGCCAGCATCATCTGCCATTTTGTTTCAAAATGGCGGCCATTTTAAATTTTTTAAAAAAAATTTAAGATTTTAAATTAAATGCGAAAAAATTAAAAATTGAAAATTATTTTACTTTTACGTGTTAGAACTTAAAATAAGGATTCCAGAGCACTTTTTATTTTGCCTGTATCTTAAAAAGTGACTGAGTTATAGCACTTTGAATTTTTCATATGGCTGACAAGTTGAAACGATCTGATTTTTGTTATTTGATAACACGCGTATTTATGAACCGATTTAAATGAAACTTGGTATGTACATAGTACACATAAATGTCCCGACCGAGTTCGTTGGCCAGTATCATCCGCCATTTTGTTTCAAAATGCCGACCATTTAAAATTTTTAAAAAATTTCAGAATTTAAAATTAAATGCGAAAAAATCAAAAGTTGAAAAATATTTTTTCTTTTACGTGTTAGAACTTAAAACAACAATTCCAGAAAACTTTTTATTTTGTCAATATCTTAAAAAATGATTGAGTTATAGCACTTTGAATTTTTCTTATGGCTGACTCTTTTGAAACTATCTGATCTGAACAATCGTGGAATTTAGTGACTGTAAATCGCTTAAAATAAAACCAGGTTGAAAAAAATAAATATAGTTTAAAAAAAAACTAAAAACCACGCTTTTAAAGTAATCGAACAAAAAAGTGAAAAATAAATATAGTTTAAAAAACTAAAAACCACGCTTTTAAAATAATCAAACTAAAAAGTGAAAACTAAATATAGTTTAAAAAAAACTAAAAAACACGCTTTTTAAGTATATCAAACTAAAAAGTGAAAAATAATTCGTACTATAAGCTGAAAACGAAAATAGATGAAAAATACTATATTACTATAAAATCATTGTTATTATAGATATCAATTAATAAGCAATAAATAAAACTAGGACTTCCCTCAGAGGGATTAGTCTGAGCGATATTGCTGAGAATACACATTTAATAACTTGCGATAAGTAAGGAAAATGAGATGTTACCTTTAATTGGTCATTCATTGTGATAAAATATAATGATGAAAATAAGCATATCGAATCGTAGAACTACAAAATCTTGTTGCATATACTATTTTTATAAAAGAAAAGCAAACCATGCATGGATATAAAATTGGAAGTATGCAAAATGTTAAAAGTAATACAGAAAATAAAACACCAAATTTTCCTATATTGGAAATATAGCTCTTTAAAATGATATCATGAGCATAAACAGAAGCTTCGCACCGATTTGAGAAACTATAAATAACATAAACTAATATGGTGTGAAATCCGTCCGAATAGTTTATAATGTTGAATATCTGTTTTCCACGGATGCAATGAGGTTGTCGATAAGAGTTAAGGAATCCTTTTTTTTAAAATTTGTCCTAAAGGAGCACTTACATCTTATAAGTTATTGTGATGCCAAAGTTATAGTTTCTGACCCCAACAGTATCCTAGAAATTGCAATATTCTCAATAAATTGGGTTTAAAACTTTTTCTAGAAAAAAATGTTTAATATGTGAAATTAAATTGTCGAATGTTTTAGAAATCGTTCATAACGAGAATATTATATCTTAAAAGTTGCCACCAAAAAAAAAAAAAAAAATTTTAAATATTTAGTCATGTCAACATCAAAGAATTCTCAATTTTAGAACTTTTTTTGCTCGTGCATTGATGGTGATTATTGTTCCTACGCAAAATATAGTATATTTTGCAACAAAGATGGTTACCAACATTTTTAGCCCACATTATTTTTTAAGTCGGCTAGATACTCCCAATGCTAACGAAAAACACACAAACGTTAATGCTTTATAGCATAGAAATACAGAATCAAAAGCTACTCATCTCCTATTATATACACATAAAGAGGGGTGGGGAAATACATCATTTTGCTCGCCAGTGGCGAGTGGATTTTCTCATAAGGCGAGTGCATTTTTAGTTTTTGAAAAACTGTAGGCAATAGGCACATTATCAGAAACACTTTTTAAATCTAGATATTTTAACTTTCCAAATTATTACAGTGTAAGTATGGTACTAAGTTCTATCTAATATTAATCTTACCTTTGTTACATATATTTCTTAATGTTATACAAAAAAGAATTATGAAAATGCATTGTAGTAATAGTAATTTTGTCTGTAATCGCGTGCGATTTTGTCATAACTATTTTCAACTGCGTGTGTTGCATCTTGCGGGCTGGAGAAATAAATCCTTGGCTGGTAAGAATTTGGAAAATTTCCCCACCCTTGCACATAAATTATCTAATTAGTGCTAGCAGATGAATTTTTAAATATACATAGATCAATATAATGCTTCATTTTTCTTTTATTAATATTTCTTAGTATTCATTTTTCATTTATTTGTATTATTCAGTAAAAAACTCACTTTCTTAAGCCCGAATTACGTCAAACTTTTTATAAAAGCGCCTAAGTTCATATAACACCGAAGTATTGTGAAGAGTATTAAATACAAGGTAGTAAGACACTTAGCCAAACGCAGGTAATAAATCGCCAAATATTGTCCTTTTCGCCCTCTCTCGAAATGCATTTTTTTTTTTTTCGTATATTTAAAAAACACTATTTTGAGTCATCTTATTTAAAATTCAAATAAATAAATGAGAGGAAGCAATAATAGCATAAGTCAAAACATTCATAAGTCAACATCAAGGAATTGTATCGTAGTTACACATGTGGAAAAAAGCTGCTTTCGGCCAAAAAACATTGCCTTCACTAAATTTGAATCCGATTAAAAAAGGTACCGTGATTAATTAAAATGTTATAGGCAGAGCTGCCAAGTCTCCGGCATTTCGGATACCGGTATTTTAATACAGAAAATGTTTTATTAAATTGGAACATTCTGCGGATTTAAAAAATAACTTTTCCTATAAGAAAATTATGCTATGCAATAAGCGAGGGTTTAGCATCTCTATATAGGAATATTTCGTAATCTACTTTTTAACCTTAAAAAAAGCAACGACCATTTTTCGGGTACAAAAAGTATTGCTAATTGTTCCATTTTGCATACAAGGTACTGATTGTAATATTGATACATCTATGTTGATAAATTTCCAATAATTTTTCAAATCCCATTTATTTCATTAAAAATATAAATCTTTTATTCATTTAGTTTAAAATAAATGGTTTTTAACTAATTTCATAATACTTTTGAAATATCACTTTTCATTGAAATATTCATACTTAATCCATAACGTACATAATATATGACACTGTTATTACATAAGTCACCTTTTTATTATCATAAAAATTGTGTTTTTACTGATTTTTATTGACTCAGTAGGAAAAATTTTGTGTTTTGAGCAATAGATGTCCGCATTTCCTGTTATTTATTTATTTTAACAAAATTCTTTGTATTTCGAAGAATTTTTATTCAAATAGGAAATCCAGATGTCCCTGGTAATAAAGAAGAAAGTTACAAAAAAGGGTGCAAAACGAGTAGACACATACTATCAAATATGGGAAAACGACGAATCCCAAAAAGACGTCGTATGAAATATCATCTTTTAAAGCAAAAAAAAAAAACGAGGTCTGATTATCGAGCCTACTGATTACAAAATGTGCATTACATTAAAAAAAAAAAAAAAAAAAAAAATGTTGCAAATATTATTTTTTCTTTTGTGCAGTTTTGGCTTCGGCGCTATGTTGCAAAAAGATATAAGCTCCTATGAAAACACACCTGGTAAACTTTCATGCTCAGTTTTACAAATAAATATGGCACATATATGCCCTATATACACCGAGGTACCTAATTGGTGCCAAAATGGCGTTTAGTTGCCTAACATCCTGGTTATCATATAAATGTTATAATAAATTGTTTGTTCTAAAAATATTATCATTTATTGATTGTTATATCTTTTTTAATAACAGGAAATGTTTCATTTATTCCTTTTTTTTCATTTTGAAATAAATAAATAACGTGTTGTTATAGCATGCTATATGCATCTGGTAATCAAAACGATGTTTTCGCCTAATTGGCATAAAAAATCTCGCCAAACCCGGTGCTTATATCTCTAGTATATTATCTCAAGTATTTTATTTATGTATACTATAATTGTTTTTACATACCACTTACTTCTTCTGGTATATAGAAATAGGTAAGTGGCTCCTTTATGCAGTATAAATTGTATAAAACTTTAAAAAAGAGCCCCGTTGCCCCTTTTTGGATAGAATTAAAAAAAATCAATGTATAATTCCAGTATTGCTCCCAAGTATGCATACATACTCCATATTTCAAAGTTGTATGCCAACAGGAAACGAATTAAAAATGGGAAAAAATGTCACATATGCACCAGGGTACATAATTGGCGTCAAAATGGCATTATTTTACATGAGATGGTAACCCGGCTTTATTTATTTATAATTTGTTTATTTACTCATAAAATGTTTATTTACTTTCACTTCCTTCTTTTAATTATATAAAATATTGCTTTTTATAGTTATTAATTATTATTATTATTTTATTTACTGTAAGTTCTTTTTGAAAATAGAAAATAATTTAAAAATGTGTATGTAAGCGTTATTTGAAAAGGGAGTTTTCGCCAAATGGGCTTTGAAAAAAATTGCGCCAAATCTGATGCGCTTGTGGTATCCGTGCCGAAAAATTAGTGACCAGAATTGACTTCCATACACAAACAAAATATAAGTTAAAAGAAAACATGCAATGAAAATAAATATAAAGGGAAAATGATGTCATAAAAGAAACTTTTTATTTAAAAACGTACTTGTTTCTAATTTTCACACGCGAAATATGTAAAACACTGTTTTAGCGATCAAAAAGTGCTGTTAAGTGATTATCACAAAATCTCAAAATCAAAGTTTTTATGACATTTTTTAATATAAAAAATAACAGTTTTATTTTCCTGCATGATTAAATTTTAAAATGTTTTATTGCATTCAGTATTTCTGAGTGCGAAAATGATTACTATTTACTCCATGTACTGATTCGGTTATCCACGAAAATGTCCAGCCGGTGAAAATCACGCTCACCAAATTTCTGTGACGTATGCACATAAATTGTGCTTTTTTATCAGTTTTTTTAATATAACTTTTGAACTATTTGGAATTAATTTTTAAAAGTAGGTGCATTCACCAGATTACCTTCATAGGTACATATTGGTACAAACAGAATCAAAATCCGACAAGTACTTTTTGAGATTTGCTTGACGAAAGAATTTTTTTTAATTTTAATATCGTTACGTATCTCTGAGTATAAAGACTTCGCTTCGCTCAGACAATTATCGTGGAAAAAAAGCGTGGGGTGCTTCTTGAGAACTGATAGATGGAGCATGGTAGATGGAGCACCCCACGCTTTTTTTCCACGATAATTTTATTTATTGCTTATTAATTGATATCTATAATAACAATGATTTTATAGTAATATAGTATTTTTCATCTATTTTCGTTTTCAGCTTATAGTACGAATTATTTTTCACTTTTTAGTTTGATATACTTAAAAAGCGTGTTTTTTAGTTTTTTTAAACTATATTTATTTTTAAAACTATTTCTGAAAATTTTACATAAATTGGTAAACATGAAAATTATAACGAACTTAAGAAAATTTACCATGCGTACTTTTTTATTTTATTTTATTTTATTTTTTTTTTTTTTAGCCGATTAAAATAGAAAATTAAAAATATCTCCGCTTAGTTCTTTTCTACATACTATAACACTATTTAATAAATTTTAGTAATACCAAAATATTGAAAATTGAATGAGGAGTAGTAATTTTAAAAAGTGTATTTTTCGACAAAACTAATCATAATATACTTTTTAATAAAAAAGTGAATTTTTTTACTAATTATTTCTTACAAGAAGATTCTTAAATAGTACACCAAAATTCATTACTTTAAAATCAATAATAAAAATTTTGGGTTTTTTTTTTTTACGGGTCTCTTTTAAGTCAAGCTATCATGTTTTTATGAAGTTGCAATTTTATTAAAGTTATATTCTCATGCGTTTTTCCTTATAAAGACACACATATTTAATGTAATTTCATGATATCATGAATATGACTACAAATTGAATTAGAAGAAAGTTTAACATGGAAGCAAACTATTTCTGTCATTTGGGATTTAAGGGTGTTAGTCGGAGAAATAAAACACATGGTCATTGGCAAAATAAATGTTATTCTTAGGAGAAAAATTAATAATAAAATAATAATGGAATAACTAGAAAAATGAAAATTGGGTACGCTATTCAAAATTATTGGGTGTTGTCGGGCCCCACGAGCCCATATAAGTTGGCGCCACTGAATATATGTGTTCCTTTTTGTGAAAAAAGATGAAATTGAATATAGATATTAGATAACATTAAAGGCAGAATTATGAATTATTTTCTATCATTGAATGGATTAATTTTCTTTAATTTAGATTTCGGATTTGGATATTTCGGATTCGGGTTGAAACGTATCGGGTTTCGAGTCGATGAATTGTTTTACATTGTTTGGGTAGTGTTTTGGGTTGACTTTAAGCATAATTTTCAGGTTCGGGTCTGACCCTTGCAACATTGTACTTATCATCGTACCAGTATTTATTTCAAATCGCGAGAAATATTTTATAAAAATTGCACTTTAGCATTACATTTACGTACCCCGTATGTATCCGTGATACCATAAAAATAATAACCACAGACCTGACATTTTTTTCGGAAGTTCCTTACAATAAGACCGATTGGAATGATGCGGTTGAATTGTTTTGTGTATTTGTAGATTTTGTTCTATATACTGTGAAATAAGTCTAACTAGGGAACTTTCCGAGGCGTAAGTTGTGATTTGGACGAGTGTGGTATCAAAACAATGATCTCATCTTGTACGTTAAAAAGTGCAATGGAATTACCCGTCCGAATCCAACCGTTTCCGAGATATCAGCACTTGAAATGTGAAAGAGTAAATAAATATACTGACAGGCAGGTATATAAATTGTTCGCAAGTTAAAAATTTCTTTGCATTGTTTTGAATCCTCGTGTCAATAACTTTTCCATAGCTACAAGCAAAATCCTTTTCACCCACACATTATCAGTTATTTCCCCTCTTTTAGACAGGCACTTCGTATTCTACGAAGTTTTCACGTACCGCTGCATTCGAAGAGTTTTTCCATCTGTTTCTGTTATTTTCAGCACCTTGTTTTATGCAAATTTTTCGGCAAATGTGGGGCGTGAGGTAATGGATAAACTGAATGCGCATATAGTGTGTAAAATAGAATGTTTTTCTTAGGTTGGCTTAACTTGTGATCAATTTATACACCTGCCTGTCAATTTACTTATGTATTCATTCAAACTTCAAGTGCTGATATCTCGAAAACGGTTGAATTCGGACGGGTAGTTCCATTGCACTTTTTAACGTACATGACGCGACCTTCCTTTTGATACCACGCTCGTCCAAATCCACAACTTACACATGGGAACGTTCTTTAGTAAGGTAGAAACAATCTGTGTAACACGGAAGCGAACATTCATTTTGAGGTCCCAGGTAGCAAAATTGCTATTTAAGATGAAAGAAAATTCCGCTGGAAATTATAATGGGAGGAAACTTTATGTTTTCGTAATGACAAATATTGTTCACTTTCACTCTCAGAGGTCAGAAAGGTAACTCACTCCTTGAATACAGTGGTTTGGGAAGATTAGGATGATTCAGTTACTAAATATGACTGTGAAATGTTGGACGATTGGTCACGTGCAGGGCCCGACTTAGACAGTGGGGGCCCTGGGGCAAACATTATTAGGGGGGCCCCCTTCTATCTTGAAATTTTTCATAAATTGTACTAAAGTGACTAAAACTAAAATTCATAACTATTGTACGTGTACATAAATTTCGTACCAAGTACTATTCACATCTATATACATAATAGCCAAAGAAAGACAACTTTAAGAAATTATAGAATACAGTTTTTTTTTTTTTTTTCGATTACAGAAATATGAGGGCAAATGTGAGGCCTTAGGTTCGGAAACAGAGGGGGTAGGAGAAGAAAGACCCTTAAAATTGGAAAAAAAAAAAAAGAATTTTGGGCACTTGACCATTTTTTATCATTTGACATTTCTTTAACGAAAAACTTATATCTATCATTGGGGGGACTCCTTAAACCGGGGGGCCCGGGGCAATTGCCCCTCATGCCCCTGCCTTAGTCAGGCTCTGGTCACGTGATTTTTGACAAATTCATTCTTCGTTTACGGTAAGGTTTACGGTGTTTAAAAAGAGAGAAATACTACATTGTCACAATATGGAGGAATTCATATCTCTCACCGGAAATAGTTTCGTTTACAATAGGGGCTGATTTCTTTGTCGAAATAAAGAGAAAATGACTACAGTAAAGCATCGTTTATACGACGATCACTTATACGACGTTTACATTTATACGACGTTTTAATGTGGTCCCGATTCATTCCTATTCATTTTAATGTAAAAATATATCTTTTATACGACGCTCAAAATCGTTTATACGTCGATTTTCCGATTTTGTATAGGTTTATTTTTGTTTATTTTTCTTGTGTATTTTACGGATGTGCGGAAGTTTGGCAGCTATGAATGATACCAAAGAGCGTGTTTAAATGCACTCCACATTATAGAAATGTGGACTGGTGTTCGATTAGTCTGAAAAATCAGTTTACGTGTCACTGATTACATTGGGAGGGGTCATTCTTTTTTCGGGGATGGTCGGTCAGCTTTCCCGACCTGTTTTAAGTTGCAAATAGACTTAACTGTTATCGGTATTGGCGACTTTTAGTTGGCCACGCGGGGTTTTTGATCTTTGACTTTAAATGGTGTACTGCAAATGAGGAACCTTTCGGTGAAACATAAATAAAGATACGCATATTTAAATTGCTTACTAATTCCCCCTCCCCTCCGTTTTTTTTTTTGGTTATTTGTTTATTTATTTTGGTTTGCTTAATTTACAAATTCTTGCAAATCATCACGTTAAACATTAAAATTAAGTGAAAACAATTTTAATTTTGGAAGTGAAAATCGATTATACGTCGTTATCCTTTCTACGACGTTTTTCGGTAGTCCCTTCGGCGTCGTATAAACGATGCTCCACTGTATTTCTCAAAACTTTTCGAAATATCTATAAGCTCTAGTCAAATAGGTAAAGAAAATGCAGACTGTGAAAATTTAGATGTGTCCTAATACACTAAGTACTATATGCAAGATGACATCATTGTCGTATATACACGAAGATTATAAAGACGAAATTTATTGTATAATTTAAGTCATTATTCATGTACTATCAATTTGTAGCGTAAATTAATATTATTATAAATCTATAAAAGTATACGCAAAAGTTTTCATGTGTATTTAATTTTTAAAAAATCAAATGAAACGTTGATTTTAATTTTTAGGCAAATAAATGTTTAATACTCCGTAAATGTCTATGATTTTTTTTTTTTTTTTTTAAATTTTATTTGCGGAATTTTATTTTAGTCCCAGGCGATTCCGTTTTAAACAACTGTAACAGCATATTTGTTCTATTTTAAAATTCTTACCCGCTTTTATGTTATACATAGAACAGATTGTATGATTTTTAAATTCGTATTTTTTTTTTTTTATTATTCAATTCTCTCAATATATGTGCGTGTTCATGTGTACGTTTTTATTTTTGTGACTATCTTCCACAATTTCCAGTTCGAAGACAGTGAAACAGTGAAACGAACGTCGTATATATTGGAGCATTGATGTATATATTTTTTTAACTATTTGGAAAAATAGTTGTTGTTCTGGGTAAAGAATTGGGAAATCTGAGTCAGTAGAGAATTGGTGTATCTTAATCTTTTTATTGGCTGAATTCCGCAACTTATTTTGTTTTATTCGTTCTCTGATTGGTCCATGCTTAATGTCCAAAAATGGAATACTTCTGTTTTTTTATTTTATTCGTTCTCTGATTGGTCACTGTTTAATGTCCAAAAATGGAATACTTCTGTTGCCACAATGACAGAAAGAATAATAATAAAAAAATTTAAAAATTAATAATTTCAAAACAAATTTGATAAAGGTTTCAAACAAATTTCATTAAAAAGTGTATTTTTTTTCTCTACGCAACGGTGTAAAAATTTAAAATGGGCGATGTTTAGAAATTTAAAAATTTGCAGTTCCGAAAATTGTAAAACTGAAATTTCATTAAAAGTTTATTAAAGATGGGTCCAGGAATGTGAATGTTTAATCCACGTCGTACGTAATAGGAGGCCTTCAGAAGTTAGTCTGATGAACTCCATCGAATAAAAATGCATATTTTAAACCAGTTAAAATTGTCTATCTTTAAGGGGGTAGTAAGGTTAATTCGAGGAAAAAAAAGCATATTTTCTATCATTATTTGTAAGGATACAAATAATATTTATTTATTTGTATAGTTATAGTATAATTATATGTCATTTAAAGGGTATTCTGTGAAATTTTCATTAAGAAATATTAAAAAATGAGCCGATGACAGCGAATCTTCGAAGACGTCCCAAAAAAAAGTTGATTCGCGGTGAACCGCATAACTCATGACTGGATCAACTGAAATTAAAAAACCAAATTGATTTAATTAGTTGATAAGTTTCCTCGGGGAACGCTGTCGAGTTTTTTTTTATTATTATTGATTTTTCAATTTTTTACAAGGCTCGGAAGTCAAAATACTGATTTTTCATCAAAAAAATCTGATATTTTGTTTTTTAAAAGTAAGTTAAAATTAAAAAAAAAAAAAAAAAAAAAAAAACTCGACAGCGTTACCTCGTAATTTATATAAAGAAAGAGTGAGTAAAATTTTAAAAAGATCGGTTCAGTAGATTTTGAGCTACGGAGTTCACCGGCTTCGAAAAAGCGAAGTGTTAGAAAAACACATTTAAAGTTTCACAGACGTTTTTGTCGAAATAGATATTTGTAAATTACTGCTTTGTTCATATACTTACACAGAATCATCAATGCACCGTGTACACACGTGTACGTGTACCTTCGGAAAGGTCCATTTTTTTGGCAGTATGCCAGGACAGGCCTTTGAAACCTGGTCAAGCAGTAGCAGCTACTTGGTAGCTGATTGTTGCGGCCACATTCCTCAGTGTGAAATCGGAGGGCGGAGACTTACAAGTGTATATCTCCGTCAGTTTTACTTCAATTGCTTTCAAATTTTCACAGAATAATCTTAAGATGTTGTGCATTAATATAAAATAAAAATTAAAAAAAGAAAAAAAAATACCTTACTACCCCCTTAAATTAATGTTTTTTTATATCATTTGTTTAGGAATTTTAACGTTTAATGCACGTCGTACGTAATATAAGACTCGTTATGATCATCATAAAAATGATATTTATCGATATTATTAATTTAAATATAGAATTTATTTGTAAGTCTTTTAAAATTTGTAGCTTTGAAAATATTATTTTGCAAATAGTCATTGTAATTTGTTAAACTACAATTTTGTTATTACTTACCCATCATAAGTAGTACAGGGTAAGTCTTGCAATCGTTTTGAAAATCGAAAAAAAATTTTTGACGGATTTACACGTTTTAGACACTAGAGATTTCGAAAAACATATTTTTAGAAAAAAAAAATTTCCGTCCGTCTGTCTGTCTGTAAACGCTCTACCTCCCGAACGAATTGAGATAGAGACTTGAAATTTCGTATGTACTTAGTATGTAAGAATGGGACGAAGCCTATTGAATATCAATAACCTCGATTATCCGGAACTCTTTTTTTCGGACTCTCGAAAAATTCGTTCTGGTGAAAGGTATGTAAAATTTTTCGAAATTTTTTATTTTAAGGAGTGGTCGTAAAAGGCAAGAAAATAACACAAATTTTTCATAAAGAACGAAGTCGATCGAATTATGAGTTGCCGAGATATCTGTAATCCTGTTTTCCACATTCTTCGATTTTTCATGACCCTGTATTTCATTTAGATTTCAATTCAAAGATATATTTTAATTGGAAATGAGACTCTTCATCCGACGCAATAAACTGTTAGTTAATAAGATTACTATTTTTGGAGTTATAAGGATGTTTCTTTTTCGCAATTCAGTACTATAGTAGTTAGGCGTGTTGTATAATTTGTCGAAAGAGATTCATCCGCAACTCATTAATACAGCATTACTATGCACAATAAAAATATAAATGCACATTTAAATTTTGTTTTGGAATTGCAATCCATTTTATAAATAGTTTTCAAATGTATTATTTTCATATATTATATATGCATATATATGATGGGTAAGTATTACGGTGGCCGCCAACGACTAGTTTTTAAATTATTATTAAATTTGAATGTTCCTCTCCGGCACATAGTACTATAGGATGCCCCAAAACACTTACAGGGTTATTAGAAATTTTCCCTTTGAATTCGTAGATTAATCGTCACCTGAGAATAAAATGGTTGTATCTGGCAAAAACTCATTTTGCAGTTAAACCACTTTGAAAATCAGCATGCTCTGTACGTGCAACTATTAAAGTTTGAAAAACCTTTTGGCATTAATAAGTTCATATGTATGTATCGACAGCAATTCTAGAAAATAAAAATTCTTAAATGACATTTTTGCGGATTTTTTTACACTTAAAAAATTTGATAGAACAATATTATTCTCAAACGTTGTGCCTTGCTTAGAACAGCAGGGTTCTATCATAAAAGAACCATGTTATTCTCAATTTGTTTCATCTTTTTATAGCTTAACAAAATGAAATGTTGTTGATTAATTCGAATAAACATCAACGGATAGTAAAATATTTATTGATAACTATATTTTAATTCAATAACAACAAACTACTGCTTCCACTTGTTCAGATTAATTAGTACAGTAAAACCTCTAAATAAAGGACACCTAGGGAAAGCAGAAATTGGTCGCTATTCGGAGGTGTCCGCTATTGGGAAAACCACAGAGATTCAATAATCACTAAGAAATATTTAATGTTTCATTAATTGTTTTTTATATGTCATAAAGTTCTATTATATGATTAAGCAGAAATTAGATTTAAGCAATAAAACTGAAATAAAATTGTGCACACCTCCATCCGCTGTGTCGTATACTCTTACGAAAAAAAAAAAAAAAAAACTTACAAAACTTACTTTTGCTTGGGATTACATGTAATTTGTTTTTTAATGTGACGTTATTGGATATTATAAAGTTCCGGGCGGGAAGGGGGGGGGTGCACTTTTTGAGCATTAAAAACATAAAATCTCAAAATCATCCGAGGGAACATTTCGAGTGCTCTGGGAAATGTCCCTCTCGGGTAACCTCTTGAATTCAACACTAGAGGTGGGGGGGGGGGGGGACTTTACCCAGCCTATCCTCTACATTTATCTGTGATCACAAAATTTGTCACATATTTTCCCAATAAATATAGACTCTTTTTTGCTTTTTTCTTTCCATTTTTTCTCGTTAAAAATACTTTTTCATTCTTTATCGCCGAAAATAGTGTCCGCTATTCGGAATGTCCGTTATTCAGAGGTTAAAAATAGAAACATTTAAGTTTTAGGAGTGGGGATTGGAAAATTGTCCGTTAAATAGAGGTGTCCGCAATTCGGGAGTGTCCGTTATAGAGGTTTTACTGTAATCTTTACAAAATCAATGAATTTACGTAAGTTTAATGTATTATTTAATTGGGTACAAACTATCTTAAGTATTTAATTATGTTAAATATGAACACGAATGTTTTCCTTTTTTTAGTGTGCTATTTCAACATAAGGGGAGGAGGAGAGTATGATAGCTAAGACCAAAAAAATATATATATATATATATATTATATTGAAATTAAATGAAGTTTTTCATTGGTTCGTCATTCTTTTCTTTGCATTTCTGAAAGTAGAAGGTATGCAATATTTGTCAGTTAAGGCGCAACACTAGTCACAGAAAAAGACCCGGATGATAATGTAAAGTCTATGGGAGCGTTCTTTTCAAATATCGCGCTCAAATTTTAATACTCTTACAGGATTCTTTTTTTGCATAGGATAGTTGAGGACGATCTACAACCGGGTTAATTTTTATTTTTTCAATTTTGGTTTCAGATTTTTTTTAAATTAGTTTAAATTTTAAAACTGGTTTAAACCGGTTCTGAAATTGAAACTATCATAATATAAAAAATATTTAGCGAAATTGAAAAAGTAAAAACTAGGCCGGTTGTAAATCATCCTCAGCTATCCCATGCAAAAAAATCATGTAAAAATATTAAATTTTGAGCGAGATATTTTAAAAGAACCATCCCATAGACTTTACATTATCATCCGGGTTTTTTTCTGTGACTATTGTGGGGCCTTAAGCCCTGATTCTAAGTATATTTTTTTAGTGTTTGCTCTGTCTTAATGAGACTCAATCTTTGGAAAACTTTCAATATGAGATTTAATTTAATCCTTAACGTCATATGAAATTGCCCTACTTGAAGTTTTATCTCTCTTATGACCAGTTGGGGTACACAATTTTATATCCTTATTTTGATGCACTGCATAAAATGGTTTCTGACTAGTGGCAATGTTCTCAAGTAGAGATTTTGCATACCCTAATCTTGTTATTCCCTATAAAAAAAAAATAATAAGTTCACAGGAATTTGTGTCGGTGCTTAATTTCTTTTGCTTACCTAGGCACTCAGTCGTTTTTTCAATGAAGTAATATTTCTCATTTTGTGAAAGCTTATAATATTCAGTGAATACATGCTGTCAGTTTTCATTAAGGCGTGTTTTGAGCAACTAAATTTGAAGGATTTAAGCAATTTCTAAAAGTTTTAATTTTTTTGGCGCAAAACTTTTCATTTATCATTAACATATTCTTTCGATTTTGTTCGGGGCTCGGGACGAGATATTGGCAGGAGAATGTATGTGACACTTTTAACTTTTGCAAAACTCATAGTTTTCCTATCAATTTAATTTCTAGGAAGTTTCTTTGCCAGTGCTTTTTAAATTGGTTTAGTATAAACAATATCTAAAGATGGTACTTCATCTAAACTGTCATCCATTTTCCTCACTTGATTTTTTAAATCTGAATTAATTATGATCAGTACTTCCTCTTTGCATGGATTACGCCCTTTAATCGAAAAATAAATAAATATATAAACACAATTCTTACCGGTGGCTTATCGGAGTACTAAAATACATATTTCAGCGGAAATTTACAGATTAACATCGCTTCTATATTTTGCGAAAAGAAGATTTACACTAACGGAAAAAAATTCCCAACACCAAGAAAAACTTATTGTAGAGTAATGAAATTTGGACAATGCATTTGTCTAGTTAACATGTTTAATTGATTAGATTTTCGAGATCACAGGATAATTTAGGGTCAATAAAATGCATTTCAAATGTGAAATGCTGTTACATTAATAGTCGCTATGACCTCTAGAATTGTGAATGCATGCATTGTGTCATTCAGGTGCCGAATGTCACTTTGTGATATGGAGTTCTATGCTTGTTGTACTTGATGTGTCAATACTGTGATGGTTAGTGCTGGCTGAGGATGACACCGGAGTTCTCATCCAATGATATCCCATACGTGCTCAATGGGAGACAGATCTGCTGATCTCGCTTGCCAAGGTAACATGTAGACACTCTGTAGAGCACATTGCATTACAACAGCCGCATGAGCGAGCGTTATCCTGTTGAAAAACTCCTCTTGAATGCTTTTCGTGAATGGCAGCACTATAGGTTGAATTACCAGACTGACATACACATTTGCACTTATTGGGATTGGTAGAACCACGAGAGTGCCTCTGGTGTCATATTAATATTGCTTCCCAGACCATGACCCCAGATTGTAGGTCCAGTATGTTTAGGCCGCAGACAGTTTGGTTGCAGGCGTTCCTCTGGTCTCCTTCTGACCAGCTCACGGCGATCACTGGCACCAAGGCAGAACCTGCTTTCATCAGAAAACACAACAAATCTCCACTCCATCCTCCAATGAGCTCTGACTTGACACCATTGACGTCGCAAACGGCAATGACTTGAAGTCAGTGGAATGCATGCAACAGGGCGCCTTGCTCGGAGCTGTCCTTGAAGTAACCGATTTCTAACAGTTCGCTGTGTCACTGTGATACCAACAGCTCGAATTTCTGTCGCAGTCGCAGTACGATGCGCCACAGCCGTACGCCGAATACGACGGTCTTCCCTCTCAGTAGTGCCACATGGTCACCCGGAACCTGGTCTTCTTGAGGCAGTACCATCCCTTGAGCACTGCTCCCTACAATCATGCTTAGTGGATACATTCCGTACGAGTCTTTCTGCAAAATCGTGGAAAGAAAATCCACTTTCTCATAGCCCTACTTTACGACCTCTTTCCAACTCATGGAACTGATGATAATAGCTTCTTCGTCTTCTTAAAGGCATTCATGATCAACCTCAACTCAACTTGTCAAATTTCGAAGATAAATAATGCTCACGAACTTTACAGCACGCATTTAAGGCAAACCTGATTTTAAAGTTGTGAGTGGCGCTAATAGCGCCACACTTATGCGCGAAGCATGAAATTTCAATCAATTTCATCTTTCAAATGTATAAACACGCCTACAAAATTTCGTTTAGCTAACACAAGTCTTTATTGGAATTGTAATTTTTTTTTCCGTTAGTGTATTTACCAAAACTGGAAACCGGAAGTCGGAAATTTTCTTGAATATAATACTTTCTTCTTGTAAAAATAGAAGAAAGAGAGGAACAATCACTTGTTTACTTGCAGTCATCATGTCTCTATATTTTGTAGTTTCGGTCCACTGGGCGACGACGACACGACGTTTAATAATTACAGTAAAACCTCTATAACGGACACTCCCGAATAGCGGACACCTCTATTTAACGGACAATTTTCCAATCCCCACTCCTAAAACTTAAATGTTTCTATGTTTAACCTCTGAATAACGGACATTCCGAATAGCGGACACTATTTCCGACGATAAAGAATGAAAAAGAATTTTTTAACGAGAAAAAAATGGAAAGAAAAAAGCAAAAAAGAATCTATATTTATTGGGAAAATATATGACAAATTTTGTGATCACAGATAAATGTAGAGGATAGGCTGGGTAAAGTCCCCCCCCCCCCCCCACCTCCAGTGTTAAATTCAGGAGGTTACCCGAGAGGGACATCTCCGAGAGCATTCGAAATGTTCCCCCGGATGATTTTGAGATTTTATGTTTTTAATGCTCAAAAAGTGCAACCCCCCCCCTTCCCGCCCGGAACTTTATAATATCCAATAACGTCACATTAAAAAACAAATTACATGTAATCCCAAGCAAAAATAAGTTTTGTAAGTATTTTTTTTTTTTTTTTCGTAAGAGTATACGACACAGCGGATGGAGGTGTGCACAATTTTATTTCAGTTTTATTGCTTAAATCTAATTTCTGCTTAATCATATAATAGAACTTTATGACATATAAAAAACAATTAATGAAACATTAAATATTTCTTAGTGATTATTGAATCTCTGTGGTTTTCCCATTAGCGGACACCTCCGAATAGCGGACAATTTCTGCGTTCCCTAGGTGTCCGCTATTAAGAGGTTTTACAGTATTTATATTCAAAAATTAAAGAAGAATTTAAATAAATAAATTTTTATTAACTGTTTCTTTTTTTCGGAAACGTTTTCAAAAAGCTTTTACACTACAATAATCAGTTTTCTTAAAGGTGTATTTGAAAAAATGCTTTTCCACCTTTAACAGTTCGAAATTTTCTGATACAATTTCAGACGCATTTTTAAAAGTAGAAACATGAAACTTGCTGAGGGGATTTTTGAAGAGACGTACAAGGTACCGTGTGATGTCATTTTATGCTCAATTCATTAGAATTTCATTTATAAGCAATTGCCTTCTCAGTATGACCCTTTTTTTCGTTCCCAGATTTCCCGCTTTGGAAAAATCGGTTCAAAATGCCGTTTTGATTGCTTTTTTTTTTTTCAATATCTTCTGCATTCATCAAGGAATCGACAATCACGGCACCTTGTGTACTTTCTAAATAAGACAATTTGCCAGTTTGATGCATTTGAGAGCAAAAATGGATTTAAAAATAAATCGGAAAAAAGCAGTTTGAATCGAAATACACCTTTAATCGGAACATCGCTTTTTCCGATGCCATCCATTCTCAGGTGAATATTTTTACGTTTAGCAAACATGTTTAACTGACATATACAATATTGAAGGCATTAACATTAATATCAAAATTAACATTATTTTGTTACAATTGTATACACAAATTCAGTTTTGCAGCTGTAAATTTGCTCTCGAGAATGAATAGAATATAAACAATTCAGAAATTGCTCGTCAAGCGTAGCAAATGAGGTACATTCGTACTGTAACGAAGTTTTAAAAACATTTAAATATTAGTGTAATAATAGACAATATAGTAGCCAAATTTTTTGTGTGTCCCTGTCAATACTATCAGCTTTCTATTATGCAGTGATGTAAACCTCAGCAATGTGTATATCAATTCCATAAAATGTGAAATAGTTTAATATAATAAAAACGCGTCCTAAACAGTGCTTCCTACTTTTATACTATGTGATGAAATCCTTTCGTGTGGTCCTGTAAATGAATAACACATATTCTTTGCACTACAGATTGAACAGAACGGATATATCATACAAAAAACTGGTGGAACCAGAGAGAAAAGTAGAGCTCGATTTCGAAAAAAATCTTACAATAAAATTTGGGAAATATTTTCAATGTGCGTGCAAAAGAATTGGAATCAGGTGATCTGTAAAGCTTATGAAATAACCCAAATTTTTGTTAGCTGAAAATGAGGACTGAGCTGTACTGGTGCCTTATATTCAGAATTATACTATTATCCACTCAAAATGATTACTGAGAAAAGTAGTCAACAGAATATATTGTTATGTTGTCTCAAATCGGTTAAGCCCCACAACGCTAAACAAATATAAACCATGATGTGATAACTAAAGTATAACATTAATATAATCAAGTTGTTGAGGAATTGATGTAGATAAGTATGTTTGAACACAAATATTTAATATATGATTGAATCGTATCTATTCAAAGTTTTGAGTTTACTTGGAGCTTTGATCTTCCAGTTATCAAAACAGCTGGTATGGAATTGTGTTCACACTTTGTACAGAACGAACCGTTCTCATACTTCATTACATCAGCCTGTAACATATAGTTATGAACCCAAATTTTTAAACTGGTTATGGATGATTGAAATACGAAAAGAGTTTAAAATGCCTCTTTTTCCCTGATTGATTTTAAAGCACCAGTAAAGCTCAGTCCTCATTTTCATCTAACAAAAATTTGGGTTATTTCATAAGCTTTACAGATCATCTGATTCCCTTTCTTTTGCACGCACATTGAAAATATTTCCCAAATTTTATTGCAAGATTTTTTTAAAATCGAGCTCTACTTTTCTCTCTGGTTCCACCAGTTTTTTGTGTGATTTCATAGCTTTTTCAGATCCTTTCAGGAACTTTATCTATCACCTTCAACTACAAATCTAAACTATTATTAGCATTAGTTTAAAATTATTAGTAGGCATATTAGTTTGGCGAAATACTTAAAATGACGCCAAGTTGGCTTTAATTTTGGCGAGTAATTTTGGACGCCAGATTTGGCGATATATCGCCAAGTTGGCGAAAAAATTGGCGACAGAACCGCCCCTTTCTAGATGGTAGTCCCACTGCAGTTTCTCGGTATCTATGTGGATTTTCTTATGACGATAGGTATCTACACAGATTTTCATAGCTTCATTTTCAAATAGTTACTTTTATAAATATAGAAGATTTTTTTTTCCTAATTATCCCTTTTTAATTGAAATATCTATATTGTAGTAACTGTTTTACTTCGAAAACACCCCAATAAAGGTGCGATGTTGTTTCAACACATATTTAATTACAGTTTATATATATGTTTATGAAAAAATATGCATTTTCTGTTTCGAATGGCGTCAATTTCAAAGGTTCAAAACTATCAGGAGAATCAGAATTTTTATTGATCTATAAAAAAAAGAACACGTGTTATCGTTTCTTTTTTAAATTATTGAATTGTTTTTTAGTTGGTGGCAATTCGAAAGCAACAATTGAATTAGCAATTAAAAAGGAGATATTTCTATTCGCGTTTGAAATGAAATAGACGCCCTCTAGCGGACAAAGTCTGAAACGAAATAGAACTGATATCTTCCGCTGAAATCAGTGTTTAAAAGGCCGATAAATAAATAAACAGTTCTATAATAAATAAATAAATAAATAAACAGTCCTATAACGCATGCAACGTTGGGTTCTTTGTATTAAAATTATCTAAAATCAAAATTTTATACAGAAAGTTTAGATCTATAATATAAAAAAGTACATTTGACTTACTCATGGCAAAATAATATGACAGCAACACAATGCTTGCATGATTAATGAATCAATAATTGCTTCAGCTTCTCTAAAGCAATTACTAAATTTTCCAGCATCTAGAAATTCTAAAATTGTCGATATTTGTAATTGATCTCCCATAATTAAATAAAAAAGATAAAAAACTGCACTTTAAATAGCTCTTTAAACGGGTTTCGCTATGCAAAGGTTTCGCTGCATGGAACAAACAACAAACATAAACAAACGATTATCAGGTCTATACAACGCCACCTCTTGGTCATTACAAACGCGAATAATGTTAAATTATGAAAGGAATAGCGTTACATAAATTTTAAATGGGTGCCATTTCCTTAATTTTTGATATTTTTTTACCGGACCTTCGAAAGGCACATCCCTAAATTAAAAGCTTTCGAACAAGCTATTACACGTTGCTGAATGTTTCCTGCTTTGGGTTATAATTAAGTTGTTTCTCTTTTTTCCATGTTTCACGAGCAAAAAATGCCAAAACAGGGTTTCTGGATCTCCGAAACTAATCGGTGGAGCTGGATGAATTTTTCTAAACTTTGAGATCTAGGGTAGGACACTTCCCCTTTTGAATTTCGTCGCGATCCGATGATTGGGTCCAAAGTTATTGAGAGGCAAACTTTGGACTTTAACATCAGAGATGCAGCTGAGCTCTACTACATAGCACTATCGTGCTATATGATAAGAATATACTTCATAGATGCATATCCATTTTATTACGTTCGAAAGAGTGTAGCATCATTAAAATGCACTTTAATCTATTTTTCTCCTTTGACCGTAATGTAATGGAATACTTGTGATTGTCCCTCTCATTAAACTACGCATCCGATTTTCAGAAAATTTGAAATGATTCGACAAAATTATGCAACAATTATATATTTCAAATTTCAAACCGGATTGGTAGTTTTTGCTCTGTTATATGCGGACAGACAGACGGACGGGCTGAACGACGACTATAGGTGTTACGTATTTGCATAATTGCGAACGCACCTAAAAACCGATTTGCCGGGTGCAGAGAACTGAGTAATGCGTTGTAAAAGTTACTAGGAAAGGTTTCCGAAAATCGCAGGCAGCCAATAAAAATTTTTTTTATAAATTCTTCTTTAAAGTTCGAAAACAAATTGTTTTCTGAGGTTAATAAAGATAAAGGAAATCCTTTCCGGAATCTTTGGTGACTTGGAATACATTATTATGCATTTGCGTGCGTTATTATTGTACCTTTTCGTAGATTGAGAAATCTCTTTCTTTTTACTTACCCATCAAACATAATGTAGGGTAAGTCTTGCAATCGTTTTGAAAATCGAAAAAAAAAAAATTGACGAATTTACCCGTTTCAGCATCAATTTCTCACATCAATTGCCAAATCAAGAAAAATGTTGCTGAAATGCAGCGTTGAATTTACCATTTACCATATTATGTATTAGTTGCATGCAAAATATCATTGCCCAATCATCAATTTTACTTACCCATCATACGTAGTATATTACTTACCCATCATACATAATATAGGGTAAGTATTGCAATCGTTTTGAAAATCGAAAAAAAAAATTGACGGATTTACACGTTTCAGATATTGAAGATTCCGAAAAACATATTTTTAGAAAAAAAATTGTCCGCCTATCTGTCTGTCTGTCTGTCAACACTCTATCATCCGAACAAATTGAGATAGAGACTTGAAATTTTGTATATACATAGTATGTAAGAATGGAACGAAGCCTATTTAATATCAGTAACCTCGGTGATCCGGAACTATTTTTTTCGGACTGTCAAAAAATTCGTTCTGGTGAAAGGCATATAAAAATTTTCGAATTTTTTTATTTTAAGGAGTGGACATAAAAAGCAATAACATAACACAAATTGTGCATAAAAAACGGTCAGTTTACCAGTTGCCGATATATTTGTAATCCTTTTTTTGCACATTCTCAGATTTTTCATGACCCTGTATTTCATTCAAATTTCAATTCAAATATCTATTTTAATTGAAAATGAGATGCTTAATCCGATGCAGCAAACTGCTATTTAATATGATTATTATTTTGGGAATTATAAGGATGTATCTTTCATGCAATTCGGTACTGCTTGTGTAATTTCGCATTTTATGTAATTTTTCAAAATTGGTTCATCAGCCATTCATTGAATAGAGCATTACTACGTGTTAAAAAGTATTTAAGTATGCGTTTAAATTTTATTTTGCAATTGCGATGCACTTTATAAATAGTTTACACATGTTTTATTTTCATATTTTATATTATGCATATCTATGATGAGTAAGTATTATGGTGGTCCCCCAATGACTAGTTTTACAGTGTGTGTGAAATACATAATAGTACGTGACATAATAATTCGTGACATAATAGTACGTGACATAATATTAAATAATTGCATTTTATCACCAATGCCTTTTAAAAAAGCACCATGAACCTATTACAGCCAAAATGTGAATGCAAATGCACCGTCACCCTAAATGCAATCCTTATGCCACTTACATTAAAGTTACTGTAAAGTTGATAGATTTCATTTTACGATCACTTGACTTAAAAACGGGTCACTGTGACTTCACGGTGAAGTCATGAAGTGTCGGTTACAGTCAATCAGGGTAACTTTGCACCATTTTTACAAAACTTATTTGATCCATTCTGCCATGCTGAAATCTTGACGAAATATTTCCAATGAAATGCCGAACTCATATTAGTGCAGCCATCTATATTTTGAGACCAAAACTTTGCCGTTAACTCGAGTGATGTAGCACATTTAATCTTTTTTTCCCCTTTTAACCCTAACTCATCCTGATAATCAAAGGTACCCTGATTCACTGTACCTGAGTCATAATGTGATGAAATACGAATTCCATTTTTTGGTCGTTCGTTTATACAAGGTATTCTTGAATTCAGTGACAGAAATAAGCAATGCGTAGTGTCAGCTACATTCCGAAATAAGAAAAGTTGCATGTCCCTTTCGCGCTTTTTTTTTTTTTTTTTTTTCATATCGTCACATTTAACATAAATCAGTGTGAATGAGCTAAGACTTTTTTGATGCGCAGACTTTGAAATGCATCTATTATTTTTTAGGCATATTTCAAAAAGTATTTCTTGCCCTTATTGAAACTGTTTGTCATATAGTAAGACATATTACGAAAATCTTAATTAGTTAAGTGATATAAAAATTATTAAAATACAGTACAGTGCCGATTATCTAGATAAGTTGGGACCAAGACTGGTCTGGTTAATGAAAAATCCGGATAATTGGACAACTCTAAAAAAAACAGCTATTGCAGTGTTTTTTAGGTAACTTTCATTTACACATTCTCAAGGACTGGCAATTGTAGTAGTGTACATTCTAGCGTAGTACAAATAGTGTGTTTAGAAGATTTTTTGTATAAAACATTTTTTAACTATTATTTTCTACAAAATTGGTACAAAATTATACATGTAAATACGCATAAAAATTATTACATGTATACATTCCTAGACAACACAAACACAACCTAAAAACATACTGAAGATGTCATAATTGAAGTGAAAAAACTTCTTTAAACACCATAAAATAAGTTAAAACACCATAAAATAAGTTAACTGCGCAGTTAACTTATTTTATGGTGTTTAAAGAAGTTTTTTCACTTCAATTGTGTATACCACCAGCTTCAATTTTATACATTTAAGATGTCATGTTTCGGACATGCATGACATTCTGTAGACCGATGAATTGGTCCTGTCGACAGTTACAGAATATCCCGTGGGTTTCGAAATGTCACAACTGTCAATATTTTATGGATGTCACTTCATGACACCTTTGGGAATGTTATAGGACACATATTGGGCCCTCTGGACGGTCCTAAAATCATCCAAACAATGTCATATTCAAGATAAGCTGATATCCTGCGGATGGGTGAATTCGTCTTGTGGACAGTTGTAGGCCTAATAAAGCCTAATGTATAATATCATCAAATATGAATAATATTAAATATTAATTTTAGAAAAAAAATTAAAAAAAAAATTCTTACCTTACATTGATTTTTGAAGAAATCGGAAAGAAAACTTAACGTAAAATAAAATACACGTGAACCTCAAAAATTGCGAAAATTTGAAAATCACGCCACAGCTTGAGAATGTAAAGTCAAAGGGAGATTGTAAATAGTAGTCGAGTTGAGGAGTTCAGGAAAGGCGCCGCAGCTTCTAAAAACGCACTGACGGTTATAAAACATCCATTGGCCGTTTTAGGGAGAATTCGGTTGGATGGCCGTTCAGAGTTGTTCATCGGCTGTTCAGAGGACAATGTGATTGGACTGTCCGTTCGTTATCATCCTCAGCGCATTCACTGGATAGTTCGCATGGGATATGACAACTACAAGATCTACATAACCATTGTATGACGTCCGAAGGGCAGTTGTGGTTGTCTGGGTTCATACACTGTAAAAAATGTCAGATGTTTCTGAATATATAAAAATGTACTGTAATCAGAAACGAAAATATACAGTAACCTTTTCTAACTCATCTAAGGTTTCAAAAACTGTTATTTTACCTTTAAAAATCCCAGAAAATTATTTGCTTTCGAAATTTAAAGAAGAATTTATAAAAATTAATTTTTATTAGCTGCCCGTCCTTTTCGGAAACGTTTCTAAGTAGCTTTTACAGTACAATAATCACTTTTCTCAAATCAAAATATCACTTTTTCGGATTCTATCAATTCTCAAGCAAACATTTTCAGCTGCGTAACTGATTTTGTGCATGCAATTGGAGCAAAATAATGTTAATTTACATATTAATGTTAATACTGTTAATATTGTATGTTTGTCTATTAAACATGTTCTCTGACTATCAAAATGTATTCGTATGAATTGGTAGCATCCGAAAAAGTGATATTTTGATTTGTGAAAAGTGATTATTGTACTGTAAAAGCTACTTAGAAACGTTTCCGAAAAGGACGGGCAGCTAATAAAAATTAATTTTTGTAAATTATTCTTTAAATTTCGAAAACAAATACAGTCGGCTCTCGTTAATTCGAACTCGTCGGGACCACAAGAAATGTTCGAATTATCCGAAGTTCGAATTATGGAAAGTGTGAAATGAGAACATGTTTAATATGGTACTGTTACAAAGGAATTAATGTTACAGGTTTTTTTTAATTTATTATGACTGTTATCATCAGAATATGACTTAATATTAAATTATAATGTATAAATACTAATCAAAAGATTAGAAACAAGCACAATGGAAGAAAAATTTGTAGCGTCACTGATGGACAGACGGGGCACTTAGAAAGTAGATATTAAATGCTTGGGATTATATGTACACTGGTTTGGAACAATTTTCACAAAAATCAAAGAAAACAAACACACAAAATTCAAATGATCTGAAATCCGTGAGAAAGAAAGGCATAATGAAAAATCGGAATTCTCGTTAGTTCGAATTAAACGATGTCAAGAGAAAATGAGTTCGAATTGATGAAAAAGTTTAACGTTATTCTGCTATTGAAAATTTGGGGACTTCATGTTTAGTTCGAATTAAGCGAAGATTCGAATTATCGATTTCGAATTAACGAGAGTCGACTGTAGTTTTCTGGGATTTTTAAAGGTAAAGGAACGGTTTTCAAAACCTTAGGTAAGTTAGAAGAGGTTACTGTATATTTTCGTTTTTGATTACAGTACATTTTTATATATTCAGAAACATCTGACATTTTTTACAGTGTACACTATAGAACCAAATGCAAGAGTCCCGCTTTCTGAGGACACCAAGGGACAAAAGAAGCAATTTTCTGACAACCATCCGTGAATTTGAAGATAGGAGAGGGATAGTCCTGGGAGTAAAAATATGCGCGGGACTCTCACATTTTAGAAGTGAAACTTAGGTTTTAGAAATAATTTATTTTATGCATAGGTAGCTGTCTTGCATTTGTTGGTGATTTTAATATTTCAGGGTTAGGAATGGTTGTTTAATGCTAACTTTCGTGAAATGAAGCCGAATTTACCCTACCATGCGTAAAGAAGTTCCACTTTGAAAATTATGGAGAAGGCGGAGGAAAAAAAAATATCATTCCTGATCAATCTAGTTAATTGTCGTCCGATTAACCAGAGCTATACTGTATTACAATGTATCATACTTTATTGTACATTAATGTTATGAAGTCTGGCACATTGCAGTATCAAAATATTTTTTCTTTTACTTGACTGATTAATTTTTTTACAATGTGTTATTTTTATAACAACATTTATTTTACTTGAGAAGAAAAGACCCAGGAGGAAGTTTTTACATATATCAATTTCTTCATGCCATTTGCTTGTACGTTAGATCAGCATTATGAAATATTCTCTTCCTATAGTCCAAGAACCGACCGCATAAAACCCTAAGTCATCGAGAAAAGAAAAAAGCCTTTATTTTATGGAAGAGTTGAAAGAGAGGAATCTAACGATCCATGTCTGCCGGAAGCGAAGGGATGCATAAGACAAAAATTGATACCACTAGTGGCTGACTTGTAGACTTAGCATTATGTTTGCCGTACAATCAAAAGTAGGGAAGCATGGAAAACTGAGTGCGGAAAAACACAACTCTAATCCTACGAGTGAGCCACTAGTTGTATCAATTTTTGGCTTATGCACCATCTTCGCTTCCGGCAGACATGGATCGTTAGATTCCCCTATTATTCCTCTTCCCTAAAATAAAGGATTTTTTGTTGTGCTCGATGACTTAGGGTTTTGTGTGGTCGGCTCTTGGACTATTAGGTGATGATAATAGAGAGAGAGATACACTGTTAAAAATCCTGTCCTAGTTTGAACCAAATTTTGATGCTCAGTAGCCGCGACTGTAAGCTGGTACAATCTTGAACCAATATTTGGAGCTCCTGTTGAATCATAGTTCCAATAGTTGGTTCGAGGTTGAAAAAGGTAACTCCAAATGTTGGTACGAGATTTCACCATATTATGGTGGCAGCTTCTAAACCCCAAAATTTGGTTCAAACTAGAGTAACATCAATTTAATCTAAATGCTTTAAGTGATAAATTAAAATAACATAAAAAGATTATAGCTTGACATGTTTCATTGCTCTTACGGCAACATTTTCAAAAGCAAAATAAAATGATAAAAAGGAATTTCCCGAAATAAACAGAAAAAATACACAAATCACGTGAACATGAGCATATAAAAATAAACTGGAAAATAAAAATGAATAAAAATAATTGTGAGCGTGACATATTACAAATTATGGTCTTAAAAATCTTTGAAGCATTTCTTTCCATATTTTAGGTAGTTCCATGGAGGCAAATTCATTGCAAATATTGTCTTTACGTATGAAGATTTCTATTGATTCTCTTGTGATTGATTGAAAATATGATCTAGAAGGGTATATTATTCTGCTATTTTTAAAATCTATTTGTAATGGTTCTTTGCTATATAATCTTGAGAGAGCTGTAGTTTTCCTATTGTATTTGATGTCTGCTATATGTTCTTTAATTCTAGTTTTGAGTTTTCTACTTGTTTCACCAATGTAATATTGTTTTGTTCCATCTTGTTTTGTGAATGGTATTTCTTATACGCCAGAAATTTGATGTGGTTCTATTGGGTCAATTTTCCTACATATTGAGTTTTTTAATTTAGCAGACGGTTTTGCAACTATGGATATATTGTATTTATTAAGTTTATATTTTAAACGTTCGAAAAATCCAGGAAAATATTGTAGAGAGAATATATTCGAATTTTGTAGTTTGAAGTTACTATTCTTTTTACCATCCATGCTTTTAATTAACTTGTCTATTGTACTTTTACTATAACCATTTCTTTTTGCGATGTCAAATATTATATTTAATTCTTTGTCTAATTGTCCCGGAGTACAGATTGTGAAGGCCCTTTTGAGGGCATGTCTAAATGCAGATATTTTGTACGAAAATGGTGCTTGAGCGTTATGAGGTATAATGACTTGGTTGGCAATCGGTAATTTTTATTTTCCAGTTTATTTTTATATGCTCATGTTCACGTGATTTGTGTATTTTTTTCTGTTTATTTCGGGAAATTCCTTTTTATCATTTTATTTTGCTTTTGAAAATGTTGCCGTAAGAGCAATGAAACATGTCAAGCTATAATCTTTTTATGTTATTTTAATTTATCACTTAAAGCATTTAGATTAAATTGATATTTTAAAGTGATGTTTATATTATATCTAGAGTAACATTTTTAACAGTGTAGTCCTGCCACTTTTTCTCAACGTTGCGGGTAATCTCCGCCCTTGACTATGAATTTATTTATGACCTAAACGCTTATGAAAGTTTGTAGGGTCTCCGTGGGCGAGTGGTTAACACATCACGCCGCTAATCGCTTGAGAGCGTAGGAGGTTGTGGGTTCGAATCCCATTGCCTCCATTGCACACACTCTTTGTGTGGAGCTCCTGGTTGTACATCTCTCGTGTTTTAATATTTCCTTGGGTGCTGTCTCGTCCCTGTATATTGACGATGGCTTATTAAGCAGGCTTCATGTCGAGCACACAAACCAGATGTATGTTGTTCAATAAAAACAAAGCGAGTTTGTACACTGTAATAAATGTAATTTTCTGTGTTTCCGCAGATCCCCTGACGGAGTTCAAGCGAGAAACGTTGAATGCCCACAACAATTACCGGACCATACACGGATGTCCACCTCTCGTGCTATCAGAGGAGCTCTGCAGTACTGCCCAGGCATGGGCGGACAAGCTGGCCGACAGGGGATACCCGCAGTACAGCGAAAATCCAGGTAAGAATGTGGTTCCAGTTGATTCCACTTTGTTACGTAATAAAAAAAAAAAGAAGAAGAAGAAAATTAAAGAAAAAAAATTGTAATTTAACAAATTACGATGACTATTTGGAAAATTATATTTTCAAAGACTGAAATTTTAGACTTATAAATAAATTATATATTTAAAAATACGGTAGAACCCCGCTAATCCGAATCTCCAGATAATCCGGATCGGTTTGGTCATTTTTTTTTCAAGTTTGAGAAGCGATTGGCTAATTCCCATAACATTAACTTGTTTCATCTTCGTATTCTAAATAAAAAAACTTTTTCTGACATGTTTTCGGAATAATTAAGCAAAGTAAACATTATTACTGTCTGCAAATATTCAATAAGTTTAACATAAAGGTGATTTTCTGTTAGTGTGTTATATTTTATTTCATTTTTTTCTAATTCTCCGGATAATCCGGATTGGGTCCGATCCCAATTAATCCGAATTATCGGGGTTTTACTGTAATAATAATAAACAACATTTTTAGGATAATCAAAACGTGGTTCACGTAATAACAGAGTCCTATATTACGCCATGGATTAAAAATTAATATTCCTGTACCCATCATATAGAATTTTTAATGAAATTTTAGTTTTACAATTTTCGGTACTGCAATTTTTTAAACTTCTAAACATCATATATTTTCAATTTTTATACCGTCGTATTGAGAAAAAAAATTTACTTTTAAATGCAATTTGTTTGAAAGCTATACCTCAACTTGTTTTTAAGTTATTAATTTTTCTGTAGTTTTTTAATACCTTTTTTGTGTCATTTCTGGATATTACACATAGATCAATCAGAAAACGAATAAAATAAAATAATACGATTTTGAATATTTTCCAACTGAGCGAAAAATTGCCCAGGCCGAGAATCGAACGCAGTGCCAATGCTTTACCTGTTAAGCCAACTAGGCGATAGCCGGCTATCGCCCAGTTGGGGCTGAATTCCACCTGAAACTCGAACTCAAAGAAAATTGTTGTATAATTAATGCAATTATGAAAAAATTAGACTACAATCATATTTATATTATCAATTTTCTCTTTATTTGTAAAATCATAAATATGTAAAAATTTGGAAGTATAAAAATTCAACCTGAAACCAAACCCAAACCGAATACCAATCAATCCAATCCGCAACGAAAAAATGTCGGGTTCACTTCGAAACATATTATATCCGATTTGATACAGGAGTAAATATCAAATCATTGCTTGCAATGTACTATCCAACGTCACTCATCACAATATAGTAGAATCTCGTTGCAATAACTGTCACTTTAAAGAATTTTCTAATTTAATGAATATTATTTTGATTAAATGTACATACAAATATTACACAGACAAAGATGGAATAAATCTAGCTGCAGTGAAAAATTAGCCAGAGTGAGGATTTGAATCTGGATCCGCAGTAGGGTGGAGCGAAAAAAATTATTTTTTAAAAATCAAAAACGGGTAGGTGCCAAAAGTTGCCTTTATACTAGTACATCAACTGCGTGAAATTTTACCTCTGAAAAAAAAATGGCTTGAGTCTGCGCTTTTGCTCCAAAAATCGAAATTTTGGGTAAAATTTGTCATTTTTTGACATTTTTTCAAAAAAATTAAAAAACCCCTAAAGAGCTTGTTATTATTTAAAAGTGTTACTTAAACCTTTATATTTATCTGCTTAACATGTTTAAACTATAAAACAATATGTGTAGTCTGTATAACTGGAGAAAATCTGACAACTTTTAGTAAAAAATCAGCGTTACCTCTCTATTGGAGCATACAATGAAATGTTGTTTTGAATGCATTTCTTACCTAGTTGCTTTCAAAGCTACTCTTTATATAACTCATAGAGGTGGCTGCATTTCATATCCCACCCGTCTCAACAACCCAACCATATAGGCCCAGTGTTTTATTTATGTAATGAACTATTATTTTTTTCCCGAAGACGGACATGAGTTTTCTGTGTATCAAAGTAGTTTACCTCTTTTTTTGTATTCACTGACTTTGGATGTTGATGGTGTGATCTGCTCCATGTACAACCTGTTATACCTTGTATAATAGAAAAGAAGCTGAGTAATGTATTAGGTATATTCTTAATTGAACCTATTCAGCAGTCTACTATCTTCAGTAAAATTTCATGCAATTAATACATTATGATTAGAAGTTCTGTTATCACAGCATTTTTTCAATCAATTACATTTTATATACAATGATTTGCCTAAAAATTGATTGTATGAATTCAATTTCTAGTATGCCATCATTTACTTTACCTATTACGTTGAATATATTTTGAGAAGCTAGCTGTTTAATATTATGACGGTCGTCACAGATGATTGCAAACAAAATTTGCGTGTAAAGCAACAATATCTCTAAAGAATAAATATATATAGGACAATTGCACCATAAAATTTAACTAATAATAACACATTGCTCATTGGTGCACAAAAGAGGAATTTTAATATACATTAGTACATATTAAAATAAAATAAAACATTCGACGTTTCGCGCCGTCTTCTGCGGGCGTCTTCAGGAAAATATTAAATGGAAGGACTACGTTTGAATCTTGTTCGAGAGATAATATTTCTACTAAATTAAAAACTAAATGAATTGAAATTTTAAAAATGTTGCCAATTACACGTGAGTAAAATTAAAATATTGCAAGGAAATAAAAATTTTAAGGTTTTATGATGTTATGCCGTATTTTTGGTATATTGTAGGATAAATTATCATTACATGGTTTATTTTCTCGTGCTATGATTTCGATGGACTCTATTATCTTACCTTGAACTGGGTTATTGCATGGAACTATGATTTTGGCTTCCTCAAAATTAATATGGCAACCCTTGTTCGCCAAGAAGAAGCGAGCAAGGGCAGTATTCTGTTTATATTGTTCTATATCTCTGCGATGTTCTTTAATTCTAATTGAAAGTTTCCGCATTGTCATGCCGATGTAGACTTTTTTAAGATTATTAGAAAAACTAATGGGGATTTCATAAATATCAGATTTTTGATCTATTGGAATTTTGTCGATTTTATCAGTAACGAGGTCAATGAGATATGGAGGAGGAATGGCGACAAGTTTTATGTTATATTTTTGAGCGATCTTTTTTACTTTTTCAAATATGTAAGGGATATAATGAAATTTTCTGTAAATCATAAGTTTATTCTGTCGTTGGCCAGATGTGGGAGGAGTATTGTACTGTTGAACTATTTTATTTATAAATTTTTCTGGAAAACCATGGTCAAAAGCTATTTTCTGTATAAAATCAATTTCTTTATTTAATGTGTCATCTGAACAAATCATAAAAGCTCTTTTAATAAATGACCTAAAAGCAGATATTTTGTATTCGAAAGGCATGTTGGCTGAAAATGGGATAACTGTATTTTCTTTTACTGGTTTTCTATAAACTGAAAATTTTAAACTTGAATTGCATCTATTAATTTGAACATCTAAAAATGGAAGGGTGGCGTTTTCTTCGACTTCAAGGGTGAAATTAATACTATTGCTTAATTTATTGACATCTTGTAGAAAAACATATAAATCAGCCAAACTGTGGTTCCATAAGATGAAAACATCATCAACATAACGGAACCAACATTCAGGTTTTAAATTAAACGTATTAAAATTTTTTTGTTCTAGTGGTCTTAACGCGAATTCAGCAAACAAACCGGATACTGGTGACCCCATCGGCGCACCATGCAGCTGTCGGTAAATATTCTTATTAAAAATGAAAATGTTACTGAAAACTATTAAGTTTAGGCCAGATTTAAGGGAGGTTTTGATATCTTGAGATATATTTGAATTTTTATCTATTATCAAATTAATGTATTCTATGACTTCGTGCATATTGATGGAAGGATATAATGAAACTACGTCTAAACTAGCCATAATGGTGTTTGTATTAACTTAATAGTTTTCAGTAACATTTTCATTTTTAATAAGAATATTTACCGACAGATGCATGGTGCGCCGATGGGGTCACCAGTATCCGGTTTGTTTGCTGAATTCGCGTTAAGACCACTAGAACAAAAAAATTTTAATACGTTTAATTTAAAACCTGAATGTTGGTTCCGTTATGTTGATGATGTTTTCATCTTATGGAACCACAGTTTGGCTGATTTATATGTTTTTCTACAAGATGTCAATAAATTAAGCAATAGTATTAATTTCACCCTTGAAGTCGAAGAAAACGCCACCCTTCCATTTTTAGATGTTCAAATTAATAGATGCAATTCAAGTTTAAAATTTTCAGTTTATAGAAAACCAGTAAAAGAAAATACAGTTATCCCATTTTCAGCCAACATGCCTTTCGAATACAAAATATCTGCTTTTAGGTCATTTATTAAAAGAGCTTTTATGATTTGTTCAGATGACACATTAAATAAAGAAATTGATTTTATACAGAAAATAGCTTTTGACCATGGTTTTCCAGAAAAATTTATAAATAAAATAGTTCAACAGTACAATACTCCTCCCATATCTGGCCAACGACAGAATAAACTTATGATTTACAGAAAATTTCATTATATCCCTTACATATTTGAAAAAGTAAAAAAGATCGCTCAAAAATATAACATAAAACTTGTCGCCATTCCTCCTCCATATCTCATTGACCTCGTTACTGATAAAATCGACAAAATTCCAATAGATCAAAAATCTGGTATTTATGAAATCCCCATTAGTTTATCTAATAATCTTAAAAAAGTCTACATCGGCATGACAATGCGGAAACTTTCAATAAGAATTAAAGAACATCGCAGAGATATAGAACAATATAAACAGAATACTGCCCTTGCTCGCATCTTCTTGGCGAACAAGGGTTGCCATATTAATTTTGAGGAAGCCAAAATCATAGTTCCATGCAATAACCCAGTTCAAGGTAAAATAATAGAGTCCATCGAAATCATAGCACGAGAAAATAAACCATGTAATGATAATTTATCCTACAATATACCAAAAATATGGCATAACATCATAAAACCTTAAAATTTTTATTTCCTTGCAATATTTTAATTTTACTCACGTGTAAATGGCAACATTTTTAAAATTTTAATTCATTTAGTTTTTAATTTAGTAGAAATATTATCTCTCGAACAAGATGCAAACGTAGTCCTTCCATTTAATATTTTCCTGAAGACGCCCGCAGAAGACGGCGCGAAACGTCGAATGTTTTATTTTATTTTAATATGTACTAATGTATATTAAAATTCCTCTTTAGTGCACCAATGAGCAATGTGTTATTATTAGTTAATCTCTAAAGAAGTTTTAGTATTTGTTTTATGTCGTTTCTTGTATTGTTTCGTAGTCGAGGAATTTCTAATAAGTTTTTAGACCTAATCTTAAGGTGTGTATTACATACGGTATAAAGAATCCTGCGGTAATATATTTTGTGAGTGAACCTATAGACTCTGATTGCCAATCTGTGCTTACATAAAGCGGAAAATCTTATTCGCTTTATAAGCTGTCTTTTGTGTGACATGTTTTCTAAATCCATATTCCCCATCTGTTCTGAGAAATAGCTTTTCCTTATGAATTAGCTTTGCAATCTCCGAAAGAAATTTCTAGTCTGTTCTGTGTATCTTTTTCTCAAATTGAGAAAATAATTTTTCAAAATAATTTTCTATTTTATAAAAAATTGCAATAGGAAGTGAATAGTACGTAGACAAAGGTTTTTCTATTGATCCAGTGAATCCATGTTGATTAGAGTGTTTTATATCGACTTCTCTAATAATTGACGCAGAGGAAATTCACTGGAGTTGAAGTGGCATATGATTCATTATTATACACAATTCTAAGCTTACCCCATGCAGAATGGTTCACAGTGACAAATAGAATTTTCATAATTTTAAATGAGTAGTTATAGTCGATTAGAGTCTGTTCATTCCCTCAAAAGTACTATGCATTATAAGTTTATGCCCAGGACAGTTCACCATCAAATGTTGTTCACTTATAAAAAGGGGATCTAAAAGTTAATGGAAAATTACCTAACTACGAAAACACTTAGAAAACGGCATAAAACTAACGCAAAAACAGTTATTTACAACAACGGCTGCTCTGCACATGCAGAACAAATTCTCATTGCAATTCTCTCTGATGATCACCATCACGTTAACAGCTCGCTTCTCAACATATAAAAAATTCAAAAGTAGAATAAATGATGGCATACTTATAGTTGAACTACCTGAAATCATCTTTGAAGCAGCTCATTACATAAAAAATATAATTGACTGAAAAAAATGTTGTGGTAACAGAACTTCCAATCATTTTCATCAATGGGATGTAAGTTTGATAAAGATAATAGATGGCCTAATAGATCCCTTTAATAATATTCCCGTGCATTACTCTGCTTGTCATTTTTTTTTTTTTTTTTTTTTTGTATAAGCTGTAAAAATATACATTAAGATGATCACAGCAGCATGTGGATACAAAGAATAGATAAACTAGGTGGATGCATCGAAAAAATGCCAAATTTTGATAAAGAAAATCACAAATCAAAATATAAATAAAACACTGTACTAAGATGATCGAATAGTTGGGACGGGTGGTATATGAAATATAGCCACTTCCACCATTTATGCCTAAGGTAGTTTCGAAAACAAGAGCTTATTAAAAACAACATTTCATTGAATGTCCCAATAAAGTAGTAATGCCGTTTTCTTACCAAAAGTTGTCTGTTTTGTCCCAGCTCTACAGAATAAAGATATTGTTTTATGGTTTAAATATGTTAAGGAGATAAATTTAAAGGTTTAAGTAACACTTTTAAATATTAACCAGCTCTGTAGGAATTTTTTAATTTTTTTGAAAAAATTTCAAAAAATGACAAATTTTACCCAAAATTTCGATTTTTGAAGCAAAAGCGCAGACTTAAGCCATTTTTTTTCAGCGGTAAAATTTCACGCAGTTGATGTACTAGTATAAAGGCAACTTTTGGCACCTACCCGCTTTTGATTTAAAAATAATAATTTTTTTCGCTCCACCCTAATCCACAGCCTATCATACTGTTGCTGTAACATGGCTCTGGCTAATTTTTCACTCCAGCTGGCTTTATTGTATTTATTATATCTTTAGCTGTATGATATTTGTATATACCTTTTAAAAATGAACAAAGGCATTTGCTATGTGTTTATGTGTTTTTTAATAGATTATTTGAATTGTTGAAAGAAATCTATTGCGCTATTTCATTATAAATTTATTAACTTTAACGAATTTTTAAATATAGCATTTATAATCCTCGCTCAGTAGCGATTCGTTGTAACGAGATTTTACTGTATACCATTTTCGTCACAAGATGTCATGTTATGATGTCTTTACTACGACATCTTATTGCTGTACGAAACGAGGTTGTACAGATGACATTTTTTTTGTTCTTATTTTTAGGTCTTGGTGAGAATATCTGTGTTCTAGATTTCGACACCGGGTCACCTCGTAAGGCAGGTGAACAACTCGTCAAGGAATGGTATCGGGAAATCGAAAATTACAACTACAACAATCCCGGTTGGAAGAAAGGTAAGTCATATTCTAAATTGGCCATGATCTACATTCTTTTTAAGCTTTCATGCGTATGTAACCTCATGGTGCTATGTTTGTTTGTTTTATTGAACAACATACATCTGACTTGTGTGCTCGACATGGAGCCTACTTTTAAGCCATCGTCAATATACAGGGACGAGTTATACCCTGTTCGCACTGGGAAAGTTGAGTCACTTAACTTTAAGTCACTTACATTTTTTGAAGTGGGATACCCGGAATTAGGCTTCACCTGTTCGCATTTACTAAACATTGTAAGTGACTTAACTTGGCCAAACTGACATCTGAGCATGCGCATAAGTTCTGAAATTTGTAACTGCAACTTTTAACTTTTTTGTTTACACAGTAATTATTCTGCCTTATTTCAATTAAAAAATTAATTTCTTTTGTGGGAGAAAATAACAAGTTCAACATTTTCCATTTTCGGCCTTTAATTACAAAAACACCCCACAAACACACGTGTTAAGCAACTGGAGTAAACAAATAACAACTTGAAATAGTTTATAATTATTTGTAGGACTCAAATTCATTAATTAAATAATCAGAATTAAATATTCTAAAATTTAGAAATAATAATTAAATATTCAGAAGGCAGATTTAAACTCAACTCATAGTTAAGAGAGCAAGCTCGCTTGAGCAAGTTTCAGAAACTTGCTTAAGCAAGAATCTTGATTCCGGGTACGACCGCTTCAAAAAACTGCAAGTTAAGTGACTTAACTTTCTCAGTGCGAACAGGGTATTAGTACACAAGGAAACATTACAACACAAGAGAAGTACAACCAGGAGCTCGACACAAAGAGTTTGTGCAATGGAGGCAGTGGGATTCGAACCCACAACCTTCTACGCTCGCAAGCGATTAACGGCGTGATGTCTTAACTATTCAGTCACGGAGCCCCCTCATGGTACTGGAAGCGGCTGCACACACTATCACTTCATCGAGTTCATGGCTGAAGTTTCAGGATTAGAGTCAAATCTACGATACGAAATCCGCTAATGTATAACTCTTTATCTATCGACGGTACTTATAAGTACCATTAAAACTACTTATAAAATTCTTTTAACGCATCAGTTTATTGTAATACTGCTTAGAATGAGTTATAGATACATTACTTTATCTTGTTCCAAAAGCATTATTGGTTACACGAAACAAAAATATTTTTAAAAGGATGATATCTTTTGCTTTTGTATCTTTTCAGCTTTCTTGGCGCAAAGGAAAGGGGACGGGAATTTTTCAATTTGAAAACATATCCATATTTATACTTAAGAACATCCTATTTGTACATTTTATAATTCTAGAAAATGTTTAGAAAACAATTTTAAATAAAAGATTTGAGTGGGGTTATAAATATTGCGCAAAATTCCTGTAAATTAAAATTTAATTAATTTTTCTAAATTCTTCTAAAATCCTTCAAAAGATTATTAAATGATTATGTAAATATTTTAATTTAGTTTAAACAATTTACGTGAAATGCTTTAGAATGTAAAATTTTCATGAATTCAAAATTCGGTAGATAAAGGGGTGTGATACACACTTGTCTATTATCCGCTAAAGATATTGGAATGTAAACAATGAAAATTGTCATTTACAATTAAATACTAAAGTTTAATTTAGTATATATTTTTTCAGTTACCAATTTTACAATGAATAAATATTTTAATATAAATTGGATATAAATATTTAAATGTAAATTGGACATAAATATTTAAATGTAAATGGTATATAAATTTTTTAATTTCATAGACTCCAGTAAAAACTTATTGATAACAAACCAAAACTGAAACTATCATTACGTTGTGCCAATGTTTAAAATTTGTGCTGTACATAATTCAAATTTTCTTTAATCTTAATTTTTAAATATAATCAACCAAAACTGCATTACGATTTCCTTTGTCGTTATGATTTTATTGCAGTTGTTGCTGATTTATAGACACACTTTAGAAAGTAAACTGTAAACAAATTGATGATCTATAATTCGCAAAAATTAATAATCCACAAAACACTTGGTCCCTATAATCCTAAATGTGCGGGTTTCACAGAGTTGGTTGAAACTCGATTAACATACTAAACTGGTCTATCAAATCGTATCTTAGAGAAAACCAATTGCAGACTCAACTTTAGTAGTTGATTGACCCAGTAAATTTTCCAATAAAATTCCTGTCTCTTTTTATTCTTTTCTAGCTCGTGTGCTTTAGTATACCGCATGATCCGCCATTCAACCTCGAAAATTGGGTTTTAAGGTGGTTTCAACCAATATATGGATTGGCAGACCACTTCCATCTTAACCGTTTCAATGCAATGTTCCCAAATGGGAACATTGTATTATTTGTAATACAAAACATATATTTTCCAACATAATAACGATGTCCTTATTTTTCCTGTAAGATATAAGGTTGATTTGAACTTTTGAAAAAGAAAAATTATTTTTAAGAATTTTTCATAGGTATTAACGAATATGCAAATTCACTAATTTGCATAAAAAATGTATTATTTGCTTTTATCATTTTCTCTATATTACTTACATTTTATCATTAGGAATCTAAATGTTTTTGGAGTTCAAGAAAATACTTAAGAACAATATACAATAGCGTATAGCGGAAAATAGTTTGTTATATTTGCATAGGTTGTCAATCAATAATCATGTTCGAAAATGCGAAAGCTGAAATGAAAACAGTCGAAAGAAATCCAGAAATATATTTTTTGTTATTTTCTAAATTTGTATGCATAAATTAAGACATTTGAAGCTGTAATTTAGGAAAAACAAAATTATTATTACATTGCGATATTAATTCGGCGTGTAAACAGTTAATATGATAATCGAGTATTGTTAGTCCAAGAGCCGGCCGCACAAAACCCAAGTCATCGAGCACAAGAAAAATTCCTTTATTTTAGGGAAAAGTATAGTCATAGGGGAATCGAATGATCTGCCGGAAGTGAAGCGGTGCATAAGCCAAAAATGAATACCACTAGTAGTCCACTCGTAGGATTAGCATTGTGTTTTTCTGCACTGAGTTTTCCTATACTTTTAATTGTACGGCAAACACAATGCTAAACCTACGACTCAACCACTAGTGGTATACATGTAGAGGTAAATTAGCCCCAGAAACCACAAGACTTCGACTGGCAATGTATGGGCATAGTTTCAATAGCTGAGCGAAGTTCAAAAAGCCCATCCCAGAAAAATATTTGCAACCTAAGTGCAATATGAAAAGAGTGAATGTTAAAAGATTTGCAAGGAGAATGCCTCGATCTGCGGTGCTGAGCAGATGTGGCTTTCTTACACTCATGTTTTTATCGGGTCGGGACGAGGCTCCGATCAAGAACTTACAAGGAAGGTCTCCATTGGGGGCATACTCAGAATTTGTTGAAAAAAATACGAATTAAACTACTCATGTAGGTAATAAAGGATCAGTGAAAATTAGCGGCGGAATTACATTATTAGATATGTAAAAAAATAAAATAGTTTGGAATAATTGGCGTGAAAAGCTGAAAGAGACGCGGGATTTGGCGAGTAGTGCATTTCCTCGCCAAAAGCAGACGATTTTAACGAATCTGAAAATTGATTTTAACTGACTTCACTGTTAAAAATCTGCAGCATTTACTCCAACGTCACTCCACTACTTTTATAGAATATCTCTCTTCTGACCAATGAGAATGCTGAATGAGAATTACTGCAACGTCACTCCACTACTTTGATAGAATATCTCTCTTCTGACCAATGAGAATGCTCCATAGCACGGTGAATTGACCGTTTTCTACGCTGCAGAAAATGGTACAGATTTTTAGCGGTGTTGTAGCTTGTGCAATATTTAATTAATTTAAATTTAAACCATAGAAGAATTTATTATTATTTTGTATTATACATGTTGCTAGTTGCTACATCTGTTTAATTTTATAATTGAAAAAATATTTCTTTGTATTATGTTTTGTAAATATATATTTTAAGTTATGGGGAACTTGACATTTCTTTTCAATTATTTAATTTATGTCTTTTATATTTTGAAAGTTACAAAAATTTACTTTCACTTTCAGTTAACTTTTAAGATTTTGTTTTAGTATATGGAATTTATTGAATCGTTTTCTGTTTTTGTTTAAGATAGTTTTTTTTAGTTTGTTTTGAGAATGAACACATATAATGTTGTTTGGATGCTATTCAAAGAATATATGGAAAGAAATTTAAGGTTGACAGATGTAACAAAAGAAGAAATACAATTGAAAAATCGCATACTCGAAATTTTAAAAGAATATGAACGTGAAAGACATGTTAATGTAAATCACGAATCTATTGTTAATGCATATCTCTCATCGAACGAAGTATTGAAAATTTCCGATGAAAGTGAACTCTCTGACGTATTATCTTGTGATGAATTAAAGAGCACAAATATAAAACTAGTATCGTTAGATTATAAAAGACAGGCCGTAAATTTCTGGCGTAATGAGAACGTGAGAAAATCAAATCGTAACTTCAAAAGTGTCCAAACGAAGTTTAAATATGTAAAAAGTTTACGAGAACTATACAAATGGGAAAAGCAAATTCGAAACGTAACAGGTAGTAAGAAAAATTGGAAGGAAATAAAAAAATATGTATTTGAACAATTTCAAGAAGCAAGAAAACGTAAAATAAATGTACACGACTGCGACCTGCAGCGCTGGGCTCGCATTAAAGCTACTGAATTTAATATACGGTTTCATGCTTCTAAAAGGTGGTTAGCAAATTTCAAAAAGGATTTTAACATTGTCAGCAGAAAAATAACAAAAACTATTTCGCATTATCAAACAGAAGAGAATATCACAGTTGATAAATGTGCCCGTGCTTTTTTAAATGACGTAGACATTTTTATAAGAGACTGTCAACTTTCTGATGATCAGGTGTTCAATGCTGATCAATCTAGTTTTAACAAGGAGATACATTCTCAAAGAACTTTGGATTACATTGGAACAAAACAGATTGAAAGTGTCACTCAATCCAAGAGTTCAGTAACACATTCGTATACGATTATGCCAACGATAAGTAAAAGTGGAAAACTTCTATCACCATTATTTATCGTTTTTCCAGAAATAACTGGAAAGTTCGGGCCTATCACACAAAATAAATTATTTAAGGCAGAAAATATTTTTGTTGTTCCAACTAAATCAGGCAAAATGAGTAAAAAAGAATTAAAAATATGGCTATCCGAGGTATATTTCAAGATTACCCCGAATACTTCGTTGCTTCTTGTTGACAGTTGGCCAGCATTTAAAAATCATTCTTTTATTGATACTGTTACGCCGCCAGATAAAACTTTTCAACTTTTAAATATTCCTCCTAAAACTACATCTGTTATTCAACCTCTTGATGCATACGGCTTTAGACAATGGAAAAATTTCACTCGAAAGATTTCGGACAAAATACAAATTGAAAATGTCCAATATCAAATGTACCAAAGAAACAATATCCTCAAGATACAAGCAGTTATTCATAATCAGCTGTCCTCCCCTCGTTACATCAATATGTGGAAATATTCTTGGTATGCCAGTGGGTATACTATAGTACACCCAGGGTGTTTCGAAAATCCTAATGATTTTGCGTTTGGAACTGAAACTACGAACACTTGTAACTTTTCATTTTGTACTTTAAATAATTTTGCCAGGTGTAGTTGGTGTAAATTATTTTTCTGTTTCAATCATTTTTTTACCGATCCTCATCTGTGTGATACGTACATTCTATAAAACATTTGTAGGAAATTTTAACGAAAATTGAAGTAATATGGCTAAAAAAAATCTTTACAAGATAAAAATCAAAACTGTTCAGTATCATTGTATATGCCCATACAGGCACAATTATTTGTATGTATTATTTGTTAATCCAAAACTTTATTAGATTAAAACCAAAACCATTCAATATCATTGTGTATATACCCTTGCAGGCAGACTTTTTTGTGCGTATTATTTGTTAATCCAAATCTTTACTAGATTAAAACCATAACCGTACAATATCTTTATGTCTGCCTATGCAGTCAAATTTATTTATGTGTATTATATGTGAATTCAAAGATTGATAACAATCATACTATGATTATGATGCAAATTAATTTTAGGCTTGATAATTTTAATCCTTAATTTTCCATAAAAATGAGTTTAAAGTGTTTTTCTAATTAGTTTAAATAAACAATTTTATTTAGCATAAAGTTTATTTTCTTTTTCTTTTCATGATGAGATTTTTAGTGTTGTTTTATTCCGAAAATTTTATAGTACTGGGAATTAAATAAATTTTAGAGATGTCTTTAAAAGTAATTTTGTGTTCCCTTTTCACATATTTTCTATTTCAATATAAAATATGTCATAAATCGTACAATAAAATACATTTGGATAAATTAATAATGTATTTTACATAACTTCACTTATAAAATATTTTAAAATTAAAATTCTTTAAACCAGTTCAGCATGGTTTGGTTTGGTTTATTTTGTGTCGGCCAATTATCTACTTTAGGGATATTGGCCCAGGGGGAGGAGTGCTCTTCGTGGGGGGGTCTTTCTGAGGGAACCTAACCCGTATTTACGCAAGTTTCGAAGACAACCACGAAAACCCCGAACGGTTAGGCCGACGGCTGCGATTTGGTTCGAGCCCAGCACTTACCATCTATTAGTTGAGAGGTCAGAACCTCTCGGCCACTGGTGGGGCAGTTCAGCATGGAAAGGGAAATATGCTATTTGGTAAATTTTATCCGATTATAGAAATAAAATGTAAACGATTGCACAAGGACACTTTTAGGCCCGAGTACTTGAAAAGAGAAAAAGTAAAACCTTACGATGTCGCATATGAATTTCTGATTGTGAAAAACCACGTAATAAATCGACATACAATTATACATCAATGGATTTCGGAATTTTTGCTGTGCATCTGCTCCAAGATTCGCATCAAATTTCAAGGTTTTAGGTCAAACTAACTATCCTTTACTTTTTAGATAGACATTTACAGGTTACTTTCAGTGATTGGCACAATACTTTGAAAGTCGATACGAAGAGAAGTTCTGTAGTAAATGCAATGGGAAAAATCCGAAAATTATATGATCGGATTTTCAAATTATAGAAATTCATGACTCTGACACGTAATAAAGCGCCATACATTGATAAAATGTTAGCTTTCGCATTTTTTCCTTTACATGAGAGAAAAGGATTCCCTTTATGCCAAATATCAAGGTTATAGGTAAAACAGAAAGTACCGCATATCTTTTAAGAGTACATAATATTAGTACATAATACTTTTAATAGTATCGCTTGACCCGGAACCGTGAAATTTAAAGAAAGAAAGGCATTAGTAAAACCTATTGAGGAAAAGAAACAAACAAAGATCATTAATTTATAATTCTATGCCGAATTGTTACATATCATACTCATTTTTAGTGTTACGTACTTACAAAGTAAAAATGGAACCATTATAAGATCACTTCTGCATCTGTCTGTCACTGTGATTTTACTCTTAAGCTATGGAACGTAGAACGTTCAAATTGGGAAAAGTAATAAAGATTGTGGACTCGCATATTTACAGATTATTAAAAATTCACAAATATATATAGGAAAAATGTATATTGTGTAGTTGATTCATCTGTTAAGAAAAATAATAGGGTATCCTTGGAGATCTTAAAGTATGATTCCTTCTCTTATTTGTCTCGATTTTTTAATATTAATACGTATTTCTAAAAAAGTAAAAAAGTTCCGCATATTTCTTTTTAATCCTTTTCACTCATAGGGCGAAAAGCACTCTCACATCCAATGCAGAGGAAACGAAGTGAAATAAGATTAAAAATGGCTAAAATGGGTTAAATCTAAATATTTGAGTGCTTAAATTTCCAATCTGCCAATGAGATTTTTGTAAAATATGATTTTTTGCAAAAATTTATTTGCTATTAGTCATAACTCCTGCTATTTAGAATAATTTCCATTTTTTGTACAACATATTCAACTTTCTGAACATTTGTTCGATAAAGTAGGTTAAATGAATATTTCATCTTCTTTTCTTTATGTTACCGATTTGAATGAAATTTTCCCATTGTTTTATTCTCCAATTCAGGGGCATGCGAAGAGAAAACTGCGCCCTGGGCAAGTGTTAGTTTGGTACCCCCTTCCCCAACTTTTTCTTGTAACAGACCCAAATTAACGTTAGTAATATAAATTTAGCGCCCCTAAATCTCCGCGCCCGGGGCGGCCGCCCCTTTTGCACGGCGATGCTCCAATTCACTATTTTTTTTATTATTTAACAATCTTTACCGGTTATAAAAAAAATCACCTTTACGGGAACTGTCTTCGTACATTTCTAATCCGAAAAAGAGGTTTCCATAGCAACAATGTCTAATCGTCTGTGTCATACACTGTTAAAAATCTGCTGCATTTTGTTGCAACGCACTCCACCGCTTGTATATAATATCTCTATCCCAACCAATGAAAAAGCTCCATTTCACGGCCAAGTAACCTTTTCCTATACAAGCAAGCGAGTGCGTTGCAGCAAAATGCAACAGATTTTTATCAGTGTATTTTTCAATTTGGAACAACTTTAATCAATTTAAATTGTGTTTTAAATGATAAAATATATTAATTTCATTTTGTTATAAGTACATATAAACGTATATGACAAAATTACACTTAAAGTAAAGTAAAAATGCAAAACTAAAATTATTTAAACTAAACTTATTTAAATAAATTGAACATAGAAAGTTTTTTCTTTAAAAGGTATTCACTGATAAAAATCTGTTGCATTTTGCTGCAACGCAGTCCCTTGCTTGTATAGAAAACGGTTACTTGGCCGTGAAATGGAGCTTTCTCATTGGTTGGGATAGAGATATTATATACAAGCGGTGGAGAGCGTTGCAACAAAATGCAGCAGATTTTTAACAGTGTTCGAAGCGTAAAAGCGTATTTTTCAAAATTTCGTTTTTTCGCCAACCGGAGATGAATCGCCAAATAAACGAAATTTTCATTAATTTTTTACGGACACTGCAATGAAGTTCCGCCGAAATTTTTTTTATAAACTTATATAACTATATGAGAAGAACATTCTGTAATTTTTTCAGATTTTTCTGAGTATGCCCGTATGGAGACCTTCCTTGTTAGTAAAAGGGATCGGTTGCGATCCGTTATTGACTTTAATCATTAATAATTTCTGTTCATTTTATACTGCATTTATCTTAGAATTGTATCTATACCAGTTATCTAATCAAGAACTTTTTAATTAAATATTCATTCAGTGAAACATTGGAACTGTTATTTATTTCGAATATCCGATTTTCATCCGCCCCACTTCTACATTCATTTTTGGCTTATGCGCCGCTTCGCTTCCGGCCGACATGGATCATGATATTTTCCCCTCTATGACTACTCTTCCATAAAATAAAGGATTTTTTCTTGTGCTCGATGATTTAGGGTTTTGTGCGGTCGGCTCTTGGACTATATCTAATCTTGGAATTTCAGGCGTGAACTCGATGAAGTCATGGTTTGTGTTGCCACCGTACGGTCTGTTGCTTATTTATTTATTCTACTTGGACTAAAACTAACAAGGAAGGTCTCCATTGGGGGCATACTCAGGATTTTTTGAAAAAAATACGAATTAAACTACTCATGTAGGTAATATAGGATCAGTGAAAATTAGCGGGGAATTACATTATTAGATATGTAAAAAAAAATAAAATAGTTTGGAATAATTGGCGTGAAAAGCTGAAAGCGACGCGAGATTTGGCGAGCAGTACATTTCCTCGCCAAAAGCAGACGATTTTAACGAATCTGAAAATTGATTTTAATTGACTTTGCTGTTAAAAATCTGCAGCATTTACTGCAACGTCACTCCACTACTTTTATAGACTATCTCTCTTCTGACCAATGAGAATGCTCCATAGCACGGCGAATTGACCGTGTGATATACTGTTAAAATCTGCTGCATTTTGTTGTAACGCACTCCACCGCTTGTATATAATATCTCTATTCCAACCAATGAGAAAGCTCCATTTCACGGCCAAGTAACCGTTTTCTATACAAGCAAGGGAGTGCGTTGCAACAAAATGCAGCAGATTTTTAACAATGTATTTTTCAATTTGGAACAATTTTAATCAATTTAAATTGTGTTTTAAATGATAAAATATATTAATTTCATTTTGTTATAAGTACATATAAACGTATATGACAAAATTACACTTAAAGTAAAGTAAAAATGCAAAACTAAAATTACTTAAACTAAACTTATTTAAATAAATTGAATATAGAAAGTTTTTTCTTTAAAAAGTATTCGAAGCGTAAAAGCGTATTTTCCAAAATTTCGTTTTTTTGCCAACCGGAGATAAATCGCCAAATAAAAGAAAGTTTTATTATTTTTTTACGGACGTTATAAGGAGGTTCCGCCGAAATTTTTTTATAAACATATATAACTATAAGAGAAGATCATTCTGTAATTTTTTCAGATTTTTCTGAATATGCCCATATGGAGACCTTCCTTGTAAGTAGAATAAAGTATCTTTATAGTAAACTAATGTTATGCACGCATTAGCCAGATAAGAAGTCTTTCATGTGGTACAGTAACAATCCATATTTTGCAGAATAGGTAAGTGAATTCGTCCTAAGAACACGATTTAGCGTTGAGTTTGTGAGTTAAATGCAATATGATATAAAAATTAATAAACTAATTATTAAATGTTCAGGCATTGTAAATTGCTTTGGGGGTGTCGTTTCTGTATTTCATTCTTTTTCTGCAGTTTAAAACTGTCACCCATGTTATCGAGATGTGAATACATTGGCCATGGAAATACATGGCATTGGAGTCAACGGTTACGTTCCGGTAGAATTGGTTAAAGCTTCTATAATAGGAGCTGATGCATTTTCTCGGATTTGGCACCCCAAACTGGTACCCAGTCGAAAAACCAAGCTAATTTCTACCATTTGGCAACACCAGCTCCGGCCGTAACCTTCGGAGCTTTCGAGGGTTACGTTCCGGCGCGGTCGATTCATGCTGAACTGGGTACCAATAATCCGAAACAAAATGGATTTGCGTCAGCCTCGTTAGTCACCGAAGCGTTAGTGCTGCTAATCGATACACAATCAATGTCGTTCAGCGGAAGTAAAGGAAGTGACTGGTAAGGGACAGAACTAACCGAGAACAAAATCTCGGTTAATTGGGTCACGTGTTCGATTACGTAAACATTTATGATAACAACAATAAAAGAATAATTACAGCAATGTAATACAGATGGCGCTACTGATAAAAAACACCGATGGTGTCCAGTGAATCGATCACCCTCTTAGAAACCGGTCACTTATCGTGATCTCATGTAACTGGTTACATTAGTCGCCTTGGTTAAGTCTACTGAACGCGCTCAAAAAAATATAGCAAGAATATCTACTCGATGCGTTCGTATATAAATGAATTGATTGATAAATGAAATGAAATGAATGAATTTATAAATAAATCGGCCTACATGTACAGAGCAGCACCCCCATTCTAGGTTTGCAAAGCTAAAACTAGGAGAGGCAAGTGAAGTGAAAGTGCGTGTTTATAAATAAGTTCTAATATTAACCAACCTATCCACTACAATTGTTTCATAATGATCAAGGCAATATATCGCAGATCAATTTTTCATAGACCAATCAGATCGCCCGAATTCTTGTACATAACAGGCGGTGTAAAAATGATAACCGATAAAGCAATATTTTGACTTATTGTGACGTCAGATTCTCCTTAATGTTTGCGTAATTATGAAAATTAGGTAAGACTTTAAATACGACATGAGCAATATCCATATGTCGTAACAGTGAGAATCGCGTGACGTATAATTGATGGCTAGAGCGTTTGTTTACATATTTCATCACGTGATGTAGCATAAATATAAGTAAATGCATGCGTAAAATGCTTTAGATTTAAAATTTATACGATTTACTATTCGATAAATACATGTTAGAAAATTCATATATATTTGTTAATTAAAGTTAATAATTTTGATTTTATAAATAAAACTAGTGTAAATGCCCGTCCAAGGATTGTGATTAAAAATCGTGGTTTTCACTTAAAATTTAAAATAACACATAAAAATATCGGCAAAAATGTCTCAGACGTACCGGTATTAATGCTATTGCGCCATATTGGATAGGAAATCTCTAGAATATCTCGTGCAAACGGGACTTAAAATGGCTTATATAGCACCTTAACTATTACAGCAAAATTGAGCTTTAATGTCCCTTTAGCAAATGTTAAAATGCCATTGAAATAATTCTTTAATTGTAAATGCGATTGAAAGCATTAGATATTCAAAATAGGATAAATTTTTCTTCATCATATAACTCAAAACACAATATCACATCAAATCTGAAATTGTTCAATATATTTATATATATATATATATATATATATCATTCTGAGCAAAATAAAAAAATATGTAATGCAATGTACTTGCATGGGATTTTCCTGAAAGAAGAAATTACATACTTCCCCCACCAGATCGCCACTAGATGCTTAAATCGCCAAATGTTTAATGCAAAGGGGCGTGATCGAACAGATGAGTTCGCACCGGAATAGTTACACTGCATTTTATTTTAGTAATTAGATGAAAAATATGCATGATGGTGCTTTAAAATGGAAAAAAAAATCCATATAGCTTATAACTGTTCCTATAAAGGTCTAAAACTCGATATCAAAATAGAATACAAGCCTAATTTTTTTAAATATTTTGCACTTCATTAACATCTATATGGTGACATACTAAGTTTAACCACAAATCCATTCACACCTATATAGTGACACATTTAATTCAATTACAAATTCATTGACATTGACACCCATATTATACACAACAAATAATTATTTTAAATATGTAAGAATGGAGTGCAGTTGCTGGTAGGCAGGGTTCTCGCTGTCGCTCGCCATTTCGCCAAATTTCGACAAAATTCTTCATTTGGCGAGTAAACAAGCGATTAGATTCGCCAAATTGCTAGTGCACAATTTTTGCTTTTTCTTTCTTGCTTTTCATACATGTGCATAATATACATATTTTTAATATATGCATATTTTTAGTACATACATATTTTTAATATATTTGTAGCGGATAGTTTAAATTTGATCAAAAACAATCGTTATCGCAAGTATAAAAACTTAGGTTATTTTAGAACAAAATGAAAAAAAGGTACATTAAATGATTAAAGATTTTTTTTTTTTTTTTGTGAGACACGGCGAATCTATTTTGCTAATAGTTTTTACTTACCCATCATACGTAGTATAGGGTAAGTCTTGCAATCGTTTTGAAAATCGAAAAAAAAAATTTTGACGGATTTACACGTTTTAGATAGTGAAGATTCCGAAAAACATATTTTTAGAAAAAAAAATTGCCGTCCGTCTGTCTGTCTGTCTGTCTGTAATGGGACGAACCCTATTTAATATCAGCAACCTCGATTATCCGGAACTATTTTTTTCGGACTCTCGAAAAATTCGTTCTGATGAAAGGTACATAAAAATTTTCGAATTTTTGAAGTGAAAACTTCTTTAGCGGCGCTGAGCACTTTTTGTATGGGTAAAAACTTCCAAACTCGCGTCAGGGTCACGTGATGCTGATCGAAAAAGCGTAAGATCGAGGGGAAGGGAGAGAAACTAGTATCTCCCACTCTTTCTACCGTGCCTGAGTGTGCTGCTCCGTTTAGGCGGCACAGGGCGCTTGCGCGATTGTCCGTGTGTGTTTTTTTAAGTTATAATTGTATTTAAGTTTAACAACTTATACTGTTAATAGATGGAATAAAACGTTATGAAAGAAAAAGTATGACATTGTGTATTGATTATGCTGCAGTTTCCAACTACTTTTTTTCATTTTTTTTATTGTATTTAAATAATAACAACATAAATTGATACCAAATGGAATAAAAAGTTAAGAAAGAAAAAACATGACATTGCACATCAATTATGCTGCACTTTCCAACCATTTTTTTCAATTCCTTAAATTTTCAATTGTATTTAAAGTTTAACAACTTACATTGTTATCAAATTGAATAAAAAGTTAAGAAAGAAAAGACATGACATTGCTCATCGATTATACTACACTTTTCAACCAATTTTTAAAATTATAATTGTGTTTAAAGTTTAACAACATATACTGTTACCAGAAGGAATAAAATGTTAAAAAAGAAAAAATATGACATTGTGCATCAGTAATGCTGCACTTTCCAACCACTTTTTTCAGTTTTTTTAATTTTTGATTGTATTTAAATAGTAACAACATAAATTGATACCAAATGGTATAAAAAGTTAAGAAAGAAAAACATGACATTGCACATCGATTATGCTGCACTTTTAAACCTTTATATATATATATATATATTTTTTTTTTCAATTGTTTTTAAAGTTTAACAACTTATATTGTTATCAAATGGAATAAAATGATAAGAAAGAAAAGACATGATATTGTACATTGATAATGCAGTACTTTCCAACCAATTTTAAAAATTGTAATTGTATTTAAACCTTAACAACTTATACTGTTACCAGAGGGAATAAAATGTTAAGAAAGAAAAAGTATGACATCGCGCATTGATTACATTGCACTTTCCAACCATTTTTCTCTCTTTTTTTTTAAATTTTTGATTGTATTTAAATAGTAACAACATAAATTGGTACCAAATGGAATAAAAAGTTAAGAAAGAAAAAACATGACATTGCACATCAATTATGCTACATTTCAAAACCATTTTTAAAAATTTTAATTGTATTTAAAGTTTAACAAAATATACTGTTACCAGATGGAATAAAAAGTTAAGAAAGAAAAATCATGATATTGTGCATCGATTATGCTGTACTTTCCAACCATTTTTTAAAAAATTGTATTTAAAGTTTAACAACTTATATTGTTTGATTACTATTCAATTTGTTGCAAGTTTCAGAAGATACGGTCGTCCAGCAGCAGGAGTAGCTATTTATAAAAGGTTGTTTGATGTAATGGGCATATATTTCCACAATTCATATGAATGTGCATGTGAGGTACACCAGTATGTTTAGTAGTAATGTTTTTGATATCAGTGATATATGTGTTTGTTGTTGCCACTCTGAAAATGAAAAACTAATTGTATTGGTTGCCATTTATATTTCACCAGATAAGTCTTTAAGTGCAAATGAGAATTTTTGTATGAAAATTTATTTATTTGTTCTAAAGAGGCTTCTGCATTACTTCAAGATAGAATTGGAAAGAGATTTGATGATTTGCCGATGATTTTGAGTAGGGATTTCAACATCAACTTTGTGGATGATGAAAATCTACAATTAATTGAATTTTTAAATAGAAAATTTGATTTAACAATGACCAACCATCGCAATCTTAGCACAGAGAGATAAAAAATTACAATTGATGCAGTCATTACAAGATATTTAAATAGAATTGAATCAAAATTGTTTGCTATATATTTTAGTTACCATAAACCTATAATATCAAATCTAGAATATAATGATAATAATGATGATGATGATGATGGAAGAATTGTTGAAATGGGGATGAAAATTCATAAGTTTTATGGGTATTTATTTCAAAGAATACCAACTGACGATATTTCATATTTCATGCTTTGTAAATTTATGTTTTAAGCAATAGATTGCAATTTTTGTATGTAAAATAATATGCATTATTTTTCATGTACAATAGTGCATTAAATGAAAATTGTAACATAATTTTTGTAGCAGTAGTTTATAATAATGAATAAAAAACACTTCATTTAAAAGTATTTTCTGCACAATAAAATATGTCCAGACGACTAAAAAATACACACATAATTGTTCAAGTTTTCACTTCTGTCGGCACTCCCGGAGTGCCACTATATTTTTTTTTTGTTCTAAGAAATGGACGTAAAATGCAATAAAATAACACACATTTTGCATCAAGAACGAAGTCTATCGGATTATTAGTTGCCGAGATATTTGTAATCTTGTTTTCCACATTCTTCGATTTTTCATGACCCTGTATTTCATTCAAATTTCAATTCAGAAGTATATTTTAATTGGAAATGAGACGCTTAATCCGACGCAGTTAATTGTTAGTTAATGGAGTTGTTATTTTTGGAGTTATAAGGATGTTTCTTTTACGCAGTTCGGTACTACTTGAGTAGTTTGGCGTTTTATATAATTTGTCGAAATTGGTACATCAGCAGTTCTTTAATGTAGCATTACTATGTATATTAACAATATTTAAATTTTGTTTATGAATAGCAATGCACTGTATAAATAGTTTTCGCATGTTTTATTTTCATATACATATCCATGATGGGTAAGCATTACGGTGGCCCCCAACGACTAGTTTCATTTGGCGAATGTTTTTTATTTTTAATTAGCCAAATTACTAACGTTGGTCAAATGTCAGCGAGAACACTGCTGGTAGGTGATTAGAATTTTGACTTGGAATGCAAAATTGTTAAACAGGGTGCTTTTCAATGATGCGGTTCTTGATATTATTCGGAAAGAGAGGATTTTTACTATCTTCGAACCTAAATCTATACAACAAAAGTTTAAGTCATGTGACTGTGTTCAACAGTTCCGGGCTGACCGCTTCATTTTTTATATGCCAGGCAAGCATTTTGGTACTTTAATGTTAACCAGGCACAGGTGATAAATCGCCAAATATCATTATATCGCCATCTTTTCCTTTATATTATAATAGTCCAATTCATGTAACTATCATAAACAACTAAGAACTTACTTTAATGCTTTTCATGTGTAAAATTGCCATTTTGATTTTTTTAAAAAAATCGAATAAAATTACATAAAAGTTGTTATGATTGCAAAGAATTCTTGATATTTTTATGTTAGCCGTGTGCAAAGCTCTCTAAAAGCATTTTTTAATTCGCCAGTTAGCAGTTTTTTTTCGCATAATAAATTAAAACGACGCTTTAAAGTACAAACAAAATATCATAGTTTGAGGCTTTATTTAATATTTTTCTTTTCTTTTCGTGTAGAGAAAGATAGAAAGAAAGTGTATATTTTAAATTTTATAAGATGTGAAAGCCATGAACTTTAAATGTTTCGGTTTTAAATAAAAGCTTTGTATTTATGAAATGGGTGAAAAGATTATATTTTTAATAAATAAGTGATAGGATTATATTTTTAATGAAATAAAAAATAATGTGATGGAACAATATTTGGTAGTTTATCAACTGCGTCCCGCCAACATAAAAATAAAGTGTGCTTGATTTCTCTATGAGAATCTTCGGATTTGGTGAAAGATTGAACAAGTAAACTAAATTGTAGATAAAATTAACATGATAAATTGCTTAGGGCGTTTAAGGGATACCAAACTGGTCGCCAAGGGCGGCTAGTGATTAATATTGTCTATTCAATAGACCCCTGCCCATGATATCACATGCTTCATCTGGTGGCCAAATTTAAGACAAATGTGGTGTTTTTCTATTTGTAACCATAGTGATTTGTGGTTCATTTTTTAAATACTTAAAAAATAACGTAAGAATAAGAAAAATCAAATTTAAACAGGGGGGGTAACGCATGCTTTAAACGCCGAACGGGGAGTTATGACGTTCTGTGTGGGCTCCAGATGTGTACCAGATTAGAGTATCGGTCGTTACTGTGACGTCAATGCAAGGGGTCTATAACATTTATTCTCGTAAACAGTTCGGTTTTTTTATTCTAATTACTCTTTTCTGTCTTTCTTTCGCAGAAATTTACCGAGTATCTCAACTCCTATGGAAGAGCACGAGCGAGATCGGCGTGGGGTTTGCCAGGATACCCGGACAGAACAAGGCCATCGTGGTGGTCAATTATCGGCCGGCAGGCAACAACAACATGCCTGGAGAATTCGAACGAAACGTCCTGCCGCCGCAAAAGATAGACAACGTCAATCTGAGACGGACAGCTCGGACATGAAACTGACCACAATCCTTTCAGCGGGACTACTTATTGTTGTTTTTGGTGGAGGACATCGGCTCCATTTAAAAAAAAAATAGGGACTTTGAATCTGCTCTTTGAGGGTGCACGCATGAACCAAAACTTGATCCGTTGCAACAAGAGGGACTGCTATCTTGAAGGCATAGACGGCTTGCATATGAGGTCACAGATTTCATCTGGCGCCCAAACTTAAGGCAAATGTGTTTTTTTTTTTTCCATTTGTATCCATAGTGATTTGCGCTTCATTTTTCAAATACTTAAAAATGAAAAATCCAGATTAGAGTATCAGTCCTTGCTGTGACGTCAATGCAAGGGGTCTATAGTAAACCCTCGTCATCTCGTACTAATTGGAGTCCCAGGTCGCCCGAATTAAATAAATGAGCTATAAAATGGTCAAGATAAAATTAAAAATAGATATATTTAGCTTTTGAAGCAACATAAAGGAAAACTAAAACACAGAGAATGTTAATAATTTGTATGGTATTTAAACAATTTAAACTATATTACTTGAGGGTTAATTCATACTTATTTAGTTTGACACGATTAAAGACTTGAAGAAACTGTTGCTCATCTGAAGTTAACTTTTAGGTAAAATTTCTTGGAACATTAGTATATGCACACAAATTTTTATTTTTCGTGATTTTGATGCATTTGACTCGGAGATTCAAAGCGAACTTCATTACGTTTTGGTTTTGGTTCACAAATACTGCCTGATTTATCATAATCATATTCACGCCTTACAAAATTGTCTGCTGTCGTAAAACTTTCAATTTTTTGTTAGCGTTTGTTGGTGTTTTATTTATTTATTTTGAAAAGTCCTGTCCGGGTTAAGCGAAAAGATTAAGAAGGAACATTTTAAATGTCTCTATGTTATGTATTGATAAAATGCCAAATTTATTATGCCCGTTGTAAATTATCAGCAATTTCTTTCCAAAGTGATGAAGAAAAGTTCGAAAGTAGCCTAATGTATTGATTTATGTATTTTATGCGCTGTAATTATTTTTTTCCCTATAAATATTTTTCACCGAGTCGTAAAAGGCGTCTAGCACACTTGAATATCTATCTACAAGGATGTAGACTAAATGGTATGAGTTATTTATTATACGGGTCTTGCTGATTATTTGAGGTTTTTCATTCCTCTTGGCAACATAATACAAATGCTTTTTAAGGAGAATGAACCAACGGACAATAACTTTCCAAATTAATAAAATCAAAGAAGTATTCAGAACAGGGCCGTAACTGAGGGCGTGCTAGGGGCGGCTCAGCACCCCCTCCCCTAAAACATTTTGAGCCTCCACTGGAAAAAATTCCAAGATCACCAAATGAATTTCTATTTCGAAAATCCAAATGGAAATTCTGTTCAAAAATCTAATTTAGTTTTGAGGTCCTTTCATAGTTTTGCAGAAATACTAAATTGTTGTTAAATTAAATGTTTCAACATTCGCTCATCCTATTTGCACATATGAAACTAACATGATGTCGAATTTTGCACTAGTTATACACTCGGATTTTTCATCATCGTATTCTTTTCTTAGCATAAAATGGAGTTATTGCAACATATTAATAAGAAAAATAGTATCTACAATGTGAATATGCACTAACTTATCTTTCTGTGTCAGAGAGAGCGAAAGAAAATATGAGCCTCCCCCCCCCCCCCCAATTATTCACTTCTAGCTAAAGCTCTGATTCAGAAACAACTATAGACAGAAATACCAGCGTCGAATCATGCTTTTCAAACGGAGCATTACGCTTTATCAGCATATTATTTTAAAAAGCACCGTTCGTTGTAATTTTCTTGCAAGTTTTAAGATTAAATAAGATGAATTTTAGTGTTAAAAAAATGGCGTGAAACAGTATGTTTAATCTGAGAAGCAGCAATAGTCAATGGTTTACAATATCGAAATTAGAACAGATTTTAACGCTTTTTGCAAGCCATGTTCATATTAACCATATAATAAATTCTACAAAAAAGAAAAAAACTATTTTTTTATTAGATGTAGAAGTAGAATATAAAAAAGGGCACTGCTTAATTATCCGTCGACCAAAAAACTAACGCCAAACTATAAGATTACATGCCAATAAAGGATGATTGTAAATGTCACATTCACTTGACATAAACCACGATACACGTGTTTGTTACGTCATCAAGCAATTTTTAATGCAACTTTTTATTCGTATTTTTGATTATGTTTTATTAGTTTATTTATTATTCCGTTATTTAAAATAAAAATTATGTCTATATGTATAATTTGGCAATTAGTTTGGCGATTTGAATAATTTGGCGATATTGGTCGATGGGATAACCAAGTAGTACCAAATAAAGCAATCATTGAGAAAAAAATCTTTTGTAACATAAGAAGTGCTCTCAAATCACAATGGTGTAAAAATCGAAAAATGGAAGACATCAAGATATGACGAATGATTTAGTTATAAAAAACCATTATAACTGGAATCATATGTCCAGTCGAGAAATTTTAATCTTGTTAAAAACAAAATTTTTATGTATATCCCTGTACATAGCCTTTAATGCATGCATTGTTGAAGCATTGAGCGCTTGTTTTGTTTGCTGTTTTTGTCAAATGTGTAAATAAATTGTTGGTTCTTAAATTTTTGTCTTAATAAAAATGTTTTTTCACGGCTGAATCAGTCACATATGCAGCAGAACACTTAAAATACGACTTGCAACGAACTTGCAATAGTTGTACACACTTTTGAAATATTAGCGAGAATAAATTAACTTGTGTAAGGTAACAGTGAAAATAACAAAATTACCAATTTTTGTTTTGCATTAAAATTTAATTCATAACTGGCGATGGAAAATTTGTCTGTGAAATTGGCATCATATTGTATATCCGTCCCCGATTAATGTTTTAATTTTGAAAAACAAGAAAAATCATATGTTAAACATGGATTATGAAACACCCTCCAACATATTCAGAATACTGTAACAAAATTTCCCTCTTTTATACAAGGTGGTAAAATACATCTAAAACAGTTTACAGGGGTCTGTTCAGATTTTTCTCACTGGGTCCTGTTTCTGTGAAATAGTGAATTTTTTTCTCATATTTGTGAAAATTCTAGTCAGATTTTTGTGAATTTTAAATTATTGATGTTGTTAGGTTTTATTTTTCATATACAAAAAGCTAATTAATATGCTCTTTGGTGAGTTCAATTGCTTATTTACAAGCCAGATTTTATTATTAAATGATTCAATTTGTGAAAAGTTCAATTTGGAGGTGAATAAATTCTGTGAAAGGTGTATTTAAGAGACAAATAATTTTGTGAAGAGTCCTGTTTTGGGATAAAATGTTTTGTGAAGGGTTCTGTTTTAAGATAAGAAAAAACTGTGAAAGGTCCTGTTTTAAGAAAAATTATTTTGTGAAGGGTTTTTTAAAGAACCTAAAATTTCCCTAAACATATCCCTAGTTTAGAAACAACATAACGCGTTTGAAAATCCAATTTTACCAATCAACTTTCAAAGAAATTGAAATTGAAATTATTTTATGAAACCCTGTATATAATCAATAGATTCGTATGTATACGCTGCATAGTATGCAAATATTTAATTCAGCTAGAAAGCGGATAACAAAGAACTCGAAGACTTTCGGGCGCAGGATTTATAACCATCAAATAACATACAAAATATTAGTTAAAGGGTCATTCCATGGAAACTTACGTTAAATTTAGAAAACATTACTGCAGTAATTTCAGTAATATAACACTAAAAAATATTCAAATGTAAAATTAACATCATATGTCAATGAAAGCTATAGCCAAGGATCAATTTGGGAGAAAATTGGCTACAAAATGACTATGAAAATTACACGTTATGTGATAACTTACATTCCTTTTTTCAGCTATGGCAGTTACCATAGTAAATATAACTACCAAAATTTAAGAAATAACATTAAAATTAGGTAATTTTCATCTAAATTGGGCTTTGAATAAGTTTAATGAGCAAACCATGTCAAATTTACATTTTTGAATAATTTTTTTGTGTGTGTTACATTGCTAAAACTATTGAAAATAGTTCAAAATGTAACGTAAGTTACCATGGAATGACCCTAAATTTAACAAGTTGGAAATTGCACGTGAAGCGTAGCAAATGAGGTGCGTTCGTATGATAACGAAGTTTTAAAAATATCACTCTCCTATATAAATGTCATAAAATTGTAAATAATTACAATTAAAATACGCATTAAACAATGTTCTCCCTATACCATTATGCAATGGAATACTTTTGTGTGGCCTTGTCAATCAATAACAAATGTTCTTTGCCCCACAGATTATGTAAAATGTATATTATAATATGTACTTTATAGATGCATATCAATTTTATTACGTTCGAATGAGTGTAACACCATTAAAATGCGTTTGAAACTTTTTTCTTCATTGACCGTAATCTAACGGAATCCTTTTGATTGTCCCTGTAATTGATCTATGCATCCGATTTTCATATAATTTGAAATGACTCGACAAAATTATGTAATAATTATGTATTTTAAATTTCAAACAATTCAGTTGGATAGTTTGTGCGTTGTTATATGCGGACAGACAGACAGACGGACGGACTGAACGACTAGGTGCTACGTATTTACATAATTACGAACGCACCTAAAAACGTATACCAAAACTGAAAAATGTACTTCCAGCAATTATTATTCAACTGGAATCTTTTGTGTGTCCTGTCAATGCATGATAAAAATTGCGAACTCCGTATTCTATAGTGGATTGAACCTCAGTGATGTAAATAAAACCTCTTAATAGCGGCCACCACTGGGAGTACGATAAACTTGATGTTATTCAGAGGTTACTTATTTTAAAAGCTCAAAATTACATTGCATTAAAATCAAAATAACGGAACAAAATTATTTTGTTTTTACATTTAAAAAACACGCTGTTTTATTTTACACTAAAAAAATGACTTATTCGCAGTCGGTTTGTTTTTTAAAAGCATATCTCTTTCTATAAATTAGGGTTAGACAACTGTGGCACGCTGCACAACTAAAATTTTAAATAACGCAGAATAAAATTTTAATTTATTTTAAATTTATTTGCATATTATTTATATTAATTTTAAATTTATTTAAAATAAAATTTTAAAACAATCATTACCTTATATAATCAAAACTTATTCTGCGTTTTCTTTTTAAAAAAATAATAAAAATAACTGTAATTTAACAAATTACAACGACTATTTGGAAAATTATATCTCCGCAGACTGAAAATTTAACGACTTATAAATGAATTCTATGTTTTAAACAAGTTGGAAATTGCACGTGAAGCGTAGAAAATGAGGTGCGTTCGTCCGATAACGAAGTTTTAAAAATATTAAAATCTTGCTGATATAGAAGAGCGTACTTCGGATACAGTATAGTAGTCGAAATCTTTGTGTTTCTGTAAATATGCAGAAAGTAATTTTATTCTACTTCATTAACGTATATCTTATTCATAAAATGTGAAATAGTTGAATGTAATTAAAACACGCCCCAAACAATGTTTCCCCGTGTAGCATTATGTAGTGGAATACTTTTGTGTGGCCCTGTAATTTAATAATAAAAATTCTTTGCATCACAGATAGTACAGAATGCATATTTTAGTATATATTTCATAGATTCATGCCAATTCTATTATGTTCGAATGAGTGTAACATCACTAAAATGCATTTGAAACTTTTTCCCCCATTGACCGTCATGTAACGGAATTCTTTTGATTGTCCCTGTAATTGATCTATGCATCCGATTTTCATAACATTTGAGATGACTCGACAAAATTATGTAATAATTATGTATTTTAAATTTCAAAAGATTCGGTTGGATGGTTTTTGCGTTGTTATATGCGGACGGACAGACAGACAGACGGACTGACTGAGCGACAACAATAGGTGCTACGTATTTACATAATTACGAACGCACCTAAAAAAATAATATTAATAAACATCATTTTTATGATGATCAAAACCTGGTTTAGGTAATAACAGAGTCCTATATTACGTACGCCATGGATTAATAATAATTTTCCTACATCATATACAAATTTTAAATGAAATTTTTGTTTTACAATTTTCGGTACTGCAAATTTTTAAACTTCTAAACATCACACATTTTCAACTTTTACACCGTCGTATATAAAGAAAAAAAATGTACAGTGGAGCATCGTTTATACGACGCCGAAGGGCCTAACGAAAAACGTCGTATAAACGATAACGACGTATAAACGATTTTCACTTCCAAAACTAGAATTAATTTTGTTTTCACTTAATTTTAATGTTTAACGTGACGATTTGCATGAATTTGTAAATTAAACAAACCAAAATGAAGAAATAATAAAAAAAGGGGGGGGGGATTAGTATGCTATTTAAACATACGTACCTTTAATTATGTTTCCTCATAATTAAAGGTTCCTCATTTGCAGTACATCATTTCCTTTCCATTTAAAGTCAAAGATCAAAAACCCCGCGTGGCCAACTAAAAGTCGCCAATACTGATAACAGTTAGAGGGATAGTCTATTTGCAACTTAAAATAGGTCGGGAAAGCTAACTATTCCCGAAAAAAGAATGACCCCTCCCAGTGTTACACGTAAGCTGATTTTTCAGACTGATCGAACACCAGTCCACATTTTTATAATGTGGAGTGCATTTAAACACGCTCTTTGCTGTCATTCATAGCTGCCAACTTCCGCTTGTTCGTAAAATATACAAGAAAAATAAACAAAAATAAATCTATACAAAATCGAAAAATCGACGTATAAACGATTTTGGGCGTCGCATAAAAGATATATTTTTACATTAAAATGAATAGGAATGAATCGGGACCACATTAAAACGTCGTATAAATGTAAACGTCGTATAAGTGATCGTCGTATAAACGATGCTTTACTGTATTTTTAAATTATTTGCAATTTGTTTTTAAGTTATTAATTTTTTTAATACTTTTTGTCATTGTGGCAACAGAAGTATTTCATTTCTGGTCACTAAGCATAAACCAATCAGAAAACGAATAAAATAAAATACAGAAGTATTCCATTTTTGTATACTAAACATGGACCAATAATGAAACGAATGAAATAAAAAAGGTTGCGAAATTCAACCAATGAAAACATTCAGGTATACTTAAGATTTCCCAATTCTCTACCGAGGAGAAAAACTATTTTCCAAATAGTTAAAAGAGAAAAAGAAAAAATAGTGGCATCCATAATGCCACTATTGCTTTAAGTGTATAATCATTTTCATAGATTTGTTGTAAAATTCGTTATCGTTTTTGAATGAAAGTAGAATTTTTAATTTTCCAGTTTCTCGATATTTTCTGAAGCACCTCCCTGCAACAGTGGTTCAGAAATTTAGATATTTTTCTCTCGAAAGCAATTCCAATAACAACTTACCAATCTAATCATAAGCAGTTCTTCGGCGCTTAGTTTCAGATTCCAAATTTTCAATTTGAAATGCCTTTTCTAAATAAAAATCCCTTTTTATGTGCGTTCGTAATTATGTAAATACCTAGCACCTATAGCTGTCGTTCAGTCCGTCCGTCTGTCTTCATATAACAACGCAATATCTATCCAACCGAATCGTTTGAAATTTAAAATATATAATAATTACATAATTTTGTCGAGTCATTTCAAATTTTATGAAAATCGGGTGGATAGATCAGTTACAGGGACAATCAAAAGTATATCGTTACATTACGGTCAATGGTCGGAAATGTTTCAAATGCATTTTAATCGTTTGAAATTTTAAATACATAATTATTACATAATTTTGTCGAGTTATTTCAAATTTTATCAAAATCGGATGCATAGATCAATTACAGAGACAATCAAAAATATTTCGTTACATTACGGTCAATGGGGGAAAAATGTTTCAAATGCATTTTAATGGTGTTACACTCATTCGAACATAATAAAATTGATATGCATCTATAAAGTACATATTATAATATACATTTTGCATAATCTGTGGTGAAAAGAACATTTGCTATTGATTTACAAGGCCACACAAAAGTATTCCATTGCATAATGGTATAGGGAGAACATTGTTTATTTCACATTTTAATCGTAATTAATTATTTACAATTTTATGAGATTGATATATCAGAGTGATATGAACGCACCTCATTTGCTGTGCTTCACGTGCAATTTCCAACTTGTTTCAGAATGTCATCTATTTGAATTCTTCTACACTTGTACATTTAAGCGTATTTTCGTACACTCGCAACTTTTTTTACTATTCTGGATAACTTTCATCTTATCACATGGATGTTAACTATACTTTATTTTCAGGCAATATTTTTACAATACAAAATAACCACATCATAAAGATTTTCTTTTTTTTTTTAAATATTAAAAATGCTATTTAATTTCTCTTTTAGAAATTTCATACGTCCAATTTTTTCTTTAAAAAAAAACTTTGCATTAATATATTCGGTTTAAAAGCAGTTTATCAATTCTCACAAAAATACAGGGTGTATCTAAACTACTGGGCAAAACTTTAAGGGGTGATAGTACACATCAAGACAAATAATATTAAATGTGGAACTAAGGGTCCCAAACGCCTTCCGAAGGAGATAGGCGCCATCAAAGTTTAGGGTCCAAAATTTGAAATGATTATAAAAAACGGAGAAATTGGTCAATTCGTTTGCGGTTTTCACGAAAATTATTCTTTATATCAGCATTGTCTTGAAAATAAATTATAAAGATAAATTTCAAAAAATGCCGATAGAGGGCGCTTTAGACTTTGGAGTAACGAACAACTATTTTTTACCGTTATTTTTTGCATCTCATTAAATTTTTTTAGAAGTTTAGACATAAAGTTAAATTTTGAGCTCAAGATCTGCGGTTAAGTTGCACAAACTGAAGTGTGTTCAAAGGGAATGGGTAGGTTCAAAATTCAAATGATTATAAAAAACAGAAAAATTGGTCAATTGATTTGCGGTTTTCCATAAATTATTCTTTATGTCAGTATTGTCTTAAAAATATATCATAGAGATAAATTTCAAAAAATGCCTATAGAGGACGCTTTAGACTTTGGAGTAACGTACAACTATTTTTTATCGTTTTTTTTTTTTTTTCATCTCATTAAATTTTTTTAGAAGCTTAGACATAAACTTAAATTTTGTCACACAAAATCTGAATCGTTGAGAGGGGTTAAGTAGCGCAAACTTAACTGTGTTCAATGGGGGTGGGGAGGTCCAAATTTCAAATGTTTATAAAAAACGGAAAAATTGATCGATTCATTTGCGGTTTTCTCTAAAACCATTCTTTATGTCAGTATTTCCTTGAAAATAAATTTTAAAGATAAATTACAAAAAATTCCATGAGAGGGCGTCTTAAACTTCAGAGTAACCAACAACTATTTTTAACCGTTATTCTTTTTTTAATCTAACTAAAAGTTTTAAAAGCTTAGACTTAAATTTTGAGCTCAAAATAAGAATCGTTGTGAGTAATTAAGTAGCGAAAAATTGTACTGTGTTCGTAGGATGGGCAGGGTAACATTTGAACTCCTGAACACAGTTCAGTTTACGCTTCTTAACCCCTCCCAACGATACAGAATTTGAGCTCAAAATTTAAGTCTAAGCTTTTGGAAGCATTTAATTAGATACAAAACGTAACAGCTAAAAATTGTTGCTGGTCACTCTAAAGTTTAAGGCGCCCTCTAACGGAATTTTTTGAAATTTATCTTTAAAATTTATTTTTAAGGAAATACTGACATAAAGAATGGTTTTTAGAAAAAAACGCAAACCAATCGATCAATTTTTCCGTTTTGTATAATCATTTGAAATTTGAACATTCCCACCCCCATTGAACACAGTTCAGTTAGCGCTACTTAACCACTCTCAACGATTCAGATTTTCAGCAAAAAATTTAAGTTTATGTCTAAGCTTCAAAAAAATTTAATGAGATGCAAAAAATAACGGTAAAAAATAGTTGTACGTTACTTCAAAGTCTAAAGCTCCCTCTATCGACATTTTTTGAAATTTATGTTTATAATTTATTTTCAAGACAATACTGACATAAAGAATAGTTTTAGTGAAAACCGCAAATCAATTGACCAATTATTCTGTTTTTTATAGTCATTTGAAATTTGAACCTACCCACTCCCATTGAACACAGCTACTTAACCACATATTTTGAGCTCAAAATTGAAGTTTATGTCTAAACTTCTAAAAAAATTTAATGAGATGCAAAAAATAATGGTAAAAAATAGTTGTTCGTTTGTCTAAAGCGCCCTCTATCGGCATTTTTTGAAATTAATCTTTGTAATTTATTTTCAAGACAATACTGACATAAAGAATAGTTTTCGTGAAAACCGCAAACGAATCGACCAATTTCTCTATTTTTTATAATCATTTCAAATTTTGGACCCTAAACTTTGATAGCGCCTATCTTTTTCGGAAGACGGGACTCTTAGTTCCCCATTTAATATTATTTGTCTTGATGTGTACTATCACCCCTTAAAGTTTTGCCCAGTAGTTTAGATACACCCTGTATACACTTATTTCTATAGAGTTCATGTATACTTAATCTTAAAATTCATTATTAATCTTTCTTTTATTATCTTTCAATGCAATGCCTATATTGTTTTCAGAGTTCAATACTAAAAAGTAATGTGCGGGCATTACGAAAATTACAATATTATGCTGTTGAATAGATTTTATCTAACAAGGAAGGTCTCCATACGGGCATACTCAGAAAAATCTGAAAAAATTACAGAATGTTCTTCTCATATAGTTATATATGTTTATAAAAAAAATTTCGGCGGAACCTCCTTATAACGTCCCTAAAAAAATAATAAAAATTTCGTTTATTTGGCGATTTATCTCCGGTTGGCGAAAAAACGAAATTTTGAAAAATACGCTTTTACGCTTCGAATACTTTTTAAAGAAAAAACTTTCTATGTTCAATTTGTTTAAATTAGTTTAGGTTAAGTAATTTTAATTTTGCATTTTTACTTTACTTTAAGTGTAATTTTGTCATGTACGTTTATATGTACTTATAACAAAATGAAATTAATATATTTTATCATTTACAACACAATTTAAATTGATTAAAATTGTTCCAAATTGAAAAATACACTGTTAAAAATCTGCTGCATTTTGTTGCAACGCACTCCCTTGCTTGTATAGAAAACGGTTACTTGACCGTGAAATGGAGCTTTCTCATTGGTTGGAATAGAGATATTATATACAAGCGGTGGAGTGCGTTGTAGCAAAATGCAGCAGATTTTTAACAGTGTTGCACAAGCTACAACACCGCTAAAAATCTGTACCATTCTCTGCAGCGTCACTCCACCGCTTTTATAGAAAACGGCCAATTCACCGTGCTATGGAGCATTCTCATTGGTCAGAAGAGAGATATTCTATAAAAGTAGTGGAGTGACGTTGCAGTAGATGCTGCAGATTTTTAACAGTGAAGTCAATTAAAATCAATTTTCAGATTCGTTAAAATCGTCTGCTTTTGGCGAGGAAATGCACTGCTCGCCAAATCCCGCGTCGCTTTCAGCTTTTCACGCCAATTATTCCAAACTATTTTATTTTTTTACATATCTAATAATGTAATTCCGCCGCTAATTTTCGCTGATCCTTTATTACCTACATGAGTAGTTTAATTCGTATTTTTTTCAAAAAATTCTGAGTATGCCCCCAATGGAGACCTTCCTTGTAAGTTATCACTTGAAGTTTAAATTCTCCGCAATCTCAGTTGTTAAAAGATAACGTAAAAAAAAAAGTCCTTCCGGCAATGCCGGGAGGAAGAGGTAGCTTTCATATACTTATATATTTATTTATTTATTTTAAAGTAAGTTACATTGTTCAAAAATACTAAGCTCAAATTAGTGGAAATAATCTTTAAAAATTAGTGATTTTATAAGATTGAATACTAGTTTTTGTCAAGACTGAATATTAATAGGAATTTTTAGAAATTAGTCATCTTTTATTCAACCTGGTTTTATTTTAAGCGATTTAGAGAGTCACCAAATTCCACGATATCATAAAGTGTATGCCATTTTAAAGCAACATGATGGATCGTTCAGATCAGACCGTTTCAAAATGTCAGCCATAAGAAAAATTCAAAGTGCTATAACTCAATCATTTTTTAAGATATTGACAAAATAAAAAGTGTTCTGGAATCGTTGTTTTAAGTTTTAACACGTAAAAGAAAAATATTTTTCAACTTTTAATTTTTTCGCATTTAATTTTAAATTTTAAATTTTTTAAAAAATTTAAAATGGTCACCATTTTGAAACAAAATGGCGGATGATGCTGGCCAACGAACTCGGTCGAGACATTTGTATGTACTATGTACATATCAAGTTTCATTGAAATCCGTTCATAAATACGCGTGTTATTACTTGACAAAAATTAGATCGTTTCAAAATGTCAGCCATAAGAAAAATTCAAAGTGCTATAACTCAATCATTTTTTAAGATATTGACAAAATAAAAAGTGTTCTGGAATCTTTGTTTTAAATTCTAACACGTAAAAGAAAAATATTTTTCAAATTTTAATATTTTCGAATTTAATTTTAAATTTTAATTTTTTTTAAAAATTTAAAATGGCCGCCATTTTAAAACAAAATGGCGGATGATGCTGGCCAACGAACTCGGTCGAGACATTTGTATGTACTATGTACATACCAAGTTTCATTCAAATCGGTTCATAAATACGTTAGTTATCGCATGACAAAAATCAGATATATATATATATATATATATATATGGTTATATATATATATATATATATATATATATATGTCAACATTTGAACGGAGGGTGGTTTTGGGGTCTGGGGGTCATGATCGGTGAAAATATAGCAAAATTTTCCGGAAGTGCTTTCCTCCGGACGGCTGCAATAGGTAGCTTTTTACTTTTTGTAATGAAAGCTACCTAAAAAAAAAAAAGTGCACTGGGGTGGCTGTTGTTTGGATATTAGTCATTCGGAGGTTTAATGTATATACTAAAATATACATTCTGTACAATCTGTGATGCAAAGAATATTTGTTATTCATTTACAGGTCCGCACAAAAGTATTCCATTGCATAATGGTATAAGGAGAAATATGGTTTGGGGAGCGTTTTAATTCTATTAAACTGTTTCACATTTTATAAAATTAATAAACATTGCTGAAATTTACTACAAGTTACTTCCTGTATAATTAGAAAGTAGATAATATTTCTAGGGACACACAAAGATTTCGGATACTATACTGTAACCGAAGTAGTATATACTACTATCACACCAATGTCTGAATATTTTTACAACTTCGTGATAGTACGAATGATGCTCATTTGCTCAACTTGACGTGGTATTTTCGACTTGTCATAACAGTCTTAAAGGTGTTCTTAACTGATCCGCTCAACAAGCGCAAAACATTTTGACACATTTACAAATTCATTTTTCAACAGAAAGTTATAAAATTTTAATGCCTGACTATGAAAGCGATTTCGAATTGAACTTATTTTTCCATTTTATGATCATTAAATTACTTATCGAGTTATAAGCTATTTCGATGACGCAATCACCCGTTTTTCTCCTCCTTTTCGACCGGTTTTTCTGCTTTCGGCGGGAAATATGCTCAAAAGTGTCCACTTTGAAGGCTTGTTATGAAAAATCTATTGTGTTTTTAAAAAAAACAAAAGAATGAGTGCAATGAGACAGTTTCTGAATAACAACCCCTGCTAGTTTCATGCATTTCCGAACAAAAATAAATTAATGCATATATCACAAAGTTGCCCTTTTTGATTTAAGAACACCCTTAAACCGAAAGAATACGGTTCATTTTCTGAAATAGTTTATATTCTCCGTATGGTGTTTGTTCTATGACTTTATTTATGATAAAAACTTAAACTCAGTTAATTAATTAATTTATTTTACTTTTTAACAATATTCAGCTTACATGAAGCACATAATAAAATGGACCTTTTTAAACCTAAATAAACCTTTTAATTTTTAATTTTAACCTTTTAATTTTTAATAAACCTTTTTTAAGGAAAACTAAAGCATGTTTACTTTGATCTAATTTGTTCTATAATGTCCAATTCGACACAGTTTTAAACGTTCGAAATCGTTTTCAAAATATCTTCCTCGCCATGCCGATAAATTCTTCTAAGGTCACGATGCCATCTCCGTCGTTATCTGCAGACGATATCATCTCCTGAAACGGGAAAGGTCAGAATTAAGGCTGCGAGCGAACAGCCCTACTTTTTATTACACTAAAAGAGCAATAAATCTATCTTTGTTTCCGTACGGAACAGAGGGGAAACCTCTTTAAATGATTTTTGAGGGACTGACCCTACCGAATTGACAAAGGAAGGGAAAGTTTATCTCCCCCCCATCTTAAGCTGTCAACTGATTTCGAGTTCGATTTCTCTCTTGAAGTTCAAAAAAGGTCACTGAAAAAGCAATTTATACATCAAAGTACCGACACGAAAGATCAAATATAGTGACGCCTGACCGCAAGAAGTTAGTGCTATGTGCCTGGTCCTTTAAGGCTCAACACAGACTAGTATTTTGCTGAAGTTGAACTAAATTCGCCGAATTCCCTTCTTTTATACCCATCTGCGATTTACTGACAATAGGAAACAGACGAGATACAATGGCCAAGGGGATAACTATCTTAAACCCTACTGAAGAGAAATATTCCTGTCCTACACTTAGACTGAAGTTGAACTTCAAAAGTGTTTAACATCAAACGCGCCGAAAGCGGACATAAAACGCGTCGCCTGATAACCGCAAAAAGTCTTTGTGTGTGTTTGGACCTTAAAACGAACACTGTAAAATTTGTGAAAACAAAACTATGGGGCTATATAACGTTATCACCAAGAGCGTAGCTAGGGTAAAACTACCCCCTCCCCCCCCCCCTAAAACATTTTGAGCCTCCTCTTGAAAAGATTCCAGAGTCACTAAATAAATATCTGTTCCGAAAATCCAGATGAAATTCTGTTCAAAATTCTAATTTAGTTTTGAAGCCCTTCCACAGTTTTGCAGAAATACTAAATTGTAAATAAATAAGTGTTTCAACACTCGCTCATCCTATTTGCATATATGGAGCTAACAGGATGTTTAATATTGCACTAGTTATACACAATAGAATTTTTCATCATAATATTCTTTTGATAGCATAAAATGAAGTTATTACAACAGTTTAACGAGAAACATAGTAATGAAGTTATTACAACAGTTTAACGAGAAACGTAGTAATGTGAATACGCACAATTTATCTTTCTGCGTCAGAGAGAGAAAATATGAGCCCTACCCCCAACATTTTCTTGACCTCACCCCCCCCCCCCCCTATTATTCACTGTTAGCAACGGCCCTGATTATCGCTTCGGAGGGCAAGTGACGTATGGCATATGATATTGAAAGATATTTCTAAGGGGTGAAGGGGTTAGCCTTTTGATATCGTTATCATTTTTAATTCAAACAAAATTTTCTATTTTTATTTGTAATTTATTCTTTACATCAAAACAATATACAGTCTTTTTTTAGTCTTCTATCGATGTTTATGAAAATGCAAAATTAATCTTGAAATCGTTAATTGATTATGGAATTATTTAATTCCAAAATATGGAATACCCCCAATGTTTGGCATTCATATCCTTCTAGCATATGTGGATGTATATATAATCCGCTGTTCGAGAAATCAGGTGCAAAATATGTGAAGACATTATAACTGTTGACTGCATTCTGTAACAAAATTTATTATTAAATACTGAAATTCCGATATAATGCAATCTACCTGTATAAAACTTTTTTTTTTTTTTTTTTTTTTTTTTTTACTTTTCATTTTCAGTCTTAGGAGATTTTACTTTAACCTTTTATGCCCCAAAGTACTTTGAAGTACCTTTAAAATAATTTTTTATAAAATTAATTTAATGCATCGATTAGTAAAAATGCTGTTTAGAATGAGTTATAGATATTTTACTTTATCTTGTTCCAAAAACAATATGGGTTCGTAGATTTCTTAATTCTATAAAATATTAAAAGTAAAGTTAGTGATTTTTTTTTCTGTCGAAAAACACAAATTGAATAACTTTTTTTTTTTTTTTTTTTTTTTTGTTATTATTGACTTAGATTTATGTATGGAAAAAAAGACGTTTTTATTGCAATGATACTATAATTGTAATTTTTATTTGAAGCGTCTCTGATACGTTAACAGTGAATTTTAAAATAAATTATTAGAAAGAAGTTCACTGCCGGTTCACCACGAGCCGATCAACGCTGTGTAGAGATGACACTTGCAGATGCCCCGCACTTAATTTACGCCTTAACAAGTCAACATGTTGCTTATTATGAATGAAATCCGCATATTCCGAATTCCCAATAAACCGAACAGTATTGAAAAACACCGTAATCACTGGCGATAAATTAATAAACAAACTAAAAATCTTTTAAAAATTAAGCAGGACGCGTTTCGAGCTACAACGACAACAGCTCGTCATCAGCTAAAGTAACACATGTCCGTAAAGCACACAGTGGAGATCACAGTGTGTGCCTTACGGACAAGTGTTATTTTAGCTGATGACGAGCTGTTGTCGTTGTAACTCGAAACGCGTCCTGCTTAATTTTTCATTTTATGGTGATTTTACAAAGTTTTTTAGTTTGTTTATAAACCGAACAGTGTTCGAGGTAGCGGGATTCTACAGTATTCAAATTTGAGAAAACTGATGAATGCACTGTAAAAAACTGCTCGGAAACGTTTACGAAAATTAGTGGCAGCCAAAGAAACTTCCTTTTTATAACTTTTCTTTTTTAACTGTCACAAATATTTTGGTTATCGAGGTTTCTGAAGATAAAGAAAAGCTTTCCATAATCGCGTTTAACTCGAAAGAGGTTAGTGTACATGTACGTTCGTAATCATGGTTAGTTTTTCTAGATTAAGAATCATATCTTTTTCTGTGTAATGAATAACCCCATCAATACGGAAACGTACAGTTCATGAAATAGAAACATCCCTACCTGTATCTCTTCGTCCGCTACGTCCATGTGCAAATCTTCCGCCACTTTCTTCAGCCCTCGGAACGTGACGCCGCCCTTGCCTTCGATGTCGAACCTCCGGTAAGCCCTCGTCAACTGTTCGTCCGAATCGATATCGTTCAGGATACACTCGAACATTTTTTCGAATTCTTCCCTGGACAGCTCGCCTGCAAAAGTCATCATTACTCTAATTATCCAAGAGCCGACGGCACAAAAACCTATGTTATCAAAACCATGGGGGAAAAAATCCTTTATATTATGGAAGAGTAGTCATAGGGGAATCGAATGATCTATGTCTGCCGGAAGCAAAGAGGTGCATAAGCCAAAAAATGAATGCCACTAGTTGTTAACTTGTAGACTTCGCATTGTGTTTTCCTGCTCCCAGTTTTGCGTGTTTTCATACCTTTGATTGTACGGCAGACACTATGCTAAACCTACGAGTGAGCCACTAGTGGTATTCATTTTTGGCTTATGCACCGCTTCGCTTTCGCCAGACATGGATGATTGGATTCCCCTATTTTTATTCTCCCATAAAATAAATGATTTTTTCTTGTGCTCGATGACTTAGGGTTTTGTGCGGTCGGCTCTCGGACTATAAGAGAACCGACAGTGTAATACGCCGTTGACATGGCTGCATATTGCACGGACTATCATCTCATCGAGTTCATTGCTGAAATCCCACGATTAGACAGAGCTCGATTTACATATTAAAATGCAACGAGTCTGCCAAGTCCTATTTTGTCAGGAACCACCTGCAGATCCGATTTTAGTGGTGGGTTTATCAGTGTGTTTTCCTGCACCCAGAACTACGAATAACAAGGAGTACTCCCTTCCGGATGTATTTCTGTAGTGTAGTAAATTCCCTTGTTAGTCCAAGAGCCACCCACACAAAAGCCTAAGGTATCGAACACAAGAAAAAAATATTTTATTTTAGGAAAGAGGGGAATCTATTCATCCATGTATTTCTAAAGTGAAGGGGTGCCTAAGCCAAAAAAGAATACCACTAGTGGCTCACTCGAAAGTCTATCATTGTGTTTGTTGTGCAATCAAAAATATGAAAACACTGAAAACTGGGTGCAGGAAAACATAACGCTAAGTCTACGAGTCAACCACTAGTGGTATTCATGTTTGGCTTACGCATCATTTTGCTTTCGGCAGACATGGATCATTAGATTCCCCTGTGACTATTCTTCCATAATATAAAAGGGTTTTTTGTGCTAAAATTTATAAAAAATTATTTAAAAAATTGTAATTTAACAAATTATTGCAACCATTTCGATAGTAAAATGTTAGATTCAGATTCAGATGAAGAGAGTTTGCTTGATTTAAGTTTACCGGCTTCAGATTCGAGTTTATTCAATGCAAATGGTCACCCAAGAGCCCACACTACTGATTGGAAAGACCCGGATAACAACATTAAGTCTATGGGGGCTTTCTTTCCAAATATCTCGCTCAAATTTCAATATTTTTGCATGATTTTTTTTTCTTTGCATAGGATAGCTGAGGACGATATGCAACCGGGGTAGTTTTTGCTTTTTCGATTTTGGTTATATATATATTATATTATGATCGTTTCAATTTCAGAACCGGTTCTAAACGGTTTCGAACGTTAAAGTAATTTTTTAAAAAAATCCGAAATCAAAATCGAAAAAGTAGAAACTAGCCCGATCGTAGGTCGTCCTCAGCTATCCTATGTATAAAAAAAAAATGTAAAAATATTAAAAATTTGAGCGAGATGTTTGAAAAAAACGCTCTCATAGACTTATCATTATCATCCGGGTCTTTTTCAATCAGTAGTGTGTGGGCTCTTGGTTTAAAAAACTGTCTGCTTCAAAAGACTTCAATTTACGTGACTTGTCTGTCATAATCTGAATACGATATAATCTAGCTGTTTTTTTTTTAACTATTTTTCAGTCATTTGACAGGAAATTATATATTTTTTCAATTTACATTTTGAAGAAATAAGCTTAAGGGTTGTCTTGAAGCTGAAATTGCACCAAACTCTTAAATTTGCAATAGAAACTGATAACTTTCTCATCATACTTTGATTTTTTGATAAATTTTATCTTGAGGTACAAAGCGAAAAGTCACTCCCTCAAGTAGTTAAGGAATTATGACTGTTTAAATTCGAAACTCCTAACTACTCATTTATAATATTTTCAAATGTAGCTTGTTTTAAAAAACATATATTTTCAGATCTAGTGATTTAAAATGTATACATATATAATTTTTTTCTGAAAATATATTTTTTCTGATCTAGATTATTTTTAAAACGTATATCTGAAAATACATTTTTTTTTTCTGGCCTAGATTATTCTAAAAAAAGTCCTTCCGGCAGTGCCGGGAGGGAAAGGTAGCTTTCATATACTTATTTATTTATTTTAAATTAAGTTGTATAAATCAAATATACGAAGCTCAAAATAGTGGAACACGATTATATAAGATTGAATACTAGTTTTTGTCAATACTGAATATTAATAGGAATTTTTAGAAATTAGTTATCTTTTATTCAATCTGGTTTTATTTTAAGCGATTTATAGGGTCGCGAAATTCCACGATATCCATTTTAAAGCAGCATGATGGATAAAAAAGCACCAATGAGCTTGATCGAAATCTTAATTCATATGAACCTGCACACTCACATCGAAATCCATTAACGACTGCTGTCGCGGGCAAATTGACTTTAAAAAAAAAATATCACCCACATTAGAAATTCAAACTGCTATATCCCAGGCGTTTTTCAAGGTAAAGACAAAGCAAAAAATACTCCGGAATTCATTATTAAGATAAATAGTTTAGAAAGAACCTTTTTTCAATTTCTAATTTTTTGTTTATACATCATTATACATGTAAAAGATTTTTGACAAATTTAAATAGCCGCCATTTTGAAACAAGATGGCGGATAAAGTTGGCTCGTGTACTCGTTCAAGACATTGGTATGTACCATGAACACACGGAGTATTATCGAAATCAGTTTATAAATATGCGTATTAACGCGTGACAAATTTCAGACCGTTTCAAAATGTCAGTCACACTGGAAATTGAAAGTGTTAAAACTCAGCCATTTTTCAAGATATAGATGAAACAAAAAATGCTCTGGAATCTTTGTATCAAGGTCAAAGCACAAAAGAAAAATCTTATTCAATTTCTTACATTTTTGCACCTAAATTTAAAATTTAAATAAAAAAAATTAATATTCCGCCATTTTGAAACAAGACGGCGGTTGGAACTGGCCAACGAACTCGGTCCAGGCATCAGTATGTCCTATCTACGCACCAAGTTTCATCCAAATCGGTGTATAAATACGCGTGTTATCACGTGACGAAAACCAGATCATTTCAAAATGTGAGCAACACTAGAAATTAAAAGTACTATAACTCAGACATTTTTTAAGATACAGACGAAACAAAAAATGCTTTGGAATCTTTGTATCAAGGTCAAATGCAAAAAAGAATTTTTTTTTTTCCATTTCTCACTTTTTTGTACCTAATTTCAGTTTTAAATTAAAAAAAAAAAAATTTAAATGACCTCAATTTTCAAATAAGATGGCGGATGGAACTGGTTAACGAATTCGGTCCAGGCTTTATTATACAGGGTGTCCCTAAACAAATGGTATATACGCTAGGGGGGTGATAGAACAAATGAAGACGAGTAATAGTAAATAGGACACCAAGGGTCCCAAAAGTTTTCCAAAGGAGATAGCCGCCATTAAAGTTTGGGGTCCAAAATTTCAAATACACATAAAAAACGGAAAAATTGGTCGATTGATTTGCGGTTTTCACTAAAAGTATTTTTTATGTTGATACTTTCTTGAAAATAAATTATAAAGATAAATTTCGAAAATGATGATAGAGGGCGCTGTAGACTTTGAAGTAATGAAAAACTAATTTTTGCCATGATTTTTTGCATCTCATTAAATGGTTTCGTAAGCTTAGACTTAAACTTAAATTTTGAGCTCAAAATCTGAATAGTTGGAAGCGGTTAAGTAGCAAAAACTTAACTGTGTTCAGAGGGTTTAAATTTCAAATGATTATAAAAAACGGAAAAATTGGTCGATTGATTTGCGGTGTTCACTAAAACTATTCTTTATGTCGGTATTTTATTGAAAATGAATTATAAAGATAAATTTCAAAAAATGCCGATAGAGGGCGCTTTAGACTTTGGATTAAGGAAATAATCTATCCTAATACTATTTTTTGCCGTTATTTTTTGCATCTCATTAAATGGTTTCGTAGGCTTAGATTTAAACATAAATTTTGAGCTCAAAATCTGAATAGTTAAGAGTGGTTAAGTAGCACAAACTGAACTGTGTTCAGAGGGTTTAAATTTCAAACGAAACGGAAAACTATAAGAAAACGGAAAAATTAGTCGATTCTCTTGCGGTTTTTGCTAAAACTACTTTTTAAATCAGTGTTTTCTTGAAAATAAATTTTAAAGATAAATTTCACAAAATGCCGATAGAGGGTGCCTTAGACATTGGAGTAGCGTACAACTATTTTTAACTGTTATTACCTCATTAAATGCTTTCAAATGCTTAGATTTAAATTTTGAGATCAAATTCTGAGTCGTTGCGAGTGTTTAAGTAGCGCAAAAGTGAACTGTGTTCGAGGGGGGGGGGGGTTAAATTTCAAATCCTGAACACACTTTTGCGCTTCTTAACCCCTCCCTACGATTCAGAATTTGAGTTCAAACTTTAAGTTTAAATCTAAGATTTCGAAAATATTTAATAAGTTTTAGAAAGCATTTAATTAGATACAAAAAATAACAATTAAAATTTTTTGTTGGTTAGTCTGAAGTTTAAGGCGCCCTCTAACGGAATTTTCTGAAATTTATCTTTAAAATGCATTTTCAAGAAGATACTGACTTAAAGAATAGTTTTATTTTAAACCGCAAACGAATCGACCAATTTTTGCGTTTTTTTATTATGATTTGAAATTTGAACCCTCTGAACACAGTTCAGTTTGTTCTACTTAACCACTCCCAATATTCAGATTTTGAACTCAAAATTTAAGTTTAAGTCTAAGTTTACGAAAACATTTAATCAGATGCAAAAAATAACGTAAAAAGTAGTTGTTCGTTACTCCAAAGTTTAAAGCGCCCTCTATCGGCATTTTTTGAAATTTAACTTTATAATTCATTTTCAATAAAATACCGACATAAAGAATAGTTTTAGTGAAAACCGCAAATCAATCGAGCCATTTTTCCGTTTTTTATAATCATTTGAAATTTAAACCCTCTGAACACAGTTAAGTTTGTGCTACTTAACCGCTTCCAACTATTCAGATTTTGAGCTCAAAAATTAAGTTTAATTCTAAGCTTACGAAACCATTTAATGAGATGCAAAAAATCACGGCAAAAAATAGATTTTCATTACTTCAAAGTCTACAGCGCCCTCTATCGTCATTTTCGAAATTTATCTTTATAATTTATTTTCAAGAAAATACCAACATAAAAAATAATTTTAGTGAAAACCGCAAATCAATCGACCAATTTTTCCGTTTTTTATGTATATTTGAAATTTTGGACCCCAAACTTTAATGGCGGCTATCTCCTTTGGAAAACGTTTGGGACCCTTGGTTTCCTATTTACTATTACTCGTCTTAATGTGTTCTATCACCCCCTAGCGTATGTACCATTTGTTTAGGGACACCCTGTATATTATGTACACACGAAGTAAAATCCAAATCGATTTAAAAACACGAGTGTAATCACGTGACAAAAATCAGATCGTTTCAAAATGTCAGCTATAAGAAAAATTCAAAGTGCTATAACTCAATCATTTTGTAAGATATAGACAAAGTAAAAAGTGTTCTGGGTATGGTGTTTTAAGATCTAACACATAAAATAAAAATATTTTTAAACTTTTAATTTTTTCGCATTTAATTTTAAATTTTAAATTAAAAGAAAAATAAATGGCCGCCATTTTGAAATAAGATAGCGGATGATGCTGGCCAACGAAATCGGTCGAGACATTTGTATGTACTATGTACATACCAAGTTTCATTCAAATAGGTTCATAAATACGTTAGTTATCGCATGACAAAAATCAGATATATATATATATATATATATATATATATATATATATATATATATATTCTTTTATGAGAAAAAATGATGAAAAGATGAAAAAAAATGAAAAAATGGGTGAAACAACAATGAACCACAAAAGAACAACATAAAAAAAACAAAAAAAAATTAAACTCCCTGCTCTTCAGAAGGTGGGAGGAGCAACAGGCATCAAAAAATTATTAAAAAGTGTATCCTCACAGGTATCGCCAGGCATCACAAAACCGCATACTCCAATTGTATAAAGAAAATAACTGAAAATAATCACTCAAAAAATTTTTTTTTTAAATAAACCAAAACTATAAAATGAATTAACATTAAAACTGAATTTACTAAATAGCCAACAACAAAACCATAGCATAAATCAAATCGTAACATAACATAAAATATTTTGAAATTTCCAAAAATAACATATGTAAAAATCTCAATAACTAAGCAATAAACTAAACTAAATAGACATGCAGCAATGTGATGCCCCCACCTTTACCTGTGAAGGAAACAGAAAAAAGATACCTGTTAAAAAATTATCGCATTACACCTCCATACTTGCACGAGCGGGAAAACTGTTAGGCCTAGGATGGTAGCAGGCCAGCTTCAAGATATAAATTCCTTGAATTGTCCTTCCGTTGTTCATCTCTCACCATTTTCAAACCTGGTCTGTCACCACCGAAATGTTGACAACCATCGCCCTGTGAACTTTCCTTGGTGGATTTTCATTCACAGATCCTCATAAATTCAACACCCGAGAAGCAACCTCCATTATGGCGTTTGGCCCTGCTGTTGCCACTTCAAGAAACCTTTTTTTAATTCATTTACATAATAAAATATAAAATTATGAGGATAAAAATTATTGTAAAACAAGTTTGCAGCAAATTTAAAAATTTGTGTTTCTAAAATTTTTTTCGACCCACATATATTATAATATCTAATTATTTGACCTAAAACAATATTTACAAAAACTCTTTTACTTAAATTGGAGTGCCAATGAGGCATGGTTGCATGGAATGATTTATGCTATGGTTTTGTTGTTGGCTATTTAGCAAATTCAGTTTTAATGTTAATTCATTTTATAGTTTTGGTTTATTTAAAAACAATTTTTTTTAGTGATTATTTTCAGCTATTTTCTTTATACAATTGGAGTATGCGGTTTTGTGATGCCTTGCGAAACCTGTGAGGATACACTTTTTAATAATTTTTTGATGCCTGTTGCTCCTCCCACCTTCTAAAGAGCAGGGAGTTTATTTTATTTTATTTTATTTTATTTTATTTTATTTTATTTTATTTTTTGTTCTTTTGTGGTTCATTGTTGTTTCACCCATTTTTCATTTTTTTCATTTTTTCATCATTTTTTCTCATAAAAGAATATATGAACTTTATGCAAAATAGAGCTGCTATGCGCCGGTTGCATAATGATAGTAACTTTTTACACTCAGTCAAGGTATATATATATATATATATGTCAACATTTGAACGGAGGGTGGTTTTGGGGTCTGGGGTCATGATCGGTGAAAATATACCAAAATTTTGTGGAAGTGCTTTCCTCCGGACGGCTGCAATTGGTAGCTTTTTACTTTTTGTAATGAAAGCTACCTAATATATATCTCTGAAAATATATTTCTGTAAACATGTATTTTCTGATGTAGATTATTTTAATAAATATATTTTTTCTCTGAAAATACATATTTGCTAATGTAGATTATTTTCAAAATATATATCTCTGTAAATGTGTATTTTCCGATGTAGATTATTTTCATAAATATATTTTTTTCTGGGAATACATATTTACTTATGTAAATTATTTTCAAAATATTTACATCTGAAAACATATATTCTGAAAATGTGTATTTTCTGATGTAGGTTATTTTCAGAATACATGTCTCTGAAAATGTATGTTTTAAAAACGTGTATTTTCTGATCTAGATTATTTTAATAAATATATATTTTTTTCTGAAAATACATATTTGCTGCTATAGGGTATTTTACAAAATATATTTATTTTGATGTAGAGTATTTTCAAAAGTACTTTTTAAATATGCATTATCTGTATAGATTATTTTCAAAAATACATATTTTCTGAAGAGGTATATTTTTTAATGTAGATTAATTCCAACAATTCATATTTTCTGTAAATATATATTTCATGATCTATATTACTAGTAAATCTTCAGATCAGGAGCCTGAACGTCAGCTTTTCACACCTTTTTTTAAAAACATATTTAGCGTAATATTCAACTTCCTGGAAACTGTAATTTAAAATTTTCGAATTACGTAATTATTTATAAGAATAAAATAAGAACAAGAAATTTTCAGCCATCAAAAGCGTTAAATTAAAGATTTAGTTATGTTAGGATATTCTGAGATTTTCATGATCTATTATTTTTGTTTTTTTATTATACCACAGTAGATTTCTTCAGGGGGGCTCCGCCCCCTGAACCCCCCGTAGTCTCATTAAATTTAAATTTCTAACTTTCTATCAATCTGCTAATGGTTATCGTATATCTTGTATTTCTTTATACTGTGATGCCTTCAAATGAAGACCGGGTAGCGTGGTGCGGGTACTTCGGTGAGGCGGTGACTCATGTGTGAATTAATCAAAAAACATTTTATTATATGTTATAGGAGAATCTTGATTACACAAATCACTATCACAAACAATGAGTTATTAGTCTATGAAAGGGTTCTAATTTCAATAAAGTTAGCGAGATGAATGGCTGAGTCTAACAGTCTTTGATATAGTCAATTAGTCTATTGTAATTTCACTACGAGCATTTAGTTGCTCAGATGGAGAAAAGCAAGCAAATAGTTCCTTTGATTAAAATAATCCGATTTCACAATTTCACGACGAGTGTCCACTCAGTCACACTATTCTTGCTCCTATATCCGGAGTCATCTCCGTTGAAGATCAGCCAGGTCCGCTGAACCCAAGTCACTTTCCTCGAGAGAAAAATTCTCTGCTCCAAGCAGGTGTCCTCACCTTTCTCTCTCTCCTCCAGAACTCGACTCCCTCCTCTTCTCATCTTTTTCCGACCCCCCGTCAAAAAAAACCTCCGTTACTTTTTTGTCCATTTAAGTCTTATCTACCTTATGTCACTAACAAGCTGTTTTCTTATTCGTCGATCCCAGTTTCATTTTTGCCTTGCAATATGTTTTCCGAACCGTGGGATAATCTCGGACTCTCACCGAAGCGGCAATTTCAAAAGGGCGACATTCTGTCGCGCCTATTTTCTGCTTCTCTGAAAAACTGTCTCTTGCTAAGATGAATTGATATACATTACTTCTTTCTACTTTTCCGACCTTTGTATAGGATTTTTCTTAAATTTTGTACAGTCCGGGGGTTTTCTCTCGCAAAATAAACTAATTTCTTACAATACATTTTGATTTATAAGGATAAGTGACAGTTTTAATAAGCATTTTTCATTATCCTCATACTTCTAGATACTTGCCCATCAAAAACACCTAAATCTTATGTATCAGGAACTTTTGAAAGTGTAAACTCAGTAATCTAGGGTTTTGCAATTTTGTTTCCGAAAAAAAAAAGAAGTTTTGAAAAGCTATTCCTTGACAATCCCCTTATTAACTTGATTTTTTTTTTTTTTTTTTTTTTTTTTTTTTTTTTTTTTTTTTATTAGCCTCCGATGCTATTTCTTTCAGACAAGCTAAAAAATGTCGTGTCATCAGCCCTGAATTTTCTACTCAACCGATTTTGATAATTATTTTTTTAAATGAAAGCTATTTATTTGTAGTTGTGCCCCTTTTAGTTATTTTTTAATTTATTTCCATTTTTATATTTTATTTTTAATTTTAAATGCTTTATACGATATTTCTTCAAAATGATGGCAATTCAGTTTAGCTTTTCTCTCGATAATAAAAATTTATCTTCCAAAATGATTGCGAATAATTATGCACTAATTGAGGTAAAAAAATATATTTACTGAGAAATAATATTAATAATGTAAATAAAATAACAGAAAATAATTTATGATAAAAATTAATGTCTAAAGCAAAATAAGAAAAATTTCAAATGAGGAAAATGATGTCATTCAGTAACCAGATAAATGGGAATTACAATATTATTACGGATGCCTTTTTCATATTACTAATAACAGTAACTTTTAAAAAACATTTGAAGAGAAAATGACGTTACTATTTAAAGCATCGTATTTTTACTTATAACGATATTAGGTACTACTCTGTTATCCCGTCGACCAATTTCGCCAAATTATATAAATCGCCTAACTAATAGCCAAATTATACATATTGACATAATTTTTATTTTAAATAACGAAAAAACAAAAAATTAGTAGAATATTAATAAAAATATTAATAAAAAGTCGAAATAAAAATCACTTAATGACATTTTAAACACATGAATCGTATTTAATGTCATTGAATGTGACATTCACGATCATCCATTATTGGCATTTAATCTTATAGTTTGGTGATAATTTTTTGGTCGACGGGATAATCTAATAGTACCCGATATTACATTTCAATATTTCTTTTCATTATGCACATTGAGATTGAGATTTTACTTTCAGATGACTTCAGTTAGTGAAAATAATGTCACAGTAAAAATAAAATTAGTTTTTTTTTTTTTTTTTTTTTTTTTTTTTTTTTTTTTCTGTGAGTGCATATAAAATAAAATTTCTGGATTTCGCCGGCACTCAGATTACAGTTTTAACTGAAGATGTGCGAATATTTGCATGCAAAATTGTAACTGGCAAACTTGACATTTAGTTTGTAAATATATTTATTATATATTGATTCAATAATGTCATTACTTTTGCTTTTTTAAAACCAAATTGATCGAGTCTTTTAAACATTTATTCGTCGAATTCGACGGGATTCCACTCGTTTTATTGTTAAATTGCATTTCCTTTTACTCAGAGTCTATAAAAAAGCGTTTAAACTAAAGAAAAAATCCGTTTTTGATTAATCTAGTCAATGAAGAAGGAGTACGTCAAATTGTATCTCTTTATTATTCCGCAATTACAATGTCTCAGAGAGAATTTGCTAATCATTTGGGTATTTCACGTCGTTCTGTTCTGTTTGCTATTATATTGATAAACACAAGAAAAATGAAGTTAGTTCATTGCAATCTAAAAGGAGTCGCCCTTCTAAAAAACCTCTATCGATTTTTTTTTTTTTCTAATCGGAGGCGAAACTGAATTCTGCAATGGCAAAATCTACATTCAACTTGTTTTTTTTTTTTTTTTTTTTTTTTTTTTTTTTTTTTTGGCAACGATAAAGGAAATTGATTAAATTTATCTAAAAAATCGCTATTGATTCTGTATGAAAAAGAAGGAAATTTTGAATTATTAAGGAAAATATTTGAATAAAATTAATAAAACATATCCTATGTTCTTTTCTGGGTTATGTTATATTTATACACAAAGATACAAATGATCAACAATTAACAAGCTTCAAATGAAAGACATTAATTAATTTATCAGTTTTGACGTTGACTTCATTTAAATTTTTGTACACGCATTCAAATTTATAACATTATAAAAATAAGGATTAGGATGAATGGTTACTTAGCGACCATTAAGAGAAAATAAAGAAAGTGAAATAAATACATTTGAAATAAGTAAATCTCTAAAATAAATTAGTTTATATTATTTGAACACATTTATAAAAAATCTTCAAAATTTACAGTAATAATTTTAAAAATCTGACAAATGCGTAGAAAAAATTTCAACACAATACGAATAATTTAACTGGTAAATTTTAGTATCCATTTATCATTGAATTCCATTAATGAAATGCGTCATTTTCTCTCAAGGAAAAAGAATGAAAATCATTGGATTTGCCATAGAAAAGCATTATTGCGCAAAATAAAATATTCTATATTTTCCGAACGAATGAACCAAATCTAACAAAAAACTATACAGCTTAATCCCAGTGCCTCACTAACATACCCACTTAATTTCAAGCCAATCGGATGCTTTTTGCGTCCTTTATCGTGGAACAGACAGACAGACAGAAACCAAAACATTTCGTGTCTCCAAAATAAGCCTTCACTGATGTTTCGGCAATTATTTTTTTTTTTTCTGAAATTGTATGTTTTCTTCAGAAGATTATTTTTAAAAATATTTATTATCTGTGTAGATTATTTTCAAAATATATATTTTCTAAAATGGTATATTTTCTGATGTAGATTATTTGCAAATATTCACAATTTCTGTAATAAGAATATCTTCATTATTATTATCATGATCTACATTATTATCTTTTTTCTGAAATTGTGTTTTCTGCGTAAGATTATTTTCAAAAATAGACATTTTTAAAAATATATATACTTTCTGCTGTAGATTATTTTGTTAAATATATATTTACTCAAAATAATATATTTTCTGGAAATGTATTTTCTCTGAAAATATGTATTTTCTATTGTAGATTATTTTCAAAATATAATTTTTCTAAATATATGTATATTTGAAAACATATATTTACTGATGTAATTTTTTTTTTTTTAAATATAATTTTTTTTTTCTGAAAAGAAACATTTTCTGATGAAGATTATTTTCAAAGACTGTTTTTTTCTAAAAATAATTTTTGAAGAATAATTGAATTGTGACCCATATATGTTTTAAAAAGCTTCAAATATAAGAATGTAAAATAATGGTATATTTCTAAACAAATTAAAGTTAAAATGACAAATAAATAAATAAGTAACAGGTCGTAAGAAGCGAGGACAAAAAGAGAAAACCACGGAAGGGTTCGGCCGGGATTTGAACCCGGGACCTCTCGCACCCTAAGCGAGAATCATACCCCTAGACCACCGAACCACGCTGCGCAAGAAATAACTATCTAAAGTGCTTAAGTAACACTTCTACTTTAACTCTTTTTTAAGTCAATGGTCGGACGGGTGGTTGCGGATATCAGTGCTCCATTCCATTATATAGATAACGCAACGAGTTATGTAAGTATCATTTTCAGTGGCGCACTCAGGATCATGCTGGCTTAGATGCAGTATCTTCACGCTAGCCGCCATTTTGTTTCCCTGTTGTTTCTCATACATTATTATTTTACATAAAACTACAAAATGCAACTGAAATGATTATTTAATGATTGAAATTCAAAAAATGATTCATTTCAAAAAATGATATGAAATTAAACAAGACAATTTACTTTGGAAATTCAAAGATTGAAAGATCAAATTTTTAATGGTAAAAATAGTTTGACTTACTTATCATTTATTATGTAAAACATTCAAGTAAAGTGAAAATGATTTTTTTATTATGCATAAGCTTTAAAAAATTTATTTTATGTTTCCTCAAAAAAATAATTGCAAAATAATGATAATAGCAATTTGTGAGAAATAATAGGGAAACAAAATGGCGGCTCGCGGGAAGATACTGCATCTGTTCCATCATGCTTTTTTAGAGGTTAGCCTATTTTAGAGGTCTCTATTTTCCTGATCTAGACTGGAATGTCAAACAAACTCACAAGGAAGGTCTCCATTGGGGGCATACTCAGAATTTTTTGAAAAAAATACGAATTAAACTACTCATGTAGGTAATAAAGGATCAGTGAAAATTAGCGGCGGAATTACATTATTAGATATGTAAAAAAAAAAAAAAAAAATAGTTTGCAATAATTGGCGTGAAAAGCTGAAAGCGACGCGGGATTTGCCGAGCAGTGCATTTCCTCGCCAAAAGCAGACGATTCTAACGAATCTGAAAATTGATTTTAATTGACTTCACCGTTAAAAATCTGCAGCATTTACTGCAACGTCATTCCACTACTTTTATAGAATATCTCTCTTCTGACCAATGAGAATGCTCCATAGCACGGTGAATTGACCGTAAAAATCTGCTGCATTTTGTTGCAACGCACTCCACCGCTTGTATATAATATCTCTATTCCAACCAATGAGAAAGCTCCATTTCACGGCCAAGTAACCGTTTTCTATACAAGCAAGGGAGTGCGTTGCAACAAAATGCAGCAGATTTTTAGCAGTGTATTTTTCAATTTGGAACAATTTTAATCGATTTAAATTGTGTTTTAAATGATAAAATATATTAATTTCATTTTGTTATAAGTACATATAAACGTATATGACAAAATTACACTTAAAGTAGAGTAAAAATGCAAAACTAAAATTACTTAAACTAAACTTATTTAAATAAATTGAACATAGAAAGTTTTTTCTTTAAAAAGTATTCGAAGCGTAAAAGCGTATTTTTCAAAATTTCGTTTTTTCGCCAACCGGAGATAAATCGCCAAATAAACGAAATTTTTATTATTTTTTTACGGACGTTATAAGGAGGTTCCGCCGAAATTTTTTTTATAAACATATATAACTATATGAGAAGAACATTCTGTAATTTTTTCAGATTTTTCTGAGTATGCCCGTATGGAGACCTTCCTTGTGAGTCCTTTTTTTGTGGTGCCAACTTTTGAAAAATATTGGGGTGGCTCAAAAATACTGGGTGGGCTCAAAAATATTTTGGTAAAGTAGTAAGGCCAATTTGTTCGTTTTTGAAGGGTGGATAACATAATTTTTGAAGGGAAAGATGAGAATTTAAAGTCTAGCTATCATCTTTTATAATAAAGTTGCCGTTTTATTAAATTATATTCTCATGCATTTTTCCTTATAAAAACATTAATATTTATTGTAATATCATCATATCATGAACATTACTATAAATTGAAATTGCAGAAAGTTAAATATAGACTTTTTAGTCATTTGAGATTTATGGATGGCAATTGGAAAATTAAAGCACATGGTCATTCACAAAATAAATTTTGTTCTATGGAGAAAAATAATTAAAAAAAAAAAATAATGAAGTAAATAACTAAATGGAACAATGAAAATTGGGTATATTAGAATTCTAAATTATTGGGTGGGCTCGGGGCCCATATAAGTTGGCGCCACTGTAAGTGTTGCTCGTTAAAGCTCCTGTCCCTGCGAGCGAAGACAATTCACGAGCTAATGCTATACCTATGGAGAGATTATTGTCTATTAACTCGTTTGCATTTCCATATTTTTTATTTATTTGCATTGGTGTGGTGTTTATTTTTGGAGTGTGAGAAGACGAAGGGGAGAAAACAAACTTGTTATATTTGTTTCTACCCACAATAGGGCCAAATGGTGATCGTAAAAATACTATAGTACATTGCATTGGTTGTAGGCCTGCAAACGACCCTAATTACCATCATTACTTCTTTAGAACAATAGAAATATCTTTATCCATGATGACATAAAATGTCAAACATAAGGTTAAAAAATATAAAATTGAAAAGGTAAAAAAAGTTACCTGTCAAGTCCTTGGCTGTTGATGACAAATAAATCCAGACAATAGGCACAAGAAATTATTATGCAAACAAATGTTGAAAAGAAAACTATTTTTATTTCATGAAGAACTTGTTTATTTTTTTTCATGAATAAATATTTCTTCACATATTTATATTATTTTTGACTCGTACATATTAATCTCTCTTTTCATAAAAAACCATTTCATAACATATGCTAATCACAACAATTGCTATCTCCAAGCAATAAAAATTCTTTGTCATAATATATTTTAGATATCTCAACAGCATGTAATTATAAATTTTCTCATGACATAAAAGGAGAATGTAATATTATTTCTTCTTGAAAAAGAGCAACTTTCATAATATGAACTTTCAAAAAAAACAAAGTATATTATACTTCATATTGCATAGATACATACCAATATTTTCTTCATAACGCCCCGTGAGTAATCAAAAATTATATATATAAAATGGGCCAGATAACGAAAATAAAAGAAGAACTTTATGTAAATAAATATTTGCATCTCACGAAAAGAATAGATTTTCACCTCTGCTTGATTTTTCAGAGGACTGGAATCACATAAAACAATTATTGAAGAAAATTCGAGCACCAATAATAGCTGCAGAAAAATTATTTTTAACGATGAGGTGATGAAAGATGAAATAGGTATTAAGTGGACTCATGATGACATAGTACATCACTTATGATGCTTCCACAAGAACACCAACCAGAAGATCTATGGAGTGCCTTTATTTACGTTGAGTAATCCAAAAGAGAAGGCACATAAAACGAATACATTCAGGAATGCATTAAACCACTTCATTGCTCCTCGCCGCACTAAAAAATCAGCCTATTCTAAAACCATGGGAGGATCACAGCGGCATAGAACGGAGCCCGTATAAAACGGCTTCAAAGGGGCGCGCACATGGCCCGAAATTCCACCCAAAACCTGCAGTCATCGGACCGCATCCATCACAGCTGGTGTTTCGTAGCGCAACTCCCGCAGGTGGCCGCGAGCCCAGGGGAAAAAGAGAAAAGGGTTACTGTAAATGCAAAATACGCCAATTTGGCAATGAGCAAAAGAGGGGGTGAGGAAAAAAATAAGCCAATTTACGATATACAGTATGAAAAAATATGTAACTAATAAGAATAAAATTGATAACCATCTTAAGAAGGGAGGCCAAAACCGGTGGCCATGTACTTAACGGCTTGAAATACGTCACCTGTGAAATTTAAATTGATAGGCTAGGGGTGTGTCCGAATAAACGGAAGTTCCACCCAAAAGAAATAGCGAGAATGTTCTCGAACAAATTTTAAACCGGAAGGAATGATTTCAAACAGAATTTTTACCGGCTTGGAACATTCGAAAGCTAAGTAAGAAAGAAAACATTACAGGCGACGATAAGAAAATAAGCGAAATTGAAATAAAATTTAAATTGAGAACATTAATAAAAAAGAGGTAATAGGAAATAAAATGACTAATAAAAAATGAATTAAATTAAATATATGGGGGGGTTATGGAGTAACCACCACATATTACCCAGGGTCCCCCAAAAGAAAATATTGGTGAGATGACAAAATGAACAATTTTTCATCAAGACAATATTTTCTAACACATGTACAAATATACTAAGTAAATACACAAAATAAATATATCAGAAATAGTTATAAGAATATACATAATTGTTGTACATGATATTTAAACAATAAAAAAAAAAATAATTACTGTTATGATAGTAATCCTTATGAAAATATACCAACTGTAGTAAATGTTAACATGAAAGGTATATAAAGTTTCTTTCAGAGGTACCTATCATATATCAAAAAAAAATTAAAGACTAAGTGCAGAACAACAGTCCTTAACTTTGCAGAGTCTCTTGTTAGGCTGTGCAAAATGCACTTATAATAGTAGAATGCTTTAACATATGTCGCAATATGTGATTATACAATAATATGTATATTTATATTCTCAGTTGTGAACAAAAATGAAATATACTATAACTGTATATGAATCATGTTATAACTATATATAACATATATGGTTTCAAATAACACATAATAAATTGAATGAATTTGTAAGTTGAAAGTTGAACAACAATAAAAATATATATAAATGGTGCAGAGAGATTAGTTATGCTCTCATAAAAAATTATTTACATATATCACCACATAGCCTTTTAAACTTTCAATAAATCTTAAATGAATAAACTTTAGTATTATTCAATAACACATTTTTGCAGAAAATAAAAATAATTAAGTTGCAAAAAGAATGTCAACAAAAGCATGATATTATTTTTCAATAAAAATATCTTCAAAATGAATATAATAATTTTCAAAGAGAGAATCCTTACACTCTCATAAAGGAATATCCTTGAACATTTTCAAAATAAATTGACAATAATTGCATAAATACCTTTAATACTATACTTCATTCAAAATAAACATAAAACATAAGATGTTTAATATTCTGAAAAAGGAAGAAACTTATATGAATATGTCAATCTTATATATGACTTGATAATGTCAACTTACAAAGAAAAATCAATTGTGTCAAAATTTCTATATAGAAGATATCTAGAACATATTTACTTGTAATTTTCAAACATTTTTTAAAAAAAATTAAGTAAGTGATCACTTTTGCATTTGTCATAAATCAAGAATTTGCTTTATATAAATATATATAATGACTCAATCAATATCTTTGGATAAATATATATATCATGACTGAATCAAGAACTTTGGATAAATATATATATTGACTGAATGAACAACTTTGGATAAATATATATATAATGCCTCAATCAACATCTTTGGATCCAAAGTATAAATACCCAAAAGTATACAAAAAAAATTTACTTATTGTGAGTCATTCACCTTTTATATTTCAACAAGAAGAGAAGAAAACATTAGTATGAATAAGCTTATCATGCATTTTCTTTTTTTTTTTTTTATCAAAAGAGGTTAAATGTTAAAGCATGCATGCATTGTAAAGAGAAGACACAATAGGGAAAATAATTTGATGAGTACTCATCTTTATGTTTACCTTATATCAATTACAATTTCACTTTTCTTATTATAATGCACATTTGTCAAAAATCACTTTAAATACTGACATCATATTCTAACAAAGACAAATTCTTTCTCAATTTTTTTTTTATCAACTATTGTAATTAAAGACCTTATAAAATTTAAAAGTATGGCATACATGAGATTATGTGTATATATTGTAAAAATTATGACTTATAGATAAATGCAGTAACTAATAAAACTATTAAAATTCATACATACATCCCGAGGATGACCGTTGAGTTGTACCAGGGAGAAGAAGACTTAAATAATGAAAAAAATAATAACAGCTGCCTGCAGCCTGGAGAAAAGAAAAAAAAAATTACATAGCGATTCTTCTTGCTGGACTATCAGTGCGGCTAGCTTCGACTGAATATATTACAAAGCAAAAGTCATCCTGTAAAAGGAAAAAGAGAGTTAGTCTATTTTTTATATAGTTTATGATTGCGAGGACGAAGATCATAACTTCTATATTGAGTGGATTTGTTTTTAGCACCAGTATGAGTGCTATCAGGAGGAGCTTGTGACAGTACCGATTTACTGGAACATGAAGATGTTTGCTGGCATTTAGAAGAAGAAAGAATTTGAGGAGAAGTATTACAAGCTGCATCATGATTTGAAACTTGAATAGAAGAGTGTTGTCTCACAGGAGTGAAGGATGCATTATCAACAGCTGGTTGATCATGTGATGCACTTTTTGAAGAAACTGAAGGATGTTGCAGTGCTTCATTTCTCTTTTGAAGCTTCAAGATTCGATTAGTGTGAATCAACATTGGTGAAGCATGACTATTATTGGGATCTTGAATTTGAATGAGCACAGGAGAAATTATTTTCTTCACCACGTATGGGCCTTGTATCTTTTTGTTAAACACAGTAGGAAATTTTACATAAACAATGTCATTAACATTGATGTTGGAAAACTTTAATTTTTCTCTGGATTTTTGGTACACCTTTTGTCTAGATGATTCGTTATTCTTGTAAGCTTGATAGTATATTTTTTCAATAATATCCATCAATTTATGAATTTCATATGCAGTATTGAGAATTTTCCATGAAACTTGAGTTTTATAATTGGAATAAATGTCGTTTATCTCTCTTCCAAAATGAAGAAGATTTGGAGAGAATTTTGTAGCTGGATGAGGTGTAGCATTATATATGGATTGGTGAATTTTTAGAGCAGTCGGTACATCACATCCTTGTGAAGCCATTGTGTTCACAGATGATTTTATTTGAGAATTGACTCGTTCGCTTAAACCGTTAGCTTGGGGATGGGCTACAGAACTATGCTCCAATTTAATGCCAAGCTTTTTGTTAAAATATGAAAACATATCACTCGTAAATTGAGAGCCATGATCAGTGAGAGTTAATTCGGGTTTTCCATGAGTGGAAATATAATGCAATAAGGCTTTTGTAACAGACTCAGCACTGATATTATTCAAGGCATATAATTCTAAATGACGAGAAAAATGGTCTATCAAGGTTAACACATATTGACGATTTCTCAATGGGCCGAGTAAATCCATAGAGACCTTTTGATTGGGAGCTGTTGGGAGTGGTGCAGGTAGGTATGGAGCAGTGTTTTTTTTATGATTCTTATTTACTAAACAAATTTCACAAGAGTTGACATAATTAATGGTATCAGAAACAAGGGTTTTCCAGGTAAATCTTTTCTTTAAATTAACAATGGTTTTATGAATTCCAGTATGAGTAATATGAGCAATTCTTAAGGCCTTTGCTCTAAGTGACACAGGTAAAACAGCTTTGTGTAGCTCGATATCTTCTGAAGAGAAATGCCCATTATAGCAAAGTAACTCATTACTTGGATTAATATAGTAGCCATTTAAACTTTTAGATTTTTTGTTATTTTTAAGATCTTCATAAATTTGTTTGATTTTTGGGTCCTTTTGTTGTTCAGAGAAGATGGTGTGATCAAGAATTTCTAATAAAGGATCTTGGTTATTATCCTTAGTTAGAAGTGAAGAGTCACTTTGAAGATGACATGTGTGGTGGACTTTGTGAACTAAACCACATGGAAATTGAGAAATGTCATTATGTAAATCGTTTTGATTATCAACAATGGGTAGAGGTTCTTGTGAAGAAATAAGATCTGGATTATTATTGAGATCTTCAGTAGGAATGTGAGGAGTTCTACTCAGAAAATCTGCTAAGACATTTTCTTTGCCTGGAACATGTTGGAATGTGTACGAGTATTCTGATAGTTCTAACATCCAACGAGTAGTAATATCAGCAGGTGATGTAGCTTTTTTGTAGTTGTTAAGAGGTTTTGCATCAGACAAAAGAATAAAGTGTCGACCAAAAATGTAGTATTTAAACGCTGTTATGCCTTTGTAGATAGCATAAAGTTCCAATTTAATGGCAGGGTAATGTCTTTCTGATTGAGAAAGAGTTTTGGAATAATAGGAGATGGGCTTTAGTTCACCATCAAATTTCTGCATAAGAACAGCTGATATTGCTGTTTTTGAGGCATCTGTATTAACATAAAACGTTTCATTCCAATTAGGAAGATTGAGCATAGGTTTTTGAAAAAATATGTTTTGTAACTTTTTAAATGCATTTTCCTGCTCAGTTTTCCAAGAAAATTTATTTTTAGGTTTGGTGACTTCGATGAGAGGAGCAATCAATTTAGAAAAATTAGGTATAATTGATCTATAAAATGAACACAAACCGATAAAACTCTTCGTTTGCCTCTTGGTTTTAGGCGTTGGAAAGGAAGTAATTTTTAAAATGTTACTTGTAATAGGAAGAATTTTATGATCTGTAAGTTGGAAGCCCAAAAAGTTAATACTAGTTTGCATAAAGGTACACTTTTCAGGAGACAAAGTAATGTTATTAGCAATAAGGGTGTCTAATAACTTTGTGAGTTTCATGGTCATTTCTTCAAATGAATTAGCACCCACTACAATATCGTCTTGATATGCATAACAGGAATCAATTTGAGATAATTGAATAACAGAGTCGATTAATTGTTGGAAAGTGCTGGCGGCCGTCTTCAGGCCAAATACTAGACGTAAATAGGTAAAAATTCCCCATGGAGTAGTAAAACTAAGTTTATCTTGCATATCTTTAGGTACAGCAATCTGCCAATATGCAGAGGGTAAGTCAAGAGTGGTATAATATTTAAATTTTGACAACTGCACCAATAGATTTTGAATTCTAGGAAGAGGATATGATGATGGTATTATAATCGAATTTAACAATCTTAAATCAAGAGCCAAACGATACTTTTGAGGCTTAGACATATCAGTTCTTTTCTTTTTAACAAGAAGCATGGGACAGGCCCAAGATGAATTTGATCTCTCAATAATGCCAGCTTTCAGCATTTGATCAATTTGGTCAAGAGCTTCTTGTTCAAGAGCTTGAGGCACGGGAAAAGGTAAGGTTTTAACTGGATGAGAATTTAACATGGTAAATTGTGGATTGACCAGGTCAGTATGACCTAAAGTGTCAAGAGATTTTGAAAAAGCAAGAGCTTTACTACATAATAATTTGGTCAAAGATTCTTTTTCATGAGGAGGCAAGTGTTTAAGATCAAAGTCATTTGGAGATAATTGTTGAATACGTTTCCTCTTAATCTCTTCAGAAGGCAAAATTAGGTTACAATACTCATTTTCAAATTCTAAATCAAAGGAGTATTCTTCAATATCTTTTTCATCTACATTGATACATTCACCAAGAATAGAATTTTTATTTAGATGAATATCGACTTTTGATATATTTTGACATACAATCAAAAACAAATCATTTTGAATTGAAGATTTTGAGTGCAATGATTCATGTAATACAAGACCTTTGTTTTTTAAATTGGGTTTAAAAAGAAAATATTCAGATGGAGGATTCAGATACTTAACATGTAAATAAATAAAAGAATTAGGAGGTATTAATTCTCTATTGAGTAACTGTACCATATTGGAAATCACCAAAATTTTATTACCCATACTTAAATGAGGTTGCTTTTCGCCAATATAACTACAATCACTAGTATTTTTAGATGAGGAATTCTTGTTAAGTATATTATTATCATTAGTAGACACATAATTTACCACCTTAGCATAATCAGTTGGAAAATAATTAGAAAAATAAGTAAAATGACCATCAATATAAGGATTATGAAAATTCATAGCAGAGTGAGCCATATCATTTGTAAACAAACCATTATTTTGAACATTATAGTTATAAGGATAGGTTGTATAATTGCTGAACAACTGTAAACTTGAATTATCATAATTTGCACATGTATTATCAATATAAGTATCATTCATTAGATTATTTGATATAGACCTTTCATAATAAGGCATTCTGTGTGCATCAAGAGAATATGGTACATTTGAGTTAACATAATTATATTCAGCATTCATAAAATAGCAAGTAGGAGATTCATTATAACTTTGAAAAGGAATGTGCATGTCTTTAAGTAATATAGACTTAAAGCTTGGTGAAATAGTAATAGAATGTTTGTTGATGAATTCAAAACCAAGTATGGCTTGAAAATGAACATTGTGAATTTTAGTAAGGTAAAATACATGATGAAAAAAGAATTTATCAATCTTAAAAGCTATCTCTATGCATCCTTTGAAGAAGACCTTAGAATTTATGGTGGAAACTGATACATTTCTGGATAAAAATTTGTAATGAAGCCTGGATTTAATGCTATTAAAGCATTCTTCATCCAAAAGAGATAAACTTGAACCAGTATCTATTAATGTGGAGATTTCATTATGTTGTACATTTATTAGGATGCATGGAAGAACATAAGAGTTATTAAAAGAACTGCATATAACATGATTTTCTTGTACATCATCATTATTTTCAAAATTTTGTTTAGATGTCAAATAATTATGTGAACAGGAAGATTTGTTAGACTTAGATGTCATAGGAGAAGTTTGGACAGCTGTGGATGCCACTAAGGTGATTGAAGAGCGTTTGTCAAGTTGTAAATGGGGTAAATCAGGGGTTTTACCTAAATATAGTTGTACGTGCAATATTGTGTAGGCACTAAACAATGGAATATGGATACAGCCCCTCACCTTTTTGCTTCATTTAGGGAATAAAGGATTTAGAGTTGATTCTATAGGCTCCCATTTTCAGAATTTTCAAGCTATGCTTTTGAAACTTTTACAGAAGTTGCTCTATACATTTAGTTAACACAATATGTAAATGACATTTTGATATCGTTTACGCATGCGCAATGAAAAATTATTTACTAAACATACTCATTTTTCATACAATTTTTATTATTTTTAAATTCTGATGACAGAGTATTGTGTACAATGATGTTTGTCATATTTTCAGAAAAGAACATTATTTTATAATAAGAACTCTGCAAATTATAAGCAAAAAACTTGGAAAAATTTAGGACTGTTTTTATAAAAACCTTAATTTCTCTACGAGTATACATGCTATCCTTGTAAAAATTAACACAGTACATTACAATAAGCCAATTAATCATAATGTGCAGTTTGAACGCTTTTGGTACATTAGTTTTGACAGGGTTAACCAAAAGATCTTCGTTCTTTTTCAATTTGTTGACGGTCCCCTGTTCGATTTCGGGGAAAACTCTTCGCGAAAATATGTGACGCGTACTATTTTGTTTACACACCTGGAGTTTCAGCACATTCCGATTCATATTTCTTTCATTACTTAAAAATAATTACTTAATTACCAATTATGCTTAACTTTTGGACACCAGTGTAGATAACTAAGTATTATTTATCATTCGTATTTCAATAAAAAAAAGTTCTCTATTGATAAGGACGATGTTTATGCTTGTGTATCATTTTACGTTACAAAAAAGGCATTATAGATAAACTGTTAGTCTTTAAAATAGTGACGTTGAGTCTGAATTAAGTTGTACAAAATTAACACTACACATCATAGCTTGACATTCGATCTTATTTCAACGGCGTTTTACCGTTTGGCGTTTGGCGCTATCTAAAAAAATTTATGCAATAACCAATCTCAATCTGTTTACTGGGGGACTTCTGTGGCTCCGGGGGGGGGGGGACATTATAGAGTTCCGGTGGGGAATTGCACTTTTTAACCATTGAAAACAATAAAACTCAAATTTTCCGGGAAGGGGACATCTGATTGCTCCAGGGGGAATGAATGTCACCCACGGGCCACCCCTTGAATTCAACCCTGTACAACAAATCTTTGAACCTTTGGACCCATTTTAACCTTTTATATACCGAATTATGAATTCATAAAAATTTTACATTTTAAAGCATTTTACGTAAATTGTTTAAACTAAATTAAGAGATTTACAGAATCGTTTAATACATTTTTGAAAGTATTTAGAAGGATTAATTAAATTTGAATTTACAGGGATTTGGTGCAATATTTATAACCCCACTCAAATCTTTTATTTTTAATTATTTTCTTAGTATTTCGTAGAATTATAAAATATACAAATAGTATGCTCTTACAATATAAATATAGAAATATTTCCGTATCGAAAAATCCCCCCCCCCTCCATCAGCGTCAAGAAAGCTGAAAAGATGCAAAGGCAAAAGCAATCATTCTTTTAAAAATATTTTTGTTTTCTGCAACCAATAATGTTTTTGGGGAAAAAAATGAAGTAATGTATCTGTAACTCATTCTAAACAGTATTACAACTAACTGACGTATTAAAAGAATTTTATAATAAGTAATTTTAATGGTACTTATAAAAGTACTGTCGGTAGATAAAGGGTTAAATGTTTCCTAAAATTATGAAAATTTATTTTTAATAGGTCTTGCAAAATAAAAAAATTAAAAAATATTAATCTTTTTCATAAACTTTTTCTTATTTATAATTTTTTTTACGAAATTTGAAATATTAGCATTTTTAATATTCACCGCTTAAAGCAAGATTTTCTTTTTATTTACCAGAGAGGTTTAAGCCTTCAGAATTAGCCCCATGAAAAATTTCAGAGCCCCTGTCCCACCAACCTGTTTTCGCTCTGTATAAAGTCAACAGATGAGATAAATTCAATGGCGTAGCGCGTAGCAAGCGGGGGACGGAGAGGACGGTCCGTCCCGGGTGTCACCCTCTAAGGGCCGACACCGAATCTTTATTGGCAAATGCAGGGTGTTTCAAAAATGACTGGTATATTTGAAAAATCAATAAAAACTAAACGGGCAGCAATAGAAATATACCGTTTGTTGCAATATGCTTGGGACAACAGTGAATTTTCAGACAGACAAACTTCCCAAATTTGTTACAATTTTCAACAATAGATGGCGCTGCAGGCGATTTGAAAGATATAGAAGAAAATAACTCTGTGAGTTCGCCATTTTGTATGCCGTCTTTCTGCTGTCAGCGTGTGCTGTTCACGGATTGCAAGTTTGCTATGAAAAAATCGTTTATTCTCGTATGTAAATATCGTACTTTAGATTTTTTCCAGACTGTAGCGCCATCTGTTGTTGAAAATTATAACTAATTTCGAAAGTTTGTCTGCCTGAAAATTTACTGTTGTCCCAAGCATATTGTAACAAACGGTGTATTTCTATCGCTGCCCGTTTAGTTTTTATTGCTTCTTCAAATACACCGGCCATTTTTGAAACACCCTGTATATATGTATGATCTTATAAGATTTTGGAAAGGAATTTTGAAATAAATGAAATTTCTAGCGCATTACGCAATTGAGTTAGTTTTCTTTTCTTTGAGAATGTGAAATTTTATACAGAATGATGTATCTAAATAAAACATGCACAAGGAAACAAAACCTATTGGATTACCTACCTATCCAATGAGTGAATAGCAAAAGAAAATTTTAAAAGGAAAAATTTCTTTCGACATATAGACACCACATTGACTTATGCGGACTAGAGTAACATCCCCAGTAATTGGCACATTAAGAATTTCCTTTAAACTTACTTCAATTTTCATTGCCAAGAAATAAAAATATTTAATTGCAAATCTATATTATAAAGGCCAAACGTATCTGTGCGTAACGCATACGTCACTTTACGAATGGCAACACTTTCACATGCAATTCGGTTTTGCGAATTTATACTTCTAAACATTTTACATTTTCAATTTTTGCACCATCGTATAGAGAAAAATATGTACTTTTAAATACAATTTGTTTGAAAGCTGTATCTCAATTTATTCTTGAGATATTAATTTTTTTATCATTTTTAGTACGAATTTTGTAATTGTGGTAACAGAAATACGCCATTTTCTTTTAAAATTGATAACAATTGAAATGTGCAGATGTAAATTTTGAGAAGTTGAAAATTATGACAGGTTTAGATTTCACGTAAAATTCTAAATTCGTGTAAATTTGAATTTTTTTTTGTTTTTTCAATACGCATTTATATCAAACATAAGAGCCTCAATTGATAATTTCATCTTAATAACTGATCTTTATTGTGTTTTGCTTTATTATTATATTTTTACAAATGCGATTAAAGTTTAATTTTAATAATTTAGATAACTAAGTTTTATAGAAATAGTATTTTTTTTTTTTTTTTTTTTTTTTTTTTAGCTTTAAATAATATTTGCTTGAGAATTAGACTGACCATTGTAAGATGCATTTTTTACTGTAGCTAATTCTGTAGGTTTATTATAAATCAATGAAACAGTTCCTTCTTAAACATTTATTTTCGTCGAAATTCCACGGGTTCCACCTTGTATTTTTAAATCAAAGAATGCATATCTGTGCATGTATTTTGCCCACTAAAAGCAAAAAGTTTTGAAAAGTTTTTTTATAAAAATAAATTTATAAAAAATTGCTGTAGTCACCAGTGATTGGCACCTAGAGCACCAATGTATGACACCTTGTGGTCCAGTAATTGGCACATGTTTATATTTAAAAAAAAAAATTATATTTTGCATTGAGTTTAATTGCTTTAAATGAATTTACTATAGATGAAGATGCCATATTTAAAGTTTTTGAAAGAAAGAAATCAGCATATTAGTCTGAAATGTGAACACTTTAAAACAAAACAATATATTTATGTTAATACCCAGTAATTGTCGTGCTGTCCCCAGTAATTGTCATATAAAGCTTTAATGGATTCCAATTACTGATAATATTTCATATTTTCAAATAAAAACAATTGATAAACAAAATTAGTCTATAACTAATTTAGTGTACTGCCAAAATAAGTGGTTTAATATCAAATCATGCAATTCCCCTTGTAATTGGAATAGGTGCCAATTACTTGGAACTAGCAAAATTGAAGAGCCGTTAATTGGAATCTATCATTAATTCAGAAATCCAAATATTTGTGTCAAAAATACTTTTACACAATTAAAGTAACCCTTTTCAACTAAACAAAACAGTTGTCAATTAAAATTTAAAATATATTGGAAATCAGATAATAGTGAATTGAAAAGCATGCCTTTCTTAAGCCAGAGAAGAAGCATTTACAACAAAATGGCTAATTTGATACAAACCATAATTGTTTCTCTTTCCTAGGCACTATTGTCATCTAGTAGCATAAATCGAAGTTATAATCTTTAAAGTAAATGAGCATATAACTGGTATATGGTGTTGCATTTTTAAAAGACTGGATATAAATCTTATTTTAAGACATGTTTGTAGGATCTGCCAATCATTGGTGCATGCCAATTACTGGGGGTGTTACCCTATGGGTTAAAACAAGTTAATCCTGGTGGTTTTTTTATGCAAATCTTGTAACATTTTCTCAACAAGGTTAACAAATTGCGGGGATCTATGATTCCCTAAAAAGTTTTCAGTGGTTGCAACGAACGATGTCCAACGGGCTTCCTTTTCTACACCATTTAAGCATGACGTGAATGTTTGATCTTTTATTATAATAAAAGATCCAACATAAATCCCCGCAATATTAACCTTGTTGAGAAAATGTTACAAGCTTTTCATAAAAAGAAATGCAACATGTCTTTGAAAATACATTTTTTTGGATTCGCATTTAGATTTTTTTCCCGAAAATATGGGAGCTATGCGTGATGAACACGGAGAGTGATTTCACCAAGATATAGCTGTTACTGAAAAACGATATCAAGAAAAATGGTACCCTGCGATATTGGCAGACTACTGCTGGTTGGTAATTAGAGAAACTTCAACCGCAAAGTACCATCGACAAACAAAGAAAAAAAAAATGAAAAAGGAAGCTTTTTTATCCGAAATAAATTAGTTTAAAAATAAAATTTGTAAAAAAAAAGAAAAAAAAAAGTGAAAAAATAAATATTGATATATTATAAAATTGTGACGTGATAGAAATGTTTTATAAAACTTTTCTATATATAACAGAAAGTCAAATAATTATTTAACTTTCAACACTACTTCTGGCACAAAGAACACGAATCACATAAAATTATTTGCGATATAAAAAAAAATATATATATATATTTTTTGTTGACTAGTGTAATTGCCAGCTTGCCACATATATCTCATGTAAAGTTGAGAAAAAAAAAGTGAAATGCTGTGTTACCATAGTTATCATTTAAGATACCTTTCGAAAACTGACCTTGAGAAGTAAATTGAAATTGCAAATAATATAATAATTAGTAGGTTGCTTAGTGAGGAGTATCATTATTTAACTTACGTGTCTTATCGCGAGAGGATAGTTCCGTCAGTCTGACAACTTTACTTGCTGTCGGTTCTATTCCCAAAGCTCGGAGCGTCACCTGCAATAAGGCAAAAAAGAGAGGTTAAACGTGAACAAAAGTAACTAGTTGGGTGTGGCAATCCTAAAAGTTTCCTCTATCGTATACATGTTAATACTTCCTGAAAAATGAAACATAGCAGTGCCACCGGTTAGTGATTTACACTAAAATTTAATCAGCAAAGTCAAGTTCTAACTGAATTTGAAGTTTGGTAGAAATCCCTGCGTTAGTTTTTGAGATAGAACCATTGCGGAAATAGTAAAAAATAAATGTAGATAAAAGCGCTACCTGTTGAGCGATTTACTTTAAAAGCTAAACAGCATTAATTTATATGAGATACTACCTGAATCCGGAGTTTCATGAAAATTCCTGCATTAGTTTTTGAGATAGAGCTATTGCGATAACCATGAATAATGCCGCATAGCAGCGCTACCTGTTTGTCAATTTACATCAAAATGTAATCAGCACCATATTATATCATGGACTAATGGAATATGAAGTTTTATGGAAATCCATTCATTAGTCCTTCAGATAGAATTATTGTGTAAATCGTGAAAAAGGGAACATAGCAGCGCCACTTGTTGGGCGATTTACACCAAAATGTAATCAGCAGCAGCAGTTTGGCTGTAGTGTGCCATTAAGAAGGTAAAGCTTTATACTCAAAGTAACATAAAAGCTTAAAGTCTTAATCACGTCCATTAATAACTATGTCATAATATTGTATATTCTAAAACGAAAAATTCAAGAATATACACTAAAAATATTTATTTACTTAAAAGATATCACTTTTCTAAAAACACATTAAAAATCTAACAAAAATATTTAATATATTTTTAATGTGTAAAAAAAAAAAATCTAAAATTAAAAATCTATCAAAAATATTTAATAGATTTTTAATGTGTTTTAGTAAAGTGACATCTTTTAAGTAAATAAATATTTTTAGTGTATTTTCTTGACTTTTTTGTTTTAGAATATATATTACTATGATATAGGCTCTATAATTCTTTTCACTAACAGAGGCGCATGAAACTTTACACTCACTTCGCCAACTGACATGAAAATCACATCGCAGAAACACGGTCTCAACTTGGAAAGCTCACTGAAAGGCATTCGCCTCTGTTAATGAAAAGGAGTATAGTGGCTGTTTCTCAATGTCTCTGATCTGACAAATAAGCACAGAAAAAAACATATTTTATCCAAGCAATAAATGAAAATCGTTGGGGATAAATTCCGTATGTACTGCTTCTTTTCGGAAAGCAAAACCCTTTGCGCTTCTGCGCACTCGTCAAATCTGCTTTGATTTTATCAAAATAGGAATGAGCAGAGTTTGTTTAGCTGCGTTTAGCTGAGTGCCAATCTTAGTTGCATCGTAAAAGTGAATGCCGAAGTAGGACTTCTTAAAATACCCATCTTAGCGTAAAATCATCCAGCTCATCATTTACCATCTTAGCTCTGGATAGTAAAATCGTCTAAGAGTGCTAGACGCGGCTTTCGGAAACGAAGAGTGGCCTTTTACCGGTAAAAACTGGTTTTTACTAGGAAATGGTAAAAACCTAGGGAAAAAGTGGTAAAAATCTAACGACATACTATAAACACTTAGTCCTTAAACTATATTTTATTACTATTGAAAAAACTATTTTCATGTAATTGTGTAACTGGTGTGTATATATATATATAACACAAAAAGATAAATAAACAATTAGTCAGTTCTCTAAAGCTGCTGATATACTTTAATCATAGATTTTTTAGATTTTCTATAATTTTCCAAATCTGTTTGTAACTTTACAGATGTTTACTGTTTCACAAAGCAAGTTTACATTTCAATTATACTCTTTTCCACTTATACTTGTTTTCAAAGATTTTCTTTGAACCAAAAGATGTAAAAGGCAAAATTTGGTGAAAATTAATAATAAAGAAATAAATCCCAAATTCCTAATTTAATGGTAAGTCTTCACTCTTTGTAGTTTTTCAACCATAGAGCATTTTTTTTTTTTTTCAACTTTTCATAGCTGACTTTTCAAATATGCATAATAAATTAAGAAATAGACTTGGTGTACAGAAAATTTGTATTTTGTTATAGAATGCTAATAGGCTGCAAGAACACAGATTGGTAAATATACTAATATTTACACAGACAGTTAAAATTTGTAAGTGTTTTGTTTTTATCAAAATGATGAGGTTTTCTAAGAGTGGAAAATGTGTTCTTATAATTTTTTGTTGTAATATAGTTTAATTAAAAATTAGTAAACTAATCACTAAAAGGCAAAATTAGCACTAGCCACCGGCCACAGGGCCAGTAAATGAGAAAAAGTGGCCAGTGAAAAATAGTCTGTCAGCGGCCACCTTGTGGCCACTTTATTACAAGGGAAGAATACAATTTACTTACATTTCATCAATGATTCTAGTTTTTTAGGTTGACATATGTTTATATTAACATATTTATTTGAGTTATTCACTATTAGATTAATACTTATAGAAATTTTAACTATTTAGTATTCTTAAATAAAAAAGTGGCCACTAGTTTAAACAAAGTGGCCACTTGTAAAACTAGTCTTACTGGCCAGTGGCCGCTAATGAAATTTCCCAATTTTGCCCTATACTAATCACCATTAAGATAAATGTAATAAATATTGTAATGTGCATTCTTATAACAGTTATGATAATTTTTAGACTCAGTAATGATAAATGCACAATAATATCTTTAAAATTTTGAATTCTTGAAGGAGGAAAACACAAATGAAATTTTCTGGGCTTTTTATGTTTATTATAAACCACTATTCTCATACAGTATTCTTTTACTCACTCAGAATATATAGAATCAAAAATTTATGCCTAATTGGAAACTAAATTAGTGAATATTGTTATATGGAATTATAGTATTTAATACCTAGAAAAGTTTTACCCCTGAGAAAATGAAACCTTACTAGATAAATTTTCATAAAAATTACAAAAACAGTCAAACTAATAAGTTTTTTTCATATGTGGTAAAAACATGTTTTTTCAAAGACGGTAAAAACCATGGTAAATACCGGTAAAACCATTAGACGGTAAATACCGTCCAACCCTGATAGACTGCTCCGAATAATACGTACAAACGTCTTAGCTATGTCACACGTATCCGAAATCTGTACCCCGTATTATATGTACACTCACATCAACCGAAAAACTTTAACGGGTTAACACGTTCGCTGCCGCTTACGTGAAGATGTGATGATAGTTAATGCCGCACTGTAGAAGTGGGTTTTTCCCAGAAGCCGATTTACTTTTTATAACAAAGAATCAGTGAAAGATTTTCCCCCGACAGCATGTAACGGCTATTGGACATCATCCCCCATCACGCGCTAGCGCGTGATGTGGCCCCTTAACGTTGGCGCCATATCACGCGCTGGCGCATGATCAGCAGGGAATGTGTTAAAAGTTTGTGACGCACCAATTCACGTGATTTTCATTCAATTCACGTAATTTTCATTTTGCGCCAACTTGGCGACAATGATGTCCATAAACGGAAAAATATCATGATATTTTATATCTCGTAAGCCCTCACTTTCATATCGAACGAGACAGAGCAGCTCATGACGTTTAAAACATCGCACAGAGTGGATCATCTTTACATGTTGATTGGTACAAAGCGGAGCGTCCATCGTTTTGTGCCAGCAGGGCTGGACTAACAGTCCGTTAGTCCGTGCCCCAGCACGGAGTAAAAAAAAAAAAAAATTGAGGGGTGCAAAATCGCTAAAACCATAATGAGAAAAAAAAAACAAAAAAAAAAAAACAGAGTTCTCAAGACTACTTTGTAGATGCAGTGCCTGATCTTAATGAGCAACAAAAAGACGAAAGTTACACTGTTTTTTTCTTTCTTTTCTTTCTTTCTTTTTTTTTTTTTTTTTTGGATGTTTGCCAAAAAAAATGTAAAAATGTTTACTATGTTTGCATATAGGGGCGCAATTTTAATTTTTGCACGGAGTGATTTAAAGGTTAAATATGGCCCTGGTGCCAGTCGGCGTGTAAAGTTGATCCACTCCGAATGATGTTTTAAAGAGTCATGTACTGCCCTTGTATGTAGATGGTTTCGTAACGAGGTACCCTAGGCAATACTAACCTCTAAACCTTCCCGGACAAAAAAATGACGGTGCTACTCTGTTATCCCGCCGACCAAAATACTATCGCCAAATTATAAGATTAAATGCCAATAATGGATGATCGTGAATGTCCACATTCAATGACATTAAATACTATACACGTGTTTAAAACGTCATTAAGTGATTTTTATTTCTAACTTTTATTTGTATTTTTATTAATATTCTACTAATTATTTTTTTATTATTATCTTTATTTAAAATAAAAATTACGTCAATATGTATAATTTGGCCACTAGTTTGGCGAAATCGGTCGGCGGGATAACAGAGTAGTACCAAAATGGCATCCTTCTCACCTTGACGTCTCTGAGACCGATGGTCCCGTTCCCTCCTCGGTCGAGGATATCGAAAGCCTTCTGCATGTCGCCACTCATGGATTTTTCGGGTTGCAGCTTCAATTTTTCGTTCATCTTCGAGCCGGAAACGATTTTCTACAAGAAAGAAGACACAAAAGATAGAAAGACTTAAGAGTCCCTACTACTGACTGAAAAAATACCCGGATGATAATGTAAAGTCTATGGGGGCGTTCTTTTCAAATATTTCGCTCAAATTTTAAATCGAAAAGTAAAAACTATTCCGGTTGTGGATCGTCCTAAGCTATCCTATGAAATTTGACCGAGATATTTGAAAAGAACGTCCCATAGACTTTACATTAACATCCGGGTCTTTTTCTGTGACTAGTTTTGCGTCTTAAGGGAACTTATCTGCTGGGGGTAAGAAAAAAAATTGAATCCCATGTTATCCTATGATAAAATTACTTATTCTTCTTTTTCATTCAAATTTGGTAATTTTATTTTTTTTTTATTTTTTTTTAGCACGTAGATAGGAAAGTTCTTTGCCCACTGTAAGCTCCAAATGTTTATATATTTTTCTAGCCATGAGTTACAAACGAGGGTACTACTTGGTTATCCCGTCGGCCAAAAATCTACCGCTAAACTACAAGATTAAATGCCAATAATAGATGACCTTGAATGTCACATTCACTTGATATTAAGCACAATATACATGTTTAAAACGTCATCAAGTGATTTTTAATTCGACATTTTATTTCTATTTTTATTAATGCTCTACTTATTTATTTCGTTTTTCGTTTTTCAAACGAAACAAGTAAGAAAAATCATGCGTTAAATATAGATTATGAAACACTTTCCAACGCTTCTTGAAATCTTTAACAAAACTTTGTTATTTAAGGAAATAAGATGCTACTGTCCATAGCCGAATATGTATGGAAATACTTTTGAACAGCCCTGTATTTGATCCGGTGGTTGATATATAAATATACAATATAATGGGAAAATTTAGTTTAGCAAGAAAATGCCTAACTGGCTGAAATTTCTCTTGCAGCACTTTATTCTAATAGGGAACTTTCAATCAGCTGATAGCCATTGTATTTCAAGTGGAGGTCAAGGTAGTTCCACCAATCAGAACTGTCTATTTCTAGTGTACGACCTCCAGTATGACTTCAATTGCAACTGCTGTATAGATGGAAAATACTTCAATACTTTTGTTCAGCCCTGTATTTTATCCAGTATCTTTACTACACGCCAGTATTTTGTTGAAATTTAGTTCAAACAAACACATTCTTAAAGCTACTTAAATCACATTTCCAGAAATTATCACATATAGTGACCATAAAGCTAATTCTTTGCTTGACCCTGTATATCATTTTATCTATATTCTACAAACATTTATTAGCAAACTGAAAACAGTTCAACGTAAAAATGCATAACTACCGCCTCTAAGTTAATAACTCTCATATTCAGTAACCTTTATGAGCTCTTTTGTGTAACCCTGTATATGAACTATAACATTTATATACATTATATAATTTGCAGACATTTTGTAAAACTTAAAAGCGCATATCATAATTGAAAATGCATTTCAACCGTTCATCAGCTATCATCGACAGTACACAGTATTTCGGATAAAAATATAAGGTTTGAAATATTTTGTGTGTCCCTGTAAAAGCTATGCACTTCATATTATGCGTTAAATATTAAGTCTCAGCGGCGTATATCAATTTTATGATACTTGAAACCGTTTAACATTATTAAAATATGTTGCAAACAATTCCCTCCTTTATTATTGTGTAATGGAATTCTTTTGTGGCCCTGTAAATGAATAATAACTATTATTGGTACTACTTGGTTATTCCGTCGACCAATTTCGCCAAACTTTACACATCACCAAATTGTTAACCAAATTATACAAATTATCTATTTTTAACATTTTCCAACAAAGTTGAAAAGTGTTTATGCATTCGGTTTGTCTGGCCGGATGGCCGTCTGTCCACGCTCTAACTTCCGTAAATATACTCGGATTGCTCTGAAATTTTTATATGTTATTGATGTTTACCCTAGAAAGAACCCTATTGAAAATGAAGTTTCTACTATGATTAGTTTATTTACAAGTATAGTCAAAAGTTTTCCGATACATTACGGCGAATGGGAAAAAATCGTTTCAAATTAATTTTAAAGGTGTTACATCCTGTTAAACTTATTCACATTTACATGGATTCGCAAAGTGCACTAAAATACGCATTGCGTAAAATATGCTGTCAAAATAATAGAGTACTACTAGGTTATGCCGTCGACCAAAAAATTATCGCCAAACTATAAGATTAAATGCCAATAATGGATGATCGTGAATGTCAGATTCAATGACATTAAATAAGATTCACGTGTTTAAAATGTCATTAGTGATTTTTATTTCTTTTTTTATTTGAATTTTTATTAATATTCTACTAATTATTTTTTTTCATTTTTTTTATATTAAAATTGTGCCAATATGTATAATTTGGCTATTAGTTTGGCGATTTGTATAAATTGGCGAAATTAGTCGACGGGATAACAGAGTAGTACCTAAAATAATTTGTATGCATTTATAATAAAATTTGTGTGTATTATATAATAAAATTGTCGGCTAAAACACAAAATTAACAACTGCTTGGCAAATGACTTGGCGGAGCTGCGATAAATTTGATAATTCTATCAACCTAAGTATTCTGATCCAATGTAAATAAATATAAAGGCAAATGAAAGAACTGTTTTTATAAAACTGTATTAGAAAATTTGGAACGTTAGTAGTAAAAAGCTGCCAATCGAAGCGAAGATAAAAATCCCGTCATCGAGCCTAAGTTCGGATAATCAATCAATCAATGTAAATAGATAATGTAAGCAACGCTAGTACTTTTCGGTTAGCCGAGTGCCAGTGTTACATATACACATATATATACATATATATATACAAATATGGTACATATATGTATGTATGTTTATATGTGCATATGTGTGAGTGTATCCATTGTTCTCGCTGACAACGCTCGCCAACGTTAGTAATTTGGCTAATTAGAAATAAAAAACATTCGCCAATTGAAAAAAGTATTAGCCAAATAGATTCGCCGTTCAGCACTAAAAAAAGAAAAAAAAAACCTTTAAGGGTGTTGTTAAATCAAAAAGGGTAACTTCGTGACATATGCTTTAATTTATTGCATGAAAATAGCAGATGTTATTCAGAAGCTGTCTAATTGCACTCAATTTTCTGTTTAAAAAAAACACAATAGATCTTTTATAAGTAGCCTTCAAAGTTAACATTTTTTAGCACATTTCCCGACGAAAGCAGGAAAAGCGAGAGAAAAACGGGTGATCACGTGATCAAATAGCTTAAAATTGGATAGGTAATTTAATTATCATAAAATGAAAAAAAAAAGTTCGATTCGAAATCGCTTCCATAATTAGGCATTCCAATTTTATATCTTTCTATTAAAAAATGAATTTGTAAATGTGTCAAAACATTTTGCGCTAGTTGAGAACAACCTTAATGCACTCCCTTTTTTTTACAATATGTTCTAAAATAACCTAATTTTTTATAACTGCGACTACTATTGTTATTAATCTAATTTCAACTATCCGCTACAAATATATTGAAAATATGTATATATGCATATGTATAAAAAAAGAAAGAAAAAATAATAATTGAGCACTAGCAATTTGGCGAATCAAATATGTTTACTCGCCAAATGAAGAATTTAGTCGCAATTTGGCGCATTGGCGAGCGACAGCGAGAACACTGAGTGTATTTAGAACACTAGCGCCCGGTCAAAAATCACTAATTTGGCGATTTGGCACGGATGACGTATACGCACCACATTGCTGCGATTTCAACAAGATGGCGATTTTATGCCGCACGGCCATTGTTGTTTATTTATTATTAAACAATATATTTACTTTTTAATTGCATAATTTTTTTAATTCTATATTTATTAATTAAACTTATTTTTATTTATTATTATTTCCTTTCTTCTAAGAAAAAAAAAATCACGCCAATGTAGTGCATCTATGACATCTCTGCCAATCATGCAAATTACACAAATAAATAAAAATTACGGAAATTCTCTAATCTCAAAAATTGAATGTTTTTATAAAATAAAACTAACATATTGTTTTTGCAAGTTAAGCGTGCTACACAAAAAATGGGATTTTCGCAAAATGGCTCAAAAAATTTTTGCGCCAATCTAGGTGCGTCTCAGACACCTGTGTCCCAAGTTATTTTTAAACGTGACTCTTAAAGGCATGACTGTTAAAGTAATTTGAAATTGCATTTTCGTTAAATGAACAAAGTAGAGTTTATTTTTAAATAAATTTTTACTTTTAAACCTTCCTTTTCGATGTTATTTAGATTCAGAAAATATTCATCCAAATCTATAAAAACAGTTTCTTTCTTAAATTTAACCCACATCTTCGAAGTTTGAACTATAAGTATCTTTAAAGATAAAATTCAATTCGTTAAAGCTTCTAAAATATTTTTCCGATTTTTTTTTTTTTTTTTTTGTGATATTGAGACGATAGTACTTAAGACGTCAAAATAAGTCGAGCAAAATTGATATTCTAGACTCTGACAGCTCTAAACACCTTTTCTTGTTGCCATTTCACAGAAAGCAAGAAAAATTATTGAAACCATAGCCAACTAGATCTATACGGCCATTCATTTTAGGTTAATGTGTAGCGATCTCATCTCAATTGATCAGTATAAAGCGAGTTACTAGCTGAAAGTAACTGGCTTTGCTTTTGGTTTGACGCTAACGTTCTCGCCTTTTGATCACGAGATCCCCAGATCGAATATAACAGGCGCCAATCCACTCATTCTCTTCAAATGTATGAAGCCTCCCGCCAGAGGCCTCTGATACCCTGCCCAAGTTATTCTGACCAATCGTGCAAATTCTGAACCAAAACAATGACCATGTGCACAGAACAGAAATCAGCTTATTTCAATGCTTATTTGGGCAGGGTTTGCGCTACGTGGTCCAGTGAAATGGTTCAAGGTTTAAAGCTGAATCCAGCTTCACTTTTCGGGAGGTTTTTAGCGAAATGCGCAGGCCATTATTTGTCTAGTTGGACATATTTTAGACTCTGACAGCTATAAACACCTTTTCTTGTTGCCACTTCAGAAAAAGCAAGAAAAAATATTTAAACATGTGAAGTTGCTAGGCTTTTTACACGAAACTAAAAAATGTGCTATCTTTGCACCAGGACAAAATGACGTCAGGTGCATTTTTTAATTCCTAAAACTAAAAGGAATTACACTGCTGAAAAAATTTAGAGAAACAAACAAAAAATTAAAAGAAAAAACATACAAAACAATCATTCATGGACATTAAATTTGAAAAACACATATTAAAGTTTAATAAAGGAAACATGACATTGAAACATTTTGCGTGAATATTTTAATTTTACGAAATGTTATCAATGACATGAAGAGACGCTCCAAAGCAGCCAATGGAGGATATTCCATCTACGTTATGATCACGTGTTCAAGGAAAAAACTTCTAGCGTGAAGAAGAGAAAGCTTCGTTAGTCGCAATGTAAATCCCCAGCAGCATATGAAACAGTTCATAGAGAAAGCAGTAGCAGCCTCCCTGCTTATCAGTTAGAAGTTCTTTGGGTAAATGGACCTTATGCACGTGATGTCACACGCCAGAGCTGGCGGTATGCTAACCTGTTATTCTAGTCACTACACCGCCAGAATGCCTGAATGCGCAGGCGCAAACATCGCTAGCAGACGATTTCAGCGATTCTGGATACATTTTAACGGAAAACTTACAAATTTAATGAATTTTCTTGCAAGAAGAACAACAATTTTGAATTTATATTACAATATATCAACTACTAAAATAGGGTTTTCAGATATTTTCCATCAAGATATAACTCGCCAGACCGATTGCGTTTTAATATGCAAATCAAATTTTAATTAATTCTCAAATTTCAGTCGTGAACATATGAAGTGATAGTATCTACTGTCACCTCTCGGCCTAATTCTGTTTTACTCTTCAAGAAGTGCAATATCCATGTCCCAAAACATCAATGGAGGCATTGGACTTTACGCATTTGACGTCAACGTCAGCAACAGGTTAACAGAAGAAAAACGCCAATAGGCGGGAAGAACACTTTAACACTGCTCCCCTTCGTTTAATAAACAGTCAAACAGGTTTTCCCTCCCCGCAAAGGTGTGGCTGTTGTCATTAGTAGGTAAAGACTATTGTCTCGCTGAAATGGATCGTCCGACTGTGTTTCGCATATGCATGCTCGATTTATTTTAAATCAGCAGGCCCTTATTACTGCATGGGCAAATCGGGACTTTGCCCATGGGCCCCGGACTTTAAGGGCCTCCCGAAATCCATACATAAAGTTATAAAATGCTTACTTTCTTTTTCCAATTCCATCTCTTCCATATGTTGAAATTATTAAAATCATCTTTAAAAATATATAACGAATTGCTAAATTTATATAAAATATTTTTTTTTTAGTACTAAGGGGTACAAAGGGTGTATTTTGACTAATTAAGGTATTTAATTTAGAATTGATGAAGCTAAGAATTTTCTTCCATTTATATCCAAAGTGCAAAAATATGTTTATGCATCACACATACACAGTGAGTGACCATCAGTTCTGTTTGAATAATGTTGCATTGATTCGAAAGTGACCCGCTAATTTATCTTTGCCCAGGGCCGCAGTTAGCCATAATCGGGTCTAATAAATCAGGAGAGCACATGCTGGCTGGTTGCTTTTATTTCAAGCTTATTTTCGCCAAGTCGAGCTGTATCAGGTTTAGGATTATAATGCATTAAAGGAATGGAATCGTCAATGCTTGCAGCATAAGATACGATATAAACACTCTGCAAAGCTTAGCCTGGAAATATTTGGGCCATCAAATGTCCTTCTAGATATTCAGCTCTTTCTGCCCACCTATGCCGTTTCCGCCACATATCATTAATCTATGCTTTTCTTGTATACCTGCAGGGTTAACTTTTTGAGCTCTGGTTGAATTTTCTAACACTTAATTTTAACTCCGAACTGTCACAACTGCACCGCAATATCCGACCAAGTTTATTTGAAAAAGATATAATGCATATCTTCGTAAACCGAATTTCTTTTTTGCAAATTACTGGTGCCAATGTGGCATTTGGAATTTTGAAGAAATTTACACATCAGAGCTCAAAGGGTTAAATTAAGGGCACCTTTCCATCCATACGATATCACGTCAAATGTCACTCTTCTCAGTGAATCAATTTCAAGTTTTAAATCTTCAAACTTTCAAATAATTGTCTATTTTTTTCATGCCTTTTACAGAATGTTTAATTTTTTATCACCAATTTTTCAAAATAGAAATTTTTGTCTAACTTAATCAGAAAAAATGCTCAGATTAAACAATGTAAAATTTACAATGAAATTTTACTGGTGAGAATAATAAATTATGATTGGAGTATGGTTGCCGTACATGGGACGGGTAAATCATGATTGGTAAAATCACATTGCCCCTACGACGTATGAACAAAACAGGGTAGCAGTTAATCAGGTTCTGAAGGGAGTGTGGATAAATACCCGAATATTTTCCACGAACGGAAATCCATTTATTGGTTGTTACTAACAAGGAAGGTCTCCATTGGGGGCATACTCAGAATTTTTTGAAAAAAAATACGAATTAAACTACTCATGTAGGTAATAAAGGATCAGTGAAAATTAGCGGCGGAATTACATTAACAGATATGTAAAACAAATAAAATAGTTTGGAATAATTGGCGTGAAAAGCTGAAAGCGACGCGGGATTTCCTCGCCAAAAGCAGACGATTTTAACGAATCTGAAAATTGATTTTAATTGACTTCACCGTTAAAAATCTGTAGCATTTACTGCAACGTCACTCCGCTACTTTTATAGAACATCTCTCTTCTGACCAATGAGAATGCTCCATAGCACGGTGCGTATGACCGTGTCATACACTGTTAAAAATCTGCTGCATTTTGTTGCAACGCACTCCACCGCTTGTATATAATATCTCTATTCCAACCAATGAGAAACCTCCATTTCACGGCCAAATAACCGTTTTCTATACAAGCAAGGGAGTGCGTTGCAACAAAATGCAGCAGATTTTTAACAGTGTATTTTTCAATTTGGAACAATTTTAATCAATTTAAATTGTGTTTTAAATGATAAAATATATTAATTTCATTTTGTTATAAGTGCATATAAAAGTATATGGCAAAATTAGACTTAAAGTAAAGTAAAAATGCAAAACTAAAATTACTTAAACTAAACTTATTTAAATAAATTGAACATAGAAAGTTTTTTCTTTAAAAAGTATTCGAAGCGTAAAAGCGTATTTTTCAAAATTTTGTTTTTTCGCCAACCGAAGATAAATCGCCAAATAAACGAAATTTTTATTATTTTTTTACGGACGTTATAAGGAGGTTCCGCTGATTTTTTTTTCTTTTTTATAAACATATATAACTATATGAGAAGAACATTCTGTATTTTTTTTTTCAGATTTTTCTGAGTATGCCCGTATGGAAACCTTCCTTGTAAGTACTTAGATGTGTCTTTAGATCAACTCGACTTTTTGGTGAAACCTAAACTTGTCAGAAAGTTTCGTATTCTTGAGCAGATATACATATGTATATGTGCTACACATATTATGGAACAACTTTACCTCTGGAATAGGAAAATGAATCATTTTGACACCTTATTATATTGACGAAAATAAGAACTATGAATGTTTTTTTCATTCCAAGGTCAAATTAGATTTCATTTTGTGTTCTTTAAATGCTTCAGATTATTTTTAAGCAACAAAATTTCTTTAAATAGTCAAAAATGAATACTGTCAATTATAGTCCAAGAGCCGACCACACAAAACCCTAAGTCATCGGACACAAGAAAAAAATTCTTTATTTTATGAAAGAGTAGTAATAGAGGAATCTAATGATCCATGTATGCCGGAATGCGAAGAGGTGCATAAGCCAAAAATGAATCAATAGTGGTTGGCTCGCAGGCTTAGAATTGTGTTTGCCGTACAATCAGAAGAAGGAAAGCATGGAAAACTGGGTGCAGGAAAACACAATGCTAATCCTACGAGTCAATCACTAATGGTATTAATGTTAGGCTTATGCACCACTTCGCTTCGCTAGACATGGATCATTAGATTCCCCTGTTACTACTCCTCCATAAAATAAAGGAATTTTTCTTGTGCTCCATGATTTAGGGTTTTGTGCGGTCCACTCTTGGACCATTATCAGAGAAACAAATTGTTCATGGGGAAAAAAAAGGATTTTGTTGTAAATTTTGTGTTTCAGAATAAGATTAATATTATGGAAGAATCTTTATTAGGTGCGTTCGTAATTACATAAATGCATAGCACATATTGTCGTTATCTGGTACATTCGTCTGTTTGTCTTTTCGCTAAGACACCAAAAAAACTATTAAATCATTTTTTATTTTTAAATTTAATAAAATCGTTCAGAATTTTGTCGAATTATTCCAAATTTTGTAAAAATTGGATTCAAATCTTAAAAATATATAAGTAAAAGTTTTCTTCATTCTTTTAAATCTTATACGGAATAAATCCAATTATATACCATAATAAGTAATGATTTCAGGTTGCCATAGTGATGATGTCCTATTTAAAAGGGAAAACATGTACATACATAGTTTACAATTGATTATTTTTGTAAATAATATTTTTATAAAATAACATGATTTATATAATACAGATAGAATGATAAAATGAGAGCATTATATCGACTTCACAAAGTTAATTTTGACCGAGCATGGCACGTTCATCCCTGCTAGTGATAAACATTATGCAAGTTTGTTTCCGATGGCAATACAACAATTAACTACTTTTAAAACTTTGTTATAAATTTAAACATTAATTTTAAAGCCGTTTCCCGTCAGCTTTGGCGCAGATGATAATTCGCCTAATATTCTTTATGGTTGCAAATTTATACGAGTTGCAGTAAGAATGGAGTTAATGATGTGACAAACCAAGCTAGCTAAAATAGACCACTTGACTGTGAGATTGCAACACTTAAAAATTACACACGGAAAAGTAGCTAACGAAATATAACTTTAAAAAAATTCTTTTTTTTTCCTGCTGTTTCCTGCGCCCGCGGTAATAACTTGAAAATTACCTAAAGTCAGTGCGGACAGATTTTGTATTTTTAAATTCCAAAAGTACCCAATTTGAAAATCCACTAATCTCTTGAATTTGCGCAGTTTTTTTTTTTTTTTTTTTTTTTTTTTTTTTTTTTTTTTTTTTTAAGCCTCTGATGCTATTTTTTTTTCTTCAAAAAAGCTAAAAAGTGTCGTGTCAAAAATTGTGGCCCACTTTTCCATAATCTGGCCGTTAAAACGAGAGATTCATACAATCTATATATTTAAAAGACCTGGCTGTTTTTTTAGTCATCAGCCCTGAATTTTCTACTCAACCAGTTTTGATAATTATTTTTTTAAATGAAAGCTATTTATTTGTAGCTGTGCCCATTTTAGCTATTTTTTTTTATCTATATCTATTTTTAAATTTTAGTTTTAGTTTTAAATGCTTTTTACGATATTTCTTCAAAATTGGTGCAACACAGTTTAGCTTTTCTCTCGATAATAAGTTTTTTTTTTCCATTATCACTTTCCACCAGTCAGAAGCTTTATTTCATCAGTGAACATGTCCTCGCATTTACAAGAAAAAAGTTAATTGTTTTCGTAAAATTTAATCATAATAAAATGATTGCGTATAATTATGCACTGATTGAGGTAAAAAAATATAGTTACAGAGAAATAATATTAATAATGTAAATAAAATAACAGCAAATAATTTATGATAAAAATTAATGTCTAAAGCAAAATAAGAAAAATTTCAAATGAGAAAAATGATGTCATTCAGCAACTAGATAAATGGGAATTACAATATTATTAAGGATGCCTTTTTCATATTGCTAATAACAGTAACTTTTAAAAAACATTTGAAGAGAAAATGACGTCAATATTTAAAACATCGCATTTTTACTCATAACGATATTACATTTTAATATTTCTTTTCATTATGAACACTGAGATTGAGATTTTACTTTCAGATGACTTCAGTTAGTGAAAATAATGTCATAGTAAAAAAGAAATTAGTTTTTTTTTTTTTAATAAAACTATTTTTCTGTGAGTGCATATAAAATAAAATTTCAGGATTTCGCCGGCACTCAGATTAACTGAAGATGTGTGAATATTTGCATGCAAAATTGTAACTGGTAAACTTGACATTAAGTTTGGAAATATATTTATTATACATTGATTCAATAATGTAATTACTTTTACTTTTTTTAAAATCAAATCGATCGGGTCTTTTAAGCATTATTCATTCGTCGAATTCGACGGGATTCCATTCGTTTTATTGTTAAAATGCATTTCCTTTTTCTCAGAGTCTATAAAAAAGCGTTTAAACTAAAGAAAAAATCCGTTTTTGATAGTCAATGAAGAAGTAGCACGTCAAATTGTATCTCTTTATTATTCCGCAATTCCAATGTCTCAGAGAGAAATTGCTAACCAATTGGGTATTTCACGCCGTTCTGTTTGCTATTATATTGATAAACACAAGAAAAATGAAGTTAGTTCATTGCATTCTAAACGAGGTCGCCCTTCTATAAGACCTCTATCGATTTATTTTTTTCTAATCGGAGGCGAAACTGAATTCTGCAATGGCAAAATCTATATTCAACTTGTTTTTTTTTTTTTTTTTTCAAATTAAAACAAAAAAAAATAAATGAATGTAAATTTAATTCCTTTTTTAATTAAAAAAACATCCCCACAGAACGTTAAAAGCTGGAAAAAATAAAAAATTGCATAACATAAAATTTACTATTCTGGACTGAAACATTGAAACGAAAATTCTTTTACAAATGTCGAAAATTTGTCATAGATCGCAATTAAACTTTACGAATTGCATAAAATATCACGTAACGATTCTCAATATATATATTTTTAAAATTAATTATTATTGGCTAAAACAGTTTAACCGGAATTATTTCACGAAAATATATCTATATACAAACTCTGCGGAAGGCGAAAAAAGTAATAAAATCGCATTAAAAATCTTTGAGTTACAGGATGTATAGAGGAAATGTCATCAATTTAATTTTTGACATCTTGTGCGGGGTCCAGATAAGTTTTTCGTTGTTAACGAAACAAGAATGACCAATCAGAAACCTGCATTTTTCCATACTTTTGACTATTTGTAAAAATGCAGGTTCCTGATTGATCAATCTCATTTCGCCAACAGTTCAAATTCTTTCTAGAACCCGGCCTAAGCTTGAAAGATTCCAAATAATGCAATACAGTGTTTCAACAAGTAGCTTGTACGAGATTTTCCGGGAGCAAGTGCTTACATCTTTTTGTCACCAGATGGCGTATTCAAGTGCTTGAATTTTCTATCAATCATTTGCTCCGATCTGCAGTTGTCAGTTATGCAACCAGCCAACGAACCAACCAATCTATTTATTTTGACTTGAAGAAATTGTAGCTGCAAAGATGTGTATTTAAAGTCTTTTTTATCATGTTGTAATTAATGATTCTATGTTTTAATCTGCAAAATGTGGAACTTGGAAGAATATACGAAAGCATTTAACCGCTTTCGCCGGAAAAAGTTTTTTTTATATGGAATTCCTTTTCTTGTGAGTTGTTGATCTCGTATTGAGCGTTATCGAAAATAACAAATTATTAATAACAAGTAATTATTTTTTGATCAAATGTAGCATAAGTAACAATAATTGTACTAGAATACTATCAAAATATTTATTCATTAGTTTCTTTACCTTTGGTAAGCAAAATTGTTTTAAGTTCGCATTAATTTTATATTTTAATTGCAAAAATTTTAATTATCAACAGTTGTTTGCTTAATCGTGAAATAAGGAGTGCGCTGACTTTGGAAGATTCTACTATATTAACCGAAATTACTGTAATGGTAAATTTCTTATCTCACAGTTCATTTCACATGGGCATAATTTTTTAGCTTTTAAAGTTTATTTGAGTTTTTAGTTTCACTGTTGGGGAAAGAAAAAGGATTTTTTTTTTTTTCAATTATTTGAGTGTTTAAAACTGACATACATGTATTATTTTCAGTTTTACCTGATTACTAAATTTTTTCCAGCCATTCAATTTTTTATGCTTTCGTTTACATTCATTGAGTAGCCATTTATACAAAGGTAGATAAACCTCTGTGTGCAGATGCACCGGGGTTGGAAGTTTTTGTATCATTTTGGTGAGAAACTGTTTTCTAGGTTTAGAAAGAAAAGAATAGGATATTTGTTTCAAATTTTATTACAAAAACAATGTACAATTTTGGTATTTATTTATTATTTGCTGCTAATTTTGACATTATTTTATTAAATATACGTTTTTGACATTAGGTTTTAACAGGGTGTTTTTAACCATTGTTAAAATTGGTTTAAACCATCATATGTCAAAAACTTGCCAATCCTGTTTGCGGTATGTATATGTTTTTAGTTATTCGATTTATATTAAAAAAATTATATTCAATAGATTCTTACAAATCTACAGCCCTAAAATCTGCATATTATTGCAAACATACACAAAAAAATTTAGGATTATATGCAGGGCTTGAAATTCAATTTTTCGAAGGAGGGGAGTCTCCCTACCAACATTTATAAATGGAGGGGAGTTTGGCTGTTTGGGAGGGAGAAAAAATGTTTAAAATCCGCCATTATTTTATGTGCTATTTAAAGAATAACCAGAATACAGCCATAAAAAGATATCACTGAAGCAATTTTTATCAACAATTCAGACTAATTATGCGAAATGTGTAAAAAAACTTTTATACTGTCTAGTTTTTACTAGTGGTAAATTCCTTCCTGGTGCTAATTATTTTTGTCACAGGTCTAATTATTGTTTTAATAATAATAAAACTTTTAATTAATTTAATAAATTTATATTTATAATTAATTGTTATAAACAATGTTATTTTTCTGTATATTAAATGTACAAGATACAAATTTAATCATTAAATAATACTTATTTGAGTGTAGAAAATAAGAAGTATCACTATTGTTTCCATTTCTTTAAAAAAGGGGCAAGTCAAATTCATCGAAAAAGACTTTCTTAAAAAATGAATACTTTTGTTGAGTAAAGGGATATTTTTTGTTTAATGAATGGCTGCTTTCAGGAATTGCACTCGCTCAGAAAGATTTGGAGCTGCCAGAAACTGATTTTAGAACAGCAAAGAAAAAATATATATTGAAGCAGGAAAATTAGTTTGTTGAACTGAAAAATGAACTCCCCAAAATATTATTTTAGGAGGGAGAGGTTCCCTTTGACGAAAGTTGCATTCTTTCCCTATCTTTTGATGAAATCTGTCTTTTTTTTATGATCTTTTCACGAAATTTGACGTTTTTTTGCGATTTTTTGATGAAATCTGATGTTTTATTGCGATTTTGTTTTACTAAAATTGCCGTTTTTCGCGATATTTTTGGGAAAATTGTCGTTTAATAGTGAATCTTTTGTCGAAATTTGTCGTTTTTCGTGGTTTTTGGCCGAAATTTGACGTTTTTTCGTGAATTTTCTGAGGAAATTTGCCGTTTTTTCACGATTTTTTGATGAAATCTGATGTTTTAGCGCGATTTTTTTGTACGAAAATTGCCGTTTTTCGTGATATTTCGGGAAAATTTGTCGTTTATAGTTAATCTTTTGTCATTTTTCGCAATTTTTGGACGAAATTTAACGTTTTTTTCGTGAATTTTCCGAGGAAATTTGCCGGTTTTTTGCGGTCTTTTGATGAAATCTGATGTTTTATCACGATTTTTTTTTACGAAAATTGCCGTTTGTCACGATTTTTGGGCGAAATTTGACGTTTTTTCACAACCTTTTTGACAAAAACTGCCTTTTTAGAGAATTTTTTAACGAAATTAGGCATTCTTTCGATAATCTTTTGATGAAATTTGCCGGAAATTAGACTTTTTTTGCGATCTTTTAACAATATTTGCCGTTTTTTAGCAAACTTTTACGAAATCACGCGTCTTGTGAAACGTGTAACAGCTGTTTCTTTTGTGTGTAATCTCCGATCTTTTGCATAATTTATGCGCAATAGCACGTCCGCGGCATCACTGTTTCATAATTTTTGGAATTGAATGCGTTATTTTGTGTGTGTGTGTGGAGGGGGGGGGGGAGGGGAAATTCTAAACATAATCACCTCTATTTCGTCGCGGAAAATAGAACGAAATTTGTCAATCAATTGCAAGAAAAGAATTTCAAAATTTGTCAATCAGTCGCAGAAAAAATCGTGATTTTCAATGATTTTTCGCTGTAAAAAAACTTCCAAAATGTGTCGATTATTCACACAAAAATATCATAAAATTCGCAAAACAGTCGTGGGAGTTGATCATAGTTTCAAAATGCAAATTTGTTTGGGCGGGGGCCTCCCGTCCACATCATTATTTTGGGCGGGATTTCAAAATTTTGGACGCAAATCCCGCCATCCCGCCCTGAAATTCAAGCCCTGATATGTATAAAATTTTTGGTACTACTAGGTTATCCCGTCGACCAAAAAATTATTGCCAAACTATAAAATTAAATGCCAATAATGCATGACCGTTAATGTCACATTCAATGACATTAAACACGATTCACTTGTTTAAAAGGTCATTAAGTGATTTTTATTTCGATTTTTTTATTAATATGTGTATTAATATTCTACTAATTATTTGTGTTTTCGTTATTTAAAATAAAAATTACGTCAATATGTATAATTTGGCTATTAGTTTAGCGATTTGTATAATTTGGCGAAATTGGTTGATGGGATAACAGAGTAGTACCAATTATTATTGTAAAAATTCCAGGTTGCTCTGATATCAGTGGCGTTTATGATATTTTTAGCAAATATATTTATGTACTAATCTTTCTGGTTATTAAGTTTGGTTAAACATGCAAAATAAAATTTGTTATTTTATTTCAATGTAAATTATAAGTGTAATTAATGAAACTTGAGTTTCATTCAAAAGGTCATGAAAAATGTATTGCATCATTATTATGCATAATTCTGTCATGCATTATTAATTATTTATTTGATCTCTACTAATATTTTAATAATTTATTAATTTTTTATAAATTTTATTATTTTATTTGATTAATTAGTGTTTTAATATATTCTAAACTTTATAATTTTGTATGCTTTCTAGCATTTAAACATCTGTTTAAAAAATGTAAACAAAACAGTGACCAAAAATCTGCAAAACTCTAAAATTCACACAATCATGAAGGGTTGTGCAGATTATTATAATGATTGTTTCATTTGCAAAAATATTTCATTATAAAACATTCACAAATTATTTTTTTATCAAAGCTATGTTAAATTGAACATAGAATACACACAATCCAGGGCTGTAGCTGGGGGAGGGGGAAGACTCAGCCTCCCCTAGAAAAGATTCCAAGGTCTCTCAGTGAATTTCTGTTCCGAAAATCCAAATGAAATTCTCTTCAAAAATCTAATTCTGTTTTGTCGCCCATTCACAGTTTTGCAGAATTATTAAATTGTAACTAAAGTAAGTGCTTCAACACTGGCTCACCCTATTTGCGCATAGGAAGCTAACATGATGTTTTAATATTGCACTAGTTACATGCTCATATTTTTCATCATCCTACTCTTTTCTCAACATATAAAGAAGTTATTAAACAACTTAGTAAGAAATACAGTCCTCCCCACTTAATCGGGTAATGGATAATCGAATACCCCACTATTTCTAACAGAACTCTCCAGAACCGAATTTATCGGCATTAGATCTATGTTATTTTCCTCCGCTTAAACGAAATAAATTTCACGAACCTCCCCATTTATTCAAATACCTTCTGAGTGACCTATGTTTGAAAACAGGCGCATAAAACACATTTCATCTTAAATTTTTTTTCACCTTTTGTCATTTTCGGCTCTTTTACACTGAAGACAAATTTTCTGTTCTTCCTGCAATGATTTCAGCCATCAGGTATATAATGGACAGGTCCAACGATCTCCCCTCCTTTTTCTGCGAATGGGTGAAATAAGTTAGCCAATGTGAATTATTTTTGCATTTTCTAAGTTTCATCGAGTTTTTGTTAAAAAAAAAAAAAAGGTTGTTTTGGATTTTAAATGGAAAGCTTTAAACCTTTCTGATTAACTACAGTTTTTGAAGATTTAAATAGGAAAACAGAAGTCCAGGTAGCGGAAGGTTTTAAGGCTGTTTTTAAATCAAAAAGGACAACGTTATGACATAAGTTTCAGTTTATTTTTGCTCGGGATTTGTGAAACTAGCAGGTATTGATGTTTAGAAACTATCGAATCACACTCGGTTTCCTGTTTTTTTATGAACTCAGTAGATTTTTCTAAAAATAGTGTCAAAGTGGCTTTTTAACTAACTTTTCACAGAAAAGAAGAAAAAACAGTTCAAATTGGAGTGAAAATCTCTTTGTTGCATGATCAAAAATGCTTATAACTCAATAGGTAATGGATCGATCAAAAAGTAGCAAACTGAGTTAGATGCTCTTCCATGGTCAGACATTGCAATTTGATATCTTTCCATTAAAAAATGAATTCGTAAATGTGTCAAAACGTTTTCTGTTTGTTGAGCAAAGTAGTTGAGAACAGCATTAAAATATTGTTGACATAAATTTCCAATATGAAACGCAGTGCCAGGGCCATCGCTAAGACCTTTTATTGGTGGGGGAGAAGACCTTAAATTGCCAAGTCAAATTTTCATATTTGCCAACTTGTTTTATAATTTTGCCAAGTTACCACACTTAGAAAATGTAATACAGTTCTTATTTGTAAAAAGTTTCATAATATTCCCAATTAGAGTTGTAACTTTTGCAAATTCTGTCAAAAATAGGAAATATATTACAGTTTTTATTAAAATGTTATTTAAATTTGCCAAGTGTAAACAACATTAGCAAATGTTTGGGGGGGGGAGGTTCCCCCCCGTCCCCCCCCTTAGCGAGGCCCCTGCACAGTGCCCCCCCCCTCAAAACAAAAATAAATAAATAAATCCAAAAAGAACAGAGATAAAATGGAAATTTGGATCGAAAAAAGAAACGTAATCAAAGATTTGAAAATATTGGTCAATATGCGCTGGAATGGGTATAGCGAAATTTTCAATAAATAGCGCTATGATTATGCAGAAAGCGTGTACTGACACACAAAAACGTTTCCATGTTCTTTGTCGTAATTCCAGTAAACGCTTAAATTCCATGTAAACAAACCACTTTAAAAACTTTTTAAGCCTGTGTAAATAACGTAAATTACAAAGAACAAAGTTTTAACCAAATTCTGATGAACTATATTAAATAAATCATACAACTGTATGTTCTGATATTAAATTATTACGTACTTTATACTAGTGTTTGTATTTATTTTACTAATTTATGTTATTATATTAATGATTTTATTATGCAGTTGATGGTTGTTTTACTTTTTTATTACACATTAAATATTACATTTCTATATTTCCCCGTTTAATCAAATAATCTGATTAATCGAATATTTTTTCTGGAACCATCAATATTCATTTAAACAGGGATGACTGTACTTACAGTGTGAATATGCATTAATTTATCTTTCTGCATCAGAGAGAGAGAGAGAGAAAATATTGGCCCTCATCCAAATTATTTATTTTGGTACTACTTGGTTATCCCATTGACCATTTTCACCAAATTATAAAAATCGCCAAACTAATAGCCAAGTTATACATGTTGACACAATTTTTATTTTAAATACCGAAAGAACACATAAAATAGTAAAATATGAATGAAAATATAAATAAAATGTGGAATTTAAATCCACTTGATGACATTTTAAACATGTGTATTGTGTTTAATGTCATTAAATTAATCTTATAATTTGGCAATAGCTTTTTGGTCGACGGGATAACCAAGTACAGTATAGGATCCGTTATCCAGAATGCTGGGGACCCAGAGCATTCTGGATAAGGGGTTTTTCCGTAATTCGGAACACTTTACCGTAAGTATAAAAAATGTACGAAATAATTTCATAAATAGGTAAATATGAATATTAATACATGTAAATACCTTAATTTATAGATTACACAAAATAAAAAATTAATTATAATAAAGGAAAAAAATATACATATGAAATTTAATTTTGAGATTCTGAAACAGAATCTTTTGATTGGGATTTAGCAAACATTTCTATGATAGTCTTTTGTTTACAGTGTGTCTCTTGCACTAATTATGCTTGTATTTTGTACTGAGACATGATTTGCTGCTCATGGAAGTAGCTTCTCTTTTGCATGCCTGATATTAATTGTTTGGTATAAAATACTAATTTTTCATTTGATACCTTTTCAACTGATTCATTCTACTGGTTGTCCTTCTCATCATCACTTACATCAGATATATTGTTTGTTATCATTTCACAAATCTCACTGTCAGTCATGTGATTAGTGGCAGGAATGTTTTCACCGGCTTCTAAACAATCTTCCACTGCTTCTTGATAAGCAATTTAGCTTCTGGACAATTAAAACCTTTGGCATATGCCAACAGATCAGCAATAATTTGTTTCTGTTTCGAAATCTTGAAGGGTTCATTTTCATCATCGAAAAATAATGCAGGTGGACACAGATTGTGTCATCCATGAATAAGTGTATCCTTATCTACAGCCTGCCATGCTTTAGCAGCACTCCACAAAGCATCTTTGATTGTGAAGCTTCTCTGGAAATTTTTTATCCCAATTCCTTTGTTGCACTCTGTGAGCATACTTTTTAAGAAGTCATTTTTATAGTGAGTTTTTAAAGATCTGTTATGTACAATTTGGAGGCAAACACATTATCCAATTCTAAAAATTCTGCTTCAGAATGGGCTGGGTTTTTTTTTTTTTTTTTTTTTTTTTTTTCGTGATCGTTTGAAGAAATTTGCCTTTTGTCGCAATTTTTTGACAAAAGTTACCGTTTTTCGTGATCTTTTGTTGAAATTTGCCGTTTATCGCGAATCTTTTGTCAAAATTTGCCGTTTTATCGCGATTTTTTGGACCATATTTGTTATTTTTTCGCGATCTTTTGGGGGGAAATCTGTCTTTTTGGGGGATTTTGCGACGGAATTACCTATTCTTTTGCAAATCTTTTGACATAATTTGCCGAAAAATCGTCGGTATTTCGTGATTTTTAACGAAATTTGTCGTTTTTTCGTGATTCTTTGACGAGATTACGCGTAAAAGCTATTTTTCCGTGTCCCGTCGCCGATCTTTTCTGTAATTTACGCGCTATACGTGTCAGCGGCATCGCTGAAAAAACAAAAAAACAAACTAATCACTCTTAATCTAATCACCCTAAAACTATTCAATCTAATATCGTGATTATCACTGAAAATTAGTTGATTTTTAACGAATTTTGCAGTTTTTCCACGATCTTTTGACAAAATCTGCCGTTTTTCGGGAATTTTTGACAAATTTGCTTTTTTTTTTTTTTCCCGTGATCTTTTGAAGAAATTTGTCTTTAATCGCGATTTTTTGACGAAAGTTGCCATTTTTCGCGCTTGACGATTTGACGAGATACGCGTCCCAACAGACGCGTAAGAGCTATTTTCTCGCATCCCGTCGCCGATCTTTTGCATAATTTACGCGCTATAGCGCGTCTGCGGCATCGCTGAAAAAAAAAAAAAAAAAAAAAAACTAATCACTCTAAAACTAATCAATCTAATATTATGATTAACACTGAAAATTAGCTGATTTTTAACAAATTTTGCCGTTTTTCCATGATTTTTTGACGAAATCTCCCGTTTTTTGGGATTTTTTTTTTTTTGACAAATTTGCTGTTTTTTTGTGATTTTTTGAAGAAATTTGCCTTTAATCGCGATTTTTTGATGAAATTCGTCGTTATTCGCGAATCTTTTGTGAAAATTTGTCGTTTTATCGCGATTTTTTGGACCATATTTGTTATTTTTTCGCGATCTTTTGGGGGAAATCTGTCTTTTTTGTGGATTTTGTGACGGAATTACCCATTTTCTCGCAAATCTTTTGACATAATTTGCCGAAAAACAGTCGGCATTTCGTGATTTTTAACGAAATTTGTTGTTTTTTCGCTATTCTTTGATGAGATTATACGTCTCAAGGGACGCGTAAAAACTATTTTTTCGCGTCCCATCGCCGATCTTTTGCGTAATTTACGCGCTATAGCACGACTGCGGCATCGCTAAAAAAAAAAAAAGTACCGATTTGCATTCCGGTTTTCGGAGCGTTCCGGATACCGGGACGCCGGATAACGGATCCTATACTGTAGTACCTTTATTTCTAGCTATGGTCCTGAAACAATCTGTTCAAGTGGTGTATCTAGACTTATCATTTTGGAGTGAGCTGATATACAGTATTGATGATGGAACACAAGAAACCAAAAAAATTACTCTTTAAACTGATATTTATAATAATAGGCAATGCACCTATTATGTAATCAAGCTTGTTAAGATAGAATCGTTCGGAATTGAGCAAAATTTTGTTTTTAACAGGTCTTAAGGCTCTTCTCCATTGAACAGCATTAGCTTGCAAAGACGCTTGCAATCTAATGATATTCCTATGGAGAAATTATTTTCTACTAACTCATTTGCATTTCAACATTTTAAAACTTTTTTTTTTTTTTTTTTTTTTTTTGCATTGGATAGCTGAGGTTGCTCTCCACATCACTCCTATTTTACTTTTTCGATTTTGGTCGCAGGTAATTTTTATAAAGTTACTATCCCTTTCTGAACTGGATTTGAAAGTGAAAGTAATTTTATAAAAAGTATCTGCAACCAAAATCGAAAAAGTAAAAAGAGTAATGTTGAGAGAGACAACAGCTATCCAGTGCAAAAAAGTTATTTAAAAATGTCAAAATGCAAATGAGATACTAGAAAATAACCTCCGCATAGGAATAGCATTAGCTTGCAAGTGTCTTCCCTTACTGGGACAGAAGCCTTAAGTATAACTTCATGGTTATACTGCAGTTTTAAAAAATGGACTATTGAAAATAATCTAGTAAATTTATATCAATAATAAAGAAAAGAGTGCATAAGACTATAGTAAAGCTTTATATAACAGATACTTGGCTGAAATTAAAAATTTCATGATTTCCGTGAATTAAAACACATTTTCTAAGATTAAAACCTGTATTTCGCTAAACTTTTGTAATTTAAGATGAGATTTTCTATAGATTTTGAAAGGGATTGTAGCCCCCAATCAGTCCACCTTTTAGATATGCTACTCATTTGTTCTACTAGGTTGCCATGTCTGGTAAAAATCGGCATTTTGGTGCGAAAAAGAAATTACAAAGCCTTACATTGACATGTATACCAAATTAACATAATGCAACAGTATTGTTTCAGAATTACATGGATTACAGTCATTACGTTAGGTATGATTTTTAAGATAAGATAAACTAGTATTTTAATGTTAATCCTTTATTTACCAACCATACTTATAAGTACCATTAAAATAATTTGTTATAAAATTCTATTGATACATCAGTTAGTTGTAATACTGTTTAGAATGAGTTACAGATACATTACTTTATTTTGTTCCAAAAGCATTATTGGTTACACAAAACAAAAATATTTTTTTTAAAAGGATGATTTCTTTTGCTTTTGCATCTTTTCAGCTTTCTTGGCACTGAGAGAGGGGGATTTTTCAATGCGAAAATATTTCTATTTATATTCTAAGAACATCCTATTTGTACATTTTATAATTCTACAAAATACCAAGAAAACAATTTAAAATAAAAGATTTGATTGGAGTAATAAATATCACACAAAATCCCTGTAAGTTCAAATTTAATTACTCTTTGAATCCTTCTGAAATCCTTCAAAAATTTATTAAGTGATTATGCAAATCTTTTAATTTAGTTTAAACAATTTACATAAAATTCTTTCAAATGTGAAATTTCATGAATTCATAATTCGGTAGATAAAGAATTAATCGGTCATCAGTAATCATCAAAATTTTTTTATTCTCATCAATTTTTTTTTTTTTTTTTTTTTTTTTTTTCTCGCCAATCTTTAAAACATTAGCCTATAACAAATAACCATCTCTGTCACAAATATTAATCTCTGTAAATTAAGATTTAGTTGAAAAAAGTTTGATGATTTCTACTATGACTGATATCTGAAGACATTTAGCTAAAAAATAATGATAAAATATACAAACACAAACATATTGATATAAATAATAAAATATTACATAATTGGATCTATTAATGACTAAGCTCAATCAATAACAAAAATGTTTAAATAAGAGTGCACATAAACTAGAAATATTATATTTTATAATCTAGGCATGTATTTAATTTTATATTGTACACAAAAATAGAAGCTTGTGTTATTTAAGTTTTTAAAATATGGTAGGGGTGTACAACCTTTTTGAGAGAAGGGCCACTCACAAAAATTTCTTGGTTGTCGAGGGCCACATCTATAACACAAGAGTTAAAGGTGATCTATGACCATAATCAGATAAAAATATGATTTTAAAAGGGGGGGAGAGGAAGAGTTTTATCACTCTAGGTTCCCCTACGCAGTCAACATATCTTATTTAGTTGGCAAAGATATGTCAACAGTTTATGTTTATATAGACAGCAGAGATATAGCAAGGATTTAGAAGGATTGATATTTCTTGATTTTATTCAGGAGAGTAAATTTTGTTTTTTTAAAAGTGCTAAAAAACAAACATAAGCATGATAGTGGCTAATGCTGAAAAGAAAGTGAACTTTATGAACAAAGGGGAGGGCGAGAAACAAAATCTGCAATTTTTCCTCGCATGAACGAAGAAATTTACTTTTTTCTGCATTCTATCAATGAAATTTGCTATTTTCAATACCTGATTGACAATATATGTGATTTTTCAGAAGTAAGTTGGCAAAAGTTGTGATTTTTCCATGTCTAACCAATGAAATTTGTAATTTTTCTGTACCTTATTGACAAAATTTGAGATATTTTTTTCACAACAAATCAGCGAAGTTTTCAATTTTTTCTGCACATCATTGAGAAAATCGGCGATTTTTCTATGTCTGATAAATGAAATTCGTTTTTTATCTGCATCTGATAGAAAAATTTCATGATTTTTTTCGTGTCCGACCAATGAAATTTGATGTTTCTACAACCAGTCTGTAAAATTCACGGTTGTTAACTAACTCTGGTGAAATTTGCAATTTTTCCAGTGGAAAATTAACAAAATTCAAGATTTTTCTGTAGCACTTTTTGCAAAATTTGCACTTTTCCAGGCATCATCAGCAAAATTGTCAATTTCTTCATGCCTGATTAACTAAATTTGCAATTTTTTGGAGGCTGATCGACAACCCTCATGATTTTTTCTAATGTTATTGATGAAATTTAAATTTTTTTCCTGTGAAAAGTTGATAAAATTCACAATTTTTTCCTGCTACCAATAAACAAAAATTGCAATTTTTTCCAGGTATAAATTGACAAAATTCGCAGGCCAAACGTTAATTCATCGAGGACCACTTTTGGACTGTGGGCCGCAGGTTGTAAATCGCTAATGCAAGGTATAACATAGAAATTTAAAAAATAGATCATTAATGCCTCGTATGAATTTAGCCATGATTTGCAATTCAAATGATGCCAATTGGAACAATATTCAGTGAGTTATCACTGGGACCCAATTAACATAAAAGTACCAATAAACATTGAATGCTTATAAAAGAATGTTTTATTTTTAAACTTTTATTTAAAGAGTTTCATGTCTTTAACTATTGAATGATTGACTGTTATTTATTTTTTTCTTATTACTTTCAGAGTTTCCTGCTTTTAGGATCATTTGGTTTAAAGCATTTTGCATCTGTTCGATATGAGTTTAGGAGGAATAAAGTGGTATGTAGATTTAAAAAAAGTCTATAATGTTTGTACAGTTAATTTTAGTACACTTAGTTTTCAATACAAAGAAAAACAGTGTTATATAAGTGAGTGACGAAATCATATTACTTGAAAGTATTTTCCTGTAATAGTCCAAGGGCCAACCCCACAAAACCCTATGTCATTGAGCACAAGAAAAAATCCTTTATATTATGGAAGAGTAGTAACAGGGTAATCTAATGATCGATGTCTGTTAGAAGCGAAAGTGTGCATAAGCCAAACATGGATACCACTAGTGGTGGACTCGTAGGAATAGCATTGTGTTTTTCCTGAATCCAGTTTTCCTACTCTTGATTGTATGACAAACACTATGCTAAACCTACAAGTCAACCACTAGTGGTATCCATTTTTGGCTTATGCACTCTTTCGCTTCTAACAGACATCGATCATTAGATTACCCTGTTACTACTCTTCCATAATATAAAGGAATTTTTCTTGTGCTCAAAGGGTTTTGAGTAATCGGCTCTTGGACTATAATAACAGGTGATGAAATGTCAAATTGGCAAAAATATAGAATGGTTACTAGGGATGTACCGAATATTCGGTATCTATTCGGTATTCGGCTATGTTACCGAATATTCGGTTAGGCTGAATATGAAACTATTCAGTCGAGCCAAATATTCCGGCTTGGCCGAATATGAAACTATTCGGCCTGCCGAATATTCAGTTTGGCCGAATGTCAAAGTATTTGGCCAAATCGAATGCTTTTAAAGAATAAATATATAATAATAAATGCTTTTGAAGCATTTTAAAACACATTTTAAAAAACTTTTCACGATTTCTGCTTTTAACTGTCAATTTATAAATATATTTAAAATAGTTAGAAATAAAATCATATTTAAATAAAATAGAATGTTTCTACATTATTTATTTGCTGTTTGTAAAGTTTAATTTAAGAAAACTTGTGTTTTCATTTGTTGCATTAACAATAAAGAAGATACCATAACTGTATTTTCAACTCAGATGCTTTGATTTCTGTAAAATATGATATGATGAGAAGGATGGAAAATGCCACCATTCATAAGTAAAGAACTATGAGCTAGGCATTCCTTTATTCCGAATTAAGTTGAAAGTATTTATACTTTATATTGAAAAAAATCTGCCTTGAGTTATTTAAAAAGAACAAATATGAGACTATACAGTTTTTCTTCAACTATTTTTTCATTATTTCTCTTTGATTTCAAAATGTTTGTTTTAATTCGTTGAAGAAATCCTCATATTTAAGATGATTTTATTAATGGAAAAAGTCTCATAATTATGCTTCTTAAATAAAAAAAAAAGGCAGATTTTTTTCAATACTAAATGTTCTTAGAAAAAGTTCTTGTTTATCAAAATATAAGTCTCTTTTATTAAATATTATGTAATATTGTTTAAAAAATAACATTTTAATACCTTTAACTTTTGAAATAGAAAAAGTATTTGGAAAGCCGAATATTCGGTATTCGGCTAGCCGAATATTCTGTATTCGGCCAGTATGGCTGTCGGCCAAATATTCAGCATTTGGTATTCGGTCAAAATCACTATTCGGTGCATCCCTAATGGTTACTACCTAGTTTGACAATACTTTTGCCTCTTTATTTTGACTCATTTATGTGTAAAGTTTATTTATTGTCATTGTAGTGTGATCTTTTGCTTTACGATCTGATATATATATATATATATATTTTTTTTTTAACCCAAAGTAAAAATTATTTGTTTTCATTATTTATATTTAAGTAAAGAAGTTGTATGTTTATGATAGTTGCATAATGCGCTAAGCACAGCTAAAAATTTAAAGTCAATCTGACCAACGAAAAAAGGACCCAAACACGACCCAAAAGCAAAGAATGAGAAATTAACTTGAATCGCAGCAAAGAGTAGAAGTCAACCAGACTCAAACACGACCCAAGTAGAAATTAACCTGACCAGGAGCAAAAAAATGGATGCCAACCGGACCCAAACCCGACCCACAGCAAAAAAAGTAGACGAAACACGACCTGCATTTAAAAAAAAAAATGAGCTCCTACCCATGCATCAGACTGGAGTTTCCAAATTTCTTAAATTGCCTCCCCCCCCCCCCCCTTGAGGACTCTCCAGTTCCGTCTTTGCTCCAATAATAATTGAACCAAATTCTGAGCACAGTGCTTTATATTACTTACCCATTATATGTAGTATAGGGTAAGCCTTGCAATGTTTAGAAAATCAAAAAAATTTTTTGATGGATTTACATGTTTCAGATACTGGAAATTCCGAAAAATATATTTTTAGATAAAAAAAATTTGCTGTCCGTTCATCTGTCTGTAAATGCTCTATCTCCTGAATAAATTGAGATAAATATTTGAAATTTTCTATGTACTTGGTATGTAAGAATGGGACAAAGCCTATTATCCTATTAGCCTCGATTATCCAGAACTATTTTTTTTAACTCTTGAAAAATTTGTTTTGATGAAAGTTATATAAAAATTTTTTAATTTTTTAATTTTAAGGAATGAATGTAAAAGATGATAAAATAACACAAATTTTACATAAAGAACAAAGTCGATCGGATTATGAGTTGCCGAGATATTTGTAATCCTGTTTTCCACATTCTTCTGTTTTTCATGACCCTGTATTTCATTCAGATTTCAATTCAAAGATATATTTTAATTCGAAATGAGACACTTAATCTAACGCAGTAAACTGTTAGTTTTAATAGGATTATTATTTTTGGATTTATAAGAATGTTTCTTTTATGCAATTCAGTGCTACTTGAATAGTTTGGTATTTTATATATAATTTGTCGAAATGGGTTCATCAGCAATTCATTAATAAAGCATTACTATGTTTGTTAAGAATATTTAAATATACGTTTAAATTTTGTTTTGGAATTGCAATGTATTTTATAATTAGTTTACACATTTTTATTTTCAAATATTATTCATATCCATGAGGGGTAAGTATTGCGATGGCCCCCAACGACTTAAAAAGCTACCAGGTCACAAATCCCCATGTCTTTTCTTACCCTTGATTTTTATGATTAAGATGTTGGCAATAGCTAGGTGATGTCCACAATTTTCCAAATTTATATCTGTGCTTTGCACAAATCTTATTCCCAAACTCTAGAGTCACTTCGATTTTCTATAAGATCTTTTTTAGAAATATTTTCTGGAGATATGTTTGTTTTTATTTTTTTCCAGTACCATTCAACATCGTTAGGCCTAATCAGCTCAAAAACTAGAAATACAGTAGACTCCCTCAAATCCGCAAACCAGAAATCCGCAACTCTCTAAAATCCGCACATATTTTATAGAAGTAAACAATGAAACTTTTAGTTCAAATATTGTGACAAAATTTGATTTTTTTTAGTTTTGCATCAATTCCATATATTTTTTATTTTGTAATTTTCTTAATAATACTCTATTGTTTTTTACATGAAGGAAGAATGAATTTTTTTGGAAAAAATTCAAGATATTGCTGGTATCACTGGTAATCACAATCTTCTTACCAAATATATTTTTGCATCAATCAAGATTTTTTGATTATTAAGCCTGGCTAAACTTGAAAAAAAAAATCCTTATTTTATGATTTTGATGAGAATGTACTTTTATGAGGCAAGTTTTGTTGAATAATTTTGGAAAAATGCATCTAAGCTTTATAAGGAATTAATCATACACTATTGATTATCAATTTGACCTAAAACTATCTAAATTTTTATTATTTTAGTTTATTACTTTTTTTAATATTTTATTACATTGTAAGCATTCATTATAGTTCGGATTGCACTATTAATTGCACTAAAATTATTGTTTAAAAAATGTAAACAAAGCAATGAACAGAAATCCGCAAAATTCTAAAATCCGCACAACCTCTGGTCCCACGCTGTGCGGATTTGAGGGAGTCTACTGTAATCCACTTGACCTTGTAGCAGCATATGGCTCACAGTTATTTGATAACCTCTATAAAGAATTCCATGTTTAAAATAACTTATCGATAGTTTAACTTTGAAACAGGCTGTATAGAACAAAAGTGAAGTAGCTTATGATTATCTGGTTTAGGTATTTCTCTTCACTTCACTGCCTCTAACAAACATATTAAAAATATGTATTGTTAAAGATAAATAATGCAATTGATGTTAGAATAAAAAATATATACATATATACTTCTTTTCACTTCATTAGAGATCAATTAATTTTTCTCTTCTCTTCACCTCACTCTCTATAGCAAACTAATTTAAAAATACTTATTATTATACAATAAATAACATAAGTGGTGTTAGAAAATTGCAAAATAATTGTGAAGTGCTTTTATTCTTGGCAGTGAATGAATGCTATGGCCGTGGGGAGCATATTTCCTAAATGTGATTTCCATTACCTTATGAAAATTGCTTTAGTGCCCATGATTATATTAGGTGATTTTGAATTTGAAAGGTGAATAGTTATTGTGCATTTCTATTTTTAATTTACAGGTTTCTGACTTTAATGCATATCTGGTATACGTCACTTAAAATAGACAAAAATTTTTTTTTTTTTTTTTTTTTTTGGAAGTTTGGCATAAAATTTTGGAATATATTAAAATTTGCCAATGGAAGGGCCTACTTTTCTGTGTTTCACTTCATCGTCGGAAAGCATACAGCATTAAAAATGAAAAAATGGTTTTAATGCAAAGAGCTATGTGTGTCAAAACTTTAGTGAAATTTAAAAAAAAATCAACTTTTGAAGCCCCTAGCTCACTGATTTACACATATCCTATAATTTTTATTATTGAATATCAAAAGGCAAACCTTATATACAACCATGCAATTTGTTTTGTGGAATAACTTCATTGCATACTATGAGAAATACTATGCAAAACATAAAATTTCAATTTTTCAAGTAGGGCACTGACCTTCAACCTCCCACCAAATTGAAACCAATGGTCCCACAGCAGTGTTGAATTCAGGGGGTGGCCTGGGGGAACATTTCCCACAGAGCAATGAAATGCCCCCCCCCCCTGGAAAATTTGAAATTTTGTGTTTTCAATGGTCAAAAAGTACAATCCCCCCCCCCCCCCAGGGGGCTCTATAATGTCATGAAAAGTGTCATAGAAAAGTGTCTGAATTCAACACTGGTCCCACAGCATTAATATTTTGGATTTCTTTCTTACTGATGGTCATCTAACTGAGGAAAAAAAAAATAATAAAAATCTGTTTACCATTAAATCACAGGTCCCTTGATTGTGGGTAATTCTTATATGGAACGACTCTTAAGGCCCCTGTCCTCGCTCGAAGAAACGCTCGCGAGCTAATGCTATTCCTATGGGAGAGCATTTTTCTAATAACTCTTTCGCATTTTGACATTTTTGAATAATTTTTTTTGCATTGGATAGCTGAGGTGCATGCTTACAGCGCACCTTTTTTACTTTTTCGATTTTTGTTGCAGATATATTTTTTAAAAAACACTTTCAGTTTCGAAACTGGTTTTGAAAGTGAAACTAACTTTGTAAAAAATATCTGCAACCAAAATCGAAAAAGTAAAAAAGGTGCACTGTAAGCATGCACCTCAGCTATCCAATGCAAAAAAAATTATTCAAAAATGTCAAAATGCGAAAGAGTTATTAGAAAAAATGCTCTCCCGTAGGAATAGCATTAGCTCGCGAGCGTTTCCTCGAGCAAGGACAGGGGCTTTAATATTACTGAATTCATGTTTTTTTATGAAGGAAGAATAAAATTTTTTCTGAAAAAATTCAAGATTTTGCTGATATCACTGGTAATTACAATCTTCTTATGAAATATATTCATGTATTGGTCAAGCTGTTTTGGTTATTAAGTCTGACTAAACCTAAAATAAAATTTCCTTATTTTATTATTATATTTTCATATGAATTAGCAAAGTGCCTTTATGAGGCAAGTTTCATTGATTAATTCAGGAATAAAAAAACATTTCATCTTTATAATCAATACTCGATCATACATTATTGATTATTAACTTGACCTTTGCTATTAATATTTGAATCATTTTAAAAATTATCTAATTTTTTATTATTTTAATATATTATTTATTTTAATATTTTATTAAGCATTCATTATAGTTTCCATTGCATTATTAATTGCATTCAAATGATTAAAAAATGTAAACAAAGCAGTGACCAGAAATCTACAAAATTCTAAAATCCTCATAACCTCTGGTCCCAAGCTGTGCAGATTTGAAAGAGTATACTGTATTTATATTTAAGTGAAGAAGTTGTGTATTTATGATAGTTGCATATTATAATAAGGCTCAGAAAAATTATTTATATTGTATATACCTACATCATTTGTAATTTTGGGCCAAAAATTGAGAGTTTATTTGGTACTACTTAGTTATTTCATTGACTAAAAAACCAACACTATATATGAACTAGCAAACTATAAGATTACAAATGCCAATAATGGAAGATTGTGAATGTCACATTCAATGACATTAAATACGATACGTGTGTTTAAAACGTCATTAAGTGATTTTTATTTTGACTTTTTATTTGTATTTTCATTAATATTCTACTAACTAGTTTTTTTTTTTTTTTTTTTTTTTTTTTTGTTATTTAAAATAAAAATTATGCCAGCATGTATAATTTGGCTGTTAGTTTGGCGATTTGTATAATTTAGTGAAATTGGTTGACTTTATTACCAAGTAGTACCATTTATTTCATGTTGACAAATGTAGTTACCAGATTATTAAACTCATGCAGAAATAATATTTTTTGTTCAGTATATATTAAAGATTTAATGTGGTTTGTTCAGTTTAATTTAACAATATCCAAATGGTAAATAATCTGTGATTAAATTCTTAAAAAAAAAAAAAAATACTATAGAGTCTCAAAAATCCACACAGCTTGGGAAAAGAGACTGTGCAGATTTTAGAGTTTTGTATATTCCGGATTAAATGATTTAAATTATTTTCAACTTTTTGGTTAGGTAGGATACTGAAAACAGAAGTGAAGCATGATAAATAAACCAGAGAGGATATACAGTAGAGTTATGATTGTTAATGACTTGAATATATGCTATTGCTATGGAATATAAATCCTATATGAGAAGTAGAGTATGTACAGAGCATCTTAAGAAATTTAGAAGATATATGGGGTGTACCTCTGTATATCTTCCACTACACCCCTGACACTGAATGAGCGATTCCATTCTTCCAGGCTAATTCTTCAGATTTGTTGGAGGAATGTGACAAGAAATAAAACCACAAATAAGCCAATCAGACAAATGTATTTATTATGCATAGTTCAGCTTAAAATGGTCTTTTTAGTGTTTCTTAATTGTCCTTTATTAAATTAGCATGCACTGTAATATTGATTAATGATTATGTAAGTTAGATAAATATAAAAGAGTTAATAAGTTTATTAGTTTATAAGTTAGATAAATTTAAATTTTCAAATCAAGCTATAATATGTACTTTTTGACAATCCCATAAAAAGTAATATCATAGTACATAACATTCAAACCCCGTTATAGTGAACCCAGTATATAATGAACTCACGGATATAACAAACTAAAATTTTGGTCCTGCCATTTTTCTATTGTATTTAATGCTAATTTATTCTTTTATAGCAAACCTCCGAAATCTTAAAAATTGGTTACGACAAACATTTTGCCATTTGGTTGTTTTTTAATTTTTCTGCAGTTGTGAAAAAAGGATTTCGACTCTAAGAAAATACGAAAATGCATACTGCCTAGTGAATCATAGTGATAGTATTTAGCGATAAGTATTTTTATTGAAGGGTAGGAAGAACTGCATTCTTTCTTTTTTCCGATAGCCATTCTGCACGTGTGATCATGCCCACCCTCTAGTCATTTTACTTTACTGCTATCACAGCTTTTCAGTAACATGTTTAATGCTAACGTATTCAACTAACTTATTTAACAATAATTCGAGATACGGTAGCATTGAAAAAAAGTATTCTATGAAGCAAGCAATAAGCAAAACCTTTTTTCCTTAAATTATAATCCCTGGACTTCAGAAGATGATTTAAAAAAAAAAAAAATTAAATGATAAAAAAAAAAATAAATAAACAAAAAAAAAAAAAAACTACTTTTAAGCACACCAGCTGGATGTATCAATCACAAATGTTCATTGAAGTCAAATGGGAGAGCAATTAAGATTAACAATAGTTTATTAAAAGAATTAAGTGCACATTAGAATATATGCATTAGTGATATCAATTGCTATTCTCTCATAGAGAGCCATGAATCTATTTCAAGATTCTGAACTTACACATTTGTAGTTACAGAGCCAAAACATACATGTTTTAACTGCCTGGTTGCACATTCAAGACTGAACCCCTTTTTGGGGAAATATAATAAGAAAAGGCATAGAGATAAAATTACATGATCATAAATTTAAAAATTTATCATTAACTTGACATAAAATAATTAAAAACCAATAAATCTCTAATAATGATTTAAAAACTACTCAAGTTGACAACTTATCAATAAATAAAACATTAATTTTGACATAAAATAATTATAAGACTAATAAATATCTTTAAATTATTTTAAATTCAATTAAGCTGTCAACTTGTCAAGAAATAAACATTAATTTAATAATAAATCAATATTAAGTAGTTTTAAATTATTATTTTACTCATAAATATTAATCAAGAACTTCTATTTGACAGTAATTAATTTTGTCAAGGCCAAATCCATTAATATCAATAAATTTGATTTCTTTATTTAAGGCTTGCGCCTAAACACCATCAATAACTAGGGTTGGAATCTCAAGCCTGGAAAAAGTGTAAAACTTTTAGTACAGTCGGGAACATTCTTTAATTTGTCTGCCCATTTATCCTAGATTTTGTTTATCCGAACTAGGATTGGTCTCTACTTGTTCGAATAATCAGCGCTGTACTGTACTTCTGTTTGTCTTCATTTTTAATTAATTTATTTGGTATCGTGTCAGTTTAATGTAACCGATTTTAGTCAATTTAATTCATTAAGGATCATATTTAATATATTTTGTTTTTTTCTTAATACATCATTATTGGATATAAAGGTAGCAGCTAAACTTATACACATTTTTTTAACTCTAACCTTTTTTTTAACGATTCGGATATAGCGAACAAAACCTTCAGTCCCTTGAAGTTTGTTATAACGGGGTTCGACTATTGTTTATGTATTGTATGTATACTGAGTTTTTAAAAAGTTTGCTGTTCATGTATGTTAGTTTTTCCCATCAAATGAAAGTTTATAATTAGTCAATAAACTTGCAGGATCAATTAATTACACTAATTGAGAGAAATCTGTAAATGAAAATTACAATATTAAAAAAAAAAAAATTATTAAATTTGTTATGTCTTGTGAAAAAGTTGGTAAAAATATTTGGTTATAAAAATTAGTGAAATCTGTATAGCATATAAGTATCAATCTAAGCATTATTGTCTTTACTTCATTATTAGTTAGGTAAATTTAATGAATTTTTTGTTGTAAAATTGTTAATTAATTTTCTCAATTATTATTTTTAGCTGCAAGATGACAGCTTCAAAAAATTAGGAATAAAAAAGAAGGAAACAAGCCTAGAAGAAGAATATGAGGTTATTGTTATCTGTATCTCTTATAGATTGATGCGAATATTTATGTAACTTGTATCTTATTTCTTTTCATTTGTTTGTTTTTATAGAAGCTGAAATCAAAGGTTGATATTGATAACTGGGAAAATATCAGAGGGCCAAGACCTTGGGAAGAACCTCAAGTAACTCAGAAGAAATAAATGTTTTTTTTTTTTTAATGTAATTTTTACTCTAGTCCAAGAATAAAAGCATCATTTTATTTCATTACTAATTGTTAGGCTAGTTCATTATGGATTATATTATATGCAGCTGTATATTTTAAAGTTTCTTGTGATTATAATATATGTATATATGCTGAACTACTTCCCTGATTTGTCCGTACCACGGGCATGCAAATAATGATTTATTATTCTCACCAATAAATTTTTATTGTAAATTTTGCATTATTTAATCTGAGCATTTTCCTGATTCATTTAGGCAAAAATTTCTGTTTTGAAAAATTGGTGATAAAAGATTAAAAATTCTGTAAAAAAACACTCGTCCTAAATGAATTAAGGGGGCTCAGGGGTTGATCGATACAGAAAAACATGTAAACAGAGCTTTCACTTCGAGTCCATTTAAAAACAGAAGCATTCAATGTAATTAATTTAAACTTTCTGATATTTTAAAGATATGTTTGTAGTCTTATAACATTATAAAATGAAGTACTTCAATGTAATATAATAAGAAATATAGCAAAATTTATGTAACACAATTTTCGGAAAAAAATTATGTGTTATATCACCAACACCTAGATATCTTAACATTGAATTGACATAAGAACCTAATTTTTGCTTTAAAATGATCCGGAAACTTTACTCTATAGAATGAATTAAGGATATAACTATCACTGAGAAACAACATTATCAAAAAAACTCTCAAATTTGAAAAAACTCCTAAAAAATACAACTTTTTTTTTCATCAAAAATACTCAAAATATTAAACTATCTAAACGATATTAATTCATTCTATTCTATAGATAATGATGCTATACGCATGCAAAAAAAATTTAAGCCATTCCATCAAATAGTTTTTATTTAATCTTGGTGTTAGTCGTCAAAAATGAAGTTTTGAGAAAACGCAACTTAAAGTTGAAATTATATGGATGCGGCTATGAAAGTGTTGATACATAAATGCTCATAACTCCATAATTTTATGCGGTTTTTTGCATTGAGTTAAAAATTAATTGAATAATCAAACTAGAAGATTAAAAAAAATCAATTTTTTAAAAAGTTTTCAACCTCCTTAAGGCAGAAATAAACAAATTTATATTTGCATGTATAATTTTTATTTTTTATTTGTAACTTTTTTTCATATATTTTGTTTTAAAATGACATGAAAATGTGATTTAACCAATTTAATTTTAAATGTGATTTGTTTTTAAATTGATTTTAATGTATCAATATTTAGTGGGGGTTTTTTAAGGCTGTTCTCAACTGCTCTGTGCAACAAGCACAAAACATTTTGACACATTTACTAATTATTTTTTAACAAGAAAGATATGAAGTTGGAAGGCCTGACTATGGAAACGATTTGGAATCGAACTTAGTTTTCCATTTTTTTAATCAATAAATTATCTAAACCAGTGTCTTGATGGAAATTTACACCTTGTTATTAAACTCAAAATATATAAATAAATACTTTAAAAGGTGTTGTAAAAATAGATATTATTTATTTGTTATTTACCTTAGATTTTTCAAATGCCCACGCATCCATTTTTAAAGGAATATAAAAAAAGATAATTCTTTGATTATCTTCTTTTATATTCTTTTGAAAATGAATGCAAGAGCATTCAAAAGATCTAAGGTAAACAACAATAAATAATATCTATTTTTACAACACCTTTTTAAGTATTTATTTGTATATTTTGAGTTACCTATAGAGGTATAAGCTTTTTTGATCACTTGAACAGGCTTTTTTCTTCCGGTGTAAACTGGTTTTTCTTGTTTCTCATGGAAAGTCAGTTCAAAACACTCACTTTGACAATATTATTTGGTAAAACATACTGTGTTTGTAATGAAAGGAAAATTGAGTATGATTAGATAGTTTCTGGCCAACAACACCTGCTAGTTTCATGCATTTCCGAACAAAAATAAATTAAAACTTGTGTCATTAAGTTGGCTCTTTTCATTTGAGAACAGCCTTAAAAAATAAGCAATATACAAAATATTAAATGCCCAGTTATAGATATCATAAATTATAACTCACATCTATGCTTAGCTTCATTTTAAATAAAAACTTTTATTTTAACTTTGTGAAAAAAAAGAATTACTTTTTTGAAACATAATGAAGTTTGAACACCAACACAAAAATTGAGATACCTGAAACAAAATATTACAATTATGTAACTGTGTTTGAGAAATCAACCACTTTAAAAAATACAGTAGACTCCCTCAAATCAACACAGCTTGGGACCAAAAGTTGTATGTTTTTTCTGGTCATGGCTTTGTTTACATATTTTAAACAGTAATTTGAATGTAATTAATAATGCAATCTAAACTGTAATGAATTCTTACAATATAGTAAGATATTAAAATAAGTAACAAACTAAAATCATAAAAATTTACATAATTTATAAAAATTAACATATTAAAAGCAAAGATCAAGTTAATAATCAGTAATGTATGATTAAATATGCATTATAAAGATTAAATGTATTTTTCTTCATGAAACTTGCCTCATAAAGGTGCATTGTTAATTCTCATCAAAATCATAAAATAAGGAAGTTTTAGAACACAAAAAAACTTCTTCAAACACCATAAAATGCCACAAGGCCTTTCGATAGAACTTAGTCTATCTTCATCAGGCGAAAAGACGTGCGTCTACAATGAATGTAGCGGCACAACTAAAAGGCCTTGCGCTATTTTATGTATTTTATGGTGTTTGAAGAAGTTTTTTTTGTGTTCTATTGTATAACACCAGTTTCCAACTTTTTAAAGAAAGTTTTATTTCAGGTTCAGCCAGAAAAGACACAAAATACAAGACTTAATAGCCAAAAAAGCTTGATTAATGCATAAATATATTTGGTAAGAAGATTGTGATTACCAATGATATCAGCAATATCTTGAATTTCCCAAAACTTTCTTCTATCTTATAAGTACATTTTAATATTAAAAAAAAAAAAAAAAAAAAAAAAAAAAAAAACGTGGTGACCCCAAAGTTACCCACTATCGAGTTTCCTCGAACATTTGACCTAGCCTAATGAGATTATAGTATCCGAAAAGCCTAAAACTCAAACTTTAATTAATATTCTGAGAAAAAGAGCTTACTAGTGCCTCATGTTGGGTAATATATACTAAAACCTAATAAGCATCTATTTATGTCAAGACCTAACATAATCTGAAATTTGATGGAATTTCGTCCATTAGTTCTTGAGATATAGTTATAACAAAAAATTTGCAAAACGTTGCACAGCAACACCATATCTTGGACAATTTATGCCAAAACGTAAAAAAACGTCTAATTATGTTATGGTGTAAAAGAATCTCAAGTTTGATGAAATTCTGTGCATTAGTTCTTGAGATATAGCTAGTTAAAAAAACCCTGTAAAATATAGCACAGCAGCACCATCAGTTGAAGGATTTATAACAAAACGTAATCATCGTGTAATTATGTTATGTCATTTTGTAACAAAATCTGAAGTTTGATGAAATTCTGTGCGTTGGTTGTTGAGATATAGCTATCGGAAAAATTGTGCAAAATGCAGCATAGCTACACTACCTGTTGCAAGGTTAATACCAAAATGTAATCAGCGTCTTATTATATTATATATTCTAGTGTAACAGAATCTAAAATTTGATAAAGTTCTCTGCATTAGTTCTTGAGATATAGCTGTCGCAAAAATCGTGCAAAATGTAGCATAGCAGCGCCACCTATAAGGCAATTGACACCAAAACCCTATCAGCGGCTATGTCTCTCAAGGTATCGCGGAATCTGAAGTTTGGTGACATTCTGTGCATTAGTTCTTGAGATATAGCTATCATGAAAATCATAAAAAACGTGGCATAGCAGCGCCACCTGCTGGCCAATTTACACCAAAACTCAATCAGCGTCTATGTATATCAAAGGGTCACAGAATCTGAAGTTTCGTGAAATTCTGTGCATTAGTTCTTGAGATATAGCAATCTTGAAAATCATAAAAAACGTAGTATAGCAGTGCCACCTGCAGGCCAATTTTCACCAAAAACCAATAGGCACTAATTCATATCAAGGTCTAACTGAATATAAAAATTTATTAAATTTCGAGCATTAGTTCTTGAGATAGAGCGCCCACAAATTTTTTGTCACATACAGACAGACAGACAGACAGACAGACAGACTCACAGACAGACATTTTCTAAAAATAGTCAAAACGTGTTCAGGACCTTCTAAAACGTATAAATCCGTCGAAAACTGGAAGTCGAAAATTTTCATGAATCCAATACTTTCTTCTTGTAAAGATAGAAGAAAGTAAAAATGAATCAAATTCAATAATATAAAAAAAAAATACAAATTAAAATATACATAGAATTGATGAAAAACTAAAAAAGTCCAATTTTGTCCTTCTATCTGAAATGAATGTTTCACTGTTTACATCCATAAATTATGTGTGGATTTTGAAGAGTTGTGGATTTTTGGGAATCTTCTGTATTTAATTTCAACTGTTTGGATTTGCTTTCTGCATGTGATCAAAAAAATATTTTACATGAAAAATAAAATATTTTTATTAATTGATGATCTATTTTTATTAATAGATAAAATACTGCAGGGATGTAAGACCTGCTCCAATTGCGCTAGACTGCGCCGAAATCGTTTTCCTGCGCCAAACTTGCGCCAAAAACGCACTTAGTGCCAAAATGAAACCTAGCGCGATTTTGTCAATCCAAGTAACAACAAATAACTTTTTTTAGGCTGCTAATTTCGTCAAAAAATAAAAAACCGCGATCAAAAGATCTCGAAAAACGCTCGAATTTTGCTGAAAGATTGCCAGAAAAAGATGCAAATTCGGCCAAAAAGTCACGAAAAGCACGCAATATTTGTCAAATGATTGCAGAAAATATGTGAATAACGTCAGCATATCGCTAACTTTGTCAAAAATTGAACAAAACATGGTCAAAAGGTCGCAAAAAATATGCGAATTCAGTCAATGGATAGCGAGAAAAACGTGAAATTTGCCTAAAAATCGCTAATTTCGTCAAAAAACGAACGGAACACAGTTAACAGCTCGTGAAAAAAAACCCGCTAATTTCGTTAAAAGGTGGTGGTAAAGAACCATCAACTTTCTTTAAAGGGTCGTAAAAAAACCCCACAGATTTTGACGAAAGATCGCCTAAGAAAGCGCGTTTCCTAAAAAGATCGCGAAAATTTTGTCAAAGAATAACTACTTAAAAACGAACAAAACACCGTTAAAAAATCATGAAAACAATGCTAAATTTGTTTAAAAAAAATAGCGAAAATGCCGCTAATTTCATGAAAAGGTCACAAAAAGTGTGAAAAAGCACGCGAATTTTGTCAAAAGATCGCAAAAAACGCACGAATTTTGTGAAAGAGTCTCGAAAAAAAAGTGAATTTTGTCAAAGAATCGGTAATATCGAATAACGAGAGTAAAATGTTATGAAAAAACGTAAATTTCTTAAAAAGATAGCCAAAAAAAAAAAAAAAAAAAACCCTCAAATTTTATTAAAAGATCGTGAAAAACCGCAAAATTTGTCAAAACGGCTTGGTAAACACGACAATTTCGCCCAAAGATAGCGAAAGCACTCTGATTTCGACAAAACATCGTAAAATGTAATTTCGTCAAATGATCGCGAGAAATACTCAAATTTTGATAAAAGATAGTGGGAAATATGCAAATATCGCAAGAAAAACATGTATTTAATTAAAAGATCGCAAGAAATACGCGATTTTCTGAAGAAAATAGCGAGAAACACGCAAATTTCTTTAAAAATTGCAAAGACACTCAAATTTCGGTAAGAGATCTTGAAAAACACGCAAATTTTGTCAAAAAACGGAGAAAACGTGGTCTATGAGTTGCAAAAAAAGACGTTAATTTCAACGTGCAATTACGTTAAAAGATCGCAAATTTTGTAGCAAGATTGTTAAAAAAACACTCACATTATTTTGAAAGATCGTAAAAAACACTCAAATCTCGTCTATAGATCTCGAAAAACATGCAAATTTTATCGAAATATCGCGAAAAACCCTCGAATTTCGTCAAAGGATCGCGTGAAAACGGGAATTTTGCTAAAGGAATGATGATTTCATCAGAAAAAAAGACCAAACACAGTTAAAAAATCGTGAAAAAACGCTAATTTCGGTAAAAAAATCGCGAAAAAAGCGAATTTCTTAAAAAGATCGAGAAAAACAAGCAATTTCGTCAAAAGATCGCGAATTTTGTCAAAGAATACCAAACTTCTTCAAAAAAAAAAAAAAAAAAAAAAAAAAAATCGGTCAAAAAATCGTGAAAAAGCGCTACTTTCTTTAAAAGATCCCGAAAAAACCCTAAAATTTTATCAGTCAAAAAATTTGCAAACTTTGCCAAAAAATCTGAAACGAGCGAATTTCATCAAAAATTGCAAAAAATATGAAATTTTCTCGAAGGATCTTGAAAATACCCAAAAATATCATCAAAAAGTCAGAAAACAAACCTTAAATCTTGTCCAAAAATGAACAAAACGCGGTCAAAAGATTATGAAAAAGTCTGAATTTAGTTAAAAGATTGCGAAAAACTGTAAATTTCATCAAAAGATCTGAAACGTTTTGAGAATTTTAATCTAATTATTCTTTCAAATGTAAAAATGCTTTCAAGATAGCAAATATTTTATTTTTTATGAGTTTATTACGAATAGCTTTAGAATATTTCAATCTGCTCCAAAAACAGCTTTTATTGCTACAAAATTACGCTTTTGTTGCAACAAAATCCTATTTTTACTGCTACAAAATCTGATTTTTGCTGCTACAAAAATAGATTTCACTGCTCCAAAATTCGATTTTTGCTGCTACAAAACTGCTACAAAATGTTTCTAGTGCAACTTTCATCCCTGATACTGGCAGTTCAGAAATGGTTAACACGTTGTCACTGGTGACTGACACTGAAATTACTACTTAGGCCATGTCAGTCATCAGTGACTGACAATATTGTGGTTGTGTAATGGAAATCTTACTTTGTGGCCCAAACATAAAAACAAACAAAATAATCTTTAGCACTCAATGCTTTAAATTGGTTTTAGACTACAGAGGAAAATAATACATATTTTGGCTGTTTTTAAGTGTGTGTAATCCATTGTTAGCTCATTATCTATATATATATATTACGCTATGGTATGTGACACAAAAATCATGATTATTTGTTAATTGTTTAATGGCAACGTCCAAATGAAACGCATCTTATTGATTACTGTGCAAAAGTCTTTTCGAAAGATTTAGGCTGTTGTAAATTGGATTTATTTATGCTTTATTTCTTCATTACAATTATGGAGCTTCAAAATATCATTACTTTATTTTTTTTTCTGTTTTTTTTTTTTACTTAAAAAAAATAATTAAATATCACAAATTTTAAACTTTTCCGTTTCAAATTAAAGTGAGTGAAAGGATTACATTATTATATTTTAAATAGTTAATGAAATATGAAAAAATGTCATTGGTGCAATATTTGGCAATTATCTGCGCCAGGCTAGCATAAAAATACTGAGCTCTTGATTTATCAGCACAGATGTCCTGTATGCACCACAATGATGGATTATTTTTCTGACACCAATTTGGTGAAAACTTAGTTTTCGAATATCAGTTACATACATATTTTTAAACTAATTTCTATTATTTTAAAAAAGAAATAATAATAGACAAAAAGAAGTTTAGTTACTAATTATAGAATAAAACAATTTACAGGGTGACAAGAAATAACTTGGACGAAGTTTGAAACCAAAAATCTGTAAGTACCACTAAAATTATAAAGTCATTGTCATAGGGAATTGATTCTAGAAAGCTATTAAACAGGTGTAAGGAAGTTAGTTGTGATAACCATTATGGTTAACAAACGATCTGCCATACTTGAATTACATAAGCAAGGGATGAAACAATGTGAAATTGTTCAACGATTGAAAGTGCCTAAGCAGACGGTTTCATACACAATCAAAAGGTTTAAAGAACTCGGACATGATGGTGACAGGCCAGGAAGAGGAAGAAAGCGCACGGTTAACACATCAAGAAACCGTGCAGTTATCAAAAAGCGAGTTCACCGAAATCCTAGGATTTCAATGAGAAAGGTTGCTATGCTAGAGAGATGAAGATCAACAGAGAAACCGCACGTTTGATGGCAAGAGTAGAGCTTCACCCTTACAAAATGAAAGAGGCTCAAAAGCTAACAGCAGAGAACAAACACATAAGACTTCAAAGGTGTAAAGAACTGTTAAAGCGGGCCGCAGGTGATCGATGGCAAACATTTGTCTTCACAGATGAGAAACTGTTTTCGATTGAACAAGCACACAATAGCCATAATGATAGAGTTTGGTCAGCAGAAGCACCTGGACCTTCTTGCATTGTTGAACGGCGTCAACGACCCAAATCTGTAATGGTTTGGGGTGGGATATGTGCTAGTGGGAAAACACCACTTGTTTTTGTTGATCAAGGGATAAAGATTAATCAACAAACATATCGCAAACTCATTTTGGAAGATGTTGTCTTACCTTGGTCACAAAAGTTCTTTGGAAACAAAAGATGGACCTTCCAACAGGATTCCGCACCTGCACACAGAGCTAAAGGCACTCAAGATTGGTGCAAGACACATTTTCCTGACTTCATTGGAGCTCAAGAATGGCCACCGTATTCCCCAGATTTGAACCCAATGGATTATTCTGTTTGGTCCATCTTGGAGACAAGGGTGTGTGCTAAACCTCATAAAACTTTGGCATCCCTGAAGAAATCCTTATGCAAGGAATGGGATAAAATATCAGAAAGTGAGTTGCGGCCCATAGCCGAAAATTTTGTGACACGTTTAAAGCTCTGTATTAAGGCCAAAGGTAGCCACTTTGAAAATTTGTAAATATATTAGACGAAATAATGTATTCATATTTATTTTGAAGTTTGGTTGTAATATTTTCATTAGCATTAAAGTTATAATGTATCATGTGTGTCCAAGTTATTTCTTGTCACCCTGTATATCATTTAAAAAAAATCAAACAATTTATTACTGATAAACCACGTTTGAGAGAAACCTGGACAGAACTGCGCATGGGCGAAAAGAGCGAGTCCAATGCGAAAATGGGAGAGTTCGTACCATCTCGAGGATGAGTTTATTTATTAAACATCCTAGATATGTCGAATTTTTTTGGCGAATACCTTTTTTGTTTCTCTAATTCAATTATCTGTTTCTAAACATTACATTGTAATTCAGTTACACAAAAATAAGTTAAAAAAAGACAAATATAATAAAAAAGATGATTTAATGGTTATAACTTTTTTCTTCGCAATATAGCGTAACTTAATCTTTTTAGAATTAACGCCTGAATGGTGTGATTTAAAAACTTGCCAGATTTGCAATTTTTTAAAATTATTTCGCTACATTATTGTGTACATTATTTATTATATTATTTGCATACATTGGATATGAAAATGAGAAATGACGCATATATCATATACGCGCAAGGTTTGGTAAAAAAAATTTCCAACGTCAATTTGGCGAAAACCTCATTTCCGAATGCTGGTTAAATATACATTTTTAAATTATTTTCTATCATTAAAAAAATAACAATAAATAAAACAATTTTTAAATATAATAAATTTTAAAAACAAATAACAATAGAGCAAAAAACATTTTATGTAATTAAAAAAAAATTAAGGTAAATAAACAATTTATCAAAAAATAAACAATATCAGGGTTGTCATATTAGGCAAAATAACGCCATTCTGGCGCCAAGTAAATCCCAGTGAGTATATGACACACAAGTGCCCTGAATATTTAGGTTGTTAGAATTGGCGAATTTCTTGCATAGCCGCCAAGTCAGATGCCAAGCAGTCGTTAAAACTGCATTTTAGCCATAAAATAAATGTAAAAAAAACAAAAAAAAAACAGACATGTTTTTATTAAAATTCACAAAAATGTAGGAGAAAATATATATTTTGGAAAGGTTATTCCGAGAACTAATAATAGGTCCACAATCTATTTATTTTAAAATAAAATTTCACTCGGAACAAAAAATAGAAAACAATATTTAATATCATTTCTCGGCCTCATAGGCTATTACCCCCAAAGTCTGAATGGAATCGGCTTGGTATTCTGCCAACTGAAGACCTTACAAAGCTGGTACATCAGTAATGAATAACTAACAATAGCCGCGTTACCATGTGAGGCACATATAATTGCCATTTTGTTGCAATTGGGCCCATGTGGTATGTATATGACATATGTGTCTGTAGCAGAATCTTCTAATTTGGCAAAAAATTGAGCAGTTAAAATAAATCTATACTAATATTATAAAGAGGAATGATTTGATTGTTTGTTTGTTTGAATTGAATAGGCTCCGAAACTACTTGACGGTTTTGAAAAATTCTTTCACCGTTGGAAAGCTACACTATTTCCGGTGAACATAGGCTAATTTTTAATTGATTTATTCAAATATTTTCCTTAATAATTCAAAATTTCATTATTTTTCATGCAGAATCAATTAAAATTTTTCCGATAAAAAATAACCATTTTCTTTCCCGTTGCCAAAAAAAATCAAAATATGGAAAATAATTTCTGCTCGGCAATTAATTTTTAGTTGAACAGTATCCACGTGAAAAATTAAAATAAAAAAAATTCAAAGGAAAATAAATATGACGTCATTTATTATATTATCGGAAGTATTGTTTGCACAGATATCATATACACACCGAGGTAACTAATGGACACTAAATTAATGTTATTTTGCCTGGCATGGCAACCCGACTATTGTTATTTAATTATTAATAAAATGTTTTTTTATTTCCTTTCTCTTCTTTAAAATTATGTAAACTGTTTTGTTCTATACTTATTATTTAAATACTAATTGTTATTATTTTTTAAATAACAGAAAATAATTTAAATATATATATGGAACTGGTATTCGAAAACGATTTTTCCGCCAAATTAGTCAAAAATTATCGATCATATAATTATCGATCTTTTAGATCATAAATCCGATTACAGAAAATTAGTCAGATTATTTAATTAGAAGTTATTAAATTTATATATTTTTATTATGAAACAGACGAAGAAAAGAAAATTTACTATTGCTGCCCGACTGGAGAATTAACCTTGATGTTATTTTAAAAAACTATCGAAATGGCGAATTTTTAATTATTTGTTTACGTTTTTTTTGTTTATATTATTGCAAACATTTTTCCACTTTTATACACGCATGACCTTGGCGTGATTTTTTTTATGATGCCAATTTGGAGAATACTGCGTTTTCAAATACCAATTACATTTATATTACTCTTATTTATTTTCTATTATTTTAAAAAGGAAATAATAATAATAAACTAAGTGAATAAATAATTATGGAACAAAACAATTTATATAATTTTAAAAGAGAAAAGAAAAATAATGAAAAAATTTACTCAAAAATAATCAACTGTTACCGGATTACCACGTGAGGCATAAAATCGCAATTTGCTGCAATCGCGCCAACGGGATCCGTAGATGACACCTGCCCTACATATTATTGGCAATATTATTGTTTATACAATTTGTTTATATAATTTGGTAATACTTGATAATCCCATCGACCATTTGACATTAAATTTGTTATACGTAATTGTTACTTCATCAACCAATTTTAATTCAATGTTTATTTGTATTTCTATTAACGTTTTAGTAATTTATTGATTCTTTGGTTATTTAAAATAAAAATTATGTCCATTTGTATAATTTGGCGAAATTGATCGACGGAATAATCAAGCAGTCGAACAAAAAACTATCGTCAAGCTATAACATTAAATGCCAATAATGGATGATCGTAAATTTCACATTTATTTGAGGACAAACATGAAAAAATTCTGGTACATTTGTAACAATACCGTTTCTAGCACTTCTAATGTTTGACACTAAAAATCATAATGGAATCGATTACAGAAGGTAGAAAAATTTTATTAGATGCAAACTAACGACTCATTTTTCTACAAAATTTAGTCATCAAGATTATTCTGATTTAACGGCTACATGTTAGCAACTGTTTTATAAAAGGAAGAGGCAGTGAAACTGATGTAATTTTAATGTTATTCAAATAATACAGCTTTAAAACATACTTTTTATGCTTCATTGTTCTACTAAATATATAAGTGAAACACCCTTCTTCGTCTGCCATCCCCCACGGAGGACATCCTTTACTTAGGGCCTATATCCCACGTGTAGATAAATGGCTGTCATAAATACAAACAAACAAAAACTTTTCTTTATCTGTCAATAATTCTTTACATTTTTTACTCTATGTATTCTTGCTGGAACAGATTAAGGTAGATAGGAAACTACAGTAGACCTACTAGAAGAGGACGTTTATTAAAAAATGTAACATGAAATGACATTGTATGTAGGCTACCAGAACTACACATAGTGCAAGTTCAGATGTCGGGATTTTAAGAACTAAGAAATGATAATGTACAATCCGAAAGTTAATAGAGTTTGATAATCAATCTCACTAATCATTGCAATGCCCTCTAATGTAATAGTGTGATGACTCGAGAACATTTTGATTCCTGTTGTCATAACGGTCTCATGTTCATACGAAACTCTACTATAAATGATAAAATAAAAGAAATGGTGCTTAATTGCCCAAATTTTCGCCAAGACTTACAATAGTACAATATTGCAATGGCGTTGGCATGATTTTCAGCAATACGGAAGAACATTCCAGGGTGGTCTATACTGCTTTAAAATAAAATTTTTAAATCACCATTTTTTTTTTTTTTTTTTAGTCAAGGTTCGTTTGGAAATATGGACCAGTGAAGCGGGCATAGCCTGCTAGTTATGAATAAAAGCAATATGATTTAAAGCTTAGTATACATTCAAGAGAGACCAAACTGGCCGCCAAGTGCGGCTAGTTATTTCATAATGTGTTCAATTTTCAAACTTTGTATTTGAAAAATACTTTATATAATGAATTAAGCTATTAATTTTTTTTGTTTACAATTCTTTTGTTGCCACTTTATTAAAAAAAAATGATAATATTATTCTTTTAAAATAAGTAAGTATTAATTTGTTATGGTAGAGAACCGTTCGGTTGTGTTCTGAGTAAATAGTTTTTCCTAATAAGCATCAAAGTGACAAAAATTTGCTCAGATTTATAGACCATTTTGTGCCAATATTTCTGATTTCAAATTAAATATTAGATTCTGTATCTAATTGTTTTCAATTCCAGTTCTGCATTTGCATCAAATTTTGGAAACAGGTGCCGTATCTTCCTGCAATCCACCATCTTGTTTCCCTTTTATTTCTCACAAATTATTATTATTTTATTATTTTTTTTTTTTCGAGAAAACATAAAATAAACATTTTTAAAGTTTATGTACACTAAAAAAATTGTTTTCACTTTAGTTGAATATTTTACAAAATAAATGAATAAATAAATCAAATGATTTTTGCTATTAAAAGTTTAATCTTTGAGTTTCCCCAATCGATTGTCTTGTTTAATTTAATATCATTTTTTTTTAAATATATGATTCAATCATTCAATAATCATTTCAGTTGCATTTTGTAGTTTAAGGTAAAATAATAATGTATGAGAAATAGCAAGGAAACAAGATGGCGGCTCATGGCAAGATGCGGCATCTGTTCCAAATTATGTCATATGTCAGACATGTGCCTGTGCCATTAATTATAATTTCAAATTCATCAGAGCCAATTAAATGAAAAAGTAATTAGTTTGAAAGGGGGCAATTTATGATAATCCTCTGGAAGCAATAATTTTATAGAAAATATATTGTACTGTAAACTCTGAAATCTTCCAATGAATAATTCACAAACATCTACAGGATTCATACTCATCAGGGGAGTATGGGATTCCTGAGAAAGTCAGGGGATAATTAAAAAAAAAAAAATCCCCAAAACCTGCCAAAATGATTGTGTACTCTGAGAAATTGTTGCCATGTTTATGATATTGCATCTGTCAACATCCATTCAGTCACTAGACACACCTCCTAACACCATGAGGTTAGACGTAGTTAAAAGAGAGAGAGAGAGAGAGAGTAATATTTAATTAATATTGGCACTTGTAGCCTTCATATTATTCATAATGCTTTAAAAAGAGATACTAAAATAAGTAGAAATGAAATTATTGCAGCAAACTTCCAAATTTTTAAGGACACCGCCCCACAAGGCATGCAGACTGTTTAATACAGTGCTATTTAAATTTTTTTCTGGCAGGTGTCGCCACACAACAGACATATGTAAGAAGTTTTTTAATTGAAAATGGTAAACTGTGAGTGAAAGACATTATCTTTTTATTTCTGCAGTTTTTTTCTAAGCTGTGTGAAAAGTATCATCTTTGTTTTTTGTTGTGATTCGAACTTTTTTATTAGAATGTGTGTTAAAAAAGTTACGGTTTATAATGGAGTTGTTTTGATAGTTTATCTGTGTTCGAAAAGAACTGAGCTGTGTTATAAAGAGCCATTATTTTGAAACTCAAACAAAAAATAAATAAATAAATAAAAAATAAAAATAAAAATGATATTTTGATCGTTGTATTTTTTAATTGTTTCGATATTTTTTGATGTTGAAGTAAATCCTATTTAATAATTAATCTACAATTTTGAAGCCCAGAAAAAAATGTCCTTTTTTCTATAGAAAATGTCAAAGTTCAAGCTTGTGAATGCCATTTTTCGTGAAAAGTGAAATGCTGGTATATTTGGAGCACTATATCTTTCGCAAGCTACAACATCCCAAAATTCTTTTGGCATAAACTTATAGTATAACACGACCTGCTTATTAAAATTTATGTGTTTTCGTGGGGGTGTTCCCCACAAAGTACAATCAAAATGACTTTTTTTTTTCTCCATTTTCCTCACTTAATATCTTATTTAAGCAATAGTACCCCAAACTTTTTCTTATAGAATATGAAAGTGCATCACTAAGACAAGCTAAATAATATAGTACTGCATGGAGATATTGTTGCTCTTAGTAGATATAACCTGTTAATTATTCAAAATTTTCGAAATCTCCAACTATTAGAATAGCGTTATTTCAAAAAAGCTCCACAGTTGAGTGAAAAAAAAAAAAATCACACAATAGTTTAATACATGTGCAAAAACATGGAAAAGAAAAAGAAGTAGGGCCTCGTGATATTTTTGGCAAAAAAATGACAAAGTTAGAAGGAAAGCAATTTTCATTATCACATTTTTCCCTTAAGAGAAAATGAAACATCCTATTCTCCCTATTATAACATCTTGCAATCATTAAAAAAAAAAAAAAAAAAAAAAAAATTGATGGATTTGCATGTTTCAGATACTAAAGATTCCGACAAAATATATTTTTAGAAAGAAATTTTGCCATCCGTCCGTCTGTCTGTAAACGCTCTATCTCCCGAATAAATGGAGATAAAGACTTGAAATTTGGTACTATGTAAGAATGGGACGAAGCGTATTTAATATCAGTAACCTCGATGATCCAGACTATTTTTTTCGGACTCTCGAATTATTCGTTCTGATGAAAGATATATAAAAATTTTTGAAATTTTTTTATTTTAAGGAAAGGACGTAAAAGGCAATAAAATAACAAAAATTTTGCTTTAAAAACGAAGTCGATTGGATTATTAGTAGCCGAGATATATGTAATCCTGTTTCTCACATTCTTCGATTTTTCATGACCCTGTATTTTCTTCAAATTTCAATTCAAAGATGTATTTTAATTGTAAATGAGACACTTAATCCGACGCAGTAATCTGTTAGCTAATAGGATTATTATTTTTGGAGTTATAAGGATGTTTATTTTACGCTTTTCGGTACTACTTGAGTAGTTTGGCGTTTTATATAATGTGTCGAAATGGGTTCATCAGCAATTCATTAATAGAGCATGACTATGTATATTAAAACTATTTAAATATACGTTTAAATTTTGTTTTGGAATGGCAATGCATTTTATAAATAGTTTCCACATGTTTTATTTTCATACGTATTATATTATGCATATCCATGATGAGTAAGTATTATGGTAGCCTCCAACGACTAGTTTTAAATCTGAGAGAAAAACTCTGATAAATTGAGTATAAATATTTAAATTTTTTAGAATAATACAATTTCATCTTGGAGCCATAAGAACTGAGTGTTAATTAACTTCATACGAAATTGTCACTTTTAACACCGTTCAAAATTTTATTTCATTACAAAATTAATACCGCTTCGAACGGACACGTCTAAACAACGAGAGCCTCCGAATACCGGCCAACATAACCAAACAAGTTCAATAGCATTAACATTCGTATGAACCTCTAAATAAGAAATTGTGAACAACGGCCATTCGAAAGTCTCGATTTTGAGAAGACTTTTTTTTTTTTTTTTAATCTAAAAGTAATGAAGTAGCAACTATTTTTGAAAAATAATTTATAATCACTGCTTTTTTTAAACAAGTAGTTGTAATTTATTGCATTTTTGATATTGTTGCTCGTTAGAACAAGGATTGATATTCGAACTTCATCGTATTTATTTCACTTAAGAGTGTATTGTGTATTACAATTCAAACTGCTTACATTCTGATTTTTTTTTTTTAGATTCATTTTTGCTGTAGAACGCATCAAACGGGCAAATTTTCTTATTTAGAGATAGTGCTAGTGATGCCGTCAGGTGCCGTGATTGTCGATTTTTTGATAAACGCATAAAATCTTTCAAAAAAAAATGCTCTCAAAGTTGGCGTTTTGAGCTGAATTTTCGAAGCGAGAGATCTGTGAACGGAAAAAGGTGTACTGAGAATGTAATTGTTTATAAATCAAATTCTAACGAATAGAGCAAAAAATTATCATGGGGTATCTAAAGCATGTCTTGAAAAATCACCTGAACAAGTTTCATGTTTTTACTTTTAAAAATAAATCTGGCTGTTGAGGGTGGAAACATATTTTTTCGAATACCCCCTTAAGGGGCTACATCATTCAAATGAAAAGACATGTTTGCTAATGCTAATCCTATGGTAGAAATTTATGCAGATATCTCGGTTGCATTTCAATATTTTTAAATATTTTTTTCATTGGATAATTGAGATCGATCTGTATGCAGGCCGTTTTTTATTTTTGTGATTTTGTTTACATATATTTTTACGAATACGCTTTCATTTTCGGAACCGGTTTGGAAAGGAAGCGACCCATAAAAAAAAATATCTGCAACCGAAATCGAAAAAGTAAAAAAACGACCTGCATTCAGATCCATATCAGCTATCCAATGCAAAAAAAATAATATTTGAAAATATTGAAATGCAACCGAGATATCTGCATAAATTTCTTCCATAGGATTAGCATTAGCGAATGGGCCTTTTCATTTGACTGAAATAGCCCCTTAAGGGTGTATTTCGATTCAAACTGCTTATTTTTCGATTTATTTTTAAATTCATTTTTGCTCTCAAATACATCAAACTGGCAAATTGTCTTATTTAGAAAGTACAAAAGGTGCCGTGATGGTCGATTCTTTGATAAAAACAGAAAATATTGCAAAAAAAAAACAATCAAAAACGGCATATTTAAGCGATTTTTCCGAAGCGGGAGATATGGGAACGAAGAAAAGGGTTCTACTGAGAAGGTAATTGTTCATAAATCAAATTCTAATGAATTGAGTGTAAAATGACATCACACGGCACCTCATACGTCTCGGTACTTCTAGGTTATCCCGTCGACCCAAAAATTATCTCCAAACTATAAGATTAAATGCCAATAATGGAGGATCGTGAAAGTCCACATTCAATGACATTAAATACGATTCACGTGTTTAAATTGTCATTAAGTGTTTTTATTTATATTTTTATTAATATTCTTCTAATTATTTGTTTTTTCTTTTAAAAAAATGTATGTGAATATGTATAATTTGGCTATTACTTTGGCGATTTATATGATTAGGCGAAATGGGTCGACGGGATAACAGAGTAATACCTTACCTACGTCTCTTCAATAATCCCCTCCGCAAGTTTCACGTTTCTACTTTTAAAAATGTGTCTGAAATTGTATCGGAAAATTTCGAGCTGTTGAAGGTGGAAAAGCGTTTTTTCGAATACACCCTTAAGGGTGTTCTTAACTGCTCCGCTCATCAAGTGCAAAACGTTTTGACACATTTAAAAATTCATTTTTGAACAGAAAGTTATAAACTTGGAAGGCCTGACTAAGGAAGCGATTTCGAATCGAACTTATTTTTCCATTTCAGGATAGTTAAATTACCTATCGAGTTTTAAGCTATTTCCATAACGTGATCACCCGTTTTTCTCCTGCTTTTCGACCGGTTTTTTTGCTTTTGTCGGGAAATGGGCTCAAAACTGTCATCTTTTGAAGGCTTGTTATAAAAAATTTATTGTGTTTTTTAATAAACAGAAAATTGAGTGCCATTAGACAGTTTCTGAATAACAGCACCTGCTATTTTCATGCATTTCCGAACAAAAATAAAGCATGTGTCACAAAGTTGCCCTTTTTGATTTCACAACACCCTTAAAGCTCTTACTCTTTACACAAAAGAGGTTTCAGTAAGGCCTCTAAACAGGTTATTCTGTTTCAATTCGTTTTTTCCATCTACAGCGAGTACTATTATTTATAATTAATTCTAAGTTCCCTTTATAAGTTTTCATAAGAGGTAAAAAAAATTACAGTTGCTAAATCATATTAAAAATCTTCCAAAATTATTTAAGTTGCCTCTAAAGAGGGGTTCAATTTGAATTCTATCAATCGTTATTGATAACTAATTTATAGTGCTGCCATCTACAGTTGAATATTAATGAACGATCAATGTTATTAAATAATTTTTAAAAAATTGCATAAATACGGGTTAGGCTCCTTTAGAAAGACACCCACGGAGAGTGTCCTTCGCGCAGATAATCGGCCGTCATAAATAACACCAAGCACCAATTTTCAAGACCTCTCTTTGCCTTTTTGTAGAAGCATTGCTTTATGAGACAGAAATGGAAATGCATTATTTACAAATTTAAATTAATTTTATTTGTTACTAGCTGCTACCCGTGACTTCGTTCACATAACATTTAAAGTACAAATACAACAATTTCGATTATTAAAACCATACGTGATTGACCTTTTATCATATTTTATAGCAGAAAGACTTCTGATGGCAACAACTTGTTTATTTTTGTTTTTATACATAGGATCATTTAAAATTTCTGTCGTGAGCATGAAATTCCATACTTGTTTTCTATGATTAAATGAGGAATAAATTTATATCTCTGTTATTCTGATAAAAAGTTAATTAAATCCAATTAATTTTTTAAATGATCATATTTTAAAATATTCACCTTTTATATAAACATTTTAGTAACAATTTTAATTTTTCTTAAGAAAGGTGTTATAGTAAAAATAAAATATTTTTAAATAAATTTTATATTATGACTATGGAACTTATTTGACGGTTCCGAAACATGTCAATGTATTTTATTTTTACTATAACACCTTTCTTAAGAAAAATTAAAATTGTTATTAAAACTCTGTTTTTCTATTTTATTATTTATATTTACTCTATTTTTTATTCATTCAATTAAAAAATATATATTTGTTTTCTAATTAAAATGATCGCTTTAGATGATAAAACATTACATCATTTTTACACGATAAAACATTTTAGTAAAAACGCCTTTGCGACCTATTTTAATTGCCATCTTTTAAAATTAATTAATTAAAATAGTATATTATTTTTAAAAATTCAATTCGTAGGAATTAGTAGCAATAACTGTCTACTCAAATGTACGGAAGCTTAAACTACATCCTTGGTTGTAAATGTCAATACACTGTTAAAAATTTGAAACTTTTGCTGCATCGTCACTCCACTGCTTTTATAGAATATCTCTATTTTGACCAATGAGAATGCTCCATAATACAGTGAAGTAATCGTTTTCTATAAAGCGATGGAGTGGCGATGCAGCAAAAGTTTCAATATTTTAACGGTGTATGTTGCAGACGATTTTTACTTCTGTGAAATAAATTCATACATGAAGCTCCAATGTATGAAAACTTAATTTTAGTTTCAGGAAATTTACTTTAATCATGTTTTTGTGCCATCGCTACAAATTCAAATTATTTTTTTATTATTATTTTCGCAAGAAAATAGTGTCAAAAATATATATTAATCAGTTTTATATCCCCCCCCCTTTTTTTTTTTCGAATAAAAAACTGAGAATCATAACGTTAACTTTGAATGAAAACTTTCATTTGTGCGTAAATCACATCCAAATTTGTTAATCAGTATTAGTAAAAGAATATTTTTCTTTTATTTTAAATGTGACTTCATTATTTACCGATTTTTATTAGTTACACATATCCATGCCCCTTGCATTTTTAACGAATACTATGTTATTTAAAGTATTACGTTGTATTTTTCCAAATGAAATATTTTATTAATAATATAATTTTTTTTTATTCACTTTATTTCTAATTATGTCGCCATTTTTCACAGAAAACCTCTCATTAACGTAACCGATATTCATGCTTCTTATATAATAAGACAATTCATTTTTATTTCAAGTATGACGTCATATTTATTTTCTTTGAATTTTTTTTTTAATCTTAATTTTTCAACTGAAAATTAATTGCCGAGAAAAAATTATTATTCCAAGGTTTGATTTTTTGGCAACAGGAAAGAAAAATGGTTATTTTTTATCGGAAAAATGTTAATTGATTCTGTATGAAAAATAATGAAATTTTGAATTGTTAAGGAAAATATTTGACTTAGAGGTCTGCATCCACGGGCACACTGGCCCGTGGCCCGTACCCGGCCCGGCCCGCGGGCCGGGCCGGGCCGGCGGAATCGTTTCAGATTTTCTAACGGGCCGGCAAAAAAATTGAACGGGCCGGGCCGGGCCGATAAAAAAAAATTTCGGGCCTGCCAGCCCGTTCTGAAGATTTAAGCAGAAACGATAAAATATGAGCTATTTTCAACGAAAATGGTTTTAACGAGAATAAGTATAAATGTGGCCATACTAGTTTGACAGCGTCAGTATAAAAATGCACAGTGTATCGGCATCGGAGAATTACATTATGTGTAACCCGTTTTAATATTTTTTTAGCTGACTCATGCCGGTCCGAGATCACGCTTACATTATTTTTCTACAAATAGACTGGCCGAACCGGTGCTAGACTTAATTATTGGCAGAAAATATGATTTGTAAAATTATTAACAGCCATAAAGAACTTATGTTAGCTTAGTCTTCGGATATACACTTCTTGATGATTTTTAAATTAATTTCTCAATAATGCGAAAGTTTGACACATTTTCTGATTAATTTTAAATTGTAAAAGTATAAAAGTGACAAACCTAACTATTGAAGGGATTTGGAATCGAATAGCGTTTTTCATTTTTGGTAAATAAAATACTTGTATAACCTTGTTGAGATATAATAGTTTCTCAAATGATTGCAGGTTTTTCTCCCTTCCCTTGCTATTGCTTCCGGAAATTCTGTTCAAAACGCTAATTAAGACAGTATTTTATTTGTTTACAGTATTCTTAAATTGTTTGTATCAAAAATTGGATAACGCCATTCGATTATATAGTTTCTGAATAAAGATATCTGCTAATCTTATGCGTTTCTGAGGAAAAAAAAAATGAATTTAGAAATGTATCAGAAAGGAGCTTCTTTGAATTTAAGAGTGAATTTGGATTTGAAATCTATAATAAAATAATATAGAAATACATTTATAAATCTTCTTTAATTAAACAGCTTCAAAAGTAACGATGTTTTTAGCTTTCTTTCTTTTTTCTTTTATTCTAAGCCATATTAATTTTTTAATGAATCTTTCTTTATTCGAATGTTGAAAGCCTAAGAATCTAAGTAATCATTAATGTTGTTAATGTGTATTTGCTGTAAAATATACTGTAAAATCATTCCATAGATATGTATGCAGTATTCTTTAAAGAAATCTTTGTTATATGATAAAAATCTGAATTTTTTAGAAATCGTAGAAATTGTAACGGGCCAAAACGGGCCGGGCCGGGCCTGTTTTCGCTGATTTTTGTACGGGCCGGGCCGGGCCGGGCCTAAAATACAAAAATTTAAACGGGCCGGGCCGGGCCCGGGCCGAACTTTTGAGTTTTACAACGGGCCGGGCCGGGCCTGAAAATTCCAGCCCGTGCAGACCTCTAATTTGACTAGATCAATTAAAAATTAGCCTATGTTCATTTCCGGGCTTCAACTTATCTATATGCAAAGATTCAAAGACATTAATCCATCTGTTTTGAAGTCAATTTCATTCCAATTTTCGGACCCACTTTCATATTTATAATGTATATAAAATGTAATGTTCCAAATGTCGCATTTCGAAAATTGTCACTCTTTTCTTTTTATGTTCGGAGATTTCCTAATTATTTTGTAGTGCTGCCATCTACAGTTAATACTAATAAACTGATTGTTATCAGAAAACTTTTCAAAATAGCTTTTTCTAAAAACAATGTCACATTAAACAGAAGTGTAAATAGATTATTTATAATTTTAAATTCCTTTTATTTGTTGTGTAATATTCGAAAGTTTCCAAGTTTTTACGTTGAGAGATTTAAGCGGTCTTTAAAGGGTGTCAAATCCAAGCTGTTTGCTCTCAAACACTCAGTGGCGTAGCTAAGGAAGGGAGGGGGGGGGGGGGGCGCCAAATTGAGAGAGGTTCAAACCGAAATTATCTTACATATTTTAACAATAAACAAAAAAATGAGTTTTAATATTTTTTTATGTGTTTTAATGTTTTTTTAGTAAAACATTTTTTTATATCCAAATATCTGGGATGGCTCAACACAATCAGTACCGAAGATAATTATGTTTCTGAATTGAGGCGCAAATTGATTAAGTAGGGGCACCAAATTCAGAGGAGCTTCAAACCGAGATTATTTCACATATTTTGAAAATAAATAAGAAAAGTTGACATTTTCTTTTGTGTGTGTGTGAATGTTTTGAAGAAATCCGATGAAGGTGGGAGGAATGGCTAGATACGTAATTGTCAATCGCTGATGGAGGCTTTTAGCTGTCTAGCCTGACGTACAGGGCCATAACTATAAACTTGGGGGCCCCGGGCGCAGTTTTTTTTTTCGTACGCCGCTATTTAAACGTACACAGTATGATAAGCCTATGATAAAATATCGATTTTGATTTTTTTTTCGATTTTATGTATTTATTAATATATAAAAAATAAAATTTTTAGATGCTTTTTATATTATTCAACTGATCAGAAACCCATATTTTCTTCCTAATACTAGCTTCGGTGGGATCGGCAAACATGCTGGCACGACATGACACATTCGGCTCCAGAGCCTGATCAAGCTAAAGTTGGGCCTTGGGCCTGTCAAAAAGTTGGGCCCCTTACTTACCTATTTTCGGTGATACTTTCTGGAAAAAATATTTGATGAGTTGAAAAAGTTGTTTGGTAAAAAGTGCCTAGGTCAAAAGCTTCTAAAAAAATTATTGAGTCATTCAGAATATTTAAATTTTACGTTTCACATTTTATAAAGCAATATTATTTGAAAAGTATTTGATTAAGGAAAAAAATCAGCCAAATAATTTGTGGGCCCTTGAAATTGTTGGGCCTAGGGCCGAGGCGCCGGAGGCCCTGTTCGACTCGATATTCTGCTGTCTGCTCTAGAGCTGCTTTTGCATGCGAAGCGTATGAAGTATACCAACGGACACTCAGAAACATTTACTCCAGCACTTTGATTTTTTTTTAATTATCATTATTAATTTTTAGCTAGGTGCTGGGCATTTAATAGGAAGTTAGACGAGAAACTAAAACCAATAGTTTTTTTTAAAACTACCAGTTTGGGGCCCCTGAAGTCTGGGGGCCCCGGGGCAGTGCCCCGTCTGCCCCGGCGGTAGTTATGGCCCTGCTGACGTAAACAAATCAAAATGCATATTGACGACTTGAAATCACATTTCTGGTATCAAGAACATTTTTCATTTGTATCTAGCTGATCCAACAGTCGATTTTTCCAAATGAACCGCGAATGATTAAAACTTCTATTCAAATTTAAATTAAAAAAAAATAAAAATCTTTCAAAATGACCATCCTTGAATGAGTCTCCAGTATTTTCGGTTGTGTAGAATGAGTGCGCTATGCACACATCTGTAACGATTAAAAGCCTGCATTCAAATTTATCTCTTTCAAAATAACCCTTTGGAACGGATGCGCGCTGCCTATGTCACCATGCAGGAAACTTGCTGCGCACGTGCAAGAACATCTAGAGATAATCGTAAAATGAGTTGAAAGAAAAAAATCCGTTGAAATCAGTCTCATGAAATCTCAGATAAAAATGCCCCTGGCGGTGTTGGACAATACTATAAAACAATCGAAAAAACCAAGCTGATATGAGAAAAACATAGTGTAAATTGGGTCCATATTAAAACCCGAGGTAAGAATACGGCCTCTGTGTGCATGAAGATGGAGCTAAAACTTCAAGAAAATTGTTAGCTACTAATATGTATGAATCAATACCTGTTGAGATCTGGTAAATAGAATCCGACAAAAAGGGGCTGAAAAATTGGATAGTGGTGGTAAAAGAAGAGTATACAGTCGAGCCTCTATATAACGAAATCCATTGTTCCAGTAAAAAATTCGTTATATAGAGAAATTCGATGTATAGAGTATGATGTTAAAAATCGTATTTAATGTGTAAATTTTGAACAAATATTATTTTTGATCTTCTTAATTAAGAATTTGAAATGTTTAAAAGTATATATTAACCTCACATTTTATTTCTTACTTATTTAAGCAGTTTCAAAAAAGAGAAAAGACATTTATTTGAAAGCTTAATGAAAATCAAATGAGGAAGACTTACATAAATTTCAGAGGAAGAAATCTGTAATTTTTTGTTGTTTTGATTTTAAAATTACAATTGTTACGCTCTCAAAAAAAATTCTCAAATTTTAGCAAGGAATGAAAAATTGCAGTTAAATTTCCTCCATTTGAAGGTCTCTCTTATGTGCTCTCATTGATTCCTCTCTTATATGTGTAACAATTGAATTGACTGTGTTTTGAGAAGGATGTTGAAAGGTGTGTGGGAGGTGGGATGAACTTATTAGATTTAAAGAATAAAGAGAGAAGTAATATTTATAAAAAAAAAAAAAAAAAAAAAAAAAAAAACCTCTCCATTGAACGATAAATCAAAAATAAGTGATGGAAAATTGATTCCATATGATTTCGAAGCTTTTTTAAAACTGAATAAATTAAGATCAATTTATGAAAAAATTCGTTATATGGAGATAGATATTTCGCTATATAGAGTCTGTTATTAAGGTAATCATGCGAAAAGGGGACCGTTCTTACTAAAAATTCGTTATATGGAGAAATTCGATGTATGTAGTTTCGTTATATAGAGGTTCGACTGTATTTTGAAAATCATACCTTAAAATGTAAATAAAGGGGAGAAAATTTTTGGACAAGCTCTTGACTTATATCACTAGTTCGATTAAATTGATTTAGTCAATTGTCTGTATGTTATAAAATATTTGATCAATCGATTTTCGGAAATTACTGGAGTGGCAGAACGGAAAAAATATCCTTTTAATTCCTTTTTAATATATGTTCGTCCCTGTATGTTTCTCTCATATGCAGAACTACCACAAGCGATTATTTTTTAATTGAAACTGGTACCACTTTCCCAAAACAGAAATACTTAACACACACTTTAATAGCATTACAGCAAGAGAAATAAAATCAAAATTTATATTAGAAAAATACTGGTGCAAACAGAATACAACAAAAAAAAAAAAAAAAAAAAAAAAAAAAAAAAAAAAATCTGTAACAGCTTTTGTCTATGGCGTCTCTCTTTTTTGTATATGTCGCCTCAGAAAAAAAAAAAAAAAAAAAAAAAAAAAAAAAAAATGCCGGTTTATTTTTAAAAATTAAATTTTTTTATATATGCTCTGAAATTTTTTAACCGAAATATTAATTAGTTTTCATTTTTCGATGATATGTGAAAATTGTTAATTTCTTTTGACTGGCGAATCAAGTTCAGATGAACATGCAACTTTTGCCATTTTGTGAAAAAAATCGCATTTTTAATGAGTTTTAATTGATATTATCAACTATAAGAAAAAAAGAAAGAAAAGAAAAGAAGAATTCTGAGTCTCATATGCCTTTTGCTACCCTCACCCAAAATTTCAGAATTTTTATGTGTAATAGATATTTCTAGCCCTCTTCTTCACATATACGGACACACGTAGATTGATTTTTGCGCTTATTTTTGTGTTCTTAGCATTCCATACAAATATTTAACCCCTTGGGGACAAGCGACACGTATACGTGCCGCAAAAAGGCTTAGGAATCTTTCTTTATTCCCACCAGCAAAATTTTAGGGTAAAATTTCCATTGATTTATTAGAGCGTTCTCTCAATTTAATAAGACACGAATTTCTTTTTTTAAAAACCGGTGATAAAGCATTAAAAATTTCGATAAAGGCTCCCGTCGCAAAGGGGTTAAAAATGAAAGCTTCCATGAACCAATGCAAAAAAGTATTTAGCTATAGAAGAACAACAAGTAAAGATGTTATTTTCTTTTTTATTTGAAATTCCACTTTCCCGTAAAATTGTCATTAAGAAAACCAAATAATAAAATGTGGCCGACCTACGTTAAATTTTCCCGACTTAAATCGTATAAAAAAATCAAAGTAGGGCTTTTAAATCTTCTTCGTACGACCAATACAAACAACAGTTTTCGTCATTTTAAAAGTTAAGTTTATTTTACATGTACTTAAATTCAGCGCTAATGCATTAGATAAAATGCATTTATCTATGTAAAGAACAAGTGGGAGATTAATGGGATAAAATAATTTGACTCGGGTACCTCTTTGGACCGAATTCGTTTATTTCTTGCATTTTACAATCAACTCAGTGAATTCGATCGGAGATCTTGCGATTTATTCACGCCAATTTCGAGACCTACATGGTCGTTGGTTATGCAGGCTGCAAAATCAGATTGCAAAATCTAAACTTTTTCGTTCCACTTCTAGCAAGTGTAAATATGTTAATTTAGCGAAAAATATTTAGTTTAATTGGTTAACTAGCTCTTGATTGACATATGATCAAAACTCGCACAATTGCTGGGATCTGGAACGTACAAAGATTTCGCCATACATGAAAAAGACTCGTTTACATTTCAGTATTTTTCACCTTATGTTACTCTGTGATTTCAATGGTGAAAATAATAAATGTTATTCTGAAAAATAAAGTTAAAGGAGTAAAACGGATTTTAAGAAAAAAAAAAATTAAGATTTTAAATTTTTGAATGTCAAAAGGATCATTATCATTTTCCTCTATGCAGTGCGTTAAGAAACTATAAGACCACTAACGAATTGCTGCACTTCTGAAAAAGATTCAATAAGCAAATTTTTAGCGTGTGTATTTAAAATTGATCATAGAACGTTTTCTGTTATAATTGCTAGATTAAAATTTAAGTTACATTTTATTAAAATCTTCTAATTTTTTTCAAAGCGTAAAAAAGTTTATTGTTAAGAAATGATAAGACTGCCTGAGGAAATTAGCATATTATACGTCGCATCAGAATCATTATAAAATGTTCGCGTTTGTATACCCAGAAAGTATTCCCGGGAAGCAAAGGTGCATGTTTATATAATAGATTTGAGAGTAAAGAATTGTCTCTGATTGAAATAGAAAAAGTTTTGTTTTTTAAGGGTGCTGGTAAATCTGAACAAGAAATAGCTCGGTTAATGAAGCGTTCGAAATTTACCATTCACAATGAAATAATTAGAAAAAAGGGATTCAAATAAAATTAAACGATTTGTAACAAAAAGGATTTTGAAAGCAACAGACGATCGACAAATGTTTCGATTATCAACTCAAAAAAGTATTTTAATTCGGGAAATTTTGATCTGTTTCAGCAGAAGAACCTCACATATAACAGTTTGGAAGAGTTTGAAATCAAATAGTATTGCAAAGTGTTTGAAACTGTTGAAAGAAAAAACAAGTTGGAAATTGCACGTAAAGCGTAGCAAATGAGGTGCGTTCGTTGATAACGAAGTTTTAAAATATTCATATCTTGCTGATATAGTAGAGCGTACTTTGGATACAATATAGTGGTCGAAATCTTTGTGTTCCTGTATATATGCAGGGAGTAATTCTTATTATACTTTATTAACGTATATCTTATTCATAAAATGTGAAGTAGTTTAATATAATTAAAACACCCCCAAAACAATGTTTCCCCGTATAACATTATTTAGTGGAATACATTTGTGTGGCCCTGTAATTTAATAATAAATATTCTTTGCATCACAGATTATACAAAATGTATTTTTAGTACATATTTCATAGATTCATGTCGATTCTATTATATTCAAATGAGTGTAACACCATTAAAATGCATTTGAAACTTTTTACCCCATTGAACGTAATGTAACAGAATACTTTTGATTGTCCCTGTAATTGATCAATGCATCCGATTTTCATAACATTTGAAATGACTCGACAAAATTATGTAATAAATATACGTTTTAAATTTCAAACGATTAAAATGCATTTGAAACTTTTTTCCCCATTGACCGTAATGTAACGGAATCCTTTTGATTGTCCCTGTAATTGATCTACCCATACGATTTTCATAAAATTTGAAATGACTCGACAAAATTATGCAATAAATATACATTTTAAATTTCAAACGATTAAAATGCATTTGAAACTTTTTTCCCCATTGACCGTAATGTAACGGAATCCTTTTGATTGTCCCTGTAATTGATCTATCCATCCGATTTTCATAAAATTTGAAATGACTCGACAAAATTATGTAATAATTATGTATTTTAAATTTCAAACGATTCGGTTTTGTAGTTTTTGCGTTGTTATATGCGGACGGACAGACAGACAGACAGATAGACGGACAGACAGACAGACAGACGGACAGACAGACGGACAGACAGACAGACGGACGGACTGAGCGACAACAATAGGTGCTACGTATTTACATAATTACGAACGCACCTAAAAACGGACATCATAAAGAATAAAGACTGAAATAGACCAAAAATGTTATGTAATGGGACGAGAAATGAAAACAAATGATATTTTCAGATGCAAAAAAATTTAATATACGTGGTCCGGGTGGTTATAAACTCTATTTACATAATTTGAGAAAAGGAACCCGTAACCATGCTTCAGTCGACAAATGCGAGGAAGTAATGGTTTGAAGAGTTTATAGTCATGATGGATTATGCGATTTAACCCGAATTTCGGAACGTATAAACTCTGAGTAATATCAGGCTCCGTAATATGGTCATTTGATATCGTTAGGAACTTTTTTAGGTGATTCTAACTGGATGTTTCAGCAGGACAGTGATTCTTGCCATGTGTCTGAATTCATACAGCAATAGTTTAAAGAAAAAAAAAATCATATTTTGTCATAGCCAAGTTGAAGTCCAGACTTGAACTCTATAGAAAATCTCTGGGTGTATTAAGTCGCAAAGTTTATACTAATAATAAACAGTTTTTATCTGCCAATGAACTAGAAGTAGCCATTGTAAAAGAAATGGCACACTATTTCTGAATCAGTACTTAAACATCTGGGCCCTTTTATAAAAACAGAGTTTTTTAGGGTATAAAAAAAAATGGAGGTCCAATATCGTGATAATTTACATAATAGTTTTGTTTTTAGGCAATTTGTTAACAGAGTATTTTTCAATCAATACTTATATTTTTGTTAACATACTTATTTATTTACATTATTCAATACTACTTCGAACGTGTTTTAATAAATGTGTTACATTTTGATATCTCATGTGTTTAAACTATAATTAGAGCCTTTATTTATTTCATAATTTTTAAAATCAAAGTAGTCTTATAATTTCGTAACGCACTGTTTATACAGTAATGTATCTCTCTATATAGATATCTGATCATTGTCATGCGACTACACTCGTGTTTATGAACAGATTGGGATGCGATTCGGAATAGATTCGAATACTAGCTGCACCCGTCTAAATTCGGCGGAAAAGAATATATATTAGATATGATATATGTCAGTCTTATATACACAATAAGATACTGGGAGAAATAAACAATTGCCATCTCTTAAAATTGGGATAACATAACTTTTCATGATGAAGATACACAAATTTCAGAAAATAACAAAAAAATAAGGAAAACAACTCATAAATTATTATGTTGGACTTAACTTCAGCTACAAATCTTTTTTAATGCGATTTCTAAACCTTGAATATTATTTAATTTCCGAATTATTTAGGAAGTTAATATAATACCTCAGAAGACTAATTCAAAAATATCTAAATAGTTTATTTTTTCTTCGTTTAAATATTGCTTGGTAACTGTACAATAATTATAATATCAATAAAACATTTTAATTATAATAGAAACAGGGAATTACTAAACTGCAAAACCAACCCACTACGCATTTACAGCGCTTGCAATAAATTTAATTTATTTATTGGTTTGTAGCCTCCATGAACTTGTCAAAATTAATTTTATTGTTATGGCAACGAAAAGAAAAACGACATCTTTGTTATTAAAAAGAATACAATTTTTGTGTTTGATGCTGATGAGCAGAAAACATTTTATTTATTTTTATTTTAAATAATAACTTAATACAACGAAATGATTTTAACTAATTTTTCATATTATGTAAAATGGAAATATCGTAATACCCGCAGATCACAGATTTTATTCTTTTTTTTCTAACATGACATCATTTACACCTTCAGAAACATTGATCTTTTCCTAAATAAAAGCGTGATTTATGCATTTATGTAAAAATTCTTTAGTTTCATAAAATATTTATTACAATTAAATAGAAATATTTTCATTTGTGCACGCCAAGGACCTTTAAATAAATAGAAATTCAATTTAATTTATGTAGGCATATGTCAGTGGATATGACAGCATCACTGACACAACTATAACAATGTAAATTATACTGATGGAACAAATTTATGTGGTTTCTGAATGACGACATTTTCTTCATCGACAAAATTTCGCTTTAAATATTATATTTTATTAAAGTTTATTTTCTGTTATTTTATTTATATAATATTTAATGATATTACTCAGTAAATAATATGTGTATTGTACCGCGATTAATGAATAATTATGTGCAATCATTTTATTAGAAATAAATTTTACGAAAACCATTTTTTTTCTTTGAAATGCGATTACACATTCACCGATGAGATTAAGCTCCTGACTGGTGGAAAGTAATAAAGCAAAATAAATTTTTGTTATAAGGAGAAAAGTGTTGTAACCTATTGCCACTGTTTTGAAGAAATGTCACGGAAAAGCTTTTAAAATTCAAAATAAAATATAAAAATGGAAATAGATTAAAAATTAGCCAGAATGGGCACATCTACACATAAATAGCTTTCATTTAAAAAAATAATTATCGAAATCGGGCCAGTAGAAAGCTCAGGGCTGATGACTAAAAAAACTGCCAGGTCTTTTAAATATATAGATTAATGTGAGTAAAAATAAATCAACAACTAGTAAAATACAAAATTGCTCTTAAGGACTGACAAGTTTTATTACAAACCTAAAAATTATTTTGCAAAACATTCTTCTTCGATGGTTCATATAAAAGTTGTTCCTTCATCCGTTTTGGCATTTTCATTTGATCTAAAACCGCTGGTAAAGTACTGCTACTTCTACTGTTGCACAGATTCTGCCTCACCTGGCAACGGGCTAGATGACATACTAGCCTTCGTGGCTCGAAGTTATTTGTACAAAATGGCACCGAATTTTTGAAAACCTCGCTCAATTTGTCCAACAAATATTCTTTGCCTTTTTGCTTGAAACGTATAATCAAGAGGCTTCTCTTTTCAATGACTGTGAGATAAAGTTCAACGATTGTCCTAAAATAGATGCCCAAGCATTTAACGTAGTTGTCGAAGTCGGATTGACGAATTTAAGTGAAAGAGCATGAATTCCCAATGTTTAAAAAAAAAAAAAAAAAAAAACAGTCTTTTAAAACAGTTTCAGGTCGCCATAATGGATCGTCTCTGAGATGTAGTGGACGGCGATTGCATGACAAACAGGGGAGTAGCTTGAAATTTTTATTGGGGGGGGGGGGAACCAAAATTTGGCGCCTTTTAATGTTTTGCCGATATTGAATTATTTGCACATTTTTTAGGAGAGGGGGAGGATAGTTATGCTACTTTTTATCTTTAGTTATTTATTCATGGCAATGGCATCTATTTAGGTGATATAAGTGATGCAGTCATGGTTAAATTTCCATTTCAAGCGTGCATGCACAGGCGCTGATGAAATACCTCTCCTTCCTCTTGTTTTCTCAAGGTCTAAAAAGGCAATGTAGAATGTTTGAAGAGAATCCGAATCCTGGATCCTTAAATTCATTTTCCTGACGTGATAAGAACAATTGTATTTGGAAGAAAAATAAAAATACAGAACACAAAGTTAATTACAATAGAGTTATAGTAGTTTCAAAGCCGTAGCTTCCGCCCGAAACTTATTGGTCAATATAATTGAATTTAGACTTCAATTTTTTCTGGTGAGACCTCCGAGATCGGGCCCAATACTGTCACTCCAACCAATGTGGTGGGAGTTATAGTAAAAAAGGAACTATATAAAAAAGGAATGTTAAATCTCTGGATGAACATTCAGCCCTTTTTCAAGGAAGTAACGGTGGTCTATATACTAAATATACTGAATATTCCAGTTTCTGTAAAATGGAATAACATATTTTCCCTTTTATAATCTTAGTTACTCAGTAAATACAGATAAGTAAAAAATAATCTGTATTGTACTGCAATTATAACACAAAACTTTAAAGTAGTTATTTTTTTTTCTAATGTGCATTTTTTAAATCGGTTGCACGATTATTCTATTAATTATATAATTATTCTATTAATTATATTAACGAATATTTTTTTTCCTGTCACTTTTAACATTAAAAGACAGCCGTTCAAAATAAATTTAATTCTCTCTTTTGACAATGGCTACTTTAAAAGCAAAAATCAATTATTTCCAAATCCCTTTATCCAACCACTTGAACAAAAACTTTTTTAACCCCTTAAGCAACATGTTCAATTTAGCAATAGTATGCTGAATACCGGATATCATTAAATTTCGTCAAAAGTAATTTATCACAATAGCAATTAGCGACGCAAAAAACTCAGATGCATAGAATATTTCAATCTGGATTTAAAATAAAGACATATACACATATACAGGGTGAGTCATAAATATCGAAACAATAGGCTATCTCCTTAAATATTGCCCCTAGACCCATACTTCCAATTGCAAAAATTCATAAAAAAAGGTGAAATTTTTGATAAGATAAGTTGCAACTCCATGGGGGGTCTATTAGAAAAATTACGAAAATTAACTTTTTATACGGCCCCCGTAGGATAAAAATTCCAATTAGAAAAACTTTCCTTATCCAGTCCTGAATAATACACAAAAAGTTGCATCTTCATATCTTCAAAATTCGCGGAGTTATAACCGTTTGAATAATTCATGAGGGTTTAAGGGATTAGACACAAATTGAAATGCGCGCAATTCGAAAGACAATGTTACTTTAACAGTTGTAGGAAACGTGTAAAAAAACCTATCTTTTGAGTTAGAATTTTGTTCTTTTTTTTTCTTTTTTGTGATGGTTAGCCATATAATTTGCTAAGAAAATCACATCCTAAAATTTATCATAAAAATTAAAAAAAATTATATGGTTAGTACCGGTTTAAATGGGATAGTTAAAAATCGTTATAACTCCAAACATTATTTATCGGATTTCAATTTCTTTCTATTTAATTAAAAATGAAAATCGGATTTTAGTTTTGTTTCGGGGTTTTTGTCTTTCAATATTTATCTTAGAACTATTAAAAAAATTTATTTAAAAAGTGATAACTTTTAAAAAATCATATTTTCAAAAGTAAATAATTTTTCATTTTTTAAAAAAAAAACTAATGTAAAATAATTAAAAATGACATGTTTCAAGTTTGTACTTTTTTCTTTAACAATTCTTAACTTTTAATAATTTAAAGACAAAAAATAGTCGGGGAAAAAAGTCATTATACAGAAAAACGAAATGTTACTGTTTTATTGCCCATCAGTTATTTAAAAGAATGCTTTCCTAAGATGCAGATTAAGTCTTTTTACAAATTTAGCTTTCACAACTTCAAGCTTTTTATCGTCTTAGAGAGGCTGTTAAAAAATCTTTATTCTGAGCCCAGGTCAAATCAGGACCGAGACGTTACTTTTTTCTGAAGACTCGCCTATCCGGGCCTAACGTATTTTTCATACCGGAGATATTTAGGTCTGCACTGGATGAAATTTTAAATTCCGGTCTCGAACAATCCGTATTAAAATCAAAGCCTCTGACTGATCTAATACGTACATAGAATAATTAAAATTTGGTTCAATCAATATTTTTACAAAAACCACATAAATTTTAATATCGCTTTTATTTTACAAGGAAAAAAAAAAAAAAAAAAAAAAAATCTTTAAAATTGATTTTTTTTTAAGACTAGTATATTTAAATGCTAAAAAATTAAACAAAATAAAACCAGAGAAAAAAATCTGCCTATAACGGAATTCTGTCTTCAACAGAAAATATGTTGATCCATGCAAAATAAATACAATAATACCTGAGAAAAAAATAAACTCCATTCCTCCTAGGAAGGGCATTTGTCTGTTACGTATGTTTTCTTTCCTATGTGATTCCGTCTTAAAAGGTTTTACTGTATAACATTTTTCAAAGTTTCCAACGCACGGGATGTGGATTAGCGATAATAAAAGTGAAACATTTACATATAAACAGAGATTCATTGATAAAATGAATATATCACAGCCTTTGGCACTTCTTTAATAATAAAAAGTATAAATATAAAAATCGAAAATCTATATTAAATATTTTTGGTCAGAACTCCTCCACGCATAACAATTTTTAACTATACTGAAGTAAAAAACTATCTAGAAATTCACGGCTGATCTGGCTATGATGCAAGCTCTTTTTTAGGCTGGTCCGGATTATGATTTCAGCATTATTTCATACCGGGCAGAACTTTTTTCCCTATGGGTCGGTTTAGGACCGGACCTATATATTTTGATCTATTCAGACCTCCGTGCTAACGATCAACATGTTTAGAAAACATGTTTTGATTTAAATCAATACGCTGCTTTATTATGTCCAAATAACAGGCACGGTCTTAAACCGATATATAATAACGGACAATTTGTGAACGATCCCTTATTTGCTTTGAAAATGGATGAATAACACATCGTTTACAGGCATGGTAAAGTGGTGTAAGTCACGAATTTTTGAGAATTTTGGATTTTAATATCTTTGTCAGGTTTTCAGATACGGAGATGAAATTTTTTTTGTTCAAATTAGGAATGGATAAGGAATAATTTCCTAATTGGGAATTTTGTTCTACAGGGGCCGTATAAAAATTTAATTTTTGTATTTTTTCATATAGACCCTCCATGGAGTTACAACTTATCTTATCAGAAATTTCACCTTTTTTAATGAGTTTTTGCAATTGGAAGTATGGGTCTAGAGGCAATATTTAAGGAGATAGCCTATTGTTTCGATATTTATGACTCACCCTGTATTTTGGAATTTCAGATAGAAGAGTTCACTTTGCATGTCGGTACATCGTGATGTTTATAGAGTTAATTGAAAATTGTTATTTTTCAGATAAATCAAATTTAAGCTGTAATGTCCACCGCAAGGCAGAAAAAAGACCCATCAGAAGAGTGACAATAACTTGAAATGTATGTGTACAATTGATAAAACATAACAAAATTATCTTTAGGAATCATATTATAAAACAAAAATAGAGCCAAAAAAAGAAAAAAAAATCTATTGCTCAGTTGGAAATATTTTTGAAAAACATTTTCTTTACCACATGATCAGTAACCCTTGCAAGAATGAAATCAGTACCACTTGATCATAAATAATGCATTTTTAACTATAATGTTACAATTTTAAATATAGTGTTTTATAAAATAAAATCTATGAAAATGCAATATGTGGATATCAAATACCTAAATAATAATAATAATAATAAATCATGTAAAACTGAATATTTGTTTCGTTCCATTCGATTGCATCTTACTGTATTTGATTGCTTTTTCGAAAAACATTTGTAAGTAAGGGTGTATTCCGATCCAAACTGCTTATTTTCGCATTTAATTTTGAATTAATTTTTGCTCTCAAATTCATCAGATTGACAGATTCTCTTATTCAGAAACTATACAAGGTGCCGTAAATCTCGATATTTTGATAAAGGCAGAAAATAGTATGAAAAATGCTGTCAAAGTGGGCGTTATGAACCGAATTTTGCGAAACGGAAGACCTGGAGACGAAAAAAAGAACCATGCTGAAGCAAGATTGTTTATCAATCAAATTCTAATAAATGGAGCGAAAAATAAGATCATACGGCACCTTGTACGTCTCTTCGAAAATCACTCCAGCAAGTTTCATGTTTCTATTTTTAAAAATGAGTCTGATATTCTATGAGAAATTTTCGAAGTGTTAAAGGTAGAAAAGCATGTTTTCGAGTACACCCTTAAACATATATTTCTTTTAATTTTGGGGAAAGCTTCATTCCTGCCCAGTCCTGGGTTAAAACTAGGTCGATTATTAATAATGTAAAAGTTTCAGAAATCCCCATTAATCAAAAAATATCTATCTGTTTAGGAAATAAATAATGAAAATCAATAAAACTTAAATTTACCGGAAAACTGAGAATGCTATTTGATTTTTTCCCTATAATAGCAATGGTTGATAATAAATGAACTCACAATTGCGTCAGAAATATAAACATTGTACTTTAAGAACATGCCTAATTAAAGGAAAATATGTATATTTTTTACCTTCGACTGCATCATCGTTTTTCATCCATTTTTTCATAAATTTGAATCATTTCTCCACTTCATAACTTCTTTTTCTTTTTTGTTCCTGGTTTTTTATTTTTATGTTTTATTTAAATCATCATTCATGACTGAATTTCTTCTCTCTGGACGACTACGAAAGACAGCTTTTTATTTTTATTTTAAAAATTGAACGAAAAAAAATCGCTAGTTTTGAAAAGTCGCGTTATTAGCTTCAGTACAATCTGACAACACTAGACACTGGACAACAAAGATGTATGTAGGTAACGCCCGGAAATTATCTAGCCTCACACAAGGAAGGACATAAGAGGGGGGTTAAAATAGTTAAGGTCAGATGACCCTGTCGACGACCACCAACCTTGAATTGGAATAAGGGCAGAGCTTTTCTCCGAAAAATCACATTACATGTAGTAATCGAACAATGTACATTTCCGGAATGTGTTCTTGTTTTCGCACTGGGGATAGCGCCTGGTAGTAATCTTAAAATGTCTCAAATGTAATGGATTGCCTATATTTTCTTGAAACCACAATTTATTTTCTTATAAATTTACAATAATATAAATTCCAAATCACGTTACTGCTATTTCATTATTTTTCCTTTTTCTTTTGTGTGTGTGTGTGTGTAAAAAATAATCTAAGAATATCACATAATAATAAAAAATTTAGGTGCCTAACGGCGCCTTTAAACCTTCCATGGCGCCCTTTTTGAAACCCTCTTTTTTAGGTGCCTGACTGCACCTCTAAACCTTCTGTGGCGCCCTCCTACTAAAACATATTACAGAACTATTCAAACGCACTACAATCGTTTCCACACTTCGTTTCCCTTTCTATCTATTTCTAAGGATGACCAACAACTACTATAAGAAGGAAAAATCTGTACATCTATCCTGGAATTCATTACAAGCCTGTTTTTGAATTTTTTTTATTTTGGATGCATAAATTTTCTTCGGGATAGGAGTGGGGGAATAGAGGTAGTAACAAGTCTAAAATTAAGTGCCTTTTTCATGTTTTGTAAATGAATGGTAATTTATTTTGTAATTTTACATTTCCAATTAAGTTATTTTATAATTACTTATTACTACTAACAAAGCTTTTTTTCCAGGCGCCTAATGGCGCCCTTAAACCTTCTTTGGGGCCTATTGCAAAACGCAAGCCTCCATGAACATTTATTTTAGAACATTAACTTTTCTCTTTAATTTTGGCAACAGCCATTTTTTTTAATGTTTTTCAGATTTAGAATGTTTTTTTTTTACGATGTTAAGAAGAAGAGGGTTTATTTTCCCCTTCTAGAAAAACAGAATATGATTGTTAGAATTTAAACGAAAATTAACTTTTGTATATACTGTAAATAGTAAGTGTTTTGTAAGTTTAAGTGTCATATAAATAATTATAAAAAGAATGAAGCTGCCGATTATTTCACAAAGTTTCGATTTCGTTGCTTGACTCGGATTTCATATTAATGTTCTGATCTTTTCTGAAGGCGAATAACCCTGGAATGGTAAGTATTTTACTTACCTTTTTTAGTTTGTATGCTAATTTTATTATTGTATACGAAATTTATGGCGCCCGAGAACAGGTACTGATTGCCTAATACTTGAATCAGAACTGAATAATATGAAATAGAATTATTTTAGTGCTTTGTTTATAATAGATAATTGCAATTGTTTTATTTTGATAAATTGATAGAATATTGATTTAAATAATGGATGCAATTAACAAAACAAAACGCACTACCGTGAGAAGTCAAACAACGAAATTAATTAATAGAATAGAAGCGGCAATTTCTGAAAATAGTGCCGATGAAGAATTATTAGAGCAATTTCTTGCTGAATTAGATTTAAAAGAAAAAGAGCTTCATTATCTTGATACTGAAATTCAAAACACTATTAAATTAGAGGATTTAGAAGCTGAAGTTTTAAAATGTGATGAGTATAATTCGAATTTAGTAATTTGGAAAACAAAAGTAAAACGGGCCAAATTAAAATTAGAAACTAAATCTAGTATGAATGTTTCTACTACGACAGTGAATAGCTCTCAAGAAAGAGTTGTAATTCAAGGATTGGAATCCATTCGTATAAATTTACCGAAGTTGGTAATTGAAAAATTTGACGGCGATCCCTCGGATTGGCAACGATTTTGGGATCAATTTGAAACAACAATTCATAAAAATTCTGAATTGTCTGACGTAGAAAAATTTAACTATTTAAAGTCATATCTGACTTCTAATGCTGCTAATTCAATAAAGGGATATAGCTTAACTAACAGTAACTATTTATCAGCAATAGAAACTCTAAAAGAAAGATTCGGGAAGAAACATTTGGTAATAAACTCACATCTTAATAAATTATTATCACTTAATTCAGTTAAGAAATCCAATGATGTTTATGCACTTCGCAGATTATTGGACACTTGCCAAACCGAAATCCGTAGTCTTAATTCTTTAGGAATACAGATTGAAAATTATTCAGCGTTACTCGCCCCCATTCTGATTAAATTATTACCTTCTGACATAGTGTTACAAATAACAAAAAAATGCGGTAATGATGAAGAATTAAAAGTTACAGATATCATAGAATGTTTGAAAATGGAAGTCATTTCGCGAGAAAGAACTATTTTTTTAATTTCTAATCAAGAGTCTTCGAATGTAGATATTACGTCTGAAAAGTTAGTTCGCGACAAGCAGTCGCCAAAAACGATTCCTACCGCCTCTGGTTTGATTAATGAAACTGTATCATTTTCTAAACAAATTACATGCCCCGAATGTAAAGGAAAACATTTCTTGACTGAGTGTGAATTATTTAAAAATAAATCATTACAGGGTAAGAAGGAAAGTTTAAAGCAGTATGGTTATTGTTTTATTTGTCTCAAAAATGCAGGGCACATAGCCAAAAATTGCAGAAAATTCGTTAAATGCACTAATTGTTCAAAACGGCATTATAGAATTTTATGTCCTGAAAAAGAAAAGGCTAAATCACAAGAAAATAATGAAAGCACGTCTTTGTCGAATAAAACTTGTAATCGTGCTGTGTTAATGCAGACCTTAATTGTACGTTTAGAGCTTAAAGATCAAAATAAACACATGTTAGTACGTTGTTTAATAGATTCTGGATCTCAAAGGTCTTATTTAACCAAAGATGTTATTAATCTTATGGGATATAAAGCTGTGGGAAAAGAAAAAATGGTTCACGGCCTTTTTGGTGGGATTCAAGAAACACACCTTCATAAGAGATATAAAATACATTTAAGTAATTTAGAAAACACCTTTAAATGCAATTTTGATGTTTATGATCAAGACAAAATATGTACTGAAGTTCCTAAGATAAGAAATGGGCCTTGGATAAAGGAAGCTAAAAGAAATGGTATAATATTCTCAGATTATGATGCATATACAGGGAATCAAAAAATTACAAATCAACAGGAAATAAGTTTACTTATTGGAGCTGATATTTATGGGAAGTTATTGACGGGGAAAATTAAATCCTTAAACCGTAATTTAACTGCTATACAGACAAAACTAGGGTGGACATTAATGGGAAAAACTAATGAAGAAGATACAAATGATTCCACGAAAGTTGTTTTATCGCTGCACGTAAGTGAAGTCAAATTAACAGATCTGTGGAGATTAGATACTTTAGGAATTCTTGATCCAGGTGATAAAGAATCCAGTTTAGAACTTGAAGATATTGTAAAAGATCATTTCAACAGAAATATTCGAATAAACAATGAAGGACGTTATGAGGTTAGTCTTCCCTGGATTGTTGGTCATCCCCCTCTCCCCAGTGGTCGGAAAATTGCAGAACGTAGATTGAAAAATTGCGTAGATTCCTTAAAGAAATCCGATAATTTAGATGCCTATGAAGCGGTCTTTAATGACTGGCTACAAGAAGGTATTATTGAAGAGGTCAAATCAACTCCAGGAACGGAAGCCGAATTTTATTTGCCACACAGAGCGGTCATAAAAGAAAATTCAACAACCCGAATACGCCCAGTTTTTGATGGATCTGCTAGGGAAAAGGGCTCGCCCTCAATTAACGATTGTTTATTGAAAGGTCCCAATTTAGTTGAACTTATTCCCTCATTGATAAATCGGTTCCGATTGAAGAAAATTGGTGTAATATCAGACATAAGAAAAGCCTTTTTACAGATCAGTTTAAATGAAAATGATAGAGCTTTTTTAAAATTTTTATGGTGGAAAGAGGGAAATTCTGAAAATCAAAAAACTTTCCAACACCGAAGAGTAGTTTTCGGGCTTACTTGCAGTCCCTATTTGTTGGGAGCAACTTTGCAATACCACTTAAAAAAGTCACCTCCTTCTATGCATGAAACTGCTTCTAGACTTTCGGAATCCTTTTATATTGACAATTGTGTCACTAGTGTTGACAATGAGGAACAACTCAATAATTTTATAACAGAGTCTAAATATATTCTTAGCCAAGCTAAATTTGACCTGAGAGGATGGGAACATAGTTATTCTAATTCCTCAACTTTCCCATTAGAAAACAAAATTGTCCCAGTATTAGGCCTACGCTGGCTATTACCATCGGATGTTCTTTCTATAGATATAAGAGAAATTAGTAAATATGATGAACCCGTCACAAAAAGACAAATTTTATCAGATGTTCATAAGATTTTTGACCCAATCGGTTATACTTGTCCAGTAACTCTTTTCCCCAAAATATTATTACAAGACTTGTGGAAACAGAAGATAACTTGGGACTCTGAACTACCAACATCAATAGCCCAAAAATTTCAGAAATGGAAAAATAAATTGAGCTCTCTTAAAGACATTGTTATACCAAGATGTTTGTTAGACGATCCAGATAACATCGGCGATTTAAGTTTGCATGTATTCTGTGACGCGAGCAAAGTAGCATATGCTACATGCATATATTTACGTAATGAAAATGAAAATTTAACATCATGTCAATTAATCCAAGCACGATCCAGAGTAGCCCCCCTGAAATGTATTACAATCCCCAGATTGGAGCTCCTCGCATGTACGATTGGTGCTCGATTGTCTAAAGGGGTTAAGTCCGACTTAAAATTAGGAAATCTTCCAACTTTTTTCTGGTCAGATTCTAGTAATGCATTATATTGCATAAAGAAAAGTGGAAGTTGGGCTCCCTTCGTGTACAATCATGTAAAAGAAATTAAATCGCTTAGTAATCCAGAAAATTGGCACTATGTGCCCGGAACTCTTAACCCAGCCGATCTACCTTCCCGTGGATATTCTGCAGAATCTCTTAAACAATCCCTCTGGTGGGAGGTTCCTGATTGGTTGAAAAAACCTCAAGAATTTTGGCCTAAATATATTTTAAATCCCGACTTAGAAATCATTAACGCAGAAAAAAGAAAGACAGTGATCAATACGGTAAATATATCTCAAAGCCCAATTGAATTATATGAAAATACATCTTCATATTTGAAAATGATAAAAGTAACTGCCTGGATTTTTAGGTTTTTTGGAAATATCAAAAAGTTGCCGAATGAGCGAAATTTTGAGAAAAATTTAACAGTTGAAGAAATAAATTATGCAGAACATGTAGTATTGAAATATGCCCAGCGATGTTTATTAAATGAAACAAAACCATGTTACACAGCTTTACAGACTTTCACCGATCAGCAAGGAATAATTAGAGTAAAAACCCGAATTTCTTTAAGAAAAGACCTCCATTCTTTCCGATATCCAATCGTTTTGCCTTTCGATCAAAATATAACCCATTCACTCATAAGAGAAAAACATATTGAACTGAGTCATGCTGGAATACAAATTATAATGTCAGTATTGCGAGAGCAGTTTTGGATACTAAGATGCCGACGTACCGTTCGAAAAGTAATAAAAAATTGCGTGGTATGCAGACGATTCACCGCCACACCTGCCGAAACACCTAGTGCTCCTCTCCCAGAAGATCGAGTCAGAGATGCTTCGATTTTTGAAATTGTTGGTCTCGATCTTGCAGGACCTTTATTTTTAAGAAATGGTTCAAAGGTGTGGGTGGCTCTTTTTACATGCGCAATATTTCGCGCCATACACCTGGAATTAGTTTCTTCACTTTCAACAGAAAATCTAGTCTTGGCTCTCAGAAGATTTATAGCAAGAAGAGGGAGACCCTCTACTATTATTTCTGACAATGGAAGAAACTTAGTAAAAACATCTTCAGATTTGAAAACAGTAAATTTTGAAAGTTTACAAAAATTCGCTCTCGAACGAAAAATTAGTTGGAAATTCAACCCTCCTTCAGCTCCCTGGTGGGGTGGGTTTTTTGAGCGCATGATAGGAATGGTAAAAGGAATTTTACGAAGAGTTCTAGGAAAGGTCTGCCTAAACTACGAAGAACTGAATACCGTATTATGTGATGCCGAAAGTGTAATAAATTCTAGGCCTCTCACATACATTTCAGAAAATGATGATCTTGATCCTCTTACCCCTGCTATGTTCTTGCAAGAAATAAAAGATTCGAGAATTCCAGAATTTGACATAATAGATTCAAGGAAAATGAGAACAAGATTTGCTTACCAACAGAAAATTCGTGAAGATCTGAGAAAACGCTTTAGAATAGAATACTTGGGGCAACTTCGAGAAAATACGATAAGAAAAAAGGAAACTGAATTAAAGAAAGACGATGTTGTTTTAATTGGAGAAGACAATTCCAAAAGAATCAATTGGCCTTTGGGCAAAATTGAAGAATTGTATCCTGGCAGAGACGGAAAGTTCCGTGTAGCGAAAGTTAAAACAAAAACTGGTTCTTTCTTAAGACCTATTAAAAAATTATACTGTCTCGAAATTGATGATAAACTAATGCATCCTTTTTTAGTTCGTAGAATTCCTGTCCCTCTAGATGACACGCCTGTTCCTGAGCCTGTAGACCATGCTTCTGATTCTGCATCTGTAGTTGAGCCTGTGAACAGCACTCCTAGTTATGATCCTGTGCCTGAGACTTCAGATTCTACAACTCCGATTGAGCCTATGGACCATGCCACCGATCCTGCTTCTATTCACCAGTCTTCCTTGCCTGATGATGAGAACCGTCGATCACGATCTGGAAGAAAGCTGAAGCAGCCGCAACGACTGAACTTATAGAACTGTTTTGAGCTTCACTAGAACTGAACCTCAAAGGTGGGAGGATATTGCAAAACGCAAGCCTCCATGAACATTTATTTTAGAACATTAACTTTTCTCTTTAATTTTGGCAACAGCCATTTTTTTTAATGTTTTTCAGATTTAGAATGTTTTTTTTTTACGATGTTAAGAAGAAGCGGGTTTATTTTCCCCTTCTAGAAAAACAGAATATGATTGTTAGAATTTAAACGAAAATTAACTTTTGTATATACTGTAAATAGTAAGTGTTTTGTAAGTTTAAGTGTCATATAAATAATTATAAAAAGAATGAAGCTGCCGATTATTTCACAAAGTTTCGATTTCGTTGCTTGACTCGGATTTCATATTAATGTTCTGATCTTTTCTGAAGGCGAATAACCCTGGAATGGTAAGTATTTTACTTACCTTTTTTAGTTTGTATGCTAATTTTATTATTGTATACGAAAGGGCCCTACTACATGAACATATTGGGAGGGGAGGCTCCCCCCTCCTCCCCTAAAGCTACGTCCCTGATGACAAAGCTTTCAAGTCAAGGAATTTGTTCAAAATTCCTTGCTGGTCCGCTAGTCAGATGCGCTTGTGCCTCGATTATCAATCTATCAAAAGTTTTCCAAAAAGAAATCATTCTTTTTTCAGTTTTCAAGGATCAAACACGACAGGTAAATAAATGACAATATATAATTTTTTCTTACATGCAAGTAGAAATAAATAACCAACTATAAACAGACAAAATAACGATTAAGGACAGACAAGTTTTATTACATAATTAAAAATTACCTTGAAAAACATTTTTTTCTGATGAATCACATAAAATGAATTCCTTCATCCGTTTTGGCATTTTTATTTGATCCAAAACCGCCGGTAAAGTACTGCTACTTCCACTGTCGCACAGGTTCCGTCTCACCTGGCAACGAGCCAGATGACATAGACTTCGTGGCTCGAAGTTATTGGTACAAAATGGCACCGAATTCTTGAAAACTCCGCACAATTCTTCCAATAAATGTTCTTTCCCTTTTCGCTTGAAACGTATAAACAAAAGGCTTCTCATTTCAATGACTGTGAGGTAAGGTTCACTGATTGTACTAAAATAGATGTCCAGGCATTTAACGTAGTTGTCGAATTCGGGTTTGTTATCCAATTTAAGCGAAAGAACATGGATTCCCAATATAAGCAGAAACAGTCTTTGAAAACTGATAGTTCCTGGTCTCCACAATGGATTCTCCCTGAGGCGAACTAGAAAAGCATAGTATGGTAGAACATTTGATGGATCTGGATTCTTTTGTATAGGAGTACTGTTCCTTTCAAGTTGGGGAATCCGATTGAATAGCTCTTCGAATGCCCACCTAAAAAAGATAATAATTAAAAAAGGATCACTTATTTATAAATTAAATAAGAAGAAACAAAGACAATAAAAAACGAGTTGGAAATTGCTGACAAGCGTAACAATTGAGGTTCGTTTGTACTATAAGAAAGTTTTAAAATTATTCAGATCTTGGTGTAATAGAATAGAGTATTTCGGACCAGTAGAATATCCGAAAGGGGTACACGACATTTCGGTCCCGAGACATTTCGGTCCCTGGCCATTTCGGTCCCGAGACATTTCGCTCCCCAGCAACTTTGGTCCCTTGTTGTTTCTTTGCTCCCTATCTGATAAGTCAGATTCTAATTGTTGTGGACCTGCAAAATGGCATAATTTCAACATTATTCGGTCCTTTCTTAATTTTTTTAATTCTCTCCCTCCCCCCAAGTTTTATAAAAAGTTGAATATAAGAGTCCGATAAATTTAAACTTTTATAACTCGTGATAATGAAATCACAGCGAGCTGAAAATTTTCTTTGATTAAACAATGTGATATAAGTTTAAGGGATATTATCTTTTGCTTTTAGTAGTATTATTATTAATCAGAATAATTATTTTAAATTTTATTATTGATTATTAGTATCAGTATTTTATATAAACTTCTATAAACTACTATAAACTAAAACGTATTTTATATAAACTGCCATAAATATTTATTTGGCTGTTTACGTATATTTTTTAGAACCTTTAAATTAGCATTAATTAAATAATAAAAAAAAAACAGTGCTCATTTTTTCTCTTCCAATTAGTTTAATAATAAATGTCTTTAATAATTCAATTAGACAGTTATAAGTTATAATATATACGTATTTCCTCAAATCACCCATCTACACCCTGTCCTTTGATAATTAAGAAATGAGATATATTTATTGAAGAACAAATTTTTTATTATTTTTATAATACAATGTTGCATCTTATAAATTTGTTTTCATAAGTTACTTTCCATTATTAACATTGCGAAAGCAATAGTGATCTAGTAACTGGGTATGCTATAAAAAAATTTTGTTTTTAGAAATTTGCCCCCGTCACTTTTTTTCTCCCTAATAATAAGAGTATTTAATGATTGCATTGTTTAAGAGTCTTCTCACGCCATGAAGACAATTTTTCTGAGTTAATTTTATTGAAACTGGGCCTATTTCATTCTAAACAGATGATTATTTTTTATTTTTATTTACATAAAATATAATAATAAAATATTATATATAAAATGTAGTGTATAATTTAATAAAATATATTAAAATGTAATATATTGTTATTTTAAATAATTTTATTTTCAATTTTTAAGTGTCAAAACTAAGCTTTTATTTATTTACTAGTACACCGAACCCGGGGTTCCCGGGTCACAAAGTAAGGGTTAAAAACTTTTTTAAAATTTAAAATTGGAAAGTCTAATAAATTTTTTCTGCGTTATAGGCTTTTTAAACTGCCAACCAGGGTCGGACTGGGTCATTGTAAAGGGCGCAGACCTTGAATTTTTGGAGGGCGCAACTTTTTTAACGAAACTCATTATTTTATCATCTTATAGGAAGCCAATAATATTCATTAATAACAAACAGACTGTAAGAATATGTAATAGTGCTTCGCTAGTCTGAATTGGGACCGTTTCCTATTTTGATTACAAAAATTGGGAAAATCCGAAATTTCGATTTAAAAAAAGATGTTAGTTATAAGTACTCAGTAGCACAGTAAAGATCTTTTAGTCCGTCATCCGATGGTTCGGCTTGCTGGATAAACCGGCACAACTCTCGGGAAAAAATAATATTCCTTCACTGGAAAGAAAAAAAAAAAAAAAAAAAAAGACCCAAACTGGGTTGTAAGATCTCTGTGTAGAGTACTGTTTTCAAAATAATACTGTAGTATTCCCAAAGTAGTCAATCAAAAATGGTTCAAAACAGTGCAGATCCTTAATAACATTAAAACAATCGTTTTGATATAATGTATACATTAGCTAAGATGTTTTGATTGTTAATGTTATTAAAGGATCTGCCATTTTTTGTTTTATAAAACCATTTCAGGCTACAAAGTGAACTTTCCAATTTGGAACACTTTGCTGTACCAAATCTTGCAACCCGATTTCGGTCTTCTTTTTTTTTTTTCTTTTTTTCTTACAGTTTTGTTCAATTATTTGATGTTTATAATAATACAATGGAATTGAGAATGAGAAATTATGTAACAACCCATTACCAATTAAAAAATCGGGAATCAATAAATAGCTCATTCACCGCGTCTACAAGGAGGGGAGGGAAGGGGGAACGAGAAACCATTTATAATTTGTGAAATCAAACTGCTGAAAGGAAATTTAAATTTTTATCATCCGAATTAAATATTTTTTTGCGTTTGAGAAAAGAGTTTTTTAGCAATTGACAGACAAAATGACATAAGATTTAAAAAAAAAAATGGCTTCTACGAGCAGGCCAACTGTGCATGTTTTTATTTTATATTCGTATACATATGTTGTACTTTTCCAAAATTGAGTATATTTTTACTCTTTTCAAGCTGTTTAAGAAATAAAAAAGTTGCTTTACTGCAATTTTTTTGTTTAACTCTTACTTCTACACTACTTTCTCGACATTAATCTTGTAATCTAAAAATTTTCATAAGTTAATCTTTTCAATTAATTTGTTCAACTTTAAAATCCGTCCGGATTAACCGGAATTTCGGATTAGCGAGTTCTACTGTAATCCGAAATGTCTTTTATCGGTATGTCGGTACGTTTATTTTCTTTATCTTATTATAAATAAGCTTAATCATTTAATAGCTTAATCAATTAAATAGCTTAATAATTTTATAAATTAGGATCGATTCGAAAATCTATTAATTTAGTTCGATCAAATGAAAGAATAAATTTCTGATTAGAAAGGGAAAGCATGTAAATTATATAAAAACAATCGTCGGAATAGCAAAGTAAATTATATATCGAATTCCGATGTAACGAACAAAATAACTTTTAAAACCTTTGGAATAGATTTTTATACGTAAAAACTATTCGGACAAAATCAAATATTCCGCTGTAGACAATATTCCGCCGTATACAGAGTTTATTGTATAATAAAAGTCATAACGGGGAACTTGAAAATCATTTTTATGTTATATTTATATCCGTCTAATGCAAAGTAGAAAAAAAAATTAAACGGGATAGAATAGAAAATGGAAGGGACAGGGCCGTAGCTAAGGGGGCGCTATGGGCGGCTCAGCCCCCCCTAAAATATTTTGAGCCCCCCCCCCCTGGAAAAGATTCCAAGGTCACCAAATGGATTTTTGTTCCGAAAATTCAAATGAAATTTTGTTCAAAAATCTAATTTAGTTTTAAGACCCTTTCACAGTTTTGCAGAGTTACTAAATTGTATTTAAAATAAGTGTTTCAACACTCTTTCATCCTATTTGTACATAGGAAGCAAATAGAATGTTTAATTTTGCACCAATTATACACTCAAAATTTTCATCATCATATACTCTTCTTACGTAAAATAAATTCATTAGAACAGTTTAATAAAAAACATAATACAACTACAATATGAATAGGCATTAATTTATCTCTTTTTGCGTCAGAGAGAGAGAGAAAAAAAAAATTATGAGCGCCCCTTACAATCTCTTGACCCCCCCCCCCCCTTATTGTTCTTTTCTAGCTACGGCCCTGGGAAGGGATATAAAGAGAACATCCAAAGGTCGTCGTAGCACCCTGGGGGTGCGGTGCGGTGTTGATCAGCCCTACTTTACCATATACAGCACCGAGCGAAAGGGGCGATCGCCCCGGGCGCGGTTATTCAATAGGGCGCCAAATTTATACTAACGACTTCATTTTTTGGCCTGCTACAAGAAAAAGTTGGCAGGGGGAGGGCGTCAAATTGACCCGGGCGCAGTTTTCTCTTCGCACGCCCATGCCATATCCATGACCATGAAAATCCGTGACAGACTTAACGTTTTGATTGTTACATTTAATATACAATATTAAAACAGTTTTGTTTTCATATTAAAATAAAATTTTTAGCAAAAGAAAAAAAAAAGTTTGAATTACCTTTTTTTGAAGAGAATATTCTTTCTAAAATTGTTTAGATATGTATTTAATAACAAAAATACTTTTAATAAGAACCACTTATGTTTTATAAATTAAAATCAAAACATTAAACTTTACGGAAACACAAAGCTCCCGTTTTTGAAATGAATGATTTTACTGCAAACTAAATGATAATAATAATAAATGAAATCGAAGCGAAAGTGATGATCTTTGGTGCCAGACAGTCTGCATGTTCGTTGTCGCTATTGGTAACATATAAAATATACTTTAGATTTTAAAAGATTTTGATTGGATGTCGCCCTGAACAAACAATAATAAACAATACAATTATTTTCGTTTGCAAAGGGAATAAATTCTTTTTATTGGTTTTTTAATGCTTACAAAATTATTGTTTTTTAAAAAGATATATAAAGAATATTTTTAACCATGTTGTAGTTATTCTAGTATTTGTCATATTTTTATTTTTATTTTTTTGTTTTATTTTATTTATTTATTTTTTATTTTTTAAATTATTAACTTCACGTAGATGAGGGCGCACATTTACTTGACCGAGGGCGCACCGGCCCACTGGCCGGTGGGCCAGTCCGAGCCTGCTGCCAACTAATTCCAAATAGCAATTTTATATGAAACATATTATTTATGTAATCACATACAGCTTTAAAAATTATCGGTACTTCAGTATTAGCAGGGCCGTAGCTAAGGGGGCGCTATGGGCGTCTCAGCCCCCCCCCCCCCTGAAAAAGATTCCAAGGTCACTCAATGAATTTCTGTCCCGAAAATTCAAATGAAATATTGTTTAAAAATCTAATTTGGTTTTGAAACCTTTTCACAGTTTTGAAGAGTTACTAAATTGTATCTAAAATAAATGTTTCAACGCTCCCTCATCCTATTTGTACAAATGAAGCTAACATGATGGGCTATTTTGCACCAGTTATACATTCAAAACTTTCATCATCATATACTTTTCTAAGCATAAAATGAAGTTATTTTAACAGTTTAATAAGAAACAGAGTACCTACAATGTGAATATGCACTAATTTATCTTTCTGCGTCAGAGAGAGAGAGAAAAAAAAACTATGAGCCCCCCTACATTCTCTTGAGCCCTCCCTATTGTTCACTACGGCCCTGCATATTAGACGCAAGATAAGCAGTTATTAGCCAAAGATTTCGCCAAAGAATAAAATTGCATTCTCAGTTTTTAAAACAACTAAGAAAATATGACACCCAGATATTCTTTAAAATACATTTTTGTAAAGGTTAATGGACCACTAGCATTTCTGACGTCAAAGAACGTCACAACAGATTTCAGCTAATCAGCTTCTCTATTTATCCCACAAGCGTTCACCAAAAGCCAATCAAATACCGAAACGCTTGTGGGAAACATTAGAAACTCCGCCCCGTGCTAGTGGTCAATTGATGTATCTTTTGTAAAGTAAGTTTACAACGAACTAAAAGTCACTAAATTCATAGATAAAAACGAAATAAAACCAACAACATTCACCGGGTTTTATAGCCGACGATATATTGACATAACAGGTTTTTAATTACTATTTCTTTCAGTTGCTTTGAAAAAATGACAACTAAAATATACAGTGATCTGTTATTTTCCATGGAGAAAAGAGATAAATGGAGGTGCAGTATGCGATTAAAACGGTTTGATGGGCGTTATTCCTCCAATTTAAGTTTCTCATACGGTCCAAACAAAACAATCACATGGAACAGAGACTGAATTTTTAACATCATTTTTTCTCTAAATGAAAAAGACCTGAATATATTTTAGCATTATAAAATAGCATTTCATTGTATTATGAATTAAAATTGCATCGCTAAAAGTTTTTCTTTTTTGTGAAAGCACGCCATTGTGTTTGATGCAATGCAGCGAATTTTAGGGTTACATTTTTGGCGTCACCTCCAGCCACTAAACTGCATCTCTATTTTTTTTTCTTTTTTACTCTATGGCTATTTTTCCTCTCTTTGCCCCATAAATGCGATACTCAAGTTGCCACCATTAGAGAAATTGAACCAAAAACTACAAAAAAATTAATATCTCAAAAACGAATTGAGATACAGTTTTCTAACAAACGGAATTTAAAAGTGCATTTTTTTTTTCTAAACGATGGTATAAAGATTGAAAACGTGCAATGTCTAGAAGTTTAAAAATTTACAATAGTGAAAATTGCAAAACCGAAATTTCATCGGAAAGTGTTGCCATTCAAAACATGACGTATGCGTTACGCACAGATACTTTTGGCCTTTATTATATAGATTTATTTGTATCACTTTTTCGCTCCTACTTTCCCAGAAAAAAATAATAATAATACTTATTTTAGTTTTATTTTTAACTATACTAATTGTTTTAAATTTCTGTAGTTTTAAATATACAATAAATAAGGAAGTAAAAGATAAATTTCAGTTTAGAACTATTAGGAAATATAATGATGTATTGAATATAAAATTAATTATGTATTGAGTTTATTTTAAAGTAAAAATCATTATGTAAATTAATAATGTTATTAATTAATAAATATATTAATTTAATTTTTATATTAAAATTACAAACTGTTTTGAGAATTAGGATTACCAATTATCATTAGGATTACCAATTATTATTAGGATTACCATACAAAATTTGTGTGAATTATAATATTTTGGATAAGAGCTATACGTGTTTGCGGTTTTCGGCACTTATAATCGCATTATACTAAAATTTTATGGCCTTCAATTTAAAAACTCTGCAATGTTCCCTTTAAAATTATGTCTTATATCATAAAATTTCAGTGTGCAGGAGAAAGGACCGAAATGTCTTGGGACCGAAATGGCTCGGGACCGAAACGGCTAGGGACCGAAATGTCTTGGGACCGAAACGTCCTGCTTCCTCCGAAAGCTTTTTTGTATCCCTGTAAATACCAACTGCTTTCTATTATACAGGACGTGACTTGCAGTAAACCTCAGCTACGTATACCATTTTCATAAAATTTGAAATAGTTTAATATTACTAAAACGCGACTCAAACAATGTTTCCTCCTATACCATTAAGTAATGGAATACTTTTGGGTGGTTCTGTAAATGAATAACAAGTGTTCTTTGCACCCCAGGTTGTGCAGAATATATATGTTATTATATACTTCATAGAATGCATATCAATTTTATTATGTTGGAAAAAATGTAAACCATTAAAATGCACTTGAATCTACTTTTTCCCATTGACCGTAATGTAACGGAATCTTTTGATTGTCCCTGTAATTGATCTATCCATCCGATTTTCATAAAATTTGAAATGACTCGACAAAATTATGCAAAAATTATATTTTTTAAATTTAAAATGATTTGTTTGGGTACTTTTTGCTCTGTTATATGCGATCGGACGGACTGACTGACTGACTGAACGAACGACGACTATAAGTGCTGCGTATTTACATAATTACGAACTCACCTAACAACTGACCCTCACCTCATCGAGTTCACGGCTGAAATTATAGAATGAGTTAAAACTCGATTCGCATACTAAAGCGCAATCGGTTTGCCACATCATATCTTGGTGGAAAACTATTGAAAAACCGATTCGGTTGACTCCTAGATTTACTATCGTGTTTTAAACATCCAAAGACATGAAAACATACATGACTGGGATCAGGAGAGCGCAATGGTAAACCTACAAGTTAACCTTTAAAATTGGGTTTTCAAGCGTTTTCCAACCAAGATATGATGTGGCAAACTAATTGCGCTTTAGTATGCGAATCGAATTTTAACTCATTCTATAATTTCAGCCGTGAATTCGATGAGATGAGGGTCTGTGCCGCCGCTTGTTGGTCTAAACTATGGGGATAATCAAGTTGTTAAAACTCTTTTCGGCCGAAAGTGCGTAAGCGCACCATTTCAATAAGTATTTTTTTTTTTTTTTTATTAACATTGAGTCGTATATTTTTCACTTATTTTATTTTTCTGCTATTTTGAAAAAACCTATAAAATATTAGTAACTCAATTGGAGTAAACATTTTCCGTTGCGAAATTATCAAAATAAACTAGTTTTTACATCATACGTCGTATAGAAATCTAGCAATAATTTTAAAAACAGGTTTTTTTTTTTTTTTTTTTTTTGCGAATTTACGCATTTCTGACACTAAAGATTTCGAAAAACATATTTTTAGGAAAAAAAAATTGCTATCTGTCTGTCTGTGTCTCTGAAAAAGCTCTATCTCCCGAACAAATTGAGATACAGACTTGAAAATTCATGTGCACTTAGAATGTAATTATCGGAAGAAGTCTATTGAATAACCTCGATTAGCTGGAACTAGTTTTTTCGGAGTCTCAAAATATTGTTCTGATGAAAGGTATATAAAAATTTTCGATTTTTTTTTTATTTTAAGGATGTAACGTCAAATACAATAACAACAAAAAAAAAAAAAACATAATTTTTGCTTAAAGAATGAAGTCGATCGGATAATTACTTTCCGAGATATTTGTAATCCTATTTTACACACTTTTCGATTTTTTATAACCCTGTATTTCATTAAAATTTTAATTTAAAATGTATACTTTTGTTGGAAATGAGACGCTTAATCCGATGTAGAAAACTGTTATTTAATATGATTATCATTTTTCGAGTTATAAGATTTCTCTTTTATGCAATTCCATACTACTTGACTATTTCGTTAGCCAAAAGAATGTCGCCAAGTTTGTCGCTAACTTGGTAGTATATTACCAAATCTGGCGACAAAAAATTACTCGCAACAGTGACGTCAACTTGAGCTGTTTCTGGTATTTCACCAAATTCCTATAGACTTCAATTCGAACCCATTAAGGTCTAGTTTTGTTAAAAATATTTAAATATACGTTTCAATTCTGTTTTGGAATTGCAATGCTTTTATTAAAATAGTTCATACCTGCTTTATTTTCATATTTTATATTATGCATATCCATAATGGGTAAGTATTACGGTGGCCCCCAACGACTAAGTTTAAGGTGAAACGATTACTGACAAATTCGACTTTTTTAAAATCTATATATTTAAAAGACCTGGCTGTTTTTTAGTCATCAGCCCTGAATTTTCTGCTCAACCGATTTTGATAATTATTTTTTTAAATGAAAGCTATTTATTTGTAGTTGTGCCCATTTTAGCTATTATTTAATTTATTCCCATTTTTATATTTTATATTTTATTTTAAATGCTTTTTACGATATTTCTTCAAAATGGTGGCAACTCAGTTCAGCTTTCCTCTCGATAATAAAAAAATATTTTCCATTATCACTTTCCACCAGTCAGAAGCTTTATTTCATCAGTGAACATATCCTCACATTTAAAAGAAAAAAGTTAATTGTTTTCGTAAAATTTAAGCACAATAAAATGATTGCGTATAATTATGCACTAATTGAGGTTAAAAAAATTATATTTACTAAGAAAAAATATTAATAATGCAAATAAAATAGCAGAAAATAATTTATGATAAAAATTAATGTCTAAAGCAAAATAAGAAAAATTTGAAATGAGGAAAATGATGTCATTCAGCAACCAGATAAATGGGAATTACAATATTATTACGGATGCCTTTTTCATATTACTAATAACAGTAACTTTAAAAAAATATTTGAAGAGAAAATGGCGTCACTATTTAAAACAACGCATTTTTACTCATAACGATGTTACTTTTCAATATTTCTTTTCAATATGGACACTGAGATTTTACTTTCAGATGACTTCATTTAGTGAAAATAATGTCACAGTAAAAATGAAATTAGTTTTTTTTTTTTTTTTTTTTTTTTTTTTTTTTTTTTTTTTTTTTTTAATAAAACTATTTTTCTGTGAGTGCATATAAAATAAAATTTCTGGATTTCGCCGGCACTCAGATTACAATTTTAGCTGAGGATGTGCGAATATTGTAACTGGCAAACTTGACATTAAATTTGGAAATATATTTATTATATATTGATTCAATAATGTAATTACTTTTGCTTTTTTTAAAACCAAATCGATCGGGTCTTTTAAACGTTTCATTCGTCGAATTCGACGGGATTCCACTCGTGTATACTAATTATACCACTTGAGATTAATCTAACGATTTTATAATGGATTAAAGTTGCAAGTTCTCTAAATAAAATAAAAATGAAACAAGTGTCATAAAAAAAAATAAAACTTTTAATTTAAATTCAATGTACGCACCATTAAATTTTTGTGTGTGCATCGTTTTTGTTTCTTAAATAAAACACTCTTTTACATACACGAAACTTATTTTTGTGTGTGTCTTAATGAACTTAATTTAAGAGTGTATTCGAAAAAATAATTTTCCACCTTCAACAGCTCGAAATTTTACGATACAATTTCAGACTCATTTTCAAAAGTAGAAACATGAAACTTGCTGGGGCGATTTTTGAAAGGAACTAGAAGATGCCGTGTGATGTCATTTTTCGCGGAATTCATTAGAATTTGATTTAGAAGCATTTATTTTCTAAGTTTGATCCTTTTTTTTGTTCCCAGCTCTCCAGGTTCGGAAATTTCTGTCCAAATTGGCAACTTTGACAGCATTTTTTGTAATATTTTTCTACATTGATCAAAAAATCGGCAGACCTTGTGTAGTTTCTGAATAAGAGATTTTAAAAGTTTGGTGCATTTGAGAGCAAAAATAAATTGAGAAATAAATCTGAAGATGAGCAGGTTTTCATCGGAATACACCCTTAAGAATATTTCCATGAAAATATTACATAAAAAAAAAATTCTATGCTTAGCCTAAAATAGGTTAAAAAGGTGAAATGAAATGAAATTGACAATATGCGCTGTGCGTGATAGAAGCAATGTAATTTTTTTTATTTGTTTATTTATTTTATTAAAAAACACACGTCTCATTTATTTGCTCAACATGGAGGCCTGCTTACAAGTTATCATCAATATACAGACACAATATAGTAAAAGGAAATTTTATAAAACACGTGAGATACAACCAACCGGAAGCAGAATCCGATTTCAGATTTTCAAAAAAAAATTACTTTAACTTTCGAAACCGGTTTAAACCGGTTCTGAAATTGAAACTATCGTAATATAAAAAATACATAAGCAAAATCGAAAAAGTAAAAAGTAGGCCGGATGTGGATCGTCCTCAGCTATCTTATGCAAAAAAAAAAAAATCATTTCAAAATATTGAAATTTGAGCGAGACATTTGAAAAGAACGCTTCCACAGACTTTACATTATCATCCGGGTCTTTTCCCGTGCCTAGTGTGGGGCCGTAAGAGCCCGCACTACTGATTGAAAAAGTTCCGGATGATAATGTAAAGTCTGTGGAAGCGTTCTTTTCAAATGTCTCGCTCAAATTTCAATATTTTGAAGTGATTTTTTTTTGCATAAGATAGCTGAGGACGATCCACATCCGGCCTACTTTTTACTTTTTCGATTTTGCTTATATACTTTTTATATTACGATAGTTTCAGTTTCAAAACCGATTATGAAAATTAAAATATTTCATTAAAAGTAATCTGACCCCAAAATTGAAAAAGCAAAAACTAGGCCGGATGTGAATCGTCCTCAACTATCATATACAAAAAAAAAAAAAAAAAAAAAAAAAAATCCCTTTAAAATATTAAAATTTGAGCGAGTTATTTGAAAAGAACGTTTCCATAGACTTTACATTATCATCCGGGTCCTTTTCAGTAGTATGGCGTCTTAAGCAGCGTTCAGACGTGTATTTTTCTGACGTTAAACTGAATTCCTGGACTCCCTTCTTCTCTCCTCATCTGCGGTTTACTGACAACAGAAAACGGGGGGGGGGGATGACAATATTCCGGCAGATAACTATCTCAACCTTACTTAAGGGTGTTCTTAACTGCTCCGCTCAACAAGTGAAAAACGTTTTGACACATTTACAAATTCATGTTTTAACAGAAAGATATGAAATTGGAATGCCTGACTATGGAAGCGATTTCGAATCGAACCTATTTTTCCATTTTTTAATATTTAAATTACCTATCGAGTTATAAGCTATTTCGATATCTTGAACACTCGTTTTTCCCCCTGCTTTTCGACCGGTTTTTCTGCTTTCGTCGGGAAAGGTGCTCAAAAGTGTCAACTTTGAAGGCGTGTTATGAAAGATATATTGTGTTTTTAAAAAACAGAAGATGGAGTGCCATTAGACAGTTTTTGAATAATAACACCTGCTATTTTTATGCATTTCTGAACAAAAATAAATTAAAGCATGTGTCATAAAGTTACCCTTTTTGATTTAAGAACACCCTTAAGGGAAAGATTCCTCTCCTACACTTGGATTGACATTGAACTGCAACAGTCAGTAACATCAAACGCACAGCCTGCTAACCGCAAAAAGTATTTGTGTAGACTTAAGGTTCCTGTCAACACGAATACACTCAAGAGGTAATGCTGATCAAATGGGAAGGGTTTTTCCAATATCTCGTTTGCATTTCGACTTTTTTTTTTCTTTTTTTTTTTTTTTTTTGGTCATTGGATAGTGAAGGTTTGTTTTTACACATATTTTTTACTTCTTCAATTTTGATTGCATATACTTTTTTAGTACGACACTTCCATTTTTGGAGCCGGTTTTGAAAGTGAAAGTAACTTTCTGAAAAATATCTGCGACCAAAATCGAAAAAGTAAAAAAGATGCGATGTAGGGAGGGACCTCAGCTATCCATTTCAAATAAATAAATAAAAATAAAAATTAATTAAAAATGTCGGAATGCAAACGAGATATTAGAAAAATATATTTCCATTGGATTAGCAGCGAGTGCAGGAGTGTCTTCGCCGGCTGGGACAGGAGCCTTAGCCAGTAGGACAAAAAGTCTGTTTGTGATATGTAATTTCAGAAGAATGTGATAAACGAATGGGAACTATTTAGTTATCATAATGTTATATTAATTATGTTTTTATACGTGAATTAAACGTTATTTAGTTTTACACATGGACTTTTACACACTCTAAAAATAAATCTGCAGACCTACATATATAAAGTTGCCGAAATTTGTGTGTTTATTAATACTTTGTCTGTACACTGTACAAGAAAAAATGTAAATCTGCAAAACCAATTTTTGTAAAGCTACAAAAATCTGTAACTTTACAAACGAATCTACAAAAATTACAGTTATGTTATTAAAATTTTCTCTGTAATCTAGGATGCAGTTACATAAAAAATTCTAGGATTCTCAGTTTCCAAAAAAGTATTAATGATATGTATTAAATGATATATTATATATTAGGGATGCACCGAATATTCGGTATCTATTCGGTATTCGGCCTATTCGGCCATGTTACCGAATATTCGGTTTGGCCGAATATTAAACTATTCGGTTGAGCCGAATATTCGGCTTGGCCGAATATGAAATTATTCGGCCTGCCGAATATTCGGTATGGCCGAATATCAAAGTATTCGGCCATAGTATTCGGCCATTCAATACTTAATAAAAACTTTTCACTATTTCTACTTTTAACTGTCAATTTTTTAATTTATATTTAAAACAATTAGAAACAAAATCATTTTTAAATAAAATAGAATGTTTTTACAAGATTTATTTGCTGTTTGTAAAGTATAACTTAAGAAAATTAAACTTGAGAAGGATTAAAATGGTGATTTATTAGGATTCTCCTTAAGAATAAATTATGTGCAGATACAAGTTTCTAAATTTTGTTTAGTAAATAATCTGTTTCTTGCTTTCCCCCAAATAAAAGTCCTTTAAAAGAAAAAAAAAAAACAACTTTTGAGATTAGTAATAGCTATCAAGGCAGACAATTTTTGTTCATGAAACCATAATCATAATCAACTTATTGAGTCATAAGTACATTGTATTTCATCTCACTCTAGGTCAAAACTTGTGTGTTCATTTATTATATTAACAATAAATAACATATTTTCAACTCACATGCTTTGATTTCTGTAAAATATGATATGATGGGAAGGGTGGAAAATACCAGCATTCATAAGAAAAGAACTATGAGCCAAACATGCCTTTATTCAAAATTAAGTTGAAAGTATTTGTATTTTATATTGAAAAAAATTTGCCTCGAATTATTTAAAAAGGACAATTATCAGACTGTAAAATTTTCCTTCGGCCATTTTTTCATTATTTGATTTTAAAATGTTTGTTTTGATTCGTAGACAATTTTATTAATTAAAGTTTCATAATTGTGCTTCTTAAATAACTCAAGGCAGATTTTTTTTCAATACTAAATGTTCTTATAAAAAGCTCTTGTTTATCAAAATGTAAGTTTCTTTTATTAAATATTATGTAAAACTGTTTTAAAAAAGTAACATTTTAATACCTTTAAATTTTAAAATATAAAAAGAATTTGGAAAGCCGAATATTCGGTATTCGGCCGAATAGTTAACTATTCGGCTGGCCGAATATTCGGTATTCGGCCCAACAATTACTATTCGGCTAGCCGAATATTCGGTATTCGGTTCACCTGTTGGCCGAATATTCGGCATTCGGTATTCGGCCAAAATCACTATTCGGTGCATCCCTATTATATATGATTATATATGTATATAATGATTATATATGTATATAATGATGATGTAAATCTTTTAATTTAGTTTAAACAATTTATGATATACAATATGCATTAACATAATATGATAAACAATATACAATACTTTAGAATATAAAATTTTCATGAATTCATAATTCAGTAGATAAAGATTTAATCAAATGAGTTAATTTAATGACATCCTGTTGTTTTTTAGATTTAGAATTTAAAACAGAACCTTAATTTCAATCTATCTCATGGTGGCAAAACATTTAAATATTAATCTAAAGGTTTCCGGATCAAAACTTGGCGTCGGATTTTTTTTTTTTTTTTTATTGTCTGATAGATACGATTTTGCAGAATTTTCGGGTTTTTTCATGTCTAAGGCCAAATATTTTTGTAAAATGTATTATAAATAATTTTTTTTTTTATTATTAAAAATATTTTTTTGAGAAATTCCTAGCGTTTTTTGTGTGATTATAACATCATAAATTCATGTAACAGAATCGGTTACATGAATTTTTGGTGTTATTGTTACATGAAAAGCTCTAGGAATCCCAGTTTCTTAGAAAAAGTTTGCCCCACCAGTGGCTGAGAGGTTCTGACCTCGTAACTGGTAGACGGTAGGTGCTGGGTACGAACCCAATCGCGACCGTCGGCCTAACCGTTCGGAGTTTTTTGTGGTTTTCTTCGAACCTTGGATTTCCTTGCGTAAATACGGATTAGGTTCCTTTAGAAAGACCCCCCCCACGGAGGGATCCCCCTTAGGGACTATATCTCTTGTGAGGATAGTTGGCCGTCGTAAACAAAATAATAATAAAACAAACCTAGAATAAGTTTAATAATTTTACAGATTTTATTTTAACAATGTGGAGAAAAGGAAGCTACAAGATTGGCCCGAAGATCCATAAGCCGTTTATTTTGAAATTGGAAAGAGTTCATTTTACGAAAAAGATTATTTAAAAGCATATCTTTTAACAAATGAGCATGAAATTTATGCTTTTAATCCATTAGCAATAAATATCTGTTAATATCAGTATAAATTTTCAGTAGTCGTCGAATAGGTCACCGCCGCCATTTCAAATCCGTTTATTTTTGAATGGAGGCAATTCCACTTTGGGTAGAATTTTGAGGTTGCAAATTGTTAACAAGCCACCAGAATTCCATCATGAATATTTTTAATATCTTCATATCTAAATTAAGAAATAGAGCATGCAACTTATGTTTGAAATTTTTTCTTATTTTTTCCCATACACTGAAATTAATTCTATTATTTAATGGTAATTTTTCTAAAGAAGGATGAAGTACCAAAATAAAATAAGTGATTTAAAAAACATATCAATATTTGTTATTATAAACATATTTCATTCAAAGAAAATTAAAAAAAAAAAAAGTTTGAAATGAATGGATTTAACCTCTTCAGACCTGGTGTATCCTATAGGATACACATCATTATAATTTTGTTTTCACATATATAAATGCTATTAAAAAAAGAGAAATTAGTGTGAATGGAGCCTAAGAGATAGCAGAAATAAAGAAAATAGCAATTTGTCTCTCGTAGTGCTTTTTCAGTGAGTTACATGATATACAAAAATGGCTTGCAGCAGAAATGCACGAAATGTACAAAAAAAAAAAAAGAAAACGTAAAAATTTTTACTGTGTGTTAAGATACCATTTGTAGACTCCATTAGTAATACAAATTATTAAATATACAATTGTTTGATCTTTTTCTATGTTTTTGCAATGCAGAAAAGTAAAATTTAATTTAAAATAACCTAAGAAGTTGTTAAAATGCGTGTTTTACAAGTCCCCATATATCCAAAAAAATTATGTACAAAAAATAAATTTTAATTATTTAGTTGTTCAATCTTTCTTAGTTATCAATTAATTAGTGTAAATCCATAGCTGAAATTAATAAAAGTAGATCGATAAACCCTCGGGTCTGAAGAGGTTATAAAATTGTTCATTATTTTATCGCACGTAACTTTTTTAGAGGAGAAAGAAACAAATTAAATAAGTGAATAAAACAAAATATTAAATGTTTAGAATTATTATTATATTTAATTAAAAGAAAATCAACATTTTCAACAGACTATTTGCTACGTTATTGTAACTTTTCTAAAGGTGCATTAAATATTGAAATAAAATAAGTCAATAATAAAAAAAAAATCGTGTTTTAAAGCTTACCGTGTAAAAATTATTAACTTTTAGGTACGTTGCAGATCTGCAACACAGTGATACAAAGGGTTAAGTTTTAAAAAAATATTAAATTTTTACATTGTCAAAAAAATGCACCTTTGTAATTTTTTTTTTATTTTTTTTTTTTTTATTTTAGACAGTTAGGCAGTGGATTAATTTAACAGTTTTTCCTGCCCTTGCTTAGTGAGAGTGACTTTTGAACAAGTGCTTATTTTTATTTTTTATAGTAGTTTCATAATTACAGTTATGCCATTACCTATTTTTATCCCTATTTTAATGGACTTAAATCCTAACTTTAATTTAACCTATTAATTGTGATTTATAATTAAAAAAAATAATTTTTCTCTCTTATTTTTTCGGTGTGAAATTGTTGTCAATTAAGAGATCCCTCAAAGTTACTCTACTGTTTATGTTCGGGATGAAGGCAGGGAAGGTCGATAGCTTCAGAGCCCCCCCCCCCCCCCACTAACCGTTTCTCAATATCTTTAATTTGTCTACTTTTTCTTTTAAATTTGTCCGGTTTCAATTTGTCTTATATATTTTTTTCTTTTCTATTAAGAGTCCAATGCTATTCGGGTCGTAAGTAAAGTATTTTGGCGCTATCCGTCGTCGCCTGCCGGCGACAGCGCTGTCGCGCAAGAGACTAGGTCTGTTCGGGTCGTAGGTAGGGGTCGTCGACGAAAATTGGTCGCTCACCGCGACCAATTTTCACAGGGAAATTTCATTCAAAACAACAGATTACATACAAAAAACTAGCTAAATAACAGTCTAAAAATGCTTACTTACATAAACTTTTGAGTCACTTTAGCAGCTACATCTCCGGCAAAAAAAGAATTCTCGCCAATATTTACAGGGCATCCGTAGGTGACAAGTGTACGCATCAATCGATAATTCCCGAGTTTTAGTGCGCAAATCAGTTGAATGCATTCCCTGTTTGGAAAAATGCTCTCAGTACTTTTGCAATGCAGGGACCACATAATTTGTTCGACGTGATCCTTTTTCTTGCAACGGAAAAAGTCTTCGTAAGCACCTCTCCTCATATCCGCTTCCAAAATTAACACTGCCAACATATCGGTGATACCGGTAACAATTACAGTACTTTCACACTGGTTCTTTTCCAGAACTTCAACGAAGAAATCACAAAAAGTTTTAGGATTTGAGGATCTTATCACATCTTCTGCATGTTTTTTGAGGTACAGGGGAATAAGATACCAGGGAAATTTGTCCTTATTAGTTTCAGGTGAAACTGCAGCATTGAAGAATTTCTTCAGTCTTTTTTCAATTATTGTATTGTCTATTCGGTACAGACTAACCATGGTGGTGTAGTAGCAATAAAGTTCGTCTTAATTTTCTGGCAATTGGCAATTTTTTTCAAGTTTAAACTGAAGTCAGAGAAGAACGTTTTAGTTTGAACATCTAGATAAAATTAGAGGGCGCTACCAACTAGCCCCTGATTTATTTTTTTTACTTTGTTTGAAGACTAAATAGTTAGTACAGAAGCTTAGAGACATCTTTAACATGACACTACCAGTTAAAGTTATTTCCATGTATATGTATGAATAGAAAACATTCTTTGATTACACGTCATCATACAAGGAACATCATAGTGTGAAGCTGTTTCTATAGATAGCACTTATGACAAGACACGTTGAAACTATTGTAATGACACGCCCATAACATTTTAAGAATGTCAACATTGAAGGATTACAGTCAATAATTCACTATTCCCTTGTGGACAATCCCTGTACTGTGCTTATAGACACAAAAGAGGTTTATAAACTTAGATAAGCTTTTATCCTCCCTTATTTGTTTAAAATATTTGCGTCTTACATATGTTTTATGTCATTATGTCTTACCATAGCCTACATTGTGGTGAATCCAGCCACATTTTAAAAAGAGTTTTTCAAAAAACACAACACCCTTTTATGAGCATTCAATGGTCATCTTGAAAATACGTATAATTTTTTAACTGCAATTTTTTTTCTCAAAAATTCCCTTTGGAATACATTTAAATGGCATGAGCAACGAACTCGATCATGAAAAATTAACTGCTTAAAAAAAAAAGAAGGAACTCTTGGTACAAAAATCAAGTAAATAAATGTTTTAAATTATAGATGATTTTTACTGTTTTTTTAAAAAAAGAAAGTAAACAGTAAAAAAAATATGAAACATTACTTAAGCTATCTTTTTATGATTTCTAAATTGATTTCTCAATTTATAATCGTAAATTAGTTAACATTTTCTATTAATTTCTAAAAGCATACCTCTATTCATAGACACAAAAGAAGTTTATAAATTTAGATAGTTTAGATAAGCTTTTATCCATAATTTGTTGAAAATATCCTACATCTTACATTATGTTTTTATTACATAGCCTATATTTTATATAGCCTTTATTTTACTACGCTCTTCAGTTTCCATAATTTTTTTTTCTGCTTTTAGGTCTTTAAAATGTTTTATTGCTGCATTACCGCTTTGCCCTATTTTTGCAAGCATTTATAGACGCCCCATTAAATCCATTGTTTTTTCTTCATTCACAAAATTATACAAGTTATAGGGAATATTGGGCGTTTAATTTTTTATGGAGGATTCATGGAAAATTATCTTAAAATCAATTAATCCTTAATTGAGTAGTAAAAAAAAATTATTACTCCTTTATACATAGTATTTATAATTCTAGTGCATCAGGAAGTGAATTCAGTAACAGAGTGTAATTAATTTAGATTAAGTTTAAAAATAAACAAGTTGGAAATTGCACGTGAAGCGTAGCAAATGAGGTGCGTTCGTACTATAAGTTTTAAAATATTCAGATCTTGCTGATATAGTAGAGCGTACTTTGGATACAGTATAGTGGTCGAAATCTTTGTGTTCCTGTAAATATGCAGGGAGTAATTTTTATAATACTTCATTAAGGTATATCTTATTCATAAAATGTGAAGTAGGTTAATATAATTAAAACAAGCCCCAAACAATGTTTCCCCGTATAACATTATTTAGTGGAATACATTTGTGTGGCCTTGTAATTTAATAATAAATATTCTTTGCATCCCAGATTGTACAGAATGTATATTTTAGTACATACATCATATATTCATGTCAATTATATTATGTTCAAATGAGTGTAACACCATTAAAATGCATTTGAAGCATTTTTTCTCATTGATCGTAATGTAACGGAATACTTTTGATTGTCCCTGTAATTGATCGATGCATCCGATTTTCATAACATTTGAAATGACTCGACAAAATTATATAATCATAGAAGGCGGCAGCCTTCAAGTGACGCAGCTTTAAACCTACTATCGTCAAAACCTACCATCGTCATAAGGGTAGATGCGGAACTTCATATATACAGCTAACTCAACATCAAAAGAAATCGGAAAAGCCGCCTTCTAATAACTCAGCAAATATTGGTCAGAATGGCCCAATTTTTTTAATATAGTCTTATATTCCCAGTCTAATCCTATCCTATAATTTTTACATTTCTACGTGCCGTATATTTTTAGATCTCGATAACTATTTTTAAACTGAAAACGATGGTGTTTGTTCCTGATAATGAGATCTAGAAAACGGGCTGGGAGATTTTATTAAAACTTATATATAATATGAATCTCTTTAAGATAGAGGCAATAAGATTTGCCTTGTTTCTAGGAAAACTCTTGTTTGTTATATATTGGTCTTGGAAAATCGGACTATATTAGCTCGCGGATTACATGTTATTCTATGGGTTAGCAGACAGAGCCTGAGTGAAAAGCCTTATGTACTTATGGTCACAGTTAAAACACCTGAATCGAAGCAATAAATGTTTTTTAAATTACAAAAACATCTTATCATGTGCTTTAAAACATTCAATAAATATATACTAAATCAAATTTCTATTTATTTTGCCTTTATTTTTCGTAAGAAGAAAATATTACGTTTCTTACATTGGATATTTTTGCATTTTGTGGAAAAAATATTTTGAATCCTTTTTTAAAATAGGAAAATATTTTTTAATTATACATATTCAATATACTTTCGACTTATGATTTTTTTTAAAGTTTTCAAACAAAAATTATTTTAAATTATTTGTTGTTGGAAAGTCATGTATTCATACGCCTAGGGGCGCCACTTGTCTAGTTTTGTTTTGAATCCGAACCCGAACGCGGCAAGTTACACGGAGCATTTTTCATTCAGGTAGTAATATTCTTACATAATGTCCATTAAATTGATATAGAAAATGCACGAATTAAAAAATATAAACCAGACACGATAAAATCATTAAGTAATTTTCAGGTTTTAATAATCCACATGTTGTTTCTTGTTACGCCAATTGAATCTCGCAATGTCAATATACAACGAATAAGCTCTGCAATAAAGTTAACCGGAGAATCTTGCAATGGATTATTGATTAATACAGAATGTGTAACTTTGCATTAAAGTTATTTGCTTGTATTTTTGAAGACTTATGGATTACAATGTGGAGGCAGGATATATTCAAAATTTTACGAGAATGCCAGTTAAAAATCTGGACTGCATTTTGTTTTGTTTTGTTTTTTGTCAGTAATTTTGGGTGAAATGCAGTTTACTCTCCTTCGCCAAGGAACTTTTTATGTGTATTGTTTGATAAACAATTTTACCTCTATATATTTTTTGTTTATTACTTTCTTCTATCTTCAATAGAAGAAAGTATTGTAATCGAAATTTTTTTCGACTTCCGGTTTTCGACGGATTTACACGTTTTAGGGGTCAGAGATTCCAAAAAACAGGTTTTTACAAAATGTCTGTCTGTCCGTGTGTCTGTGTGTGTGTCCGTGTGTGTGTGTGTGTGTCTGTGTGTCTGTATGTCGCCATTCTACCATCAAAAAGTGTATGAAGTTATGCATAGAATTGAACTAAATTTTTTGTGAATGTTTTTGGCTGTGGCAAGCAGGTCCTCCTTCAGTTTTGAAATATTCCGCTGGAAGGGGGCGCTGCAATCGCGATTTTTGTGCCATTTTCAATATTGTACCGACCAAAAGTATAGGAAGTTATGCATCGAATTGAGCCAAATTTTTTATGTATGTGTATGACTATGGCTAGTTGGTTCCCCCTGAATTTGAAAATAATCGGCCGGTAGGGGGCGCTGCAATCGCAATTTTTGTACCATTTTCAATATTGTACCGACCAAAAGTATATGAAGTTATGCACCGAATTGAACCAAATTTTTTGTGTATGTGTATGACTATGGCTAGTTGGTCCTGCCTGAATTTGAAAATAATTCGCCGGAAGGGGGCGCTGCAATCGCGATTTATGTGCCATTTTAAATATTGTACCGACCAAAAGTATATGAAGTTATGCATCGAATTGAACCAAATTTTTTGTGTATGTGTATGACTATGGCTAGTTGATCCACCCTGAATTTGAAAAAAATCCGTCGGAAGGGGGCGCTGCAATCGCGATTTTTGTGCCATTTTCAATATTGTACCGACCAAAAGTACATGAAGTTATGCATCGAATTGAACGGAATTTTTTGTGTAAGTGTACGGCTATGGCTAGTTGGATCGCCCTGAAACTGAAATAAATTCGCCAGAAGGGGGCGCTGCAATAGCGAATTTTATGCCATTTTCAATATTGCACCGCATAAAATTGTATGAGGTTAGTTCTAGAACTGAACTAAATTGTTTGTAAATGATTATTTTTTGGTACGGCAAGTAGGTCCTCCCTGAATTTGAAAAAAAAAATCTGCCTATCATTCTATTGTCCATCGGCTCGTGCATAGACGGAAATTCGTTTCTACTCCGATTTATTGATTGAAGCAGAAATTTAAAATGAAAATCAAAGTTGGTATGGTATTGAATTAAAATTATTTAAGCATTAAAATGAGTAAGTATTTTTTTTTAAATATTAAAATGTACGTATGAGATAGAAGAAAGTTTTGGGATTGGCACATCCAACTAGTTTTTTTTATCTTTTTGCTGCTTGAGCAAAGAATAGGTTTGCATTAATCATAATTAATAAACGGAAACTTACTGGCTTGCTTAAAGTATTGTTTTTAAATACAGGGTACAAAATTCATGAATTTTCTTAAATCCCAGTTTATTTTATTAAAATTTGTCATTTCATGAAAATAAAATTATTGCATATCTTTTATCTTTGAGTTTAAGTGTTAAAACACTTTTCAATGTTTGCATTTTAACATGTTTTGCAGATAATACATTTTGTGAATTTCACAGAGTTGACTGTATTATACTCTATTATAAGCATTCATTATGATTTCTAGTACATTATTACATTCAAATTACTCTTTTTAAAAATGTAAACAAAAGATGAGCACATTATATTTGTGCAATGTCTAGCCCAAAGTTACACACACTTGGTGGACTTTACAATTTCTATATATTGCTTGTTTTAAACTTAAGTGAAATGTTGGCTAAAACATTTTCAGTTTCATAAATTATTTCAATTTGAAATATTTTAGTAATCGCTACTACTGTTATTCCGTCGACCAGTTTCGCCAAATTATACATAATCACATATTTTTTTTATTTTAAATAATGAAAAAACAAATAATTAGTAAAATATTAATAAAAAGTCGAAATAAAAATCAATGACATTTTAAATATACAAATTGTATTTAATGTCATTGAATGTGACATTCACAATCATCCATTATTGGAATTTAATCTTATAGTTTGGCGATAATTTTTTGGTCGACGGGATAACCTAGTAGTACCTAGTAATCTATAAAGCTAACAAGTAACATTTATACAACATTTCATTAACTCGATTCCTCTTAAGTAAATTTGAATAAGCGACGGCAAAAATCCATTGCAAGATTCTCTGGTTAACTTTATTGCAGACTTTATTCATTGTATATTAAGACATTGCAAGATTGAATTGGCATAACAAGAAACATCCATGTGGATTATTAAAACCATGAAAATTACGTAATGATTCTATCATGTCTGTTCGATGGTTTTCAATTTGTGCATTTTCTTTATCAATTCTATTCTAAATAAATTCTACCTGAATGAAAAATGCTAATAATACGTTCTGATTCAAAACAAAACTAGACAAGTGGCGCCTTCTTAATATGGAATATAATATAGAATGTATGAAAACTTATGAATTAGAGGGGGGAGGCAGGGTATATTCAAAATTTTATGAGAATGCCAGGTAAAAATCCTGTATTGTACTTTTTTTTGGTTTGTTGTCAAAAACTTTTTTCTCATGTCTATGAATAAATTACTCCTTGCACCAACATAAGATTTTGTTGTCAGTGGCACAGCCAAGGGGGTGTTTTTGTGAACTACATCCATGAATCGCTAAAAAAAAAAAAAAAAAAGCAAATTGCATAAAAAATGGGAATTACGTCCACAAATTGCTTAATGTGAATTACGTCCATGAATCATGTAAAAAAGCGAGAATTATATTCATAAATTGTATGAAAAATGCAAATTACGTCTATGAATCGTGTAGTAAAACATAAATTATGTTCATAAATCGCTCAAAAAACACGAATTTTGGCAGCAAAAAGCTGAAATGGAAATTACATATATAAAGCACATAAAAATAGCGACTTGCATTCATGAATTGCATAAAAAATGTGAATTACGTTCATGAATCACTCAAAAAACGCAAATTACATCCATGAATTGCATAAAAACGTGAATTACGTTCATAAATCACTCAAAAAAATGCGAATCACTTCCATGAATTGTGCAAAAAAACACGAATAACGTTCAGAAATTGCAAAAACTGCGAATTACGTCCAAGAATTGGTAAAAAAAAGTGAATTACATTCATAAATCCTATAAAAACACAAATAATGTCAATAAATCGATCAAAAAACGCAAATTTCGTTGATAAAAAGCTCAAAAGATGCATATTATGCCTATGAATCACATAAGTATAGCAAATTACGTCTATAAATCATGTAAAATGTAAAATACATTCATTAATCGCATAAAAATTGCGAATTATGTCCATGAATCGCTCAAAAAAGCGAATTGCATAAAAAACATGAATTGGGTCCTCAAAACGTGAATTACGTCCATGAATTGTTTAAAAAAGTAAGAATTACGTTCAGAAATTGTATGAAAAACACAAATTATGTCTATGAATCGTGTAGTAAAATGGGAATTATGTTCATAAATTGCTCAAAAAACACAAATTTTGGCAGCAGAAAGCTGAAACGCAAATTATGTCTATAAATCGCATAAAAATAGCAAATAGTGTTTTGCATTCATGAATTGCATAAAAAACGTGAATTACATTCATGAATTGCTCAAAAAACACATTACGTCCATGAAAACATGAATTACATTCATAAATCACTCAAAAAATGCGAATCACTTCCATGAATCGTGCAAAAAAACACTAAGGACGTTCATAAATTACAAAAATGCGAATTACGTCCAAGAATTGGTGAAAAAAAGCAAATTACATTCATAAATCCTATAAAAACACAAATAACGTCAATAAATCGATCAAAAAAAGCAAATTTCGTCGATAGAAAGCTCAAAAGATGCAAATTATGTCTATGAATCGCATAAGTATAACAAATTATGTCCATAAATCATGTAAAATGTAAATTACATTCATTAATTGCATAAAAATCGCGAATTATGTCCATGAATCGCTCAAAAAAAGCAAATTGCATAAAAAACATGAATTGGGTCCACAAATCGCTCGAAACGTGAATTACGTCCATGAATTGTTTAAAAAAGTGAGAATTACTTTCAGAAATTGTATGAAAAACACAAATTATGTCTATGAATCGTGTAGTAAAGTGGGAATTATGTTCATAAATCGCTCAAAAGACACGAATTTTGGCAGCAGAAAGCTAAAATGCAAATTACGTCTATAAATCGCATAAAAATAGGGAATAGCATTTTGCATTCATGACTTGCATAAAAAACGCAAATTACATTCATGAATCGCTCAAAAAATGCAAATTATGTCCATGAATTGCATAAAAATATGAATTATGTTCACAAATCACTCAAAAAATGCGAATCACTTCCATGAATCATGCAAAAAAACACGAATACCATTCATAAATTGCAAAAAATGCGAATTACGTCCAAGAGTTGTGTAAAAAAAGCAAATTACATTCATAAATCCTATAAAAACACAAATAACGTCAATAAATTGATCAAAAAACACAAATTTCGTCGACAGAAAGCTGAAAAAACGTAAATTATGTCTATGAATTGCATAAAAATAACAAATTATGTCCATAAATCATGTAAAATGTAAATTACATTCATTAATCGCATAAAAATTGCGAATTATGTTTATAAATTGCTCAAAAATGCAAATTACATTCATAAATCGCATAAAAAACACGAATGATGACCATGAATTGCGCAAAAAATGCGAATTACACCCAACATTAAATTAATTTGCAGAAAGTTTTTGGTTTTATACAAGTCTGCCAACAAGAACCTACAAGTTATCCTGAAACCCATTCTAAACCAACAAAAATTTAATGGAAAGATAAATTTGTCCAAGAAAGACAAAATAATTTCCATTGACATACATTGACCAGAATCGAAAAATTCCTATTGAAATCTATCCTATACACTCCAAAACCAGAAAGAAAAAAATCCCTCCAAGAGTAACTCAATCTATCTGCTGCAAAATAAAATACATTGAAATGCAACTGAACAAGAACCTGAAAATTACATTTGAAATCAAACCGAAACCAGATTCAACCCCCCCCCCCCCCCAAAAAAAAAAAAAAAAAAAAAAAAAAAATCCAACCATATCGTGATTTGGGAAAGAAAACTTAATTTCCATAGATACGCGTGGTCAGAAATCTGGAAATTCCAATTAGTCTATGGGTTAGCAAACCTTAATTCGATCTGAAAAAAAAAAAAAAAAAAATTCTGACAATACACACTGACAAGCAGAGTTGTATAATATAGACGCATACATATTTTTTGCGTCATTATATCTATTTGCATCTATTTAACTTACTTTGGATACAATGACGCAAAAAATATTTATTCAAATGTTATTTTTGATTTTCGATAGCGTAGCCCAAAAGATAAATCTATTTATTCAAATAAATACATTTCAGTGCATTATATATATTCAGTGAAAGTGATGTATTTAACAGTGTATTGGAAAATGAAAAGTATTGTTTAGATATGAAAATGTATTTAGACAATAAATAAATAAATGGAATTTTAAAACATTGTTTAAAGCCTCGTCAAGGCGTCACTTAAATTTTGATATCATATCTTTTAAGATTCATATTTTGAATTTATGAAAGATGTAATTGATAAAATCTTAATGAATAAATTTTAATATATGTATATATTAATTAATAGCATAGCGTCATATAAATTTTGATATCATTAGTTTTAAGTCCCAAATTTAAAATTCTTAGATATATAAGATAAAGTGCTGAGTCACAAGCTTTTAACCCGTTCAGGGTTTTTTGTACTGATAATTATACGTTTTAAATTTCAAACTACTAAAATGCATTTGAAACTTTTTTTCCATTGATCGTAATGTAACGGAATACTTTTGATTGTTCCTGTAATTGATCTATGCATCCGATTTTCATATCATTTGAAATGAGTCGACAAAATTATGTAATAAATATACGTTTTAAATTTCAAACGATTAAAATGCATTTGAAACTTTTTTCCCCATTGACCGTAATGTAATGGAATCCTTTTGATTGTCCCTGTAATTGATCTATCCATCAGATTTTCATAAAATTTGAAATGACTCGACAAAATTATGTAATAATTATATATTTTAAATTTCAAACGATTCGGTTGGATATTTTTTGCGTTGTTATATGCGGACGGACTGAGCTACAACAATAGGTGCTACGCGTATATACATAATTACGAACGCCCCTAAAAAAGATCAGTTATTAAAATAAAAAAGAATATTGCCCAGTTAAACTGATGGCATTGAGCTCACAGGCTACGCATACTAATTGTACATTACAGCCTTGTATTTTCGTTAATTCCGTTCGAAAAAAAAAAAAAAAATTAAGAAGGGGAAACAGCTCTCCCCTTTCTCCTTTTTTATACTTAATCATTGAACCTCCTAAACTATCAAGTACATGCTTTATCATATTAGAAAACCTATATCCAAAATTCAGAGCAAATCGGATAATTCTTAATAAAAACCCATTTAGCATTTATATAATTTAAGAAGAGTTATTCTCCTCTTTTATACTTAACCATTAAACTTCCAAAACTATTCAGAGATTTGAAAGAAATCTGACAATTCTGATTGAAAAATCCATTTATACAAGTTAAGGAAAGGGGCATTAGAACCCCCGTTCCCCCTGTTTATACTTATTCAATGAACACCTAATAACAGCCACGGACTCGCCTCATCAGAATGATCCTATAGCTAAATTTTGAACGAAACCTGTTAATTTTGCATGAAAATCCCATTTATATCAATTAAAGGGGGGGGGAGCATGATCCCCCCGTTCCCCCTGTTTATAATTATTCAATGAACACCTAATGACAGTCACGGAATCACCTCATCAGAATGATCTTATATCTAAATTTTGAACGAAAACTGTTAATTCTGCATGAAAATCCCGTTTATATCAATTAAGGGGAGGGGCATGAGCCCCCCGTTCCCCCTCTTATACATATCGAATGAACTCCAAAAACTAATCAGGGAAGCGCCTTATCAGGATATACCTATATACAAAATTTCAAGTGGATCCGATATTTTTATCATGATTTATCGCGTTACGCACGAACGCACGTACATACAGAACGGACGGGCACATAAGCTCTCAGGCTATGATAGCCTGTGAGGTAAAAACACGATATTATCTGAGCCTGATTACTCCACAAGTCAACTAGACCATGACCTTTAGTGCTGCCAAATTTAATAAAATAATTTAGCCAAAAAAAAAAAAAAAATCTTAATATTGTAATTTCTGCAATTATTTTCTCAGAAACGAAAAATGATTATTGTTAACTTGGCAACACCGTATAGTAATCTAATGAAACCGTTCGAATACTCTCGGGAGGGGGAATAGCTAATATTTTGGTGTGAGGAGGCCCCGAAAAGGCGCTGAGTCTTGGGCCCTCTACCACCTTAATCGGGCTCTGGATATTATTATTATTATTATTAATGCGCTATATTGAAAGTGAAAGTGTAAAAAATTTGTTACGCTAAAATACACTTTTTAAAAAAAGTCTTCGACTTAATAAATATTTTCTGAATGCTACAGATAATCACTTAAAACCATTATGTAAGTTTACTTCCATAAAATTGGTGGCTACATGCTTCCTCCAATTTTATGGAATAATTTATCTTATTGTTTAAACTAATATAAATAGTGTAAAATTACACAGTAGTGTAACGCAACACAAGTTACAACGGTTAAATTACACGATAAAATCGAGGCAGAATGGCTGACGCCAATTTTATGGAATTACGTTCCATAATATTTTTCACAGTGATATTATAAACCGTTATATCGCTTACTCGGATAAAGTTGTGCTTTTTTTTAACTATTTGGAAAATAGTTTTTGTCCTCGGTAGAGAATTGGGAAATCTGAAGTGTATCTGAATGTTTTTTATTGGTCGAATTCCTCAACTTATTTTATTTTATTAACTAGGAAAATAGTTTTTGTTCTCAATAGAGAATTGGGAAATCTTAATCTTTTTATTGGTTGAATTCCGCAACTTGTTGCATTCTATTCGTTTTTGATTGGCCCATGTTTAATGTCCAAAAATTAAATACGTCTGTTTTTAGCTCACAGGCTATCATAGCCTGAGAGCTTATGTGCCCGTCCGTTCTGTATGTATGTTCGTTCGTGCGTAACGCGATAACTCATGATAAAAATATCCGATCCACTTGAAATTTTGTATGTAGGTATATCCTGACAAGGCGCTTCCCTGATTAGTTTTTGGAGTTCATTCGATATGTATAAGAGGGAGAACGGGGCCTCATGCCCCTCCCCTTAGTTGATAGAAATGGGATTTTCATGCAGAATTAAGTTTTCGTTCAAAATTTAGATTAGGATCATTCTGATCATCAGGCGATTCCGTGACTGTTATTAGGTGTTCAGTTCATAGAATAAGTATAAATAGGGGGAACAGGGGTTCTAATGCCCCCCCCCCTTTAATTTATATAAATGGGTTTTTCAAGCAGAATTTTCAGATTTCGTTCAAATCTCTGAATAGTTTTGGAAGTTTAATGGTTAAGTATAAAAGAGGGGGATAACTCCTTTTAAATTATATAAATGCTAAATGGGTTTTTATTAAGAATTATCTCATTTGCTCTGAATTTTGGATATATATTTTTTATATGATAAAGCATGTCTTTGATAGTATAGGAGGTTCAATGATTAAGTATAAAAAAAGAGGAAAGGGGAGAGCTGTTTCCCCTTCTTAATTTTTTTTTCGAACGGAAATAACCCTTGAAAATATAAGGCTTTAATGTACAATTAGTATTTGTAGCCTGTGAGCTCAATGCCATCAGTTTAACTGGGCAGTATTCTTTATTTACTTTATTCGTTTTCAGATTGGTCCATGCTAAATATCTAGAAATGGAATACATCCGATGCCACAATGACAAAAAGAGTATGAAAAACTACAAAAAAATTAATAACTCAAATACAAATTTAGATACAGGTTTCAAACAAGTTGCATTGAAAAGTAAATTTCTTTCTTCATACGATGGTGTAAAATTTGAAAATGTACGATGTTTAGAAATTTAAAAATTTAAAAATTTACAGTAACAAAAATTGTTAAACCTAAATTTCATTTAATATTTGTTTATGATTGATGCAGGAATATTAACGTGACTCTAAATATCCAGGCATATTAATATGACTGTGTTATGACGTAAGCTACTTTTTAATCATCATAATAATGATGTTTTTATTATTTTTCTTTAACTATAGAAATCATTCATAAGTCTAAAATTTGAGTCTTTGAAAATATTATTTTCCAAATAGTCGTAAATTGTTAAAATACATTTTTTTTTTTTTTAGTTAAATTTAGAGAAACTGGACATTGTAATCAGTAGCCTACCAGACCAGTTTCTCTAGTTCAAACGAGTCGGATCTCACCTTTTTTAAAATCTCATACAGGTTAACACTTCCTGTAAAATGAAACATAGCAGCGCCACATGTTAGATTATTTACTTGTTTGATGATAAATGTTACACCACATGTTACATGATAATCTTAATCAGCAACACCTTATGTAAATTTTTAACTGAATCTGAAGTTTGACGAAAAGCCGTGCGTTAGTTTTTTTCACATAGAACTATTGCAAAAATCGTAATATAAATCTGGATAGAAGCGTCACCTGTTGAGTGATTTACTCCAAAAACTAAACAGTACTAGTTTATCTAAGGACTAACTAAATCTAAAGTTTTATGAAAATCTGTGCATTAGTTCTCGAGATATAGAATTATTGCGATAATCATGAATAACGGCACATAGCAGTGCCACATATTGGGGGAATTACCCCAATTACCAATCAGCATCATATTATATTATGGTCTAACACAATCTGAAATTTTATGAAAATCCGTGCATTAGTTCTGAACTCCCTCACCTGTTCGACAATTTACGCTAAAAAGTACTCACCACCACTTTATATCAGGAACCAACTTAATCTAAAGTTTTATTGAATCAGTTCTTGAGATAGAATGACCACCAAATTTGTGTCATATGCAGACTCACAGACAGACATTATGTAAAAATATGTTTTTGGGGTTCTCATACGCCTAAAAAATGCAAAAACTGGAATTCGAAAATTTTCATAAATCCAATGTTTTCTTCTTCTAAAGATAGACGAAAGTAAAAAAAGAAATCTTAAATTCAATTCTCGAGAGATTTTTTGTTAAAATAAATGTAATTTTTTGCCGTTTATTCTTTTAAAAAGAAAATTGTAATGTTAACGTAAGATAGGTTTTACATACAAAAATAAAATATATATACTTTCATATAGGTCTTCCTTAGCCTGCATATGTCTTATGATATACTAATTTGATACTAATTTATACGATGTTTCGTATTGTCAGTAATCATTATTAAAATATATATATTTTAAGAGGTTACTTCAGAGAACTGAAATGACTTGCTCACTAATGCTAATCCTGTGGAAGAAATCTACAAAGATAGCTCATTTGCATTTCAATATTTTTAAACATATCTTTTTGTATTGGCTAAGCTCAATCTGTATACACAAGGCATTTTTTTCCTTTTTTTTTTCTTTTTTTCTTACTATTTTGATTTTATTTACGGATATTTTTAATGAGGGCCCTTTTATTTTCAGAAACGGTTTTGAATGTGAAAGTACCCCCTTAAAAATCAGTAAATAAAATTATAAAAGTAATTTTTTAAAAAAAGATGTAGAGATTATACTTACCTATTAAATAATAATAAAAAAATCATTAAAAATATTAAAATGCAAACGAGATATTTAATTTTTTTTCGGATATCACCTTGGGATTGGCATTAGCGAGCGAGTCTTTAATTGACTGAAAGAGCCCTTTAAATGTAAATAAAATATATATTAGAGTCATCGACATATCATCGCTGTTATGAGCGATTAAAGAATTGCTGATTTGTAACCTTAGGATCTATCCAACTTTGATCCTTCTCTTATACAATGAGAAAACTTCAGTAATGATACGAAATATCAAAATACTCAACATTTTACATTAATTTTCCAAAATCCCCGTGCAACAAATGCGAAACTTTCTGATTCATTTTTTAATGTAATGGCAAAAAATTGGCAGGTCTGACACCATTGAAGAGATTTGGAATCGAAATGAGTTAAATCGTAATACTAATAATATATATTCTACATAAAAATATAAGAATTTATATTATAAAAAAAAAATAACATTTTGCTTCTAAGACGTTGTATAATAACAAAAACATTTAAAATATATTAAAACATTTTTATTTACATGTTTCATCTCAAAAAATAATAGAGACTATTATATATTTTTATATATCTTCTATTATTTTTTGAGTTGAAACATGTAAATAAAAATGTTTTAATATATTTTAAATGTTTTTGTTATTATACAACGTCTTAGAAGCAAAATGTTTTTTTATAATATAAATTCTTATATTTTTATGTAGAATATATATTATTAGTATTACGATTTAGTTATTAGTGGACGTAATGAAGACTTATTTAGTGTTATTTTTCACATTCGAAATGAGTTATTTATCTTTTGATAAATAAAATTAAAAATCAATGTAAGATTAGAGAGATTAAAATTAATTTTAAAAACTAGTCGTTGGGGGCCTCTGTAATACTTACCCATCATATATATGCATAGATAATGTATGAAAATAAAACATTTGTAAACTATTTATAAAATGCATTGCAATTCCAAAACAAAATTTAAACGTGTATTTAAATATATTTATTATGCATAGTAATGCTCTATTAATGAGTTGCTTAAGAATCTATTTCAATAAATTATACATTAAGCCAAACTACTCAAGTAGTACTGAATTGAGAAAAAGAAACATGCTTAAAACTCCAAAAATAATAATCTTATTAGCTAACAGTTTATTGCATCGGATTATGCGTCTCATTTCCAATTGAAATATATCTTTGAATTGAAATTTGAATGAAATGCAGGGTCATGAAAAATCGAAGAATGTGGAAAACAGGATTAAAGATATCTCGGTAACTAATTATTCGATCGACTTCATTCTTTATGCAAAATTTGTGTTATTTTATTGCCTTTTACGATCACTCTTTAAATAAATAAAAAAAAAAATCGAAAATTTTTATGTACCTTTCATCAGAACGAATTTTTCTAGAGTCCGAAAAAAATAGTTTCGGATAATCGAGGTTACTAATATTATATAGGCTTCGTCCCATTCTTACATACTAAGTACATACAAAATTTCAAGTCTCTATCTCAATTTGTTCGGGAGATAGAGCGTTTACAGACACACAGACGGAAGGCAATTTTTTTTTTTTCAAAAATATGTTTTTCGAAATCTCTAGTTTCTAAAACGTGTAAATCCGTCAAAAATTTTTTTTTTTCGACTTTAAAAACGATTGCAAGACTTACCCTATACTACGTATGGTGGGTAAGTAATTAAAGCAAATCTAAATAAGCAACTCTTTAAAAAGAAAACTTTTTGTTGTTCGGAGTAGTGTAATTAAAATAACAGAGTAAACTATATTTTCATTCATTCAATTAAATTTTTACATTGATGTGTTTCTTTTTTCTTTTTAATCGCATTAATATTTATAAAAATTAGAGTTCAGTTTGTTATTCAAATCATTTGTACTTATTTTAAATGCGTCAAGATGAAAATATATAACTTATTTCTTCTAGGTATCATTCTAATTAGACATTTTTTTTTTTTTTTTTTTTTTTTTTTTTTAGGAAAGATATTTAATACATGCTGATATTTAATACCTCCAAACATTGAAGTTGAATGTTTATGTTTATAGTAATTAGACAACAAAATATTAACGTTTATACTTTGAAATTTGCATTTTTCTATATGAAGAAGTGTTTACAAGCTGATTTGGTAAAAGTAAAGGCAAGTAAATTTATATTTATCATCATTTCCTTTTATAAATATTTCTTCTTATTTCTTTTATAATTTTTCTTAAAAAATGATTTTTATTGATAAAATCAACGACAATAAATGAGGAAATTATGGTTGAAGTATTTTATATATAAACTGCATATTGCAGCATGGTAAATAAAGATTTCAACGTTACCTCCACTCCCCTAACTATGAAGATGCTGTCCTGACATTCTATATCAATATGGCCTGAATTGTACCTTTATTTTGAGATCAGTTGTCTTATTTTCGAGAGGTTACTTTAAGTGGTAACTTTTCATATGCTCTGTGTAATTTCAATTGGCTTCTCAGGGACATATGTCCAAATTATTCCAGCTCTTCATTATCTTATGAAAAAGTAAAGCGGTCAGACAGACACAAACTGTGTTGTTATAGAAAAAAAAAGAAAAAAGAAAAAAAGAACTGCAATATAAATTGAAAACGTACTAAATACCGTATTTACTCGTGTATAAGACGCACCCCTACTTTACAAGTAAAAATGGCGATTTCTTAAAATCTCGTGTATAACGCGCACCATAAATTTGATACGCTAATGAAGAATAAACAATTGGATTTCAGTTTAAAAAAAAAAAAAAAAAAAAAAAAAAAAAAAAAAGTCGAAACAAACATTACACCAGACCAGAAAACAAGAAGAAAATGCATTTTTAGACTTCGGGTTGTAAGAAAATGACGGGTAATAAGGAATGAGTGACGGTAAAGAGAATTGCTAATTAGCGTTTAGATAATGTCACTAGCTCTGTTGTATAAAAAACTGCAAGGAGTGAAATAAATATGCAGTAATACATTTTCTGAGTTTTAATATCTTCTTTGAATAATTTCTTGTTTCATATGTATATAGTTTGACTGCATCCAACAGTAAAAAAAATATATCATGTATAAGGCGCACCTAGGAGTTTTGCCCAAATTTTTTGAAAAAAAATGTGCGCCTTATACACGAGTAAATACAGTAACAACGTTAGAAATTAATCTCAGCTTTCTTACACCAAGTAAAAAGAGAGAGAGAGAACAAGAAGAATTCAAAACTATTAAAATGTTATTAATATTTGAAAAGAACTCTCCCATAGGTTTAATATTAAATATGAGCTTGTAATTAAACAAGATAGACTCCGAAATACATTTTTGTAGCTGAAAAAAATGCCAATTAGCAAACTTTCGCGGGAAAAAATCGTGGTTGTTGTTTTTAATAAAAGAACACACTTGATCCATCCTAGCTGTTAAATCGATGTATACAGGGCAACCAACAGTGCATATGTTAAAATTTATGCAACGTTCACTAGACTAGTCCCATAAACCCGACAGGTAAGCATAATTTTTTTTTTTCATTAAAATAAAAATAAAAAAATTGGGTAAGTATGATTGCAGATCGCACAGATGGTTTCTTCGTTAAGGCTGTTCTCAACTGCTCCGCTCAACAAGCGCAAAACGTTTTGACACATTTAGAAATTCATTTTTTAACGGAAGAGAGATAAAATTTGAATGACTGACTATGGAAGCGATTTCGAATCGAACTTAGTTTTCCAATTTATGACAATTAAATTACCTATCCAATTCTAAGCTATTTAGATCCCGTGACCACCCGTTTTTTTTCTTCCTTTTCGACCGGCTTTTCTGCTTTCGTCGGGGATTGTGCTCAAAAACGTCAAATTTGTAGGCTTGTTATAAAAGATCCATTGTTTTATTATTATTATTATTATTATTATTATTATTATTATTATTATTATTATTAAACCAGAAAATTGAGTTCAATTAGACAGTTTCTGAATAACAACACCTACTATTTTCATGCATTTACGAACAAAAATAAATTGATGCATGTATCACAAAGTTGCCCTTTTTGATTTAAGAACACTCTTTCAAGCATTTCTTTCAAAACAGCTTGTCCTTTAATTAATAAATCCAAATTGTTAATTCATAGTTATTAAATTCATAGACAGAAGGATATATAGATATATAATTTAATAACCAATAAATTTAATTTTAAAATAATTATTAAAGAAAACTATTTATTTTAATCAAAGAAAACTGTTTAAATAAAATGCAAAATTTTAATTTTTTCTTTTTTTGAAAATTTGAAATTTAAAAAAAAAATGAACCAAGATATAAATAAAATTTTTAATCTCTAAAAGGGGAAAAAAATTTGTCTAAAATTAAATTTAAAATGCTAAATGATTAATAAATCGCAAAAGTTTTAGAAACAGAAAGAAAATTGAATTCCAAAAAAAAATATATATATATATATTATGAGTGTGAGACGAACGAAATAGTAATATAAACCCTTATAATATATTAATAATCTAACTGTAACACGCGCTTTCCAAAGGAATAAAAGAAAAAAAAAATAGATTCACGCGTCATGTGACCTGAGTTTTGCTAAATTAAAAAAAAAAATGTAGTTGTAATATTTCTCGTTTAAAAGAAATCTGGCAACACTAGTTCTATTAAAAAAATGTTCTTTTCTTAGTGATATTCGAATGTTGGTGGTAAACTGTAGTTCATATCTTGTGATGGTGGCGTGCGCCAGAATGATGTAAAATTTTTTTATTTGTATGTTATTTGTGTTAGTCTACTATATGTGAGTGACGTCTTTTCAAGTAATAAAAAGTTTATAAAGAATAATGCAAGCCCCGAGATATTTATTAAGATAAGTTATCACTTCTTTCTTTCTTCTCTTCTACATTTGTAAGGCGACTTCTTACAAAATGGCTACCCAACGTCTGGCTACGAATCAATTTCAAAGTATTCAGCTATCTTAGTTCCAGAAAAGTTCTTTGATAATGAAATATGATTAATAAGAATGAAAAAAAATGGCTCGAGCGGTCGTGCTCGTCTTTTGTGAAGTATATTTTAAATGATTAACATAGTAAGTTTGTTTCGTTGATGTGAAATCATTCGATTGTGAAATATGTACGAAATAAAAATGCATGCATATTTAATGTAAGAAAATGGCACGAGCAGTCGTTGCTCGTTTGTTTGTGAAATGTGTTCTTCAAAGCTTGCATGTTCTGTGCCTTTAAAGTTTTCGTTCTTCGTTTGTGAAAAAATTTCTACGGAATAATCTTATGCCAAGCGCCATTTTCATTTGTTTGTGATATATGTTCTACGGATTGAATTTGTTTAATTTTCTGCTTCAGTCATCGTCGTTTCATCTTATATGTGTTTATTTTGGAACATTTTAAAGTTTGATACTTTTGTCATATATTTTCAATAAGTAAGCCAAGTTTTAAAGTATCTATAATTCTTTTCGCAAGTTACCACATTTTACCTGTCTGTAACATTTTGCATACCACATATTAGTTTTAATTTATTGATTACTTTACAATTTATTTATGTATTGTGTAATTCCCCTTCCCTCCCCATGCTTATATTTTTATTCTTTTGTTTATTTTCATTCTCTGCATGCATGTTTAATTTTTATCTTGATTAAATAACAACTTTTCTTACTTCGAATAAAAAAGAAAAACAATTAAAAAAAAAAAAAAAAAGAAAAACAATTAAAAAAAAAAGGGTTGATAAATAATGAAATAAGCATTTATTTACGTTGATATTATTTTTCTTTTTTTTTTACAAACAGGGAATTAAATTAGTGATGGGCGATTTCGATTTTTTTAATCGATTTAATCGATACTACAGCCAACTCGATTTAATCGATACTTTAAAATTTTTAATCGATTTCTTTGAAGGTAATATAATTTTCATTTTCCTTCAAAAGTTGAAGACAAAATAAACGGATGTGCCAATTCCAAAATTTCAGTGTATTAGTTTCTAAGATAGAAGAATTAAAGAAACCTCAGAACCCCCCCCCCCTGCAAAATAGCGTTTTTTGTTGAGTGATGTACACCAAAAATTGATCAGGATCAATTTTTATTAAGTCCTAGCTGAATCTGAATTTTGATGAAAATTCATGAAAGCGCGAGATACAGCTATTGCGAAATCATAAAAAATGCAGCATATCAGCGCCACCTGTTGGGCAATTTACACCAAGAACTAAATAACACTAATCTATGTCAGAGATTTACTGAATCTGAATTTTGATGAAAATTCGTTCTTGAGATAGCGCTATTGCGTTAATCATGAATAATACAGTATAGCAGCGCCATCTTTTAAGCGATTTCCACCAAAATGTAATTAGCATAAAATAATATCAAGGACTAATTGAATCTAAATTTTTATGAAAGTCCGTGCATTAGTTCTTGAGATAAAGCTAAAATGGAAACAGGGGCGTGCGAAAAGAGAACTGCGACCGGTTCAAAGTTCCAATTTAGCCCCCCCCCCCCTATTAACTTTTTCTTGTGATAGGCTAGAAGTGATGTTAGTAGTAAAAATTTGGCGCCCCCTAAATTTCCGTGCTCGGAACGACCGCTTCCTTTCGCCCCCCCCCCCCTTTCACATGGCGCTGAGTGGAAATCGTGAAAAATTCAGTATAGTAGCGCCATCTGAGAAGCTATATGCACAAAATGCATAAAACATCAATTCATGTCAAGGACTAACTGGATCTAAAATATGATGAAAATCCGTTTATTCGTTATTCAGATATAGCTGTTGCGCAAATCGCAAAAAATGCAGCATAGCAGCGCCACCTGTTAGGCTATATGCACCAAAAATTAATTAGATTCAGTTTATATCAAGGTCAAACTAAATCTAAAGTTTTGTGGAATTCCGTGCATTTGTTCTTGAGATAGAACGGTCAGAAATTTTTGTCGTATACAGACTCACAGAGTGACAGACACACCCACAGACAGATATTTCTTAAAAACCATGAAATCGTGTTAAAGACCTTCTAAAATATTTAAATCCATCAAAAACGGGAAGTCAAAATTTTTCACGAATCTAATACTCTCTTCTTGTAAAATTACAAAAGAAAATAAAAATGTAAAATCGATTCTGCCCGTAAGATCGATCTTCAGATTCGATTTCGATCTTTAGATTCGATGTCGATCTTTAGATTCGATTTCGATCTTTAGATTCGATGTCGATCTTAGATTCGATGTCGATCTTTAGATTATATTTCGATCTTTAGATTCGATGTCGATCTTAGATTCGATGTCGATCTTTAGATTCGATTTCGATCTTTAGATTCGATTTCGATTTTTTTTTCTTTTTTTCTAGGCTAAATTAGTGTTGAATGCAGGTATTTTTCTGCGACTCCGGAGGAAAGCATCATGTTTTACAGCTCTGTAAGAGAGGGGGAATCGCAATTTGTGCATTAAAAAGCATAAATCTCATAACTTCTGGGGGGGGGGGGGTAATCCCCTGCGGGCCACTCCATTAATTCGACACTAGGTTAAATCGTTATATTTTTGTTTAGAAGTCCAGTTATTTGAAGTATTAGTTTATTATGTTTTATTTTTCACGCTCGTCTCTTTTAATCCCCCCTTCCACGTCAGTTTTAACTTACAGGGCCGTTCGAAATATGCATACAGTTTAAAAAATGTCCAATTCTCGGTCTATTTTATTTTAGATCCACATTTTAAATCCTTGACAAAAGATAAATAAAGGGTCGCCCTTCCGAACGTTTGGGGTTTATCTGCGCCCCGCCGGGGGGCATATTTTTTTGTTTCGTCAAAAGAAATAAAAAAAAATTTTTGAGGGGGGGGGGGGGACTTGCACCCTCTTCCAATATATACCTTAAAATTTCGACCATTTTTAACTTAAAAGTTTAAGCTACATGGCACCCCCAGAGCTGTGGACCCTGCCCCCCCCCCCTGTCGATCACTCACCTAATTTTGCTTATTTCTTCACTTCATTTCAATCTTTAAAAGGCTATAACTTTGCTTCTATAGGAGTTACCGTGATGAGAAAAATTCTAGTATAGCTAAACATTTCTCGCCGTTTTTGCTTTTCCAGTTTCCCGGTTTTCCCTATAGGACCTTTTTTTTTGGGGGGGGGGGCAGAGGGGGTTTTCCTTCATATAATATGTCTATTGAAAGCTTAGGCTTCATACATTACAAATCTAGCAAAAGAAATTTTCTCCCATCATTTCAGGTCACGTTACGGACCCATAATGTGTTAAAATTTTAATTTTTCAAACTTCTTCAAAAAAAAAAAAAATATAAAATAAATAAAAAAATAAAAAATAAATAAAAACATTGATACATATTAGCGAAACTGGGGTTCGAACCCGCAATCGTTTGATTGCGCACGTAATCCCTAAGCTTATTGGCCACCGAGTACTCAGCAGCGCTATTATTTCTTTAGATTGTCATCTTTAAATTCATAATATCTTTTGAATGGAATGCCCGATTTGAATAATTCAAAAAGTAATCTACAGATATTGTAACAGGCATTAATACAAAATGATTTATTTGGATAAGGATTAAGGTATCGATAGTATGGTCTAATTTTGGTTGGTGTATTTATCGCGTTTTAAAATGTAAGAAAGTAGTTATAGTGAGTTAACTACAATAGCTGGACATATGGTATCGCGCGTTTTTTTTTTTTTTTTTTTTTTTAATAGACATTAATATGTTTTTTAATATTATAGAACCTTTTTTTATTCATTTAAAAGTATTTCCTGGCGATTCAAAATTATATATCTTAACGACTTAAAAATACACACGTAATTGTTCAAGGTTTCACTTCTATCGACACTCTCAGAGCGCCACTATTTTTTTTTTCATGTTCGTCCGTCCTACCGCCCCCCCCCCTTCCTCACCAATCTTAACTTACAGGTTCGTTCAAATTATGACTGCGATTTTTAAAAAGTCTAATCCTCGTTCTATTTTGTTATAAATCCATATTTTGAAACCTCAACAAAAGATACATTTGGGCCGGGGTCGCCCTTTTGTCCGTTTGGGATTCACCTTGGCCCCCTTGGGTGGGGGGCATATTTTTTGTTTTTTCCACACCATCTCATGTAACATATCGTTATAAAGCTTTTATCTCCTCGTTTTTTTCTGTTACTACCTCTCTCTTCACCTAGTTACATGCTCTTGGCACTCTTTATAGTTTCAAAGCGTGCATGTTCCCCGCGGGCCACCCCATGAATTCAAAACTAAGTTAAACACTATATTTTTGTTTAGAAGCTCAGTTATTTGGCTTATTAATTAATTATGTTTTTTTTTTTTTTTTTTTTTTTTAAGTTCGTCCGTTCTAATCCCTCGCCCCCCCCCTTTTCTCGCCAATCTTTACTAAATGGGCCGTTCAAAGTACGCATGCAATTTTTAAAATGTCCAATTCTTGTTCTATTTTATTATAAATCCTCATTTTGAAACTTCGACAAAAGATACATTTGGGCTATGGTCGCCTTTCCGTCAAGAGTGGGGGTTACCTGCCCCCTTGAGAATCGGGCATATTTTATGTTCTTCCAAACTATCTCGTGTAACATTTGGTTGGCATTAGATAAAAAAAAGCTTTTTTTTTTGTCTGTACTCCTTGTTCCCCATCCTAGTTACACGCTCTTGGCACTCTTTATACTCGGTTTAATGCCAAGTTACTCAGAGTTGTTATTAGTTGAATTATGTCTCTCAAATTTGTCAAAGTTTTTGTGTAAGTGACAACCATAAGTGACAATCATTTTAAAATTTAAAATTCTTATTATCCGACTCTAAAATCTGCAATAGCTTAATTCTATGCCTCCCTAAATGGGGATTGGGGGGGGGGAGACGGTAATTACGGTCCTGCTGATTGTCTAAGTTTGGGAATTAGTAATTTGGATCTTCTCTGTATAAACCTGAATATCGAAATATCGATTCTAGTATCGATTCTAGAACTGAGAAATCGATTCTTATTATGATCGATGTTGTTTTATACGATATCGATTTTAATCGATTCTCAAAATATCCAGAATCGCCCATCACTAATCTCGGCTAATTATTTTTTTAATTTCGAATTTTCAAAAAATTTGGAATTTTGGATTTTATTTAAATAATTTGATTTGAACATTTTTAATTCGTTTAAAATAAATAACTTCCTTTTATAAATATTTTAAAATTAAGTTTGTTGGTATTACCATTTATGTAAAAATTTATTAATTGTAAATTAACAATTTGGATTCATTAATGAAAGGATAAGTTATTTTGTAAAAACATTAAACGAAACCTTCTGTGAGACCTGCGATCATATTATCGACCTGCGATCCACTTGTTTCTTTAAATACGGACCTTTTCATGTCGCTTATTGCATTGTTAATATTGATTCCAACAGTTCGAAAATGGTAAAAACTGTTGCTAGACAATGTTAGCCGAGTTATTTCGTGAAAAGGGAAAGTGATCCGTTTTATTACTGTACGTCGTTCATTTCCTAGTTTTTCAGAGGTTTAGACTGCAATAATGTTTTTTTTTTTTCGTTTTTTTAAACACTTATACACCTACATACTTTAAACACGCCATTTTTGCTCTCAAATGCATCCAACTGGCAAATTCTCTTATTTAGAAACTACCAGTTGTTGCCATTAGAAACTACCTGGTCGATTTTCTGATAAACGCAGAAAACATTGCGAAAAAAAAAAAAAATGCTGCCAAAATTGGTACTTTGAACTGAATTTCTCGAAACGGGAGATCAGGGGACAAAAAAAAACTAGTCGTTGGGGGCCACCGTAATACTTACCCATCATGGATATGTATATGAAAATAAAACATGTGAAACTATTTATACAGTGCATTGCAATTCATAAACAAAATTTAAATATTTTTAATGTACATAGTAATGCTGCATTAAAGAACTGCTGATGTACCAATTTCGACAAATTATATAAAACGCCAAACTACTCAAGTAGTACCGAACTGCGTAAAAGAAACATCCTTATAACTCCAAAAATAATAATTCTATTAACTAACAATTAACTGCGTCGGATTAAACGTCTCATTTCCAATTAAAATATACCCCTGAATTGAAAATTGAATGAAATACAGGGTCATGAAAAATCGAAGAATGTGGAAAACGGGATTACACATATTTCGGCAACTAATAATCCGATCGTCTTCGTTCTATATGCAAAATGTGTGTTATTTTATTGCCTTTTACGTCCATTCCTTAGAACAAAAAAATTCGAAAATTTTTATATACCTTTCATCAGAACGAATTTTTCGAGAGTCCGAAAAAAATAGTTCCGGATAATCGAGGTTGCTGATATTAAATAGGGTTCGTCCCATTCTTACATACTAACTACATACAAAATTTCAAGTCTCTATCTCAATTTGTTCGGGAGATAGAGCGTTTACAGACAGACAGACTGACAGACAGACAGACGGACAGACGGACAGACAGACAGACAGACAGACAGACAGACGGACGGCAAAAATTTTTTTCTAAAAATATGTTTTTTGGAATCTCTACTATCTAAAACGTGTAAATCCGTCAAAAATTTTTTTTCGATTTTCAAAACGATTGCAAGACTTACCCTATACTACGTATGATGGGTAAGTAAAACCATACGCACTCCGTGTCTTTTAGGCCCTATGCGCGTCCAGTAGTAACAGTAGTAATTAGTTTAATTATGTTTATGTTTTACGGACTGGTATTATATTCAGGGGTACTGCTAATAACGGATAATATCAGTGATTTTATTATTCCCTTCCTTTACTTATTAATATATCTGGGGTGCATATACGATTGCATCAGAAAAATAGCTAGTTTTGATTAGCGGTATTGCCTTTATTTCGGGGGTGATTTTTTAGCGGTGCAAATCTGACGTTACGCCATTCAATTCCGCGTAATTTAATCGAAATGAAACTTTTGTATCTCTCGCGATAACAATATATATACTTTTGTTTCCTCATTTAAAAACTTTTATCAGGCTGATAACACAAATAAAAGCTTTTTTTAATCATCGAAATCTAAACGAGTTTTCGAAAACAGCGAAGCCAAAGGCATGGACCTGTTTCGTTTACATCTCCAGTTATTTTATCATCAGTGCGTCTGGCTTGTTTATGAAATTGTGTTTCCGCTCGCGACCGAAATTTTCGGTCATTTCGTCGCTTTCGGAGACGCTACGGTGGATTACATCGCGTCTTTTGTGACCATCTTCGACGATTTCCAATTGGAAGATGACGACGTTTATTTCTCTCGGTTAACAGGTAAGAAAAACACCATAATATGAGCCATTGTAATTAACTGGGTCGTTCTTCTTCTTCTAGAGACTTATATTTTCAATGCTAATTTTTCTGTTAAAAATTAAATTGATGCGTAAAAAAAGCGGTCTTATGGTATTGCTTTAGACTGGAGACCTTATTGGAATAGGTTATCCAATTTCACCCGAACTCGTGAGTCGGGTTGGCATTTATCTTTTCGGTGCGGTCGGTTTAAAGGTTTTGGTTTCGGATTGAGTTTTCATTCTTTCAGGTACGTCTTAACCGATTTTCTAAAAGAAAGCCCTGAATCGTTTTTCATGGGAAAAAAAAAAATCCTAAACATTTTTAATATTGAGTATATATGTGCAGTGGCGCCAACTTTTGAAAAATATTGGGTTGGCTCACAAAATTTGGGTGGGCCAAAAATATTTTTGTAAAACGGTGCGACCAGTTTGTTACTTACCCATCATACGTAGTATAGGGTAAGTCTTGCAATCGTTTTGAAAATCGAAATTTTTTTTGACGGATTTACACGTTTTAGATAGCGGAGATTCCGAAAAACATATTTTTAGAAAAAAAAAAATTGTCGTCTGTCTGTCTGTCTGTAAACGCTCTATCTCCCGAACAAATTGAGATAGAGACTTGAAATTTTGTATGTGCTTAGTATGTAAGAATGGGACGAAGCCTATTTAATATCAGTAACCTCGATTATCCGGAACTATTTTTTTCGGACTCTCAAAAAATTCGTTCTGATGAAAGGTGTATAAAAATTTTCGAATACTTTTATTTTAAGGAGTGGACGTAGAAGGCAGTAAAATAACACAAATGTTGCATAAAAAACAAAGTCAATCGGATTATTAGTTGTTGAGATATTTTTAATCCTATTTTCCACATTCTTTGATTTTTCATGACCCTGTATTTCATTCAAATTTCAAATCAAAGATATCTTTTAATTGGAAATGAGATACTTAATTCGATGCGGGAAACCGTTAGTGAATATGATTATTATTTTTGGAGTTATAAGGATGTTTCTTTTATGAAATTCAGTGCTACTTGAATAGTTTGGCGTTTCATACAATTTATCGAAATGGGTTAATCAGAAATTCATTAATAGAGCATGGTTATGTGTTAAAAATACTTAAATATACGTTTAAATTTTATTTTGGAATTGTAATGCATTTTATAAATTGTTTACATATGTTATGTTTTCATATATTATGCTATGCATATCCATGATGGGTAAGTATTACGGTGGCCCCCAACGACTAGTTTTTCTTTGAAGGATTGACAGACACTGAAAGATGAGAGCTTTCAGGGAGACCCGAACCCCATTTTCGGCCAAAAGTTCAAAAAAAAAATTTTTTTTTCTCAGAAAACGATAAAATACATATTTGCGAATATCCATGCAAAATTTCAGAACTCGGGGACACTTGGAACAGGTAGCAAATGAGCTTTTTTAATTGTACTCACTATAGAGTTTAAAGGACTAGCGGCCATTTAAAACGTGTTTTCCTGAAAATGACTTTTTTCATATTTTGCCTAAGTTCAAAGTACTAAGGCTTAGTGGTAAAATGATTTAGAAACAAAGTGTTTATGTTTTTAGAATCTTAAAAAAAATTGCAACAAAAGTAAGGAGAGATGTATTTAACACGCTTTTATTACCTTCACCTGTATGTGAGTTTGTGGGTTTGTAACTCTCCTTGTTATCTAAAGATTTTCCTTATTATCTAAAGATTTTCTCAAACAATTTTGACTAAAAATTGCATTCTATGGTTTTCGGGCACGAGAAAATCATTGGGCTAGGTTACATGTTCGAGAAAAAATTTTAATGGGTCATATTGGGTCATTAAGGGTCTGGGTCAAGCTATTTATATTTAAAGAACGGCGTGATCGATTATAACGAAATTTTGTATGTAACAGTTTTTTGGCACGAGAAAACTATCGGGCTGGGTCACATGTTCGAAAAATGTCGACTAGGGTCATTTTTGGGTCATTATGGGTCAAGCCATTTTTATCTAAAAAACGGCTCTAACGATTTTGACCAAATTTTATATTTTATCGTTTTGGATTACAAGAAGACCATTGGGTTAGGTAACATGTTCAAGAAAATTCGGTTAGTGGGTCAGTTTTGGGGCCATTGTGGGTCATGCTATTTTTATCTAAAGATTTTCTCACGCAGTTTTGACTAAAAATTACATTCTATGGCTTTCGGGCGCGAGAAAAATATTGGGCTATGTTACATGTTCAAGAAAAAATTTTAATGGGTCATATTGGGTCATTAAGGGTCTGGGTCAAGCTATTTATATTTAAAGAACGGCGTGATCGATTATAACGAAATTTTGTATGTAACAGTTTTTGGCACGAAAAAACTATCGGGCTGGGTCACATGTTCGAAAAATTTCGATTAGTGGGTCATTTTGGGGTCATTATGGGTCAAGCCATTTTTATCCAAAAACGGCTCTAACGATTTTGAACAAATTTTATATTTTATCGTTTTGGATTACAAGAATACCATTGGGTTAGGTAACATGTTCAAAAAAATTCGGTTAGTGGGTCATTTTTGGAGTCATTGTGGGTCATGCTATTTTTTACCACGCTTTTATTAACTTCACCTGTATGTGAGTTTGTAACTCTCTTTATTGTTACTTGATAACACGCGTATTTATGAACCGATTTAAATGAAACTTGGTATGTACATAGTACATATAAATGTCCCGACCGAGTTCGTTGGCCAGCATCATCTGCCATTTTGTTTCAAAATGGCGGCCATTTTAAATTTTTTAAAAAAAATTTAAGATTTTAAATTAAATGCGAAAAAATTAAAAATTGAAAATTATTTTACTTTTACGTGTTAGAACTTAAAATAAGGATTCCAGAGCACTTTTTATTTTGCCTGTATCTTAAAAAGTGACTGAGTTATAGCACTTTGAATTTTTCATATGGCTGACAAGTTGAAACGATCTGATTTTTGTTATTTGATAACACGCGTATTTATGAACCGATTTAAATGAAACTTGGTATGTACATAGTACACATAAATGTCCCGACCGAGTTCGTTGGCCAGTATCATCCGCCATTTTGTTTCAAAATGCCGACCATTTAAAATTTTTAAAAAATTTCAGAATTTAAAATTAAATGCGAAAAAATCAAAAGTTGAAAAATATTTTTTCTTTTACGTGTTAGAACTTAAAACAACAATTCCAGAAAGCTTTTTATTTTGTCAATATCTTAAAAAATGATTGAGTTATAGCACTTTGAATTTTTCTTATGGCTGACTCTTTTGAAACTATCTGATCTGAACAATCGTGGAATTTAGTGACTGTAAATCGCTTAAAATAAAACCAGGTTGAAAAAAATAAATATAGTTTAAAAAAAAACTAAAAACCACGCTTTTAAAGTAATCGAACAAAAAAGTGAAAAATAAATATAGTTTAAAAAACTAAAAACCACGCTTTTAAAATAATCAAACTAAAAAGTGAAAACTAAATATAGTTTAAAAAAAACTAAAAAACACGCTTTTTAAGTATATCAAACTAAAAAGTGAAAAATAATTCGTACTATAAGCTGAAAACGAAAATAGATGAAAAATACTATATTACTATAAAATCATTGTTATTATAGATATCAATTAATAAGCAATAAATAAAACTAGGACTTCCCTCAGAGGGATTAGTCTGAGCGATATTGCTGAGAATACACATTTAATAACTTGCGATAAGTAAGGAAAATGAGATGTTACCTTTAATTGGTCATTCATTGTGATAAAATATAATGATGAAAATAAGCATATCGAATCGTAGAACTACAAAATCTTGTTGCATATACTATTTTTATAAAAGAAAAGCAAACCATGCATGGATATAAAATTGGAAGTATGCAAAATGTTAAAAGTAATACAGAAAATAAAACACCAAATTTTCCTATATTGGAAATATAGCTCTTTAAAATGATATCATGAGCATAAACAGAAGCTTCGCACCGATTTGAGAAACTATAAATAACATAAACTAATATGGTGTGAAATCCGTCCGAATAGTTTATAATGTTGAATATCTGTTTTCCACGGATGCAATGAGGTTGTCGATAAGAGTTAAGGAATCCTTTTTTTTAAAATTTGTCCTAAAGGAGCACTTACATCTTATAAGTTATTGTGATGCCAAAGTTATAGTTTCTGACCCCAACAGTATCCTAGAAATTGCAATATTCTCAATAAATTGGGTTTAAAACTTTTTCTAGAAAAAAATGTTTAATATGTGAAATTAAATTGTCGAATGTTTTAGAAATCGTTCATAACGAGAATATTATATCTTAAAAGTTGCCACCAAAAAAAAAAAAAAAAAATTTTAAATATTTAGTCATGTCAACATCAAAGAATTCTCAATTTTAGAACTTTTTTTGCTCGTGCATTGATGGTGATTATTGTTCCTACGCAAAATATAGTATATTTTGCAACAAAGATGGTTACCAACATTTTTAGCCCACATTATTTTTTAAGTCGGCTAGATACTCCCAATGCTAACGAAAAACACACAAACGTTAATGCTTTATAGCATAGAAATACAGAATCAAAAGCTACTCATCTCCTATTATATACACATAAAGAGGGGTGGGGAAATACATCATTTTGCTCGCCAGTGGCGAGTGGATTTTCTCATAAGGCGAGTGCATTTTTAGTTTTTGAAAAACTGTAGGCAATAGGCACATTATCAGAAACACTTTTTAAATCTAGATATTTTAACTTTCCAAATTATTACAGTGTAAGTATGGTACTAAGTTCTATCTAATATTAATCTTACCTTTGTTACATATATTTCTTAATGTTATACAAAAAAGAATTATGAAAATGCATTGTAGTAATAGTAATTTTGTCTGTAATCGCGTGCGATTTTGTCATAACTATTTTCAACTGCGTGTGTTGCATCTTGCGGGCTGGAGAAATAAATCCTTGGCTGGTAAGAATTTGGAAAATTTCCCCACCCTTGCACATAAATTATCTAATTAGTGCTAGCAGATGAATTTTTAAATATACATAGATCAATATAATGCTTCATTTTTCTTTTATTAATATTTCTTAGTATTCATTTTTCATTTATTTGTATTATTCAGTAAAAAACTCACTTTCTTAAGCCCGAATTACGTCAAACTTTTTATAAAAGCGCCTAAGTTCATATAACACCGAAGTATTGTGAAGAGTATTAAATACAAGGTAGTAAGACACTTAGCCAAACGCAGGTAATAAATCGCCAAATATTGTCCTTTTCGCCCTCTCTCGAAATGCATTTTTTTTTTTTCGTATATTTAAAAAACACTATTTTGAGTCATCTTATTTAAAATTCAAATAAATAAATGAGAGGAAGCAATAATAGCATAAGTCAAAACATTCATAAGTCAACATCAAGGAATTGTATCGTAGTTACACATGTGGAAAAAAGCTGCTTTCGGCCAAAAAACATTGCCTTCACTAAATTTGAATCCGATTAAAAAAGGTACCGTGATTAATTAAAATGTTATAGGCAGAGCTGCCAAGTCTCCGGCATTTCGGATACCGGTATTTTAATACAGAAAATGTTTTATTAAATTGGAACATTCTGCGGATTTAAAAAATAACTTTTCCTATAAGAAAATTATGCTATGCAATAAGCGAGGGTTTAGCATCTCTATATAGGAATATTTCGTAATCTACTTTTTAACCTTAAAAAAAGCAACGACCATTTTTCGGGTACAAAAAGTATTGCTAATTGTTCCATTTTGCATACAAGGTACTGATTGTAATATTGATACATCTATGTTGATAAATTTCCAATAATTTTTCAAATCCCATTTATTTCATTAAAAATATAAATCTTTTATTCATTTAGTTTAAAATAAATGGTTTTTAACTAATTTCATAATACTTTTGAAATATCACTTTTCATTGAAATATTCATACTTAATCCATAACGTACATAATATATGACACTGTTATTACATAAGTCACCTTTTTATTATCATAAAAATTGTGTTTTTACTGATTTTTATTGACTCAGTAGGAAAAATTTTGTGTTTTGAGCAATAGATGTCCGCATTTCCTGTTATTTATTTATTTTAACAAAATTCTTTGTATTTCGAAGAATTTTTATTCAAATAGGAAATCCAGATGTCCCTGGTAATAAAGAAGAAAGTTACAAAAAAGGGTGCAAAACGAGTAGACACATACTATCAAATATGGGAAAACGACGAATCCCAAAAAGACGTCGTATGAAATATCATCTTTTAAAGCAAAAAAAAAAAACGAGGTCTGATTATCGAGCCTACTGATTACAAAATGTGCATTACATTAAAAAAAAAAAAAAAAAAAAAAATGTTGCAAATATTATTTTTTCTTTTGTGCAGTTTTGGCTTCGGCGCTATGTTGCAAAAAGATATAAGCTCCTATGAAAACACACCTGGTAAACTTTCATGCTCAGTTTTACAAATAAATATGGCACATATATGCCCTATATACACCGAGGTACCTAATTGGTGCCAAAATGGCGTTTAGTTGCCTAACATCCTGGTTATCATATAAATGTTATAATAAATTGTTTGTTCTAAAAATATTATCATTTATTGATTGTTATATCTTTTTTAATAACAGGAAATGTTTCATTTATTCCTTTTTTTTCATTTTGAAATAAATAAATAACGTGTTGTTATAGCATGCTATATGCATCTGGTAATCAAAACGATGTTTTCGCCTAATTGGCATAAAAAATCTCGCCAAACCCGGTGCTTATATCTCTAGTATATTATCTCAAGTATTTTATTTATGTATACTATAATTGTTTTTACATACCACTTACTTCTTCTGGTATATAGAAATAGGTAAGTGGCTCCTTTATGCAGTATAAATTGTATAAAACTTTAAAAAAGAGCCCCGTTGCCCCTTTTTGGATAGAATTAAAAAAAATCAATGTATAATTCCAGTATTGCTCCCAAGTATGCATACATACTCCATATTTCAAAGTTGTATGCCAACAGGAAACGAATTAAAAATGGGAAAAAATGTCACATATGCACCAGGGTACATAATTGGCGTCAAAATGGCATTATTTTACATGAGATGGTAACCCGGCTTTATTTATTTATAATTTGTTTATTTACTCATAAAATGTTTATTTACTTTCACTTCCTTCTTTTAATTATATAAAATATTGCTTTTTATAGTTATTAATTATTATTATTATTTTATTTACTGTAAGTTCTTTTTGAAAATAGAAAATAATTTAAAAATGTGTATGTAAGCGTTATTTGAAAAGGGAGTTTTCGCCAAATGGGCTTTGAAAAAAATTGCGCCAAATCTGATGCGCTTGTGGTATCCGTGCCGAAAAATTAGTGACCAGAATTGACTTCCATACACAAACAAAATATAAGTTAAAAGAAAACATGCAATGAAAATAAATATAAAGGGAAAATGATGTCATAAAAGAAACTTTTTATTTAAAAACGTACTTGTTTCTAATTTTCACACGCGAAATATGTAAAACACTGTTTTAGCGATCAAAAAGTGCTGTTAAGTGATTATCACAAAATCTCAAAATCAAAGTTTTTATGACATTTTTTAATATAAAAAATAACAGTTTTATTTTCCTGCATGATTAAATTTTAAAATGTTTTATTGCATTCAGTATTTCTGAGTGCGAAAATGATTACTATTTACTCCATGTACTGATTCGGTTATCCACGAAAATGTCCAGCCGGTGAAAATCACGCTCACCAAATTTCTGTGACGTATGCACATAAATTGTGCTTTTTTATCAGTTTTTTTAATATAACTTTTGAACTATTTGGAATTAATTTTTAAAAGTAGGTGCATTCACCAGATTACCTTCATAGGTACATATTGGTACAAACAGAATCAAAATCCGACAAGTACTTTTTGAGATTTGCTTGACGAAAGAATTTTTTTTAATTTTAATATCGTTACGTATCTCTGAGTATAAAGACTTCGCTTCGCTCAGACAATTATCGTGGAAAAAAAGCGTGGGGTGCTTCTTGAGAACTGATAGATGGAGCATGGTAGATGGAGCACCCCACGCTTTTTTTCCACGATAATTTTATTTATTGCTTATTAATTGATATCTATAATAACAATGATTTTATAGTAATATAGTATTTTTCATCTATTTTCGTTTTCAGCTTATAGTACGAATTATTTTTCACTTTTTAGTTTGATATACTTAAAAAGCGTGTTTTTTAGTTTTTTTAAACTATATTTATTTTTAAAACTATTTCTGAAAATTTTACATAAATTGGTAAACATGAAAATTATAACGAACTTAAGAAAATTTACCATGCGTACTTTTTTATTTTATTTTATTTTATTTTTTTTTTTTTTAGCCGATTAAAATAGAAAATTAAAAATATCTCCGCTTAGTTCTTTTCTACATACTATAACACTATTTAATAAATTTTAGTAATACCAAAATATTGAAAATTGAATGAGGAGTAGTAATTTTAAAAAGTGTATTTTTCGACAAAACTAATCATAATATACTTTTTAATAAAAAAGTGAATTTTTTTACTAATTATTTCTTACAAGAAGATTCTTAAATAGTACACCAAAATTCATTACTTTAAAATCAATAATAAAAATTTTGGGTTTTTTTTTTTTACGGGTCTCTTTTAAGTCAAGCTATCATGTTTTTATGAAGTTGCAATTTTATTAAAGTTATATTCTCATGCGTTTTTCCTTATAAAGACACACATATTTAATGTAATTTCATGATATCATGAATATGACTACAAATTGAATTAGAAGAAAGTTTAACATGGAAGCAAACTATTTCTGTCATTTGGGATTTAAGGGTGTTAGTCGGAGAAATAAAACACATGGTCATTGGCAAAATAAATGTTATTCTTAGGAGAAAAATTAATAATAAAATAATAATGGAATAACTAGAAAAATGAAAATTGGGTACGCTATTCAAAATTATTGGGTGTTGTCGGGCCCCACGAGCCCATATAAGTTGGCGCCACTGAATATATGTGTTCCTTTTTGTGAAAAAAGATGAAATTGAATATAGATATTAGATAACATTAAAGGCAGAATTATGAATTATTTTCTATCATTGAATGGATTAATTTTCTTTAATTTAGATTTCGGATTTGGATATTTCGGATTCGGGTTGAAACGTATCGGGTTTCGAGTCGATGAATTGTTTTACATTGTTTGGGTAGTGTTTTGGGTTGACTTTAAGCATAATTTTCAGGTTCGGGTCTGACCCTTGCAACATTGTACTTATCATCGTACCAGTATTTATTTCAAATCGCGAGAAATATTTTATAAAAATTGCACTTTAGCATTACATTTACGTACCCCGTATGTATCCGTGATACCATAAAAATAATAACCACAGACCTGACATTTTTTTCGGAAGTTCCTTACAATAAGACCGATTGGAATGATGCGGTTGAATTGTTTTGTGTATTTGTAGATTTTGTTCTATATACTGTGAAATAAGTCTAACTAGGGAACCTTCCGAGGCGTAAGTTGTGATTTGGACGAGTGTGGTATCAAAACAATGATCTCATCTTGTACGTTAAAAAGTGCAATGGAATTACCCGTCCGAATCCAACCGTTTCCGAGATATCAGCACTTGAAATGTGAAAGAGTAAATAAATATACTGACAGGCAGGTATATAAATTGTTCGCAAGTTAAAAATTTCTTTGCATTGTTTTGAATCCTCGTGTCAATAACTTTTCCATAGCTACAAGCAAAATCCTTTTCACCCACACATTATCAGTTATTTCCCCTCTTTTAGACAGGCACTTCGTATTCTACGAAGTTTTCACGTACCGCTGCATTCGAAGAGTTTTTCCATCTGTTTCTGTTATTTTCAGCACCTTGTTTTATGCAAATTTTTCGGCAAATGTGGGGCGTGAGGTAATGGATAAACTGAATGCGCATATAGTGTGTAAAATAGAATGTTTTTCTTAGGTTGGCTTAACTTGTGATCAATTTATACACCTGCCTGTCAATTTACTTATGTATTCATTCAAACTTCAAGTGCTGATATCTCGAAAACGGTTGAATTCGGACGGGTAGTTCCATTGCACTTTTTAACGTACATGACGCGACCTTCCTTTTGATACCACGCTCGTCCAAATCCACAACTTACACATGGGAACGTTCTTTAGTAAGGTAGAAACAATCTGTGTAACACGGAAGCGAACATTCATTTTGAGGTCCCAGGTAGCAAAATTGCTATTTAAGATGAAAGAAAATTCCGCTGGAAATTATAATGGGAGGAAACTTTATGTTTTCGTAATGACAAATATTGTTCACTTTCACTCTCAGAGGTCAGAAAGGTAACTCACTCCTTGAATACAGTGGTTTGGGAAGATTAGGATGATTCAGTTACTAAATATGACTGTGAAATGTTGGACGATTGGTCACGTGCAGGGCCCGACTTAGACAGTGGGGGCCCTGGGGCAAACATTATTAGGGGGGCCCCCTTCTATCTTGAAATTTTTCATAAATTGTACTAAAGTGACTAAAACTAAAATTCATAACTATTGTACGTGTACATAAATTTCGTACCAAGTACTATTCACATCTATATACATAATAGCCAAAGAAAGACAACTTTAAGAAATTATAGAATACAGTTTTTTTTTTTTTTTTCGATTACAGAAATATGAGGGCAAATGTGAGGCCTTAGGTTCGGAAACAGAGGGGGTAGGAGAAGAAAGACCCTTAAAATTGGAAAAAAAAAAAAAGAATTTTGGGCACTTGACCATTTTTTATCATTTGACATTTCTTTAACGAAAAACTTATATCTATCATTGGGGGGACTCCTTAAACCGGGGGGCCCGGGGCAATTGCCCCTCATGCCCCTGCCTTAGTCAGGCTCTGGTCACGTGATTTTTGACAAATTCATTCTTCGTTTACGGTAAGGTTTACGGTGTTTAAAAAGAGAGAAATACTACATTGTCACAATATGGAGGAATTCATATCTCTCACCGGAAATAGTTTCGTTTACAATAGGGGCTGATTTCTTTGTCGAAATAAAGAGAAAATGACTACAGTAAAGCATCGTTTATACGACGATCACTTATACGACGTTTACATTTATACGACGTTTTAATGTGGTCCCGATTCATTCCTATTCATTTTAATGTAAAAATATATCTTTTATACGACGCTCAAAATCGTTTATACGTCGATTTTCCGATTTTGTATAGGTTTATTTTTGTTTATTTTTCTTGTGTATTTTACGGATGTGCGGAAGTTTGGCAGCTATGAATGATACCAAAGAGCGTGTTTAAATGCACTCCACATTATAGAAATGTGGACTGGTGTTCGATTAGTCTGAAAAATCAGTTTACGTGTCACTGATTACATTGGGAGGGGTCATTCTTTTTTCGGGGATGGTCGGTCAGCTTTCCCGACCTGTTTTAAGTTGCAAATAGACTTAACTGTTATCGGTATTGGCGACTTTTAGTTGGCCACGCGGGGTTTTTGATCTTTGACTTTAAATGGTGTACTGCAAATGAGGAACCTTTCGGTGAAACATAAATAAAGATACGCATATTTAAATTGCTTACTAATTCCCCCTCCCCTCCGTTTTTTTTTTTGGTTATTTGTTTATTTATTTTGGTTTGCTTAATTTACAAATTCTTGCAAATCATCACGTTAAACATTAAAATTAAGTGAAAACAATTTTAATTTTGGAAGTGAAAATCGATTATACGTCGTTATCCTTTCTACGACGTTTTTCGGTAGTCCCTTCGGCGTCGTATAAACGATGCTCCACTGTATTTCTCAAAACTTTTCGAAATATCTATAAGCTCTAGTCAAATAGGTAAAGAAAATGCAGACTGTGAAAATTTAGATGTGTCCTAATACACTAAGTACTATATGCAAGATGACATCATTGTCGTATATACACGAAGATTATAAAGACGAAATTTATTGTATAATTTAAGTCATTATTCATGTACTATCAATTTGTAGCGTAAATTAATATTATTATAAATCTATAAAAGTATACGCAAAAGTTTTCATGTGTATTTAATTTTTAAAAAATCAAATGAAACGTTGATTTTAATTTTTAGGCAAATAAATGTTTAATACTCCGTAAATGTCTATGATTTTTTTTTTTTTTTTTTTTAAATTTTATTTGCGGAATTTTATTTTAGTCCCAGGCGATTCCGTTTTAAACAACTGTAACAGCATATTTGTTCTATTTTAAAATTCTTACCCGCTTTTATGTTATACATAGAACAGATTGTATGATTTTTAAATTCGTATTTTTTTTTTTTTATTATTCAATTCTCTCAATATATGTGCGTGTTCATGTGTACGTTTTTATTTTTGTGACTATCTTCCACAATTTCCAGTTCGAAGACAGTGAAACAGTGAAACGAACGTCGTATATATTGGAGCATTGATGTATATATTTTTTTAACTATTTGGAAAAATAGTTGTTGTTCTGGGTAAAGAATTGGGAAATCTGAGTCAGTAGAGAATTGGTGTATCTTAATCTTTTTATTGGCTGAATTCCGCAACTTATTTTGTTTTATTCGTTCTCTGATTGGTCCATGCTTAATGTCCAAAAATGGAATACTTCTGTTTTTTTATTTTATTCGTTCTCTGATTGGTCACTGTTTAATGTCCAAAAATGGAATACTTCTGTTGCCACAATGACAGAAAGAATAATAATAAAAAAATTTAAAAATTAATAATTTCAAAACAAATTTGATAAAGGTTTCAAACAAATTTCATTAAAAAGTGTATTTTTTTTCTCTACGCAACGGTGTAAAAATTTAAAATGGGCGATGTTTAGAAATTTAAAAATTTGCAGTTCCGAAAATTGTAAAACTGAAATTTCATTAAAAGTTTATTAAAGATGGGTCCAGGAATGTGAATGTTTAATCCACGTCGTACGTAATAGGAGGCCTTCAGAAGTTAGTCTGATGAACTCCATCGAATAAAAATGCATATTTTAAACCAGTTAAAATTGTCTATCTTTAAGGGGGTAGTAAGGTTAATTCGAGGAAAAAAAAGCATATTTTCTATCATTATTTGTAAGGATACAAATAATATTTATTTATTTGTATAGTTATAGTATAATTATATGTCATTTAAAGGGTATTCTGTGAAATTTTCATTAAGAAATATTAAAAAATGAGCCGATGACAGCGAATCTTCGAAGACGTCCCAAAAAAAAGTTGATTCGCGGTGAACCGCATAACTCATGACTGGATCAACTGAAATTAAAAAACCAAATTGATTTAATTAGTTGATAAGTTTCCTCGGGGAACGCTGTCGAGTTTTTTTTTATTATTATTGATTTTTCAATTTTTTACAAGGCTCGGAAGTCAAAATACTGATTTTTCATCAAAAAAATCTGATATTTTGTTTTTTAAAAGTAAGTTAAAATTAAAAAAAAAAAAAAAAAAAAAAAACTCGACAGCGTTACCTCGTAATTTATATAAAGAAAGAGTGAGTAAAATTTTAAAAAGATCGGTTCAGTAGATTTTGAGCTACGGAGTTCACCGGCTTCGAAAAAGCGAAGTGTTAGAAAAACACATTTAAAGTTTCACAGACGTTTTTGTCGAAATAGATATTTGTAAATTACTGCTTTGTTCATATACTTACACAGAATCATCAATGCACCGTGTACACACGTGTACGTGTACCTTCGGAAAGGTCCATTTTTTTGGCAGTATGCCAGGACAGGCCTTTGAAACCTGGTCAAGCAGTAGCAGCTACTTGGTAGCTGATTGTTGCGGCCACATTCCTCAGTGTGAAATCGGAGGGCGGAGACTTACAAGTGTATATCTCCGTCAGTTTTACTTCAATTGCTTTCAAATTTTCACAGAATAATCTTAAGATGTTGTGCATTAATATAAAATAAAAATTAAAAAAAGAAAAAAAAATACCTTACTACCCCCTTAAATTAATGTTTTTTTATATCATTTGTTTAGGAATTTTAACGTTTAATGCACGTCGTACGTAATATAAGACTCGTTATGATCATCATAAAAATGATATTTATCGATACTAGACGGTTGCCCGCCCTCAGTAGCCCGAAGACTATCTGAATGCCAGTTCTACAACCCCACACATTCACGTTTCTGTGCCATGTCTCGTCAGTTTTAATTAGATTTCTTCTCGGTGTTCTGGGGTTTCGTTTGCATATCTTTTTTTATTGTTAATGAAGAGGTCTTCCATTTGTTCTTCCATCTGTTCTTCTTTCTGTTCTTCCATCTGTTCTTCCATTTGTTCTTCCATTTGTTCTTCCATTTGTTCTTCCATTTGTTCTTCAATTATATTCGACGATTCACTGTTTGAGAGCCTATCTGTCCTTTTATTTATAAAAGTTCAAAATGAAAAAAGATTTTCTTAGCAGACGATTTTTTGTGATAAATACATTATCTGTTTTATATTTCTTCTGCTTTATTCCTTTTATTTATAGAGTTCAAAATGAAAAAAGATTTTCTTAGCAGACGATTTTTTGTGTGCCTCAATTAATTAATGAATTATCCTCTATATTCCTTTTATTTATAGAGATTATTAATTTAAATATAGAATTTATTTGTAAGTCTTTTAAAATTTGTAGCTTTGAAAATATTATTTTGCAAATAGTCATTGTAATTTGTTAAACTACAATTTTGTTATTACTTACCCATCATAAGTAGTACAGGGTAAGTCTTGCAATCGTTTTGAAAATCGAAAAAAAATTTTTGACGGATTTACACGTTTTAGACACTAGAGATTTCGAAAAACATATTTTTAGAAAAAAAAAATTTCCGTCCGTCTGTCTGTCTGTAAACGCTCTACCTCCCGAACGAATTGAGATAGAGACTTGAAATTTCGTATGTACTTAGTATGTAAGAATGGGACGAAGCCTATTGAATATCAATAACCTCGATTATCCGGAACTCTTTTTTTCGGACTCTCGAAAAATTCGTTCTGGTGAAAGGTATGTAAAATTTTTCGAAATTTTTTATTTTAAGGAGTGGTCGTAAAAGGCAAGAAAATAACACAAATTTTTCATAAAGAACGAAGTCGATCGAATTATGAGTTGCCGAGATATCTGTAATCCTGTTTTCCACATTCTTCGATTTTTCATGACCCTGTATTTCATTTAGATTTCAATTCAAAGATATATTTTAATTGGAAATGAGACTCTTCATCCGACGCAATAAACTGTTAGTTAATAAGATTACTATTTTTGGAGTTATAAGGATGTTTCTTTTTCGCAATTCAGTACTATAGTAGTTAGGCGTGTTGTATAATTTGTCGAAAGAGATTCATCCGCAACTCATTAATACAGCATTACTATGCACAATAAAAATATAAATGCACATTTAAATTTTGTTTTGGAATTGCAATCCATTTTATAAATAGTTTTCAAATGTATTATTTTCATATATTATATATGCATATATATGATGGGTAAGTATTACGGTGGCCGCCAACGACTAGTTTTTAAATTATTATTAAATTTGAATGTTCCTCTCCGGCACATAGTACTATAGGATGCCCCAAAACACTTACAGGGTTATTAGAAATTTTCCCTTTGAATTCGTAGATTAATCGTCACCTGAGAATAAAATGGTTGTATCTGGCAAAAACTCATTTTGCAGTTAAACCACTTTGAAAATCAGCATGCTCTGTACGTGCAACTATTAAAGTTTGAAAAACCTTTTGGCATTAATAAGTTCATATGTATGTATCGACAGCAATTCTAGAAAATAAAAATTCTTAAATGACATTTTTGCGGATTTTTTTACACTTAAAAAATTTGATAGAACAATATTATTCTCAAACGTTGTGCCTTGCTTAGAACAACAGGGTTCTATCATAAAAGAACCATGTTATTCTCAATTTGTTTCATCTTTTTATAGCTTAACAAAATGAAATGTTGTTGATTAATTCGAATAAACATCAACGGATAGTAAAATATTTATTGATAACTATATTTTAATTCAATAACAACAAACTACTGCTTCCACTTGTTCAGATTAATTAGTACAGTAAAACCTCTAAATAAAGGACACCTAGGGAAAGCAGAAATTGGTCGCTATTCGGAGGTGTCCGCTATTGGGAAAACCACAGAGATTCAATAATCACTAAGAAATATTTAATGTTTCATTAATTGTTTTTTATATGTCATAAAGTTCTATTATATGATTAATCAGAAATTAGATTTAAGCAATAAAACTGAAATAAAATTGTGCACACCTCCATCCGCTGTGTCGTATACTCTTACGAAAAAAAAAAAAAAAAACTTACAAAACTTACTTTTGCTTGGGATTACATGTAATTTGTTTTTTAATGTGACGTTATTGGATATTATAAAGTTCCGGGCGGGAAGGGGGGGGGTGCACTTTTTGAGCATTAAAAACATAAAATCTCAAAATCATCCGAGGGAACATTTCGAGTGCTCTGGGAAATGTCCCTCTCGGGTAACCTCTTGAATTCAACACTAGAGGTGGGGGGGGGGGGGGGGGGGACTTTACCCAGCCTATCCTCTACATTTATCTGTGATCACAAAATTTGTCACATATTTTCCCAATAAATATAGACTCTTTTTTGCTTTTTTCTTTCCATTTTTTCTCGTTAAAAAATACTTTTTCATTCTTTATCGCCGAAAATAGTGTCCGCTATTCGGAATGTCCGTTATTCAGAGGTTAAAAATAGAAACATTTAAGTTTTAGGAGTGGGGATTGGAAAATTGTCCGTTAAATAGAGGTGTCCGCAATTCGGGAGTGTCCGTTATAGAGGTTTTACTGTAATCTTTACAAAATCAATGAATTTACGTAAGTTTAATGTATTATTTAATTGGGTACAAACTATCTTAAGTATTTAATTATGTTAAATATGAACACGAATGTTTTCCTTTTTTTAGTGTGCTATTTCAACATAAGGGGAGGGGGAGAGGAAAGGAGAGTATCATAGCTAAGACCAAAAAAAAAATATATATATATATATATTATATTGAAATTAAATGAAGTTTTTCATTGGTTCGTCATTCTTTTCTTTGCATTTCTGAAAGTAGAAGGTATGCAATATTTGTCAGTTAAGGCGCAACACTAGTCACAGAAAAAGACCCGGATGATAATGTAAAGTCTATGAGAGCGTTCTTTTCAAATATCGCGCTCAAATTTTAATACTCTTACAGGATTCTTTTTTTGCATAGGATAGTTGAGGACGATCTACAACCGGGTTAATTTTTATTTTTTCAATTTTGGTTTCAGATTTTTTTTAAATTAGTTTAAATTTTAAAACTGGTTTAAACCGGTTCTGAAATTGAAACTATCATAATATAAAAAATATTTAGCGAAATTGAAAAAGTAAAAACTAGGCCGGTTGTAAATCATCCTCAGCTATCCCATGCAAAAAAATCATGTAAAAATATTAAATTTTGAGCGAGATATTTTAAAAGAACCATCCCATAGACTTTACATTATCATCCGGGTTTTTTTCTGTGACTATTGTGGGGCCTTAAGCCCTGATTCTAAGTATATTTTTTTAGTGTTTGCTCTGTCTTAATGAGACTCAATCTTTGGAAAACTTTCAATATGAGATTTAATTTAATCCTTAACGTCATATGAAATTGCCCTACTTGAAGTTTTATCTCTCTTATGACCAGTTGGGGTACACAATTTTATATCCTTATTTTGATGCACTGCATAAAATGGTTTCTGACTAGTGGCAATGTTCTCAAGTAGAGATTTTGCATACCCTAATCTTGTTATTCCCTATAAAAAAAAAATAATAAGTTCACAGGAATTTGTGTCGGTGCTTAATTTCTTTTGCTTACCTAGGCACTCAGTCGTTTTTTCAATGAAGTAATATTTCTCATTTTGTGAAAGCTTATAATATTCAGTGAATACATGCTGTCAGTTTTCATTAAGGCGTGTTTTGAGCAACTAAATTTGAAGGATTTAAGCAATTTCTAAAAGTTTTAATTTTTTTGGCGCAAAACTTTTCATTTATCATTAACATATTCTTTCGATTTTGTTCGGGGCTCGGGACGAGATATTGGCAGGAGAATGTACGTGACACTTTTAACTTTTGCAAAACTCATAGTTTTCCTATCAATTTAATTTCTAGGAAGTTTCTTTGCCAGTGCTTTTTAAATTGGTTTAGTATAAACAATATCTAAAGATGGTACTTCATCTAAACTGTCATCCATTTTCCTCACTTGATTTTTTAAATCTGAATTAATTATGATCAGTACTTCCTCTTTGCATGGATTACGCCCTTTAATCGAAAAATAAATAAATATATAAACACAATTCTTACCGGTGGCTTATCGGAGTACTAAAATACATATTTCAGCGGAAATTTACAGATTAACATCGCTTCTATATTTTGCGAAAAGAAGATTTACACTAACGGAAAAAAATTCCCAACACCAAGAAAAACTTATTGTAGAGTAATGAAATTTGGACAATGCATTTGTCTAGTTAACATGTTTAATTGATTAGATTTTCGAGATCACAGGATAATTTAGGGTCAATAAAATGCATTTCAAATGTGAAATGCTGTTACATTAATAGTCGCTATGACCTCTAGAATTGTGAATGCATGCATTGTGTCATTCAGGTGCCGAATGTCACTTTGTGATATGGAGTTCTATGCTTGTTGTACTTGATGTGTCAATACTGTGATGGTTAGTGCTGGCTGAGGATGACACCGGAGTTCTCATCCAATGATATCCCATACGTGCTCAATGGGAGACAGATCTGCTGATCTCGCTTGCCAAGGTAACATGTAGACACTCTGTAGAGCACATTGCATTACAACAGCCGCATGAGCGAGCGTTATCCTGTTGAAAAACTCCTCTTGAATGCTTTTCGTGAATGGCAGCACTATAGGTTGAATTACCAGACTGACATACACATTTGCACTTATTGGGATTGGTAGAACCACGAGAGTGCCTCTGGTGTCATATTAATATTGCTTCCCAGACCATGACCCCAGATTGTAGGTCCAGTATGTTTAGGCCGCAGACAGTTTGGTTGCAGGCGTTCCTCTGGTCTCCTTCTGACCAGCACACGGCGATCACTGGCACCAAGGCAGAACCTGCTTTCATCAGAAAACACAACAAATCTCCACTCCATCCTCCAATGAGCTCTGACTTGACACCATTGACGTCGCAAACGGCAATGACTTGAAGTCAGTGGAATGCATGCAACAGGGCGCCTTGCTCGGAGCTGTCCTTGAAGTAACCGATTTCTAACAGTTCGCTGTGTCACTGTGATACCAACAGCTCGAATTTCTGTCGCAGTCGCAGTACGATGCGCCACAGCCGTACGCCGAATACGACGGTCTTCCCTCTCAGTAGTGCCACATGGTCACCCGGAACCTGGTCTTCTTGAGGCAGTACCATCCCTTGAGCACTGCTCCCTACAATCATGCTTAGTGGATACATTCCGTACGAGTCTTTCTGCAAAATCGTGGAAAGAAAATCCACTTTCTCATAGCCCTACTTTACGACCTCTTTCCAACTCATGGAACTGATGATAATAGCTTCTTCGTCTTCTTAAAGGCATTCATGATCAACCTCAACTCAACTTGTCAAATTTCGAAGATAAATAATGCTCACGAACTTTACAGCACGCATTTAAGGCAAACCTGATTTTAAAGTTGTGAGTGGCGCTAATAGCGCCACACTTATGCGCGAAGCATGAAATTTCAATCAATTTCATCTTTCAAATGTATAAACACGCCTACAAAATTTCGTTTAGCTAACACAAGTCTTTATTGGAATTGTAATTTTTTTTTCCGTTAGTGTATTTACCAAAACTGGAAACCGGAAGTCGGAAATTTTCTTGAATATAATACTTTCTTCTTGTAAAAATAGAAGAAAGAGAGGAACAATCACTTGTTTACTTGCAGTCATCATGTCTCTATATTTTGTAGTTTCGGTCCACTGGGCGACGACGACACGACGTTTAATAATTACAGTAAAACCTCTATAACGGACACTCCCGAATAGCGGACACCTCTATTTAACGGACAATTTTCCAATCCCCACTCCTAAAACTTAAATGTTTCTATGTTTAACCTCTGAATAACGGACATTCCGAATAGCGGACACTATTTCCGACGATAAAGAATGAAAAAGAATTTTTTAACGAGAAAAAAATGGAAAGAAAAAAGCAAAAAAGAATCTATATTTATTGGGAAAATATATGACAAATTTTGTGATCACAGATAAATGTAGAGGATAGGCTGGGTAAAGTCCCCCCCCCCCCCACCTCCAGTGTTAAATTCAGGAGGTTACCCGAGAGGGACATCTCCGAGAGCATTCGAAATGTTCCCCCGGATGATTTTGAGATTTTATGTTTTTAATGCTCAAAAAGTGCAACCCCCCCCCTTCCCGCCCGGAACTTTATAATATCCAATAACGTCACATTAAAAAACAAATTACATGTAATCCCAAGCAAAAATAAGTTTTGTAAGTATTTTTTTTTTTTTTTTTTCGTAAGAGTATACGACACAGCGGATGGAGGTGTGCACAATTTTATTTCAGTTTTATTGCTTAAATCTAATTTCTGCTTAATCATATAATAGAACTTTATGACATATAAAAAACAATTAATGAAACATTAAATATTTCTTAGTGATTATTGAATCTCTGTGGTTTTCCCATTAGCGGACACCTCCGAATAGCGGACAATTTCTGCGTTCCCTAGGTGTCCGCTATTAAGAGGTTTTACAGTATTTATATTCAAAAATTAAAGAAGAATTTAAATAAATAAATTTTTATTAACTGTTTCTTTTTTTCGGAAACGTTTTCAAAAAGCTTTTACACTACAATAATCAGTTTTCTTAAAGGTGTATTTGAAAAAATGCTTTTCCACCTTTAACAGTTCGAAATTTTCTGATACAATTTCAGACGCATTTTTAAAAGTAGAAACATGAAACTTGCTGAGGGGATTTTTGAAGAGACGTACAAGGTACCGTGTGATGTCATTTTATGCTCAATTCATTAGAATTTCATTTATAAGCAATTGCCTTCTCAGTATGACCCTTTTTTTCGTTCCCAGATTTCCCGCTTTGGAAAAATCGGTTCAAAATGCCGTTTTGATTGCTTTTTTTTTTTTCAATATCTTCTGCATTCATCAAGGAATCGACAATCACGGCACCTTGTGTACTTTCTAAATAAGACAATTTGCCAGTTTGATGCATTTGAGAGCAAAAATGGATTTAAAAATAAATCGGAAAAAAGCAGTTTGAATCGAAATACACCTTTAATCGGAACATCGCTTTTTCCGATGCCATCCATTCTCAGGTGAATATTTTTACGTTTAGCAAACATGTTTAACTGACATATACAATATTGAAGGCATTAACATTAATATCAAAATTAACATTATTTTGTTACAATTGTATACACAAATTCAGTTTTGCAGCTGTAAATTTGCTCTCGAGAATGAATAGAATATAAACAATTCAGAAATTGCTCGTCAAGCGTAGCAAATGAGGTACATTCGTACTGTAACGAAGTTTTAAAAACATTTAAATATTAGTGTAATAATAGACAATATAGTAGCCAAATTTTTTGTGTGTCCCTGTCAATACTATCAGCTTTCTATTATGCAGTGATGTAAACCTCAGCAATGTGTATATCAATTCCATAAAATGTGAAATAGTTTAATATAATAAAAACGCGTCCTAAACAGTGCTTCCTACTTTTATACTATGTGATGAAATCCTTTCGTGTGGTCCTGTAAATGAATAACACATATTCTTTGCACTACAGATTGAACAGAACGGATATATCATACAAAAAACTGGTGGAACCAGAGAGAAAAGTAGAGCTCGATTTCGAAAAAAATCTTACAATAAAATTTGGGAAATATTTTCAATGTGCGTGCAAAAGAATTGGAATCAGGTGATCTGTAAAGCTTATGAAATAACCCAAATTTTTGTTAGCTGAAAATGAGGACTGAGCTGTACTGGTGCCTTATATTCAGAATTATTCTATTATCCACTCAAAATGATTACTGAGAAAAGTAGTCAACAGAATATATTGTTATGTTGTCTCAAATCGGTTAAGCCCCACAACGCTAAACAAATATAAACCATGATGTGATAACTAAAGTATAACATTAATATAATCAAGTTGTTGAGGAATTGATGTAGATAAGTATGTTTGAACACAAATATTTAATATATGATTGAATCGTATCTATTCAAAGTTTTGAGTTTACTTGGAGCTTTGATCTTCCAGTTATCAAAACAGCTGGTATGGAATTGTGTTCACACTTTGTACAGAACGAACCGTTCTCATACTTCATTACATCAGCCTGTAACATATAGTTATGAACCCAAATTTTTAAACTGGTTATGGATGATTGAAATACGAAAAGAGTTTAAAATGCCTCTTTTTCCCTGATTGATTTTAAAGCACCAGTAAAGCTCAGTCCTCATTTTCATCTAACAAAAATTTGGGTTATTTCATAAGCTTTACAGATCATCTGATTCCCTTTCTTTTGCACGCACATTGAAAATATTTCCCAAATTTTATTGCAAGATTTTTTTAAAATCGAGCTCTACTTTTCTCTCTGGTTCCACCAGTTTTTTGTGTGATTTCATAGCTTTTTCAGATCCTTTCAGGAACTTTATCTATCACCTTCAACTACAAATCTAAACTATTATTAGCATTAGTTTAAAATTATTAGTAGGCATATTAGTTTGGCGAAATACTTAAAATGACGCCAAGTTGGCTTTAATTTTGGCGAGTAATTTTGGACGCCAGATTTGGCGATATATCGCCAAGTTGGCGAAAAAATTGGCGACAGAACCGCCCCTTTCTAGATGGTAGTCCCACTGCAGTTTCTCGGTATCTATGTGGATTTTCTTATGACGATAGGTATCTACACAGATTTTCATAGCTTCATTTTCAAATAGTTACTTTTATAAATATAGAAGATTTTTTTTTCCTAATTATCCCTTTTTAATTGAAATATCTATATTGTAGTAACTGTTTTACTTCGAAAACACCCCAATAAAGGTGCGATGTTGTTTCAACACATATTTAATTACAGTTTATATATATGTTTATGAAAAAATATGCATTTTCTGTTTCGAATGGCGTCAATTTCAAAGGTTCAAAACTATCAGGAGAATCAGAATTTTTATTGATCTATAAAAAAAAGAACACGTGTTATCGTTTCTTTTTTAAATTATTGAATTGTTTTTTAGTTGGTGGCAATTCGAAAGCAACAATTGAATTAGCAATTAAAAAGGAGATATTTCTATTCGCGTTTGAAATGAAATAGACGCCCTCTAGCGGACAAAGTCTGAAACGAAATAGAACTGATATCTTCCGCTGAAATCAGTGTTTAAAAGGCCGATAAATAAATAAACAGTTCTATAATAAATAAATAAATAAATAAACAGTCCTATAACGCATGCAACGTTGGGTTCTTTGTATTAAAATTATCTAAAATCAAAATTTTATACAGAAAGTTTAGATCTATAATATAAAAAAGTACATTTGACTTACTCATGGCAAAATAATATGACAGCAACACAATGCTTGCATGATTAATGAATCAATAATTGCTTCAGCTTCTCTAAAGCAATTACTAAATTTTCCAGCATCTAGAAATTCTAAAATTGTCGATATTTGTAATTGATCTCCCATAATTAAATAAAAAAGATAAAAAACTGCACTTTAAATAGCTCTTTAAACGGGTTTCGCTATGCAAAGGTTTCGCTGCATGGAACAAACAACAAACATAAACAAACGATTATCAGGTCTATACAACGCCACCTCTTGGTCATTACAAACGCGAATAATGTTAAATTATGAAAGGAATAGCGTTACATAAATTTTAAATGGGTGCCATTTCCTTAATTTTTGATATTTTTTTACCGGACCTTCGAAAGGCACATCCCTAAATTAAAAGCTTTCGAACAAGCTATTACACGTTGCTGAATGTTTCCTGCTTTGGGTTATAATTAAGTTGTTTCTCTTTTTTCCATGTTTCACGAGCAAAAAATGCCAAAACAGGGTTTCTGGATCTCCGAAACTAATCGGTGGAGCTGGATGAATTTTTCTAAACTTTGAGATCTAGGGTAGGACACTTCCCCTTTTGAATTTCGTCGCGATCCGATGATTGGGTCCAAAGTTATTGAGAGGCAAACTTTGGACTTTAACATCAGAGATGCAGCTGAGCTCTACTACATAGCACTATCGTGCTATATGATAAGAATATACTTCATAGATGCATATCCATTTTATTACGTTCGAAAGAGTGTAGCATCATTAAAATGCACTTTAATCTATTTTTCTCCTTTGACCGTAATGTAATGGAATACTTGTGATTGTCCCTCTCATTAAACTACGCATCCGATTTTCAGAAAATTTGAAATGATTCGACAAAATTATGCAACAATTATATATTTCAAATTTCAAACCGGATTGGTAGTTTTTGCTCTGTTATATGCGGACAGACAGACGGACGGGCTGAACGACGACTATAGGTGTTACGTATTTGCATAATTGCGAACGCACCTAAAAACCGATTTGCCGGGTGCAGAGAACTGAGTAATGCGTTGTAAAAGTTACTAGGAAAGGTTTCCGAAAATCGCAGGCAGCCAATAAAAATTTTTTTTATAAATTCTTCTTTAAAGTTCGAAAACAAATTGTTTTCTGAGGTTAATAAAGATAAAGGAAATCCTTTCCGGAATCTTTGGTGACTTGGAATACATTATTATGCATTTGCGTGCGTTATTATTGTACCTTTTCGTAGATTGAGAAATCTCTTTCTTTTTACTTACCCATCAAACATAATGTAGGGTAAGTCTTGCAATCGTTTTGAAAATCGAAAAAAAAAAAATTGACGAATTTACCCGTTTCAGCATCAATTTCTCACATCAATTGCCAAATCAAGAAAAATGTTGCTGAAATGCAGCGTTGAATTTACCATTTACCATATTATGTATTAGTTGCATGCAAAATATCATTGCCCAATCATCAATTTTACTTACCCATCATACGTAGTATATTACTTACCCATCATACATAATATAGGGTAAGTATTGCAATCGTTTTGAAAATCGAAAAAAAAAATTGACGGATTTACACGTTTCAGATATTGAAGATTCCGAAAAACATATTTTTAGAAAAAAAATTGTCCGCCTATCTGTCTGTCTGTCTGTCAACACTCTATCATCCGAACAAATTGAGATAGAGACTTGAAATTTTGTATATACATAGTATGTAAGAATGGAACGAAGCCTATTTAATATCAGTAACCTCGGTGATCCGGAACTATTTTTTTCGGACTGTCAAAAAATTCGTTCTGGTGAAAGGCATATAAAAATTTTCGAATTTTTTTATTTTAAGGAGTGGACATAAAAAGCAATAACATAACACAAATTGTGCATAAAAAACGGTCAGTTTACCAGTTGCCGATATATTTGTAATCCTTTTTTTGCACATTCTCAGATTTTTCATGACCCTGTATTTCATTCAAATTTCAATTCAAATATCTATTTTAATTGAAAATGAGATGCTTAATCCGATGCAGCAAACTGCTATTTAATATGATTATTATTTTGGGAATTATAAGGATGTATCTTTCATGCAATTCGGTACTGCTTGTGTAATTTCGCATTTTATGTAATTTTTCAAAATTGGTTCATCAGCCATTCATTGAATAGAGCATTACTACGTGTTAAAAAGTATTTAAGTATGCGTTTAAATTTTATTTTGCAATTGCGATGCACTTTATAAATAGTTTACACATGTTTTATTTTCATATTTTATATTATGCATATCTATGATGAGTAAGTATTATGGTGGTCCCCCAATGACTAGTTTTACAGTGTGTGTGAAATACATAATAGTACGTGACATAATAATTCGTGACATAATAGTACGTGACATAATATTAAATAATTGCATTTTATCACCAATGCCTTTTAAAAAAGCACCATGAACCTATTACAGCCAAAATGTGAATGCAAATGCACCGTCACCCTAAATGCAATCCTTATGCCACTTACATTAAAGTTACTGTAAAGTTGATAGATTTCATTTTACGATCACTTGACTTAAAAACGGGTCACTGTGACTTCACGGTGAAGTCATGAAGTGTCGGTTACAGTCAATCAGGGTAACTTTGCACCATTTTTACAAAACTTATTTGATCCATTCTGCCATGCTGAAATCTTGACGAAATATTTCCAATGAAATGCCGAACTCATATTAGTGCAGCCATCTATATTTTGAGACCAAAACTTTGCCGTTAACTCGAGTGATGTAGCACATTTAATCTTTTTTTCCCCTTTTAACCCTAACTCATCCTGATAATCAAAGGTACCCTGATTCACTGTACCTGAGTCATAATGTGATGAAATACGAATTCCATTTTTTGGTCGTTCGTTTATACAAGGTATTCTTGAATTCAGTGACAGAAATAAGCAATGCGTAGTGTCAGCTACATTCCGAAATAAGAAAAGTTGCATGTCCCTTTCGCGCTTTTTTTTTTTTTTTTTTTCATATCGTCACATTTAACATAAATCAGTGTGAATGAGCTAAGACTTTTTTGATGCGCAGACTTTGAAATGCATCTATTATTTTTTAGGCATATTTCAAAAAGTATTTCTTGCCCTTATTGAAACTGTTTGTCATATAGTAAGACATATTACGAAAATCTTAATTAGTTAAGTGATATAAAAATTATTAAAATACAGTACAGTGCCGATTATCTAGATAAGTTGGGACCAAGACTGGTCTGGTTAATGAAAAATCCGGATAATTGGACAACTCTAAAAAAAACAGCTATTGCAGTGTTTTTTAGGTAACTTTCATTTACACATTCTCAAGGACTGGCAATTGTAGTAGTGTACATTCTAGCGTAGTACAAATAGTGTGTTTAGAAGATTTTTTGTATAAAACATTTTTTAACTATTATTTTCTACAAAATTGGTACAAAATTATACATGTAAATACGCATAAAAATTATTACATGTATACATTCCTAGACAACACAAACACAACCTAAAAACATACTGAAGATGTCATAATTGAAGTGAAAAAACTTCTTTAAACACCATAAAATAAGTTAAAACACCATAAAATAAGTTAACTGCGCAGTTAACTTATTTTATGGTGTTTAAAGAAGTTTTTTCACTTCAATTGTGTATACCACCAGCTTCAATTTTATACATTTAAGATGTCATGTTTCGGACATGCATGACATTCTGTAGACCGATGAATTGGTCCTGTCGACAGTTACAGAATATCCCGTGGGTTTCGAAATGTCACAACTGTCAATATTTTATGGATGTCACTTCATGACACCTTTGGGAATGTTATAGGACACATATTGGGCCCTCTGGACGGTCCTAAAATCATCCAAACAATGTCATATTCAAGATAAGCTGATATCCTGCGGATGGGTGAATTCGTCTTGTGGACAGTTGTAGGCCTAATAAAGCCTAATGTATAATATCATCAAATATGAATAATATTAAATATTAATTTTAGAAAAAAAATTAAAAAAAAAATTCTTACCTTACATTGATTTTTGAAGAAATCGGAAAGAAAACTTAACGTAAAATAAAATACACGTGAACCTCAAAAATTGCGAAAATTTGAAAATCACGCCACAGCTTGAGAATGTAAAGTCAAAGGGAGATTGTAAATAGTAGTCGAGTTGAGGAGTTCAGGAAAGGCGCCGCAGCTTCTAAAAACGCACTGACGGTTATAAAACATCCATTGGCCGTTTTAGGGAGAATTCGGTTGGATGGCCGTTCAGAGTTGTTCATCGGCTGTTCAGAGGACAATGTGATTGGACTGTCCGTTCGTTATCATCCTCAGCGCATTCACTGGATAGTTCGCATGGGATATGACAACTACAAGATCTACATAACCATTGTATGACGTCCGAAGGGCAGTTGTGGTTGTCTGGGTTCATACACTGTAAAAAATGTCAGATGTTTCTGAATATATAAAAATGTACTGTAATCAGAAACGAAAATATACAGTAACCTTTTCTAACTCATCTAAGGTTTCAAAAACTGTTATTTTACCTTTAAAAATCCCAGAAAATTATTTGCTTTCGAAATTTAAAGAAGAATTTATAAAAATTAATTTTTATTAGCTGCCCGTCCTTTTCGGAAACGTTTCTAAGTAGCTTTTACAGTACAATAATCACTTTTCTCAAATCAAAATATCACTTTTTCGGATTCTATCAATTCTCAAGCAAACATTTTCAGCTGCGTAACTGATTTTGTGCATGCAATTGGAGCAAAATAATGTTAATTTACATATTAATGTTAATACTGTTAATATTGTATGTTTGTCTATTAAACATGTTCTCTGACTATCAAAATGTATTCGTATGAATTGGTAGCATCCGAAAAAGTGATATTTTGATTTGTGAAAAGTGATTATTGTACTGTAAAAGCTACTTAGAAACGTTTCCGAAAAGGACGGGCAGCTAATAAAAATTAATTTTTGTAAATTATTCTTTAAATTTCGAAAACAAATACAGTCGGCTCTCGTTAATTCGAACTCGTCGGGACCACAAGAAATGTTCGAATTATCCGAAGTTCGAATTATGGAAAGTGTGAAATGAGAACATGTTTAATATGGTACTGTTACAAAGGAATTAATGTTACAGGTTTTTTTTAATTTATTATGACTGTTATCATCAGAATATGACTTAATATTAAATTATAATGTATAAATACTAATCAAAAGATTAGAAACAAGCACAATGGAAGAAAAATTTGTAGCGTCACTGATGGACAGACGGGGCACTTAGAAAGTAGATATTAAATGCTTGGGATTATATGTACACTGGTTTGGAACAATTTTCACAAAAATCAAAGAAAACAAACACACAAAATTCAAATGATCTGAAATCCGTGAGAAAGAAAGGCATAATGAAAAATCGGAATTCTCGTTAGTTCGAATTAAACGATGTCAAGAGAAAATGAGTTCGAATTGATGAAAAAGTTTAACGTTATTCTGCTATTGAAAATTTGGGGACTTCATGTTTAGTTCGAATTAAGCGAAGATTCGAATTATCGATTTCGAATTAACGAGAGTCGACTGTAGTTTTCTGGGATTTTTAAAGGTAAAGGAACGGTTTTCAAAACCTTAGGTAAGTTAGAAGAGGTTACTGTATATTTTCGTTTTTGATTACAGTACATTTTTATATATTCAGAAACATCTGACATTTTTTACAGTGTACACTATAGAACCAAATGCAAGAGTCCCGCTTTCTGAGGACACCAAGGGACAAAAGAAGCAATTTTCTGACAACCATCCGTGAATTTGAAGATAGGAGAGGGATAGTCCTGGGAGTAAAAATATGCGCGGGACTCTCACATTTTAGAAGTGAAACTTAGGTTTTAGAAATAATTTATTTTATGCATAGGTAGCTGTCTTGCATTTGTTGGTGATTTTAATATTTCAGGGTTAGGAATGGTTGTTTAATGCTAACTTTCGTGAAATGAAGCCGAATTTACCCTACCATGCGTAAAGAAGTTCCACTTTGAAAATTATGGAGAAGGCGGAGGAAAAAAAAATATCATTCCTGATCAATCTAGTTAATTGTCGTCCGATTAACCAGAGCTATACTGTATTACAATGTATCATACTTTATTGTACATTAATGTTATGAAGTCTGGCACATTGCAGTATCAAAATATTTTTTCTTTTACTTGACTGATTAATTTTTTTACAATGTGTTATTTTTATAACAACATTTATTTTACTTGAGAAGAAAAGACCCAGGAGGAAGTTTTTACATATATCAATTTCTTCATGCCATTTGCTTGTACGTTAGATCAGCATTATGAAATATTCTCTTCCTATAGTCCAAGAACCGACCGCATAAAACCCTAAGTCATCGAGAAAAGAAAAAAGCCTTTATTTTATGGAAGAGTTGAAAGAGAGGAATCTAACGATCCATGTCTGCCGGAAGCGAAGGGATGCATAAGACAAAAATTGATACCACTAGTGGCTGACTTGTAGACTTAGCATTATGTTTGCCGTACAATCAAAAGTAGGGAAGCATGGAAAACTGAGTGCGGAAAAACACAACTCTAATCCTACGAGTGAGCCACTAGTTGTATCAATTTTTGGCTTATGCACCATCTTCGCTTCCGGCAGACATGGATCGTTAGATTCCCCTATTATTCCTCTTCCCTAAAATAAAGGATTTTTTGTTGTGCTCGATGACTTAGGGTTTTGTGTGGTCGGCTCTTGGACTATTAGGTGATGATAATAGAGAGAGAGATACACTGTTAAAAATCCTGTCCTAGTTTGAACCAAATTTTGATGCTCAGTAGCCGCGACTGTAAGCTGGTACAATCTTGAACCAATATTTGGAGCTCCTGTTGAATCATAGTTCCAATAGTTGGTTCGAGGTTGAAAAAGGTAACTCCAAATGTTGGTACGAGATTTCACCATATTATGGTGGCAGCTTCTAAACCCCAAAATTTGGTTCAAACTAGAGTAACATCAATTTAATCTAAATGCTTTAAGTGATAAATTAAAATAACATAAAAAGATTATAGCTTGACATGTTTCATTGCTCTTACGGCAACATTTTCAAAAGCAAAATAAAATGATAAAAAGGAATTTCCCGAAATAAACAGAAAAAATACACAAATCACGTGAACATGAGCATATAAAAATAAACTGGAAAATAAAAATGAATAAAAATAATTGTGAGCGTGACATATTACAAATTATGGTCTTAAAAATCTTTGAAGCATTTCTTTCCATATTTTAGGTAGTTCCATGGAGGCAAATTCATTGCAAATATTGTCTTTACGTATGAAGATTTCTATTGATTCTCTTGTGATTGATTGAAAATATGATCTAGAAGGGTATATTATTCTGCTATTTTTAAAATCTATTTGTAATGGTTCTTTGCTATATAATCTTGAGAGAGCTGTAGTTTTCCTATTGTATTTGATGTCTGCTATATGTTCTTTAATTCTAGTTTTGAGTTTTCTACTTGTTTCACCAATGTAATATTGTTTTGTTCCATCTTGTTTTGTGAATGGTATTTCTTATACGCCAGAAATTTGATGTGGTTCTATTGGGTCAATTTTCCTACATATTGAGTTTTTTAATTTAGCAGACGGTTTTGCAACTATGGATATATTGTATTTATTAAGTTTATATTTTAAACGTTCGAAAAATCCAGGAAAATATTGTAGAGAGAATATATTCGAATTTTGTAGTTTGAAGTTACTATTCTTTTTACCATCCATGCTTTTAATTAACTTGTCTATTGTACTTTTACTATAACCATTTCTTTTTGCGATGTCAAATATTATATTTAATTCTTTGTCTAATTGTCCCGGAGTACAGATTGTGAAGGCCCTTTTGAGGGCATGTCTAAATGCAGATATTTTGTACGAAAATGGTGCTTGAGCGTTATGAGGTATAATGACTTGGTTGGCAATCGGTAATTTTTATTTTCCAGTTTATTTTTATATGCTCATGTTCACGTGATTTGTGTATTTTTTTCTGTTTATTTCGGGAAATTCCTTTTTATCATTTTATTTTGCTTTTGAAAATGTTGCCGTAAGAGCAATGAAACATGTCAAGCTATAATCTTTTTATGTTATTTTAATTTATCACTTAAAGCATTTAGATTAAATTGATATTTTAAAGTGATGTTTATATTATATCTAGAGTAACATTTTTAACAGTGTAGTCCTGCCACTTTTTCTCAACGTTGCGGGTAATCTCCGCCCTTGACTATGAATTTATTTATGACCTAAACGCTTATGAAAGTTTGTAGGGTCTCCGTGGGCGAGTGGTTAACACATCACGCCGCTAATCGCTTGAGAGCGTAGGAGGTTGTGGGTTCGAATCCCATTGCCTCCATTGCACACACTCTTTGTGTGGAGCTCCTGGTTGTACATCTCTCGTGTTTTAATATTTCCTTGGGTGCTGTCTCGTCCCTGTATATTGACGATGGCTTATTAAGCAGGCTTCATGTCGAGCACACAAACCAGATGTATGTTGTTCAATAAAAACAAAGCGAGTTTGTACACTGTAATAAATGTAATTTTCTGTGTTTCCGCAGATCCCCTGACGGAGTTCAAGCGAGAAACGTTGAATGCCCACAACAATTACCGGACCATACACGGATGTCCACCTCTCGTGCTATCAGAGGAGCTCTGCAGTACTGCCCAGGCATGGGCGGACAAGCTGGCCGACAGGGGATACCCGCAGTACAGCGAAAATCCAGGTAAGAATGTGGTTCCAGTTGATTCCACTTTGTTACGTAATAAAAAAAAAAAGAAGAAGAAGAAAATTAAAGAAAAAAAATTGTAATTTAACAAATTACGATGACTATTTGGAAAATTATATTTTCAAAGACTGAAATTTTAGACTTATAAATAAATTATATATTTAAAAATACGGTAGAACCCCGCTAATCCGAATCTCCAGATAATCCGGATCGGTTTGGTCATTTTTTTTTCAAGTTTGAGAAGCGATTGGCTAATTCCCATAACATTAACTTGTTTCATCTTCGTATTCTAAATAAAAAAACTTTTTCTGACATGTTTTCGGAATAATTAAGCAAAGTAAACATTATTACTGTCTGCAAATATTCAATAAGTTTAACATAAAGGTGATTTTCTGTTAGTGTGTTATATTTTATTTCATTTTTTTCTAATTCTCCGGATAATCCGGATTGGGTCCGATCCCAATTAATCCGAATTATCGGGGTTTTACTGTAATAATAATAAACAACATTTTTAGGATAATCAAAACGTGGTTCACGTAATAACAGAGTCCTATATTACGCCATGGATTAAAAATTAATATTCCTGTACCCATCATATAGAATTTTTAATGAAATTTTAGTTTTACAATTTTCGGTACTGCAATTTTTTAAACTTCTAAACATCATATATTTTCAATTTTTATACCGTCGTATTGAGAAAAAAAATTTACTTTTAAATGCAATTTGTTTGAAAGCTATACCTCAACTTGTTTTTAAGTTATTAATTTTTCTGTAGTTTTTTAATACCTTTTTTGTGTCATTTCTGGATATTACACATAGATCAATCAGAAAACGAATAAAATAAAATAATACGATTTTGAATATTTTCCAACTGAGCGAAAAATTGCCCAGGCCGAGAATCGAACGCAGTGCCAATGCTTTACCTGTTAAGCCAACTAGGCGATAGCCGGCTATCGCCCAGTTGGGGCTGAATTCCACCTGAAACTCGAACTCAAAGAAAATTGTTGTATAATTAATGCAATTATGAAAAAATTAGACTACAATCATATTTATATTATCAATTTTCTCTTTATTTGTAAAATCATAAATATGTAAAAATTTGGAAGTATAAAAATTCAACCTGAAACCAAACCCAAACCGAATACCAATCAATCCAATCCGCAACGAAAAAATGTCGGGTTCACTTCGAAACATATTATATCCGATTTGATACAGGAGTAAATATCAAATCATTGCTTGCAATGTACTATCCAACGTCACTCATCACAATATAGTAGAATCTCGTTGCAATAACTGTCACTTTAAAGAATTTTCTAATTTAATGAATATTATTTTGATTAAATGTACATACAAATATTACACAGACAAAGATGGAATAAATCTAGCTGCAGTGAAAAATTAGCCAGAGTGAGGATTTGAATCTGGATCCGCAGTAGGGTGGAGCGAAAAAAATTATTTTTTAAAAATCAAAAACGGGTAGGTGCCAAAAGTTGCCTTTATACTAGTACATCAACTGCGTGAAATTTTACCTCTGAAAAAAAAATGGCTTGAGTCTGCGCTTTTGCTCCAAAAATCGAAATTTTGGGTAAAATTTGTCATTTTTTGACATTTTTTCAAAAAAATTAAAAAACCCCTAAAGAGCTTGTTATTATTTAAAAGTGTTACTTAAACCTTTATATTTATCTGCTTAACATGTTTAAACTATAAAACAATATGTGTAGTCTGTATAACTGGAGAAAATCTGACAACTTTTAGTAAAAAATCAGCGTTACCTCTCTATTGGAGCATACAATGAAATGTTGTTTTGAATGCATTTCTTACCTAGTTGCTTTCAAAGCTACTCTTTATATAACTCATAGAGGTGGCTGCATTTCATATCCCACCCGTCTCAACAACCCAACCATATAGGCCCAGTGTTTTATTTATGTAATGAACTATTATTTTTTTCCCGAAGACGGACATGAGTTTTCTGTGTATCAAAGTAGTTTACCTCTTTTTTTGTATTCACTGACTTTGGATGTTGATGGTGTGATCTGCTCCATGTACAACCTGTTATACCTTGTATAATAGAAAAGAAGCTGAGTAATGTATTAGGTATATTCTTAATTGAACCTATTCAGCAGTCTACTATCTTCAGTAAAATTTCATGCAATTAATACATTATGATTAGAAGTTCTGTTATCACAGCATTTTTTCAATCAATTACATTTTATATACAATGATTTGCCTAAAAATTGATTGTATGAATTCAATTTCTAGTATGCCATCATTTACTTTACCTATTACGTTGAATATATTTTGAGAAGCTAGCTGTTTAATATTATGACGGTCGTCACAGATGATTGCAAACAAAATTTGCGTGTAAAGCAACAATATCTCTAAAGAATAAATATATATAGGACAATTGCACCATAAAATTTAACTAATAATAACACATTGCTCATTGGTGCACAAAAGAGGAATTTTAATATACATTAGTACATATTAAAATAAAATAAAACATTCGACGTTTCGCGCCGTCTTCTGCGGGCGTCTTCAGGAAAATATTAAATGGAAGGACTACGTTTGAATCTTGTTCGAGAGATAATATTTCTACTAAATTAAAAACTAAATGAATTGAAATTTTAAAAATGTTGCCAATTACACGTGAGTAAAATTAAAATATTGCAAGGAAATAAAAATTTTAAGGTTTTATGATGTTATGCCGTATTTTTGGTATATTGTAGGATAAATTATCATTACATGGTTTATTTTCTCGTGCTATGATTTCGATGGACTCTATTATCTTACCTTGAACTGGGTTATTGCATGGAACTATGATTTTGGCTTCGCCAAAATTAATATGGCAACCCTTGTTCGCCAAGAAGAAGCGAGCAAGGGCAGTATTCTGTTTATATTGTTCTATATCTCTGCGATGTTCTTTAATTCTAATTGAAAGTTTCCGCATTGTCATGCCGATGTAGACTTTTTTAAGATTATTAGAAAAACTAATGGGGATTTCATAAATATCAGATTTTTGATCTATTGGAATTTTGTCGATTTTATCAGTAACGAGGTCAATGAGATATGGAGGAGGAATGGCGACAAGTTTTATGTTATATTTTTGAGCGATCTTTTTTACTTTTTCAAATATGTAAGGGATATAATGAAATTTTCTGTAAATCATAAGTTTATTCTGTCGTTGGCCAGATGTGGGAGGAGTATTGTACTGTTGAACTATTTTATTTATAAATTTTTCTGGAAAACCATGGTCAAAAGCTATTTTCTGTATAAAATCAATTTCTTTATTTAATGTGTCATCTGAACAAATCATAAAAGCTCTTTTAATAAATGACCTAAAAGCAGATATTTTGTATTCGAAAGGCATGTTGGCTGAAAATGGGATAACTGTATTTTCTTTTACTGGTTTTCTATAAACTGAAAATTTTAAACTTGAATTGCATCTATTAATTTGAACATCTAAAAATGGAAGGGTGGCGTTTTCTTCGACTTCAAGGGTGAAATTAATACTATTGCTTAATTTATTGACATCTTGTAGAAAAACATATAAATCAGCCAAACTGTGGTTCCATAAGATGAAAACATCATCAACATAACGGAACCAACATTCAGGTTTTAAATTAAACGTATTAAAATTTTTTTGTTCTAGTGGTCTTAACGCGAATTCAGCAAACAAACCGGATACTGGTGACCCCATCGGCGCACCATGCAGCTGTCGGTAAATATTCTTATTAAAAATGAAAATGTTACTGAAAACTATTAAGTTTAGGACAGATTTAAGGGAGGTTTTGATATCTTGAGATATATTTGAATTTTTATCTATTATCAAATTAATGTATTCTATGACTTCGTGCATATTGATGGAAGGATATAATGAAACTACGTCTAAACTAGCCATAATGGTGTTTGTATTAACTTAATAGTTTTCAGTAACATTTTCATTTTTAATAAGAATATTTACCGACAGATGCATGGTGCGCCGATGGGGTCACCAGTATCCGGTTTGTTTGCTGAATTCGCGTTAAGACCACTAGAACAAAAAAATTTTAATACGTTTAATTTAAAACCTGAATGTTGGTTCCGTTATGTTGATGATGTTTTCATCTTATGGAACCACAGTTTGGCTGATTTATATGTTTTTCTACAAGATGTCAATAAATTAAGCAATAGTATTAATTTCACCCTTGAAGTCGAAGAAAACGCCACCCTTCCATTTTTAGATGTTCAAATTAATAGATGCAATTCAAGTTTAAAATTTTCAGTTTATAGAAAACCAGTAAAAGAAAATACAGTTATCCCATTTTCAGCCAACATGCCTTTCGAATACAAAATATCTGCTTTTAGGTCATTTATTAAAAGAGCTTTTATGATTTGTTCAGATGACACATTAAATAAAGAAATTGATTTTATACAGAAAATAGCTTTTGACCATGGTTTTCCAGAAAAATTTATAAATAAAATAGTTCAACAGTACAATACTCCTCCCATATCTGGCCAACGACAGAATAAACTTATGATTTACAGAAAATTTCATTATATCCCTTACATATTTGAAAAAGTAAAAAAGATCGCTCAAAAATATAACATAAAACTTGTCGCCATTCCTCCTCCATATCTCATTGACCTCGTTACTGATAAAATCGACAAAATTCCAATAGATCAAAAATCTGGTATTTATGAAATCCCCATTAGTTTATCTAATAATCTTAAAAAAGTCTACATCGGCATGACAATGCGGAAACTTTCAATAAGAATTAAAGAACATCGCAGAGATATAGAACAATATAAACAGAATACTGCCCTTGCTCGCTTCTTCTTGGCGAACAAGGGTTGCCATATTAATTTTGAGGAAGCCAAAATCATAGTTCCATGCAATAACCCAGTTCAAGGTAAAATAATAGAGTCCATCGAAATCATAGCACGAGAAAATAAACCATGTAATGATAATTTATCCTACAATATACCAAAAATATGGCATAACATCATAAAACCTTAAAATTTTTATTTCCTTGCAATATTTTAATTTTACTCACGTGTAAATGGCAACATTTTTAAAATTTTAATTCATTTAGTTTTTAATTTAGTAGAAATATTATCTCTCGAACAAGATGCAAACGTAGTCCTTCCATTTAATATTTTCCTGAAGACGCCCGCAGAAGACGGCGCGAAACGTCGAATGTTTTATTTTATTTTAATATGTACTAATGTATATTAAAATTCCTCTTTAGTGCACCAATGAGCAATGTGTTATTATTAGTTAATCTCTAAAGAAGTTTTAGTATTTGTTTTATGTCGTTTCTTGTATTGTTTCGTAGTCGAGGAATTTCTAATAAGTTTTTAGACCTAATCTTAAGGTGTGTATTACATACGGTATAAAGAATCCTGCGGTAATATATTTTGTGAGTGAACCTATAGACTCTGATTGCCAATCTGTGCTTACATAAAGCGGAAAATCTTATTCGCTTTATAAGCTGTCTTTTGTGTGACATGTTTTCTAAATCCATATTCCCCATCTGTTCTGAGAAATAGCTTTTCCTTATGAATTAGCTTTGCAATCTCCGAAAGAAATTTCTAGTCTGTTCTGTGTATCTTTTTCTCAAATTGAGAAAATAATTTTTCAAAATAATTTTCTATTTTATAAAAAATTGCAATAGGAAGTGAATAGTACGTAGACAAAGGTTTTTCTATTGATCCAGTGAATCCATGTTGATTAGAGTGTTTTATATCGACTTCTCTAATAATTGACGCAGAGGAAATTCACTGGAGTTGAAGTGGCATATGATTCATTATTATACACAATTCTAAGCTTACCCCATGCAGAATGGTTCACAGTGACAAATAGAATTTTCATAATTTTAAATGAGTAGTTATAGTCGATTAGAGTCTGTTCATTCCCTCAAAAGTACTATGCATTATAAGTTTATGCCCAGGACAGTTCACCATCAAATGTTGTTCACTTATAAAAAGGGGATCTAAAAGTTAATGGAAAATTACCTAACTACGAAAACACTTAGAAAACGGCATAAAACTAACGCAAAAACAGTTATTTACAACAACGGCTGCTCTGCACATGCAGAACAAATTCTCATTGCAATTCTCTCTGATGATCACCATCACGTTAACAGCTCGCTTCTCAACATATAAAAAATTCAAAAGTAGAATAAATGATGGCATACTTATAGTTGAACTACCTGAAATCATCTTTGAAGCAGCTCATTACATAAAAAATATAATTGACTGAAAAAAATGTTGTGGTAACAGAACTTCCAATCATTTTCATCAATGGGATGTAAGTTTGATAAAGATAATAGATGGCCTAATAGATCCCTTTAATAATATTCCCGTGCATTACTCTGCTTGTCATTTTTTTTTTTTTTTTTTTTTTTTTTTTTTTGTATAAGCTGTAAAAATATACATTAAGATGATCACAGCAGCATGTGGATACAAAGAATAGATAAACTAGGTGGATGCATCGAAAAAATGCCAAATTTTGATAAAGAAAATCACAAATCAAAATATAAATAAAACACTGTACTAAGATGATCGAATAGTTGGGACGGGTGGTATATGAAATATAGCCACTTCCACCATTTATGCCTAAGGTAGTTTCGAAAACAAGAGCTTATTAAAAACAACATTTCATTGAATGTCCCAATAAAGTAGTAATGCCGTTTTCTTACCAAAAGTTGTCTGTTTTGTCCCAGCTCTACAGAATAAAGATATTGTTTTATGGTTTAAATATGTTAAGGAGATAAATTTAAAGGTTTAAGTAACACTTTTAAATATTAACCAGCTCTGTAGGAATTTTTTAATTTTTTTGAAAAAATTTCAAAAAATGACAAATTTTACCCAAAATTTCGATTTTTGAAGCAAAAGCGCAGACTTAAGCCATTTTTTTTCAGCGGTAAAATTTCACGCAGTTGATGTACTAGTATAAAGGCAACTTTTGGCACCTACCCGCTTTTGATTTAAAAATAATAATTTTTTTCGCTCCACCCTAATCCACAGCCTATCATACTGTTGCTGTAACATGGCTCTGGCTAATTTTTCACTCCAGCTGGCTTTATTGTATTTATTATATCTTTAGCTGTATGATATTTGTATATACCTTTTAAAAATGAACAAAGGCATTTGCTATGTGTTTATGTGTTTTTTAATAGATTATTTGAATTGTTGAAAGAAATCTATTGCGCTATTTCATTATAAATTTATTAACTTTAACGAATTTTTAAATATAGCATTTATAATCCTCGCTCAGTAGCGATTCGTTGTAACGAGATTTTACTGTATACCATTTTCGTCACAAGATGTCATGTTATGATGTCTTTACTACGACATCTTATTGCTGTACGAAACGAGGTTGTACAGATGACATTTTTTTTGTTCTTATTTTTAGGTCTTGGTGAGAATATCTGTGTTCTAGATTTCGACACCGGGTCACCTCGTAAGGCAGGTGAACAACTCGTCAAGGAATGGTATCGGGAAATCGAAAATTACAACTACAACAATCCCGGTTGGAAGAAAGGTAAGTCATATTCTAAATTGGCCATGATCTACATTCTTTTTAAGCTTTCATGCGTATGTAACCTCATGGTGCTATGTTTGTTTGTTTTATTGAACAACATACATCTGACTTGTGTGCTCGACATGGAGCCTACTTTTAAGCCATCGTCAATATACAGGGACGAGTTATACCCTGTTCGCACTGGGAAAGTTGAGTCACTTAACTTTAAGTCACTTACATTTTTTGAAGTGGGATACCCGGAATTAGGCTTCACCTGTTCGCATTTACTAAACATTGTAAGTGACTTAACTTGGCCAAACTGACATCTGAGCATGCGCATAAGTTCTGAAATTTGTAACTGCAACTTTTAACTTTTTTGTTTACACAGTAATTATTCTGCCTTATTTCAATTAAAAAATTAATTTCTTTTGTGGGAGAAAATAACAAGTTCAACATTTTCCATTTTCGGCCTTTAATTACAAAAACACCCCACAAACACACGTGTTAAGCAACTGGAGTAAACAAATAACAACTTGAAATAGTTTATAATTATTTGTAGGACTCAAATTCATTAATTAAATAATCAGAATTAAATATTCTAAAATTTAGAAATAATAATTAAATATTCAGAAGGCAGATTTAAACTCAACTCATAGTTAAGAGAGCAAGCTCGCTTGAGCAAGTTTCAGAAACTTGCTTAAGCAAGAATCTTGATTCCGGGTACGACCGCTTCAAAAAACTGCAAGTTAAGTGACTTAACTTTCTCAGTGCGAACAGGGTATTAGTACACAAGGAAACATTACAACACAAGAGAAGTACAACCAGGAGCTCGACACAAAGAGTTTGTGCAATGGAGGCAGTGGGATTCGAACCCACAACCTTCTACGCTCGCAAGCGATTAACGGCGTGATGTCTTAACTATTCAGTCACGGAGCCCCCTCATGGTACTGGAAGCGGCTGCACACACTATCACTTCATCGAGTTCATGGCTGAAGTTTCAGGATTAGAGTCAAATCTACGATACGAAATCCGCTAATGTATAACTCTTTATCTATCGACGGTACTTATAAGTACCATTAAAACTACTTATAAAATTCTTTTAACGCATCAGTTTATTGTAATACTGCTTAGAATGAGTTATAGATACATTACTTTATCTTGTTCCAAAAGCATTATTGGTTACACGAAACAAAAATATTTTTAAAAGGATGATATCTTTTGCTTTTGTATCTTTTCAGCTTTCTTGGCGCAAAGGAAAGGGGACGGGAATTTTTCAATTTGAAAACATATCCATATTTATACTTAAGAACATCCTATTTGTACATTTTATAATTCTAGAAAATGTTTAGAAAACAATTTTAAATAAAAGATTTGAGTGGGGTTATAAATATTGCGCAAAATTCCTGTAAATTAAAATTTAATTAATTTTTCTAAATTCTTCTAAAATCCTTCAAAAGATTATTAAATGATTATGTAAATATTTTAATTTAGTTTAAACAATTTACGTGAAATGCTTTAGAATGTAAAATTTTCATGAATTCAAAATTCGGTAGATAAAGGGGTGTGATACACACTTGTCTATTATCCGCTAAAGATATTGGAATGTAAACAATGAAAATTGTCATTTACAATTAAATACTAAAGTTTAATTTAGTATATATTTTTTCAGTTACCAATTTTACAATGAATAAATATTTTAATATAAATTGGATATAAATATTTAAATGTAAATTGGATATAAATATTTAAATGTAAATGGTATATAAATTTTTTAATTTCATAGACTCCAGTAAAAACTTATTGATAACAAACCAAAACTGAAACTATCATTACGTTGTGCCAATGTTTAAAATTTGTGCTGTACATAATTCAAATTTTCTTTAATCTTAATTTTTAAATATAATCAACCAAAACTGCATTACGATTTCCTTTGTCGTTATGATTTTATTGCAGTTGTTGCTGATTTATAGACACACTTTAGAAAGTAAACTGTAAACAAATTGATGATCTATAATTCGCAAAAATTAATAATCCACAAAACACTTGGTCCCTATAATCCTAAATGTGCGGGTTTCACAGAGTTGGTTGAAACTCGATTAACATACTAAACTGGTCTATCAAATCGTATCTTAGAGAAAACCAATTGCAGACTCAACTTTAGTAGTTGATTGACCCAGTAAATTTTCCAATAAAATTCCTGTCTCTTTTTATTCTTTTCTAGCTCGTGTGCTTTAGTATACCGCATGATCCGCCATTCAACCTCGAAAATTGGGTTTTAAGGTGGTTTCAACCAATATATGGATTGGCAGACCACTTCCATCTTAACCGTTTCAATGCAATGTTCCCAAATGGGAACATTGTATTATTTGTAATACAAAACATATATTTTCCAACATAATAACGATGTCCTTATTTTTCCTGTAAGATATAAGGTTGATTTGAACTTTTGAAAAAGAAAAATTATTTTTAAGAATTTTTCATAGGTATTAACGAATATGCAAATTCACTAATTTGCATAAAAAATGTATTATTTGCTTTTATCATTTTCTCTATATTACTTACATTTTATCATTAGGAATCTAAATGTTTTTGGAGTTCAAGAAAATACTTAAGAACAATATACAATAGCGTATAGCGGAAAATAGTTTGTTATATTTGCATAGGTTGTCAATCAATAATCATGTTCGAAAATGCGAAAGCTGAAATGAAAACAGTCGAAAGAAATCCAGAAATATATTTTTTGTTATTTTCTAAATTTGTATGCATAAATTAAGACATTTGAAGCTGTAATTTAGGAAAAACAAAATTATTATTACATTGCGATATTAATTCGGCGTGTAAACAGTTAATATGATAATCGAGTATTGTTAGTCCAAGAGCCGGCCGCACAAAACCCAAGTCATCGAGCACAAGAAAAATTCCTTTATTTTAGGGAAAAGTATAGTCATAGGGGAATCGAATGATCTGCCGGAAGTGAAGCGGTGCATAAGCCAAAAATGAATACCACTAGTAGTCCACTCGTAGGATTAGCATTGTGTTTTTCTGCACTGAGTTTTCCTATACTTTTAATTGTACGGCAAACACAATGCTAAACCTACGACTCAACCACTAGTGGTATACATGTAGAGGTAAATTAGCCCCAGAAACCACAAGACTTCGACTGACAATGTATGGGCATAGTTTCAATAGCTGAGCGAAGTTCAAAAAGCCCATCCCAGAAAAATATTTGCAACCTAAGTGCAATATGAAAAGAGTGAATGTTAAAAGATTTGCAAGGAGAATGCCTCGATCTGCGGTGCTGAGCAGATGTGGCTTTCTTACACTCATGTTTTTATCGGGTCGGGACGAGGCTCCGATCAAGAACTTACAAGGAAGGTCTCCATTGGGGGCATACTCAGAATTTGTTGAAAAAAATACGAATTAAACTACTCATGTAGGTAATAAAGGATCAGTGAAAATTAGCGGCGGAATTACATTATTAGATATGTAAAAAAATAAAATAGTTTGGAATAATTGGCGTGAAAAGCTGAAAGAGACGCGGGATTTGGCGAGTAGTGCATTTCCTCGCCAAAAGCAGACGATTTTAACGAATCTGAAAATTGATTTTAACTGACTTCACTGTTAAAAATCTGCAGCATTTACTCCAACGTCACTCCACTACTTTTATAGAATATCTCTCTTCTGACCAATGAGAATGCTGAATGAGAATTACTGCAACGTCACTCCACTACTTTGATAGAATATCTCTCTTCTGACCAATGAGAATGCTCCATAGCACGGTGAATTGACCGTTTTCTACGCTGCAGAAAATGGTACAGATTTTTAGCGGTGTTGTAGCTTGTGCAATATTTAATTAATTTAAATTTAAACCATAGAAGAATTTATTATTATTTTGTATTATACATGTTGCTAGTTGCTACATCTGTTTAATTTTATAATTGAAAAAATATTTCTTTGTATTATGTTTTGTAAATATATATTTTAAGTTATGGGGAACTTGACATTTCTTTTCAATTATTTAATTTATGTCTTTTATATTTTGAAAGTTACAAAAATTTACTTTCACTTTCAGTTAACTTTTAAGATTTTGTTTTAGTATATGGAATTTATTGAATCGTTTTCTGTTTTTGTTTAAGATAGTTTTTTTTAGTTTGTTTTGAGAATGAACACATATAATGTTGTTTGGATGCTATTCAAAGAATATATGGAAAGAAATTTAAGGTTGACAGATGTAACAAAAGAAGAAATACAATTGAAAAATCGCATACTCGAAATTTTAAAAGAATATGAACGTGAAAGACATGTTAATGTAAATCACGAATCTATTGTTAATGCATATCTCTCATCGAACGAAGTATTGAAAATTTCCGATGAAAGTGAACTCTCTGACGTATTATCTTGTGATGAATTAAAGAGCACAAATATAAAACTAGTATCGTTAGATTATAAAAGACAGGCCGTAAATTTCTGGCGTAATGAGAACGTGAGAAAATCAAATCGTAACTTCAAAAGTGTCCAAACGAAGTTTAAATATGTAAAAAGTTTACGAGAACTATACAAATGGGAAAAGCAAATTCGAAACGTAACAGGTAGTAAGAAAAATTGGAAGGAAATAAAAAAATATGTATTTGAACAATTTCAAGAAGCAAGAAAACGTAAAATAAATGTACACGACTGCGACCTGCAGCGCTGGGCTCGCATTAAAGCTACTGAATTTAATATACGGTTTCATGCTTCTAAAAGGTGGTTAGCAAATTTCAAAAAGGATTTTAACATTGTCAGCAGAAAAATAACAAAAACTATTTCGCATTATCAAACAGAAGAGAATATCACAGTTGATAAATGTGCCCGTGCTTTTTTAAATGACGTAGACATTTTTATAAGAGACTGTCAACTTTCTGATGATCAGGTGTTCAATGCTGATCAATCTAGTTTTAACAAGGAGATACATTCTCAAAGAACTTTGGATTACATTGGAACAAAACAGATTGAAAGTGTCACTCAATCCAAGAGTTCAGTAACACATTCGTATACGATTATGCCAACGATAAGTAAAAGTGGAAAACTTCTATCACCATTATTTATCGTTTTTCCAGAAATAACTGGAAAGTTCGGGCCTATCACACAAAATAAATTATTTAAGGCAGAAAATATTTTTGTTGTTCCAACTAAATCAGGCAAAATGAGTAAAAAAGAATTAAAAATATGGCTATCCGAGGTATATTTCAAGATTACCCCGAATACTTCGTTGCTTCTTGTTGACAGTTGGCCAGCATTTAAAAATCATTCTTTTATTGATACTGTTACGCCGCCAGATAAAACTTTTCAACTTTTAAATATTCCTCCTAAAACTACATCTGTTATTCAACCTCTTGATGCATACGGCTTTAGACAATGGAAAAATTTCACTCGAAAGATTTCGGACAAAATACAAATTGAAAATGTCCAATATCAAATGTACCAAAGAAACAATATCCTCAAGATACAAGCAGTTATTCATAATCAGCTGTCCTCCCCTCGTTACATCAATATGTGGAAATATTCTTGGTATGCCAGTGGGTATACTATAGTACACCCAGGGTGTTTCGAAAATCCTAATGATTTTGCGTTTGGAACTGAAACTACGAACACTTGTAACTTTTCATTTTGTACTTTAAATAATTTTGCCAGGTGTAGTTGGTGTAAATTATTTTTCTGTTTCAATCATTTTTTTACCGATCCTCATCTGTGTGATACGTACATTCTATAAAACATTTGTAGGAAATTTTAACGAAAATTGAAGTAATATGGCTAAAAAAAATCTTTACAAGATAAAAATCAAAACTGTTCAGTATCATTGTATATGCCCATACAGGCACAATTATTTGTATGTATTATTTGTTAATCCAAAACTTTATTAGATTAAAACCAAAACCATTCAATATCATTGTGTATATACCCTTGCAGGCAGACTTTTTTGTGCGTATTATTTGTTAATCCAAATCTTTACTAGATTAAAACCATAACCGTACAATATCTTTATGTCTGCCTATGCAGTCAAATTTATTTATGTGTATTATATGTGAATTCAAAGATTGATAACAATCATACTATGATTATGATGCAAATTAATTTTAGGCTTGATAATTTTAATCCTTAATTTTCCATAAAAATGAGTTTAAAGTGTTTTTCTAATTAGTTTAAATAAACAATTTTATTTAGCATAAAGTTTATTTTCTTTTTCTTTTCATGATGAGATTTTTAGTGTTGTTTTATTCCGAAAATTTTATAGTACTGGGAATTAAATAAATTTTAGAGATGTCTTTAAAAGTAATTTTGTGTTCCCTTTTCACATATTTTCTATTTCAATATAAAATATGTCATAAATCGTACAATAAAATACATTTGGATAAATTAATAATGTATTTTACATAACTTCACTTATAAAATATTTTAAAATTAAAATTCTTTAAACCAGTTCAGCATGGTTTGGTTTGGTTTATTTTGTGTCGGCCAATTATCTACTTTAGGGATATTGGCCCAGGGGGAGGAGTGCTCTTCGTGGGGGGGTCTTTCTGAGGGAACCTAACCCGTATTTACGCAAGTTTCGAAGACAACCACGAAAACCCCGAACGGTTAGGCCGACGGCTGCGATTTGGTTCGAGCCCAGCACTTACCATCTATTAGTTGAGAGGTCAGAACCTCTCGGCCACTGGTGGGGCAGTTCAGCATGGAAAGGGAAATATGCTATTTGGTAAATTTTATCCGATTATAGAAATAAAATGTAAACGATTGCACAAGGACACTTTTAGGCCCGAGTACTTGAAAAGAGAAAAAGTAAAACCTTACGATGTCGCATATGAATTTCTGATTGTGAAAAACCACGTAATAAATCGACATACAATTATACATCAATGGATTTCGGAATTTTTGCTGTGCATCTGCTCCAAGATTCGCATCAAATTTCAAGGTTTTAGGTCAAACTAACTATCCTTTACTTTTTAGATAGACATTTACAGGTTACTTTCAGTGATTGGCACAATACTTTGAAAGTCGATACGAAGAGAAGTTCTGTAGTAAATGCAATGGGAAAAATCCGAAAATTATATGATCGGATTTTCAAATTATAGAAATTCATGACTCTGACACGTAATAAAGCGCCATACATTGATAAAATGTTAGCTTTCGCATTTTTTCCTTTACATGAGAGAAAAGGATTCCCTTTATGCCAAATATCAAGGTTATAGGTAAAACAGAAAGTACCGCATATCTTTTAAGAGTACATAATATTAGTACATAATACTTTTAATAGTATCGCTTGACCCGGAACCGTGAAATTTAAAGAAAGAAAGGCATTAGTAAAACCTATTGAGGAAAAGAAACAAACAAAGATCATTAATTTATAATTCTATGCCGAATTGTTACATATCATACTCATTTTTAGTGTTACGTACTTACAAAGTAAAAATGGAACCATTATAAGATCACTTCTGCATCTGTCTGTCACTGTGATTTTACTCTTAAGCTATGGAACGTAGAACGTTCAAATTGGGAAAAGTAATAAAGATTGTGGACTCGCATATTTACAGATTATTAAAAATTCACAAATATATATAGGAAAAATGTATATTGTGTAGTTGATTCATCTGTTAAGAAAAATAATAGGGTATCCTTGGAGATCTTAAAGTATGATTCCTTCTCTTATTTGTCTCGATTTTTTAATATTAATACGTATTTCTAAAAAAGTAAAAAAGTTCCGCATATTTCTTTTTAATCCTTTTCACTCATAGGGCGAAAAGCACTCTCACATCCAATGCAGAGGAAACGAAGTGAAATAAGATTAAAAATGGCTAAAATGGGTTAAATCTAAATATTTGAGTGCTTAAATTTCCAATCTGCCAATGAGATTTTTGTAAAATATGATTTTTTGCAAAAATTTATTTGCTATTAGTCATAACTCCTGCTATTTAGAATAATTTCCATTTTTTGTACAACATATTCAACTTTCTGAACATTTGTTCGATAAAGTAGGTTAAATGAATATTTCATCTTCTTTTCTTTATGTTACCGATTTGAATGAAATTTTCCCATTGTTTTATTCTCCAATTCAGGGGCATGCGAAGAGAAAACTGCGCCCTGGGCAAGTGTTAGTTTGGTACCCCCTTCCCCAACTTTTTCTTGTAACAGACCCAAATTAACGTTAGTAATATAAATTTAGCGCCCCTAAATCTCCGCGCCCGGGGCGGCCGCCCCTTTTGCACGGCGATGCTCCAATTCACTATTTTTTTTATTATTTAACAATCTTTACCGGTTATAAAAAAAATCACCTTTACGGGAACTGTCTTCGTACATTTCTAATCCGAAAAAGAGGTTTCCATAGCAACAATGTCTAATCGTCTGTGTCATACACTGTTAAAAATCTGCTGCATTTTGTTGCAACGCACTCCACCGCTTGTATATAATATCTCTATCCCAACCAATGAAAAAGCTCCATTTCACGGCCAAGTAACCTTTTCCTATACAAGCAAGCGAGTGCGTTGCAGCAAAATGCAACAGATTTTTATCAGTGTATTTTTCAATTTGGAACAACTTTAATCAATTTAAATTGTGTTTTAAATGATAAAATATATTAATTTCATTTTGTTATAAGTACATATAAACGTATATGACAAAATTACACTTAAAGTAAAGTAAAAATGCAAAACTAAAATTATTTAAACTAAACTTATTTAAATAAATTGAACATAGAAAGTTTTTTCTTTAAAAGGTATTCACTGATAAAAATCTGTTGCATTTTGCTGCAACGCAGTCCCTTGCTTGTATAGAAAACGGTTACTTGGCCGTGAAATGGAGCTTTCTCATTGGTTGGGATAGAGATATTATATACAAGCGGTGGAGAGCGTTGCAACAAAATGCAGCAGATTTTTAACAGTGTTCGAAGCGTAAAAGCGTATTTTTCAAAATTTCGTTTTTTCGCCAACCGGAGATGAATCGCCAAATAAACGAAATTTTCATTAATTTTTTACGGACACTGCAATGAAGTTCCGCCGAAATTTTTTTTATAAACTTATATAACTATATGAGAAGAACATTCTGTAATTTTTTCAGATTTTTCTGAGTATGCCCGTATGGAGACCTTCCTTGTTAGTAAAAGGGATCGGTTGCGATCCGTTATTGACTTTAATCATTAATAATTTCTGTTCATTTTATACTGCATTTATCTTAGAATTGTATCTATACCAGTTATCTAATCAAGAACTTTTTAATTAAATATTCATTCAGTGAAACATTGGAACTGTTATTTATTTCGAATATCCGATTTTCATCCGCCCCACTTCTACATTCATTTTTGGCTTATGCGCCGCTTCGCTTCCGGCCGACATGGATCATGATATTTTCCCCTCTATGACTACTCTTCCATAAAATAAAGGATTTTTTCTTGTGCTCGATGATTTAGGGTTTTGTGCGGTCGGCTCTTGGACTATATCTAATCTTGGAATTTCAGGCGTGAACTCGATGAAGTCATGGTTTGTGTTGCCACCGTACGGTCTGTTGCTTATTTATTTATTCTACTTGGACTAAAACTAACAAGGAAGGTCTCCATTGGGGGCATACTCAGGATTTTTTGAAAAAAATACGAATTAAACTACTCATGTAGGTAATATAGGATCAGTGAAAATTAGCGGGGAATTACATTATTAGATATGTAAAAAAAAATAAAATAGTTTGGAATAATTGGCGTGAAAAGCTGAAAGCGACGCGAGATTTGGCGAGCAGTACATTTCCTCGCCAAAAGCAGACGATTTTAACGAATCTGAAAATTGATTTTAATTGACTTTGCTGTTAAAAATCTGCAGCATTTACTGCAACGTCACTCCACTACTTTTATAGACTATCTCTCTTCTGACCAATGAGAATGCTCCATAGCACGGCGAATTGACCGTGTGATATACTGTTAAAATCTGCTGCATTTTGTTGTAACGCACTCCACCGCTTGTATATAATATCTCTATTCCAACCAATGAGAAAGCTCCATTTCACGGCCAAGTAACCGTTTTCTATACAAGCAAGGGAGTGCGTTGCAACAAAATGCAGCAGATTTTTAACAATGTATTTTTCAATTTGGAACAATTTTAATCAATTTAAATTGTGTTTTAAATGATAAAATATATTAATTTCATTTTGTTATAAGTACATATAAACGTATATGACAAAATTACACTTAAAGTAAAGTAAAAATGCAAAACTAAAATTACTTAAACTAAACTTATTTAAATAAATTGAATATAGAAAGTTTTTTCTTTAAAAAGTATTCGAAGCGTAAAAGCGTATTTTCCAAAATTTCGTTTTTTTGCCAACCGGAGATAAATCGCCAAATAAAAGAAAGTTTTATTATTTTTTTACGGACGTTATAAGGAGGTTCCGCCGAAATTTTTTTATAAACATATATAACTATAAGAGAAGATCATTCTGTAATTTTTTCAGATTTTTCTGAATATGCCCATATGGAGACCTTCCTTGTAAGTAGAATAAAGTATCTTTATAGTAAACTAATGTTATGCACGCATTAGCCAGATAAGAAGTCTTTCATGTGGTACAGTAACAATCCATATTTTGCAGAATAGGTAAGTGAATTCGTCCTAAGAACACGATTTAGCGTTGAGTTTGTGAGTTAAATGCAATATGATATAAAAATTAATAAACTAATTATTAAATGTTCAGGCATTGTAAATTGCTTTGGGGGTGTCGTTTCTGTATTTCATTCTTTTTCTGCAGTTTAAAACTGTCACCCATGTTATCGAGATGTGAATACATTGGCCATGGAAATACATGGCATTGGAGTCAACGGTTACGTTCCGGTAGAATTGGTTAAAGCTTCTATAATAGGAGCTGATGCATTTTCTCGGATTTGGCACCCCAAATTGGTACCCAGTCGAAAAACCAAGCTAATTTCTACCATTTGGCAACACCAGCTCCGGCCGTAACCTTCGGAGCTTTCGAGGGTTACGTTCCGGCGCGGTCGATTCATGCTGAACTGGGTACCAATAATCCGAAACAAAATGGATTTGCGTCAGCCTCGTTAGTCACCGAAGCGTTAGTGCTGCTAATCGATACACAATCAATGTCGTTCAGCGGAAGTAAAGGAAGTGACTGGTAAGGGACAGAACTAACCGAGAACAAAATCTCGGTTAATTGGGTCACGTGTTCGATTACGTAAACATTTATGATAACAACAATAAAAGAATAATTACAGCAATGTAATACAGATGGCGCTACTGATAAAAAACACCGATGGTGTCCAGTGAATCGATCACCCTCTTAGAAACCGGTCACTTATCGTGATCTCATGTAACTGGTTACATTAGTCGCCTTGGTTAAGTCTACTGAACGCGCTCAAAAAAATATAGCAAGAATATCTACTCGATGCGTTCGTATATAAATGAATTGATTGATAAATGAAATGAAATGAATGAATTTATAAATAAATCGGCCTACATGTACAGAGCAGCACCCCCATTCTAGGTTTGCAAAGCTAAAACTAGGAGAGGCAAGTGAAGTGAAAGTGCGTGTTTATAAATAAGTTCTAATATTAACCAACCTATCCACTACAATTGTTTCATAATGATCAAGGCAATATATCGCAGATCAATTTTTCATAGACCAATCAGATCGCCCGAATTCTTGTACATAACAGGCGGTGTAAAAATGATAACCGATAAAGCAATATTTTGACTTATTGTGACGTCAGATTCTCCTTAATGTTTGCGTAATTATGAAAATTAGGTAAGACTTTAAATACGACATGAGCAATATCCATATGTCGTAACAGTGAGAATCGCGTGACGTATAATTGATGGCTAGAGCGTTTGTTTACATATTTCATCACGTGATGTAGCATAAATATAAGTAAATGCATGCGTAAAATGCTTTAGATTTAAAATTTATACGATTTACTATTCGATAAATACATGTTAGAAAATTCATATATATTTGTTAATTAAAGTTAATAATTTTGATTTTATAAATAAAACTAGTGTAAATGCCCGTCCAAGGATTGTGATTAAAAATCGTGGTTTTCACTTAAAATTTAAAATAACACATAAAAATATCGGCAAAAATGTCTCAGACGTACCGGTATTAATGCTATTGCGCCATATTGGATAGGAAATCTCTAGAATATCTCGTGCAAACGGGACTTAAAATGGCTTATATAGCACCTTAACTATTACAGCAAAATTGAGCTTTAATGTCCCTTTAGCAAATGTTAAAATGCCATTGAAATAATTCTTTAATTGTAAATGCGATTGAAAGCATTAGATATTCAAAATAGGATAAATTTTTCTTCATCATATAACTCAAAACACAATATCACATCAAATCTGAAATTGTTCAATATATTTATATATATATATATATATATATATCATTCTGAGCAAAATAAAAAAATATGTAATGCAATGTACTTGCATGGGATTTTCCTGAAAGAAGAAATTACATACTTCCCCCACCAGATCGCCACTAGATGCTTAAATCGCCAAATGTTTAATGCAAAGGGGCGTGATCGAACAGATGAGTTCGCACCGGAATAGTTACACTGCATTTTATTTTAGTAATTAGATGAAAAATATGCATGATGGTGCTTTAAAATGGAAAAAAAAATCCATATAGCTTATAACTGTTCCTATAAAGGTCTAAAACTCGATATCAAAATAGAATACAAGCCTAATTTTTTTAAATATTTTGCACTTCATTAACATCTATATGGTGACATACTAAGTTTAACCACAAATCCATTCACACCTATATAGTGACACATTTAATTCAATTACAAATTCATTGACATTGACACCCATATTATACACAACAAATAATTATTTTAAATATGTAAGAATGGAGTGCAGTTGCTGGTAGGCAGGGTTCTCGCTGTCGCTCGCCATTTCGCCAAATTTCGACAAAATTCTTCATTTGGCGAGTAAACAAGCGATTAGATTCGCCAAATTGCTAGTGCACAATTTTTGCTTTTTCTTTCTTGCTTTTCATACATGTGCATAATATACATATTTTTAATATATGCATATTTTTAGTACATACATATTTTTAATATATTTGTAGCGGATAGTTTAAATTTGATCAAAAACAATCGTTATCGCAAGTATAAAAACTTAGGTTATTTTAGAACAAAATGAAAAAAAGGTACATTAAATGATTAAAGATTTTTTTTTTTTTTTTGTGAGACACGGCGAATCTATTTTGCTAATAGTTTTTACTTACCCTTCATACGTAGTATAGGGTAAGTCTTGCAATCGTTTTGAAAATCGAAAAAAAAAATTTTGACGGATTTACACGTTTTAGATAGTGAAGATTCCGAAAAACATATTTTTAGAAAAAAAAATTGCCGTCCGTCTGTCTGTCTGTCTGTCTGTAATGGGACGAACCCTATTTAATATCAGCAACCTCGATTATCCGGAACTATTTTTTTCGGACTCTCGAAAAATTCGTTCTGATGAAAGGTACATAAAAATTTTCGAATTTTTGAAGTGAAAACTTCTTTAGCGGCGCTGAGCACTTTTTGTATGGGTAAAAACTTCCAAACTCGCGTCAGGGTCACGTGATGCTGATCGAAAAAGCGTAAGATCGAGGGGAAGGGAGAGAAACTAGTATCTCCCACTCTTTCTACCGTGCCTGAGTGTGCTGCTCCGTTTAGGCGGCACAGGGCGCTTGCGCGATTGTCCGTGTGTGTTTTTTTAAGTTATAATTGTATTTAAGTTTAACAACTTATACTGTTAATAGATGGAATAAAACGTTATGAAAGAAAAAGTATGACATTGTGCATTGATTATGCTGCAGTTTCCAACTACTTTTTTTCATTTTTTTTATTGTATTTAAATAATAACAACATAAATTGATACCAAATGGAATAAAAAGTTAAGAAAGAAAAAACATGACATTGCACATCAATTATGCTGCACTTTCCAACCATTTTTTTCAATTCCTTAAATTTTCAATTGTATTTAAAGTTTAACAACTTACATTGTTATCAAATTGAATAAAAAGTTAAGAAAGAAAAGACATGACATTGCTCATCGATTATACTACACTTTTCAACCAATTTTTAAAATTATAATTGTGTTTAAAGTTTAACAACATATACTGTTACCAGAAGGAATAAAATGTTAAAAAAGAAAAAATATGACATTGTGCATCAGTAATGCTGCACTTTCCAACCACTTTTTTCAGTTTTTTTAATTTTTGATTGTATTTAAATAGTAACAACATAAATTGATACCAAATGGTATAAAAAGTTAAGAAAGAAAAACATGACATTGCACATCGATTATGCTGCACTTTTAAACCTTTATATATATATATATATATTTTTTTTTTCAATTGTTTTTAAAGTTTAACAACTTATATTGTTATCAAATGGAATAAAATGATAAGAAAGAAAAGACATGATATTGTACATTGATAATGCAGTACTTTCCAACCAATTTTAAAAATTGTAATTGTATTTAAACCTTAACAACTTATACTGTTACCAGAGGGAATAAAATGTTAAGAAAGAAAAAGTATGACATCGCGCATTGATTACATTGCACTTTCCAACCATTTTTCTCTCTTTTTTTTTAAATTTTTGATTGTATTTAAATAGTAACAACATAAATTGGTACCAAATGGAATAAAAAGTTAAGAAAGAAAAAACATGACATTGCACATCAATTATGCTACATTTCAAAACCAGTTTTAAAAATTTTAATTGTATTTAAAGTTTAACAAAATATACTGTTACCAGATGGAATAAAAAGTTAAGAAAGAAAAATCATGATATTGTGCATCGATTATGCTGTACTTTCCAACCATTTTTTAAAAAATTGTATTTAAAGTTTAACAACTTATATTGTTTGATTACTATTCAATTTGTTGCAAGTTTCAGAAGATACGGTCGTCCAGCAGCAGGAGTAGCTATTTATAAAAGGTTGTTTGATGTAATGGGCATATATTTCCACAATTCATATGAATGTGCATGTGAGGTACACCAGTATGTTTAGTAGTAATGTTTTTGATATCAGTGATATATGTGTTTGTTGTTGCCACTCTGAAAATGAAAAACTAATTGTATTGGTTGCCATTTATATTTCACCAGATAAGTCTTTAAGTGCAAATGAGAATTTTTGTATGAAAATTTATTTATTTGTTCTAAAGAGGCTTCTGCATTACTTCAAGATAGAATTGGAAAGAGATTTGATGATTTGCCGATGATTTTGAGTAGGGATTTCAACATCAACTTTGTGGATGATGAAAATCTACAATTAATTGAATTTTTAAATAGAAAATTTGATTTAACAATGACCAACCATCGCAATCTTAGCACAGAGAGATAAAAAATTACAATTGATGCAGTCATTACAAGATATTTAAATAGAATTGAATCAAAATTGTTTGCTATATATTTTAGTTACCATAAACCTATAATATCAAATCTAGAATATAATGATAATAATGATGATGATGATGATGGAAGAATTGTTGAAATGGGGATGAAAATTCATAAGTTTTATGGGTATTTATTTCAAAGAATACCAACTGACGATATTTCATATTTCATGCTTTGTAAATTTATGTTTTAAGCAATAGATTGCAATTTTTGTATGTAAAATAATATGCATTATTTTTCATGTACAATAGTGCATTAAATGAAAATTGTAACATAATTTTTGTAGCAGTAGTTTATAATAATGAATAAAAAACACTTCATTTAAAAGTATTTTCTGCACAATAAAATATGTCCAGACGACTAAAAAATACACACATAATTGTTCAAGTTTTCACTTCTGTCGGCACTCCCGGAGTGCCACTATATTTTTTTTTTGTTCTAAGAAATGGACGTAAAATGCAATAAAATAACACACATTTTGCATCAAGAACGAAGTCTATCGGATTATTAGTTGCCGAGATATTTGTAATCTTGTTTTCCACATTCTTCGATTTTTCATGACCCTGTATTTCATTCAAATTTCAATTCAGAAGTATATTTTAATTGGAAATGAGACGCTTAATCCGACGCAGTTAATTGTTAGTTAATGGAGTTGTTATTTTTGGAGTTATAAGGATGTTTCTTTTACGCAGTTCGGTACTACTTGAGTAGTTTGGCGTTTTATATAATTTGTCGAAATTGGTACATCAGCAGTTCTTTAATGTAGCATTACTATGTATATTAACAATATTTAAATTTTGTTTATGAATAGCAATGCACTGTATAAATAGTTTTCGCATGTTTTATTTTCATATACATATCCATGATGGGTAAGCATTACGGTGGCCCCCAACGACTAGTTTCATTTGGCGAATGTTTTTTATTTTTAATTAGCCAAATTACTAACGTTGGTCAAATGTCAGCGAGAACACTGCTGGTAGGTGATTAGAATTTTGACTTGGAATGCAAAATTGTTAAACAGGGTGCTTTTCAATGATGCGGTTCTTGATATTATTCGGAAAGAGAGGATTTTTACTATCTTCGAACCTAAATCTATACAACAAAAGTTTAAGTCATGTGACTGTGTTCAACAGTTCCGGGCTGACCGCTTCATTTTTTATATGCCAGGCAAGCATTTTGGTACTTTAATGTTAACCAGGCACAGGTGATAAATCGCCAAATATCATTATATCGCCATCTTTTCCTTTATATTATAATAGTCCAATTCATGTAACTATCATAAACAACTAAGAACTTACTTTAATGCTTTTCATGTGTAAAATTGCCATTTTGATTTTTTTAAAAAAATCGAATAAAATTACATAAAAGTTGTTATGATTGCAAAGAATTCTTGATATTTTTATGTTAGCCGTGTGCAAAGCTCTCTAAAAGCATTTTTTAATTCGCCAGTTAGCAGTTTTTTTTCGCATAATAAATTAAAACGACGCTTTAAAGTACAAACAAAATATCATAGTTTGAGGCTTTATTTAATATTTTTCTTTTCTTTTCGTGTAGAGAAAGATAGAAAGAAAGTGTATATTTTAAATTTTATAAGATGTGAAAGCCATGAACTTTAAATGTTTCGGTTTTAAATAAAAGCTTTGTATTTATGAAATGGGTGAAAAGATTATATTTTTAATAAATAAGTGATAGGATTATATTTTTAATGAAATAAAAAATAATGTGATGGAACAATATTTGGTAGTTTATCAACTGCGTCCCGCCAACATAAAAATAAAGTGTGCTTGATTTCTCTATGAGAATCTTCGGATTTGGTGAAAGATTGAACAAGTAAACTAAATTGTAGATAAAATTAACATGATAAATTGCTTAGGGCGTTTAAGGGATACCAAACTGGTCGCCAAGGGCGGCTAGTGATTAATATTGTCTATTCAATAGACCCCTGCCCATGATATCACATGCTTCATCTGGTGGCCAAATTTAAGACAAATGTGGTGTTTTTCTATTTGTAACCATAGTGATTTGTGGTTCATTTTTTAAATACTTAAAAAATAACGTAAGAATAAGAAAAATCAAATTTAAACAGGGGGGGTAACGCATGCTTTAAACGCCGAACGGGGAGTTATGACGTTCTGTGTGGGCTCCAGATGTGTACCAGATTAGAGTATCGGTCGTTACTGTGACGTCAATGCAAGGGGTCTATAACATTTATTCTCGTAAACAGTTCGGTTTTTTTATTCTAATTACTCTTTTCTGTCTTTCTTTCGCAGAAATTTACCGAGTATCTCAACTCCTATGGAAGAGCACGAGCGAGATCGGCGTGGGGTTTGCCAGGATACCCGGACAGAACAAGGCCATCGTGGTGGTCAATTATCGGCCGGCAGGCAACAACAACATGCCTGGAGAATTCGAACGAAACGTCCTGCCGCCGCAAAAGATAGACAACGTCAATCTGAGACGGACAGCTCGGACATGAAACTGACCACAATCCTTTCAGCGGGACTACTTATTGTTGTTTTTGGTGGAGGACATCGGCTCCATTTAAAAAAAAAATAGGGACTTTGAATCTGCTCTTTGAGGGTGCACGCATGAACCAAAACTTGATCCGTTGCAACAAGAGGGACTGCTATCTTGAAGGCATAGACGGCTTGCATATGAGGTCACAGATTTCATCTGGCGCCCAAACTTAAGGCAAATGTGTTTTTTTTTTTTTCCATTTGTATCCATAGTGATTTGCGCTTCATTTTTCAAATACTTAAAAATGAAAAATCCAGATTAGAGTATCAGTCCTTGCTGTGACGTCAATGCAAGGGGTCTATAGTAAACCCTCGTCATCTCGTACTAATTGGAGTCCCAGGTCGCCCGAATTAAATAAATGAGCTATAAAATGGTCAAGATAAAATTAAAAATAGATATATTTAGCTTTTGAAGCAACATAAAGGAAAACTAAAACACAGAGAATGTTAATAATTTGTATGGTATTTAAACAATTTAAACTATATTACTTGAGGGTTAATTCATACTTATTTAGTTTGACACGATTAAAGACTTGAAGAAACTGTTGCTCATCTGAAGTTAACTTTTAGGTAAAATTTCTTGGAACATTAGTATATGCACACAAATTTTTATTTTTCGTGATTTTGATGCATTTGACTCGGAGATTCAAAGCGAACTTCATTACGTTTTGGTTTTGGTTCACAAATACTGCCTGATTTATCATAATCATATTCACGCCTTACAAAATTGTCTGCTGTCGTAAAACTTTCAATTTTTTGTTAGCGTTTGTTGGTGTTTTATTTATTTATTTTGAAAAGTCCTGTCCGGGTTAAGCGAAAAGATTAAGAAGGAACATTTTAAATGTCTCTATGTTATGTATTGATAAAATGCCAAATTTATTATGCCCGTTGTAAATTATCAGCAATTTCTTTCCAAAGTGATGAAGAAAAGTTCGAAAGTAGCCTAATGTATTGATTTATGTATTTTATGCGCTGTAATTATTTTTTTCCCTATAAATATTTTTCACCGAGTCGTAAAAGGCGTCTAGCACACTTGAATATCTATCTACAAGGATGTAGACTAAATGGTATGAGTTATTTATTATACGGGTCTTGCTGATTATTTGAGGTTTTTCATTCCTCTTGGCAACATAATACAAATGCTTTTTAAGGAGAATGAACCAACGGACAATAACTTTCCAAATTAATAAAATCAAAGAAGTATTCAGAACAGGGCCGTAACTGAGGGCGTGCTAGGGGCGGCTCAGCACCCCCTCCCCTAAAACATTTTGAGCCTCCACTGGAAAAAATTCCAAGATCACCAAATGAATTTCTATTTCGAAAATCCAAATGGAAATTCTGTTCAAAAATCTAATTTAGTTTTGAGGTCCTTTCATAGTTTTGCAGAAATACTAAATTGTTAAATTAAATGTTTCAACATTCGCTCATCCTATTTGCACATATGAAACTAACATGATGTCGAATTTTGCACTAGTTATACACTCGGATTTTTCATCATCGTATTCTTATCTTAGCATAAAATGGAGTTATTGCAACATATTAATAAGAAAAATAGTATCTACAATGTGAATATGCACTAACTTATCTTTCTGTGTCAGAGAGAGCGAAAGAAAATATGAGCCCCCCCCCCCCCCCCCATTATTCACTTCTAGCTAAAGCTCTGATTCAGAAACAACTATAGACAGAAATACCAGCGTCGAATCATGCTTTTCAAACGGAGCATTACGCTTTATCAGCATATTATTTTAAAAAGCACCGTTCGTTGTAATTTTCTTGCAAGTTTTAAGATTAAATAAGATGAATTTTAGTGTTAAAAAAATGGCGTGAAACAGTATGTTTAATCTGAGAAGCAGCAATAGTCAATGGTTTACAATATCGAAATTAGAACAGATTTTAACGCTTTTTGCAAGCCATGTTCATATTAACCATATAATAAATTCTACAAAAAAGAAAAAAACTATTTTTTTATTAGATGTAGAAGTAGAATATAAAAAAGGGCATTGCTTAATTATCCGTCGACCAAAAAACTAACGCCAAACTATAAGATTACATGCCAATAAAGGATGATTGTAAATGTCACATTCACTTGACATAAACCACGATACACGTGTTTGTTACGTCATCAAGCAATTTTTAATGCAACTTTTTATTCGTATTTTTGATTATGTTTTATTAGTTTATTTATTATTCCGTTATTTAAAATTAAAATTATGTCTATATGTATAATTTGGCAATTAGTTTGGCGATTTGAATAATTTGGCGATATTGGTCGATGGGATAACCAAGTAGTACCAAATAAAGCAATCATTGAGAAAAAAATCTTTTGTAACATAAGATGTGCTCTCAAATCACAATGGTGTAAAAATCGAAAAATGGAAGACATCAAGATATGACGAATGATTTAGTTATAAAAAACCATTATAACTGGAATCATATGTCCAGTCGAGAAATTTTAATCTTGTTAAAAACAAAATTTTTATGTATATCCCTGTACATAGCCTTTAATGCATGCATTGTTGAAGCATTGAGCGCTTGTTTTGTTTGCTGTTTTTGTCAAATGTGTAAATAAATTGTTGGTTCTTAAATTTTTGTCTTAATAAAAATGTTTTTTCACGGCTGAATCAGTCACATACGCAGCAGAACACTTACAATACGACTTGCAACGAACTTGCAATAGTTGTACACACTTTTGAAATATTAGCGAGAATAAATTAACTTGTGTAAGGTAACAGTGAAAATAACAAAATTACCAATTTTTGTTTTGCATTAAAATTTAATTCATAACTATGGCGATGGAAAATTTGTCTGTGAAATTGGCATCATATTGTATATCCGTCTCCGATTAGTATTTTAATTTAGAAAATCAAGAAAAATCATATGTTAAACATGGATTATGAAACACCCTCCAACTTATTCAGAATACTGTAACGAAATTTTCCTGTGTTATATGAGGTGGAAAAAGACATCAAATAAAACAATTTAGAAACAACATAACGCGTTTGAAAACCCAACTTTACCAATCACCTTTCAAAGAAATTCAAATTATTTTCTGAAGCCCTGTATATATAATCGATAGATTCGTCTGTATACACTGCATAGTATGCAAAGATTTAATTCAGCTAGAAAGCGGATAATAAAGAACTCGAAGACTTTCGGGCGCAAATGTATATAGGATTTATAACCATCGAATAACATACAAAAAATTAGTTAAAGGGTCATTCCATGGAAACTTGCGTTACATTTAGAAACTTTTACTGCAGTCATTTCAGTAATATAACACTAAAAAATATTCAAATGTAAAATTAACATCATATGTCAATGAAAGCTAGCCAAGGATCAATTTGGAAGAAAATTGCCGACAAAATGACTATAAAAATTACACGTTATATGATAACTTACATTCCTTTTTTCAACTATGGCAGTTACCATAGTAAATATAATTACCAAAAATTTAAGAAATAACATTAAATTTAGGTAATTTTCATCTAAATTGGGCTTTGAATAAGTTTAATGAGCAAACCATGTCACAGTTACATTTTGAATAATATTTTTGTGTGTATTATATTACTAAAATTACTGAAAATAGTTCAAAATGTAACGTAAGTTACCATGGAATGACCCTAAATTTAACAAGTTGGAAATTGCACGTGAAGCGTAGCAAATGAGGTACGTTCGTATGATAACGAAGTTTTAAAAATATCACTCTCCTATATAAATCTCATAAAATTGTAAATAATTACAATTAAAATGCGCATTAAACAATGTTCTCCCTATAACATTACGCAATGGAATACTTTTGTGTGGCCTTGTAAATCAATAACAAATGTTCTTTGCACCACAGATTATGTAAAATGTATATTATAATATGTACTTTATAGATGCATATCAATTTTATTACGTTCGAATGAGTGTAACACCATTAAAATGCATTTGAAACTTTTTTCTTCATTGACCGTAATCTAACGGAATCCTTTTGATTGTCCCTGTAATTGATCTATGCATCCGATTTTCATATAATTTGAAATGACTCGACAAAATTATGTAATAATTATGTATTTTAAATTTCAAACAATTCAGTTGGATAGTTTTTGCGTTGTTATATGCGGACAGACAGACAGACGGACGGACTGAACGACAACAATAGGTGCATAATTACGAACGCACCTAAAAACGTATACCAAAACTGAAAAATGTACTTCCAGCAATTATTATTCAACTGGATTCTTTTGTGTGTCCTGTCAATGCACGATAAAAATTGCGAACTCCGTATTCTATAGTGGATTGAACCTCAGTGATGTAAATAAAACCTCTGAATAGCGGCCACCACTGGGAGTACGATAAACTTGATGTTATTCAGAGGTTACTCATTTTAAAAGCTCAAAATTACATTGCATTAAAATCAAAATAACGGAACAAAATTATTTTGTTTTTACATTTAAAAAACACGCTGTTTTATTTTACACTAAAAAAATGACTTATTCGCAGTCGGTTTGTTTTTTAAAAGCATATCTCTTTCTATAAATTAGGGTTAGACAACTGTGGCACGCTGCACAACTAAAATTTTAAATAACGCAAAATAAAATTTTAATTTTTTTAAAAAATTTATTTGCATATTATTTATATTAATTTTAAATTTATTAAAATAAAATTTTAAAACAATCATTACCTTATCTAATCAAAACTTATTCTGCGTTTTCTTTAAAAAAAAAAAAAATAAAATAAAAATAACTGTAATTTAACAAATTACAACGACTATTTGGAAAATTATATCTCCGCAGACTGAAATTTTAACGACTTATAAATGAATTCTATGTTTTAAACAAGTTGGAAATTGCACGTCGTGAAGCGTAGCAAATGAGGTGCGTTCGTACGACAACGAAGTTTTAAAAATATTAAAATCTTGCTGATATAGAAGAGCGTACTTCGGATACAGTATAGTAGTCGAAATCTTTGTGTTTCTGTAAATATGCAAAAAGTAATTTTATTCTACTTCATTAACGTATATCTTATTCATAAAATGTGAAATAGTTGAATGTAATTAAAACACGCCCCAAACAATGTTTCCCCGTGTAGCATTATGTAGTGGAATACTTTTGTGTGGCCCTGTAATTTAATAATAAAAATTCTTTGCATCACAGATAGTACAGAATGCATATTTTAGTATATATTTCGTAGATTCATGCCAATTCTATTATGTTCGAATGAGTGTAACATCATTAAAATGCATTTGAAACTTTTTTCCCCCATTGACCGTCATGCAACAGAATTCTTTTGATTGTCCCTGTAATTGATCTATGCATCCGATTTTCATAACATTTGAGATGACTCGACAAAATTATGTAATAATTATATATTTTAAATTTCAAAAGATTCGGTTGGGTAGTTTTTGCGTTGTTATATGCGGACGGACAGACAGACAGACGGACGGACTGAGCGACAACAATAGGTGCTACGTATTTACATAATTACGAACGCACCTAAAAAAATAATATTAATAAACATCATTTTTATGATGATCAAAACGTGGTAAGTGTGTCCTATATTACGTACGCCATGGATTAATAATAATTTTCCTGTATCAATCATATACAAATTTTAAATGAAATTTTTGTTTTACAATTTTCGGTACTGCAAATTTTTAAACTTCTAAACATCAAACATTTTCAACTTTTACACCGTCGTATAGAGAAAGAAAAATGTATTTTTAAATTATTTGCAATTTGTTTTTAAGTTATTAATTTTTTTTAATACTTTTTGTCATTGTGGCAACAGAAGTATTTCATTTCTGGTCACTAAGCATAAACCAATCAGAAAACGAATAAAATAAAATACAGAAGTATTCCATTTTTGGATACTAAACATGGACCAATAATGAAACGAATGAAATAAAAAAAGTTGCGAAATTCAACCAATGAAAACATTCAGATATACTTAAGATTTCCCAATTCTCTACCGAGGAGAAAAACTATTTTCCAAATAGTTAAAAGAGAAAAAGAAAAAATAGTGGCATCCATAATGCCACTATTGCTTTAAGTGTATAATCATTTTCATAGATTTGTTGTAAAATTCGTTATCATTTTTGAATGAAAGTAGAATTTTTAATTTTCCAGTTTCTCGATATTTTCTGAAGCACCTCCCTGCAACAGTGGTTCAGAAACTTAGATATTTTTCTCTCGAAAGCAATTCCAATAACAACTTACCAATCTAATCATAAACAGTTCTTCGGCGCTTAGTTTCAGATTCCAAATTTTCAATTTGAAATGCCTTTTCTAAATAAAAATCCCTTTTTATGTGCGTTCGTAATTATGTAAATACCTAGCACCTATAGTTGTCGTTCAGTCCGTCCGTCTGTCTTCATATAACAACGCAATATCTATACAACCGAATCGTTTGAAATTCAAAATATATAATAATTACATAATTTTGTCGAGTCATTTCAAATTTTATGAAAATCGGGTGGATAGATCAGTTACAGGGACAATCAAAAGGATTGCGTTACATTACGGTCAATGGGGGGAAATGTTTCAAATGCATTTTAATCGTTTGAAATTTTAAATACATAATTATTACATAATTTTGTCGAGTTATTTCAAATTTTATCAAAATCAGATGCATAGATTAATTACAGAGACAATCAAAAATATTTCGTTACATTACGGTCAATGGGGGAAAAATGTTTCAAATGCATTTTAATGGTGTTACACTCATTCGAACATAATAAAATTGATATGCATCTATAAAGTACATATTATAATATACATTTTGCATAATCTGTGGTGAAAAGAACATTTGCTATTGATTTACAAGGCCACACAAAAGTATTCCATTGCATAATGATATAGGGAGAACATTGTTTATTTCACATTTTAATTGTAATTAATTATTTACAATTTTATGAGATTGATATATCAGAGTGATATGAACGCACCTCATTTGCTGTGCTTCACGTGCAATTTCCAACTTGTTTCAGAATGTCATCTATTTGAATTCTTCTACACTTGCACATTTAAGCGTATTTTCGTACACTCGCAACTTTTTTACTATTCTGGATAACTTTTATCACTTGGATGTTAACTATACTTTATTTTCAGGCAATATTTTTACAATACAAAATAACCACATCATAAAGATTTTCTTTTTTTTTTAAATATTAAAAATGCTATTTAATTTCTCTTTTAGAAATTTCACGTCCAATTTTTTCTTAAAAAAAACTTTGCATTAATATATTCGGTTTAAAAGCAGTTTATCAATTCTCACAAAAATACAGGGTGTATCTAAACTACTGGGCAAAACTTTAAGGGGTGATAGTACACATCAAGACAAATAATACTAAATGTGGAACTAAGGGTAACAAACGCCTTCCGGAGGAGATAGGCGCCATCAAAGTTTAGGGTCCAAAATTTGAAATGATTATAAAAAACGGAGAAATTGGTCAATTCGTTTGCGGTTTTCACGAAAATTATTCTTTATATCAGCATTGTCTTGAAAATAAATTATAAAGATAAATTTCAAAAAATGCCGATAGAGGGCGCTTTAGACTTTGGAGTAACGAACAACTATTTTTTACCATTATTTTTTGCATCTAATTAAATTTTTTTAGAAGTTTAGACATAAAGTTAAATTTTGAGCTCAAGATCTGCGGTTAAGTTGCACAAACTGAAGTGTGTTCAAAGGGAATGGGTAGGTTCAAAATACAAATGATTATAAAAAACAGAAAAATTGTTCAATTGATTTGCGGTTTTCCATAAATTATTCTTTATGTCAGTATTGTCTTAAAAATATATTATACAGATAAATTTCAAAAAATGCCTATAGAGGACGCTTTAGACTTTGGAGTAACGTACAACTATTTTTTATCGGTTTTTTTTTTTTTTTTCATCTCATTAAATTTTTTTAGAAGCTTAGACATAAACTTAAATTTTGTCACACAAAATCTGAATCGTTGAGAGGGGTTAAGTAGCGCAAACTTAACTGTGTTCAATGGGGGTGGGGAGGTCCAAATTTCAAATGTTTATAAAAAACGGAAAAATTGATCGATTCATTTGCGGTTTTCTCTAAAACCATTCTTTATGTCAGTATTTCCTTGAAAATAAATTTTAAAGATAAATTACAAAAAATTCCATGAGAGGGCGTCTTAAACTTCAGAGTAACCAACAACTATTTTTAACCGTTATTCTTTTTTTAATCTAACTAAAAGTTTTAAAAGCTTAGACTTAAATTTTGAGCTCAAAATAAGAATCGTTGTGAGTAATTAAGTAGCGAAAAATTGTACTGTGTTCGTAGGATGGGCAGGGTAACATTTGAACTCCTGAACACAGTTCAGTTTACGCTTCTTAACCCCTCCCAACGATACAGAATTTGAGCTCAAAATTTAAGTCTAAGCTTTTGCAAGCATTTAATTAGATACAAAACGTAACAGCTAAAAATTGTTGCTGGTCACTCTAAAGTTTAAGGCGCCCTCTAACGGAATTTTTTGAAATTTATCTTTAAAATTTATTTTTAAGGAAATACTGACATAAAGAATGGTTTTTAGAAAAAAACGCAAACCAATCGATCAATTTTTCCGTTTTGTATAATCATTTGAAATTTGAACATTCCCACCCCCATTGAACACAGTTCAGTTAGCGCTACTTAACCACTCTCAACGATTCAGATTTTCAGCAAAAAATTTAAGTTTATGTCTAAGCTTCAAAAAAATTTAATGAGATGCAAAAAATAACGGTAAAAAATAGTTGTACGTTACTTCAAAGTCTAAAGCTCCCTCTATCGACATTTTTTGAAATTTATGTTTATAATTTATTTTCAAGACAATACTGACATAAAGAATAGTTTTAGTGAAAACCGCAAATCAATTGACCAATTATTCTGTTTTTTATAATCATTTGAAATTTGAACCTACCCACTCCCATTGAACACAGCTACTTAACCACATATTTTGAGCTCAAAATTGAAATTTATGTCTAAACTTCTAAAAAAATGTAATGAGATGCAAAAAATAATGGTAAAAAATAGTTGTTCGTTTATCTAAAGTCTAAAGCGCCCTCTATCGGCATTTTTTGAAATTAATCTTTGTAATTTATTTTCAAGACAATACTGAGATAAAGAATAGTTTTCGTGAAAACCGCAAACGAATCGACCAATTTTTCTATTTTTTATAATCATTTCAAATTTTGGACCCTAAACTTTGATGGCGCCTATCTTTTTCAGTAGACGTTTGGGACTCTTAGTTCCCCATTTAATATTATTTGTCTTGATGTGTACTATCACCCCTTAAAGTTTTGCCCAGTAGTTTAGATACACCCTGTATACACTTATTTCTATAGAGTTCATGTATACTTAATCTTAAAATTCATTATTAATCTTTCTTTTATTATCTTTCAATGCAATGCCTATATTGTTTTCAGAGTTCAATACTAAAAAGTAATGTGCGGGCATTACGAAAATTACAATATTATGCTGTTGAATAGAAAATGTTGAATCTAAGTTATCACTTGAAGTTTAAATTCTCCGCAATCTCAATTGTTAAAAGATAACGTAAAAAAAAAAAAAAAAAAAAAAAAAAAAAAAAAAAAAAAGTGCACTGGGGTGGCTGTTGTTTGGATATTAGTCATTCGGAGGTTTAATGTATATACTAATGTATATACTGAAATATACATTCTGTACAATCTGTGATGCAAAGAATATTTGTTATTCATTTACAGGTCCGCACAAAAGTATTCCATTGCATAATGGTATAAGGAGAAATATGGTTTGGGGAGCGTTTTAATTCTATTAAACTGTTTCACATTTTATAAAATTAATAAACATTGCTGAAATTTACTACAAGTTACTTCCTGTATAATTAGAAAGTAGATAATATTTCTAGGGACACACAAAGATTTCGGATACTATACTGTATCCGAAGTAGTATATACTACTATCACACCAATGTCTTCGTGATAGTACGAATGATGCTCATTTGCTCAACTTGACGTGGTATTTTCGACTTGTCATAACAGTCTTAAAGGTGTTCTTAACTGATCCGCTCAACAAGCGCAAAACATTTTGACACATTTACAAATTCATTTTTCAACAGAAAGTTACAAAATTTTAATGCCTGACTATGAAAGCGATTTCGAATTGAACTTATTTTTCCATTTTATGATCATTAAATTACTTATCGAGTTATAAGCTATTTCGATGACGCAATCACCCGTTTTTCTCCTCCTTTTCGACCGGTTTTTCTGCCGTTTTTCTGCTTTCGTCGGGAAATATGCTCAAAAGTGTCCACTTTGAAGGCTTGTTATGAAAAATCTATTGTGTTTTTTAAAAAAACAAAAGAATGAGTGCAATTAGACAGTTTCTGAATAACAACACCTGCTATTTTCATGCATTTCCGAACAAAAATTAATTAATGCATGGGTCACAAAGTTGCCCTTTTTGATTTAAGAACACCCTTAAACCGAAAGAATACGGTTCATTTTCTGAAATAGTTTATATTCTCCGTATGGTGTTTGTTCTATGACTTTATTTATGATAAAAACTTAAACTCAGTTAATTAATTAATTTATTTTACTTTTTAACAATATTCAGCTTACATGAAGCACATAATAAAATGGACCTTTTTAAACCTAAATAAACCTTTTAATTTTTAATTTTAACCTTTTAATTTTTAATAAACCTTTTTTAAGGAAAACTAAAGCATGTTTACTTTGATCTAATTTGTTCTATAATGTCCAATTCGACACAGTTTTAAACGTTCGAAATCGTTTTCAAAATATCTTCCTCGCCATGCCGATAAATTCTTCTAAGGTCACGATGCCATCTCCGTCGTTATCTGCAGACGATATCATCTCCTGAAACGGGAAAGGTCAGAATTAAGGCTGCGAGCGAACAGCCCTACTTTTTATTACACTAAAAGAGCAATAAATCTATCTTTGTTTCCGTACGGAACAGAGGGGAAACCTCTTTAAATGATTTTTGAGGGACTGACCCTACCGAATTGACAAAGGAAGGGAAAGTTTATCTCCCCCCCATCTTAAGCTGTCAACTGATTTCGAGTTCGATTTCTCTCTTGAAGTTCAAAAAAGTTCACTGAAAAAGCAATTTATACATCAAAGTACCGACACGAAAGATCAAATATAGTGACGCCTGACCGCAAGAAGTTAGTGCTATGTGCCTGGTCCTTTAAGGCTCAACACAGACTAGTATTTTGCTGAAGTTGAACTAAATTCGCCGAATTCCCTTCTTTTATACCCATCTGCGATTTACTGACAATAGGAAACAGACGAGATACAATGGCCAAGGGGATAACTATCTTAAACCCTACTGAAGAGAAATATTCCTGTCCTACACTTAGACTGAAGTTGAACTTCAAAAGTGTTTAACATCAAACGCGCCGAAAGCGGACATAAAACGCGTCGCCTGATAACCGCAAAAAGTCTTTGTGTGTGTTTGGACCTTAAAACGAACACTGTAAAATTTGTGAAAACAAAACTATGGGGCTATATAACGTTATCACCAAGAGCGTAGCTAGGGTAAAACTACCCCCTCCCCCCCCCCCTAAAACATTTTGAGCCTCCTCTTGAAAAGATTCCAGAGTCACTAAATAAATATCTGTTCCGAAAATCCAGATGAAATTCTGTTCAAAATTCTAATTTAGTTTTGAAGCCCTTCCACAGTTTTGCAGAAATACTAAATTGTAAATAAATAAGTGTTTCAACACTCGCTCATCCTATTTGCATATATGGAGCTAACAGGATGTTTAATATTGCACTAGTTATACACAATAGAATTTTTCATCATAATATTCTTTTGATAGCATAAAATGAAGTTATTACAACAGTTTAACGAGAAACATAGTAATGAAGTTATTACAACAGTTTAACGAGAAACGTAGTAATGTGAATACGCACAATTTATCTTTCTGCGTCAGAGAGAGAAAATATGAGCCCTACCCCCAACATTTTCTTGACCTCACCCCCCCCCCCCCCTATTATTCACTGTTAGCAACGGCCCTGATTATCGCTTCGGAGGGCAAGTGACGTATGGCATATGATATTGAAAGATATTTCTAAGGGGTGAAGGGGTTAGCCTTTTGATATCGTTATCATTTTTAATTCAAACAAAATTTTCTATTTTTATTTGTAATTTATTCTTTACATCAAAACAATATACAGTCTTTTTTTAGTCTTCTATCGATGTTTATGAAAATGCAAAATTAATCTTGAAATCGTTAATTGATTATGGAATTATTTAATTCCAAAATATGGAATACCCCCAATATTTGGCATTCATATCCTTCTAGCATATGTGGATGTATATATAATCCGCTGTTCGAGAAATCAGGTGCAAAATATGTGAAGACATTATAACTGTTGACTGCATTCTGTAACAAAATTTATTATTAAATACTGAAATTCCGATATAATGCAATCTACCTGTATAAAACTTCTTTTTTTTTTTTTTTTTTTACTTTTCATTTTCAGTCTTAGGAGATTTTACTTTAACCTTTTATGCCCCAAAGTACTTTGAAGTACCTTTAAAATAATTTTTTATAAAATTAATTTAATGCATCGATTAGTAAAAATGCTGTTTAGAATGAGTTATAGATATTTTACTTTATCTTGTTCCAAAAACAATATGGGTTCGTAGATTTCTTAATTCTATAAAATATTAAAAGTAAAGTTAGTGATTTTTTTTTCTGTCGAAAAACACAAATTGAATAACTTTTTTTTTTTTTTTTTTTTTTTTTGTCATTATTGACTTAGATTTATGTATGGAAAAAAAGACGTTTTTATTGCAATGATACTATAATTGTAATTTTTATTTGAAGCGTCTCTGATACGTTAACAGTGAATTTCAAAATAAATTATTAGAAAGAAGTTCACTGCCGGTTCACCACGAGCCGATCAACGCTGTGTAGAGATGACACTTGCAGATGCCCCGCACTTAATTTACGCCTTAACAAGTCAACATGTTGCTTATTATGAATGAAATCCTCCTATTCCGAATTCCCAATAAACCGAACAGTATTGAAAAACACCGTAATCACTGGCGATAAATTAATAAACAAACTAAAAATCTTTTAAAAATTAAGCAGGACGCGTTTCGAGCTACAACGACAACAGCTCGTCATCAGCTAAAGTAACACATGTCCGTAAAGCACACAGTGGAGATCACAGTGTGTGCCTTACGGACAAGTGTTATTTTAGCTGATGACGAGCTGTTGTCGTTGTAACTCGAAACGCGTCCTGCTTAATTTTTCATTTTATGGTGATTTTACAAAGTTTTTTAGTTTGTTTATAAACCGAACAGTGTTCGAGGTAGCGGGATTCTACAGTATTCAAATTTGAGAAAACTGATGAATGCACTGTAAAAAACTGCTCGGAAACGTTTACGAAAATTAGTGGCAGCCAAAGAAACTTCCTTTTTATAACTTTTCTTTTTTAACTGTCACAAATATTTTGGTTATCGAGGTTTCTGAAGATAAAGAAAAGCTTTCCATAATCGCGTTTAACTCGAAAGAGGTTAGTGTACATGTACGTTCGTAATCATGGTTAGTTTTTCTAGATTAAGAATCATATCTTTTTCTGTGTAATGAATAACCCCATCAATACGGAAACGTACAGTTCATGAAATAGAAACATCCCTACCTGTATCTCTTCGTCCGCTACGTCCATGTGCAAATCTTCCGCCACTTTCTTCAGCCCTCGGAACGTGACGCCGCCCTTGCCTTCGATGTCGAACCTCCTGTAAGCCCTCGTCAACTGTTCGTCCGAATCGACGTCGTTCAGGATACACTCGAACATTTTTTCGAATTCTTCCCTTGACAGCTCGCCTGCAAAAGTCATCATTACTCTAATAATCCAAGAGCCGACAGCACAAAAACCTAATGTTATCGACCCCAAGAAGAAGAAAAAAATTTATTTTATGGAAGAATAGTCATAGAGGAATCTAATGATCCGCGTCTGCCGGAAGCGAAGTGGAGCATAAGTCAAAAAATTATACAGTAAAACCTCCATAACGGACACTCCCGAATAGCGGACACCTCTATTTAACGGACAGTTTTCTAATCCCCACTCCCCAAACTTAAATTTTTGTATGTTTAACCTCTGAATAACGGACATTCCGAATAGCGGACACTTTATTCGGCGATAAAGGATGAAAAAGAATTTTTTAAACAGGAAAAAAAATGAGAAAAAGTAAAAAAGCTTCTTAATTTATCAGGACAACGTGCCACAAATTTTGTGATCACAGTTAAATGTAGATAAAGAGCTGGGAAAATCCTCCCCCCAACATTCAGTGCTAAATTCAGGGGGTTGCCCGGGAGAAATAATCTCTCAGACTATTGAAATGTCATTTAAGAATATTTTGAGATTTTATGCTTTTAAAGATAAAAAAATGCAATTCCCCCCCCCCCTCCCTCCTCACTCGGAACTCTACTATGTCTAATAACATCACACAGAAAAACAAATTACATGTAATCGCAAGCAAAAATATACTTTTGGAACAGATATTTTTTTCACAATAATATAATAAACAGTGGATAAGAGTATGCACAATTTCATTGCTTAAAAAATAATTTTAATTTCTGATTAATTATATAATAGAGGTTTTAGGACATATAAAAGTAAATTAATGAAACATTAAGCATTTCTTAGCGGTTTTTGAATCTCTGAGGTTTTCCCAATAGCGGACACTTCCGAATAGCGGACAATTTCTGCGTTCCCGAGGTGTCCGTTATTTAGAGGTTTTACTGTACCACCAGTAGTTGACTCGTACGCTTAGCATTGTGTTTTCCTGCTCCCAGTTTTCCAACCTTTTACTGTACGGCAAACATAATGCTAAACCTACGAGTCAACCACTGATGGTTTTAATTTTTAACTTATGCACCACTTCGCTTCCGGCAAACATGGATCATTAGATTCCTCTATAAAAACTCTTCCATAAAATAAAGGTTTTTTTTTTCTTGTGCTCGATGACTTAGGGTTTTGTGCGGTCGGCTCTTGGACTGTAAGAGAACCGACAGGGTAATACTCCGTTCACATTATAGACCTGGAACTAGCTGCAAATTGCAGGGACTATCATATCATCGAGTTTATGGCTGAAATCCCACGATTAGACAGAGCTCGATTTACATATTAAAATGCAACGAGTCTGCCAAGTCCTATTTTGTCGGGAAACCACCTGCAGACCCTATTTAGTGGTGGGTAGAATTTCGTCCCATGATCGCAAAAAAAAAGGAAATTTCATCAAAAAATCACATAAAATAGGCACATTTCTTCAAAAGATCGCGAAAAAAAGGCAAGTTCCTTTAAACATTGCAAAAAATGGCAAAATTCTTCAAAAGATCACAAAAAAGGCAGTTTCCGTAAAAAAAATCACAAAAAACGCAAACTTTCTTCCAAAGATCACAAAAAACCGGCAGTTTTCGCCAAAAATCCTGAAAAACGGCAAATTTCTTCAAAAGATCGCGAAAAAACGTCAATTTTCGTGAGAAGATCGCGAGAAAACGGCAGTTTTCGTATAAAAAACACGAAACAATGTCGAATTTCTGCAAAAAATTGCAAAAAAATGGCAAATTTCATCAAAAAATCACATAAAAAACGGAACATTACTTCAAAAAATCACGAAAAATCGGCAAATTTCTCCAAAAAGTCGCAAAAAACGGCACTTTTCTTTAGAAACTCACGAAAAAACGCAAATTTCTTCAAGAGATCGCGACAAAACTGTAGTTTTCGTCAAAAGATCGCGAGAACACGGCAGCTTTCGTCAAAGCATCACGATAAATCTATTGGAAATGGACTGTTTTTCATAAGAACTTATTTGTTTCTAAAGTGTTGCGCAAGATGGCAGCACCACGAAAGTCTTGTCCTGAGACGAAAAGGAATTCACTAAAAACATTCCACTGACGTCACATTTTCTGCAGAGCTGCTTTTACCCTTAGAAATGATTCTGCGCGCGTTTTGTTGACATTCTCGCATACTGTTAAATCGGAAGCAAAACTTTCAGCTCCGATAATATTTCTTTTTAAAGAACTCTAAAATTCAAGATTTAAAACTCTTGTTCTTGTCTGTGTATTAACGTAAAATGTGCCGTGTTTATCATAAATCTATGTAATTAAAGAAACTGTCCCGTAAGACATGGTGACGTCACGGTGACGTCGTTGTGAAGTCACATTGTGACTTTGTGACCGTCGATGTGACGTCACGTGACGTCGATGTGAAGTCACTGTGACTAAAATGTGAAGTCGTTATGGCCGTTTTAGAGCTTGTTTGTGACGTCGCAATGTGACCAATTTGTGAAAAGTGTGTCATTTGTGACGATTTTGTCATTAACATTGTGACGTAATTGTGACGAAAGTGACAATGCTTTCAAGTCACATTGTGACCAAATTGTGAAATACAGGGTGAGTCCAAAATCATGGAACAAACTTTGAGGGGTCGGTAGGACTCACTATAGCAAATAATGATGGCACATAAATATATGACCGGAAGTGACCCGTCAAGACGCTACACTAGTCACCAAAAAAGACCCGGATGGTAATGTTATATCTATGGGGGGGGGGGGGTGTTGTTTTCAAATATCTTGCTCAAATTTCAATATTTTACATGATATTTTTTCCATAGGATAGCTGAGGACGATCCACAACTAGGCTAATTTTTACTTTTTCGATTTTGGTTATATTTTTTTTATATTACAATAGTTTCAGTTTTAGAACCGGTTTAAACTGGTTCTGAATTATTGTGGGCTCTTAATCTGTAACCAAAATCAAAAAAGTAAAAACCAGCCCAGTTGCAGGTCGTCCTCAGCTATCCTATGGAAAAAAAATATGCGAAAATATTAAAATTTTAGCGAGATATTTGAAAATAGCGCTCCCATACACTTAACATTATAATCCGTGTCTTTTACAGTGACTAGTATGGCGTTTTAACGCGTCACTTCCAGTCATACATTTCTATGCCATAATTATTTATTATAGTGAGCTCTACCACCTCCCTTAAAGTTTGTCCCATTATTTTAGACTCACGATGCAGATCGTTTGTGACAAAACTTTCGTTAACACTGTGATGATTCTGTGACGATTTAACTTTTCTTAACGATTCTCTAACAATTTAAAAGAAACAGGATCTGCTGAAGCTATAACTCCACGCCATGTTCTGTTAAAATAGGGTTTGAGTCCTAAAATCATATATTGACAATTTATGAACAAATACTGTATAATATATAAAATAGTTACCTGCAGTAAGGAGACTTTCTTCTAAATTAAAGTTAAAAATTCGATTTACCTCACATGCCTTACAACTCTGGTGTTGTTTTTAAAATTTGAAAAATATTGCCTTTCAAAAATATTTATATATTTTCCCCACATGCTGAAAATTGCATAGCTTCAATTTTATTTATAACTGACACACATTTTGTAATATGCTGTTCAAACTGTTTAATCTTTTTGAACTTTTTTAAAAAAAACTTTTACTCGCTTTAATATCCACAAATTTCAGCACATATCTAAAACTGTACAGCTTGCCAATATTTCTGACCAATAATCCTGATGTCTATAAATATATAGGGTGGATGCTCCAGTGTTGGCCACATTAAGAGAAAAGTTGAAATGGAAATTTTATAGTTTTAGACTGAATAAAGAATATTAAATCGCAATAACAGTATTCTTTAGTAAATTTAGTTGTCTTTCTGTTAATTATAATAACTTTCTATCAAATATTTTAGATTGTGAGTAATAACTCGTTAAGTAATTTCTTTCAATTTGCACCAGTTTTGGCCACCCCTGCACCAGTTTTGGCCGCCCTAATATCTTGTAATTTTGCAAACATTTTAACTAATAATAAGTAAAAATAAAGCATTTTTGTGCAAAATCTGTTTTACCACACAGATATTTGTTTGCTGTATAAAAAAGATTTGCATTTTTTTAAATGAAATCATAAAAACATCGAATAAAATATACTTAAGCTGATTTTAACTGAACATTTAAATTTAAAAACAAAAAATATATTTAATTCATAAAAAAGACTTATAGGACATAAAAAGCTTATTTTAACATTTTGCATATTTTCATTTATATATATCATATGTTATACTATACCAATATTTACAGTTATATGACTAGAATCTTGAAATTATTCCATTTTTACATGAAATAGTATTTTGACAATCTCTAAAATCCATTTTTTTTCAACTGATTTTAAACTTTAATTCCTCGTACTTAGCTGCCTGTCAGCCTAATCATTTGGAGTTAGTTTTCTTCAAACCTTAGATTTCCTTGTGTAAATATTGGCTAGGATCTTAGAAAGACCTTCACAGAGGGCATCTCCCTTCTTTTTTGGCCCATATCTCTCATATAGATAATTGGCCATCATAAATAGCACAACCCTATTACTTGAGATTCAAAAATAGTAAAAACTGGTCTCCATTCTGTAAACTTGTGTTGCAAGGTAGAACGAGATACTACAAAACTTAACCATCTTGAAAAGCTGACAATGAATTTGAAAAGCCATAATTTTACTTCCTATCTTATAACAGTGTTTAATCTAGACCATTTTTAAGAGTACAGAATTGTCTTTTTTAAACTTGTTAAAATGAATCCTATTTATAGTATAAAGATTTTCACATTATTTGTTATTTCTAAATTCATGTGCTTGAAATTTTGCAAAAGTTATGCAACTTCCTCATTTTGTTTTGAAAAAATACAAGAAACCACTAAATCATGCTGTAATTTTATTGAACTTTTAAATTTATAAGTCATAAAACATTTCTAAATATATTGCTGAAATTTTCACTATAATTAGTCTTGTGGCCAAAAGTGGAGCATATTGTTGTGCCATTTTTGGCCACACAATGGCCATAACTGGTACACATAGCAAATTTAAAGCACGTACTAGCACGTAAAGCAAGTAGTTTTGGCCACCCCTACTTTAAGCTGTAAAAATAATTAATTTAAATATGAAATTGCAACAGAGAGAAAGCCTACTTCATAAAGCTTCATAGCAATCTGTTTCAGAACAAATAAAGTTCGATAAATCCCTAATATTGAAAGATTGTGAAAACTTGTTACCTAAGCAAAAACCTTAATATATGTGAGTGCACACTATAGTTTTACACTTTTTTCTTTCTTTTTTTTTTTTTTTTTTTTTTTTTTTTTTTTTTGCAAGTCATTTTTTATCAAAAAATAAACAAATGGGATTGAAAATAATAAAAGAGTGTTAGATTAAGGAGTAAGAATGCATATAATTTGTTAAAATCAATTTACAGCCTAAATAGAGGGTAAATCATTCCAATGTGGCCAAAACTTGTGCAGTTGCCAAAACTGGAGCATCTACCCTATATCTTTTAATTATCTTTTGTTGTAATTTTCCAACTGATTGAAAAAGTGTCCAGGTCAGGATTCGAACTAAGCAGTCTTTCGCGCAAATTGTCAATACTTTGTCGACTGAACTATCCTGGAAGAATCTGACGCACACAATTCACACAGTGAATACGAACGCATACTTATCATTATTATATATAACCCTATGTAATAATACTTTAATTTTTTTTCAAACTACTCGTATGATAAATGCATACTATTCGTATGAGTTTATAATAATATTTCTCCGGGTGAATTGTGCGTGCTAAGTTGCTCTGTTGGAAGAGCATTGGCAGCATACATCGAGGGTCTCTAGTTCGAATCCTAATCTAAACATTTTTTTACTCATTTTGGAAAATTAATATTCGTTTGATTAATTTACCAATTAAAATCATTCTGTTAAATATAATATAGAATTATCTTTTGATAAAACTACGTGAAGTTTATGCGCAATATTTGTAATATTTCCTTACTATAGTGGCCTGTGCGCATGTATGATCACACCAAGGTTTAAATTCGTAGTTAAACTCATATATATATATTGTATATGTCATATAGTGTAGATGTGCCGGTAAAGGTCATCCTTATGGAATTTATTTTTAAAAAGTTTCCTTATTAATAGTTATAATTATTAGATTTCATTTTTTTTTTTCGTATTAGATGAATCTATTAATAGTATTTAAGTATTCTTAGTCTCACTTCCCAATATTAGATAAAATTTTATTGAAAATAATAGAAATACATCAAACACTAAAAATTTCAGTAATGTACATCCCACAAAAAAGTACATGTAATTGTTTTTATGACTATTTAGAACCAGGATTTAGTGAACACATACTAATGGAACAAAATTGTTATTTTCAGCACCATTTAACAATTAAGATATCAAAAATTAATAAAATAATGCGATAATTACTCATTTTTTAAAATCAATAATTGTTATTATCACAAAATCAATATCTTAATTATTTTAGATACATGGTTTAAAATAATAAATGTCATGGAATTACAGTTATCAAATTTTTGGGAGTATGAGAAATTCAGAAAGGTAATAAAAAAGTTTTAAAAAATTTGTTTTTGCAATATTAGTGCATAAATTAATATATTTATCACTATTTTCAACAGTTAAACAACCCCAAACTCCTTTATATATTAATTATAACGTTAACTTTTTATTATGCATACATTTTTAAATTTATTAATATTTGATTTTAACCATGTAATTAAAAAAATGTGATTAAAGTGCATTTTAAAAATAATGTTATTAACTATTTTCAAATCGTTGACATGCTGTTCCGTATTTCAACAAAATAAATGTTAAATTTATTGAATTTACTAAGGTAAGTGGATTCAAAAAAGTTAAATTAATATGATACTTATTCCTTTTATAACATGTTTTTTACGAAATTCACAGAAATCATTATAAAAAAAGCAGGAAAAATAACATTTTCTTACCTCTTTCTTAACGGCATTATCCTCTAATTCAAGTTTCATAATCCAAATAGCGAAGATAATTTCGAAGTCGGAATGTCCGAATGAAGTACATTGACATTGGCGCGCTCATATTAACGAAACGCCACTGACAATGTATTTTTTCGGACCGGCATTTTATATAAAATGTCAACTGATCGCATTTCTGCATAACTTTTTAAAAATTTTCAACTTACGTACTAAATATACACGCATAACATCATAACAAAGTTACTAGAGCAGCTGGCCTAATATTCTAAAGAATAAATACACTAGTGTCAACTATTCTGGTTGTTGCCAAACGATATTTTTTAAGCAGGTGATTTTTTGTTATTATTGGTTGTTTGAGCTTCGAAGATTTATAAGTTGAATGCGCATGCGCATTAGTTTTATGAGGGTATCCCTAATTAAAATTTTGAGTTAAATTTTTTTTTCACGCATTTCTATTTTACTTTCAATTAGTTTCAAAATACAGTGGAACTTTCATTTAACGAAGCGCATATTTAATGAAATTATCTACTTTTTTAATTTTCTGTTGAACCTTCTTTTAGAACGCAATTAACATTTAAATTAATATTCATATTAAAAAAAAATTCTTCTTAGCAAAATTTGTTGCACTTCCGTGCATGCACAATATTCAAAAGGATAGATTGCTGTTAAGATTGATTGGTGAATATATTTCAGCGGATTGTACGAATTGAAATTATGTATTTATTTTATCTTTTAAATAAAAAGGAAAAAATGCGAAAATTTTTCGATATGCTAAGAAAGGGATTCTAGTTCCGCGAAAATATTATAGGTCCATTCTCTGAATACTTAAAAAAGATGCGAAAGTTTTTATGAGTGTATCTTTCATAAGAGATCGCACACAAAGTAATATTCGAATTTTTTTTTTAATTTTTCGATTTGAAATACAAGAGAAAACGAGAATTAGAACGCTGCGATTCAGTTTTTGTTTCCCTTCCTTTATTACGGGGTTTTTTAGATATTATACTAATGATTTTTTTTATGTGGCTATATTGCATAACAAAAAGTACTATCCAAATTAAAACACAGTTTTATAATATTTCCATTTTTATTTGTAGTTTACTATACAAATTTCATGAATTTTCGTGGATTTCTATTCAACGATATTTTTTTCATAACGAAGCATTTAAGTGTAACGAGAAATTTCCTTAAATGGAAGTTTCACTGATAGGTTCATTGCTGGGTGCTTAGTTTCATATGATGGGAGGTTTATCTCATATATGTGATATGACGTACATGTTACATGCAGTGCATGTAATGTGTGACATAAGAGCGATTGCACAATATTCTTCTGCAATGCCAGAAAACACGTTTTTTTACCAGTAAATAACATGGTTTGGAGAATTTTTGTAATTTTCTAAAGTTTTCTAAGAAAGTCACATCTGAGTCACAATGTGACGTCACTGAGAGGTGGCATTTTGGTCACAGATGTGACGTCACATTTCAGTCACAATGTGACGTCACTGAGGGGTGGCATTTTGGTCACAGATGTGACGTCACATTTCAGTCACAATGTGACGTCACTGAGGAGTGGCATTTTGGTCACAGATGTGACGTGACCACAGTGACTCACAGTGACGTCACTGTGACGTCACTGTGAACATGCATGCTATGTGGGTGTCTATCCAAAACGGAAGTGTACATATTATTTGTTCTACAGTACACACTAATGAAATAATAACGTATTATCATTCCAGCAACATTGAACCTGGGCTTAGAGAAGAAAGTTATTATCTTCAAAAAAGATTCCTAGCAAGATAGGCCTCAACTTATATACTTTTTATTGAACTATTATTTAACTGAATTCGAACTCACCCTTCAAAATCTGCAAATTTCTTCAAAAAATCGCGAAAAAACGGCAAATTTATTCAAAAGATCGCAAAAAAACAGTAGTTTTCGTCAAAAGATCAGAAAAACGTCAAATCTTGTCAAAAAAGCTCGAAAAAAAAAATGCAAATTTCGTCAAAAGATCGTGATAAACCCACAAATTGTGTCAAAAGTGAGCCCCTTTTCCCCTCTTTCGGACAATGTATGGTGTTAAAAATTCTAAGAATAAAGGCAATTTCTTTTTTAAAGTATACTTTTCTTTTATGTCTATCACAAACACTTGGGAAGTTTGAGTGCATATAATGTAATGCGAGGGATTGGTCTGCAGACTGTTTTTTTTTTTTTTAAGTTTTTACTTGTGTTGCAGACTGCAGAAAAAAATTCTGCTGCTGGGTATATATATATATATATATATATATATATATATATATATATATATATATATATATATGTATGTATGTATGTATAACCATGATACAATACTACTATTTGACGTCTATAATGATTATAGAATAACCCATAAAATAACAAACTAAAACAAGACAAAAGGAGTTGGCAACATTGGAACAATTACGAAGCATTGGAAATGTGGTATTTGGCACGTTGTCAAGGGTAATACCAAACAGACACATTAATTACGATTAATTTCTGGTTATATATGTTCTGAAAATATTTTTTTTCTGATCTAGATTATTTTTAAAATGCATATCTGAAAATACATTTTTTCTGATGTAGAAAATGATGATGATGATGATTAAAAATATGTAGCTCTGAAAATATATATTGTGAAAATGTGTATTTTCTGATTTAGATTATTTTCATAAATATATTTTTTTCTGAAAATATATATTTTCTATTGTAGATTATTTTCAAAAAATATATATCTGAAAATATTCCATTTATAAAAAATGCAAGTATAGAAATTCAAGGAATAGAGTGCATATCTATATGTTAAACAACATTGTTTAACATATAGATATGCACTCTATTCCTTGAATTTCTGTTCTTGCATTTTTATATATGAAATATAATTTGTGGCATTATTTATGAGCTGCTTTCCAGCGCCAGCAGTGCTGCATTTTTTCATAATGTATTTAGAATTATATCTTAAAATATATATTCTGATTAAATATATTTATTTATCTGAAAATATATATTTTGGTTAAATAAATATATATATATATGAAAATATATATTCTGAAAATGTGTATTTTCTGATATAGATTATTTTGACAAATATATTTTCTTTTCTGAAAATACATATTTGCTAATGTAGATTATTTTCAAAATATACATCTCTGAAAATATACATTTTGAAAACGTGTATTTTCCGACGTAGCTTTTTCTAAATATATATATCTGAAAATATATATTCTGATTAAATATGTATATATATGAAAATATATATTCTGAAAATGTGTATTTTCTCATATAGATTTTTTTCATAAATATTTTTTTTTTTTAAATAATATTTGCTAATGTAGATTATTTTCAAAATATATATCGCTGAAATTATATATTCTGAAAACATGTATTTTCATGTGTGTTCAAACATGTATGTCAAAAATATATATATGTATATATAAAAATATATATCCTGAACGAGTATATTTTCCGATGTAGACCATTTTCAATATATATATATATATATATATATAGACTGGTGTGCAAAATTTAAGGACGAGTCCCGAAATGGCAATTTTCAAGGTATTTTCAAGCGATAATTTTCACGCAAATATCCAAAAGGAAGTAATATAACTAGAATAATTACTATCCCTGCATAACAGCTAGTCCATATAACATCTCATTCAAGTTACACGTGGTCACAAGAGTCACAGTCACTACGGCGAAACAAAAAATAGGAAATTCCATATGTCTCTCTTATGAGTCTAAAATAATTACTATATGTGTCTCCATTGACAGGTCACTGCAACTGCTACTTTGTGTCGAGTCACCAGGTGACTTTATAATATCGTTTTATTGAGACTCTCATGTGATTGTCATTTGGAGACTCAATTTCAAAGTTGTGAATCTTGCTTTGTGATAAATCACCAAATAATGTTAGATTAAAGTCACATCGTGACTTTCGGTCACAACACTTTGTCAAATTGTGACAGAGACCCTACTGTGAAGTAACCACTGTTAAAAGTGGCGAAAAGTCACCATGTGACTTTAATGGAACATTATTTGTTAATTTATCATAATGCAACGTTTACAATGACTTTGAAATTGAGTCTATACATGAGAGGTCACACGAGAATCTCAATGAAATGACATTATAAAATCACCTGGTGACTCGCCTCAAAGCAGCAGTCACAATGACCTGTCAGTGGAGTCACATATAGTAGTCATTTGAGACTCATAAATGAGACGCTTGAAAATTCCTATTTTTTGTTTCGCCGTAGCGACTGTGACTCTTGTGACTATGTGTGACCTGAATGAGATGTTATATGGACTAGCTGTTATGCAAGGATAGTAATTATTCGAATTATATTACTTCCTTTTGAATATTCGCGTGAAAATTATCGCTTGAAAAGCCCTTGAAAATTGGCATTTTAGGACTCGTCCTTAAATTTTGCACACCAGTGTATATGTATATATATATATTCTGATTAAATATATATCTATTTGAAAATATATACTCTGATTAAATATATATATGTCTGAAAATATATATTCCGATTAAATATATATACACTCTAAAAAATAAATGTGTAAATTGGCCAATTTTACCCATGGATATGTGTAAATTTGTAAATTTACACACCTGTCGTAAAATTTACACATTTTTTCTCGGAAATTTACCTACTTTTATGTGTATTTATCTTATGAAAGTAAGTGTGTAATTTGTTATCACTTGAAAAACTCAGAGAAGTGTGTAAATGTTGAAAAAATGCCATTATTTACACGAATTTGTGATTTATTCTAATTTAAACATAATTATATGTACACAGATAAGTGTGTAATTTTTTTTAAATGCATACTTGACTTAAAATTTACACATTTTGAGGAAAAAATTACCTGTTTTTATGTACACCTAACTTGAGAAATCAAATGTGCAATATGTTATCGCTTTATAAACTCAAACAAATGTGTAAATGTTGAAAAATGCCTGAAATTACACAAATGGTGTGTTAGACATAATTACAAGCAGAGAATATTCGAAAAATCCGTTTTGTTTTTGTTTTCTGCCCAAAATCTGAGTTCGACCGAAAATTCGGTTTCGTTTTGTTTTCGGTCCAATATTTGTATTTTGCCGAAAATTCGATTTCGTTTTCGGCCCAAAATCTGAATTTAACCGAAAATTCGGTTTCGGTTTCGTTTTTGGCCCAAAATTTGAGTTTCTCCGAAAACTCGTTATCGGCGGAAATGCTGTTAGAAATTCGGCTGGACCGAAACTCGGCCGAAACTATCTGAATTCTAGAAATCTTCTTTCTTCCGTTGGAAATTTTTGACATGACTTGATTGAGCTATTTCCGCTCAGATGAGAAACTCTTTATTTAATGTTATGAATAAAGTTTATTGCTTATAATTATCGACCATAGCTGATTCATGACGTGAAATCAAATTAAACAAATATCCTCCTACATACGACGACGCTCTTCACCTGCTCCTGCTGCACGCTTAATAGTAATAGAAAATTTTTAGTTTAAAACCGCAGATGTTTCGATTGCTATTCCTAAAAGTTCTAACATTCTATGTTGCTGATGAATTACAGTGGAGCATCGTTTATACGACGCCGAAGGGACTACCGAAAAACGTCGTATGAACGATAACGACGTATAATCGATTTTCACTTCCAAAACTAGAATTAATTTTGTTTTCACTTGATTTTAATGTTTAACGTGATGATTTGCATGAATTTGTAAATTAAACAAACCAAAATAAACAAATAACCAAAAAATGAGGGGGGGGGGGGAATTAGTAAGTAATTTAAATATGCGTATTTTTATTTATGTTTCAGCGAAAGGTTCCTCATTTGCAATACATCATTTCCTTTCCATTTAAAGTCAAAGATCAAAAACCCCGTGTGGCCAACTAAAAGTCGCCAATACTGGTAACATTAGAAGGATAGTCTATTTGCAACTTAAATCAAGTCGGGACAGCTGACCATCCCCGAAAAAAGAATGATCCCTCCCAGTGTAATCTGTTTCACGTAAGCTGATTTTTCAGACTAATCGAACACCAGGCCACATTTATATAATGTGGAGTGCATTTAAACACGCTCTTTGCTGTCATTCATAGCTGCCAACTTCCGCTCGTTCGTAAAATATACAAGAAAAATAAACAAAAATAGGTCCATACAAAATTGAAAAATCGACGTATAAACGATTTTGAGCGTCGTAGAAAAGATATACTTTTACATTAAAATGAATAGGAATGAATCGGGACCACATTAAAACGTCGTATAAATGTAAACGTCGTATAAGTGATCGTCGTATAAACGATGCTTTACTGTAATTACATTTTATTTTACATGCAAATAAAAAGTTTTGTTCAAAGTAGAGATGTGCACGCATCCGGGCTTGGCTGACGATATGAATCAGAATTTTCAAATGGGCCGGTAAACAAAATAAACGGGTTTGGCCGATAAAAAAAAAAAAATATTTAGCGGTTTTACCGGCCGACATAAAAATTTAAACCAAGCCGATAAAATATTAGCTACTTTCAAAGAATTTGTTTTTCATCAGAATAAATATAAACCTGCGTCACGAGCTGATGCTTGATAAATAACATTAATGAAGAAATGTAACATGTCCACCGAAGAGACTGGCATCGGACATGGTGTCTGTTTAGATTTTTTCAGCACACTTGTGCGGTATTGAGATCAGATTTGCATTTTTTTTAATTACATATGGAGCTGGGCCGGAACTGAACGTAGCTGTTCCCAGGATGTGTGGAGCAAGCAATATGTTTTGTAAAAATATTAGTTGTGATAATGAACTTCTGTTTACGGAATCTTTGGAAATGTACCTTAAAATGTTTTTTAAGGGTGTATTCGAAAAAACGGTTTTCCATCTTCAACAGCTCGAAATTTTCCGATACAATTTCAGACACATTTTTAAAAGTAGAAACATGAAACTTGCTGAGGGGATTCTTGAAGGGACGTACGAGGTGCCGTATGATGTTATTTTGTTCTCAATCCATTAGAATTTGAGTTATAAACAATTACCTTCTCAGTATGACCCTTTTTTTCGTTCGCAGACCTCCCGCTTCAGAAAAATCGGTTCGAAATGCCGTTTTTGATTGCTTTTTTTGCAATATTCTCTGCATTTATCAGAGAATCGACGATTACGGCACCTTGTGTACTTCCTAAATAAGAAAATTTGAAAGTTTGGTGCATTTCAGAGCAAAAATGAATTCAAAAATAAATCGGAAAATAAGCAGTTTGAATCGAAATACACCCTTAAATCCCTGCTCAACGTGAAACTTTGACACATATTCCGACTAATATTATTTAACAGTAAAGACTTAAAATTGACAAGCTTGACTATTAAAGGAATTTGGAATCGATAGCGTTTTCTATTTTTGATAGATAAATTATTTTTCGACAAATAAGAGTTTCTTATCGTGGCTTCAGGTTTTTCTCCTTTTCGTGATGTTGCTTTCGGAAATTCAATTCAAACGTTATCTTTTGCGCGATTTTTTCAAAGCTACATTGCCTTTATAAAAAAATGGATAACGCCATTCGATTACATTATTTATTTATGAAAACACCTGTCTTATGGGTTCCAAAAAAATATGAGTTCATAAATGTGTCAGAAAGTAGCTCTTTGGGTTTTAAAAATAGCCTTATTAAAAGAAAGATAAATATTTTCCAAAATCTATTTATAAAAGAGTTTTAAAAATTATGTTTTTAGCATTCATTTTTTTCTTTTATTCAAAGCAATATTAATTTTTTTATGAATTTTTATTTGAATGTTGAAACGTCCAAGAAATCTAAGTAATCGTTACTGTTGTATTGTGTATTTTCCATCGTAATTTTAAAATATACGTTAAATTTATCCCATAGATATGTATGCAGTATTCTTTAAAAGAATCTTAATTGTATGTTAAGAAAAATTTGAATTTTTTGTAGAAATTGAGTTGGGTCATTAACTGTGAAAATCTGAATGGGCCGGGCCGGGTTCGGGTCGAACTTATATAATTTTTACACCGTACTGAGCTGGACCCAGGGCCTGAAAATTCCGGCCCTTGCAGACTTTTAGGTTAAAGACACAGAGATTCCGCCAACTTGGGCACAAAAGATAGATTTTTCAAACAAGGACGCTATTTCAAAGCATTCGTAAAGAGGCGAGGGAGTGGCAAAGTTTTTTCGGGAGGAAGTAGCACTTATTTATTTAAGCATACGACTTATCTATATTTAAATCTCCATTAAACTAATAATAATTATAAATTATCAAATGATTATTTTTTTAAAATAACAACTTACTTATAGTTAGTTTTCTAAAAAAAACTTTTAAGCAATTTATTTTAATTACTTTTAATGAGAAATATTAAATAACTGAAAAAATGTGTATATTCAAAAATTAAATATTCACTATTGATTTGTTCTTCATTATTAATTGCATTATTAATTAATTATTAATAAATATATATGAGTATGAGTATTGATTGTCAATAGCAAAAGCAAATATAAAAGTTGTATTATTATTTATATTTTACTTTTGCTTGAACTTGTGCACATATATATATGTTTATGTATGTTTGTTAAAAATGTGCCTGTAATACACACATAATTAATTAATAATTATGTGTATTTATGTATGTATTAATAACTTAAAAAATGAACATTTTCGTTTTCGGCCGAAAATTGAAAGATTACCGAAATTCGATTTCGGTTTCATTTTCGGTCTTACAGACCTGTTTCGGTCGATCCTTTTTATAAGTATATAAATCTGAAAAAAAAAAACTGAAACGAAATAAACCGAACACGAAACGAAACATTTTTTTTCACTTCAAGCAACAAACATAATTTAGTGTTTGTTGGCTAATATTCCACAATGAAATAATTAAAAAAAAACTTCAGTAAAAAAACGTACCTATATAAAACAAAAAATTAATAGACATGTAATTGAACTAAGCGCATAAATTACTAAAATATTAGAATTAAAAAAAATTGCAGCCAGCAAAATCTATGATTTCTCTGCTATTGCCTCTTGGTATGATTCCTAGCTTATTTTTAGGAACAAATTTTGCATTTGCGATGGAAGATACAAAGTGTACTTTTCTAATTTAGAAATATTTTGCATTATTGTCTTTTAAAATCATTTTTAACTATTCTAAATTTAAACATTGTTTAATTTGGTATGCGATCTATATCAGTATAGTTATCGTTACAATTGGCAAAAAGCTTAAACTTTTTTGAAATAAATCGAAAAAAGGCATAAAAAATGTCTTAATATAAGAAATTTTAAATTAAAAAGTCTTCACCACATAAAGAAACAAAAATAATTCACCACATAAAGAACAGAAGAAAACATCTGCCATGTGCCTAGATAAAGAACTCGAAAACTGCAGACGATTATCAAATATAAATAAATGAATAAAAAACAACACTGTTCATTTAGTCTTTGGAATACGCGGAGAACATTTGCAAAGAACAAAAATAGCCATTTTATGCGCGTTATAGTCTCAGTCTGGATTTAAAAATCTTACCAAAAAATTCGTTGAAGTCATTCCATGCGTACTTTTGATGAAATATGTATCCGAGAAATGTACAATTGCTCTGAGCATGGTTAAAAATATTTATGCCAGTGTTATTGTACTTATTATCGGAACATTTATTAGATCTACAAACATCAAGGATTACATCAGAAAAGGAAAAACGAAGTCATTGAAAAATAGGTATGAAGAAATATTTTCCCTGTTTGCTTTTCTTTGAATTATAACTATTTTATTAAAATAAATAACTGTCTTTCGACAACTAAAATCAGATGATAAAAATCAATTATTTAAATTACTTCTTTTAAAAATAAGATTTGTTTACCTGTAGACTATCAATCGTTAAAATCGCATATTTTCTGAAATTTTAAAATTATGTGGAAAAATATTGTAACCACAGTTTATCATAATTAGCAAATATTTAAAGGTATTTAAATTACTGAATAAAAAAATTTCTTTTAAAATAAAATTGTTTGCAAATTTAATTTTTAAATTTTGCATTAAGTAATGACATGAAAATACTTTTATAAGGGAAAGTTGGTATTCTTTCCAGTTTTAAATTTGTAAATTTATAATATTCATGTGAAGCATAAACTTTCTGCTTATTGTAAATATGAAAAATTATTACTATTTGCTATTTATTCTTTTATTTATTTATTTTTGTATATATTCTTAAAATGATGCCTTTCTAGCATCCGAATAAATATTTGAAATTTAAACATCTAATAGCATTTGAAATAATTCTTTGATTTAAAAATTGTCTGTTTCAGCATGCTTATCATAATGTTTGCTATAAAGTTAACCAGTTTTCATAGTTTTACATGCTATAGACTTCTCAATTCTATTTCTACTGATATCAAATGAAAATTAACGGATTTTGATTCATGGTTTTTCATTTACGATTTTTAGATTGAAGCAATTAAAAATCGTTTTTAATTCATTGAAAACATTCATAAACTACAAACAAAATAAACAAAAATAAAAATGTTAATTAAATTAATTTCATTACCCTGTTTATAGTTTAAAGATTGCAAAAAATACTGTATAATACAAGAGATTAGATTTTTATGTAAAATTTATTTTGATAATGCTTTGAACATTTAAGCAGCAATGTTTCTTATATAATTTTAAACCTTAAAAAAATCTATTACAAATATTGCACCTAATTTTCACGTAGATTGATAAAAAATAATTCTTTATCAAATTTAACACAATTATTATAATTGGTAAATAAATCACACAAATTGCCATTTTTCAACATAGTCCAAAAGCGTATAGGCCTGAATTTGAATCGGAGAGCTTTGTGAGATCTTGCAATGTTCTGCCAATTGAGCTATCCAGGATAAATCTGGAAGACACAATTCAGCCAAAGAACTACAGATATATAATAAATAATACTAGACTGGCAGCTTACTCCAAAGGTCCCTAGTTCCTGTCCTGCCCTAGATGCTTTTTCACCTATTTGGTAAAATTACATTATAATTCTTTTTGAACGTTATTATTTAGAACTAGTAGTTATCTGTAGAGCTTCTTAGAGCTTCTGGTGATAAATTTGGATGCCAAATTGAACAAAAGATTGGGTATGTAATATGTGACTATAACATTGCTAACAAAGCGTAGAACCAACATAGTGAAAATTATCCAAGTCGGGGATCGAACCCGTAATCCTTGAAATAGCTCTCCAAGTGCTCTACCATTTAAGCTACGAGGAAGATGGCCAGCTTGTCAATTCTCACTCACATTTTGTTGGTAAGGCTGCAACTGCAGCACAAGATAATAACGTCTACATGAGCACACAAACTTGTGGCATAACATGAGACACAGATCAGCCCAGCATCAGTGAATACATATTTTATTATAATAATTTTTTTATTATTTATCAGCAGTGAAATTACGCTTGAAATAATTGAATATTTAATATGTGATTGCCACATTACTAACAAAGCGTAGAACCAAAATAGTGAAAAATGTCAAACCTGGGATCAAACCCGGAACCTCTGGAATAGCGCTCCAAGTGCTCTCAGCTCCAAGAGCACTTGAAGCCCTATTCGGAGCTTTCTCCCTTTTAATATTTACGATATTATCAGAACTATAATGGATCTGGCAATACACATCTAACCAGCCACATACATCCTTGATACAGGAAAGCAAAAAATCATGCGTCAAACATAGATTATAAAGCACTTTCCAATACATTCAGAATAATGCAACAAAACTGCACTTAAGAAAAATAAATAATATATTATGTCTAGGTCCACCATATGGAAATGTATAACTCATTTTAAAATAGAATTTCAGCTGTTCCTATTCACCATGGAAAAATTATCCGAATTTTTTAGCAGCCCTCTATATGATATAGAGATTTATATCTATTAATAACATGCATTTCAAAATTTAGTTCATTAAAGAGATACATATATTTGGGTGATTCTCAAAATAGGAGACTTTTCAAAATTTAAATCTTAAAAAAATTACTGTCAGCAAAATTTCTGAAAAAAATAGGTGTTGTTAATATAGTATTAGGTATACTTTACATGTAGTCAGCAGAGCTAAATATTTAAAAATTAACTTAAAAAAATAATTAGTATTTTTTGAGCCATGCTAATGACAAAACAAATTGCATGGAATAAATATAGTAAGAAATTTATTTTCTTCCTGTTTAAATATTTTTTTCTATATTTATTAGCCTTCCTTTTCAGCAAATGGTTTCCATTTTTACATATATACATACAAGGAGAATAAAAACATTACCAAAGAGCAAACTTTGTTTACATGAGCAACATTCTGACACTAACAGCGTAAGAAGCTGTCTTACTGATTTTCTGACAGATTTAATGCATATTTTAGGGATAATAAATGTAATACGTAAATTTATATGTAAAATTAAACTTTATAAAGGATACAATGTAAGCACTGGTTACATTTATGCACATAGAAGTCTTTAGCATGGACAGAAAAACCATGCTAATGACACTGATATTTGTCCATGCTAATGACAAATTTTAATTTAAATAAGATTATGAGCCATAATATAATCACAATGCAGTAGTCCTTTCTGGGGCTTTTTAAAACACAAAAGTTCTATGCAAATAAATAAAATAAAAATTTTAACTATAAAATAAACATGAAAATTATTATCCATTCTAATGACATGCAATTGATGTACACCCCTAATATTCAACTTCTATTCTTAAAATACAATACATACTTCTATTTTCAGACTGGGATAAAATGGATATTTGTTGCCATGGGGAAACTTTATATTTTCAAATTATTGTCATATGTGAAAATGAAATTTTTATTAATAACTAGCTGTTATAGTATGACCTTGTTTTGAAAATAGAATATGGAGGACAAACTTTAATTCTTTTTTTATATACTATAATTTTATTTTTAAAAAGAAATTTATTGGATAAATCCTCTCCTTGATTAATTAAAAGAAATAATAACATTTGTTTTATAAACATGATATTAACTCTTGAAAAATGCTAGTATACACTAAGCACAGCTGCTGTGGACATCCATGCTAATGACATTTTGAACATTTATTCTGTTATTTTAAGGTGTTTTTAACTAAAAAGTGAGTAATTCTTGAGTGCAAAATATGAATAATACTAAGACAAACATATCTAAATATAAAAACACAAGACAGAAAACCTCTCAATTTTTTTGTATTCCGAAAGACATAAATTGCCCCCTATTTTGAGAATCACCCATTTCAGAAAATTCTCCTTCAGCAATTTTTTAATAATAAGGAGAATGGTAGGCGAATACTTTTTGTGCAGCCCTAATTATGAAGTATAATATATATATATACAGAGTAATATGCAAAAAACTAATTAAATTTAAAAGTGCATACAGAATTTTAAAACGTACTCTCTAGCATTTATTAAGCAAAGATAACTGTAATCTATACAATAATGCAAAATACTGTAATCAATTCCTTTTGTTTGTCCCTGTAAATTAGTGAGAAATGCTATGAATTCTCTGTTTTAACGTGATCTGAGTTATATCAGCTTCAATATATTTGAAATAGCAAAATGTCATTAAAATACTCTCAAAACGATTTTCCACATGTACTATAATTTAATAGAATTCTTTTGAGTGTCCCTGTAAATGAAATATTAATCATACATACTTAATATGCAATACGAAACATGCTTTCGTGACCTTAAATAAGCTTTATCAATTGCGTGAAAATTATAGGAGTTAGAGCATCGACAGACGGACTGGCAAAGTGAATGCATAAGCACTTTTCAACATTTTTGGAGAATGCTAAAAAAGAACATAAAAATATCACATTATAGGGAAACTAGAGTAGATGCGGTGCTGTGTAATATATACAATTAATGATCATTTTTTTTTTCTTTTAAATTGGATATTAAGATATATTATTGGTTTAAATGTATAATGTTCAAATTTATTGCTTTAAATGTGTAATTTCATAAATATTTATGTAATTTTTGCAACCTGTTATTAAACTTATTTTTTAATAATAATAAAAATGTTTTTAAGTATTATTTTACTACTTGTAAATTCTGACGTAAAGTGAATTTATCCAAATGACACCTTTTAAAAGTTTTTATTCGTGTTTTTTTTTTGTGATTTTTATTAAAGAGATAATTAAAAATTACTTTTTAATACATTGAAGACTTTTTTTATGCGTATTACATTCAAAAACTATTGATAACAAAAAAAAAATTTAAATGTGTAATTTGATATTCGTAGAAATAGTACAATACACGAGTAGACAGAAAAAGTCAAAAGTTTCAAAATATCAAATTACAGAAACAGAAAGATTTGCTAGTTTCCATTTTTTATTTTATTTTAATAGTATGAAAAATTATTGTACATTTTAGAATCGAAATAGTTTGAATTTTTTTAGATGCATTGCATTATAATCGTATATTTCATTCATAGTAATTAGTATTATACAATTAATGTAGATAAAATATAATTACTTAATATCGGTTTTACTTTTTATCTTTGAATATTTTTTATAGCTGTTGTGTAATAAATGATAACTAGTGACTTAAGGTTCAAAATGCACATTAAATTGCTAAATTAATTTCATTTTTGTCAATAGTAAATTAATAATCTTTAAATTCAAGCAATTATTAATCTTTATTATTTAAATAATACAAAAAGTATTATGTATAATTCAGTGTATTATATTTTTATGTAAATTTTACTTTGATAATACTTTGCACATTTAAGCAGAAATATTTCTTTAGTAATTTTAACTCTTAAAAAATACTGTTACAAATATTGCTCTTCCTGGATAAATCTGGCAGACACAAATCAGCCAAAGAACTAGAGTTACATACTAAGTATAGCTAACTAATACCAGAATGAAAACATGAATTAAAGATCTGTGATTCGAATCCTGCCCTGGACGCTTTTTCACCCATTTGGTAAAATTACATTAAAGAAAATTTTTTCTTGAACGTTATTGGTTAGAAGTAGTAACTATCTGTAGTGCTTTACATGTGTGCTGATAACTTTGGAAGTTAAAGTGAGCAAAAGTTTTCAAAGAGAATACAAAAATACATTTAACACACACAAAAAATTGTAATAATTTATTAAAAAAGAAATAAATTGTGTAGTTTTATTTTACATGGCAACAAGTGAAAAGAAAAAAATAGTATTTCGTCCGTTATAAATACAATTAAATTTATGCCATTTTAAGAATATGGAGAAAAAATGTACATGTATTTCTAAAAGAGAAAGTTATGAATTTATTAAACACAACACAAGTTGTTACAATTGTAAGGTTGTGTGAAGAAATTTTAATTTTTAACTTAATTTAGAAGACAGTCTCTACGCTGACTATATTCAAATTATAAATCCCTGTTCCTAAATTACAATTCGGATTACAAAACATTTCTAACATAAAGGTAATAGATTATAATTTGAGCCGACCCTGTTTCTTGTAAATTAAGTGTATAATGATTTGCGGTCTTGCTTTAAGTCTATAAATCTGGTAGAAAGAAAAGACATGTCAAGCATATGAGTTTGGATTTAATGCAATTGTATTTTGCGATCATAAAAGCATTTTTTTTTCAATTCACACATCAAAGCATAATATAAAGCTATGTACACAAAACTTTGTGTATTTTAAATATTACACAAAAATACGTGATTTGCATGTTGCGCATACATATGTGTAAAAACAGAATATTACATACAAACCTGTGTATTCTGTATATAACACAAACATATGTGTAATTTGCATATGACACAGCATTATGTGTATTTTCTTATTACACAAAAACATATGTAAAAACAGAACATTACACAGATATATGTGTAAAAATAGTACTCAGAAATACGTGTATTTTAGTGCAATTCACCCATTAAAGTGTGTATTTTAAGAGTTATCAGATAACTTTTACACATTTGGACTTATCATCAACTTACACATTAAAATGTGTATTCTGAAATTTACACATTTGACGCAATTTACACACAAATTTACACATGTAGACATGTCGTTTTTGTATCATCGATTTACACATTTTTGTGTGTAAATTTACACATTTTTTTTTTAGAGTGTATATATATGAAAATATATATTCTGAAAATGTGTATTTTTTGGTGTAGATTATTTTAATTTTTTTTTCTGCAAATACATATTTGCTAATGTAGATTATTTTCAAAATATATATCTCTGAAAATATATATTCTGAAAACGTGTATTTTTCGATGTGGATTATTTTCATAAATATATTTTTTTCTGGAAATACATATTTGCTTATGTAAATTATTTTCAAAATATTTATATTTGTAAACATATATTCTGAAAACGTGTATTTTCTGATATAGATCATTTTCATAAATATTATGTATGTATTTTTTCTGAAAATACATATTTGATTACGCAGATTATTTTCAAAATATATCTCTTTGAAAACGTGTATTTTCTGATGTAGATTATTTTAATAAATCATTTTTTTTTTCGGAAAATACATATTTGCTGTTGTAGGGTATTTTACAAAATATGTTTATTTTGATGTAGAGTATTTTCAAAAGTATTTTTAATACACATTATCGGTATAGATTATTTTCAAAAATACCTATTTTCGGAATTTTCTAATGTAGATTATTTCCAACAATTCATATTTTCTGTAAATTCTATATATTTCATGATCTATATTTATTTTTTCTGAAATTGTATGGTTTCTTCTGAAGATTATTTTAAAAAATATTTATTATCTGTGTAGAATATTTTTAAAAAATATATTTTCTAAAAACATTTATTTTTAAAAAAGGTATATTTTCTGATGTAGATTATTTGTAAATATTCACATTTTCTGTAATAAGAATATCTTCATTATTATTATCATGATCTACATTATTAACTTTTTTTCTGAAATTGTATGTTTCCTGCGTAAGATTATTTTCAAAAATACACATTTTTAAAAATCTATATACTTTCTGATATAGATTATTTTTTAAAATACATATTTACTGAAAATAATATCGTTTCTGGAAATGTGTTTTCTACTGTACATTAATTTCAAAATATAATTTTTCTCTATATACTATATCTTTGAAAACATATATTTTCTGATGTAGATTATTTTCAAAAATACTTTTTTTTTTTTTTTTAAATAATTGAATTATAACCCACATATGTTTTAACAAGCTTCAATTACAAGAATGTAAAATAATGGCATATTTCTAAATAAATTAAAGTTAAAATGACAAAAAAGAAATAAAAATAAGTAACATGTCGTAACAAACCAGTACTAAAAGAGAATACTACAGACGAGTTCGGCCGGAATTTGAATCCGGGACCTCTCGCACCCTAAGCGAGAATCATACCCCTAGACCACCGAACCACACTGTCTCGGAAATCACTATTTAATGTGCTTGAGTAATACTTCTACTTTAACTTTTTCTAAGTCGATAGTCGATCGGATGATCACGTTATCAGTGTTCTATTCCATTATAGATAACGCAACGAGTTAGTATATTTTCAGTGGCGCACCCAGAATTAAGCTTTGGAAGAGGCTAGCCTATTTTAGAGGCCTCTATTTTTCTGATCTAGCCCGGAATATAAAACAAACACAGTCCGATTTTTTTTTTTTTTCGTTTTACATTTTATTATAAATTAGCATATAACCCCCGTCAAAAATGACGGAATTTTGATCTGCGTTTCATTTTCATAAGACTTCATACAAGATTTTATTAGTGAAGAGTTTGTATTATAGAAAAGCACATTCTAAAAACAGCAATATATTTCTACAAATACAAATGATGAGGTGGTTTTTTTTTTTTGGGGGGGGGGGGGGCTTGAAATTCTATTTTTGAAAAGTACAACAATAGCTTCCACTTGAAATGTGTACTGCTTGCATATGAGTGCTTGCATTGTAAACGAAAATTATATTTCTTATCAAATGTCCTTAAAATGTACAATCATGTATTAAATATACTAATTGCATCAAAGCAAATAAAATTTTGAATTTTAGCTTAGCAATTTTTCAATATAATAACTTTGAAAAATAAGCAAAATTATAATTTAATAAAAGAATGTGGGAAAATAATTTTCAGTCTTATTAATGCAGTCATGATAATATCTCATATGTGCATTACATCTCACGGAAAAAAAAAAAAATTCTTTATGATAGAAAAAAAAAAATAAAAAAAAATAAGTGTATAAATTTTGACTTAAAAAGAATAATAAAACTAAATTTAATTATATCAAAGAAATCATAATAAAATTATTCCATTTATTATACCTGTTGAATCATAATTTAAAATTATATAACGGAAACGTTTAAAAAAATCTCTATTCACATTATTAGATCCTGCAATTTTTATCATTTATTTATTTGTTAAAATTGGCCCACAGAGAATAATCGATGAAAAAATTATTGACTTGGTAGAAACATTTTTTTCTTTTTAACATGTTGTAATCAAAATGCATATAAATGTAAATGAAAGTGAAAAAAGTAGTTTAAAAATATATTTATATTTTCTTACAAATATTTTAAAAGCATAAGTGGATATTATTATTATTATCATTTCAATGAATCACTCAGAGCCGTTTATTTTTTAATTTTTTTATTTATTTATTTTAGATTTGGATTACTTTTCTGAATGGAATGGGTGAAACGTTCGTTTGTTTATGATAGCTTATTTTAAAATTGGAACTTAATATATTGTAATTGGATATGTTATACATGTTTTATAAGAAAATATGCTCAACAAACATTATTTCAAACAAAGAAATTATCATTTAGCTGTCATATGTTAACATGTATGTTTTCCATTATGCCTAGCATGGCGTTTAGCAACGGTCGATTCCCACACCAGAATGGTTCGTACAGGAATCGTTCCCATACACTTCTCCCACTCAGATTTTATTAAAGTAGATAGATGGACGAGCTGTGTCGTTCCTGGACATACATTTATTCTATTGACTTGATACAGAACGAAAACTGGTGAGCAATCAGCGAAACTTGGGGGGGGGGGGACACTGAAAATTTCTGATGGGGCTCATTCTAAAAGCTTAAACCTCTTTGATAAGTAAAAAGAAAATATTGTTTTAAGTGGTGAATAAAAGTTAAGTGGTGATATTTCAAATGTCATAAGAAAATTTATAAATTAGAAAAAAAATTGCGAAAAGATTACTATTTTTAAAAAAATTTGTATTTTGTAGATTGTATAAAAAAAATAAATGTAAACTTTCATAATTTTAGAAAACTTTAAATAGTTAGTTTAATCTTGCGGTCTTGCAGAGGCTTCAGCCCCCTTAACTCTCCCCGTAGGTGCGCCAATGATCGTTTTACCCAATTAAAAAAAATATTTTTGAAGGTTTTGATGAAATAAAGGTTTTGATGAAAAAGGTTTTGATGAAATAATTCAAGTTGTTATTGAAATGACACAATTATATTCGTAAATCTGGAAAACAAAAATAATATACATAACAATGTTATAACAATAATAGTAGCAATAATAACAATAATAATGCCATATAGTTAACTGCAAGAAAGTAAAATTTTGCCACATAGGTACTGATTATATACGATGTGGCGGTATTTTGTTCAAATTTCGGAATTCTGAAAGGAAATGAAGGATAAAAATGAAAAAATGTCCTTCTATAGTAAAAAAAAACTAGCCTTAAAAGGAATGACTCCTGGAATGATGCTGATGTGGAAGATTTCCGGAACTAACGAATCCGGGTTGTCCACTCCTTCCATGAGTCGAATAGACCAATCAGGAAAGGGCTCCGTGTATGCATCGCCATATGGGTTACCATAAAGAGAGGAAAGGTTGCCATCGCCAACAATCGCCAAGTTTGTCGCCAACTTGGCGATATGTCGCCAAATTTGGCGACCAAAATTAGTTGTCAAAAGTGACGCCAACTTGGCGATAACTGTAATATTTCGCCAAATTTTTAATTTCTTTACAACACCAGTCGTTTGATACATCATTTGAGGGGTTTGCAACTGCTTATTCATATAATGGATGTCTTGTGTGTTATCCCCCATTCTTCTCCCCAGGGGGGACACATTTTTATTTTCTTTACAACACCAGTCGTGTTACACAAGATTTGAAAGGTCTGCAACTGCTTATTCATATTATGGATGTCTTGTGTGTCACCCCCCACACTCTGCTCTCCCAAGGAAGGGGGCGGTCACATTTTTAATTTCTTTACAACACCAGTTGAGTGACACATCATTTGAAAGGTCTCCAACTGCTTATTCATATTATGGATGTGTTGTGTGTCATCCCCCACTCTGCCCCCCAGGGGGCACATTTTTAATTTCTTTACAACACCAGTCGTGTGACATCATTTGAGAGGTCTGCAGCTGCTTATTCATATTACGGATGTCTTTTGTGTCACCTCCCACTCTGCCCCCCAGGGGGGCACATTTTTAATTTCTTTACAACACCAGTCGTGTGACACATCATTTGAAAGGTCTGCAACTGCTTATTCATACCATGGGTTATTGGCGAGCGCAGCAAGCAGTGGTAAACAATAATTTGGAATCGCGAAGCGATTACGCGGGGGGTTGGCGAGCATAGCGAGCAGGGGGGCGGGGCCCCCCTAGTATTGAAAAAAAAATTATCTATTTGACCTTCTTTTTATAAAATAACACTGGTTATAGTTATTTAATTACTGATTATAGCATCAGTATTCTATTTCTCATTGCAGCAATTACACTATCGAGCTTTCAGATAGGCTTTTTGAATTTTTTAACTATTCGGAAAATAGTTGTTGTCCTCTGTAAAGAACTGGGAAATCTGAAGTATATCTGAATCTTTTATACTGGTTGAATTCCGCAACTTGTTCGTTTTCTGATTGGTTCATGTTTAATGTCCAAAAATGGAATACTTCTGTTGCCACGATGACAAAAAAAAAAAAAAAAAAAAAAAAAAACGATGACAAAATTTAAAATAATAATAATTTGAAAACAAATTGTGATAAAGGTTTCAAACAAATTTCATTTAAAAGTGCGTTTTTTTCTCTACACAATGGTATAAAATTAAAAATGTGCTATGTTTAGAAGTTTAAAAATTTGCAGTTCTGAAAATTGTAAAATTGAAATTTCATTTAAAATTTGTTTATGGTGAGACCAGGTATATTAATGTTTAATCTAGGTCGTACGTAATAGGAGACGTTCAGAAGTCAGTCTGATGAACCCCATCCAATAAAAATGCACATTTTAAACAGTTAAAGTTCTATATCTATAAACTACTGTCTTTTTTTATGATTGGTTTAGGGATATTAAGGTTTAATGCACGGCGTACGTGAATATAGGACCCGTTATGATCATCTTAAAAATGATGTTTGTTATTTTGATTAATTTAAACATAGAATTTTTAAAATTTTAGTCTTTGAAAATATCATTTTCCAAATAGTCGTTGCAATTTGTTAAATTACAATTTTTTTCTATTTATTTATTTATTTATTTATTTTTTAACTTATTTTATGAAGAAATATAAAATCAAAAAATCCTTTTGAAATCTTAAAACGCAAAAACTATGGTCGCAAGCATATTAACAAGCTAGAATATATGATATTTTTTATTATTGTTGTTGTAACTTTGATTGGAATCAATTCAAAATAAAATAATAAAAAATAATGATAATAACAATAGTGATAAGACTAATATTACCGGTGATAATAATTATGATGATGATGGTGGTGTTGATAGTAATATTAACATTAAATAACAATATAAATTAATAATAAAATACATATGCGGCAAATTGCTTTGCCTTTATATTATTGATAAATTTACTACTATTATTTATGTACTAATGAACAAAAAAATATAAACCTAATTAACAAATGATAATTAAAATAATAATAATAATAATAATAATAATAATAATAATAATAGAAATAATAATAATAATAATATAATTACTATCACTATTATTCTTATTTTGTTGCTGCGCTTTATCATAAAATAAAAAAGATCCTTAAATTATCGCTCTGTGGAATAAAATTCACCCTTTATTGCAATTGATTACATATAAACAATTTAAAATATGCTGAAAAAAAATTATGGGTAGCTTTGGTTGTGTTCTCTACATGTACCACAAAAATAAACGATAGTCATCAAACAGTTAGTAGCAATTAAAAAATAATAATTATTAACCCCTTAGCGTCGACAATTCTCTGCTTAATTTTTAATCTTTTAACAGCGGTTTTTTTAAATAGAAATTTTTCCTGTAAATGAATCGTGACGACATCGTTCCTGCCTTTGCATTTGGCTACGGAATTTATCTACATTCCATTAAAAATTATTATTGTTATTCTGTTTCTTAATTTTTTACCAAAAATCTCTATTTTAGCCTTGTTTCCACTTTTCTGTTGGAAAGCGAAACATAATCGCTGTAAAATGATCCGTATCGGAAGGTCGTTGATTCCAAGGTCTCGAAAGAATGAATTTCATTGGTCGCCTGCTCTAATTTCATTGGTCGATCAAGTTGTTCATCGTACCCCTTGATTTTTCTATGCTATTTTTTTAAATTATCCCTAAAATTATTATTTTTTTTCTCAGTTCTTTTTTTTTATCCTTTTTTTATACTGCCTCTGACAATAAAGTTCGGTGAATAGTCCTGTAGCATTAATGTTGATGAAATACTAATGAAAGTTACCGTACCATCCTTCGAAATAGTCATTTCCCTAACTTTGCACCACTGACATCTGCTATACATGTCCTGGGAAATTCGCAAGAAGTCTTCTTTTGGGATGGAGTTCAAAAGCTTCGTCACATTTCGTTGGATGTCAGCAATAGGGTCAAAGCTCTTTCAAAGAGAGCTTGAGTCGTGAAAACAGGAAGAAGTCTGGAGGATTGAGATCTGGCGAGTATGGTGGATGTTCAATTTGCACAACCCCTCATGAATTTCTTTCGGTGTCTTGCAAAGCTTAAAACCAAACTTTAAACTGATCTTTTGTTCGTTCATTTTCCTGTTCTCAGTTAAGAACCAACACACTGCACAAGCACTTAGTAAAGCACGTCTTACACAGAACATAAACGACAGTCAACTGAACAACGGAGGGGGAAGATGGTCAACACTTGCCTCTATGCAGGTGCAGCGTTTAGTTTTCCCAGTGTTGCCAGATCGGTCGTTCTGAATTCATTCACCGAACTTTGTTGTCAAAGGTAGTATTTTTATTCTTTTTTTTCGATATTTACCTAAAAAAATATTGAGATTTTACTTAATTTACTTATAAAAAAAATGTATGGCTATCAGCTTTTTTAACTGCTTTACCCTCTGGCACATTCGACCAACCCAATGCTCCGGAATTTCATCTCAAATTCCATACTTTTTGCTGAAATTCTATGCAATAAGATAATTCGACTCATCGGTTTCGACTTAAGATAAACTGGAGCAAAACTTCCATTGGGCACTTCCAACGAACATGCATTGATTCATTGGTTCAAATAGAGTAACGTTTACAATTAAACAATGGAACAATGAAAGACTCTCAGAACCTTGTGTGCCACATATAAATGTCGCTCGTTAAGGCTCCTGTCCCTGCGAGCGAAGACAAATCGCGAGCTAATGCTAGTCCTATGGGAAGGTTATTTTCTAATAATTCGTCTGCATTTCGACATTTTTAACACTTTCCAACAAAGTTGAAAAGCGTTTATGCTTTCGGTTTGTCTATATGTCTGTCCGCGCTCTAACTCTCGTAAATATACTCGGATTGGATTGCCATGAAATTTTTGGACGTTATTGACGTTTACCCTAGCACGAACCCTATCGAAAATGAAGTTTCTGCCATGATTAGTTTATTTACAGGGACAGTCAAAAGTTTCCCATTACATTACGGCCTATGAGGAAAAATCGTTTCAAATGAATTTTAAGCATGTTAACTCTGACAAACATCTTCAAACTTATATGCATCTATTTATATGCACTAAAATATGCGTTTTATAAAGTATGCAGCGAAAAGAATAGTTATTATTCATTTACAGGCCACACAAAATAATTCCAAAACATAGAAATAAAGGGGGGGTATTGTTTGCGACATGTTTTAACTATGGTAAACGATTTCATGTATAATCAAATTTATATACGCCGCTGATGATCAATATGAGTTATTTCATGCATAACACGAAGTGCACAGCATTTACAGGAATATACACAAAAGATTTCAAATTGTGTATTCTATCCAAAGTACTGTATATTATGGATGATGGCTGTTAAATGGATGAAATGCATTTTTAATTATGATATGCGCTTTTTTTTCACTAAATGTATGTATATTATATGGTGTGTACAAATGCAAATAGTTACACAATTTAGATATACAGGGTTACACAAACTATCTCAGAAAGGTTACTGAATATGAGAGTAATTTACTCAAAGGTGGTTTTCAAATGTGTTATGCTTTTTTAACGTTGAATTGCATTTAGTTTATTAAGACATGTTTGTAGAATATAGATAAAATGATATGTGAGGTTACACAAAGAACTGGGTACATGGTGGCCATTGGATGATAATTTCCGGAAATTTCATTTAACTAGTTTAAAGAAATTTTTTTAACTAAACTTTAGCAAAATACTTTCGTGTATTAAATTTACTATGTATTTTACAGGGCTGAACAAAAATATTTAAGTATGTTTCCGTCTATTAGTATAAATTGCTGAAAGGAAAATTTCAACCAGTTTGACGTTTTCTTGCAAAACAAAAATTTCCCCTTATATAGTCTATATACCAACTGACAGATCAAATATAAGGCTTTTCAAAAGTATTGGAATACATATTTGGCTATGAACAATAACACCTTATTTCTCTAGATAACGATGTTTTATTAAAGATTTCAAGAAGTGTTGGAAAATGTTTCATAATCTATGCTTTACACATGATTTTCCTTACTTGTTTATTTATTTGGATTGGTTAGATGAGGTCCCTCTCCACATCGCTTCTTTTTTTTTACTTTTTCGATTTTGGTAGCAGATATTCACTTTCGAAACCAGTTCCAAAAATGAAAGCGTCATTTAAAAAAATATCTGCAACTAAAACTGAAAGATTAAAAAATGTGCAATGTGGAGAGGGACCTCGGCTAACCAATGCAAATAAATAAATTAAAAAATAATAATAAAAATGTCGTAATGCAAATGAGTTATTAGAAATTAACCTCTCCATACGAATAGCTTTATTTCGCTCGCTTAAAAATAAATAGGTCAGACATCATTAATTTGGAGAAAAAGTTATGTACCTTCGATGACTAAAAGCTTAACATTTTTACATATACATAATGCTTAATATTTTTCCGATAGCCGTAGGAAAAAAACAGTATCGGGCTCGGCCGGGATTTGAACCCGGGACCTCTCGCACCCAAAGCGAGAATCATACCCCTAGACCACCGAGCCACACGATCTGTAGATAAATTTCGAATCTTATCAATTTTAATTATGCATTTCTTTCACACTATATACATTTGAAATCAATAATCGAGCGAGATCATATAGATAACTAAGTATTATTTATCATTCGTATTTCAATAAAAAAAAGTTCTCTATTGATAAGAACAAAGTTTATGCTTGTGTATCATTTTACGCTGCAAAAAGGCATTATGGGTAAACTGTTAGTCTTTAGAATAGCCACGTGACGTTGAGTCGGAGGTAAATTGTGCAAAATTGACACTACACATCATAGGTTTTGACATTCGATCTTATTTCAACGGCGTTTTACCGTTTGGCGTTTGGCGCTATCTAAAAAAATTTATGCAATAACCAATCTCAATCTGTTTACTGAGGGACTTCTGTGGCTCCGGGGGGGGGGGGGGACATTATAGAGTTCCGGTGGGGAATTGCACTTTTTAACCATTGAAAACGATAAAACTCAAATTTTCCGGGAAGGGGACATCTCATTGCTCCAGGGAGAATGTCACCCCCGGGCCACCCCTTGAATTCAACACCGTACAACAAATCTTTGAACCTTTGGACTCATTTTAACCCTTTATATACCGAATTATGAATTCATAAAAATTTTACATTCTAAAGCATTTTACGTAAATTGTTTAAACTAAATTAAGAGATTAACATGATCATTTAATTCATTTTTGAAGCATTTTAGAAGGATTTAGAAGGATTAATTAAATTTGAATTTACAGGGATTTTGTGCAATATTTGAAACCCCACTCAAATCTTTTATTTTAAATTGTTTTCTTAGTATTTTGTTGAATTATTAAATGTACAAATAGTATGCTCTTACAATATAAATATGGAAATATTTCCGTATCGAAAAATCCGCATTCCCCTCCCTCAGCGCCAAGAGCATACAAAGGCAAAAGCAATCATTCTTTTAAAAATATTTTTGTTTTGTGTAACCAATAATGTTTTTTGGAAAAAAATGAAGTAATGTATCTGTAACTCATTCTAAACAGTATTACAACTAACTGACGTATTAAAAGAATTTTATAATAAGTAATTTTAATGGTACTTATAAAAGTACCGTCGGTAGATAAAGGGTTAAATATTTCCTAAAATTATGAAAATTTATTTTTATTATTTTTATTAGATCTTGCAAAATAAAAAACTTTAAAAATATTGATCTTTTTCATAAACTTTTTCTTATTTATAAATTTGAAATATTAGCATTTTTAATATTCACCGCTTAAAAGCAAGATTTTCTTTTATTTACCAGCGAGGTTTAAACCTTCAGAATTAGCCCCATGAAAATTTTCAGAGCCCCTGTCCCACCAACCTGTTTTCGTTCTGTATAAACTCAACAGATGAGATAAATTCAATGGCGTAGCAAGCGGGGGACGGAGAGGACGGTCCCACCCACTAAGGGGTGACACCCATTCTTTATTGGCAAATACAGGGTGTTTCAAAAATGACCGGTATATTTGAAAAATCAATAAAAACTAAACGGGCAGCGATAGAAATACACCGTTTGTTGCAATATGCTTGGGACAACAGTAAATTTTCAGGCAGACAAACTTCCCAAATTAGTTACAATTTACAACAATAAATGGCGCTGCAGGCGATTTGAAAGATATAGAAGAAAATAAATCTGTGAGTTCGCCATTTTGTAAGCCGTTTTTCTGCTGTAAGCGTGTTCTGTTCACGGATTGCAAGTTTGCTGTGAAAAAATGGTTTATTCCCGTATGTAAGTATCGTACTTGAGATTTTTTCCAGACTGCAGTGCCATCTGTTGTTGAAAATTGTAACTAATTTCGAAAGTTTGTCTGCATGAAAATTTACTATAGTTCCACGCATATTGCAACAAACGGTGTATTTTTATCGCTGCCCGTTTAGTTTTTATTGATTTTTCAAATATACCAGTCATTTTTGAAACACCCTGTATATATATATAATCTTATAAGATTTTGGAAAGGAATTTTGAAATAAATGAAATTTCTAGCGCATTACGCAATAGAGTTTCTTTTTTCTTTTTTTTTTTTTTTTTTTTTTTTTGAGAATGTGAAATTTTATACTGAATGATGTATGTAAATAAAACATGCACAAGGAAACAAAACCTATTGGATTACCTACCTATCCAATGAGTAGGTAGCAAAAGAAAATTTTAAAAGGAAGAATTTTTTTTCGACATATAGACACCACATTGACTTATGCGGACTAGGGTAACATCCCCAGTAATTGGCACATTAAGAATTTGCCGTTAAACTTACTTCAATTTTCATTGACAAGAAATAAAATATTTACTTGCAAATATTTTTAAATCAAAGAATGCATATCTGTGCATGTATTTTGCCCACTAAAAGCAAAAAGTTTTGAAAAAGTTTTTTTGCGAATCCTCAACCAGGCCACTCAAATTACATTTTGTCGTACACTTTACAAAAAAACTATTCAATATTTTAACTTCAAATTAAACACAAAAATAAATTATGCTCTGAAGATTTGCACAATATATTTTTTTTTACAGTAAAACGTTAAAAAAATTATTATTTTAATTAATTTATTTTACATGCATTTCCAATACGGACGCATTTTAGCAAATGAATAAAAAATGAAACGCGTATATTTTCCGAAAAAAAAATATAAATCATGGAGTAAGTAATTATAGATAGAATCACGATTATTTTAATAAATAAAATATGTTTTCATTATTCTGCAAAATCTATTGCACAGATGACACTTAAACATTTAAAAAAAATTGTATTATGGATATTTTATTTTGTAAAGCGGCAACAAAAGAATGGTAAACCAATAAAATTAATTGTTAAATTTGTTATATAAATGAAAAATTAAAAGAACTGCGTGAAGTTGTTGCCTCGATTCAAGCTCTTTATAAATGTACTAAAGTAAAGTTGGCCGATTCAGAAATGACAAATGGACTTTAACCATTTCTTACTTTATCATTTGGATCTAAAGTAATGTTACGTTCTTATTTGTGGACCGAAAAAGGTTTAGTGAACGGGACTTTAGACTTTGTTACACGTATTAAAGAAAATCACAAGCCACCAGACCAAATATCGTGAATAATCATGGATAAATTTGAATACTACAGTAGTTTAAGGCCCCTGTCCTCGCTCGAGGAAACGCTCGCGAGCTAATGCTATTCCTATGGGGAAGCATTTTTCTAATAACTCTTTCGCATTTTGACATTTTTGAATAATTTTTTTTGCATTGGATAGCTGAGGTGCATGCCGACAGCGCATCTTTTTTACTTTTTTGATTTTGGTTGCAGATATTTTTTACAAAGTTAGTTTCACTTTCAAAACCGGTTTCGAAACTGAAAGTGCTTTTTAAAAATATATCTGCAACCAAAATCGAAAAAGTAAAAAAGGTGCGCTGTCGGCATGCACCTCAGCTATCCAATGCAAAAAAAACTATTCAAAAATCTCAAAATGCGAAAGAGTTATTAGAAAAATGCTTCCCCGTAGGAATAGCATTAGCTCGCGAGCGTTTCTTCGAGCGAGGACAGGGGCCTTAACTTATAAGAATTGGTGCGTACCAATTCCCCCAATAATTAATTTCTGGAAGAATGGAAGCATAAATTGCTCAAGGAAAGAATTTCTTCTGCAGTTAGCTTTTGCTGTTACAATTCATAAATCCCAAAGTTTAACATTAGATGAAGCAGTTGTAAATATTGAGGATATATAGAGACCAGTTGGGTTAAAAACGTACGTAACGTTGTCGAGAGAGAAAATCCTTCAAAATTAAGCATTCAATAGAAATTTTCCTTACGAAAAATTCTACAATATCAAAAATTCTCGTACGCTAACATGTATAAAAACAAAGAAATTAGAATAAAAAGTTTTACAGTTAAAAATTCATAGTATCAACGAGAGCAGATTTCAAATGTTTTTCCAGAAAATAGGATTTTGAAGAAGTAACTTTCTTCACGCTCTCATCAAATATATTATTCTAAAATAGTTATCAAAGATTATTTGATGTTAATTAAAAAAGACTGGAAACATGCATATTTCAAACTACTTTAAAAAACACCAGTAGCTACTGGAAATTGTAAAAACATCTTTGAAAGAGCTTTTAGTTGAAAATTTAAAAATATTTTGTAAAAGTTTACTTCGAAAATATTTTTTTATGTCAGTCTTACATCATAAATAAAAAATTAAAATGCGCCAAAACATAAAATAACGTTTTTTTTTTTTTTTTTTTTTTTTTTTTTTTTTAAGATGCATAAATAATATTAAAAAAAATATTGTTATTTTCAAATATCTGCTTTATAAAATAATGCTTCGCGAATCCAAACAAAGCATGGCTTTTGCTAGTAAAAATAAATTTATATAAAGTTGCTGTTGTCACCAGTGATTGGCACCTAGAGTACCAATGTGTGACACCTTGTGATCCAGTAATTGGCACATGTTTATATATAAAAAAAATTATATTTTGCATTGGGTTTAATCGCTTTAAATGAATTTACTATAGATGAAGGTGCCATATTTCAAGTTTTTGAAAGAAAGAAATCAGCATATTAGTCTGAAATGTGAACACTTTAAAACAAAACAATATATTTATGTTAATACCCAGTAATTGTCGTGCTGTCCCCAGTAATTGTCATATAAAGCTTTAATGGATTCCAATTACTGATAATGTTTCATATTTTCAAATAAAAACAACTGATAAAAAAATTAGTCTATAACTAATTTAGTGTACTGCCAAAATAAGTGGTTTAATCTCAAATCATGCAATTCCCCTTGTAATTGGAATAGGTGCCAATTACTTGGAACTAGCAAAATTAAAGAGCCGTTAATTGGCATCTATCATTAATTCAGAAATCCAAATATTTGTGTCAAAAATACTTTTACACAATTAAAGTAACCCTTTTCAACTAAACAAAACAGTTGTCAATTAAAATTTAAAATATATTGGAAATCAGATAATAGTGAATTGAAAAGCATGCCTTTCTTAAGCCAGAGAAGAAGCATTTGCAACAAAATGGCTAATTTGATACAAACCATAATTGTTTCTCTTTCCTGGGCACTATTGTCATCTAGTAGCATAAATCGAAGTTATAATCTTTAAAGTAAATGAGCATATAACTGGTATATGGTGTTGCATTTTTAAAAGACTGGATATAAATCTTATTTTAAGACATGTTTGTAAAATCTGCCAATCATTCGTGCATGCCAATTACTGGGGGTTAACCCTATAAGTTAAAACAAGTTAATCCTGGGTTTTTTTTATGCAAATCTTGTAACATTTTCTCAACAAGGTTAACAAATTGCGGGGATCTATGATTCCCTAACAAGTTTTCAGTGGTTGCAACGAACGATGTCCAACGGGCTTCCTTTTCTACACCATTTAAGCATGACGTGAATGTTTGATCTTTTATTATAATAAAAGATCCAACATAAATCCCCGCAATGTTAACCTTGTTGAGAAAATGTTACAAGCTTTTCATAAAAAGAAATGCAACATGTCTTTGAAAATACATTTTTTTGGATTCGCATTTAGATTTTTCCCCCGAAAATACGGGAGCTATGCGTGATGAACGCGGAGAGTGATTTCACCAAGATATAGCTGTTACTGAAAAACGATATCAAGAAAAATGGTACCCTGCGATATTGGCAGACTACTGCTGGTTGGTAATTAGAGAAACTTCAACCGCAAAGTACCATCGACAAACAAAAAAAAAAAAAAAAAAAAAAAAAAAAAAAAATGAAAAAGGAAGCTTTTTTATCCGAAATAAATTAGTTTAAAATTAAAATTTGTAAAAAAAAAAAAAAAAAAAAAAAAAAAAAGTGAAAAAATAAAGATTGATATATTATAAAATTGTGACGTGATAGAAATGTTTTATAAAACTTTTCTATATATAACAGAAAGTCAAATAATTATTTGACTTTCAACACTACTTCTGGCACAAAGAACACGAATCACATAAAATTATTTGCGATATAAAAAAAAAAAAAAAAAAAATATTTTTTTTGTTGACTAGTGTAATTGCCAGCTTGCCACATATATCTCATGTAAAGTTGAGAAAAAAAAAGTGAAATGCTGTGTTACCATAGTTATTGATTTAAGACAACTTTCGAAAACTGACCTTGAAGTAAATTGAAATTACAAATAATATAATAATTAGTAGGTTGCTTAGTGAGGAGTATCATTATTTAACTTACGTGTCTTATCGCGAGAGGATAGTTCCGTCAGTCTGACAACTTTACTTGCTGTCGGTTCTATTCCCAAAGCTCGGAGCGTCACCTGCAATAAGGCAAAAAGAGAGGTTAAACGTGAACAAAAGTAACTAGTTGGGTGTGGCAATCCTAAAAGTTTCCTCTATCTTATACATGCTAATACTTCCTGAAAAATGAAACATAGCAGTGCCACCGGTTAGGTGATTTACACTAAAATTTAATCAGCAAAGTCAAGTTCTAACTGAATTTGAAGTTTGGTAGAAATCCCTGCGTTAGTTTTTGAGATAGAACCATTGCGGAAATAGTAAAAAATAAATGCAGATAAAAGCGCGACCTGTTGAGCGATTTACTTTAAAAGCTAAACAGCATTAATTTATATGAGATACTACCTGAATCTGGAGTTTCATGAAAATTCCTGCATTAGTTTTTGAGATAGAGCTATTGCGATAACCATGAATAATGCCGCATAGCAGCGCTACCTGTTTGTCGATTTACATCAAAATGTAATCAGCACCATATTATATCATGGACTAATGGAATATGAAGTTTTATAGAAATCCATTCATTAGTCCTTCAGATAGAATTATTGTGTAAATCGTGAAAAAGGGAACATAGCAGCGCCACTTGTTGGGCGATTTACACCAAAATGTAATCAGCAGCAGCAGTTTGGCTGTAGTGTGCCATTAAGAAGGTAAAGCTTTATACTCAAAGTAACATAAAAGCTTAAAGTCTTAATCACGTCCATTAATAACTATATCATAATATTGTATATTCTAAAACGAAAAATTCAAGAATATACACTAAAAATATTTATTTACTTAAAAGATGTCACTTTTTTAGAAACATATTAAAAATCTAACAAAAATATTTAATATATTTTTAATGTGTAAAAAAAAATCTAAAATTAAAAATCTATCAAAAATATTTAATAGATTTTTAATGTGTTTTAGTAAAGTGACATCTTTTAAGTAAATAAATATTTTTAGTGTATTTTCTTGACTTTTTTGTTTTAGAATATATATTATTATGATATAGGCTCTATAATTCTTTTCACTAACAGAGGCGCATGAAACTTTACACTCACTTCGCCAACTGACATGAAAATCACATCGCAGAAACACGGTCTCAACTTGAACAGCTCACTGAAAGGCATTCGCCTCTGTTAATGAAAAGAAGTATAGCGGCTGTTTCTCAATGTCTCTGATCTGACAAATAAGCACAGAAAAAAACATATTTTATCCAAGCAATAAATGAAAATCGTTGGGGATAAATTTCGTATGTACTGCTTCTTTTCGGAAAGCAAAACCCTTTGCGCTTCTGCGCATTCGTCAAATCTGCTTTGATTTTGTCAAAATAGGAATGAGCAGAGTTTGTTTAGCTGCGTTTAGCTGAGTGCCAATCTTAGTTGCATCGTAAAAGTCAGCGGTTCCCAAACTTTTGAGCTCGCGGAGCCCTTTTTGTGAAGAATTTCTAAGGCGGAGCCCCTGAACCCAACGAAACTCTGTGGTATACAAATTAATGTTTTTAATGCGTATGGAGATGAGAAAAATCTGCTGGATAAAGATCTGAACCAGTAATTTCCAACATTGGACCAAGGTTCTCAGTTTGGCCCTTTCCTGATAGAGAAATTCTGAATTCTTACTAGAAATTTTTTTAAAATCAATCTTATTATTACATAAACCTTTAACAGTTTTATATTACTATTATTTTACACAATAAAACAAAAATAAGGATTAAAACTCTATTTTTCTGTTATTAAAATATCTACCTTGTAATCGGGATATTTAGAAGCAGGTGATCGTTTTACTGTTTAAGTGGGCTTTCCAAAATCTATAAGCTGTATTGTTAGTACAGCATTGTTCACTTTTTTGGCTATTTTATTTAAAGTATTTAACTATTAATTATAGTTTTGAAAGAAACTTTCTATTATCATTGTTTTTGCCTTAAAAGAAATATGCAGTTGAAAAACTACACCTGTTAAACGAACTGCAACTAGTAGAAAAACTTTACTGACAAAGTGGGATTAAATTAATAGCAGGGCGGATACTCATTGACAAAAGGTCTAAGCAAGAGATGGAGCTGAGTAAAATTTTAAATTCTTAGTGGGATGACAAATGTAAAGAACCAGTATATATTTTTTAAATTACTACAGTCTTATATCTGATTGGAAAATGTGGCAAACACCAATTAAAAGAAAATTTTAAACAATGGGTGTAAAGTGATACAAGATGCTAAAAAAAATGATTTTTCAGCATTATATATTGCTTATAAAATTAAGTGTAATTATATAAAACAGCATAGAAAATTGAAATAACTAAGAAATTATAAAAATAAAATAAAAAGATTAAAGAAATTAAAGTTATAAAAAGAAATATATACATATATATACAACGTATATAAATATTAAATGAACCTAATGAGGGATTTATTAAATGATATAAGATATTACAAAAAGGAGCGTTTTAATCGACAAATATTGCTGTACAATGAAAAACAGTGTAGAAAATTTAAATATACAAATAACATAAACAGATTAAAGAATTTAAATTTATAAGGTACCCTGGGGTAATAACGCCACGTTAAGGTTCTACCAATTTTCACGGCTCAGTTTTAGATTGTATTTTTCAAACAAATACAGGATTTGATACAGCAACTCATTGACAGATATGTATTCATAAAATGTAATGGCGTGATTTCTTGACCAATGCTATTTGGCGTTATTACCCACCTATATGGGTAATAACTTTCTGCAAACAAAACTATGAAATAAGATGGAATAATTGCATGTAGATTGCCCAGTTCTAAAAATACAAACTCTACAAACTTAAAAATTGACAAATTGCTTTCTAAGCTATTGAAAATGTTCAATTTTTTAGCTATAAAAGAAGATTTTTTTGTAAGAAAAATAAAGGTGTGGTGTGTGTGTGTGTGGGGGGGGGGGGGTGAGGCAAAAGAATATCAGACCATGAGCTTCTTTTTCCTTAAAAAGGATCGCTTAAATATAATTATTAGAAACACTAGCATACCCAGCCCGCTTCGCCGGGCTTAATTTGAAGGTTTATTTAATAATTTATGTGTATGGTACGCTTCCCGGACCATCGGCACTCCACGTGCGTCGGGTGAGCGTCAGAACAAACTTTCAGCATATACATATGGGTGGTTGTACTTGAATGCACAGACCTGCGCGTTTTTTTCTATCTTGCTTTTATACCTCTGGACCGAGTTGGCGCATTGCCAAGATTTGCTTCCTCTGGACCGAGTTGGCGCATTGCCAAGATTTGCTTTCCCCTGTGCCTCAATTAATTAATTATCCTCGGAATTCCTTTTATTTATAGAGATTGCACAGTTTTGACTGTGTTTAATTGAATCAGTATTTAGGATGTAGCTCGGCCACTCTAGTTAATTAACCGGGGTATTAATGCCAAGGATTGGCGTTATTACCCCGTTATAGTTATTGCGCTGTACATTTTAAATTACAAATTATCTCGAGAAGATATCCAAAATCTTCAACAACATTTTGAAAGTCCATGAAATGTACTACAGATTTATGTAATTAACAAAGTATTTCCGGATAAAAAAAATAGTCTTCACATCACAAAACGTATCTCGCAAATTTTAGATCAAGCGTTAATTTTAGTTGCTTGTAAAAACAATAGGACCTAAAAATGAAACAAACTAACTTGAAGCTGTTTTTTGCGATTTATATGACTCAAAACCCTTCTGCGCAGAGCACATGGGTGTCATTTACCAGATTATTTCATAATTATGCATAATGTTAGCACTTGGCGTTATTGCACCGCCTGGCGTTATTACACCAGACCACCTTATATAAAAAAGAAATATATATATATACAATGTACACAAATTTAATAGAAATCTAACGAGGGGCTTTAAGTGATTGGAGATGCAATAAAAAATATGTTTTCAGAGAAAAACATTATTTTACCATGAAAAACACTATAATAAATTTAAATAACTAAAAATTATTACAAATAACTTAAACTTATTTAAAACAAGTTGTCAATTGCACTTGAAGCGTAGCAAATGAGGTGCGTTCGTACGATAACGAAGTTTTGAAAATATCACTCTCATGTATCAATCTCATAAAATTGTAAATAGTTAATTACAATTAAAATGCGCACAAAACAATGTTCTCCCTATACCATTATGCAATGGAATTGTGTGGCCTTGTAAATCAATAATAAATGTTCTTTGCACCACAGATTGTGCAAAATGTATATTATAGTACCATTATGCAATGGAATTGTGTGGCCTTGTAAATCAATAATAAATGTTCTTTGCACCACAGATTGTGCAAAATGTATATTATAGTATGTACTTTATAAATGCATATCAATTTTATTATGTTCGAATGAGTGTAACACCATTAAAATGCATTTGAGACATTTTTCTCCATTGACCATAATGTAACGGAATACTTTGATTGTCCCTGTATTTGATCTATGCATTCAATTTTCCTAAGATTTGAAATGACTTGACAAAATTATGTAATAATTACATATTTTAAATTTCAAACGATTCGGTTGGGTAGTTTTTGCGTTGTTATATTCGGAGACGGACAGACGGACGGACTGAACGACAACTATAGGTGTTACGTATTTACATAATTACGAGCACACCTAAAAAGTCAAAGATATAAAAATAAATATAAATATATACCCACATTACACACAATTGAATCTAGTAAGAGATTTTAAATGTTACAAGATCTTTTTAAAAAAGACGTTTTAAGCAACAGACATTGTTTCAAAAATTAAATACAATTTTGAAAACTAGGATAGAAGCTTAAAATAAATTAAATTTAATAAAAGAAAAATAAACAGTTTAATTAAATTAAAAGTGCAAAAATAAAAATAATACAACATGCAATATATACAAATATTAAATGCCAATAATTTTTGTTTTCTTCATAACGTTTGACGAACAATAATGTATAAAAGTTTAGTGTGAAAGCTGTGCTTGAATTGTTTTTCACAGTTTTTTTTTTTTTTACATCTGGTGCAATTTTCGACAATTGTAAGCGAATTTCTGGTTCAGCATTTAATCAGTTTCTGTATTTTGTTTTGATACTTGTGTAAGTGGAGAATCCAGCTTCATGTAGACAGGTCGCTGAAAATGAGTAAAATTAATTTTGTTGTCTCACAAGATTTTATGTTCATCTGTCAAATGCCATCAATATTCAGTGCTACGCTTTCTTTGAAAAGAAATAACGAAATTACTTCGAGATTTTTTAAATCGATGAGAGTTTAGTGTTCCTCAGAGCTTAAACTGTGTGCTTTTGTTTTTACACTGAATTTATTTTGTACCCATTTCGTCCGTCATCTTTTTTTGGCACCTGGAAAGTAATGCTCAAACGAATCTATCAGAGCTTCGAGATGATCTTGAATACTTTTATGATTTTTTTTTTTCAAACTTGATGTTATAGCTATTTAAGAACATTTTAGTAAGAGAAAAGCGACTTATATCAATCTTTTCTACATATTCAGATCAAAAGGTAAATTTCCTCTTAACCCATTCGTGCCCAGCATCTTTTGCGTAAATTTTATTTGGTTGGCACCACTATTTTTAGAAGATTTAAGTTTAGTTCATTAATCACGAAAATGCATCATTTAAATAAAATATTTATTGCTTTTCTTTTTTACCGGTGTCAAAAGCAGTGCTGAATACACCTTTTGAAGCGTCCCTAAAAAGGGACGCTAGGCACTAATGGGTTAAATTGTGACACTTTGGAGGTCGCATCAAAAACAGTAACGCTTTCTCCTTGCAACGATAAATTCATTTCGTCCATTTTACTAAAAATGTCCCCCACACATGCCAATTTACATTACCAATCTTTATCATTTAAAATTGTTGTTAATTGAGGGTTGTAATCTGTCAACAAAAAATCCAACCTCTGCACGCAGCTTCAGCAAACATGTCAACACGTTTCCTCTTGATAAGCATTTTAATTCAGTATGCAGCAGCAGGGACTGATGCAGGCTTCCCATATTTTCGCAAATTAGTTTGAAAAGTCTACTATTAAGTGGTGTTGATTTTTTAAAGATTTTATTTTTCTGGCATCATTCAGAACTGTCATGAATTCAAGAGCTATCAAAAGCAAAGGTAGCAAAAAAGAATTAAGTATAAATATGAAAAGTGAGAGCTCCAAACTGTTCTCCCTTAACAACGAAAAAAATTGCTCGCCCTTTTGTTCAGCAAGTAGAGCTACTAACACTGGCGGGCCTTTTCTGTTTCGATTCCCATTGTGCATTTTATTCAGAGGGCTATTTCTTGTAGCTTATTTTAAACCTAACTTTTAAAACACATTAATGCAAAAACATAAAAATAAATGCAGAAACATAAAATTAAATTAAAAAACATTATGCAATTAAATGCTAAAGCATAAAATAAAGCTATTCAAACCAAAAATATTATAAAGTAAATAGATACAAGTATAACGCAAATGCTTAGATTGTTTGATGTGTATTATACTATTTTTCAACTCAGTTATACATACACTTATATCTGACACATACACACACAATAATACCTACAAACTTTTGAAAAACTTTCATGCTAATTTCTTTCATGTTTTGTTTATTTTTCTGGAACGCCGCGGAGCCCCTAGAAAGTTCAGGCGGAGCCCCAAGGGCTCCGCGGAGCACACTTTGGGAACCTCTGGTAAAAGTGAATGCTGAAGTAGGACTTCTTAAAATACCCATCTTAGCATAACACCACTCTGAATAGTAAAATCGTCTAAGAGTGCTAGACGCGGCTTTCGGAAACGAAGAGTGGCCTTTTACCGGTAAAAACTGGTTTTTACTAGGACATGGTAAAAACTAGGTTTTTACCGGTAAAAACCTAGGGAAAAAGTGGTAAAAATCTAACGACATACTATAAACACTTAGTCCTTAAACTATATTTTATTACTATTGAAAAAACTATTTTCATGTAATTGTGTAACTGGTGTGTATATATATATAACACAAAAAGATAAATAAACAATTATTCAGTTCTCTAAAGCTGCTGATATACTTTAATCATAGATTTTTTAGATTTTCTATAATTTTCCAAATCTGTTTGTAACTTTACAGATGTTTACTGTTTCACAAAGCAAGTTTACATTTCAATTATACTCTTTTCCACTTATACTTGTTTTCAAAGATTTTCTTTGAACCAAAAGGTGTAAAAGGCAAAATTTGGTGAAAATTAATAATAAAGAAATAAATCCCAAATTCCTAATTTAATGGTAAGTCTTCACTCTTTGTAGTTTTTCAACCATAGAGCATTTTTTTTTTTCAACTTTTCATAGCTGACTTTTCAAATATGCATAATAAATTAAGAAATAGACTTGGTGTACAGAAAATTTGTATTTTGTTATAGAATGCTAATAGGCTGCAAGAACACAGATTGGTAAATATACTAATATTTACACAGACAGTTAAAATTTGTAAGTGTTTTGTTTTTATCAAAATGATGAGGTTTTCTAAGAGTGGAAAATGTGTTCTTATAATTTTTTGTTGTAATATAGTTTAATTAAAAATTAGTAAACTAATCACCATTAAGATAAATGTAATAAATATTGTAATGTGCATTCTTATAACAGTTATGATAATTTTTAGACTCAGTAATGATAAATGCACAATAATATCTTTAAAATTTTGAATTCTTGAAGGAGGAAAACACAAATGAAATTTTCTGGGCTTTTTATGTTTATTATAAACCACTATTCTCATACAGTATTCTTTTACTCACTCAGAATATATAGAATCAAAAATTTATGCCTAATTGGAAACTAAATTAGTGAATATTGTTATATGGAATTATAGTATTTAATACCTAGAAAAGTTTTACCCCTGAGAAAATGAAACCTTACTAGATAAATTTTCATAAAAATTACAAAAACAGTCAAACTAATAAGTTTTTTTCATATGTGGTAAAAACATGTTTTTTCAAAGACGGTAAAAACCATGGTAAATACCGGTAAAACCATTAGACGGTAAATACCGTCCAACCCTGATAGACTGCTCCGAATAATACGTACAAACGTCTTAGCTATGTCACACGTATCCGAAATCTGTACCCCGTATTATATGTACACTCACATCAACCGAAAAACTTTAACGGGTTAACACGTTCGCTGCCGCTTACGTGAAGATGTGATGATAGTTAATGCCGCACTGTAGAAGTGGGTTTTTCCCAGAAGCCGATTTACTTTTTATAACAAAGAATCAGTGAAAGATTTTCCCCCGACAGCATGTAACGGCTATTGGACATCATCCCCCATCACGCGCTAGCTCGTGATGTGGCCCCTTAACGTTGGCGCCATATCACGCGCTGACGCATGATCAGCAGGGAATGTGTTAAAAGTTTGTGACGCACCAATTCACGTGATTTTCATTCAATTCACGTAATTTTCATTTTGCGCCAACTTGGCGACAATGATGTCCATAAACGGAAAAATATCATGATATTTTATATCTCGTAAGCCCTCACTTTCATATCGAACGAGACAGAGCAGCTCATGACGTTTAAAACATCGCACAGAGTGGATCATCTTTACGTGTTGATTGGTACAAAGCGGAGCGTCCATCGTTTTGTGCCAGCAGGGCTGGACTAACAGTCCGTTAGTCCGTGCCCCAGCACGGAGTAAAAAAAAAAAAAAAATTGAGGGGTGCAAAATCGCTAAAACCATAATGAGAAAAAAAAAACAAAAAAAAAAACAGAGTTCTCAAGACTACTTTGTAGATGCAGTGCCTGATCTTAATGAGCAACAAAAAGACGAAAGTTACACTGTTTTTTTCTTTCTTTTCTTTCTTTCTTTTTTTTTTCTTTTTGGATGTTTGCCAAAAAAAATGTAAAAATGTTTACTATGTTTGCATATAGGGGCGCAATTTTAATTTTTGCACGGAGTGATTTAAAGGTTAAATATGGCCCTGGTGCCAGTCGGCGTGTAAAGTTGATCCACTCCGAATGATGTTTTAAAGAGTCATGTACTGCCCTTGTATGTAGATGGTTTCGTAACGAGGTACCCTAGGCAATACTAACCTCTAAACCTTCCCGGACAAAAAAATGACGGTGCTACTCTGTTATCCCGCCGACCAAAATACTATCGCCAAATTATAAGATTAAATGCCAATAATGGATGATCGTGAATGTCCACATTCAATGACATTGAATACTATACACGCGTTTAAAATGTCATTAAGTGATTTTTATTTCGACCTTTTATTTGTATTTTTATTAATATTCTACTAATTATTATTTTTATTATTATTATTATTATTCAAAATAGAAATTATGTCAACATGCATAATTTGGCTATTAGTTTGACGATTTGTATAATTTACCGAAATCGGTCGGCGGGATAACAGAGTAGTACCAAAATGGCATCCTTCTCACCTTGACGTCTCTGAGACCGATGGTCCCGTTCCCTCCTCGGTCGAGGATATCGAAAGCCTTCTGCATGTCGCCACTCATGGATTTTTCGGGTTGCAGCTTCAATTTTTCGTTCATCTTCGAGCCGGAAACGATTTTCTACAAGAAAGAAGACACAAAAGATAGAAAGACTTAAGAGTCCCTACTACTGACTGAAAAAATACCCGGATGATAATGTAAAGTCTATGGGGGCGTTCTTTTCAAATATTTCGCTCAAATTTTAAATCGAAAAGTAAAAACTATTCCGGTTGTGGATCGTCCTAAGCTATCCTATGAAATTTGACCGAGATATTTGAAAAGAACGTCCCATAGACTTTACATTAACATCCGGGTCTTTTTCTGTGACTAGTTTTGCGTCTTAAGGGAACTTATCTGCTGGGGGTAAGAAAAAAAATTGAATCCCATGTTATCCTATGATAAAATTACTTATTCTTCTTTTTCATTCAAATTTGGTAATTTTATTTTATTTTTATTTTTTTTTAGCACGTAGATAGGAAAGTTCTTTGCCCCCTGTAAGCTCCAAATGTTTATATATTTTTCTAGCCATGAGTTACAAACGAGGGCACTACTTGGTTATCCCGTCGGCCAAAAATCTACCGCTAAACTACAAGATTAAATGCCAATAATAGATGACCGGGAATGTCACATTCACTTATTGATATTAAGCACAATATACATGTTTAAAACGTCATCAAGTGATTTTTAATTCGACATTTTATTTCTATTTTTATTAATGCTCTACTTATTTATTTCGTTTTTCAAACGAAACAAGTAAGAAAAATCATGCGTTAAGTATAGATTATGAAACACTTTCCAACGCTTCTTGAAATCTTTAACAAAACTTTGTTATTTAAGGAAATAAGATGCTACTGTCCATAGCCGAATATGTAAGGAAATACTTTTGAACAGCCCTGTATTTGATCCGGCGGTTGATATATAAATATACAATATAATGGGAAAATTTAGTTTAGCAAGAAAATGCCTAACTGGCTGAAAATTCTCTTGCAGCACTTTATTCTAATAGGGAACTTTCAATCAGCTGATAGCCATTGTATTTCAAGTGGAGGTCAAGGTAGTTCCACCAATCAGAACTGTCTATTTCTAGTGTACGACCTCCAGTATGACGTCAATTGCAACTGCTATATAGATGGAAAATACTTCAATACTTTTGTTCAGCTCTGTAATTTATCCAGTATCTTTACTACACGCCAGTATTTTGTTAAAATTTAGTTCAAACAAACACATTCTTAAAGCTACTTAAATCACATTTCCAGAAATTATCACATATAGTGACCATGAAGCTAATTCTTTGCTTGACCCTGTATATCATTTTATCTATATTCTACAAACATTTATTAGCAAACTGAAAACAGTTCAACGTAAAAATGCATAACTACCGCCTCTAAGTTAATAACTCTCATATTCAGTAACCTTTATGAGCTCTTTTGTGTAACCCTGTATATGAACTATAACATTTATATACATTATATAATTTGCAGATATTTTGTAAAACTTAAAAGCGCATATCATAATTGAAAATGCATTTCAACCGTTCATCAGCTATCATCGACAGTACACAGTATTTCGGATAAAAATATAAGGTTTGAAATATTTTGTGTGTCCCTGTAAAAGCTATGCACTTCATATTATGCGTTAAATATTAAGTCTCGGCGGCGTATATAAATTTTATGATACTTGAAACCGTTTAACATTATTAAAATATGTTGCAAACAATTCCCTCCTTTATTATTATGTAATGGAATTCTTTTGTGACCCTGTAAATGAATAATAACTATTATTGGTACTACTTGGTTATCCCATCGACCAATTTCGCCAAACTTTACACATCACCAAATTGTTAACCAAATTATACAAATTATCTATTTTTAACACTTGCCAACAAAGTTGAAAAGTGTTTATGTATTCGGTTTGTCTGGCCGGATGGCCGTCTGTCCGCGCTCTAACTTCCGTAAATATATACTCGGATTGCTCTGAAATTTTTATATGTTATTGATGTTTACCCTAGAACGAACCCTATTGAAAATGAAGTTTCTACTATGATTAGTTTATTTACAAGTATAGTCAAAAGTTTTCCGATACATTACGGCGAATGGGAAAAAATCGTTTCAAATTAATTTTAAAGGTGTTACATCCTGTTAAACTTATTCACATATACATGGATTCGCAAAGTGCACTAAAATACGCATTGCGTAAAATATGCTGTCAAAATAATAGAGTACTACTAGGTTATCCCGTCGACCAAAAAATTATCGCCAAACTATAAGATTAAATGCCAATAATGGATGATCGTGAATGTCAGATTCAATGACATTAAATACGATTCACGTGTTTAAAATGTCATTAGTGATTTTTATTTCTTTTTTTATTTGAATTTTTATTAATATTCTACTAATTATTTTTTTTCATTTTTTTTATATTAAAATTGTGCCAATATGTATAATTTGGCTATTAGTTTGGCGATTTGTATAAATTGGCGAAATTAGTCGACGGGATAACAGAGTAGTACCTAAAATAATTTGTATGCATTTATAATAAAATTTGTGTGTATTATATAATAAAATTGTCGGCTAAAACACAAAATTAACAACTGCTTGGCAAATGACTTGGCGGAGCTGCGATAAATTTGCTAATTCTATCAACCTAAGTATTCTGATCCAATGTAAATAAATATAAAGGCAAATGAAAGAACTGTTTTATAAAAACTGTATTAGAAAATTTGGAACGTTAGTGGTAAAAAGCTGCCAAGCGAAGCGAAGATAAAAATCCCGTCATCGAGCCTAAGTTCGGATAATCAATCAATCAATGTAAATAGATAATGCAAGCAACGCTAGTACTTTTCGGTTAGCCGAGTGGCAGTGTTACATATACATATATATATACATATATATATATATACAAATATGGTACATATATGTATGTATGTTTATATGTGTATATGTGTGAGTGTATCCAGTGTTCTCGCTGACATTTGGCCAACGTTAGTAATTTGGCTAATTAGATATAAAAAACATTCGCCAAATGAAAAAAGTATTAGCCAAATACATTCGCCGTTCAGCACTAAAAAAAGAAAAAAAACCTTTAAGGGTGTTGTTAAATCAAAAAGGGTAACTTTGTGACATATGCTTTAATTTATTTTTGCATGAAATGCATGAAAATAGCAGATGTTATTCAGAAGCTGTCTAATTGCACTCAATTTTCTGTTAAAAAAAAACACAATAGATCTTTTATAAGTAGCCTTCAAAGTTAACATTTTTTAGCACATTTCCCGACGAAAGCAGGAAAAGCGGGAGAAAAACGGGTGATCATGTGATCAAATAGCTTAAAATTGGATAGGTAATTTAATTATCATAAAATGAAAAAATAAGTTCGATTCGAAATCGCTTCCATAATTAGGCATTCCAATTTTATATCTTTCTATTAAAAAATGAATTTGTAAATGTGTCAAAACATTTTGCGCTAGTTGAGAACAACCTTAATGCACTCCCTTTTTTTTACAATATGTTCTAAAATAACCTAATTTTTTATAACTGCGACTACTATTGTTATTAATCTAATTTCAACTATCCGCTACAAATATATTGAAAATATGTATATATGCATATGTATGAAAAAAGAAAGAAAAAACAATAATTGAGCACTAGCAATTTGGCGAATCAAATATGTTTACTCGCCAAATGAAGAATTTAGTCGCAATTTGGCGCATTGGCGAGCGACAGCGAGAACACTGAGTGTATTTAGCGCCCGGTCAAAAATCACTAATTTGGCGATTTGGCACGGATGACGTATACGCACCACATTGCTGCGATTTCAACAAGATGGCGATTTTATGCCGCACGGCCATTGTTGTTTATTTATTATTAAACAATATATTTACTTTTTTAATTGCATAAATTTTTTAATTCTATATTTATTAATTAAACTTATTTTTATTTATTATTATTTCCTTTCTTCTAAGAAAAAAAAAAAAAAAAAAACACGCCAATGTAGTGCATCTATGACATCTCTGCCAATCATGCAAATTACGCAAATAAGTAAAAATTACGGAAATTCTCTAATCTCAAAAATTGAATGTTTTTATAAAATAAAACTAACATATTGTTTTTGCAAGTTAAGCGTGCTACACAAAAAATGGGATTTTCGCAAAATGGCTCAAAAAAATTTTGCGCCAATCTAGGTGCGTCTCAGACACCTGTGTCCCAAGTTATTTTTAAACGTGACTCTTAAAGGCATGACTGTTAAAGTAATTTTAAATTGCATTTTCGTTAAATGAACAAAGTAGAGTTTATTTTTAAATAAATTTTTACTTTTAAACCTTCCTTTTCGATGTTATTTAGATTCAGAAAATATTCATCCAAATCTATAAAAACAGTTTCTTTCTTAAATTTAACCCACATCTTCGAAGTTTGAACTATAAGTATCTTTAAAGATAAAATTCAATTCGTTAAAGCTTCTGAAATATTTTTCCGATTTTTTTTTTCGTGATATTGAGACGATAGTACTTAAGACGTCAAAATAAGTCGAGCAAAATTGATATTCTAGACTCTGACAGCTCTAAACACCTTTTCACTAGCCCTTCAATGACAAACTCCCTCTTTATGAGGAAGGATCATTCCATTTTTTAGCAGGTGGGGAAAGGTAGGAGGGAGTGATAGCGGCCGCTGCACGCGGTACGAAGAGAATGAATGAGTAGCGTCTATACCCCGCCCCAAACTTTGGCTCTTATCACAAATGCACCCAAGAAATTCCCCATACTGGCGAAAATGGGAATTAATAGTTTGATACCTTCGTTAATAACAACAATTTTGCTCATTTTAGAAATTTATTTATTTAGATGGATTTATTTAATTAAATTTATTTATTTATTTAAATTTATTTTATTAATTAATTTTTTTAAATAAATTTAAATTGTTTTATTTACATTTTATTTATTTAAATGGATTTATTTATTTATTTAAATGGGGGCGTAGCGCTCATACACGCGTTAGTGATTCCGGTGTGATGAGTTTCATACATTTTAGTGATTCCTGCACAGCGAGTTTCGTGGATCCAGTGATGTTTTTTTGGTTTTAATGGGCGCGCAGCGCTCATACTCGCGTTAGTGATTGCGGCGTTGACGAGTTTCGTACATTTTAGTGATTCCTGCACAGCGAGTTTCGTGGATCCAGTGATGTTTTTTTTGGTTTGAATGGGCGCGCAGCGCTCATACACACATTAGTGATTGCGGCGCTGGCGAGTTTCGTACATTTTAGTGATTCCTGCACAGCGAGTTTCGTGAATCCAGTGATGTTTTTTTTTTTGGTTTTAATGGGCGCGCAGCGCTCATACACACGTTAGTGATTGCGGCGTTGGCGAGTTTCGTGCATTTTAGTGTTTCCTGCACAGCAAGTTTCTGGGATCCAGCGATGTTTGTCTGTCTGTCTGTTGGTTTGTTTGTCTGTCTGTTTGTTTGTTTATTTGCCTGTCTGTTTGTCTGTCTGTTTGTTTGACTGTCTGTTTGTTTGTTTTTGTTTGTTTGTTTGTTTTTGTATGTCTGTCTGTTTGTTCGTTTGTCGGTTTGTTTGTTCGTCTGTCTGTTTGTTTTTGTCTGTCTGTTTGTTTTTGTCCGTCTGTATGTTTGTTCGTTTGTCGGTTTGTTTGTTTGTCGGTTTAATTGTTTGTCGGTTTATTTGTCGGTTTGTTTGTTTTTACGTCTATTTGTTTGTTTGTCAGTTTGTTTGTCTATTTGTTTGTTTTTACATCTGTTTGTTTGTCTGTTTGTCTTTTAGTTTGTCAGTTTTTTATTAGTCTGTTTGTTTGTTTGCCTGTTTGTCGGTTTGTTTGTTTGTTTATTTGTTTGTTTGTTTTTCTGTCTGTTTGTTTGTATGTTTGTTTGTCTCTCTGCCTGTTTCTTTGTTTATTTGTAGTATCGTCAAAAAACGAAATCAAGAAACTATATCGTCAAGAGACCATTTCTTCCGTTTAAAAAAGGGAAATTATCGGCAGCATGGGGAATTTCTTGGGTGCATTTGTGATAAGAGCCAAAGTTTGGGGCGGGGTATAGACGCTAGTAATGAATGTAGTACGATTTGTTTTGATTTGGCTCCATTTGATAATTTGATTAAGCCTGCGCTATGTCTAATGATTTTACAACCAAAAGGCCTTTTTCAAGGCCATCTTCGACTAATTTTGATGACGACTCGTAACAGAATTTGGCTAACGATTATAGGAATAAAATATTGACCTCAGAAAAAGATGTTGACGATTTGGAACGGACTTTGGCTAAAGATTGCATGACTACGGTACGGATAATGTATTGATGCCGGTGGATAATATTGACCAGGACTCATCACATTTGGTTTAATTTTTCTTTTGAATTTTTTCCATAAATTAGTATTTCATTATTATTACTTAGAATGTATCTGCTTACAAAAAAAAAAAAAAAAAAAAAAAAATCAAAACAATTCGAAAACTCGTAAATAAAGTTGGACGATTATTAATTTATCTACTTTTTTCGAGAGGGGAGGGGAGGCACAAATGACACAATTTTAAGATATAAAGAATTATGAAATCTAATACAAAAAAAATTCAGTAATATGGCTTTAGATATGTTACTTACTTTTATTTTTCGCCAATTTTAAGATTGTTTAAAGTTACAGAATTATGAAACTGAATAAGAAAAAATTTAATAATCTGCGTTACGTTACTTTTACGATACGTTATTTTTATTTTTCGCAAAAAAAAAAAAAAAAAAAGCAATCTTGCTCTAATTTTATTTTTTTAATTTTAATAAGGAGAAGGAGCACTGCACTTAAACTAGATAAAATTAGTGAGATTTCAATTTTAAAAATCCGATTTCAATTTACAAAAATTATTTTATTTTAATAACCAAATAATTAATTAAACATAAAACAAAAATGACATCTTCAGTGTTCCGCTAATGTATTTTAATTTCAAGTTGATAGATGAAGCCACTATTTTAATTAACTGCTCTATCTTTCTATACCGATCACTCCCTCCTACCTTTCCCCACCTGCTAAAAAATGGAATGATCCTTCCTCATAAAGAGGGAGTTTGTCATTGAAGGGCTAGTCACCTTTTCTTGTTGCCATTTCACAGAAAGCAAGAAAAATTATTGAAACCATAGCCAACTAGATCTATACGGCCATTTATTTTAGGTTAATGTGTAGCGATCTCATCTCAATTGATCAGTAGTATAAGCTCAATATAGAGACGGCTCTTAAGGAGAGCTTGGAGAGCGCATGCGCCTGTTGTCGGCTCCCTCTTCATTTGGCGTTCAGCGGCAACTCCTCGCCAACGCGCTGAAAATGAAATGAGCGGGGGTTTTCTCTATGCTGATGTAAACACATCAATTCTAAAAATATGTGTGTGTGTGTGGGGGGGGGGGGGGCGCAGGACCATCGCTAAGACTTTCTATTGGTGGGGGAGAAGACCTTAAATTGCCAAGTCAAATTTTCATATTTGCCAACTCGTTTCATAATTTTGCCAAGTTACCATACTTAGAAAATGTAATACAGTTTTTATATGTAAAAAGTTTAATATTCCCAATTAGCGTTGTAACTTTTGCAAATTCTATCAAAAAAAAGAAAATGTACTACAATTTTTATTAAAATTTTAATTAAATTTGCCAAGTGTAACAACATTTGCGAATGTTTGGGGGGGGAGGCTCCCCCCTGTCCCCCCCCTTAGCGAGGCCCCTGGGGGGCGTCAGGGGTCGGTTTATTATTTCGTGAAGAAAAAGAGAGAGGGGGATGAGAATCAGTGTTTATGTTGTGAAAAAAAAAAGTGGGGAAAAATTGGATTTAATTTTTATTATGTCGTTTGATTCATGCAAACATTTCAATCAACATTAGTCATATAGTTAGTTAGCATAATGTTTTATTTCGTCCGTCTGTATCAGTGCTATTTATATAAAAGTAATTCTTTTAATTTTATGATAAAAAATTAAAAGAATTAATTTTTATTATTTAAGTTATAAAAAATTCAAATATTTTTCTACGGTTTCTAGCTTAAATTTTCATTTTCGTTTTTGTTTTGTTTATTTTTTCTTATTATTTTAAACTTAATTCTTTCAAAATAATTATCCTTAAAGCAAATAAAACGTATTCTCTTTATCTAATACTGGATATTTTCAATCTGTTCCACTCTATTTTTGAAGATGATATAAGAAATTTTAGTGGTGATTTTATGTGATAAAATACAATTAAAAGTTTTTTTGTTTGCATGATATATTATTAATATTTTTTATTAGCAAAATTTATCGTGATTCAAACAAGTGTTATTTCCTCATTTATTTGGGGGGGGGGGGGTGCATATATAGAGAGTGTAATAGTTTATTAAATGTTGATGCATCTTAAAAATTGGTTTTAAACATCAATTTTGTCAGGAAATTTTGAAGTTCCTGGAAACATCAATAGAATTATCTAAAAAATAATTTACTATTTTTAATTTTTACTTTTAAAATGGTGAAATAAATAAATATTATGCTTTGTTACATTTCTGAAATCTAAAATCAGGACACTTATAAAAAATATACTTAAAAATAAATTCAATTAATGGAAATATTATGCCTTTAATAATTACAATAATGATCAAAAAGACTTATAATACTCGTCTTACATCTCGAAACTTACTCCTATTTTTTTTAAATTCTTTTTAATCAGTTTCTTATCTTAACTCTTGTAGTGACATAAAACATGTCAGGTAAAAAACTGCTTTAAATTATAATTTTTGACGAGCAACAATGGTTTGGTTTGGTTTTATTTTGTGTCGGCCGATATCTACTCGAGGGATATAAGCCGAGGGGGGGAGTGCCCTTCGTGGGGGTCTTTATAAGGTAACCTAACCCTTAGTTACGCAAGGCTCGAAGAAAACCACGGAAACTCCGAACGGTTAGGTCGACGGCCGCGATTGGGTTCGAACTCAACACCTGCCATTTACCAATTGAGAGGTCAGAACCTCTTGGCCACTGGTGGGGCACGAGCAGCCATGACTAATGTCAAATAAAAATTACAAATTGAAAGTCTTCTCTACAAACACCACTCCCACGATAACACACTACAACAATCTAACTTTCAACAGTTTTTTTTAGAACCTTATTTTTTCTTTGTAGCACATAAAATTTTATTTGGTGTAACTGATACCCTTTTAAAAATCTTTCTAATCAATAATTCTCAATGACAATTTTTTTTTTTTTTTTTTTTTTTTTTTTTACAATCTCTGTTACGGGATATACAACACCTCCCGAGGGAGATTTGGGATTTTATTCTTATTAATTAATTATTTTAAAGTGAAATTTGTCTTGTAACTATTCAAATGCTATGCCCCCACCCCCAAATCACCTTTTTTTCTGAGCTTCAAATTTATCTTAATTGAACATTGGAAATATTTAAATTTATTACAATTCCTAAATTGTTATTATGCTTAGATTTTTTTATTCACCATTCTCTTATCAATTATAACATGAAAAGAGAAAAAAAACGAGATCTTAAAATATTTTTTTAAAAACAAAATTGCTAAAAAAATATTATTTTTCCTAAATTATATAAGTCATATTTTTACCTTGTAAATTTCAAAAAGACATATGCATATACATTTTGCAAATTTTTGATTAGATTTAGAAAACACTAAAGTCTAATATTCAGTTTTAATAATATCATAATTAATTTTAATTTTTGATTTAATATAACACCAACTAAGATTGTTACATCGAAACGTAACATATATAACAACAGATTTTCTCAAATAAAATTTTATTTCGCAGTAATCCAATTCATCCATTAACTTTCTCTTTTCCATATTCAGCCGGAGCCCTCTCTACCAGATGCTTAAATAGTGAACAAGTACTATATTCAGTTAGCCAAGCAAGCGATAAATAGCCAAATACAGTAACCCTACTGCGGGAGCCCTCTCTACATTGAGACGCTAGTATTGATCAGTATAAAGCGAGTTACTAGCTGAAAGTAACTGGCTTTGCTTTTGGTTTGACGCTAACGTTCTCGCCTTTTGATCACGAGATCCCCAGATCGAATATAACAGGCGCCAATCCACTCATTCTCTTCAAATGTATGAAGCCTCCCGCCAGAGGCCTCTGATACCCTGCCCAAGTTATTCTGACCAATCGTGCAAATTCTGAACCAAAACAATGACCATGTGCACAGAACAGAAATCAGCTTATTTCAATGCTTATTTGGGCAGGGTTTGCGCTACGTGGTCCAGTGAAATGGTTCAAGGTTTAAAGCTGAATCCAGCTTCACTTTTCGGGCGGTTTTTAGCGAAATGCGCAGGCCATTATTTGTCTAGTTGGACATATTTTAGACTCTGACAGCTATAAACACCTTTTCTTGTTGCCACTTCAGAAAAAGCAAGAAAAAAATATTTAAACGTGTGAAGTTGCTAGGCTTTTTACACGAAACTAAAAAATGTGCTATCTTTGCACCAGGACAAAATGACGTCAGGTGCATTTTTTAATTCCTAAAACTAAAAGGAATTACACTGCTGAAAAAATTTAGAGAAACAAACAAAAAATTAAAAGAAAAACATACAAAACAATCATTTATGGACATTAAATTTGAAAAACACATATTAAAGTTTAATAAAGGAAACATGACATTGAAACATTTTACGTGAATATTTTAATTTTACGAAATGTTATCAATGACATGAAGAGACGCTATAAAGCAGCCAATGGAGGATATTCCATCTACGTTATGATCACGTGTTCAAGGAAAAAACTCCTAGCGTAAAGAAGAGAAAGCTTCGTTAGTCGCAATGTAAATCCCCAGCAGCATATGAAACAGTTCATAGAGAAAGCAGTAGCAGCCTCCCTGCTTATCAGTTAGAAGTTCTTTGGGTAAATGGACCTTATGCACGTGACGTCACACGCCAGAGCTGGCGGTATGCTAACCTGTTATTCTAGTCACTGCACCGCCAGAATGCCTGAATGTGCAGGCGCAAACATCGCTAGCAGACGATTTCAGCGATTCTGGATACATTTTAACGGAAAACTTACAAATTTAATGAATTTTCTTGCAAGAAGAACAACAATTTTGAATTTATATTACAATATATCAACTGCTAAAATAGGGTTTTCAGGTATTTTCCATCAAGATATAACTTGCCAGACCGATTGCGTTTTAATATGCAAATCAAATTTTAATTAATTCTCAAATTTCAGTCGTGAACATATGAAGTGATAGTATCTACTGTCACCTCTCGGCCTAATTCTGTTTTACTCTTCAAGAAGTGCAATATCCATGTCCCAAAACATCAATGGAGGCATTGGACTTTACGCATTTGACGTCAACGTCAGCAACAGGTTAACAGAAGAAAAACGCCAATAGGCGGGAAGAACACTTTAACACTGCTCCCCTTCGTTTAATAAACAGTCAAACAGGTTTTCCCTCCCCGCAAAGGTGTGGCTGTTGTCATTAGTAGGTAAAGACTATTGTCTCGCTGAAATGGATCGTCCAACTGTGTTTCGCATATGCATGCTCGATTTATTTTAAATCAGCAGGCCCTTATTACTGCATGGGCAAATCGGGACTTTGCCCATGGGCCCCGGACTTTAAGGGCCTCCCGAAATCCATACATAAAGTTATAAAATGCTTACTTTCTTTTTCCAATTCCATCTCTTCCATATGTTGAAATTATTAAAATCATCTTTAAAAATATATAACGAATTGCTAAATTTATATAAAATATTTTTTTTTTAGTACTAAGGGGTACAAAGGGTGTATTTTGACTAATTAAGGTATTTAATTTAGAATTGATGAAGCTAAGAATTTTCTTCCATTTATATCCAAAGTGCAAAAATATGTTTATGCATCACACATACACAGTGAGTGACCATCAGTTCTGTTTGAATAATGTTGCATTGATTCGAAAGTGACCCGCTAATTTATCTTTGCCCAGGGCCGCAGTTAGCCATAATCGGGTCTAATAAATCAGGAGAGCACATGCTGGCTGGTTGCTTTTATTTCAAGCTTATTTTCGCCAAGTCGAGCTGTATCAGGTTTAGGATTATAATGCATTAAAGGAATGGAATCGTCAATGCTTGCAGCATAAGATACGATATAAACACTCTGCAAAGCTTAGCCTGGAAATATTTGGGCCATCAAATGTCCTTCTAGATATTCAGCTCTTTCTGCCGTTTCCGCCACATATCATTAATCTATGCTTTTCTTGTATACCTGCAGGGTTAACCTTTTGAGCTCTGGTTGAATTTTCTAACACTTAATTTTAACTCCGAACTGTCACAACTGCACCGCAATATCCGACCAAGTTTATTTGAAAAAGATATAATGCATATCTTCGCATACTTCGTAAACCGAATTTCTTTTTTGCAAATTACTGGTGCCAATGTGGCATTTGGAATTTTGAAGAAATTTACACATCAGAGCTCAAAGGGTTAAATTAAGGGCACCTTTCCATCCACGTCAAATGTCACTCTTCTCAGTGAATCAATTTCAAGTTTTAAATCTTCAAACTTTCAAATAATTGTCTATTTTTTTCATGCCTTTTACAGAATGTTTAATTTTTTATCACCAATTTTTCAAAATAGAAATTTTTGTCTAACTTAATCAGAAAAAATGCTCAGATTAAACAATGTAAAATTTACAATGAAATTTTACTGGTGAGAATAATAAATTATGATTGGAGTATGGTTGCCGTACATGGGACGGGTAAATCATGATTGGTAAAATCACATTGCCCCTACGACGTATGAACAAAACAGGGTAGCAGTTAATCAGGTTCTGAAGGGAGTGTGGATAAATACCCGAATATTTTCCACGAACGGAAATCCATTTATTGGTTGTTACTAACAAGGAAGGTCTCCATTGGGGGCATACTCAGAATTTTTTGAAAAAAAATACGAATTAAACTACTCATGTAGGTAATAAAGGATCAGTGAAAATTAGCGGCGGAATTACATTAACAGATATGTAAAACAAATAAAATAGTTTGGAATAATTGGCGTGAAAAGCTGAAAGCGACGCGGGATTTCCTCGCCAAAAGCAGACGATTTTAACGAATCTGAAAATTGATTTTAATTGACTTCACCGTTAAAAATCTGTAGCATTTACTGCAACGTCACTCCGCTACTTTTATAGAACATCTCTCTTCTGACCAATGAGAATGCTCCATAGCACGGTGCGTATGACCGTGTCATACACTGTTAAAAATCTGCTGCATTTTGTTGCAACGCACTCCACCGCTTGTATATAATATCTCTATTCCAACCAATGAGAAACCTCCATTTCACGGCCAAATAACCGTTTTCTATACAAGCAAGGGAGTGCGTTGCAACAAAATGCAGCAGATTTTTAACAGTGTATTTTTCAATTTGGAACAATTTTAATCAATTTAAATTGTGTTTTAAATGATAAAATATATTAATTTCATTTTGTTATAAGTGCATATAAAAGTATATGGCAAAATTAGACTTAAAGTAAAGTAAAAATGCAAAACTAAAATTACTTAAACTAAACTTATTTAAATAAATTGAACATAGAAAGTTTTTTCTTTAAAAAGTATTCGAAGCGTAAAAGCGTATTTTTCAAAATTTTGTTTTTTCGCCAACCGAAGATAAATCGCCAAATAAACGAAATTTTTATTATTTTTTTACGGACGTTATAAGGAGGTTCCGCTGATTTTTTTTTCTTTTTTATAAACATATATAACTATATGAGAAGAACATTCTGTATTTTTTTTTTTCAGATTTTTCTGAGTATGCCCGTATGGAAACCTTCCTTGTAAGTACTTAGATGTGTCTTTAGATCAACTCGACTTTTTGGTGAAACCTAAACTTGTCAGAAAGTTTCGTATTCTTGAGCAGATATACATATGTATATGTGCTACACATATTATGGAACAACTTTACCTCTGGAATAGGAAAATGAATCATTTTGACACCTTATTATATTGACGAAAATAAGAACTATGAATGTTTTTTTCATTCCAAGGTCAAATTAGATTTCATTTTGTGTTCTTTAAATGCTTCAGATTATTTTTAAGCAACAAAATTTCTTTAAATAGTCAAAAATGAATACTGTCAATTATAGTCCAAGAGCCGACCACACAAAACCCTAAGTCATCGGACACAAGAAAAAAATTCTTTATTTTATGAAAGAGTAGTAATAGAGGAATCTAATGATCCATGTATGCCGGAATGCGAAGAGGTGCATAAGCCAAAAATGAATCAATAGTGGTTGGCTCGCAGGCTTAGAATTGTGTTTGCCGTACAATCAGAAGAAGGAAAGCATGGAAAACTGGGTGCAGGAAAACACAATGCTAATCCTACGAGTCAATCACTAATGGTATTAATGTTAGGCTTATGCACCACTTCGCTTCGCTAGACATGGATCATTAGATTCCCCTGTTACTACTCCTCCATAAAATAAAGGAATTTTTCTTGTGCTCCATGATTTAGGGTTTTGTGCGGTCCACTCTTGGACCATTATCAGAGAAACAAATTGTTCATGGGGAAAAAAAAGGATTTTGTTGTAAATTTTGTGTTTCAGAATAAGATTAATATTATGGAAGAATCTTTATTAGGTGCGTTCGTAATTACATAAATGCATAGCACATATTGTCGTTATCTGGTACATTCGTCTGTTTGTCTTTTCGCTAAGACACCAAAAAAACTATTAAATCATTTTTTATTTTTAAATTTAATAAAATCGTTCAGAATTTTGTCGAATTATTCCAAATTTTGTAAAAATTGGATTCAAATCTTAAAAATATATAAGTAAAAGTTTTCTTCATTCTTTTAAATCTTATACGGAATAAATCCAATTATATACCATAATAAGTAATGATTTCAGGTTGCCATAGTGATGATGTCCTATTTAAAAGGGAAAACATGTACATACATAGTTTACAATTGATTATTTTTGTAAATAATATTTTTATAAAATAACATGATTTATATAATACAGATAGAATGATAAAATGAGAGCATTATATCGACTTCACAAAGTTAATTTTGACCGAGCATGGCACGTTCATCCCTGCTAGTGATAAACATTATGCAAGTTTGTTTCCGATGGCAATACAACAATTAACTACTTTTAAAACTTTGTTATAAATTTAAACATTAATTTTAAAGCCGTTTCCCGTCAGCTTTGGCGCAGATGATAATTCGCCTAATATTCTTTATGGTTGCAAATTTATACGAGTTGCAGTAAGAATGGAGTTAATGATGTGACAAACCAAGCTAGCTAAAATAGACCACTTGACTGTGAGATTGCAACACTTAAAAATTACACACGGAAAAGTAGCTAACGAAATATAACTTTAAAAAAATTCTTTTTTTTTCCTGCTGTTTCCTGCGCCCGCGGTAATAACTTGAAAATTACCTAAAGTCAGTGCGGACAGATTTTGTATTTTTAAATTCCAAAAGTACCCAATTTGAAAATCCACTAATCTCTTGAATTTGCGCAGTTTTTTTTTTTTTTTTTTTTTTTTTTTTTTTTTTTTTAAGCCTCTGATGCTATTTTTTTTTCTTCAAAAAAGCTAAAAAGTGTCGTGTCAAAAATTGTGGCCCACTTTTCCGTAATCTGGCCGTTAAAACGAGAGATTCATACAATCTATATATTTAAAAGACCTGGCTGTTTTTTTAGTCATCAGCCCTGAATTTTCTACTCAACCAGTTTTGATAATTATTTTTTTAAATGAAAGCTATTTATTTGTAGCTGTGCCCATTTTAGCTATTTTTTTTTATCTATATCTATTTTTAAATTTTAGTTTTAGTTTTAAATGCTTTTTACGATATTTCTTCAAAATTGGTGCAACACAGTTTAGCTTTTCTCTCGATAATAAGTTTTTTTTTTCCATTATCACTTTCCACCAGTCAGAAGCTTTATTTCATCAGTGAACATGTCCTCGCATTTACAAGAAAAAAGTTAATTGTTTTCGTAAAATTTAATCATAATAAAATGATTGCGTATAATTATGCACTGATTGAGGTAAAAAAATATAGTTACAGAGAAATAATATTAATAATGTAAATAAAATAACAGCAAATAATTTATGATAAAAATTAATGTCTAAAGCAAAATAAGAAAAATTTCAAATGAGAAAAATGATGTCATTCAGCAACTAGATAAATGGGAATTACAATATTATTAAGGATGCCTTTTTCATATTGCTAATAACAGTAACTTTTAAAAAACATTTGAAGAGAAAATGACGTCAATATTTAAAACATCGCATTTTTACTCATAACGATATTACATTTTAATATTTCTTTTCATTATGAACACTGAGATTGAGATTTTACTTTCAGATGACTTCAGTTAGTGAAAATAATGTCATAGTAAAAAAGAAATTAGTTTTTTTTTTTTTTAATAAAACTATTTTTCTGTGAGTGCATATAAAATAAAATTTCAGGATTTCGCCGGCACTCAGATTAACTGAAGATGTGTGAATATTTGCATGCAAAATTGTAACTGGTAAACTTGACATTAAGTTTGGAAATATATTTATTATACATTGATTCAATAATGTAATTACTTTTACTTTTTTTAAAATCAAATCGATCGGGTCTTTTAAGCATTATTCATTCGTCGAATTCGACGGGATTCCATTCGTTTTATTGTTAAAATGCATTTCCTTTTTCTCAGAGTCTATAAAAAAGCGTTTAAACTAAAGAAAAAATCCGTTTTTGATAGTCAATGAAGAAGTAGCACGTCAAATTGTATCTCTTTATTATTCCGCAATTCCAATGTCTCAGAGAGAAATTGCTAACCAATTGGGTATTTCACGCCGTTCTGTTTGCTATTATATTGATAAACACAAGAAAAATGAAGTTAGTTCATTGCATTCTAAACGAGGTCGCCCTTCTATAAGACCTCTATCGATTTATTTTTTTCTAATCGGAGGCGAAACTGAATTCTGCAATGGCAAAATCTATATTCAACTTGTTTTTTTTTTTTTTTTTTCAAATTAAAACAAAAAAAAATAAATGAATGTAAATTTAATTCCTTTTTTAATTAAAAAAACATCCCCACAGAACGTTAAAAGCTGGAAAAAATAAAAAATTGCATAACATAAAATTTACTATTCTGGACTGAAACATTGAAACGAAAATTCTTTTACAAATGTCGAAAATTTGTCATAGATCGCAATTAAACTTTACGAATTGCATAAAATATCACGTAACGATTCTCAATATATATATTTTTAAAATTAATTATTATTGGCTAAAACAGTTTAACCGGAATTATTTCACGAAAATATATCTATATACAAACTCTGCGGAAGGCGAAAAAAGTAATAAAATCGCATTAAAAATCTTTGAGTTACAGGATGTATAGAGGAAATGTCATCAATTTAATTTTTGACATCTTGTGCGGGGTCCAGATAAGTTTTTCGTTGTTAACGAAACAAGAATGACCAATCAGAAACCTGCATTTTTCCATACTTTTGACTATTTGTAAAAATGCAGGTTCCTGATTGATCAATCTCATTTCGCCAACAGTTCAAATTCTTTCTAGAACCCGGCCTAAGCTTGAAAGATTCCAAATAATGCAATACAGTGTTTCAACAAGTAGCTTGTACGAGATTTTCCGGGAGCAAGTGCTTACATCTTTTTGTCACCAGATGGCGTATTCAAGTGCTTGAATTTTCTATCAATCATTTGCTCCGATCTGCAGTTGTCAGTTATGCAACCAGCCAACGAACCAACCAATCTATTTATTTTGACTTGAAGAAATTGTAGCTGCAAAGATGTGTATTTAAAGTCTTTTTTATCATGTTGTAATTAATGATTCTATGTTTTAATCTGCAAAATGTGGAACTTGGAAGAATATACGAAAGCATTTAACCGCTTTCGCCGGAAAAAGTTTTTTTTATATGGAATTCCTTTTCTTGTGAGTTGTTGATCTCGTATTGAGCGTTATCGAAAATAACAAATTATTAATAACAAGTAATTATTTTTTGATCAAATGTAGCATAAGTAACAATAATTGTACTAGAATACTATCAAAATATTTATTCATTAGTTTCTTTACCTTTGGTAAGCAAAATTGTTTTAAGTTCGCATTAATTTTATATTTTAATTGCAAAAATTTTAATTATCAACAGTTGTTTGCTTAATCGTGAAATAAGGAGTGCGCTGACTTTGGAAGATTCTACTATATTAACCGAAATTACTGTAATGGTAAATTTCTTATCTCACAGTTCATTTCACATGGGCATAATTTTTTAGCTTTTAAAGTTTATTTGAGTTTTTAGTTTCACTGTTGGGGAAAGAAAAAGGATTTTTTTTTTTTCAATTATTTGAGTGTTTAAAACTGACATACATGTATTATTTTCAGTTTTACCTGATTACTAAATTTTTTCCAGCCATTCAATTTTTTATGCTTTCGTTTACATTCATTGAGTAGCCATTTATACAAAGGTAGATAAACCTCTGTGTGCAGATGCACCGGGGTTGGAAGTTTTTGTATCATTTTGGTGAGAAACTGTTTTCTAGGTTTAGAAAGAAAAGAATAGGATATTTGTTTCAAATTTTATTACAAAAACAATGTACAATTTTGGTATTTATTTATTATTTGCTGCTAATTTTGACATTATTTTATTAAATATACGTTTTTGACATTAGGTTTTAACAGGGTGTTTTTAACCATTGTTAAAATTGGTTTAAACCATCATATGTCAAAAACTTGCCAATCCTGTTTGCGGTATGTATATGTTTTTAGTTATTCGATTTATATTAAAAAAATTATATTCAATAGATTCTTACAAATCTACAGCCCTAAAATCTGCATATTATTGCAAACATACACAAAAAAATTTAGGATTATATGCAGGGCTTGAAATTCAATTTTTCGAAGGAGGGGAGTCTCCCTACCAACATTTATAAATGGAGGGGAGTTTGGCTGTTTGGGAGGGAGAAAAAATGTTTAAAATCCGCCATTATTTTATGTGCTATTTAAAGAATAACCAGAATACAGCCATAAAAAGATATCACTGAAGCAATTTTTATCAACAATTCAGACTAATTATGCGAAATGTGTAAAAAAACTTTTATACTGTCTAGTTTTTACTAGTGGTAAATTCCTTCCTGGTGCTAATTATTTTTGTCACAGGTCTAATTATTGTTTTAATAATAATAAAACTTTTAATTAATTTAATAAATTTATATTTATAATTAATTGTTATAAACAATGTTATTTTTCTGTATATTAAATGTACAAGATACAAATTTAATCATTAAATAATACTTATTTGAGTGTAGAAAATAAGAAGTATCACTATTGTTTCCATTTCTTTAAAAAAGGGGCAAGTCAAATTCATCGAAAAAGACTTTCTTAAAAAATGAATACTTTTGTTGAGTAAAGGGATATTTTTTGTTTAATGAATGGCTGCTTTCAGGAATTGCACTCGCTCAGAAAGATTTGGAGCTGCCAGAAACTGATTTTAGAACAGCAAAGAAAAAATATATATTGAAGCAGGAAAATTAGTTTGTTGAACTGAAAAATGAACTCCCCAAAATATTATTTTAGGAGGGAGAGGTTCCCTTTGACGAAAGTTGCATTCTTTCCCTATCTTTTGATGAAATCTGTCTTTTTTTTATGATCTTTTCACGAAATTTGACGTTTTTTTGCGATTTTTTGATGAAATCTGATGTTTTATTGCGATTTTGTTTTACTAAAATTGCCGTTTTTCGCGATATTTTTGGGAAAATTGTCGTTTAATAGTGAATCTTTTGTCGAAATTTGTCGTTTTTCGTGGTTTTTGGCCGAAATTTGACGTTTTTTCGTGAATTTTCTGAGGAAATTTGCCGTTTTTTCACGATTTTTTGATGAAATCTGATGTTTTAGCGCGATTTTTTTGTACGAAAATTGCCGTTTTTCGTGATATTTCGGGAAAATTTGTCGTTTATAGTTAATCTTTTGTCATTTTTCGCAATTTTTGGACGAAATTTAACGTTTTTTTCGTGAATTTTCCGAGGAAATTTGCCGGTTTTTTGCGGTCTTTTGATGAAATCTGATGTTTTATCACGATTTTTTTTTACGAAAATTGCCGTTTGTCACGATTTTTGGGCGAAATTTGACGTTTTTTCACAACCTTTTTGACAAAAACTGCCTTTTTAGAGAATTTTTTAACGAAATTAGGCATTCTTTCGATAATCTTTTGATGAAATTTGCCGGAAATTAGACTTTTTTTGCGATCTTTTAACAATATTTGCCGTTTTTTAGCAAACTTTTACGAAATCACGCGTCTTGTGAAACGTGTAACAGCTGTTTCTTTTGTGTGTAATCTCCGATCTTTTGCATAATTTATGCGCAATAGCACGTCCGCGGCATCACTGTTTCATAATTTTTGGAATTGAATGCGTTATTTTGTGTGTGTGTGTGGAGGGGGGGGGGGAGGGGAAATTCTAAACATAATCACCTCTATTTCGTCGCGGAAAATAGAACGAAATTTGTCAATCAATTGCAAGAAAAGAATTTCAAAATTTGTCAATCAGTCGCAGAAAAAATCGTGATTTTCAATGATTTTTCGCTGTAAAAAAACTTCCAAAATGTGTCGATTATTCACACAAAAATATCATAAAATTCGCAAAACAGTCGTGGGAGTTGATCATAGTTTCAAAATGCAAATTTGTTTGGGCGGGGGCCTCCCGTCCACATCATTATTTTGGGCGGGATTTCAAAATTTTGGACGCAAATCCCGCCATCCCGCCCTGAAATTCAAGCCCTGATATGTATAAAATTTTTGGTACTACTAGGTTATCCCGTCGACCAAAAAATTATTGCCAAACTATAAAATTAAATGCCAATAATGCATGACCGTTAATGTCACATTCAATGACATTAAACACGATTCACTTGTTTAAAAGGTCATTAAGTGATTTTTATTTCGATTTTTTTATTAATATGTGTATTAATATTCTACTAATTATTTGTGTTTTCGTTATTTAAAATAAAAATTACGTCAATATGTATAATTTGGCTATTAGTTTAGCGATTTGTATAATTTGGCGAAATTGGTTGATGGGATAACAGAGTAGTACCAATTATTATTGTAAAAATTCCAGGTTGCTCTGATATCAGTGGCGTTTATGATATTTTTAGCAAATATATTTATGTACTAATCTTTCTGGTTATTAAGTTTGGTTAAACATGCAAAATAAAATTTGTTATTTTATTTCAATGTAAATTATAAGTGTAATTAATGAAACTTGAGTTTCATTCAAAAGGTCATGAAAAATGTATTGCATCATTATTATGCATAATTCTGTCATGCATTATTAATTATTTATTTGATCTCTACTAATATTTTAATAATTTATTAATTTTTTATAAATTTTATTATTTTATTTGATTAATTAGTGTTTTAATATATTCTAAACTTTATAATTTTGTATGCTTTCTAGCATTTAAACATCTGTTTAAAAAATGTAAACAAAACAGTGACCAAAAATCTGCAAAACTCTAAAATTCACACAATCATGAAGGGTTGTGCAGATTATTATAATGATTGTTTCATTTGCAAAAATATTTCATTATAAAACATTCACAAATTATTTTTTTATCAAAGCTATGTTAAATTGAACATAGAATACACACAATCCAGGGCTGTAGCTGGGGGAGGGGGAAGACTCAGCCTCCCCTAGAAAAGATTCCAAGGTCTCTCAGTGAATTTCTGTTCCGAAAATCCAAATGAAATTCTCTTCAAAAATCTAATTCTGTTTTGTCGCCCATTCACAGTTTTGCAGAATTATTAAATTGTAACTAAAGTAAGTGCTTCAACACTGGCTCACCCTATTTGCGCATAGGAAGCTAACATGATGTTTTAATATTGCACTAGTTACATGCTCATATTTTTCATCATCCTACTCTTTTCTCAACATATAAAGAAGTTATTAAACAACTTAGTAAGAAATACAGTCCTCCCCACTTAATCGGGTAATGGATAATCGAATACCCCACTATTTCTAACAGAACTCTCCAGAACCGAATTTATCGGCATTAGATCTATGTTATTTTCCTCCGCTTAAACGAAATAAATTTCACGAACCTCCCCATTTATTCAAATACCTTCTGAGTGACCTATGTTTGAAAACAGGCGCATAAAACACATTTCATCTTAAATTTTTTTTCACCTTTTGTCATTTTCGGCTCTTTTACACTGAAGACAAATTTTCTGTTCTTCCTGCAATGATTTCAGCCATCAGGTATATAATGGACAGGTCCAACGATCTCCCCTCCTTTTTCTGCGAATGGGTGAAATAAGTTAGCCAATGTGAATTATTTTTGCATTTTCTAAGTTTCATCGAGTTTTTGTTAAAAAAAAAAAAAAGGTTGTTTTGGATTTTAAATGGAAAGCTTTAAACCTTTCTGATTAACTACAGTTTTTGAAGATTTAAATAGGAAAACAGAAGTCCAGGTAGCGGAAGGTTTTAAGGCTGTTTTTAAATCAAAAAGGACAACGTTATGACATAAGTTTCAGTTTATTTTTGCTCGGGATTTGTGAAACTAGCAGGTATTGATGTTTAGAAACTATCGAATCACACTCGGTTTCCTGTTTTTTTATGAACTCAGTAGATTTTTCTAAAAATAGTGTCAAAGTGGCTTTTTAACTAACTTTTCACAGAAAAGAAGAAAAAACAGTTCAAATTGGAGTGAAAATCTCTTTGTTGCATGATCAAAAATGCTTATAACTCAATAGGTAATGGATCGATCAAAAAGTAGCAAACTGAGTTAGATGCTCTTCCATGGTCAGACATTGCAATTTGATATCTTTCCATTAAAAAATGAATTCGTAAATGTGTCAAAACGTTTTCTGTTTGTTGAGCAAAGTAGTTGAGAACAGCATTAAAATATTGTTGACATAAATTTCCAATATGAAACGCAGTGCCAGGGCCATCGCTAAGACCTTTTATTGGTGGGGGAGAAGACCTTAAATTGCCAAGTCAAATTTTCATATTTGCCAACTTGTTTTATAATTTTGCCAAGTTACCACACTTAGAAAATGTAATACAGTTCTTATTTGTAAAAAGTTTCATAATATTCCCAATTAGAGTTGTAACTTTTGCAAATTCTGTCAAAAATAGGAAATATATTACAGTTTTTATTAAAATGTTATTTAAATTTGCCAAGTGTAAACAACATTAGCAAATGTTTGGGGGGGGGAGGTTCCCCCCCGTCCCCCCCCTTAGCGAGGCCCCTGCACAGTGCCCCCCCCCTCAAAACAAAAATAAATAAATAAATCCAAAAAGAACAGAGATAAAATGGAAATTTGGATCGAAAAAAGAAACGTAATCAAAGATTTGAAAATATTGGTCAATATGCGCTGGAATGGGTATAGCGAAATTTTCAATAAATAGCGCTATGATTATGCAGAAAGCGTGTACTGACACACAAAAACGTTTCCATGTTCTTTGTCGTAATTCCAGTAAACGCTTAAATTCCATGTAAACAAACCACTTTAAAAACTTTTTAAGCCTGTGTAAATAACGTAAATTACAAAGAACAAAGTTTTAACCAAATTCTGATGAACTATATTAAATAAATCATACAACTGTATGTTCTGATATTAAATTATTACGTACTTTATACTAGTGTTTGTATTTATTTTACTAATTTATGTTATTATATTAATGATTTTATTATGCAGTTGATGGTTGTTTTACTTTTTTATTACACATTAAATATTACATTTCTATATTTCCCCGTTTAATCAAATAATCTGATTAATCGAATATTTTTTCTGGAACCATCAATATTCATTTAAACAGGGATGACTGTACTTACAGTGTGAATATGCATTAATTTATCTTTCTGCATCAGAGAGAGAGAGAGAGAAAATATTGGCCCTCATCCAAATTATTTATTTTGGTACTACTTGGTTATCCCATTGACCATTTTCACCAAATTATAAAAATCGCCAAACTAATAGCCAAGTTATACATGTTGACACAATTTTTATTTTAAATACCGAAAGAACACATAAAATAGTAAAATATGAATGAAAATATAAATAAAATGTGGAATTTAAATCCACTTGATGACATTTTAAACATGTGTATTGTGTTTAATGTCATTAAATTAATCTTATAATTTGGCAATAGCTTTTTGGTCGACGGGATAACCAAGTACAGTATAGGATCCGTTATCCAGAATGCTGGGGACCCAGAGCATTCTGGATAAGGGGTTTTTCCGTAATTCGGAACACTTTACCGTAAGTATAAAAAATGTACGAAATAATTTCATAAATAGGTAAATATGAATATTAATACATGTAAATACCTTAATTTATAGATTACACAAAATAAAAAATTAATTATAATAAAGGAAAAAAATATACATATGAAATTTAATTTTGAGATTCTGAAACAGAATCTTTTGATTGGGATTTAGCAAACATTTCTATGATAGTCTTTTGTTTACAGTGTGTCTCTTGCACTAATTATGCTTGTATTTTGTACTGAGACATGATTTGCTGCTCATGGAAGTAGCTTCTCTTTTGCATGCCTGATATTAATTGTTTGGTATAAAATACTAATTTTTCATTTGATACCTTTTCAACTGATTCATTCTACTGGTTGTCCTTCTCATCATCACTTACATCAGATATATTGTTTGTTATCATTTCACAAATCTCACTGTCAGTCATGTGATTAGTGGCAGGAATGTTTTCACCGGCTTCTAAACAATCTTCCACTGCTTCTTGATAAGCAATTTAGCTTCTGGACAATTAAAACCTTTGGCATATGCCAACAGATCAGCAATAATTTGTTTCTGTTTCGAAATCTTGAAGGGTTCATTTTCATCATCGAAAAATAATGCAGGTGGACACAGATTGTGTCATCCATGAATAAGTGTATCCTTATCTACAGCCTGCCATGCTTTAGCAGCACTCCACAAAGCATCTTTGATTGTGAAGCTTCTCTGGAAATTTTTTATCCCAATTCCTTTGTTGCACTCTGTGAGCATACTTTTTAAGAAGTCATTTTTATAGTGAGTTTTTAAAGATCTGTTATGTACAATTTGGAGGCAAACACATTATCCAATTCTAAAAATTCTGCTTCAGAATGGGCTGGGTTTTTTTTTTTTTTTTTTTTTTTTTTTTCGTGATCGTTTGAAGAAATTTGCCTTTTGTCGCAATTTTTTGACAAAAGTTACCGTTTTTCGTGATCTTTTGTTGAAATTTGCCGTTTATCGCGAATCTTTTGTCAAAATTTGCCGTTTTATCGCGATTTTTTGGACCATATTTGTTATTTTTTCGCGATCTTTTGGGGGGAAATCTGTCTTTTTGGGGGATTTTGCGACGGAATTACCTATTCTTTTGCAAATCTTTTGACATAATTTGCCGAAAAATCGTCGGTATTTCGTGATTTTTAACGAAATTTGTCGTTTTTTCGTGATTCTTTGACGAGATTACGCGTAAAAGCTATTTTTCCGTGTCCCGTCGCCAATCTTTTCTGTAATTTACGCGCTATACGTGTCAGCGGCATCGCTGAAAAAACAAAAAAACAAACTAATCACTCTTAATCTAATCACCCTAAAACTATTCAATCTAATATCGTGATTATCACTGAAAATTAGTTGATTTTTAACGAATTTTGCAGTTTTTCCACGATCTTTTGACAAAATCTGCCGTTTTTCGGGAATTTTTGACAAATTTGCTTTTTTTTTTTTTTCCCGTGATCTTTTGAAGAAATTTGTCTTTAATCGCGATTTTTTGACGAAAGTTGCCATTTTTCGCGCTTGACGATTTGACGAGATACGCGTCCCAACAGACGCGTAAGAGCTATTTTCTCGCATCCCGTCGCCGATCTTTTGCATAATTTACGCGCTATAGCGCGTCTGCGGCATCGCTGAAAAAAAAAAAAAAAAAAAAAAACTAATCACTCTAAAACTAATCAATCTAATATTATGATTAACACTGAAAATTAGCTGATTTTTAACAAATTTTGCCGTTTTTCCATGATTTTTTGACGAAATCTCCCGTTTTTTGGGATTTTTTTTTTTTTGACAAATTTGCTGTTTTTTTGTGATTTTTTGAAGAAATTTGCCTTTAATCGCGATTTTTTGATGAAATTCGTCGTTATTCGCGAATCTTTTGTGAAAATTTGTCGTTTTATCGCGATTTTTTGGACCATATTTGTTATTTTTTCGCGATCTTTTGGGGGAAATCTGTCTTTTTTGTGGATTTTGTGACGGAATTACCCATTTTCTCGCAAATCTTTTGACATAATTTGCCGAAAAACAGTCGGCATTTCGTGATTTTTAACGAAATTTGTTGTTTTTTCGCTATTCTTTGATGAGATTATACGTCTCAAGGGACGCGTAAAAACTATTTTTTCGCGTCCCATCGCCGATCTTTTGCGTAATTTACGCGCTATAGCACGACTGCGGCATCGCTAAAAAAAAAAAAGTACCGATTTGCATTCCGGTTTTCGGAGCGTTCCGGATACCGGGACGCCGGATAACGGATCCTATACTGTAGTACCTTTATTTCTAGCTATGGTCCTGAAACAATCTGTTCAAGTGGTGTATCTAGACTTATCATTTTGGAGTGAGCTGATATACAGTATTGATGATGGAACACAAGAAACCAAAAAAATTACTCTTTAAACTGATATTTATAATAATAGGCAATGCACCTATTATGTAATCAAGCTTGTTAAGATAGAATCGTTCGGTATTGAGCAAAATTTTGTTTTTAACAGGTCTTAAGGCTCTTCTCCATTGAACAGCATTAGCTTGCAAAGACGCTTGCAATCTAATGATATTCCTATGGAGAAATTATTTTCTACTAACTCATTTGCATTTCAACATTTTAAAACTTTTTTTTTTTTTTTTTTTTTTTTTGCATTGGATAGCTGAGGTTGCTCTCCACATCACTCCTATTTTACTTTTTCGATTTTGGTCGCAGGTAATTTTTATAAAGTTACTATCCCTTTCTGAACTGGATTTGAAAGTGAAAGTAATTTTATAAAAAGTATCTGCAACCAAAATCGAAAAAGTAAAAAGAGTAATGTTGAGAGAGACAACAGCTATCCAGTGCAAAAAAGTTATTTAAAAATGTCAAAATGCAAATGAGATACTAGAAAATAACCTCCGCATAGGAATAGCATTAGCTTGCAAGTGTCTTCCCTTACTGGGACAGAAGCCTTAAGTATAACTTCATGGTTATACTGCAGTTTTAAAAAATGGACTATTGAAAATAATCTAGTAAATTTATATCAATAATAAAGAAAAGAGTGCATAAGACTATAGTAAAGCTTTATATAACAGATACTTGGCTGAAATTAAAAATTTCATGATTTCCGTGAATTAAAACACATTTTCTAAGATTAAAACCTGTATTTCGCTAAACTTTTGTAATTTAAGATGAGATTTTCTATAGATTTTGAAAGGGATTGTAGCCCCCAATCAGTCCACCTTTTAGATACGCTACTCATTTGTTCTACTAGGTTGCCATGTCTGGTAAAAATCGGCATTTTGGTGCGAAAAAGAAATTACAAAGCCTTACATTGACATGTATACCAAATTAACATAATGCAACAGTATTGTTTCAGAATTACATGGATTACAGTCATTACGTTAGGTATGATTTTTAAGATAAGATAAACTAGTATTTTAATGTTAATCCTTTATTTACCAACCATACTTATAAGTACCATTAAAATAATTTGTTATAAAATTCTATTGATACATCAGTTAGTTGTAATACTGTTTAGAATGAGTTACAGATACATTACTTTATTTTGTTCCAAAAGCATTATTGGTTACACAAAACAAAAATATTTTTTTTAAAAGGATGATTTCTTTTGCTTTTGCATCTTTTCAGCTTTCTTGGCACTGAGAGAGGGGGATTTTTCAATGCGAAAATATTTCTATTTATATTCTAAGAACATCCTATTTGTACATTTTATAATTCTACAAAATACCAAGAAAACAATTTAAAATAAAAGATTTGATTGGAGTAATAAATATCACACAAAATCCCTGTAAGTTCAAATTTAATTACTCTTTGAATCCTTCTGAAATCCTTCAAAAATTTATTAAGTGATTATGCAAATCTTTTAATTTAGTTTAAACAATTTACATAAAATTCTTTCAAATGTGAAATTTCATGAATTCATAATTCGGTAGATAAAGAATTAATCGGTCATCAGTAATCATCAAAATTTTTTTATTCTCATCAATTTTTTTTTTTTTTTTTTTTTTTTTTTCTCGCCAATCTTTAAAACATTAGCCTATAACAAATAACCATCTCTGTCACAAATATTAATCTCTGTAAATTAAGATTTAGTTGAAAAAAGTTTGATGATTTCTACTATGACTGATATCTGAAGACATTTAGCTAAAAAATAATGATAAAATATACAAACACAAACATATTGATATAAATAATAAAATATTACATAATTGGATCTATTAATGACTAAGCTCAATCAATAACAAAAATGTTTAAATAAGAGTGCACATAAACTAGAAATATTATATTTTATAATCTAGGCATGTATTTAATTTTATATTGTACACAAAAATAGAAGCTTGTGTTATTTAAGTTTTTAAAATATGGTAGGGGTGTACAACCTTTTTGAGAGAAGGGCCACTCACAAAAATTTCTTGGTTGTCGAGGGCCACATCTATAACACAAGAGTTAAAGGTGATCTATGACCATAATCAGATAAAAATATGATTTTAAAAGGGGGGGAGAGGAAGAGTTTTATCACTCTAGGTTCCCCTACGCAGTCAACATATCTTATTTAGTTGGCAAAGATATGTCAACAGTTTATGTTTATATAGACAGCAGAGATATAGCAAGGATTTAGAAGGATTGATATTTCTTGATTTTATTCAGGAGAGTAAATTTTGTTTTTTTAAAAGTGCTAAAAAACAAACATAAGCATGATAGTGGCTAATGCTGAAAAGAAAGTGAACTTTATGAACAAAGGGGAGGGCGAGAAACAAAATCTGCAATTTTTCCTCGCATGAACGAAGAAATTTACTTTTTTCTGCATTCTATCAATGAAATTTGCTATTTTCAATACCTGATTGACAATATATGTGATTTTTCAGAAGTAAGTTGGCAAAAGTTGTGATTTTTCCATGTCTAACCAATGAAATTTGTAATTTTTCTGTACCTTATTGACAAAATTTGAGATATTTTTTTCACAACAAATCAGCGAAGTTTTCAATTTTTTCTGCACATCATTGAGAAAATCGGCGATTTTTCTATGTCTGATAAATGAAATTCGTTTTTTATCTGCATCTGATAGAAAAATTTCATGATTTTTTTCGTGTCCGACCAATGAAATTTGATGTTTCTACAACCAGTCTGTAAAATTCACGGTTGTTAACTAACTCTGGTGAAATTTGCAATTTTTCCAGTGGAAAATTAACAAAATTCAAGATTTTTCTGTAGCACTTTTTGCAAAATTTGCACTTTTCCAGGCATCATCAGCAAAATTGTCAATTTCTTCATGCCTGATTAACTAAATTTGCAATTTTTTGGAGGCTGATCGACAACCCTCATGATTTTTTCTAATGTTATTGATGAAATTTAAATTTTTTTCCTGTGAAAAGTTGATAAAATTCACAATTTTTTCCTGCTACCAATAAACAAAAATTGCAATTTTTTCCAGGTATAAATTGACAAAATTCGCAGGCCAAACGTTAATTCATCGAGGACCACTTTTGGACTGTGGGCCGCAGGTTGTAAATCGCTAATGCAAGGTATAACATAGAAATTTAAAAAATAGATCATTAATGCCTCGTATGAATTTAGCCATGATTTGCAATTCAAATGATGCCAATTGGAACAATATTCAGTGAGTTATCACTGGGACCCAATTAACATAAAAGTACCAATAAACATTGAATGCTTATAAAAGAATGTTTTATTTTTAAACTTTTATTTAAAGAGTTTCATGTCTTTAACTATTGAATGATTGACTGTTATTTATTTTTTTCTTATTACTTTCAGAGTTTCCTGCTTTTAGGATCATTTGGTTTAAAGCATTTTGCATCTGTTCGATATGAGTTTAGGAGGAATAAAGTGGTATGTAGATTTAAAAAAAGTCTATAATGTTTGTACAGTTAATTTTAGTACACTTAGTTTTCAATACAAAGAAAAACAGTGTTATATAAGTGAGTGACGAAATCATATTACTTGAAAGTATTTTCCTGTAATAGTCCAAGGGCCAACCCCACAAAACCCTATGTCATTGAGCACAAGAAAAAATCCTTTATATTATGGAAGAGTAGTAACAGGGTAATCTAATGATCGATGTCTGTTAGAAGCGAAAGTGTGCATAAGCCAAACATGGATACCACTAGTGGTGGACTCGTAGGAATAGCATTGTGTTTTTCCTGAATCCAGTTTTCCTACTCTTGATTGTATGACAAACACTATGCTAAACCTACAAGTCAACCACTAGTGGTATCCATTTTTGGCTTATGCACTCTTTCGCTTCTAACAGACATCGATCATTAGATTACCCTGTTACTACTCTTCCATAATATAAAGGAATTTTTCTTGTGCTCAAAGGGTTTTGAGTAATCGGCTCTTGGACTATAATAACAGGTGATGAAATGTCAAATTGGCAAAAATATAGAATGGTTACTAGGGATGTACCGAATATTCGGTATCTATTCGGTATTCGGCTATGTTACCGAATATTCGGTTAGGCTGAATATGAAACTATTCAGTCGAGCCAAATATTCCGGCTTGGCCGAATATGAAACTATTCGGCCTGCCGAATATTCAGTTTGGCCGAATGTCAAAGTATTTGGCCAAATCGAATGCTTTTAAAGAATAAATATATAATAATAAATGCTTTTGAAGCATTTTAAAACACATTTTAAAAAACTTTTCACGATTTCTGCTTTTAACTGTCAATTTATAAATATATTTAAAATAGTTAGAAATAAAATCATATTTAAATAAAATAGAATGTTTCTACATTATTTATTTGCTGTTTGTAAAGTTTAATTTAAGAAAACTTGTGTTTTCATTTGTTGCATTAACAATAAAGAAGATACCATAACTGTATTTTCAACTCAGATGCTTTGATTTCTGTAAAATATGATATGATGAGAAGGATGGAAAATGCCACCATTCATAAGTAAAGAACTATGAGCTAGGCATTCCTTTATTCCGAATTAAGTTGAAAGTATTTATACTTTATATTGAAAAAAATCTGCCTTGAGTTATTTAAAAAGAACAAATATGAGACTATACAGTTTTTCTTCAACTATTTTTTCATTATTTCTCTTTGATTTCAAAATGTTTGTTTTAATTCGTTGAAGAAATCCTCATATTTAAGATGATTTTATTAATGGAAAAAGTCTCATAATTATGCTTCTTAAATAAAAAAAAAAGGCAGATTTTTTTCAATACTAAATGTTCTTAGAAAAAGTTCTTGTTTATCAAAATATAAGTCTCTTTTATTAAATATTATGTAATATTGTTTAAAAAATAACATTTTAATACCTTTAACTTTTGAAATAGAAAAAGTATTTGGAAAGCCGAATATTCGGTATTCGGCTAGCCGAATATTCTGTATTCGGCCAGTATGGCTGTCGGCCAAATATTCAGCATTTGGTATTCGGTCAAAATCACTATTCGGTGCATCCCTAATGGTTACTACCTAGTTTGACAATACTTTTGCCTCTTTATTTTGACTCATTTATGTGTAAAGTTTATTTATTGTCATTGTAGTGTGATCTTTTGCTTTACGATCTGATATATATATATATATATTTTTTTTTTAACCCAAAGTAAAAATTATTTGTTTTCATTATTTATATTTAAGTAAAGAAGTTGTATGTTTATGATAGTTGCATAATGCGCTAAGCACAGCTAAAAATTTAAAGTCAATCTGACCAACGAAAAAAGGACCCAAACACGACCCAAAAGCAAAGAATGAGAAATTAACTTGAATCGCAGCAAAGAGTAGAAGTCAACCAGACTCAAACACGACCCAAGTAGAAATTAACCTGACCAGGAGCAAAAAAATGGATGCCAACCGGACCCAAACCCGACCCACAGCAAAAAAAGTAGACGAAACACGACCTGCATTTAAAAAAAAAAATGAGCTCCTACCCATGCATCAGACTGGAGTTTCCAAATTTCTTAAATTGCCTCCCCCCCCCCCCCTTGAGGACTCTCCAGATCCGTCTTTGCTCCAATAATAATTGAACCAAATTCTGAGCACAGTGCTTTATATTACTTACCCATTATATGTAGTATAGGGTAAGCCTTGCAATGTTTAGAAAATCAAAAAATTTTTTTGATGGATTTACATGTTTCAGATACTGGAAATTCCGAAAAATATATTTTTAGATAAAAAAAATTTGCTGTCCGTTCATCTGTCTGTAAATGCTCTATCTCCTGAATAAATTGAGATAAATATTTGAAATTTTCTATGTACTTGGTATGTAAGAATGGGACAAAGCCTATTATCCTATTAGCCTCGATTATCCAGAACTATTTTTTTTAACTCTTGAAAAATTTGTTTTGATGAAAGTTATATAAAAATTTTTTAATTTTTTAATTTTAAGGAATGAATGTAAAAGATGATAAAATAACACAAATTTTACATAAAGAACAAAGTCGATCGGATTATGAGTTGCCGAGATATTTGTAATCCTGTTTTCCACATTCTTCTGTTTTTCATGACCCTGTATTTCATTCAGATTTCAATTCAAAGATATATTTTAATTCGAAATGAGACACTTAATCTAACGCAGTAAACTGTTAGTTTTAATAGGATTATTATTTTTGGATTTATAAGAATGTTTCTTTTATGCAATTCAGTGCTACTTGAATAGTTTGGTATTTTATATATAATTTGTCGAAATGGGTTCATCAGCAATTCATTAATAAAGCATTACTATGTTTGTTAAGAATATTTAAATATACGTTTAAATTTTGTTTTGGAATTGCAATGTATTTTATAATTAGTTTACACATTTTTATTTTCAAATATTATTCATATCCATGAGGGGTAAGTATTGCGATGGCCCCCAACGACTTAAAAAGCTACCAGGTCACAAATCCCCATGTCTTTTCTTACCCTTGATTTTTATGATTAAGATGTTGGCAATAGCTAGGTGATGTCCACAATTTTCCAAATTTATATCTGTGCTTTGCACAAATCTTATTCCCAAACTCTAGAGTCACTTCGATTTTCTATAAGATCTTTTTTAGAAATATTTTCTGGAGATATGTTTGTTTTTATTTTTTTCCAGTACCATTCAACATCGTTAGGCCTAATCAGCTCAAAAACTAGAAATACAGTAGACTCCCTCAAATCCGCAAACCAGAAATCCGCAACTCTCTAAAATCCGCACATATTTTATAGAAGTAAACAATGAAACTTTTAGTTCAAATATTGTGACAAAATTTGATTTTTTTTAGTTTTGCATCAATTCCATATATTTTTTATTTTGTAATTTTCTTAATAATACTCTATTGTTTTTTACATGAAGGAAGAATGAATTTTTTTGGAAAAAATTCAAGATATTGCTGGTATCACTGGTAATCACAATCTTCTTACCAAATATATTTTTGCATCAATCAAGATTTTTTGATTATTAAGCCTGGCTAAACTTGAAAAAAAAAATCCTTATTTTATGATTTTGATGAGAATGTACTTTTATGAGGCAAGTTTTGTTGAATAATTTTGGAAAAATGCATCTAAGCTTTATAAGGAATTAATCATACACTATTGATTATCAATTTGACCTAAAACTATCTAAATTTTTATTATTTTAGTTTATTACTTTTTTTAATATTTTATTACATTGTAAGCATTCATTATAGTTCGGATTGCACTATTAATTGCACTAAAATTATTGTTTAAAAAATGTAAACAAAGCAATGAACAGAAATCCGCAAAATTCTAAAATCCGCACAACCTCTGGTCCCACGCTGTGCGGATTTGAGGGAGTCTACTGTAATCCACTTGACCTTGTAGCAGCATATGGCTCACAGTTATTTGATAACCTCTATAAAGAATTCCATGTTTAAAATAACTTATCGATAGTTTAACTTTGAAACAGGCTGTATAGAACAAAAGTGAAGTAGCTTATGATTATCTGGTTTAGGTATTTCTCTTCACTTCACTGCCTCTAACAAACATATTAAAAATATGTATTGTTAAAGATAAATAATGCAATTGATGTTAGAATAAAAAATATATACATATATACTTCTTTTCACTTCATTAGAGATCAATTAATTTTTCTCTTCTCTTCACCTCACTCTCTATAGCAAACTAATTTAAAAATACTTATTATTATACAATAAATAACATAAGTGGTGTTAGAAAATTGCAAAATAATTGTGAAGTGCTTTTATTCTTGGCAGTGAATGAATGCTATGGCCGTGGGGAGCATATTTCCTAAATGTGATTTCCATTACCTTATGAAAATTGCTTTAGTGCCCATGATTATATTAGGTGATTTTGAATTTGAAAGGTGAATAGTTATTGTGCATTTCTATTTTTAATTTACAGGTTTCTGACTTTAATGCATATCTGGTATACGTCACTTAAAATAGACAAAAAATTTTTTTTTTTTTTTTTTTTTTGGAAGTTTGGCATAAAATTTTGGAATATATTAAAATTTGCCAATGGAAGGGCCTACTTTTCTGTGTTTCACTTCATCGTCGGAAAGCATACAGCATTAAAAATGAAAAAATGGTTTTAATGCAAAGAGCTATGTGTGTCAAAACTTTAGTGAAATTTAAAAAAAAATCAACTTTTGAAGCCCCTAGCTCACTGATTTACACATATCCTATAATTTTTATTATTGAATATCAAAAGGCAAACCTTATATACAACCATGCAATTTGTTTTGTGGAATAACTTCATTGCATACTATGAGAAATACTATGCAAAACATAAAATTTCAATTTTTCAAGTAGGGCACTGACCTTCAACCTCCCACCAAATTGAAACCAATGGTCCCACAGCAGTGTTGAATTCAGGGGGTGGCCTGGGGGAACATTTCCCACAGAGCAATGAAATGCCCCCCCCCCTGGAAAATTTGAAATTTTGTGTTTTCAATGGTCAAAAAGTACAATCCCCCCCCCCCCCCCCAGGGGGCTCTATAATGTCATGAAAAGTGTCATAGAAAAGTGTCTGAATTCAACACTGGTCCCACAGCATTAATATTTTGGATTTCTTTCTTACTGATGGTCATCTAACTGAGGAAAAAAAAAATAATAAAAATCTGTTTACCATTAAATCACAGGTCCCTTGATTGTGGGTAATTCTTATATGGAACGACTCTTAAGGCCCCTGTCCTCGCTCGAAGAAACGCTCGCGAGCTAATGCTATTCCTATGGGAGAGCATTTTTCTAATAACTCTTTCGCATTTTGACATTTTTGAATAATTTTTTTTGCATTGGATAGCTGAGGTGCATGCTTACAGCGCACCTTTTTTACTTTTTCGATTTTTGTTGCAGATATATTTTTTAAAAAACACTTTCAGTTTCGAAACTGGTTTTGAAAGTGAAACTAACTTTGTAAAAAATATCTGCAACCAAAATCGAAAAAGTAAAAAAGGTGCACTGTAAGCATGCACCTCAGCTATCCAATGCAAAAAAAATTATTCAAAAATGTCAAAATGCGAAAGAGTTATTAGAAAAAATGCTCTCCCGTAGGAATAGCATTAGCTCGCGAGCGTTTCCTCGAGCAAGGACAGGGGCCTTAATATTACTGAATTCATGTTTTTTTATGAAGGAAGAATAAAATTTTTTCTGAAAAAATTCAAGATTTTGCTGATATCACTGGTAATTACAATCTTCTTATGAAATATATTCATGTATTGGTCAAGCTGTTTTGGTTATTAAGTCTGACTAAACCTAAAATAAAATTTCCTTATTTTATTATTATATTTTCATATGAATTAGCAAAGTGCCTTTATGAGGCAAGTTTCATTGATTAATTCAGGAATAAAAAAACATTTCATCTTTATAATCAATACTCGATCATACATTATTGATTATTAACTTGACCTTTGCTATTAATATTTGAATCATTTTAAAAATTATCTAATTTTTTATTATTTTAATATATTATTTATTTTAATATTTTATTAAGCATTCATTATAGTTTCCATTGCATTATTAATTGCATTCAAATGATTAAAAAATGTAAACAAAGCAGTGACCAGAAATCTACAAAATTCTAAAATCCTCATAACCTCTGGTCCCAAGCTGTGCAGATTTGAAAGAGTATACTGTATTTATATTTAAGTGAAGAAGTTGTGTATTTATGATAGTTGCATATTATTATAAGGCTCAGAAAAATTATTTATATTGTATATACCTACATCATTTGTAATTTTGGGCCAAAAATTGAGAGTTTATTTGGTACTACTTAGTTATTTCATTGACTAAAAAACCAACACTATATATGAACTAGCAAACTATAAGATTACAAATGCCAATAATGGAAGATTGTGAATGTCACATTCAATGACATTAAATACGATACGTGTGTTTAAAACGTCATTAAGTGATTTTTATTTTGACTTTTTATTTGTATTTTCATTAATATTCTACTAACTAGTTTTTTTTTTTTTTTTTTTTTTTTTTTGTTATTTAAAATAAAAATTATGCCAGCATGTATAATTTGGCTGTTAGTTTGGCGATTTGTATAATTTAGTGAAATTGGTTGACTTTATTACCAAGTAGTACCATTTATTTCATGTTGACAAATGTAGTTACCAGATTATTAAACTCATGCAGAAATAATATTTTTTGTTCAGTATATATTAAAGATTTAATGTGGTTTGTTCAGTTTAATTTAACAATATCCAAATGGTAAATAATCTGTGATTAAATTCTTAAAAAAAAAAAAAAATACTATAGAGTCTCAAAAATCCACACAGCTTGGGAAAAGAGACTGTGCAGATTTTAGAGTTTTGTATATTCCGGATTAAATGATTTAAATTATTTTCAACTTTTTGGTTAGGTAGGATACTGAAAACAGAAGTGAAGCATGATAAATAAACCAGAGAGGATATACAGTAGAGTTATGATTGTTAATGACTTGAATATATGCTATTGCTATGGAATATAAATCCTATATGAGAAGTAGAGTATGTACAGAGCATCTTAAGAAATTTAGAAGATATATGGGGTGTACCTCTGTATATCTTCCACTACACCCCTGACACTGAATGAGCGATTCCATTCTTCCAGGCTAATTCTTCAGATTTGTTGGAGGAATGTGACAAGAAATAAAACCACAAATAAGCCAATCAGACAAATGTATTTATTATGCATAGTTCAGCTTAAAATGGTCTTTTTAGTGTTTCTTAATTGTCCTTTATTAAATTAGCATGCACTGTAATATTGATTAATGATTATGTAAGTTAGATAAATATAAAAGAGTTAATAAGTTTATTAGTTTATAAGTTAGATAAATTTAAATTTTCAAATCAAGCTATAATATGTACTTTTTGACAATCCCATAAAAAGTAATATCATAGTACATAACATTCAAACCCCGTTATAGTGAACCCAGTATATAATGAACTCACGGATATAACAAACTAAAATTTTGGTCCTGCCATTTTTCTATTGTATTTAATGCTAATTTATTCTTTTATAGCAAACCTCCGAAATCTTAAAAATTGGTTACGACAAACATTTTGCCATTTGGTTGTTTTTTAATTTTTCTGCAGTTGTGAAAAAAGGATTTCGACTCTAAGAAAATACGAAAATGCATACTGCCTAGTGAATCATAGTGATAGTATTTAGCGATAAGTATTTTTATTGAAGGGTAGGAAGAACTGCATTCTTTCTTTTTTCCGATAGCCATTCTGCACGTGTGATCATGCCCACCCTCTAGTCATTTTACTTTACTGCTATCACAGCTTTTCAGTAACATGTTTAATGCTAACGTATTCAACTAACTTATTTAACAATAATTCGAGATACGGTAGCATTGAAAAAAAGTATTCTATGAAGCAAGCAATAAGCAAAACCTTTTTTCCTTAAATTATAATCCCTGGACTTCAGAAGATGATTTAAAAAAAAAAAAAATTAAATGATAAAAAAAAAAATAAATAAACAAAAAAAAAAAAAACTACTTTTAAGCACACCAGCTGGATGTATCAATCACAAATGTTCATTGAAGTCAAATGGGAGAGCAATTAAGATTAACAATAGTTTATTAAAAGAATTAAGTGCACATTAGAATATATGCATTAGTGATATCAATTGCTATTCTCTCATAGAGAGCCATGAATCTATTTCAAGATTCTGAACTTACACATTTGTAGTTACAGAGCCAAAACATACATGTTTTAACTGCCTGGTTGCACATTCAAGACTGAACCCCTTTTTGGGGAAATATAATAAGAAAAGGCATAGAGATAAAATTACATGATCATAAATTTAAAAATTTATCATTAACTTGACATAAAATAATTAAAAACCAATAAATCTCTAATAATGATTTAAAAACTACTCAAGTTGACAACTTATCAATAAATAAAACATTAATTTTGACATAAAATAATTATAAGACTAATAAATATCTTTAAATTATTTTAAATTCAATTAAGCTGTCAACTTGTCAAGAAATAAACATTAATTTAATAATAAATCAATATTAAGTAGTTTTAAATTATTATTTTACTCATAAATATTAATCAAGAACTTCTATTTGACAGTAATTAATTTTGTCAAGGCCAAATCCATTAATATCAATAAATTTGATTTCTTTATTTAAGGCTTGCGCCCAAACACCATCAATAACTAGGGTTGGAATCTCAAGCCTGGAAAAAGTGTAAAACTTTTAGTACAGTCGGGAACATTCTTTAATTTGTCTGCCCATTTATCCTAGATTTTGTTTATCCGAACTAGGATTGGTCTCTACTTGTTCGAATAATCAGCGCTGTACTGTACTTCTGTTTGTCTTCATTTTTAATTAATTTATTTGGTATCGTGTCAGTTTAATGTAACCGATTTTAGTCAATTTAATTCATTAAGGATCATATTTAATATATTTTGTTTTTTTCTTAATACATCATTATTGGATATAAAGGTAGCAGCTAAACTTATACACATTTTTTTAACTCTAACCTTTTTTTTAACGATTCGGATATAGCGAACAAAACCTTCAGTCCCTTGAAGTTTGTTATAACGGGGTTCGACTATTGTTTATGTATTGTATGTATACTGAGTTTTTAAAAAGTTTGCTGTTCATGTATGTTAGTTTTTCCCATCAAATGAAAGTTTATAATTAGTCAATAAACTTGCAGGATCAATTAATTACACTAATTGAGAGAAATCTGTAAATGAAAATTACAATATTAAAAAAAAAAAATTATTAAATTTGTTATGTCTTGTGAAAAAGTTGGTAAAAATATTTGGTTATAAAAATTAGTGAAATCTGTATAGCATATAAGTATCAATCTAAGCATTATTGTCTTTACTTCATTATTAGTTAGGTAAATTTAATGAATTTTTTGTTGTAAAATTGTTAATTAATTTTCTCAATTATTATTTTTAGCTGCAAGATGACAGCTTCAAAAAATTAGGAATAAAAAAGAAGGAAACAAGCCTAGAAGAAGAATATGAGGTTATTGTTATCTGTATCTCTTATAGATTGATGCGAATATTTATGTAACTTGTATCTTATTTCTTTTCATTTGTTTGTTTTTATAGAAGCTGAAATCAAAGGTTGATATTGATAACTGGGAAAATATCAGAGGGCCAAGACCTTGGGAAGAACCTCAAGTAACTCAGAAGAAATAAATGTTTTTTTTTTTTTAATGTAATTTTTACTCTAGTCCAAGAATAAAAGCATCATTTTATTTCATTACTAATTGTTAGGCTAGTTCATTATGGATTATATTATATGCAGCTGTATATTTTAAAGTTTCTTGTGATTATAATATATGTATATATGCTGAACTACTTCCCTGATTTGTCCGTACCACGGGCATGCAAATAATGATTTATTATTCTCACCAATAAATTTTTATTGTAAATTTTGCATTATTTAATCTGAGCATTTTCCTGATTCATTTAGGCAAAAATTTCTGTTTTGAAAAATTGGTGATAAAAGATTAAAAATTCTGTAAAAAAACACTCGTCCTAAATGAATTAAGGGGGCTCAGGGGTTGATCGATACAGAAAAACATGTAAACAGAGCTTTCACTTCGAGTCCATTTAAAAACAGAAGCATTCAATGTAATTAATTTAAACTTTCTGATATTTTAAAGATATGTTTGTAGTCTTATAACATTATAAAATGAAGTACTTCAATGTAATATAATAAGAAATATAGCAAAATTTATGTAACACAATTTTCGGAAAAAAATTATGTGTTATATCACCAACACCTAGATATCTTAACATTGAATTGACATAAGAACCTAATTTTTGCTTTAAAATGATCCGGAAACTTTACTCTATAGAATGAATTAAGGATATAACTATCACTGAGAAACAACATTATCAAAAAAACTCTCAAATTTGAAAAAACTCCTAAAAAATACAACTTTTTTTTTCATCAAAAATACTCAAAATATTAAACTATCTAAACGATATTAATTCATTCTATTCTATAGATAATGATGCTATACGCATGCAAAAAAAATTTAAGCCATTCCATCAAATAGTTTTTATTTAATCTTGGTGTTAGTCGTCAAAAATGAAGTTTTGAGAAAACGCAACTTAAAGTTGAAATTATATGGATGCGGCTATGAAAGTGTTGATACATAAATGCTCATAACTCCATAATTTTATGCGGTTTTTTGCATTGAGTTAAAAATTAATTGAATAATCAAACTAGAAGATTAAAAAAAATCAATTTTTTAAAAAGTTTTCAACCTCCTTAAGGCAGAAATAAACAAATTTATATTTGCATGTATAATTTTTATTTTTTATTTGTAACTTTTTTTCATATATTTTGTTTTAAAATGACATGAAAATGTGATTTAACCAATTTAATTTTAAATGTGATTTGTTTTTAAATTGATTTTAATGTATCAATATTTAGTGGGGGTTTTTTAAGGCTGTTCTCAACTGCTCTGTGCAACAAGCACAAAACATTTTGACACATTTACTAATTATTTTTTAACAAGAAAGATATGAAGTTGGAAGGCCTGACTATGGAAACGATTTGGAATCGAACTTAGTTTTCCATTTTTTTAATCAATAAATTATCTAAACCAGTGTCTTGATGGAAATTTACACCTTGTTATTAAACTCAAAATATATAAATAAATACTTTAAAAGGTGTTGTAAAAATAGATATTATTTATTTGTTATTTACCTTAGATTTTTCAAATGCCCACGCATCCATTTTTAAAGGAATATAAAAAAAGATAATTCTTTGATTATCTTCTTTTATATTCTTTTGAAAATGAATGCAAGAGCATTCAAAAGATCTAAGGTAAACAACAATAAATAATATCTATTTTTACAACACCTTTTTAAGTATTTATTTGTATATTTTGAGTTACCTATAGAGGTATAAGCTTTTTTGATCACTTGAACAGGCTTTTTTCTTCCGGTGTAAACTGGTTTTTCTTGTTTCTCATGGAAAGTCAGTTCAAAACACTCACTTTGACAATATTATTTGGTAAAACATACTGTGTTTGTAATGAAAGGAAAATTGAGTATGATTAGATAGTTTCTGGCCAACAACACCTGCTAGTTTCATGCATTTCCGAACAAAAATAAATTAAAACTTGTGTCATTAAGTTGGCTCTTTTCATTTGAGAACAGCCTTAAAAAATAAGCAATATACAAAATATTAAATGCCCAGTTATAGATATCATAAATTATAACTCACATCTATGCTTAGCTTCATTTTAAATAAAAACTTTTATTTTAACTTTGTGAAAAAAAAGAATTACTTTTTTGAAACATAATGAAGTTTGAACACCAACACAAAAATTGAGATACCTGAAACAAAATATTACAATTATGTAACTGTGTTTAAGAAATCAACCACTTTAAAAAATACAGTAGACTCCCTCAAATCAACACAGCTTGGGACCAAAAGTTGTATGTTTTTTCTGGTCATGGCTTTGTTTACATATTTTAAACAGTAATTTGAATGTAATTAATAATGCAATCTAAACTGTAATGAATTCTTACAATATAGTAAGATATTAAAATAAGTAACAAACTAAAATCATAAAAATTTACATAATTTATAAAAATTAACATATTAAAAGCAAAGATCAAGTTAATAATCAGTAATGTATGATTAAATATGCATTATAAAGATTAAATGTATTTTTCTTCATGAAACTTGCCTCATAAAGGTGCATTGTTAATTCTCATCAAAATCATAAAATAAGGAAGTTTTAGAACACAAAAAAACTTCTTCAAACACCATAAAATGCCACAAGGCCTTTCGATAGAACTTAGTCTATCTTCATCAGGCGAAAAGACGTGCGTCTACAATGAATGTAGCGGCACAACTAAAAGGCCTTGCGCTATTTTATGTATTTTATGGTGTTTGAAGAAGTTTTTTTTGTGTTCTATTGTATAACACCAGTTTCCAACTTTTTAAAGAAAGTTTTATTTCAGGTTCAGCCAGAAAAGACACAAAATACAAGACTTAATAGCCAAAAAAGCTTGATTAATGCATAAATATATTTGGTAAGAAGATTGTGATTACCAATGATATCAGCAATATCTTGAATTTCCCAAAACTTTCTTCTATCTTATAAGTACATTTTAATATTAAAAAAAAAAAAAAAAAAAAAAAAAAAAAAAAAAACGTGGTGACCCCAAAGTTACCCACTATCGAGTTTCCTCGAACATTTGACCTAGCCTAATGAGATTATAGTATCCGAAAAGCCTAAAACTCAAACTTTAATTAATATTCTGAGAAAAAGAGCTTACTAGTGCCTCATGTTGGGTAATATATACTAAAACCTAATAAGCATCTATTTATGTCAAGACCTAACATAATCTGAAATTTGATGGAATTTCGTCCATTAGTTCTTGAGATATAGTTATAACAAAAAATTTGCAAAACGTTGCACAGCAACACCATATCTTGGACAATTTATGCCAAAACGTAAAAAAACGTCTAATTATGTTATGGTGTAAAAGAATCTCAAGTTTGATGAAATTCTGTGCATTAGTTCTTGAGATATAGCTAGTTAAAAAAACCCTGTAAAATATAGCACAGCAGCACCATCAGTTGAAGGATTTATAACAAAACGTAATCATCGTGTAATTATGTTATGTCATTTTGTAACAAAATCTGAAGTTTGATGAAATTCTGTGCGTTGGTTGTTGAGATATAGCTATCGGAAAAATTGTGCAAAATGCAGCATAGCTACACTACCTGTTGCAAGGTTAATACCAAAATGTAATCAGCGTCTTATTATATTATATATTCTAGTGTAACAGAATCTAAAATTTGATAAAGTTCTCTGCATTAGTTCTTGAGATATAGCTGTCGCAAAAATCGTGCAAAATGTAGCATAGCAGCGCCACCTATAAGGCAATTGACACCAAAACCCTATCAGCGGCTATGTCTCTCAAGGTATCGCGGAATCTGAAGTTTGGTGACATTCTGTGCATTAGTTCTTGAGATATAGCTATCATGAAAATCATAAAAAACGTGGCATAGCAGCGCCACCTGCTGGCCAATTTACACCAAAACTCAATCAGCGTCTATGTATATCAAAGGGTCACAGAATCTGAAGTTTCGTGAAATTCTGTGCATTAGTTCTTGAGATATAGCAATCTTGAAAATCATAAAAAACGTAGTATAGCAGTGCCACCTGCAGGCCAATTTTCACCAAAAACCAATAGGCACTAATTCATATCAAGGTCTAACTGAATATAAAAATTTATTAAATTTCGAGCATTAGTTCTTGAGATAGAGCGCCCACAAATTTTTTGTCACATACAGACAGACAGACAGACAGACAGACAGACTCACAGACAGACATTTTCTAAAAATAGTCAAAACGTGTTCAGGACCTTCTAAAACGTATAAATCCGTCGAAAACTGGAAGTCGAAAATTTTCATGAATCCAATACTTTCTTCTTGTAAAGATAGAAGAAAGTAAAAATGAATCAAATTCAATAATATAAAAAAAAAATACAAATTAAAATATACATAGAATTGATGAAAAACTAAAAAAGTCCAATTTTGTCCTTCTATCTGAAATGAATGTTTCACTGTTTACATCCATAAATTATGTGTGGATTTTGAAGAGTTGTGGATTTTTGGGAATCTTCTGTATTTAATTTCAACTGTTTGGATTTGCTTTCTGCATGTGATCAAAAAAATATTTTACATGAAAAATAAAATATTTTTATTAATTGATGATCTATTTTTATTAATAGATAAAATACTGCAGGGATGTAAGACCTGCTCCAATTGCGCTAGACTGCGCCGAAATCGTTTTCCTGCGCCAAACTTGCGCCAAAAACGCACTTAGTGCCAAAATGAAACCTAGCGCGATTTTGTCAATCCAAGTAACAACAAATAACTTTTTTTAGGCTGCTAATTTCGTCAAAAAATAAAAAACCGCGATCAAAAGATCTCGAAAAACGCTCGAATTTTGCTGAAAGATTGCCAGAAAAAGATGCAAATTCGGCCAAAAAGTCACGAAAAGCACGCAATATTTGTCAAATGATTGCAGAAAATATGTGAATAACGTCAGCATATCGCTAACTTTGTCAAAAATTGAACAAAACATGGTCAAAAGGTCGCAAAAAATATGCGAATTCAGTCAATGGATAGCGAGAAAAACGTGAAATTTGCCTAAAAATCGCTAATTTCGTCAAAAAACGAACGGAACACAGTTAACAGCTCGTGAAAAAAAACCCGCTAATTTCGTTAAAAGGTGGTGGTAAAGAACCATCAACTTTCTTTAAAGGGTCGTAAAAAAACCCCACAGATTTTGACGAAAGATCGCCTAAGAAAGCGCGTTTCCTAAAAAGATCGCGAAAATTTTGTCAAAGAATAACTACTTAAAAACGAACAAAACACCGTTAAAAAATCATGAAAACAATGCTAAATTTGTTTAAAAAAAATAGCGAAAATGCCGCTAATTTCATGAAAAGGTCACAAAAAGTGTGAAAAAGCACGCGAATTTTGTCAAAAGATCGCAAAAAACGCACGAATTTTGTGAAAGAGTCTCGAAAAAAAAGTGAATTTTGTCAAAGAATCGGTAATATCGAATAACGAGAGTAAAATGTTATGAAAAAACGTAAATTTCTTAAAAAGATAGCCAAAAAAAAAAAAAAAAAAAACCCTCAAATTTTATTAAAAGATCGTGAAAAACCGCAAAATTTGTCAAAACGGCTTGGTAAACACGACAATTTCGCCCAAAGATAGCGAAAGCACTCTGATTTCGACAAAACATCGTAAAATGTAATTTCGTCAAATGATCGCGAGAAATACTCAAATTTTGATAAAAGATAGTGAGAAATATGCAAATATCGCAAGAAAAACATGTATTTAATTAAAAGATCGCAAGAAATACGCGATTTTCTGAAGAAAATAGCGAGAAACACGCAAATTTCTTTAAAAATTGCAAAGACACTCAAATTTCGGTAAGAGATCTTGAAAAACACGCAAATTTTGTCAAAAAACGGAGAAAACGTGGTCTATGAGTTGCAAAAAAAGACGTTAATTTCAACGTGCAATTACGTTAAAAGATCGCAAATTTTGTAGCAAGATTGTTAAAAAAACACTCACATTATTTTGAAAGATCGTAAAAAACACTCAAATCTCGTCTATAGATCTCGAAAAACATGCAAATTTTATCGAAATATCGCGAAAAACCCTCGAATTTCGTCAAAGGATCGCGTGAAAACGGGAATTTTGCTAAAGGAATGATGATTTCATCAGAAAAAAAGACCAAACACAGTTAAAAAATCGTGAAAAAACGCTAATTTCGGTAAAAAAATCGCGAAAAAAGCGAATTTCTTAAAAAGATCGAGAAAAACAAGCAATTTCGTCAAAAGATCGCGAATTTTGTCAAAGAATACCAAACTTCTTCAAAAAAAAAAAAAAAAAAAAAAAAAATCGGTCAAAAAATCGTGAAAAAGCGCTACTTTCTTTAAAAGATCCCGAAAAAACCCTAAAATTTTATCAGTCAAAAAATTTGCAAACTTTGCCAAAAAATCTGAAACGAGCGAATTTCATCAAAAATTGCAAAAAATATGAAATTTTCTCGAAGGATCTTGAAAATACCCAAAAATATCATCAAAAAGTCAGAAAACAAACCTTAAATCTTGTCCAAAAATGAACAAAACGCGGTCAAAAGATTATGAAAAAGTCTGAATTTAGTTAAAAGATTGCGAAAAACTGTAAATTTCATCAAAAGATCTGAAACGTTTTGAGAATTTTAATCTAATTATTCTTTCAAATGTAAAAATGCTTTCAAGATAGCAAATATTTTATTTTTTATGAGTTTATTACGAATAGCTTTAGAATATTTCAATCTGCTCCAAAAACAGCTTTTATTGCTACAAAATTACGCTTTTGTTGCAACAAAATCCTATTTTTACTGCTACAAAATCTGATTTTTGCTGCTACAAAAATAGATTTCACTGCTCCAAAATTCGATTTTTGCTGCTACAAAACTGCTACAAAATGTTTCTAGTGCAACTTTCATCCCTGATACTGGCAGTTCAGAAATGGTTAACACGTTGTCACTGGTGACTGACACTGAAATTACTACTTAGGCCATGTCAGTCATCAGTGACTGACAATATTGTGGTTGTGTAATGGAAATCTTACTTTGTGGCCCAAACATAAAAACAAACAAAATAATCTTTAGCACTCAATGCTTTAAATTGGTTTTAGACTACAGAGGAAAATAATACATATTTTGGCTGTTTTTAAGTGTGTGTAATCCATTGTTAGCTCATTATCTATATATATATATTACGCTATGGTATGTGACACAAAAATCATGATTATTTGTTAATTGTTTAATGGCAACGTCCAAATGAAACGCATCTTATTGATTACTGTGCAAAAGTCTTTTCGAAAGATTTAGGCTGTTGTAAATTGGATTTATTTATGCTTTATTTCTTCATTACAATTATGGAGCTTCAAAATATCATTACTTTATTTTTTTTTCTGTTTTTTTTTTTTACTTAAAAAAAATAATTAAATATCACAAATTTTAAACTTTTCCGTTTCAAATTAAAGTGAGTGAAAGGATTACATTATTATATTTTAAATAGTTAATGAAATATGAAAAAATGTCATTGGTGCAATATTTGGCAATTATCTGCGCCAGGCTAGCATAAAAATACTGAGCTCTTGATTTATCAGCACAGATGTCCTGTATGCACCACAATGATGGATTATTTTTCTGACACCAATTTGGTGAAAACTTAGTTTTCGAATATCAGTTACATACATATTTTTAAACTAATTTCTATTATTTTAAAAAAGAAATAATAATAGACAAAAAGAAGTTTAGTTACTAATTATAGAATAAAACAATTTACAGGGTGACAAGAAATAACTTGGACGAAGTTTGAAACCAAAAATCTGTAAGTACCACTAAAATTATAAAGTCATTGTCATAGGGAATTGATTCTAGAAAGCTATTAAACAGGTGTAAGGAAGTTAGTTGTGATAACCATTATGGTTAACAAACGATCTGCCATACTTGAATTACATAAGCAAGGGATGAAACAATGTGAAATTGTTCAACGATTGAAAGTGCCTAAGCAGACGGTTTCATACACAATCAAAAGGTTTAAAGAACTCGGACATGATGGTGACAGGCCAGGAAGAGGAAGAAAGCGCACGGTTAACACATCAAGAAACCGTGCAGTTATCAAAAAGCGAGTTCACCGAAATCCTAGGATTTCAATGAGAAAGGTTGCTATGCTAGAGAGATGAAGATCAACAGAGAAACCGCACGTTTGATGGCAAGAGTAGAGCTTCACCCTTACAAAATGAAAGAGGCTCAAAAGCTAACAGCAGAGAACAAACACATAAGACTTCAAAGGTGTAAAGAACTGTTAAAGCGGGCCGCAGGTGATCGATGGCAAACATTTGTCTTCACAGATGAGAAACTGTTTTCGATTGAACAAGCACACAATAGCCATAATGATAGAGTTTGGTCAGCAGAAGCACCTAGACCTTCTTGCATTGTTGAACGGCGTCAACGACCCAAATCTGTAATGGTTTGGGGTGGGATATGTGCTAGTGGGAAAACACCACTTGTTTTTGTTGATCAAGGGATAAAGATTAATCAACAAACATATCGCAAACTCATTTTGGAAGATGTTGTCTTACCTTGGTCACAAAAGTTCTTTGGAAACAAAAGATGGACCTTCCAACAGGATTCCGCACCTGCACACAGAGCTAAAGGCACTCAAGATTGGTGCAAGACACATTTTCCTGACTTCATTGGAGCTCAAGAATGGCCACCGTATTCCCCAGATTTGAACCCAATGGATTATTCTGTTTGGTCCATCTTGGAGACAAGGGTGTGTGCTAAACCTCATAAAACTTTGGCATCCCTGAAGAAATCCTTATGCAAGGAATGGGATAAAATATCAGAAAGTGAGTTGCGGCCCATAGCCGAAAATTTTGTGACACGTTTAAAGCTCTGTATTAAGGCCAAAGGTAGCCACTTTGAAAATTTGTAAATATATTAGACGAAATAATGTATTCATATTTATTTTGAAGTTTGGTTGTAATATTTTCATTAGCATTAAAGTTATAATGTATCATGTGTGTCCAAGTTATTTCTTGTCACCCTGTATATCATTTAAAAAAAATCAAACAATTTATTACTGATAAACCACGTTTGAGAGAAACCTGGACAGAACTGCGCATGGGCGAAAAGAGCGAGTCCAATGCGAAAATGGGAGAGTTCGTACCATCTCGAGGATGAGTTTATTTATTAAACATCCTAGATATGTCGAATTTTTTTGGCGAATACCTTTTTTGTTTCTCTAATTCAATTATCTGTTTCTAAACATTACATTGTAATTCAGTTACACAAAAATAAGTTAAAAAAAGACAAATATAATAAAAAAGATGATTTAATGGTTATAACTTTTTTCTTCGCAATATAGCGTAACTTAATCTTTTTAGAATTAACGCCTGAATGGTGTGATTTAAAAACTTGCCAGATTTGCAATTTTTTAAAATTATTTCGCTACATTATTGTGTACATTATTTATTATATTATTTGCATACATTGGATATGAAAATGAGAAATGACGCATATATCATATACGCGCAAGGTTTGGTAAAAAAAATTTCCAACGTCAATTTGGCGAAAACCTCATTTCCGAATGCTGGTTAAATATACATTTTTAAATTATTTTCTATCATTAAAAAAATAACAATAAATAAAACAATTTTTAAATATAATAAATTTTAAAAACAAATAACAATAGAGCAAAAAACATTTTATGTAATTAAAAAAAAATTAAGGTAAATAAACAATTTATCAAAAAATAAACAATATCAGGGTTGTCATATTAGGCAAAATAACGCCATTCTGGCGCCAAGTAAATCCCAGTGAGTATATGACACACAAGTGCCCTGAATATTTAGGTTGTTAGAATTGGCGAATTTCTTGCATAGCCGCCAAGTCAGATGCCAAGCAGTCGTTAAAACTGCATTTTAGCCATAAAATAAATGTAAAAAAAACAAAAAAAAAACAGACATGTTTTTATTAAAATTCACAAAAATGTAGGAGAAAATATATATTTTGGAAAGGTTATTCCGAGAACTAATAATAGGTCCACAATCTATTTATTTTAAAATAAAATTTCACTCGGAACAAAAAATAGAAAACAATATTTAATATCATTTCTCGGCCTCATAGGCTATTACCCCCAAAGTCTGAATGGAATCGGCTTGGTATTCTGCCAACTGAAGACCTTACAAAGCTGGTACATCAGTAATGAATAACTAACAATAGCCGCGTTACCATGTGAGGCACATATAATTGCCATTTTGTTGCAATTGGGCCCATGTGGTATGTATATGACATATGTGTCTGTAGCAGAATCTTCTAATTTGGCAAAAAATTGAGCAGTTAAAATAAATCTATACTAATATTATAAAGAGGAATGATTTGATTGTTTGTTTGTTTGAATTGAATAGGCTCCGAAACTACTTGACGGTTTTGAAAAATTCTTTCACCGTTGGAAAGCTACACTATTTCCGGTGAACATAGGCTAATTTTTAATTGATTTATTCAAATATTTTCCTTAATAATTCAAAATTTCATTATTTTTCATGCAGAATCAATTAAAATTTTTCCGATAAAAAATAACCATTTTCTTTCCCGTTGCCAAAAAAAATCAAAATATGGAAAATAATTTCTGCTCGGCAATTAATTTTTAGTTGAACAGTATCCACGTGAAAAATTAAAATAAAAAAAATTCAAAGGAAAATAAATATGACGTCATTTATTATATTATCGGAAGTATTGTTTGCACAGATATCATATACACACCGAGGTAACTAATGGACACTAAATTAATGTTATTTTGCCTGGCATGGCAACCCGACTATTGTTATTTAATTATTAATAAAATGTTTTTTTATTTCCTTTCTCTTCTTTAAAATTATGTAAACTGTTTTGTTCTATACTTATTATTTAAATACTAATTGTTATTATTTTTTAAATAACAGAAAATAATTTAAATATATATATGGAACTGGTATTCGAAAACGATTTTTCCGCCAAATTAGTCAAAAATTATCGATCATATAATTATCGATCTTTTAGATCATAAATCCGATTACAGAAAATTAGTCAGATTATTTAATTAGAAGTTATTAAATTTATATATTTTTATTATGAAACAGACGAAGAAAAGAAAATTTACTATTGCTGCCCGACTGGAGAATTAACCTTGATGTTATTTTAAAAAACTATCGAAATGGCGAATTTTTAATTATTTGTTTACGTTTTTTTTGTTTATATTATTGCAAACATTTTTCCACTTTTATACACGCATGACCTTGGCGTGATTTTTTTTATGATGCCAATTTGGAGAATACTGCGTTTTCAAATACCAATTACATTTATATTACTCTTATTTATTTTCTATTATTTTAAAAAGGAAATAATAATAATAAACTAAGTCAATAAATAATTATGGAACAAAACAATTTATATAATTTTAAAAGAGAAAAGAAAAATAATGAAAAAATTTACTCAAAAATAATCAACTGTTACCGGATTACCACGTGAGGCATAAAATCGCAATTTGCTGCAATCGCGCCAACGGGATCCGTAGATGACACCTGCCCTACATATTATTGGCAATATTATTGTTTATACAATTTGTTTATATAATTTGGTAATACTTGATAATCCCATCGACCATTTGACATTAAATTTGTTATACGTAATTGTTACTTCATCAACCAATTTTAATTCAATGTTTATTTGTATTTCTATTAACGTTTTAGTAATTTATTGATTCTTTGGTTATTTAAAATAAAAATTATGTCCATTTGTATAATTTGGCGAAATTGATCGACGGAATAATCAAGCAGTCGAACAAAAAACTATCGTCAAGCTATAACATTAAATGCCAATAATGGATGATCGTAAATTTCACATTTATTTGAGGACAAACATGAAAAAATTCTGGTACATTTGTAACAATACCGTTTCTAGCACTTCTAATGTTTGACACTAAAAATCATAATGGAATCGATTACAGAAGGTAGAAAAATTTTATTAGATGCAAACTAACGACTCATTTTTCTACAAAATTTAGTCATCAAGATTATTCTGATTTAACGGCTACATGTTAGCAACTGTTTTATAAAAGGAAGAGGCAGTGAAACTGATGTAATTTTAATGTTATTCAAATAATACAGCTTTAAAACATACTTTTTATGCTTCATTGTTCTACTAAATATATAAGTGAAACACCCTTCTTCGTCTGCCATCCCCCACGGAGGACATCCTTTACTTAGGGCCTATATCCCACGTGTAGATAAATGGCTGTCATAAATACAAACAAACAAAAACTTTTCTTTATCTGTCAATAATTCTTTACATTTTTTACTCTATGTATTCTTGCTGGAACAGATTAAGGTAGATAGGAAACTACAGTAGACCTACTAGAAGAGGACGTTTATTAAAAAATGTAACATGAAATGACATTGTATGTAGGCTACCAGAACTACACATAGTGCAAGTTCAGATGTCGGGATTTTAAGAACTAAGAAATGATAATGTACAATCCGAAAGTTAATAGAGTTTGATAATCAATCTCACTAATCATTGCAATGCCCTCTAATGTAATAGTGTGATGACTCGAGAACATTTTGATTCCTGTTGTCATAACGGTCTCATGTTCATACGAAACTCTACTATAAATGATAAAATAAAAGAGATGGTGCTTAATTGCCCAAATTTTCGCCAAGACTTACAATAGTACAATATTGCAATGGCGTTGGCATGATTTTCAGCAATACGGAAGAACATTCCAGGGTGGTCTATACTGCTTTAAAATAAAATTTTTAAATCACCATTTTTTTTTTTTTTTTTTAGTCAAGGTTCGTTTGGAAATATGGACCAGTGAAGCGGGCATAGCCTGCTAGTTATGAATAAAAGCAATATGATTTAAAGCTTAGTATACATTCAAGAGAGACCAAACTGGCCGCCAAGTGCGGCTAGTTATTTCATAATGTGTTCAATTTTCAAACTTTGTATTTGAAAAATACTTTATATAATGAATTAAGCTATTAATTTTTTTTGTTTACAATTCTTTTGTTGCCACTTTATTAAAAAAAAATGATAATATTATTCTTTTAAAATAAGTAAGTATTAATTTGTTATGGTAGAGAACCGTTCGGTTGTGTTCTGAGTAAATAGTTTTTCCTAATAAGCATCAAAGTGACAAAAATTTGCTCAGATTTATAGACCATTTTGTGCCAATATTTCTGATTTCAAATTAAATATTAGATTCTGTATCTAATTGTTTTCAATTCCAGTTCTGCATTTGCATCAAATTTTGGAAACAGGTGCCGTATCTTCCTGCAATCCACCATCTTGTTTCCCTTTTATTTCTCACAAATTATTATTATTTTATTGTTTTTTTTTTTTCGAGAAAACATAAAATAAACATTTTTAAAGTTTATGTACACTAAAAAAATTGTTTTCACTTTAGTTGAATATTTTACAAAATAAATGAATAAATAAATCAAATGATTTTTGCTATTAAAAGTTTAATCTTTGAGTTTCCCCAATCGATTGTCTTGTTTAATTTAATATCATTTTTTTTTTAAATATATGATTCAATCATTCAATAATCATTTCAGTTGCATTTTGTAGTTTAAGGTAAAATAATAATGTATGAGAAATAGCAAGGAAACAAGATGGCGGCTCATGGCAAGATCAAGGAGCTTAAACTAATGGAGGAGACAACGCTCCGCTACGCAATGCTAGGAAAGTGAAGCCTGCCACGCCCCCTCATACACCCAAAACATTGAAGAACGCATAGCGAAACATTGAAAAATGAGTTCCGAAAATTTTGAATAAAAGTAATTTTAGAGTCCGGATCAGGTTTCTTCGATGATTTTACGTTTATAGAAGATTGTTTATACATATTATCTTGTTTTTTATCGTAAAATTTCAGATATTTTTTCATACATACGTCTCAAACACCAAGTGAAAAAAAATATGTTTTTTACTATGATTACAGTGTTGAATTCAGACATTTTTCTCCGGGAGGGACTTCTGTGGCTTTAGGGAAGGGGGCACAAAAGATCTTAATATTTATTAAACGGCTAACATTATATTTAATACAATTTTCACTCATTCTACAAACATTAGAAGTAAGAATGCGATTTTAAAAAATATTAAAATTTCTCTGGTTTAAACAGATGAGAAAAATATCCTACAATATGAGCAAAAATGTTTCAAGCGTAATAGATCGATTTCTGTTATGAAAATACTACTTTTGCAAAATTTATTTTTATTAAATAAGGCTACCAAACACCCCCCCCCCAAAAAAAATAAAATAAAATAAAATAAAATAAATAAATAAATAAATAAATAAAAATAAATAAATAAAACTTTTGAAATGAAAAACACAGAATTAGGCAAATTTGTAGACACTTTCTCCTTCTTATAAATATGCACTGCTACTCAAAATCTTAAAAATTAAAGAATGGCTCAATTTTTTTTAATCATATATATATATATATATGTACCTTCTTTATTCATTTAAGTATTATAGATCTCAGCAATCTCTTCATTTTAAAAGAAAGGCTTAGTAATATTTATCTCTCTTAAGTTTAAGGTCAAATTTTATTCACACAGAAAAGGTACATTTTACAAAGTTTTCCAGAATCAGATTAGAATAATTAAATTTTATTTTTCTGTTTTTGAAAGTATAGTATATATATATATATATTAATTATGAGAATTTTAGACTTAATAACCTGCATATTGTAAAGATTTTTTTTTTTTTTTTTAAATAGAAAGTTGCAAGAGCCAAGGAAGGATAATTGTCCCTTTCTGAATTTCAAATTTAACTCAAAATCTGTCATGGTTTAATAAAATCTGATTTAAAATAACACTAAGATTAAAAGGCATTAAAAAACTATGGACTTTTTTATTAGGGGAAGCACAGAAAAGACTTATTTTTTGTGTTTCTAGAATGTCTTAAATGGTAAAAACCCCACTACTAAAAAAATATCCAATATTCTTAGAATTTTCAAGCAGATTTAGTTTTTCAAGAATGTAACAACCTTTCAAGAGTCTTCTGTAAAATTTAACTATCTTGTAAAAAATATTTCTGGAAAAAGTGTTTTAATCCTGTTGTTCCCCTGAGCATCATATGAGATTCCTAATTTAAATGATAAAACAATATCTTAGAAAAGGCTTTCTGCTGAATTTCATTTCGAGTGATGTTTTTATGCATCAAGTCTTGTTTTTGGCTTAAAATTTTATTGGAATATGTAGTAACATTTTAATTCTACTAATTCAAAGACATATTTGTGGGGTGAAAAATTAATTGTGAATGAGAGGGTTAAACAAGCAAGTAAATTGCATGCAGAAGATTATAAAATAATTTCGACTGAATAACAGTTAAAATATTTCAAGAGCTGACAATTATTGGATATATGTATTATAAAAAAAAATAATTGTGCACTTCCCCCTACAAAAAAAAAAAGAAAAAAAAAAGGATGACTTTTTTTAAAGGAGAAAAATGGGGAGGGAAGATGTGAGATTGCTATAGGCAAATTCCATGCAAAGTTGCCATGTCTGTCACACAGTTAGACATCACTTTGCTTGTTTGCCTTTGTTATTCTCGAAGAGTTTGCTTTGCTTTATTGAATTAATGAAATTTTTCATATAAAATAAGTGACATTTTTTCATTATAAAATACTGGTAGCTAATAATCGTTGTATGTAACAAACATGACAAGTTCACATGCAATTAGCCTGTAAGAGAAGAAGTGATATCTCAAATGAAGTTTGTTTTTTATTATGATATTGATTTTTTTACCACTATTCAAACTTAGTAATAAAAGGCATTACCTTTCAAAATAACATTAAGGTAAATAGCAAAGAACAAGTTTTCCCCTTATTGAGCAATATCATTATTTATTTTTTATATTTAACATAATACTATTTTGTACCTACAAACAGTTTAAGGTAGTGTTAAAAGGAAAATAAAAACTGAATAATTTCCTTTAATACTTTTTACTTCACTTTGTAAGAAAAAAAAATATTAGACCTAAAATAATATTTTGTAGCCTAAAGATGTTTTTAAAACATTTAAAAATCCAAGTGCTTAAATATATATATGTATATATATATATTCAAGGACTTAAGTACTTAGGGAGCTTTTTCAGCATGTTTTATATATTTTTTCAAAATATGTGAATCATGAAATAGCAATTATTTCTGTTAACCAATTTAAATTTAAATAGTAAGAAACCACGCTAAAATATGATATGAGCTATTTAATAAAAAATAATATTACTATTATGAGAAATTTAGTTGTGATTACTTAATTTTCTTGAATAATTGGTTTAGATTCAAATAATGATAAATGTCAAAGTTATAATCGTGTAGCAACAAAAAGAAAAGAATGTGAGTGTTGAACGTTTTCAAATTTAAAAATTAAAATATCAAGTTTCTTAAAATGTTAATTTTACTCTTTGTTAAAATATATACACAATCAAAGAGCTATATAATGCATATAAGTATCACATTTTATTGATATCTATAACATTTTACATTTTCTACAAATAATGCAGCAAAAAAATAAATACTTCAAATCTTTAGAAAAGTATAAACAATCCCTTTTCCACACCACCCAATGGGGTAGGGATTTTTGGCGCGCATTTTTTATAGAGGTATCGCCAGGAGCCATTATCCTCTTAAACTTCAAAAATGTTCAGAAGTTTTTAACAAATATCCTTACTGCCCTTTGAACTGTATAATTTTGGTATACAATTGGCAGACGTTTTTTTCATTCTTATTGTTTCTGTTTAAGCGCTTACTAAAATAATGGTATCGCACAAGCAAATATTGATGGATAATCGATTGAAGAACAATTGCAAAATGGTATCAACATGTAAATGACAATCCTGGTTTTACTAAAGAATCTTTCACAGCAGTATCCCATAAAATAAAAGAAGCAAAGCATGAACTGTTGTTTTGTTTAAGTTTTGACGAAATGGCCATAAAACAACATAATGAATTTGATGGCAAGTTTTTCCATGGTTACGTCAATATGAGTACTCGTATGGAAAGCAATAATGAAGTTTTGCCTGAAGCAAAAGCCAGTCTAGTGCTTTTACTAACAGCGGTTAATGACCACTGGAAGATTCCATTAGGTTATTTTTTGATAGATTCCATTTCTTCGTCGCAGAAAGCAAATTTAATTAGGCAGTGTTTAAGATTGCTTCATCAAATTAAAGCAAATGTTATATGTCTAACATTTGATGGCCTTTCTACAAACATCACTATGGCGAAAATATTAGGTTCCAATATGGAACCTGAATGTTTGAAGCCACAGTTTCCACATAATACAACTAAGCTTCCAGTATTCATATACCTAGATCCTTCACATATGTTGAAGTTAGTCAGAAATTGCATAGGAGATAAAAAAATCACTTTTTGATTCTGATGGAAACATGATTCAGTGGGAGTTTGTAAAAGAATTACATATGTTGCAAGATTCAGAAGGTCTTCATGTGTCAAACAAATTAAGATTTGCCCATATAAATTATTTTACGAGAAAGATGAATGTATCGTTAGCTGCACAAGTGCTTAGCAAATCAGTGGCAGACGCTCTGCAAATTTTGAAAGATAAAAATTTTCCTAAATTCACAGGATGTGAGGCTACGATAAAATTCATTAGAATTTTCAATGATTTGTTTGATATTTTAAATTCACATAATACAGATTTACATGAATATAAAAAAGCAGTGAATAAAGATACATATATTGATGTAAAAAACAGGTTGTATGAAATCAAAGCATATATCTTGGGTTTAAAAGAAAGTAGGAATGGAAATCCTATAACCAAAACAATAAGAAAAGTGGGATTTTTAGGCTTTTTATGCTGCATTGAAAGCACTTTAAGTTTAATTGAAAATTTCATTGAAGCTGAAGTCTCCCCGATAGTTTATCTGCCAACATACAAACTAAGCCAAGATCATGTAGAGTTATTTTTTTCTAAAGTTCGTATGCTTGGCAGATGCAACAACAACCCAACAGCACGCCAATTTGTATCTGCATACAAAAAATTATTGGTTCAATCAGAATTGTCAGATTCTAAAAATGGTAACTGTATTCCTTTAGAAACAATTAATATCCTTAATGTTTCCAGTTACAAATCTGAAGATATCATAAATATGACCACAAACTTAAAGTCTGCTAATATTATAAATGAAGAGGACACAGTTACAGATATTCCTTTGCCTGATCATGATTATATATTCACACCCACAGCTTTAAGTATTTATGCTGAACAGGTAGTGCATTATATCTCAGGATATATAGCTAAAAGATTATCTGCAAAGATAAAATGTCCCGTCTGCTGTTCAGCTCTTTTCGGTCCTAAATTGACATCTTTGATTTCTTATAAAATCAATGGCCATCTAGTATATCCATCTGAAGATGTTTTCAAAATTTCGAAGAAATGCGAAGCATTGTTCAGAAAATTTGTTCATTTAAGTGGTGGAAAGAGTTTAAAAGAAGGATATAGTTTAGAATATACTTCATCATGTGCTTTAAAGCTATTAATCGGAGAAGACTTGTTTCCTTCTCTAAATCAGCATATCTTATTCATTTTATCTCATCTTATACATTTTTTCTGCTGATATTCAGTTTTTCTTCAGCTTCTTCCCATTTTCTTTTATATGATTTTTCAGTTGAACAGGTAGGCATTTCTTCATCATATACAAATGTTGCATCTTTCAAAGCATTCTGACAGCTATTTACAGTATTTCTTGGTTTTTGGACCTGAAAATCAGAATAAAAATGTTATATTAACATTAAATCATAATACAGTACTTAAAAAAACTGATGCATAGTGAAATTATTCCAAAAAAGATAGCTGAAATTAAAAGCTTGCTGTAAAGGTTTTCAATACTTATAATTAAAACTTTTGATATGTTGTGGTGATTTTTTAAACAAAAATATATAAATAATAAACAGATAAATAAAAAACTGAAAATGCCCTTTGCATTTCTTCAAATAAAACCAAAAATTTCGACGTATTTATTTAGATAGTTAATATGAAATTTTAACTTTTAGATAATATTAATTATCTATAAAGAATAACATATGTGATATCAAATGATATAACAACCACCAGATGCCAGTAGTTTCTTTTAAAAACATCATTGGCTTTGACATACTTAAGTATTTTACTTAGATTATATTTAGATTGCTGCATATTTTTTAAAAAGATTATTTGAATAATGATTGCATGCTTTTAAAATGAACAATAAGTGTATCCTTAATTCTTTGCAATCATTAAAATTATATTGATTCAATCATAATCTTTCAGTTGTAAATAACTTAACAATTACAGTAAATAAATTACAGTAAAAACAATTACAGTAAAATAATAATTAAAACAGCATATATCGTCATGTCTCATCACTATTTCCTGATAAATAAATGCATATAAAATGTTAGGCTTTTCAATGTTAAAATAATGATTATACAGTGAAACCTCCGAATAAGGAACCCCTATGGGACCGGAACTTTTGTCCCTTAAATAGAGGTGTCCCTTATTCGGAGTTTTTTATTTACGTCCTGAAGGATATAAAAATAACAAAATATTAAAAGCCGAAGTTTAAATGCATTCGAAGAGTATAAATCAGGGTTGGGAAAAAATCATGATTTTTTAAAAAAAATCAAAAAAAAATCTGATTTATTTGATTTAAATCAGATTTTTTTTATTTAAATCGGATTTATTTGATTTTTTTAGAATTCTACTTTTAATTACTGTGTTTTTATGTTTTTACAATACATGGAGTAGTTTTCATAATAAATAACTAAAAAAGAATAAATAATATTTATAATTTATGAAAATAATATAAGAAATAATTATATAGTTAAGAAAATACTATATTCTAGTTATTGATTGGTACTAAAAAATAAACAACTAGGCATTAATCTAAAGCCATTCTATTATTTTGTAATTGAATTATGCACACTAAACAAGAAATAAATTGAAATATTTTGTAAATGAATAGAAAATGGTAAAATTTAAAAAAACAAATCAAATATTCATTTAATGCAAGCTATTTATTAAAGGATAAAAATTACAATTAATTCAATATTTTTTAAAATATAAATATATAATTTCAAAATATATGAACATGATGATTTTAACAATAATCCCATGTTAAAGATAGACGTGAGAAAAATTGACAAACAAAATCTTCATGGCATCCCCATTGTTTACTATTCTGGCACATGCCTCATTTGCTTCCCCCACAGCAAATGTATAATGTTGCAGGAATATTGGATACTAATTACTAATATTTCGTGAATCATGTGACAAACTGGAAGTTGTTCGTCATGTGATCGTAACTATGCCATTTCAGTTAAATTTAGCACAAAGTATTGCCAATTTGGCAAAGTATAAAAATATTAGCTTACTTAGAGCAGTTTACTGAATTTTGGTCACGTTTTAACAATGCATGTTCTATCGTATATTTTTATTTGATAGGGTAACAATTTTCAAAACAATGGGTAACACCAGGTAAACAATTTTCAAAACGTACTGTACTTAAGGATGTATTAAAAAAAATGTTTTTCCACCTTTAACAGCTCAAAATTTTCCGATACAATTTCAGGCACATTTTTAAAAGTAGATACATGAAACTTGCTGAGAGGATTTTCAAAAAGATGTATAAGGTGCTGTGTGATGTCATTTTCGGCGCAATTCATTAGAATTTGATTTATAAACAATTATCTTCTCAATATGACCTTTCTGAACTTCAGAATTTTAAATGTTGCATTAATATTTTAAGTTCTGTAAGTGTAGAAAAGATCTCTTGCTATCCTGAACTACAAAAAATATTTAAAGACATGATTCAGTTTACACAGCCCTCTAGTAAAATTTGACTGTGTTTCAGAATATCATCAAATCCATGATTCTGAAAAGAATTTCTTGGTGTACTGCACGTTAATTCACCACAAAAGGTCAATGACAAATACATCATGTCATTATATCAAGAATTTCTTTATAGAAGCATTTTTTACGAGTTGAATGCAGACTTATGAACTGAAGAATTTTAAACGTTGGATTAACTTCTGTTGGCCCCTTTTGGTCTGTCACTTGATTCACCAAGTATAAGTATCCAGTATCCCTGCGACTCGCAAAGATTTGACCCTGACCTCCCTACCTAAGATGATTGGAAATTTGACAAGATAAGCATCTAAAACTTGTTTAAATTGCCCAATACCAAGGATGGGGTAGAGAAAATCATATGAATGACTGAATTAAGTATGAAATAATTGTTCAGTTTATTTTAAATTTACATAAAATTAACAATAATATTTAGAAATTTCAATTACATATCACAATTTTATAAAATCTAAGAAAACAAATTCCAAATTTTCTCAAAATTTAAAACATAAAATGTGATTAAAAATTCCCAAAAAGCAGTCATAAATTAAAAAAAAAGATTATAACTTAAATTGGAAAAACATGAAGCGAAAATAATAAGGGTTTGGTTGTTCTGAAATAATGTAGCAGAATTTCACTTTGAAAAACTAGATTTTATTATCACATATCTGTTTTGCAATAACCGACTGGCTAAATAACGATAAGAAGTATTTTTATCATTTAACATCGAAATATAAAATTTTATGTGTTCAATTTTTGATTTTTGTTCATTATTTCCACTTAATTGTAAACTTAAGTACAGTATACATAAGAGAATAATAATAATGGATAAAACCAAGCAAACTGATGTGATACATGTAAAAGTGGATTATTTCAACTTAAAACTTATTACGCACGTTTATAGTTTCAAATTTGTTTTCTAATATTCATTTTATTTTGGCATGGCAAACGAACTACGACTTTCTGTAACATATTCAGACAAAAAGCATAAAGTATAACGGTTACAATATCGGATATTAAAATTGAACTTACTTGTGAAATGAGATGTTAGGCAAGGGTTTGTCTACCCGGTTAGTACATCCAAAAGCTGAATAACCCGTCATAATTTCGCTAAAATACACCACAGTATAATAAAATAATTTTAAACATTTATACCAGTACAAAAAAAAAAAGAAAAGAAAATGACAGCGAAAGTAAAAACACAATCAAAATACCGATTTTTCCGTTACGATCTGCGTCCAACCACCAACACTTGCTTAAAAGAATATTGATTATTTAAAAAATAAAGAGTGAAAATAACTTAGAACAAAAATAAAAGTTATGCTTAAAGCTATAGCTTTAGATTAAACTGAAGAAAAATACGGAAAATGAGAAAAAATATTTAAATAAGGCGCTTTTGAATTTGAAAATTTACACAGTTTCCTATTAGGAGATCCAATGTTTTGGGTGTATGAGGGGGCGTGGTCATTAGCTTCAAAAACGCGGAACAACGGCTTCTCCATGGTTTAAGCTCCTTGGGCAAGATGCGGCATCTGTTCCAAATTATGTCATATGTCAGACATGTGCCTGTGCCATTAATTATAATTTCAAATTCATCAGAGCCAATTAAATGAAAAAGTAATTAGTTTGAAAGGGGGCAATTTATGATAATCCTCTGGAAGCAATAATTTTATAGAAAATATATTGTACTGTAAACTCTGAAATCTTCCAATGAATAATTCACAAACATCTACAGGATTCATACTCATCAGGGGAGTATGGGATTCCTGAGAAAGTCAGGGGATAATTAAAAAAAAAAAAATCCCCAAAACCTGCCAAAATGATTGTGTACTCTGAGAAATTGTTGCCATGTTTATGATATTGCATCTGTCAACATCCATTCAGTCACTAGACACACCTCCTAACACCATGAGGTTAGACGTAGTTAAAAGAGAGAGAGAGAGAGAGAGTAATATTTAATTAATATTGGCACTTGTAGCCTTCATATTATTCATAATGCTTTAAAAAGAGATACTAAAATAAGTAGAAATGAAATTATTGCAGCAAACTTCCAAATTTTTAAGGACACCGCCCCACAAGGCATGCAGACTGTTTAATACAGTGCTATTTAAATTTTTTTCTGGCAGGTGTCGCCACACAACAGACATATGTAAGAAGTTTTTTAATTGAAAATGGTAAACTGTGAGTGAAAGACATTATCTTTTTATTTCTGCAGTTTTTTTCTAAGCTGTGTGAAAAGTATCATCTTTGTTTTTTGTTGTGATTCGAACTTTTTTATTAGAATGTGTGTTAAAAAAGTTACGGTTTATAATGGAGTTGTTTTGATAGTTTATCTGTGTTCGAAAAGAACTGAGCTGTGTTATAAAGAGCCATTATTTTGAAACTCAAACAAAAAATAAATAAATAAATAAAAAATAAAAATAAAAATGATATTTTGATCGTTGTATTTTTTAATTGTTTCGATATTTTTTGATGTTGAAGTAAATCCTATTTAATAATTAATCTACAATTTTGAAGCCCAGAAAAAAATGTCCTTTTTTCTATAGAAAATGTCAAAGTTCAAGCTTGTGAATGCCATTTTTCGTGAAAAGTGAAATGCTGGTATATTTGGAGCACTATATCTTTCGCAAGCTACAACATCCCAAAATTCTTTTGGCATAAACTTATAGTATAACACGACCTGCTTATTAAAATTTATGTGTTTTCGTGGGGGTGTTCCCCACAAAGTACAATCAAAATGACTTTTTTTTTTCTCCATTTTCCTCACTTAATATCTTATTTAAGCAATAGTACCCCAAACTTTTTCTTATAGAATATGAAAGTGCATCACTAAGACAAGCTAAATAATATAGTACTGCATGGAGATATTGTTGCTCTTAGTAGATATAACCTGTTAATTATTCAAAATTTTCGAAATCTCCAACTATTAGAATAGCGTTATTTCAAAAAAGCTCCACAGTTGAGTGAAAAAAAAAAAAAAATCACACAATAGTTTAATACATGTGCAAAAACATGGAAAAGAAAAAGAAGTAGGGCCTCGTGATATTTTTGGCAAAAAAATGACAAAGTTAGAAGGAAAGCAATTTTCATTATCACATTTTTCCCTTAAGAGAAAATGAAACATCCTATTCTCCCTATTATAACATCTTGCAATCATTAAAAAAAAAAAAAAAAAAAAAAATTGATGGATTTGCATGTTTCAGATACTAAAGATTCCGACAAAATATATTTTTAGAAAGAAATTTTGCCATCCGTCCGTCTGTCTGTAAACGCTCTATCTCCCGAATAAATGGAGATAAAGACTTGAAATTTGGTACTATGTAAGAATGGGACGAAGCGTATTTAATATCAGTAACCTCGATGATCCAGACTATTTTTTTCGGACTCTCGAATTATTCGTTCTGATGAAAGATATATAAAAATTTTTGAAATTTTTTTATTTTAAGGAAAGGACGTAAAAGGCAATAAAATAACAAAAATTTTGCTTTAAAAACGAAGTCGATTGGATTATTAGTAGCCGAGATATATGTAATCCTGTTTCTCACATTCTTCGATTTTTCATGACCCTGTATTTTCTTCAAATTTCAATTCAAAGATGTATTTTAATTGTAAATGAGACACTTAATCCGACGCAGTAATCTGTTAGCTAATAGGATTATTATTTTTGGAGTTATAAGGATGTTTATTTTACGCTTTTCGGTACTACTTGAGTAGTTTGGCGTTTTATATAATGTGTCGAAATGGGTTCATCAGCAATTCATTAATAGAGCATGACTATGTATATTAAAACTATTTAAATATACGTTTAAATTTTGTTTTGGAATGGCAATGCATTTTATAAATAGTTTCCACATGTTTTATTTTCATACGTATTATATTATGCATATCCATGATGAGTAAGTATTATGGTAGCCTCCAACGACTAGTTTTAAATCTGAGAGAAAAACTCTGATAAATTGAGTATAAATATTTAAATTTTTTAGAATAATACAATTTCATCTTGGAGCCATAAGAACTGAGTGTTAATTAACTTCATACGAAATTGTCACTTTTAACACCGTTCAAAATTTTATTTCATTACAAAATTAATACCGCTTCGAACGGACACGTCTAAACAACGAGAGCCTCCGAATACCGGCCAACATAACCAAACAAGTTCAATAGCATTAACATTCGTATGAACCTCTAAATAAGAAATTGTGAACAACGGCCATTCGAAAGTCTCGATTTTGAGAAGACTTTTTTTTTTTTTTTTAATCTAAAAGTAATGAAGTAGCAACTATTTTTGAAAAATAATTTATAATCACTGCTTTTTTTAAACAAGTAGTTGTAATTTATTGCATTTTTGATATTGTTGCTCGTTAGAACAAGGATTGATATTCGAACTTCATCGTATTTATTTCACTTAAGAGTGTATTGTGTATTACAATTCAAACTGCTTACATTCTGATTTTTTTTTTTTTAGATTCATTTTTGCTGTAGAACGCATCAAACGGGCAAATTTTCTTATTTAGAGATAGTGCTAGTGATGCCGTCAGGTGCCGTGATTGTCGATTTTTTGATAAACGCATAAAATCTTTCAAAAAAAAATGCTCTCAAAGTTGGCGTTTTGAGCTGAATTTTCGAAGCGAGAGATCTGTGAACGGAAAAAGGTGTACTGAGAATGTAATTGTTTATAAATCAAATTCTAACGAATAGAGCAAAAAATTATCATGGGGTATCTAAAGCATGTCTTGAAAAATCACCTGAACAAGTTTCATGTTTTTACTTTTAAAAATAAATCTGGCTGTTGAGGGTGGAAACATATTTTTTCGAATACCCCCTTAAGGGGCTACATCATTCAAATGAAAAGACATGTTTGCTAATGCTAATCCTATGGTAGAAATTTATGCAGATATCTCGGTTGCATTTCAATATTTTTAAATATTTTTTTCATTGGATAATTGAGATCGATCTGTATGCAGGCCGTTTTTTATTTTTGTGATTTTGTTTACATATATTTTTACGAATACGCTTTCATTTTCGGAACCGGTTTGGAAAGGAAGCGACCCATAAAAAAAGAATATCTGCAACCGAAATCGAAAAAGTAAAAAAACGACCTGCATTCAGATCCATATCAGCTATCCAATGCAAAAAAATAATATTTGAAAATATTGAAATGCAACCGAGATATCTGCATAAATTTCTTCCATAGGATTAGCATTAGCGAATGGGCCTTTTCATTTGACTGAAATAGCCCCTTAAGGGTGTATTTCGATTCAAACTGCTTATTTTCCGATTTATTTTTAAATTCATTTTTGCTCTCAAATACATCAAACTGGAAAATTGTCTTATTTAGAAAGTACAAAAGGTGCCGTGATGGTCGATTCTTTGATAAAAACAGAAAATATTGCAAAAAAAAAACAATCAAAAACGGCATATTTAAGCGATTTTTCCGAAGCGGGAGATATGGGAACGAAGAAAAGGGTCCTACTGAGAAGGTAATTGTTCATAAATCAAATTCTAATGAATTGAGTGTAAAATGACATCACACGGCACCTCATACGTCTCGGTACTTCTAGGTTATCCCGTCGACCCAAAAATTATCTCCAAACTATAAGATTAAATGCCAATAATGGAGGATCGTGAAAGTCCACATTCAATGACATTAAATACGATTCACGTGTTTAAATTGTCATTAAGTGTTTTTATTTATATTTTTATTAATATTCTTCTAATTATTTGTTTTTTCTTTTAAAAAAATGTATGTGAATATGTATAATTTGGCTATTACTTTGGCGATTTATATGATTAGGCGAAATGGGTCGACGGGATAACAGAGTAATACCTTACCTACGTCTCTTCAATAATCCCCTCCGCAAGTTTCACGTTTCTACTTTTAAAAATGTGTCTGAAATTGTATCGGAAAATTTCGAGCTGTTGAAGGTGGAAAAGCGTTTTTTCGAATACACCCTTAAGGGTGTTCTTAACTGCTCCGCTCATCAAGTGCAAAACGTTTTGACACATTTAAAAATTCATTTTTGAACAGAAAGTTATAAACTTGGAAGGCCTGACTAAGGAAGCGATTTCGAATCGAACTTATTTTTCCATTTCAGGATAGTTAAATTACCTATCGAGTTTTAAGCTATTTCCATAACGTGATCACCCGTTTTTCTCCTGCTTTTCGACCGGTTTTTTTGCTTTTGTCGGGAAATGGGCTCAAAACTGTCATCTTTTGAAGGCTTGTTATAAAAAATTTATTGTGTTTTTTAATAAACAGAAAATTGAGTGCCATTAGACAGTTTCTGAATAACAGCACCTGCTATTTTCATGCATTTCCGAACAAAAATAAAGCATGTGTCACAAAGTTGCCCCTTTTTGATTTCACAACACCCTTAAAGCTCTTACTCTTTACACAAAAGAGGTTTCAGTAAGGCCTCTAAACAGGTTATTCTGTTTCAATTCGTTTTTTCCATCTACAGCGAGTACTATTATTTATAATTAATTCTAAGTTCCCTTTATAAGTTTCATATAAGTTTTCATAAGAGGTAAAAAAAATTACAGTTGCTAAATCATATTCAAAATTATTTAAGTTGCCTCTAAAGAGGGGTTCAATTTGAATTCTATCAATCGTTATTGATAACTAATTTATAGTGCTGCCATCTACAGTTGAATATTAATGAACGATCAATGTTATTAAATAATTTTTAAAAAATTGCATAAATACGGGTTAGGCTCCTTTAGAAAGACCCCCAGGGAGAGTGTCCTTCGCGCAGATAATCGGCCGTCATAAATAACACCAAGCACCAATTTTCAAGACCTCTCTTTGCCTTTTTGTAGAAGCATTGCTTTATGAGACAGAAATGGAAATGCATTATTTACAAATTTAAATTAATTTTATTTGTTACTAGCTGCTACCCGTGACTTCGTTCACATAACATTTAAAGTACAAATACAACAATTTCGATTATTAAAACCATACGTGATTGACCTTTTATCATATTTTATAGCAGAAAGACTTCTGATGGCAACAACTTGTTTATTTTTGTTTTTATACATAGGATCATTTAAAATTTCTGTCGTGAGCATGAAATTCCATACTTGTTTTCTATGATTAAATGAGGAATAAATTTATATCTCTGTTATTCTGATAAAAAGTTAATTAAATCCAATTAATTTTTTAAATGATCATATTTTAAAATATTCACCTTTTATATAAACATTTTAGTAACAATTTTAATTTTTCTTAAGAAAGGTGTTATAGTAAAAATAAAATATTTTTAAATAAATTTTATATTATGACTATGGAACTTATTTGACGGTTCCGAAACATGTCAATGTATTTTATTTTTACTATAACACCTTTCTTAAGAAAAATTAAAATTGTTATTAAAACTCTGTTTTTCTATTTTATTATTTATATTTACTCTATTTTTTATTCATTCAATTAAAAAATATATATTTGTTTTCTAATTAAAATGATCGCTTTAGATGATAAAACATTACATCATTTTTACACGATAAAACATTTTAGTAAAAACGCCTTTGCGACCTATTTTAATTGCCATCTTTTAAAATTAATTAATTAAAATAGTATATTATTTTTAAAAATTCAATTCGTAGGAATTAGTAGCAATAACTGTCTACTCAAATGTACGGAAGCTTAAACTACATCCTTGGTTGTAAATGTCAATACACTGTTAAAAATTTGAAACTTTTGCTGCATCGTCACTCCACTGCTTTTATAGAATATCTCTATTTTGACCAATGAGAATGCTCCATAATACAGTGAAGTAATCGTTTTCTATAAAGCGATGGAGTGGCGATGCAGCAAAAGTTTCAATATTTTAACGGTGTATGTTGCAGACGATTTTTACTTCTGTGAAATAAATTCATACATGAAGCTCCAATGTATGAAAACTTAATTTTAGTTTCAGGAAATTTACTTTAATCATGTTTTTGTGCCATCGCTACAAATTCAAATTATTTTTTTATTATTATTTTCGCAAGAAAATAGTGTCAAAAATATATATTAATCAGTTTTATATCCCCCCCCCTTTTTTTTTTTCGAATAAAAAACTGAGAATCATAACGTTAACTTTGAATGAAAACTTTCATTTGTGCGTAAATCACATCCAAATTTGTTAATCAGTATTAGTAAAAGAATATTTTTCTTTTATTTTAAATGTGACTTCATTATTTACCGATTTTTATTAGTTACACATATCCATGCCCCTTGCATTTTTAACGAATACTATGTTATTTAAAGTATTACGTTGTATTTTTCCAAATGAAATATTTTATTAATAATATAATTTTTTTTTATTCACTTTATTTCTAATTATGTCGCCATTTTTCACAGAAAACCTCTCATTAACGTAACCGATATTCATACTTCTTATATAATAAGACAATTCATTTTTATTTCAAGTATGACGTCATATTTATTTTCTTTGAATTTTTTTTTTAATCTTAATTTTTCAACTGAAAATTAATTGCCGAGAAAAAATTATTATTCCAAGATTTGATTTTTTGGCAACAGGAAAGAAAAATGGTTATTTTTTATCGGAAAAATGTTAATTGATTCTGTATGAAAAATAATGAAATTTTGAATTGTTAAGGAAAATATTTGACTTAGAGGTCTGCATCCACGGGCACACTGGCCCGTGGCCCGTACCCGGCCCGGCCCGCGGGCCGGGCCGGGCCGGCGGAATCGTTTCAGATTTTCTAACGGGCCGGGCCGACAAACAACATAAACGGGCCGGCAAAAAAATTGAACGGGCCGGGCCGGGCCGATAAAAAAAAATTTCGGGCCTGCCGGCCCGTTCTGAAGATTTAAGCAGAAACGATAAAATATGAGCTATTTTCAACGAAAATGGTTTTAACGAGAATAAGTATAAATGTGGCCATACTAGTTTGACAGCGTCAGTATAAAAATGCACAGTGTATCGGCATCGGAGAATTACATTATGTGTAACCCGTTTTAATATTTTTTTAGCTGACTCATGCCGGTCCGAGATCACGCTTACATTATTTTTCTACAAATAGACTGGCCGAACCGGTGCTAGACTTAATTATTGGCAGAAAATATGATTTGTAAAATTATTAACAGCCATAAAGAACTTATGTTAGCTTAGTCTTCGGATATACACTTCTTGATGATTTTTAAATTAATTTCTCAATAATGCGAAAGTTTGACACATTTTCTGATTAATTTTAAATTGTAAAAGTATAAAAGTGACAAACCTAACTATTGAAGGGATTTGGAATCGAATAGCGTTTTTCATTTTTGGTAAATAAAATACGTGTATAACCTTGTTGAGATATAATAGTTTCTCAAATGATTGCAGGTTTTTCTCCCTTCCCTTGCTATTGCTTCCGGAAATTCTGTTCAAAACGCTAATTAAGACAGTATTTTATTTGTTTACAGTATTCTTAAATTGTTTGTATCAAAAATTGGATAACGCCATTCGATTATATAGTTTCTGAATAAAGATATCTGCTAATCTTATGCGTTTCTGAGGGAAAAAAAAAAATGAATTTAGAAATGTATCAGAAAGGAGCTTCTTTGAATTTAAGAGTGAATTTGGATTTGAAATCTATAATAAAATAATATAGAAATACATTTATAAATCTTCTTTAATTAAACAGCTTCAAAAGTAACGATGTTTTTAGCTTTCTTTCTTTTTTCTTTTATTCTAAGCCATATTAATTTTTTAATGAATCTTTCTTTATTCGAATGTTGAAAGCCTAAGAATCTAAGTAATCATTAATGTTGTTAATGTGTATTTGCTGTAAAATATACTGTAAAATCATTCCATAGATATGTATGCAGTATTCTTTAAAGAAATCTTTGTTATATGATAAAAATCTGAATTTTTTAGAAATCGTAGAAATTGTAACGGGCCAAAACGGGCCGGGCCTAAAATACAAAAATTTAAACGGGCCGGGCCGGGCCCGGGCCGAACTTTTGAGTTTTACAACGGGCCGGGCCGGGCCTGAAAATTCCAGCCCGTGCAGACCTCTAATTTGACTAGATCAATTAAAAATTAGCCTATGTTCATTTCCGGGCTTCAACTTATCTATATGCAAAGATTCAAAGACATTAATCCATCTGTTTTGAAGTCAATTTCATTCCAATTTTCGGACCCACTTTCATATTTATAATGTATATAAAATGTAATGTTCCAAATGTCGCATTTCGAAAATTGTCACTCTTTTCTTTTTATGTCCGGAGATTTCCTAATTATTTTGTAGTGCTGCCATCTACAGTTAATACTAATAAACTGATTGTTATCAGAAAACTTTTCAAAATAGCTTTTTCTAAAAACAATGTCACATTAAACAGAAGTGTAAATAGATTATTTATAATTTTAAATTCCTTTTATTTGTTGTGTAATATTCGAAAGTTTCCAAGTTTTTACGTTGAGAGATTTAAGCGGTCTTTAAAGGGTGTATTCAAATCCAAGCTGTTTGCTCCCAAACACACAGTGGCGTAGCTAAGGAAGGGAGGGGGGGGGGGCGCCAAATTGAGAGAGGTTCAAACCGAAATTATCTTACATATTTTAACAATAAACGAAAAAATGAGTTTTAATATTTTTTTATGTGTTTTAATGTTTTTTTAGTAAAACATTTTTTTATATCCAAATATCTGGGATGGCTCAACACAATCAGTACCGAAGATAATTATGTTTCTGAATTGAGGCGCAAATTGATTAAGTAGGGGCACCAAATTCAGAGGAGCTTCAAACCGAGATTATTTCACATATTTTGAAAATAAATAAGAAAAGTTGACATTTTCTTTTGTGTGTGTGTGAATGTTTTGAAGAAATCCGATGAAGGTGGGAGGAATGGCTAGATACGTAATTGTCAATCGCTGATGGAGGCTTTTAGCTGTCTAGCCTGACGTACAGGGCCATAACTATAAACTTGGGGGCCCCGGGCGCAGTTTTTTTTTTCGTACGCCGCTATTTAAACGTACACAGTATGATAAGCCTATGATAAAATATCGATTTTGATTTTTTTTTCGATTTTATGTATTTATTAATATATAAAAAATAAAATTTTTAGATGCTTTTTATATTATTCAACTGATCAGAAACCCATATTTTCTTCCTAATACTAGCTTCGGTGGGATCGGCAAACATGCTGGCACGACATGACACATTCGGCTCCAGAGCCTGATCAAGCTAAAGTTGGGCCTTGGGCCTGTCAAAAAGTTGGGCCCCTTACTTACCTATTTTCGGTGATACTTTCTGGAAAAAATATTTGATGAGTTGAAAAAGTTGTTTGGTAAAAAGTGCCTAGGTCAAAAGCTTCTAAAAAAATTATTGAGTCATTCAGAATATTTAAATTTTACGTTTCACATTTTATAAAGCAATATTATTTGAAAAGTATTTGATTAAGGAAAAAAATCAGCCAAATAATTTGTGGGCCCTTGAAATTGTTGGGCCTAGGGCCGAGGCGCCGGAGGCCCTGTTCGACTCGATATTCTGCTGTCTGCTCTAGAGCTGCTTTTGCATGCGAAGCGTATGAAGTATACCAACGGACACTCAGAAACATTTACTCCAGCACTTTGATTTTTTTTTAATTATCATTATTAATTTTTAGCTAGGTGCTGGGCATTTAATAGGAAGTTAGGCGAGAAACTAAAACCAATAGTTTTTTTTAAAACTACCAGTTTGGGGCCCCTGAAGTCTGGGGGCCCCGGGGCAGTGCCCCGTCTGCCCCGGCGGTAGTTATGGCCCTGCTGACGTAAACAAATCAAAATGCATATTGACGACTTGAAATCACATTTCTGGTATCAAGAACATTTTTCATTTGTATCTAGCTGATCCAACAGTCGATTTTTCCAAATGAACCGCGAATGATTAAAACTTCTATTCAAATTTAAATTAAAAAAAAATAAAAATCTTTCAAAATGACCATCCTTGAATGAGTCTCCAGTATTTTCGGTTGTGTAGAATGAGTGCGCTATGCACACATCTGTAACGATTAAAAGCCTGCATTCAAATTTATCTCTTTCAAAATAACCCTTTGGAACGGATGCGCGCTGCCTATGTCACCATGCAGGAAACTTGCTGCGCACGTGCAAGAACATCTAGAGATAATCGTAAAATGAGTTGAAAGAAAAAAATCCGTTGAAATCAGTCTCATGAAATCTCAGATAAAAATGCCCCTGGCGGTGTTGGACAATACTATAAAACAATCGAAAAAACCAAGCTGATATGAGAAAAACATAGTGTAAATTGGGTCCATATTAAAACCCGAGGTAAGAATACGGCCTCTGTGTGCATGAAGATGGAGCTAAAACTTCAAGAAAATTGTTAGCTACTAATATGTATGAATCAATACCTGTTGAGATCTGGTAAATAGAATCCGACAAAAAGGGGCTGAAAAATTGGATAGTGGTGGTAAAAGAAGAGTATACAGTCGAGCCTCTATATAACGAAATCCATTGTTCCAGTAAAAAATTCGTTATATAGAGAAATTCGATGTATAGAGTATGATGTTAAAAATCGTATTTAATGTGTAAATTTTGAACAAATATTATTTTTGATCTTCTTAATTAAGAATTTGAAATGTTTAAAAGTATATATTAACCTCACATTTTATTTCTTACTTATTTAAGCAGTTTCAAAAAAGAGAAAAGACATTTATTTGAAAGCTTAATGAAAATCAAATGAGGAAGACTTACATAAATTTCAGAGGAAGAAATCTGTAATTTTTTGTTGTTTTGATTTTAAAATTACAATTGTTACGCTCTCAAAAAAAATTCTCAAATTTTAGCAAGGAATGAAAAATTGCAGTTAAATTTCCTCCATTTGAAGGTCTCTCTTATGTGCTCTCATTGATTCCTCTCTTATATGTGTAACAATTGAATTGACTGTGTTTTGAGAAGGATGTTGAAAGGTGTGTGGGAGGTGGGATGAACTTATTAGATTTAAAGAATAAAGAGAGAAGTAATATTTATAAAAAAAAAAAAAAAAAAAAAAAAAAAAACCTCTCCACTGAACGATAAATCAAAAATAAGTGATGGAAAATTGATTCCATATGATTTCGAAGCTTTTTTAAAACTGAATAAATTAAGATCAATTTATGAAAAAATTCGTTATATGGAGATAGATATTTCGCTATATAGAGTCTGTTATTAAGGTAATCATGCGAAAAGGGGACCGTTCTTACTAAAAATTCGTTATATGGAGAAATTCGATGTATGGAGTTTCGTTATATAGAGGTTCGACTGTATTTTGAAAATCATACCTTAAAATGTAAATAAAGGGGAGAAAATTTTTGGACAAGCTCTTGACTTATATCACTAGTTCGATTAAATTGATTTAGTCAATTGTCTGTATGTTATAAAATATTTGATCAATCGATTTTCGGAAATTACTGGAGTGGCAGAACGGAAAAAATATCCTTTTAATTCCTTTTTAATATATGTTCGTCCCTGTATGTTTCTCTCATATGCAGAACTACCACAAGCGATTATTTTTTAATTGAAACTGGTACCACTTTCCCAAAACAGAAATACTTAACACACACTTTAATAGCATTACAGCAAGAGAAATAAAATCAAAATTTATATTAGAAAAATACTGGTGCGAACAGAATACAACAAAAAAAAAAAAAAAAAATCTGTAACAGCTTTTGTCTATGGCGTCTCTCTTTTTTGTATATGTCGCCTCAGAAAAAAAAAAAAAAAAAAAAAAAAAATGCCGGTTTATTTTTAAAAATTAAATTTTTTTATATATGCTCTGAAATTTTTTAACCGAAATATTAATTAGTTTTCATTTTTCGATGATATGTGAAAATTGTTAATTTCTTTTGACTGGCGAATCAAGTTCAGATGAACATGCAACTTTTGCCATTTTGTGAAAAAAATCGCATTTTTAATGAGTTTTAATTGATATTATCAACTATAAGAAAAAAAGAAAGAAAAGAAAAGAAGAATTCTGAGTCTCATATGCCTTTTGCTACCCTCACCCAAAATTTCAGAATTTTTATGTGTAATAGATATTTCTAGCCCTCTTCTTCACATATACGGACACACGTAGATTGATTTTTGCGCTTATTTTTGTGTTCTTAGCATTCCATACAAATATTTAACCCCTTGGGGACAAGCGACACGTATACGTGCCGCAAAAAGGCTTAGGAATCTTTCTTTATTCCCACCAGCAAAATTTTAGGGTAAAATTTCCATTGATTTATTAGAGCGTTCTCTCAATTTAATAAGACACGAATTTCTTTTTTTAAAAACCGGTGATAAAGCATTAAAAATTTCGATAAAGGCTCCCGTCGCAAAGGGGTTAAAAATGAAAGCTTCCATGAACCAATGCAAAAAAGTATTTAGCTATAGAAGAACAACAAGTAAAGATGTTATTTTCTTTTTTATTTGAAATTCCACTTTCCCGTAAAATTGTCATTAAGAAAACCAAATAATAAAATGTGGCCGACCTACGTTAAATTTTCCCGACTTAAATCGTATAAAAAAATCAAAGTAGGGCTTTTAAATCTTCTTCGTACGACCAATACAAACAACAGTTTTCGTCATTTTAAAAGTTAAGTTTATTTTACATGTACTTAAATTCAGCGCTAATGCATTAGATAAAATGCATTTATCTATGTAAAGAACAAGTGGGAGATTAATGGGATAAAATAATTTGACTCGGGTACCTCTTTGGACCGAATTCGTTTATTTCTTGCATTTTACAATCAACTCAGTGAATTCGATCGGAGATCTTGCGATTTATTCACGCCAATTTCGAGACCTACATGGTCGTTGGTTATGCAGGCTGCAAAATCAGATTGCAAAATCTAAACTTTTTCGTTCCACTTCTTGTAAATATATTGAGGCTTGTAATATTTTCCAGCAAGTGTAAATATGTTAATTTAGCGAAAAATATTTAGTTTAATTGGTTAACTAGCTCTTGATTGACATATGATCAAAACTCGCACAATTGCTGGGATCTGGAACGTACAAAGATTTCGCCATACATGAAAAAGACTCGTTTACATTTCAGTATTTTTCACCTTATGTTACTCTGTGATTTCAATGGTGAAAATAATAAATGTTATTCTGAAAAATAAAGTTAAAGGAGTAAAACGGATTTTAAGAAAAAAAAAATTAAGATTTTAAATTTTTGAATGTCAAAAGGATCATTATCATTTTCCTCTATGCAGTGCGTTAAGAAACTATAAGACCACTAACGAATTGCTGCACTTCTGAAAAAGATTCAATAAGCAAATTTTTAGCGTGTGTATTTAAAATTGATCATAGAACGTTTTCTGTTATAATTGCTAGATTAAAATTTAAGTTACATTTTATTAAAATCTTCTAATTTTTTTCAAAGCGTAAAAAAGTTTATTGTTAAGAAATGATAAGACTGCCTGAGGAAATTAGCATATTATACGTCGCATCAGAATCATTATAAAATGTTCGCGTTTGTATACCCAGAAAGTATTCCCGGGAAGCAAAGGTGCATGTTTATATAATAGATTTGAGAGTAAAGAATTGTCTCTGATTGAAATAGAAAAAGTTTTGTTTTTCAAGGGTGCTGGTAAATCTGAACAAGAAATAGCTCGGTTAATGAAGCGTTCGAAATTTACCATTCACAATGAAATAATTAGAAAAAAGGGATTCAAATAAAATTAAACGATTTGTAACAAAAAGGATTTTGAAAGCAACAGACGATCGACAAATGTTTCGATTATCAACTCAAAAAAGTATTTTAATTCGGGAAATTTTGATCTGTTTCAGCAGAAGAACCTCACATATAACAGTTTGGAAGAGTTTGAAATCAAATAGTATTGCAAAGTGTTTGAAACTGTTGAAAGAAAAAACAAGTTGGAAATTGCACGTAAAGCGTAGCAAATGAGGTGCGTTCGTTGATAACGAAGTTTTAAAATATTCATATCTTGCTGATATAGTAGAGCGTACTTTGGATACAATATAGTGGTCGAAATCTTTGTGTTCCTGTATATATGCAGGGAGTAATTCTTATTATACTTTATTAACGTATATCTTATTCATAAAATGTGAAGTAGTTTAATATAATTAAAACACCCCCAAAACAATGTTTCCCCGTATAACATTATTTAGTGGAATACATTTGTGTGGCCCTGTAATTTAATAATAAATATTCTTTGCATCACAGATTATACAAAATGTATTTTTAGTACATATTTCATAGATTCATGTCGATTCTATTATATTCAAATGAGTGTAACACCATTAAAATGCATTTGAAACTTTTTACCCCATTGAACGTAATGTAACAGAATACTTTTGATTGTCCCTGTAATTGATCAATGCATCCGATTTTCATAACATTTGAAATGACTCGACAAAATTATGTAATAAATATACGTTTTAAATTTCAAACGATTAAAATGCATTTGAAACTTTTTTCCCCATTGACCGTAATGTAACGGAATCCTTTTGATTGTCCCTGTAATTGATCTACCCATACGATTTTCATAAAATTTGAAATGACTCGACAAAATTATGCAATAAATATACATTTTAAATTTCAAACGATTAAAATGCATTTGAAACTTTTTTCCCCATTGACCGTAATGTAACGGAATCCTTTTGATTGTCCCTGTAATTGATCTATCCATCCGATTTTCATAAAATTTGAAATGACTCGACAAAATTATGTAATAATTATGTATTTTAAATTTCAAACGATTCGGTTGGGTAGTTTTTGCGTTGTTATATGCGGACGGACAGACAGACAGACAGATAGACGGACAGACAGACAGACAGACGGACAGACAGACAGACGGACGGACTGAGCGACAACAATAGGTGCTACGTATTTACATAATTACGAACGCACCTAAAAACGGACATCATAAAGAATAAAGACTGAAATAGACCAAAAATGTTATGTAATGGGACGAGAAATGAAAACAAATGATATTTTCAGATGCAAAAAAATTTAATATACGTGGTCCGGGTGGTTATAAACTCTATTTACATAATTTGAGAAAAGGAACCCGTAACCATGCTTCAGTCGACAAATGCGAGGAAGTAATGGTTTGAAGAGTTTATAGTCATGATGGATTATGCGATTTAACCCGAATTTCGGAACGTATAAACTCTGAGTAATATCAGGCTCCGTAATATGGTCATTTGATATCGTTAGGAACTTTTTTAGGTGATTCTAACTGGATGTTTCAGCAGGACAGTGATTCTTGCCATGTGTCTGAATTCATACAGCAATAGTTTAAAGAAAAAAAAAATCATATTTTGTCATAGCCAAGTTGAAGTCCAGACTTGAACTCTATAGAAAATCTCTGGGTGTATTAAGTCGCAAAGTTTATACTAATAATAAACAGTTTTTATCTGCCAATGAACTAGAAGTAGCCATTGTAAAAGAAATGGCACACTATTTCTGAATCAGTACTTAAACATCTGGGCCCTTTTATAAAAACAGAGTTTTTTAGGGTATAAAAAAAAAATGGAGGTCCAATATCGTGATAATTTACATAATAGTTTTGTTTTTAGGCAATTTGTTAACAGAGTATTTTTCAATCAATACTTATATTTTTGTTAACATACTTATTTATTTACATTATTCAATACTACTTCGAACGTGTTTTAATAAATGTGTTACATTTTGATATCTCATGTGTTTAAACTATAATTAGAGCCTTTATTTATTTCATAATTTTTAAAATCAAAGTAGTCTTATAATTTCGTAACGCACTGTTTATATAGTAATGTATCTCTCTATATAGATATCTGATCATTGTCATGCGACTACACTCGTGTTTATGAACAGATTGGGATGCGATTCGGAATAGATTCGAATACTAGCTGCACCCGTCGAAATTCGGCGGAAAAGAATATATATTAGATATGATATATGTCAGTCTTATATACACAATAAGATACTGGGAGAAATAAACAATTGCCATCTCTTAAAATTGGGATAACATAACTTTTCATGATGAAGATACACAAATTTCAGAAAATAACAAAAAAATAAGGAAAACAACTCATAAATTATTATGTTGGACTTAACTTCAGCTACAAATCTTTTTTAATGCGATTTCTAAACCTTGAATATTATATAATTTCCGAATTATTTAGGAAGTTAATATAATACCTCAGAAGACTAATTCAAAAATATCTAAATAGTTTATTTTTTCTTCGTTTAAATATTGCTTGGTAACTGTACAATAATTATAATATCAATAAAACATTTTAATTATAATAGAAACAGGGAATTACTAAACTGCAAAACCAACCCACTACGCATTTACAGTGCTTGCAATAAATTTAATTTATTTATTGGTTTGTAGCCTCCATGAACTTGTCAAAATTAATTTTATTGTTATGGCAACGAAAAGAAAAACGACATCTTTGTTATTAAAAAGAATACAATTTTTGTGTTTGATGCTGATGAGCAGAAAACATTTTATTTATTTTTATTTTAAATAATAACTTAATACAACGAAATGATTTTAACTAATTTTTCATATTATGTAAAATGGAAATATCGTAATACCCGCAGATCACAGATTTTATTCTTTTTTTCTAACATGACATCATTTACACCTTCAGAAACATTGATCTTTTCCTAAATAAAAGCGTGATTTATGCATTTATGTAAAAATTCTTTAGTTTCATAAAATATTTATTACAATTAAATAGAAATATTTTCATTTGTGCACGCCAAGGACCTTTAAATAAATAGAAATTCAATTTAATTTATGTAGGCATATGTCAGTGGATATGACAGCATCACTGACACAACTATAACAATGTAAATTATACTGATGGAACAAATTTATGTGGTTTCTGAATGACGACATTTTCTTCATCGACAAAATTTCGCTTTAAATATTATATTTTATTAAAGTTTATTTTCTGTTATTTTATTTATATAATATTTAATGATATTACTCAGTAAATAATATGTGTATTGTACCGCGATTAATGAATAATTATGTGCAATCATTTTATTAGAAATAAATTTTACGAAAACCATTTTTTTTCTTTGAAATGCGATTACACATTCACCGATGAGATTAAGCTCCTGACTGGTGGAAAGTAATAAAGCAAAATAAATTTTTGTTATAAGGAGAAAAGTGTTGTAACCTATTGCCACTGTTTTGAAGAAATGTCACGGAAAAGCTTTTAAAATTCAAAATAAAATATAAAAATGGAAATAGATTAAAAATTAGCCAGAATGGGCACATCTACACATAAATAGCTTTCATTTAAAAAAATAATTATCGAAATCGGGCCAGTAGAAAGCTCAGGGCTGATGACTAAAAAAACTGCCAGGTCTTTTAAATATATAGATTAATGTGAGTAAAAATAAATCAACAACTAGTAAAATACAAAATTGCTCTTAAGGACTGACAAGTTTTATTACAAACCTAAAAATTATTTTGCAAAACATTCTTCTTCGATGGTTCATATAAAAGTTGTTCCTTCATCCGTTTTGGCATTTTCATTTGATCTAAAACCGCTGGTAAAGTACTGCTACTTCTACTGTTGCACAGATTCTGCCTCACCTGGCAACGGGCTAGATGACATACTAGCCTTCGTGGCTCGAAGTTATTTGTACAAAATGACACCGAATTTTTGAAAACCTCGCTCAATTTGTCCAACAAATATTCTTTGCCTTTTTGCTTGAAACGTATAATCAAGAGGCTTCTCTTTTCAATGACTGTGAGATAAAGTTCAACGATTGTCCTAAAATAGATGCCCAAGCATTTAACGTAGTTGTCGAAGTCGGATTGACGAATTTAAGTGAAAGAGCATGGATTCCCAATGTTTAAAAAAAAAAAAAAAAAAAAAAAAAAAAAAAAAAAAAAAAAACAGTCTTTTAAAACAGTTTCAGGTCGCCATAATGGATCGTCTCTGAGATGTAGTGGACGGCAATTGCATGACAAACAGGGGAGTAGCTTGAAATTTTTATTGGGGGGGGGGGGAACCAAAATTTGGCGCCTTTTAATGTTTTGCCGATATTGAATTATTTGCACATTTTTTAGGAGAGGGGGAGGATAGTTATGCTACTTTTTATCTTTAGTTATTTATTCATGGCAATGGCATCTATTTAGGTGATATAAGTGATGCAGTCATGGTTAAATTTCCATTTCAAGCGTGCATGCACAGGCGCTGATGAAATACCTCTCCTTCCTCTTGTTTTCTCAAGGTCTAAAAAGGCAATGTAGAATGTTTGAAGAGAATCCGAATCCTGGATCCTTAAATTCATTTTCCTGACGTGATAAGAACAATTGTATTTGGAAGAAAAATAAAAATACAGAACACAAAGTTAATTACAATAGAGTTATAGTAGTTTCAAAGCCGTAGCTTCCGCCCGAAACTTATTGGTCAATATAATTGAATTTAGACTTCAATTTTTTCTGGTGAGACCTCCGAGATCGGGCCCAATACTGTCACTCCAACCAATGTGGTGGGAGTTATAGTAAAAAAGGAACTATATAAAAAAGGAATGTTAAATCTCTGGATGAACATTCAGCCCTTTTTCAAGGAAGTAACGGTGGTCTATATACTAAATATACTGAATATTCCAGTTTCTGTAAAATGGAATAACATATTTTCCCTTTTATAATCTTAGTTACTCAGTAAATACAGATAAGTAAAAAATAATCTGTATTGTACTGCAATTATAACACAAAACTTTAAAGTAGTTATTTTTTTTTCTAATGTGCATTTTTTAAATCGGTTGCACGATTATTCTATTAATTATATAATTATTCTATTAATTATATTAACGAATATTTTTTTTCCTGTCACTTTTAACATTAAAAGACAGCCGTTCAAAATAAATTTAATTCTCTCTTTTGACAATGGCTACTTTAAAAGCAAAAATCAATTATTTCCAAATCCCTTTATCCAACCACTTGAACAAAAACTTTTTTAACCCCTTAAGCAACATGTTCAATTTAGCAATAGTATGCTGAATACCGGATATCATTAAATTTCGTCAAAAGTAATTTATCACAATAGCAATTAGCGACGCAAAAAACTCAGATGCATAGAATATTTCAATCTGGATTTAAAATAAAGACATATACACATATATTTTGGAATTTCAGATAGAAGAGTTCACTTTGCATGTCGGTACATCGTGATGTTTATAGAGTTAATTGAAAATTGTTATTTTTCAGATAAATCAAATTTAAGCTGTAATGTCCACCGCAAGGCAGAAAAAAGACCCATCAGAAGAGTGACAATAACTTGAAATGTATGTGTACAATTGATAAAACATAACAAAATTATCTTTAGGAATCATATTATAAAACAAAAATAGAGCCAAAAAAAGAAAAAAAAATCTATTGCTCAGTTGGAAATATTTTTGAAAAACATTTTCTTTACCACATGATCAGTAACCCTTGCAAGAATGAAATCAGTACCACTTGATCATAAATAATGCATTTTTAACTATAATGTTACAATTTTAAATATAGTGTTTTATAAAATAAAATCTATGAAAATGCAATATGTGGATATCAAATACCTAAATAATAATAATAATAATAAATCATGTAAAACTGAATATTTGTTTCGTTCCATTCGATTGCATCTTACTGTATTTGATTGCTTTTTCGAAAAACATTTGTAAGTAAGGGTGTATTCCGATCCAAACTGCTTATTTTCGCATTTAATTTTGAATTAATTTTTGCTCTCAAATTCATCAGATTGACAGATTCTCTTATTCAGAAACTATACAAGGTGCCGTAAATCTCGATATTTTGATAAAGGCAGAAAATAGTATGAAAAATGCTGTCAAAGTGGGCGTTATGAACCGAATTTTGCGAAACGGAAGACCTGGAGACGAAAAAAAGAACCATGCTGAAGCAAGATTGTTTATCAATCAAATTCTAATAAATGGAGCGAAAAATAAGATCATACGGCACCTTGTACGTCTCTTCGAAAATCACTCCAGCAAGTTTCATGTTTCTATTTTTAAAAATGAGTCTGATATTCTATGAGAAATTTTCGAAGTGTTAAAGGTAGAAAAGCATGTTTTCGAGTACACCCTTAAACATATATTTCTTTTAATTTTGGGGAAAGCTTCATTCCTGCCCAGTCCTGGGTTAAAACTAGGTCGATTATTAATAATGTAAAAGTTTCAGAAATCCCCATTAATCAAAAAATATCTATCTGTTTAGGAAATAAATAATGAAAATCAATAAAACTTAAATTTACCGGAAAACTGAGAATGCTATTTGATTTTTTCCCTATAATAGCAATGGTTGATAATAAATGAACTCACAATTGCGTCAGAAATATAAACATTGTACTTTAAGAACATGCCTAATTAAAGGAAAATATGTATATTTTTTACCTTCGACTGCATCATCGTTTTTCATCCATTTTTTCATAAATTTGAATCATTTCTCCACTTCATAACTTCTTTTTCTTTTTTGTTCCTGGTTTTTTATTTTTATATTTTATTTAAATCATCATTCATGACTGAATTTCTTCTCTCTGGACGACTACGAAAGACAGCTTTTTATTTTTATTTTAAAAATTGAACGAAAAAAAATCGCTAGTTTTGAAAAGTCGCGTTATTAGCTTCAGTACAATCTGACAACACTAGACACTGGACAACAAAGATGTATGTAGGTAACGCCCGGAAATTATCTAGCCTCACACAAGGAAGGACATAAGAGGGGGGTTAAAATAGTTAAGGTCAGATGACCCTGTCGACGACCACCAACCTTGAATTGGAATAAGGGCAGAGCTTTTCTCCGAAAAATCACATTACATGTAGTAATCGAACAATGTACATTTCCGGAATGTGTTCTTGTTTTCGCACTGGGGATAGCGCCTGGTAGTAATCTTAAAATGTCTCAAATGTAATGGACTGCCTATATTTTCTTGAAACCACAATTTATTTTCTTATAAATTTACAATAATATAAATTCCAAATCACGTTACTGCTATTTCATTATTTTTCCTTTTTCTTTTGTGTGTGTGTGTGTGTAAAAAATAATCTAAGAATATCACATAATAATAAAAAATTTAGGTGCCTAACGGCGCCTTTAAACCTTCCATGGCGCCCTTTTTGAAACCCTCTTTTTTAGGTGCCTGACTGCACCTCTAAACCTTCTGTGGCGCCCTCCTACTAAAACATATTACAGAACTATTCAAACGCACTACAATCGTTTCCACACTTCGTTTCCCTTTCTATCTATTTCTAAGGATGACCAACAACTACTATAAGAAGGAAAAATCTGTACATCTATCCTGGAATTCATTACAAGCCTGTTTTTGAATTTTTTTTATTTTGGATGCATAAATTTTCTTCGGGATAGGAGTGGGGGAATAGAGGTAGTAACAAGTCTAAAATTAAGTGCCTTTTTCATGTTTTGTAAATGAATGGTAATTTATTTTGTAATTTTACATTTCCAATTAAGTTATTTTATAATTACTTATTACTACTAACAAAGCTTTTTTTCCAGGCGCCTAATGGCGCCCTTAAACCTTCTTTGGGGCCCTACTACATGAACATATTGGGAGGGGAGGCTCCCCCCTCCTCCCCTAAAGCTACGTCCCTGATGACAAAGCTTTCAAGTCAAGGAATTTGTTCAAAATTCCTTGCTGGTCCGCTAGTCAGATGCGCTTGTGCCTCGATTATCAATCTATCAAAAGTTTTCCAAAAAGAAATCATTCTTTTTTCAGTTTTCAAGGATCAAACACGACAGGTAAATAAATGATAATATATAATTTTTTCTTACATGCAAGTAGAAATAAATAACCAACTATAAACAGACAAAATAACGATTAAGGACAGACAAGTTTTATTACATAATTAAAAATTACCTTGAAAAACATTTTTTTCTGATGAATCACATAAAATGAATTCCTTCATCCGTTTTGGCATTTTTATTTGATCCAAAACCGCCGGTAAAGTACTGCTACTTCCACTGTCGCACAGGTTCCGTCTCACCTGGCAACGAGCCAGATGACATAGACTTCGTGGCTCGAAGTTATTGGTACAAAATGGCACCGAATTCTTGAAAACTCCGCACAATTCTTCCAATAAATGTTCTTTCCCTTTTCGCTTGAAACGTATAAACAAAAGGCTTCTCATTTCAATGACTGTGAGGTAAGGTTCACTGATTGTACTAAAATAGATGTACAGGCATTTAACGTAGTTGTCGAATTCGGGTTTGTTATCCAATTTAAGCGAAAGAACATGGATTCCCAATATAAGCAGAAACAGTCTTTGAAAACTGATAGTTCCTGGTCTCCACAATGGATTCTCCCTGAGGCGAACTAGAAAAGCATAGTATGGTAGAACATTTGATGGATCTGGATTCTTTTGTATAGGAGTACTGTTCCTTTCAAGTTGGGGAATCCGATTGAATAGCTCTTCGAATGCCCACCTAAAAAAGATAATAATTAAAAAAGGATCACTTATTTATAAATTAAATAAGAAGAAACAAAGACAATAAAAAACGAGTTGGAAATTGCTGACAAGCGTAACAATTGAGGTTCGTTTGTACTATAAGAAAGTTTTAAAATTATTCAGATCTTGGTGTAATAGAATAGAGTATTTCGGACCAGTAGAATATCCGAAAGGGGTACACGACATTTCGGTCCCGAGACATTTCGGTCCCTGGCCATTTCGGTCCCGAGACATTTCGCTCCCCAGCAACTTTGGTCCCTTGTTGTTTCTTTGCTCCCTATCTGATAAGTCAGATTCTAATTGTTGTGGACCTGCAAAATGGCATAAGTTCAACATTATTCGGGCCTTTCTTAATTTTTTTAATTCTCTCCCTCCCCCCAAGTTTTATAAAAAGTTGAATATAAGAGTCCGATAAATTTAAACTTTTATAACTCGTGATATGAAATCACAGCGAGCTGAAATTTTTCTTTGATTAAACAATGTGATATAAGTTTAAAGGATATTGTCTTTTGCTTTTAGTAGTATTATTATTAATCAGAATAATTATTTTAAATTTTATTATTAATTATTAGTTTCAGTATTTTTTATAAACTTCTATAAACTACTATAAACTAAAACGTATTTTATATAAACTGCCATAAATATTTATTTGGCTGTTTACGTATATTTTTTAGAACCCTTTAAATTAGCATTAATTAAATAATAAAAAAAACAGTGCTCATTTTTTCTCTTCCAATTAGTTTAATAATAAATGTCTTTAATAATTCAATTAGACAGTTATAAGTTATAATATATACGTATTTCCTCAAATCACCCATCTACACCCTCTCCTTTGATAATTCAGAAATGAGATATATTTATTGAAAAACAAATTTTTTATTATTTTTATAATACAATGTTGCATCTTATAAATTTGTTTTCATAAGTTACTTTCCATTATTAACATTGCGAAAGCAATAGTGATCTAGTAACTGGGTATGCTATAAAAAAATTTTGTTTTTAGAAATTTGCCCCCGCCACTTTTCTCCCCCTAATAATAAGAGTATTTAATGATTGCATTGTTTAGGAGTCTTCTCACGCCATGAAGACAATTTTTCTGAGTTAATTTTATTGAAACTGGGCCTATTTCATTCTAAACAGATGATTATTTTTTATTTTTATTTACATAAAATATAATAATATAAATATTATATGTAAAATATAGTGTATAATTAAATAAAATATATTAAAATGTAATATATTGTTATTTTAAATAATTTTATTTTCAATTTTTAAGTGTCAAAACTAAGCTTTTATTTATTTATTTATTTATTTGTATCACTTTTTCGCTCCTATTTTCCCAGAAAAAATAATAATAATACTTATTTTAGTTTTATTTTTAACTATACTAGTTGTTTTAAATTTCTGTAGTTTTAAATATACAATAAATAAGCAAGTAAAAGATAAATTTCAGTTTAGAACTATTAGGAAATATAATGATGTATTGAATATAAAATTAATTATGCATTGAGTTTATTTTAAAGTAAAAATCATTATGTAAATTAATAATGTTATTAATTAATAAATATATTTAATAAAATATTAATTTAATTTTTATATTAAAATTACAAACCGTTTTGAGAATTAGGATTACCAATTATCAATAGGATTACCAATTATTATTAGGATTACCATACAAAATTTGTGTGAATTATAATATTTTGGATAAGAGCTATACGTGTTTGCGGTTTTCGGCACTTATAATCGGATTATACTAAAATTTTATGGCCTTCAATTTAAAAACTCTGCAATGTTCCCTTTAAAATTATGTCTTATTTCATAAAATTTCAGTGTGCAGGAGAAAGGACCGAAATGTCTTGGGACCGAAATGGCTCGGGACCGAAATGTCTTGGGACCGAAACGTCCTGCTTCCTCCGAAAGCTTTTTTGTATCCCTGTAAATACCAACTGCTTTCTATTATACAGGACGTGACTTACAGTAAACCTCAGCTACGTATACCATTTTCATAAAATTTGAAATAGTTTAATATTACTAAAACGCGACTCAAACAATGTTTCCTCCTATACCATTAAGTAATGGAATACTTTTGGGTGGTTCTGTAAATGAATAACAAGTGTTCTTTGCACCCCAGGTTGTGCAGAATGTATATGTTATTCAGTGGCGCAGCCAGAATTCGGCTCTGGGGGGGGGATAGAGTTGCTTCAGGGGTGATTCTGGTAGAAATTTTTTTTCGGAAATCGGCGGGGGGGGGGGGGGGAATTCCGCGAGTTACCCCCCCCTGCGAAGAGGGTTTACCCGCGATCTTCAGACGAAATAAGCGTTTTCCCGCGACCTTCAGACGAAATCAGCGATATTTTAGCAAAATCGGCGATTTATTGCGATCTTTCGTCAAAATCGGCGGTTTTCCGCGATTTTTTTACGAAATCGGCATTTTTCCGCGACCTCTAGACGAAATCAGCTATTTATCTGCGATATTTTAGCAATATCAGCAATTTATTGCGATATTTTGACGAAATCGGCGGTTTTTCCGCGATCTTATGAAGAAATCGGTGTTTCTCAGTGGTTTTTTTTATGAAATCGGCGTTTTTTCGACGATCTTTAGATAAAATTTGCAATTTTACGCATTCTTTTCTAGAAAACGGCGTTTTATCCCCGCGGTCTTTCGACGAAATCGGCGTTTTTTCCGTGATCTTTTGATGAAAGCGGCCTTTTTTTTTTCAATGATCTTTTGACAAAATATTTCTAAGCAATCTTTTATCGAAAAAGGCGTTTTCCCCCCCAATTTTTTAACGAAATCGGCATTATATCAGAAATCTTTAGACGAAATCGACGTTTTCCCACGCGGTCTTCAGACGAAATCAGCGTTTTACCTGCGATATTTGGTGAAATTGCCGTTTTTTCCACGATCCGCACAGGAAATTCGCGTTTTTCGGCAATCTTTTGACAAAGTTCGTTGACAAAAACATTGATGAAATTGTCATTTTTTCACGAAATATTGACGAAATGTGTGCTTTTTCGGCGATCATTTCACGAAATTTGCATTTTTCCGCGATTGTTTTATCCGCGCGCAAAACCATACAAGTTGGCAACTGTGAGAATCATCTTCTGAAAGATCTTATCAAAGAATAAAGAACATTTCTCAGTTACATAGATTTTCAATCATGATATCTACTTGCCTGGATCTAGGAAAAAAGTGTTATCGAAAAAAAAAGTTACCGGAAAAAAAGGATAAGATAAAAATGTTACCGGAAAAAAGTATCAAGGAAATGATTTTGGGGATTTATTGGCTAAGTATGAGGGGGGGGGGGGGAGGAAGGTCGGCTTTTAATTTAAGTGAATGGTTTTTTCATGCTGAATTAACTGCTTTGATTTAATTTTTGGATGTACATTCATACTGAAAAAATGCTTGCCTGATTAGTTTTGGGAACGGACGATCCCCCTCCCTCTCCGCCCTAAATAAGAGGAATGGTTTTTAAGCAGAATTATCCAACGTGTGTCAAATTTTGGATATAGGTTATTTCTGATAAGGCTTATATATAGTATTATGGCTTTGCTCACTGAGTTTCTCTTTACTAAGTTGGTTTATTTGTTAAGTTCATCAATAACCCATTTTTAATTCCTCAAGTTCTTTATTAGAACCATACATCAATAAATTAAAAAAATAAATAAAACGACATTACGACTACATAGGAGCCACACTCCACTATTACAATTCGCTTAGCACGTACAAGCCATCTTACATCAATGTACTTTCTTGTACATTACCAGCACATGGCTCTCTTCCAACTACTTTCCTTCCCTCTCGATGCTCAAGAATCCCAGTGTCCCCCTCAGCTCATTGCCACTAGACCAGTGCAATTATTTTCTAGGCATGTCCCTTGAGATCAATAGCACATGTTCTTAACATCTTTTGAATGAAGATACTTTCAACTCTGCATACCTTTTCAGAATAAGACTTCGCTATCTATCTTCTGTCACGATTAAAGTTGTCAGTACGTCGTCACAGTATATAATGCCTGAAGAATTTTGGGAGTTTAATGGTTAAGTATAGATAATGCATGAGGGATAACCTCTCTTAAATAAAATAATTGGCTTTTTACGCAGAATTATCCGATTTGCTTCAAAATTGAATATAGGATTTATTATGGGGTTCTTTTGCTAATTGAAAAGGGATGCCGCGATTATTCCCCTCCCCCTTAAATTAGATAAATTGTTTTTTATGCACAATTATCTGATGTATTTCAAATTTTGACTATAGGTACTTTCTCATAAAGTGAATCCCTGAATAGTTTTAAGTGTTTGTTTATGTATCCTCAATGGCTGTTTGCATTTAAAACTGTGATTTATGTTGGTGCATAGCATTTTTCAGTACTCTATAAATATCGTAATAAAGAAAAAAATATCCTGTTTTTCTTAAAATCGTTTTTTTTTTTTTTTTTTTTTTTTTTTGTAATTTTTTAAGCGTTTAAAGTTGAAGATCTATCAAGAACTACAGGTTTTGAAACAATTAATTTTCTAATTACTAACGTAGCTAGTAATAAAAAAAAAATATTTTTATTACTACAAATTAATGAATTCACTAGTTCATTCGTTCGTGACATACAATATAGTTTGTACATTAAAATTTTCTAACATATATTTTTTTAATGTTTTATATCATATTTTGTAATGTGTAATATGGAACATTAATTAGTAAAAATCCAGTTTTAAATGATAAATATTTGGTGTAAATTAAAATGACAATTACAACAGATGATTTAGTATATTACTTTTTTCACAAATAAAAAAAAATAAATAAATAAACCATAAAAGTTAAAAATGCAAAATTAATGGAAATTAATCATTATAAGAAAAAAGGTAAAATATGTTATAATGTTTTCTGACATAATAGTTTTCAATCATTAAATTAAGACATAAAGAAGAAATTTTTTCAATTTTTATTTGCGCTTAGTTGCATTCAACTCGCTTTTTTATGTTACTTGAATATTTTTGAGGCAAACCTTTGCCGGGAAATCCCCTGATCAACAAATTTCCTAAGAGACTAGTCGACCGCGATATCTACTGGACATCCCTCTCTGTCGAATGGGGAAAGCAAGCTTCTTTCCCCGAAAGAGTTTCCTGAATGGACTGCTGCATTCCTCCCTATTTTAACTATATCTATTAGCTTATACGACTTACCATAATGAAACTACATCCAAAATTTGAAGCAAATCTGATAATTCTACGTAAAAAGCCATTTATGTAATTTAAGTGGGGTTATCCCCAGTTCCCCCCTCTATACTTAGCCATTAAGCCCTTAAAACTATTTAGGGATCCACTTTATGAGAGAAAACCTATATCAAAAATTTGAAATACATCGGATAATTATGCATAAAAAACAATTTATCTAATTTAAAAGGGGGAAAATCGTCCGTTTCCCTATTTATAATAAGCAAAAGAACCTCATGACTAATCGGGAATACGCCTTATCATAAAGAAGCTACATCCAAAATTTGAAGCAAATCGGATAATTTTGCATAAAAGCTATTTATTTAATTTAAGGGGAGTTATCCTCTGTTTTTGCCTTTATACTTAGCCATTAAACCCCGGATTCACCTTATCAGAAAGAACCTATATTTAAAATTTGAATTACACCGGATAATTCTGCATAAAAACCGATTGATCTAATTTGAGGGGGAAATAATTGCTTGCCTCCCCCCTTTATATTAAGGAAAAGAACCCCCTAACTAATCAGAGATATATTTTATCATAATGAACCTATGTCCAAAATTCGAAGCAAATCGGATAATTCTGCGTGAAAAGCCATTTATTTAATTTAAGAGGGATTATCCCCCATCCCCCTCCCCTTTATATTTAGCCATTAAACTCTTAAAACTATTCATTGATTCACCTTATCAGAAAGAATCTATATCTAAAATTTGAAATACATTGGATAATTTTGCATAAAAACCAATCTAATTTGTGGGGAGAGGGGGTAATTGACCATCCTCCCTTTATAATAAGCAAAAGAACCCTATAACTAATCAGAGATATGTCTTATCATAATGAATCTATGTCCGAAATTCCAAGCGAATTGGATAAATCTGCACCAAAAAACTGTTAATTTAATTTGAGAGGTTACGGATTGGGGGGGGGGGGATATCATATGTCCAAAAACTGAACCAAAACAGTTAATTCAGCACGAAAAACCCATTTACCTAAATTAAGAGCCTCCCCCTAAATATTTAACCAATGAATCCTCAAAATCAATAACGAATTCCCAAAATCAATAATAAATTCCCAAAATTCTATGTCCTTTTTTTTCCGCTTTTGTAGTTTATGTCACTTTTTTTCCGTTTACTGTTTTTCCGGTAACTTTTTTTTCCGGTTACTATTTTTCCGGTAACCTTTTTTTCCGTTTATCACTTGCCTATTTCGGGCGTTTTTTAAATAAGAATTAATATTAATTAAAAAATTTGTCTGAGAGTAGTCCCTTTAAGGGTGTATTTCGATTCTAACTGCTTATTTTCCGATTTATTTTTAAATTCATTTTTGCTCGCATATGCATCAAACTGGCAAATTGTCTTATTTAGAAAGTACACAAGGTGCCGTGATGGTCGATTCTTTGATAAATGCAGAAAATACTGCAAAAAATGCAATCAAAAACGGCATTTTGAACAGATTTTTCCGAAGCGGGAGATTTGGGAACGAATAAAAGTGTAATACTGAGAAGATAATTGTTCATAAATCAAATTCTAATGAATGGAGTGTAAAATGACATCACACGGCCCCTTGTATGTCTCTTCGAAAATCCTCTCATCAAGTTTCATGTTTCTACTTTTAAAAATGTGTCTGAAATTGTATCGGAAAATTTTGAGGTGTCGAAGGTGAAAAAGCGTTTTTTCAGATACACCCTTAAAGTAGTAGTAAGTAGAAAGTAGTTAGAAATTTGGCGCCCCCTAAATCTCTGCGCCCGGGGCGACCTCCCTCCCCCCCCCCCCCTTTCGCACGGTGCTGTTAATATCTTTCCAGAAACATAAATATAAACCAATTATATATTTTCCAAACATACCTGGATTTCAAAAATGCTTGAAGGAATTCCAAAGATTAAAAAAAAATTATCTCTTATATCCATCTTTTTCATAATTTTCTTCTCTGAAGAGGATTTAATATCCATAGCGAAACGCACGATAAAGGAAACCTTAGCACCACAGCAACTAACAACATTATGTTTGTGGAATTAAATCCTTCAAAGCATGCGAACATGTGTTTTTGTTTTTCCTGGAATTTGCGAGTCCAGTGTCGTTTCCAAAAAGAGAGCAAGGAACAGATGCAACTGATTAAGACCCCCCCCCCCCCCAGTGGTGCAGTATTGAAAAACCCGAGACGGTTTTGGCAGCGACAGGAAATGACCATTCTTTTTAGCCTTCGGCTAATTTCCAATAGTATAAATGAATACCGGCCTTTTCCGAAATGAGTGACCAGTTTTCGATACTGATACTGTTACTATGCGCTTTCCCCATTTTTCAAAGTAAATACATTACTGCCGCTTAAACGAGTCAAGTTTTTAAATAAAATTTGATTCAATAAAGCGGCAGATTTCGAGAACAAAACAAATAAAATTGTAACTTTAGTTTTTTTTTTATGATTCGGTTCATAAAAATGGAAATTTTTGTATTTTTGTCATGGCTCTGGGGGGGGGGGGGTTTAACCCCCAACCCCCCCCCCCCCTCGCTGCGCCACTGTGTTATTATATACTTCATAGAATGCATATCAATTTTATTATGTTGGAAAAAATGTAAACCATTAAAATGCACTTGAATCTACTTTTTCCCATTGACCGTAATGTAACGGAATCTTTTGATTGTCCCTGTAATTGATCTATGCATCCGATTTTCATAAAATTTGAAATGACTCGACAAAATTATGCAAAAATTACATTTTTTAAATTTAAAATGATATGTTTGGGTACTTTTTGCTCTGTTATATGCGATCGGACGGACTGACTGACTGACTGAACGAACGACGACTATAAGTGCTGCGTATTTACATAATTACGAACACGAACTCACCTAACAATAGACCCTCACCTCATCGAGTTCACGGCTGAAATTATAGAATGAGTTAAAACTCGATTCGCATACTAAAGCGCTATCGGTTTGCCACATCATATCTTGGTGGAAAACTATTGAAAAACCGATTTTAACGGTTGACTCCTAGATTTACTATCGTGTTTTAAACATCCAAAGACATGAAAACATACATGACTGGGATCAGGAGAGCGCAATGGTAAACCTACAAGTTAACCTTTAAAATTGGGTTTTCAAGCGTTTTCCAACCAAGATACGATGTGGCAAACTAATTGCGCTTTAGTATGCGAATCGAATTTTAACTCATTCTATAATTTCAGCCGTGAATTCGATGAGATGAGGGTCTGTGCCGCCGCTTGTTGGTCTAAAATATGGGGATAATCAAGTTGTTAAAACTCTTTTCGGCCGAAGGTGCGGAAGCGTACCATTTCAATAAGTATTTTTTTTCATTAACATTGAGTCGTATATTTTTCACTTATTTTATTTATCTGCTATTTTGAAAACACCTATAAAATATTAGTAACTCAATTGGAGTAAACATTTTCTGTTGCGAAATTATCAAAATAAACTAGTTTTTATATCATACGTCGTATAGAAATCTAGCAATAATTTTAAAAACAGGTTTTTTTTTTTTTTTTTTTTTTTGCGAATTTACGCATTTCAGACACTAAAGATTTCGAAAAACATATTTTTAGGAAAAAAAAAAAATTGCTATCTGTCTGTCTGTGTCTCTGAAAAAGCTCTATCTCCCGAACAAATTGAGATACAGACTTGAAAATTGATGTGCACTTAGAATGTAATTATCGGAAGAAATCTATTGAATAACCTCGATTAGCTGGAACTAGTTTTTTCGGAGTCTCAAAATATTGTTCTGATGAAAGGTATATAAAAATTTTCGATTTTTTTTTTATTTTAAGGATGTAACGTCAAATACAATAACAAAAAAAAAAAAAAAAAAAAAAAAAAAAAAAAACATAATTTTTGCTTAAAGAATGAAGTCGATCGGATAATTAGTTTCCGAGATATTTGTAATCCTATTTTACACACTTTTCGATTTTTTATAACCCTGTATTTCATTAAAATTTTAATTTAAAATGTATACTTTTGTTGGAAATGAGACGCTTAATCCGATGTAGAAAACTGTTATAGGAGTACTGTTCCTCATTTTTCGAGTTATAAGATTTCTCTTTTATGCAATTCCATACTACTTAACTATTTCGTTAGCCAAAAGAATGTCGCCAAGTTTGTCGCTAACTTGGTAGTATATTACCAAATCTGACGACAAAAAATTACTCGCAACAGTGACGTCAACTTGAGCTGTTTCTGGTATTTCACCAAATTCCTATAGACTTCAATTCGAACCCATTAAGGTCTAGTTTTGTTAAAAATATTTAAATATACGTTTCAATTCTGTTTTGGAATTGCAATGCTTTTATTAAAATAGTTCACACCTGCTTTATTTTCATATTTTATATTATGCATATCCATAATGGGTAAGTATTACGGTGGCCCCCAACGACTAAGTTTAAGGTGAAACGATTACTGACAAATTCGACTTTTTTAAAATCTATATATTTAAAAGACATGGCTGTTTTTTAGTCATCAGCCCTGAATTTTCTGCTCAACCGATTTTGATAATTATTTTTTTAAATGAAAGCTATTTATTTGTAGTTGTGCCCATTTTAGCTATTATTTAATTTATTCCCATTTTTATATTTTATATTTTATTTTAAATGCTTTTTACGATATTTCTTCAAAATGGTGGCAACTCAGTTCAGCTTTCCTCTCGATAATAAAAAAATATTTTCCATTATCACTTTCCACCAGTCAGAAGCTTTATTTCATCAGTGAACATATCCTCACATTTAAAAGAAAAAAGTTAATTGTTTTCGTAAAATTTAAGCACAATAAAATGATTGCGTATAATTATGCACTAATTGAGGTTAAAAAAATTATATTTACTAAGAAAAAATATTAATAATGCAAATAAAATAGCAGAAAATAATTTATGATAAAAATTAATGTCTAAAGCAAAATAAGAAAAATTTGAAATGAGGAAAATGATGTCATTCAGCAACCAGATAAATGGGAATTACAATATTATTACGGATGCCTTTTTCATATTACTAATAACAGTAACTTTAAAAAAATATTTGAAGAGAAAATGGCGTCACTATTTAAAACAACGCATTTTTACTCATAACGATGTTACTTTTCAATATTTCTTTTCAATATGGACACTGAGATTTTACTTTCAGATGACTTCATTTAGTGAAAATAATGTCACAGTAAAAATGAAATTAGTTTTTTTTTTTTTTTTTAAATAAAACTATTTTTCTGTGAGTGCATATAAAATAAAATTTCTGGATTTCGCCGGCACTCAGATTACAATTTTAGCTGAGGATGTGCGAATATTGTAACTGGCAAACTTGACATTAAATTTGGAAATATATTTATTATATATTGATTCAATAATGTAATTACTTTTGCTTTTTTTTAAAACCAAATCGATCGGGTCTTTTAAACGTTTCATTCGTCGAATTCGACGGGATTCCACTCGTGTATACTAATTATACCACTTGAGATTAATCTAACGATTTTATAATGGATTAAAGTTGCAAGTTCTCTAAATAAAATAAAAATGAAACAAGTGTCATAAAAAAAATAAAACTTTTAATTTAAATTCAATGTACGCACCATTAAATTTTTGTGTGTGCATCGTTTTTGTTTCTTAAATAAAACACTCTTTTACATACACGAAACTTATTTTTGTGTGTGTCTTAATGAACTTAATTTAAGGGTGTATTCGAAAAAATAATTTTCCACCTTCAACAGCTCGAAATTTTCCGATACAATTTCAGACTCATTTTCAAAAGTAGAAACATGAAACTTGCTGGGGCGATTTTTGAAAGGAACTAGAAGATGCCGCGTGATGTCATTTTTCGCGGAATTCATTAGAATTTGATTTAGAAGCATTTATTTTCAAAGTTTGATCCTTTTTTTGTTCCCAGATCTCCAGGTTCGGAAATTTCTGTCCAAATTGGCAACTTTGACAGCATTTTTTGTAATATTTTTCTACATTGATCAAAAAATCGACAGACCTTGTGTAGTTTCTGAATAAGCGATTTTGAAAGTTTGGTGCATTTGAGAGCAAAAATAAATTGAGAAATAAATCTGAAGATGAGCAGGTTTTCATCGGAATACACCCTTAAGAATATTTCCATGAAAATATTACATAAAAAAAAAATTCTATGCTTAGCCTAAAATAGGTTAAAAAGGTGAAATGAAATGAAATTGACAATATGCGCTGTGCGTGATAGAAGCAATGTAATTTTTTTTATTTTTTTATTTATTTTATTAAAAAACACACGTCTGATTTATTTGCTCAACATGGAGGCCTGCTTACAAGTTATCATCAATATACAGACACAATATAGTAAAAGGAAATTTTATAAAACACGTGAGATACAACCAACCGGAAGCAGAATCCGATTTCAGATTTTTAAAAAAAAAAATTACTTTAACTTTCGAAACCGGTTTAAACCGGTTCTGAAATTGAAACTATCGTAATATAAAAAAGTATATAAGCAAAATCGAAAAAGTAAAAAGTAGGCCGGATGTGGATCGTCCTCAGCTATCTTATGCAAAAAAAAAATCATTTCAAAATATTAAAATTTGAGCGAGTTATTTGAAAAGAACGTTTCCATAGACTTTACATTATCATCCGGGTCCTTTTCAATAGTATGGCGTCTTAAGCAGCGTTCAGACGTGTATTTTTCTGACGTTAAACTGAATTCCTGGACTCCCTTCTTCTCTCCCCATCTGCGGTTTACTGACAACAGAAAACGGGGGGGGGGGGATGACAATATTCCGGCAGATAACTATCTCAACCTTACTTAAGGGTGTTCTTAACTGCTCCGCTCAACAAGTGAAAAACGTTTTGACACATTTACAAATTCATGTTTTAACAGAAAGATATGAAATTGGAATGCCTGACTATGGAAGCGATTTCGAATCGAACCTATTTTTCCCCTTTTATAATATTTAAATTACCTATCGAGTTATAAGCTATTTCGATATCTTGAACACTCGTTTTTCCCCCTGCTTTTCGACCGGTTTTTCTGCTTTCGTCGGGAAAGGTGCTCAAAAGTGTCAACTTTGAAGGCGTGTTATGAAAGATATATTGTGTTTTTAAAAAACAGAAGATTGAGTGCCATTAGACAGTTTTTGAATAATAACACCTGCTATTTTTATGCATTTCCGAACAAAAATAAATTAAAACATGTGTCACAAAGTTGTCCTTTTTGATTTAAAAACACCCTTAAGGGAAAGATTCCTCTCCTACACTTGGATTGACATTGAACTGCAACAGTCAGTAACATCAAACGCACAGCCTGCTAACCGCAAAAAGTATTTCTGTAGACTTAAGGTTCCTGTCAACACGAATACACTCAAGAGGTAATGCTGATCAAATGGGAAGGGTTTTTCCAATATCTCGTTTGCATTTCGACTTTTTTTTTTCTTTTTTTTTTTTGGTCATTGGATAGTGAAGGTTTGTTTTTACACATATTTTTTACTTCTTCAATTTTGATTGCATATACTTTTTTAGTACGACACTTCCATTTTTGGAGCCGGTTTTGAAAGTGAAAGTAACTTTCTGAAAAATATCTGCGACCAAAATCGAAAAAGTAAAAAAGATGCGACGTAGGGAGGGACCTCAGCTATCCATTTCAAATAAATAAATAAAAATAAAAATTAATTAAAAATGTCGGAATGCAAACGAGATATTAGAAAAATATATTTCCATTGGATTAGCAGCGAGTGCAGGAGTGTCTTCGCCGGCTGGGACAGGAGCCTTAGCCAGTAGGACAAAATGTCTGTTTGTGACATGTAATTTCAGAAGAATGTGATAAACGAATGGGAACTACTTAGTTATTAGGATGAGCGAAGCGAATCCTCTACTAGGCCACTCAAATGACAGTTTGTCGTACACTTTACAAAAAAACTATACAGTATTTTCACTTGAAATTAAACACAAATATAAATTATGATCTGTAGATTTGCAGAATATTATTTTTTTTACAGAAATACTTTTCAAAAAATTATTATTTTAATTAATTTATTTTACATGGTTTTCTCTTACGAACGCATTTTTTCAAATAAAAAGTGAAACACGTACGTTTTTAGAAGAAAAACTTAAATCATGGGGTCAGTAATTATAGCTAGAATCATCATTAAATAAATAAATAAATAAAATATATTTTCATTATTCTGATAAAATATCTCAAAAACTGCTTTCAGATTTTCAAACTATTCTCATTCCTTTAACTATGTATAGTTTCATGATTTCTTTTATAAAATGTATAAAATACTTTTTTTTTTTTTTTTTTTTGAAAAATTATAGCATAATTTTAATGAATTAAAATTTGTGAAAATTCTCTTATTAACATTCAATTATAAAAGTATTTTTCTGTGTTAGGAATTCAAATACACAATTTATTCTTATTTTGTGAAATCATTTAAGCAGACGATATTTATGAATTTTAAAAGAATTACATTATGTTTTTATGAAGTGGCAATAAAAGAATTGTAAACAAATAAAATTAATTAATATTTTGTATAATTCTACTTCGAAAATATTTTTATTTATAGCAGTCTTATATCATAAATAAACAATCTGAGGAAATTCTTAGTTATTTGGTTGAAATACATTTTAAAATTAAAATGCGCCGAAACATAAAATTACATTTTTGCTTAATAAAGATGCAAAAGTAATTTTAAAAATATATTATTACTTTCAAATATTTATCTTATAGCATAATACTTCGCGAATCCAAACAAAGCATGGCTTTTGCTAGTCTTAATGTTATATTAATTATGTTTTTATACGTGGAATTAAACGTTATTTAGTTTTACACATGGACTTTTACACATGGCTTTTGCTAGTCTTAATGTTATATTAATTATGTTTTTATACGTGGAATTAAACGTTATTTAGTTTTACACATGGACTTTTACACACTCTAAAAATAAATCGGCAGACCTACATATATAAAGTTGCCGAAATTTGTGTGTTTATTAATACTTTGTCTGTACACTGTACAAGAAAAAATGTAAATCTGCAAAACCAATTTTTGTAAAGCTACAAAAATCTGTAACTTTACAAACGAATCTACAAAAATTACAGTTATGTTATTAAAAGTTTCTCTGTAATCTAGGATGCAGTTACATAAAAAATTCTAGGATTCTCAGTTTCCAAAAAAGTATTAATGATATGTATTAAATGATATATTATATATGATTATATATGTATATAATGATTATATATGCATTAAATGATTATATAAATCTTTTAATTTAGTTTAAACAATTTATGATATACAATATACATTAACATAATATGATAAACAATATACAATACTTTAGAATATAAAATTTTCATGAATTCATAATTCAGTAGATAAAGATTTAATCAAATGAGTTAATTTAATGACATCCTGTTGTTTTTTAGATTTAGAATTTAAAACAGAACCTTAATTTCAATCTATCTCATGGTGGCAAAACATTTAAATATTAATCTAAAGGTTTCCGGATCAAAACTTGGCGTCGGAATTTTTTTTTTTCCCTCAAAGTAGATTTTATTGTCTGATAGATACGATTTTGCAGAATTTTCGGGTTTTTTCATGTCTAAGGCCAAATATTTTTGTAAAATGTATTATAAATAATTTTTTTTTTATTATTAAAAATATTTTTTTGAGAAATTCCTAGCGTTTTTTGTGTGATTATAACATCATAAATTCATGTAACAGAATCGGTTACATGAATTTTTGGTGTTATTGTTACATGAAAAGCTCTAGGAATCCCAGTTTCTTAGAAAAAGTTTGCCCCACCAGTGGCTGAGAGGTTCTGACCTCGTAACTGGTAGACGGTAGGTGCTGGGAACGAACCCAATCGCGACCGTCGGCCTAACCGTTCGGAGTTTTTTGTGGTTTTCTTCGAACCTTGGATTTCCTTGCGTAAATACGGATTAGGTTCCTTTAGAAAGACCCTCCCCCCACGGAGGGATCCCCCTTAGGGACTATATCTCTTGTGAGGATAGTTGGCCGTCGTAAACAAAATAATAATAAAACAAACCTAGAATAAGTTTAATAATTTTACAGATTTTATTTTAACAATGTGGAGAAAAGGAAGCTACAAGATTGGCCCGAAGATCCATAAGCCGTTTATTTTGAAATTGGAAAGAGTTCATTTTACGAAAAAGATTATTTAAAAGCATATCTTTTAACAAATGAGCATGAAATTTATGCTTTTAATCCATTAGCAATAAATATCTGTTAATATCAGTATAAATTTTCAGTAGTCGTCGAATAGGTCACCGCCGCCATTTCAAATCCGTTTATTTTTGAATGGAGGCAATTCCACTTTGGGTAGAATTTTGAGGTTGCAAATTGTTAACAAGCCACCAGAATTCCATCATGAATATTTTTAATATCTTCATATCTAAATTAAGAAATAGAGCATGCAACTTATGTTTGAAATTTTTTCTTATTTTTTCCCATACACTGAAATTAATTCTATTATTTAATGGTAATTTTTCTAAAGAAGGATGAAGTACCAAAATAAAATAAGTGATTTAAAAAACATATCAATATTTGTTATTATAAACATATTTCATTCAAAGAAAATTAAAAAAAAAAAAAGTTTGAAATGAATGGATTTAACCTCTTCAGACCTGGTGTATCCTATAGGATACACATCATTATAATTTTGTTTTCACATATATAAATGCTATTAAAAAAAGAGAAATTAGTGTGAATGGAGCCTAAGAGATAGCAGAAATAAAGAAAATAGCAATTTGTCTCTCGTAGTGCTTTTTCAGTGAGTTACATGATATACAAAAATGGCTTGCAGCAGAAATGCACGAAATGTACAAAAAAAAAAAAAAAAAGAAAACGTAAAAATTTTTACTGTGTGTTAAGATACCATTTGTAGACTCCATTAGTAATACAAATTATTAAATATACATTTGTTTGATCTTTTTCTATGTTTTTGCAATGCAGAAAAGTAAAATTTAATTTAAAATAACCTAAGAAGTTGTTAAAATGCGTGTTTTACAAGTCCCCATATATCCAAAAAAATTATGTACAAAAAATAAATTTTAATTATTTAGTTGTTCAATCTTTCTTAGTTATCAATTAATTAGTGTAAATCCATAGCTGAAATTAATAAAAGTAGATCGATAAACCCTCGGGTCTGAAGAGGTTATAAAATTGTTCATTATTTTAACGCACGTAACTTTTTTAGAGGAGAAAGAAACAAATTAAATAAGTGAATAAAACAAAATATTAAATGTTTAGAATTATTATTATATTTAATTAAAAGAAAATCAACATTTTCAACAGACTATTTGCTACGTTATTGTAACTTTTCTAAAGGTGCATTAAATATTGAAATAAAATAAGTCAATAATTAAAAAAAAAATCGTGTTTTAAAGCTTACCGTGTAAAAATTATTAACTTTTAGGTACGTTGCAGATCTGCAACACAGTGATACAAAGGGTTAAGTTTTAAAAAAATATTAAATTTTTACATTGTCAAAAAAATGCACCTTTGTAATTTTTTTTTAATTTTTTTTTTTTATTTTAGACAGTTAGGCAGTGGATTAATTTAACAGCTTTTCCTGCCCTTGCTTAGTGAGAGTGACTTTTGAACAAGTGCTTATTTTTATTTTTTATAGTAGTTTCATAATTACAGTTATGCCATTACCTATTTTTATCCCTATTTTAATGGACTTAAATCCTAACTTTAATTTAACCTATTAATTGTGATTTATAATTAAAAAAAATAATTTTTCTCTCTTATTTTTTCGGTGTGAAATTGTTGTCAATTAAGAGATCCCTCAAAGTTACTCTACTGTTTATGTTCGGGATGAAGGCAGGGAAGGTCGATAGCTTCAGAGCCCCCCCCCCCCCCCCCACTAACCGTTTCTCAATATCTTTAATTTGTCTACTTTTTCTTTTAAATTTGTCCGGTTTCAATTTGTCTTATATATTTTTTTCTTTTCTATTAAGAGTCCAATGCTATTCGGGTCGTAAGTAAAGTATTTTAGCGCTATCCGTCGTCGCCTGCCGGCGACAGCGCTGTCGCGCAAGAGACTAGGTCTGTTCGGGTCGTAGGTAGGGGTCGTCGACGAAAATTGGTCGCTCACCGCGACCAATTTTCACAGGGAAATTTCATTCAAAACAACAGATTACATACAAAAAACTAGCTAAATAACAGTCTAAAAATGCTTACTTACATAAACTTTTGAATCACTTTAGCAGCTACATCTCCGGCAAAAAAAGAATTCTCGCCAATATTTACAGGGCATCCGTAGGTGACAAGTGTACGCATCAATCGATAATTCCCGAGTTTTAGTGCGCAAATCAGTTGAATGCATTCCCTGTTTGGAAAAATGCTCTCAGTACTTTTGCAATGCAGGGACCACATAATTTGTTCGACGTGATCCTTTTTCTTGCAACGGAAAAAGTCTTCGTAAGCACCTCTCCTCATATCCGCTTCCAAAATTAACACTGCCAACATATCGGTGATACCGGTAACAATTACAGTACTTTCACACTGGTTCTTTTCCAGAACTTCAACGAAGAAATCACAAAAAGTTTTAGGATTTGAGGATCTTATCACATCTTCTGCATGTTTTTTAAGGTACAGGGGAATAAGATACCAGGGAAATTTGTCCTTATTAGTTTCAGGTGAAACTGCAGCATTGAAGAATTTCTTCAGTCTTTTTTCAATTATTGTATTGTCTATTCGGTACAGACTAACCATGGTGGTGTAGTAGCAATAAAGTTCGTCTTAATTTTCTGGCAATTGGCAATTTTTTTCAAGTTTAAACTGAAGTCAGAGAAGAACGTTTTAGTTTGAACATCTAGATAAAATTAGAGGGCGCTACCAACTAGCCCCTGATTTATTTTTTTTACTTTGTTTGAAGACTAAATAGTTAGTACAGAAGCTTAGAGACATCTTTAACATGACACTACCAGTTAAAGTTATTTCCATGTATATGTATGAATAGAAAACATTCTTTGATTACACGTCATCATACAAGGAACATCATAGTGTGAAGCTGTTTCTATAGATAGCACTTATGACAAGACACGTTGAAACTATTGTAATGACACGCCCATAACATTTTAAGAATGTCAACATTGAAGGATTACAGTCAATAATTCACTATTCCCTTGTGGACAATCCCTGTACTGTGCTTATAGACACAAAAGAGGTTTATAAACTTAGATAAGCTTTTATCCTCCCTTATTTGTTTAAAATATTTGCGTCTTACATATGTTTTATGTCATTATGTCTTACCATAGCCTACATTGTGGTGAATCCAGCCACATTTTAAAAAGAGTTTTTCAAAAAACACAACACCCTTTTATGAGCATTCAATGGTCATCTTGAAAATACGTATAATTTTTTAACTGCAATTTTTTTTCTCAAAAATTCCCTTTGGAATACATTTAAATGGCATGAGCAACGAACTCGATCATGAAAAATTAACTGCTTAAAAAAAAAAGAAGGAACTCTTGGTACAAAAATCAAGTAAATAAATGTTTTAAATTATAGATGATTTTTACTGTTTTTTTAAAAAAAGAAAGTAAACAGTAAAAAAAATATGAAACATTACTTAAGCTATCTTTTTATGATTTCTAAATTGATTTCTCAATTTATAATCGTAAATTAGTTAACATTTTCTATTAATTTCTAAAAGCATACCTCTATTCATAGACACAAAAGAAGTTTATAAATTTAGATAGTTTAGATAAGCTTTTATCCATAATTTGTTGAAAATATCCTACATCTTACATTATGTTTTTATTACATAGCCTATATTTTATATAGCCTTTATTTTACTACGCTCTTCAGTTTCCATAATTTTTTTTTCTGCTTTTAGGTCTTTAAAATGTTTTATTGCTGCATTACCGCTTTGCCCTATTTTTGCAAGCATTTATAGACGCCCCATTAAATCCATTGTTTTTTCTTCATTCACAAAATTATACAAGTTATAGGGAATATTGGGCGTTTAATTTTTTATGGAGGATTAATGGAAAATTATCTTAAAATCAATTAATCCTTAATTGAGTAGTAAAAAAAAATTATTACTCCTTTATACATAGTATTTATAATTCTAGTGCATCAGGAAGTGAATTCAGTAACAGAGTGTAATTAATTTAGATTAAGTTTAAAAATAAACAAGTTGGAAATTGCACGTGAAGCGTAGCAAATGAGGTGCGTTCGTACTATAAGTTTTAAAATATTCAGATCTTGCTGATATAGTACAGCGTACTTTGGATACAGTATAGTGGTCGAAATCTTTGTGTTCCTGTAATTATGCAGGGAGTAATTTTTATTATACTTCATTAAGGTATATCTTATTCATAAAATGTGAAGTAGGTTAATATAAATAAAACAAGCCCCAAACAATGTTCCCCCGTATAACATTATTTAGAGGAATACATTTGTGTGGCCTTGTAATTTAATAATAAATATTCTTTGCATCCCAGATTGTACAGAATGTATAGTTTAGTACATACATCATATATTCATGTCAATTATATTATGTTCAAATGAGTGTAACACCATTAAAATGCATTTGAAGCATTTTTTCTCATTGATCGTAATGTAACGGAATACTTTTGATTGTCCCTGTAATTGATCGATGCATCCGATTTTCATAACATTTGAAATGACTAGACAAAATTATGTAATAATTATACGTTTTAAATTTCAAACTATTAAAATGCATTTGAAACTTTTTTCCCCATTGACCGTAATGTAGCGGAATACTTTTGATTGTTCCTGTAATTGATCTATCCATCCGATTTTCATAAAATTTGAAATGACTCGACAAAATTATGCAATAATTATATATTTTAAATTTCAAACGATTCGGTTGGATATTTTTTGTGTTGTTATATGCGGACGGACTGAGCGACAACAGTAGGTGCTACGTATATACATAATTACGAACGCCCCTAAAAAAGATCACTTATTAAAATAAAAAAGAATATTGCCCAGTTAAACTGATAGCATTGAGCTCACAGGCTAAGCATACTAATTGTACATTACAAGCCTTGTATTTTCGTTAATTCCGTTCGAAAAAAAAAAAAAAAAAATAAGAAGGGGAAACAGCTCTCCCCTTTCTCCTTTTTTATACTTAATCATTGAACCTCCTAAACTATCAAGTACATGCTTTATCATATTAGAAAACCTATATCCAAAATTCAGAGCAAATCGGATAATTCTTAATAAAAACCCATTTACCATTTATATAATTTAAGAGGAGTTATTCTCCTCTTTTATACTTAACCATTAAACTTCCAAAACTATTCAGAGATTTGAAAGAAATCTGACAATTCTGATTGAAAAATCCATTTATACAAGTTAAGGGGAGGGGCATTAGAACCCCCGTTCCCCCTATTTATACTTATTCAATGAACACCTAATAACAGCCACGGACTCGCCTCATCAGAATGAATCCTATATCTAAATTTTGAACGAAAACTGTTAATTCTGCATGAAAATCCCGTTTATATCAATTAAGGGGAGGGGCATGACCCCCCCCCGTACCCCCTGTTTATACTTATTCAATGAACACATAATAACAGTCACGGAATCGCCTGATCAGAATGATCCTATAGCTAAATTTTGAACGAAAACTGTTAATTCTGCATGAAAATCCCATTTATATCAATTAAAGGGGGGGGAGCATGAGCCCCCCGTTCCCCCTGTTTATACTTATTCAATGAACACCTAATGACAGTCACGGAATCGTCTCATCAGAATGATCCTATATCTAAATTTTGAACGAAAACTGTTAATTCTGCATGAAAATCTCGTTTATATCAATTAAGGGGAGGGGCATGAGCCCCCCGTACCAGTGGCGCAGCCAGAGCGGGGGTTTTGGGGTTAAAACCCCTCCCAGAGCTAAGAAACATCGCTATAATTGCCGCTTATGTGAATCAAAACCAAACTTAATATTTAAAAGTTTTGGCGTATTTCGGAATCTGCTGCTTTATTGAATCGGATTTTATTTAAAAAAGTGATTCAATTAAATGGCGAAAATGCTACTTAAAACTGTGAAAGTGCATATTACATGTATTAGTTAGGTAAAAATTGGTTATTTGAACTAAATCACTTTTCTGAGACGTATTATGCGCAAAAGAATCATTATTTCCTGCCACTCAGATGGTCTTTCAGTTTAAGTATTATGTAGTGAATATTCTAATTAGAACTGATTCTATTAACCGGTGATTCAAATAACCAGAAAACACCTTTATCCGAAACTCAAAACCCCCCCTAGAACCGAATTCTGGCTGCGCTACTGCCCCGTACTCCCTCTTATACATATCGAATGAACTCCAAAAACTAATCAGGGAAGCACCTTATCAGGATATACCTATATACAAAATTTCAAGTGGATCCGATATTTTTATCATGAGTTATCGCGTTATGCACGAACGCACGTACATACAGAACGGACGGGCACATAAGCTCTCAGGCTATGATAGCCTGTGAGCTAAAAACACGATATTATCTGAGCCTGATTACTCCACAAGTCAACTAGACCATGACCTTTAGTGCTACCAAATTTAATAAAATAATTTAGCCAAAAAAAAAAAAAAATCTTAATATTGTAATTTCTGCAATTATTTTCTCAGAAACGAAAAATGATTATTGTTAACTTGGCAACACCGTATAGTAATCTAATGAAACCTTTCGAATACTTTCGGGAGGGGGGAAACTAGCTAATATTTTGGTGTGAGGAGGCCCCGAAAAGGCGCTGAGTCTTGGGCCCTCTACCACCTTAATCGGGCTCTATGGATATTATTATTGTTATTATTAATGCGCTATATTGCAAGTGAAAGTGTAAAAAATTTGTTACGCTTTACACTTTAAAAAAAAAAGTCTTCGACTTAATAAATATTTTCTGAATGCTACAGATAATCACTTAAAACCATTATGTAAGTTTACTTCCATAAAATTGGTGGCTACATGCTTCCTCCAATTTTATGGAATAATTTAACTTATTGTTTAAACTAATATAAATAGTGTAAAATTACACAGTAGTGTAACGCAACACAAGTTACAACGGTTAAATTACACGATAAAATCGAGGCAGAATGGCTGACGCCAATTTTATGGAATTACGTTCCATAATATTTTTCACAGTGATATTATAAACCGTTATATCGCTTACTCGGATAAAGTTGTGCTTTTTTTTAACTATTTGGAAAATAGTTTTTGTCCTCGGTAGAGAATTGGGAAATCTGAAGTGTATCTGAATGTTTTTTATTGGTCGAATTCCTCAACTTATTTTATTTTATTAACTAGGAAAATAGTTTTTGTTCTCAATAGAGAATTGGGAAATCTGAATCTTTTTATTGGTTGAATTCCGCAACTTGTTGCATTCTATTCGTTTTTGATTGGCCCATGTTTAATGTCCAAAAATTAAATACGTCTGTTTTTAGCTCACAGGCTATCATAGCCTGAGAGCTTATGTGCCCGTCCGTTCTGTATGTATGTTCGTTCGTACGTTCGTGCGTAACGCGATAACTCATGATAAAAATATCCGATCCACTTGAAATTTTGTATGTAGGTATATCCTGACAAGGCGCTTCCCTGATTAGTTTTTGGAGTTCATTCGATATGTATAAGAGAGAGAACGGGGCCTCATGCCCCTCTCCTTAGTTGATATAAATGGGATTTTCATGCAGAATTAAGTTTTCGTTCAAAATTTAGATTAGGATCATTCTGATCATCAGGCGATTCCGTGACTGTTATTAGGTGTTCAGTTCATAGAATAAGTATAAATAGGGGGAACAGGGGTTCTAATGCCCCCCCCCCCTTTAATTTATATAAATGTGTTTTTCAAGCAGAATTTTCAGATTTCGTTCAAATCTCTGAATAGTTTTGGAAGTTTAATGGTTAAGTATAAAAGAGGGGGATAACTCCTTTTAAATTATATAAATGCTAAATGGGTTTTTATTAAGAATTATCTCATTTACTCTGAATTTTGGATATAGATTTTTTATATGATAAAGCATGTCTTTGATAGTATAGGAGGTTCAATGATTAAGTATAAAAAAAAGAGGAAAGGGGAGAGCTGTTTCCCCTTCTTAATTTTTTTTTCGAACGGAAATAACCCTTGAAAATATAAGGCTTTAATGTACAATTAGTATTTGTAGCCTGTGAGCTCAATGCCATCAGTTTAGCTGGGCAGTATTCTTTATTTACTTTATTCGTTTTCAGATTGGTCCATGCTAAATATCTAGAAATGGAATACATCCGATGCCACAATGACAAAAAGAGTATGAAAAACTACAAAAAAATTAATAACTCAAATACAAATTTAGATACAGGTTTCAAACAAGTTGCATTGAAAAGTAAATTTCTTTCTTCATACGATGGTGTAAAATTTGAAAATGTACGATGTTTAGAAATTTAAAAATTTAAAAATTTACAGTAACAAAAATTGTTAAACCTAAATTTCATTTAATATTTGTTTATGATTGATGCAGGAATATTAACGTGACTCTAAATATCCAGGCATATTAATATGACTGTGTTATGACGTAAGCTACTTTTTAATCATCATAATAATGATGTTTTTATTATTTTTCTTTAACTATAGAAATCATTCATAAGTCTAAAATTTGAGTCTTTGAAAATATTATTTTCCAAATAGTCGTAAATTGTTAAAATACATTTTTTTTTTAGTTAAATTTAGAGAAACTGGACATTGTAATCAGTAGCCTACCAGACCAGTTTCTCTAGTTCAAACGAGTCGGATCTCACCTTTTTTTAAATCTCATACAGGTTAACACTTCCTGTAAAATGAAACATAGCAGCGCCACATGTTAGATTATTTACTTGTTTGATGATAAATGTTACACCACATGTTACATGATAATCTTAATCAGCAACACCTTATGTAAATTTTTAACTGAATCTGAAGTTTGACGAAAAGCCGTGCGTTAGTTTTTTTCACATAGAACTATTGCAAAAATCGTAATATAAATCTGGATAGAAGCGTCACCTGTTGAGTGATTTACTCCAAAAACTAAACAGTACTAGTTTATCTAAGGACTAACTAAATCTAAAGTTTTATGAAAATCCGTGCATTAGTTCTCGAGATATAGAATTATTGCGATAATCATGAATAACGGCACATAGCAGTGCCACATATTGGGGGAATTACCCCAAATACCAATCAGCATCATATTATATTATGGACTAACACAATCTGAAATTTTATGAAAATCCGTGCATTAGTTCTGAACTCCCTAACCTGTTCGACAATTTACGCTAAAAAGTACTCGCCACCACTTTATATCAGGAACCAACTTAATCTAAAGTTTTATTGAATCAGTTCTTGAGATAGAATGACCACCAAATTTGTGTCATATGCAGACTCACAGACAGACATTATGTAAAAATATGTTTTTGGGGTTCTCATACGCCTAAAAAATGCAAAAACTGGAATTCGAAAATTTTCATAAATCCAATGTTTTCTTCTTCTAAAGATAGACGAAAGTAAAAAAAGAAATCTTAAATTCAATTCTCGGGAGATTTTTCGTTTAAGACAATTAAAATAAATGTAATTTTTTGCCTTTAATTTTTTTAGAAAAAAAAAAAAAAAAATGAAAGAGTTATACAGAATAGCAATATTTGATATTATTTTAGCTTCATATCACTTTGAATTTTTATGATATATCCATTCTTACTTTTCTAGTACATACAGCTATAATGAACCCTACTTTCCATAGTTTTTTACCAAGTCTTATTATTCTTGCACCAATGATTTTCTTTACTTGCTCACTAATGCTAATCCTGTGGACGAAATCTACAAAGATAGCTCATTTGCATTTTAATATTTTTAAACATTTCTTTTTGTATTGGCTAAGCTCAATCTGTACAAAAGACATTCCCCCCCCCCTTTTTTTTTTCTTTTTTTCTTACTATTTTGATTTTGTTTACGGATATTTTTAATGAGGGCATTTTTATTTTCAGAAACGGTTTTGAATGTAAAAGTACCCCCTTAAAATATCTGTAAATAAAATCGTAAGAGTAATTTAAAAAAAGAGATGTAGAGATTAAACTTACCTATTAAACAATAATAAAAAAATAATTAAAAAAATTAAAATGCAAACGAGATATTTAATTTTTTTTTTCGGATATCATCTTGGGATTAGCATTAGCGAGTGAGTCTTTAATTGACTGAAGTAGATCTTTAAATGTAAATAAAATATATATTAGAGTCATCGATATATCATCGCTGTTATGAGCGATTAAAGAATTGCTGATTTGTAACCTTAGGACCTATAGAACTTTGATCTTTTCTTATACAAGGAGATAACTGCAGTAATGATGCGAAATATCAAAATACTCAACATTTTACATTAATTTTCCAAAATCCCTATTCAACAAACGCGAAACATTCTGACTCATTTTTTAATGTAATGGCACAAAATTGGCAGGTCTGACTATTGAAGAGATTTGGAATCGAAATGAGTTACAGTCGGCTCTCGTTAATTCGAACTCGTCGGGACCACAAGAAATGTTCGAATTATCCGAAATTCGAATTATGGAAAATATGAAATGAAAACATGATTAATGTGGTACTATTACAAAGGAATCAATGTTATAGTGTTTTTTTTTTTTTCAATTTATTTCGTCTGTTATCATTAGAATATGATTTAATATTAAATTAGAATGTATAAATACATAAACTAATTAAAGGATTAGAAACAAGCACAATGGAAGAAAAGTTTAAAGCGTCACTGATGGCACTGAAAGTGGATATCAAATGCATTGGATTATATGTATACTTGTTCGGAACAATTTCCCCAAAAATCAAGGAAAGAAAGTTATTCAAATGATCTAAAATCCGTGAGAAAGAAGAGAAAAATGAAAAATCTGAATTCTCGTTAGTTCGAATTAAACGAAGTCAAGAGAAAATATGTTCGAATTAATGAATATTTTTAACATTATTCTGCCATTGAAAATTTCGGGACTTCATATTTAGTTCGAATTAAGCGAAGATTCGAATTATCCGATTTCGAATTAACGAGAGTCGACTGTATTTATCTTTTGATAAAATAAAATTAAAAATCAATGTAATATTAGAGAGATTAAAATTAATTTTAAAAACTAGTCGTTGGGGGCCACTCTAATACTTACCCATCATATACATGCATAGATAATGTATGAAAATAAAACATTTGTAAACTAATTATAAAATACATTGCAATTCCAAAACAAAATTTAAACGTGTATTTAAATATTTTTATTATGCATAGTAATGCTCCATTAATGAGTTGCTGATGAATCTCTTTCGATAAATTATACAACACGCCAAACTACTCAAGTAGTACTGAATTGAGAAAAAGAAACATCCTTATAACTCCAAAAATAATAATCTTATTAACTAACAGTTCATTGCGTCGGATGAAGCATCTCATTTCCAACTAAAATAAATCTTTGAATTGAAATCTGAATGAAATACAGGGTCATGAAAAATCGAAGAATGTAGAAAACAGGATTAAAGATATCTCGGTAACTAATAATTCGATCGACTTCATTCATTATGCAAAATTTGTGTTATTTTATTGCCTTTTACGATCACTCCTTAAAATAAAATCGAAAATTTTTATGTGCCTTTCATCAGAACGAATTTTTCAAGAGTCCGAAAAAAATAGTTTCGGATAATCGAGGTTACTAATATTATATAGGCTTCGTCCCATTCTTGCATACTAAGTACATACAATTTGTTCGGGAGATAGAACGGTTACAAACACACAGACGGAAGGCAAATTTTTTATTTTTTTTTATCTAAAATTATGTTTTTCGAAATCTCTAGTGTCTAATTGTGTGTAAATCCGTAAAAAAAAAAAAAAAAAAAATTGACTTTAAAAACGATTGCAAGACTTACCCTATACTACGTATGGTGGGTAAGTAATTAAAGCAAATCTAAATAAGCAACTCTTTAAAAAGAAAACTTTTTGTTGTTCGGAGTAGTGTAGTTAAAATAACAGAGTAAATATATATTCAGTCATTCAATTAAATTTTTACATTGATGTGTTTCTTTTTTCTTTTTAATAGCATTAATTTTTATAAAAATAAGAGTTCAGTTTGTTATTCAAATCATTTGTACTTATTTTAAATGTGTCAAGATGAAAATATATAACTTATTTCTTCTAGGTATCATTCTAATTAGACTTTTTTTTTTTTTTTTTTTTTTTTTTTTGAAAGCGTTGATATTTAATACCTCCAAACATTGAAGTTGAATGTTTATGTTTATAGTAATTAGACAACACAATATTAACGTTTATATTTTGAAATTTGCATTTTTCTATATGAAGAAGTGTTTACAAGCAGATTTGGCAAAAGTAAAGGTAAGTAAATTTATATTTATCAGCATTTCCTTTTATAAACATTTCTTTTATAATTTTTCTTAAAAAATGATTTTTATTGATAAAATCAACGACAATAAATGAGGATAATATGGTTGAAGAATTTTATATATAAACTGCATATTGCAGCATGGTAAATAAAGATTTCAACGTTACCTCCACTCCCCTAGCTATGAAGATGCTGTCCTGACCTTCTATATCATAGGTTCCCAACGGGGGCGGTACCGCCCCCCAGTGGACACTGGAGCCTACCAGGGGGGCGGTAGCGAGTCTAGAGAAAAATGGGGGGCGTTAGGACAGTCGAGGGGGGCAGTCATGGCATACCTATTCTACTGATTTAGGAACTAATATAATAAAAATAGTTGATTTCCTCTACATTGTCCAGTCCGAGACAAAAACTTTAACGGCACCTTTGAATGGAAATCTATACAGACGAACCTAAATCTGATGGGGGGGGGGGATTAAATTTATTTTACAAATGTAAAAAAATAGCCGTGGAACTCGAAGAAGGACTATGACTCGAATTAAAAATCATTATGAATTCAAAAATTGTGGAGAAAAAATTTGCGATAATTAGCAGGCTATACGTTTTAGACATTCTTATTTTTTCATTAACCTGTACATCGTAAAAATTCTGAAGTATGACGACACTTGCCTGGACAAAGATATTTAAACAAACCCGTGATTTGAATCAGTTCAAGAAATTTGTATATAGTTATATATAGTTGTATATAATCTTAGTGAAAGTGATGAAAATCGTTATATCTATAAATTTGTTCAAAAGTAAATTTATTTAAACTTATATATGGAAAATTTTTATACTCGAATTTCCGGCGTATAATCCGGTTTTGTTTATAATCCGGTTCAATTATTTTTCCACCCAGAAATTTTTTAAAATAAAATGTAATTTCCTAGATCGCGGTAAATATTTGGCTTAAATTGCTAAATATAATTTCTGAGTCGAAATGGAATTGTTTGATCTTTGATCCGCGGGTTATACGCTGGAAATTATCGTAATTCAAAATATCTTAATTGAAGAAAAAATACCAGCAGTACAACATTGATTATTTGAAATATGGATCTAGGCATTCTCCTGCAAACCAATCGTACCTGTGTGCTTAATTTTCCAAGAATTCGTTTTCAAATGAAGCCATGAAGCCGTCTAGGCTACAAGAGCATTTGAATAAATGCGTGCTGATAGAAAAGACAAAAATATATCCTATTTTTACTTTCTTCTATCTTTACAAGTAGAAAGTGTTAGATTCGTGAAAATTTTCGAGTTCCGGATTTTGACGGATTTACACGTTTAAGGGGTCAGAGAGCGAGACCAAAAACATTTTTTACAAAACGTCTGTCTGTGAGTCTGTTAGCTTATTTATTTGTATGTGGCATAAATTTTATAGGCGCTCTATTCAACAACCAATGCACGGAATTTATAAAAAAGCTATATTCAGGCATTCTCTGTTATAAATTGATGCTGATTACTTTTTGGTGTAAATCACTCAGCAAGTGGCTCTGCTATGCTGCTTTTTTTTCACGATATCCGCAACGGCTTTATCTCAAGAACTACTGCACAGATTTTCACCAAACTTCTGATTTCATATTTCCTTAGCATGAATAGATGCTGTTTACATTTTATTGGAAATCTCTCTACCGGTTGTGCTGTTATGCTGTCTTTTTCACATTTCTGCAACAGCTGTATCTCAAGAATTAACGCACGAATTTTCATCAAACTTCGTGCTTCGAACATTTCAACGTATTCAATTTTACATTGATAAATATTATTGCTGATTATGTGTTGGTGCAAATTGCATGACAGGTGGCGCTTTTATTCGCATTTTTCTCGATAGTCGTTGTAGTCCTATTTCAAGAACTAATGTACGGAATTTTATACCATTAGAATCCTTACGATGGACATAGATTGCCATTTAATTTCGATACTGTGATAGCAAACTTTCAAGTATTAACATGCATGAGATAGAAGAAAGTTTTGGGATTGCCACATCTGACCAGTTCAATGACTGGAAAAGAAAATTTTTAAACTATCAACAATATCAAACATTTTTAAGTCATATTCTAAACAAGAAGATGACGGACTACGAGCCTCATATATCATATATCATACATATAAAATATTAATAACAAAAGTATTAAAATTGCACACAGTCGGCTAGAAATTAATCTTGCTTGTAGTCAGAGAGATAATAAAAACTGCTCTTCATCATAAGAAACCATCTGATATCAACAAATAGAATCCCGAGTAATAATTCGGCTCAAAGAGGAATAGATGGCTAAAAACATTGAAATATCATTAAGCTGTTGCTTAAAGACCTGCACATTTTCCATTCAACTCCATGGACCAGCGTTACCAAATAACAAAAACTCATAAAAAAATATAAATCAAGAGTTATTATTTGCTAAAAATTTGGAAACTGACACAAAGAGATAATAGATATTTAATATCACGAAGTTAGTCCAAGCTAAATAAATTCTTTATCATAATAGTTTGTCATTTGCTACTAATGTTGTTCGACTAACGACGAGACATAGGAAGGTTTCATTAACACATTTTAAACAAGCAGTACTAAATGTATTTTCTGTACATTCCATTACACATCATAAGCAATTAGTTTAAAAAAATTCGAATGAACACCTGTATACATCGCTTCATTACATTATTAGAGCAGTCAAAATGAATAGAAGCAATTCATTAAATGACAGGATATTTTGCCAACTTTATAGTGAAAATCATTTCACAGCCAATTGAAACATTTCACTTTGTAGTGCAGTAAGTCACTATAACTTTGTATCAGACTTGCAATTGAATTCAATCGGTTGCTACTGCACACAAAACTGCGTTGTCTCTGAAAAGGTATTTGTCTGAATCGTTTTCCGATATATTTGATTTAATACTACACTTAACTAAAAACAGAGGTATAAAAATATGCTAAAACCTGATTGCATTAAAAATGACATCGATTATGTGACAGACATATTTAGAATCTTTAATTAAATAAACTTAATATTCTAAATATTTGTAATAAGGCCTACGTCGATTGCAAGATGATGAGTTGAATTTAATTACAACAAAAAATCCCATAGCTGCTTCAGTGGGTAATGTTTTGCTCAAAAGAAACCTAAATAAAAGAGAATGCTGCCAAATTGCCACTTATTCGCAAGAATATTTACTTACTGTCAACACTTGGATGTTCTTCATGAAGTTTTCTCAGAGCGATTCCAAGATACTCATATATGATTTTAGCAGTTGCTTTTTAGATTCTTTTGCAAATGCAGCTACAGCAGTATCATGGTATTTGGAGAAGGAAATCGTGTAACTCGCAGCAAACGAGAACTATAAGTAAAATTCAGAAATAGATACCAAGAGTTCTAACTTCAAAAACCTACAGTTCTCTAATTTGGATTGTGAGAAAGAGTATATAAAATTTTAATTGCTTTCCTTCCATCAGATTTGGCTGAAAGTGGGTTCTGCGTAGCAGCAAATTTACTGTGTAAGAAAAGGAACATGCATCTTTGAACATGACAATTTGTGACTGATGTTAAAGAAAACCTGAAATCTGAAATGAAGAAATTGTTAAAACTCTAACAGCCTCGACTAATTTGTTATTTTTTAAAAATCCTTATTGTTTTTTAGTTTATTTTTCAATTTTTATAAAACATTTTTTTACTACTGTAATTTCCGGCGTATAATCCGCGGATTAATCAATACTTTTTTGACCCAGAAGTTTTATGTAATAATTGAAGCCAAATATTTACCGCGATCTAAGAAGTTACATTTTACTTCAAAAATTTTCTGCGACGAAAATTGATTTGATTCGCGGATTATACGCCGAAAATTACGGTACGTATGGTCGTTTTAATTAACTTTTATTTTGATTAAATAGATTGATAGACAGATAAAATATAGATATTATACAATACTATTTTGTATAATTAACTATTATGGAAGAAGGGGCGTTGGAATTTTTTTCTCTTGTAAAGGGGGCGATGGACCAGAAAAGGTTGGGAACCTATGTTCTATATCAATATAGCCTGGATTGTACCTTTATTTTGAGATCTGTTGTCTTATTTTTGAGAGGTTACTTTTCATATACTCTGTGTAATTTCAATTGGCTTCTCAGGGACATATGTCCAAATTATTCCAGCTCTTCATTATCTTATGAAAAAGAAAAGCGGTCAGACAGACAAAAGCCGTGTTGTCATAGAAAAAAAATAAGAAAAGAACTGCAATATAAATTGAAAACGTACTAAATAACAACGTTAGAAATTAATCTCAGCTTTCTTACGCAAAATAAAACGCGAGAGAGAGAACAAGAATTTAAAACTATTAAAATGTTATTAATACTTGAAAAGAACTCTCCCATAGGTTTAATATTAAATATGAGCTTGTAATTAAACAAGATAGACTCCGAAATACATTTTTGTAGCTGAAAAAAATGCCAATTAGCAAACTTTCGCGGGAAAAAATCGTGGTTGTTGTTTTTAATAAAAGAACACACTTGATCCATCCTAGCTGTTAACTCGATGTATACAGGGCAACCAACAGTGCATATGTTAAAATTTATGCAACGTTCACTAGACTAGTCCCATAAACCCGACAGGTAAGCATAATTTTTTTTTTCATTAAAATAAAAATAAAAAAATTGGGTAAGTATGATTGCAGATCGCACAGATGGTTTCTTCGTTAAGGCTGTTCTCAACTGCTCCGCTCAACAAGCGCAAAACGTTTTGACACATTTAGAAATTCATTTTTTAACGGAAGAGAGATAAAATTTGAATGACTGACTATGGAAGCGATTTCGAATCGAACTTAGTTTTCCAATTTATGACAATTAAATTACCTATCCAATTCTAAGCTATTTAGATCCCGTGACCACCCGTTTTTTTTCTTCCTTTTCGACCGGCTTTTCTGCTTTCGTCGGGGATTGTGCTCAAAAACGTCAAATTTGTAGGCTTGTTATAAAAGATCCATTGTTTTATTATTATTATTATTATTATTATTATTATTATTATTATTATTATTATTATTATTATTATTATTAAACCAGAAAATTGAGTTCAATTAGACAGTTTCTGAATAACAACACCTACTATTTTCATGCATTTACGAACAAAAATAAATTGATGCATGTATCACAAAGTTGCCCTTTTTGATTTAAGAACACTCTTTCAAGCATTTCTTTCAAAACAGCTTGTCCTTTAATTAATAAATCCAAATTGTTAATTCATAGTTATTAAATTCATAGACAGAAGGATATATAATTTAATAACCAATAAATTTAATTTTAAAATAATTATTAAAGAAAACTATTTATTTTAATCAAAGAAAACTATTTAAATAAAATACAAAATTTTAATTTTTTCTTTTTTTGAAAATTTGAAATTTAAAAAAAAAATGAACCAAGATATAAATAAAATTTTTAATCTCTAAAAGGGGAAAAAAATTTGTCTAAAATTAAATTTAAAATGCTAAATGATTAATAAATCGCAAAAGTTTTAGAAACAGAAAGAAAATTGAATTCCAAAAAAAAAAAATATATATATATTATGAGTGTGAGACGAACGAAATAGTAATATAAACCCTTATAATATATTAATAATCTAACTGTAACACGCGCTTTCCAAAGGAATAAAAGAAAAAAAAATAGATTCACGCGTCATGTGACCTGAGTTTTGCTAAATTAAAAAAAAAATGTAGTTGTAATATTTCTCGTTTAAAAGAAATCTGGCAACACTAGTTCTATTAAAAAAATGTTCTTTTCTTAGTGATATTCGAATGTTGGTGGTAAACTGTAGTTCATATCTTGTGATGGTGGCGTGCGCCAGAATGATGTAAAATTTTTTTATTTGTATGTTATTTGTGTTAGTCTACTATATGTGAGTGACGTCTTTTCAAGTAATAAAAAGTTTATAAAGAATAATGCAAGCCCCGAGATATTTATTAAGATAAGTTATCACTTCTTTCTTTCTTCTCTTCTACATTTGTAAGGCGACTTCTTACAAAATGGCTACCCAACGTCTGGCTACGAATCAATTTCAAAGTATTCAGCTATCTTAGTTCCAGAAAAGTTCTTTGATAATGAAATATGATTAATAAGAATGAAAAAAAAATGGCTCGAGCGGTCGTGCTCGTCTTTTGTGAAGTATATTTTAAATGATTAACATAGTAAGTTTGTTTCGTTGATGTGAAATCATTCGATTGTGAAATATGTACGAAATAAAAATGCATGCATATTTAATGTAAGAAAATGGCACGAGCAGTCGTTGCTCGTTTGTTTGTGAAATGTGTTCTTCAAAGCTTGCATGTTCTGTGCCTTTAAAGTTCTCGTTCTTCGTTTGTGAAAAAATTTCTACGGAATAATCTTATGCCAAGCGCCATTTTCATTTGTTTGTGATATATGTTCTACGGATTGAATTTGTTTAATCTTCTGCTTCAGTCATCGTCGTTTCATCTTATATGTGTTTATTTTGGAACATTTTAAAGTTTGATACTTTTGTCATATATTTTCAATAAGTAAGCCAAGTTTTAAAGTATCTATAATTCTTTTCGCAAGTTACCACATTTTACCTGTCTGTAACATTTTGCATACCACATATTAGTTTTAATTTATTGATTACTTTACAATTTATTTATGTATTGTGTAATTCCCCTTCCCTCCCCATGCTTATATTTTTATTCTTTTGTTTATTTTCATTCTCTGCATGCATGTTTAATTTTTATCTTGATTAAATAACAACTTTTCTTACTTCGAATAAAAAAGAAAAACAATTAAAAAAAAAAAAAAAGAAAAACAATTAAAAAAAAAGGGTTGATAAATAATGAAATAAGCATTTATTTACGTTGATATTATTTTTCTTTTTTTTTTACAAACAGGGAATTAAATTAATAGTGAAAAAAATATATTAAAATACATTGATACCATCAATACAAGTGTCATACGGTATGTGTTTATTAATTTTTTTTTGTTTGTTTTGTTGTTGGTTTCGCAAGGTAACAGAATTTAATTAGAAATTTTATTTGAGTGTTCTATTGTTAGTTGTTTTAAGCATTTAATTTAGAGTTCTTGCTATATTTTGAAATAGCATTGAATACGATTTTTAAAACAGATTGAGTAAGTTTTTGCATTTATTTATTTATTTATTTTTATGAAATAAGACTTTCTTTTCTTTTAAAGTTACATTGAAAAAAAAAACTATATTACGTAGTCTTGTCTTGATAATATGATAATAATATTGATTGACATTTTAATTATTCAGATATGTTTTGACTTATTTAGAATATTGTTTATGAATGTTGCCAACAATTCAGTACTAGTTTTATATCAGTTAAAATAATGTTTTGATTAAATGACACGTAATGACAAACTAGTTTATTTATATCAGCAATAATTTAAAGTATATTTTCTTTAAAAAAATAAATAAATAAAGTTTAAATTTTAAAGATACTTTTATGAAGTTTTATGAAGTTTAATTATTTTAAAAGTATATTTTGCTAACGTTAAAGTTCACTGTTTTGTTTTATTAATGTCTTGTTTATATGAGTTGTAAAGCAAAGCTCACGTCCGGGGAACAATTTATTTAAATCGAATTTTTAGCATTTGTGGGGTATATATTTTGTTGTTTTGCTAAGGGTAAGAATGTCCGACCTCAACAAAGCACGAAAAGAAGACCTATTTCAGGTCGCTTTAGAAATGAATTTAGATGTACAACCCTCTATGACTGTTGTCACATTCCGTGATAAGATTAAATCCTCTCCCTCGTATGAAGTTGATTTCGTAAATTCGTTAGTCAGAAAACAAATTGCGACTCGCGAGGAAGAACAGCGTAAACGAGACTTAGAGGAAAAGGAAAAAGCAGCTGAATTAGAACAGCGTAAATTAGAAGTAGAAGAAAAACGTCGTTCGGAAGAACTGGAATTAAAAAAGTTTGAGATGAATTTTGAGCTTGAGAAGCTTAAGTTACAGGCTCAGAGCCAAAGTGTTACCAGTGGAGCGGTAGGTGGTAATGCGGCAGGGATAATGTCTCATCCAGAGAGTAAAATAGATATCCAGAAGCTGTTGCCTACATTTAAGCCAGAGACAGATGATGTAACATTGTTTCTGGTGCTCCTGGAACGACAGTTAAATCTTTCGAAGGTACCAGAACACCTCTGGGCTTCTTATTTACTAAGTGTTGTACCCTCTTCTATATCTACGCTTATTGCTCGTGAAAAAGAAGAAAACGCTTCAGATTTTTCACATGTTAAAGGTCTACTTCTAAAAAGATTTAAAATTAGCGCTGAAAGGTTTAGGCAGCTGTTTTTCACGCATTGCAAAGATAAAGAAATTACTTGGAGAGATTATTACTTCGAGTTATGTGCTTACTTTGAAAACTGGCTTAAAGAGTTAAATGTAACGTCTTTTGAAGCTCTTCAGGATCTGATCATAGCGGATCAGATGAAAAGGCGCGTGCCTGTTGAATGCAAACAACATATGCTAGATGATTGGGAAAATTTAAATTCGCCAGTCGACCTTGCCGGAAAATTAGATGCGTATGATACCATAAGATCTATGTTCCTTAACGAAGACCCGGTTGTACCCCAGAAGAAAAAAGATTATTCTCGTCGAGAAAATACATGGAAGCAGAGTAAGCCTCCAAAAGAAGACAGATCTTCCCCCACGTTTGATAATCGTCGCTCAGAATCCGAGATATTCTGCTATGGTTGTGGCAAAGTGGGATTTATAAAGAGGAAATGCCCAGATTGTTCCCCTATGGTTAAAAAACAAACAGTGCAAGCTCAACGTCTTAAGCTGTATAGTTTAAATACATCAACAGTTTCAGCTCTAAATGTACCTATTACGATCTGCAATAAGAAGGTATTAGTCTGTGCAGATACAGGAGCGAATCGTTCTATTGCAGGAGAACGTATGTATAAATTATTTTTGAAAGCTGGTGTTGCAATGAAACCTCATACTCATGAAGTAACATTAGCTGATGGAACTACGATGGCTAGTAAAACTCTTTCTGCCACTGTGCGTGTAAATATTGAAGGCCGAGTTTTCAAAACAGAGTTTATTGTATTACCAAATGCCAAAGGTAATAGAACACTTTTAGGAATGGACTTCCTGCGCAAAGCTAACATAGTGTTAGACATAGCTAACAAAAGATGGCATTTTAGTGATAAACCCCAGAAAAAGTTCTATTTTGTAGATGTACACGAAGAAGAAATAAGAATGTCTGCTGATGCGGTCGACATCAGTCCGTGTGCTTTACGTAAAGATAAAGACAAAAATTTAAATTCCAATGAAAGAAAGAAACTTAAAGGTATCCCGAAAAAGTATGAAAAATGTTTTCAACAAGGGAGAGCGAAGACCCCATATCTTAAACATCTTGCAACTATTTCGAAAGATGTGAAAGAGCCTGTTGAAATGAAACAAGGCCAGCGGAAGAGATATTACAATAAAAATCATAGGCGATTATATTTCAAGTCTGGTGAAAAAGTATGGATTAACTTACATCCAGTTAGCAATGCAGGTAGAAATAAAACATCAAAATTAATGCCTAAGAGAGATGGCCCATACATAATTTTGACTCAAAAGTCACTAGTGACATATGACATTGCTAGTCTAGAAAATCCTACTGAACGAATTGGATCTTACCACGTTTCTGCCTTGTTGCCTTTCCAAGAATCTGAAACTATTCCAGTTGCACCCTTGAGAAAAAGAGGAAGACCAAAAAAGCATCCTGTTTCCTCTCCGAGACGTAGATCGGAAACAGAGGGGGAGGATGTAACACGCGCTTTCCAAAGGAATAAAAGAAAAAAAAATAGATTCACGCGTCATGTGACCTGAGTTTTGCTAAATTAAAAATGTAGTTGTAATATTTCTCGTTTAAAAGAAATCTGGCAACACTAGTTCTATTAAAAAAATGTTCTTTTCTTAGTGATATTCGAATGTTGGTTGTAAACTGTAGTTCATATCTTGTGATGGTGGCGTGCGCCAGAATGATGTAAAAAATTTTTATTTGTATGTTATTTGTGTTAGTCTACTATATGTGAGTGACGTCTTTTCAAGTAATAAAAAGTTTATAAAGAATAATGCAAGCCCCGAGATATTTATTAAGATAAGTTATCACTTCTTTCTTTCTTCTCTTCTACATTTGTAAGGCGACTTCTTACATAACTATAATAACATAAACCCTTAAATTGGCTAAAAAAAAGGAAATTTCTTCTTATTCCATCTTAATACGAAAATTTCATGTTCCTGCATCGGGGTTCGAACTAAAATCCTTCTGTTTACTAGCGAGACGCTGTAACTCCAAGCTGCGATGCCTACAGGGAAACTTAAAGTAAACTTGTAAATAAGGGAAACTGCTAGGCATTACAATGAAAGAATTGTTTGTCCATGTTAGGTATTTATAAATCTATTTTTGATGAAACCTGCCCAAAATTTTTCTAAACAGAATTCATTCTTTTTTCAATTTGTAAGGATCAAAAACAGCAGGCAAATAAATGACAATATCACACTTGCCCAGTTCTGAATGCCAAAAAATCAGAAGGTTTCGTTTCAGAAATGTGGAGATATTTTTGTCAATCAAAACACATTAATTTTCAGATGTAAACATGTTAAGGGCAAGTTTGAACAGGGATAATTATTACTGTAATTATTAATTCTATTATTATTTTAGATTAAACAGAAATGTTACTCAAAAAAAAAGTACTTTTCAGAAGTAGAAGGCACCTAAACATATGATGTTTAGGATGATTTGACATACTTTTAAATTAACTACATCTTAAAAAAAAGGAGATGGGGATGTTTTGTTTCTCGTAAACTTATATAAAACTATACTACAGATCTTAAATAAGCCTTAATCAAGGCGAATTATTAATAATCCAAAATACACCCATAGCTATGAGAAAAAAAAAAAAAAAAAAAAAAAAAAATCTGAAAACATTCATCATTGAAAATGATATTGAATGTAATTTACAAATCAATCATACTAAAGAACAACTACATTTGTCATCTCTGAATCACAGAACATATGCTTGTAAAATAATAGAATTTATGAAAATGTGTGAAAAATCAGGAAAAAATTTGTCAAAAATCAGGAAAAAATTTGTCAAAAATCAGGAGTATGAAAAAAAGTAGGAAAGTCTGGAATATCCTGCCGAAATCATGAGTTTTGGCAAGTCTGCAATACACAATTTGGTACTACTTGGTTATTCCGTCGACCAAAAAACCATCGCCAAACTATAAGATTAAATGCCAATAGTGGATGATCGTGAATGTCACATTCAATGACATTAAATACGATGCACGCGTTTAAAACGACATTAAGTTTTTTATTTCGACTTTTTATTTGTATTTTTATTAATATTCTACTATTTTTTTTAATTAAAAATGAAAATTATGTCAATATGTATAATTTGGATGTGAGTTTGGTGATTTGCATAATTTGGCGAAATTGATCGACGGGATAACCAAGTAGTTTCAATAATTTTTTCTTGCATGCGAGTCGAAATAGATAAACAACTATAAAAAGACAAAACTGCTCTTAAAGACCGACAAATTTTATTACATATCTAAAAATTATTTTGAAAAACATTTTTTGTCGATGGTTCACATAAAAGGAATTCCTTCATCTGCTTTGGCATTTTCATTCGATCTAAAACCGCCGGTAAAGTACTGCTACTTCCACTGTTGCATAGATTTCGTCTCACCTGGCAACGGGCTAGATGACATAGGCTTCGTGGCTCGAAGTCACTCGTACAAAATGGCACCGCATTCTTGAAAACCTCGCACAATTCATCCAATAAATATTCTTTGTGTTTTTGCCCGAAGTCTATAACCAAAATACGTTTGATTTCAATGACTGTGAGGTAAGGTTCACTGATTGTCCTAAAATAGATGTCCAGGCATTTAACGTAGTTGTCGAACTCGGCTTTGTTATGCAATTTAAGCGAAAAAGCATAGATTCCCAATGTGAGCAAAAACAGTCTTTGAAAGCTAACTGTTTCAGATCGCCATAATGGATCATCTATGAGATTGAATAGGGAAAGATTGCAAGGCAAACTGTTTAATTGGCCGAAATTCCTGTGTAGTCCACTTCTCAGTTCCCTGTGTCTTTCGATTAGCCGTCTAAATTAAAAAAAATAATAATAATAAAAATTGTCAGTTATTGGTTAATGAAATAAGAAAAAAAGGTACTACTCTTTTATCCCGTCGACCGATTTCGCCAAATTATACAAATCGCCAAACTAATAGCCAAATTAAACATATTGACGTAATTTTTATTTTAAATAACTAAAAAACAAATAATTAGTATAATATTAATACAAATACAATAAAAAGTCGAAATAAAAATCATTTAATGACATTTTAAAATGTGAATCGTATTTAATGTCATTGAATGTGACATTCACGATCATCCATAATTGGCATTTAATCTTAAAATTTGTCGATCATTTTTTGGTCGACGGGATAACCTAGTAGTACCGAAAAAAATAAGGTTATAAAAAATACTCAAAATTTACCATCTTTTGTAACCTTTTAAAGTTCATTTACATATTATAGTACGTGCTATTTATGACAACCAATTATCTGCACGAGGGACATAGACCCAAAGAGGTGTGCCTTCCGTGGGGGGGGGTCTTTCTAAGGGATCCTAACCCGTGTTTACGCAAGGTTTCCGAAGGTTTGAAGAAAACCACGAAAATCTCCGAACTGTTAAGCTGACAGCCCGATTAGATTCGAACCCGGCACCTCCCGTCTACCAGCTTCGAGAGCAGAACCTCTTGGCAACGGGTGGCGGTGAGGGGGGGGGGTTGCAAATTATAGATCAAACTAAATAAGAACGAAAAAATAAAATAAAAAAATATTTAAAATTTACCAGCATTTTTAACTCTTTAAAATTTACGAATTAAATATTTCCAAGAGCAAAAAATTGCCCAGACCGGATACTTGGCTTACAAGGCCAATGCTTTACCGTTTAAGCTAACGGGGCTTGATAACCGGTGAGCATTTTCCGCTCGGATAACCTTGTAGGTCATAACATCTAGTCTGTCATTTGGACAACTCAACAGAATAGACCGCAGGTAAAGGAAGTCCATAGAACGAACAGTGGACTTGATCGTTCTATGAAGTTCTGTTACCTACGGTCTGATGAACTGTTTAAATGACAGACCAGATGTTATGACTTACAAGGCTATCTGGGCAGAAATGCTCACCGGTTGTCGTGCCCAGTTAGCTTAAATGGTAAAACATTGACCTTGTAAACCAAGTATCTGGGTTCGATTCCCGGCGAGGTCAATTTTTCGCTCAGTTGGAAATATTTAATTCCTATGATAACTTTACCAAACAATTCCTATGATAATTTTACTAATTGTGTTAAAAATGCAATTCCTTTAAAATTTATTTACATACTCGTGTAAATGGACGGCGGGTAAAAATCGTAGTTTCCACATAAATTTGAAATAACTGATAAATATAATTGATATTATGGAAACTTTGATATGACTAAAGTTCAGCTAATTTATGTTCTAATAAACACACTCTTAGTATTTATAATACTTCTGGATAAACAAGACTTTGTACAAGGCTAATATACTATAGCAAAATTAAGATTACTTTAATACAAAACAAAAATTTTAATAAATATGCAATAAAACTACGTAATCAAAAAAAGTCTGTAGCAACTATTGAAATAATACTAATAACTATTTCTATTTTTTATAGCACTTTGTATTTTTTTTTTGTTTAACTCCCCCCCCCCCCAAAAAAAAAAAGAAAGATTGTCATCTCTCCCTTTTGTTGACAAACTTCTGTTTCTGCTGTCAAGCTTGGGATGTATACAAACGACATACTGGTCTCGGATGGATCGTCAATTGCTCTGACAGTTTTTGAGGAAAAAACTGGTTTGGCGTGCTACTACGTTTTATTATATAGAGACTATAGATCAGGGTAAACTTTGGAGGTATATTTCAGGCCTTTTCACAAAAATCTGTTTAACCCTTAACGGGAGATGGGAATCAAAAAGACTCCGCGTTGTTGTTTAAAACTGATTATCAAGTGTTTTTTTTTTTTTTAGTTATTTTTTCAATACAATCAAGTATTTTTTTTTTTTTATCCAAATGAAGTAGTATGCACCATATTGTGTATTCTATATTGACACTAATCAATGAATATATGGATACAATATACAAACCCCTCATCTTTTTGCCTCACTTTGGGAATAACGGATTTTGATCTTATTTTATAGACGATAATTTTCAGAATTTTCAAGTTATGTTTTTGAGACTTTTACAGAAGTTGCTCTACGCATTTAGCTAACACAATATGCAAATGAAGTTTTGATATCGTTGACCCATGCGCAGTGAAAAATTATTTTGCAAACCTGCTCATTGTTCATACAATTTTTATTACTATTGAATTCTGATTACAGTGTGTTATGTGCAATGTTTTTTGTCATATTTTCAGAAAACAACATTTTTTTCTATTAAGAACTCTGCAAATTAGAAGCAAAAAATTTGAAAAAAATTTAACTCTTTTATAAAAAAACATTAATTTTTTTACGAGTATACATGCTATCCACATAAAAATGAACACAGTTTATTACAATAAGCCACTTAATCATAATCTACACTTTTAGCGCTTTTGCTACATTAGTTTTGACAGGGTTATCTAAAAGATATTCGTTCTTTTTCAGTTTGGTGACGGTCCCCTATGGAATTTCGGGGGAAAAAATCATCACAGAAATATATGACCTGTACTATTATATTTACACACTAAGAGTTTCAGGATAATTTCTCATGTATTTTACTGGATATTCAAGGAAAAATCGCAAATGGCCGGTTCTTTGGCCATATAGTGTATGACCAAGTACCGCAATTTTTTAAAGTAACACCCAGACGTTTTTTGTTAATGGCCATGTTTGGTTCAATTTTATTCTTTGAACTTAGAAAATACCATAAGAATCACAAGTTGATCCTTCCCTTCCCCCTCTTTAAAATTATTCATTAAATCAGTAAAAAAAATGCCTTAATATTAATTTAATATTAAATTCTAAAAAATATTAAAATTTTCTATAGTCATCGTAAGCACAACATTGTAAAAAAATTTCATAATTCTAGAAATTTAGGCAGCGAGTTAAAAATCTATTACATACAAAACAAACGATTACATTAAAAAAAAATGCGTACTTACATAATCTTTTTTATCATTTGAGCTACTGCTCTTCCCGCAAAAAAAGAATTCTCGAAAATATTTACAGGGCATCCATAAGTTGCAAGAATCTGCATCAGTCGATAATTTCCGGTCTCCAACGCACTAATAACTTGAATGCATTCTCTGTTTGGAAAAACACTTTCTTTGCGGTTGTAGCACAAGAAAAATGTAATTAGTTCGATGTGATCTTTCTTCTTGCACCGGAAAAAATGTTCGTAATGACTCCTACCCATCTCCGCCTCCAAAAGTGACGCCGCCAACAGATCGGCGATACCGGTAACAATTACGGTGCTTTCACACTGATATTTTTCCAGAACTTCAACGAAGAAATCACAAAAAGTTTTAGGATTAGATGATCTTACCACATCTTCTTCATGTTTTTCAAGGTACCGAGGAATAAGATCCCAGGGAAATTTGCCTCTATTATTTTCAGATGAAACTGCGGCCTTGAAGAAATTTTTCAGTCTAATTTCAATCAATGCATTGTCAAATCGATGCAGACTAACCATGGTGGTGTAGTAGCAAAGTTCACCTAGATTTTCTGGCTAAAAATTTTTTACTCTAAGCTGAAGGCAGAGAACAACGTGTTTATTTCAACATACAATAAGATATAATCAAGATTGAATTAAAAGACGCTACTTCCTAGCCCCTGATCTTCTTATTATTACCTGTTTGTTAGGAAGACTAAATAGATAGTAAAGCTTAGGGATCCCCTCAATTTTTTGGCAAGAAATTGTCAGCCTAAACTGGTACCAGAGAAGAACCCGTTGTTTGTTTGAACATCCAATAGGACAGAATCAAGATTAAATTAGAGGGCGTTACCTGCTAGGCCCTGTTCTTTTTATTCTTATTATTTGTTTGTTTGAAACTAAATAAATAGCTTATGGATATTTTTATCATGGTACCAAAAGTTTAAGTTATTTCCATGTTTGCGTATAGATAGAAAACTGTCTTCGATTGCACGGGATCATGCAAGGAGCGTCATAGTTTGGAAGTTAATGGCCATTGTACTTATGACAGGACGCATTCTAACTATTGTAACGACACGCCTATAACATTTTAAAAATGTCAACAGGGAATTATCACAGTCCGTAATTCTTTATTCCCTCATAAAAAGTGTTACTATATTTCTTGTCGATAATCCCTATATTGTGTTCTAAGGCACAAAAGAGGTTTAGAAATCCAGATAAGCATTTATCCACTATTTGCTGGAAAAGGCTTACATTATACCAAACCTATATTTTCAGAATAGAAACACATTTAAAAAATAGTTATTGAAAAAACAGTCAGGCATTTAACTGCAGTCAGGTTTTCTTCTTAAAAATACCTGTTAGGATATAAATGATATGATTAATAATTAATAATAATTCTTAAAAATATCTGTTAGTACACCCATTTGCCGTGGGCTACAAACTCAATTATGAAAAAAATCACTTAAACTTTTAATATAATAAAGCTCAAGCAAATTGATTTATTAAAAAATATACAATTTTATCTTGACTGTTTAAGAAAGGAAGCATAGAGAAAAAAAATGAAAAATGATCTAAGCTTTTTTTTTTTTCTTCTTAGAATTTAAAAATTTATTTCTCAATACAGTCGACTCTCGTTAATTCGTACTCGTCAGAATCGCAAGAGATGTTCGAATTATCCGAAGTTCGAATTATGGAAAGTATGAAATGAAAACATGCTTAATATATTACTATTACAAAATAATTAATGTTATAGTGTTTTTTTTTATTATTTCTTTCGTCTGTTATCATTAGAATGGAACTTTATATTAAATTAGAATATATAAAAACATAAACTAATTAAAAGATTATAAACAAGCTCAATGGAAGAAAAATTTGAAGCGTCACTGATGGAAAGACGAAGCGCTAAGAAAATGGATATCAAATGCATGGGATTATGTGTACTCGTTCGGAACAATTAAAAACAAAACAAAAAAAAAAAAAAAAAAAAAAGGAAGGAAGTTATTCAAATGATCTGAAATCAGAGAGATAGAAAAGAAAAATGAAAAATCGGAGTTCTCGTTAGTTCGAATTAAACGAAATCAAGAGAAAATGAGTTCGAATTAATGAAAATTTTTTACGTTATTCTGCCATTGAAAATTTCGGGACTTCATGTTTAGTTCGAATTAAGCGAAGATTCGAATTATCCGATTTCAAATTAACGAGAGTCGACTGTATATCGTAAATAATAAACAATTAACTAAAACTGATAAAAGCGTATTTTTTATTATTACACTCTTCAATTTTTATTTTATAATTTATTTCCTAGTCTTTAAAATGTTTCATTGTTGCATTTTCACAGCGTTATGCACTATTTTGGATACCATTTGTTGAAGCAACTTTAACCTTTTCGAGTCGGTATTTTTTTTTTTTTTTCAGTTTTTAGAAAAACTTACTTTTACGTTAATAACATTAACACTAGCTATCGATATAGATTAAATAGTGTTTAACGAATATTTCATTGTCTGAAAGACAACAAATATTGTTATTTTGCGTTCCATCCATTTCATATTCATATGACAATAGGCTAAGGAAGAATTTTTGGAGATGTTTAGAAAATATTGAATTACAATAAGATATAACTTATATTGCAACTTTCTAATGGTTTTTGCGCTTTATCACAGATGATTATCTTTCAGGAAAGTAACTTTTATTTTAAATTTAATGAGTGAAATAGATGTTTAAAATAAAAGAATCACCAACGGCGCAAAGAAAATTGAGAAAATAATAATTATTATTATTACTACTAAATGCCTAAACATAAATAAAATCATATATAGTAAATGCATAGACATATACTAACATGACTACATATGTAAATAGTAGAAAAGCCTTTTTTAAAACAAAATTAAACTCCATTAAAAGACATGTACTATTAATAGTAATCGAGACCGGAAAGGGTTAAATCCGTTGTTTATCAACTCCCATAAAATTGTAGGAGTTTCAGAGAATGTTAGGTAATTTGATCATTTGTGGTGGGCTAATGTAAAAATTCCTTAAAATAAATCACTTAATAAATAAGTTATAAAAGTATTAAAATTTTGTATTGTATTGTCAACAAACCTTTGTACATAGTTTTTATTGCTTTAGCGTATCAGCCAGCGGGTTAAATAAAAGAGTGTAATTGATTTAAAATTATCAAACAATATGAAGACAGCCCATACTATACTTTTACGTATATTATTAATAATGCACTGTTTTGAAAGTGAAAATGGAAAAAGGTTGTAGCGCTTCTTTAAAATACTTTGACACGATACATATCTTATGAATCCGACATTATAAATATTTTATGAATCGACAATATTATAATACGTTAGATTGCTCATTTGGATAAATCGATCTTTTGGTATCTACTGAAAAAAAAAAAGCGAAATTCTGTAAATTATAAAATTTATTTCATAGGAAATATTTTATCTAAGCCAATTAAAATAAATGTAAATCTCTATCGTTATTTTTCAAATGACTGGTTTATTTCATGTCGGCCGATTATCTGCTCTAGGGATATGGACCCTGGTGGGGGTGCCCTCCGTGGGGGGTCTTTTTAAGGGAACCTGACCCGTATTTACGCAAGGTTCGAAGAAAACCACGAAAACTCCGAACAGTTAGGCTGACGACCGCGATTGGGTTCGAACCCAGCACCTGCCGTCTACCAGTTGAGAGGTCAGAACCTCTCGGCCACTGGTGGGGGCCTTTTCAAATGAAAATTATAATACAGTTGAACCTCGTTAACATGAACCTCAAGGGGGGGGGGATCAAAATGTTGTTCATGTTAACAGTAATTCATGTTATCAGTATCAAATCTTTGTATTCGTTTTTATAGCGGACTGTGAAAACAAATAGTGATACAACTAACCAATATAAAATGTATTAATAGTTAAGCGTATTATAAGCGTATAGCGTATAGTTATAGTTAATAGTTAAGCGTATTATAAATGCAATTGTGGTTTAGTATATGAGTATTTAGACAAGCTCAGAATTTTCATTTATAAATTTGCTAAACAGTGTACAATGGGATAAAATATATCTACATACCCATTTTGTATGACGTTCAAACATTAGAAACAATGATAAAAATAAATAAATAAATAAATAAAAAATAAAATCCGAGCTTATCTCAATACTCATATAAACTAGTTGGATGTGCCAATCCTAAACTTTCTTCTATCTCATACGTACATTTTAATATTAAAAAAAAATAGTTACTCATTTTAATGCTTCAATAATTTTAATTCAATACCATACCAACTTTGATTTTCATCTTAAATTTCTGCTTCAATCAATTAACCGGAGCAAAAACGAATTTCCGTCTCTGCACGAGCCGATGACAATAGAATGATAGGCAGATTTTTTTTTCAAATTCAGGGAGGACCTACTTGCCTTCCAAAAAATAATCATATACAAAAAGATTTAGTTCAGTTCTAGAACTAACTTCATACACTTTTATGTGGTGCAATATTGAAAATGGCATAAAATTCGCTATTGCAGCGCCCCCTTCCGGCGAATTTTTTTCAGATTCAGGGCGGTCCAACTAGCCATAGCCATACACTTACATAAAAAATTTCGTTCAATTCGATGCATAACTTCATGTAATTTTGGTCGGTACAATATTGAAAATGGCACAAAAATTGCGATTGCAGCGCCCTCTTCGGACGGATTTTTTCAAATTCAGGCAGTACCAACTAGCCATAGTCATACACATACACAAAAAGTTTGGTTCAATTCGATGCATAACTTCATATAATTTTGGTTGGTACAATATTAAAAATGGCACGAAAATCGCGATTGGAGCGCCCCCTTCCGGCGAATTATTTTCAAGTTCAGGGAGGATCAACTAGCCATAGCCATACACATACACAAAAAATTTGGCTAAATTCGATGCATAACTTCATATACTTTTGGTCGGTACAATATTAAAAATGGCACAAAAATTGCGATTGCAGCGCCCCCTTCAGACGGATTTTTTTTCAATTTCAGGGAGGACCAACTAGCCATAGTCATACACGTACACAAAAAATTTGCTTCAATTCGATGCATAACTTCATATACTTTTGGTCGGTACAATATTGAAAATGGCACAAAAATCGCGATGCAGCGCCCCCATCCGACGGAATATTTCAAAACTGGAGGAGGACCTGCTTGCCACAGCCGAAAACATTCACAAAAAATTTGGTTCAATTCTATGCATAACTTCATACACTTTTTAATGGTAGAATGGCGACATACACACAGACACAGACACAGACAGACGGACAGACAGACATTTTGTAAAAACATGTTTTTTGGAATCTCTGACCCCTAAAACGTGTAAATCCGTCGAAAACCGGAAGTCGAAAAAAATTTCGATTACAATACTTTCTTCTTTTGAAGATAGAAGAAAGTAAAAATATTTTTCATTGTTACTAATTTTATAGGTTTATTAAAAATTATTGAAACATTTTCTTCCTATGACATATTTTCTTCCGCCGAAATTCCGTGAAATAATTCTTTTTATTTTCTTTTTCTCTCATCAATGAAGACAATAAATTCTAAAAAAAGAAAAAAAAAGTTCTGCTTCCTGCTTGTTTCGATTTCGTTTCCCGGAAAATTAAAAAAGGAGAAAAAATTAAATTTCTGAAAGCGTTTTGAAATCTATATCTGTTGTATACATTAATATAATGTAATACAAAAGAAAAAAAATAAAAGGTAAGTAAAATATTTACCAGTCCAAGGCAGTTTGCCTTCGGGATAAATCAGAACACTGTTACGACATAAAAATTCGTAAATAATCAACATTCTCATGCTTTTTCTATTAATTTATTTAATACTTAAACTTACAAAACAGTTATATTTACAATATATACAAAATTACTTTGCGTGTCGACTTTTAACAAGTATGTCTTCTTTATTCTAAAAAGGGGGAAAAAAACATCTTTTCTCAACATCGGAAAAACATTCTGATTCTGAAAATGATAAGTTGCTGTTGCCAAAAATAAAAGAGAAAAGTCTAAAGTTTTAAAATAAATGTCCATGGAGGTTTGCGTTTAGTAATAATATCTATAATTTTTCGTTCTTGTCATTATTGATTTTAGTAGTATTACATTGATTTTTTTTCCTTGTGAAATGTATTTTACACCAATATTTATAACTTTTGGCGTATTACAATCACTATTTGAATGCGTGATAAATTTATGCTAGTAAAATGTTTTAAAATCCAACACAAATTTTTGAAGTTATCGAAAAATAATTTTATAAGTACTTAAGGGTGTTCTCAACTGCTCCGCTCAACAAGCGCAAAACGTTTTGGCACATTTGCAAATTCATTTTTTAACGGAAAGATACAAAATTGGAAGGCTTGACAATGGAAGCGATTTTGAATCGAATTTAGTTTTCCATTTTATAATTAATTTACCAATAGAGTTCTAAGATATTTCGATCACGTGATCACCGTTTTTCTCTGGCTTTTCGACCGGTTTTTCTGCTTTTGTCTGGAAATGTGCTCAAAAACATCCACTTTGAAGACTTGTTTTTAAAAGCTCTAATTGTGTTAAAAAAAAAAAAAATTGAGTGCAATTAGACAGTTTCTGAATAACAACACCTGCTATTTTCATGCATTTCTGAACAAAAATAAATTAAAGCATATGTTACAAAGTTGCCCTTTTTGATTTAAGAACACCCCTAAAATGTTTCACAAAATTTTTGTTGAGGTCTATCTTATTCATGTTTGCGAAATCTTTTTTTTAGCTGTGTCCGTATTACTATACATAAATACGTAACAGTTATAGTCGTCTTCCGGTCTGTCTGTCCGCATAGAATAGCCCCAAAACTACTCAAACGAATGTTTCACATTTACCGGGTAAGTATCCGTCAACCTGAACCGCGAGTTCAGCCTTCAACTCTCGGTTACACTTGAAATCCATTCCACTGTTAACTCAACCTGGAGAAATTCGATGTTGAGTCGAAACTAAAGATAGGTTACTCAACCTTCTTACATTCGTATTCACGATCAACTTGAACCTGGAATTTCCATGAAGTTTTTCCCGAAACCCAGGTTCAAAGCAATATCGGTATTCTTCATCAACCTGGCAGAACCGGTTCAAGGGGAAAATACAAGGTCAAGTCGATTAACCTAACCAAGCTCTCCAGGTAGGTTCAAGTTTGTTTCTCATAACCGAGCATGCGTAGTTTACGAAAAACAAGCAGGAAGAGAAAAAGAGGAGACGGACATTTTACAATGGCGATTGCCGTATTTTTGTACTGAATATAGGTGTTGTCAAAATATAAAAGTTTTACAATCAAATAAAACAGAACATTATGTAAAGGTATGTAATCTCATATATGTGTATTACGTTCAATATTTTTGTTTGATTTATTTATATTTACGTATAAATACTCTATATATTATGCGTTGAATTGTTTGTTTACAAAAATACGCGTGGTCGTGAAAAAAATATTTGCTTTAAAATAGCCAACAGTAATAACTGACGCGTCTGTCTAAAGTTTGTTTAAAGTCATTTACATTTTGCAATTTTGGTGTTTAAAAAAAAAGAACTAATATTTTAACAGTGCCGAAATAAATGTCGTACTTACATAAGGTCTAATTAAAATGTGAGATACCTTTCTGATTTGCATTTTTGTTAAAGTAGAAAAATACGAAGATTATTTTTAAATATCCGTACATTCTCTGTAGATTTTTTATCCGTACTTATAGTAAGTTTGAAAATTAAATTTTGGTTTTATTGTACGAAAGATTTATTGTTTATGTACAAACTTAGATAAATGTATATCAGATCTATAAATTAAGTAATTAAGAAATTTAAACAATTCATTTGGATTTTATCGGTTTATTGAAGACTTTTAGAAGGTTTGTTCTTTTTAAAATTATGAATCGTATTACATGAAATACCTCCGATCATTAACACTATAGCATTGTTGTTATTATTTGTATCCGAAGTTTTGTGAAATTTCAAATTTTTAATTTAAATACATTTATTTTTCAACTGTATTTTAATTTAAAAATTATATGTAGTATAAAATATTGCATTAGAAATGCCATTTTATACGAAAGTAATAATAGTAACAATAAATCCCTTTTGGCTACTTAAAACGAGCCTCACAATTTTTAAATAAAAATGAATTACCTCCTGAAATTGTGAGATTTCTTTTAGAGATCACTTATAATTTTTGCTCCTTAATTAGCTAAATAAAAATAAATTACTAAAAGGTTGAAATACAATAAAAAAAAAACTTTATTTTTTAAAATAACCCCATACCAAAAATAATTTTATCAGCTCTTTCCATAATGCTGATTATTTTTAAGGCAAATAAATTTTTGGCGACCATGAGTATGAAAGCAAACAATTCAACAAATAATGTAGGGAATATATGTATAAATATAAATAAATTAGTTAAAAACAGATAACATACATATATGAGATTACATACATTGTTCTATTTTAATAGTATTTTAAATTTTCTTTTAATTTCTATATCTTATATAGCATCATACACATATGATGCTATATAAGCACACACATAAATAAAAAAATAAACAAATAAAATAAAATGATAATAATTAAAGGGAATAGATAGGATGGTGCAAATGGGGACTTATTCTTCTCCACAAATTCACAAACAAAAGACAGCTTTTTTTTTTTTTTAAGATAATGTAAAATTGTATGAAATTATTAATAATGAATTCGAACTGTTTTAATAAATTTCTATAGTACTTTAGAAATCTAGTCTAGAAATCTATCATAAATCAATCATAAAAAAAAGTTTCTTTTCTTTCTGTACTAAATAAAATTTTTATTACATCTAATGAAATGATATTTAAATGAGTAAAAAATATAAAATAATGAAGCTAGAAAAAATATAGAAAATAAAATATGATTTTCTAAATTTACTTTGAGAAGTAAATGCATTCTTTCAAATGAAATACTGCATCCAAAAGCAGGTGCTTACTTGCATGTAATAATATTTCATAATAGTAGACTAATTTATCAAAAAACTAGCTAACCCGCCCGGCGTTGCCCGGGTCCGTAATAATAATGTTAAACGAACTTCAAATTTATATGATTTTATCTTTAACTCGAAATATGTGTAAATACACTGTTAAAAATTTGACTCTTTTGCTGCATCGTCACTCCACCGCTTTTATAGAAAATGATTACTTCAGCCTATTATGGAGCATTCTCATAGGTCAAAAGACAGATATTCTATAAAAGCGGGGTAGTGATGATGCAGCAAAAGGGTCAATTTTTTTACAGTGTACATAATATTAAATACGTGCCCCCTGACTGTGTCAAAAATCGGTTTAAAAAAAAAAATATTTAGCTGCAAAAATACCCAAAATAACTGCAATGGGAAACGCAGGAGGGAATATGTGTCCAACGATTGCTTGATTTTCGTGTTAAAGTGTTGATATTTATCCTTAAAATTACTGTTAAGTGACTTAACTAAATACTTTTTTCACATACATATCCCAAGTGAAATATTTTGAATTTCAAACTAATTATATCACTCTTAAATCCGATTATACCGTGAATGAAATCGATTCTCGGTGATTAGCTAAAAGGTTAGTATATAGTATTATAGTTCCTAACCGTAACCAAGTTCTAATTTAAAACCAAGTTCTAACTATAAACGAAATATCTTAACCATCTCGCGCTAAGTACTTAGTTTCACTTTCGACCGCTACGGAGCGCATTATGTTTTGTAGAACATCCTAATTTTAGGTTCGGATTGGATTCATGTCCATGGAAATTATTTTGTCTTCTTCGGATACGATTATGGTTTTTTGGAATACTTTGTTCAGTTTAGATTCGGTTCAATTCAGATTCCGTGCTTTTTTTTCCTTCAAATGGGATTTTTAGGTTCGGGTCGGGTTGTACTTTTATGGAAATTATTTTACCTAGTTCTAATGAGGTTATACTTCACTGAAATATTTTTGTTAGGTTTAGATTAAGTTTAGTTCAAATTTCGGGATTTTCTTTTTTCTTTTTTTTCTTTTTTTTTTTTTAACAAATTTTTTGATTAGGATTGGGTTTATGTCCATGGAAATTATATTGTCTTGTTCGTATCTGGTTATAGTTATTTGGAATATTTTCGTCGGATTCAGATTTGGTTCGATTCAGATTTCAGATATTTTTTCAAATTGATTTTTAAGGTTCTGGTCGGATTCATGTCCAGGGAAATTATTTTGTCTTGCTCGGATCCGGTTTTGGGTTTTTGGAATATTTTTTTCGGGTTCAGATGTCGTTCAATTCAGATTTCGGTTTTTTAATGGAATTTTTAGGTTCAGGTTGGGTTGCGTATCAACGGAAATTATTCTGCATTTTTCGAATAAGGATATGCTTCTCTGGAATATTTTTGTCAGATTCAGATTTAGTTCAGTTTTTTTAGGTTCGGATCGGGTTCATGTTCATGGAAATTTTTTGTTTTGTTCGGATCCGGGTATGGTTCTGTGGAATATTTTTGTCAGGTTCATATTTGGTTCGATTCAAATTTCAGGTATTTTTTTCAAATGGAATTGTAAGTTCGGATCGGGTTCATGTCCACGGAAATTATTTTGTCTTATTCGAATCTGGTTATGGTTCTTTCGAATATTTTGATCGGATTCATATGTAACTTGCATAAAATTTCAGTTTTTTTTTTTTTTTTTTTTTTTTTTTTTTTCAAATGGAATTTTTTAGGTTTGAGTCAGGTTTATGTTCACGGAAATTATTTTGTCTTGCTCTTATCGTTTTTTTTTTGTCTTAGATTGCCTACAGAGAAATAATTTTTCAGCTTACAGTGTAATATTTTAAAGATTTTTCGAAGTAAATTTTTAGAATTTCGAAATTTCAAAAATTTAATTTAAAAAAACTATGAAATGTGGCACTTTAAGCAGAAAAACACATTCTCTGGTAGCAATCTAAAGCAAGAAAAATGTCAAATAGAAGCATTCTTTGCAATCAGAACACAACCTTTTCAAAATATTTACCGTTCAAAACTTTTGTATAAGATTTTTACAGCTTACCTGATAAACAAATCGTTTACTGCATAATTCTATTTGATCTTTGTTTTTGATTAATTTAATTTTGAAATCAGGGTGTTATTTGCTGCACACCCTGTACATTCTAATGTACGAAGTACGAACGATCCGACGTAACAGCTGTGTTCAAAAATCTTAAGTTAAACTGACATTTTGCCAGTCTATGAATTTTAAAGATCTTTGGGAAAAAAACAGTCACTTTTGAAATGTCAAAATCTCAAATTGGTTTCTTTCATAAAGTAAAAATAAATTAATAGAGTGGAAGTATTATCTCTGGAGGTGATGCTGAAAATTTAACCCTACATTAAGTCCAATTAAGTACCGACAAAAGCACGTGCTTTGACACGCCTATCAATTGAAACAGATTTAAACCCATATTTTTTTTGCTCTTGTTTCTTAAAAAGAACTAACCTATCGCTTCACCGGTAAAAATTTATTAATTATTTTATCATATGTGTTTTAAATATCAATATAGAAAATTATTTTACCGTTTTGCTTGAAAATATAACATTTTTTTGTTAAAACATTAAAATCGTCTGCAGTCAGAAATCTATATTTTAGATTAATATTTATTACTTAAATTTTCATACATGATTTTAAAAGAACGTTTTCCTCAATATATTTTAAATATTTATTTATATGCAATTATTAAGTCATAAACATTTTTCATCTACGTTATAAAGTATTTAAAATTACATTAAATTAGGAAACTTTTAGTAATTGAATTTTTAGTTCGCATCAAATGTTTTCAATATCTTATTTAATTTCAATTTGACATTTAATTATTGCTAATTTTCCAGTTTCTTTTATTTTAAAAGCGAATATTTATTTTAATAAATAATAATAGAACAAAGACCATTTTAAAAATTTGCTATTTCTTCTTAAAATATGCTTCAGTTGTAATTCATTTCTTTCAATTCGTATTATAATACAAAATCCCTTCCACGTCCTTTTGTTTGGAACATTAAAATTTGAGCGATAAATGGATTCATATTGCAAACCTTTTTTGAGGCTTACTTCACCTCCACTTATCTCATTTCTCCATGGGTTTCTTTAATTCTCTCTCAGCTTTCTTATTACTTCTGCGAAAATTTTTACACAACCATCCAACCGTAAAAATATGAAAGAGAAAAAAAATGGTAAAAGATGATTTTTTATGAGAGTGACCTCTCGATTTTAATTAATTACTCAGTTAATAATTGGAATTTCGAAATTCTGAGCGTCAGGTGCATCAGGAGAGATATTGGGCTACTCTCAGAAAAAATTTGAGCTTCGTACGTACCGTAGTTTTCGCTAACTATCGCAGACACACACACACACACACACACACACACACACACACACAGAGCGATTTGTTATTTTATTAATATAGATAATAGTCAAAGAGAATCAAATGAGCTTAACTCATTTGATTCTCTTTGACTTTTTTTCCCCCTTCAAATTTGATCTTGTATCTGGGAAAGACAATTCTCAAAAACAAAGAGTTGGAGAGGGGGGGGCTCTAAAAGTTGATCAATAAAAAATCAACTTTCTGTAATACTTCACATTTATATGATAGGTTAGTGTTCAGAATTCATTTATCATTATTTTTAAAAGGACTTAATCTATCCCGCTCATCTTTTTCTGCAGTTCTCTTAATATTATTTCACTACTTTTTTCTAGTCTATCTGGAATATTAATAGCTATCTAGTTAAATTAGAATTAACCCTTTTCTCTGAAAATCCAAACAATAAAATTATTATATCTGGATACCATCTATACTGATATACAGGCTACTTTTTTCATTTGTCCTTTTTTTTATTTTAATATTTTCCTTTTCAGAAATTACTTAATTACTAATTAAAGCTATTAATAATAGAAATCAACATAATAACTGCTGGGATAAAATTTTAGTTTTTATTCAAGTCAAATTTCATTAGTTTTTATCCAAATCAAGTTCCATTATTAAGCAACTATGTAAAAATTTATTTTGAAAAAAAAAAAAAAATTCTATTATTATATTATTAGCTTTTAACACGATTTATATCATTTACCTAACTTATTTATCAATTTAAAAAAGAAAAAAAAATAGTTGAATGAATTATTTAAAAAATATTAAACAATCAATAAATTAAATTAATTTTCCATATTTATTGGTTGCAAGTTTTAATTTTCTCCATATATTTTGTGAAGAAAAAATAAAAATAAAAAATTGCATTGAATCTTTGTTTTTTCTTCTTTTTGAACCCCCCCCCCCTCATTTTTTAAACGCTTTTCATACAAAACAAAAATAATGTCACGACGTGAAACCGAAAGAGACGGGAATTTTTTAAACCAATAGGCATACTTCTTTCAACCGGGGTCCAGGAACTCTGGGTTCGGTAACTTTCCATCCGAAGTCGATGGCGAATACCAGTTTTCAACTCTCGGTTGAAAATCCCAACTCGGAGTTACTGGACCTGTGGTTTAACTCTCGGTCGAAGTTCTTCATGAATACGACCGTTACAGGAGAGAGGTTATTCAACCGCGCACGCGCAGTTGAAGAAAAAATGGCGGCCGCTTTGAATTGAACATTGATGGATTTTTTTCAAAGAGAGCTGTTTGTAATTTACTAAGTAAACGAAATGTTAATTATAAAAGATGTTGTCATGAAAGAATGTGTTGCTTTAAATTTCTGATGTTTTTTCAACATTTTACCTCTATAAACGGAAATTATATTAATTTGTAGTGAGCCTAAGCTTTGAGTTTGCCTAGCAATTTTGATATCAGGTAGCGCCGTCTGTTAAATGTGAATAGAAAGAAAGTTCTGATATGAAAAATTTTGGTTAATAATTTAGATTTTTTTTAATAATAATAATAATAATAAAGCAGTTTTTTCTTATATTTCAGTTTCTGCTTTTTTATGTTTGTTTAAAGCATGCAATCGCAAAAACGGGAATTTTGTGACGACAAAATAATAAGCCGTTAAACTATAATACAGTAAACAGTATAATAATTAATTTTCTTTCTTGCTTTAAATAATTATTTTTGTTTAGAAAAAGTATTTTTCTGAAGATTTATCTTGAAATTTTTCGCATTTAAAAATTTGAGCATCAATTACATTAGTTAAATTAAATAATACATTAGATTTACGTTAGAAAAAATATATGAAAAAATAGGTGCATTTTCAATATTTTAATTTTCGTTGAAAAATAAATAAACTAGCTCATTATTTTCTTTTATTCTAATTACTATTGCTAGCCTGTTTAGAAAATCGTTTATTAAATTTAATTATTAAAGAAAAAATACAGGGTGTTTCGCTACCAGACCGACAAACTTTGAGGGATGATAGTACACATGAAGAGAAACATTATTAAATAGGAAACCATGGGGCGCAAACGTCTTCTGTAGGAGCTAGGGTCCATTAAAGTTTAGGGCCCGAATTTTCAAACGATGATAGAAAAATTAAAAAAGGGTCGATTTGTTTGCGGTTTTCACTAAAATCTTTCTTTTTATTACGATTTTTTTAGAAAAATTTTTTAAAAGTTACGTTCAAAAATTGTCGATAGAGGGCGCTTTAGACTTTAGAGTAACGAACAACTACTTTTTACCGTTATTTTGCGCATGTGGTTGAAATTATTCTAAAGTTTAGACTTTAACTTAAATTTTAAGCCCATAATCTGAAACATTGGGATCGGTTAACTGGCGAAAATTTAACTGTGAACAAAGGGGGAAATTTTAAATGCTCATAAATATTGGACAAACAAATCGATTTTGTTCCGGTTTGCGTGTAAGATATTCCCTTGGTAATTATTTTATTCAAAATGACGTACAGCATTGGTGTCCCCATTTTTTGATTGAGGGCGCTTTCGACACATCTCCGAAATTTCAATGGCATTACTCCTGTATGTTTTACTACCAGACCAAGATACTTCCAGGAAGTGTTAGGGATGCAAAGATGACTCGGAATCATATTATAATGTAACGTCGAAAATGCCTTTTTTACGAGTTAGGGTTAAAAAAGCAGAGAAAAAAGCAACTTGATAATTCTACAACACGTTCTGTCGGAACTTCCGGCAAAAGTACATGTTCTCTTTCTTTGCACCACTCTATAGCATGATGGAGCTCCTCCGCATTTTGTTCGCAGACCAATGATGTTCGCAGACACCCCAACATAACATATGGACAGCGGTGGATAGGTAGTGGTGGCCCGGTTCGTTGGCCTGCCAGATCGTCGCACCTACTTCATTATATCAATTACTTTTTTTTACCTACCTTTATTTTATTAGTGTATAATTTTTCTGTATTTTTTAAATGAACGTTGCTGGGTAGGGCTAGTTGAGCTCAAACCAATTGGTAGCCCCCCCCTCCTCCCACCTGGCTCAATCTGAATCTGAATCTGTATGGACTTCTTCTGATGGGGTCAAATGAAAAGTTGAATGTATGAGACTCTCGTACCGTCAGTGGAAGACCTCTCTCTCAGCTGGAATTTCTGTAGCTGCCAGAAAGCTGTCCGAGATGCCAAGAATTTTTCAAAGTGAGAGGAATTGCATGCATCACTGCTGTCAAGCATGTCCGACTACTTCTGGTAGTAATTTCGGACACCTTTTGTAGTAAAACCCTTAACTAAATTGTTTTCTTCCACATTAACGTGTTGCTGTTTTTCTGCTTGTTTCTGTTTTTTTTCTCTGCTTCCTTTAACCATAACTCGCAAAAAAGACATTTTCAACGTTACATTCCTATTTGATTCCGTGTCGCTTTCGCATCCCTAACACTTCCTGTTAGTATGTTGGTCTGGTAGTTAAACACCTAGGAGTAACGCCATTGAAATTTAGGAGATGTGTTGAAAGCGCTCTCTATCAAAAAATGGGGACACCAATGCTGTACATTATTTTGAATAAAATAATTATCAAGGGAATGACTTACGCGCAAACCGCAACAAAATCGATTTGTTTGTCCAATATTTATGAGCGTTTAAAATTTCCCCCTCTGTTCACAGTTAAATTTTTGCTAGTTATCCGATCCCAATGTTTCCGATTATGGGCTTAAAATTTAAGTTAAATTCTAAACTTTAGAATAATTTCAACCACATGCGCAAAATAACGGTAAAAAGTAGTTGTTCGTTACTCTAAAGTCTAAAGCACCCTCTATCGACAATTTTTGAATTTAACTTTTAAAAAAAATTTCTAAAAAAAATCGTAATAAAAAGAAAGATTTTAGTGAAAACCGCAAACAAATCGACCCTTTTTTCCTTTTAATATCATCGTTTGAAAATTTGGACCCTAAACTTTAATGGCCCCTAGCTCCTACAGAAGACGTTTGCGCCCCATGGTTTACTATTTAATAATGTTTGTCTTCATGTGTACTATCATCCCTCAAAGATTGTCGCTCTGGTAGCGAAACACCCTGTATAATTTTTTTAAATCGAGTAACTTTTATGAAAAAATGATACTGTAACGCAAAATCTTGTAAAAATAAAAATCTTATAAGTGTATTGGTATTTCTAATCTTTGAATTTAATTTCGTGAACAAACAAAACTACCAAATCACAACGTAATTCGAATTTTATCGATCTAAAAATTAAACACAAGTATGTACATTTCAAATCTTGGTTTTGCTTCGCAATTAAAAATTAGTGGTACGCGAGGATCGAACTCATGAACGCGATAAGTATGTCATGTGATACCTTTGGCCAATCAGATACATCATGACCATCACATTTCAACCTGAAGTTCACTAACCCAAGGTTGACTAATCTCGGCTGTAAAGTTAGCGATGAATTTCAAATATTAACCGGCGGTTAGATTTGCTAACCTGAGGTTTCTCAACTGTGAGTTGAATCGCGAGTTGAAGGTTAATCGAGACTTGCCCGGTTAATGTTTAGAACCGTTCCAGAATTTTGTCGAATTAAATTTCATGGAAATCAAATCAATACTTTAAAAAAATTGTAATTTAACAAATTACGACGACTATTCGGAAAATTATAATTTCAAAGAATAAAATTTTAGGCTTATAAATAAATTCTGTATTTAAAATAATAATAATAATAATAATAAACATAATTTTCATGATGATCAAAGCGTAGTTCACATAATAACAGAGTACGTACGCCATGGGTTAAAAATTTCTCTACCAATCATACACAAATTTTAAATGTAATTTTACTTTTACAATTTTCGGTACTGCAAATTGTTAAGCTTTCAAACATCACGCATTTGATGTTTTTACACCGTCGTATAGAGCAAAAAAAAAATGTTCTTTTAAGTGCAAAGCTCTATCTCATTTTGTTTTTAAGTTGTTAATTATCATTATTATTATTATTAGGTACTACTCTATTATCCCGTCGGCCGGTTTTGCCAAATTATACAAATCGCCAAACTAATAGCCAAATTATACATATTGACGTAATTTTTTATTTTAAATAATAAAAAAAGAAATAATTAGAAGAATATTAATAAAAATACAAATAAAAAGGTCGAAATAAAAATCACTTAATGACGTTTTAAACACGTGTATCGTATTGAATGTCATTGATTTGACATTAACGATCATCCATTATTGACATTTAATCTTATAATTTGGCGATAGTATTTTGGTCGAGGGGATAACAGAGTAGTACCTATTATTATTATTGTTGTAGTTTATAATACTTTTTTTTGTCATTGTGGCAACAGAAATATTTCATTTCTGGACATTAAACATCACGGAGTAAGAAACAGGAGGGGGAAGTAATGTTTAAACTTTGCCATGCGGATTTTTCAACGATAGGGGGCGAACCGTAGATGGTGGGCTGTCGATCTATGATCTGCAATACTTTTCAATGGAAAAAATGTTGATTTAAAAAAAAAAATTACGAAAATCTGAATTTTTAGAAAGTTATAGAAATTAAAATCTGGTTAATTGAAGTTTTCTTCACAACATATATATATTTTTAAAGGCACTTGGTGCTCCATTTTTTTTAAAGCCATTTAAAATACGGGATCATTCTGACAAAAACTAAAAGGCAAACTATTTAAAAACATTATATCGCGGATTAAAATGACTGTTTTAATTTCACGTATAGTTTTTATAAACTTTGAACAACTTAATAATTCATAACTTTGGATATTTTTGCAATTAATGCATGTAGAATAAAAGCAAATTTTAATTTTAATTATTTGGAGGGAAGAAAAATTGTGTAAATTATAAGATCTTCAGATTAAACATCTAAAATAATTTAAACAGTGTTTAAAAAGAAAAAAAACCTTTGTTTCTATTTTTTATTTGTTACTGTGCAGTAAAAATAAATGTATTAATCAAAATTATTTTTAGCTCATTTAGGAATTTTTGCTTTTAAATCCCCATCTTCTCCATTCGGACATTCAGGCTCGTGTAAAAAGGGGGGGGGGGGATGGCCCCGTCCGAGGAGATTGAGGGAGCACCAAATTTATTCTACCAACACCATTTTTTTTTCTATTTCCTTCTATCTTTACAAGAAGAAAGTATGTGATTCGTATAAATTTTCCACGGATTTTACATGTTTTAGTGTCAGAGATTCCGAAAAAAACATCTTTTTATAAAATATCTGTCTGTGACATATATTTTGATGGGTGTTCTATCTCAAGAAAAAAATACACGGAATTTAATAAAAATTGATACTTAGGTAGTCCCTCTCATAAATTATTGCTGATTAGTTTTTGGCGTAAATAGCTCAACAGGAGGCGCTGCTATGCTGCCTTTTTTACGATTTACGCAACAGCTATATCTCAAGAATTAATGCACGGATTGTAATAAAAATTTATATAGTATTGTCGGATAGATAGTTCCAGATATAAACTGATGCTGATTAGTTTTTCGTGTAAATTGCTCAACAGGTGGCGCTGCTATGCTTCATTTTTTACGGTTTACTCAACAGCGGTATCACAAGAACTAGCGCACGGAATCTAATAAAAATGTAGATTTAGATAGTCCCTGATATAAATTGATGCTGATCAGTTTTTGGTATAAATCGCTCTACAGGCGGCGCTGTTATGCTGCATTTTTTACGATTTAGGCAACAGCTATACCTCAAGAACTACGCATGGATTGTAATAAAAATTTACATTTATTTAGTCCCTGATATAAATTGATGATGGTTAGTTTTTGGTGTAAATCGCTTAATAGGTCCGCTTAATATGTCTCTGCTATATTGCATTTTTTATGATTTATGCAACAGCCGCATCCCAAGAACTAATGCATAGATTCTAATAAAAATAATACTCAGGTAGTCCTTTATATAAATTAAAGCTGATTAACATTTAGTATAAATCACTCAACAGGTGGCGCTGCTATGCATCATTACTTACAATTAATGTTTTGTAAAATGTAAAATTCTTTTGCACTTTAAATAACTTTTTATTTAGACACAAAACAAAATCTGTGCTTTATTATTCCACATAACATTTAAAATACATATACACTAACAAGGAAGGTCTCCATACGGGCACACCCAGAAAAACCTGAAAAAATTACAGAATGTTCTTCACATATAGTTACATATGTTTATAAGAAAAAATTCGGCGGAACCTCCTTATAACGTCCGTAAAAAAATAATAAAAATTTCGTTTATTTGGCGATTTATCTCCGGTTGGCGAAAAAACGAAATTTTGAAAAATACACTTTTGCGCTTCGAATACTTTTTAAAGAAAAAAAATTCTATGTTGAATTTATTTAAATAAGTTTATTTTAAGTAATTTTAGTTTTGCATTTTTACTTTACTTTAAGTGTAATTTTGTCATATACGTTTATATGTACTTATAACAAAATGAAATCTCTATAAATAAAAGGAATTCCGAGGATAATTAATTAATTGAGGCACAGGGGAAAGCAAATCTTGGCAATGCGCCAACTCGGTCCAGAGGAAGCAAATCTTGGCAATGCGCCAACTCGGTCCAGAGGAATATCATTAAGAAGAAATATAAAACAGATAATGTATTTATCACAAAAAATCGTCTGCTAAGAAAATATCAACACTTTAACACGAAACTAACGCAATCGTTGGATACATGTTCCCTCCCGTGTTTCTCATTGCTCATTTTAAGTATTTTTAGAGTTTAATATTAGTTGTTGTTTTTAAAACTGATTTTTCACAAAGTCAGCTGCGACGTATTTCAGACAATGCATTTCTGCATGCTTCCAGTTATTGATAAAATCATACAAATTTCAAGTTCGTTTAATATTGCTAATACGGACCCGGGCAACGCCGGGCGGGTCAGCTAGTTAATATAATTTATCATCTAAAACACAATTTAAATTGATTAAAATTGTTCCAAATTGAAAAATACACTGTTAAAAATCTGCTGCATTTTGTTGCAACGCACTCCCTTGCTTATACAGAAAAAGGGGTAATTGGCTGTGAAATGGAGCTTTCTCATTGGTTGGAATAGAGATAATATATACAAGCGGTGGAGTGCGTTGCAGCAAAATGCAGCAGATTTTTAATAGTGTTGCACAAGCTACAACACCGCTAAAAATCTGCACCATTTTCTGCAGCGTCACTCCACCGCTTTTATAGAAAACGGTCAATTCACCGTGCTATGGGGCATTCTCATTGGTCAGAAAAGAGATATTCTATAAAAGTAGTGGAGTGATGTTGCAGTAAATGCTGCAGATTTTTAACAGTGAAGTCAATTAAAATCAATTTTCAGATTCGTTAAAATCGTCTGCTTTTGGCGAGGAAATTGCACTGCTCGCCAAATCCCGCGTCGCTTTCAGCTTTTCACGCCAATTATTCCAAACTATTTTATTTTTTTACATATCTAATAATGTAATTCCGCCGCTAATTTTCACTGATCCTTTATTACCTTCATAAGTAGTTTAATTCGTATTTTTTTCAAAAAATTCTGAGTATGCCCCCAATGGAGACCTTCCTTGTAAGATCTATATACTATAAAAAATTCTCAATTCAAATATAATTACAAGCAACTAACTTTATATTAAAGCTTAAAAAAAAAAACACTCACTTGTGGAGCACGGAGTAAACTTATTTTCCCCCCTTCGCCCCCCCTTTTTTTTTCGACTATCATAGCCTGTTTTACATCCAGGAACACAGAACTTATATCCCATCTTAATTTATCTTATGAAATATCAATATGAAATATAAACGATTAAAATAAAATATCTTTTAGTCCGAACATATGCATTTTAGGCATACAATCATATTGAAAGTCTGTTAAAAAACCAGCTTACCAGATATTTACTATGACCTCGTTGTTTGCCAAAATTTCACTTTTTTCGGAGAGCCACGCACATTAAGTTTCCCCTCCTGTTTCTTACTCTGTGATATGCAAAAAGTGTCTCTTTAATTGCTGAAAATTTAAATTTAAAATGGAAATTAATCCTCGAAAAATGAGTCAAATTACAAAAAAATTTACAGTCTGCACGGCATTAAATTCCAATGTATAAAATGATCTATTTTTTTTTTAATTCCAATGATTTATAAAACTTTTATAAAACTTTTTTAATGGAACAATTTTGACCAACTTTAGTATTGAATATCTCTTAAAATAATTCTTGAATTTGAAAACCGCATGCATCATTGTGTTTATTTAACATTTCTCTATAATACTTTCAATTTTTATATTTTTATGCACACTAGTTTTCTTAGTATTAGCCAAAAAAAAAAAAAAAAAACCTTATGTCACACACAGACACACACACACACACACACACACACAAAAAAAAAAAAAAAAAAAAAAAAACATCGTAAGCGTTGGTAAGTCACTTTTTTTAGAATAGAGAGAGATGACGAATCTATATAATATGCATCTAAAGATTTGCTAATGATATCCCCATAAATAATGTCATTGTAAAAATATATAAAAAGAAAACAAAAGGGATGTTTCGGGCAGAGCTACACAATACCACACATTTAACGGACAATCAAAATGCAACAAATACAGGTTCCGAAATTGGGAATGTTTTTAATAAATTTGAAAAAGAAGATGAAAAATAAATAAACTATACTTCGATCTATTTTATTTACACCATGGAGAATTTTCAGAGGCATTAGTTTTTAGCTCACAGGCTATCATAGCCTGAGAGCTTATGTGCCCGTCCGTTCTGTATGTATGTGCGTATGTGCGTAACGCGATAACTCATGATAAAAATATCGGATCCACTTGAAATTTTGTATATAGGTATATCCTGATAAGGCGCTTCCCTGATTAGTTTTTGGAGTTCATTCGATATGTATAAGAGGGGGAACGGGGGGCTCATGCCCCCCGTTAGTTGATATAAATGGGATTTTCATGCAGAATTAAGTTTTCAAAATTTAGATTAGGATCATTCTGATGAGGCGATTCCGTGACTGTTATTAGGTGTTCATTGAATAAGTATAAATAGGGGGAACAGGGGTTCTAATCCCCCCCCCCCCGTTAGTTGATATAAATGGGATTTTCATGCAGAATTAAGTTTTCGTTCAAAATTTAGATTAGGATCATTCTGATGAGGCGATTCCGTGGCTGTTATTAGGTGTTCATTGAATAAGTATAAATAGGGGGAACAGGGGTTCTAATGCCCCCCCCCCCGTTAGTTGATATAAATGGGATTTTCATGCAGAATTAAGTTTTCGTTCAAAATTTAGATTAGGATCATTCTGATGAGGCGATTCCGTGACTGCTATTAGGTGTTCATTGAATAAGTATAAATAGGGGCAACAGGGGTTCTAATGCCTCCCCCCCCCTCTTAATTTATATAAATAGGTTTTTCAAGCAGAATTTTCAGATTTCGTTCAAATCTCTGAATCGTTTTGGAAGTTTAATGGTTAAGTATAAAAGAAGGGGATAACTCCTTTTAAATTATATAAATGCTAAATGGGTTTTTATTAAGAATTATCTAATTTGCTCTGAATTTTGGATATAGATTTTTTATATGATAAAGCATGTCTTTGATAGTATAGGAGGTTCAATGATTAAGTATAAAAAAAGAGGAAAGGGGAGAGCTGTTTCCCCTTCTTAATTTTTTTTTCGAACGGAATTAACCCTTGAAAATATAAGGCTTTAATGTACAATTAGTATTTGTAGCCTGTGAGCTCAATGCCATCAGTTTAACTGGGCAGTATTCTTTATTTTATATTAAAATATTCAAATTAAAATTTCGTTATGAAGCAGTTCTGTGTCTTTTGTTCGTTTGATAATGATTTTTTTATTTTCAGAAAACATAATTAATTCCATACTACATTTTTTGTTGGTTTTTTTATGTTACAGAATTCTCAGAGTCAATAAGTTTTTCAAAAATCTTACATTAAAAACTTACATGTGATAAAGTAATTTTTTCTTAAAGAAAAAAAAAAAGCTTTTTATTTAACAAAAATGTGAAGCTACTCTTTTCTGGATATTTTAACAAAGTTTCCATTTAAAATGATGCAGCAGATATTGCTAACTCATCATCCATAGTAACATAACATTCAAAATCAACTCTATCAAAAACTGGAAAGAGAGATAGAGGAAGCTAATCCTCTTGCACCGATGTTCTAGCTGAAACTAATCCAGCTTTCTTAAAACCGTTCTTAATCATGGGGGTTTGCGTAACTTTATTCTAAGCAGAATTAATCAAATGAAAAGCATTCAAAGCATTTACCGTAAAATACCGTTAATCCGCCCCCCCCCCCCAAACGAAACGAAAAATCGTACAATAGTTAGAGGGGGGGGGGGCTGACACGGGATTTTTTTCGCGATCATTCTACAAAATTTACAGGAATGAATCAGCCTGAAATGAATAAATCGTTGAATGAATCATAAATTTTGATACTTGAAAAAATTTGGATTTTTTTTTAAACGTAAATTCTGTCGAAAAAACGCAGAAAAAAGGACAAATTAGTAAAATAAAGCCAAAACAAGCATGAAATCAATAAAAAAATCTCGAAAAAACGCATATTTCATCAAAGATTCATGATTCATTCATTTCAAAATGATTCATCCCACTCTCAATCGCCTTTGAGAATGGGGAGGGAGGACGCTTTCTCGGGATTTTTTGAAAATTTCAAATTCTTTATAAAGTGGGGAGGGAGCATTTGATCGGGAAGGGCGGATTAACGGTATTTTACGGTACTGACGCTGCTGTTGACGATGCTAATGCAGAAGGACCACAGGTTTGTTCTTTCATAATCATCCATTCCAGAAGTAATGCACTCGTCTGTAATGCACTTTGAAGGACTGAAAAATGCCTTTGTCTAAAGGTTGTGTTTTCAAAGTTGTGTTTGGAGGCAAAAACTTTAGCTTTACATTTGTGAGATTATTCGCTTCCGAGTGGCAACGGCAGTTGTCCACGAAAAGCAGAATAGACCGCTTCTTTTTCCTCTTTTCTGTGTCAATTCGTCTAAAATCCACTCTTCGAACAAAGCACTGGTCAACCAAGCGGATCTATTCGCTCTCAAAAAAACAGGAAATTCTTCCGGTTTTGAATTTTTAAATGCACAAGGTTTAGCGTATTTGCCGATCACCACAGGCTTCAAATTTTCACCAGTCATACTAGAACATAGAAGAACATTAAACCGCTGTTTTGAAAGTTTTCCTTTTTTTGCAAGAATCTTGTGATACTTGCAAACTATTACTAAACTGCTGTAATTATTACTAAACTGCTGTCACGCATTTCTTTAAAGAAAAGACCGCACTCATCAGCATTAAACACGTTCTCGTCTTTAAAACCATTAGCGAACTCTGGGAATTTTTCAATAAACCTCTCCACCACTTCAGCTGACATCTCATTCGATTCCCCACACAAAACTTTTTGAGAAATCTTCTGTCGTAGTTTCAATTTTTCAAGCCAACATGCTGACGCTTGGAAATCCTCGATTTCAAATTTTTTTGAATTTTTTTTATTAAACTTCCGGAAGCATAAGCTCTGATATAAGCATTGATTGATTTCAATTCTTTAAACTAACGAAACGTGGCTTGATTCACAGCATCGAGGCACGTTTTTCTGCGTTTTCTTTGGAGTCCCCCGTTTCCTGAAGAATATCTTTCCAGATATTCAGCCTTGCGTTTTAAAATGTTGTTCACAGTTGTCTTACTGACACGAGATTTTTCCTCTGTTTTTATTTGGCTGCTGCTTTCCAGAAAATTAAGTAGATCCACTTTTTCCTTTAATTTAAGTTCTTTTAGAAGTTTCCTTGGCGCAGTTTTTAATGAAAATTCGCATATAACTATCCGGTGCCGTCACAGCGCGATATGCAGAGAAAAACAGAATGTATTTGACATGTGAGCGATACATATATCCCCCCACTCCTCTGGCATTTTTTGACGGATTCTAGGAATTCTGGATTTTTTCTGTCATTGTATCGTGCTGGATGTGAACAATGAATGGAGCACAACGAGAGGGTGTGACAAGGGGGGTCGAATGTTGCTCAGATAAGCCGAATGACTGATATAGAAATTCCTGAAAACTGGATGGATAAAAAAATGGAGGAAAAAGCAAATTCAAGAAAACGTCAGTGGTCAAGTTACTGAGAGTGCAACCCACTAAGCAGTGGTGAGCATACAACTTACGGAGGTGGTTAATATAAAGAAGTAAATCTCCGTTGAAAATGCTTTGCGACCGTTCAAACTAATTAATTTCGGTCAACATAGAGAGGTGGTCAACTTTGGAGGTTTTATTGCATATGGGGTTGTCTGCAATTTTTCTCTTCATTTGAGAGCCCGACACACCCTTCTTGACCTTTAGGGCGCCCAACATAAACTGCCTCGTTGTCATAGTAGAAGCTATCGGGAGTGTAGTCTCTCAATCTGAATATTTACGGCGCATGATCGGTTCTTGGCATACTTTACCTTGTGAGGGAGTGACCTTTGTGATAAAGGCACTCTAGCATTTTTGTGAGATCGTGACGTCAATGTTTTAACATGTGTAGCGTGGAAGCGACATCTATCCTTTCTTTTACTTTAACTTTCTAGAGCGTGTGTGTCTTCCTCGGTTCTACAAATTATGTCGCGGTTAGAAACAATATGCAAATTTATAGTATCTCAGTTTGCAGCATATAAAAGCTTTGAGTACGAAGGAGTGTGTGTATAGCGGCGCAAGGCCGCTAGTAGTGTGTGGAGAAGCAGTAAATTGAATTTAGATTGGAGTTATAGCAAGTTAATATTGAGCCTCCAGTGAGATAGCAAGGAGTTTTGCAGTGAGCCGCCAGCAGCATTTGCCGACTTAGTTTATTTAGAGCAGAGCTATTCAAGGAGATTGCCGTTGGTAAGAGATAGTATTAATTACGTTGAGTATTTCAAAGTTAATAAAGAGTGTTGTACAGCCACGATCTGTCTAATAAAGCTTTTATCTAGCAGTTTAGCTGAGGCCTAAGTGAGGAGTTGATTTGAAGTGCCCCGACTGAGGCTAGTGCCGGAGCTGCGAGTATATTTATGGGTTTAATCTTTTAGTATTGTGACTAGTGTTGAAATTGATGAACTGAAAGCTCCACTTCCCCCCGAGCCCTAACAGTTTAGATAAACTGGTTTTGACTTATATCTCGAGTTATGTATTCATTAAACCCCCAGTACGAGCATCCGTACGTTACAACCCTTGCCTATTCTGTGGCGTTGATATCTTTAAAAAGCCTAATAACCCCGTAGTCAGGCCCGGATTGGCCAGGTCGGCAGGTCGGCGATCGCCGAGGGCCCCCAGCCTAATGAGGCCCCGGAGAGGCCCCAAAAATAGTGGATGTATTACTTTATACAAAATTACATCATAATAATTTGAGTATTTCTCAATAATATTTTTTTTTTTTCAAACGAGTTAACAATAAATTTTAAGCGATTGCCAATTGATTTTTATTTATGATAGCCTACTTAGTGACGCCGTATTTTGTCGTTAGCCAGACGGAAGAGGGTTGCTGGCTGGCTGATGGATCTCTATGCTGTCCTAAGCGATTCACAGACAAGTGGCTTAAAACATCAAAGGCTCCCTACGGATACTTATTGAGTTCTGCTGATCACTAACCAAGATTGATAATACAGCTGAAAATCTCCAAAAAAGTTTCAAAATACTAACTAGCAAAAGCCATGCTTTGTTTGGATTCGCGAAGCATTATTTCATAAAACAGATATTTGAAAGTAAAAATATTTTTTAATATTATTTTTGCATCTTTATTAAACAAAACCGTTATATTATGCTTTGGCGCATTTTAATTTTTTATTTATGATGTAAGACTGGCATAATAAAATATTTTCGAAGCAAAATTTTTTCAAAATATTTTTAAGTTTTCAACTAAAAGCTCTTTTAAAGATGTTTTACAATTTCCAGTAACCACTGGTGTTTTTTAAAGTTGTTTGAAATATACATGTTTCCAATCTTTGTAATTAACATCAAATAATCTTTGATAGCTATTTTAGAATAATATATTTGAAGAGAGCTTAAAGAAAGTTACTTCGTCAAAATCCTACTTTCTGGAAAAACATTTGAAATCTGCTCTCGTTGATACTATGAATTTTTAATTGTAAAACTTTTTTTTTCTAATTTCTTCGTTTTTATACATGTTAGCGTATCAGAATTTTTGATATTGTAGAATTTTTCGTAAGGAAAATTTCTATTGAATGCTTAATTTTGAAGGATTTTTACTCTCGACAACGTTACGTACGTTTTTAAGCCAACTGGTGTCTATATATCCTCAATATCTACAACTGCTTCATCTAATGTTAAACCCTGGGATTTATGAATTGTAACAGCAAAAGTTAACTGTAGAAGAAATTCTTTCCTTGAGCAATTTATGCTTCCAATTTTCCAGAATTTAATTATTGGGGGAATTGGTACGTACCAATTCTTATAAGTTAAATTACTGTAGTATTCAAATTTATCCATGATTATTCCCGATATCTGTTCTGGTGGCTTGTGATTTTCTTTATTACGTGGAACAAAGTCTAAAGTCCCGTTCACTAAACATTTTTCGGTCCACAAATAAGAACGTAACATTACTTTAGATCCAAATGATAAAGTAAGAAATGGTTAAAGTCAATTTGTCGTTTCTGAATCGGCCAACTTTGCTTTAATACATTTATAAAGAGCTTGAATCGAGGCAACAACTTCACGCTTCATTTCTTTTAATTTTTCATTTATATAACAAATTTAACAATTTTATTTGTTTACAAATCTTTTGTTGCCACTTTACAAAAAAAAAAAAAAAAAAAAAAAAAAAAAATCCATAATACATTTTTTTTAAATGTTTAAGTGTCATCTGTGCAAACGATTTTGCTGAATAATGAAAACATATTTTATTTATTAAATTAATCATGATTCTATCTACAATTACTTACTCCATGATTTATATATATACACTATATTGCCATTGATTATGGGACACTTGCGATTTTAGACATTTTACTAAATATCTAGAAAATACATGAGGAATCATCTCGAAACTCTTAGTGTATAAATATAATAGTATAAGTCACACATCTCCGTGAAGATTTTTTCCCGAAACTCCAAAGGGGGCCGTCAACAAATTAAAAAAGAATGAATATCTTTTGAATAACCCTGTCAAAACTAATGTAGCAAAAGAGCTCAAACTCTAGATTATAATTGAATGCCTTATTGTAATAAGCCTTGTTCATTTTTATGCAAATAGCATGCATACTCGCAGAGTAATTAAGGTTTTTATAAAAATGATCCCAAATTTTTCCAAGTTTTTTCCTTATAATTTTCAGAGTTCTTAATATAAAATATTATTTTTTTTTCAGAAAATATCACAAACAACATTGCACACAGTACCCTGTAATCAGAATTAAAAAATAATGAAAATTGTATAAAAAATGAGTTGGTTTACTAAATAATTTTTTACTGCGCATGCGTCAACGATATCAAAATTTCATTTGCATATTATGTTAGCTAAATGTATAGAGCAACTTTTGTGAAAGTCACAAAATCATAACTTGAAAATTCTGACAATAATCGTCAATTGAATAAGTCGAAAATCCGTTATTCTCAAAATGAAGCAAAAACAAGAGGGGTTGTATCCATATATTCATTGATTAGTGTCAATATAGAATACACAATATGGGATGTACTACTGCATTTGGGTAAAATCCCTCATTTTTTTGCTTCATTTTGGAAACAACGGATTTTGTCCTTTTTCTATAGACGATTACTTTCAGAATTTTCAAGCTATGAATTTGAGACTTTTACAAAAGTTGCTCTATACATTTAGCTAACACAATATGCAAATGAAATTTTGATATCTTTGACGCATGCGCAGTAAAAAATTATATAGTAAACCTACTCATTTTTCATACAATTTTTATTATTTTTTAATTCTGATTACAGGGTACTGTGTGCAATGTTGTTTGTCATATTTTCTGAAAAAAAATATCATTTTATATTAAGAACTCTGAAAATTATAATGGAAAAACTTGGAAAAATTTGGGACCATTTTTATAAAAATATTAATTACTCTGCGAGTGTGCATGCTATTTGCATAAAAATGAACACAGTGTATTACAATAAGGCATTTAATCATAATCTAGAGTTTGAGCGCTTTTGCTACATTAGTTTGACAGGGTTATTCAAAAGATATTCATTCTTTTTTAATTTGTTGACGGTCCCCTATGGCGTTTCGGTAAAAAATCTTCACGGAGATGTATGACGTATACTATTATATTTATACACTAAGAGTTTCGAGATGATTCCTCATGTATTTTTCTAGATATTTAGTAAAATGTCTAAAGTCGCAAGTGTCCCATAATCAATGGCAATATAGTGTATTTGAAAATATACGCGTTTCATTTTTTATTTATTTGCTAAAATGCGTCCGTATTGGAAAGGCATGTAAAATAAATTAATTAAAATAATAAATTTTTTAACGTTTTACTGTAAAAAAAAATTATATTGTGCAAATCTACAGATCATAATTTATTTTTGTGTTTAATTTGAAGTTAAAATATTGAATAGTTTTTTTGTAAAGTGTACGACAAAATGTAATTTGAGTGGCTTAGTAGAGGATTCGCTTCGCTCATCCTAATAATTTTTATGTGCTCTTTGGTATTTCGACGGAATCTGGTTTTAAAAAAATGCATTTATCCTGTAAATGAGAATACAATTAAAGCTGTTTTTGTGTTAACCTGTTCGGTACCATGGGTGTACGTATGCATCCTCAAAAAGAGCATTTAGACATTTTTTTTTTCTCCAGAAAAAAGGAAAAGTAGTGTTTGTTTTCTTGAATTAGAGCATTCTCGTGATTCTTTAAGTAGGTAACGTCTTTTAAAAAAGTAGGGCCAACCGAATAAAATTTGAGTAAAAGAAACCTGCCCCGAAGTGGTTAAACTGGATTTTAATGTAACTAAATTTAATGAAAAATGTGATACTTGTAACTTTTTTGATGATATGATGAATGTATAAAAATAGTGAATTATAAAATGTGTTGAATTCAGACATTTTTCTCCGGGAGGGACTTCTGTGCTCCGGGGGGATACAATAGAGTTCCGGAGGGAAATTACACTTTTTCAGCATTGAAAACACAAAATCCCTAATTTTCCGGGGGAGGGATGTGCCTCCCCCCGGGTCACCCCCTGAATTCAACACTGCTCTCTAGTTTTGAGATATTCTAATATCATGGATTCTAATATCAGCACAGTACACGAAATAAATTTATCCATTTTCTTATGAAGTACATTCCGAGAAGTGATGGTTCGATCTAATATAAAATTCAGAATAATTAATAAAATCTTACACAAACTAAAGCAACGATACGAATACTATAATTATAAAACTTAAAGCACGTGATTTAGACGAAAAATAACAATGTCTCTAGGGTTGCTTTAGTTTTAAAACTTCGGCAAAATGTAGCCAATCGAAATTCAAAACGAAACTCAGAAAGATCATGCGCAGTGACAGCTTTAATAGAAAGGTTTGCGGTTTTTGTATATAAATTGTTGAGGGCGTGCAGTCTCGTACTATTGTTCTAACAAAGAAAATAAATCAGAATGCATTGATTTGATTTTTTGATTGCAGGTTAGCACGGTGTTTTATTTGTCTCAATATGAAACGTGTGTATTAAAGCGGTGCCGCCAAAAGAAAAGAAAAGAAGAAAAAAATTTTAGCCGTTGAAAAAAATTCTAAAAGTTTCAGTACTTGGTTAACTAAATCTGCTTTTCAGCCGCAAAGTCAAGGGAGCAATAATGATGCATTAAATACAGGTAAGGTAAATCGAATTACTTTATTAGTTCTATAAGTACATTCCATATACCATGGCTGCCAACTTTTACGCATTTTTTCTACCACAAAAAATTTATGGTAAATATTGTCTTATTCAATCGTTGAAATCTTTTGATTAAACAAATGGAAAATCTATGTACAATTTTAATGGTAGGGAAAATGCGTAAAAGTTAGCAGCGATGCATATACTCGGTATTTTGAGTCGCCAAGCTCGTATGTCTATTTTTTGCCTATGTTTTGATTCTGCACCTAAGGGGCCATCCATAAACGATATCCCGCATGGGGGAGGGAGTAGGAAGAAATGCGACATCACACACATTTTAGTTAAAGTAAAAAAAATAAAAATCAACAAATTAAATTTTGAAGTTAATTTGAAAATAAAGTATTTTGTGTTCATAAAGTAAACATAAAACTTTAAATCAAATACTAATTAAAATTCTATTTTATATTCTAAAGTACTACTGTTTTCAATTGCTTTTTCATATTAATATTTTATTACTATTGTCTATTAATCTTATTTCTTACAGAATAAGTAAGCAAATCATTTTTATTGTTTATAGTCACAAATATCATTAAAAGACAATTTAAGTTTTAAAATAAAATTTAAAATATGATCGATAGCATAATGCTTTGTTTATCAGCTACAAGTATATGTACTTGTAATATTGCATAACATGTGACAAAAGGGGAGGGGTTGGAGGGGTATGGTTAAGTGTGATACTTTGTGACAAAAAGGGGTAGGTGGGGGTCAAAATATTTTTTAAAAAAAGTGTGACATCCTTTATAGACGGCCGGCCCCTGTAATCATTACAATAAAATTCTGATCAAGTCATGAATGCTTCACTTTTCATGTGCCTGGCGGCAATTTTTAATCAAAATCAATTTTAGATCTGCATAAAATTTAAAATTTTAAAAAGGTCATTAGAAAAAAATAAAATGAAAGATGAGTTACATTAAAAAAAGTAGAATAGTTGGCAGCTTAATATACACAGATAGATATATTTAAAATTTTTATTTTACTTGAAAAAAAAAAATACTTTCAGTTTTGCAAATATGAATATGCAGATTGGAATGACGGCGGATCGCACGCTACTTTTGTTAGTATTGCAGAATATTAGAGCTGTTATATCAGCGTCGTGCGAAAGGGGGGGAGGCGAACGAGGTGGTCGCCCCGTACGCTGAAACTTAGGGGGCGACAAATTTATACTACCATCGTCATGTTTTGGCCTATCACAAGAAAAAGTTGGGGCTAGGGGGGCGGGCACCAAATTCAACCTTTGTCCAAAACAGTTTTCTCTTCGCACGCCCGTCTAGTCCTTTTTTTTTGTTAGAAATTAAGCCATGGCTACATATACTCAATTTTGTCCACTATTCAACTTTTTTTACGTCAACGTTACAACGATATTTACGTTTTAAAATGCATATTTTGCAACATAAATTTTGTTGTTTAAAAACATGCTTCTCAGTGTTGCTTGGTGTTAAAGAAGTGATAAGGTATTTCGATGTAATGTTTTTATGTAAAAGTTGAGAAATGAGAATTTGAATAACTATTCTGACATAAAAGTTTGATGTGTCGCAATGTCTTTATCTAAAAATTGTTGTGAAATCGGAATTTGAAAAATGAAATGCTTACTTTGATATAGCAGGGCAGATGCTATAAATTAGGTATTTAGTGAAAGTTTTTAATGCCGTTTCAAAATATGCTTTGCACTGCCTGTCGTTAACAAGGTTATTAGAACAAATTTTTATAAGGTTTGTATGAATTCGAGGTTTCGCTGCAATTAGGCGGTAGCGGCCGTAAGCATGCTAGTGACTACCATATTATAATAATCTAAACTAAACTAAGCACATTCAGTATAATTTCATATAAACTACTGCTATTAATTGATCCAAAACAATATTTATTTAAATAAGCACTCAAGTAATACCAATTACAATTGCTTTTACGTAGCAATTATTTTTAGGTGGGACATATAACACTATTTTAACATTTTAATGTGTTTGCTTTTATTGCCTATAAATGAAAAAACGGTTGTTAAAAGGCCATTCTGTTGGAGCTGCTATTAGTTTTTCCCCCCATTTACATCTTGTTTATTTATGTAGTCTACTTATGAAATTTAATGGTTTGCGAATTTTTTAATATTACGAAGCATCTTCATGTTATTTAAAGGGGAAAAAATAATAAAATGTTATTGCTGATGAAAGCCAAATCAGTTGATAAGTGAAATTGTAAACTATAATTAAAATTCGAATAGCACGTGCATATATTTTACCGTGTTACATTCAAAAATTGTTACAAGATATCGTACAATCGCAGCTAGAATTATTACATTTATTTTCAGATGCTGAGGATCAAAGTTCACCCTTTTCAATTGAGTCTACACCTGCTACATCGTCTTGTGGGTGCGAGATAGAAGAAATTACGCCTGCTTACAATCAGCCAGTTTTAGATCGTCTATCTGTAACGTCACCGCCTAAAAGTTAGCCCCCCCTTGACGGAAAATGAAAAAGTGACATATGCATTTCGTTTGATCATCGTTTGATCAGATTTGATCAACAATTTTCATCGTTTGATCAACATTATTTTACGAGTTATGATTAAAAATAACCAGGGGGGGGGCTAACTTTTAGGATTTTTCAAAATGCTCAAAATTAAAAAAAAATTAGCGATTCTTATCAGAAATCGATCGTAGAGATTTGATCAACTATTTTTAGCGTTTGATCAAACCCGGAAGTGCCCCCAAAATCGATATTTTTAATTCCAGACACCTAAAAGTTAGCCCCCCCATGACGGAATTTCGAGACAAAAATGGTGTCATCTAACGTAAAATTACCTCTAGAGATTTGATCAACCATTTTTAGCGTTTGATCAAACCCGGAAGTGCCCCCAAAATCGATATTTTTAACTCCAGACCCCTAAAAGTTAGCCCCCCCCATGACGGAATTTCGAGACAAAAACGGTGTCATCTAACGTAAAATTACCTCTAGAGATTTGATCAACCATTTTTAGCATTTGATCAAACCCGGAAATGCCCCCAAAATCGATAATTTTAGTAATAGACCCCTAAGGGGTTTAGCTCCCCCACCACCTCCATGATGGAATTTCGAGAAAAAAATGGTATCATCTAACGTGAAATCATCTGTAGAGATTTGATCTACCATTTTTAGCATTTGATCAAACCTGGAAGTGCCCCCAAAATCAATATTTTTAGTAATAAACCCCTAAAATTTAGCCCCCCCCACCTCCATAATGGAATTTCGAAACAAAAATGGTGTCATCTAACGTACTATTACCTCTAGAGATTTGATCAACCATTCTTAGCGTTTGATCAAACACGGAAGTGCCCCCAAAATCGATATTTTTAACTCCAGACCCCAAAAAGTTAGCCTCCCCCATGACGGAATTTCGAGACAAAAACGGTGTTATCTAACGTAAAATTAACTCTAGAGATTTGATCAACCATTTTTAGCATTTGATCAAATTCGGAAATGCCCCCAAAATCGATAGTTTTAGTAATAGACCTCTAAGGAGTTTAGCTCCCCCCCCTCCATGATGGAATTTCGAGATAAAAATGGTGCCATCAAGCGTGAAATCATCTGTAGAGATTTGATCAACCATTTTTAGCATTTGATCAAACCCCGAAATGCCCCCAAAATCGATAGTTTTAGTAATAGACCTCTAAGGAGTTTAGCTCCCCCCCCTCCCCCCACCTACATGATGGAATTTCGAGATAAAAATGGTGCCATCTAACGTGAAATCATTTGTAGATATTTGATCAACCATTTTTAACATTTGATCAAACCCGGAAGGCCCCCAAAATCGATATTTTTAGTAATAGACCCCTAAAATTTAGCCCCCCCACCTCCACAGTGGCGTAGCTAAGGGGGGGCAAGGGGGGCGTCCGCCCCGGGCGCCGAGGCATAGAGGCGCCAAATTGAGAGAAATTGTTATACATCTATATTGGGGTGGGGGCGCAAAATTTCTTGCTGGCCCCGGGCGCCAAAAAACATAGCTACGCCACTGCACCTCCATGATGGAATTTCGAGACAAAAATGGTGTCATATAACGTACCATTACCTCTAGAGATTTGATCAACTATTTTTAGCGTTTGATCAAACCCGGAAGTGATCCCAAAATAAATATTTTTAACTACAGACCCCTAAAAGTGAGTCCCCCCCCCATGAGGGAATTTCGAGACAAAAACGGTGTCATCTAACGTAAAATTACGTCTAGAGATTTGATCAACCATTTTTAGCATTTGATCAAACCCGGAAGTGCCCTCAAAATCAATAATTTTAGCACAAGACCTATAAATTATAACCCCCATGATATTCGAGACACAAAGTAACATGAAACTAACATGAAATTATCTGTATATATATATAGAGAGAGAGAGAGAGAGACATACACTAGAGTACTCTGTTTCAATCTTGTATGACTTCATATCTTTAACTCTGTTTTGTCTGAATTTATAGTTTTAAATGTAAAAATCGCGAAAATGATATTAAAGTACATGCTATTCTCCGTTTGATTTTTTTTATCCGTGTGTATCGAAAAAAAGCGAAACCGTTAGAAAACAGGTTTTTTCAAATCATTCAATTAGTTTTCCAAATGTTAACATAATTTGTGTTCATTCTCTGTTCAGAAAAGCATTTCTTTTTTTCTTTTCAAAAATCGATAATTTTATAAAACAAAGTTCTGAATCCTTTTTTTTTTTTTTTCATTTACATATTCTGAATAAATGTCCAAATGTAAACTGAGATTATTGTCTGAGCGAAGCGAAGTCTTTATACTCAGAGATACGTAACGATATTAAAAATCAAAAAAATTCTTTCGTCAAGCAAATCTCAAAAAGTACTCGTCGGATTTTGATTCTGTTTGTACCAGAAGGTACCTATGAAGGTAATCTGGTGAATGCACCTACTTTTAAAAATTAATTCCAAATAGTATAAAAGTTATATTAAAAAAACTGATAAAAAAACACAATTTATTTGCATACGTCACAGAAATCTGGTGTGCGTGATTTTCATCAGCTGGATATTTTCGTAGTTAACCGAATCAGTACATGGAGTAAATCGTAATCATTTACGCACTCAGAAATATTGGATTTAATAAAACATTTTAAAATTTTAAAACTATAAAAAGAAATATTTTATATAATTAAAAAAAGGAAATGAAAGTAAATAAACATTTTATGAGTAAATAAACAAATCATAAATAAATAAAGCCGGGTTACCATCTCAGGTAAAATAATGCCATTTTGACGCCAATTATGTACCCTGCTGCATATGTGACATATTTTTCCATTTTTCATCCATTTCCTGTTGGCATACAACTTTGAAATTTGGAATATGTATGCATACCTGGGAGCAATACTGGAATTAGATATTGTTTGTTTTTTTTTTTTTTTTTTTTTTTAATTCGATCCAAAAAAGGGGCAACGGGGGCTATTTTTTAAAGATTTATACAATTTATACTGCATAAAGGAGCCACTTACCTATTTTTATATACAAGAAGAAGTAAGTGGTATGTAAAAACAATTATAGTATGCATAAATAAAATACTTGAGATAATATACTAGAGATATAAGCACCGGGTTTGGCAAGATTTTTTATGCCAATTAGGCGAAAACATAGTTTTGATTAGCAGATACATATAGCATACTATAATAACACGTTATTTATTTATTTCAAAATGAAAAAAAAGGAATAAACTAAACATTTTCTGTTATTAAAAAAATAACAATCAATAAATGATAATATTTTTAGAACAAACAATTTATTATAACATTTATATGATAACCAGCATGTTAGGCAACTGAACGCCATTTTGGCACCAATTAGGTATCTCGGTGTGTATAGGGCATATATGTGCCATATTTATTTGTAAAACTGAGCATGAACATTTACCAAGTGTGTTTTCATAGTCGCTTATATCTTTTTGCAACATAGCGCACCTTTCGAAGCCAAAACTGCACAAAAGAAAAAAGAAAATCAATATTTTCAGTATTTTTTTTTTAATGTAATGCACATTTTGTAATCAGTAGGCTCGATAATCAGACCTCGTTTTTTTGCTTTAAAAGATGATTTTCATATGACGTCTTTTTTGGATTCGTCGTTTTTCCATATTTGATAGTATGCGTCTACTCGTTTTGCAACTTTTTTTTTGTAACTTTCTTCTTTATTAACAGCGACATTAGGATTTCCTATTCAAATAAAAATTCCTCTAAATACAAAGAATTTTGTTAAAATAAATAAATAAATGAAATGCGGACATCTATTGCTCAAAGCACAAAATTTTTCCGATTGAGTTAACAAAAATCAGTATAAACATAATTTTTATGATAATAAAAAGGTCACTTATGTAATAACAGAGTCATATATTATGTACGTTATGGATTAAGTATGAATATTTCTCCACCATTTATAAATAATACTAATAATAAAATAAAATGCGGACAGACCGAAGTCTATATTTGTCTATATTAACAACCATTTTTTAAATGCTTTAATACAAGTTGGAAATTTCAAGTGAACGTAGCAAATGAGGTGCGTTCGTACGATAACGAAGTTTTAAAAATATTCAGATCTTGCTGATATAGTAGAGCGTATTTCGGATACAGTATCATTGCCGAAATCTTTGTGTTTCTGTAAATATGTAGGAAGTAATTTTTATTACACCTCAGAAACGTATATCTTATTCATAAAATGTGAAATAGTTAAATATAATTAAAACACGACCCAAACAATGTTTCCCCGTATAACATTATGTAGTGGAATACTTTTGTATGACCCTGTAATTTAATAATAAAAATTCTTTGCATCACAGGTTGTACAGAATGCATATTTTAGTATATATTTCATAGATTCATGCCAATTCTATTATGTTCGAATGAGTGTAACATCATAAAAATGCATTTGAATTTTTTTCCCATTGACCGTAATGCAATGGAATACCTTTGATTGTCCCTGTAAATGATCTATGCATCCGATTTTCATAACATTTGAAATGACTCGATAAAATTACGTAATAATTATGTTTTAAATTTCAAACGATTAAAATGCATTTAAATTTTTTTCTGCATTGACCGTAATGTAACGGAATCTTTTTGATTGTCCCTGTAACTGATCTATGCATCCGATTTTCATAACATTTGAAATGACTCGAGAAAATTACGCAATAATTATATGTTTTAAATTTCAAACGATTAAAATGCATTTGAAGCTTTTTCCCCCATTGACCGTAATGTAACGGAAACCTTTTGATTGTCCTTGTAATTGATCCATCCATCCGATTTTCATAAAATTTGAAATGACTCGACAAAATTATGTTATAATTATGTATTTTAAATTTCAAACGATTCGGTTAGGTAGTTTTTGCGTTGTTATATGCGGACGGACAGACGGACAGACAGACAGACAGACGGACAGACAGACGGACAGACGGACAGACGGACGGACTGAGCGACAACAATAGGTGCTACGTATTTACATAATTACGAACGCACCTAAAAACTGCCACAAACGAACGTAGACATTTGAGATACCTATGTTCTTTGGTCTAATTTCTGAAATCAAAATTTGAGTTACACTTTCAAATGAATTTGAGCATATCATCACCCCCAAAGTGACAGTGAAATAAGCTATGTCCCATTTCTTAAACAATAAATTGGAAATTGCACGTAAAGCGTAGCAAATGAGGTGCGTTCGTTGATAACGAAGTTTTAAAATATTCAGATCTTGCTGATATAGTAGAGTGTACTTTGGATACAGTATAGTGGTCGAAATCTTTGTGTTCCTGTAAATATGCAGGGAGTAATTCTTATTATACTTCATTAACGTATATCTTATTCATAAAATGTGAAGTAGTTTAATATAATTAAAACACCCCCCAAACAATGTTTCCCCGTATAACATTATTTAGTGGAATACATTTGTGCGGCCCTGTAATTTAATAATAAATATTCTTTGCATCACAGACTATACAAAATGTATTTTTAGTACATATTTCATATATTCATGTCGATTCTATTATATTCAAATGAGTGTAACACCATTAAAATGCATTTGAAACTTTTTTCCCCATTGATCGTAATGTAACGGAATCCTTTTGATTGACCCTGTAATTGATCTATCCATACGATTTGCATAAAATTTGAAATGACTCGACAAAATTATGCAATAAATATACGTTTTAAATTTAAACGATTAAAATGCATTTGAAACTTTTTTCCCCATTGGCCGTAATGTAACGGAATGCTTTTGTTTGTCCCTGTAATTGATCTATCCATCCGATTTTCATAAAATTTGAAATGACTCGACAAAATTATGTAATAATTATGTATTTTAAATTTCAAACGATTCGGTTGGGTAGTTTTTGCGTTGTTATATGCGGACGGACAGACGGACAGACAGACAGACAGACAGACAGACGGACAGACAGACAGACGGACGGACTGAGCGACAACAATAGGTGCTACGTATTTACATAATTACGAACGCACCTAAAAATGGCCGGTACTTCTAGGTTATCCCGTCGACCAAAAAATTATCGCCAAACGATTATAAGATTTAATGCCAATAATGGATGATCGTGAATGTCACATTCAATGACATTAAATGCGATTCACGTGTTTAAAATGTCATTAAGTGATTTTTATTTCAACTTTTTATTAATATTTTTATTAATATTTTTCTAATTATTTGTTTTTTCGTTATTTAAAATAAAAATTATGTCAACATGTATAATTTGGCTTTTAGTTTGGCGGTTTGTATAATTTGGCGAAATTGGTCGACGGGATAACCAAATGGCCAATGAAAAGTGATATTTCAAAAGTATTATGAAATAAGTTAAAAACCATTTATTTTAAACTAAATGAATAAAAGATTTATATTTTTAATGAAATAAATGGGATTTGTAAAATTATTGGAAATTTATCACCATAGATGTATCAATATTACAATCAGTACCTTGTATGCAAAATGGAACAATTAGCAATACTTTTTATACCCGAAAAATGGTCGTTGCTTTTTTCAAGGTTAAAGATTACGAAAGATTCCTATACAGAGATGCCAAGCCCCCGCTTATTGCACAGCAGAATTTTCTTATAGGAAAAGTTATTTTTTAAAATACCGGTATCCAAAATGCCGGAGACTTGGCAGCTCTGCCTATAACATTTTAATTAATCACGGTACTTTTTTAATCGGATTAAAATTTAGTGAAGACAACATTTTTTGGCCAAAAGCAGCTAATAAACTATTCGGACGGATTTCACACCATATAAAATACACTCCATTCTCTTCAAACATAATAGTTCATGTTATTTATAATTTCTCAAATCGGTGCGAAGCTTCTGTTTATGCTCATGACATCATTTCAAAGAGTTATATTTCCAATATAGGAAAATTTGGTGTTTCATTTTCTGTATTACTTTTAACATTTTCCATATTTCCAATTTTATATCCATGCATGGTTTACTTTTCTTTTATAAAAAAAGTGGATGCAGCTTTATATATAAGATTTTGTAATTCTATGATTCAATATGCTTATTCTCATCATATTTTATCACAATGAATGACCAATTAAAGGTAACGTCTCATTTTCTTTACTTATCGCAAGTTATTAAATGTGTATTCTCAGCAATCTCGCTCAGACTAATCCCTCTGAGGGAAGTCCTAGTAAATGTAATATCTCAAAACGCTACATTGTTATAAATTCGATACCTTACAAAAGGATGCTGATCTAAAAATGATTTGTCTTTTTTTATTATAAAATTAAACGACTATTTATGATTATAAAATTATTTAATTCATAAATATGGAATACTCCAATGTGTAAGATTTCTATTTTGTCCTAATGTGTATCTATACATTATCCGCTGTTCTGAAAACTTTTTCCGAAGTATGTTTGAAATGATATTTGTGTTTACCGTCAAAGAAAAGTGAAATAACATTATCCATCTGTTTTGTTGAGAAGAAATTCTACCAGTGCTCTCTCTTCTCCTCCCCCTTCCCCCGCCTGGCGGCGGCAAGTGCACGAAGATACATTATTATTGAATGTATTATGTAACAAGAAGCTAATTATTAATTATTTTTATATAGCAGTTATTTCTTGTAAGTGTTATTTCATTAAAAATAGTAATATTTTATTCACTTCTCTTCATATTATTGCAATAATTATGCAAATAATAAATATATAACCATATCTATACATCACTGCAAACTAAAGAAACAATTGGAAAAAAATTAGGCATTGACAATTATATTATTATGGAAGTTGTGGTTTTACGGTTTAAAAAACAAGTTGGAAATTGCACGTGAAGCGTAGCAAATGAGGTGCGTTCGTACGATAACGAAGTTTTAAAATATTCAGATCTTGCTCATATAGTAGAGCGTACTTTGGATACAGTACAATGGTCGAAACCTTTGTGTTCCTGTAAATGTGCAGGGAGTAATTTTTATTATACTTCATTAACGTATATCTTATTCAAAAAATGTGAAGTAGTTTAATATAATTAAAACACGCCCCAAACAATGTTTTCCCGTATAACATTATTTAGTGGAATACATTTGTGTGGCCCTGTAATTTAATAATAAATATTCTTTGCACCACAGATTGTGCAGAATGTATATTTTAGTACATACTTCAAAGATTCATGCCAATTCTATTATGTTCAAATGAGTGTAACACCATTAAAATGCATTTGAAACTTTTTTCCGCATTGATCGTAATGCAACGGAATACTTTTGATTGTGTCTGTAATTATTCTATGCATCCGATTTTCATAACCTTTGAAATGACTCAACAAAATTATGTAATAATTATACGTTTTAAATTTCAAACGATTAAAATGCATTTAAAACTTTTTCCCCATTGATCGTAATGTAACGGAATACTTTTGATTGTCCCTGTAATTGATCTATGCCTTCGATTTTCATAACATTTGAAATGACTCGACAAAATTATGTAATAAATATACGTTTTAAATTTCAAACGATTAAAATGCATTTGAAACTTTTCCCCCCATTGATTGTAATGTAACGGAATACTTTTGATTGTCCCTGTAATTGATCTATGCATTCGATTTTCATAACAATTGAAATGACTCGGCAAAATTATGTAATAAATATACGTTTTAAATTTCAAACGATTAAAATGCATTTGAAACTTTTCCCCCCATTGATTGTGATGTAACGGAATACTTTTGATTGTCCCTGTAATTGATCTATGCATTCGATTTTCATAACAATTGAAATGACTCGACAAAATTATGTAATAAATATACGTTTTAAATTTCAAACGATTAAAATGCATTTGAAACTTTTTTCCCCATTGACCGTAATGTAACGGAATCCTTTTGATTGTCCCTGTAATTGATCTATCCATCCGATTTTCATAAAATTTGAAATGACTCGACAAAATTATGTAATAATTATGTATTTTAAATTTCAAACGATTCGGTTGGGTAGTTTTTGCGTTGTTATATGCAGACAGACGGACAGACGGACGGACTGAGCGACAACAATAGGTGCTACGTATTTACATAATTACGAACGCACCTAATAACGTATTATATCGTAGGGGAGGAGAGGGAATCCAAAATTACTAGAAAACTGGTAACATTATATATGAACAACCCCTAAATATTGGATAATTTATCTGGGTAAAGAATATCCTCCAGCTAAAATATTTTTTTTTTCTTTAAATCTCTGATTTGGACTGATTATTCCTATAAATGCCCCTCCCCCCTATCCTTTTCAAATGAAATCCTGCTTATGCTGTTGTCATGAATTGTACGGTAAGAAAAAATAATATAAATCTTTGTCTTTTATTACCACAACTTCAAATCCATAGTTGCCATTACGAAATCATCTGAAATAATTTCAAATACAGAAATAAAGAACACTGCATCGCATCGTTGATATCCAATTATTAACATAATATTTTTCTGGTTTTTGTGGATATCAGTTGTTTCCAAAATAGATATATAGGCTTTTGAGACTAGATTATGCCGGAAATCGCATCTGCGTTTACTTTTAAATTGCATTTCAGCTTGGAATCCACACCTGCTAATTTATTTATACTAATTCGGATATTATTATTATTTATTTTTCTTCAGACAGCCGATTTTTCGATGCTTTGGTTTTCCAATGAATTCGGATATTATTATTATTTATTTTTCTTCAGACAGCCGATTTTTCGATGCTTTGGTTTTCCAATGAAAAAATAAACATCTGCTCTGCTACATCCACGAGAACTTCCCGCTTCCGTCAAAATAAGCAGACGATATTGATTTGCCATATTAGAAAACTTTCAATTTGATGTTTTTCATTTAAATAAGATGTACTATCTTTTGCGGAAAATAAAATATTCTGTAATTTTGTATCAGTTATTCTAGAAATTAGAAAAATATATATATACATACACAAATGGTACTGGGTTCATCCTATGATAAGCATTCGATTTTATTGCACAAATTACCATTTTGAAATATAATATATGAAATATATAATAATTATGAAACTCAAACTGCAACCTTTTACTTTTTACATTGAATACACTCAGGGCCGTAGCTAGAAGTGATCAATAGAACGGGGTGGGGGGGGGCTCATAATTTTTTTTCTCTCTTTCTTACGCAGAAAGATAACTTAGTGCATATTCACATTGTAGGTAGTATGTTTCTTATTAAACTGCTGTAATAACTTCATTTTATGCTAAGAATAGTGTATAATGATAAAAATTTTGAGTGTATAACTGGTGCAAAATTAAACATCATGTTAGTTTCATATGTACAAATAGGATGAGGGAGTGTTGAATTACCTATTTTAGATACAATTTGGTATTTGTGCAAAATTGTGAAAGGGGTCTCAAAACTAAATTAGATTTTTGAGCTGAATTTCATTTGAATTTTCGGAACAAAAATTCATTGAGTGACCTTGGAATCTTTTCCAGGGAAGGCTCAAAATATTTTAGGGGGGGGGGGGGGTGAGCCGCCCATAGCGCCCCCTTGGCTAAGGCCCTGAATACACTATTTGTGTTGAAAAAGGAAAAAAGTCATCCTCGCAAGAAATTGACTATTCCATGATTAATGAAGAAAACATAATTGCAAACTGCATTAACCAAAATTAATTGGCAGCACTAGTCGGGCACAAGTATATTTTTCATTTGATTTGGATTTTCCAAAATGTGTAATATAAAATAAACGTTGTGATTTACATTAAATCCTTTTAATGTAAATGTCACACTATGTTTGCCATTATTTTACCCATAGTTCTAAGGATTAAATATGAATTGTCATTTTGAAAACTTGTCCCATCCCTCCCTCACATGGGACTCATTAAGGGTGTGAGTTAAAGGGATCCCCCTTCACGTTAGATGACACCATTTTTGTCTCGAAATTCTGTCAAGGGGGGGGGCAACTTTTAGTGGTCTGGAACTAAAAATATGGATTCTAGGGCACTTCCGTGTTTCATCAATCACTAAAAATAATTGATCAAATCTCCACAGACAATTTCGCGTTAGATGACAACTTTTTTTTTTTTTTTTTTTTTTTCTAATCTAAATTTTAATTAGCAGAAGGGTTAAATTTTAAGGGTCTGCGACAAAAAATATCGGTTTTAGGGGCACTTCCGGGTTTGATCAAATCTCTACAGATAATTTCACGTTAGATGGCCACATTTTTGTATCTAAATTCCGTCAAGAGAGCCCTAACTTTTAGCGGTCTGAGCCAAAAAGTATCGATTTTAAGGGCACTTCCGGGTTTGATCAAATCTTAAAAGAGGTTGATCAAATCTCTACAGATGATTTCACGATAGAAGGCACTTTTTTCGTCTTGAAATTCCGTCATGGAGGTGGGGGGGGGGGAAGCTAAACCCCTTAGAGGTCTATTACTAAAAATAATGATTTTGGGGCATTTCTGGGTTTGATCAAATGTTAAAAATCGTTGATCAAATCTCTAGAGGTAATTTTCCGTTAGATGACCCCGTTTTTGACTCGAAATTCCGTCATGGAGGTGGGGCGGGGGAGCTAAACCCCTTAGGGGTCTATTACTAAAATATCGATTTTTGGGGCATTTCCGGGTTTGATCAAATGCTAAAAATGGTTGATCGAATCTCTAGAGGTAATTTTACATTAGATGACACCGTTTTTGTCTCGAGATTCCGTCATGGTAGGAGGGGCAACTTTTAAGGGTCTGGAGTTAAAAATATCGATTTTAGGGGAACTTCCGGGTTTGATCAAACTCTAAAAATGGTTGATCAAATCTCTGGACGTAATTTTACGTTAGATGACACCATTTTTGTCTCGAAATTCCATTATGGAGGTGGGGGGGGGCTAAATTTTAGGGGCCTATTACTAAAAATATCGATTTTGGAGGCACTTCCGGGTTTGATCAAATGCTAAAAATGGTTGATCAAATATCTACAGATGATTTTACGTTAGATGGCGCCATTTTTGTCTCGAAATTCCGTCAAAGAAGTGGGGGAGGGAGCTAAAACCCTTAGGGGTCTATTACTAAAAATATCGATTTTGAAGGCATTTTCGGGTTTTATCAAATGCTAAAAATGGTTGATCAAATCTCTAGAGGTAATTTTACGTTAGATGAAACCGTTTTTGTCTCGAAATTCCATGATGGGGGGGCTAAATTTTAGGGGTCTGTAGTTAAAAATATCTATTTTGGGATCACTTCCGTGTTTCATCAAACGCTAAAAATGGTTGATCAAATTTCTACAAATGATTTAACGTTAGATGGTACCATTTTTGTCTCGAAATTCCGTCATGGAGGTGCGAAGGGGCTAAACCTCATAGGGGTTTATTACTAAAAATATCGATTTTGGGGGCATTTCCAGGTTTGATCAAATGCTAAAAATGGTTGATCAAATCTCTAACAGATGATTTCACGTTAGATGGCACCATTTTTATCTGGAAATTCCATCATTGAGGTGGGGGGGGGAGCTAAACCCCTTAGAGGTCTATTACTAAAACTATCGATTTTGGGGCCATTTCCGGGTTTGATCAAATGCTAAAAATGGTTGATCAAATCTCTAGAGGTAATTTTACGTTAGATGACACCGTTTTTGTCTCGAAATTCCGTCATGGGGGGGGGCTAACTTTTAGGGGTCTGGAGTTAAAAATATCGATTTTGGGGGCACTTCCGGATTTGATCAAACGCTAAAAATGGTTGATCAAATCTCTAGAGGTAATAGTACGTTAGATGACACCATTTTTGTTTCGAAATTCCATCATGGAGATGGGGGGGGGGGCTAAATTTTAGGGGTTTATTACTAAAAATATCGATTTTGGGGGCACTTCCAGGTTTGATCAAATGCTAAAAATGGTTGATCAAATCTCTACAGATGATTTCACGTTAGATGGTACCATTTTTTTCTCGAAATTTCATCATGGAGGTGGTGGGGGAGCTAAACCCCTTAGGGGTCTATTACTAAAAATATCGATTTTGGGGGCATTTCCGGGTTTGATCAAATGCTAAAATTGGTTGATCAAATCTCTAGTGGTAATTTTACGTTAGATGACACCGTTTTTGTCTCGAAATTCCGTCATGGGGGGGCTAACTTTTAGGGGTCTGGAGTTAAAAATATCGATTTTAGGGCACTTCCGGGATTGATCAAACGCTAAAAATGGTTGATCAAATCTCTAGAGGTAATTTTACGTTAGATGACACCATTTTGTCTCGAAATTCCATCATGGGGGGGCTAACTTTTAGGTGTCTGGAATTAAAAATATCAATTTTGGGGGCACTTCCGGGTTTGATCAAACGCTAAAAATAGTTGATCAAATCTCTACGATCGATTTCTGATAAGAATCGCTAATTTTTTTTTTATTTTGAGCATTTTGAAAAATCCTAAAAGTTAGCCCCCCCTGGTTATTTTTAATCATAACTCGTAAAATAATGTTGATCAAACGATGAAAATTGTTGATCAAATCTGATCAAACGATGATCAAACGAAATGCATATGTCACTTTTTCATTTTCCGTCAAGGGGGGGCTAACTTTTAGGCGGTTGTAACGTCGACTTCTTTCGATAGTGATTCATCAAGAACTAACACCAGCTCTGATACAGAAAATGATGATGAAGAAAACCTCTAGGAGACGCCTGATGCTACTCAGAATGCTGCTATGCAACAACTTGGATGTTTCATCTGTCCCAACGAAAATGACCCAGTTGGAATTAAAAAAGCTTTTATGGAAAAGCACCCTATACAAGTTAGTGAAGGAGAAGAGTTTAAATTGCCATTTGATTCTTCAAAACTTTACTTCCGACATTTACCGAATGGTGATAAAATTCACAGAAAATGGTTATCATATTCGATTAGGCTAAATAAAGTGTTCTGCTCTATCTGTATGGCTTTTGGAGGTAAAGATCATAGAGATTCTACATTCATTACTGGACATGACTGTTCTTCCTAAACATATTTATAAATCTGTTGAGATTCACGAAGACTCACGTTATCATCAACTTGCAGCGAAGGCAGCTTTTCAAAGCCAAAAAGGTCATGATATTTCAACTCTCCTGGCTAGTAACCAAACTAAAAAACGAGAAATAGAAGTTCACACCAGAAGATTAGTTGTTCAACGTACATTGTTAAAACTAATGGTGACATATTGAACCTTTTAAGGGTGAAAAGCTTGTCTCACTGGTGACACCCCTAAAGGAGCCAAAATAGCACCTTTAATTAGGGAGAAAAGATGGCACCCTTAATCCAGAGTGCCCAATGATAAAAAAATAAAAAATATACTAACCGACTTTCGGCCATCGATGGATTCGAACGCAGAACGTCTGATTACAAGCTCAGCGCCCTATCCACTCGGCCATCAATCTCACCTTCAATGTCTCCCTAAAATGTTCATATGTCCTGAAATTCAAAGGTTGCTTTATATAAAAAAGCTCGCCAAAAGTTAGCCATCCGAAGCTCTAAACAAAATTGGGATAGCTTATAGCGGTGATAGTCATCGTAGGAAAAAATTGCTGTGTTGATCCACCAGTGACAGCGAGTTGAAGTGCAAGGATTCACGTTACAGAACATGCGCAAATTACTAAGGGGTGAAAATCTTCCAACGGTATGCATTGCGCGGCACCATAATTAGCGTGAAACACCCAATGGCACCCCCAAACACATTTTCAAGCCCGCTGGTGCCAAGTGATTTAACCTTTTCACCCCTGGGCGTCAAATGCAACCGGTTCGTCACCTTTATTTTTAACAGTGTATAATTGACAAAGTTTTGTTTATTGGAAAACAAGGTATTGCGTATAGAGGAGATAAAGCAGAAGGGGCTTATACACTTGACTCTACAGATAATCATGGTAATTTTCTGGAATTGGTCATGTTGGTTGCAAATTATGATGTGATTTTACAGAATCATGTCAGAAATTGTAATGAAGACAGCAAGAAGCACAGACTGAAAATAATGAGCAAAAGAAAAGCCACCAAAGGAAAGATAACTAAAAAACCGGCTGAACGAGGTTCTTTGTTGACATTTTTATCAAAAACCTTTATCAATAAGCTACTTAAAGTAATTGGTTCGATGGGCCGTAATGTTATTTTAAAAGAACTTCATGACAGTGTAATATTCAGCCTGATGGTAGACAGCATCCAAGATATAGTTGTTATGGACCAGTTGGCAATTTGCGTCCGCTATGTCGTTCAAGAAAAGGTATATGAAAGACTTTTAGAAATAACAGTAGTCGATGATTCATGTGGGTTGGCTTTGCACGAACTCATACAATCAGAATTAGCGAAGTATGACATCGCAACATCAAATATTATTGCGTGTTCATTTGACGGCGCGAACAATATGAAAGGTTGTTATAATGGTCTTCAAGCCCAATTCAAAAAGAAAAACGAAGACCTTATTTACACTCACTGTATGGGCCACGTACTGAATTTGGTTTTAGCTGACTCGACAACAACGTTGCTCCAAACTGAAAACTTATTTGGATTGGTTGAAGAATCTGCTGTTTTCCTCAGCTCTTCTTACAAAAGAATGGCCTGGCCGCATGGGAGAGGGAAACAAAGAAAAAACATATCGCACATGAAAAACTGTACAGGCTGCAAAAAATAGGAACCACGAGGTGGTGGAGTAAACATAAAGCTCTTTCTTCTATTATCGATGAGGGATTTTTACGAAGTGAGGAATGTGTAAGCACAGAGAAACTATTTAATTTTATTATCGTTTTAAAAGAAATATCAAACGGAAGTTTTGAATGTAAATCTAAATTCATGGCAAGAAATTTGATCGATCAATGGTCCAAATTTGAAAACCTATTTATATCTATAGTTTTATTGGATTTATTTATTGTTACATCTCCTATTTCAAAATATTTGCAAAGTAAAACCATTGACTATTCTACAGCCTGGAAATTGGTAGATAAGCTGTTTATTTAAATAAAGGACAAAAGGAGAGATAAACACTTTCAGACTCTGTATACAAAAACAAAGTATTATGCAAGTACAATTAATAGAAAATTAGAAGATAACAATATTGATGTAGAAGTAGAATTAGATTTCAAGGAAAAAAGAATTTCAAAGAAAAAGTTAATGCCTGGGGAAAAATCAATCGACGAAGCTCTTGAAATCTCAACTGCTCAAAACTATAAATTGGTCTTTTTCATTATTTTAGATTCTGCCAGGACGAGTATCGAAGAAAGATATTTTAGAAGATTGTTCCTGGTTAGATCCAAAGAAATTTAAGGAAATTGCAATGCTTGATAAATTTCCTCCTGAAGTTCTTTCTACCATTTCTCGACTTTGTAAAGTTGAAAGAAGTCAGTTATTGATAAAACTGAAACAATTTGCAGATCAATATGAAAGTTTTACAGTGGCTGAAAAAATTGACATTGAAAGGAAACAAGACAATCTGAATGGAGCTGAAGAAATTTGCGAGTGTGACGATATTGAATCTGAATTTGAAGACGAGGAAAATCAGTATGGTTACTGCTCTGACAAGAAAAAATGTCTTAGCTGTTTATCATGCGCCTTTTCTGTTGTTTTTGAACTCTCACAGTCTGGAATGTTTACCAATCTATATGTAGCTTACAAATTTGTGTTAACTATACCTTGTACACAAGTCACCTGTGAAAGGGTATTTTCTAAACTTAAAATTGTTAAGAATCGACTTAGATCTAGTTTAAGCCAAGATCATATGTCTAATCTTCTTTTCATGAATGTAGAAAGAGATTTATTTTATAATTTAGATAGAGATGTTATTATAGATGAAGTAGCCAGAACCAGTGAAGAACTGGCCAAAAAGCTGTTAGGTTAATCAACAGCTATACACAATAACATAACATTTCTTAATTGTGGTAAATTTTATAAAATCTATTTTAAATAATGTACCTAAAAAATCAAAATTAATGATAGTATTGCTTTTTTCAGTATGCTTGGTTTTTTATTACTATTGTGTCCCTTTTTATTGTCTACTTAAGTATTACAGTAGCACTTAAGATAATACGGTTTCAACGAAGTAATTCCGATGCTTTAATCTAAAAATATATACCCCTCTCTTTTTAAGTAACACACCACTTGTAATTAATTAGTATATATATTTGTTTAGCTTGAAACTAGTTTAGGTACCGTATATAAAATAGTATTAATATTTTTTGTGAAAGTAAGTAGACTACACCTAAAAACTGTTTTTAAGCATATAAGCCTAATTTTCAATTGGTATATATTCTACCATTCTATTCACAATAACTTTCTCAGTAAGGGGCCAATTTTCAGTCTCTAGCCGAGGGCCCCCAACGAAGCCAGTCCGGGCCTGCCCGTAGGAATAGTTATATTCAAAACAATGTACGTTTTGTTTCAATTTTGCCTAGGATAATTATTAAAATTCGACTTCGCAGATAAAAGAGATTACCTCGATTTCTTAATATGGAGTTGTGCTAAGAAACTAGTCTAACACAATTAGTTATTATTTTGAAATAGCGAACGCTGAAAAAAAAAATTACTGATACTTTTTTACTCGCCAAGTAAGCGATAAACTACCAAATATATATAACTTAACCGGCCTTCTACGAATGTGCAGTGCACCTCTCTCTGATAGGGAGCCAACCTTTCCGATAGGAGTTTGTCGTTGTCTTTGGGGGGGGGGGGGGGCTAGTAATATATGTGAAGGGGCACAACGAGTGTCTGTCTGGCTTTGCAGCCTTCATCATTTTGATACAGACTACCGGCAGTCGGACTTAATCCGCGACCGGTTATCTTGATGATTTCGACCAAGAAAATCCACCTACACCTATGGAATTTCTAACACATGATTAATGCGTATAACATTTCTACTGTAAAATAAACGGTGTGAGTTTTAAATTTAAATACACCTTTCTTTATTCTGAATAAACTAACATTTCGCAAAGTTAACATCATCCAAATTTTTCATGTATCAACTTTTTTATGGAAAAATACTTTTTTATACAAAGTTAATTAAATCCAATTGATTTTTTAAATCACCAGATTTTAAAATATTCACCTTTTATATAAACATTTTAATAACAATTTAATTTTTCTTAAGAAAGGTGTTATAGTAAAAATAAAATACATTGACATGTTTCGGAACCGTCGAGTAAGTTCCATAGTCATAATATAAATAAAACAAAATTTCAAAATATTTCTCGGACAATACAAATGACACGCGACAATGAGATATAAATAACAAAAAACACGCGCTCTATTGCAAAAATTAAATTACAATATAGACCATGATCTAAAATTTAATTAAAAATAAAAATTTCAAATTATTTCACGATCAATAAAAATCGTGTTTTTTGGTGTTTTTTATCTCTTTGTCGCGTGTCATTTTTATTGATCGTGAAATAATTTGAAATTTTTATTTTTAATTAAATTTTAGATCATGGTCTATATTGTAATTTAATTTTTGCAATAGAGCGCGTGTTTTTTGTTATTTATATCTCATTGTCGCGTGTCATTTGTATTGTCCGAGAAATATTTTGAAATTTTGTTTTATTTATATTATGACTATGGAACTTATTTGACGGTTCCGAAACATGTCAATGTATTTTATTTTTACTATAACACCTTTCTTAAGAAAAATTAAATTGTTATTAAAATACTTTTTTATACATTTGCCAATTTCTGCTGTTAAAAAAAGCAAATATTTTTGTAACAATTCACTGGTGTTAAAAGAAATTGGCAGTTGGTGACAGAGACAAAGTTCCGACAAGTATAAAATGACGCGCCATTTTTCAATTTTCCCATATTCTTTATAGAAACGTGCGTATATATATATATATATGACATTTTGAAGTTAGGGGGGCAGAAACATCATCGCCAGGTTTCCCTTGCTCCGCACAGAAGTCATGGCCAGCGAGAAAAAAAAACAAAATAAATAAATGTAGAAGGTCAAAATAATCACTCCTTGGCTGCTGCAAGTTCATTTTATTAAACTGTAGCTATAATAGAGGGAAAAGTTCCTGTTGCAGACGATATTTTACCGAAACATCCAAAAAATATTCCATGCTTTACTACATCAAATCGTATTCATGCAAGAGCGCACCCAAGAATCCTTCTTCTCCTCCCTTTTACCACCTCTCGAGCTTCCTCTTTTAAATCTAAAAAGAAAATTCTAGAACATTTTCTAACCTCAAACCATCATTCTTTTATGTAAACAGAATTCTTGTCCAGCTATGAGACTATTTTCTACAGACGATAATTTTATTTTTAAAAAAATATTATTTAACCAATTTATAATCGACTCAGAATTTCTTAGGCAGACGATTTTTATAGATGATTAATTTTAAGAGAAAAAGAAAAGAAATGAATTTATTGATATGCACACTATCAAAGGTTGACGGAGGGAAAATAAATAAATAGATAAAGTAAAATAATGATATTTTTTGAAAAGTATGGTTTTGGAATAAATTTAATAAGACTTTCTTAAAAAGCTTGATAAAAACATAGAAGAAATGAGTTTTATTTGGAATATTAAGAAATAAATTTTAATTAAGAATATTTTTAATTTAGAGCCATCTTTTTAAATTTACGCATACTGGAATAATGTTTTTTAAGGCGAATTAAGAATTTATATCGTCTGCATAAAGATTAACAGATTAGATCTAGAAACAAGATTTTAATTCAATAATTTGAAGTAAGTACGGAGTACTATTATAAGAAAATTAAGATAGTATAAAGGTTAGTTTTTGCGAAAACAATTTAAAATTTGTAATATATATATATATATATATATATATATATATATATATATATATAGATAGATAGATAGATATGTGCGTGCGTGCTTGTGTGTGTGCACGTATGCATATATATATATAGACTATAAACACTATATATGTAAAATCATAATGAAATGTTTTTATGTAACGACTAATTTAGTTTTATGCCGCTTTCTCTAAAAATTTTGAATATTATGTGGTAAAATTAACACCAAAAATCTGTATTGATCCGCAGACACAAACTAATATTAGAATTTTAAAATTTGATTTAATTTTCGAAATAATAATGTTTTTGAAATTAAATTAAATTTCTCTAATAATGCTGGCAATCAAATTATCTTATTATTGTGAAAAAAGGTAGGAAATGGATAACAACAGGGATTATTAGATTTCTTCTTCTTTGTCAATTTCAAACTGAAATAAAAAATAACTTTGATTTCAATCAGTAATGAAGAAATATTATGATTAAATTATTTAAAAAAAAATACTTATTTGATCCACAGGTATGAATTTATGTCAGAAAACAAAAAAATACGGTGGAAAATGGTCAGGGAAAAAAATAGCCTAAAAATGAGGGAAGAACCAGTATTTTCTTATAGAAAATAATAATACAAAGGGATTAAATGAAAGAAATTTCTGCTGAACAAAATACTCGTGTTCAGCAACTTTTTTGGTTGAGTTTTTCCATGATCACTGGCCACCCTGAAAAAAAATGTCTGTTAATTTAATCTTGAAATAAATTCCATCGACTTAAAAATCATGTGAGGAAAGAGATAGAGAGCGATGCAGTGTGCCGTAAAAATAGTTTGCAAAATGATGCACGTTATCACTCAAATTTAAATGTCCTCATTTGTCCAAAACAAAACAAGTATCGAATTCTCTGGCATCAACCGTACTTTTTTCCTCTAAATGAAAATGATCTGTTTATATTTAAGCATTCTAAAGTTGCGTTTCATTCTATTAGAATTCAAAGTAGTACTATTAAAATTTTTCTTTCTTTTTGCGAAACACGAATTTGTCCAATGAAGTGAATTTTAATACTACTTTTTTGATGTTATACCAGCCACCACACTTCATCACTTTATCAGGGTAGCCACAGTCGACCATTTTTTAATTGTTCGGCACCACTTTCTTTAAACAGAAATTCTTAACACTTGATTTATAAACTTTTGCAAAAGAAATATACTTCAAAATTTATGTTAGAAAAATACTGGTGCGAACAGAAAATAGAAATAGTCACCAGTGGCAGCCCTGTTCTATGCATAAAAATAATAGTTCCATTGTAGCTTTCTTTAGGGATTTTTTTTTTCTTATTTAGTTGACAATAGCGCATAAATCCGAAATGGTTTAAAAAGAAAAGATGCCATTTTCTAAGCATTTATTTTAATTCTTTTACAGGAAATATTTGGAATAATCTTCTAAATGATGTTTTTATGTTACAGCTAAATAAATGTGAAAAGGGAAAGTAAGAGGAATTATTACTTATAGATATCAGTTTGTCATATTTTTTTCTTCTAAATTCACTCCTCTATTAGCACAAGATACAAAACGATTTGTGGTGAATTGCTACGTCACGTGAAATCACTCTGTCGTATCCTAACGTAGAAAATGCTATTCTGATGAAACAAATATATAAAAGTAGATATGTGAAACGAATGTAGAAATAATAATGAATAGTATTCCTATGACGTCAAAATTGGTAAAATGACGATTTTTATAGTTTCGAGCCAATAGAAAGAAAAGGGTTCATTTTTTTTAAATTAGGAGTTATTATCTGGAAATAAGTGCTAAACTACTCATATTCTTTTAAGTTTGCATGAAATTTTCTTTAACCCTTTGGGGCGCAGGGCAAATACACTGCTTAATTGATGAAATTAATGACTGACACCGGAGTTTGAAAACAACTTCATTTTTAAATTAAACACACACACACACACACATATGTATATTTCACTCTTTCAATGAACTGTAAATTTTCTTACCAAAATTCCGTTACCAATGTGGCATTTAAGAATTAAAATTAATTGTTTTCTTAGATATACCAACTCTCAGCAAGGGGTTAATCGTACATGCGTACAAATGTTTGATGCGTTAAGTTCAATAAGCAGCATTCGTGTGGCGTCATAATAGGTAAAATGGCGATTTTTTATAGCCTCGGTCAACTGAATGTAAGGAGAAAAAAAAATTCCCTGTTTGGTTTTCTTTTCAATTTTAAAGAGAAAATGACATTAATAATGCGAGGATTACATCATTAGCAATATTTATTTTATTGTATTTATTTTATTTTATTTTATTTTATATTTTAATTTATATGAGAAACTAGCAGTTACCCGTGAGTTCGTTCGCATAACATTTAAAGAAGAAATACTTGATCAATCAAGCAAAAAAATTCGATGATGAAAAGCATGTGTAATTAACTTTTTATCGCGAATTTATGGTAAAAAACTTCTGATAATCCCTATTTGCTAATTTGTTTGCTGGTTAAAATTTTCCCTTCAGCGATTAATACTAATAGATAGAAACATTCTTGAATTTTTTTGTTCAGCCCTGTAGTTTTCCAAGTGCTTTTAATACACGAAAGTATCTTTCTAAAATTTAGTTCAAACAAAAATATTTCTTATTACTACCTAAATTACATTTTCAGAAATTATCATCCGAAGACAACCTTGTATCCAGTTCTTTGCGGGACCCTGTATATCATTTTATATAAATACTACAAACATTTCTTAGTTTACTAAATGCAGTTCAAAATAAAAATGCATATTTTATTTAAAAACCATCTTTAAGTAAATTACGCTCATATTCAGTAACCTTTCCGAGGTCTTTTGTGTAACCCTGTATATCTAAATTTAACTATTTATACTATTACTATTTATACTCTGCATTTAATATGCATACATTTAGCGAAACTTAAAAGCACATATCATAATTCAAAAAGCATTTCATCCATGCAACAGTCATCATCCATCATATACAGTACTTCGAATAGAATATGTAATATTTGAAATCTTTTGTGTGTCCCTGTAAATGCTATGCACTTCGTATTATGCATGAAATAACTCACATTAAGCCTCAGCAACGTATATCAATTTGATTATACATGAAATCGTTTACCATAATTAAAATATGTCGGAAACTGTTCCTCCCTTTATTCTTATGCAATGGAATTCTTCTGTGTAACCCTGTAAATAAATAATAAGGGTCCTTTTCACTACATACTTTACAAAATGCATATTTTAGTGCATTTTGTAAATGCACATAAATTTGAATATGTTTCACAGGGTGTAACATCGTTAAATTTAATTAAAACGATTTTCCCCATAATGCCGTAATGTAAGGAAATTTTTTGACAATCCCTGTAAATAAACTAATCATGGTAGAAACTTTATTTTCAATAGGTATTCGTGCTAGGTAAACTTTAAGAACGTCCAACAATTTCATGGAAATCGGAATATATTTACGAAAGTTAGAAAGCGACCAGACAGACAGACAAACCGAAAGCATAATAACTTTTCAACTTTGCTCGAAAGTGCTAAAAAATCGAGCCAAAAATATATTAATCAGTAGTTTTATTTTCCGCCTTTTCCCCTCAAAAAAATTCTTCCATTGATAAATATGAGTTTTGAAAAAAAATATTCATTTGTATGTAACTTATAACTTATTAATTAATACAAGAAAAAAATTTCTGATTCATTTTAAAATTATCATCGTCATTATTAATCTCGTTCCATTAGCTACTGATATTCATACCCCTTGTATTTTTACCGACTGCTATAAAGTACCTGTTTTATTTCAACTATGACGTCACATTTTCATAAATGAACCATTTTATTAAAAATATTATTCTTTTTCATTCTTTTTACTTTTAATTTATGTCGCCATACTTTACACAAAAATTCCCATTAACTATTATCTAAATTTAACTAAATATCTCCATTAACTAAATATCCTTGTTAAATATATAATAAAAAATACACCTTTTATTTTTATTTCAAACATGACGTCATATTTATTTTCTTTTAAATTATTTTATTATATGTTAAAACTGTTGTTAGCTTTCGTTTTTTCAAAAACTAAAACAAAATCACTTCACCTTTTTTCATTCACGTATAAAAACATTTCATATTTATTTACTTAGAAGGTGTCACAAATAAAAATTAAATTAAAGAGTTGACATGTTTCGGTTCATTAATAAGAACCGTATTCATGACATATAAAATCAGTAGAAAATTAAATGACACTGGATATAAATATAATTTAAAAATCAAAACAAAACATTGCGCCCGCTATGATCGTGAATATAGCCATTGCCAACGCGGCATATAAATATAATAAATTTTGACCATATATTAAATTTAAAATGTATAAAATTAAAATTAAAAAAGTAGAAAAACTAAATGACTCTGGATATAAAGGTAATTTAAAACCCCCAAAACATAAAATATTGCGCCCTCTATGATCGTGAATAGCCAATGCCATCGCGGTTCCTCCTATTAGACTCATCCTTTAAATATTTATTAAGTAATTCTAACCACAAACTCGGAATGTCATAAGAATAAGAATCATTACAAACTCTATCCCTCCTAGAATATATCTCTATGGATTCACTGATGATTAATTTTCGGAATAAACTGGAAATGAACACTAATCTACTATCTTTAAAACAAATTTTAACCCCCCTCTTTAAAAACAATCTTGATAACGCAGTCTTATCCCTACCAAATTTTATGTCACATTCATGCTCTTTCTTTCTAACCCCAAACTTTCTACCTGTCATACCAATATAAAAATTAATATCCCCCTCTTCATTCTCATATGGAATTTCATATACCCCTGCTAGATCATCTTGTGGAACCGGATCAAAAGCTCTGTATAGAAGATGTTTTAACTTAGGAGGTGGCTTAGCAATTAATTCTATTTTAAACTTTTTTAATTTAGCTTTAAGCCTCTCAAAATTACCCTTTATATAAGGAAACGATAGTCTTTTAACCCCAATCTCTTCCCCCTTCTCACAGGCATTATCAACCAAATTACAATTAACCTGAGAATTATTTTTATCCCTATAATTTTTAACCAATTTATTAATTTTATCCTTTTTGTAACCATTCAACTTAGCAATATTAAAAATATAATTCAACTCTTCATACAAAAATTCATCAGAACAAATAATAAACGCACGATTAACCATGAACCGGAATGTAGAAAACTTATACCCAAAGGGTGAATACGCAGAAAATGGAATAATATGCTGACTAGCTATATTTTTCCTGAAAACTTTCCTTTTTAACATAGAACGCTCTCTAATAAGCCACACGTCTAAAAATGAAATAGCACGATCATTTTCCAATTCAAACGTAAATTGAATATTCCTATCCAGTTTATTAACTTCATCTACAAAAACAATGAAAGACTCAACTCCCCCCTCCCAAATTAAAAACACATCGTCAACATACCTCTTCCAAAATTTAGGAACTTTCTCGACAGACAGACAAGACGCACAGGACAAGTCCAACAGGATTGCTGTTTTGGATCGTAATGAGTATAAAGTTAAAATGCAAAAAGCTATTGCCGATATGGATTGTTCCTTAATTGAAAAATCTCCTTTGAATAAAATCCACAAAAAGGTGAAAGATATTATTGAAAAAGGTTGTTGGCCAGATAATGTTAAAGTTAGATTGTTTATTAATAAACAGGGTGTGATTCCACGTTAGATAGGTAGATTAAAGGATCATAAAGAGGGGTATCCTCTACGCCCCATCGTTACAAGATGCCAAGCACCGACTTACTATTTGGAAAAGGCGTTTGTGCTTATTTTGAAAGAGTTACTGCCGCCATCAGAGTATGTTGTGGATTCCACTGCAAGTTTTGTTGAAAGCATAAGGACACTTGAAATTCCTCATACCTGTTTATTAGCTAGTTTGGATGTCAAATCACTTTTTCCGTCGATTGACATTTTTGAAGTTTGTGATGATATTAAAAAGAGGATTGACAAGGTAGAAATATATAATGTCAGTATAAAATGTACTTTAAAAGATGGATTACAGTTGATTGTACAAAGTAATTATTTTGTTTTTAATGGTAAAATTTATAAACAAAACATGGGTGCCCCTATGGGTTCTCCTATTTCGGGTTTTTAAGCTGAGTTTAAAATGAGGCCTTTTGAAGAGAATATTTTCGCAAAGTTCGAGAAAGTTCCTAAATTTTGGAAGAGGTATGTTGACGATGTGTTTTTAATTTGGGAGGGGGGAGTTGAGTCTTTCATTGTTTTTGGGTTTTGGGGGTTTTAAATTACCTTTATATCCAGAGTCATTTAGTTTTTCTACTTTTTTAATTTTAATTTTATACATTTTAAATTTAATATATGGTCAAAATTCATTATATTTATATGCCGCGTTGGCAATGGCTATATTCACGATCATAGCGGGCGCAATGTTTTGTTTTGATTTTTAAATTATATTTATATCCAGTGTCATTTAATTTTCTACTGATTTTATATGTTATGAATACGGTTCTTATTAATGAACCGAAACATGTCAACTCTTTAATTTAATTTTTATTTGTGACACCTTCTAAGTAAATAAATATGAAATGTTTTTATATTTTATTATAGTTTTTCGCGTGGAAGTTTTTTATTAAAAATTCATTGCCTCTGAAAAATTATTATTCCAATTTTTTATTTTTTTGGCAACAGGAAAGGAAAATGGTTAAATTTTATCTGAAAAATGCCTATTGATTTTGAATGAAAAATAATTAAATTTTGAATTATTAAGGAAAATATTTGAATAAAATAAATAAAAATTAGCCTATGTTCATTCCACTCTTATAATCTATTCATACACTGTCAGAAAAATTCGTCAATATACACTAAGTTATCGTTATTTTTTCACAAATAATTACCGTATTCTCAGAAAACGTATTTGATCTGTGAATTCATTCCGAGCGTCGAAAAATGAGGAAGAGATTCTGTTTATTTCTTGCACGCATGCGTATTGGGTCTGTAATAATAAATTCGAATTTATTTTTAAAATGAAAAGCAAAATATCCTATAGATTAAAATGTCTAATTTAGTTTAAAAAGACACAAATGTTTTCGTATTTAAAAATAAATAACAATTACTTTCTTCATTCATTCAAAAATTCTCACAATTTGTTATTCATATTCAAAGTTGGATAAGTTGAATAAAGTTGAATTTACTAAGTTATATAATAAATATTCCCATTTAAAATGTACTTTAAGTGAACACATTTAAAAGATATTTTAATTAAAAAATATAAATGCAAAAAGAAAAAAAATTGATATTATTCAAAAAAATCTTGTCGTAGAACATCCATATTTTTCTTCTAGCAATCTACGCAAATATAATTAAAATTCACATTTTTATACTATACGTATAAAAACCCCAGCCACAGTTTCATTAAAGATGAAATCTTCCCGAAATTAACTTCAAAATTAAAAGCTCTTTAACGAAATAAACCAAATCACACTCATAAGAAATAAAGGGTTCTACTTCTAAGCACTTTTCTCCTGAGAAATCGTGGCGCAGAGGATGAGCGTTGGTCTTGTAATGCTGGGGTCGTGTGTTCGGCCCTCACCGCCGGCGTATTTATCTTTTCCAGACTTTTTTCAAAAGACGGATATTTTTCCTCTTTTGACGGAGAAAAAAATAAACAGATAGTCGTCAATATACAGACAATTTCTGGCAGCAGTGCTGCCAGTACTTTTTCTGTGAAAAGACGGAAGTTTTTTTGAGAGTGTATGCAAAGATTCAAAGACATTAATCCATCCGTTTTGAAGCCAAGTTCATTCCAATTTTTCGGACACACTTTCACATTTATAATATACTAGCTGTTACCCGTGACGTTGTTCACGTAACATAAAAAAAGAAGAAATTAATTATGCAAAGCATTTAACTCTCGATGACTAAAAACATATATAATAAAACATTTTTTATGATATTTTATAAGAGATAATATGAGTATTTTATAATATTTCTTTATTATACAGTCATTGACATAAGTCAGGTTTTTAAGCTGAATCAGAATGTCTGTTTATATCATGAAGTTGTAAGAAAAATGATACAGATGCTATATACGCATCGGGATACCCAATTGGCGCCAAAACATATTATTTTGCCTGACATAGTAATTTGGCTATTGTTGTTTATTTAATAAATTTTTAATCTATTTTATCATTAAAATTACATAAATTTCTTTGTTCTATAGTTCCTAATGAAACTTTTGTAAGTGAAATCGCATGGCAATAATTAAATTGCTTTTTGTTTAAAAGAACTTTGGACAATAGACATTATTTCATGACTCCATGTATTAGGTTTTTTATTTTCAGACAATGAACGTGAGATGATGCTGATATGTTATTATTATTTTTTGGTTTTCGATATTATGTTTTCTATATATGTCCTGTGATGTGAACGTCTAATAAATGTTTTCTGTATTTATAGAAGAAGTTATATTTATCGTACAAAATATTATAATTTCATCTAAATATTACGAAAATTATTAACATTTTGGTAGAAGAGCGGTGGTTTTAGAGAAAATGTTTGTGTTTTGAGTGCAGAAATAAATAAAATAAAAATATGAATTGAGTGAAATGAGGCCTAATGGAAGAAAATAATTTCTCCGATTGGAATAACCGCCAATAGGATAAATTTAAGAGGTAAGAATTTTTATATGCACTTAAAATATTCAGGAAGATAAAGTATTTTAACTATGTCTGAGTCAAATATGTTTGGAATTCCCAGAATAGAACCCTTAACAAGTAAAAATTATACGTTATGGAGTATGAGGGTTGAAGCTTTAATTAAGTCGAAGCATTTATTTGATGTTATCGAAAATGATGAACCGATAATAAATGAAAAGGATCCCGCTAGTTTAAAAGTGCATAAAACATGGTTAGAGAAAAATGATGAAGTATATGGTATAATTATATTAACGTTGTCAGCAGAACAAACAATGGCAGTTAGAGGAGTTAAGAAAGCTAAAGAATTATGGGAACTACTTAAAAAGCGTTATGCAGGAATTGAGAATCAAAGAAAAATTCAATTAAAAATTAATTTGGCGAGAATAGAAAAAAATGAAAGGGAAACAATTGAAGAATATTTAATAAGAGCTCAAGGTATCGCAAACGAAATATTAGAATTAGGTACAGAAGTTGATGAAAGCGAATTAATAGGATTTATTATAGAAGGACTCCCAAAGAAATATAGTGAAGTAACAACTGCGATATCGTCAAACCCAAATATTACTTACGAAGTGATGCGAGAAACTTTATTGAGATATGAAAGAAAATATGATAGATTTCACGAAAGCGATTTTAAAGCATTTAGGGCTAATGAAAAGAAAAGAATTTATTGCTTCGCGTGCGGAAAGCCAAATCATGTAGCGCGGAATTGTTATAATAAATCGAATATGACACACTCGCGAAATAATAGAGAATATTTACCAAACAAAAATTTTCAAAATTTTTCTAGTAATAAAGTTAAAGCATTTCAGGATATGAGGGAATATTCACAGAACAATAAGAATTTTAACAAGAATAATAATGTTTCAAACAAGAAAATAAAGGAATTTACATGTTTTACAAATGAACATGCATTGCACTCAGATGAATGTAATAAAAATGAGTGTAAAGAATCTGAAAATAATAGGGAAATAACCTGGATGTTAGATTCAGCTTGCACTTCGCATATGACGCACAGAGAAGATATCGTTGTAGAAAGAAAACCTGAAGATGTAGAAATTGCAACCGCTGACAGCGAGCGATCAATACAAGCAAAATATCGCGGAAATGTTCATGTTACTGCTTGTGATCAGAAATTTGGCGAATCAAATATAAAACTTACAGATGTTCTTTGTGTACCTAATTTAAGAGAAAATTTGATGTCAGTTCCAAGTTTAGTCAGAAAAGGAAAATATGTGATATTTAATAATGAAGGAGCAGCCATTTATGAAAAGAACACAGGCGAATTAATTGCTCAAGGAATTTTTGAAGATAATGCATTTAAAATAAATTTAGCTTTACGAGAAATAATTGAAGATAGAAACGAATCTTGTCTACAGACAAAGGAATCTAAGAACGAACTATGGCATAGAAGACTTGGGCATATAAATTATGCATACTTACAAAGAATGTCAAGAGAAAATCTTGTAAGGGGATTAGAAGAGATAGATGGTAAAGAAACAAAATGCGAAATATCTATTCAAGGAAAATTAACGAGAATGCCATTTAATCAAGTGATAGAAGGAACAACACGTATTTTAGAGCGGCTACATGTTGATTTATGTGGACCAATGACAGTACACTCATTAGGAGGAAATAAATACATGTTAATGGTAGTAGATGAATATAGTAGAAGATATTTTGTAGATTTTTTAAGAAGTAAAGATGAAGCAAAAGAAAGAATTATAAATATAATAGAGAGAAGAGAAAATGAAACTGGCAAGAAAGTAAAAGCAGTGAGATCAGATAACGGTGGAGAATTTACTGACGAACAGCTCATGAATTATTATAAAAGAAAGGGTATTAAGAATGAAAGAACAACAATTCATAGTCCTCAAAGCAACGGGATTGCTGAAAGAGCTAATCGTACAATTATTAATACAGCAAGAACATTGCTGATAGAAGCAAAGCTACCTTTATCTTTTTGGGCCGAAGCAGTGTCAACAGCAGTTTACATACATAATGTTACTCCAACGGCTACAAGAAAGAAAACGCCATTAGAATTATGGTCAAGAAATAAGCCTACAGTAAAACATATGAAAGTATTTGGATGTAAAGTTTTTTATCGCAACGATGACATCAATAGAAAGAAATTTGATGTAAGAGCAAAACCTGCAGTATTTATCGGATATTCAAGAGATCGTCGAGCATACAGATTATATGACTTAAAGGAAAAGAGAATACGTGAAAGCAGAGATGTTGTGTTTATAGAAGAAAAAATGGGATATGAAGATATAGTAAATAAAGAAGAAATGACTGATGAATTTGAATACATCAATATTATCAGTAATAAGAATATAATAGATGAACAAGAAGAGAACAATTCCGATGTAAATGATGAAGAATTAAATCAGGAAAAAGAAACAATTAGGTTGACAAATGATTCGAATGTTCCTGAGACAGAGGAAAATGAAATAAATAATATAATTAGTGAAAATAAAGAACAACAAGAAAAAGAATGTAATCCAAATAAGTTTTCTGGAGAACCTAGAAGATCATCACGAATTAGGAAACCGAATCCAAAGTATTTAGCAAATCTTGTGCACGAGGAAGTTCCAAAGAATTACAAAGATGTATTAAATTCTAAAAATAAAGATAAATGGATAGAAGCAATCAAAAAGGAATTGCATTCGTTAGAAGAACACAAAACATGGAAAATTGTTGACAAACCAAAAGATGTGAAAGCACTGAGAAGCAAATGGATTTTTAATATAAAAAAAAGCGGTGAAGATGTAAAATATAAAGCTAGGTTAGTAGCAGACGGATCAAGACTTAAATTTGGAACAAATTACCAAGAATCGTACAGTCCAGTAATGAAAACTGAATCATTTAGAACTTTATTGGCAGTCGCAGCAATGAAAGGCTACAAAACTAGATTTTTTGACGTAGAAACAGCTTATCTGAATGCAGATCTAGAAACTGCTGTTTATATGAATCCACCTGAAGGCCTACAAATTGAAGGAGGGAAGATATTACTCGTGACAGGAAATTTATATGGATTGCTTGAAGCAGGAAGATGCTGGTATGAAAAATTGGTTAAAATATTTGATAAGATAGGATTAAAACCATGCAAAGCAGACCCTTGTGTATTTGTCAATAAAAAAGATAATGAATTTATTACAGTTGGAATCTATGTAGATGATGGGATAGTCGTTAGTGAATCCGAAGATTTGATAAATAAATTCGTACAACAATTGAATAAAGAAGCGAAAATTAAAGAGCAGAAGAAAAATATAAAATTCCTTGGTATTGATATTGAAGAAAAGAACGGAGAATTTTTATTAGGTCAAACTAAATATGCAGAAAAGATTTTAGAAAGATTTGATATGGAAAATTGTAAAAGTGTGAAAACTCCTGGTGTACTCGGAATAAATTTAGATGAATATGAAGGTGAAAATAAAATTGAAGAAACGCTATATCAAGAAATGCTTGGAAGTATAGGATATCTAGTAAGAGGAACAAGGCCAGATTTAGCTTTCACTTTAAGTAATTTGTCTCAATATGCAAAAGATCCTAGAGAAATTCATTTACAGGCAGTGAAGAGAGTTTTGCGTTATATCCAAGGCACAAAAAACTACAAACTTCGAATTAAAGGTAAAAAGGGTCAATTATCACTTTGTTCTGATGCTAGCTGGTGTACTACACAAGATTCAAAATCATTTGGTGGATATATAGTAAAAATAGGAGAATCTTTAATTGGTTGGAAAAGTAATAAGCAGAAACTGGTTGCGCTTTCTACAATGGAATCTGAGCTTTTAAGTTTGTGTGATGCAGTTTGTGAAGGAAAATGGCTAATGGGTCTCTTGGAAGAATTAAATCAAGAAGAAATGGTAAAGCGTCCAACAGAAATCAGCACTGATAGTCAGTCCGTAATTGATTGGATCAAAAACCCAAGGGTGAATAATCGTAACAAACATATCAATAGAAAATATCATTTTGTGAAAGATGAAAGAGCTAAAGGAGAAATTGAAACAAAATATGTAAATTCATCTGAACTGGAGGCAGATATAATGACTAAGAATTTGAGTTATGATGTCATGAAAAAACATATTACAAGTCTGGGCATTGCTGAGCATTATTGACATGCGAAAGGAGGGATTTGTAAGTGAAATCGCATGGCAATAATTAAATTGCTTTTTGTTTAAAAGAACTTTGGACAATAGACATTATTTCATGACTCCATGTATTAGGTTTTTTATTTTCAGACAATGAACGTGAGATGATGCTGATATGTTATTATTATTTTTTGGTTTTCGATATTATGTTTTCTATATATGTCCTGTGATGTGAACGTCTAATAAATGTTTTCTGTATTTATAGAAGAAGTTATATTTATCGTACAAAATATTATAATTTCATCTAAATATTACGAAAATTATTAACAACTTTCTGACTACTTGGTTTTCCCATTGGCCAATTTCGCCAAATTATACAAATCGCCAAGCTGTTCGCCAAATTACGTAAGTTGACATAATGGCACAGATAACAAACACTTCTCTTATACTTAATGTCAAGTGAATGTAACATTTACAATTAGTCATTGTTTGGCATGTAATCTTATAGTTTGGCGACAGTTTTTTTGGTCGACGGATAACCAAGTAGTACCGAAACTTTTTTATGCATTGATATATTTTTTTATTAATAAATAAGAATTTGAAAATATACACGCAACTGGTATTCGAAAATTATGTTTTCACCAAATTTGCGTCAACAAAAGATCGTGCCGAACTGGGTGCGGATATAGCAACAAAGTTATTGGATGATATATTTTAATAATCGTTACCATGAAAGGAGGGCGAAGAAATGGTCATCATGAATATTATTAAATCTTTTGTCACACAAAAAGAAAACCTGTTTGCAAAATTATATTATTTCTGTCTCTAAGAAAAGCAAATTGACTATGGATATAAGGTACTATTTGGTTATCCCGTCGACCAGAAAACGATCGCCAAACTATAAGATTAAATGCCAATAATGGATGACCATTAATGTCACATTCAATGATATTAAATACAATATGCATGTTTGAAATGTCTGTAAGTAATTTTTATTTCGATTTTTTATTTGTATTTTTATTAATATTCAACTAAATATTTGTTTTTTCGTTATTTAAAATAAAAATTATGCCAATATGTATAATTTGGCTATTAGCTTGGCCGTTTGGCGATTGTTTTCTGGTCGACGGGATAACTATACCGGATCCAATTAGAGAGTATAACCTTTCTAACATTTGTTTTGCCTGTATTTATATTAAAAAAAAACCAACTTTCAAATTGCACTTTTATATTCATAATTTTAAAAATTTTATCATTATGAGGAAAATAACAAAACTAGTCGTTGGGTGCCACCGTAATACTTACCCATCATGGATAGGCATATGAATATAAAACATGTGATAACTATTTATACAATGCATTGCAATTACAAAACAAAATTTAAATATTGTTAATATGCATAGTAATGCTCTATTAATGAATTGCTGATGTACAAATTTCGACAAATTATATAAAACGCCAAACTACTCAAGTAATACCGAACTGCGTAAAAGAAACATCCTTATAACTCCAAAAATAATTATAATATAAACTAACAGTTTACTTCGTTGGATTAAGCGTCTCATTTTCAATTAAAATATACCTCTGAATTGAAATTTGAATGAAATACAGGGTCATGAAAAATTGAAGAATGTGGAAAACAGGATTACAAATATCTCGGCAACTCATAATCCGATCGACTTCGTTCTATATGCAAAATGCGTGTTATTTTATTGCCTTTTACGTCCATTTCTTAGAACAAAAACATTCGAAATTTTTTACATACCTTTCATCAGAACGAATTTTTCGAGAGTCCGAAAAAAATAGTTCCGGATAATCGAGGTTGCTGATATTAAATAGGCTTCGTCCCATTCTTACATACTAACTACATACAAAATTTCAAGTCTCTATCTCAATTTGTTCGGGAGATAGAGCGTTTACAGACAGACAGACAGACGGACGGAAATTTTTTTTTTCTAAAAATATGTTTTTCGGAATCTCCACTATCTAAAACGTGTAAATCCGTCAAAAAAAATTTTCGATTTTCAAAACGATTGCAAGACTTACCCTATACTACGTATGATGGGTAAGTAAAACATAATTTTCTGATACAGAATCGGAGACAATCTGGATCAAATTATGTGAGATTGGAAGCAGTCTGATTTTGATCATATGAAGGTTACTATTGCGCATAAATTTTCATTCAGATGAAAACCACCTTAAATCCTGTGCTATAGTTTTGTGAGATATTATCAAAATGCGTAAACAAACTTACAGTATTATTACGTAGTAGTAAGATAAGATACAAAATTTTTTCTAACAAAGCTTTAATAATAATAATAATAATAATATGTCAAAACTTGTACATATAAAAAAAATAATAAATTAAAATAATAACACAGAACTTTTCAAATAAATATGTAGCAATAATAATATTATTAAGAATAATAATAGAAATAATACTTGACAGAATAATACAGCAAAAATCAAGCAGACCATTGAAATGAACAGTTTTTTTAATAACATTTTCTGAAGTCTGCAAACAAATGATTACTATAAAATATCTTTATATACTATGTTTTTTGACTTAGCATTTTCGGCAAACACATGTAAGTTGTTAGCTGACGAAACGGGGGAGCAGGCAACGTAGAGTTGACCATGAGAAAAGCAAGGTGATCCTAAGTGCAAACCAGCTACTTTCAACGACTGTTCCTGTGATTTGTTTATAGTCATCGCATATGCTAATTTTAAAGGGAACTGTATGCGTCTAAATTGAAATGGTAAATCATTGGGTACAATTGGCATACGCGGTATAATAACACTATCTCCTTTAGCCGACCCAGTCATAATTGTAGCTCTAACGATATTATTACCAAGTTCATTAATAAGCAATATTTTACCATTACACAACCTCGGAGCATCTATATTACGCATCAGTAAAACTGGAACACCCTTTTTTAAATGTATTTTATGTGCTGGTACCCCAGACAGTTCCAATGAGTTGAGAAACTCGACTGGATATGAGGTGCTATCGTCGGCATTCAACACCATGTCAACGGATGTGTAATTTTTGCCTTCGTTTGGTATCAGCTTTAAAATTTTATCATTTATCGCATCCACAATATTATTTTTGGGGGCTAGAATTACTCTTTCCCACAACCAGTTTTCATTTTTCATGTTTTCTTCAAAATTATGAAAAACTGTTGCAATAAGTTCTTCTTCTGAATTAATTATATTACAAAAGTTTTTGGAAAATGTATTTTACCATCAACGTCTGTTTCGACTTCTCCTTGACCAAGTTTTAACAATTTTGATGCAAATTGTCCAGATTCTGTGTCATTATGTAATTGTACTCGCATGTTAGTGCTTAAATGCAATTTATGTATTCTATGCCAAAGTGGAGATGCTTTAAAACATGCATTCTTTTCGTCGGCGGGTGTTCCTCTAGGAATAACTGGCAATGTTTACCGGATGTCACGTGCAAGCAGGACCACCATACCACCCATCAGTTTTGAATTACTTCTTATGTCTTGCAAAATTCTATCAAGAGCTTCGATTGCATGTTTGTGCAACATTGTGCATTCGTCCCACACTAACAGTTTACAGTGTCGAAATATTTTACCTCGGCTGCTGTTTTTAGTAATGTTGCAGGTTGGAGTTTCTTCATTCGCCAAATTCAACGGTAATTTTAAGACTGAGTGTGCAGTTCTTCCACCACTCAGCAGAGTTGCAGCGATGCTAGATGACGCGACGGCGATTGCTATGTTTTTATCCTTGCGAACTTCAGCGAGCAGTAAATTCAGTAAAAATGTTTTACCAGTACCACCTGGTGCATCTAAGAAAAGTAATGCACCTTCTTCTCTTTCCAAGTACTCTAAAACTTTTCCAAGTACTTGCTTTTGCTCTGGGAGAAGTTTCGGTTTTACTGTAGTCACAAAATTCTGCAATGCTGTTGTATCATAATCGAGCTCTCTGCTAATCTCATCACATATCTCATTCGTTCTTAAAGGTGTAGCCATTCCATATTCACTCAGTACTTTGCCAGTAATAGAAATCACTTTGTCTTCAATTAGAGTTAAAGCTTCATTGTAAATTTTGTCGCTAAATGTCAGATTAGAATATGATTTCTGAAATCTTTTTAGTATGTCTTCGGATAGAAAATATTTGTATTTTTCCCACATTTCTGTCGGATTTGACAATCCACATGTGCTTATTAAAGTGGCAAACAATTCCCGCATACTTGCTGGTGAGCTAAACTGAGCTGCTTCTTCCAGTGCAGATTCCCAATGATTGTCCTTTTCTAGGAACCCCAACACTTCGCATGCTTCTCTGTAGGTGGCTCGTTCTTGCCCATTTACAATTCTGAGATCCGAAAATTTTGTAGGACCACGTACTTTATTTAGTAGTAATCGTAAACAAAAACATTCGAAATTGCTTACATGTACGGTGTAAAGACGCCCAAGTGCATCCCCTGCTTTTAAATTTGGCCAATTTTCGACAGGTGTGCCCTGTTTTCGTCGTTTCCATTCCCTTTCTTTTGAATTCCATGTATAATAGCGTGGAATTTCAGAATATAGGAGCATGCTTGCAAATTCATCTGTTTTACAAAGCTTGAAAAAAGCTGTTAGTGTTGTGTTTGGTGGCATAGCAATTTTTTGATGAAAATTTTGCTCATTAAAATATACACGCTCACCACTTTCTAAGTGAACAGCCAGATGAATTACAGTCGGAAATCTCTCATGCAAAGGAAATTGGAAAATTCTCCATGCAGCTTCTTTGCTACTGATGTATCGTCCCGCTTGAAAGGATTGAACTTCATCTTTTAAATTAATGGTTGCATTGTTCTGTCGTACATCAAATATTGCTTGATCATTACCTTTATTTATGTACTTACATATATATTTTATTGCCTTCACAGAACTGCATGTTTCTACATTTATGTGTGACTCAAATATTTTGACCAGTATTGGTGAATATGGAACTATCCACCTGTTATCTATGGTCTCTTTCAACAAATGACCCCTTATTTTTATTGTAGCTCTTCGTCCTGCGTTCTCGGGGGCTCTAAGTCGGTACAGAGGGTAGCCTTTGTCATTGAGATGAGTTTCTTTAATTAATGCTCGAGGATACTTTATGGTACAATGGCCATCTTTCATGCATGCGGATAAGGGATTATACGGACCACAAGGTCCGTGAACCATGTTTCGAATGATAGTATCGAATAACTTCTTATCATTGTCAGCATCTAGTATCTCGGCACTTATAATGTCATCGATACGATTTGGGCGCAGCTTTTCCCTAAGCCATAGCAAAAGGTGACCATGAGGCAGTCCGCGCTTTTGCCACTCAATCGAATACATAAAACATCTAGTTTCCCCAAACACTTTCCCTTTCTTAATTACAGCCAATAATTTTTGTACTTTAATCCTGAAGACACGAGCAATAAGGTCGTGTCTATCGGTAGCTTTTTGTCCAGGCAATAAATCATTAGTAATCTCTTTCCAGCGGGGATTGCACGTAAATGTAATGAATAGATCAGGACGCCCATAGTTTCTTACATAAGTAAATGCATCCTGCGTATATTCGTGGAGGTATCTTGGACTATTTATGAATGAAGATGGAAGAATTACAACTTGACCCAATTCATTAGGATTAACATTCGCATCATTCCTAACGGCATCTTGTAAATGTATGTAATTTTCTGCTCGCAATTTCTTTTGATTTAAAGAAATGTAACGCAGACGTTCGCTTTCAGCTTTCACATATATGTCAACCATAAATTGATGAAGTAGCTGTTTGCAACGCAAAAATAAGTTAAAATTACTGCGTCGCATCATTAGATGATAAGCATAAAAGTTTATGCATGATACTTTTTTATTTAAAATTGGCATTCCGGTGCATGGATTAATTTGCGAAATATCAAAATGATATAGCCCTCTTGTCCTTTCCAGAACATTATTGGGTATTCCAGAGCGTCATAAAATCGGTGTGTGTCAGAAATACGAGTGATCTTATCATTACGTAAATGAAGCACTATATCTCGTGGTGAACTTAGATAACCTGTAATAATAGCTGCTATTTCTTTTGTAGTTGGAGCATTATATCTCCGCTCATGTTCTCCTGGTGGTGTTACGGTTAGCATGAATTACTAATTTACAACTTTTTTCAGTGTTACGCTCCAAAGCAGTTTTAAATGAATGTTTAAGTTCATTGTTATCATTTAGAACTTTCTGGATTTTTTTAACTATTTCCCTTTCGATGTTTTGAACAGCCTGACAATGTTTGTTTGTTTGTTCATCCTCGTCACCAATAAAATAAATCTGTAGAAATTTTGGTTCTTGATTGGGTGCAGGAAGAAGGGAACCAATCCTATGATATACTTTTCCTTGAACTGTAAATGTTTGTGAAAAACCAGACATCGTAATAATTTTGTCAGCTCCAAAAGATGTCATATGGAAGCACGCATTATATTTTTTTATATTTTTCAGGAATCGTCGTGATTCATTTGTTTCACTCATAAATAAGCTTTTTAGTGGCTCAATCGGTTCTTCTATCGTAGGAATAGAAATTTTACCACCAGAACAACATAGTCCTGGCGTCTCTTCTTTCCATTTTAAAGCTTTGCAATATTGACATTCATTATTCATTTTCCCCACAGCAATCAGTGAATGACTTCCATAGTCTACACCAGAATCATACTCAAAAGCTTTGTTAGTAAAAACATTCCAGATGTTTTCAGTAAATGACTGTCTTCGTCGCACTATTCTCTGTGCATTTTCTATTTTTCGAGTATTTTTTGTTTCAATAGATTCAGCAGCTCTTGATATTGCTTTGCGGCCAGCTTCTTCTTTTAATCTCTGTTGCGACAATTCAGGTAATTCATATTTCTTCTTTGAAGCCAAATAAGCAATGTTATAATGGTGACGCAATTGGACATCAGCTGTATCAGGTGTATCAGCTTCTCTAAAATTAGCCTGATGATCGGCTTCTTCAAGTCTATGCAATTCTGCTTGAGGAAAAGTTTCATTAATTTTTGATACTTTCAATGCCCTTGCATTACGTGAATTTCTCGATAAATTTGCTTTTCGTTTACTGGGCATTCTTTTCTTTAAGTTACAGCATTTTAAATTCAGTTAAACATTATATTAAAAACTAATCTGTTTATCTCAATAAATCACACTCCGTAAAAAATGACATTAAGAAGTAGTTAAATTTTAAAATGTCAATGCATATTTTACTCTTTTAAAGCTAAAAGAAATGTAGAATAAAAATTAAGTTGCCAAACGACGATTTACGAATGTCGTTTCGATAAAGTTCGAGCTCCCGAAAACATTAATTTCTAGATTGGGTGTTACCTTGACAACGCAATCATATTGTATTTTATGATATTTGAGCAAAAATGCAAATTTCTTTTAAAAATAAAGAAATGTTTGTCCTTGAAAAGAATGATTTAAGAATTAACATTCGCAAAAAATTGTTTTATTTAGGTAATCTAGTTATTTTTTTACTTTTTAAGAATAAAAATACATATTTCTTGCTGATCATTACATCATTTCTGATATTGATATTTTTACTATGAATATTATTCACATTTCCCATTCATTTGCTTTTCAAAAGTTTTTCTTTAAAATTTCAAACTGAAATTTAAAACTTTAACAGTGCGCACATGATGAAGGATGAAGTATTGATAAAAATTTTCTTTAACTAATAAAAATTAATACCATAGTATAGTCTCCTTTTATTTCAACATCAAAACATATCCGTTATAATAGCGTCAAAAATATACATTAATCAATTTTGTTTCCCTTTTTCCAAGTAAAAAACTGAGAATCATAACGTGAACTTTGAATGAAAACTTTCATTTGTATGTAAATCATATTTAAACTTGTTAATCAGTATTGGTAAAAAAAAATATTTTTCTTTTATTTTAAATGTGACGTCATTATTTACCAATTTTTATCACCTACATATATCCAAGCCTCTTGTATTTTTAACAAATACCACAAAATTCCTACGTTATTTAACTTATGCCGTCGTATATTTCCAAATCAAATATTTTATTAATAATTAAATTCTTTCTCGTTCACTTTATTTTCTCATTCTGTCGCCATTTTTCACAGAAAACCTCTTATTAACGTTACCGATATTCATGCATTTTATATAATAAAATACTTCTTTTATTCAACTATGACGTCATATTTATTTTCCTTTGAATTTTTTTATTTTAATTTTTCACGTGGAAACTGTTCAACTGAAAATTAATTGCCGAGGAGAAATTACTCTACAAATAAACAAACTTTACCTTCTTATAATATAGGTACAGACATAGATTACAAAAGTATTACATTTATTAGACTTATTTATGCTTGGTTAAAATTTATAATAGATTGATTGGATAAAATAAAAACGCAAATAAAAATGCAATTTAATATATTGCTATTAATTTCGATGGCAGAAGCATATAAAACACGTCTGTCATTGAAACAACCGTTATTGATTATTTTACACAAACATGATTCCGCTAATGTGATTGCTTTGGTGACGAAAGCTCTGGCCTATCAGATTCTATGTTGGTAAAATCTAGTTGAGATAATAAAATATGTTTGTGATATATTTTGTTCGATTACAATCTCGATCTTCGAGGATCCGCAAAAAAATGCTTAAAAACTCAAAATATAAATATTTGCATATTTTTGCCCGTTGATTCCGAATTTTGAAATATCTGTTATCATTTAAAATCTCAAATTTGGAGCGCCTCTGGTATACAGAAGGTCAACTTTGGCATCCCTGAATAGCTTTTTCCAGGGTTCATAACCATCCGGGGATTCAGGATATTTTAGGTGGTTTAGTACCAGAAATTTTTTTAAGTGGTGATCGCTATATCCGAAGATAGATTTTACGTTTCTTTAACCCTTTCGTGGTTATAAGCGCGTATACGCGCCCAGAATATCACTTAATTTGAATTGCGAAATGCCATACTGACACCGGAATTTTTAAATGAAAATTTTAATTTTACAAAGAACGTAAAAAAAAAACTTTTTCGTATTATGAAATAAATTTGTTTTTAAATTCCGGTGTCATTCAATCATTTTAGTATTTTATGAATAGAAGTGCTTTAACCGTCAAAGGGTTAAATAAGCCAAATATTTTATAAAAATTCTGGCTAAAGGTGCTTGAAAGTGCTTGAAGCACGTGAACCCTGATTATCAATCATAATTAAAACTTGACTGATGGATTTTAAAATTCAATAACTTGCAAACGGTGACAGTTATTAAAAAAAAATTTGTAGGAGCGTTATGTTTAAAGTCAGGAGTTTTTTTTACCGTAATTTTTTATTTCAGTTCGCATCTCAAACAATAGGTGGCGCTGACGGCGATTGAAGGCCAGATCGACGCTTCACTCAGCATTGATCACCTGGCCTTAAATCGCCGTCAGCGCCATCTGTTGTTTGAGATGCGAACTAAAATAAAACATTACGGTAAAAAAAAAACTCCTGACATTAAACATAACCCTCCTGCAAAAATTTTTTTAAATAGCTGTCACCGTTTGCAAGTTATTGAATTTAAAAATCCATCAGTCATTTTTGGGACACCCGGTATATATATATATATATATATATATATATATATATATATATATATATATATATATATATATATATATATATATATATACAGTCCAGTCTCTCTATAACGGAGCTCCATACATCGAATTTCTCTATATAACGAATTTTTAGTAGGAACGGTCCCCTTTTCGCGTGATTACATTAAAAACAGTCTCGATATAGCGAAATATCTATCTCCATATAATGAATTTTTTTCATAAAATGGTCTTAATTTATTCAGTTTTAAAAAAGCTTCGAAATCATATGGAATCAATTTTCATCACTTATTTTTGATTTATTGTCAGTCCTGAGATTTTTTTTTACATCACTTCTCTCTTTGTTCTTTAAATCTAACGAATTCATCCCACCTCCCACACACCTTTCCACATCCTTTTCAAAACAGAGTCAAATGGATTGATACACATGTAAGAGAGGAATCAATGAGAGTCACATAAGAGAGGTCTTCAAATGGAGGAAAATGTTAGCTACAATTTTTCATTCCTTGCTAAAATTTGAACTTTTTTTGACAGCATGCCAATTTTAAAATCAAAATAACAAAAAATTATAGATATCTTCGTCTGAAATTAATCCAAGTCTTCCTTATTTGATCTTCATTAAACTTGCAAATAAATGTCTGTTCTCTTTTTTGAAACAGCTTAAATAATTAAGAAATAAAATGTTAGGTTAATATTTACTTTTAAAAAATTCAAATTCTTAATTAAAAAAATCAAAAATAATATTTGTTCAAAATTTACAAATTATATACGATTTTTAACATCATTCTCTATACATCGAATTTCTCTATATAACGAATTTTTTACTGGAACGATGGATTACGTTATACAGAGGCTCGACTGTATTTATTTCCCTTTTGAACTTTGAATTGACAGTGCTTTGAGGCCTGTAGCTACAATGGTTGTCGCCTCGATTGATCCATAATACACAGACGCAATACAGAACACTTTTTTATTACAGATATCCATTACATATATTTATTACACTTTTAAAGGGACAAAACACCATCCATGCCTGTACCCGGATTCGAACCAGGAACCCGCGGTGTGGCAGCAGCCACAGGTTCGAAAGTTGAGGTTCGAAAGTTAAGAAGAGGAAGGGGAGGTGTGATAGAGGAAATGGTGTAGTTAGAAGATTTTCCGACAGAAGGCAGCACTGAAAACTTAATGATGAGGGGAAAATTAGACTGATGTGAGAAATTTTAAGGGAAAATCTGGATGACGAGGTTAGCATCACCGATGCCTAGCAATGCCTTTCGAAAAATTTCAAGATAAGTAAATTTATACTCTTTTGAAAAATAAATCTAAACCATTATTATATTTATTTTTCTTGAAAAAACATTTATCATTCAAGCAATTTTTCATCAATTATTTTTTATTCAACAAATTTTGAAATTACGCCTAAACGACTTAATATATTCTTAATATGATTTAATTTGTATTTTATATTAAAATGGATCTATTTTATATACGTATGTAGTGTTTTGTTTCTCTAAATTGTTAAGTCTGTTAGTATTTGATGACCATTCATTAAAGTACATTAAAACACAGTTATTTTGCATCATTTTCATTTTATGAAAAAAAAAATAATAAAACCACACAACTATTTAAAATAGTATAGATAAATAAATAAAAATAGAGTTTGATGTTTACATAAGTCCCGAAGACAGTTTTTATATGTATATAATCCTATTTAGTTCTCGTGCACAGTTTTAGTTTGTTTATATCTGATAATATTAGATTTTCCTTTCAAAAATAAATAAATAAATAAATTGCAATTTAACAAATTATAACGACTATTTAGAAAATTATATTTTTAAAGAATAAAATTTTAGACTAAGAAATAAATTCTAAGTTTAAAATAATAATAATAATAAACATCATTTTAATGATGATCAAAACGTGGTTTACATAATAACAAAGTCCTATATTACATACGCCATGGATTAATATTCCAGCATCAACCTTATACACACTTTAAATGAAAATTTAGTTTTGCAATTTTCGGTGCTGCAAATTCTTAATCTTCTAAAAATCACAAATTTTCAATTTTTACATCCTCGTATAGATTAAAAAAAAAAAAAAAAAAAAAAAAAAATGTTCTTTTAAATGCAATTTGTTTGAAAGCTGTATCTCAATTTGTTTTTATGTTATTATTTTTTTGTATTTTTTAATACTTTTTTTGTCATCGTGGCAACAAAAGTACTTCATTTCTGGGCATTAAACATGAACCAATCAGAAAATGAATAAAATAAAAAACAGAAATACTCAATTTCTAGACATTAAGCATGGACCAATCAGCAAACGAATAAAATAAAGTAAGATAAATGCGGAATTCAGCCAATAAAATGATTCAGATGTACTTCGGATTTCCCAATTCTTTATCGAAAACAGCAACTATTTTCCACAGTAACTCTACAGAAACTAATTTTGAAAGTTAAAGTAATTTAAAAAAATTACTTTAACTTTCGAAACCGGTTAGAACCGGTTCTGAAATTGAAACTGTCATAATATAAAAAATATATAACCAAAATCGAAAAAGTAAAAACTAGCCCATTGTAGGTTGTCCACAACTATCCTATGCAAAAAAAAAAAAAAAAAAAAAAAAAAATGTAAAAGTATTGAAATTTGAGCGAGATATTTGTAAAGAAAGCCCCTCATAGACTTAACATTATCATACGGGCCTTTTTTACCTGAGCGGTGTGGCTTCACATGCGTCATGTGTGAACACATGAGTTAGAGCGATTTGATTGGTCTGCGATCGACAAGTCTGTGATATATGATTCCCCTACGTCGTCAAGATGAATCCTACAATGATCGATCGTAGAGATAAAAATGTAGTGGTGGATTGGTTGACGGAAGTGTTTGTTTGTAAATATGCCCTTTTCTTATACTGAGTCTAAGGCATGAACTGAAAGGAAAATTCATTCCGAAAATTTCAGACTGTCTTTCTTACGAGAAATTGCACTCGCCTTCTTTAAGCTTTTATCTACCAACAATATTTATAAGTACTATTAAAATAACTTATTATAAAATTCTTTTAATACGTCAGTTAGTTGTAATTCTGTTTAGAATGAGGTACAGATACATTACTTTATCTTGATCCAAAAGCATTATTGGTTACACAAAACAAAAATATTTTTAACAGGGTAACTTCTTTTGCTTTTGCTTCTTTTCAGCTTTCTTGGCGCTATGATTATTATTTCTGTTCTTTTATGTTTTTAAGAAGATTATTTATTTAATCTGATATAGTTATATAAGAGTTATTTAAATTATAGAAATTGCTACTTTGAGATTTAATTGCAAACAAGTATCTTGCCCCGGAAAGGGTTAAAATATAGAGCAGAACAGTAATTACATTTATTGTTTAATTCACCTAACTTAAATGGTTGTATATTACAAACTACTTTAGAAACAGCACATCTACATTGAATAGAAAAGGGTTTTCGTTCTTTGTTTTTCATACGTTTGTTTATGATTTCTTTACGCCCTGTTAAACTTTCTTTTCTTTTTTTGACATTTTTTGAAACAATTTGTTGAGCAAAATTAGATTTAGGACGAAATTCCAAAGCCTCATAATGACCTGAATCAACATTTCCAGAAAAGAGTAAATTACATATTATATTTCCAGACCCATAATCGAAAGTATTATTGCTAGTATTTTTTCTGTATATTCTAAAAGTATAATTCGGTAACAACTGGCTTAAGCAAACTAATTCTACGCGACCTGCATATTCACTATCTATCATGTTTGTGTTCGGGTCCGCCGAATTATAATACTCCAATAATAATTAACATACATTTATAATGAGACATCACATAACTTCACGCAGAAAAAACATACACACATCTCAAGAACATAGAACAGAAGAATAATAAAAAGCATCATGGGAGTAAGGCATGGGAGTGAAAGTTGTAGTCCTTTTTTCACGATCTCTAACGGCTTGGTAAATACATAACACTCCTTCCCCCTAGGAATACAGGACATAATCTTCTAAATGTTTTGGTGAGGTTCGGGAGCGTTCAGAGCGTCGTAGAGTAGGAAGATCTGGTTTCTTAGTTTCAGGCTGACACACAGGATCGGACTCTGTTGGTGAATCGGGTGTAACTGGACCATTTTCTGGAGTTGGCGAAGGTGGAATAACAGCAGGCTCTGTAGACGTTTCGGCATCTTGCATACGGCTTCGAACCTGATCAACATGACGATTGTGAATAACACCGTCTACTAAATCTTGAACTTTATAGGATAATGGCCCTGTTGTTTCTGTAATTTTTGCTGGAATCCAAGTTGGCCCTGAACTGTAGTTGCGAATGTACACGGGATCGTTCTCTTGAAATTGTCGTAGTCGTTTGTTTTTGTCTGCCTCAGCTAGTTTCTCTTTTTTGATCTTCATATCTTTATTGAGATCAGGGTGTAATCTGTCCAACAATGATGTTAAACGACGATTCATTAGAATTTCAGCCGGTGATTTACCAGTAGTGGTGCATGGTAAGGTATGCTGAGCAAACAGAAATCTAGCTAGGCGAGTCTTCCAATTACCTTGAATGATCCGTTTCAAAGCGTGCTTTGTAGTAGCCACCATTCTCTCTGCTTGGCCATTGGAGGATGGATGATAGGGAGCTACAAAAATAGGTCGAATTTGGTTTCGTCTTAAGAAGTGTTGAAATTCAGCGGATCTAAACGTTTTACCATTATCAGATGCGACTGAATCTGGAAGTCCATGCGTGGCAAAAATAGATCTTAGGTTGTCAATGGCAGCCGAAGACGACATGGAGGAAACTGGTACAACCTCTAGCCACTTGGAGTGAGAATCAACTAAAATGAAAAAAGTTTTCCCTTGAAAAGGACCGGCGAAATCTACATGAAGGCGAGACCATGGCTTTTCTGTCCATTTCCAAGGGTGTATAGGAGCCTTGTCAGGAGCTTTCTGATTTTCTTGGCACATACTGCAAGTCTTAACAGTATTCTCAATGGCACTATCTATGTTAGGCCACCACACGTAACTGCGTGCTAGACCTTTCATTCTGACTATACCGGGATGTCCATTATGAAGGAGGACGACAACTTGATTCTGGAGAGCAGTCGGTACAACAACTCTACTACCCCATAAGACACAATCTTGATGAACACTTAATTCATTACGACGCTTAAAGTAGGGTTTGAAATTTATGTCAGTCATTTTGTCAGACCAACCATTTAAAATCATCAAGGAAATTCTGGATAGTATCGGATCTTTTTTAGTAGCCGAAGACAGCAACTTGGCATCTAACTGCGTTACAGGACATGACTCTAGCAACAGAACTTCAGTCGGGGCAGGAATATCAAGTTCAGGAGTGTGTAGAGGTAATCGGCTTAGAGCATCGGCATTAGCTATTTCTTTACCTTTCCTATATTCTATTTCATAGTCATACCCAGCTAAAATTAAACTCCATCTAAGTACCCAGGGTGAAACCATTTGTGGCACTGGTTTATTTGGATTGAAAAGTCCTAAAAGTGGTTTATGGTCAGTTATAATTTTGAATTTACGCCCCTGAAGATACTGATTAAACTTTTTGACAGCTGAAATTATGGTAAGAACTTCCCTATCTGTCTGACTGTAATTCCTTTCTGGTTTTGACAAAGTACGAGAATGGTAATCAATGGGGGATTCTTTACCACTAGGTAAAACATGGCTTAAGACGGCCCCCACTCCCTTAGAGGAAGCATCGCAAGTTACAGTTACCGGAAGTGTTTCGTCAAAATGTGTTAACACGACATCTTTTTTTTAATAACTCTTTTGCTGCTTTATAAGCCTTATCATGCTTAGGCGTCCAACGCCAAACTCTGCCATTTCGGAGTAACTTGTGCAATGGTTCTAAGCAATCCGATCTATTTTTTAGAAAACAGCCATAAAAATTTAGCATTCCTAAAAAGGCTTGCAATTCAGTTTTATCTTTTGGAGTTGGTGCCTCATGAATAGCCTTCACTTTATCAAAACTCGGTCGAATACCCTTCCGATTTACACGAAATCCCAATAATTCAATTTCGGGAAATGCGAATTTACACTTTTCACGTTTAAGATGAATTCCAGAATCTTGCAAGCGTTCTAGAACTTGCTTTACCTTTAAATTATGGTCTTCAACATTTTTTCCTTGAATAAAAATGTCATCTAGGTATGGCAGTACGCCATCAATACCTGCTAGTACTTCTTCCATTCTTTTTTGGAAAATCGCCACAGCGACAGAAACACCAAATGGAATACTATTAACTTTGAATAATCCCTTATGGGTATTTAATGTTAGTATTCTGGAAGTTTGATCATCAACCGGAAGTTGCAAATATGCTTCAGAAAGATCCAATTTTGAAAAAACTGTACCACCCGTCATAGTAGCCAGAACTTCATTTACCGTCGGAAGCGGATAAGTAAACGGTTTTACTGCCTGATTTACAGTGCTACGGTAATCGCCACACAGTCTGATACGACCATTTTTCTTTAGAACCGGAACTACGGGCGTTGCCCAATCAGAATATGAAACAGGTTCTAAAATTCCTTTTTTAACCATTTCATCTATTTCACTAGTTACTTTATTTCGAAGGGCAAAAGGCACATTTCTAGCTTTTAGAAATTTTGGTGAACATTTTTCATCAATTTTAATTGATACCGGAGGCCCCTTAAATTTCCCCAGCGATTCATTAAAAACATTACGGTATTCGTGTAATATAGAATCTAAAGAACAAATAGAAATTTTATTAACATTTTCATTAGAAATTAAATTTAAATTCAGGGCATTAAACCAACTCCTGCCTATTAACGATTTACCTTTCCCCTCAACAACTAAAAGAGGTAAATTAACATTACTAGACTTATAAGTAACATTAACATCAAAATATCCAACAAGATTTAATTTTTCAGAACTCCATGTTTTAAGAGATTGATCCGAAACAGAAAGTAAATATGGAGGAATAACTGACCATAATTTAACATAAGTATCATAACTTATAATAGAATGCAATGACCCAGAATCAATTTCCATTTTATGTGGAATTCCATTTAATTTAACAAATATATCATAAGGGGGGTAATCAGTAACAGCACTTACAGAATTTAAATTATTAATGAAATTATATTCATCATGAATAATATCTGACTTACCTGCATCGAATTTTTGCACCTTAGATGTTTTGGTTCCCTGTTTATTATTTTTTTTAGCATTACAAACTTTCGCGATGTGGCCAACACGACGACAGTAATTGCACGTAGCTTTAATAAACTTACACTCACCATAGGGATGATGATCGCCGCATCGGGGGATCGTCGCATATAACAGGGATTTTTCTTATTTTGCTTACCTTTACACTCCTGAACTTTTTTACCCGACACTTTCGGTTTGACGTAATTTACGGTACTAAGTAGCGTACCTCGAATTTCTGTAGATTGTTTCACAGCAGCTTCTCCTGCTAGAGCTAAATCTAAAGCCGAAGTCAAAGTAAGTCTAGGATCTGAAAGAAGTTTTCGTTGAATTTCTTCGTCAAGAACACCACATACTAATCTGTCACGAAGCATAGAATCCAGTTGCGCTCCAAAGTTGCAATTTTCCGAAAGTCTTCTCAATTCGGCCATAAATTCAGAAATAGTTTCATTTCTCCGCTGGTCTCTTTTATTGAATTTAAATCTGCATAGGATTTCAGACGGCTTAGGTGAGAAATGTTCATCTAATTTTACCAGCAAGTCGACAAAAGTCACTGCATTTGGGCTATTAGGAGTGCACAAAGAGCGTATAACAGAGTACAATGCTGGACCCGAAACACTAAGAAAAATTGGCCGTTTTTTATCTGGTTCCGTTATACTGTTAGCGGTGAAAAAGAAATCTAAACGTTCTTTATATTCAATCCAGTTCGTTTTCCCTACTATAAATTCTTCGAGCTTGCCAAACGACATTTTGAAGAAATCAAAAGAAAGTACCAGGAGTAATTAATTACCAGTTCAGGAAACGTTGAAAGGAACCAAAAGAAAATAAATTATCACAGTTTTTTTCTCGTCGCCAATATCATGTTTGTGTTCGGGTCCGCCGAATTATATTACTCCAATAATAATTAACATACATTTATTACGAGACATCACATAACTTCACGCAGAAAAAACATACACACATCTCAAGAACATAGAACAGAAGAATAATAAAAAGCATCATGGGAGTAAGGCATGGGAGTGAAAGTTGTAGTCCTTTTTTCACGATATCTAACGGCTTGGTAAATACATAACACTATCTAATGACATCAAAGTTTCATAATAAACAGAAGTACTTACCGGGATCCTATAAGAGTTATCACCAATTATAAAATTTGCATACTGTTCCCAATTATCCTTGACTATTTTCACTACTTGCAATCGAAGTTCACGGTGATATGTATCAGTCTTATATACACAATATGATACTGACCGAAATAAACAATTGCCATCTCTTAAAATAGGGATAACATAACGTTCCATGATAAAGATACAGAAACTTCAGAAAAAAAAGTAAGGAAATAAATTTTAAAGTATTATGGTGGCTTAAATTCAGCTACAAATCTCATTATTTGAATGCGAAATTATTCAAGAAATTATTATACCTGAGACGACGAATTCAAAATTTCTGCATAGATTATTTTTTCTCTGTTTAAATATCGCTTGGTAAATGTACCATAATTATACTATCAACAAAACATTTTAATTATAATAGTAACAGGGAGTTAATAAACTGCATTACTGAGCCACTACACATTTACGGCACTTGTAATAAATTTAATTTATTTATTGGTTTGTAGCCTCCATGAATTTGTCAAAATTAATCTTATTGTCATGACAACGAAAAGAAAAACGATATCTTTGTTATTAAAAAAGAATAAAAAATTTGTATTTGTTATTGATCTATAGAAAACGTTTTATTTATTTTTATTTTATATAATAATTTAATACTACGGAATGATTTTTATTAATTTTTGATATCATGTAAAATAGAATTATCGTAATACCCGCATATCACATATTTTATTCTTTTTTTTTCTAATATGACATCATTTACACCTTCAGAAACACTAATCTTTTCCGAAACAAAAGCGTGATTTATGCAGTTATTAAAAAATTCTTTAGTCTTATAAAATATTAATTATAATTAAATAAAAATGGCGCAATTTATAGAAATATTTTCATTTGTGCATACCAAGGACATTTAAATAAATAAAATAAGTTCTGTTTATTTAGATCATAGGTTCCCAACCTTTTCTGGACCACCGCCCCCTTTACAAGAGAAAAAAATGCCAACGCCCCCCACTTCCATAATAGTTAATTATACAAAATGTTAAAATATTGTTGCATATTATCTACATTTTATCTGTCTATCTACCTATTAAGAATCAGAAAGTATAAGTTAATTAAAACGACCATCAAATGTAGTAAAAAATTGTTTATTAAAAAATTAAAAATAAAAACAAAACCAATAAAAATTTAATAAAAAAATACCGAAATGGTTGAGGCTGAGGGTTTTTCAACAATTTGTTCATGTGGGATTCCAATTTTTTTAGCCCCACCAGTGGCTGAGAGGTTTTGCACTCTCAACCGGTAGATTGCAGGGGCTGGGTTCGATCCCAATCGCGGCCGTCGGCCTAACCGTTCCGAGTTTTCGGGGCTTTCTTCGAAGCTTTCGTAAAAACGGTTTAGGTTCCCTTTGAAAGACCCCCACGAAGGGCACTCCTCCCCCTGGGCCTATATCCCTCTAGTAGATAATTGCCCGACACAAAATAAATAAACCAAAATCCAATTTCATTAACATCAGTCACATCAAAGATGTCTGTTTCCTTTTTTATACTGTAAATTAGCTACTGCACGGAACCCACTCTCAGCAAATCTGATGAAGGAAAAGCAATTAAAATTTTATGTAATCTCGCTCACAATCCAGGTTAGAGAACTATATATATATATATATATATATATATATATATATTTTTAAATTAGAACTCTTAGTATCCATTTCTGAATTTTACTTTTAGTTTTCGTTTGCTGTGAGTTCCACGATTTCCTCGTCTAAATATGATGATACTGCTGTATCTGCATTTGTGAAGTAAATATTCCTGTTTTCATAAACTGCGAATAATGGGGCAAAGTGGCTGTATTCTCATTTAACCTAATTTCCGACGTATAATCTGCGGACCAAACAATTCTTTTTGGATCCAGAAAACTTATTTAGTGATTGAAGATAAATATTTGCGGCGATCTAATAAGCTATATTTCCTTTTAAAAAATTTCTGGGTCGAAAAATAATTGTCTGAGCGAAGCGAAGTCTTTATACTCAGAGATACGTAACGATATTAAAATTCAAAAAAATTCTTTCGTCAAGCAAATCTCAAAAAGTACTTGTCGGATTTTGATTCTGTTTGTACCAAAAGGTAGCTATGAAGGTAATCTGGTGAATGCACCTACTTTTAAAAATTAATTCCAAATAGTTTAAAAGTTATATTAAAAAAACTGATAAAAAGCACAATTTATGTGCATACGTCACAGAAATTTGGTGTGCGTGATTTTCACCAGCTGGATATTTTCGTAGATAACCGAATCAGTACATGGAGTAAATAGTAATCATTAACGCACTCAAAAATATTGAATGCAATAAAACATTTTAAAATTTAATCATGCAGGAAAATAAAACTGGTTTTTTTTATATTAAAAGAATGTCATAAAAACTTTGATTTTGAGATTTTGTGATAATCTCTTAATAGCATTTTTTGATCGCTAAAAGAATGTTTTATATATTTCGCGTGTGAAAATTAGAAACAATTACGTTTTTAAATAAAAAGTTTCTTTTATGACATCATTTTCCCTTTATATTTATTTTTATTGTATGTTTTCTTTTAACTTATATTTTGTTTGTGTGTGGAAGTCAATTCTGGTCACTAATTTTTCGGCACGGATACCACAAGCACATAAGATTTGGCGCAATTTTCAAAGCCCATTTTGCGAAAACTCAGTTTTCAAATAACGCTTACATACACATTTTTAAATAATTTTCTATTTTCAAAAAGAACTAAAATAATAATAATAATAATTAATAACTATAAAAAGAAATATTTTATATAATTAAAAAAAGGAAATGAAAGTAAATAAACATTTTATGAGTAAATAAACAAATAATAAATAAATAAAGCCGGGTTACCATCTCAGGTAAAATAATGCCATTTTGACGCCAATTATGTACCCTGGTGCATATGTGACATCTTTTTCCATTTTTCATCCATTTCCTGTTGGCATACAACTTTGAAATTTGGAATATGTATGCATACCTGGGAGCAATACTGGAATTAGACATTGATTTTTTTTTTTTTAATTCGATCCAAAAAGGGGCAACGGGGGGTGGTATTTTTTAAAGATTTATACAATTTATACTGCATAAAGGAGCTATTACGTTATCCTTTAACTTAATATTTACATTGAGTTAGAGTTACAGCGCGCGGGTGTAGATGCCATGAAATAAACAAACAAAATCACTGAAGACATGACAGAGCCACTTACCTATTTTTATATACAAGAAGAAGTAAGTGGTATGTAAAAACAATTATAGTATACCTAAATAAAATACTTGAGATAATATACTAGAGATATAAGCACCGGATTTGGCGAGATTTGTTATGCCAATCAGGCGAAAACATCGTTTTGATTACCAGATACATATAGCATGCTATAATAACACGTTATTTATTTATTTCAAAATGAAAAAAAAAGGAATAAACTAAACATTTTCTGTTATTAAAAAAAAGAAATAACAATCAATAAATGATAATATTTTTAGAACAAACAGTTTGTTATAACATTTATATGATAACCATGTGAGGCAATTGGACGCCATTTTGGCACCAATTAGGTACCTCGGTGTGTATAGGGCATATATGTGCCATATTTATTTGTAAAACTGAGCATGAACGTTTACCAAGTGTGTTTTCATAGCCGCTTATATCTTTTTGCAACATAGCGCACCTTTCGAAGCCAAAACTGCACAAAAGAAAAAAAATCAATATTTTCAGTATTTTTTTTTCTAATGTAATGCACATTTCGTAATCAGTAGGCTCGATAATCAGACCTCGTTTTTTTGCTTTAAAAGATGATGTTTCATACGACGTCTTTTTTGGATTCGTCGTTTTTCCATATTTGATAGTATGCGTCTACTCGTTTTGTAACTTTTTTTTGTAATTTTTTTCTTTTATTAACAGCGACATTTGGATTTCCTATTTAAATAAAAATTCTTCTAAATGCAAAGAATTTTGTTAAAATAAATAAATGAATGAAATGCGGACATCTATTGCTCAAAGCACAAAATTTTTCCTATTGAGTTAATAAAGATCAGTACAAACATAATTTTTATGAAGATAAAAAGGTGACTTATGTAATAACAGAGTCATATATTATGTACGTTATGGATTACGTATTAATATTTCTCCACCATTTATAAATAATAATAATAATAAAATAAAATGCGGACAGACCAAAGTCTATATTTGACTGAAAACAACAACCATTTTCTAAATGCTTTAAAAAATGGCCAATGAAAAGTGATATTTCAAAAGTATTATGAAATTAGTTAAAAACCATTTACTTTAAACTAAATGAATAAAAGATTTGTATTTTTAATGAAATAAATGGGATTTGAAAAATTATTGGAAATTTATCACTATAGATGTATCAATATTAAAATTGGTACCTTGTGTGAAAAATGGAACAATTTGCAATACTTTTTGTACCCGAAAAATGGTCGTTGCTTTTTTTAAGGTTACAAAGTAGATTACGAAATATTCCTATACAGAGATGCCAAGCCCCCGCTTATTGCATAGCAGAATTTTCTTATAGGAAAAGTTATTTTTTAAATCCGCAGAATGTTCCAATTTAATAAAACATTTTCTGTATTAAAATACCGGTATCCAAAATGCCGGAGACTTGGCAGCTCTGCGTATAACATTTTAATTAATCACGGTACTTTTTTTAATCGGATTCAAATTTAGTGAAGACCACGTTTTTTGGCCAAAAGCAGCTTTTTTCCACATGTGTAACCACGATAAATTTCCTTGATGCTGAAATAAAATGTTTTGAATTATGCTATTATTGCTTCCTCTGATTTATTTATTTGAATTTTAAATAAGATGACTCAAAATCGTGTTTTTTAAATGTACGGAAAAAATGCATTTCGAGAGAGGGGGAAACGAACAATATTAGGCGATTTATTACCTGCGCTTGGCTAAGTGTCTTACTACCTTGTATTTAATACTCGTCACAATACTTCGCTGTTATATGGACTTTGGCGCTTCTATAAAATGTTTGACATAATTCGGGCTTAAGAAAGTGAGTTTTTTACTGAATAATACAAATAAATGAAAAATGAATACTAAGAAATATTAAGAAAAGAAAAATGAAGCATTATATTGATCTATGTATATATATTTAAAAATGCATCTGCTAGCACTAATTAGATAATTTATGTGTATATAATAGGAGATAAATAGCTTTTGATTCTGTATTTCTATGCTATAAAGCAATAACGTTTGTGTTTTTTTCGTTATCATTGGGAGTACCTAGCCGATTTAAAAAACAATGTGGTCAAAAAATGTTGGTAACCATTTTTGCTGCAAAATATACTATATTCTGCGTAGGAACAATAATCACCATCAGTGCACGAGCAAAAAAAGTTCTAAAATTGAGAATTCTTTGATGTTGATGTAACTAAAAATTTAAAATCTTTTTTTTTTTTTTGGTGGCAACTTTTAAGATATAATATTCTCGTTATGAACGATTTCTAAAACATTCGACAATTTAATTTCACAAATTAAACATTTTTTTTTCTAGAAAAAGTTTTAAACCCAATTTATTGAGAATATTGCAATTTCTAGGATATTGTTGGGGTCAGAAACTATAACTTTGGCATCACAGTAACTTATAAGATGTAAATGCTCGTTTAGGACAATTTTTTTAAAAATGATTCCTTAACTCTTATCGACAACCTCATTGCATCCGTGGAAAACACATGTTCAACATTATAAACTATTCGGACGGATTTCACGCCATATAAAATACATTCCATTCTCTTCAAACATAATAGTTTGTGCTATTTATAGTTTCTCAAATCGGTGCGAAGCTTCTGTTTATGCTCATGACATCATTTCAAAGAGTTATATTTCCAATATAGGAAAAATTGCTGTTTTATTTTCTGTATTACTTTTAACATTTTGCATATTTCCAATTTTCTATCCATGCATGGTTTGCTTTCCGTTTTATAAAAATAGTATATGCAACTTTATATATAAGATTTTGTAATTCTGTGATTCAGTATGCTTATTTTCATCATATTTTATCACAATGAATGACCAATTAAAGGTAACATCTCATTTTCTTTACTTATCGCAAGTTATGAAATATGTATTCTCAGCAATATCGCTCAGACTAATCCCTCTGAGGGAAGTCCTAGTTGTTTGATCCGCGGATTATACGCAGGAAATTACGGTACTTAGATTTCAAAAAATTTCAAAAAAAGTTACCCATAGAAGCAGCTATGAGGTTTTTTGTTTTAATTAAATTCAACTCATCATCTTGCAATCATCTGATGCCTTTTTAAAAATGTTTATAAAGTTTAAATTGATTTAATTAAAGATTCTAAACAGGTCTGTCAAATAATCAATGTCATCTTTTTAATAAAATCAGGTTTTAGTATATTTTTTCACCTCTGTTTTCAGTTAAGTATAATACTGAATCAAATATATTGAAAAGCGATTAAGACAAATACCTTTTCAAAGAAAACGAATTTCTGTATGCAGCAGCAAAACAATTGTAATCATTTGCAAGTCTGACGCAAAGTGATAGTGGCAATTGCACTACAAAGTGAAACAATTGTTTCACTTTGTTTTGAAATGATTTTCACATAAAGTTGGCTAAATATTCTGTCATTCAATAAATTGCTTCTATTCATATTGACTACTCTAATACTGTAATGAAGCGACGTATACAGGTGTTCACTCAACAATTTTGAAACCAAATCCTGATGATGTGTAACAGAATGCACAGAGAGTACATTTAGTACTGCTTGTTTCAAATGTGTTAATGAAAGCCTTATGATGTCCTGTCGTTGCTTGAGCAACATCAGTAGCAAGATACACTGCTCAAAACAATTAAAGGAAATTGCAGTTTTAGGTGGATTTTGTATCTGGGAAACTTTTTAGCTGATGGACACATGGTCGACAGACATAGTAGGTTATAGGAGAATAAATTACACATGTTTGGCAGAAAAAAATGCATTTTATTGCGCATTTGTGTACAAAAGGAAAAAAACACAATTTGTGTATATGAGAAAAAAAGAATAAGAAAAGGTGTTTTCTTCAAAGAAAATCATTTTCAGTAGGGGGTATGGTTTCCACGGGCGGCCAGCAACGTTGAACACCTTTGAGGCATGGACTCAATGAGGCTATTAATGACGAGTTGGGGTATTCTGCCCCACTCTTCCAGAAGAGCTCTTTCCAGTTCTTGGAGAGTTTGTGGGGGTTGTTGGCGGCCAGAAACTCGTCTTCCTAGAGCGTCCCAAACGTGCTCGATTAGATTCATGTCTGGAGAACACGCTGGCCATTCTATTCGAACGATTCCTTCCTCGAAAAGGAAATCCTCCACCAGGTTTGTACGATGTGGCCTGCAGTTATCGTCCATTAAAATGAAGTTATCTCCGATTGCTGCAGCGTAAGGGACTACAATAGGTCTGAGGATCTCATCCCTACATCGGCGACCAGTCAGAGTTCCATCTCGAATGATGTAGAGGTCAGTGCGCCCGCCAATGGAGATGCCACCATACATCAACACTCCTCCACCGCCAAATCTGACACTTTCGTGCACGAACCCAGGATTATTCCTACTGCCACGGTCCCTCCAGATGAAAATACGCCTATTATCCGGATGCACAGAAAAACGGGACTCGTCAGAAAACAGAATATTGCTCCATTCATTTCTACTCCAGTTGACATGCTCGGTTGCCCACTCCCTGCGGTCTCGACGATGCCTTGATGTTAATCTAACACATACCATCGGTCGGCGAGCATACAGACCTACAGCATGGAGCTGGTTTCGAACAATCTGAGTTGAAATCGTGGTGACTGTAGCCGAACGAAGGTGTTGTTGGAGAAGAGTAGCGTTCATGTTTCGGTGTCTCCGAGCTGTTAACGCTAATTACCGATCTTCATTGGGCGTTGTTGCCCGTCTACGACCTTGCCCTGGTCTTCGGCCTACACATCCATTCTCCAAAAAACGGTTCCAGATCCTGGAAATGACACTTTGTGACACTCCAATGGCTTGCGCTACTTCGGCTTGAGTTTGGCTCCCTTCTTACCTACCAACAATTCTCCAAGCTTCTGAATCTGTCAAATGACTTCGCTGAGACATCGTACGCATCGAAACAAAGTAATCACTGAATGCCGATCATCCTTGTCTTCATTCTCTTTTATCCAATTGAAAGTCAAATTTCATCCGCTGCCGCTGAAGCGACGTTTTGGACGTCGAATTCAAAATTTGCATACTCCACAGTTTGAAAACCAGAAAAATTTGCATTTGTGATTCTCTTCTTCTATTTTCGGCAAAAAAAAAAAAAAAAAATTCGTTTATATCTTTATTTTATATAAAACTTTAAATATCCTTTAATTGTTTTGAGCAGTGTATTATGGAAAGGAATTCTCTTGGACTTCATGGTATTAAATATCGATTCTCTCTTCGTATTAGTTTCCAAATTTTTAGCAAATAATAACTGTTGATATTTTTTTCTTTTATGAACTTTTGTTATTTGGTAACGCTGATCCATCGAGTTGAATGGAAAATTTGCAGTTGTTTAAGTAATAGCATGATGATATTTCACTGCCTTTAGCCATGTATTCTTCTGTGCAGCGAATTATTACTCAGTATTTTTCTGATGATATCCGGCGGTTTCTTATGATGAAGAACTTTTTTATTATCTCTCTGACTGCCAACAAGATTAATTTATCGCCGTTTGTGTGCGGTTTGCATATTTTTGCAATTAACAATATATTTTTATATGAGGCTCATAGCCCGCCATTTTATTTAGAAGACGACAGAAAAGGTTTGATACAGTTGAAAGTTCTAAATTTTTATTTTCTAGTCTTTGAAAAATAAGACATATCTTTTCCAGAGCTGCCAAGCCTCCGGCTTTTTCTATACCAATATTTTAAATTAGAAAATGTTTCTTTACCTAATTTTAACGTTTGAGTGATTTAAAATAACCATATTTTAACTAAGATAATAATGGTGTACTATAAGCCGGAGACTTGGCAGCATTGCTTTTCCACCAGCACGCATTTATTTAAATGCTTTTGTAGCCTAGAAAGCTTCGTTGCTTCATTTAAAAAAATAAAATAAAAAAATGACAAATTAAGCACATAGGCAACGAGTGGTTTTTAGGAGTGTGCGTAAATCCATATTTAAAATGCTCAATATTGTACTGCCGCCATTTTTTCTTTGATTAAAATATTTTGAAATAAATTTTTCCCTATTTAAGTTTAAATAAATTTAAATTTGAACAAATTTATAGATATAATGATTTTTATCACTTTCACTAAGAAAAAAACAAATTTCTTCAATTGATTCAAATCACGGGTTCGTTTAAAAATCTCTGTTCGGACAAATGTAGTCATATTTCAGAATTTTTTGAAATACAAGTTAAAAAAAAAAATACTTATGTTTAAAACTTTCAAATAACCAAGTATTGCAAATTTTGTACCCCACAAATTTTCAATTCATAATGATTTTTAATGCGAGTCATAGTGATTTTTCGCGTTCCGCTGTGATATTTTGACATTCATGAAAAAACTGCAACTACAATGTTTTTATAATAAATTTTTGTTCTCTGCGGTTTTAGCCATTTTTCGTCTTCCACGACGATTTTTTTACCTTAATAAAATAAATTTAACCCTCAGATCTAGGTTCGTCTGCATAGATTTCCATTTAAAGGTGCAGTTAAGGTTTTCGTTACGGACCGGGCAATGCAGAGGAGATCAACTATTTTCATTATATAATTCCTATATATGCTAGTAAGCCATGACCGCCCCCCATGACTGTCCTAACGCCGCCCATTTTCCTCCACACCCGCTACCGCCCCCCTGGAAGACTCCAGCGCCCACTGGGGGGCGGTACCGCCCCCGTTGGGAACCTATGATTTAGATGAAGGAATAAAAGACACTGAATATGACATCATCACTGATACAGCCATAACAATCTATATTAGATTCATGGAACAAATTTATCTGGTTCCTGAATGACGACATTTTCTCCACCAAAGAAATTTTTCTTTAGATATTTTATTTTATTAAAGTTTATTTACATAATACTTAATAATATTATTCAGTAAATAATCTGTGTATTGTACAGCGATTAGTGAATAATTATGCGCAATCATTTTATTAGGATTAAATTTTACAAAAACCATTATTATTATTTTTTTTAATGCGATGTCACATTCACCGATGAGATCAAGCTCCTGATTGGTGGAAAGTAATAAAGTAAAATAAATTTTTATTTTAGCGAGGAAACCTTAATCTGTTGCCACGGTTTTGAAGAAATGTCACAAAAAAGCTTATAAAATTAAAAATAAAATATAAAAATGGAAATAAACTAAAAATTAGCCAGAATGGGCAAATCTACACATAAACAGCTTTTATTTAAAAAAATAATAATCAAAATCGGGCCAGTAGAAAGCTCAGGGCTGGTGACTAAAAAAACAGCCAGGTGTTTTAAATATTTAGAAAATGATATTACTAAGGTCAGGATTTTATAAAGAAAATAGAAGTGCTTCTTTTATTCTAAAGGATAATAAAAAAAAGAAATTATGGATGATCCAAAATTAATAGTCTTTGACCCGAGCTCAGGAATGAAAATTCATTCTTGGCTAACTTATTTTAATAACATATGTGAAAAAGAAAACAAAGATCTAGAATGGAAATTGAAATCTGTTGCGCAATATTTGAAAGAGGAAGCACAGAAAAGCTATATCAATGACTGCTTAAATTGTACGAATTATAAACAAATTACTAAAAATTTTGACAGAAAAGTTTATTGAATTAGGTACCTTGAGTTTTTCTGATTTTTCAAATCTAAAATTAGATAATTCAGATAATTTAGAGAGTTATTTTCGTGAGAAAATTGAAATTTATAGAAAATTACACGTTAATAACTTAATTACATCTTAATAACACCACCGCATTATATCCTGTCGACTTATTGATATATTGTGACATAATTAAAGAGGGAGCCAGTAACACTGTACTACTAGAAGGTTTAAATGATGGTTTAAAGCCAGCGTTCAAAAATAATATTATTATAAATCATCCCAATAGTACCATTGAATGGTACCGGATTGTCAAACAATTTGTGGAAGTTTCCACCCCTAAAATTTCAAACCAAATATTAAATCCACCATCATCTAGAAAAAAGTTTTCAACCTTTTCAATCACCTAGGCATTGAAAAATATGTAAAAAATGCGTCTAAAAATGCGAAAATTTGAATTTAAAATGGAAAAAAATCCTTGAAAAATGAGACGAATTAATAAAATAAATGCAGTCTGCACATCGGGAACTTGTGGTGCATAAAATTATCTAAAAGTGATTAAATTCCAATGAATAATTTTTGCTCTTATAAAATTTTTTAATGAAACGAATTTGAACATTAAATATCTCTTAAAATAATTATTCGATTTAAAAATTGTCTGTACCAGTGTGTTTATCAAACATTCAACTATAATACCATTAATTTTGATATTTTTGTGTGCAACAACTTTCATAATATTCGCATAGAAATACACTAGGTCACAAAAAATTCATTGTCAGTGACGGTGATAGCGTTAGTTACCTTTTTTTTAGAATAGAAAGATACCACTTTTTTATTTGGGATAATCATATGCAATGATAAAAAACGGAAAACAAATAAAGAAGTAATAAATTTAAAAAAAATAACCTAAATTTATCAAATTAATGATTTTTTAAAAAGATTTATATTTTGATTATATCAATATAATTTCACATTCATTTAAACCAAATACAGTCTGTTATAAAATTATAGACCACTCAGAATTTCACCTTTTTTCAACAAAGAAAATATTAAGTTGAATTTAAAAGTAGTTGTATGAAAAGAAATAACTCTAGAATGATTATTTATCACAGGGAAGAAAAGTTTGAATATTTTTTTAATTTCATTCCAAACGATTTTACACAAAACTGCTGTTTCATACATATAAGATCACTCACATATTATTAATAAAGCAGACGATTTTCTTTTGAACTCACAGTTTAATTGTAACCTAAACACTCTGTAAAATTAAAAATAAAAATAAATGCCATAAATCTGAATTGTAACTGATTATTTGAATTTATTTGTAAAACGCCTCGGCGGAGTGAGCTGTCTGAAATCAAAGTGAGAAGAGTGTGGTTTACAAAGGAACGTGAAATAAGTAAGATTTTAATCATTCTAAATCTACGATTCATAATGTTTTAAATAAAAAGGAATTGTTTGGAACTCATAAACAATCTGTTATAAAAAGAAGTTATCAGATCGTGATAATAGGCGAATTGCCAAACTGACAACGAAAAAATATCAGTCAACTCAACTGATACCTAACAACTGATAACTAAAAAAGCATCACATGCAACCGTGTGGTGAAGTTTGAAATCTAATGCTGGTGTTATCTATCGCAAATTAAACAGTAAAAAACAACTACTAAAATGTCATAAAGAAGCTGGTCTGAAGTGGGCAAAGAATTTCGAATCCTAGAACTCTGCATGGAGAAATACATTGTTTTCATACGAAAAAAAAAAAAAAAAATCAATAATGATAGTCCAGACGGCAATTATTACTACTCTCATGATTTTAGGCAAAAATGTTGCGAGTTCTTCAGTAGGCAGATGGGAGGCGGCTCCGTCATGGACGCATTTTTATATGCAGGAAAATGCTATCTCCAAAGAGTTGAAGGAAAAATGAACTCAGACAGTTACCAGCGGGTGCTGTTTCGAAGTCTGATATCCTTCGGATCACTTTTAGGAGGTGCAAAATGGAAGTTTCAATAAGATAATGCTCCCAGTCATTCATTGAAATCAACAAAAGAGTGACTTAAAAGGGAAAAGATTGATATTTTACTTGGCCAAGATGAAGCCCTGACCTAAGCCTATTAGAGAACTTGTGGGGATATTTGTCTCACAAGGTGTATGTAAATAACAAAAAATATCATTCAACATATGAATTAGAATTAGCCATTACGGAGAAATGTGACAATATTCCTGAATAGTTCGTGCAAAAATTAACTCTTTGTCAAATCGTTCGCTTGAAGTTATTCAAAGAAATTGTGGAGCAATATCTTAGTAAAAATTTCAGAAAACTGCCTTTTTCGCAGGTGTTCCTATAGTTTTGTAACAGTTCTTTTTTATACTGATTTGTTATATTGATGTTTTATTTTTTCTAAATTAATTTTATTTGTGTAAGTTGCTGCATTTTACTAAAAACTTGTTATACTGACATAGACTAGTCTTTATTTTGATTGAAATATTTTTTTAATTACCCAAATAGCAAAATATGTTATGGTCTTATAATTTTGTAACAGACTATATTTTTAACCTTTTAGAAAACTAAACTTCAAAATAATGTTTATGCATTGATAAAAAATCCTCACCGGTTTTACAACAAACATTTTACGTAAATGCATTTATTTTTTTTTTTTTATTATTGTAATAAATATAAGGCTAAAAACTTAAGAAAAAAAAATGTCAGCCTCTTTTCCTTTATTTAAAATGATCGAATATCGTTAAATGTCAAAAATAGTTTTTTGTCAAAAATTTTAACAGATCAGGTAAATTGTTTGCTCTACATTGTGGAAACAAAGGTTATAGATTTTTAATATTTTGAGTCCATTTATTTCATATTAAATCAATTCTGCACGATTTTTTTCTCATTATCATTATATATATTGAGTAAGTGTACTTTATAGGAAAAGTAAAGCATTATGTAAATTAAATTTAGTAATACAAAATACTGAAACTAGTGTTATCAGCATAAGATTAAAATTTTTATTGGTTTGCATTCTAATTCATTGAAGAAAGATTCTGTTTAATATTGAATCAAGCGATGCTGAAAAAATAAATTCTTTGAGTATCTAAAATATGGTTAATTTAAGTTTTGAGATTTCAAGATTGTGATAAAACTTCAAAAGTGTTTTAACATCCAACCATCCGTTAGATATATTTAATGGTGAATCAGAGAATTAATTCTATACTCTTCCAATATGTTCCTCAAGAGCACACTAAACTGTGTTTTTTTTGTGTAGTGGTTAGAAAGCTCGTTACAAGTAACGATATGTAAGGTTCGAGCCACGTTCCAGGCTAAGACAACCACGGTGTGTTGGATTCCCTTTTAAATAGGGCACCCAGTCTGAGGTCTAGACTTTAGCAATATTTAACAGTCAATTAGAGAATTAATTCTATGATTTCCCAATATGTTCATCTAGAGCACGCTAAATTCTGTCGTTTTGTATAGTGGTTAAAAAGTTGTTTAAAAGTAAAGGTGTGCAAGATTCGAAACATGTTTCAAGCTAAGACAACCACAGTGAGCTGGATTTCTTTTTAAATAGGGTTCCCGAATGGATGAAAGTTTTGTATCCAAAATATGTCTGTAGTCATTTGGTGGTTCAATGTTTGATGTACAGTTTATTGTTTGATTTTTTTAACAGTTCAACATACGGTTCAACTGGAGCTGAAAATGAGCTAACAATCTTAGGCATCTTGTGGAGAAATGTGGAACAAAGTATTCAATAGATGTTACATAATGAACTTGAATGAATTTGAAGCGATTTTTTCCCATAGTATGTAATGTAATTGAAAACTTTTGACCATCTTTATAAGTGATTTAAAATTGGCTGATTTAAAATTTTACGCGATCGTCTAAGTATACAGATGTGTTATATCAGGCTTGTAGAGTACGCTTACTTACATATACTTTTATTTAATGACTTGTACAAAATGCTGAATAATTGATAAATTGCTGAGAATAATAATCATACAATCTCAAACTTGTGTTTTTGTTCTACATCGTAACAAATGATTAATTATGTATGTTTCTCTTATTAACAATACAATAATCCAGATTTAACAATAAATATTATAACCTAAATTGTGAAATTATGTTGCGGAAATAGTTATATTTCAAATACAGCTACAGACATTCAGCAAACAAATAAAGTGTTTTTTTTAAGCTTATATTCATTTAGGGAAAGTGGAAATATATTTGTAATATTAAAAGAAAAAGCAGGCAATAAATGAATCGAGTGTCAAAATAAGAACTGTTTAAGTAGGTTTTTCTTAGATTGTTCAATTTATTTCTCAATTGTTCAATTATTAAAGATAAATGCAGATTTTAGAATACATAAGTTTTGGATAAAAGTTTTTTTACATATTTAATTATAAAGAATTATGAAGAAATTCTGTTAAATTAAAAATTATAAAAATACCTCCCCCCTTAAAAATGCTCTATTGATTTAACAAATAAATAAATAAATGAATAAATAAATAAATAGATTTTGAAAAGACAAAAATACAAAAATTACTTATTAAAAAATAAGGCGAATAAAATAATCGGGCTGCCTGATGCTTAAAAAACAATAATTTAAAAATATTAATAATTTAAAAATAAGGATTCCATTTAAATATTTTTTTCGAAATGAATATAGTCAAATAAACATTGTTCGATATAATTTAACTTCAAAAATAAAATAGATGTCGTTTTTAAAAATTTTCCTTTAAGAACAGAAAATTTGGAAATACAGTTTAAAAGAGTGGGAATACTTTAAATTCAGCGAGATATTTGACGGTAAATGTCATAAAATGATGGTAAGTGATAAAATGCTGGATAATCTTTTAACTGTTATCGGATTGTTCAATGCTCACACAAAACGAGTTAATAAAATTTTCGTTATTTTCATTGTAACATTTTACTACATTTCAATGATATTTAGTATAGGTAGAACTTGTGTCAACAAGTTTCATGCACCGCGTCAATGTATTTCGTACCTTCTAGGATATATACTGTCTATGGGAATATGGATTACATTATTTCTAAGAAGAAAGAAAATTTCTGACATTGTTCAAAAATTGTACAATTATCGAAAACGATATAATGTCGAGGAACGTTCTTCAAGCTTAATCCAGAAAATATCGGTCATATTATGCCTTATGATTTTTATTCTATACCAATTACTCCACCACTTTGATGATAATTCTGCAGATAACTTAAAATATTGGAAGCCAGGATTCACGATCCAAAGGAAAAGAAGTTTAAAGTTCATTTTTACAATTTTGATGAATCTATTCTCTTTTGTAAAACATGTATTTCCTGTTTTATTGACTTTTATTTTAAGCGTTATGTTGTACAAGTGGAGCGAAACATTACATTTCTACAAAAAAGCGCTTCAATTTCATTTACGTACTGCAGAACAATTAAAGCATTTGGACATTTTCGTCGATTTCGTTAAAATGATGAGAGTTATTCGTACGATGACTCGCGTACTAAACTATCCATTATTTTGTATAATTCTGTATTCGTTAGTTTCTCTTTTTGTGTTATTATATAACTTAATGACATGGCGGAATGTAACATACTCCACATATATAAGCAATATTATATTTAGTGTCTGGTGTGTACTAATGTTGTTGATGTATTCCATATGCAGTTCGATGATTCCAGAAAAATTGAATGAAATACAGTTGGTTGCTGCCGAAAAAATAAATGACCATGTGTTTTGTCTCGATTCCCTCTCAATTCCACACGACACACTTATGTGCCTGAGGAGAATAGAGGCGCAAAAAGTCATCTACATAACAGTTTGCGGTGTGTTTCGTTTAACAAAGAGTTTTATTTTGACAGTCATTGGAAGTGCGCTCACTTACGATTTGCTTATTATAAGCACATTTATGCATCCGAATAAAGACTAACAAATTTACTTAATCATAGCTGTTCTGTCCGTGTATATTAAAGCCGAACGTTTCTCAATTACTCATAGAAAATGACTGTAAAGAAATATTTTCTATGCATTTCGTGCTTTTGATAATGAGAGAGATATGTTATCGCTTTTTCTTTTTCAATATACTCTCAATATTCTCGCTAACATTTGACTAACGTTACTAATTTGACTAATTAAAAATAAAAAAACCTTTGCCAAATGAAAAAAGTATTAGCAAAACAGATTCGCCGAATAATATATACACTATATGGCCATTGATTATTGGACACTTGCGATTTTAGACATTTTACTAAATATCTAGAAAAATACATGAGGAATCATCTCGAAACTCTTAGTGTATAAATATAATAGTATACGTCATACATCTTCGGGAAGATTTTTTACCGAAACTCCATAGGGGACCGTCAACAAATTAAAAAAGAATGAATATCTTTTGAATAACCCTGTCAAAACTAATGTAGCAAAAGCGCTCAAACTCTAGATTATGATTGAATGCCTTATTGTAATATGCCTTGTTCATTTTTATGCAAATAGCATGCACACTCGCAGAGTAATTAAGGTTTTTATTAAAATGGTCCCAAATTTTTCCAAGTTTTCCCTTATAATTTTCAGAGTTCTTAATATAAAATAATATTTTTTTTCAGAAAACATGACAAACAACATTACACACAGTACCCTGTAATCAGAATTAAAAAATAATAAAAATTGTCTGAAAAATGAGTAGGTTTACAAAATAATTTTTTACTGCGCATGCGTCAAAGATATCAAAATTTCATTTGCATATTATGTTAGCTAAATGTATAGAGCAACTTTTGTAAAAGTCTCAAAATCATAGCTTGAAAATTCTGAAAGTATAAAATCTATAAGGGTCTAATAGATGGGAATCTATTGGGAATGGGGGGGCTTCTGACTGAATTTCTGCCGTGCGCACATCTTCATGAACTGTAGAACACTCGGACAGGAAACCGGGCTCATTGTCACACAAAGCTGAGAGGATGTTACGTTGAATCAGGCATGGCTTCCGTCTCAAAACAGTGACCGTTTCATTATCGTAGATATAAACATCGAAACGGTTCTGCAGTGCCGATAAAATTTTGCCGGAAAAAATTTGATCCAATTTATAATTTGATGTGACGAAAATGCGTTTCGGCCGTATTTTAATAGATGAACCTTTGATTTCGGCAATGAAGGGATATCGATCTGCCCAAATTTTTAAATAGGATCCTGACCAAACATGAGAGACATCGACATCGCTGATGAGCACATTATTTTCGCCACTGTAGCCGCACCACCTTTTAGTGACGGGTTTTACGTACAGGTGGCTCAACTGCTTCACCGCGTAATCTTTTCCAGTTCTTGGTGGACCGCATATCCAGATGCCGCAGGAATTACTCAGCTCTCCCGTATCAAATCGAACAAGATACTCCAGAGTCGCCTTGTAGCGAAGATAGATGCCCGGTAGAGTCTCCTTAACTTCGGCCAGCTTTCCCTGCTCAGCAAGCTTAATTCCAGCCTTAAACTTATCAGCAGGAATACGCAGGACTGGTAGCTGGCCAAACTCTGTGAACTCACCATTCTTCTTGCAGTATTCAGCAGCCTCCGCCACAGTTCCGCGCATCTTCTCAACGTGCGCTCCCGGTATCCAATTTCGTACCGTAGTCCTCTTGGTGCAGCTCTTAAACGCCACAAAACCTGACATGAATCTATGAAGTATGTACTAAAAAATACACTCTGTACAATCTGTGATGCAAAGAATATTTATTATTAAATTACAGGGCCACACAAATGTATTCCACTAAATAATGTTATACGGGGAAACATTGTTTGGGGCGTATTTTAATTATATTAAACTACTTCACATTTTATGAATAAGATATACGTTAATGAAGTATAAATAAAAATTACTCCCTGCATATTTACAGGAACACAAAGATTTCGACCACTATACTGTATCCAAAGTACGCTGTACTATACTAGCAAAATCTGAATATTTTAAAACTTCGTTATAGTACGAAAGCACCTCATTTGCTACGCTTCACGTGCAATTTCCAACTTGTTTGTATTAAAATAGCTACCTTGTATAATTAAGGTATTGCCTTCAAACACAGCAAAAATTATAGTTAAAAATTGGGATTTCTGAAAGCACTTAATAACGAGGAAAATAAACTCTTTTTTATTCGAGCGATGTTCAAGCAATACTGTTGATGGTTAATCACACCCAATTTTAAAATAAAAAAAATATTCTTTTGGGATTTCTAGTATGAACTTGGAATTAAAGATCAAAATGGTAACCATGTTTGGATTATTCATTGTATTGGGGCTTACATAAAACTATTATTTATGTCAAAAACCATACAGACAGAGAAAAAAAAAGGTAATTTGTACAGTTTTCGTTTGCAGAGAGGTACTTTTGTATAATTCCAATAGGCTACTCTCGAAAAAAAAAAAAAAAGAAAATGCCAAATTCCAGTCACCCATAATGTAATTATGTAACACGTTTTTGCTAATCACGCCTACTTTTTATAGAATCAAGCGATTATGGAACATTTTTTTCGTTCTTCTTTCAGTTTCTAGTATTTTTAAATATGCAACAAAAATGAATAGTCTCTCATCTTCTTATTTTAACCAATTTTTAAAAATACATTTAGAATTAGGTCATCGTTTTAGTGTTTAAGTGGGCGGTGCAAAATCTATAAGCTGTTATGTTTGGTGCAGCATTGTCCACTTTTTTGGATATTTTATTTAAAGTATTTGGCTATTAATTACAGTTTTGAAAGAAACTTTCTTTCGTCATTCTTTTCGCCTCAAACCAGACATGTAGTTAAAAACTAAACATGCTAAACGAACTGCAACTAGTAGAAAAACTTTTTTAACAAATGGGGCACATGTGTGAGATTAAATTTATATCAGGTCGGGTACTCATTGACAAAAACATTAAGTAATGGTTGGAGCTGAGAAAAATTTTAAATTCTTAGTGTAATGGAAATGTAAATAATAAATTTATATTTTTTAAATAGCTACAGACTTATTTCTGGTTGGGAAATGTGGCAGAGACCAATTAAAAAAAACAAAGAAGGGTTGTAAAGAGATACAAGATGGGTTTTCTGCAACATACTTTGCTTATAAAATTTAGTACAATTATGTAAAACTGCATAAAAAATTTAAATAACTAAGGATGAGGTTTCCGCGTTTTTTGGCATCAATATTTTGCTAGAGAAAATGTTGTTTTGTTAAATTGCCAAAATGTTCCGATTAAATGTAATAATACTTTCTCTAACAAACTACTGATGTGAAAAAACGCGGAAATCTCATCTCTAATAATTAAGAAAGAACAAAAATATAAATAAATAAATAAATAAAAATAAACAGATTAACCCTTTAACGTTCAAAACATTTTCATAGCTAAGATGTTGAAATAAATGAGTGACACCGATAATTGCGAACAAATATAGTTGTAAACATGGAAAAAAAAAAAAAAAAACATTTTTTAACATACATAATGAAATGTATTTTTTAAATGTAAATTCTGGTTGTTGCATAACGGGATTAAAATTCTGTGGTTTCGTAGAGAAACCATTGAACGTTAAAGGGCTAAAGCAGTTAAAGTTATGAAAAGAGAAACAAATACTCAACGTACATAAATATTAAATAAATCTAATGAGGGGTTTCCTAAATGATACAAAATATTACAAAAAAGGGGCGTTTTAATCGACAAACATTGTTGTACAGAGAAAAAACAGTATAGAAAATTTAAATATACAAATAACATAAACAGATTAAAGAATTTAAATGCGCATATATATATATATATATATATATATATATACACAGTATACACAAATGTAATATGGACCTAATAAAAGTCTTTAAATGATAGAAGATAAAATTATGTTTTCAGCCACAAACATTATTTTATTATAAAAAACAGCGTAAAAAACTTAAATAACTAAAAATTAAAACAAATAACATAAACATATTAATTATATATATATATATATATATATATATATATTTAAATAAAAAGAAATATACCCACATTACACACAAAGGAATCTAATGAGGGATTTTATATTATACAAGATCTTTTTTAAAAAGACAGATATTGTTTAAAAAATTAAATACAATTTTGAAAGCTAGGATAAAAGATTTAAATAAGTAAAATTTGATAAAAATAAACATTTATGGAAATTAAAATTCCAAAAATAAAAATAATACAATATGCAACATATACAAATATTAAATGCTTGTAGTTTTTTTACAATTATTATTATTCTACATAAGTTTGACGAACAATAATATATAAAAGCTTAGTGTGGAAAATCTGCTTGAATTATTTTGGACTGTTTTTTCTATTATCTGGTGCAATTTTCGACAATAGCATGCGAATGTCTGGTTCTGAATTAACCGGTTTCTGTATTTTGTTTTGATACTTGTGTAAGTGGAGACTCCAGCTTCTCACAGATATGTGTCTGGAAATGGGAGTAAAATTAATTTTGCCCTCCCTGACAAGATTTTGTATTCATCTGTCAAATGACACCAAAATTCAGCGATACGCTTGCTTTGAAAAGATATTTTTCGATCGCTTTTGAGATGTTAAATCAATGAGAGTTTCGTATTCCTCAGAGCTTAAGCTGTGTGGGTTTGTTTTTACACTGAATGGATTTAGTATCCAATTAAAATCTTCAAGCATCTTATTTGGAATAGCTGGAGAGTAATACTCAAATGAATTTATCAGAGCTTCGAGATGATCTTGAATACTTTCTGAAATTTTTTTCCAAACTTGATGTTATGGTCATTTAAAAACATTTTAGTAAGTTAGGTAATTAGTAAGAATTACGTTGAAACATATAAATAGGCGGAGCTCCAAAGAACTAAACTGTTCTCTCTTTTGTTCGGCGAGCAAAGTTAACAGCACTGGCCTTTTCTGTTTCGTTTCACGTTGTGCATTCGATTCAGAATATAGTACCTGTACCCTATATGGACACCTTAAGGAAAATGTATTTTTTCACCCCCATGTACAAGTCAGAGGACTCCAAAAATGTGTGTCCACTATCCTTGGATTATTGACTATCATTATTAAAATTAGCGACCTTGTAATTATTCTGGTTTAATTTATATGATAAAAACAAAAAATTTTTTTACAAGTGTCCATATAAGAAACTACCTGTCCCTATTATGGACAGGTCTTTCCTTATTGACTTTCTACACAGTGTGTATGGAAGAACCACTTTTCCAAGGGATTTTAGAGGAGAGGGAATAAAAAAAAGTATCTTAAAGTATTCGGAGGAGGTGGAGGACAGTAAATATCTTCAGAACATGCATTTTCGAAAGGGGAGGATCATTCTCGGTTTTTACCCTTCGAAGACCCATGCAAAGCCCCTTAGTTACTAATATTATGAAATAATATTGTTGGTTATGCTTAGCTTTATAGCATCTGTCTGAGAATTTACATCTGTTATTACTCAGTCCTCACGGCATGGACAAATAGAAACTTTTTCACCATGGGCAGTAAGTCCCACATAATCCCCATGAGCATATCTGCCACATGTGATGCATGGCCGCATGTTTGAAAAAGCAGCAATACCGCAAAAGAAGCAGTACCAGCTGTCCTTGGTTGAGGAAGTCATACCATTGGTGCCTACGATTTCGCCAACAGATATCCTACTGGCGGGGAGGGGGCTTCTTTTTATTTTTCTGCAAGGGTTTTTTGGAGGAAGGTTTTGGGGGGATTGTTCAAATGGCATCTTGTCGAACAAAGATTTTACCACTTTGATGCCTTTTCAATTTATTGCTTGGCAACGTTGAATTTTCTTCTTTCTTACAGTTGTAGTCGATGGGGACATAAGCTGTCCATACTGGGAACCGGGCGTAGTTTTACTAAATCTAGTAAAAATGAATAAGGAAAATATTTTTAAGCAAAATATGCAATAGCAATCGAAAATATGTTTTATTAGCTTTCTAAAATACTCCACTTTTCAACATTTAATGTAATTTTACCATATCTAATAAAAATTTAAACTTACAAGTAATTAAGATCAGCACATCTCGAAACAACCGGTTTCCTCTAAATGGCGAACAGCGCGCTTTTTTACACTTTCCAGCCTTAATTATCTTTTCAACTGCTTTTCTTCGCGAAAATGTTGAGCCATCTCTCGATTAAAATTATTACCTTTAAAAATATTAGGGGTGTCCATATTGAGAGCCCTGTCCATATAGGGTACAAATACTTTACTATTTTTTGTGGCTTGTTTTAAATCGGAATTTTAAAACACCTTAAGCACAGAGATGTAAAATAAAGCAATTTACACCAAAATTATTATATAGAAAGTAGATACGTTAATAATACAAATGCAAAAACGGTTTTGAAGTGTATTATTGTATTTTTTAACTTATGTAAGCATTAATTTATTTTTGACACATACAGATACAATTCCCACATACTTTTGAAATTATTTCACTTGCAATATGCTAATTTCTTTCATGTTTTGTTTATTTTTCTGGAACGTCACGGAGCCCCTGGAAAGTTCAGGCGGAGTCCCGAGGGCTCCGCGGAGCACACTTTGGGAACCTCTGATTTAAAGGCGTCATTCGGGGTGGAGCTACACAAATTTGACATTTCAACCAATCGACATTTTTTATTCTTTTTGAATAATACTAGTACTAATATATGTTGCTGTAACTATGGCTATATTACTGAGTTAACACTCAGTTTACTCTCAGCTTAAGATAAACTTAATATGCATTAAAAAAAATAGATATATATATCTGTTTTTTTATGTAAAATCATTATGTAATAATAATAAAAAAAATCTTTCGAATTTTTATGAAATTAACAATTGTTATATTTTACAATCGTTATAGACTCTGCATTATTTTTTTTAATACAAATATTCTATAGCAATTGATGCAGATTTCCTTATTTAAATTTTTATATAGCACTATCAATAGTTTTGAACATGAAATGCTTTTCTTGAGAATTTTTTCTACTTCATTTTCTGTAATTTTCGATATAAATTTACCACAGTAATTTTTCGTATCAATCTCAATGTGTAATTTTTTTTTTTTTTTTTTTTTTTTTTTTTTTTTTTACATGTTTGTTTTTCAAAGACAATTTTTGTATAATACAAAATTCACAGTAAGCGTCTCAATCAAATATTCTAGGACGAAAACACAAAAAATGGGCTGTCCTTCAGGATTTTCAATTAACCCTTTAATTCCCATGCCAAAACACGTTCTAGAAATCATGTAGTTCATTTCACACCAGAAAAATTCAATGGCTAATTTCGTTTTATTTAAATACGGAATGTTCCGTTATTGATTAAAGCAAATATTGTTGTTTTAATTTTCTGATGGGAACTGAAATATACGAATTAAAATACCTCGGGCGGTCTCGGGCGGTTTGGGATCCAGAGGGTTAATTTTTTTCATGATTCGAAACTTTGTCAGATATGCCAATGTCGATAGACATCTTCAAAAGTCTAAAAAATGATATTGCTTTTACGAATGTCGATGAATGTAGGAAAACTAATATCATTTTTACAGCATTCGCCATTGTAAAAAAAAATAAAATTATATATATATATATATATATATATATATATATATATATATATATATATTAAAAAAAGGCATTAAAAAATTAAGTTTTCTAAAAATAGCAAAAATGTTAAACTTTATTGTATAAAATTTTATTTACATATTATGATATTACAAGTAATCCAAACAATTCAGTTTTTTTTTTCTTTTAAAGAACTAATTTTAAGTTACATCTGTGAATATTGGCAGATATTATAAATTTGAAGTTTATCTTTCAGTGGCTTTCCAGATATAGGCCAATATTGATGGGAACATTGGCCGAAAGAGTAATGAAATAGAAATGAAAGAAAGGGTAATGAAAGAAATGAAGTAATCAACAGAGATATCAATTTAAAAAAATCAACAAAATGGTTAAGTTTTTCTAAAAATATTCAAATAATCATTAAAGGAATAAGGGATATCACCACAGAGGATGTTTGTAGAAAGATTTTGCATGAAACGAAATTTTTATTTGAATATTGTTTTGTAATTCATAGCAGAAAAAATTCTTCATTAAATGAATGAAACATTTAAAACGACAATTTTTTAGGGTTTCGTTCATCTGACGAAACCCTATTCGTGTCTGTCCTCTGTCTGTCACAGAGTCCGTATACAAAAACTATATATGCCAGAGAGTTCCAATTTTGTGTACTTACAGCTGAATACCTCTTGTCACACAACAAATCATAAAATGTTGAAAAAGACTATTATTTTAATTAAAATATTATCTTTGAAATCACAAGCTCATTTTAATGTTGTTTTTCTCTCCTAATTGTTGCCACGCAAGTTTAAATAGGTATAAAAATTGTTTCATTTTTTACCCTTTACTTTTAAAAGAGATGGAGTATTTCTGTTATCACAATTACAAAATTGGTATTAGAAACTACAATAAATAAATAAATAAATAAATAAATAAATAAAAATAAAAAAATAATAATATCTCAAAAGTAAATTAAGATACAGCTTTTAAACAAATTGCATTTAAAAGTACATTTTTTTCCCCTATACGATTGTCTAAAATTGAAAATGCGCAATATTTAGAAGCTTAAAAATTGGCAGCATCGTAAATTTGAAAATTGAAAAAAATTTCATTTTTTCTAATTAACACGCAAGTTTAAATAATATTATGATGTATGTAACATAAATTGATAGATCAAGCGAATCACGTAAAAATGTGCTTATTTGTTTTTATTTCATCATATTAACCGCTTAACTGGTTATTTCTTTTCCGTTCAATAAATTAAAAATAACAGATTCAAACCACTATTTTTTAAATAAAAGAAATGTAACATTTAGTCTAAACATTTTCGCTTTTAAGAATTATGAAATTATATATATATATATATATAAATACTGTTGTCAAAAAGCTTTAAATGATGAACTAAGCAATTTCGTCTTGCCAGAACGGTGTACGGCTAAATCAGTTAAGGTGTTAAATCCTATTAATCATCTATTTTGATACGCAAAATGAAATATTTTTTATGTTTATTAAAATATTATTCATTTAAATTAAGAGCCATCTCTGGTGATCAGTTTGATCTCCCTTACATTTATTCCAAGCTTTTCAATGTTTTATTTTTATTCATAATTTTATTTACTTGCGTATCCTCTCCAAATCTGCTGATTCGGATACAGAAATTAACAAATCTATGTGATCAAGGCAACATTTAGGGGAAGATTCTGTTAATATTCTGTTCTGGTTGGCGCGATTGGCGAAGAAATCCCAAAATAGCGTAGAAAAACCGTTTTTCATTTATTAATTTGATGAGAAAAAAGTCTTTTGAAAGAGATATTAAACGAAACCCTCTGTGCGATTTTCGATCACACCTACCCACTTGTTTATTCTTCATCTGTTATCAGGTCTAATGCAAGCATTTTCAATGTTTACACCCATATTCATGAATATATTTTCATTGTCCTCTAAATTTGCAAACCTGAGTAACTCCGCCCCAAATATGACTTTATTGTGCATTTTTAGGTGCGTTCGTAATTGTGTAAATACGTAGCACCTATTCTTGTCGTTCAGTCCGTCCGTCCGTCCGCATATAACAACTCAAAAACTACCCAACCGAATCGTTTGAAACTTAAGATATATAATTATTAGATAATTTTGTCGAGTCATTTCAAATTTTATGAAAATCGGATGCATAGTTCAATTACAGGGACGATAAAAAGAATTCCGATACATTACGGGAAATGGGGATAAAAGTTTCAAATGCATTTTAATCGTTTGAAATTTAAAATACATAATTATTACATAATTTTTTCGAGTCATTTCAAATTTTATGAAAATCGGATACATAGATCAATTACAGGGACAATCAAAACTATTCCGTTACATTACGGTCAATGGGAGAAAATGTTTCAAATGCATTTTAATGGTGTTACACTCATTCGAACATAATAAAATTTATAGGCATCTATAAACTACATAATATAATATACATTTTGCATAATCTCTGGTGCAAAGAGCATTTGTTATTGATTTACAAGGCCACACAAAAGTATTCCATTACATAATGGTATAGTGAGGACATTGTTTATTGTGCATTTTAATTGTAATAAACTATTTACAATTTTATGAGATTGATATATGAGAGTGACATTTTTAAAACTTCGTTATCGTACGAACGCACTTCATTTGCTACGCTTCATGTGCAATTTCCAACTTGTTTAATTTACATTTGTAAATACTTATGTGGATACCGATGACACAATCATGAGATGAAAATTATATAAACACACTATGTTGGACAGCATCGAAAGAAATATTATTGAAAGAAAATTACTTAAGACACATAGTAATTACAATTTACATATTGGAATCAATCAACAGCGTAGTGTGAGCAGGTTTTTAATTGGTTGATAAGAGTTAAAGTCCTTCAATGTAAATACATAATCATTTCTAATTTTCATAATGAAAATGATCAACTGAGGATTTAAAATCGTTTGTTTTCCAAAACTTTTGAAAGAGATTTTTAGAAATTGTACTTTATTTAAGCCATTAGCACAATCATTGAGATAAAATTTACCTCAATCACTTCGTGGATCAATTCTATATGAGTGTATTCATGACGGGTTCGTGCAATTAACAGTCTAACTCCCTTCCTGTTTCTTTTCTTTTCTTTTTTTTTTTTTTGTTTGTTTGTTTGTTTAATTCAAAACAACGAAAGTATTCGGGGTGACAATATAGTGTGTATTGGGGGGGGGGGGGACGAACTGCTTTCGCGAGGATAGCAAAGAGCACAGCATTACTCCTTATTTTGATAATTATCGCTATTACCGATCATATCAAGGCGCGCAAGTAAACCCGGTTTTACGTTCACTCGTGCATGCCACTTCTACTGCTCAAGGCTACCTTATCATAATAACAAGGCTTGTCATTCGCCAAGTTTCCTATGACCGCAGTACACGTGGTCAGAAACCACATGATTTTCCCGTTGGTAGCGCCATCTAATGTAAGAAACTGAAATATTTTCCATTTTTTCCTATGAATTTGTGCATGGATTATTAGCAGTAGCATGCACCAGGTAGCGTTACTTATGAGACAAAGTCATATAATAAGTTGGCAACTATAGGGACAATTTCAACAGTAGATTTTCTCCGGAATGCAAGGCCTTGCTACTGCTTAGCTGTTTGCACTGTTTCACTTCTCTGACAGTAGGAGATTTATGTTATGACTATGGAAGCTAGCCTTCTTGACGCTTTATTATCCCCGAGCGATAAGAGACCTTCGGGGCTCCATGATTGAGGCGTATGCCTATTTGCAGCGGGTAGAAATAATAATTGAATATTTTTTTAAATATCAGTATATATTAAAAATTTTCTGGGTCGAGTATAATTGAATTTTTTTTTTTTTTTTTAATCAGAAGTTCTATTAAAGATTTTTGCAGAGAGTATTTTTCGCACAAATTAATAGCTTTTATTCCTCTAGATCAGGCCTGTCCAACCTTTCAGTAACCAAGGGCGCATCTTGGTTCTTGGCACTCAATGAAGGGCGCCATCATTTACGAGACTGAAATTATATGGCAATATTATCGCATATAGTATTAGTATATACGAACGTCTTTAAAAAAGACCTCCTCAGTACTGGAGTTACATGCATTAAATTTCAACTTATACATTTTTTTAGAGATATCTTTATCAAAACTGTTTTTGGGTTAAGTCGCCAGAAACTTTAATCGTTTCTATGATAACAATCATTACAAATAAATTTGAAAATCAGAGATATTGCTGAGTTTCTTTTACGATGTGAAAATACAGATTGATTTATTTTGAAGGCGTGGATTAGTTTTATGAAAAGTACAGAAACAGACAAGCACGATAGTGACAAAACCATGTGGATGGTTTCCGAGGGGCAGTCTTGAAGTACTTTCTTAGAAATCATTCTGCACTGTTTATTAGTTTTCTAAGTAAAATTATTTAAAAAAATAAAGGAAAAAAAACTCCTCCTAAAATTTCAGAAGTCAAGAAAGAAAAATTAAGCCCTTTTATCCTTTATATAAAACAGCCTATGGATCAGTGTGATAGCAGTAAAAAGAAAAAAGCTGATCTTTCATGCACATGTATCTTCAAAAGAGAGGGGAGCCGGTGAAAACGTCTATTTTTCACTTACTTTATAAGCATGAAAAAGAGCCATTTCCAACTACAGTGGAGCATCGTTTATACGACGCCGAAGGGACTACCGAAAAACGTCGTATAAACGATAACGACGTATAATCGATTTTCATTTCCAAAACTAGAATTAATTTTGTTTTCACTTAATTTTAATGTTTAACGTGACGATTTGCATGAATTTGTAAATTAAACAAGCAAAATAAACAATTAACCAAAAAAATGGGGGGAGGGAATTAGTAAGCAATTTAAATATGCGTACTTTTATTTATGTTTCACCGAAAGGGTCCTCATTTGCAGTACATCATTTCCTTTCCATTTAAAGTCAAAAATCAAAAACCCCGCGTGGCCAATTAAAAGTCGCCAATACTGATAACAGTTAGAAGGATAGTCTATTTGCAACTTAAAAGAGGTCGGGAAAGCTGACCATCCCCGAAAAAAGAATGACCCCTCCCAGTGTAATCTGTTACACGTAAGATGATTTTTCAGACTAATCGAACACCAGCCCACATTTTTATAATGTGGAGTGCATTTAAACTTAAACACGCTCTTTGGTGTCATTCATAGCTGCCAACTTCCGCTTGTTCGTAAAATACACGAGAAAAATAAACAAAAATAAACCTATACAAAATCGGAAAATCGACGTATAAACGATTTTGGGCGTCGTATAAAAGATATATTTTTACATTAAAATGAATAGGAATGAATCGGGACCACATTAAAACGTCGTATAAATGAAAACGTCGTATAAGTGATCGTCGTATAAACGATGCTTTACTGTATTAAGAAATTTAACTATCATAATTGCAATATGTAAACATAATAGAGATGGGCAATATCGTTCCTTTTAAGGAACCGTTCCAGCCGGAACCGTTCACCAAAAGGAACGAGTTCTTTGGACTCGTTCCTATTAGAATCGTTCCGAAAAAAAGGAACGAGTTCTTTTGACTCGTTCCTTTTGGAATCGTTCCGAAAAAAGGAACGATTCCGACAAAGGAACGATTTTGAGAAAAAGGAACGATTTCAAGAAAAAAAGGAATGAATCCGTAAAAAAAGGAACGATTCCGACAAAGGAACTGTTTTGAGAAAAAGGAACGAATTCGAAAAAAAAGGGCGATTTCAAAAAAAAGGAACGATTTTGAGAAAAAGGAACGAATTCGAGAAAAAAGGACGATTTCAAGAAAAAAGGAACGAATCCGATAAAAATGGAACGAATCCGCGAAAAAAAGGAACGACTTCGAGATAAAAAGGAAGGAATCCGGTAAAATAGGATGGATTTTTTAAAAAAAGGTTCCAAGGGAAAAAAAACGCGTCCGAAACTATTTTACGAAAAAAGGGAACGAATCCGGAAACAGGGATAACAGATCTCGGAGCGACATGCAATCCCTAATATTTATTATTTATAACTATCTTATTTTCTTACGTATTCATTTTTTTCATATCATTTCTTATCGTTTGCTTTAATTTTTAAATATTTTGGACAGTTCATTTTGTTTTTAAGAGTTCATTTTATTCATCTGTGTGCGCTATTAATTAGCATAGTTATTTCTAATCCCCATAATATAAGTATTCCCTGACTTTATGATTTATTGTATTAAGCATAATTCCTCTTGAAATTTTGCATTTGGTTGACCTTTCATTTATCACTATAGTTTATCCATGAAATTTTACTGTAGCTTTGGTTTTGGTCATCAGGCTGTTGCGGCGGTCTATTAGATTTTCAATGTAATCATTGCTTTCCCCTCCAAAATCTGTCGTCAAATGACCCTCTATTTATTTTATTATTTTTGCGTAGGAAATTTCTTTATTGATCTAATATTTGATATCGGGGTCTATGATTTGTTTCCTCTTCAAAATTCACCCTAACGTAATCTTTAACTTATATATCGGCCTTCGTATTCCGACCGTTTTCCAAGTTGGTCCATTTCAGTACGATTCCTCAGGAATTGGGAATTTCGGAATCTGCCCATTTCGAGAAAATTCCTAGAAGTCCATCTATTTAGGAATTAAGGGTGTATTTGAAAAAAAAATATTTTTCCACATTCAACAGCTCGAAAATATCCGATAGAGTTTCAGACACATTTTTAACCCTTCCCGGCACACTCTGCCCGGTCTGGGATACCTAATTTTAATTCCAAACTTGCAAACGGCACCAATAACATTTTAGTAAAATTTTGCTTTTGCAACAAAGGTTTAAATTAAGGAATTCAAAATATATAAAAAAAATCGTTTGTCAATTCCGGTGTCAATCAACATTTTCTTATTTTACTAACAGATTTTGCCCGTGCCGGAAAGGGTTAAAGGTAGATACGTGAAACTTGCTGAGGTGATTTTTAAAGAGATGTATAAGAAGCCGCGTGATTTCTTTTTTTTTCACTCAATTCGTTAGAATTTGATTTATAAACAATTATTTTCTCAGTATGACCATTTTTTTCGTTCGCAGATCTCCCTCTTCAGGAAATTCAGTTCAAAACGCCAACTTTGACAACAGTTTTTTTGCAATTGTAAAAAAAAAAAAAAAAAAAAAAAAAAAAAAAAAAAAGGACAAGGACAAGGACGGCGCATTGTGTACTTTCTAAGAAAGAGAATTGCCAGTTTGAAACGTTTGAGAGCAAAAATGAATTTAAGAATAAATCAGACAATAAGCAGTTTGGATTGGAATACACCCTTAACCCCTTCGTGACGGGAGTATTTTATGAAATTTTTAATGTATTGTCATCTTTTTTAAAAACAGAAATTTGTGCCTTATGAAATCGAGAAAATGCTCCGATTAAATAAAGCTACTTTTGCAGTAAAATTTTACTGGTGGAAATAAACAAGGATTCTTAGGCTTTTTTGTGGCACGTATACGTGTCGCTCGTCCTCAAGGGTTAAGGCTAAATATGAATAGAATCTTTTACATAATCAAATTCAATATTTATCGATTTGGAGAGACATAATTGGTTAAATGGAGTGCATATGACAGCCTTAGTATGTATATAACAGTGTGCTTCCTAACTGAATCATCAATGCGGAGCCGAAACCGAAATGCCTACACCTAAAATTATAAAATTTTAGCTGTTACTACCTACTATAATATAAAAATCCATTAAAGAAATAGTTTCTGAAATTCAAAGCTTAGTGAGCTGAAAATGGGATTGTAAGTTTCTGAAAAAGGATACAAATGAAAATCCAGGATATTTAAATTTAGAAATTGCACATAATTAAAACTGTGGTTTTATGTAGTAAGAAAGGAAATTATAACTATTTAGTTCAATAACGTAACTAATTTTCTTCAATTATATATTTTAAGACAAATAAGTTTTGAAATACATAAAATAAGTAAAAAAATAAAAACTACAAAATACAATGTTGTTCAAAAGAATTTTATTTCAAAAATAGGAGCACACAAAATTTGCTGATTTAGTGAAATCATAAAATGATACGTTGCAATAAGAGCAAGGCTAAAATGGTAGTACAACAAACAATTCAACATTATTTTTTTTATAGTAAAGAAATTTAACATATATAATATATAGCTGTCATGAATAGTAAATTACTTCTAAAATTTTCATTTATTGACGGTAATTAAAATATTTTAGAAACAACCAAATTTCTTTAATAATTTTTGTTTATGAAGTTAGGTTACATAAGCTAAAACATTTAACAACGTTTAAAAACGTAAATATGTACAGTATCATGACATGAAAAAAAAAAAAAAAAAAAAAAAAAAAAAATCCCACAATGGCCGTTTCGAGGATTGTGTGGATCCCCTTCCTCAGTGCGTAAAAAATAAGATAAAATAAAAGATTAAAATGGATTCAAAGAGCACCTCGGTTATAGCCCCGAGTAAAACTCTGAAAACCCCTGGTATAATCCCGAAAAACTCAGGATTATAACAGATGTTAGGGGGCTACTTCAGTCAAATGGGTTCACTCAAAGGAAGGTCAAATGGACCCGTTTGCTAATGCTAATCCTGTGCAAGAAATTTATAAAGATATCTCAGCTGTATTTTAATATTTTTATTTTATTTATTTTTTTTTTTTTGCATTGCATAGCAGAGATCGATCTGTATTCAAGTCGTTGTTTGCTTTTTCGATTATATTTACAGATATTTTTTATGCGGGACTTTCATTTTCAGAACCGGTTTAGAAAGGGAAAGCACCCTTATAAAAATATCTGCAATCAAAATTGAAAAAATAAAAAAACGGCCTGCATTTTGACCCATCTCAGCTATCCAATGAAAAAAAAAATCATTTAAAAATATTGAAATGCAACCGAGTTATCTTTATAATTTTTTTCCATAGGATTAGCATTAGTAAGCGGGTCTTTTCATTTGACAGAAGTAGCCCCTTAACGGGGCTAAAAAACATCGTTTTATTTTAATCCTTTAATTTTTTTTTCCATACTAAAAATGGAGTTCCAAGAATCCTCTAAATGGACGTATGTGATTTTTGTATCATGGTATTGTACTTATTTATGCGTTTAAACGTTGCTAAAAATTTTAGCTTGTGTATTGAAATTCACACAAAGTGATTGTTTTATGTGCTTGTTACGCTAAGGTTTTATCTGAGAAATTTGCTATAACCGAAATATTTTTCAAATAACTAAAAATGATCCAAAAAAATTTTGGAAACTTAAACATTTAATAATTAAATCATTTTCTGCTCTAATGAATTTGTTAATACATAATAAGTATTATTGAGACATGTGGAGAAACAATAAGAATGTTAGGAATTATAATACGTAAAAATAAAAATATATGCTAAATTAGCAGACATTTGTAATAATAGAATTTTAATGCAATAGTGGGAAAAAAAACCTAAATTAAAGTAGTTTAAAACACAAAAATAATACAAAATGCAACTACAATAATTTTTTCCCGAAATGTTTTAGAATATGTCAGGGCTTAATTTGCGCCGGAGCTCAGGTACGTCTCTGTTTTTAAAAAATATTTAAGTATTGGTTGGAATTCACCAGATCTCATAAATGTAGGGCTCCGGAGCCCAGTTCAATAGAGCTTTTTTTATATCATGGATACTGCCTATTTTTTAACTCTGCACATTTCACTTTCTTTTCTGTCATTTTCATTTGCAAGTGGATCTAACTGTCATGTATTATTATTCTGATAGAAAGAAATCGAGCAGTGCTTCCTCTTTTTTTTAATAAAAGCATCGAATTTTTCCGATAGCGGTGTCAATTTTTTTATTTTGTTTTTTAGATTTTGGACTCGTTACAAAAGATTGATAAGCGGAAGGAATCGATTATAGTTTAAGATATGCACCTTTTAAAGAAAATTGAAAAATGTTGTTCCATTCTACAGCATATAAATATTAATTTCAGTGAATTTCAAGCATTTTTTATAAAAATGCATAGCTATTTGACTAATTTTTTTTTTTTTTTTTTTTTTTTTTGTGTGTGTGTGTTAATGCTATTTCTGAATCATAAATCTTACCATATTTAATACCAGAATTCTGCGATTAATTACATTAAAATTAGAAAATACTTCTATCGGAAGAAGTAATAAGTAAAAAGTGGAATAGTTGACAAATAAATATATGCTGATAAATATATTTAAAATTTTTATTTTGCTAAAAAAAAAAAAAATGCTTTTGCAAATAATATATGAAATCTAAATATGCAGATTGGAGTCAATATGGGGAGGGGGGAACGCTACAATTGTTAGTATTGCAGATTATTAGGATTCCGGTAATTTTTACTTTCTCATCATATGTGGTATATGGTAAGTCTTGCAATGGTTTTGAAAATCGAAAAAAGAAATTGACGGATAGTGAAGATTACAAAAAACATAATTTAAAAAAAAAAACATGCCGTCTGTCTGTAAATCTTCCGAACAAATTGAGATAGAGACTTAAATTTGCTATGTACTTAATATGAAGTAACCTCGATTATCCGGAAGTGTTTCTATCGGACTCTCGAAATATTCGTTCAGATGACAGATATTATTGAGATATTCGTAATCATATTTTCCAAATTCTACGACTTTTCACGACCCTGTATTTCATTGAAATTTCAATTCAAAGATTTATTTTAATTGGAAATGAAGCACTTAATCCAATGCAGTAAATTGTTAGTATAATTGTTTATTTAATCCGTCTGTCTGTGCGCGTGTCTGTCCGTCTGTCTGTAAATACTCTATCTCTCGAACAAATTGAGATAGATACTTAAAATTTTGTGTGTATTTAATATGTAGTAATGAGAAGAAGCCTATTGAATATCAGTAAACTCCATTATCCGGAACTATTTTTTAGGACTCTTAAAATATTCGTTCTGATGAAAATTTATAGAAATTTTCGAATTTTTTTATCTTAAAGAGTAGGTGAAAAATACAATGAAAAGCATAAATTTTGTATAAAGATTAAAGTCACTCGGATAATTATTTGCCGGAATAATTGTATTAATATTTTCCACATTCTTCGATTTTTCATGATCATTCATTTCATTCAAATTTCAATTCAAAGGCATATTTTAATTGAAAATGAGACACTTAAACCAACGCAGTAAACTGTTAGTTAACATAACTATAATTTTTGGAGTTATTAGGATGCTTCCTTTACGCAATTCGGTATTATCCCGTCGATCAGAAAACTATTTCCAAACTGTAAGATTAAATGCCAATAATGACTTCATAAATGTCACATTCACTTAACATTAAACACGTTACATGTGTTTGTTACGCCATCAAGTGATTTTTAATTTCGTATTTTATGTGTGGTACTATTAATCTTTTACTAATTTATTTGTTATTTCGTTATTTAAAGTAAAAATTATGCTAATTTGCATAATTTAATAATAGTTTGTCGATTATATGTCGAAATGGGTCGACGAGATTAATTATAGTATCCGTAATTCCGTAATGGAGCATTACGAAGCACTGGAAAAATTAAATATACTTTAAATTTTATTTTGGAATTGTGATGCACTTGAAAAACATACATAAACGTTTTATAACTTTAAACATGCTTATAGTAAAGAAAAAAAAACTGAGGAAAGTTATTTTTTAATTGAAGTGGATTGTGGCATTTAAATGGAGAGTGGTGTAATAAAATCACTTTAAACTGTATTTATAATACTCGAATCTTTATAAAAACTTAATCAGAATGCACTAACGATAATAAAGCACAATTAAAACAAGAAATTATAAAATCGAAATTTTCGTTTTTTTCGCCGAATAAAGAGCCGGCGGAATCGTTTTAAATTCTCTAACGGACCGGGCTGGCAGATTTAGAATAGTTTTTTCAACGGGCCGGGCCGACAAACAACATAAACGGGCCGGGCTGGCTAAAAAATTGAACGGCCCAGACGGGCCGGGCCGATTAAAAAAATTTTCGGGCCTATCGGCCCGTTCTGAAGATTTGAGCTGGAACGATAAAATATGAGCTATTTTATATGGTTTTAACGAGAATAAGTATAAATGTACGTCACGAGCCATACTAGTTTGACAGCATCAATATAAAAATGTACAATGCAGAGATCAGCATCGGAGAATTACATTGTGTGCAACTTGTTTTAATATTTTTTTTTAGCTGACTCATGCCGGTCCGAGATCAAGCTCGCATTATTTTTCTACATATAGACTGGCCGGACCGGAATTACACTTAATTGTTCTCAAGATCTGTAGGGCAGAAAACATGATTTGTAAAATTATTAACAGCGATAAAGAACTTATGTTAGCTTTATCTTCGGATATATACTTCTTGATGGTTTTTAAATTAATTTCTGATTAATTTTAAATTGTAAAAGTATAAAAGTGATAAGCTTAATTATTGAAGGGATTTGGAATCGAATAGCGTTTTTTATTTTTGGTAAATATGACCTTTGTATGACCTTTTGTATGACCTTTTGAGTCTGACTTGTATGACCTTTTTGAGATGTAATAGTTTCTCAAATGATTGCAGGTTTTTCTCCCTTCCCATGCTATCGCTTCCGGAAATTCTATTCAAATCGCAGTGACATATGATTATGACAGTATTTTATTTACTTGTAGTATTCTTAAATTGCTTGTATCAAAAAATAGATAACGCCCCTCGATTATATAGTTTTTGAATAAAGATACCTGCTAATCTTATGCATTTCTGAGAAAAAAGTGAATTTAGAAATGTATCAGAAAGAAGCTTCTTTGAATTTAAGAATGAATTGGGATTTAAAACCTTTAATAAAATGATATAGAAATATTTTTATAAATTTTCTTTTATCAAACATCTTCAAAAGTAACGACGTTTTTCGCTTTCTTTCTTTTTTCTTTTATTCTAAGCCATATTAAATTTTTAATGAATCTTTATTCGAATGTTGATAGCCTAAGAGTCTAAGTAATCATTAATGTTGTTAATGTGTATTTCCTGTAAAATGTATTGTAAAATCATCCCATAGATATGTATGCAGTATTCTTTAAAAAAATCTTATTTATATGATAAAAATCTGTTTTTTTTTTTTTTTTTTTTTTTTTTTTTTTTTAAGAAATTGTAGAAATTGTAATGGGCCAAAACGGGCCGGGCCTATTTTCACTGATTTCTGTACGGGCCGGGCCGGGCCTAAAATATAAAAATTTAAACGGGCCGGGCCCAGTCCGAACTTTTGAGCTTTACAACGGACCGGGACGAAATAAATTACCTACGGGCCTGAAAATTCCGGCCCGTGCAGACCTCTAGATATAATGCACAGTTGTAGTTTATTAAACGTTTATCCCCTCCTACAACTTTAATTTCTTTTCTCTTTCTTTCGTTTTTCTTCGTCTCCCTCCCCCCCCCCCCGATTTTTTTTTCATGCACATTTGAAGGATATTTGGGCAATACACTTTGCTTTAATAAATCAAAATATATCTTATTTTAAAATAAAATCGGTCCTTTTCGGAATGGTTTCATTTCGGAACTAGTCCGATCAATCGTTCCTTTTCGGAATGGTTTCATTTCGGAACTAGTCCGAGGAATCGTTTCTTTTCGGAACGAGTGCGAGGAATCGTTCCTTTTCGGAATGGTTTCATTTCGGAACTAGTCCGAGGAATCATTCCTTTTCGGAACGAGTCCGATCAATCGTTCCTTTTCGGAAGGGTTTCATTTCAGAAATATTCCGAAAAATCGTTCCTTTTCGGAACGAGTGCGAGGAATCGTTCCTTTTCGGAATGGTTTCATTTCGGAACTAGTCCGAGGAATCGTTCCTTTCGGAACGAGTCCGATCAATCGTTCCTTTTCGGAATGGTTTCATTTCGGAACTAGTCCGAGGAACCGTTCCTTTTCGGAACTAGTCCGAGGAACCGTTCCTTTTCGGAACGAGTCCGAGGAGCCGTTCCATTTTGGAATAGTTCCGAAAAGGAACGAATCCTTTTTACAGACAGGAACCGTTCGTTCAGTTTCACCACCGGAACCGTTCCTTTGGAATCGTTCCTCAACAAATGACACATCTCTATTTCACATTTATAATATACTAGCTGTTACCCGTGATGTTGTTCACGTAACTTAAAAAAAGAAGAAATTAATTATGCAAAGCATTTAACTCTCGATGACTAAAAACATATATAATAAAACATTTTTTATGATATTTTATAAGAGATAATATGAGTATTTTATAATATTTCTTTATTATACAGTCATTGACATAAGTCAGGTTTTTAAGCTGAATCAGAATGTCTGTTTATATCATGAAGTTGTAAGAAAAATGTTACAGATGCTATATACGCATCGGGATATCCAATTGGCGCCAAAACATATTATTTTGCCTGACATAGTAATTTGGCTATTGTTGTTTATTTAATAAATTTTTAATCTATTTTATCATTAAAATTACATAAATTTCTTTGTTCTATAGTTCCTAATGAAACTTTCTGACTACTTGGTTTTCCCATTGGCCAATTTCGCCAAATTATACAAATCGCCAAGCTGTTCGCCAAATTACGTAAGTTGACATAATGGCACAGATAACAAACACTTCTCTTATACTTAATGTCAAGTGAATGTAACATTTACAATTAGTCATTATTTGGCATGTAATCTTATAGTTTGGCGACAGTTTTTTTGGTCGACGGATAACCAAGTAGTACCGAAACTTTTTTATGCATTGATATATTTTTTTATTAATAAATAAGAATTTGGAAATATACACGCAACTGGTATTCGAAAATTATGTTTTCACCAAATTTGCGTCAACAAAAGATCGTGCCGAACTGGGTGCGGATATAGCAACAAAGTTATTGGATGATATATTTTAATAATCGTTACCATGAAAGGAGGGCGAAGAAATGGTCATCATGAATATTATTAAGTCTTTTGTCACACAAAAAGAAAACCTGTTTGCAAAATTATATTATTTCTGTCTCTAAGAAAAGCAAATCGACTATGGATATAAGGTACTATTTGGTTATCCCGTCGACCAGAAAACGATCGCCAAACTATAAGATTAAATGCCAATAATGGATGACCATTAATGTCACATTCAATGATATTAAATACAATATGCATGTTTGAAATGTCTGTAAGTAATTTTTATTTCGATTTTTTATTTGTATTTTTATTAATATTCAACTAAATATTTGTTTTTTCGTTATTTAAAATAAAAATTATGCCAATATGTATAATTTGGCTATTAGCTTGGCCGTTTGGCGATTGTTTTCTGGTCGACGGGATAACTAAGTAGTACCGGATCCAATTAGAGAGTATAACCTTTCTAACATTTGTTTTGCCTGTATTTATATAAAAAAAACCAACTTATAAATTGCACTTTTATATTTATAATTTTAAAAATTTTATCGTTATGAGGAAAATAACAAAACTAGTCGTTGGGGGCCACCGTAATACTTACCCATCATGGATAGGCATATGAATATAAAACATGTGATAACTATTTATACAATGCATTGCAACCCCAAAACAAAATTTAAATATTGTTAATATGCATAGTAATGCTCTATTAATGAATTGCTGATGTACAAATTTCGACAAATTATATAAAACGCCAAACTACTCAAGTAATACCGAACTGCGTAAAAGAAACATCCTTATAACTCCAAAAATAATTATAATATAAACTAACAGTTTACTTCGTTGGATTAAGCGTCTCATTTTCAATTAAAATATACCTCTGAATTGAAATTTGAATGAAATACAGGGTCATGAAAAATTGAAGAATGTGGAAAACAGGATTACAAATATCTCGGCAACTAATAATCCGTTTGACTTCGTTCTATATGCAAAATGCGTGTTATTTTATTGCCTTTTACGTCCATTTCTTAGAACAAAAACATTCGAAATTTTTTACATACCTTTCATCAGAACGAATTTTTCGAGAGTCCGAAAAAAATCGTTCCGGATAATCGAGGTTGCTGATATTAAATAGGCTTCGTCCCATTCTTACATACTAACAACATACAAAATTTCAAGTCTCTATCTCAATTTGTTCGGGAGATAGAGCGTTTACAGACAGACAGACAGACAGACGGACGGCAAATTTTTTTTTCTAAAAATATGTTTTTCGGAATCTCCACTATCTAAAACGTGTAAATCCGTCAAAAATTTTTTTCGATTTTCAAAACGATTGCAAGACTTACCCTATACTACGTATGATGGGTAAGTAAAACATAATTTTCTGATACAGAATCGGAGACAATCTGGATCAAATTATGTGAGATTGGAAGCAGTCTGATTTTGATCATATGAAGGTTACTATTGCGCATAAATTTTCATTCAGATGAAAACCACCTTAAATCTTGTGCTATAGTTTTGTGAGATATTATCAAAATGCTTAAACAAACTTACAGTATTATTACGTAGTAGTAAGATAAGATACAAAATTTTTTCTAACAAAGCTTTAATAATAATAATAATAATATGTCAAAACTTGTACATATAAAATAAAATAATAAATTAAAATAATAACACAGAACTTTTCAAATAAATATGTAGCAACAATAATATTATTAAGAATAATAATAGAAATAATACATGACAGAATAATACAGCAAAAATCAAGCAGACCATTGAAATGAACAGTTTTTAGCTCACAGGCTATCATAGCCTGAGAGCTTATGTGCCCGTCCGTTCTGTATGTATGTGCGTATGTGCGTAACGCGATAACTCATGATAAAAATATCGGATCCACTTGAAATTTTGTATATAGGTATATCCTGATAAGGCGCTTCCCTGATTAGTTTTTGGAGTTCATTCGATATGTATAAGAGGGGGAACGGGGGGCTCATGCCCCCCGTTAGTTGATATAAATGGGATTTTCATGCAGAATTAAGTTTTCAAAATTTAGATTAGGATCATTCTGATGAGGCGATTCCGTGACTGTTATTAGGTGTTCATTGAATAAGTATAAATAGGGGGAACAGGGGTTCTAATCCCCCCCCCCGTTAGTTGATATAAATGGGATTTTCATGCAGAATTAAGTTTTCGTTCAAAATTTAGATTAGGATCATTCTGATGAGGCGATTCCGTGGCTGTTATTAGGTGTTCATTGAATAAGTATAAATAGGGGGAACAGGGGTTCTAATGCCCCCCCCCCCCGTTAGTTGATATAAATGGGATTTTCATGCAGAATTAAGTTTTCGTTCAAAATTTAGATTAGGATCATTCTGATGAGGCGATTCAGTGACTGTTATTAGTTGTTCATTGAATAAGTATAAATAGGGGGAACAGGGGTTCTAATGCCCCCCCCCCCGTTAGTTGATATAAATGGGATTTTCATGCAGAATTAAGTTTTCGTTCAAAACTTAGATTAGGATCATTCTGATGAGGCGATTCCGTGACTGTTATTAGGTGTTCATTGAATAAGTATAAATAGGGGGAACAGGGGCTCTAATGCCCCCCCCCCCCGTTAGTTGATATAAATGGGATTTTCATGCAGAATTAATTTTCGTTCAAAATTTAGATTAGGATCATTCTGATGAGGCGATTCCGTGACTGTTATTAGGTGTTCATTGAATAAGTATAAATAAGGGGAACAGGGGTTCTAATGCCCCCCCCCTTAATTTATATAAATGGGTTTTTCAAGCAGAATTGTCAGATTTCGTTCAAATCTCTGAATAGTTTTGGAAGTTTAATGGTTAAGTATAAAAGAGGGGGATAACTCCTTTTAAATTATATAAATGCTAAATGGGTTTTTATTAAGAATTATCTAATTTGCTCTGAATTTTGGATATAGATTTTTTATATGATAAAGCATGTCTTTGATAGTATAGGAGGTTCAATGATTAAGTATAAAAAAAAGAGGAAAGGGGAGAGCTGTTTCCCCTTCTTAATTTTTTTTTCGAACGGAATTAACCCTTGAAAATATAAGGCTTTAATGTGCAATTAGTATTTGTAGCCTGTGAGCTCAATGCCATCAGTTTAACTGGGCAGTATTCTTTTTATTTAGCTCACAGGCTATCATAGCCTGAGAGCTTATGTGCCCGTCCGTTCTGTATGTATGTGCGTAACGCGATAACTCATGATAAAAATATCCGATCCTCTTAAAATTTTGTATGTAGGTATATCCTGACAAGGCGCTTCCCTGATTAGTTTTTGAAGTTCATTCGATATGTATAAGAGGGGGAACGGGGGCTCATGCCCCCCTTTAATGGATGTAAATGGGTTTTTCATGCAGAATTAACAGTTTTTGTCCAAAATTTAGATATAGGATCATTCTGATGAGGCGATTCCGTGACTGTTATTATGTGTTCATTGAATAAGTATAAACAGGGGGAACGGGGGGCTCATGCCCCCCCCCCTTAATTGATATAAACGGGATTTTCATGCAGAATTAACAGTTTTCGTTCAAAATTTAGATATAGGATCATTCTGATGAGGCGAGTCCGTGACTGTTATTATGTGTTCATTGAATAAGTATAAACAGGGGGAACGGGGGGCTCATGCCCCTCCCCTTAATTGATATAAACGGGTTTTTCATGCAGAATTAACAGTTTTTGTCCAAAATTTAGATATAGGATCATTCTGATGAGGCGATTCCGTGACTGTTATTATGTGTTCATTGAATAAGTATAAACAGGGGGAACGGGGGGCTCATGCCCCCCCCCCCTTAATTGATATAAACGGGATTTTCATGCAGAATTAACAGTTTTCGTTCAAAATTTAGATATAGGATCATTCTGATGAGGCGAGTCCGTGACTGTTATTATGTGTTCATTGAATAAGTATAAACAGGGGGAACGGGGGGCTCATGCTCCCCCTTAATTGATATAAACGGGATTTTCATGCAGAATTAACAGTTTTCGTTCAAAATTTAGATAAAGATAATTCGGATGAGGCGAGTCCATGGCTGTTATTAGGTGTTCATTGAATAAGTATAAACAGGGGGAACGGGGGGCTCATGCCCCCCCTTAATTGATATAAACGGGATTTTCATGCAGAATTAACAGTTTTCGTTCAAAATTTAGATATAGGATCATTCGGATGAGGCGATACTGTGGCTGTTATTAGGTGTTCATTGAATAAGTATAAACAGGGGGAACGGGTGTTCTAATGCCCCTCCCCTTAACTTGCATAAATGGATTTTTCAATCAGAATTGTCAGATTTCGTTCAAATCTCTGAATAGTTTTGGAAGTTTAATGGTTAAGTATAAATAAAAAAGGGGAATAACTCCTCTTAAATTATATAAATGCTAAATGGGTTTTTATTAAGAATTATCCGATTTGCTCTGAATTTTGGATATAGATTTTTTAATATGATAAAGCATGTACTTGATAGTTTAGGAAGTTCAATGATTAAGTATAAAAAAGGAGAAATGGGAGAGCTGCTTCCCCTTCTTATTTTTTTTTTCGAACGGAATTAACGAAAATACAAGGAGTTATGTACAATTAGTATGCGTAGCCTGTGAGCTCAATGCCATCAGTTTAACTGGGCAATATTCTTTTTATTTTAATAACATTTTCTGAAGTCTGCAAACAAATGATTACTATAAAATATCTTTATATACTATGTTTTTTGACTTAGCATTTTCGGCAAACACATGTAAGTTGTTAGCTGACGAAACGGGGGAGCAGGCAACGTAGAGTTGACCATGAGAAAAGCAAGGTGATCCTAAGTGCAAACCAGCTACTTTCAACAACTGTTCCTGTGATTTGTTTATAGTCATCGCATATGCTAATTTTAAAGGGAACTGTATGCGTCTAAATTGAAATGGTAAATCATTGGGTACAATTGGCATACGCGGTATAATAACACTATCTCCTTTAGCCGACCCAGTCATAATTGTAGCTCTAACGATATTATTACCAAGTTCATTAATAAGCAATCTTGTACCATTACACAACCTCGGAGCATCTATATTACGCATCAGTAAAACTGGAACACCCTTTTTTAAATGTATTTTATGTGCTGGTACCCCAGACAGTTCCAATGAGTTGAGAAACTCGACTGGATATGAGGTGCTATCGTCGGCATTCAACACCATGTCAACGGATGTGTAATTTTTACCTTCGTTTGGTATCAGCTTTAAAATTTTATCATTTATCGCATCCACAATATTATTTTTGGGGGCTAGAATTACTCTTTCACACAACCAGTTTTCATTTTTCACGTTTTCTTCAAAATTATGAAAAACTGTTGCAATAAGTTCTTCTTCTGAATTAATTATATTACAAAAGTTTTTGGAAAATGTATTTTACCATCAACGTCTGTTTCGACTTCTCCTTGACCAAGTTTTAACAATTTTGATGCAAATTGTCCAGATTCTGTGTCATTATGTAATTGTACTCGCATGTTAGTGCTTAAATGCAATTTATGTATTCTATGCCAAAGTGGAGATGCTTTAAAACATGCATTCTTTTCGTCGGCGGGTGGTCCTCTAGGAATAACTGGCAATGTTTGCCGGATGTCACGTGCAAGCAGGACCACCATACCACCCATCAGTTTTGAATTACTTCTTATGTCTTGCAAAATTCTATCAAGAGCTTCGATTGCATGTTTGTGCAACATTGTGCATTCGTCCCACACTAACAGTTTACAGTGTCGAAATATTTTACCTCGGCTGCTGTTTTTAGTAATGTTGCAGGTTGGAGTTTCTTCATTCGCCAAATTCAACGGTAATTTTAAGACTGAGTGTGCAGTTCTTCCACCACTCAGCAGAGTTGCAGCGATGCTAGATGACGCGACGGCGATTGCTATGTTTTTATCCTTGCGAACTTCAGCGAGCAGTAAATTCAGTAAAAATATTTTACCAGTACCACCTGGTGCATCTAAGAAAAGTAATGCACCTTCTTCTCTTTCCAAGTACTCTAAAACTTTTCCAAGTACTTGCTTTTGCTCTGGGAGAAGTTTCGGTTTTACTGTAGTCACAAAATTCTGCAATGCTGTTGTATCATAATCGAGCTCTCTGCTAATCTCATCACATATCTCATTCGTTCTTAAAGGTGTAGCCATTCCATATTCACTCAGTACCTTGCCAGTAATAGAAATCACTTTGTCTTCAATTAGAGTTAAAGCTTCATTGTAAATTTTGTCTCTAAATGTCAGATTAGAATATGATTTTTGAAATCTTTTTAGTATGTCTTCGGATAGAAAATATTTGTATTTTTCCCACATTTCTGTCGGATTTGACAATCCACATGTGCTTATTAAAGTGGCAAACAATTCCCGCATACTTGCTGGTGAGCTAAACTGAGCTGCTTCTTCCAGTGCAGATTCCCAATGATTGTCCTTTTCTAGGAACCCCAACACTTCGCATGCTTCTCTGTAGGTGGCTCGTTCTTGCCCATTTACAATTCTGAGATCCGAAAATTTTGTAGGACCACGTACTTTATTTAGTAGTAATCGTAAACAAAAACATTCGAAATTGCTTACATGTACGGTGTAAAGACGCCCAAGTGCATCCCCTGCTTTTAAATTTGGCCAATTTTCGACAGGTGTGCCCTGTTTTCGTCGTTTCCATTCCCTTTCTTTTGAATTCCATGTATAATAGCGTGGAATTTCAGCATATAGGAGCGTGCTTGCAAATTCATCTGTTTTACAAAGCTTGAAAAAAGCTGTTAGTGTTGTGTTTGGTGGCATAGCAATTTTTTGATGAAAATTTTGCTCATTAAAATATACACGCTCACCATTTTCTAAGTGAACAGCCAGATGAATTACAGTCTGAAATCTCTCATGCAAAGGAAATTGGAAAATTCTCCATGCAGCTTCTTTGCTACTGATGTATCGTCCCGCTTGAAAGGATTGAACTTCATCTTTTAAATTAATGGTTGCATTGTTCTGTCGTACATCAAATATTGCTTGATCATTACCTTTATTTATTTACTTACATATATATTTTATTGCCTTCACAGAACTGCACGTTTCTACATTTATGTGTGACTCAAATATTTTGACCAGTATTGGTGAATATGGAACTATCCACCTGTTATCTATGGTCTCTTTCAACAAATGACCCCTTATTTTTATTGTAGCTCTTCGTCCTGCGATCTCGGGGGCTCTAAGTCGGTGCAGAGGGTAGCCTTTGTCATTGAGATGAGTTTCTTTAATTAATGCTCGAGGATACTTTATTGTACAATGGCCATCTTTCATGCATGCGGATAAGGGATTATGCGGACCACAAGGTCCGTGAACCATGTTTCGAATGATAGTATCGAATAACTTCTTATCATTGTCAGCATCTAGTATCTCAGCACTTATAATGTCATCGATACGATTTGGGCGCAGCTTTTCCCTAAGCCATAGCAAAAGGTGACCATGAGGCAGTCCGCGCTTTTGCCACTCAATCGAATACATAAAACATCTAGTTTCCCCAAACACTTTCCCTTTCTTAATTACAGCCAATAATTTTTGTACTTTAATCCTGAAGACACGAGCAATAAGGTCGTGTCTATCGGTAGCTTTTTGTCCAGGCAATAAATCATTAGTAATCTCTTTCCAGCGGGGATTGCACGTAAATGTAATGAATAGATCAGGACGCCCATAGTTTCTTACATAAGTAAATGCATCCTGCGTATATTCGTGGAGGTATCTTGGACTATTTATGAATGAAGATGGAAGAATTACAACTTGACCCAATTCATTAGGATTAACATTCGCATCATTCCTAACGGCATCTTGTAAATGTATGTAATTTTCTGCTCGCAATTTCTTTTGATTTAAAGAAATGTAACGCAGACGTTCGCTTTCAGCTTTCACATATATGTCAACCATAAATTGATGAAGTAGCTGTTTGCAACGCAAAAATAAGTTAAAATTACTGCGTCGCATCATTAGATGATAAGCATAAAAGTTTATGCATGATACTTTTTTATTTAAAATTGGCATTCCGGTGCATGGATTAATTTGCGAAATATCAAAATGATATAGCCCTCTTGTCCTTTCCAGAACATTATTGGGTATTCCAGAGCGTCATAAAATCGGTGTGTGTCAGAAATACGAGTGATCTTATCATTACGTAAATGAAGCACTATATCTCGTGGTGAACTTAGATAACCTGTAATAATAGCTGCTATTTCTTTTGTAGTTGGAGCATTATATCTCCGCTCATGTTCTCCTGGTGGTGTTACGGTTAGCATGAATTACTAATTTACAACTTTTTTCAGTGTTACGCTCCAAAGCAGTTTTAAATGAATGTATAAGTTCATTGTTATCATTTAGAACTTTCTGGATTTTTTTAACTATTTCCCTTTCGATGTTTTGAACAGCCTGACAATGTTTGTTTGTTTGTTCATCCTCGTCACCAATAAAATAAATCTGTAGAAATTTTGGTTCTTGATTGGGTGCAGGAAGAAGGGAACCAATCCTATGATATACTTTTCCTTGAACTGTAAATGTTGGTGAAAAACCAGACATCGTAATAATTTTGTCAGCTCCAAAAGATGTCATATGGAAGCACGCATTATATTTTTTTATATTTTTCAGGAATCGTCGTGATTCATTTGTTTCACTCATAAATAAGCTTTTTAGTGGCTCAATCGGTTCTTCTATCGTAGGAATAGAAATTTTACCACCAGAACAACATAGTCCTGGCGTCTCTTCTTTCCATTTTAAAGCTTTGCAATATTGACATTCATTATTCATTTTCCCCACAGCAATCAGTGAATGACTTCCATAGTCTACACCAGAATCATACTCAAAAGCTTTGTTAGTAAAAACATTCCAGATGTTTTCAGTAAATGACTGTCTTCGTCGCGCCATTCTCTGTGCATTTTCTATTTTTCGAGTATTTTTTGTTTCAATAGATTCAGCAGCTCTTGATATTGCTTTGCGGCCAGCTTCTTCTTTTAATCTCTGTTGCGACAATTCAGGTAATTCATATTTCTTCTTTGAAGCCAAATAAGCAGTGTTATAATGGTGACGCAATTGGACATCAGCTGTATCAGGTGTATCAGCTTCTCTAAAATTAGCCTGATGATCGGCTTCTTCAAGTCTATGCAATTCTGCTTGAGGAAAAGTTTCATTAATTTTTGATACTTTCAATGCCCTTGCATTACGTGAATTTCTCGATAAATTTGCTTTTCGTTTACTGGGCATTCTTTTCTTTAAGTTACAGCATTTTAAATTCAGTTAAACATTATATTAAAAACTAATCTGTTTATCTCAATAAATCACACTCCGTAAAAAATGACATTAAGAAGTAGTTAAATTTTAAAATGTCAATGCATATTTTACTCTTTTAAAGCTAAAAGAAATGTAGAATAAAAATTAAGTTGCCAAACGACGATTTACGAATGTCGTTTCGATAAAGTTCGAGCTCCCGAAAACATTAATTTCTAGATTGGGTGTTACCTTGACAACGCAATCATATTGTATTTTATGATATTTGAGCAAAAATGCAAATTTCTTTTACAAATAAAGAAATGTTTGTCCTTGAAAAGAATGATTTAAGAATTAACATTCGCAAAAAATTGTTTTATTTAGGTAATCTAGTTATTTTTTTACTTTTTAAGAATAAAAATACATATTTCTTGCTGATCATTACATCATTTCTGATATTGATATTTTTACTATGAATATTATTCACATTTCCCATTCATTTGCTTTTCAAAAGTTTTTCTTTAAAATTTCAAACTTTAACAGTGCGCACATGATGAAGGATGAAGTATTGATAAAAATTTTCTTTAACTAATAAAAATTAATACCATAGTATAATCTCCTTTTATTTCAACATCAAAACATATCCGTTATAATAGCGTCAAAAATATACATTAATCAATTTTGTTTCCCTTTTTCCAAGTAAAAAACTGAGAATCATAACGTGAACTTTGAATGAAAACTTTCATTTGTATGTAAATCATATTCAAACTTGTTAATCAGTATTGGTAAAAAAAAATATTTTTCTTTTATTTTAAATGTGACGTCATTATTTACCAATTTTTATCACCTACATATATCCAAGCCTCTTGTATTTTTAACAAATACCACAAAATTCCTACGTTATTTAACTTATGCCGTCGTATATTTCCAAATCAAATATTTTATTAATAATTAAATTCTTTCTCGTTCACTTTATTTTCTCATTCTGTCGCCATTTTTCACAGAAAACCTCTTATTAACGTTACCGATATTCATGCATTTTATATAATAAAATACTTCTTTTATTCAACTATGACGTCATATTTATTTTCCTTTGAATTTTTAGCTCACAGGCTATCATAGCCTGAGAGCTTATGTGCCCGCCCGTTCTGTATGTATGTTCGTACGTAACGCGATAACTCACGATAAAAATATCCGATCCACTTGAAATTTTGTATATCGGTATATCCTGACAAGGCGCTTCCCTGATTAGTTTTTGGAGTTCATTCGATATGTATAAGAGGGGGAACGGAGGGCTCATGCCCCCCGTTAGTTGATATAGATGGGATTTTCATGCAGAATTAAGTTTTCAAAATTTAGATTCGGATCATTCTGATGAGGCGATTCCGTGACTGTTATTAGGTGTTCATTGATTAAGTATAAATAGGGGGAACAGGGGTTCTAATGCCCCCCCCCCGTTAGTTGATATAAATGGGATTTTAATGCAGAATTAAGTTTTCAAAATTTAGATTAGGATCATTCTGATGAGGCGATTCCGTGACTGTTATTAGGTGTTCATTGAATAAGTATAAATAGGGGGAACAGGGGTTCTAATGCCCCCCCCCCCGTTAGTTGATATAGATGGGATTTTCATGCAGAATTAAGTTTTCAAAATTTAGATTCGGATCATTCTGATGAGGCGATTCCGTGACTGTTATTAGGTGTTCATTGAATAAGTATAAATAGGGGGAACAGGGGTTCTAATGCCCCCCCCCCGTTAGTTGATATAAATGGGATTTTAATGCAGAATTAAGTTTTCGTTCAAAATTTAGATTAGGATCATTCTGATGAGGCGATTCCGTGACTGTTATTAGGTGTTCATTGAATAAGTATAAATAGGGGGAACAGGGGCTCTAATGCCCCCCCCCCCCGTTAGTTGATATAAATGGGATTTTCATGCAGAATTAATTTTCGTTCAAAATTTAGATTAGGATCATTCTGATGAGGCGATTCCGTGACTGTTATTAGGTGTTCATTGAATAAGTATAAATAAGGGGAACAGGGGTTCTAATCCCCCCCCCTTAATTTATATAAATGGGTTTTTCAAGCAGAATTGTCAGATTTCGTTCAAATCTCTGAATAGTTTTGGAAGTTTAATGGTTAAGTATAAAAGAGGGGGATAACTCCTTTTAAATTATATAAATGCTAAATGGGTTTTTATTAAGAATTATCTCATTTGCTCTGAATTTTGGATATAGATTTTTTATATGATAAAGCATGTCTTTGATAGTATAGGAGTTTCAATGATTAAGTATAAAAAAAGAGGAAAGGGGAGAGCTGTTTCCCCTTCTTAATTTTCTTTCGAACGGAATTAACCCTTGAAAATATAAGGCTTTAATGTACAATTAGTATTTGTAGCCTGTGAGCTCAATGCCATCAGTTTAACTGGGCAGTATTCTTTATTTTATTTTAATTTTTCACGTGGAAACTGTTCAACTGAAAATTAATTGCCGAGGAGAAATTACTCTACAAATAAACAAACTTTACCTTCTTATAATATAGGTACAGACATAGATTAGAAAAGTATTACATTTATTAGACTTATTTATGCTTGGTTAAAATTTATAATAGATTGATTGGATAAAATAAAAACGCAAATAAAAATGCAATTTAATATATTGCTATTAATTTCGATGGCAGAAGCATATAAAACACGTCTGTCATTGAAACAACCGTTATTGATTATTTTACACAAACATGATTCCGCTAATGTGATTGCTTTGGTGACGAAAGCTCTGGCCTATCAGATTCTATGTTGGTAAAATCTAGTTGAGATAATAAAATATGTTTGTGATATATTTTGTTCGATTACAATCTCGATCTTCGAGGATCCGCAAAAAAATGCTTAAAAACTCAAAATATAAATATTTGCATATTTTTGCCCGTTGATTCCGAATTTTGAAATATCTGTTATCATTTAAAATCTCAAATTTGGAGCGCCTCTGGTATACAGAAGGTCAACTTTGGCATCCCTGAATAGCTTTTTCCAGGGTTCATAACCATCCGAGGATTCAGGATATTTTAGGTGGTTTAGTACCAGAAATTTTTTTAAGTGGTGATCGCTATATCCGAAGATAGATTTTACGTTTCTTTAAATAAGCCAAATATTTTATAAAAATTCTGGCTAAAGGTGCTTGAAAGTGCTTGAAGCACGTGAACCCTGATTATCAATCATAATTAAAACTTGACTGATGGATTTTAAAATTCAATAACTTGCAAACGGTGACAGTTATTAAAAAAAAAAATTGTAGGAGCGTTATGTTTAAAGTCAGGAGTTTTTTTTACCGTAATTTTTTATTTCAGTTCGCATCTCAAACAATAGGTGGCGCTGACGGCGATTGAAGGCCAGATCGACGCTTCACTCTGCATTGATCACCTGGCCTTAAATCGCCGTCAGCGCCATCTGTTGTTTGAGATGCGAACTAAAATAAAACATTACGGTAAAAAAAACTCCTGACATTAAACATAACCCTCCTGCAAAATTTTTTTTAAATAGCTGTCACCGTTTGCAATTTATTGAATTTAAAAATCCATCAGTCATTTTTGGGACACCCGGTATATATATATATATATATATATATATATATATATATATATATATATATATATATATATATATATATATATATATACAGTCCAGTCTCTCTATAACGGAGCTCCATACATCGAATTTCTCTATATAACGAATTTTTAGTAGGAACGGTCCCCTTTTCGCGTGATTACATTAAAAACAGTCTCGATATAGCGAAATATCTATCTCCATATAATGAATTTTTTTCATAAAATGGTCTTAATTTATTCAGTTTTAAAAAAGCTTCGAAATCATATGGAATCAATTTTCATCACTTATTTTTGATTTATTGTCAGTCCTGAGATTTTTTTTTACATCACTTCTCTCTTTGTTCTTTAAATCTAACGAATTCATCCCACCTCCCACACACCTTTCCACATCCTTTTCAAAACAGAGTCAAATGGATTGATACACATGTAAGAGAGGAATCAATGAGAGTCACATAAGAGAGGTCTTCAAATGGAGGAAAATGTTAGCTACAATTTTTCATTCCTTGCTAAAATTTAAACTTTTTTTGACAGCATGCCAATTTTAAAATCAAAATAACAAAAAATTATAGATATCTTCGTCTGAAATTAATCCAAGTCTTCCTTATTTGATCTTCATTAAACTTGCAAATAAATGTCTGTTCTCTTTTTTGAAACAGCTTAAATAATTAAGAAATAAAATGTTAGGTTAATATTTACTTTTAAAAAATTCAAATTCTTAATTAAAAAAATCAAAAATAATATTTGTTCAAAATTTACAAATTATATACGATTTTTAACATCATTCTCTATACATCGAATTTCTCTATATAACGAATTTTTTACTGGAACGATGGATTACGTTATACAGAGGCTCGACTGTATTTATTTCCCTTTTGAACTTTGAATTGACAGTGCTTTGAGGCCTGTAGCTACAATGGTTGTCGCCTCGATTGATCCATAATACACAGACGCAATACAGAACACTTTTTTATTACAGATATCCATTACATATATTTATTACACTTTTAAAGGGACAAAACACCATCCATGCCTGTACCCGGATTCGAACCAGGAACCCGCGGTGTGGCAGCAGCCACAGGTTCGAAAGTTGAGGTTCGAAAGTTAAGAGGAAGGGGAGGTGTGATAGAGGAAATGGTGTAGTTAGAAGATTTTCCGACAGAAGGCAGCACTGAAAACTTAATGATGAGGGGAAAATTAGACTGATGTGAGAAATTTTAAGGGAAAATCTGGATGACGAGGTTAGCATCACCGATGCCTAGCAAAGCCTTTCGAAAAATTTCAAGATAAGTAAATTTATACTCTTTTGAAAAATAAATCTAAACCATTATTATATTTATTTTTCTTGAAAAAACATTTATCATTCAAGCAATTTTTCATCAATTATTTTTTATTCAACAAATTTTGAAATTACGCCTAAACGACTTAATATATTCTTAATATGATTTAATTTGTATTTTATATTAAAATGGATCTATTTTATATACGTATGTAGTGTTTTGTTTCTCTAAATTGTTAAGTCTGTTAGTATTTGATGACCATTCATTAAAGTACATTAAAACACAGTTATTTTGCATCATTTTCATTTTATGAAAAAAAAAAAAATAATAAAACCACACAACTATTTAAAATAGTATAGATAAATAAATAAAAATAGAGTTTGATGTTTACATAAGTCCCGAAGACAGTTTTTATATGTATATAATCCTATTTAGTTCTCGTGCACAGTTTTAGTTTGTTTATATCTGATAATATTAGATTTTCCTTTCAAAAATAAATAAATAAATAAATTGCAATTTAACAAATTATAACGACTATTTAGAAAATTATATTTTTAAAGAATAAAATTTTAGACTAAGAAATAAATTCTAAGTTTAAAATAATAATAATAATAAACATCATTTTAATGATGATCAAAACGTGGTTTACATAATAACAAAGTCCTATATTACATACGCCATGGATTAATATTCCAGCATCAACCTTATACACACTTTAAATGAAAATTTAGTTTTGCAATTTTCGGTGCTGCAAATTCTTAATCTTCTAAAAATCACAAATTTTCAATTTTTACATCCTCGTATAGATTAAAAAAAAAAAAAAAAAATGTTCTTTTAAATGCAATTTGTTTGAAAGCTGTATCTCAATTTGTTTTTATGTTATTATTTTTTTGTATTTTTTAATACTTTTTTTGTCATCGTGGCAACAAAAGTACTTCATTTCTGGGCATTAAACATGAACCAATCAGAAAATGAATAAAATAAAAAACAGAAATACTCAATTTCTAGACATTAAGCATGGACCAATCAGCAAACGAATAAAATAAAGTAAGATAAATGCGGAATTCAGCCAATAAAATGATTCAGATGTACTTCGGATTTCCCAATTCTTTATCGAAAACAGCAACTATTTTCCACAGTAACTCTACAGAAACTAATTTTGAAAGTTAAAGTAATTTAAAAAAATTACTTTAACTTTCGAAACCGGTTAGAACCGGTTCTGAAATTGAAACTGTCATAATATAAAAAATATATAACCAAAATCGAAAAAGTAAAAACTAGCCCATTGTAGGTTGTCCACAACTATCCTATGCAAAAAAAAAAAAAAAAAAAAAAAAAAAAAAAAAAAAAAGTAAAAGTATTGAAATTTGAGCGAGATATTTGTAAAGAAAGCCCCTCATAGACTTAACATTATCATACGGGCCTTTTTTACCTGAGCGGTGTGGCTTCACATGCGTCATGTGTGAACACATGAGTTAGAGCGATTTGATTGGTCTGCGATCGACAAGTCTGTGATATATGATTCCCCTACGTCGTCAAGATGAATCCTACAATGATCGATCGTAGAGATAAAAATGTAGTGGTGGATTGGTTGACGGAAGTGTTTGTTTGTAAATATGCCCTTTTCTTATACTGAGTCTAAGGCATGAACTGAAAGGAAAATTCATTCCGAAAATTTCAGACTGTCTTTCTTACGAGAAATTGCACTCGCCTTCTTTAAGCTTTTATCTACCAACAATATTTATAAGTACTATTAAAATAACTTATTATAAAATTCTTTTAATACGTCAGTTAGTTGTAATTCTGTTTAGAATGAGGTACAGATACATTACTTTATCTTGATCCAAAAGCATTATTGGTTACACAAAACAAAAATATTTTTAACAGGGTAACTTCTTTTGCTTTTGCTTCTTTTCAGCTTTCTTGGCGCTATGATTATTATTTCTGTTCTTTTATGTTTTTAAGAAGATTATTTATTTAATCTGATATAGTTATATAAGAGTTATTTAAATTATAGAAATTGCTACTTTGAGATTTAATTGCAAACAAGTATCTTGCCCCGGAAAGGGTTAAAATATAGAGCAGAGCAGTAATTACATTTATTGTTTAATTCACCTAACCTAAATGGTTGTATATTACAAACTACTTTAGAAACAGCACATCTACATTGAATAGAAAAGGGTTTTCGTTCTTTGTTTTTCATACGTTTGTTTATGATTTCTTTACGCCCTGTTAAACTTTCTTTTCTTTTTTTGACATTTTTTGAAACAATTTGTTGAGCAAAATTAGATTTAGGACGAAATTCCAAAGCCTCATAATGACCTGAATCAACATTTCCAGAAAAGAGTAAATTACATATTATATTTCCAGACCCATAATCGAAAGTATTATTGCTAGTATTTTTTCTGTATATTCTAAAAGTATAATTCGGTAACAACTGGCTTAAGCAAACTAATTCTACGCGACCTGCATATTCACTATCTATCATGTTTGTGTTCGGGTCCGCCGAATTATAATACTCCAATAATAATTAACATACATTTATAATGAGACATCACATAACTTCACGCAGAAAAAACATACACACATCTCAAGAACATAGAACAGAAGAATAATAAAAAGCATCATGGGAGTAAGGCAACGGGGGTTAAAGTTGTAGTCCTTTTTTCACGATCTCTAACGGCTTGGTAAATACATCACACTCCTTCCCCCTAGGAATACAGGACATAATCTTCTAAATGTTTTGGTGAGGTTCGGGAGCGTTCAGAGCGTCGTAGAGTAGGAAGATCTGGTTTCTTAGTTTCAGGCTGACACACAGGATCGGACTCTGTTGGTGAATCGGGTGTAACTGGACCATTTTCTGGAGTTGGCGAAGGTGGAATAACAGCAGGCTCTGTAGACGTTTCGGCATCTTGCATACGGCTTCGAACCTGATCAACATGACGATTGTGAATAACACCGTCTACTAAATCTTGAACTTTATAGGATAATGGCCCTGTTGTTTCTGTAATTTTTGCTGGAATCCAAGTTGGCCCTGAACTGTAGTTGCGAATGTACACGGGATCGTTCTCTTGAAATTGTCGTAGTCGTTTGTTTTTGTCTGCCTCAGCTAGTTTCTCTTTTTTGATCTTCATATCTTTATTGAGATCAGGGTGTAATCTGTCCAACAATGATGTTAAACGACGATTCATTAGAATTTCAGCCGGTGATTTACCAGTAGTGGTGCATGGTAAGGTATGCTGAGCAAACAGAAATCTAGCTAGGCGAGTCTTCCAATTACCTTGAATGATCCGTTTCAAAGCGTGCTTTGTAGTAGCCACCATTCTCTCTGCTTGGCCATTGGAGGATGGATGATAGGGAGCTACAAAAATAGGTCGAATTTGGTTTCGTCTTAAGAAGTGTTGAAATTCAGCGGATCTAAACGTTTTACCATTATCAGATGCGACTGAATCTGGAAGTCCATGCGTGGCAAAAATAGATCTTAGGTTGTCAATGGCAGCCGAAGACGACATGGAGGAAACTGGTACAACCTCTAGCCACTTGGAGTGAGAATCAACTAAAATGAAAAAAGTTTTCCCTTGAAAAGGACCGGCGAAATCTACATGAAGGCGAGACCATGGCTTTTCTGTCCATTTCCAAGGGTGTATAGGAGCCTTGTCAGGAGCTTTCTGATTTTCTTGGCACATACTGCAAGTCTTAACAGTATTCTCAATGGCACTATCTATGTTAGGCCACCACACGTAACTGCGTGCTAGACCTTTCATTCTGACTATACCGGGATGTCCATTATGAAGGAGGACGACAACTTGATTCTGGAGAGCAGTCGGTACAACAACTCTACTACCCCATAAGACACAATCTTGATGAACACTTAATTCATTACGACGCTTAAAGTAGGGTTTGAAATTTATGTCAGTCATTTTGTCAGACCAACCATTTAAAATCATCAAGGAAATTCTGGATAGTATCGGATCTTTTTTAGTAGCCGAAGACAGCAACTTGGCATCTAACTGCGTTACAGGACATGACTCTAGCAACAGAACTTCAGTCGGGGCAGGAATATCAAGTTCAGGAGTGTGTAGAGGTAATCGGCTTAGAGCATAGGTTCCCAACCTTTTCTGGACCACCGCCCCCTTTACAACAGAAAAAAATGCCAACGCCCCCCCCTCTCCTATAATAGTTAATTATACATAATGTACAAATATTGTTGCATAATATCTATAGTTTATCTGTCTACCTATTAAAAATCATAAAGTAGAAGTTAATTAAAACGATCATCAAATGTAGTAAAAAATTGTTTATTAAAAATAGAGAAATAAACAAAATAAATAAATAAATAAATAAATAAAAATAAAAATAAAATGGTTGAGGCTGATGGAGTTTTAACTATTTGTTCATGTCGGATTCCGATTTCTTTAATATCAGTCACAAATTGTCAGATTCAAAGATGTCTGTTCGTTTTCTTGGACAGTAAATTAGCTACTGCACGGAACGCACTCTCAACCAAACTTGATGAAGGAAAAGAAATTAAAATTTTTATATATTCTCGCTCACAATCCATATTATTGAACTGTATTGGCTTTTGAAGCTAGAATTCTTGGTATCCAATTCTGAATTTTACTTTTATTGAAAGTAAGATTGTAAGAAGATGTATTTCGATTCAAACTGCTTATTTTCCGATTTATTTTTAAATACATTTTTGCTCTCAAATGCACCAAACTTTCAAATTCTCTTATTTAGAAAGTACACAAGGTGCTGTAATTATCGATTCTCTGATAAATGTAGAAAATATTGCAAAAACAAAGCAATCAAAAACAGCATTTTGAACCGAATTTTCCGAAGCAGGAGGTCTGCGAACGAGGAAAAGGGTCATACTGAGAAGATAAATGTTTATAAATCAAATTCTAATGAATTGAGCGTAAAAAAGACATCACACGGCACCTTATACGTCTCTTCAAAAATCCCCTCAGCAAGTTTCACGTTTATACTTTTAAAAATGTGTCTGAAATTGTATCGGAAAATTTCGAACTGTTGAAGATAGAAAACAATTTCTTTCGAATACACCCTTAATTCTCGTTTGCTGCGAGTTCCACGATTTCCTCCTCGAAGTAAGGTGATGCTGCTGTATCATTTGGAAAAAAATCTAAAAACAAACTCGGTATATTCATGTATAAATATCTTGGAATCGTCTGAGAAAATTTCATAAAGAACATCCAAATGTTGACAGTAAATAAGTAAATATTCCTGTTTTCACAGACTGCGAATGATGTGACAAAGTGTCTGTATTCTCCTCTACTTAGATTTAATTTGAACAAAAGAAGTTTACCCACACAAGCAGCTATGAGGTTCTTTGTTTTAATAAATTCAACTCATTATCTTGGAATCATCTTATGTCTTATTATAAATATTTAGAATGTTTAAATTGATTTAATTAAAGATTCTAAACATGTCTGTCAAATAATCGATCTCATTTTTTAATGTAAGCAGGTTTTTCCATATTTTTACATTTCTGTTTTCAGTTTAACCTTCCGTCTACCAGACAAAACACCCATTTATCTACGGCAACACCTAATTTTAATTCCAAACTTGCAAATGGCACCAGTAATATTTTAATATAATTTTGCTTTTACAATGAAAGCTTAAATTAAGGAATTCGTAATATCTAGACAAGTCCTTTATAAATTCCGGTGTCAATCGACAATTTCTCATTTTACCATTGACACCAGAAATATTGCTGTCGGGTCCAATGGACCCGTCTGGTAGACGGAAGGTTAAGTGTAATACTGAATCAAATGTATCGAAAAATGATTCAGACAAATACCTTTTCAGAGGCAACGAACTTCTGTGTGAGCTAGTGAATGAATGTAATCAATTGCAAGTTTGACGCAAAGCGATAATGACAATTGCACAACTAAGTGAAACAATTGTTTTACTTTGTTGTGAACGATTTTCACTATAAAGTTGACTAAATATCCTGTCATTTAATGAATTGCTTCTATTCTTAGTGACTGCTCTAATGATGTAATGAAGTGACGTATATAGGTGTTCATTCCAAATTTTTGAAACCAAATGGCTGATGATGTGTAACGGGATGTACAGAAAGCACATTTAGTACTGCTTGTTTGAAATGCGTTAATGAAACCCTTCTGATGCATTGTCGTTGCTGGAGCAACATCAGTAGCAAGTGAAAAAATACTATGAAAACGAAATTATTTCTCTTTTACTAACTTCGTGATATTAAATATAGATCCTCTCTTTGTATCAATTACCAAATTTTTAGCAAATAATAACTCTTGACGTTTGTTTTCTTGCTTTATGAGTTTCTGTTATTTGGTAACACTAATAGATCGAGTTGAATGGAAAATTTGTAGGTCTTTAAGTAATAGTATAATGATATTTTAATGCCTTTAGCCATCTCTACCTCTTTGTACCGAATTATTAATCAGGATTTTTTCTGATGATATCCGACGGCTTCTTATGATGAAGAAACAGTTTTTATTTTCTCTTTGACTACCGGCAAGATTAATTTCTCGCCGATTGTGTGCGATTTTCATACTTTAAGCTTTAACAATATAATGTTATATGAGGCTCGTAATACGTCATCTTCTTGTTTAGAAGACGACTGAAAAAGCTTTGAGATACGTAGTTGAGTGTTTTAAAATTTACTTTTCCAATCTTTGAAAAATAAGACGCATCTTTGTTTTTTCTATCAGCACGCATTTATTTTTATTCAAATGCTCTTGTAGTCTAAAAAGCTTTATAATTTGATAAAAAAAAGGCAAAATAAGCACATTGGTAACGATTGCTGGTAGGACAGTGCGTAGATCCATATTTCTAATACTAAATACTGTACGGGCGCGGCATTTCTTCTTCGATTAAGATATTTTGATGTATAAAATTTTTCCTTTATTTAAGTTTAAATAAATTTACTCTCGAATAAATTTATAAATATAATGATTTTCATCACTTTTACAAAGAATAAATGAATTTTTTGAACTGATTCAAATCACGGATTCGTTTAAAAATCTTTGTTCAGGCATGTGTCATTATATTTCAGAATTTTCCAAAATACAGGTTAATAAAAAAGAATTCTAATTAAAACTTTTATCCAGGCAATTATCGCGCATTTTGTACTCCACAATTTTTAAATTCATAATGATTTTTAAGGCGAGTCATTTGCGATTTTTCGTGTTTCGTTGTGATATTTTGACATTCATGAAAGAATTGCGACAACCAGAGCCGTCCTTAGGGATGTGCGACAGGTGCGGCCGCACAGGGTTTCGCGCCCAGAGAGAATTCGCACCTGGACACAAAATATTTTTTCTTTAATAAAAAGAAGATAGTATAATAGAAAATCGTTAATATAACTTTATGATTTTAACTAAGAAAAGATAGTGGTCTTGACATAAAATGCCATAAAATTGCATATAGCCTATGTTGGAAGAGGGACTTTCACCATTAATTTGCTATCATTACGTTTGAAATTGATTCAGTAATTTCAGAAATTACCCCTACAAACACACAAACAAATGCTGCTTCTTTATAATAGTTAGAGGGCGAACCCTGGCTCCTAGATTATAGTATATAGGAGAAAACCATTCTTTTTACTGAAATATAGTAGATAAGATTATGTTAAAAGTCTGAGAGGAAAAGGGTCTCGCAAAATCCTTGCACCGGGTCTCGCTTTAAACCGTCCTCCATATGGACGGCTCTGGCAACAACGTTTTTAACCTGATATTATAAAATTTTGTTCTCCGCGATTTTAGCCCTTCTTCGTGTTCACGGCGATTTTTTGACATTAGTAAAATAAATTCAATCCCTCCCTGTCCTCAGATAAACGCTCATCTGTATAGAATTCCATTTAAAAGTGCAGTTAAAGTTTTTGTCATGGACTGGGCAAGCCAAATTAGATCAACTATTTTCTCTGCATTATTTCCTAAATAGGTAGGTACGCCATCACCGCCCCCCTTGACTCTCTAAACGCCCCCCATTTTTTCTCTAGACTCGCTACCGCTCTCCTGGAAAGCGCCAGCGCCCACTGGGGGGCGGTACCGCCCCCGTTGGGAACCTATGGCTTAGAGCATCGGCATTAGCTATTTCTTTACCTTTCCTATATTCTATTTCATAGTCATACCCAGCTAAAATTAAACTCCATCTAAGTACCCAGGGTGAAACCATTTGTGGCACTGGTTTATTTGGATTGAAAAGTCCTAAAAGTGGTTTATGGTCAGTTATAATTTTGAATTTACGCCCCTGAAGATACTGATTAAACTTTTTGACAGCTGAAATTATGGTAAGAACTTCCCTATCTGTCTGACTGTAATTCCTTTCTGGTTTTGACAAAGTACGAGAATGGTAAGCAATGGGGGATTCTTTACCACTAGGTAAAACATGGCTTAAGACGGCCCCCACTCCCTTAGAGGAAGCATCGCAAGTTACAGTTACCGGAAGTGTTTCGTCAAAATGTGTTAACACGACATCTTTTTTTTAATAACTCTTTTGCTGCTTTATAAGCCTTATCATGCTTAGGCGTCCAACGCCAAACTCTGCCATTTCGGAGTAACTTGTGCAATGGTTCTAAGCAATCCGATCTATTTTTTAGAAAACAGCCATAAAAATTTAGCATTCCTAAAAAGGCTTGCATTTCAGTTTTATCTTTTGGAGTTGGTGCCTCATGAATAGCCTTCACTTTATCAAAACTCGGTTGAATACCCTTCCGATTTACACGAAATCCCAATAATTCAATTTCGGGAAATGCGAATTTACACTTTTTACGTTTAAGATGAATTCCAGAATCTTGCAAGCGTTCTAGAACTTGCTTTACCTTTAAATTATGGTCTTCAACATTTTTTCCTTGAATAAAAATGTCATCTAGGTATGGCAGTACGCCATCAATACCTGCTAGTACTTCTTCCATTCTTTTTTGGAAAATCGCCACAGCGACAGAAACACCAAATGGAATCCTATTAACTTTGAATAATCCCTTATGGGTATTTAATGTTAGTATTCTGGAAGTTTGATCATCAACCGGAAGTTGCAAATATGCTTCAGAAAGATCCAATTTTGAAAAAACTGTACCACCCGTCATAGTAGCCAGAACTTCATTTACCGTCGGAAGCGGATAAGTAAACGGTTTTACTGCCTGATTTACAGTGCTACGGTAATCGCCACACAGTCTGATACGACCATTTTTCTTTAGAACCGGAACTACGGGCGTTGCCCAATCAGAATATGAAACAGGTTCTAAAATTCCTTTTTTAACCATTTCATCTATTTCACTAGTTACTTTATTTCGAAGGGCAAAAGGCACATTTCTAGCTTTTAAAAATTTTGGTGAACATTTTTCATCAATTTTAATTGATACCGGAGGCCCCTTAAATTTCCCCAGCGATTCATTAAAAACATTACGGTATTCGTGTAATATAGAATCTAAAGAACAAATAGAAATTTTATTAACATTTTCATTAGAAATTAAATTTAAATTCAGGGCATTAAACCAACTCCTGCCTATTAACGATTTACCTTTCCCCTCAACAACTAAAAGAGGTAAATTAACATTACTAGACTTATAAGTAACATTAACATCAAAATATCCAACAAGATTTAATTTTTCAGAACTCCATGTTTTAAGAGATTGATCCGAAACAGAAAGTAAATATGGAGGAATAACTGACCATAATTTAATATAAGTATCATAACTTATAATAGAATGCAATGACCCAGAATCAATTTCCATTTTATGTGGAATTCCATTTAATTTAACAAATATATCATAAGGGGGGTAATCAGTAACAGCACTTACAGAATTTAAATTATTAATGAAATTATATTCATCATGAATAATATCTGACTTACCTGCATCGAATTTTTGCACCTTAGATGTTTTGGTTCCCTGTTTATTATTTTTTTTAGCATTACAAACTTTCGCGATGTGGCCAACACGACGACAGTAATTGCACGTAGCTTTAATAAACTTACACTCACCATAGGGATGATGATCGCCGCATCGGGGGATCGTCGCATATAACAGGGATTTTTCTTATTTTGCTTACCTTTACACTCCTGAACTTTTTTACCCGACACTTTCGGTTTGACGTAATTTACGGTACTAAGTAGCGTACCTCGAATTTCTGTAGATTGTTTCACAGCAGCTTCTCCTGCTAGAGCTAAATCTAAAGCCGAAGTCAAAGTAAGTCTAGGATCTGAAAGAAGTTTTCGTTGAATTTCTTCGTCAAGAACACCACATACTAATCTGTCACGAAGCATAGAATCCAGTTGCGCTCCAAAGTTGCAATTTTCCGAAAGTCTTCTCAATTCGGCCATAAATTCAGAAATAGTTTCATTTCTCCGCTGGTCTCTTTTATTGAATTTAAATCTGCATAGGATTTCAGACGGCTTAGGTGAGAAATGTTCATCTAATTTTACCAGCAAGTCGACAAAAGTCACTGCATTTGGGCTATTAGGAGTGCACAAAGAGCGTATAACAGAGTACAATGCTGGACCCGAAACACTAAGAAAAATTGGCCGTTTTTTATCTGGTTCCGTTATACTGTTAGCGGTGAAAAAGAAATCTAAACGTTCTTTATATTCAATCCAGTTCGTTTTCCCTACTATAAATTCTTCGAGCTTGCCAAACGACATTTTGAAGAAATCAAAAGAAAGTACCAGGAGTAATTAATTACCAGTTCAGGAAACGTTGAAAGGAACCAAAAGAAAATAAATTATCACAGTTTTTTTCTCGTCGCCAATATCATGTTTGTGTTCGGGTCCGCCGAATTATATTACTCCAATAATAATTAACATACATTTATTACGAGACATCACATAACTTCACGCAGAAAAAACATACACACATCTCAAGAACATAGAACAGAAGAATAATAAAAAGCATCATGGGAGTAAGGCATGGGAGTGAAAGTTGTAGTCCTTTTTTCACGATATCTAACGGCTTGGTAAATACATAACACTATCTAATGACATCAAAGTTTCATAATAAACAGAAGTACTTACCGGGATCCTATAAGAGTTATCACCAATTATAAAATTTGCATACTGTTCCCAATTATCCTTGACTATTTTCACTACTTGCAATCGAAGTTCACGGTGATATGTATCAGTCTTATATACACAATATGATACTGACCGAAATAAACAATTGCCATCTCTTAAAATAGGGATAACATAACGTTCCATGATAAAGATACAGAAACTTCAGAAAAAAAAAGTAAGGAAATAAATTTTAAAGTATTATGGTGGCTTAAATTCAGCTACAAATCTCATTATTTGAATGCGAAATTATTCAAGAAATTATTATACCTGAGACGACGAATTCAAAATTTCTGCATAGATTATTTTTTCTCTGTTTAAATATCGCTTGGTAAATGTACCATAATTATACTATCAACAAAACATTTTAATATAATAGTAACAGGGAGTTAATAAACTGCATTACTGAGCCACTACACATTTACGGCACTTGTAATAAATTTAATTTATTTATTGGTTTGTAGCCTCCATGAATTTGTCAAAATTAATCTTATTGTCATGACAACGAAAAGAAAAACGATATCTTTGTTATTAAAAAAGAATAAAAAATTTGTATTTGTTATTGATCTATAGAAAACGTTTTATTTATTTTTATTTTATATAATAACTTAATACTACGGAATGATTTTTATTAATTTTTGATATCATGTAAAATAGAATTATCGTAATACCCGCATATCACATATTTTATTCTTTTTTTTTTTTCTAATATGACATCATTTACACCTCCAGAAACACTAATCTTTTCCGAAACAAAAGCGTGATTTATGCAGTTATTAAAAAATTCTTTAGTCTTATAAAATATTAATTATAATTAAATAAAAATGGCGCAATTTATAGAAATATTTTCATTTGTGCATACCAAGGACATTTAAATAAATAAAATAAGTTCTGTTTATTTAGAGATGAAGGAATAAAAGACACTGAATATGACATCATCACTGATACAGCCATAACAATCTATATTAGATTCATGGAACAAATTTATCTGGTTCCTGAATGACGACATTTTCTCCACCAAAGAAATTTCTCTTTAGATATTTTATTTTATTAAAGTTTATTTACATAATACTTAATAATATTATTCAGTAAATAATCTGTGTATTGTACAGCGATTAGTGAATAATTATGCGCAATCATTTTATTAGGATTAAATTTTACAAAAACCATTATTATTATTTTTTTTAATGCGATGTCACATTCACCGATGAGATCAAGCTCCTGATTGGTGGAAAGTAATAAAGTAAAATAAATTTTTATTTTAGCGAGGAAACCTTAATCTGTTGCCACGGTTTTGAAGAAATGTCACAAAAAAGCTTATAAAATTAAAAATAAAATATAAAAATGGAAATAAACTAAAAATTAGCCAGAATGGGCAAATCTACACATAAACAGCTTTTATTTAAAAAAATAATAATCAAAATCGGGCCAGTAGAAAGCTCAGGGCTGATGACTAAAAAAACAGCCAGGTGTTTTAAATATTTAGAAAATGATATTACTAAGGTCAGGATTTTATAAAGAAAATAGAAGTGCTTCTTTTATTCTAAAGGATAATAAAAAAAAGAAATTATGGATGATCCAAAATTAATAGTCTTTGACCCGAGCTCAGGAATGAAAATTCATTCTTGGCTAACTTATTTTAATAACATATGTGAAAAAGAAAACAAAGATCTAGAATGGAAATTGAAATCTGTTGCGCAATATTTGAAAGAGGAAGCACAGAAAAGCTATATCAATGACTGCTTAAATTGTACGAATTATAAACAAATTACTAAAAATTTTGACAGAAAAGTTTATTGAATTAGGTACCTTGAGTTTTTCTGATTTTTCAAATCTAAAATTAGATAATTCAGATAATTTAGAGAGTTATTTTCGTAAGAATATTGAAATTGATAGAAAATTACACGTTAATAACTTAATTACATCTTAATAACACCACCTCATTATATCCTGTCGACTTATTGATATATTGGGACATAATTAAAGAGGGAGCCAGTAACACTGTACTACTAGAAGGTTTAAATGATGGTTTAAAGCCAGAGTTCAAAAATAATATTATTATAAATCATCCCAATAGTACCATTGAATGGTACCGGATTGTCAAACAATTTGTGGAAGTTTCCACCCCCTAAAATTTCAAACCAAATATTAAATCCACCATCATCTAGAAAAAAGTTTTCAACCTTTTCAATCACCTAGGCATTGAAAAATATGTAAAAAATGCGTCTAAAAATGCGAAAATTTGAATTTAAAATGGAAACAAATCCTTGAAAAATGAGACGAATTAATAAAATAAATGCAGTCTGCAAATCGGGAACTTGTGGTGCATAAAATTATCTAAAAGTGATTAAATTCCAATGAATAATTTTTGCTCTTATAAAATTTTTTAATGAAACGAATTTGAACATTAAATATCTCTTAAAATAATTATTCGATTTAAAAATTGTCTGTACCAGTGTGTTTATCAAACATTCAACTATAATACCATTAATTTTGATATTTTTGTGTGCAACAACTTTCATAATATTCGCATAGAAATACACTAGGTCACAAAAAATTCATTGTCAGTGACGGTGATAGCGTTAGTTACCTTTTTTTAGAATAGAAAGATACCACTTTTTTATTTGGGATAATCATATGCAATGATAAACAAGTGGGAAATTGCACGTAAAGCGTAGCAAATTAGGTGCGTTCGTACGATAACGAAGTTTTAAAAATATTACTTTCATGTATCAATCTCATAAAATTGTAAATAATGAATTACAATTAAAACGCTCATCAAACAATGTTCTCCCTATACCATTATGTAATGGAATACTTTTGTGTGGCCTTGTAAATCAATAACAAATGTTCTTTGCACCACAAATTATGTAAGATGTATATTATAATATGTACTTTATAGTTGCATATAAATTTTATTAAGTTCGCATGAGTGTAACACGATTAAAATGCATTTGAAACATTTTTTTCCTATTGACCGTAATGTAACGGAATACTTTTGATTGTCCCTATAATTGATCTATGCATCCGATTTTCATAAAATTTGAAATAACTCTACAAAATTATGTAATAATTATGTATTTTAAATTTCAAACGTATAGAATATATTTGAAACTTTTTCCCCAGTGACCATAATGTAATTGAATACTTTTGATTGCCCCTGTAATTGATCTATGCACACGATTATCAAAAAATTTGAAATAACTCGACAGAATTATGTAATAATTGCGTATTTTAAATTTCAAATGATTAAAATGCATTTGAAACTTTTTCCCCATTAACCGTAATGTAATGGAATACTTTTGATTGCCCCTGTAATTGATCTATGCATCCGATTTTCATAAAATTTGAAATGACTCGACAAATTATGTAATAAATACGTATTTTAAATTTCAAACGATTCGGTTGGGTAGTTTTTGCGTTGTTATATGCGGACGGACAGACGGACGGACTGAACGACCACTATAGGTGCTACGTATTATATAATTACGAACGCACCTAAAAACGGAAAACAAATAAAGAAGTAATAAATTTAAAAAAAAATAACCTAAATTTATCAAATTAATGATTTTTTAAAAAGATTTATATTTTGATTATATCAATATGATTTCACATTCATTTAATAAACCAAATACAGTCTGTTATAAAATTATAGACCACTCAGAATTTCACCTTTTTTCAACAAAGAAAATATTAAGTTGAATTTAAAAGTAGTTGTGTGAAAAGAAATAACTCTAGAATGATTATTTATCACAGGGAAGAAAAGTTTGAATATTTTTTTTTATTTCATTCCAAACGATTTTACACAAACTGCTGTTTCATACATATAAGATCACTCACATATTATTAATAAAGCAGACGATTTTCTTTTGAACTCACAGTTTAATTGTAACCTAAACACTCTGTAAAATTAAAAATAAAAATAAATGCCATAAATCTGAATTGTAACTGATTATTTGAATTTATTTGTAAAACGCCTCGGCGGAGTGAGCTGTCTGAAATCAAAGTGAGAAGAGTGTGGTTTACAAAGGAACGTGAAATAAGTAAGATTTTAATCATTCTAAATCTACGATTCATAATGTTTTAAATAAAAAAGGAATTGTTTGGAACTCATAAACAATCTGTTATAAAAAGAAGTTATCAGATCGTGATAATAGGCGAATTGTCAAACTGACAACGAAAAAATATCAGTCAACTCAACTGATACCTAACAACTGATAACTAAAAAAGCATCACATGCAACCGTGTGGTGAAGTTTGAAATCTAATGCTGGTGTTATCTATCGCAAATTAAACAGTAAAAAACAACTACTAAAATGTCATAAAGAAGCTGGTCTGAAGTGGGCAAAGAATTTCGAATCCTAGAACTCTGCATGGAGAAATACATTGTTTTCAGACGAAAAAAAAAAATCAATAATGATAGTCCAGACGGCAATTATTACTACTCGCATGATTTTAGGCAAAAATGTCGCGAGTTCTTCAGTAGGCAGATGGGAGGCGGCTCCGTCATGGACGCATTTTTATATGCAGGAAAATGCTATCTCCAAAGAGTTGAAGGAAAAATGAACTCAGACAGTTACCAGCGGGTGCTGTTTCGAAGTCTGATATCCTTCGGATCACTTTTAGGAGGTGCAAAATGGAAGTTTCAATAAGATAATGCTCCCAGTCATTCATTGAAATCAACAAAAGAGTGACTTAAAAGGGAAAAGATTGATATTTTACTTGGCCAAGATGAAGCCCTGACCTAAGCCTATTAGAGAACTTGTGGGGATATTTGTCTCACAAGGTAAATAACAAAAAATATCATTCAACATATGAATTAGAATTAGCCATTACGGAGAAATGTGACAATATTCCTGAATAGTTCGTGCAAAAATTAACTCTTTGTCAAATCGTTCGCTTGAAGTTATTCAAAGAAATTGTGGAGCAATATCTTAGTAAAAATTTCAGAAAACTGCCTTTTTCGCAGGTGTTCCTATAGTTTTGTAACAGTTCTTTTTTATACTGATTTGTTATATTGATGTTTTATTTTTTCTAAATTAATTTTATTGGTGTAAGTTGCTGCATTTTACTAAAAACTTGTTATACTGACATAGACTAGTCTTTATTTTGATTGAAATATTTTTTTAATTACCCAAATAGCAAAATATGTTATGGTCTTATAATTTTGTAACAGACTATATTTTTAACCTTTTAGAAAACTAAACTTCAAAATAATGTTTATGCATTGATAAAAAATCCTCACCGGTTTTGCAACAAACATTTTACGTAAATGCATTTATTTTTGTTTTCTTATTATTGTAATAAATATAAGGCTAAAAACTTAAGAAAAAAAATGTCAGCCTCTTTTCCTTTATTTAAAATGATCGAATATCGTTAAATGTCAAAAATAGTTTTTTGTCAAAAATTTTAACAGATCAGGTAAATTGTTTGCTCTACATTGTGGAAATAAAGGTTATAGATTTTTAATATTTTGAGTCCATTTATTTCATATTAAATCAATTCTGCACGATTTTTTCTCATTATCATTATATATATTGAGTAAGTGTACTTTATAGGAAAAGTAAAGCATTATGTAAATTAAATTTAGTAATACAAAATACTGAAACTAGTGTTATCAGCATAAGATTAAAATTTTTATTGGTTTGCATTCTAATTCATTGAAGAAAGATTCTGTTTAATATTGAATCAAGCGATGCTGAAAAAATAAATTCTTTGAGTACTAAAATATGGTTAATTTAAATTTTGAGATTTCAAGATTGTGATAAAACTTCAAAAGTGTTTTAACATCCAACCATCCGTTAGATATATTTAATGGTGAATCAGAGAATTAATTCTATACTCTTCCAATATGTTCCTCAAGAGCACACTAAACTGTGTTTTTTTTTGTGTAGCGGTTAGAAAGCTCGTTACAAGTAACGATATGTAAGGTTCGAGCCACGTTCCAGGCTAAGACAACCACGGTGTGTTGGATTCCCTTTTAAATAGGGCACCCAGTCTGAGGTCTAGACTTTAGCAATATTTAACAGTCAATTAGAGAATTAATTCTATGATTTCCCAATATGTTCATCTAGAGCACGCTAAATTCTGTCGTTTTGTATAGTGGTTAAAAAGTTGTTTAAAAGTAAAGGTGTGCAAGATTCGAAACATGTTTCAAGCTAAGACAACCACAGTGAGCTGGATTTCTTTTTAAATAGGGTTCCCGAATTGATGAAAGTTTTGTATCCAAAATATGTCTGTAGTCATTTGGTGGTTCAATGTTTGATGTACAGTTTATTGTTTGATTTTTTTAACAGTTCAACATACGGTTCAACTGGAGCTGAAAATGAGCTAACAATCTTAGGCATCTTGTGGAGAAATGTGGAACAAAGTATTCAATAGATGTTACATAATGAACTTGAATGAATTTGAAGCGATTTTTTCCCATAGTATGTAATGTAATTGAAAACTTTTGACCGTCTTTATAAGTGATTTAAAATTGGCTGATTTAAAATTTTACGCGATCGTCTAAGTATACAGATGTGTTATATCAGGCTTGTAGAGTACGCTTACTTACATATACTTTTATTTAATGACTTGTACAAAATGCTGAATAATTGATAAATTGCTGAGAATAATAATCATACAATCTCAAACTTGTGTTTTTGTTCTACATCGTAACAAATGATTAATTATGTATGTTTCTCTTATTAACAATACAATAATCCAGATTTAACAATAAATATTATAACCTAAATTGTGAAATTATGTTGCGGAAATAGTTATATTTCAAATACAGCTACAGACATTCAGCAAACAAATAAAGTGTTTTTTTTAAGCTTATATTCATTTAGGGAAAGTGGAAATATATTTGTAATATTAAAAGAAAAAGCAGGCAATAAATGAATCGAGTGTCAAAATAAGAACTGTTTAAGTAGGTTTGCTTAGATTGTTCAATTTATTTCTCAATTGTTCAATTATTAAAGATAAATGCAGATTTTAGAATACATAAGTTTTGGATAAAAGTTTTTTTACATATTTAATTATAAAGAATTATGAAGAAATTCTGTTAAATTAAAAATTATAAAAATACCTCCCCCCTTAAAAATGCTCTATTGATTTAACAAATAAATAAATAAATGAATAAATAAATAAATAGATTTTGAAAAGACAAAAATACAAAAATTACTTATTAAAAAATAAGGCGAATAAAATAATCGGGCTGCCTGATGCTTAAAAAACAATAATTTAAAAATATTAATAATTTAAAAATAAGGATTCCATTTAAATATTTTTTTCGAAATGAATATAGTCAAATAAACATTGTTCGATATAATTAAACTTCAAAAATAAAATAGATGTCGTTTTTAAAAATTTTCCTTTAAGAACAGAAAATTTGGAAATACAGTTTAAAAGAGTGGGAATACTTTAAATTCAGCGAGATATTTGACGGTAAATGTCATAAAATGATGGTAAGTGATAAAATGCTGGATAATCTTTTAACTGTTATCGGATTGTTCAATGCTCACACAAAACGAGTTAATAAAATTTGCGTTATTTTCATTGTAACATTTTACTACATTTCAATGATATTTAGTATAGGTAGAACTTGTGTCAACAAGTTTCATGCACCGCGTCAATGTATTTCGTACCTTCTAGGATATATACTGTCTATGGGAATATGGATTACATTATTTCTAAGAAGAAAGAAAATTTCTGACATTGTTCAAAAATTGTACAATTATCGAAAACGATATAATGTCGAGGAACGTTCTTCAAGCTTAATCCAGAAAATATCGGTCATATTATGCCTTATGATTTTTATTCTATACCAATTACTCCACCACTTTGATGATAATTCTGCAGATAACTTAAAATATTGGAAGCCAGGATTCACGATCCAAAGGAAAAGAAGTTTAAAGTTCATTTTTACAATTTTGATGAATCTATTCTCTTTTGTAAAACATGTATTTCCTGTTTTATTGACTTTTATTTTAAGCGTTATGTTGTACAAGTGGAGCGAAACATTACATTTCTACAAAAAAGCGCTTCAATTTCATTTACGTACTGCAGAACAATTAAAGCATTTGGACATTTTCGTCGATTTCGTTAAAATGATGAGAGTTATTCGTACGATGACTCGCGTACTAAACTATCCATTATTTTGTATAATTCTGTATTCGTTAGTTTCTCTTTTTGTGTTATTATATAACTTAATGACATGGCGGAATGTAACATACTCCACATATATAAGCAATATTATATTTAGTGTCTGGTGTGTACTAATGTTGTTGATGTATTCCATATGCAGTTCGATGATTCCAGAAAAATTGAATGAAATACAGTTGGTTGCTGCCGAAAAAATAAATGACCATGTGTTTTGTCTCGATTCCCTCTCAATTCCACAAGACACACTTATGTGCCTGAGGAGAATAGAGGCGCAAAAAGTCATCTACATAACAGTTTGCGGTGTGTTTCGTTTAACAAAGAGTTTTATTTTGACAGTCATTGGAAGTGCGCTCACTTACGATTTGCTTATTATAAGCACATTTATGCATCCGAATAAAGACTAACAAATTTACTTAATCATAGCTGTTCTGTCCGTGTATATTAAAGCCGAACGTTTCTCAATTACTCATAGAAAATGACTGTAAAGAAATATTTTCTATGCATTTCGTGCTTTTGATAATGAGAGAGATATGTTATCGCTTTTTCTTTTTCAATATACTCTCAATATTCTCGCTAACATTTGACTAACGTTACTAATTTGACTAATTAAAAATAAAAAAACCTTTGCCAAATGAAAAAAGTATTAGCAAAACAGATTCGCCGAATAATATATACACTATATGGCCATTGATTATTGGACACTTGCGATTTTAGACATTTTACTAAATATCTAGAAAAATACATGAGGAATCATCTCGAAACTCTTAGTGTATAAATATAATAGTATACGTCATACATCTTCGGGAAGATTTTTTACCGAAACTCCATAGGGGACCGTCAACAAATTAAAAAAGAATGAATATCTTTTGAATAACCCTGTCAAAACTAATGTAGCAAAAGCGCTCAAACTCTAGATTATGATTGAATGCCTTATTGTAATATGCCTTGTTCATTTTTATGCAAATAGCATGCACACTCGCAGAGTAATTAAGGTTTTTATTAAAATGGTCCCAAATTTTTCCAAGTTTTCCCTTATAATTTTCAGAGTTCTTAATATAAAATAATATTTTTTTTCAGAAAACATGACAAACAACATTACACACAGTACCCTGTAATCAGAATTAAAAAATAATAAAAATTGTCTGAAAAATGAGTAGGTTTACAAAATAATTTTTTACTGCGCATGCGTCAAAGATATCAAAATTTCATTTGCATATTATGTTAGCTAAATGTATAGAGCAACTTTTGTAAAAGTCTCAAAATCATAGCTTGAAAATTCTGAAAGTATAAAATCTATAAGGGTCTAATAGATGGGAATCTATTGGGAATGGGGGGGCTTCTGACTGAATTTCTGCCGTGCGCACATCTTCATGAACTGTAGAACACTCGGACAGGAAACCGGGCTCATTGTCACACAAAGCTGAGAGGATGTTACGTTGAATCAGGCATGGCTTCCGTCTCAAAACAGTGACCGTTTCATTATCGTAGATATAAACATAGAAACGGTTCTGCAGTGCCGATAAAATTTTGCCGGAAAAAATTTGATCCAATTTATAATTTGATGTGACGAAAATGCGTTTCGGCCGTATTTTAATAGATGAACCTTTGATTTCGGCAATGAAGGGATATCGATCTGCCCAAATTTTTAAATAGGATCCTGACCAAACGTGAGAGACATCGACATCGCTGATGAGCACATTATTTTCGCCACTGTAGCCGCACCACCATTTAGTGACGGGTTTTACGTACAGGTGGCTCAACTGCTTCACCGCGTAATCTTTTCCAGTTCTTGGTGGACCGCATATCCAGATGCCGCAGGAATTACTCAGCTCTCCCGTATCAAATCGAACAAGATACTCCAGAGTCGCCTTGTAGCGAAGATAGATGCCCGGTAGAGTCTCCTTAACTTCGGCCAGCTTTCCCTGCTCAGCAAGCTTAATTCCAGCCTTAAACTTATCAGCAGGAATACGCAGGACTGGTAGCTGGCCAAACTCTGTGAACTCACCATTCTTCTTGCAGTATTCAGCAGCCTCCGCCACAGTTCCGCGCATCTTCTCAACGTGCGCTCCCGGTATCCAATTTCGTACCGTAGTCCTCTTGGTGCGGCTCTTAAACGCCACAAAACCTGACATGAATCTATGAAGTATGTACTAAAAAATACACTCTGTACAATCTGTGATGCAAAGAATATTTATTATTAAATTACAGGGCCACACAAATGTATTCCACTAAATAATGTTATACGGGGAAACATTGTTTGGGGCGTATTTTAATTATATTAAACTACTTCACATTTTATGAATAAGATATACGTTAATGAAGTATAAATAAAAATTACTCCCTGCATATTTACAGGAACACAAAGATTTCGACCACTATACTGTATCCAAAGTACGCTGTACTATACTAGCAAAATCTGAATATTTTAAAACTTCGTTATAGTACGAAAGCACCTCATTTGCTACGCTTCACGTGCAATTTCCAACTTGTTTGTATTAAAATAGCTACCTTGTATAATTAAGGTATTGCCTTCAAACACAGCAAAAATTATAGTTAAAAATTGGGATTTCTGAAAGCACTTAATAACGAGGAAAATAAACTCTTTTTTATTCGAGCGATGTTCAAGCAATACTGTTGATGGTTAATCACACCCAATTTTAAAATAAAAAAAATATTCTTTTGGGATTTCTAGTATGAACTTGGAATTAAAGATCAAAATGGTAACCATGTTTGGATTATTCATTGTATTGGGGCTTACATAAAACTATTATTTATGTCAAAAACCATACAGACAGAGAAAAAAAAAGGTAATTTGTACAGTTTTCGTTTGCAGAGAGGTACCTTTGTATAATTCCAATAGGCTACTCTCGAAAAAAAAAAAAAAGAAAATGCCAAATTCCAGTCACCCATAATGTAATTATGTAACACGTTTTTGCTAATCACGCCTACTTTTTATAGAATCAAGCGATTATGGAACATTTTTTTCGTTCTTCTTTCAGTTTCTAGTATTTTTAAATATGCAACAAAAATGAATAGTCTCTCATCTTCTTATTTTAACCAATTTTTAAAAATACATTTAGAATTAGGTCATCGTTTTAGTGTTTAAGTGGGCGGTGCAAAATCTATAAGCTGTTATGTTTGGTGCAGCTTTGTCCACTTTTTTGGATATTTTATTTAAAGTATTTGGCTATTAATTACAGTTTTGAAAGAAACTTTCTTTCGTCATTCTTTTCGCCTCAAACCAGACATGTAGTTAAAAACTAAACATGCTAAACGAACTGCAACTAGTAGAAAAACTTTTTTAACAAATGGGGCACATGTGTGAGATTAAATTTATATCAGGTCGGGTACTCATTGACAAAAACATTAAGTAATGGTTGGAGCTGAGAAAAATTTTAAATTCTTAGTGTAATGGAAATGTAAATAATAAATTTATATTTTTTAAATAGCTACAGACTTATTTCTGGTTGGGAAATGTGGCAGAGACCAATTAAAAAAAACAAAGAAGGGTTGTAAAGAGATACAAGATGGGTTTTCTGCAACATACTTTGCTTATAAAATTTAGTACAATTATGTAAAACTGCATAAAAATTTAAATAACTAAGGATGAAGTTTCCGCGTTTTTTGGCATCAATATTTTGCTAGAGAAAATGTTGTTTTGTTAAATTGCCAAAATGTTCCGATTAAATGTAATAATACTTTCTCTAACAAACTACTGATGTGAAAAAACGCGGAAATCTCATCTCTAATAATTAAGAAAGAACAAAAATATAAATAAATAAATAAATAAAAATAAACAGATTAACCCTTTAACGTTCAAAACATTTTCATAGCTAAGATGTTGAAATAAATGAGTGACACCGATAATTGCGAACAAATATAGTTGTAAACATGGAAAAAAAAAAAAAAAACATTTTTTAACATACATAATGAAATGTATTTTTTAAATGTCAATTCTGGTTGTTGCATAACGGGATTAAAATTTTGTGGTTTCGTAGAGAAACCATTGAACGTTAAAGGGCTAAAGCAGTTAAAGTTATGAAAAGAGAAACAAATTCTCAACGTACATAAATATTAAATAAATCTAATGAGGGGTTTCCTAAATGATACAAAATATTACAAAAAAGGGGCGTTTTAATCGACAAACATTGTTGTACAGAGAAAAAACAGTATAGAAAATTTAAATATACAAATAACATAAACAGATTAAAGAATTTAAATGCGCATATATATATATATATATATATATATATATATATATATATACACAGTATACACAAATGTAATATGGACCTAATAAAAGTCTTTAAATGATAGAAGATAAAATTATGTTTTCAGCCACAAACATTATTTTATAATAAAAAACAGCGTAAAAAACTTAAATAACTAAAAATTAAAACAAATAACATAAACATATTAATTATATATATATATATATATATATATTTAAATAAAAAGAAATATACCCACATTACACACAAAGGAATCTAATGAGGGATTTTATATTATACAAGATCTTTTTTAAAAAGACAGATATTGTTTAAAAAATTAAATACAATTTTGAAAGCTAGGATAAAAGATTTAAATAAGTAAAATTTGATAAAAATAAACATTTATGGAAATTAAAATTCCAAAAATAAAAATAATACAATATGCAACATATACAAATATTAAATGCTTGTAGTTTTTTTACAATTATTATTATTCTACATAAGTTTGACGAACAATAATATATAAAAGCTTAGTGTGGAAAATCTGCTTGAATTATTTTGGACTGTTTTTTCTATTATCTGGTGCAATTTTCGACAATAGCATGCGAATGTCTGGTTCTGAATTAACCGGTTTCTGTATTTTGTTTTGATACTTGTGTAAGTGGAGACTCCAGCTTCTCACAGATATGTGTCTGGAAATGGGAGTAAAATTAATTTTGCCCTCCCTGACAAGATTTTGTATTCATCTGTCAAATGACACCAAAATTCAGCGATACGCTTGCTTTGAAAAGATATTTTTCGATCGCTTTTGAGATGTTAAATCAATGAGAGTTTCGTATTCCTCAGAGCTTAAGCTGTGTGGGTTTGTTTTTACACTGAATGGATTTAGTATCCAATTAAAATCTTCAAGCATCTTATTTGGAATAGCTGGAGAGTAATACTCAAATGAATTTATCAGAGCTTCGAGATGATCTTGAATACTTTCTGAAATTTTTTTCCAAACTTGATGTTATGGTCATTTAAAAACATTTTAGTAAGTTAGGTAATTAGTAAGAATTACGTTGAAACATATAAATAGGCGGAGCTCCAAAGAACTAAACTGTTCTCTCTTTTGTTCGGCGAGCAAAGTTAACAGCACTGGCCTTTTCTGTTTCGTTTCACGTTGTGCATTCGATTCAGAATATAGTACCTGTACCCTATATGGACACCTTAAGGAAAATGTATTTTTTCACCCCCATGTACAAGTCAGAGGACTCCAAAAATGTGTGTCCACTATCCTTGGATTATTGACTATCATTATTAAAATTAGCGACCTTGTAATTATTCTGGTTTAATTTATATGATAAAAACAAAAAATTTTTTTACAAGTGTCCATATAAGAAACTACCTGTCCCTATTATGGACAGGTCTTTCCTTATTGACTTTCTACACAGTGTGTATGGAAGAACCACTTTTCCAAGGGATTTTAGAGGAGAGGGAATAAAAAAAAGTATCTTAAAGTATTCGGAGGAGGTGGAGGACAGTAAATATCTTCAGAACATGCATTTTCGAAAGGGGAGGATCATTCTCGGTTTTTACCCTTCGAAGACCCATGCAAAGCCCCTTAGTTACTAATATTATGAAATAATATTGTTGGTTATGCTTAGCTTTATAGCATCTGTCTGAGAATTTACATCTGTTATTACTCAGTCCTCACGGCATGGACAAATAGAAACTTTTTCACCATGGGCAGTAAGTCCCACATAATCCCCATGAGCATATCTGCCACATGTGATGCATGGCCGCATGTTTGAAAAAGCAGCAATACCGCAAAAGAAGCAGTACCAGCTGTCCTTGGTTGAGGAAGTCATACCATTGGTGCCTACGATTTCGCCAACAGATATCCTACTGGCGGGGAGGGGGCTTCTTTTTATTTTTCTGCAAGGGTTTTTTGGAGGAAGGTTTTGGGGGGATTGTTCAAATGGCATCTTGTCGAACAAAGATTTTACCACTTTGATGCCTTTTCAATTTATTGCTTGGCAACGTTGAATTTTCTTCTTTCTTACAGTTGTAGTCGATGGGGACATAAGCTGTCCATACTGGGAACCGGGCGTAGTTTTACTAAATCTAGTAACAAATGAATAAGGAAAATATTTTTAAGCAAAATATGCAATAGCAATCGAAAATATGTTTTATTAGCTTTCTAAAATACTCCACTTTTCAACATTTAATGTAATTTTACCATATCTAATAAAAATTTAAACTTACAAGTAATTAAGATCAGCACATCTCGAAACAACCGGTTTCCTCTAAATGGCGAACAGCGCGCTTTTTTACACTTTCCAGCCTTAATTATCTTTTCAACTGCTTTTCTTCGCGAAAATGTTGAGCCATCTCTCGATTAAAATTATTACCTTTAAAAATATTAGGGGTGTCCATATTGAGAGCCCTGTCCATATAGGGTACAAATACTTTACTATTTTTTGTGGCTTGTTTTAAATCGGAATTTTAAAACACCTTAAGCACAGAGATGTAAAATAAAGCAATTTACACCAAAATTATTATATAGAAAGTAGATACGTTAATAATACAAATGCAAAAACGGTTTTGAAGTGTATTATTGTATTTTTTAACTTATGTAAGCATTAATTTATTTTTGACACATACAGATACAATTCCCACATACTTTTGAAATTATTTCACTTGCAATATGCTAATTTCTTTCATGTTTTGTTTATTTTTCTGGAACGTCACGGAGCCCCTGGAAAGTTCAGGCGGAGTCCCGAGGGCTCCGCGGAGCACACTTTGGGAACCTCTGATTTAAAGGCGTCATTCGGGGTGGAGCTACACAAATTTGACATTTCAACCAATCGACATTTTTTATTCTTTTTGAATAATACTAGTACTAATATATGTTGCTGTAACTATGGCTATATTACTGAGTTAACACTCAGTTTACTCTCAGCTTAAGATAAACTTAATATGCATTAAAAAAAATAGATATATATATCTGTTTTTTTATGTAAAATCATTATGTAATAATAATAAAAAAAATCTTTCGAATTTTTATGAAATTAACAATTGTTATATTTTACAATCGTTATAGACTCTGCATTATTTTTTTTAATACAAATATTCTATAGCAATTGATGCAGATTTCCTTATTTAAATTTTTATATAGCACTATCAATAGTTTTGAACATGAAATGCTTTTCTTGAGAATTTTTTCTACTTCATTTTCTGTAATTTTCGATATAAATTTACCACAGTAATTTTCCGTATCAATCTCAATGTGTAATTTTTTTTTTTTTTTTTTTTACATGTTTGTTTTCCAAAGACAATTTTTATATAATACAAAATTCACAGTAAGCGTCTCAATCAAATATTCTAGGACGAAAACACAAAAAATGGGCTGTCCTTCAGGATTTTCCATTAATTTTTTTCATGATTCGAAACTTTGTCAGATATGCCAATGTCGATAGACATCTTCAAAAGTCTAAAAAATGATATTGCTTTTACGAATGTCGATGAATGTAGGAAAACTAATATCATTTTTACAGCATTCGCCATTGTAAAATATATATATATATATATATTAAAAAAAGGCATTAAAAAATTAAGTTTTCTAAAAATAGCAAAAATGTTAAACTTTATTGTATAAAATTTTATTTACATATTATGATATTACAAGTAATCCAAACAATTCAGTTTTTTTTTCTTTTAAAGAACTAATTTTAAGTTACATCTGTGAATATTGGCAGATATTATAAATTTGAAGTTTATCTTTCAGTGGCTTTCCAGATATAGGCCAATATTGATGGGAACATTGGCCGAAAGAGTAATGAAATAGAAATGAAAGAAAGGGTAATGAAAGAAATGAAGTAATCAACAGAGATATCAATTTAAAAAAATCAACAAAATGGTTAAGTTTTTCTAAAAATATTCAAATAATCATTAAAGGAATAAGGGATATCACCACAGAGGATGTTTGTAGAAAGATTTTGCATGAAACGAAATTTTTATTTGAATATTGTTTTGTAATTCATAGCAGAAAAAATTCTTCATTAAATGAATGAAACATTTAAAACGACAATTTTTTAGGGTTTCGTTCATCTGACGAAACCCTATTCGTGTCTGTCCTCTGTCTGTCACAGAGTCCGTATACAAAAACTATATATGCCAGAGAGTTCCAATTTTGTGTACTTACAGCTGAATACCTCTTGTCACACAACAAATCATAAAATGTTGAAAAAGACTATTATTTTAATTAAAATATTATCTTTTAAATCACAAGCTCATTTTAATGTTGTTTTTCTCTCCTAATTGTTGCCACGCAAGTTTAAATAGGTATAAAAATTGTTTCATTTTTTACCCTTTACTTTTAAAAGAGATGGAGTATTTCTGTTATCACAATTACAAAATTGGTATTAGAAACTACAATAAATAAATAAATAAATAAATAAATAAATAAATAAAAACAAAAAAAATAATAATATCTCAAAAGTAAATTAAGATACAGCTTTTAAACAAATTGCATTTAAAAGTACATTTTTTCCCCCTATACGATTGTCTAAAATTGAAAATGCGCAATATTTAGAAGCTTAAAAATTGGCAGCATCGTAAATTTGAAAATTGAAAAAAATTTCATTTTTTCTAATTGTTACACACAAGTTTAAATAATATTATGATGTATGTAACATAAATTGATAGATCAAGCGAATCACGTAAAAATGTGCTTATTTGTTTTTATTTCATCATATTAACCGCTTAACTGGTTATTTCTTTTCCGTTCAATAAATTAAAAATAACAGATTCAAACCACTATTTTTTAAATAAAAGAAATGTAACATTTAGTCTAAACATTTTCGCTTTTAAGAATTATGAAATTATATATATATATATATATATATAAATACTGTTGTCAAAAAGCTTTAAATGATGAACTAAGCAATTTCGTCTTGCCAGAACGGTGTACGGCTAAATCAGTTAAGGTGTTAAATCCTATTAATCATCTATTTTGATACGCAAAATGAAATATTTTTTATGTTTATTAAAATATTATTCATTTAAATTAAGAGCCATCTCTGGTGATCAGTTTGATCTCCCTTACATTTATTCCAAGCTTTTCAATGTTTTATTTTTATTCATAATTTTATTTACTTGCGTATCCTCTCCAAATCTGCTGATTCGGATACAGAAATTAACAAATCTATGTGATCAAGGCAACATTTAGGGGAAGATTCTGTTAATATTCTGTTCTGGTTGGCGCGATTGGCGAAGAAATCCCAAAATAGCGTAGAAAAACCGTTTTTCATTTATTAATTTGATGAGAAAAAAGTCTTTTGAAAGAGATATTAAACGAAACCCTCTGTGCGATTTTCGATCACACCTACCCACTTGTTTATTCTTCATCTGTTATCAGGTCTAATGCAAGCATTTTCAATGTTTACACCCATATTCATGAATATATTTTCATTGTCCTCTAAATTTGCAAACCTGAGTAACTCCGCCCCAAATATGACTTTATTGTGCATTTTTAGGTGCGTTCGTAATTGTGTAAATACGTAGCACCTATTCTTGTCGTTCAGTCCGTCCGTCCGTCCGCATATAACAACTCAAAAACTACCCAACCGAATCGTTTGAAACTTAAGATATATAATTATTAGATAATTTTGTCGAGTCATTTCAAATTTTATGAAAATCGGATGCATAGTTCAATTACAGGGACGATAAAAAGAATTCCGATACATTACGGGAAATGGGGATAAAAGTTTCAAATGCATTTTAATCGTTTGAAATTCAAAATACATAATTATTACATAATTTTTTCGAGTCATTTCAAATTTTATGAAAATCGGATACATAGATCAATTACAGGGACAATCAAAACTATTCCGTTACATTACGGTCAATGGGAGAAAATGTTTCAAATGCATTTTAATGGTGTTACACTCATTCGAACATAATAAAATTTATAGGCATCTATAAACTACATAATATAATATACATTTTGCATAATCTCTGGTGCAAAGAGCATTTGTTATTGATTTACAAGGCCACACAAAAGTATTCCATTACATAATGGTATAGTGAGGACATTGTTTATTGTGCATTTTAATTGTAATAAACTATTTACAATTTTATGAGATTGATATATGAGAGTGACATTTTTAAAACTTCGTTATCGTACGAACGCACTTCATTTGCTACGCTTCATGTGCAATTTCCAACTTGTTTAATTTACATTTGTAAATACTTATGTGGATACCGATGACACAATCATGAGATGAAAATTATATAAACACACTATGGTGGACAGCATCGAAAGAAATATTATTGAAAGAAAATTACTTAAGACACATAGTAATTACAATTTACATATTGGAATCAATCAACAGCGTAGTGTGAGTAGGTTTTTAATTGGTTGATAAGAGTTAAAGTCCTTCAATGTAAATACATAATCATTTCTAATTTTCATAATGAAAATGATCAACTGAGGATTTAAAATCGTTTGTTTTCCAAAACTTTTGAAAGAGATTTTTAGAAATTGTACTTTATTTAAGTCATTAGCACAATCATTGAGATAAAATTTACCTCAATCACTTCGTGGATCAATTCTATATGAGTGTATTCATGACGGGTTCGTGCAATTAACAGTCTAACTCCCTTCCTGTTTCTTTTCTTTTTTTTTGTTTGTTTAATTTAAAACAACGAGGGTATTCGGGGTGACAATATAGTGTGTATTGGGGGGGGGGGGGGACGAACTGCTTTCGCGAGGATAGCAAAGAGCACAGCATTACTCCTTATTTTGATAATTATCGCTATTACCGATCATATCAAAGCGCGCAAGTAAACCCGGTTTTACGTTCACTCGTGCATGCCACTTCTACTGCTCAAGGCTACCTTATCATAATAACAAGGCTTGTCATTCGCCAAGTTTCCTATGACCGCAGTACACGTGGTCAGAAACCACATGATTTTCCCGTTGGTAGCGCCATCTAATGTAAGAAACTGAAATATTTTCCATTTTTTCCTATGAATTTGTGCATGGATTATTAGCAGTAGCATGCACCAGGTAGCGTTACTTATGAGACAAAGTCATATAATAAGTTGGCAACTATAGGGACAATTTCAACAGTAGATTTTCTCCGGAATGCAAGGCCTTGCTACTGCTTAGCTGTTTGCACTATTTCACTTCTCTGACAGTAGGGGATTTACGTTATGACTATGGAAGCTAGCCTTCTTGACGCTTTATTATCCCCGAGCGATGAGAGACCTTCGGGGCTCCATGATTGAGGCGTATGCCTATTTGCAGCGTGTAGAAATAATAATTGAATATTTTTTTAAATATCAGTATATATTAAAAATTTTCTGGGTCGAGTATAATTGAATTTTTTTTTTTTTAATCAGAAGTTCTATTAAAGATTTTTGCAGAGAGTATTTTTCGCACAAATTAATAGCTTTTATTCCTCTAGATCAGGCCTGTCCAACCTTTCAGTAACCAAGGGCGCATCTTGGTTCTTGGCACTCAATGAAGGGCGCCATCATTTACGAGACTGAAAATATATGGCAATATTATCGCATATAGTATTAGTATATACGAACGTCTTTAAAAAAGACCTCCTCAGTACTGGAGTTACATGCATTAAATTTCAACTTATACATTTTTTTAGAGATATCTTTATCAAAACTGTTTTTAGGTTAAGTCGCCAGAAACTTTAATCGTTTCTATGATAACAATCATTACAAATAAATTTGAAAATCAGAGATATTGCTGACAAGGAAGGTCTCCATACGGGCATACTCAGAAAAATCTGAAAAAATTACAGAATGTTCTTCTCATATAGTTATATATGTTTATAAAAAAAATTTCGGCGGAACCTCCTTATAACGTCCGTAAAAAAATAATAAAAATTTCGTTTATTTGGCGATTTATCTCCGGTTGGCAAAAAAACGAAATTTTGAAAAATACGCTTTTACACTTCGAATACTTTTTAAAGAAAAAACTTTCTATGTTTAATTTATTTAAATAAGCTTAGTTTAAGTAATTTTAGTTTTGTATTTTTACTTTACTTTAAGTGTAATTTTATCATATACGTTTATATGTACTTATAACAAAATGAAATTAATATATTTTATCATTTAAAACACAATTTAAATTGATTAAAATTGATCCAAATTGACAAATACACTGTTAAAAATCTGCTGCATTTTGTTGCAACGCACTCCCTTGCTTGTATAGAAAACGGTTACTTGGCCGTGAAATGGAGCTTTCTCATTGGTTGGAATAGAGATATTATGTACAAGCGGTGGAGTGCGTTGCAACAAAATGTAGCAGATTTTTAATGGAGCATTCTCATTGGTCAGAAGAGAGATATTCTATAAAAGTAGTGGAGTGACGTTGCAGTAAATGCTGCAGATTTTTAACAGTGAAGTCAATTAAAATCAATTTTCAGATTCGTTAATATTGTCTGCTTTTGGCGAGGAAATGCACTGCTCGCCAAATCCCGCGTCGCTTTTAGCTTTTCACGCCAATTATTCCAAACTATTTTATTTTTTTACATATCTAATAATGTAATTCCGCCGCTAATTTTCACTGATCCTTTATTACCTACATGAGTAGTTTAATTCGTATTTTTTTCAAAAAATTCTGAGTATGCCCCCAATGGAGACCTTCCTTGTGAGTTTCTTTTACGATGTGAAAATACAGATTGATTTATTTTGAAGGCGTGGATTAGTTTTATGAAAAGTACAGAAACAGACAAGCACGATAGTGACAAAACCATGTGGATGGTTTCCGAGGGGCAGTCTTGAAGTACTTTCTTAGAAATCATTCTGCACTGTTTATTAGCTTTCTAAGTAAATTTATTTAAAAAAATAAAGGAAAAAAAACTCCTCCTAAAATTTCAGAAGTCAAGAAAGAAAAATTAAGCCCTTTTATCCTTTATATAAAACAGCCTATGGATCAGTGTGATAGCAGTAAAAAGAAAAAAGCTAATCTTTCATGCACATGTATCTTCAAAAGAGAGGGGAGCCGGTGAAAACGTCTATTTTTCACTTACTTTATAAGCATGAAAAAGAACTATTTCCAACTATTAAGAAATTTAACTATCATAATTGCACTATGTAAACATAACTAAACGCAAAAAATATGCATGATTAAATTTTCAAAGTATTTTTCTGGTTGTTTTTAATGTAAAACGACAAGCCAACAGTATGCCAAACGCATGTTTTAAAAATATCTCTGATAAAATATTATTGATATTAAAAAAAATCTTTATAATGGAATTTTACTTCTAAAATATTTAATAACAGGAAACCTTCAAAAGGGCGCCATGAAAACCTTCAAAGGGCGCCATGGCGCCTGCGGGCGCCGCGTTGGACAGCCCTGCTCTAGATCTTTATTTATCGTAAAAAAAAAAAAAAAAAAAAAAAAAAAAAAAAAATTCTTACGCGTTACTTATTGCCGAAACGTCAGTGAAGGCTTACTTTGGAGACACGAAATTTTTTGGTTTCTGTCTGTCAGTCTGTCTGTTCCGCGATAACTAACGCAAAAAACATCCGATTGGCTTGAAATTAAGTGGGTATGTTAGTGAGGCACTGGGATTAAGCTGTATAGTTTTTTGTTAGATTTGATTCATTCGTTCGGAAAATATAGAATATTTTATTTTGCGCAATAATGCTTTTCTATGGCAAATCCAATGATTTTCAATTTTCTTTTCCTTGAGAGAAAATGACACATTTCATTAATGGAATTCAATGATAAATGGACGCTGAAATTTACCAGTTAAATTATTCGTATTGTTTTGAAATTTTGTCTATGCATTTGTCATATTTTTAAAGTTATTTGTGTAAATTTTGGAGATTTTTTATAAATGTATTCCAATTTAGATATTTACTTATTTAAAATGTATTTATTTCATTTTCTTTATTTTCTCTTAATGGTTGCTAAGCAACCATTCATCCTAATCCTTATTATATTTTAATGCTATAAATTTGAAAGCGTGTACGAAAATTTAAATGAAGTCAACATCAAAACTGATGAATTAATTAATGTCTTTGTACCTTTCCGGATAAATATAACATAGCCCAAAAAAGAATATAGGCTATGTTTTATTAATTTTATTCAAATATTTTCCTTAATAATTCAAAATTTCCTTCTTTTTCATACAGAATCAAGAGCGATTTTTTAGATAAATTTTAACCAATTTCTTTTATCGTTGGCAAAAATAAATAAATAAATAAATAAATAAATAAAATAAATAAATAAATAAAAATAAATAAATAAATAAATAAAAAAACTGGAATAATTTTTCAACGGCAATAAGTTTCAATTGAGCAATTTCCCTTCGAAAAATTAAACTAAGAGAAAATAAATATGACGTCAGAATAAAAATAAAAATAAAAATAGTACTTTGTTAAATATTAAACACGGAAATTTGTTTCGTTAATAAGAATTTTTCTGACAAAAATGTGGGCATAATTGGAAGTAAGAGAAATAAAAAATAATTATATTTTTAACAAATATTTCAATTGGTAAAATTTGACGTCATAATTCAAATAAAACAGGTATTTTATAGTTGTCGTTAAAAATACAAGAAACATGGACAGCAATAACTCATGAATAATGACGTCCTTGCCGAAACTTCAGTGAAGGCTTATTTTGGCGACGCAAAATTTATTGTTTTCCATCTCTTAGTCTGTTCTTCTATCTGTCAGTCCCTGAAAACTGCCACAAAATGCAATCAAAACTTCTTTTTTTCGTAAACAAAATTGTAAAACCTTAGATTACTGACAAGGAAGGTCTCCATACGGGCATACTCAGAAAAATCTGAAAAAATTACAGAATGTTCTTCTCATATACTTATATATGCTTATAAAGAAAATTTCGGCGGAACCTCCTTATAACGTCCGTAAAAAAAATAATAAAAATTTCGTTTATTTGGCGATTTATCTCCGGTTGGCGAAAAAACGAAATTTTGAAAAATACGCTTTTACGCTTCGAATACTTTTTAAAGAAAAAACTTTCTATGTTCAATTTATTTAAATAAGTTTAGTTTAAGTAATTTTAGTTTTGCATTTTTACTTTATTTTAAGTGTAATTTTGTCATATACGTTTATATGTACTTATAACAAAATGAAATTAATATATTTTATCATTTAAAACACAATTTAAATTGATTAAAATTGTTCCAAATTGAAAAATACACTGTTAAAAATCTGCTCCGTTTTGTTGCAACGCACTTCCTTGCTTGTATAGAAAACGGTTACTTGGCCGTGAAATGGAGCTTTCTCATTGGTTGGAATAGAGATATTATATACAAGCGGTGGAGTGCGTTGCAACAAAATGCAGCAGATTTTTAACAGTGTATGATACGGTCAATTCACCGTGCTATGGAGCATTCTCATTGGTCAGAAGAGAGATATTCTATAAAAGTAGTGGAGTGACGTTGCAGTAAATGCTGCAGATTTTTAACAGTGAAGTCAATTAAAATCAATTTTCAGATTCGTTAAAATCGTCTGCTTTTGGCGAGGAAATGCACTGCTCGGCAAATCCCGCGTCGCTTTCAGCTTTTCACGCCAATTATTGCAAACTATTTTATTTTTTTACATATCTAATAATGTAATTCCGCCGCTAATTTTCACTCCTCCTTTATTACCTACATGAGTAGATTGATTCGAATTTTTTTCAAAAAATTCTGAGTATGCCCCCAATGGAGACCTTCCTTGTGAGTTTACACTTTCAAAAGTTCCTGATACATCAGATTTAGGTGTTTTTGGTGGGCAGGTATCTAGAAGTATGAGGATAATGAAAAATGCTTATTAAAACTGTCACTTATCCTTATAAATCAAAATGTAGAAAGAAATACAAGGTAAACGATAACCATCAGCAGATTGATAGAAAGTTAGAAACTTAAATTTAATGAGACTACAGGGGGTTCAGGGGGCGGAGCCCTTCTGAAGAAATGTACAGAGCTGCCAACTTCTACGCCTTTTTAAATCATATAATTTTGGATTGAACCAGAAAATATTTTTAGTAAAATGCATGTCAAATGTATACAATGTTACGCATGGTAATAGATAATTTCAATTAGTAATAAAATTTTCTGTTTTTAATTTATTTATTTGACGTTAAATAGGCGTAGAAGTTGGCAAACATGAATTTACTGTGGTATAATAAAAAAAACAAAATTAATAGATCATGAATTTTTCAGAATATCCTAACATAACTAAATCTTTAACGGCTTTTGATGGCTTGAAATTTCTTATTCTTATTTTATTCTTATAAATAATTACGTAATTCGAAAATTTTAAATTACAGTTTCCAGGAAGTTGAATATTACGCTAAGTGTGTTTTAAAAGAAAGATGTGAAAAGCTGACGTTGAGGTTCTTGATCTGCAGATTTACTAGTTATAATTTTAGAGAATACGTAATTCATAAATCCAGCTTTTATGCTTAGTGTAAAATTACTTTTTTCATACTCATCGATTTGTAATTATCCGGTATCATGTGTAGTCATTTTAAATGGAAACCTTGTTAAAAATTCCGGGAAGAGTATTTTTACACTGTACATTAAATAAAAAATCCCCCCCCCCCCTCCCTAAATACTTTATCCCATGTAAGTCTCTAATGTAAGATTTTTGGAAAACTTATTCTCACTGAGAATTCTGTAACATTAAATGGGAAAAAATCAACAAAAATATATTATGAAATTGCAGAAGTTTTATGAAAATAAACAATTCGTCATCAAACAAAAAAAGGATACTGCCACAAAGCTCCTTTGACGAAATTTTAGTTTGATTATTATAATATGAAAAACTAATTCCACTGAAAATTCACCATGTTGCAAATAAAACAGATCAAAGTACAATTTATTTATTTTTCATCTTCTTTTTAAAATTTATTGTAAACATTCCCAATTCTTCCACCTACATTTGTTGTATTTTGATTGTCCGTTAAATTGGTGGTATTGTGTAACTCCGCCCCAAACATATCTGTATTTTCTTTTTATATGTTTTTACATTTACATTATTTATGCAGAATCAGCAGCAAAAATTGAGGTGTATATTATATAGATTCACTATATTATAAAAAATTTTTGAATGCTCCTGATAAAAAATAAATGTTTTAACCCATTAATGCCTGAATTATTTTCTATGTTAAAATTCAAATTTCCCACTTTCCCATCACTTTAAAAAAAAAGAATAACTTGTATCTTAATTTATCGAAGAATTTGTCTCGAGAAAGAAAGTATTTATTTATCTTCCTTTTTACTGGAGTGAAAAGCGCTTACTTGAATTTTTTAAAACTGTCCCAAAAATAGGTCGCTAGGCACTGATAGGTTAAATATCATTGAAACAAAATTATATAATAAAAAATGTATTTATAATTTATGTATTTAAATCTAGTAACTGTGCTGAGTTTAGCCTGTTTTTGATTGGTTAATAGGCGTTCAAATATTTCAATGTAAATAGCCTACAAATTCAAGGCCGATCATCATACGGAATGAAAATTAAATGATTCAACTGCATATTAAAAATTAATTCTTTTGTAAAATTTTGAGGGGGGGGGGGGTGTTCCCATATTCCTTAAATTTCCCTTTATTAAATGCTGCCAGTCAGTCTAGTTCAAAATTTTTCTCACTAATGTTAAGATTATCGGCATGTGATGCAGTCTTATATTTAACCTATCTTCTCGGGAAATCCATGCTTTTAACTTCTTTTTACATATCTTCTTAAAGAATATGCCTTTTTTCCTTAGTAATTAAAATACCAAGGTAGAACCCGTCGAATTTCGACGTAAGTAAATGTTTAAGAGGGAACTGTTTCATTGTTTTATAATAAACCTATAAAATTAGAAAAGTAAAAAATGCATCTTACAATGCTCAGTCTAACCTTCAAGCAAATATTATTTAAAGTTAAAATTAAGAAAAAAAAAATAATATTTCTATAAAATTCAGTTGCCCAAATTATCAAAATTAATTTCTAATCGCATATGGAGAAATATAATAATAAAGCAAAACATAATAAAGATCAGTCATTAAAATGAAGTTATCAATTAAATGTGTAGGGGAAAAAAGTTATTTCTTTATAAAAGTTAAATTGCTCTATACATTTAGCTAACACAATAAGCAAATGAAATTTTTATATCTTTGACGTATGCGCAGTGAAAAGTCATTTAGTAAACTTGCTCAATTATCATGCAATTTTTATTATTTTTTAATTCTGGTTACAGAGCATTATGTGCAATATTATTTGTCTTATTTTCAGAAAAGAATGTTACTTTGCAAATTAGAAGTAAAAAACTTGGAAAAATTTAGGACCAATTTTATAAAAACTAATTTCTCTACGAGTATGCATGCTATTCGCATAAAAATTAACAAAGTTTATTATAATAAACTATTCAATCATAATCTACAGTTTGAGCGCTTTTGTTACAATGGTTTTGACAGGATTATCCAAGAGATATTCATTCTTTTTTAATTTGTTGACGATCCCTTATGGAAATTCGGGAAAAAGTCTTCACGGAAAGGTATGACTTGTACTATTATATTTATACACTAAGAGTTTCGGGATAATTCCTCATGTATTTTTCTAGACATTTAACAAAATGTCTAAAATCGCAAGTGGACGGTCATCAATGGCTGTGTAGTGTATATATATACAACTTTTCGCGTTCCTTTTTCATATATTTATTACATTTTTTTTTTTTTTTTTTTTTTTTTTTTTTTTTTTTTGTGTGTGTGTGTGTGTGTGTGTGTGTGTTAGTTTGAACCATCTCAGGAATTCGCTATTAAAGATTATAAAAGATTATTTTTGCAGATAATTATGCAATTACATATTAATATTAGTCGTATAAACTCGCGATTAAACCTTTAATTGCCATGATAGAACACGTTCTAAAAATTATGTAGCTCAGAAAATCTGATTTTACACAAGAAAAATTCAATTTCTAATTTTTTTTAAATTTAAATACGGAACGTTCTGTCATTAATTAAAGCAAATACAGTAGAACTCCGCTAATTCGGACCCCGATAATCCGGATCACCGGATAATTCGGATCGGTTTTGGTTATTTATTTTTTTTTTCAAGTTTGAGAAGTGATTGGCTAATTTCCATATAACATTAACTTGTTTCATCGTCGTATTCTGAATAAAAAAAACTTTTTCTTCACTTGCTTAAACTTGCTTAAATCTTTGTGGAAGAATTAAGCAAAGTGAAAATTTTTACTGTCTGTAAATATTCAATAAGTTTAAAATAAAAGTGATATTCTGTAAGTATGTTTTATTTTATTTCATTTTTTTTTTAATTCTCCGGATAATCTGGATTTTCGATAATCCGGATTGGGTCCGGTTCCAATTAATCCGAATAATCGGGGTTTTACTGTAATACTGTGTTAATTTTTTGGTGGGAATTAAGATATACGAATTGAAATATCTCGGGCGGTTTGGGATTCAGAGGGCTAAAAAAGAAATTAAGTACTTACTGAAATGTAATTTACATTACCTGTTTATTAGATGTGTCATTTCTTTGTTCTTAGGATACAGCGAAATCTCCTGTTTTCATTCGTTAGTTGTTCATAGAATTATGCGGGAATCTTGCATAATTGAACATATTCCCAATTTAACTTTTAAATACAATGTTTTAAAAGCCTCGTTTTTGTTTGAAACGAAAGTTTCATGATGAATTCCTTACAGAAAAACATACCATATACTACAGTCACAGCAAAAAAAAAAAAAAATCTTGACACTTTCGATTTTAGACGTTTTGCTAAATATCTAGAGATATAAATCATGAAATATTCTGAAATTACAGATATATAAACAAAATAGTACAAGTCAAAGAGTTTCGCGGAGATTTTTGTCCAAAATCCAATAGGGGACTGTCAACAAATTGAAAAAGAACTCTTTTTCAATCACACTGTCAAACCTAATATAGCAAAAACATTCAAACTGCAGATTTTGATTAAGTGGCTTATGGTAATAAATTGTGTTCATTTATATGCGGATGGCATGTGTACTCATAGAGAAATTAAGGTTTTTATAAAAACGATCTCAAATTTTGCAAAGTTTTTTGCTTCTATTTTGCAGATTTCTTAATATATAAAACAATGTTCATTTCAGAAAATATATGAAACAACATTGTACATAATATCCTGTAATTAAAATTAAAAAATATTAATAATTGTATGAAAAATGAGCAGGTTTACTGAATAAATTTTCACTGCGCATGCGTCAACTCTATAAAAATTTCATTTGCATATTGTGTTAGCTAAATGTATCGAGCAATTTTTTCAAACGCAAGTTCCCGTTTCAATGAGAAAATTTATACAATTTTCATCAAAAAACTTTTTTTATGGAGGTGTGTAAAACATTTTTCTACGTTGTTTAGTCATAGAGCTACAGGGATATTTTAAAATTTTGTGAATCCGATTGTTAAAGATTAACTTTATAACTTTTTTCTTTTTCAGAAAGCTTTTCGTGCCGCGTTAAAAAAAAGTGCTGTAATTTAACTGATGATGGAAGCTACAGTTTTATTTACTGCAATTAAGTTTTAACCCCTTGAGCTCTGATGGTAGAATTTTCTACCACATAATTTTAACTCCGAAAAATCACAATGGCACCAGAAAATTCGAACAAATTTATTTGAAGAAGGTTTAATGCAATTTTCCGTGTTTATTGTTAATCTTTTTTATTCTTTTCAAAATACTGGTGCCAATGTGACATTTGGAATTTTGATGAGAACCCCAGAGCTCAAAGGGTTAAATGCCTTTTTTAACACTTTTTAACAAAGTTAAAAGACGGTTTGTCTGTCCGTCTGGCCGCGCTTTAATTCTAGAAAATATACTCGGATTGCCATGAAATTTATGGAAGTTATTGATATCTATCCTATAGGAATCCCATTGAAAATGAAATTTCTATCATGATTAGTTTATTTACAGGGGCAGTCAAAAGTTTTCCATTACATTACGGCCTATAGAGATAAATAATTTCAAATGAATTTTAAAGATGTTACATCCTGTAAAAGAAATTCAAATATATATTCATGTACGATGTGCACAAAAATGCGCATTCTGCAAAATATGCAGTGAAAAAAATAGTTAATATTCATTTACAGATATAAAAATGAACTCTTTTACATAATAATAAAAGGGGGGAAATTGTTTGCGACATATTTTTAATCATGATTGACGATTTTATGTATAATCAAATTGATATACACTGCTGATTCTTAATATAAGTTATTTCACATATAATACGAAGTGCATCGCATCTATAGGAACACCCAAAAGATTTCAAATAGTATATAATGGATGATGGCTGCAGGATGGATTAAATACATTGTTAATTATGATATGCGCTTTTAAATTTCATTAAATATATGCACATTATGTGGTGTGTATAAATGCTAATAATTACTCGATTTAGATATACAGAATTACATAAAAGAACTCGAAAAAGCTTACTGAATATCAGCGTAATTTACTTAAAAATGGTTTTAAAATAAGGTATGAATTTTTACGTTTAACTGAATTCAGTTTACCGAGAAATGATTCATAATTATTAAATTTGTTAATTTGATGATAATTTCTGGAAATGTAATTTAAGTAGTTTAAAGAGAATATTTGTTAGTGCTAAATTTTAGCAAAATATTTTCGCGTAATAAAGATACTAGATAAACTAAAGAATTGAAAAAAATATTCAAGTATCTTTCCATCTATTAATATAAATAGCTGAAAGAAAAATTTCAGCCAGTTAGGCGTTTTCTTGCTAAACTATATTTCAACATTATATAATTTATATATCAACCGACAGATCAAATACAGGGCTGTTCAAAAGTCTTAGAATACTTTTTTGCTATGGACAGTAACACTTTATTACCCTGGATAACGAAGTTTTGTTAACAATTTCTTGAAGTGTTGGAAAGTGTTTCATATTCTATGCTTAACGCAAGATTGTTCTTACCTGATTTCTACTAGAATCGAAATATGAAAAACAGTGTCACACTTGCGTTTTTCGAAATAAGGCAGAACGTACAGGAAGATGGTACTTAAACTTCAAGAATCATATATGTTGCAAACCTGAAATGCCTGGAATTGAAAAATTAACAAATGAGAATGGATCACTAGAATATTATTTCGATGCTACGTACAATCATAGCAATCACTGTAATGCGCTAAATTTGCGCTAAATATTTGGATTTCTGTAATCATAACGGCTCCATTTTTCTACTATGTCTTACTGCAGTGAATTAATTAAAATAGTTTGTGCACAATAAAACAACTTTTACATTAGATTAATTTTAACACAATTGTTCAATCGGGCGAATAATTTATATGAGTTGAAATTTTCCAAATGGGTGAAAAATGTCCGGGCAGTAATCGAACTTGGGACCTCTTCTTTGAAGTTGCCAATGTTCCGCCTATTGATCTATGCCAGAGGAATCTGGAAATCAATTTATATAACTCGAATTTTCGCCAACACACTAGATAGTATATCTCTTAATAGCATTTACGAAATTCCTGAAATCGAGAAATACATTACTGTTAAGAGTCCATAATTTATAAAAATACGGCATATTCACCGATTTCATTTGATCCAAGGTTCGTTTTGAAAAATAGGACCAGCATAGCGGGCGTATCCTGCTAGTAATTCATATATTTATAGTATCTCTGAGCGCGAATCGTACTTGACCCTTTCCGCCATGGACAAAATCTGTTAGTAAAATAAGAAATCATCGTCTGACACCGGAATTCAGAAACGAATACTATAGATATTTTGAAATTATTAATTTAAGCTTTTATTGTAAAGGCAAAATTTTACTAAAATATTATTGGTGCCGTTTCCAAGTTTGGAATTAAATTTAGGTATCCCAGACCGGGTACAGTGTGCCGGAAAGGGTTAAGTATCAGTAAATTCCAACGAAAAATGCTCCCTTTATCTAATTACACAGTTGCTAGATAATGTAAAATACGTATTTCTGCATAAAAATATCGAAAGATTAACAGTTATGTATGTATCGTGCCTTGAAAACTAGGGAAAACAGTACCTTTTTTATGTGTGTAATTCTTTTACAGTCCGAATAACTCTCACCACATTTCAAAAGTGCTTTTTTTATGTGTATAAGAAGAAGATATTTTTGCAAATATAGAAAGTACACTTAACGGGATTTAACTTTAAATTAGTTTATAATAAACCTATACTGCATTTTCATTTTTTCGTGTGAAATTAATGCAGAAAATTCTTTACTTTCTATTTTAAGAATTAAAAAAAAATCTACAGTTTAATTTAAAACACACACCGGAAAAATCAAACGATTTGTGCGTTAAGATAATTTTGCCAATAATCCACAGGAAACGCAATTGTATGTTAACTTAGTCTCATGAAACGGCTGTACTAACCTGTCGGCAGTTCATATAATTTCTAGGGCTGGGCATTTCAATTTCAATTCATTTTGGGGAGTCGACGCTGACTGGACCCACTTGGTTAATGAGTCGACATAGTGAGCCAACTCTCGACTCACTTTCTGTTGGTTGGTTGGTTGTAAAGATGACGCAAGTTTATGTCTTGTATCACGTATATCGCACAAAAGAGAATTTCTGAGTTGACATGACATGACATCGCGGTGCTTACGGAGTGCCAACACAACGTGAACTATTGCGCTTAACCCCCAACTAAATATGGAAAATTGAACATAAAAAGAGGAATTTCGAAACAAAGTACGGTCAAAAAGTACAATTTAGAGACTTTGGTGGAAATCCTAAGATTATTCCAGAGCTGGAAGCACGAGGTTAAATATAACCTCCGAAAGAGGGGCGCATTCGCATCCAAACGAGTTTGGTTGCTCCATACTTCGATGTCATTTAACCGACTGGCGTCAGCAAAGAACGCAGAATGTAAAGGCAGTATGGTACCAAGAAGCACAGAAAAGGCATAGCATAAGGTATCCCAGCCCACGACCAACTCTAAGGAACACAAAAAAGGGGGCCACATAGCTCACTAATTTTGTGTGACAATCACCTGAAACCCGTTCACCTTCGAAGCTTCCCATCGGCTAACATAGCGGCACAGGTTCCGCGTTTTACTGGCATATGTTCTCGGAGACCTGGTCCGCACTACCATACACAGTTCCTGTACACACTACGATCGCAGCAGGTCCACAACTCCAGTAAACAAGTTTTTCGGTTCATGCCTGGTCTAAAGAAGGGGGGGGGGTCAAGTTAAATTTAAAAAAAATTAAAAACTAGATGCTGAATTAAACTAAAAAACTGTGAATTGAAATTTTGCGACCATTACCGGCGGCGAGTTCCTCACATACCAGCGGTCGAGGGTAGAATGAGCCAAAAGGGGGAAGAAAAAGTCTTTAATAGCCGAGGTACTGTGAGCAAGCACCTCTTGGCCAATAGGAGAATGAGAAAAGCGTGGCCTATCCTCAAAGATGGAAGTGACTTCTACAAAACTTAAAAATCTAAAATTTAGAAAAGAGAGAGTACCCAATTACTATTTACAAATAAAAATTTTATTGTAAAGTAAAGGGAAGTCTAAAATATAAAACAAGCATTAAAATTAAAAATACAATTAATTAGTAAAGGTGAAAAACGCGACTGTATAAAACTATAGTATGCTTCATGACATCAGGGGTAAATTCAATTCTAGATCAAAATTTCTTTCAGTCTAGGGAAAAAAAAAATTTTTTCCCGGGAATTCTGCTTTAAGTGACAGCGGAAGGATTCCTTCTGCATGTTTTGGAACACGGGATGAAGTTATCGTCCCGTGAAAGAATAGCTAGTCGCCGTTTCCGGTTTTTTCTCACTGCTCCGTCATAACGCCTAATGGCATTTAAAGCAGGATTCCGCACGGCAGGGACTGACCTATGAAACTTCATTGTAAGTTTCTTGATTTCGGCAAAAATCGGTTTCATTTTAAGGTCACGATGAATGACGTCATTGGGGACATAACGGGTTGCTTTCGAAAACCTACGTATGCTCGAATTATTTTGCTTTTGTTTTTACATAAAAGATATATTTTTGTGGTATATTTGTTGAATGGAACTGGGAGCAACGAAGCCGATATTTTCAGGACTGTACTGGCTCAGACAGTAAACAAAATAATGGCCTGACCTGGTTAAAAAAATAAATGTTCGGCGAACTTGCTCCGTACAGAACAGTTATTGGACTGACAAGAAAAAAAAGTAAAAATCTTCGTGTTAGCCTGACCCGGCATAGTTGAATTTGTAGAAAACATGGATTTTTAATTCGATAGTGTTAAGAATTTTTCCGTCGAGGAGTTCTGACCAAAAATAAATATTTTAGCTTTTTTTTCATGTTTATAATCTTTATTTTTAACCACATAATGGTCGCATTAAATTGCGGTTTAAAAATTCAAATTCATTATTCCCACCACTTTTTTGCAAAAAAAAAAGTATTCTTCTTATTTAATGACAAGTAAAATAATGCCAGAATAAAATCCAATTACATTTTTTTTTAAAATATAAAACTGATGCGATTCAAACAATTCTGAATAAAAGCCGTGAAGCTTGCAGCCCGTGAATGTCTCGGGCTCGACGATTAAATGGTTAAAGAAGTGCCCTATGCTATGATATTTAATTTTTTTAATGAATGTCAATTTGTATATAAATGTTTCATTTGATATTAATATTTTTAATCTACATACTATTTACTATTCTATGTATTAGAGGCTTAAAAATCTGAAAAATGCTATAAAGTAAATTCTTCTAAGACGGAACAACATTGAAAAAAAAAATCGCTAGAGACGAGTTTCCTTTCCGAGATTCCAGTCCTTGATCGCTACGGGGGAAAAAGTTAGACCCGGCCCAGTCCTTTAAAAAAAGACTAAGGCTCGAGCTCGGTTCGGGAGAAAGTAATGGCAAGGCCTAATCCGAGCCTTGTAAAATAAAGTAAGGAGTGAAAATATCTGAGTGAATACCGATCTGAGAGAAAAAGTCCCGAGCTTCGAGCGTGGGTGCAGCCTGTATATTCCAATACACCAAATTGCAAAATATAGGGGTATTTTCTTTGACCCATTTCGCATCATTTCTAAAAATTAAACTTGTTTTTAAACGGGTTTTGAGGTATTAAAAGTTTTTGAGGTGTTAGTTTATATATCCAGCTTTAAATGTTTAAGTTTTCTGTGCTGAAAAACTACAGGGGAGTCGAACTTTTCCCTTTTATTTATTTTGAGGGCGGAGGAAATTCAGTGATAATTTAGTGTTAACAAGTTATAATCCTCTAAAATATCCGGAATTTTAATTTCTTACCGTTTCTGATAGAAATGTTTTTAAAATTCCTTCCCGAAAATTTCGTTTCCTCTTTTTTCCATAACCTCCCGCCAATCATAGCGTTTCAAATTTTTAGACTCTTTTCTCTTTCTTTCCTTTTTATTAACCTCCGATGCTATTTCTTTCAGACAAGCTAAAAAATGTCGTGTCATCAGCCCTGAATTTTCTACTTAACCGATTTTGATAATTATTTTTCTAAATGAAAGCTATTTATTTGTAGCTGTGCCCATTTTAGCTACTTTTTAATTTATTTCCATTTTTATATTTTATTTTTAATTTTAAATGCTTTTTACGATATTTCTTCAAAATGGTGGCAACACATTTTAGCTTTTCTCTCGATAATAAAAATTTATTTTCCAAAATGATTGCGTATAATTATGCACTTGAAAGATAATTGAGGTAAAAAAAATATTTACTGAGGAATAATATTAATAATGTAAATAAAATAACAGAAAATAATTTATGATAAAAATTAATGTTTAAAGCAAAATAAGAAAAATTTCAAATGAGGAAAATGATGTCATTCAACAACCAGATAAATGGGAATTACAGTATTATTACGTATGCCTTTTTCATATTACTAATAACAGTAACTTTTAAAAATCATTTGAAGAGAAAATGACGTCACTATTTAAAACATCGCATTTTTACTCATAACGATTACATTTCAATATTTCTTTTCATTATGGACACTGAGATTGAGATTTTACTTTCAGATGACTTCAGTATGTTAAAATAATGTCACAGTAAGAATGAAATTAGTTTTTTTTTAAATAAAACTATTTTTCTGTGAGTGCATATAAAATAAAATTTCTCGATTTCGCCGGAAATCAGATTACAATTTTAACTGAAGATGTGCGAATATTGTAACTGGCAAACTTGACATTAAGTTTGGAAATATATTTATTATATATTGATTCAATAATGTAATTACTTTTCTTTTTTTTAAAACCAAATCGAGGGTCTTTTAAATATTTCATTCGTCGAATTCGACGGGATTCCACTCGTTTTATTGTTAAAATGCATTTCCCTTTTCTCAGAGTCTATAATAAAGCATTTAAACTAAAGAAAAATTCCGTTTTTGATTAATCTAGTCAATGAAGAAGTAACACGTCGAATTGTATCTCTTTATTATTCCGCAATTCCAATGTCTCAGAGAGAAACTGCTAATCAATTGGGTATTTCACGCCGTTCTGTTTGCTATTATATTGATAAACACAACAAAATTGAAGTTAGTTCATTCTAAACGGCATTCTAAACGGGGTCACCCTTCTAAAAAACCTCTGTAGATTTTTTTTCTTCTAATCGGAGGCGAAACTGAATTCTGCAATGGCAGAATCTACATTCAACTTGTTTTTAACTTTATTTATTTATTTATTTATTTTTTTGGAGGGGGGGGGGTACTTAAAAAGTGAAAACGGATATTTTAAGTTTATCATGTTCATAAATTTATAAATTATTAGTTATTCACAGTTATTTTCCGGACAAAATATATTAGGACAAATTAAGTTAATTGATTTTTTTTTCTTTGTTTAATATGTGTGCGTTTACATATGTGTTATGTTTGAAAGATATCAGAACATCGAATTAAAAAATAATTATTTTTCTTAATTAAAAATTAATTATTTTACTAATTTTTTAAATAAATATTTTTTTCTGAAATTTATATATTTTATAATTTACTTTTGAAATTATATTTATAAAATCATGATAATATGCTGAATAATTGTGAGGTTTTATGTTTTTATTCTATCACTATTTTTAACAAAAAAATTTGTATTTTTAAATCATCGGAAACATAGAAAATAAAGCAAATTCTCACCATAAAAAATAACTGTAGAAAGTAAGCCTAAAATTTGGCAGCTATCATAGTGCGATCTCTTCTCCTCCCGACCAACACATAGAATTTTCTTGCGCTAAATAAACAAATAAATAAATAAAATAAAATAAAAAATAAAATAAAGGCAGTGATAGAATTGTGGAAATATTCTCCGAAACTGGTTTGAAAGAAGGAATATTAAAAAAATCGACTATCTAAACTTTAATAAATTATATGTAAACTAGCTGACCCGCCCGGCGTTGTTCGGGTCCGTAATAATAATGTTAATCGAACTTGAAATTTTTATGATTTTATCTTTAGCTCGAAATATGCGTAAATACACTGTTAAAAATTTGACCCACTTGCCGCATCGTCACTCCACCGTTTTTATAGAAAATGATTACTTCAGCTTATTATGGCGCATTCTCACACGTCAAAAGAGAGATATTCTATAAAAGCGGGGGAATGATGATGCAGCAAAAGGGTCAAATTTTTAACAGTGTACATTATATTAAATACGTACCGCCTGACTGTGTCAAAAATTGGTTTTAAAAAAAAACTAATGCTTAGTTCAAAAATACCCAAAATGACTGCAATGGAAAACGCAGGAGAAAATATGTGTCCAACGATTGCGTGATTTTCGTGTTAAAGTGTTGATATTTATCCTTAAAATTACTGTTAAGTGACTTAACTAAATACTTTTTCACATAGATATCCCAAGTGAAATATTTTGAATTTCAAACTAATTATATCACTCTTAAATCCGACTATACCGTGAATGAAATCGATTCTCGATGATTAGCTAAAAGGTTAGTATATAGTATTATTATTTCAAAGCCATTTTACAAAAATAAGTGTATATTTTTTATCAAACATGCGTAATGTTAATTCTGTGAACAAAATCCTAATCATAACCTAATTGTATTGTAATCATAACTTGTCTGTAATCTAGCTGTATCTTAACAGTAACCTAACTGTAACTTAAATAAACCATAAATGTAACCTGGCCGTCACCTTATCATAACCTACCCATAATCTAACCACAACCTAACCGCAACTTAACCTTAACCTAACTGTAACTTAACCATGACCTAACTGTAACATAACCGGACATTAAATATAACATAAGGCTCACCGGAACGTAATTGCAACCTAAATGTTACCTAACCGTAACCAAGTTATAATTTAACTCTAACTATAAACGAAATATCTTAACCATCTCGCGCTAAGTAGGGTAGATGTGCCAGTAATGGACCACCTTCCAGTAATGGGTCACCTCGCACTTTTTGGTTTATAAAAAAATCTATATTAATAAAAGAACAAAACGCTCTGTCTGTCTGTGTGTGTGTCTGTGTGTGTGTCTGCGATGGCTAGCAAAATCTACAGCACGTACGAAGCTCAAAATTTTTTTGAGAGTAGCCCAATGTCTCTCCTGATGCACCTAAAGCTCAGAATTTCAAAATTCTATTTATTAACTGAGTAATTAATTAAATTCCAAAGCTCACTCTCATAAAAAATCGCCTTTTTTCGCTTTTTTTCCATTTCATTTTCTTATGGTTGATTGGTTGCATAAAATTTTAAAAGAAGTAATTAAAAAAGCTGGGACAGACCTTTAAAATTCATAGACTGGCAAACTGTCAGTTTAAATCAAAGACGTTTAAGTAATAGACATGAAATCCCTATTCAAATGCATGGGATATCATGGCAGCCATCTGAAGTAACTTGAAACACCTCAACCGCGAGGTGAGTACGGCAACTGTGAATTATTTACCATTAAGTGCTATGGCCAGATAGAGCTTAAAGAAAATATTTTTTATCAAAAAAACACGAGGTTTACGCCATATTTTTTTGTACCATACTGATTTTTATATCTAATTTTACGTTATAAATGTTAAATTTTCAGAAATACAGTTAAACAAAGCGATTTATTAATAATTTTATAGAGGTATGTTTGAAACATAGTATCTAATTTTAACATGCCTTATAAATCGAAAAAAAAGGCGAAATTTGTATTGAAACAGAATTGTTAAAGATTATACGATCTCTAGAGATGTAATATTCATAATTATTGCATAGAAAGCGTTTTATTCAAACAATGTATAAAGTAATTTATTTGCTACAGTTAGCTTATCTTATTTGAAGCATTAAATTTAATGCGTATTTATTTTATTACCGTTGTAGAATTTATTTGTGTGCGATTTATTAAGTTGTTAATATGTCAGACTTATTTGTAATTAAATTTAAATAAAAGCTATTTTGAGAATATTTTGAGATTTTGTTCATTTTACAATTGTTGTTTATTTACGTTTATTGCATTCATTGAGAAAAGAGATGAGGAAAAACATTTTGTTGAGTACCCATGAGTGAGGGGGGGGGGGGGGAGTCATGGGATTTCAAATTTAATTCACGCAATTTTTTATTTCTGTAATCATATTGAATAAAAAAACATAAAATTTCTCTTAATGAATTTTTAAATAAGAAAATGATTGTAAATACCATTTAAAATAACAGTATCAGGAAAGAATAAATTGCATTAAAATGACTTATTTTCCCTGCCCTCAACTTTCCTGATCCAAGAAAATTGTTAGATTCTTTTTATTTACATTCATATTTAACATTATTATTATGGATATCCCATAGGCTTAGCCAGGCCACCACCTCCCTTTCATGAAGAAAAAATATATTGTTCTGAATCTTCATTTGAAAGAGAAAAATAAGGATAAATGCTAATTTTTGTTTTTATAGTATGTCTTTTATACTTATACCTAATTCTTTTGTGTGCTAGTTTTTGAGAAAACACTCTTTGCTTGGTTTATTTCATGTTCATATTCTCTATTAAAAATAAAAATCATAAACTTCCTTTTTTTTTTTTTTTTTTTTAAATCTTGCCTTTCACTAGGTTCTGCTCTGTGAGAATTGATGTTGAATCATCAAATTTATTGGCGTTTAATGTATGCTTTTTAAAATTATTATTTGTAGCACAAATTGAGAAAAAAGTTGTCTTTTTCATAATATGTGATATATTGTTTAACAGTGAAAGATCCAAGAATTTCAAAGAAGAAAAGCTCATTCTACATTTATTTTTATTTGTGTATATTTTTCTTCTTATTAAAAAAAACATTTAGATTTTCATAATACATATTTTTCTCCCACTTGATATTTTGTATGATTTCATACAGTTATTAAAAATATTGCTACACATACTTGATTAACCTTTCGACCCAAAAACTGCCGCTAATCTGCAACATTAAATCCAATAATGAATTATCATAAATGTCAAATTTACTTGCCATTAAAATGTTAAACGCGTTTGTAATGTCATCAGGTCTTTTTAATTCAATATTTTATTTGTATTTTTTATTAATGTTTTACTAATTTATTTGTTTGTCCATTATTTAAAATTACTTCCAAGTGTTTTTTTTCTGCTTTCAAGTCTATATTTATTGTTTACATACATTTTATATAAATATACATCTATGTTTTTTGACTAAGACACACTGAATAGTGATTTTGGCTGAATGTTTGGAAAACAGGTGAATCGAATATTCGGCTAGCTGAATAGTAACTGTTATGCCGAATACCATATATTCGTCCAGCCAAATAATAAGCATTTAGTTGAATACTGAATATCTGTCTGCGTAATACTTTTTATATTTCAAAGTTTAAAGCTATTAAAATGTTACTTTTTAAAACAATCATTCTTAATATTTCATAATAGAGATTTATATTTTAATAAACAAGAACTTTTTATAAGTAAACTTAATACTGAAAAAAACTGCTTTAAGTTATTTAAGAAAGAGAATTATGAGACTCTTTTAATTAATAAAATTATAAATTTCATTTTCTTCACTACAAATTAAAACAAGCATTTTAAAGTAAAAGAGAAATATTAAAAAAATGAGAGAAAAAAAATCCGGTCTCATAATTATTATTATTTTTTTTTTAAATAACTCAAGGTACATTTTTTTTTTCAATATAAAGTTAACTTATAAAAAGCTCTTGTTTATCAAAATGTAAGTTTCTTTTATTACTGTTTGTCCTAAAGAAACTGAAGTAAAATCAAATGACGGCAATTCAATAAAAATAACTTTTCTACTTCTTTCAATTTAGCATAGAAGTTTTTTAAAGCATCCCACATTAATATCTGGATCTGGAGTAAACGATCATTCTCAGAGATTATAAACATTCAGGATGTTCTTAAAATCTGGCAAGAAACTTTCAGTGGCGAAAATATAGTCAAGACAAAGTTTTTTTAATGAGAAAATTTCAATCTATTCCATTTATATTACAATATATTCAATCAAATATATACACAGTGCGAAATAAGCCAAAACTGAATAATTATTCACAACTTTATCAATATTGAGGATATTTTAGCAACATTTGTTTTATATTAATTTTGTTTATATTAAATATGATATCCAAAATGGCTGAATTTTGATCAGTAACACATTACAAATAGCATCAACTGAAATTTAATAAAGTAATGTCTAGCTCATAGTTTTTTCCTATGAATGATGTCATTTTCCAGCTCTTCTCGTCATATCACATTTCACTGAAATCAAATCATGTCAGTTGAAAATATAGTTATGATATCTTCATTATTGTTAAAGTAACAAAAATATAGTTTCACCTCAAATAAGATGAGGTATAAATTTACTTGTAACTCAATAAGTTGAACACAAATATGTTTTCTTGAACAAAAAAATTGTCTGTCTTGATATCTTTTATCAACCCCAAAAGTTTTTCTACTTTTTTAAACATTGTTATTTGGGAAAAAGCCAGTGGCGCAGCCAAAATTCAGTTCTAGGGGGTGGGGTTGAGTTTCTGTTAAAGATGATTGCTGGTTAATGGAATCGATACCGATTAGAATGTTCAACGTATAATATTTAAACTCAAGGAGCATCTGTATGGCAGGAAATCATCATTTTTTTAGCATAATATGTCTCAGAAAAGTGATTTAGTTCAAATAACCAATTTTCACTTAACTAATCCATGTCATAGACGCTTTCATAATTTTAATTAGAATTTTCACCATTTAATTGAATCGCGTAATTAAATGAAATCTGATTCAATAAAGCAGCGGATTCGAAATGCACCAAAACATTTAAATATTATGTTCGGTTTTGATTCATATAAGCGACAATTATAGCGAACACTCTCAGCTCTGTGAGGGGTTTTAACCCCAAAATCATCCCCATGGCTGAACACTGGAAAAAACAACAGATTATTTATTAAACTAAACAAAATTTAGAAGCTTGCATTTGAAAATCATTTATTCCCATGAGAATTCTAATTAATCATCATTTTAATACTTCTCATGGTTAATTTTCTTAATTTATGCATTACAAACAGCAAATAAATAAAGTAAAAACATTGTTTTATTTAAATATGATTTTATTTCAGATTATTTAAAATATACAGTAGACTCCTTCAAATCCGCACAGCTTGGGACCAGAGGTTGTGTGGATTTCTGGTCATTGCTTTGTTCATATTTTTTTAAAAATAATTTGAATGTAATTCATTATAAAATCAAAAGTATAATGAATGCTTACAATATACTAAAATATTAAAATAAGTAATAAACTAAATTAATATAAATTTAAATAATTTTTTAAATGATTAAAATACTAAAAGCAAAGGTCAAGTTAATAATCAATAATGTACAATTAAATATTCATTTTAAAGATTAAATGTGTTTTTCCTAAATTATTCAATGAAACTTGCCTCATATAGGTACATTACTAATTCACATGAGGATCATTAAATAAAGAAGCTTTATTTCAGGTTAACTAGACTTAACTAAAAAAGCTTGATTAATACATAAATATATTTGGTAAGATTGTGATTATCAATGATATCAGGAATATCTTGATTTTTTTCAGAAATAAATTATTCTTTCTTCATGAAGAAACATGAATTTAATAACATTAACTAAAATTACAAATTAAAAAATGTATTTAATATATATAAAACTAAAGTCAAATTTTGCACTTACATCTGAACTGAATATTTCATTGTTTATTGTTTACATTCGTAAATTATGTGCAGATTTTAGAGATTTGCAGATTTGAGGGAGTGTACTGTATTTATAAATTGACATTGTAGAAATTGTAGATATTCACAATTGTAGAAATTGTGAATAGTTTTTAAAAATGTTTTTAAGAGGTTTTGTCTGATTACTTAAAAAACCTCTGATATTCTGAATACTTTGATATTCGACCAAACCAAATATTCTGCAGGCCATATAGTTTCATATTTGTCTTAACCGAACAGTTTGACATTTGATAATATGGCCAAATAACGAATATTCGGTAAGATGTACCTAGACTAAATAAAAAGTTTGTGGTTTAAACCAAATGTTTTTTAAAATATAGTATGGTTAAAAAAAAAAAAAAAAAATATTTGGTTTAAACACTAAAAAACAGTGTGGCATGCTGTTTTTTACATAGTTTTTTTCTTTATTTGTGATGTTTCATTTACTTTACACATTATTGAAAAATGCAAAATCTATGTTATGCAGAAGCTACAAGTAAAGCTTTAGATAAATGATGAATTAATAAATTTGTAAAGTGAGAGATTAATTTAATCAATCCAACTTTTCTTATAAGCCATAAAGCTACATAGCAGGATAAATATTTTTTTGAAAATTAGCTATGGAAGAAAAAACAAGTACTTAGTTTTCTTTCATCTTTTTCTAAGGTTTTTAGTTTTAAAAAAAATCGCCTAAATGACAGATTTGAGCAAAAATTAATTTTTATTTCTTAAATTAATTGATTAATTATGAATAGAAGGTGGTAGCACAAAAAGACAATCACCTCATCAAGTTCATGGCTGAAATTCCAGAATTAGTTAAAACTTGATTTGAATGGAAAGTTCAGTATCAGTCTCTGATGACTAATGTGGCACTTAATGTGTTAAATACTCTATTGCAACTCTACCCAATCTTTTCTCAGGTCAAGTACTCAGTATAAACATAAACAAACGTGCTCCAACTGGAAGATATCAGTCGAGCTTCTGATTCAATGAAGGGCATTTGGATTTCTTCATCATTATTAACAAATTTGAATCATTTTACATTATTTTTTAATATATTTTTATGAATATTTCAAAATTTAAAGAAAGTGTGACAAGTATATGATTTTCAATGAAATTTTGTTTAAATAAATGTATGTTTAAGTTGTTTTCCACTGCATGAGTGCCTTAAATGGCGGTTTATTGCTTTTTTTGACGATCATGAAAATGCTACATTAGCAATGTTTTTGCTTTGAAACTACGAAGGATAATATAACATAAACAGAAACGTTACTTATCTTATATATACTATAAATGTGAAAATGTGTCCGAAAATTTGAATGAATTTGGCACCAAAACAAATAGATTAAAGTCTTTGAATCTTTGCATACAGATAAGTTAAAGCCCGGAAATGAACATAGGCTAATCTTTGATTTATTCAAATATTTTCCTTAATAATTCAAAATTTCATTATTTTTCATACAGAATCAATAGGCATTTTTTAATTAAAATTTAACCATTTTCCTTTCCTGTTGCCAATAAAATAGAAACCTAAAATGATAATTTCTCAGTGGCAATAAATTTTAAATTTAGCAATTTCCATGCAAAAAGATGAAAAAGAAATAAAATAAAAGAAAATAAATATGACGTCATATTTGAAATAGAAATAAGAATATTTTCTGTTATATAATAAACATGTATATTTCATTAACAAGAATTTTTCTGTCTCAAATGGCGACATAATTAGAAGTAAAAAAAATGAAAAATAATATTTTCAATGAAATATTTCACTTGGAAAAATGTAACGTCATAGTTGAAATAAAACGGGTGCTTTATAATAGTCATTAAAAATACAAGAGGCATGATTATCAGTAGCTAATCGATCTAAATAAATAATGACGTCATATTTAAAATGAATGAGAAATATTTTTTACTTATACTAATTTAATAAGTTATAAGTTACATACAAATGAAAATTTTTATTCAAAACTCATAATTATCAATGGAAGAAATTTTTTGTCTCGAAAAGACTGAAAATAAAACTACTGATTAATGTATTTTTGACTCTATTTTTAACACTTACCAACAAAGTAAATCTAACTTTTGTAAAGTTCATGGCCATCCGAGTAGCCATGAAATTTTTGGATTTTATTAACATTTACCTTAGCACGAATACCTATTGAAAATAAAGTTTCTACCATGATTAGTTTATTTATAGGAATAGTCAAAATTTTTCTTTACATTACGACATTATCGGGAAAAATCGTTTCAATTGAATTTTAACAATGTTACACCCTGTGAAACATATTCATATTTACATGCATTTTGTAAAGTATGCAGTGAAAAGGACACTTATTATTCATTTAAACGGTCACACAGAAGAATGCTATTGCATAAGAATAAAGACACGAACAGTTTGCGACACATTTTAATTATGGTAAACGATTTCATGTATAATCAAATTGATATACATTTCTGAGGCTTAATATGAGTTATTTCATGCATAATACGAAGTGTATAGCATTTAGAGGGACACACAAAAGATTTTAAATAGTATATATTCAATCCGAAGTATTGTATATGATGAATGATGACTGTTGTATGGATGAAATGCATTTTGAATTATGTGCTTTTAAGTTTCACTAAATGAATGCATATTAAATGGTGTGTATAAATGCTGATATTTACACAATTTAGATATACAGGGTTACACAAAAGATCTTGGAAAGTTTATTGAATATGAGCATAATTTATTTAAAAGTGGTTTTTAAATAAAATATGCATTTTTATTTTGAACTGCATTCAATAAACTAAGAAATGTTTGTAGTATATTGCTAAAATGATATACAGGGTCATGCAAAGAACTGGATACATGATTGTCTTTGGATGATAATTTCTGAAAATGTAATTTAAGTAGTAATAAGGAATATTTTTGTTTGAATTGAAGTTTAGAAAACTACTTTTGTATATTAAAGGTACTAGGTAAACTACAGGGCTGAACAAAAGTATTCAAGAATGTTTCTATCTATTAATATAAGTAGCTGAAAGAAAAATTTAAACCAACAAAAAAATCAGCAAAAAAAGGATCATCAGAAGATTTTTACTGTAAATTGCAATAAGTTAATTACACATGCTTTTAACCAACAAATTCTTTTGTTTGATTGAACAATTAAATTCTTCTTTAAATGTTTGTAAACGAATTTACAGATATCAGCTAGTCTATACATAAGTGTAAATCTAATCTATCAGTTATTGTATTTTTTATTTATAACATATTAAATCTGTTTTCCGTTTCATTTTTACACTTAAAAGTTACACAGATTTTGGAAGTTAATGATTGTTATCAAATTATTAAGCATAAGATTGTTATGAAAAATAGTAATGATTAATAAACTTAAACTGTAAACTTACATTTATTATTTATTACATTTAAGATTAATGATTGATATTAAACTTTTGTATTATAATATTGGTACATTTATTAAATCATTTGAATACAAAATTTTTGTAAATTTTAAATTAGTAAGTCAAAATATATTTTAAAGATTTAAATAGCAAAATATGTGGTAATAAGTATTTTATTTCCAATATTTTAGCAATAAATTATAAAACATTTAGACTAATGAAAAATGGAAAAATAAATTCATTCATCTACATGAAACTATTCCTTTGTTCTTCAATGACATCAAATTAAATGTAAACTTAAAGATTCTAAGAATAAGGTTATACACCATTGTACATGCTCCAGTTAATCAGTTACATGTGTCCCTGAATTTGAAAATGGTAAATGTTTACTATGTTGAAACAAAATGTAGTTACAAGTTTCTTACTGCATCTTTATATACATCTTTAAGGGGGCTCAGGGATTGAAAACTTTTCAAAAAATCGATTTTTTTATGATCTAGTTTGATTATTCAATTAATTCTTAACTCAATGCAAAAAACCGTATAAAAATATTAGCATTTTTAATGGAGTTATATGCATTTATGTATCAATACTTACATAGCCGCATCCATATAATTTCAACTTTAAGTCGTGTTTTCTCAAAACTTGATTTTTGACGACTAACACCAAGATTAAAAAAAAAAACTATTTGATGGAATGGCTTAAATTTTTTTTTTTTTTTTTTTTTTTTTTGCATGCATATAACATTATAATCTAGATTATGAATTAAGGATATAGCTATCACTTAATAAAACAGTATTAAAAAATCTCTCAAAGTTGAAAATTTAAAAAAACCCTAAAAGATACAACATTTTTTCCATTAAAAATACTCAAAATATTAAACTATCTAAAATATATTAATTCATAATCTAGATAATGATGTTATATGCATGCAAAAAAAAATTAAGCCATTCCATCAAATAGTTTTTTTTTAAATCTTGGTGTTAGTCGTCAAAAACCAAGTTTTGAGAAAACGCGATTTAAAGTTGAAATTATATCGATGCGGCTATGAAAGTGTTGATACATAAATGCTTATAACTCTGTTAAAAATGCAAATATTTTTATGCGGTTTTTTGCATTGAGTTAAGAATTAAATCATTAATCAAATTAGATCATAAAAAAAATCTATTTTTTGAAAAGTTTTCAATCCCTGAGCCCCCTTAAGTCCTTTTATTCCATAAAACTATGTTTTAAATTTTTAATTGGACATAATGATGTTTTAAGATATGTTTATAATTCAAAGTTTTGTGAAATTATTTTGAAAAAGCAGAGTTTTTCACATAAATAAAATTAACTAGATCCTAAAGTTTGTAAGGCTATTTTCACAGTCTATTAACTATTGGTTTTGACAGATGTATATGCCACCACAATTTTTCAGGAGCAAGGGTAAGTGAAATTTTAAAATGGAGGGCCAAAATCACAGTCCAATGAAATCCAAACACCTCATTGGTCATTGAGTCGCATCCCTTTCGGAGAACAATCTCTTAACGGTAGGCAAAATGTCCCTTACTCCCTTTTTTCGAAAAAAAAAAATCGTAGCGTCAACTTTGAGGTAAATCTTATCTGTTTGCATTTATAATCTATTTTTCACTCTCATTTTATATAATGTCATCAAAATATCTTAATTGAGTTAATTTTGATGGTCTATCGTAAATAAATACAAACGGTAACAATTGCTTCAAAATTACTTTACCCCTTACTCTTTTTCAAATGGAGAAACACATTCGTGATTTTCACCTATACCACCCGACCAATGAGGTCGCTGGATCATACCTGACTGATTTTGGCCCTCCATTTTAGAATTTTGCAAAGGGTAAGACTTCTTGTTGATCCAGTTTTTTAGCTCACAGGCTATCAAAGCCTAAGAGCTTATGTGACCAAACATTCTGTACGTGCGTAATGTAACTCAAGACAGAAACGGATTAACTACCACCCGGGCCCTTAGGCTTGACTTTCTGAGGGCCCCCTTTCACTCCTTCAAAGTGGTTTATACTGGAAAAATTAAAACACATGCTTGCTTCATTAACTCATAAATCATTGATGATTAAAATATAAAAGATTACGACAAAGAATTTCGCACATCTTTTGTATTAATGTCCGACAGTGTAAAAGAATATTTTCTTGTTCTTTATGTAAGGAAAATTTTAGCACCGGGCCCCCTTTTCTTCTGGGCCCCTAGGCTTCAGCCTAATGGGTAATCCGCCTCTGACTCAAGATAAAAATATCAGATAAACTTGAAATTTTGGATATATGTATATTTTGATAAGGCACTTCCCTGATTAGTTTATGTTCACTCAATATGCATCAGAAAGGGAACGGGGCTAATGCCCCTCCACTTAATTTATATAAATGGGTTTTTCATACAGAATTATCAGTTTTCATTCAAAAGTTAGATATAAGATCATTCCAATGAGACACCTCCATGATTAGTATTAGGTGTTCATTGGATTAGAACAAAGAGGGAGAATGGGGGGGAGCACATGCCCCTCCCCTTAATTGATATAAATGGGTTTTTCTTGCAGAATTATCAGTTTTTATTCAAAATTTAGATATAGGATCATTCTGATGAGGTGCCTCTTTGATTAGTATTAAGTGTTCATTGGATATGTATAACGAGAAGGAAGAGGGAGTCTAATGCCTCTCTCCTTAATAGATATAAATGGGTTTTTCATGCAGAGTTATCAGATTTTGTTGAAAATTTAGATATAGCATCATTCTGATGAGGCACCTCCATAACTAGTATTGAGTGTTCCTTGGATAAGTATAAAGAATGGGAAGGGGGCTAATACCACTCCGCTCGATTTATATAAATGTTTTTTTTTTTTTTTTTTTTTTTTTTTTTACAGAATTTATCAGATTTCATTGAAATTTTGTACATAGCATCATTCTGATGAGAACATTCTGATGATTTTTTTTTCCACATACATATACATGAAATTTAGATAAAATCGTCTTACAGTGAGAAAATCCAAGTGTAAAACTAACAAAAAGGTTAAAGAACTTTAATCTACAATCAAAATAGAAAATGTAAATACAATACCAACGCTGTTAGAATTCAACATTAGTTCTATGCAAATTATTAAAATGCAAATAAGAAACTTAAAAAAAAAAAATGCTCACATAGGTTTAACAATTACGTTCTAGTTTCTTCATGTGGTGACTACTGTAGTCTCACACTCGTACACTAATGTTAAACATACAGAAGCATTTTTTTTTTTTTTTTCAGAATTCTTGCTTAAATTATTTTTATATATATATACATACATGATACTTGAGGTTGATGTCTAACTTGTGCATTTTGGATTTTTTAAACTTTGGTTGTATTGCTTTAATATGAGCATACTTTAAATTTCAGAATCATTTCGAAACTATTTTCCAAAAATGAAAGCATCCGATATAAAAGAGAAAAATGTTTCCAAACTCAAAAAAGTATAAATATAGAATATTAAATATCGATCACAAGCACCTCATGAATATATATATATATTTGTGCAGAACGCTCTCATATTTTTTACCACAAAGTGACTAATGTAGTAACTTAATTCATAGCTCTGCAATTTTAAATGCTTCAGTTGTAATAAAACTGTTGCCATAAAATCTTTGAAAAGGAAATTTGTCTGTAATATAATTCAGTCTTGAATGAAAAAATTCTATATTTTTATCAGAGAAAATATCAACAATTATACCTGCTACTGCTAAGATGGAAACCTGTATAAAGCTGAATATTTTAAATTTCTTTTTTTTTTTTTATTCCATTTTCAAGATTTTATGAATCAATATTTAGAAAAGTTTTAATTTTCAAAATAGTTTGCTATTAGAAACTTAGTAAATTGTTCTTTGTAAAGGAGAGGAGGGAGAGGCAAAACTATGTTCGCCTTAGGTGCAAATTATCACTGTTTAAAAAACTTTATATCAACTGACATTTTAAAGAAAGTTATTTAAAAAGTAACAAATTATTTTGATATTTTCACTCAACTTCAATTCACAGACATCAAAAATTGCACAAAATAGCATGTATCTTCAACTCTATATGTTTTTGCGAATTCTTTCATTTAAAAGTATAAATTTAGATCAAATGGAATTAAAAATATAAAATCATTCTAATTTGAGGTTCATACATCACAGATCTGGGTTATGCTGCATGGGTCAGCTAGTTATTTTATATCTTAGCCATTTTGTTATTAAAAGTAAATAAATAATTAAAAACAATTCTTGCACTATGGTTTACATGATAAACAAGTAAATATTTGAAATGACATTTATGATAAAAATATAGTCACATGAAAACAGCAAATTTTTTAATAAATTTCTTTTATTTGAAAGTACAAATTACAGAAACAAAATTTCTTTATGTTATAAATATTATTACAGAACAAATTTATTATTGAATACTATAATGATTACTACATATTAAATAAAACAATCTGTATTACAATGACATATGATGATGACACTATGCTTTGCAGAAAATTTTATTGATCTGCAGAAACAGGTATTTAAATTTTAATCCAAAAGAAATATCTGTAAAGATAAACTATGTAAATTATGAACTATTAAGGCAGTATTTTGTAAAGAAGCAGGATAATCAATGTTCAGTTGGTATGATCAAGAAGTACTAACATCAAGTCTGAAAAGAATGTTTCTTGATACACCTATTAAAAAAAAAAAAAATCAGTCCATTAATAGAATTAAACTGTACATAAATTAAAAAATCAAAATATATTAAATTTATATATAAATATTTAGTGAGACAAAAAGAAAAATGCCTCATTCAAACTGAAAGAATATATTAGCAGATTTGAAGACATCAGAAATACAATAACTTACACTCATGTTCTATTAAAAAGAAAATCTTTATTGCTTATGCATCAAAATTTCTGAAAGCTTTGTAATGTATTTAGAGTACTGTATTTACTATTTAGAAATAAGAAAAACATTGTGTGGGCAGAATATAGGCAAGCAGAATAGCTTTCAGGAAAGTCAAAACTGATATTACAGTCCAACTTGTCTATGTTGAAAATCTGCATATGTTGAATTTTTCCAAACCTGCTTATCTTGAATTTTTGGAATAAATACTACTTTTAAATTCAAGATCTGATCTTTTTTATTTTTAAAAAACAATGCCATTACAACCACAATAAATGTTTGTAACTCACTAGTTCTCATTTCCGGGCATTTTTAGGAGACATTTACCCCTCTCAGGATGGTAGGTGTTGTTGAGGGATTGTGCAGGAACTAAATGTTAAACCAACGACAGTGTTCTCTTCAAAATTCTTATTTGCATTTTGGTACTTAAGGCTTTTTTTTTTTCGGCATTTGTTACTTGAGGCTGATGTAACCAAAATTCTCCCCCCCCCCCCTTCAGATTTTTTCGCTTTGAAGGCTTTTTTAATTTTGGAACAAGTTCTGAAACAAAATTTTCTTCTGAAAAACCATCTTAAAACAAAATAGTACAACAATATCCAATTCGACATTGATCTCAAATAACCTATGCAAAACAGATAAAAATAAATAAAAATATACAAATGCAAATGAGAAATTTGTAAAAAGAAAACTGTCATTGATTTAATATTATTTTGAAACCATTTTTGTGTAAGAGTTAAAGTACTCTAAGTTTATTATACAGTGTTATGAAACAATTCCTTTAAGAAGGGACATAAATTTAAATAATAACATTTACTTTACAAGTTTTCAAAAGAAAAAGAAATTATTTCTGTTTATCATTAATTATTTAAATAGATTCATAAATTTAAAGTATAATTTAAAAACACCTGTGCTACAAAGATAATATTGCAACAATAACATTATTTTTGTGTAAACAAATTACTACAAAAGAAAAAAAAATGCTTTTAACTGTAGGATTAAGAGGCTACTTCATCCAAATGAAAAGACACTTTCTAATACTAATCCTGTGGAAGAAATCATAAATATTCCACACTATATCTTTTTTCATAACTCAATCCACCCTCTTAAAAGTGAACTTGTATTTCCAGTGATAATTATAGCATGTCATACAATTTAAATTAATATTTTGATATTAACCTTTCGCCAGGCACACAAATTTTCATCACATGAGCCGGCGCGCATTGCAAATTGTACAACAGGTGAAAAAGAATAAATCATTGCTGTTTCATTTTAATTTTACAAATCATTTAACTTACAAATATCATAAGTTATCTCTGATCACAATTTATGAAAATATTCCACAAAACACTTATTTTAATATAAATATTAAAGCAGACGTTTAGATATATAAAAAGTTTCTTACTACTACAATCACAAAGAATAAAAACTAATAAGGAATTACTAAACAATAATTAAAGGTGTTCTTAACTGCTTTGCTCAACAAGTGCAAAACGTTTTGACACAAACTCATTTTTTAACAGAAAGTTATAAAATTGGAATACCTAACTATGGAAGCGATTTTGAATGGAACTTAGAATTCTATTTTATGATAATTAAATTATCTATCCAGTTTTAAGCTATTTTGATCACATGATCACCCGCTTTTCGACCGTTTTTTCTGCTTTCATTGGGAAATGGGCTCAAAAACGTCAACTTTGAAGGCTTGTTATGAAAGGTCTATTGTGAATTTAAAAAAAAAAAAAGTTGAGTGCAACTAGACAGTTTCTGAATAACAACACCTGTTAGTATCATGCATTTCTGAATAAAAATAAAGCATGTCACAAAGTTGCCCTTTTTGATTTAAGAACACCCTTAAAAAATTTTGGATTTACAGAATTAGTCATATTTCATCTATATTAGTTGCTTCACGTATCAAGCATAAGATTTGCTTATTTGAAGGCTGTTTGCAGATAAACCTTGCACATTTCATGCACTGTTAACAGATTGAAATGACAGTTGCAACTAATTGCGCAATCTGAAATAGAAAAAAATTTCAGAAAGTGGAAAAAGAGAATCCAATAAATGAATATAAATGGTTATTAACATCCTCTACTGCTTGAATTTTGTTTTAAAGAAGAAAGTGAACATTATACTTTTTACAACGGGCACCCAACGGAAGATTAAGTTCATTTGAGATTAGGAAAGTATATTGAATGTACAATTTTAGATACCCATATTAAAATGTTTTTGTTTTTCAGTAAATAGCTTAATTTTATGCTGGTGTCTGAAAAATTTCATCCATTAGAAATATTTGCATGTAACTGTAAAAGTCTTTGCAATATTTTAAATGCCACATTAGAATTGATTGCTTAAAAAAGTTAACACACTTAACTGATGAATAACAATGCATATGATATACATTCAAGCCCATTTAAACAAATCTAGTCATTTAGTTCATCAAACATTTAGTCAATCAATAGTCATACCAAGAAATTTCAATTTTCCAAAAAACTAAATTATGTTTTAAAAGTTTTGATGCTTTAGAAATTATATACTGAAACTTTAAGCAAAAAATTGACAGAAAAATAAAAATAAACATCAAATGATAAAAGAATACTTGCAGTTTTAAGTTATACATTACTAAGTGGTTTAAAAATAGTAGATTAACTAGTTTCAACAGAACTTTTATTTGAAAAGTTATCGTTAATAACAATGTACATGATTTCATGAGCATTTTACATAACAAATAGAATTATTTCATTACCACAAATATAATTATCTGTTCATAAAACAAAAGAAAAATTAATTTCTTGTACACACCAACCTTACATGTTTGTGCCTATGTTTGAAACATTAAACAAGAAATTTTAAATATGTACATAATTCAATTTTATACATCTTATAATTGAATGATATATTTTTTGTCTTTCTTTTTTCATATAATTATTCTTAAATTTATAAGAATAAAATAAAAAATAAATAACATATCGTCAGCAAAACCTTGCATTTTAAAAGTACAAATTTCACAGCTTTTATACTTTCAAATTTGTAAACAAACCAATGCCACCAAGCATAAAAGCCAAAAGTAAGAGTTAACATAATGCATTTTACTCTTATTAAAATACATATGCAGTTTTATTCTGATATATATGTACTAATATATATAAGTATTTGCATTTTATTGACTTACCAAAAAAGAAATATAAATTAAAAAGCAAGTTGTTTCTTGCCAATTTTCACGACAAATGATGATTCTCATTGAGGGCTCTTCATTCAGGACTCTGGAAATTTAAAAAATTTGATTTGTAAAAGAAGGTATTTTTCTCTTCTTCATATTGTATTCAACAGCAACACAACTTCTGCTCTTTTTTAAAATGAATTAACAGCTCATATTCAATTTCCACTAAAAAACTAAATTTACTCGTAAATAGAGTATGGCTGGAAGTGCAAGTACAGCCCACTACTACTTGGCATGACTTTTATATAGAATTTGGTCTGTAAACACATACTTTTCTATGGGAGGGATTTCTGTGGCTCTGGGGGAGGGGACAGGGGGTACATTATATATTTTTGAAAGGAAATGGCACCTTTTTCACTATTGAAAGCACAAAATCTAAAATCTTCCAGGGGGGGGGGGTTACTCCATTGTTCTGACCATCCTCTGAATTCAACGCTGTACAACACAGTTGGCTATTTTTAAATACAAATTCTTTTAATTAAAAAACATTTAATAAATGAATTTTTTAAATGAAAATAAATTTGTATTGAATTTAATAGAAATAAACCTGCAGCTACTTTGAAAATCCAAAAATTGAATAAAAGCACAATATTTTTATTTGTAGAGATTAATGTTCTACAAATGATTAAAGGTTAAGATTAAAATTAAAGATTGATACCACTTCTCAATGCAACGTCAAATTGAGTATCAAGTATTTTTTGTTTTTTAATATTTAAAGTATTATTGCAGTTTCACAGTCAGTTGGCACATTTTATCACATAATAAACAAAATTGTTTATATTTGTAAATAACTCTTATACAATTGTAATACTAAGAATTTTTGATGGCCAAATACAGTGTTTCACATAAGTGATGGGACACTTGTGCTTTACAAAAGGAAACTAATCAAATAAATGAAACATGTACACATTTTTTTGTGGGTGTGTTTCATACTTAAATTTAGTAAAAATTATTACATAACATACATTTTGTCAAAATATTAAAATATTAATTTAATAAAAATACAAATGTTTAGAACGGAGCAAAAAAATAGCTCACATAAGTGATGGGACACCATTATATATGCTACAAAAATCGTCTGAAATAAGCATTAAAAATATTTTTTGGGGGTTTTATTTTTACTTAAAAGCAATTGGCAATAATTTATAAAATCGTCTGCAGTATTTCTCTCCAGTTTGTTTTGGAATTTTTGTGTTTTTTAGCTCTGTGTAGCCATGAATGCTAAACGAAAAGAAACTTCTCCTGAAATTTGAAAATTAGTTATTAATTTGCATATTGAACGTGGAAAATCTATTAGAAAAACTGCTGAAACAGTTAACTTGAGTCGTTCAACAGTTTTCAATATCATTAAACGATATAAAAAGAATCATATGATTCAGGATAAAAGAAGACCTGGCCGACCATCAAAGCTATCCAATGGAATAAAGCGAATTATCGTTCGAAATATTAAAAAAAAATCCAAGAAATAGTGCTTCAAAAGTTGCTGCTGATTTACAAGCATTATGTGGAATAATTGTTGAGACTATTAGAAGGGTAATTCGATCTGCTGGATATCACGGTACAGTAGCCAGGAAAAAATTCTTCGTAAGTGAAAAGAATAGAAAACTCAGACTAGTTTTCACAAAATCCTTCATAAATAAAAATTCTGATTACTGGAATAAAGTTATATTTGCTGATGAGAATAAATTTAATATATTTGGTTCTGACGGTATAATCTTGGTGTGGAGAAAACCCAGGGAAGAAATTCGCAAACAGAACTTGGTATCAACATTAAAACATGGTGGAGGAGGAGTTATGGTATGGGGGTGTATGTCGTCCGCTGGAGTTGATAATCTTGTTTTTATTGACAGTATAATGGATCAGTACAAGTATATTGATATTTTAAAGCAAAATTTGAAATCTTCAGCACGAAAATTGAACCTTCATAACGATTTTAAATTCTACCAGGACAATGACCCCAAGCACACTGCTCTGAACGTTAGACTCTGGCTGCTATATAACTGTCCTGAAATAATAAAAACACCACCACAATCTCCAGACTTAAATCCCATAGAGAATATTTGGCAAGAATTGGAATCAAGAATTCGCAAACACACCATTTCTTCAAAACAACAACTAAAATCGGTGCTTCAAGAAGAATGGGGTTAAATCACTCCAGAAATCAAAAAAAAAATTAGTCGAATCCATCCCAAAAAGATTAAATCATGTTTTAAAAGTAAAAGGAAATCCAACAAAATATTAAAACCTTTTAAAAAGTAAAATTTTTGGATAAATATTTGATGAAAAAGTAAGTGTCCCATCACTTATGTGAGCCATTTTTTGCTCCGTTCTGAACAATTGTATTTTTACTAAATTAATATTTTGACAAAATGTATGTTATGTAATAATTGTTACTAACTTTAAATATGAAACACACCCAAAAAATTTTTGCTTATGTTTATTTATTTTATTGCAGTTTCTTTTTATAAAGCACAAGTGTCCCATCACTTTTGTGAGACACTGTATCTGCAAAAGGATAATGAAAGAATGCCTTACTAATTTATTAATTTGTAATTAAGTTCTGCAAATATTAAAATGCAGGTTGTAGTGCTGACGTTAGAAATATATCTATGTACATAATTTTTATAACTTTCGCCTATCAAAAAATGAGGAAAAAATAGATTACAAAAATAAATTTTTGCATACATGAACCAAGTTCAATGAAATAATAATAAATAACAATTCATTTAGTTTAAGAAAAAAAAACTTGCATTTTAACAAGTTTAAAACAGTTTATTTTTAAAGCAATCATTAAATTTAAATCTACAGATATTCTATAGGATAATATTGAGATTTAATATTTTATAATTAAAGTAATTTTATGATAAACCGAAACAAAATAAGACTGAATTAACTCCAATCAGCTACTATGAAACAAATGATTTGCTACCTTTGATTTAACAGTTCATTTTACTAACGTCCGTTTAAATTAAATGTTTAACACATAAAAACTTGATTTAAACAACTGATTCTAATACATAGCAATTTTATGAACTATAATTTCACCTTTTTTCAAGTTAGATTAACAAAAAAAAAAAAAAAAAAAAAAAAAAAATAGGTAGAGAAGTTTAGTTTAACGGTAGCAACTATAACGTAATAAAATAATTTACAAAATTTTAAATAACTTTTAAAAAATTCTACTTTTTAAAAAAAAATCTAATTTTTATGCAAAAAGGTAACAAAAAAAAAAAAAAAAGCATATTAACAAAAGTAACACGATATTTTTATCATCGGAAAATGTTTTTTTATAAAATTCACTTACTTTACGAAAAAATAAAAAAACTTATGAAAAATAAAGTATTCTTTTGAAAAAAGGACTTAAATGAAACAGGGAAGAATAATACTTAATGATCCACAATGAAAATTATACTAATAAAGGCATTTTCTTAGGTAAATTAAAATATAAAACATATACAAAACTCCATTATAAACTTACTTTTTTCCGTACGTCAGCTGTGATCAAAAATCCTCAGTTAAGATCACAGTTTTTCATGTCTACCTATAAAATGTCTTTGGTTTAAATGAGGATTTTTTTTTTTTAATCACAGCTGCTGTACACCATGGAGAAAAAGATAGGTGGAGGCGAAGTAAACCGAAAAAAGGTTTGCAGCACGGAGTAAGAAGTGTCTTACTCCGTGGTTTGCAATATTAAACCATTTATCGCTGAAATTTTAATGTCTCAAACAAAAGCACGAGGAAGGAATTTTGTATTAATAAAACGAATTGAAAGAAACGAATTACAGCTGAAGCATATTTTACGAAGAAATAGTAATTTTTTAAAATGGTTTTTTTCTATTATATTATTTAGGTTAAAGTTAGGTTAAAGTTAAATTGCATTTATGTTATAATTAGAATAAGGATATGTTACAATAAAGTGAATACATTTAGGCTAGGTTACATTTCTGTTATATTTAATTTACGGTAGGGTACTGTTAAGTCGCTGTTAGGTTACAGACAGGTTCTGGTTACGGTATAAAAGTTTAAGGTTAGGAATTTATACACAGAGTGAACCTATACGCAAGATTTGATTGAAAATAACACTTACTTTTGTTAAATAGCTCTGAAATTATAGTACTATATACCAACCTTTTAGCTACTATCGTGTATCGATTTCATTCATGGTATAGTCGGATTTAAGAGTGATATAATTAGTTTGAAATTTAAAATATTTCACTTGGGATTTGTATGTGAAAATAATAATTAGTTTCGTGACTTAACAGTGATTCTTACGGGTAAATATCAACTTTTTTACACGAAAATCATGCAATCGTTGGATACATATTCCCTCCCGCGTTTTTCATTGCTCATTTTGAGTATTTTTAGAGCTTAATATTAGTTGTTTTTAAAACCGATTTTTCAGACAGTCAGTGGCTACGTATTTCAGACAATGCATTTCTGCATGTAACGAGTTAATGATAAAATCATACAAATTTCAAGTTCGTTTAATATTGTTAATACGGATCTGGGCAACGCCGGGCGGGTCAGCTAGTAATAAATAATAGTTAAGCTTTTATTATTTTTTTCTGAACTCCACCTGGCATGCTTTATAAGCTGGATTAATTTTTTACACTTTTCGTCAAAACAATTAGGAAGCAAAAAATAAAGTTTCACAGTTTTTCTGTTTTTCACTGAAAATCTTAATGAACATGCTAAGAGCTGACTTTACTTACTCAGTTTTATATCTTTTTTATTTTTCCGTAAAAATTGAATGTTTTTGTTTGGTTAGCAATATAAAACATTGAATTTAATATACCAATGGCCATTTACAAAATTTTATTTATTTTTAAGATTTTAGGAGGGGTGGCCCATTACTGGATTGCTTATTTCGTGATTTTCCAGTAATGGACCACCCAAGTGATCAATACAAAAAGTGTAATTTCAGTAGAGATAAAATATTTTGATTTAACTGAAAAGCTAAATAATCAAATTTAATACTTAAATTTTACCTTTTAGAATTTAATAAAGGCAATTTCTTTATAAATAGTTGTTTTTAAAAAGTCATCCAAAATTGGTACAAAACACAAGCAGAATATTTCACAAAATTTAGATGTGCCGTTACAAAAGAAGTTGGTTTAAGTTGGTTCAGAAATGTAAAATCATATTTGGAAGAAGATATTATTAATATTTTCTTCCGAATTCTAAAGCATACAGAGAGAATTTTCAATAAGGTTAAAACAAGGTTTCTTTTGTGCTCTTAAAACAAGGAAAATTTTGGGACCAAAATCAGTTAAAGATGTGTATTATGTAGTACCAAATAACGAAAAAGAACAAATCACTGTTACGGGATGTTTTTCAGCAAATAATGAGATTGCTCCATTGGTGATAATATATTCATATAAGCATCTCTGAAGGGAAATTGTGGAATCAATCTGTGCCAAATTGATGGGCTATATGATTATATAAAAATGGTTGTATAGTGCAAGAACATTTATCATTTTAAATGCATTCTAAAATTCCATATTGAACAATTTGGACTATCTGAAAGGGATGATAAAATTGAAGATCTGTTATTTATATTTCACAGTTGCACAGCACATCATTTAGATAATGATATGAAAGAAGATTGGAGACTTTTTTTAATTCTTTATTTTATCTAAACTTGATTTCAGTAAAACATTGTATTTATCTTAAAACCCCTTTAAATTTAAATATTTTGTTTTTTATCTTTACAATATAAATCCTTTAATGTTAGTTAATAATAAACAGTTAATAATATCATTAACATTTTGTTTTATATCGACATTATAAATCTTTGATTATAATAAAATCATAACTCAAATTTAAATATTTTGTTTTATGTTTTTTCATTGTAAATCCTTTAATGTAATGAATTTCTAACTTAAGTTTTAATATTTTGTTTTATTAGTATGCTTTTATTAAGTTCTGGAGCAAAATACAATTGAAACAAGTTGTAAATTGCACTTTAAGCGTAGCAAATGAGGTGCATTCGTACGCTAACGAAGTTTTAAAAATATACAGATCTTCCTGATATAGTAGACAATACTTCGGATACAGTACAGTGGTTGAACTCTTTGTATTCCTATAAACATGCAGGAAGTAATTTTCATTACACCTCAGCAAAGTATATCATATTCATAAAATGTGGCACAGTTTAATATAATTAAAACATGTCCCAAACAATGTTTTCCCGTACAGCATTATGTAGTGGAATACTTTTTGTGTGGCCCTGTAATTTAATAATAAATATTCTTTGCATCTCAGATTGTACAGAATTTTTATTTATATTCATAGGTTCATGTTAATTTTATTATGTTCGAATGAGTGTAACACCATTAAAATGCATTTGCAACTTTTTTCCCCCATTGACTGTAATGTAACGGAATGCTTTTGATAGTCCCTGTAATTGATTCTGATTGCATCTGATTATCACAAGATTTGAAATGACTCGACAAAATTATGTAATAATTATATGTTTTAAATTTCAAACGATGAAAATGCATTTTTAACTTTTTCCCCATCGACCGTAATGTAACGGAATCCTTTTGATTTTCCCTGTAATTGATCTTATTCATCCGATTTTCATAAAATTTGAAATGACTCAACAAAATTATGTAATAATTATGTATTTTAAATTTCAAACGATTCGGTTGGATAATTTTTGCGTTGTTATATGCGCACAGACAGACAGACGAACAGACAAACGGGCAGACAGACGAACAACAAACGGACACACAGACGAACAGACAGACGGACAGCCGGATGGACTGAACCACAACTATGGGTGCTACGTATTTACATAATTACGAACGCACCTAAAAACAATTATCTGTTATTTTTTGTAGGGTGGCCCATTACTGGAACATAGGCGGTCCATTACTGGAACATAGGTGGTCCATTACTGGGCTTTTGGGTGTTTAGACATATTTCTATTATTTAAAATTAAATTTTTATTTCTATTGGGAAATGTAACTATGGGATTAGTTAAATATTGTTGAAAGATTAATATAATATGAAAAATTTTTTTATACAATAATTATAACTATTAATAAAAAATTATTTTTTAGAGAAATTCCTCCCGGTGGCACATCTACCCTATTCATTGATTAGTGTCAATATAGAATACACAATATGGGATGTACTACTACATTTGGATAAAATCCCTCATTTTTTAGCTTCATTTTGAAAACAACGAATTTTGTCTTTTTTCTATAGACGATTACTTACCGAATTTTCAAGCTATGATTTTGGTTGCTCTATATATTTAGCTAACATATTATGCAAATGAAATTTTTATATCCTTGCATGCGCAGTAAAAAATTATTTTGTAAACCTACTCATTTTTTGTACAATTTTTATTATCTTTTGTATTTGATTATAGGGTATTGTGTGCAATGTTGTTTGTCATATTTTCAGAAAAAAATATTATTTTATACTAAGAACTCTGCAAATTATAAGGAAAAAACTTGGAAAAATTTGGGACCATTTTTATAAAAACCTTAATTACTCTGCGAATATGCATGCTATTTGCATAAAAATAAACACAGTGTATTACAATAAGGCACTCAATCATAATCTAGAGATTGAGCGCTTTTGCTACATTAGTTTTGACAGGGTTATTCAAAAGATATTCATTCTTTTTTAATTTGTTGACGGTCCCCTATGGAGTTTCGGGAAAAAATCTTCACAGAGATGTATGACTTATATTTACCCACTAAGAGTTTCGGGATTATTCCTTATGTATTTTTCTAGATATTCAACAAAATGTCTAAAATCGCAAGTGAACGATAATCAATGGCCAGATAGTATATTTCAATGAATTTTTGTAGAGAAACAACCAAATAGAAAATAATTTCCAAATAAAAAACATAAAAAACCCTATACACTGTAAAAAATTTAACTCATTTACTACAGCGTCACTCCACCGATTTTATAGAATAGGTTACTTTACTGTGTTATGGAGCATTACCATTGGTCATAAGAGATATTCTATAAAAGCTGTGGAGTGACGCTACAGCAAATGGGTCAAATTTTTAACAGTGTAGCATTATCGAAATAATCGAATAATCGCCACGGGTGATTTTCAAGAAACCACTATTCCTGAAAAAGACGAGGAATTTGACGTCAAAATTCTGGCCAATCAGGCAAAACCTGGTTGGGAAAACCGAAATATGTGTCGATATAATATGCTCAATTACAGCGTGATAAACGAGGATTTGAAATAAACATCAAATACAAAAATCACGTATTTTTGTCCGTAGAATCTGAATCTGCAATAAAAAATGGGGGTTATAATTTAAGATTTCAAAGTTGGACCCCCTCCGACCCGCAGGGTTGCGAAGGTCAAATTTGGTATCACTGAGTAGCTTATTTAAAAATATTTAACACGTATATTTTCGTTTTTCAATATCTTACGTATTTATCGAGTTATTCCACCGTTTCCAGACTTTTCGGACACCCTGTATAGGTTTATTCTGAAAAGGCGCCTCCCTGATTTGTTTTTGGAATTCAGTGGATAAGTATAAAGGGAGGATAGGGGAAAGTAACCCCTCATAATTTATGTAAATGGTTTTTCATGCAGAATTAACAGATTTCTTTCAATATTCGGATACATGTTGATAGTAATAAGAAGCTTCGCTCATTTGTTGTGGTGTACTTTTGTTAATTGTAAAGGGGGGTACGGGCGATTACATTCACCTTAAGTTAACTAAATGTAGTTTTATGCAGAGTTATCCGATTTGCTTTAAATTTTGGATGAAGGTTCTTTCTGATAAGTTGAATTTCTGAACAGTTTTGGATGTTTAATGATTAATTATAAAAGAGGGAACGGGGATCAACGTTTCTTAAATTACATAAATGGGTTTTCTTGCAGAATTATTCTACTTGTTTTGAATTTTGAATAAAGGTTTAATATACGACAAGGCTTTCCCTGATTAGTTTTGTGGTTTCAATAATTAAGTATAAAGAAAGCAAATGGGGGGAGGTTACATCCTTCCTTACTTTTTCTCGAAAAGCATTGTTATATAAAGCTGTAATATACAAATTATCTGCATAGCCTGTGAGCTCTATGGCATCAGTTTAACTTGGCATCATTCTTTTTATTCAGCTCACAGGCTATCAAAGCCTGAGAGCTTATGTACCCACCCGTTCTGTATGTATGTATGTCCGTTCGTACGTAACACGATAACTCATGATAAAAATATCCGATTCATATGAAATTTTGGATATCGGCTTATTACGATAAGACGCTTCCCTGATTAGTTTTTAGAGTTCATTCGATAAGTATAAGAAGGGGAACGGGAGCTATTTTCCCTCCCCTTAATTTATATAAATCGGTTTTTCATGCGGAATTAGTAGATTTCGTTAAAATCTTAGATGTACGATTACTCTAATGAGGTGCCTCCATGATTAGTATTGGGTGTTCATTGGATAAGTTTAAAAAGGGGGAAATGGCGGAGTACCCCCCGGTCTTAATTTAGGTTTTTCACACAAAATTTACCGATTTACTTCAAATTTTTTATTTAGATTTATTTTGAACAGGCATTTCGCTGATTTGTTTTTGGAATTCACTTGATAAGTATAAAGGGAGGATATGAAAAACTACCCCTCATAATTTATGCAAATGGTTTTTCATGCAGAATTAACCGATTTGTTTCAATTTTTGGATTCAGTTCAAAGTAATAAGGAAGCTTCGCTCATTTGTTGTGGTGTTCTTTTGTTAATTATAAAGTGGGGTACGGGCGATTACCTCCCCCTTGAATTAGCTAAATAGAGTTTTATACAGAGTTATCCGATTTGCTTTAAATTTTGGATGTAGGTTCTTTCTGATAAGTTGAATTTCTGAACAGTTTTGGAGTTTTAATGCTTAATTATAAAGTAGGGAATGGGTAACAACGTTTCTTAAATTACATAAATGGGTTTTTATGCAGAATTATTCGATTTGTTTCGAATTTTGGATACAGGTTTATTATATGATAAGGCGTATCCCTGATTAGTTTTGGGGCTTCAATGATTAAGTATAAAGAAAGAAAATGGCGGGGGGGGGGGGTATTTCCTTACTTATTTTTTTCAAAAGGCATTATTATACAGGGTGTCAGAAAAGTCTGGAAACGGTCAAATAACTCGAGAAATACATATGAGATTGAAAAACGTAAATATACGTGTTAAATATTTTTAAATAAGCTACTCAGTGATACCAAATTTGACCTTCGTAACCGACCCCATGGGGGTCAGAGGGGGTCCAACTTTGAAATCTTAAATTATAACACCCATTTTTTATTGCAGATTCGGATTCTACGGACAAAAATACGCAACTTTTGTATTTGATGTTTATTTCGAATCCTCGTTTATCACGGTGTATTCGAGCATATTAAATCGATACATTTTTCGGCTTTTCCAACGGGATTTTCCCTAATCGAAACTGATTGGGGAGAATTTATGACATCAAATTCCTCGTCTTTTGCAAGAATAGCGTTTCCTGAAAATCACCCGTGCCGATTATTTCGATAGTACTACACACAGTTAAAAATTTGGTCCATTTGCTGTAGCGTCACTCCACAGCAGAATATCTGTTTCATGACCAATGAGAATGTTCCATAACACAGTAAAGTACACTGTAAAAAATTGACACTTTTGCTGCATCGTCACTCCACCACTTTTATAGAAAACAATTACTTTTCTGTGTTATGGAGCAGTCTCATTGGTCACAAAAGAGATATTCTATAATAGCTGTGGAGTGACGCTGCAGCAAATGGGTCAAATTTTTAACAGTGTAGCACTATTGAAATAATCGCCACGGGTGATTTTCAGGAAACGCTATTTCTGCAAAAGACGGGGAATTTGACGTCAAAAATTCTGCCCAATCAGTTTCGATTAGGGAAAATCCCGTTGGAAAAGCCGAAATATGTATCGATTTAATATGCTCGAATACACCGTGATAAACGAGGATTTGAAATAAACATCAAATACAAAAGTTACGTATTTTTGTCCGTAGAATCCGAATCTGCAATAAAAAATGGGGGTTATAATTTAAGATTTCAAAGTTGGACCCCCTCTGACCCCCAGGGGGTCGGTTGCGAAGGTCAAATTTGGTATCACTGAGTAGCTTATTTAAAAATATTTAACACGTATATTTACGTTTTTCAATCTCATATGTATTTCTCGAGTTATTCGGCCGTTTCCAGACTTTTCGGACACCCTGTATAAGGCTGTAATATACAATTAGTCTACATAGCCTGTGAGCTCCAGTTTAACTAGGCATCATTCTTTTTATTATTGTCTCCGATATCAATGATATACGGAGTCTCCGTGGCCGAGTGGTCAAAGCACCGCACTGTTAAAAATTTGAAACTTTTGCTGTATCGTCACTCCGCCGCTTTTATAGAATATCTCTATTTTGACCAATGAGAATACTCCATAATACTGTGAAGTAAACGTTTTCTATAAAAGCGTTGAAGTGACGATGCAGCAAAAGCTTCAAATTTTTAACAGTGCACGCCGCTAATCGCTTATAAGTGTAGGAAACAGTGGATTCGAATCCCACTGGGATCATTGCACCATGCTTTTTCTCAAGCTTCCGTCTGTATTTCTTTCTGGTTGTAAAATTTGATTACGCTATCTCGCCCCTCTATATTGAAAATGACTTTTAAGCGGGCTTTCATGTCAAGCACACAAGTCAGATGCATGTGTTCAAGTAATAAATAATAACAAATAATTCAATGATATAGAAATCGTACCAAAAGCACATTGAATTGGCCCCTTTGGTTTTTCCATGGTCGTCAAGGCCATGATTTAAAACAATGTCGATATAAAAGTGCTTAAAACTGCCAGCACTGTTAAAAATTTGAAACTTTTGCTGCATCGCCACTCCACCGCTTTTATAGAAAAAGATTACTTCACTATGTTATGGTGCATTCTCATTGGTCGAAATAGAGATATTCCCTAAAAGCGGTGGAGTGACGATGTAGCAAAATTTTCAAAATTTTAACAGTAAGTAGTACAATATACTGAGACTGATGTTTAGGGTAAGTTGTGACAAAATTAAACACCAAAAATTATCGATATACGAATGGATTAGTTTCGTAAAATACGTGAGACGTTAACGGGCATTAGTATGTCGAAAATTAGTAGAACGGCCAACATTTTTAACTGAACATTTTTATCCAAAAGCATGTGAATCTATAAAATTTTATAACTCGTATATAATCACTCTATAGAAAGTACTTATTGACACGGCTTTGCTGTCAAAGAGCCACGTTAATGCTGTAAATAGCTTGAGTAGATTACCTGCACACTGTAAAAAATATAACTATTTATCTGCATCGTCAGTCCCCCGCTTTTATAGAATATCACTCTTTTGGCCAATGAGAATGCTCCATCACAGCCTGAAGTAATCGTTTTCTATAAAGTTGAGTGACGATGTAGCAAAATAGTCATATTTTTTACAGTGCATATATCAGAACATATCATAGCAGGGATACAGAGTGATTCGCAAGTTACGAAAAAATGCTGAACAAGAACCTGAATTCTGCATGATTTTTTAAAAATACAAAAATATTTCCTAAAGAGATATTCTATAAAAGAGGGGGAGTGATGATGCAGCAAAAGGGTCAAATTTTTTACAGTGTACTAAAAATATGGCAGATGAAGATAGATGGAAGAGAACTTGAATTTCGGCATCTCAGATTTTTATACGCTGTAAAAAATATGACTATTTTGCTGCATCGTCCCTCTACTACTTTTATAGAAAACGACTACTTCAGGCTATCATGGAGCATTCTCATTGGCCAAAAGAGTGATATTCTATAAAAGCGTGGAGTGATGATGCAGAAAAAGTTTCAAATTTTTAACAGTGTAGAAAACAACTACTTCAGGCTATCATGGAGCATTCTCATTGGCCAAAATAGTGATATTCTATAAAAGCGGGGGAGTGACGATGCAGCAAAATTGTCATTTTTTTTAAAGTGTAGGGGGTGATTAATGTGTCAGCTCCTCTGCTTTCATACGATCATGGTCCGATGGAGCTAACCAAAGCTATATATATTACCGCTTACGTAACTTCACTATTATTCAGTTTGTCAAAATGTTTTCGAGTGTCAGTGGTTATGTTAACGTAAGGCAATGAAGTGTGCTGTACGCTTTTATGCACAGTTTTGAGATTTTCTTTTCAAACTTAAGTATTATGATTGTGTAGAGTCTGTCTTTTTAAGTATTCAATTTTAAATTACATAATATTTGATAAAATTTTAATACCAAGACCGTATGGTTTTGATAGAATGACTTCGTTTTTTTTACTAGTGACAAATGACAATGATATTGCTGTTACTAAGTGACTAGTAATGAACATTTATATTTGGTGAACTTTAAATGAGCAGCGACTTAAAATTATCTTTCAAACTATTTTCATGGTGTTTAAATATATAGTCAAGAGATAAAGAAAACTGTGTTCAGCGGAATTTTCGTCGTACGTTTTTAGTTTTAAAAGAAGTTGTTGGTGTGATTTGACTGCTACTCACCGCTCCAATGATACCTCCGTTTGTTTCCACTTTCGAAAAATACTAAAGGTAAGTGAATGTTTCTTTTGCATTTCTTTTAATTCTCTATGTGTTTGACTATGTATTTGATTAACATTAAAGTGTGTTATTAATCATTAGTTATTTGTGTGAGGGGGAGGGGGGGGTTAATGCTAGTATTGCATTCTCATAAGATTCCTTATCGTCAGTTCTATTTTCCGATAATACATATATGCTGTAAATAAAAAAACTCGCTGTATTTTTATATTTAAGCGGTTATGTAAAAGATAATGGAAATTAATTGCACTTTATGTTGAACTGAAAAAAACTCAGGGTTTGCAGTTATTAATGCGCCGGGGCTTCTGGGCGATGTACTTCATTAATAGGGCTACCGTAAAAGAAATAAAAATTGTTTAAATCTATAAAAATTATTCCATAAACATTTAAAAACAAAATGTGAAATAGTTTACTTTAACGTAATTATAGTAAAACCCTTCAGTTTTCATTACAGAATGCAGGTTTTTAATGCATGTAATTGATATTCTCTCCCGAAGATAAATTAATATATATGTGAAACAATTCGCGCAGAATTTAGTGATACTAATTAAAACAAATGGCATTAATTTTGAATAAAATTTTATTATTTCGTATAAATTTTAGCACAGCATCTAATGTAATAACATAAAATTATGAAGTAGATGTGTAAGCTATTTGCTGTACTCAATATCGTGACTAAGCCAGCTTTGGGTTTCAGAGCTGTCTAGTTTGCGACACAACATTGGAACGCATGTCATGCAGTATCATATTTAGATTGTATTTTTTCCATTTTCGTTGTTTTCCATAAAATGTTTGTGTTTGTATTATAGATGTTTAACTCTGTTATGAAGTGTCCTCTTATGTATTTGAAGTTATAGCAATTAGATCTAAGTACGCATAAGATATGGGTATTATCATGGCCAACTTCATTAGAGGCCTTGGAAGCTCTTGGCTGATAGGACGGAATTTATGACATCATATCATGTTTAACCAATCGGCAAAGACAACTCTTGTTTGTAACGCCCCTTACAAGGACAACTTCCATTGTATAATTTTTGCATTTTGTTAAACCTGTTTAAGCTCTGATTTTTGATTAAATATAACAAATTCTGTAAAACGTAATAAATTTCATTTAAAATATTGCAAATGTAACAAGAAAAGACGAATGTTGCCATAAACATGTATTTAACATATGTATCGTATGATGCCGAAAATTACGTTTAATTCTATAAAACTAGTTATAAAATATTTTTAAACATGCAGTGGAAGGCCTTTATATTCTTTAATATTACTCCTAAATTTACTACACAAATTATTTTCGAATTATTCAGCATTGGCAAATTTTAAAATTTTAATCTTTTTTTTTTTTAAAGTAAATTGCTACTATTCATGACTTTGAGGAGGGGGGTGGTTACAAACTTGTTATAATTTAATATTTTAACTGTGTGCGTATAATTAAAACATTGTACCATGATACTGTACATTCCTTATATTTTTAATTACAATAATTGAAAATATTAATTTTATGTTAAATTTAATTTAAAGAGTTTGTTTCAACTGTCAATAGATGGCGGCACTAAATATTTATCAGCTAAGTCAATGTATGAAAGCTGTAAATACCATATATTCTTAATCTGATATCTACTTACGTCTAACATGGCCGTGTTAAGTTAGTTTCTCTGGAGGTGAAGCCCGGAGTCTTCCAAAACCTTTATAAACTAGTCGTTGGGGGCCACCGTAATACTTACCCATCTTGGATATGTATATGAAAATAAAACATGTGAAAACTATTTATACAATGCATTGCAATTCATAAACAAAATTTAAATATTGTTAATATACATAGTAATGCTATATTAAAGAACTGCTGATGTACGAATTTCGACAAATTATATAAAACGCCAAATTACTCAAGTAGTACCAAACTGCGTAAAAGAAACATCCTTATAACTCCAAAAATAATAATTCTATTAACTAACAATTAACTGCGTCGGATTAAGCGTCTCATTTTCAATTAAAATATACCTCTGAATTGAAATTTTAATGAAATACAGGGTCATGAAAAATCGAAGAATGTGAAAAACAGGATTACAAATATCTCGGCAACTAATAATCCGATCGATTTTGTTTTATATGCAAAATGTGTGTTATTTTATTGCCTTTTACGTCCATTCCTTAGAACGGTGCGAATGTACTTTACTCTCCTTCTTGGCGCGATTTTTAAAAATCGCCAAATTGGCGCGTTTTTGCGTCTTGTCTCCCGGAGCGTCTTTCTCCAAGGCCCGCCACACACTACAGAGACATACGTCAAAAATCGTGCAATATGACGCAATCAAACCGGTTTTTTCTCTCTTATCACTGTGAAATTGTCCATGTCGTACGTTTTTTCGTTCAATGTTTGGCCTGCCACAGACCTGTCATACATTGAGCGAAAAAACATGACACACTGTTAAAAGTTTGAAACTTTTGCTGCATCGTCACCGATTAAAAAAAAATTTCACAATAAATATATAAAACCATTGACTTTCTAATATACTAATAATAAATAATATACTAATAAATCTAATTTCTAATAATAAAACTTTATATGCACCAGTTTCTAAAACAAACAAAATACAATAGCCATAAAAAAAAATTCACTTACCTTTACTTATTTAAATTACGGAATCCTACAAAGAGGATACTTTATTTTATTTATAATTTATCCAAGAAAATACATCACGCGTTCCAAATTAAAAATCTATCCAACAAACTAAAAGAATTATTTCTGCTTCCAGATATCGTTTCATGCGGCAGACGATTCAGTAATTACAAAATTTGATGTAATGTTTTCATCTAATGTCCGGTATTCAGGCACATTTTGCGAATACAGAGATAACAAAACGAGATTGAACAATCAGAAAACGGCAGTTTTTGCTTTTTTAAGAAAGCGAATTTTCTGATTGGTCAATTTCGTTTCGCTAACAGCACAAAATCTATCCAGATTTCTGCTATGAAAAATACTTTTGTTCCTCAAAAAACTCAGCGTAAAAAAACTATTTAAGCACTGTAAAAATTAAAAGAAATGAATTTTAAAAAGACACTGCGTACATTCAAGCGATTTATTTTAAATTGGGGAATTTCTTATTTGTGTATTTTACAGATATTATTTATATCAATAAACAGTCACAAAAATAATTGTGTACTTATCAGCGCCGTGCGAAAGGGGGGGGGGGGCGAAGATGGCAGTTTTACGGGCGTAGAAATTTATACTACCAACGTCATTTTTAGCTTGTCACAAGAAAAAGTTCGGGGAGGGGGCGCCAAATTGAGACTTTGACCCAGTCACAGTTTCCTCTTCGTACGCTTCGTTCCATACTTAAAAATTCGGGAAAAACAACTACTTACTAGAGATAAAAATTACAGAAAAGGAATTTTAAAATTTTGCTGCGTAAATTTGCACAAAGTTACATAAATTTTACAACTTACGTTCGTGAATTTTACAAATATTTTATTTCTAAAATTTAGTAAGGATATTTATCAAATAATATAATTTCTATATCATATAATTTCTATAATTTTAAACAGAAACATTATGACTGCATTAAAACAACAAAAAAAATCAGTGGATCCACAAAACTCGCTGTGCAGGAATCAGTAAAATGCATGAAACTCGTCGACGCCGCAATAACTAACGTGTGTATGAGCGCTTCGCGCCCATTAAAACTAAAAAAACATCAGTGGATCCACGAAACTCGCTGTGCAGGAATCACTAAAATGTACGAAACTCGTCAACGCCGCAGTCACAAACGTGTGTATGAGCGCTTCGCGCCCATTAAAACTAAAAAAACATCATTGCATCCACGAAACTCGCTGTGCAGGAATCACTAAAATGCACGAAACTCGTCAACGCCGCAGTCACAGACGTGTGTATGAGTGCTTCGCGCCCATTAAAACTAAAAAAACATCAGTGGATCCACGAAACTCGCTGTGCAGGAATCGCTAAAATGCACGAAACTCGTCAACTCCGCAGTCACAGACGTGTGTATGAGCGCTTCGCGCCCATTAAAACTAAAAAAAACATCAGTGGATCCACGAAACTCGCTGTGTAGGAATCACTAAAATGCACGAAACTCGTCAACTCCGCAGTCACAGACGTGTGTATGAGCGCTTCGCGCCCATTAAAACTAAAAAAACATCAGTGGATCCACGAAACTCGCTGTGTAGGAATCACTAAAATGCACGAAACTCGTCAACTCCGCAGTCACAGACGTGTGTATGAGCGCTTCGCGCCCATTAAAACTAAAAAAACATCAGTGGATCCACGAAACTCGCTGTGTAGGAATCACTAAAATGCACGAAACTCGTCAACACCGCAGTCACAGACGTGTGTATGAGCGCTTCGCGCCCATTAAAACTAATAAAAAATCAGTGGATCCACGAAACTCGCTGTGCAGGAATCACTAAAATGCACGAAACTCGTCAACACCGCAGTCACAGACGTGTGTATGAGCGCTTCGCGCCCATTAAAACTAAAAAACATCAGTGAATCCATGAAACTCGCTGTGCAGGAATCACTAAAATGCACGAAACTCGTAAACACCGCAGTCACAGACGTGTGTATGAGCGCTTCGCGCCCATTAAAACTAAAAAAAACATCAGTGGATCCACGAAACTCGCTGTGCAGGAATCACTAAAATGCACGAAACTCGTCAACACCGCAGTCACAAACGTGTGTATGAGCGCTTCGCGCCCATTAAAACTAAAAAAATATCAGTGAATCCATGAAACTCGCTGTGCAGGAATCACTAAAATGCACGAAACTCGTCGACGCCGCAGTCACAGACGTGTGTATAAGAGCTTCTCGCCCATTAAATCTAAAAAAAAATCAGTGAATCCACGAAACTCGCTGTGCGGGAATCACTAAAATGCACGAAACTCGTCAACGCCGCAATTAGTAACGCATGCATGAATGCTGCGCGTCCATTAAAAGAAAACAAAAAAATCGCTGGTTTCACGAAACTCGCTAAGTTAGAATTCCTAAAATGCACAAAACTTGTCAAAACTGCGTTAACTAACGACATTATATAACCGAAAAATTATTCTCTGGATGCTCAAAAGTCGCATTGAAGAAATTTCTAAAATGAGCAAATTTGCGGTTATTAATGCAGATATCCAACTATTAAAATCTTTGTAAATTTGTACGAAAATACGGGATAAAATTTTGAAATATATATATTTTTTTTATGTATTTATGGTACATATATATTGCGCGAATTTTTAAATAAAGTTTTTCTGAAATAGGAATTCACTTTCAGTAAAATTAACACATCTCAATTTTTTAAATGAAATTGATAAATCATAACTTAAATCATTGAATATTTATTTCGAGAAATTTATTTCGTACCGCATACTTGTCTCCAAATGTATGTTATTATTTATTAAAATAAGAAATATCTTTAAAATAAAACGAAAAAAAGGCCTGGAAAATATAGTCATACATGTATAATGCAATCTCCTTTTTTAATTCAAACAATAATAGACTGATGTAACAATGAGATTTCATAAAAGCCAATCAAACAAAAGATAAGAAACCGTGCAATCCGGTTAATCCGATCAAAATTCCTGAACTAACAACTGTAGGCGTGGAAAGAATTCAGAAAACGATCCGGTAACAAGAAAAAGCCATCAGAAGTGTCCAATCAGAAACGGCTTAGAAATCAGTACATTACGTAAACCGAAGCACTCCTTAGGGTTGCCATATTGAAGATCCGAGTGGAGAAAATGAAAATGCACGGTTGCCATGTCGAAACATTTATCGTTAGAAAAAAAACGTCGCCTTGGCGAAGGAGAGTAAAGTACATTTCACCCCTTAGAACAAAAAAATTCGAAAATTTTTATATACCTTTCATCAGAACGAATTTTTCGAGAGTCCGAAAAAAATAGTTCCGGATAATCGAGGTTGCTATTAAATAGGCTTCGTCCCATTCTTACATACTAACTACATACAAAATTTCAAGTCTATCTCAATTTGTTCGGGAGATAGAGCTTTGATAGACAGACAGAAGGACGGCAATTTTTTTTTTCTAAAAATATGATTTTCGGAATCTTCACTATCTAAAACGTGTAAATCCGTCAAAAAAATTTTTTTCGATTTTCAAAACGATTGCAAGACTTACCCTATACTACGTATGATGGGTAAGTAAAAGAAACGAAATATAGGAAAAGCAAGGGAACAGATTGAGAGAACATTAAAAAAAAAAAAAAAAAAAAAAAAAAAAAAAAAGTTTCAAATGTCATGATGAAATCTTCAATGTAAATTGTAATAAAAAATGTTTGATTATGCGGTAAATAATTCTCATAGAAAATCTACTCTTGTATTTTAAAAGTTTTTTCTTTTGTAATCAAACAAATTGCCTTATATAGTACCTCCTCCCCTATTCTTTGGTGAAAAACTTGAAAATGTGAGATGCATAGAAGTTCAAAAAGTTTTAAAAATTGCAGTAATGCAAAAATCGATCGAATGCTACTGCCATTTGCAAAATGACGACAGTGTTTCGCCTAGATACGCTTTTCGTTTAAAATAAAGATTGTCAATTTTATTATGTGTTACAGAGACATGAATGCTGTAAAAGCAAAAAAAGTCTTACATGTTAATTTGTTATTTACAAAATTATAAAATTGCATTATCTAATAAATTTTCTAACTTATCAAATCAAATTTATTACCTGTTGAAAGTATTTTTAAATGTGTCTGGCTGCTAATTTTACTTCAAAAAGTTATTATTATTTTTTTTATTGATATTTGAGTAAAATTTTATTTTAATTCCTGGATTTTTATATTTTTTATGAGCCTGCCTATTATCAAAAGTATCAATCAAAGGTAATAAATTTTATTGCAAATAATTTATAACACGAAAATCTGAACAAAAGAAACTTGAATTAACATCATAGATAAAAGGTCTTCTCCCAGAAATTAACAAAATTAGTCTATAGAAACAGAAATAATCGAATTTTAAGATCTATTTTAAATAACTGAAATGTTTAAAAAATAAGAAAAAATACTTATTTATATGTCTGACAATTCTTAAATAAATTATATATATACATATATCTATAAATATATATATATATAAAAGACGTTAATTCTTGTTAGCGCAGCAAAAAGTTAATTTTTTCATTAAAAATCGATCAATTAAGTCGTTATTTAACAGAAATAATTAACACCTTTTCCTGTTTTATTGTCACTGCAAAAATATTTGAGGGAAATTCGCTACGTAAATATTAAAGTAGGATTAATTCTAATTATACTGTCAATCAATATAGGTGAAAAAAAATAATCACTCAATTATTTTTATGTTTTGAAAACTTATTCGTGGTTAATTTAAAAAATGGAATACTTATTTTACATATTTTAGAATTTTTTAAAATCACAAAAATATGTTGCAATGATTTTTTTTATGATAAATGAAAAGACGCAGATATATGAAGTAGAAACATATAACGTAAATAAGGAATATTATGTTATTAAAAAAAATGAAATACAGAACATAATCAGATTATTTATTTAGATGTAGATAGTTTTTTTTTTTTTTTTACAAGGTAGAGATTTAATTATGTGCATACTAAAGATGATAAAGAAAGAATCTAAAATAAATTTATTGTTCGATTTGAATAACTCATATTAATAATTATTCTGCCTGTCAACAAAATTGTATCAGTTGTAATCACCTCTCTTAATCGCAGAATTTTAAATGTTTTTTATGATTATGCAAACTAAACATTTAATTAACCTTTGTGGTAAAACAATAAAAATACTGAATTTTCATGTTAAAAGATCACCTTTGTAATAGTATTAAAAGATAATAAAGCAGTAAACTTAACTTATGGAATTATTAAACTCGAAAGCTAATGCATCTTAAAACCTTTTTAAAAACATATGCCTTTCATGGGAGAAAAAAATACTATGTTCTACAAAAAATACCACACTATACTGTCTCCACCGGACATTTCACCAAATCAATATATTTGAGTCAAGTTTAGTTTTGTTTTACGGATATCATAAAGAAAAAAATGAAAAAAAAAATGAAGGGTTGTACATTTTCACGTTTAATTATTTTTAGATAATATAATCATGCTCCTCTGTAAATACGTGATGTTTACGATATTTAAATATCGTAAACATTTGCAGTTATTTGATGCTATTTTCTCTTTTCAAACATACTTTTAAGTTAAAAAATATGTAAGAAAAAGCTGAGAGATTTAATTACAGAAACTAGGGGAAACAAGAATAAAGGACTTTTTTATATACCGCTAATGTTTAAATACAATTATACATTGCTGAAAAGTGAAATATATATTTTTATTTACTTGAAGAAAGGTAGTTTTACTGCAGATTTATAGACTTAGTATCAAACACACTTTTTTTAAAATAAAAGAATTTAATTTTATTTTTTAAATAAAAGAAAAAGATTTACTCCAGGTTGAAACTTTGTTGGATAATATACAATTAGAATCAGGATTACTTAAAAAATTGTACGTTTAAAGATAATCACTATTTTTTAGCATTTTTAGTTATTTTTTGTTACATTAATGTTTAAAAGTATGTTCATTGAAATAAAATCTTGATAATGGACCTTATGCACGTGATGTCAGACGCTAGAGCTGGTGGTATGCTAATCTTTTATTTTACCCACTGCATCGCCAGAATGCTAATATGCGCAGGCACAAGCATCGCTAGCAGACGACTTCAGCCTTGACCCAGGTTGAATGGATACATTTTCACGGAAAATGTACGAAATTAAAGAATTTTCTCGCAAGTGGAACATCAATTTTGAATTTACAGGGTGGTCATAAAAAAAACTTTGCCGATATAACTCTAGCGGCCAGTCCGCTCAACCAATCGAGATGAAATTTCAGATATAGCTATTCAGAGGTATGAGCTCGAGATTCTGTGAACGACCTCAAAATGGTGTTTACGGTTATAGTTACAGAAACTCGAAAATTTCCAAGGCAACACCCATTTTTTTAATCTCAAAATCCTCAGCTCATGCGAAAACCCCAAACAGCGTTGGAACCGTACGTTTATCGCAGTAAACGGACATGTTATGCACGTACAAAAAACGTTCTGGGAATCCTCCCCAACCCCTCCCCCCCATAGAAAAAACTCGATTGGGGCGCAAGGAGGAAATTTGGATATGACAGAGTCAGCACACTAATCTGATTACAATAGAGATCAGAGAAACTAAAACTTTTATTTTAATTGCACACTTTCCACATGGGTGCCATCACAAGCAATTACACATTGCATGGTGATGGCATCCATGTGGAAAATCCGTAATCAAAATAAAAGTTTTAGTTTCTCCGATATGTATTGTAATCAAAGATTAGTGTACTGACTCTGTGCCATATGCAAATTTCTTCCTTGCGCCCCAATCGAGTTTTTTCTATGGGGAGGAGGATTCGCAGAACGGTTTTTTGTGCTTGCATAACATGTCCGTCTCTTGCGATACACTCACGGTTCCAATGCTCTTTAGGGTTTCGCATACGCTGAGAATTTTGTGATGAAAAGAATTGGGTGTTGCCATTGGAAATTTTCGATTTTCTGTAACTATAACCGTATCCGTGAGCGCCATTTTGTTGCCGTTCACAGAATCTCGAGCTCATACCTCTGAATAGCTTTATCTGAAATTCCATCTCGATCGGTTGAGCGGGCTGGCCACTAGAGCTCCTTATATCGGCAATTTTTTTTATGACCACCCTATATATTAAAATATATTAAGCATATGCTGCTACAACAAAAAATTCTTTTTCGGTATTTTTAAAAAACAAGCATCAATAACTCGCACTCTATAGACTGCTAAGCTAAATATCGCCAGTACATACCGCCAGCAGAAGAGTTATAGCCTCGACTTCATTTTCCGCGCATAAGGTCCATTCATGTGGCTGATAGATTTCATGCATGTTTTGTTATTTCGTTATCATATGGTGGTTTGGGTTTCTGTTTTCCACCGGGATGTTGTTAAGACGTGGGACATATTCTCTGGATTCTACTAATTTCGTAAAATTTTTTTGGCATTCCTGTGAATATATCGTCATCACATTATGGCGAAATATCGTAATGACCAGAGTATATGGGCAAGCAGCCGGCAGACTCCACTGATTTGGGTCAGTATTTAATTAACAAAAATTATACTAGAGTTACATATCGTACAGTAGAATTTCTACAATAAACGTTATTACATTATAATTATCTGAAAATAATTTTGTAATGCCTGTTTCGTCAATGTTGGCTTTTTATTTTCCCTTTGGGGCATTAGGCAAGATTCCTTAAAATTATATGTTAGAAATAAACAGATAGAAGAATCTAGAAAAGAAGATTTCGGTGAAGAAATTCAACCTACATTCGATACAGGATAGTTAAGTTTGGCAGATGAAAGCACTCCGTTGGGTTTAATCATCATGTCTCTCAATGATTTTTAGCAGCATACATAGTACGCCAGTGCAGAGCTGGCAGACATGTATGTCATGTATGGGGGTAAGGAAGGAAATGGATTACACCAAATGTAAGTCCAATCTTGTAGCATTACTATTTTCTAATATATATCTAATATTGATTCTTTCACATCATGAATTCTTTGATATTTTACAGTGTCCCTATAACGCCTGGCATCATATAACAATTCACTTGCACACAACTCCCATTGAAGACATTGAAATATTCGGGAATCCGGCAAAATTCTACTCGATAATTGTTCCATGTAAAACTTGGGCTGCCGATCAAATTCATTGCGTAACATCATACATGAAATGTATGTCACAAAGCTTCTGTTGTCCTAATAAGACACACTGCTTAAAATCCGTGCAGGGAATGGTGCTTCGCCATAGAAAATTGCTTTTATTCGCCACACTCTACAGCACTTTTTATTGCAACAACACTACATATCAGTATGCACATTCCTGTACGAAACCTGCATTTTTAGGTTTCCTTTATCTGCCCTTACATTTCTAACGTATAATATCGAAACATTCTGTATACAAAATACTTTTTCGTATATTTCTCTTGAAGTTTTCCCTAACATTTAAAAATATTTATCATAATAATTTAAATTTTTTTTTACTACTCAACATTTTATTTTATTATTTATTTTTAAGATAAAATTCCGAATCAATTTCTAGAAGGATTTCAAAAATATTTATAAAAATACATTCATAAAAATAGATTTAAACTGCAAATGCCTCTAAATTGTCTTTACTTTTTATTTGTATTGTAATAAATAAAGCCATTCGTTTACGATAAAATAACATTCGTAAAAATGTAAAATAATGTAAAATAACCCTTCACAAATTTATTATGATCTGTTACATTAAAAAAGAGATATTTGTCATAAAGTATTGCATTAGTTTCATACAACGATAAACTTGATTTTAATAGAAAGGTTCGGAAAACAGATTGCAATATATCGATTGAGTAACATTTTTATGAAAAGTGTTTGTCTTCTCTATCCAGAATTATGAAAAAAAAAAAACATTTTATGATGATGCATTTTCTAAAGAGCTTTCTTTTAAAGTTTTGGCGAGACAACGATACGTAAATAAGTACAGTAGACGCTCATTTTTTCGAACCTCTTTTTTGCGAATACTTGCGATTTTAACAGTTGAAGAAACGCACGTGCTTATCCGTTGAGGTAAAGAAGAAAATTTTAAAGAAGTAGATGAGAAAATCTTAAGTAATACAGAAATTTGGAAAAAGTATGGAATTCCAAAGAATAGTCTCTCCAAAATTTTAAAATCTTGAAAGAAAATCGTCGGAAATAGAAGCACCAATAAAAAACCCTCTCATAAATATTTCAGAGAAGCAAAACACCCCCCAATTGGAGAAAGCTTTTATGTCTTGATGAGGAAAATGAGAAGACTGAACATTCCCATAGATGGTAATCTCCTTAAAGAACAATCGAACTCTTTTGCTTTGAAGCTGAACACCAAAGACTTCAAGGCCGCAGACGGTTGGTTACAAAAATTTAAGTCCAGGCATGGTTTGAGCTTCAGAAAATTGTGCGGTGAAAGTGGAACAGCAAATACGACTTAGGCAAATGAATGGAAAGAACGCAATTTAAAAGCATTGCTAACTGAATATGCTCCAGAGGATGTCTTTAACGCGGACGAAACAGGTCTGTTTTTTAAGATGCTGCCGGAAAAAACGCTTACCTTCAAAGGTGAAAAATGTAGCGGAGACAAAAAGGCTAAGCAGAGAATCTCAATCTTGTTAGCAGCCAACATTAATGAAACACAAAAACTGCCCCTTGCTTTTCATTGGAAAAAATTTGAAGCCTAGATGCTTCAAAAATATTAACAAATTACCAGTTGCATACCATACTAACCAAAATGCATGGATAACTGGGCACATTTTTAAGGGACTTGGATTGTCAATTTATTTTGGAAAAACGTAATTCTGCTAATTGTGGATAACTGTTAAGCTCACGTTGAAGTCTCAGATCTTAAATCTATTCGTGTGGAGTTTCTTCCACCCAATGTAACTTCAATTTTACAGCCGATGGATAAGGGTGTGATTAACAGTTTCAAGCGCATATATCGAAGAGTGCTTTTGCAAAGAGTAGTCATGGGATTGGAGCTGAATCAGCTATATGAAATTGATGTTGCAGGTGAAATGCATTTGTCAATACGTGCTTGGAACGATGTTCAAGCGACTACAATATCTAAATCATTTCAACACGCAGGCTTTAGTACATTAATTGAAGAAAACCAAGAAAATGTAGCCGACGATATCAGTGGAGATGAGTTACTCATAAATTAACTCTGCAAAAGAAATCCACCGTTGCCTGAAATTTTATTCCAGGACTTTTTGATTGTGGATTCAGGCGTGATTTGTACGGAAAAAATATCAGATGAAGAAAATATTGCTGACACAATAAATGAAAAGGAAGAATTTTCAGATTTGAAACAAGAAGAAAATGAAATAATCCAACGCCCGACTGTCAAACAAGCAGCTCAATATTTGTCAGGTCTAAGGCACTTTTTTGAAGAGAATAATAATTGTGCAATAGGGTGGAGCGAAATTTTTTTTTTTTGAAAATCAAAAACGGGTAGGTGCCAAAAGTTGCCTTTATAGTAGTACATCAACTGTGTGAAATTTTACCGCTGAAAAAAAAATGGCTTGAGTCTGCGCTTTTGCTCCAAAAATCGAAATTTTGGGTAAAATTTGTCATTTTTTGACATTTTTTCAACACAATTTAAAAATTCCCACACAGCTGGTTAGTATTTAAAAGTGTTGCTTAGACCTTTATATTTATCTGCTTAACATATTTAAACTATAAAACAAGATGTTTATTCCCTATAGCTGGAGCAAAACAGACAACTTTTAGTAAGAAAACAGCATTACCACTCTATTGGGTCATACAACGAATTATTGTTTTTAATACTACTCTTGTTTTCAAAACTACCTTGGACATACGTTATGGAGGTGGCTATATTTCCTATACCACCCGGCCCAACTATTCGATCATCTTGGTACAGTGTTTTATTTATACATTGATTTGTGATTTTCTTTATCAAAATTTGGCATGTTTTCGATGCTTCCACCTTGTTCATCTGTTCTTTGCATCCACATGCAGCTGTAACTATCTTCATGTATATTTTTAGTTTATACAAAAAAATGACAAGCAGAGTAATGTACGGGAATATTATTAAAGGGATCTATTCGGCCATCTATTATATTTATCAAACTTACATTCAGTTGATGAATAGTAATTGGAAGTTCTGTTACCACAACATTTTTTTCAGTCAATTGTATTTTTTTTACGTAATGATTTGCTTCAAAGATGATTTCAGATATTTCAACTATAAGTATGCCATCATTTATTCTACTTTTGCATTTTTTATATGTTGAGAAGCGAGCTGTTTCATGTGATGGTGATCGTCAGAGAGAATTGCAATGAAAATTTGTTCTCCATGTGTAAAGCAACCGCTGTTGTAAATAACTTTTTTTGTATTAGTTTCATGCCGTTTTCTAAGTATTTTCGTATCTAGGTAATTTCCTATTAACTTTTAGATTCCCTTTTTATGAGCGGACAACATTTGATGGTGAAATGTTTTGGGCATAAACTTATAATGCATAGTACTTTATGAATGAATGTACGGATTCTAATCGACAATAAGTGCTCATTTAAAATTAGGAGAATTTTATTTATCACTGTGAACCATTTTGCATGGGGTAAGCTTAGAATTGTGTATAATATTGAATGATTCGCTACTTCAACTCCAGTGAATTTCCTCTGCGTCAATTATTAGAGAAGTCGATATAAAACATTCTAAGCTACATGGATTCACCGGATCAATAAGGAAAATCTTTGTCTGCGTACTATTCACTTCCTAATGAAATTTTTTTTAATAAAATAGGGAATAATTTTGAAAAATTATTTACTCAAATTGAGAAAAAGATACTCAGAACAGACTAGAAATTTCTGTCGGAGATTGCAAAGCTAATTCATAAGGAAAGCAATTTCTCAGAAAGAATAGGGAATAGGAATTTAGAAAACATCTCACACAAAAGAAAGTTAATAAAATTTTCCGCTTTATATAAGCACAGATTGTCAATCAGCGTTTATATGTTCACTCACAAAATGCATAATCCAAGTTTATACCGCGGGATGTTTTATACCAAATGTACTACACACCTAAATAATAGATCTAAAATCTTATTAGCAATTACTAGACTACGGAACAACACAGGAAACGATATAAAGCATACTAAAACTTCTTTAAAAATATTGTTGTTTTACAATAAGTAGTTTTTGCAAATTTTGTTTGCAATCCTCTGTGACAATCGTTATAATATTAAACAGCTAGCTTCTCAGCATATATTCAATGTAATAGGTTCAATAAATGAAGATATACTAGAAAATAAATTCATACAATCAATTTTTAGGCAAATCATTGCATATAAAATGTAATTGATTGAAAGAATGCTGTGATAACATAACTTCCAATCATAATGTACTAATTGCATGAAATTTTAATGAAGATAATAGACTGCTGAATAGGTTCAATTAAGAACATACCTAATACATTGCTCAGCTTCTCTTCTGTTATACATGGTATAAAAATATACGTGCAGCAGGTCACACCAGCATGATCCAAATCATCCAAAGTCAGTGAATATAAAGAAGAGATAAATTACTTTGATATATAGAAAACTTATACTCGTCTTCGGGAAAAAATTTACAATTCAATACATAAATAAAACACTGGGCCTAGATGATTGGATGGTTGAGACGGGTGGGATAATGCAACCACCTCTATGAGTTATATACACAGTAGTTTTGAAAGCAACTAGGTAAGAAATGCATTCAAAACAACATTTCGTTGTATGCTCCAATAGAGAGGTTAACGCTGATTTTTCACAAAAAGTTGTCAGATTTGCTCCAATTATACAGACTACAGATATTGTTTTATAGTTTAAATATGTTAAGCAGATAAATATAAAGATCTAAGCAACACTTTTAAATACTAACCAGCTCTGTAGGAATTTTTTAACTTTTTTGAAAAAATGTCAAAAAATGACAAATTTTACCCAAAATTTCGATTTTTGGAGCAAAAGCGAAAACTCAAGCTCTTTTTTTTTTTAGCGGTAAAATTTCACACAGTTGATGTACTAGTATAAAGGCAACTTTTGGCACCTACCCGTTTTTGATTTTCAAAAAAAAAATTTTTTTTCGCTCCACCCTATTTTGCAATGATTTCAAACATAGATAAAATGGAAACATGTATTTTCCAAAATGTGATTTTAAAACAAAAAAAAGATAAGTGATTATTTCCATTCCTAATTTTTTATCGATGTATTTTCATCCATTAAGTACTAATACAGTCTATGTTTTCACATATGTTTTCAAAACTTAATAACATATTCTTCTGAGTGCTAAAATTTTTTCCTGTGCATAAATTTGTATTTTGCATTTTTTTATATATTTAAAAAATACATGTATAACTTTATTTCAGAATAAATAATTTTGAAATAATGCATCATCAATGAAGAGGGGGGAGATTGATAAAAATAGACATAAATAATGTACACATTCATGTCATTTTTGATGATTTTCTATTTTACGAACTTTCTATTTTACGAACCATTCGAGTGTTCCCTACAAGTTCGCAAAAACGAGCGTCGACTGTACTCCATTTTTAACAATTTCCAACAAAGAATTCGGTTTGTCTGTCCGCGCTTAAACTATTGTAAATTTATTCGCATTGATCTGAAATTTTAGGATGCTATTTACGTTTATCTTAGCATCAACACACAAAATTTCAATAAAACTTGAAGCATTTTTACTTTATCTACACGAGCACAAAAGTTTTGAGTTGCACTACGGCCAGTGGGAACAATCGTTTCAAATGAATTTTAAAACTGTTACAACTTTTCAAATATAAAGAAAAGTGATATGCTTTTATGAATTGCTCTCAAATATTTATTCTGTAGGATATACAGTTCAAAGAAAACTTTCACTTATAGGGCCATACAAAAGAATTCCATTGCATAATGGTAATGTGAAAGATTATTTGAGACACATTTTTATTTAAATTGTTTCATACATAAAAAAAAAGCTATAAGTTGGTGAAGCTTACTGTAATTTATTTCAAGTAGAACACAAAGTGCGTAGCATTTACAGGACAATGCAAAATATTTCAATAAGAGGACTCAGGAAGATTCGGAAGTACAGTATAATAACGAAAATTACACAAATATTTATAGTTCATTTATGATTTTTTAAGTTTCAATATATTACTGCATACTCTATGGTGTGTATAAATTCTATAGTTGTTACACATGAGTACAAAGAATCGTAAATGTTACTTAGTATGAGATTAAATTGCTTAAAAGTAGTTTTAAAATGTGTTATGTATTTTCATGCTGAACGACATTTTTTTTTTTTTACTATGAAATGTTTTTAGAATATAGATAAAATGATATCCGTTTTAAAACCATTCATACAGGAAAAAAATGTATTGTCCCAATTGTGCCACTGTCTCCCCCCCCCTCTGCCCTATATATATCAATTTATAAATCAAATACAGCGCTTGTCAAATAGAATTGGAATACATATTTGGTCAGGGATAATAAGTGTTAATTAGATTTTCAAATGTTTTATATATTTTCTTAAATATTTATCTAATTATCTTATTTAATCTATTTTCTATACAAAGTTTTATTAAATATTCCAGGAAGTTTAGAAAAGTTTTTTTATTTATGCTAAATCATGATTTTTTAATTCTTGTTTTATATTGTATATTGATAATCTTTTTTATTTTAGCGAAAAATAAATTGAAACTATGTCCGTTATAATTAAGAAATTTCGAATTTCTTAAATCAATAAAATACCTCACTTTTCAAGTATAAAAATTTCCCAGATAATTTAACAATCTGCAAGATCATAAAAAAATTAGAATATTCATTTATTTTTCCGGATAATAAATTAAAACTGTTTTTTTAATAGCTACGAAAATAATGCAAGTGACACGTGTAAATTTTTATAATATCTTTACGCTCTTATTTAAGCTAATTTATATACGTGCTACATTTAATTTTCTATCTTTAAAACGACTTTGTACAGATAGTTTTTAAAAATAAACTAATTAAAATAGCCACGAATTAACGATAGAGGTATATTGTTCTTTATTAAACTCATGCTTTAGAGCAGTTGTGATTATTTACTTTATTAATGGCTTTTTTTTACCCTCAATATAAATATAATATTTGAAAGTTTACATTTAAAATTTGTAGCAAAATGTACCCGTTGTATTATAAGTACCATAATTATTTTATTACATTTCTGATTGCATCATTGTCACATACCATTACTTTTTTAACCTGTCATTTTGGTTTTCCGAAACTATGCAGTATCTATATTTTTGGAAATATGCAATTTTTATTCAGTTTAACTAGTTTTTTAATTATATTGTGTAGGCCGAAGAAATAAATATTATTAAACAGATTCTTAAAGTCGTAAGTCCTTATGCTTTTTAAATATTTGAGGTCTATACTAACAAGTTTACAAGAGTGTGGAGAATTATAAATTTTCCATTTCAGTATTATTTTCACAAAATTACAAGAAAAGCGGAAAAAACTTGCATAGATTATCTTCAAACTTTAATTGAACTGATGGCGGGACGCTGCATTGCAATATTAGTAGCTAAAGGCAGGACCAGAAAATAATACTAATAAATATACCTAATTACAATTATTATCTCTACAACATCGTTTTTTTTTTTTTTTTTAACTTACCAAGATGTCCGCAAACTTTAGAGAACATACTTTTTTGCAATTGTTTTTTCTTTCAATTAAATTTATTAATATTTATTTGATATTCTATAAATGAATAGTTCTGATGAAAAATAATAGTCAAAAAATAATAGTTCCTAACAGTTATGTCAGTAAATTGTATAAGTATAAATTTGAGTCCTTTTCCTATACAAATTAATGTAAAAAATTATGCAAGGCGGAAACTTTTGACCGCCACTGTATTAATATAAATATAAATATATGTTGTTAAAGGCTTGCTATGGCATGTTCGGTATTGCAAATGAAATGTGTAGTAATTTCGGTTCCTGTACCGGGCCACTGAAAATAATTCTGAACATTGCCGTATACATTGCTTTATAAATGTTGAAATTGATATACATCAGATACACTTGAAAAAATTTTAAAAAGGCAGTATTTTGCATACATTATTTTTTTAATAAAATTCAAAGGTATAAAAAATTTACTGTTTATATAATTAAATCAGCATATATTATTTCTATTTTACAGTAGAGATCATATTTTCAACGATAATGCGTGAATATTTTTTTCTCTGATAAATGTAAACATTTTAATGTATGTAAACATAATTTATTTGAAATTCATCATACAAAATTTTTAAGTTATTTGAAAATTTTCAATCTTTTTAAAATTACATTTAAAAATTTTAAAGCTTCTAATAAATATTTTATAAAAGGAGCTTAAAACAATATTATCAGAAAAAAAGTTTAAAAGGATTCTATATTCGCTTCATTAAATAATTTGAAAGAAAACAGATATTATTTAATGTTGTACTCTTTCAAATACGTTAAGCATGATTTAAATTCTAAAAATTCCTTTTGAGATATGTTTCCTTTATCTACATTTCATGCATATCTACTGTTCAAATTTAATTTAACATTTACTTTCAAAAGAATGTTTTTAAAACAAATGATTTGTTTCCATCTTTATAAAGTTTAGTTTAATTTTCGTGAATAATTTAAAGTGCCTGTTAAAGAAAATTAGAAATGAAATAGAATTCAATAGTTTTCTAAAATACAGTTTTATATGCGAAATATCAATTCTAAAAATAAACCTTAAAATAATAACTTACTCATCTAACAATTTTAGCAATTTTTTTATATTCAAATATTGAATGTGGATTGCAAAGTGTAATTTTATGTTTTATATGAATATTAACTTGTTTATTAACACTAACGTAGGTTAGGATTCAGGTATTTTCTAGAATATGTTTAGAACGACATACCGAATTTATCATCCGCTTTTGTTTCCTTAAGATTATCATAATTCTGAGCGACGCAAATCATAAAATAAATTAAACCACTCAAAAGTAACACATGGTTACCCATTTAAAATTAATTGAAGGGACAATTAATTTAGAGATTTGACACGAGTTGAGATGTTTTTATTCCGCTGAAATTTTATGAATATTTGTTTTAACAATTTTTAACTTTAACAAAATTGTAATTTTATAATATTAGGTGTAATAAAAAGATGTAAAATTAAGAATAAGAGATATTTTTTTCTATGTACAACCTTATATATTATAAAGAACAACTTTAGCTTACCTCATTCTTCTTACTTTAAGTATCAAATATATATATATATACACAAAAAACAATGTCTGACTCATAAAAGAACAAAACCTAGTTGTATTGCATAAGAAGAAACTAAAAGAAATAAAGACTGCTTGTGTTATTGTTTTTTTATTACTATTGTTATCACTATTGTATTACACTATTGTACTCATTGATAACAATGAGTTAGATTAATTTTTGTGATAAATATTATAGATACAAAATGTAATGTTTATAAAATTGGGTGGAACAATAACAATACGATTCGAAGATGGCCAGGTACTTTGATTTTTACAGTTGTGGAGGATTAATATGCCTATTTAATTCATCACATGATCCTTACTTAGGACCCTTTGAACAGCAGCTCACTAGGCGCCCAAAAAACTTCCTTACATTCTGAAATCTTCGTTTCTTAGGCTTCTGTAAGAAATAAACATGAAGTTGTTAACTATAGAAAAAAACATATCCGTATTTTTTACTTGTGAAACAAAGGCATTTGGAAACAATGTATAGATGAGAAATAATTGTATTTTGTCAATAGCAAGAAATCAAGTTTCAGTTGAATAAATTGAAAATTGAAACGTTGTCAATGATTAGAACAAAATTAAAAATTCAGTTAAAATTTAAGTTTAAAAAAATAAATTTGAAGATAAAAAATAGAAAGTATCATGTTTATCTATTGCTTTAAAAAACTTTCAGTCCTATTAATTGTAATAGTTAAATATTTTTATCCAATTACAGGAGAATGAATAAGTTTTCTAAAGTTTTGGAGGTTGGGAACTAGATAGTTAAACTCTATCGATTAATTTTTAAAAAAATGATTTTTTAAATATTTAAAATAAAAGTAATGATGAAATAATTATGAAATTTAGTTTTGAAATCGTTCAAATTAATGCATACTTATATTTCTATGTATATATGTGTATAGTTCGATAGATGCCAAAATGTATTAATTATTCCGGAACATGATTTAAAATAAACATATTTTAACCAGAAAAACGTATAATGAAATGTTAACTTTTTCGGTAAGATTCATTTTAGATTTCAGTTTATAAGTTTATTCAAATAAAATTTTCATTTGAAAAAAAAATCATTTTGGATTGGACTCGAGAATAACTCTGACTTATTGGCATTTATGATAATTGGTACTATAGGTTAAAATATGTATAAAGCATTTCTGTTTTTAAGTGCATTTAAATGAATGAAATGTGCAGTATTCAAAATGTTTAGTGTCGGAGCATGTTAATTTTGTCCACACAATGAGAAAAGTCCGGCAATAAGCGAAGTTTTTGTATAAAGCAACATGTGTGTAAACTCAACAAGAACTGATATTTCAAATGTCATAATAGTTAAAAGATATAGTTAAAACATTTCTATGTACTTACTTCCAGATATAATAAAGATTTTAAGGAATTATCGTGTGTATACGAAGCAACTTAGGTAGCATAATATAAGACTTTCGCCATAAATCATGATGGTACGACACAAATATTTACGCGAAATATATAGGGTTATAACTGTTTTAGAAAAAAATCTGCATCTTTAAAAGGAGCATTCATCCCACATATAATTCCATGTTTATCACAAAAACAGCAAGCAACTGTTTAACTTATGGGATCTCTTTCCTAATTTCACTATTATATTTAATATTTTTTATTGTCTATTCTTATGAAAATGACAGTTAAGATATGATTGACTTGTGTATTATTTTAACCTTTTAAAAAAAGTATTTATATTGCAAGGAAATATTTTTATAATACAAAACAATTTTTTGTAATGTGTCTCATTCAACAACAACAACAAAAAAATGATTGCTGGAAAATAGACAATGAGCGAACATTGTTACGCTTGGTTATGAGCACGGCCGAACTACATGAGCGCTTCCGTTCCTTATACGGCCTTCACAATCACCCCTTAGTTTCGGAATCATTATTCACCGCTAGGTGGCTTGATACTGACTGTAAATAATGGTTACTGAACGTTACTTTTACACATAAAAATACGAAAAATCTCGCTGTATATGCATATTATGTATGTATATTTTGTATGGCCGTTCTTTTTCTATAGACAGAAAAAAACTGAAAAATTTAGGGATAAATAAATACTATGCAATTTAAAATATTTTCATAACACTCTACGATAACATCGAAAACAAAAATTACAATTGAATTTTTACTTTTATTTAGATTAAAATTCTTAATTACTTGAAACACTGAGAATTCTAACCGTAAAATAAACAATATATATATTTAATTTCCTTGAAATAAGAATATCTTTTTCGAACATTTAATACCGTACTTCGGATGAAAAATATAGATATATAACGTTGATTGCAGATAATTCACACTATAATTTTAAACATTTGAGGTACAGAAGATTAAGAGCACTGAAAAATATTAATATATATGTATATTTATATATAATTATATATTTCTATTATGTTTAAAAAATAAAAATATTTTATTTTTAGGGAAATTATAAAATAAAATATTCGAATTCGGGACAGTCATATTATAAAGAATATAATACATTTAAAAAAATATATATGCATATATATGTGTTGTCTGAAATATACAAGCATATAGAAAAATTCACAAACTTGCATATAAAATTATATATTTTAACTTTGTATAGTTAAGGGATTAAAGTATATGATAAAAATAAAAATGTAACTACTTGGTTTCATAATATAAGCAAATCTTTTTGCCACTATCCGGCAAGAAAATAATACCGATATTTTTCAATACATGGAAATTTACACTATTCTTAATTGTTTTTTAAAATATGGATATATACATATATATATATATTGCAAACAATTTTCAATAAATTTAAACCATTATATGTGCTGCTCTGAAGTTACAACCGAATAGACACACTTACATATTAAATGAAATATTTTAACTTCGGACAGACATGACAATAAAGTATACGATGAAAATAAAAATATAATTACATGTTTCATAATATAAACAAATGAAGCAAACTTTTTCGGCATTAACAGGCAATGAAATCATATCGATTTTTTTTTCCAAAAACATGGGTATTTATATGTATCTTAATTATTTAGAAAACATTAATTTTCTGTACATTGCAAACAATTTTTCAAATATTTTAACCATTATAGGTGCTGATTTAAAAAAAAAAAATAAAAAAAATGTAAAATTAACTATTTTAATTCTGGAAAGTAATTGTATAAAAATGTATGATGGAAATAAAAATGTATTTTATAATTAATATATAAAATAAATGTTTTTTCGCCCTTGTCCGGAAATGAAAATCATGTATATATATATATTTTTTTTAAACTTGGATATTTACACGATTTTTAATTATTTGAAATACATGTATTTACAATCCAAATGATTTTCTGATTTTTTCCGTAATCCGAAATCACACTTGCATTCAAGTTTTGCTTAACGAAATACAATAGTCCAGTCCAAGGCGATAAGGAAATTCCCCCCTTTGACTCAGTCGTTAAAAAGCGCCCCCTACAATTCTCCGGTGTGAAAGGAGATTCCGCGACCTTTTCCAATGTTCGTTACGGCCGTATAAGGAGAGGAAGAGGAGGACATTGAGTTCGGCCGTGGTATGAGGTATTATTTCTATAAATTTAATTACTGAACAGTGAAAGGTAAAAACGAATTTTTGGGGGAATCTTATCATAATTTTAACATTAGCAAGCGAAAACTTTCGCATGATTATTGTAGCCTTTTAAGAACTATTTGCGGTAATGTGAAGATAAAAAATTTAATATTAAATCTGTGAGCGAAACATTACAGATTTTTCGTGCATATTTTAATATTTTAAACGTTTCTTTAGCATAAGATATCTCAGATGGATATACATTTTTGTGTTTTGGTATCTTTTCGATTTTGGTTACAGCTTTTTTATTTAAGTATCATTTCTATTTAAGAACCAGATCCAAACAATTCCTAATATAAAGGTCATTGCATGAAGAAATTTAAAATAAAATCGAAAAGTAACAAAGGCATGACATTAAATATTGACATTAGTCATTCTGTTTAAATAAATAATACATTAAAATGCAAGCGAGAAATCTATAAAGTTGATTTATATACATCGCGTTTAACTTTAGCGTTTCTTCACCTGTCCTACGCAAGATCTGAAAGAAGAAAATATGCAAAGAACCGTAATTCACATAGGCAGAAAAAATCGTATTTGGTTATATTTAATACACGAGATATTAATGTTTTACTATGCTTATTTGTATTTACGCGATTTGAATAAATTATGATAAAGACATAAAATCTAAAAATAAATTTGTAAGTTGCCTCGTATTTGTGATATGGGTTAGAATTCAAGTTCAAAAATTTTGAAAATGATTTAAATAGGCGTTAATTTTAAAAAATACGTATGTTGAAAATGCATTTATTAATTGCGTATCATTTACGGTATTTCAAAAAAAAAAAAAACAATAATTGGTTTTATAAATTAATAAAAGTAAAAAAAAAATACATTTACCTGGCTGCTTGCTGTTGCTGTTTCATTACCATTTTCAAGTTCCATATCACTGTTGACAGACTTATTTTGGTCTACATCTACTTTCAGTGGAATTTGTGACATAACTTCATGAGTGTCGACTTCTGATTTTGGTTTTATTTTCTCTGTATGCAAGATGTTATCATCCACACTTATTTTCCCTGTTTTGTCTAAAGAACATCTCTCAAGATTGACCATGGGCGGTTTTGGAATAATGATTGTTTCAGATAGATTGTAATCACTTGCCTTTACCGTTCCCTTCTTACTAATATTTTCCTCCATACACAGGTTTTTATCTATGGAAAGTCGATTGCTAATCTTCTTATTACTCTCCAGGCAGCTGTTGTAAATTTTATCGGCTTCTTTGGATTCATCAATTTCTACGGATGCTTCATTAAAGTCTTCTTTAATGACTGGCATTCTTTCAAACTCTCTAATGCGTTTTCTTCTTTTCAAGTTTTGTGCTTTTTCTCTACATTTGTCAGTTTCAGTACCTAGACGCTCTGATTTTAATATATTTTTACTGCAGGATTCTAACACTACTTCTGACTCAGCGACTTCATCAATGACAGGCATTCTTTCAAATACTGGAATGCTGTCAATTTTATGCGAATTACTAGATTTTTCAGTAATTCTTTCAGCTTTAACAATCGGTCGCTTTGTTTTCAATAAGCTTTCACAACTTGGTTCTACCACACATTCTTCATTATCATCTTCATAAATAATAGACATTCTTTTAGAAACTTGATTGCTTTTTCGTCTGTATAGATGCGTAACTTTTTCATCAAACATATTTGTTTGGACACCTGGACATTTTCCTTTTAGCTTATTTGCGTTACAGGACTTTTCTACACGTACTTCTTCAATGACCCCTTCAATATTTGATTGTTTTTCAAAATTCTGCATCTTTTCTCTTCTGGTCAATTTCTTGGACCGTGTAGTTAATTTAGTTTCTTGAATTACTGAATCATATTCCTTTAATTTTAATACGTTTTTGTTAGTTGATTCTACTCTTAATCCATTTTTGTTAACTTTTTCAATTATTTGCAATTTTTCACTAGCTTGAACGCTTTTACGTCGACACACCTTTTTGAACTGTTCAGTAATATTTGTTTCAACAGAATAGATTTGACTTATATTTTTATCTTCTTTCTTTTGTTCTATCACTGAATTTTCCTTGTGGACTTCCTCTATTATTGCAATTCTGTTTGACTCTACTTGAAGAGATCGACTGTTTGATTCTCCTTGAACAAATCTGTTTAACTCTACTTGAACAGATCCACTGTTTGATACTGCTTGAACAGATCTACTGTTTAATTTTGCTTGAACAGATTCGGTTTGACTTATAATTTCATTGTTTTCTATCACAGAATTTTCTTCGTTGACTTCCTCTATTATTGGCATCCTGTGAACTACTGGAATGAATTCCTTTTGGTACAATTTCCTAGAATACATAACAAATCACTCTATCTTATATAAAATAGATTAATTCAATAAATTTCAATCTCTATTTTATGCTTATTTTCTGCTATTTAGTGAAAGTATTTTCACCTGTTTCAAATTATTAACAAATTATTTCGATTTATTTTTCATCACACCATCATTTCCATTAAAAACATTTAGAAATTGTAATACTTTGGCTAATAATAATAATAATAATAATAATAATGTTTACTGAAATATATTATCTATATTATTTTCTTTAATTAATAAAAGTGTGCAAAATTGATGTGCAAATATTGGATTTATTTTTAGATGCGTTATGAACATTTATACTCATAGAGATGAACATAGTATTTTCTAATATAAAACTTAATCCATTTTTGACATGTTGTAAACGAAAACTAAACACGATACAGTATAAAACTTCTTGTAAGAAATTAATTATATACACATGTTTTTAAACATTCTATACAAATAGAATATCACGCACCTTTTAAAAATTATTTTAATGATGTCACAACGAGTCCATCTTTATGTTACGCTCTATGTAAATCTCTTTGCATAACATTTATATAAAAAATTAAGAGTTTCATATTTTAATCACTTGAACATATTGTACAGATGTGCATGTTTTTTGGTGCACTGTACATTATATTAAATAGATGATATTTTGTCCCTCATTATTAGATGAAAATTCAATTAATTCTGAGATACAGTGGTCTATTTTTGCATAAAATAATTTTTTAATTTAAAAATAGTATTTTTGTTTTGTGTTATTGATGTACAAAATATCAAACATAGATTTTGATAAATAAATGTCCCAAAGTGCGTTTCAATAAGAAGTAATTACAGATTCATTATTTAAGTCATTGAATTTTGTACTGAAATTTTACAATATAAAATTGTTAAACTAGCAAATTTATAAACTATAATGTAAAAAGAAAATCTGAAAACGTAATTTCATGAGCACAATTAATCTAAATCATTGCGAAGGTCTGACTATATAGTTTTTGGCAAGATGAATGATATGTGAATATAATTAAATCTTCATAATTTGAGAAACCATATTATTTAACATCTAACATACTTCTTATAAATCTGTTCGAAAAATTCTTTGTTTTCTAAGAATTTGAATGAAAAAATTGCTAGATAATTCCACAAGGTACTCGAACAGGTTTTACTATCCATTTTCTGATACGAAGTCATCAACATTTTCGTATGTATACTTCGAATTTGTTGCAGGTTTTTCAAAATGCTGAAAGATTCCTTCAAGCGGCACGGAACAACATACAAGATAAAGTAGTTTTTTCAACTGCAATGTATTCCCAATTCAATTTTGTGCTGAATATTTACAATATAAAATTATGTTAAACCAGCAAATTTATAAACTTTAATGTAAAAATAAAATCTGAAACTTAAATTTATGAGCACTATTAATTTGCAACATGCAAAGGTATGACTGAATGACTTTTAGGTAAGATAAATGGTATGAGAATATCCTTAAATCTTCAAAATTTGAAAAACCGAGTTATTTAACATCTATGACACTTCTTATAAATCTGTTCGAAAAATGTTCTATGTTTTCCAAGAATTTGAAGAAAAAAAATATCTATATTTCAACAAGATACTAGAACATGTTTGACTATCTATGTTAAAATAGGAAGTTATTAACATTTTCGTATTTATGTTTTGAAATTGTTGAGGAATGTTCAAATTTCTGAAAGATTCTTTCACACAGACACAAAACAGTATACAATATAAAAGTAATTTTTTCAACTTCACTGTGTTTCGGTTTAATTTACATTTATGTCAACGTGTAATTTTTTTCTTCGACTTGGATGAGAAATATTTACTTATTCTTGAAAAGCATGTTTGTATCTGTATACTTTCTTTTACAATTTGAAACTTATAGTAATTTTATTTTCTCCTTTTCTAGTAATATCCGACAAACACAGTTGTGAACATGAAATTTACTTCCAAATATGACGTCATCTAAATATTAACTGGCCTTTCCACATAGTTCTTACAATATAAAAACGTCTTGAAACTTGAAAGCATTCAATTATTTTGACTACAGATTGAACTTGGAATACAGTCAACTGGGATTATACTGTATAATAAAATCCGAGATATCTCGCATTAAAAGTTGTTTAATGCGAGATCCTGAAACATTTTTGTGATATTGAAATTGTATAAATACGAAGAATCTATTAATGTCACCTGGTCCTTTCGTCTGTCTGTTTGCTCGCTTATTACAACGTAAATAATGTTCAAACGAATAGTCTGAAAATTTTAAAATATAATTTTTGGAGAATTTTAAATTGTGTCATTTAAAAATTTATGAAAATTGGATGCGCAGTTTAATTACCCTGGTAGTCAAAATATTCCGCTACATTATGTCAAGGGAAAAATCAGTTTCAAGTACAATTTAATGAAGTTAAAAACTTTCAAATGTAATTAAATTCATAAGTAATGCAGAATGGCACCAAAAAAATATATATATAAACGTTTCGATGCAAATAATAGTTATTATTTATTTACAAGGTTACACAAACGAATTCCGTTACATAAATTGTTTTCAAAATTATTAAAAGAAAAAAATTACAGCACAGAAACAAATATTTCATCACGTCCACGTTTTGAAAATTCCAAAATAACCATTAACTGAATTTAATGAAATTATTTAATAATATTAATCATAGATAACAAATTGGTTATTATAATTTGAAATAATGTATAAATTTCAAAACTGATGTGTTTTTTTTTTTTTTTTTTTTTTTGTAAAAAAAAATATTTTTATAAAATTTAAATTTCATTGAGGATTTTTTTTATATCAACTTTTATATTGATTAACATTCGACATTATGAATTCAAATACAACCATCTTCTTTTCAAGGAAAATATTCTGAACTTTTGTAAGCGTCAGAAGAATCTTTACATTTACATGTATATATTTTATTGAGAATTTCAGAAATTTTTTTTTTTACTTGTTGTACTTAAGAAATCTTTAGAGACGCCTTTTCTGATGGAAATATAACATAATTGGGTCAAAATTTAAAAATGCATTATTTTTTTTCTAAAATTCATTATCTTTTGAGACATGAATGTAATTTTTATGATTAATTGGAAAAAATATAACAATACGCTTAACAGAAAAATTATCATTAAAATCGTTTTTATTTGAAGGACTACATATTTAAAAATTATGTCGATCTGTATTTGAATAAAAAGGTTAAAGGCATTCTTTAACTAAACAAAATAAACATACCCTGATAAAGCTACTAGATAAAGTCTTTCTTTCTTGTATTTTACATCTGCATTGATAAAATTCTGGTCAACAATGTTCTGCGATTCAACGGAAGCCTGAAAAACATAATAACATAAAAAATATACTATATGTCTCAAATTAGAAAAAAAAAATTTTTTTTAACACGGAGAAAAGAAAAATTAATTTTATAATTTGTAAAATGTGCAAAATCAACAAAGCTGGAGTGGCACATTCGACATTTTTCATACACTTTTCGGATCAGAATACATCTAATAAAAGTTTTGAAATATATTTCTCTTGCAAATGTTGTCCAAGCGTCTGTTAGGATATCTCTATAGGAGAAAGTAGATCTAGTTAGAATAAATAAAATAATTGCTTGTGTAAGTCCTTGAAACAGCTATAAATGATTACGAATTGAAAAAAAAATGTATCAACAAATGCAAAGTAAAATACAATCATAATATCAAAGTTAAAGAAAAAAATGCAAAATTATTTGTGATTTTGATTTTATATTTAGCAGACACTGTAAAATTTCAATATGATTCAAACTGCACATGCTTTATTTAAAAAAAAAAATCCTTCTAAATACATCCTCTGCCAATTCGTAATATATTGTGAATGCGTAAGATATTGTGAATATTTATATTCATTTTCCATGATAAATACAGCAAATCATAATACACAACATCAATTTCTACACTGTTTTAATAAATGAAGGTAAAAGTGACTAAATAAATGTCTACCAAAATGTTGGTCCAAATAAGACCTTATAAATCTTGAAATTAAATTTATTGTAATGCTTATATTTTTAACATGTACACTGTAAAAAAAATCTGAAGGTACTAAACATTTTCTAGGAAACTGGGATTCAAAGAACTTTTCATGTAACGATAACAGGAAAAATTCATGTAATCGATTCAAAAACTTGAATTTTTGCTGTTACCGTTACAGGAAAAGTTCTTGGAATCCCAGTTTCCTAGAAAAGGTTTAGTACCTTTGCAGATTATTTTTACAGTGTACATATAATAAGCAAGTGATTCTCCCTCAAACTAAAATATCTAATTGCTGTGTTCTCTTTTCCTGACAAAAAAACCTCCTGAAATGACGAGATATATTTCGAAGCTTCAAAGCAAAAGGCATTTAGAAAGGTATTAATTTTAACAGGTATTCAGAACATTTATCTGAAATTAAATTTTGAAATATTCGAAATCAAATTTGATAAATAGATATATTTAAATGTTCAAGGATATTATTCTTGCTAATCCACAGAATCCATATCTACTCTTTCATGTGCATGTTTAAATGCATGGTATTTGTACAGATACATTAAATTGAAATAAATTTCTAATTTGTTATCTAAATTTGGTATGTACCTAAATTTATGTGGTTTATATCATAGATAAAAATATAGAAATATTTAGAATATTATAGTCTTATTATAAGGATTTTTATACGCTTATGCTTTTTTAAATTGGTTTTCAGCAATTCAAAATCAATGTATAGACAATGGAATTCTAAACCAATTATCTTATTGAATTTTCAAAACATTACACAAATTTCAGAATGGTATATCGGTAACATTTCAAAGCAATACACATGGCAGGCAATATAACTGCCCCAGGAACCCAATTTTTGCTTTAGAGTGTAAGTATAATCCTTGGGGGACACACACACACACACAATTTCTATTCCTGTGGTTAGATACATTAACAATGATTAGCTTTTACAGCATATTATTCAACAATTAATAACATACAGAAACATAAATACAATTTGAAAGTTTCGGCTCTGAAACTCATAAGAAATGTCATCAGTACATACACTGACTGGCATCATAATTTTTTTTATAGATGCTTAACAATTACAAAAAATAATGTTTGAATTTTATTGGAAAACATTAAGAAGTGCATATACTGATAATGATACTCAAATTACTAAGTAAATCTATAAAACAGAACAAATGAAGCAAAATATATATTTGAAATATGCACAAAATAGGGGACCATGTTTGAAGTGGAGTCAATTAGAAGACCCAAATACCACAAAATGGAAAAGGATTGGTATATATAAATTCATTGTCTTCGCAATACTCACGGCAAACCCGAAATTCCGAAAATGGCTATAAACAGAAAATAAATAAAAAGATGAATCTAAATAAAATCTACCAAAAGAAATAACGTCATCCAAAGAATTATTTAAACAAGTCTATATTTCATCTGTATTTTAATTTAGAATACTTTGTTATTTATTTTACAGAGGATTTTTATAAAAGTAGATTTTCGCCTTCGATTTAAATAAATGTCAAGTAATTTTTTTTAATCACTGAAAATTTATCTTTTAAGGTTTAAGTCGTAGTGCATAATTTCCATATTACGACAAACGTTAGTTTTTTCGTATACAGTACTAAACCAAAAAATTGTATGTTTTTTAATCATGCAAATTCGCCTAGTTTTGTTCGGTTTAAGATAATTTTGGTAATTGTATGACAGTTTTGCGTTTATACATTGAATGGCGATGATTTAGCTCAATACGCCGTCTTTCGCAGTATACTACCATCTTAATTATGCCTGAATGCTGACACAGCAATATCGGCTGTCGAAGGCAGATTACTTTTTTAACATTGTGCTGCACTTTAAATTTAGACACCAGTAGTTTTAAAATATTTTTTGATTAGTTTAATATTAGGAAAAATGAAGAGTGAGAAAAAGCTAAAGTAATTATTTGTACCAAAATTTAGGTGAATGTACACATAAATATCAGTTTTCGGCAGTCGGCATTTTCTTTCGAAGTTCAAATTTATATTAGTCACAAACAATACGATTTTTGTTTGACATTGTTTTGATAATGTACATTCATTTACTTTTGAGGCCCCACCAGTGGCCGAGAGGGTCAGACCTCTCAACTGGTAGACGGCAGGTGCTGGGTTCGAACCCAATCGCGGCCGTCGGCCTAACCGTTCGGAGTTTTCGTGGTTTTCTTCGAACCTTGCGTAAATACGGGTTAGGTTCCCTTAGGAAGACCCCCATGAAGGGCATCCCTCCCCCGGGCCTTTATCCCTAGCGTAGATAATCGGCCGACACAAAATACAACAACATTTACTTTTGTTTATATAAAAAAATATAGTAATAGAATGGTTTTTATGTGGTGAATGTTGCATTGGTTTTTACCTAAAGGTTCCATGTCCAATATATAAATCCAAAAAAGTGTCATACACTTACTAAAATTTTCTTGCAATGAATAAAAGTAAACGAAAACATATCGAAAATGCCACAACTTTTTTTATTTTTTTGGGCCTGGAAAATAGTTTTAATATAGCAATGCTGTTGTACAATTATAAAGATTATTTTTATGCGATAGTAAAAAGTTTCATTTCAATTCAATTCTACACTAGATAAACCCATTAATAACATTTTTATATATAAACAAAATTTAATATGCTATAGATTCATCTTACCAGCATGTGTCCTACAGAATGTCCGTCGACGTTTAAAAAGCAATCATATCTTAACATTTGCCATCTGTAATTAATGCTATCAAAAAGGTCAGTTTCATTTTGAGGCACTATGCCTCCTACAGAACGAGTTTCATAAACTTCACTGTAATGTATTACTCTTTCTTGACCTCCAATTTCATCATTAGTATCATACTGCGAATGAATATTGGTCGTATGTGTATTCCAGGAGTTTTCGAAGGTGATAGTATTCAAGTTACACCCATGAGAGTAAAACTTGTTAATGTCCATTGATGCTGACATAGTTTCATTGCTTTCTTTTGGTAAACTCACAATTGCACTTGATAAAGGCATAGCGTCATTGACTTCTTCTGGTAAACTCACAAGTGCACTTGATGCAGACATAGCATCATTGACTTCTTCTGGTAAACTCACGGTTGTACTGTAATATGAAAAAAAGATTAAAATACAGTTCTGAAAGAAAACAAACACTACGCAGTTAAATACGCATCACAGAATTTAATACAATTTTATAAAACGGAAATCCTGCTTATAATTTAATAATAATTTTGGTCATAAATCTCTAAACAAATTTAAGTTAAATATTTTCAAATTAACCTATTCAGTTCAGAGACAAATATTACAAGGTACGACAAAACTTGTTTAAAATTATTAAAAAACTTCTTCAAAAAAGTATCCTATATATCAATGTTTATGATATGCACACATTTACTAAAAAACTTGAAAGTAATTTTAAGAATTTTTTAAAAATTTAAGCTCAATTAAAGGAATTTCTTTAGTGTCTCTTGCAAGTGACATAAATCCTGAAACGGTTAAGTAAGTTTCAACAAAAAAATTGCTTACTTTCTACATAAAAGAGGCAATCGAATTTGCTTCAAATTGTTAAAAAACATTAAGAACGTTTTGTTCAAAAGGTAAAACAAAAGTAAATTCAGTTTTTTATTAAAATAATTAGTTTTCTTTGACCTTCAGTTAAAATACAAAATACGTTTCGCTAAACATAAACATCTAACAAATATTTAAATTTAAAAAAAATATGTATCATATGAAGTAAAACTTCTTTTATCTGTTCAATCATAGACATTATCTTTGAACGCACGTTGCGCATTAAAAAAGTTATTAAAGTTTAATTAAAAATACAAACTCAAGGAATCGAAAATCCCTCGTTTGTTCTTTGAAGTAAGCTTGGGCTATACATTTATTTTTAACACAATTAACTGATTGGTAAATTTATCATACGAATTGAATATTTCCAATTGAGTGAAAAATTGGTCTGGCCGGGAATCGAACCAAGATACTTGGCTTACAAGACCAATGATTCTTTTTACATTTTAAGTTAACTGGGTGATAGCCAGCTGAAATTTATGGCTCAAGCCAAGTCGTAAGCCAAGTATCTGGGTTCGATTCCCGGCCTGGGCAATTTTTCGCTCAATTTGAAATATTCAATTCGTAAGCTAGCGTTAGTTTAAAAATAATTCTTTCTTTAACAATAAAATTATAAAATAATGGAATGTTTTCAGCAGCTTTTGTAAATCATGCACTGAGGATTTAAATAAATGGAGTAACGAAGATGTAAAAGCGAAAATAAAGGCAAAAGATTGATCAAACAGAAAATTAAAAAACGAAAGGTAGCAGATAAAACTATGATGCAAGCATATTTTATTTACGAGCTAAATAGGCTTAGTTCAGCAACTATCAATTTATTTTTAAATTATCACCTTGTATAATGTTTTTCAACCCCATATTCACTTAACAGCTGCCATACTTCCATAAGTTAAAAAATGCATATTTACATGTATGAACTCTTGAGATATATATCACAAAGTGCAAATATACAAATTAAAACAAGATATATGTATAATTACATAACATTAGGATATACAATACTTAACGTACAAAATATAACAAAAAAAAAACGAAAAAAACCCCAATAATTGAAAGTATTAACCATTTTAATAATAATAATGTCAATGTGGAATGATATTATCTAATAACGTTATACCAATTATAGCAAAAACATATTAATTGTGTATTAATATTGGGTATTTACTATAAAGCTTCGTAAAAAAATAATAGTTACTTTGCCCTAAGCTGGAAAAATGACAAACCCCGTTCGCTGACAAGAGTGTTACTAAACTTATTTTTACTTTCTTCTATCTAGACAAGAAGATACTATTGGGTTTGTAAAAAAATTTCTAATATAAATTTTTAGCTCATTAACACAATTTAGGAGTTAGGGATTCTTAAAAACGTGTGTTTACATCTCTTTTTACTTGCATATGACAGAAAAATTTTGGGCGATGTATCTCAGGAACTAATGCACGGGATTTAATAAAACTTCAGATCCAGTTAGTCTTAATATAGAAATTTGTGCTGATCTCTTTTTGATTTGAATTTCTCAACTGGTGATGCTACACTGAAGCATTTTTCGAAATCTCCGCTATAGCCGTATTTTAAGAAGTAATTCAAAGGTTTCCACAAAACATAACGTTCTATTTATCCTTGATAACAATTGATTCTGATAATGATTTAGTTTATATAGGTCAACAGCCCTGCTATATTAAGCTGTTTATGATTACTATCTAAAGAATTAATGCATGAGTTTTCAACAATATTCAAATTCCGTTAGTTCCAGATATAAATTAATATTTTTGGTTTTTGTTGTAAATCGCGCTACAGATAGCCCTACTTATGCACCATTTTGCATTACTTCTGCAAAAGCCTGAACTCAAGGACTGATGTATGAATTTTCATCAAAATTCAGATTCCGTTGGACCCTGCTATAAACCGATACTGTTTAGTATTTTTAGTAATTCGTCCAACAAATAGCTGTGTTATGCTGGCATTTAAACGATTTTTCCAGTAGCTCTATTTCAAATTATTAGAATCCTGGTACTTTTATTAAACTTTCGATTCAGTTAGAATTTGGCATATTTTTTTCTAATCAGATTTCGGTGCAAATCACCTAACCGAAGGCGCTAACATGCTGTATTTTTCAGGAAGTATAACATGTAGGAGAAAAAAAAAAGTTTTGGGATTGCCCATCTGGGTAGATTTTTATCATTTAGCACGGCCACTTGTTTCATCACAAATAATTTACTGCATTTTTACATCCTTGTAATTATGTCTTTATTAATTTGTTAATTTATTTATTAAATATTTTTGCATCCAGTTCCTCATCTTTAACATCACATTATCATTATAATCCTTTTATCACAAGTGTTTTTACATTACAATAACATATTTAATGCGACATTTAAAATTTAAACAATAAAAAAATAACACATTAAAAAATACAGAGAAATGGTAATTATTTCACGTTTTAGGGCAAAAATAATTCTCTTTTCCCTTCTTTTCATAAAAATATAGACATCTAAATCGAAAACTTTTCAAAAACAGTGTTTGCAGTTTAAAAAAATAATTAATCTTTAAAAAGATTGCATTACCTTGGACGATAATCATAGTCTTGAGTAGTCTGAATAACTTGCTGCACATCTTCATTGTAAAAATTTTCCGTTGGCCAATATGAAGAATTTTCATCCACAACATTTGCTGAAACATATCTGATTACATTGCATAATCTAAAAAAAGAAAAATTATGGTTTTATTGTACACCGTATTTATTATTTTCATGTGAATTCATGTTTCATTTTGTAATGTAGGGGTGCACAACCTTTTGAAGAGAAAAGCCACATTAAAATATATCTGGTGGTTGAGGGCCACATCATCAACACGGGGATAATTCAAGTTAGAGAATGTGATATGTGGCCTACAATTGGATAAAATATATGTATAGTTTCAGAGGAAAGTGTGCGTGTTTCTCCAGTTCTAAATTGACAAAACTCGCGGGGCACACATTAACCCATCGGGGATCACTTTTGGCCCGCGGGCCACAGGTTGTGCATCCCTATTGTAATGCAATATAAAAAAGTACAATAAGATTACAACAGTAGACGATTTTTTAAAATTATTGATATATGTTATAAATCAAATTTTCTTATAAATTTTTATGTATAGTATTATGTTTGATAGGCATTAATAATGATATTTTACAAGAAAATAAAGATTGACAAAGTAAATTTTTTTTAGTGATTAGTTAACGACTATAATTAATTGCATTCTAAATTTAACCTATTCAGTCCTAGTGTACCCAAATGGGTACATCAGTTTTGTCCCATTTTATTAATGATACTCAAATATAAATGAAATTTCGATATAAGAATAACATGTTTCGAATTCTAAGATTCGAGCTAATGAAAATAAACAAAAATCTCGCTCTGAAGTCAAACGAGAGAAGAAATAATTCAGTAATAATTAAAAATACTGTAACAATCGCCAGTAGCGAAGAGGCTAAGCGTTTTAAAAGTGGGGGGGGGGGATTATAATTTTTTAATAAAGTCTGAATAGCATATAAAAACTTATTTCCATTAACAAAATGCATTAAAAAATACATTACTTGTAAAAATAATAATGCAAATCTTGTTGTTCAATAAATAATTATATATTCAATTGACATCCTGAACTAAAAATTAAACAGAATATCTTTTTTGTTTAAAAAATGAATTTATAAGTACTATTTAAAATAATAATAAAAGAATCGCCTTACCTATAAACTGGAAAATCCATAAGATCTTGGAAGAAGTAAGTAGTACCATGGTACTCCATAGCATGGACTACATTATATAATTGACTTTCTGGGACAAATACTTGGTCAACAATAGGATAATAAATTCCCTGATATTCTTCTTCAGGTGTTCCATATCTGAAATACAAAGACGTTTTCGTGAAGTTAGAATTTGAAGTTAATGTGGAGTCAAAATAGAATATAATAATAAATACTGCTAGCAATTTAGTTATAGAAATATGTATTAAAAAGTCCTTCCGGCAATGCCGGGAGGAAGAGGTAGCTTTCATATACTTATATATTTATTTATTTTAAGGTAAGTTACATTGTTCAAAAATACTAAGCTCAAATTAGTGGAAATAATCTTATAAAATTAGTGATTTTATAAGATTGAAACTAGTTTTTGTCAAGACTGAATATTAATAGGAATTTTTAGAAATTAGTCATCTTTTATTCAACCTGGTTTTATTTTAAGCGATTTAGAGTCACCAAATTCCACGATATCATAAAGTGTATGCCATTTTAAAGCAACATTATGGATCGTTCAGATAAAACCGTTTCAAAATGTCAGCAAAATTCAAAGTGCTATAACTCAGTCATTTTTTAAGATATAGACAAAATAAAAAGTGTTGTGGAATCGTTGTTTTAAGTTCTAACACTTAAAAGAAAAATATTTTACAATTTTTAATTTTTTCACATTTAATTTTAAATTTTAAATTTTTTTAAAAATTTAAAATGGCCACCATTTTGAAACAAATTGGTGGATGATGCTGGCCAACGAACTCGGTCGAGACATGTGTATGCACTATGTAAATCCCAAGTTTCTTTGAAATCGGTTCATAAATACGCGTGTTATCACGTGACAAAAATCAGATCGTTTCAAAATGTCAGACATAAGAAAAATTCAAAGTGCTATAACTCAATCATTTTGTAAGATATAGACAAAATAAAAAGTGTTCTCGAATCGTTGTTTTAAGTTCTAACACGTAAAAGAAAAATATTTTTCAAATTTTATTTTTTTCGCATTAAATTTTAAATTTTTTAAAAAATTTAAAATGGCCGCCATTTTAAAACGAAATGGCGGATGATGCTGACCAACGAACTCGGTCGAGACATTTGTATGTAGGGGAGAGTGGGGATACTTGAGCATAGGGGATACTTGAGCCACCCCTATTATCTCTACAGTTGGTTAATTTTTCTTTCTAAAACTGCCAATATGGTAACATATTTATAGTTCTGAACATGTAAAAAAGAAATCACATATATTGGTACCATTTTGAAAGTGTAGTGATTAATAGTTGTCTTTTCCCTATCTGAAGTAAATATTTGGGTGCATGTTTTTTTTGTTTTTTTGTAATTAAAGTTTTGTTTAAAGTTGCAACTATATACATAAATTTAATAAGCATAGTTTCAATTGTATTTTGTATCTAAAATAGTTCTAATAGCTGCATGTTTTATTTAGTAAAACTCTAGGAAACAAAAATAGTGGTAGTGGGGATACTTGAGCCAGTGAGAGTGGGGATACTTGAGCCGTGTCTCAACCACCCCTACTAGAAATTAAACATGGGTGAAACAAACAAAAAATAAAATTCCATCCTTATATTCACTAATATATTTTTTTCTGGATAAAAGGGAGAATAATTTTTCATTTTATTTTTTTTTCTTAAAAAAATAACGACCTAAAAATGTTTCAAAATGTATATTTTTTAAATGAAAATATCCATTTTATTTTTCATTTTGACTAACAAAATAGCCTGTCTAGATAAATGTAAACATAGTTTTCAATTTAACTTTTATTAAATTAAAATAACTTTTTAAAACTGTTTTACAGGCTATAATCTCTAATATTTTAATTAGTTAAGTCCAACATGTTAAAATATTTATTTTTTAATATAACATATTAAGATTAATATTTTATATTGAAATCGTGACCTCTATTGTTGTAACTTTTTTTTTTATTTAACTAAGAAAATTGAAGAAAAATTGGTAAAAAAAAGCGCACAAAAAACAAGAAAAGCAACAAAAATCCCAGTTCAAACTTACCTGCATGGAGCCAAAGAGGAAGACAAAATCTTTTCCTGTGAAATCAAAAAAGTGTTTGAAATAGTAGAATGATACACCTGGCTTAAATTCCGACAGCTACTAAATTAAAAGCATGAGTTCGACAGTATCATCAAAGGAAAATTTTGTCAATGATGGTGATGATGTGAAAAGAAAATCTTCTATTGATGGTTGGTTACTAATAAAATATGCCAGAAAGAAAACTGTAAAAATACTTGTTGGATAAGTGCTTAATATTTTGAAAATGAAATTTGCCCGATGAATTGCAGATTCCAAATTTAAATGGCTCTGAACTGAGGAGGCTTCTACCGTCGTTATAAGTCAAGTTGAAATTATCCTTCGACAGCCAGTTCTAACGACAAAAAATGATCTTATTACTAGCTTTGTTTTCTCAATTGGTTTTGAAGGACTTTATGTTTCATAATTTATCATTCTGTAAAATGTTTGTGCAAAAATAAAGCGAAAAAATTACTTTTGTAGGTATTTTTCCGTCGTGGCTCAAGTATCCCTTCACTATGGCTCAAATATCCCCCCCATGGGGATACTTGAGCCACGATGTAACACAAAAAATAAACACTTATTATACATAGAAAAATAGTTCAAAATTAATTGAAAGTGGTTTTCAGTTGAAGAAAAAATATTAAATTTTCATTTTCAAAATTTTATTTTATTCTAAGAAATTATAAAAAATTTTAAAAAATTAAAATTCAAAAAATGGCTCAAGTATCCCCATCTTCCCCTACTATGTACATACCAAGTTTCATTCAAATCGGTTCATAAATATGTTAGTTATCGCATGACAAAAATCAGATATATATGTCAACATTTGAACGGAGGGTGGTTTTGGGGTCTAGGGGTCATGATCGATGAAAATATACCAAAATTTTCCGGAAGTGCTTTCCTCCGGAGGGCTGCAATAGGTAGCTTTTTACTTTTTGTAATGAAAGCTACCTAATATTCAAAACAATTTATAAATTATTTTTACTTTTTTCTGTCTTCAATAGAAGAAAGTATTGTAATCTAATTTTTTCGACTTCCGGTTTTTGACGGATTTACACGTTTTAGTGGTCAGATTCCAAAAAACATGTTTTTACAAAATGTCTGACTGTTATGTGTCTGTGTGTCCGTATGTCGCCAATCCACCATCAAAAAGCGTATGAAGATATGCATAGAATTGAACCAAAGTTTTTGTGAATGTTTCTGGTTGTGGCAAGCAGGTCCTCGTTCAATTTTGAAATATTCTGCCGGAAGGGGCGTTGCAATCGCGATTTTTGTGCCATTTTCAATATTGTACCGGCCAAAAGTATATGAAGTTATTCATCGAATTGAACCAAATTTTTCTGTGTAAGTGTATGGCTGTGGCTAGTTGGTCCTCTGTAAACTTGAAAAAAAAAAATCCGCCAGAAGGGAGAGCTGAAATAGCATTTTTGTGCCATTTTCAATGTACCGACTATACGTGGCTAGAGCTAGAGCAACCGGCTAGAGCTAGTTGACCTTCCTTGAATTTCCATAAAATTCGCCGGGAAAGGGCTCTGCAAAAGCTATTTTTGTACCATTTTCAATTTTATACCATCTAAAAGCGTATGAAGTTGTGCATAGAATTGAACTATTTTTTTTGTGTAACTATTTCACTATGGCAAGTAGGTTTGCTCTGAATTTGAAAAAAATCCGCTAGAAGGAGGCACTATAATCACGATATCTGTGCAATTTTCATTATTTTAAAAAGAAAAAGTGTATGAAGTTAAGCATAGAGTTGAACTAAAATTTTTGTGTATGGTTATTTTTGGATATGGTAAGTAGATCCTCCGTAAATTTGAAAAAAATCTGCCAATAATTCTATAGTCCATCGGCTCGTGCAGAGAAGCAAATTCGTTTTTACTTCAATTAAATGGTTGAAGCAGAAATTTAAGATGAAAATCAAAGTTGGTATAGTACTGAATTAAAATCATTAAAGCATTAACACGAGTAATTATTTTTTTAAATAGTAAAATGTGCGTATGAGATAGAATAAAGTTATCGGATTGGCACATCCACTTAGTTTCTTTTACTTGTAAGTCCGAATGAAGTTTTCGGCATACAACTTGCTATCTTTATATACTTACTAAATTTTAATACTTATATATAATAAAAAGTTTCGACTAAAGGCGTGTTTTATATTCAAAAGAATTTCAGTTTCACGCAATTTCTCATTAGATGAGTGAAAATTAAATTCATGTTGATAAGATTAGTCATAACAATATTCTATTTCATGCTGTTGTATAATTAAAAGTTGAAATCATCACATCCTATTGAGTGGTATGTCATAAGTGTTTCTGTAAAAAAAACTGAAAGATTTAAAACAATTCTAATCCACAGCATATTCATATTATATTGATATTGAGTTAGTATTAGATGCTTATAATGTTGTCAGATATCTTCCGAATTATGCTGTAAATTTAAGGTTCATAAAAATACGTTCTGACTTTCTAAATATCCAGCTTTTTACAGATATAAAATCTAGCTTTAAAAAAATAAATGATAAATACAAATTACATTTTTATGCATCGGAATTTGCCGAATTTAACTCTCAGTGAAATTCAATAATCGAATAAAAAATAAAAATTCTTTTTTAAAATTACATAATTTTTGCATAAATTTTATCATTTACGTGTGTCAAAATGTTTAGGTTTTAAAATTGAAAATAATTATTATCTGATGCATATGGGCATGGAAATTTTAATTTTAAAATTTAGGTTTATACAAAATTTATATAATACAGCTTAAGCGTATTATTCAGTTATTTTATAAAACACTTAGTTATTTCACGAAGTAACTAACCGTCAATTAAAGTATTTTGAACAATCCATTTAATTTTATCGAAGGATTTATTGATAATAATTTTCCACGAGAATGTATAAAACGATTTTCCTTTACCTACTGATTTTTAATAAGGATTCAAATCGCTCTTTCAACTAAGTCTTCGTTACATATCCGTTGATATTTCGTTCCTAGATTTTTAATTGTTTAAATTTAAAAAAAAAGTGAAGAAAAAATTTTGTGAATCCAAAATGAAAAAGGCTAATAGAAATATGACCTTTCCAAATTCAGTATCATATCGGAAATAATGAAGTATGGATGGCAGTTAGTAATAAACTGTCTAGCAAACCAGCAGTATATAGCTAATATTATTAATAACGACTTTTTAAAAATAGATTGCAGTAAAAAAAAAGCATTTTAAATAAGGTGTAAGAGCTAAATCATAAGAAAACTACACATCACATTAACATATTATTTAAATTAAGCAGAAAGAGCTTATAATTCATACGATTACCAATTACTATTAAGAGCGACTAGTATTATGTGAACTATGAACGCAAAGTTCCGATTTCGATACCATTAAAACCTTTTCCTTAGTGACGAGTTACAAATGTACTTACACTTCTGATGGAAATCCAAGATTGATGTCGTAAAAATAAGTCATTTTCAAAAGTTCAAATAAGATGAACTTGACTTGTAATACAAAATTAAGATGTAGAAAAAAGTTTTCAGTAACAAGACTGTAAATATAAAGTTTTAAATTAATACCGCCCAAATCGATGCTACACAATTAGTAGTTTAGATTTGAATGAAGAAAAAAATGAAAGAATTTTTTTTTAATTCTTAACCAACAATGACACAACAATGAATGTTTGTTGTTTTTAAAAATACATATTTATTACTCCTATTGTTAGGTTTCAATTAAATGTACATATTTTTTAAAATAACATTGTTTAATAAACTTTTTTTTAAACAATGTCAAGGAATTTTGTAAGAAATTTAACAAGTGCGTCTGATTGCATGCAACAGTAGAGTATATCATCATGTAACGTCAGCATTTTTGCCGATCCCACCGAAGCTAGCATAGGAGAGAAAAACACGGGCTTCTGATTGGTCGAAAAATTTTGCTTTCCTTCATTTTTGAGTTAACGTTGATTTAATCATCAATTTCTGTTTAAAAAGCTTTTAAAAGCTGGATTTACCTTCTGTTTTTACATATTTAATTAATAGATAAAGAACTCGATAATTCGGAATTTTTAATTAAAGAAGTTAATCAGGATGTTTAGCAATTGTTCTGTATTACTTTTAGAAAATAATAAAAATAGAATTGCCATTTCTTCTATTTTTTTAACATGATATGCACATATATACACAATCAGAACAATTTATTTAGAAACAATAGTATTTTCATTTTACGGCTTCAAACTCAATTGTTCTATATTACTTTTTATAAAAAGGCAATTTAGTCTTTATATTATTATTTTAATGCTATACCCATATACCCTCCTAATACGTACATTAGCATTCGGGATGATCTATTTTGCAATATTGAAATGATGCAAACAATTTTTCGACCAATCAGAAGCCCGTATTTTTCTCTCCTATGCTAGCTTCGGCGGGATCGTCAAAAATGCGTAACGTCACACATGGCTTCATGAACAATCACTGAATGATACCTGATTTGACAATCATCTACATCACATTTATATTTAACAATGTCTTACCCATTCTTTCTTGTTAATAAAAATAATTATTATGTCAATATATGGTGTCAATATGTTTTTAAATAAATATCACTAGATTTAATCCGTATGTACACGCGCAGGGATAAATCTCACACCAATCACAATTTTTCTTCTCAGAAAAGTATTATTTGTTTCAAGACTATTAAATAATTCCGCACGTGTACAAAAGTTTAATATCGCTAATGTCTTAATGGTTAACGCAGACTAAAAAAAATTAGTAAAATAGTATCATAAAATCTATTTAAGGTATATATTGGTGAAACGGTGTTAATTGTAATTAATATAAACTTTGTGAACTAATTCATGTTTGAGATGCAAAACAAATTATTTGCTTATTTTTTCAGTATACATACATACATATATATACAGGGTGGTCATAAAAAAAATTGCCGATATACGGAGTTCTAGCGGCCAGTCCGCTCAACCGATCGAAATGAAATTTCAGATATCGCTATTCAGAGGTATGAGCTCGAGATTCTGTAAACGATAACAAAATGGCGCTCACGGTTACGGTTATAGTTACAGAAACTCGAAAATTTCCAATGGCAACACCCATTTTTTTTCATCGCATGCGAAAACCCTAAACAGCGTTGGAACCGTACGTGTATCGCAAGAAATGGACATGTTATGCACACACAAAAAACCGTTTTGGGAATAACGTTTGGGGGGCAGGATTCCCAGAACGTTTTTTTCTGCGTGCATAACATGTCCGTTTCTTGCGATACACGTACGGTTACAACGCTCTTTAGGGTTTTCGCATGCGCTGAGCATTTTGCGATGAAAAAACATGGGTGTTGCCTTTGGAAATTTTGAGTTTCTGTAACTATAACCGTAACCGTGAGCGCCATTTTGTTGCCATCCACAGAATCTCGAGCTCATACCTCTGAATAGCTATATCTGAAATTTCAGCTCGATCGGTTGAGCGGACTGGCCGCTAGAGTTCCATATATCGGCAAAGTTTTTTTATGACCACCCTGTGTATATATATATATATATATATATATATATATATATATATATATATATATATATATATATATATATATATATAATTTCCCATTACATTACGGCCTATGGGGGAAAATCGTTAATATACTCAGATTGCCATGAAATTTTAGGACGTTATTGACGTTTACCCTAGCACAAGTCCTATCGAAAAGGAAGTTTCTACCATGATTAGTTTATCTACTGGGCAAATCAAAACTTTCCCATTACATTACGGCCTATGGGAAAAAATCGTTTCAAAAGAATTTTAAAGATGCTATACATTTTTAAATGTCAAACATATCCTGTCAAACCTGTCAAACATATTAAAATATGCATTCTATAAAATATAAGGTAAAAATGTAGCTATTATTCATTTACAGGGCCACACAAAAGAATTTCATTAGATAATGGTAAAAGGGGGAATTGTGTGTGACATATTTTAAATATATTAAGCTTTTTCATGTATAATAAAATTGATAGATGTCACTGAAGCTTAATATAAATTATACGCTACTGTCTTGCATAATATGAAGTACATAGCATTTACAGGGCCATACAAAAGATTTCAAATAGTATATTCTTTCCGAAGTACCATATATGTGTCCGATGATGGCTGATGGAGGGATGAAATGCATTTTGATGATATTTGCGTTTATATTTCGCTAAATATATGCACATTATATGGTGTGTATAAATGTTATAGTTGATATACAGGACTACCCAAAAGAACTCACCAACGTTACTGAATATGATCGTAAATTATCTAAACGTGGTTCTTAAATAAGCTATGCATTTTTACGCTGAGCTGCATTCAATTTACTGAGAAATGTTTGCAGAATATAGATAAAGGGATATACAGGGCCACGCAAAGAATTCGGTACATGGACGCCTATGAATGATGATTTATGAGAATGTGATTTCAGTTGTTTTAAAAGTGTTTTAGTTTAGAATAAATTTTAGCCTAATGCTGACGTGCAATAAAGGTACAATGTAAACTACAGGGCTGAAAAAAGTATTAAAGTATGTTTCCATCTAATAGTATGAATTGCTGAAAAAGAAATTTCAAGCTACTGAGTATTTTCTTGCTAAGCTAAATTTTCCCATTATATGAACTGACATATGAAATACAGGGCTGTTCTAATGTACAGGAATACATATTTGGGTATATTTGGCTATACACTATTATTTCCCTAAATAACAAAGTTTTGTTAAAGATTTCATTAAGTGTTGGAAAGTGCTTCATAATCTATGCTTAACGCATGATTTTTCTTACTTGTTTTACTTAAGCTAAGAGGCCCGGAGATTAAAAAAAATATAGGCTTTGAGCGAGTTAGCGAGATAAGCTATGACGAATGGTTGTCTTTTTGTGTGGAACGTTTGTCCGAGAAGGGAAGAGCATTTCTGTGAAGATGTCTGCATAAATGTGGGAAGCCCCTGTCTATTATATGTCTCGTATATTTGCTTCCATGTATCATAGCATTGATGACAAGGTACTCCAGTGACGCAGACGACTGAGATCCGTGGTTAAAAGTCAACATTTAAAAAAAAACTGTAGTGAAGAATTGAAAAAACGAACTGTGATTGTCGGTATACGAAAGAATGTTCGATGATGTCTTTCCGTGAGGGATATGTATTTATTTTGACTAACTAAAACTTATGATGGTTTAACTTGTAAATAGAACTCTGTAAATAACTATCTTTGTAAATATGTTTATCTTTAATATATGATTTTAAATTTTATTGGTGTCAGTGTAGAATTTGTCTCTATTTACTTCTGACTCTACATAAGTAAATAATTAATTTGAAGTTGTGAAGGTGCTATTTCTTCAATTGCGCCATGACTCCATTTACTTTGACAAGACATATACTATATGCTGTGAAGATTCCAATGACTCAATATGTAATACTGACATATTTCAATATGTCACAGAATTTTTTTCACGCTTGCAAAATCTCTTTTAATGTTCTTTTTTCAAGCTTTCTCACGTTATAGGTCTAAAAAAGCTATCCCTAAAAATAAAGTTTTAGCGTCATAAAAATAATTCAAAAAACTTCAGTTCCACCTGAATAATAAAAAAAAAGTTATAAGCTATCTAAATCAATCACTGATTAAAATGTTACAAAATAGTCAATATTCAGAACTGTAGTATTGCTCTGTTTGAAATGATAATCAATCACATATACATGCATATATATATAACTATATATATATATATATATATATATATATATATATATATATATATATATATATATATATATATATATAAATTTACAGGAAGTTCCGAAATTTGATAGACAACAGCAGTGGTAGAAACCATCAAAATGCAGAAAAATTACCAAAGGAAATTGGGTCACAAGTCAGATCTATACTAATAAAAGAACAAAACGCTTTGTCTGTCTGTGTGTGTGTCTGCGATGGCTAGCAAAATCTATGGCAAGTACGTGGCTTAACTTTTTTTTTAGAGTAGCCCAATATCTCTCCTGATGCACCTGAAGCTCAGAATTTTAATTTTTTACTAGTTCCATAGATATTAATTATGAAGTGGAACTCACTCTCTTCAAAAAGTCATTTTTTAATGTTCGGGAAAAAAAACGTTTGCACTTGTGCAGAAACTCAATTACTCACCTAAACGAGGGAAGAAACTTCCCCCCCCCGTTTTTTCTGTTTTTGGATCATTTTGTTTAAATCCAAATCAACCAAAGTGCTCGACTCAGTTAAATGTAAGAGACATACTTCGAAAGATCATATTTTTAGGTCTGAAATGCAACAATCAATTCGAAAAAATTTTGCAGTTAACACTTTGAAAACAAGTATTCAAAAATGGTCGTTTTTTCCATAACTATTTTTCTCCCTTTTGTCAATGTCCCACCAGGGCATAATTTTTAAGCTATAAACAAACCAAAAAGAAGATCTTAAAGTTAAATATTTTTCCTAAACGATGGTGTAATCGGTTTAAAAATATATGGATTTTAATCCTTGCAAATACACTGGCAAAAGGACATTTTGCGAATCGCAAAGTAGATATTTTTTCTACCCTAAAATTATCTTAACATACATATTTCAAATAAATATCTATCTTAAAAGCTTCCAAATAGACCGAATTTCTATTCCTACAAAAATTTCGAAACGTTCGGACGGATAGAAATATTTTTTACAGAATTAAATATGCGAAAAAATTAATGAAATCTATAAAAACAGATCGTTTTCATTGCGATTTTGCATCAGCAGAGCGCAACCCTATAGGTACCAGCAAACAAAAAACATATTCTTAAATCTTAAAAAACATTCTTATAATCTATGATGCAATCGGCTTTTAAAATATACAGTTGGCAAAAAAAGTATTTGTACACTCTAAAATTTTTAATTTTTTACTAAATAAACAGATATTTTGTCAAAAATAGTTTTAATACAGTCTGTTTACCGTGCGTTTTAAATTACACAACAGAAAATTTCGATAAAGATGTAAAATAATTTTCTAATGGGAAAAGTTTAAAAATTTCTTGCAAAAAAAGTATTTGTACATTTCTCCATCCTGATATGTACTGTGTTTTATAGTGTTTATGGTTCAAAGGACTACTTTTACAGAAGCTGTTAATAATTTTTAAGTTCATATTATATTTGTCTGACATTTAATTTAATTTGCTCTTGAAGTAATTGAATATAGAACTTAATACTAGAGAGGCACCTCTAGATATATGAAATCCTATGATTGAGCATAATAAAAATTTAAATACGCAACAAGAATTTGTAAAAGCTATTAAATTACCATTTACAACTATTGGATGTATAGTGAGAAACTATGAATAAATTAAAAGAATCGAAATTCGATGAAAACCAGGACTTCTTAGCAAACTAACAATGAGGGAAAAAGAGAGTGTTGTTAAAAAAACTTTAAAAATTCCTGTGCGTTCGGTTCAAAAATTTGCTGGAGACCTTGCGACATCTTCTCGCATCAGAGTAATACCTCAAACAATAAAAAATATTCTTCTCAATGCAGATTTAAAAGGAAGAACCTCAAGGGAAAATCCATTCATCAACAAAACAAATAGGCGAAAACGCATAGTATTCGCTTTGGCATACAGAAGTAAATCATTGGATTTTTGGAAAACAGTAATTTTTTCTGATGAGGAAAAATTCGGAATTTTCTTACCATCAAGCATTCGAAAAAATTGGCGTAAAAATAAAACTGTTCTAGATCCAAAACGTATACCTCAAACTATCAAGCATGTTGGGGGGAATATTATAGTTTTGGGGGTGTATAGCTTCTAATGGAGCAGGACATTTAAAATTTTTTGACAATGGAAGGACAGGTTTAACATAGTGATGTGTCGCGCCATAATTTATTAAACTGTGCCAAAAAATTATGCATAGAGGAAGCTTTTCACTTTCTGCAGGATAATGACCAAAGCATACTGCTGTGATCACCAGCACATGCTTACGACAATACTCGAAGACGACTGGTAATTCCTCTAAAATCTCTAGACTTGAATCCAGTAGAAAATTTGCAGATGCTATTGGATGCAAAAATCCGAAAAAAAATATGTATTAGTAAAAAACAGTTTTAAAGAAGCTCTTATTGTGTCATGGAATAACATTAACCAGACCAGTGCAAAAAAGTTGGTGGAATCTATGTCATACCATCTAGAAGTAGTCATAAACGCTAAATGAATTCGCACAAAATATTAATTTGTATCATTTTACTAAATTTTCCTTAATTATATTACATTAAGATAGTGTACAAATACTTTTTTTGCATTATAATTTTGTATATTTGTTTATTCTAATGTAAAAAATCGATTCGTTTAATTTTGTTTCTGCTTCTATAATATTATAATGCATTAAATTAATGTATTGCAGTATTTTTTGCTTAAATCTTTTGTTTAATTTCATTATAATTAAAAAAAATGAAGTGTACAAATACTTTTTTTGCCAACTGTAAGATTTAACCTTTTCAAATACACCGCAAATGGTGGTCACTTTGTGACTCATGGACAGAGCTGTTATCTGCGCTTAAAGTATCTAAGCATGTATATTGCAGCACAATCTTTTAAAAGAATCTCAATGGACCATATTTAAACCCCCTACAAAAATTTTGAAATGTTCGGGCTTACTGAAATATTTAAAAAAAAAATAAATAAAAAATACGAATGATTTAACGAAATAAATAAAAACCAAATCGTTTCATTGCAGTTTTGCTTTTGCACGGTGTAATTCTATACGTCCCGACAAAATGAAAATATTTTCTTAAAGCTAAAACATTCTTATAATCCTTGTGCAATTGGTTTAAAAAAAATGAGATTTAAACCGTTCAAATACACCGATAAACAAGAATCGCATCCCGGCTCATGGAGAATGGAGAGTACAGTTTTTCTACGCTAAAAGTAACTAAATGCCCGCATTTTAGACCAATCTTTTCGAAGACTTTCAATAAACCAGTTTTACATTACTTAACATTTTTTAAACTTTCGCATGGCTAGAATTACTTTTTACAAATTAAAATGAGTGAAAATTTTTAAGAGTTCAGTAAAAACCTGAGTGTTTTATCGCAGTTTCGTTCCCTTTTTGCACGCATAATTTCCAAAAATCAAATTACGTAGAAAATTAAATTCCAAACAGCACGTGCTTTCAATTAAATATCTTTTTGCGATTATCCATTTAAAAATATAAATTTTAACAAAATGGACTTAAATATATAAAATCATAGACGCTTGAGCTTAATTTAAGGATGATTTAGAAAACAGATAACACATATGAAAATTAAATAACATCACGGGCCCGGACAACGCCGAGCAGGTCAGCTAGTACTTAATAAGAAACATAGGGTTTTTTTGTCCAAATCCGATTTTTTAAGGCCATTAATTACAAAAGACTGCAATATATTACAAAGAAACTTTTATCAAACATTCTTAGCTTTATTTAAATGTGATTATAATGAAAAAAAAATCGTAGAAGTTTCCATTAAGTGCGCCAGTAGTATACATATAACGATCCACATTTTAGATTGTGATTGACAGTTCACAAAGCATCATCGATTGCTCGGGTATCCTGTTTTTTAGTACTTTTCGTATTGTTATACGTATTGTGTAGCATTACAAACATTATTACAAACATTAAGACTCACATCCTTGCATTTTCATGATAAAGTTTCGACTTTACTCAAAATGATTACCACAGTTAAGTTACGATAAAATACGTTGTATTCGCAACTAAATAAGTGGTTGTCGATTCTCAGTTCTACGTTAATATTTCATCCTATTTATTTTTTGTATCACCCCTCCTTATTTTCGGTCTGTTTTTTTAACACTCTGAATATGAATGATGATATTGTTGACATGTGTTGAGGAAGTGTTATTTTATTCGATATTAACGGTCTAAACACACGCCCATAGCTACAATGCGTATATACATTTTAAATAATAATGTGTGTAAAAATATATAAAAGAATTTTTTGATTAAAGTTAAACATTGTAATACTAGCCGCCCATGGTGGCCAATTTGTTCTCTCTTATGTAATGATAAGCATTTTAAAAAGTTAATTTTATTCATAATTTAATTTATTTGGTCCATCCTCCGCCAAATTGGTATATTCCAAAAGAGAAATCATAAATATGGTACAATTATGTTAGCCGAACAAAGGGCCTATCGCCAAATATTGATAATGTTGAATTTTTCGAATCTCATTACTTTCAATTAAAATACAATCCTGTCGCTGATTTTACTTAAAATACACATTTTTATTTAAAACTTTGAAAATTAAAATCCTTAACATTTCTTGTTTCCTAAAATAAGGAAGAAAGAAAAGAAAAAAAATTGTATTTAATATCATTAAACGTCACTTTCGTGATCATTCATTATTGGCATTTAATCTTATAGTTTGGCGATAGTACTTTGTTCGACAAAATAATGAAGTAGCACCTACCAATGTAACTCATCTCTCAAATATTTTTTTTTTCGGTACTACTAGGTTATCCCGTCGACCAATTTCGCCAAATTATACAAATCGTCAAACTAATAGCCAAATTATACATAGTGACACAAATTTTATTTTAAATAACCAAAAAAAAAAAAAAAAAAAAAACAAATAATTAGTAGAATATTAATAAAAATACAAAAAAGGTCGAAATAAAAACCCTGTTAATGACGTTTTAAACACGTGTAGTTTTATTTATTTATTTATTTTTTTTTTTTTTGATCGGCGGAATAACCAAGTAGTAGCTTATTTTCAAACTATCTCTATAAAAGCGTAACTTTTATGCAGTTTTATCCAAAAATATGATTTTGATTAAAAACTGGCCACTTGACATTTGAAAACCTACGTGGTCATCCCGGCAAACTCTTCATGATAACCAAATGCTTTGCGCCTAATAAAATTCATCTGTACAATATTTGGCAAATTTTGCATTCGTTTGCTAGCATTAAAAATTAAACTGGACACATGGCATATAAAAAGGGAAGCGAATAGTCTAAAACTGGTAATGACAAGCTTACACTGAAAAAATATATATACCGCCTTCATCTAGAATGAATAATTAGTCATTTTCTAAATCCCTAAACTAGAAATATAAACTAGAAATATAGATAAACCAATATTAATTTTTTAAAACTATTAAGAGAAATTTTCTTTACTTTTTAAAAAATAAATTTGCACAATGCAAATTTAATTAGGAAATAATGCTTAATTGAGTGTAGAAGATTTAATTAGGAAATAATGCTTAATTCAGTGTAGATGATAACGATATCACTATTGTTCGCATTTCTTTTAAAAGGGGGCAAGACGGATTTATTGAAAGGCAATAATAAAAAAAAAAGAATACATTTGTTTAATAAAGTGTTCTTTTTGTTTAATAAACGTTTTCTTTCAGGAGTCACTTTTAGAAAGTTTTCGACAGTCAAAAGGGGATTGTGAACAGAAAAGGGGTGGGGGCGAAAATTTAGGGGGCGCCAAAGTTATTCGACAAATGTCATTTTTGAACTGTCACAAGAAAAAGTTGGGAGAAGGGGAGCGGGCGTCAAATTCTAATTATGCCTTGGGTGCAATTTTCTCTTCGCACGCCCCTGATTCTGAATGAGGAAAATCCGCTTTTTAGGCATTAAAAACACAATTTTGAAGCAGGAAAATTAGTATTTAGAACAGAAAAATTCACTTCTGGCATTAACTTTTTTTGTGCCACTTTGACGAAATTGCATATTTTCGCGATCTTCCGTTGTCAAAATCTGCCGTTTTTTCGGGATATTTTGACGAAATTTGCGTTTTTTATTAAATTTTTGGTGAATGTTGTCGTTTTTTGCGATTTTTTTGACAGAATTTACCGTTTTATTGCGATTTTTGGGCGAAATTCTCCGCTTTTTTGCAAATCTTTTGACGAAATCTGCCGATTTATCGCGATGTTTTGACGAAAGATGCATGCCGTATTTAGTAATCTTTTGGCAAAATTTGCCGTTTTTTGCGAATCGTTTGAAATTCTCCGTTTTATTGCGATTTTTTTGGACGAAATCTGTCGTTTTATAATCTTTTGAGGAAATCTACCTTTTTTTCGAAATATTGCAATGAAATTAGTCATTTTTTCGCGAATTTCGCCGGAAATTAGACGTTATTTCGCGACTTTTCGACGAAAGTACGCGTCCCATGGGACACGTAAGGGCTATTTTTTGCTTTCCGTCACCAATTTTCTACGTAAGTTACGCGCTATAGCGCTTCGTCATTGTCGCTAAGATGAGTTTTTTTTCTAATGTGGGGCAAGAAGGGTGCTATTTTTTGTAATGAATAACAAGAGGGGCGCTGATTTTTAAACTAAAGGGCAGGCTATGCAGAGCGCCTCCCTGAAACGCTCTGGGGAAACTCTGGCATCAATATAGACTCATTCACTTTATAAAGAAGCCTTTAAAATTGATTTGAAAAAGATTGTAAAAAATTTGTCTGCCAAACAACTGAAATAAAACTTTAATTTTTGGTAAATAGGGGTGGAAGAAGCCTGAAATTGGAATATTTTATTCGGTATCGTCCATAAATTAAGTGTCATCAAGTATATCGAA